>CM060943.1:246209634-251209634 GCA_030765085.1 Allium cepa
ACCGAATGTTTGCAAACTAGATCAGGAAGACTATGAAGGTGTATGTGGATGATATGCTCGTGAAGTCGTGGCTATCCAACAACCACATCGGTGATTCGGAGACGATGTTCAGCATACTCCGATAGTACTGAATGAAGCTCAATTCATTGAAGTGTCATTTCGGAGTTGCATCTGGAATGTTCTTTAGGTTTATTGTCAACACCAGAGGAATTGAAGCTAATCCCAAAATGATCTGGGCGATTCAGAATCTCGAAACTCCCAAAACCATCAAGCAAGTGCAAAGTCTTAATGGGAAGGTAGCAGCCTTAAGCAAATTCATTTCTAAAGCCATGGACAAGTGCATTCCCTTCTTCGAACTGATCAGAAAAGGGAAATGGAATTTCGAGTGGACAAAGGAGTGCGAGGGCGCATTTCAAGCACTAGTGCAACTTTTGGAAACACCTTCCATCTTGTCGAAGATGGTTAATCATGAGAGATTGTATGTCTATCTGATAGTATCAGCAAATGCAATCGGTGCTGCGTTAGTTCGAGAAGAGGATCAGATCCAACGACCGGTATATTATATCAGCAAAAGATTGACGGGGGTAGAAAGAAACAACCCAAAGATAGAGAAGATGGCTTATTGTCTTGTTATAGCCTCGAGAAAGCTCCGTCCATATTTCCAGGCTCACCTGATCTCTGTTTACACCGACCAACCGTTATGTCAGATCCTGATAAGACCTGAAACGTCTGGCAGGTTGCTCAAGTGGAACATCGAGCCGAGTCAATTTAATATCACTTATACGCTAATGGGAGCTATTCAAGGACAAGTTCTAGTTTATTTCATAGTTGAATTCACTGTACCAGAGAACTTGCCCGAAAGTAGTGAATCTCCCAACTATATATGGAAGCTATACACCAATGGTGCATCAAACGACCAGTACTCAGGCGCTGGAGTGGTGCTCGAAACCCAAAAGGGCGAGCCTTATGCTATACTTTGAAGTTTGACTTCCGTGCAACTAACAACGAAGCTATGTATGAAGCCTTGCTTGTTGGATTGAGGCTTGCCAAAAATTTAGGAGTCATTTTTGTGGAGATTTATTATGATTCACAACTGGTGATGTACCAAGTTCAAGGAGTGTATCAAGCTAGAGATCAAAGATTGGCCTCCTACTTTATGCGGGTCTAGGAAGTGTTAAATCAGTTTGACTACTATGTTATCCACTCTATACCCCGAGAGAAAAATCAAAAGGCCGATTCTTTAGAAAAACTGGCCAGCACTGATGAAGCACAGCAGATGGGACTCATCCCCATTGAAACACTTATTGCTCCAAGTATTGGTCAGATGGAGACAAACTAGGTTCATGAAGCAACGCCCGAGAGGGAGTCGTGGATCACTCCAATCAAAAACTATCTTGAGCACGGAAAATTATCCAAGCACAGGAGTGAGAAAAGACAGGTTCTCTGAAAGGATTCACGTTTTGTCATCCAAGATAGAGACCTGTACAGAAGGGGATTTTCTATTCCTTTACTCTGGTATATTGCCCGCAATGAAATCAAGTGAGCGTTACATGAAGTGCATGAAGGAGAACATGGTGATCACACTAGAGGGCAAGCCCTTGCAAAGAAGATACTCAGATACGGGTATTACTAGCCAACCATAAACCGAGATGCATCAGATTATGCTAAGAGATGGGACAGGTGCCAAAAACATGCCAGAAATCCGAGAGCCCCATCAACCGAGATTACTCAAATGGTCAGTCCATGGCCGTTTACCACATGGTTATTAATATAATAGGGTCCTTACCTCTAGCCAAAGGTGGAGCGAAGTGCGCCATCGTTTTAGTTAACTACTCCAAATGGGTGGAAGTCGAGCCCCTTATGACTATCACGACGAAGAAAGTAATCAACTTTGTTGTGCGAGGCATCATTTGTTGCATTGGCCTCCCACAGACAATTGTAACTGACAATGGGTCCCAATTCAATAGTGCCGAGTTTAAGAATTTCTACCGATGATATCGCTTTGAGAAAAGTTCTCGGTAGTAGCTCACCCCAAGTGAATGGACAAGTCGAAGTTGTCAACAATGTCATCAAGTCCATTTTGAAGAAAAGATTGGAGAAGGCTCGAGGTAAGTGAGTCGATAAGCTCGCTATGGCCTTATGGGCATATCAAACTACGCACAAGTTCACGACCGGTCATACTCCATTCGCACTTTCTTATGAATCTGAAGCGGTTATTCTAGTTGAGCTAGAGGTACCTTCTCACTGACTAACTTATTATGATCTGAAGACGAATGCCATCCTACTTCCAGAATCTCTGGATTTATTGGATGAGAAGCATGAAGGGGATGAATTGAGGCCAGCCGCACATCACAACCGTGTCGTCCGATTATGCAATGCTAAGGTCCAACCTAGAACCTTTGAAATTGGCGATCTCGTGCTTAAGCGAACCTATCCGGACCCTTCACACATGAAACCGACATGGGAAGGACCTTATGTCATCAAACGGAGGCTTGAAGACGGCACATTCAAGCTATCGACCATTGATAGTCTCACTCTACCGAGGGCATGGAACAGCGAGAGTCTCCATCGTTATTACATATAACAGCTTTCATTAATTTAGTCTGCTTTCCTTTTGAAATTTGTTTATGCAAATCGAGAAATTGTACTTGTAGTAAGGCAACTGACTTTGCCATGATTTCCTATCTAAACAATAAAGCACAGACACATCAAGCCATATTAGTGATTCCTAAATGCATCATGCAACCACCATGATGTACGAAGAGCTGAGTTCCATCTTATGGTGAGACTCATTCAAATAGAGAGTGATCATGATCCGACCGGTCACTCGCTAAATGAAACCCCAAGCTCGGGGGGCAAAAAACAATCAATTAAAAGAGAGTTGAAACACGACAATTCTCCAGCAAAATTCAGCTCCCAGAGTGCAAGTTGAAGTGCAAACTCCAAAACAGGACGTGAATCGACCATCCAGCTCGAGGAGGATGAACCCGTACATCCATGACCTCACTTACATGGCTTGAGGAGGATGGATCCGTCCATCCACGACCTCGCCTCTTAAATGGCTCGAGGAGGACGGATCCGTCCATCCACGACCTTGCCTCTTTTCAAGCTCAAAGTGGATGGATCCATCCATCTATGACTTCACTTGCTAGATTAAGGAGGATGTGATTCGACCATCCATGACCTTAACTAACTCCTTATTCCCAGAGCGAGAATAAGATCCTAATCCTTAAACAGATGTGATCGACCGTCTGTCAACTGACTCTAGATTCCTGTAGTGTAAACTAGAGTATAAGCATTAAACGGGAGTGATCGACCACCCATAAAATAACTTATGTCCTTGGAGTGTGGACGTAATCCTAGACAATAAGTAGGCATGATCTACCACCGACATACAAATCTAATCCCCAAAGTGTGGATGAAAATGCTAGAAAATGAGCGAGTTTGATCTGATCTCTCAAACTCATGTTACTTTAACTTGCTTTCGACTAAGTTGAATCAAAGTTAGTGAAGGTGGAGGACAACTGCCAATTAACTACTTCAACTATCCACAGAACTGGGGTCACAATTCAAGCACCAACCGTTGGCCGTGGCAGCCCAACGTTTGGACTCAACTAAACGTTTGATTATGACTCGAGGCCATGACCTTAGGACTTAAAGACCGAACTCAAGTTCGACTCAGAGACTAAAGCTTCATGAGTACATTGAATGGAAATGAGAACGCTTAAGCACTAAACAAATTAATGCAGAGTTATGCCAGAAACAAAAAAGAAATTTTATTCATACTACTCTTCAGAAAAAAGTACAAAATCTATCCAAAGAATTCCTATAAGCAGGGGACAAACACGCATTTATACATGGCCTACAAAAAGAAAGAGAAAAGAAGCTTATTCCAACTATCTACAAAAGAGGAAGTCAAAATGCAAATCTACGCCTTCGGTTTCCTGTCCTTTTTAACTTTCTTTGGCGTAGACCCACTCGAGCTATTGCCCGGACCTCTTTTGGAACCTATGCCTCCCGGATCGCTTCAGTTGGCTTGTCTCCAACTGGGGGAATCAATGAGGTCTCCCCTTGGGATCCCACGGGGATCGAAGTATCCCTGTGTGTGAAGCTGGTGAAATAATGGCACTTTCGATACTAGAAGAATAAGGCGTGCTAGTGTAACGACCCGGAGTTTTGGATCCCGAAAATTCCAAATAGTTAGGAAAAGAAGAAAAGAGGTAGAAGAAGAAGAAATAAAAACACCAAAACACCGATTCTCACATTCGGGGCGGATCAAAATATAATATCAAATAATAACAGTTATACAATGGAAAATTGTACTTGTTCAATTAATACTTTAATACATCAGAGTTACAACATATACACAAGCACTGGACAGATACAATCCACATGTCTCAGAAAAACTACAATATATCATAACGGAATACACTCCATACATTCCTGTCATCCAGCTCGCCACCTGAGCTCCAGAACGTCCTTACCTGAAAATCTATAATACTCAGTCTGACTCGAGCATTACATCAAAGTAACACCCGGGTCAGGCTGGAAACCAGCATGAGTAAACCCATATAATATGAAATACCAAGCTATATAACTTATTTGCAAACCAAGGTAACTCGTACCTTTTATGAGTTCTCAAGTCCCTCACTTATTACAAACAATATCCAAGATCTATTGCCCAGATAAAGGCCAAGTTACTTAATTTATTCCAATTCCAGCCTGTTGGGTTCTAAACTCAAATTTATAAAGAATCGAGGTGGTTTTGGGTATTTGCTAATACCCGAACCTGGCCTCTTCGAATCAAAAGTTGTTCATTAAGCCAAATGTTTAAGTGAATAAAATTCGATTTTTAAATACAGGGTATCATATTTGCACAACAATTCATTATTGATAGATAACCCTCAATATTACTATTCAACCCATCATATCATACCACGGTACATCACAATTCATATATCAGAGATATTCTACGAAACCAAGGTAATAAATTCAAGTATCATCCATAGATAAAACTAATAGTCAAACCATTTTCAATTAACTTAATAGCCTTAATTGATTCAATAACCTTAATTAATTACATTAATTAACTAACCATCTTAATTGATTCTATTCATTAATCCTTTAATTAATTATACCAAGTAATTAATCCTTAATTACTTCCATTAAGTATAAGTAATTTCCCTTTAAGTAATTATCCATTAATCACTTATGCTAAGTAATTATACTTTATAAATTACATTCGGTAGTTATACTTTAATCAATTTCACAAATGATTGTCCTTAATTAGTTTATCATTAATTAATCTCATAAATAAATTAATCAACCTCTTTAAATTAATTATTTAATCTAAATTACTCAACCTTAATTAGTTGAAAGATAAGTCATTTATCTTAATCACTTTCTTAACCATCATCAGAATTTAACAAACTTTGAAATTAATTAACTTCCAAATTAACATACAACCTCAAGTTTAATTGATGATAAACATATCGTCTTCTCAGTTAGTACTTAACTATTATTATTAGTTAAGTTTTAATTAAACTTAATATTTAAGTCAATCCAAGTTAAAATGAAATACAAATCTTTTACTTAACCAATCATTTTAAATAAACCATTATTGTTTTAAAGAAATGGCTTAAGAAAAATTATTTTAAACCTGAATTTTGTTTTTAACTTAAAAACTTGATAATCACCTTTACCTATAATTTATTTAATAATTGGTTTTGAATGCATCATCTCTTTGAAAACTTTTTTAATTACTTAGCTTCAATAACTATCAACATGATTCACCTCATCTTAAAAACTCGAGCACAAACCAGGATTTCCCGTACAAACACTCGAGCCACACCAGCCTTCACCTTTCTCGATTACTCACTCGAATGACTCGAGCTTGGCACCAAGTCAAGACCGTGTTTTCTCGTCACACTCCATCTTCTTCCTTCAATTCAACGCAACAACTCAGGCATAAAAAAAATTGGTTCCTGTGCACCGAAGACATGCACACATAACCTGGTCGACTTCGAACCTTGCTTCGACCATCGACACGACAACCATCCTCCCCTGAGTCGACCGGCTACACAGATCGGTCGAACCATCTCGTAATCCCAAATCGAACAACCACAGGTTTCAGAACCATTGCCAAAGTTAGCCCCGCATCACCATCTCTGACCACCAGAGACACCTTCCTTATGCCCGAACCCTCGCCTATCCTCCATCGTCCTTTTCCTCCACCATTTGTCCACCTCGATGCTAGCACGCCATAGGGATCACCCATGAAACAGTCCTGACCCAAACGCAATCAAAAACCCTACAATCATCTCGTACCGATGATCCATTGATTAGGAAAATCAAATACCAATTTTCCTTAGATCACCATCACCCAGGCTACCTTCCATGCCAATCACAAAGCTCGACTTGCCGCCATTCGTCACTAATTGACGAAAACCCCAATTCCATTCAACATGAAAATCCACAGGATTTTCAAAGTTAAAAATCTTAATCTTTACATCAAAATTCATCGTTTAGGAATTCGAATCTATTCATGTAATCAGAACTTGAAATCCAGATGTTTAATTTAGGACAAATTTTGATTTTCGACTATTATTTCTCATTCTTGAAATTAATTCACAGTATAAAATCTTAAATTTAATTGTAACATTGGTGCTATACTATTTCAATCATCTTTTCTTCAGAAATCCTTGCTTGAATTCGTATAAATTGGTAGATATGAATTTTGTTTTAAAAAAAATCTCCAGCCTGTAAAACAAAATAGAGAAAATGTATATGCACATCCATATATATATAGATAGAGAGAGAGAGAGAGAGATGCATGCATATTTTTATCATTTATTCAAACATTTTTCATAACAATCCCATATATTTGCCACAACATCATGATTTAAACCAGATTCAAGTTTTAAAATAAAGTTCACTCACCTGTTCTTAGAAGACAAAGCCTTATTTTGAATCAAGGAACAGAACTTTATACTTTTGAAACTGCTACTTAATGTGAACTTGATTGATGATCTGAGATTGAAATTCTTGAGTTTGATCCTTGAATTATTTACTTTGCTTGCTCGGTTAAAATTTGCTGTTTGGTTTTAACTTGAAATTAGAACTATTGTTTGATTTTTTCTTCCTTTTATTCCTATTTTCAAGTTTTTTTTCTCTCTTTTTTTTCATTTAAAATGAAAAGAGAATATAGATCATGACACTTGTTAATCTTATGATAATGTTTGTTTACACTTGTTATTGTATGTACTAGTCTCCCTACACTTGTGAAATGCATGTAAATATTATTTTTATATTTCTTAAATTAATTTGTATTAGGTTTATGTTTTTATAACTTAACATATGTTCAATTTTTATGTATACACAATTTATACTTATCTCATGTTATATATATATGTATGTATGTATCAAAGTTTTTATTCATATTTGTTCTAATATCACATATATTTGTCCCTTTGAAATATAAAATTAATAATCCAATTCTATCTATAAGGTATTTATTTTTGAATTCAAAATCAAATTTCAATTTATAAACTGATACTTATTTTTACCCTGGAAAATTTCGCTATTATAAAGTTTTGCATCTATCTATTAACAAAATTAAATTTATCGTAGGATTTATTATAGTTTTAAATTCATTTATAAACATATATATATATATATATAGCTATTTCTAAATTATCAGAATTCCATTTATTTATTCAAATAAAATCAGTATCCCCAAAGTAAAATCAGATAATCATTCAATTATCACATGAGTAAAATTTGGGTTATCACAGCTAGTCTTAATCATGTTGCCACCTAGAAAAATCACGAGAATCGGGGTCAGGCCAGGACCTGCCATACCTCCGCAGGCTCTAAGATCCTGCTCAATCTTAACCTTAATTTCCCTCATTATTTATTCCTCTCGGTCCACGTGCTCACTCATTGGGATACTACCAGTTGGACCCGAGGAGCCTGTAATAACAACATCTTCATCTACATTAAAGGACATCTCAATGCTCGGATCGCTTTGGCTACTGAGAAGCAATTCCATCAGTTAGTCGTCAAACGTACAGCCGCTATCATGCATCTCCCTGGTCGAAGTAGTAATTGTCAAAGTTGTGGCCTCTATTATTAAAGCCTCCTGGTCGTGGTGAATTTCTTAAGCTGTAGGAAGGTTGACCGATGCAGAATCTAAGGCTGAATAAAGATAAGAGAATATATTAGTAATATACTTTAATAACGTTCATGCATTTTGAAGAATAGGAGAAGTGTCCTTGGACTAGCCCCCGGGTTGAGCCGACATGCCTTCTGAGCTGCGCTTGAATAGTGGAGAAAGATGTGTCCTACCTGGATCGTACCTCGGGATGACTGGGGTGTTGGTAGAAGATGTGGGCACAGGTTGAGATGTTGGGGCCACCTCAGAAGCAGCGTCATGGTGTTCACCACCAGATCCTTCTCCAGCCTCTGAGTATTTAGCAGCTAGGTCTTCTCCCTGCAGCGAGATAGTTGTGTCATGAAGGACTTTGGGCTCATCTCCAATCAATACTTGAGCTTCCAATTCAAACTCGTCAATAGTTGCAACTTTGCGGATCGCCATTTCATCTTCAACCAGGCGGTTCCAGGCCTTATACAATTAGAAGGGGTAGCCCTCGCCAAGCCAATTCAAGTTACGATTCCTTAGGACATTTGCATTGTAGGTGACCAGGAGGTCCTCGAATTAAAATTCCATCTTGGACTTGATGGATTTTACTTCCCTTTCGACCCTAATGTCGGCTTCTGCGGCCTTTTGATTTGCGGTGTCCCTCTTTTCTCTAAGCGTCACCACCTCCTCGCATGCTTCCTGGGCAACCTTATTAGCTTCATCTTTTTCTTTGGTGGCCTCAGTTAGCTTTGCCTTTAATTTGACAACTTCTTTTAGCATGGCATCCCTTTATTGAACGATCATGGTACTGCGATGCGCTATCTTTTGCACCAAGTCCATATGAATTTTCTCATTTCTTCCAGGGAATTCATAGCTTCCTCGACTCTCTAACCGGTCTCCATCTCAACTTTCCTTGAGGACTCAAGTTCATCGGAAAGCACCTCTACTATCTTGTCCTTGTGAGAAAGATCGCCCTCCAATTTCTCAATAGCCTTGGCTCATTCGAAGGACACAACCGAGACCCCTCTACCGTCTTGTCCCACTCAGGCTATTAGTTGTATGCATCGTGCATATAGTACTGCACCAGTTTCTCTATTTCGTTTGGGTTTTTCTTCAATTTGGGGGGAAAGTGGAAACAATCAAAGCATATGTTTGGGAAATCCTTCGTCGGTTTAGCGATGTGGATGGCTCCTTCTCCCTTTGGCTCTATTACGGTTTATTCTACGGCAGTGGAAGTGGCTGTTTCACTTCTGCGGCGCTGTTCGTCAATTTTTGGAGTGTGAGATAGCACTGTTTCATGCGAATATTTAGAAGAGGGCCTATTGGGGTTAGAAGGTTTAGAAGGTGCTTTTGGTGGCAGAAATCGCGACCTGGAGTGGTGCTTTCTTTGGTGTGATTTTTCTTTTTCCCTGTCATAGCGCTCGCATTCCTAGCTAGAATGATAGCCACGACCATAGTCTCTCTCACTCTCGCGGCGATGTGATTCAGAATGTGATCCGGACAGCGTGAAGAGAAAAGTTTATTAAGCATAGAACCTTGTTTCACTATTATATCTGAAAAAAAGAAGAAGAAGGAAATTAGTTACCATTGGATATTGAGAAGCATATGGTGGAATGTCATGTAATGCCATGAAGTGCGTGTATGCGTATGTAAACCTCCCATCCGACTGGTTGTAGCAGCTTGGCTTATTGAAGTTGACTCCCCTATATCTATTGAACTTAAGCCCACGTCGGTTCTTGAACGGGAGTGGAGCCCCTTTAACCTAAGATTAGGAAATGATGATATGTCTTTAGGAATGGGAATATCCAATAGCCCCTTTAACGAGCTTTCAATCTGCAAGGAAGAGGTCTTTGGACCTATGGAAGTAATAACAAATTGAGTTGCTTCTGTAGTCTTTCGCCTCTTGATTTTATAGATAGGAGCTTTGCCTTTTCTCCTTAATTCGGACAACTAAGGACTCTAAGGAGACAAGATCGCATGCTCGTGACCAGCTTCTGTACCCTACCATCGCGAGGTTTGATGATTTTTATGCCAGGCGCGGCCTGAGCTCCCTCGACCGAAGGCATGAAAGGAGCTCATCTTCCGCGTTGTCTTATTGGGGCCACTCTTGGAATCCCCATGAGCCCTATGCTCTATCCTTTCTCTAAAATCCCGATGACAACCAAATTGTTGTCGGTGAGAACTTTATCTATTTCTCTTAACTCAACAGGCACCGCTTGAAGTTCCCCTGCTATCTCTTTATGCTGCACTCCTTCGGGACGTGGAATAAAAGCTGTAAAAGAGACACAGCAATGTATTCAACATCAATCTATATTGTCTATTTATGGTTAAATAACAAAACAAGTAATAACACTTACGTTTGGTCAGCCATCGCCTGGAAAATCTTGGTAGGCATCTCTCATAGAACCACTCCATTTTGAAGTAGCTCTAATTGCCCTATGTGCCTGCCACCACTTGGCAGTTCCTAACGGCCTCAAGAAAGGAGAATGATGGATTATCTGCCCGACTGTTAACATTGAATAAATATATGATTTCGTCGACAGTTGGGGGACGAAGGAGATATTCTATAAATATTATGCACAAGCTGTTGGGTAGCACGTATCCGTTCGGATGAAGCTGAAAAGGCAGATCCTCAGATAAAACAGCACGTCCCAAATGAATTGGTTGAATGGGGACATTGTTCCAACCCATCACATTAATCTGCTGCATGCGGTTAATCCATTCGGGAGATAGTGCGCTCTATCTTCAAGACCTGGTAGCCGGACTTCTTCAAAAGACAACCCATGCCTAAGACAAATTCTATCTAGCACCTCTTCTGTAATCTTGGACTGGATAGAATCTACTGGATTCATTATCACCTTCCAGCAGCTCATCTGAAGCAGAATTCTCTATATCAACCAGGACGTCCGGCATATCTATTCTGGAGAATGGAGGACTTTGAGCTTCTTGTTGTTCTGAGCTTCCAAGATCCATAGCTATTAAACTTAGTAAAAACCACGTTAGATGGTAAAAAAACCTGTATCCCCCCAGTGCAAAGTGAGTAATAGTGTTACGTAGTGACGTACTATACAATACTCTAAAATTCTACGAGATCAAGAGGTGGTAAAGAGACAAGACTTCGAGATTCGACTGGAGCGACCGTTATTACTGACCATCTCAACCGCGCTATTCTCACTTCGGAGAATGATCCATATTAAACCTTGATATTTTTTAAAAGTCACAGTTCCATCGACGAGCTTTAAAGGATAGTCATATATGCGGTTCTACGAGAAAGTCCAAATATGCAAGGCTAAATGCTCGTCGGAGTCCAATGTTGAAATGTGCAAAAGGTATGACATTCGTATCTATCATGTTCGATTTTAAATTGTTCCCCTGAAGCAAGCTTTCATGTCGATCGCATGTCACTCATTTGTATCGATCAATGATTTGGATCGATAACATCTTCGTATTGATCGAACATTTGAATCAATGACTTATTTGTATCGATCACTTCAGCCGTAGCCTTCATTCGTATCGATGCTCTCCGTATTGATCAGCTCATATCGATCAGTCATCTTCCTCGTCTCATTTCCATAGGAAAGCTTTTGTATCGATCCAAGAGACATAGTTATTTCGTTTCGATCAAGGGGGCAGAACTTCCACTTTGCTCACTTGTGTAGATTGATGGATCGAACCACAATCAGTGTTTGTATCAATCGATACAAAATCACTGCTCGCCTACCATCGATACGAACTCATGATTTAAACCACATATGCCTGAAGCCAGTGGCTTCGAGCTTGGTTTTTCTCTTCCAACCATTTATCCCAGGGATCCATCTCGTCTCCTTCTCCAATTCCCCAATCGCCATTGCCGACTCTCTCAACTTCACCTTAGTTACACTCTAGCACCAACGACATTGGAGATGGCAATTACGGTGAGCGAAGGGGCATGGAACTCGACTCTCGTTATTGTAGGCGCGATTCTATTAATCATTTACCTAGGTTCAAAAGATATGGGTTGACGAATAACGATTTGGGTTTTAGAGGATGAAAGTTCTGTAGATTTTTTTTCTTTTCTTTGTTTGGATATGAAACGGTACTAAAAGTGGGAAAAGTATGCTAAGTAAAAAAATTATTTATACTCTCTTCGTATCAACATAAAAAACGATTCATATCCCATTTTTCTCACCGACTGAATTAGTCAAATACCCATGGGTACAAAATGCACCATGCATTTGTGTTCACATTGTTCGTATCAATCGATACGAAGTGCATCTGAATCCCTATATCTCGTCTCCATCATACGAAGCATTCCAATACGTTTGTGCTTGTAACTCTAGTATCCTTCGATATAAAGAGAACATTTGTACAATAATTCAAACTAATCCATACCCATTGTTATAGAACATGCCTTTTGCAACTTCATCTCATATCGATTGCCATCGATACGAAATCCACTCTAATGCACCCCAGATCAATCCAGAAGAAGATCGGTACGAAGAGAGGAACCAAAACAACCATCGATCGAGTTACAACTCGGATTTCACATCGATTCAGGAGAGGATCGATACGAAACTCGATCCAAAAGGAACCATCAATCGATGGAAAGAACTTTTTTCACCAAAATCCTTTTTATTTAAAAAAGAAAATCTTAACAATGACCCGTGGACGTGCAAGCGTGAACGGAAGTCAGGTCCAAATACATATATGTACCTATATGTTATACTAATATTTGATTCTTGAAGTTAACAGGAATTGAATGCTTACCTGGTAACAACTAGAACAATGATAACAACTTGCTGACACTCGATCTTCACCTATAACTGCATAATCATTGGCCGTCTACAACTCAACATTTATACTATTGAAAATCGACCAGGGGTCACATCTACCAAAGACTACATCTCTTGATGAAGGGACAACAACTATTCAACGAATCAAATAGAGTCTTTTCAAAATAAAGATGGCAGCTCTTCAAAGCATGTCATGTTCACACATAACGTACTTTGGGGGGGAAAATGTTATCCCGTCTTTTAGCAAGACCGTGATACCAAGGACTCGGTTAGAGACTAAAGAAAATCCACTCCGGGGATCAGTTATCTGCAAGTTCACGACGGATTCAGACAAACTTGTTCCGAGTCTAGATCGGGCCATAATCAACATGACTTGACAAACAGAGATATGCAAAGCAACATTCCAAAGTTCAGGTCAATCAGAGTTCGTATTCTCAAGTTATGGAACGATCAATATCCATGAGAAAAATGCCAATCTCGTATCCATCATTCGTATCCACCATTTTGTATCAATCAGTATCGATATCAAATGAACGTAACTCAAGCGCTCAGCATCCATCATTTGTATCCGTATGGTTCAAATTCATAACGATGGATTTTGGCCATTTTCCCAGATCGATCACACTTCACCTAACCAGCAACTTCCCTTTTGTATCGATGACCTACTTGATCGATACGAAGAGCAAACCTACAATTGATACGAAGATGGAAGCAAGGCATCGATACGGAAGGGAAGCAATGGATGGATACGAATGAAGTAAGCCGCATATCTGAAGCTTCGAAAGAAGCAGTCAACTTGAAAGAAGCGGTTTCATTCACTATGCACAAATCGTGGATCTCCACAAAACGTGCATGCCACATCATCAATATGAGGGGATAGATACGAAGGTATCAATATAAGGGCTTCAGCCACTCCATATTTGCAACCTTGATCGATCAATAACTCCACAACCACAACTCCACATGCAATGATATTTTCAGAGCAAGTTGGACAACACATAGAGAACATCCACGATTGATCATAGCTCAATTGGAGTAGTTACTGATCGATATGAAGTGATGTTGGATCGATCAAGGATCGATGCCAAGTGACCGTGGATCGACCGTGTGGGCCCACCTTGGCTTGAAAAAGAGTATTTCTTGATCTAAGGCAGATATTTCCAGCTCCACACCTATAAATAGCACCTCTATTGCAAATAAAAATGGATTTTATGTTGTCGCTTGAGTGGAACTCCATTGTAATTCGAGTATTAGCTATTGTACTATTGTAACTCAGTTTCTAATAAGCAATAAACATATGAAACCTTCAAAGCGGACATAGGCAATAACACCGAACCACTATAAATTCTTGTTTTCCTATTGTTACTGCTTATTTTCTTGGTGTGATTTTTAGATTAGCCTCATTTTTCATTTTACTTCTTCATTCTAATCTCTTCAATTACACCCAACGAGTGGTGTGCCCGTTTTTGGTACAAACATTAATAATGGTAGAAACTATCATAATCGGCCTCCTGCTCCTAGACATGCACCACTATGGAAGCCATTGATGCCATTAAGACCCATTCCTATACATGCTCCTCCTATACCTCCATCATAATTTATCAATCTCTCCATTTCGATCGAATTATGCATTTGTTACACCTTTGCTCCCTAATCACACGCCTCTTGTTCCAACTGTTCAAGTGCCTATTATCGTAAATTATTAATTACTTGCTATTGTTAGTGTACTACCATAAAGATCCTCGTCCTTTATATTTTCTTTTTTTCTTTTTTCTTTTGTTAAGATCGCTATCTTTCTTTATATGTTTCTACGTGATAGAAAATCGTATAGTCTAATTATGTATTTGGTTCTCGGATCAAAATTTTTAAAATATTTGTAATGATTCGATAAACGGATGTGCTAACCATCTTACCCTTAGATTATCTTCTTTCTATAATTCTGTGAATGCGAATCATAGCTGGATATATTTGATTTTCCATTTGATGAGCATAATTTTGAAATATTATTTGTATTGATTTTATAAAACTGAACAGTTAATAGTACTAGATAAGTATTAATTCAAAGATGATATGAGCAGTACGATTAATATATACAATGGCTAGATTTCAAGTAGGGCTCTCAATGGATACCCAAAAAATCCGAAATCGGTTCACGTCTGTATCCGAAAACTGGTATGCGATATCCGAATAAAAGAACGCGGATACAAAAACATCAGCATTAAAAAATGATCCATTCAGTTTTTTATCCTTTAAGATTATAGTTTAGATTATGTTTACAAGTACATATGCACGTCTAAGTGGGCCTGCATTTTACCATAATGTGCATGCATTGTTAATTGTACCTGTGGAAGTATATTTGATGGTAGCATCCACATATTTGAACCCCGCCTAGGAAGAAGCCGCTATTTTTTTGTTCAGACAGCAATAACTTCTTCATACTATTGCGAAATAGGGCGAGACTTGGACCGATTAACTCTCGTCAACATTACAGACAATAAGGGACACTCGGATAATTCATTTAGTGAATGTATACCGTAGTTATCCATGGTGAGTAACGGTTGTACTTAGAAAATAACAGGCTATCCCTACTTCAACGCTCACTGTAGTTGTCCATGATGACTAATAGTTGTACTTAGAAAATAACAGGCTACATCCTCATATTTGAACTCCACCTGGGCAGAAACTGCTATTTTTTCTCTTCAGACTGCAATAACTTGTTCATACTAACTCGGAATCAGGAAAAAACTCGGCCGATGAACTCCCACCTAAATCACAGACAATATGGTACGACCAGATCCTTCATTTTGTGAACACACACTGTAGTTTTCCATGGTAACAACAGTCATAGTTAGAAAATAACAGGCTACATCCCTGTATTTAAACTCCGCCTAGGCAGAAGCCGCTATTTTTTTGTTCATACTACAATAACTTCTTCATACTAACTCGGAACCGGACGAAACTTTGACCGATGAACTCCTACCTAGATTACGAACAAGTACACTTGGATACTTCATCTTGTGAACGTACAATGTAGTTATCCATGGTGGCTAACAGTTGTACTTTGAAAATAACAGGCTATATCCCTACTTCAACGCTCACTGTAGTTCTCCATGGTGACTAGTAGTTGTACTTACAAAATAATAGGATATATCCTCATATTTGAACTCTATCAAGGCAGAAGCCGCTAATTTTTTCTTCAGACTGTAATAATTTCTATATACTAACTCGTAATCAGGAAAAACTTCGATCGATGAACTTCCACCTAAATTATGGACAATATGGTATACTTGAATATTTCATCTTGTGAATGCACACTGTAGTTCTCCATGATGACTAACAGTTGTACTTAGAAAATAACAGGCCACATCCCTGTATTTGAACTCCGCCTAGGCAGAAGCCGCTATTTTTTTTTGTTCATACTACAATAACTTCTTCATACTAACTCGAAATCAAACAAAACTTCGACCGATCAACTCCCATATAAATTACGAACAATATGGTATACTCGGATACTTCATCTTGTGAACGCACACTATAGTTCTCCATTGTGACTAATAGTTGTACTTAGAAAATAATAGGTTATATCACCACTTCAACGGTCACTATAGTTCTCCATGGTGACTAATAGTTGTACTTAGAAAATAACATGCTACATCCTCGTATTTGAAGTCCGCCTAGGCAGAAGCTGCTATTTTTTTTTCTATAGACTTCCAAAACTTCTTCATACTAACTCGGAATTAGGCAAAACTTTGACCGATGAACTCCCACCTAAATTACAGACAATATGAAACACTCGGATACTTTATTTTGTGAATGCACACTATAGTTCTCTATGGGGGTTGACAGTTTACCGAGAAAATAACATGTTATCACATCCCCATATTTGAACTCCGCTTAGGCAGAAGCCGCTATTTTTTTTCTTTTCAGACTATAATAACTTCTTCATACTAATTCGAAATCTGACGGGACTTTGACCAATTAACTCCCACCTAAATTGCAGACAATATGGAACACTTTGATACATCATCTTGTGAACTTACATTGTAGTTCTCCATGGGGACTGACAGTTTAACTTAAAAATAACTGGCTGGTAGATTCCCATATTAAAACTCCGCGTAGTGCAGAAGCTCAACTTTTTTTGTTCAAACTGCAATAACTTCTTCATGCTAACTCGGAATTAGGCAATACTTCAATCGATAAAATCCTACCTAAATTATGGACAATGTGGTACATTCGGATACTTCATCTTGTGAACGCACACTATATTTCTCCAAGATGACTAACAGTTGTACTTAGAAAATAACATGCTATATCCCTACTTCAACGCTCACTGTAGTTCTCCGTGTTGACAAATAGTTGTACTTAGAAAATATAGGCTACATCCCAATATTTGAACTCCTCCTAGGTAGAAGCTGCTATTTTTTTCTTCAGACTGCAATAACTTTTTCATACTAACTCGGAATCAGGCAAAACTTCGACCAATGAACCCCACCTAAATTATGAACAATTTGGTACACTCGGATACATCATATTGTGAATGCACACTATAGTTCTCCATGGGACTGAGAGTTTATTTAGAAAATAACATGCTCTCACATCCCCATATTTGAACTACGCCTAGTGCAAAAGCCGCTATTTTTGTTGTTCATACTGCATTAACTGCTTCATACTAATTCGGAATCCGGCAGGACTTCGACCAGTTAACTCCAACCTAAATTACGGACAATATAGAATACTCGGTTACTTAATCTTGTGAACGCAAACTGTATTTCTTCAAGGGAATTGACAGTTGTATTTAGAATATAACAGGCTACCGCATCCCCATATTTGAACTACGCCTAGTGCAGCAGATGCTATTTCTTTGGTCAGACTGCAATAACCTCTACATACTAACTCGAAATTAGGCGATACCTCAACCGATGAACTCCCACCTAAATTACGGACAATATGGTACTTCATCTGGCAAACGTACACTGTTGTTCACCATGGTGACTAATAGTTGTACTTAGAAAATAACAGGCTATATCCCCATTTCAACGCTCACTGTAGTTCTCCATGGTGACTAATAGTTGTACTTAGAAAATAACAGGCTACGTCCTCATAATTAAGCTCCGCCTTGGCATAAGCCACTATTTTTCTTCTTCACGGAAGCAGGAAAAACTTCCATTGATGAACTCCCATCTAAATTGTGGACAATATGGCACACTCGAGTACTTCATCTTGTGAACGCACATTGTAGTTCTCCACGGGGAGTTATAGTTTACTTAGAAAATAACATGCAACCACATCCCCATATTTGAACTCCACCTAGTGTAGAAGCCACCATTTTTTTTCCAGACTGCAATAACTTCTTCATACTAATTCGGAGTTAGGTAAGATCTTAACCGATTGGCTCCCACATAAATTACGGACAATATGGAAACTCGGATACTCCATATTATGAACGCGTAATGTAGTTCTCCATTGTGACGACCCACCCTTCTACTACCAGAAAGACGTATCGTCTTGAGGAAAGAAAGGGATGAGAAAATAGAAAAGATGGAGAAGAAAGAACAACAACATCAGAATCTCACAGCGGAACGATTAAATTGTAATAATCACATAAGTATTTACATAATATACAAATCAATCAGAGTTATACAGACAATACATCACATACTAGACAGTTATAAACATCTATCTAGTTAATACAACTCGATACAACACAAGCAAATAACTCAGAATACCAACACAGCGGAACTATATATATATATCTACAACGTTGAAGCCTCCTGCTCCATTGCCCCTACAGAATCCGTCAAAGCTAACCTGAATCCCTTGGCTACCCGTAAAAATTTGGGTACCCGAGAGTTTATGAAAAACAAAAATAAACTCCGGGTCAGACATGGGTCTGGTATGAGTAACAGGTTAAAGTTTCTTAACTTTGAAAATCTTTTGAAAACAAAAGGTATCACGTAAGACTTCCCACACATAAACATGGAAAAGTTTTTACCTTGCGCTAACCAAAACATTTGATAGGAAATTCTGTGATATTATAATAGGTCTAGGGTTTTCAAATAAATAGAAAATAGCCGAAATTGTTACATCTATTAAATTCCAGCTACTAGCCACAAAAGTGGGTAATACAATCAAAACCGTTGGCACTTATTGGATTGTGGATTCCATACAATGGCAGGGCTACTGGTGTACCGCCCGTCACAGTACGTGGTCTAGATCAACGTACCGAGGATCACTCCCGACCCCCTGCAACACAAGGTCGTAACCATTCCTTACTAAACAGTCCTGAACAAGATAAACCCCGCAGTTGTTTGCAACCAACTGTCCACACAGCCGAAAGATAAGGGACATCTAGACAGGGGAATATCCTTGTCCTGCTTGGGCATGACCCACCTAACCTTGCTGCACCTCCCCTGTTTTAGCCATTCCCGGTTGATGAGGCTTAAGGCTACGATTACCTTTAGAGAATACATTTCTTAGAATGCTCATTGTCCGCCTGACGATGTTCTGAAAGCATCCAATCCATACAAGTTCATTCCGGGTTCGAACGAAACCGAAGGCATTATCTCGTTACACTCATTTTGGAACCACCCTCAGAGTTAACAACGATAACCCTTGCAATCTGAATCTTCATCTTCACTTCGGATTCACGACCTATCGTTAATTTGGAATCGATGTGGTTTTCGGATGTTCCAAATAAGGAAAACCGATCCCGGTCTCATCGAAATCCAAAACGTGTCTTTTAAGGCCAAGTTGTCTATTTAGTCTTAACAGTTTAATAAAATCAATATACACATAGATGGACAATTCACAATATCACAATAGATAATCACATCATCATCATAAACAGATAATCAATATTATCATCCAAACAGATAATTATCATACTTAAACCAAACATCCATATCACATAGATATTATTCATGTCATATCTGAATTCACAATCATCAAATGAAATATCAATATCATTCATCCATAAGCAATGATTTATAATCATATCATTTGTGATTAATTTAAAATGAATTAAATTAACTACTTCTATCACTAATTAATTTAAAGTAAATTAAATTAATTACTTCATCTATAAATCCTGCCTATACAACCATTAATTAATTATAAATCAAATTAATTAACCATCTTCTAAATATTCATCTTGATTAAACACCTTTGATTAATAATTCACTAATTACAATAGGTAATCAGTCTTTAATTAATTTTACAAATTAATTATAATAAATTATTTATAGTAATTAACATTTAATTACTTCATTTATTAATTAAATATAATTAATTACATCAATTGATCACCACATTATTAATTATTCCTTAATTAACCAATTCTTAATTTTATCATTAATTTTATTAATGATCTCTAATTTAGATTTAAATTGAATTTCTTTGGTTAAATTAATTTACGTTAAATGATTCATCTTTAATTTAACTCAATTATTAATCACCCTTGATTAATAACATTCTAGTAATTAATTATCATTAATTACTTATATTAATACATTAATTATCCCATAATTAATCATCTCCATTAATTACTTACCAAAGTAATTATCCAAATTACACCATTAACACATCATCTTTTACTAATTACATTCAGTAATTAACATTAATTAGTTCCTTAAGTAATTATGCTCCATTGTATACATTGAGTAATTATATTTATCAATTCATCAAATGATTTTCTTAAATTAATTAAACTAAATTAATTAAATTAAATTAATCATTTTATCAAAATTAATTACAATAAGTAATTAATCTCTTAATTACTTTTATCAAGTAATTACACATAACTACCTAAATAGATTTGTCTAATTAATCTGATTAATTATCGAAATTAATCACATTAATTAATCAATTAGTAATCTTTATTTAATTATCTTTATTAACTAATATCATCTCTTAATTTACTTCTTAATTTATCTTTATATATAAATTAATCTAAATTATTAATTTATAAATTTAATAAATACACCATTCCTATATTACCTTATTAATTAAATCATTTAATGCCTTAATTATACTTAAGATAATTTATTTCTTATTTAATAACTTAATTAATATAAATGTGTATTAGAACATTACACTTTTTAAATTTAGATTCAAATTCCATTTTGAATTCAAGATTCAAAAAGATTATTGTTTAAACATTTACCAAATTTAAATTCTATTTGAAACAAATTTACTTTTCAAAACTATTTTATTTCAACTGGTTTTATATATTTAAATTTAAAAACTGATTCAAATGTCAGATTTGAATTCGAGGAAACTTGAACTCATTGGTTTAACCTTAAATTTAAAACTTTGGTTTTAACTTGCTTTTGAAAAAACTTGGTTTAAAATTCAAATTCATTTTTTTTACCTTAGATTCAAAAGTCTATTTGAATCTATACTTTAAACATTGAATTTAAACCCCTAATTATATTTCTGTTTTCAAATTTTAAATTAATTTTAAAACTGAAAACTGTCAGGTTTGTAAACCTGAAATCCCCATTTAAATATTTTAAACCTTTATCTCATTTCAGATTTGAATTCAAAAATAAGTTTGAATTCACATATCAACTGATTTTAAACTTTGTTTTAAATCTGGTATGCAAAATTAAAGTTTCATTTAAGTTTGTTTAAAAACAAATTTGCTGCCAGGTTTACAAAAGCCTGGAAGAACCACTGACTCGAGTCAACAAAAAAACATTGCTTCGAGTCCCTTCTTCCCCTGCTTCGAGTCAAGCACTCGAATATCCCGAGTATCTCCCAAGCTAAAAAAAAACTATGCACACCAAAAATAGTGACAGTTTCAAAACCTGAACCACGAGCATGTCCCCCTCTCGAAACCTGTCAACGCTGCATTCTCCCAACCCCGACCTCCAGAGAACCACCACCACTGGCAACGCTTCACCTTTCACCCCTCTACCAATCCCCAATCCCCCGTTGAACTCGATGCACCAAGGGAAACGAACAGGCCCGAACTTCAACCCAGTTCAAAAATTAGGTTTCCCCACTGAAATCGGAAACCACCATCGCCACAATGATTGGTAGTGCCTCCGGCCATTTTTCATGGCCTCTCCGATCCCCCATCTTCCTCCCGAGCGAATCCCAATCTCTCCGACCAAGTGTACTGCCCAAGGCCACCCAAACTCCCCAAATTGATCAACCCAGCAACACCAACTCAACTTGTCACTAAAAAATGTGATTCGAGTTCTAGAAATCCTAATTTTGATTTAGTAATCAGTTCATAAACTTGAATTGATAATTCAAGACATTCGAAATTGTCACCTGTATTAGATTTAGACTATTCCTAAGGTTTTTTCAGAGCAAATCCACTTTGTTTAGCATGAATCAAATTTTAAAATTTACTTTATAATCAACAAAACATGTTTTATTTAGATGCTTTGTCCTAACAATCAATAGGTTGAGCAATAATGATTTTTGAATTAACCCAGGCTTTTGAAATTTTAAACAGAGGCAACATCCAGATAATATGCAGGCTTCATCTCATCATAATATAATGCAATGCATATACAAACAAACATCTCTGCTATTCATCATATAACTAAATTAACTTAGGTTATTTTAAGATATAAGTTACTCACAGCAATGGAAAACAAAGCAAGTTTATAATGAAACAGTTTGGATTTTCAAGCTTGAAACATACAGTAATTTCCATCTCACAAATACCCAGAGAAAAAAAAATGAATATATATTTTAAGCATCCAAATATTAGCATGCAACAGATTTTTAAAACTTAAGAAATTTAAGAGTGTTAATCACCTGCTTTTGAAATGAACAGAGCATTCCTTTCTATTTGAAAATCTTTGAACTCTAAAAACTGGTAAGTGGTCTGCCTTCATTTCCTAAATCTTCTTGCTTATCTTCAGTTGTAAATATTACTAAGTTTGTATAATTGAAAATGTTTGCCATTTTTCTTTGTTTCAGGTTTTTAATGAACGAACTAAAAAAATAAGATGTATATAAAGAAGTTCAGGGGAAGGTGATAACTGGGTTAAGCATATGCAGGTACACTGTACATTCTTGTTTTATCAGGCAAGGTCTTTTAATTAGGAGGCTGGGTTGATTTTTAAGAAATTTGAACTGACTTAAGTTGTGCTAGCATTTAATGTTTAAGTACTTATGTTCCCTACTTAGCTAATTTTATCATTTCTTATGCCAGCATCCTATTTCTACTGCTTTGCTTTAGCTTGCTCTACAAACTTCCTTGTATGTTTAACATGCACAAAGATATTTTTGTTTAGCTTTGCATCTTATTTACAGTCTTCATAGCTTACCTGATTTGCTTTTGTACTTTTATTATTTTGTTTTCATACTTGTCTGAATCTTAATCTATTCTTGCCTGCATACCTTATTTACAAGCTACCAGCAATTTTTATTTTATTTTGTTTAATTGCCAACATAATTATTGTACAGACGTGATTACATTTTTTTCGTATTTTACATACACATTATAAAAATTGCTTTAGTCATTTGTTTTTCTTAACTATTGCATTCCTTTCTCTAACATGCATATGTTTAGATATTTTATTTATTTATTTTCTTTTATTTTGTTTCTCTAACCTGCATATGTTTAGATATTTTATGTACATTACTTTGTTTTGTCTCATAACTTTGCTTTACTTTTACTACTTGCCTGCATGTTATATCTTATTTTTGTTCTTAGCTTATTCTAGTTATTAATTATAAACTTTACTTATGTATTAAGTTTTATTTCTAATACAAGTGCTTTTTATTATTACACTTATTATTTTAAACTTATGTAAATCTTGGTTATAAGACTTATTTTATTTTAAACTTACAAATCTTAGTTTTCCAAAACATAGGTTTAAAATAACAATTCCTATTTATTTAAAATCCATTGTAAAGATATTACATTATTATTATTGTTTAAATAAAACTCATTATTAAAATGAAAATAAATTTTCAGAAGAAACTATCTCTTTAAAATATAAATACTTATTTATCAACCTATATTTAAAAAAAAACAAAACAAAACTTTTTATTTAATTTAAACTCTAGGCTAATCCATTTTAAACAAATTAAACTTTATCTTGAGTATTTTTAAGATCATATTATTATTTATTCAATATTAAATTTCCAAATTATCAAAAATAGTAGAATTAGAAAACATAGCCTTATCTATTAAATTTAAAAACAAAACTTATCTATTTATAATATATACCAATATATACATATATACATTATAAATAGAAACAATTTAGATTAGCTTTTAAAAAGAAAAATTATTAGATAAATATTTATTTAAAAGAAGATGATTAAATCAATTCAAATTATTATCAAATCAATCTAATTTTTAATGTAGATTGTTAAATTGGTATTGCCCTAGATTTCCGAGATGTCACATCCATGGTCATTCACAGTTGTACTTAGAAAGTAACAGGCTACCATGTCCCTATATTTGAACTCTGACTAGTGCATGAGCCAGTTTTTTTTGTTCAGACTGTAATAACTTCTTCATACTAACTCGAAATCAGGCAACACTTCGACTGATGAACTCCCACCTAATTATGGACAATAGAGTACACTAAGATACTTGATCTGATGAAAGCACACTGTAATTCTCTATGGAGACTAACAGTTGTACTTAGAAAGTAACAGGCTATATCCCCATATTTGAATACAATTACGTTATGAGATGCAAAAGAGTATATTCGTAATTTCAAAAAGACACCGAAAAAATATATTTCTCTTTATTAGCAGTAAAATTTTAGTATAATGAAAGATATTTGTTTATTATTTTATAAAGTTAGAAGTTTATATTTATTTGCACCAAAAATTAGCACAAACAATCAAAAAAGTTTTAAAAAGAAATAAATGAAGAATGTGAAATGAAAACAGAGGGTAATGGCCAAGAAATAGCAATAATATGAACACAACAATTTATAGTGGTTTGACGTTGTGTGCCTACGTCCACTTTGAACAGATTGCTTTATTAATAAATTTGTAAACTGCATACAATAGGGAATCCTTAGTTATAATAAAGTACAAAGCAACTAGCAATGTAAAAGTCCCCAAAATGAACAACCAAGTTTGTATTTATAGACGAAGATGACCAAATATCTCCCTGAAAACTCGGTAGAAGGACATTTAGAACTATACGGAACCACAAGAGGGATCACATAGCCCAATTACTACAGAATTGGTACCGATCCTTAGCTTAAAGGAATTTGTGGGTATGATCCCTATGGTAGCTTCCCCATGTTGAAATATTCTTAGCCTCTAAGTTTCATGCCAATTAGATTAGTAGCACTCAAGTTATTTCTTGATCCTTGCTTGAGTATGGATTGCTCGCTAATTTCAGTCGATCCCTACTGAGGGAAGAAGGCCAATCCCTCTGACTCCATCCTTTTGAGGTGCGATCCCTCTGGTAAGCTTCCTAGGGTCGCCGCATCTTTGTCATAAAATTTCATATGCATTAGACTTGTGGATGTTGAGATATTAATTGTTTTCTGTTGAACTGCATTAACTTCCTAAAACATATCGATCCCTATTTTGAAAGTTGATTTTTGTCGATCCCTCCTATATGTTGAACCATATTCCATACTTCGAACATTCTACATTGCATATCTCTCAATTCCGTTAGATTACAGCTTCGTATTACCATCTATATTTGACTTTTGGACCCCACAATCACCACATTGGAATTACTGGCCTTTATAATAGTCAAATTTAACTTGTCCAATCAATTCGAATATAGCCAGATCAAAATATCGGATAACACTTGCCCCTCAAAGTACGTCTTGTGCTGAACATGATGTGCTTTGAATTGAAGTAGGTTAAAGTCGTTGGAAAGAAATCCATCCAATTTTTTGAATAGTTGTTGTCCTTCGATCGAATTATTTTCTTAAAGTGCCGACTTTCTCTTTGTTTGTCATGAAGTTTGGTCGATTTCCAATAGCATAAATCTAGGATTATACTTCATTAACTAATGTCCATGTTCGATTTCATGAGATTAATAAACTAAGGTTATCTGATCCAGCCTTCAACATGGCGGCCTTAAGTTTGAATTCAATTTCTATTGATTTCGAAAATTAAACTTCTAGAATATTCATGTGTACAATCGGGTACACGTTCTTTTTGTTGGCTCTCGGACGTGTTTATATATTCATGGGTCATCATCAATTTTCATTGAGTTAGATACGATTTCACTGCACTTTTTTATATATGTGCTTTGCATAATTTTCATGCCTAGTGTACAAGAGCCATAGCCGACTCTTTCTTTTCTTTATTTTTTTAAAGATGTAGGGGTCGTCATGCTCCTTGCCAATCCCTCCCTCCTTCTCTTTTTCATTATATATATATATATATATATATATATATATACACATACATATATATGGATCAGAATTATTTTAGCCGATCCCTCCTACTTTTTTATATGCTTATAAGGATTGGTATTTTCCTAGCTGATCCCTCCCTATTTTGTGTTAACCTCGAAGACATGGTCCAAACCCTTGTCCCTGTATATAAGCTAGCACTCTTTCCCTTTAACCTTTATTAATTCATCTCTTCCCTATTTACTTTCATCTTCACACTTCTTTTAGTTCGGCCCCAAACCCTGCCATTTCTTAAAAGAAAACCTGACCCCTTCCTTTCAAATTAAACATCACCTTCATCTATAATCTCACCTTCCTGTTTTGCTTTAGATCACTAATTCGCCTTCCATTTGAATTGCGATCCAATAATTCTTCTCGTACAGCTCGTCTTCTATATATTTAGGTAGGCGTTCTCTTCTTTAACATTTTATTTTAGGACGAGACGATGGGTTCTATTACATTGGCGAATGGGTTAGAGTTCGACGCGATGGAGAAATAATGGTTGAAGCTGTTTGGGGGAGACAAGATGCATGATGGAATAGGATTTGGTAGAATAGTAAAGGAGGAAGAAAGGTGCATAGGATGTAGGGATCGGTTAAAAGGCTTGAGGGATAGCACAAAAGTATGGAAGGAGAGGGATCGGACGTTTTTTGCTCGCATGGAAGGTTCGGTGGCATGTTGAAGGGAAAGGATTGGTTTTTTCGTTAGTGTGGTTTAGATGGAGGGAACGGCTGCCGCTATGGAAAGGGATCAGTATGGATAATTTGGAGAGAGGGATCAGTATCTTGCTTTGGAATAGGGGTCGACATATGTAGGGATTAGCTACTTATACCTAGCCAATTCTAGGGATCGGCTATTTGTACTTAGCCAATTCTAGGCTTTGAATTGAACTTGAAAACCAATCCATATTCACTTGTTTGGACAAACAGAACTAATCACATCCCAACAAACTCAAACATGTGATGATGATGAACAACAGGACTTGCATATCCACTATTAAACTCGAAATTGAATGACCAAATTTTTGGGACTTAGAAGATGAACTAAAACTTAACATATGGACTTTGGTAACAGGTTTCACACTTCCATATGCTGATAATCGATCCCAAAGCTTATACAACTGATCAATCTATTCGCTAGTTGAGACGGTCAGCGATGACTATCACTCTAGTCGAAATCCAAAGTCTCGTCATTTACTTTTTCTTTTTTATATATTTTATGCTGCTTATATCTGCACTGCATGACATTGCACCATACTAGCTTACATTTAACATGGGGGGACTTGTAAACTTCTATAATCTTGATTATTTATTGAGTTTAGTTGATATGGACCCTAGATGTTTAGAGCGTCTAGCTGTAATGTCTTTCGCACCAACTTCATAACACAGCAATCCCGGAGATGGGTCAAGTTATGCAACTATATCTTGTAGACTTTACCTTGATCGCCAAACTGAATAACCAGAGGTTTCTAGCCCGACGATCGTCACTTTCATTGACGTTTCCGTCCTCCCAATGGAAGATATAAGTCCTGTCTCCAATGTGTAGAAGGTGCTATATTTTTGGATGACCCGACAGTTTCCCAAGCCCCTATAATTGGAGAGACCGCTTTTCGCGGAATATGCTCTAGACACGGGATTCCGTTCAAAGATGCTCTGTATCCATCAGTGAACAACATGGCTCATTTACCCCGGAGGGCTATACAACATGCAATAAGTTCATGTGCTAGGCCAGATGTGTGTTGCCCTTCAATTCTTTTGTCCAGGAGATGCTAAAAATCTCTGAATAGCTCCCACTCAACTACACCCAAACAACTATGCCTTTCTCCATGGCACTTTCTTGCTATTCATGAACGTTCTGTTCTGCCCATCATTTCCTAAGGACATCGGGTTTATTTACAACATTAAACGATGGACAGGAAGCATCTCCTATATTTTTCTCGAGCCTTCACCCAACTGTCAAGTCTTAACGAGTGCTTGGAATAAACCCAGCCTCTTTAAACAAGAATAGTACTATGTCTAATGTCCTCCTGGCATCACGAGGCGATGGTTGGAAGGATGTAAGTGTCATCTTCAGTTTGTTCTCAAATTCATTGGTCCAAGTTACATCCTGAACCAACTGATATTTAAAAAATTTATAGGTGTCCATCCATGTCCAAAGGGCGATAGCTTCTCAAGGGAAATTTCTCGATTCGTGCCACCCCGGTTGGAAACAGGGACAATAGATTCCGCATAACCGATGAATGGTTATCTTTGTTTAGGCTGATGGAAGAAGGTCACAACATTGTATTTCCAAGAAGCGCTACAATACCGAGAAATGCTTCTGAACAACAAGACGATACTAATAATCCTATTGTGTCCCCATTCTAGGGAACTCAGGATGACGTTGAAGAGGATGAAATTAAAGGTGCCAATATCAACGAGCCTGGCATATGCAAGCCTGGACAATGCGCCCATGGCTGAACCGTCACAAGGCAACCTCACATCCTAGAAAGAAGAAGAAAAGAGCTTGCATATAAACTCTATAGGAGAAAAACTGCTAAAGAGCCAGAGTTTATTATCACTTCCGTCGATGAAGATTCATCCTCCCAACATTTAGAAAGCTCGATAGAAAGGTTTTCACATCTCCCAATCCCTAAGGACATCATGACTTATGACTTCCCTAATATCAATATCCAAGGAGCTCAATTCTCCCACCAAAAGTGGTGATGACAACCTCCCCACTCAAGAAGGGGAGAAAACATCTATAAGCAAGGCTGTAGTAACACGTCTGCTAGGGGGATACTAGGATGCTCACAATTACGTGCACTTCACCACACGATTCTCATAAATATTTTGTTCAATGGTCACTTATACACTTTTGTTTGGTTTACAGGTGCAATGTCTCAATCTCGAGCATTCAATCGCTTGAGGGGTTCCTCGATGCATTATGGATCCAACCACGATTGAAAATTGGGTAGGCATAGAGACAGAGATGAAGGTCGAGAAAGAAGTCGTCACTCGAGGCAATCTTCATCTTTCAAAGATTAGTCCCAGTCACGGTCATCTCATCGGGAAGTTCAACCTAATCTTCCTATACGTAACGAAGATCAGACTTTTCATGGTCTTTAAGTTGATGTTCCACTTAAGCAGTATTCTTGTTCATCTAGCTCCGGACAATACCGTGACCATAGGTCGGGCAAACACCCATTAGTCACTTCGACTCCATCTTTGCCCGCTGCAGCTCCCGAGGCTTCCATGGTAGAAAAACTGGCCGAACTTAAGGTTAATTTCCTAAAGATTTACTTCAATAGGCTTAAGTTCTTTCCCTCCGTTCATACTATGCTAAGGAATGCTAAAGCAAGTTCTCTCGCATGTGTCAATGATGTTTTCGTACAACGTAAATTATTCCAACACTTAGTAGAATAGATCTCTGATGTGTCTATCTAGAGACAGCATGAAATTGATCGTCTCAAGTTAAAGGCGATACAGGATAAAGATGTAACTAAACATCAAGACGGTGAGATGTTGGAGTTGATAGTGAAGATAACTGAGGAAAAAAAGTGCCCAAGAAATTTTTGAAGCGGTGAGTCATGTAGAAGCTACCCACAAAAAGGAACTTGATGCTGCCTCAGCCGTAGCGGTGCGCTTGCCTTAGAAAAAGATACCTTGCAAAAGGAGAAAAATATTTTAGCCCGCCGCATTGAAGAACTCCTTAAAGAGAAGGAAGAGAAAACTGATGCTAAGGAGGAGTTGTAAAGAAACTATGAAGAGGCCGTTGAAGCCTGAAATTTGAAACTTATGCTTAACGAGCAACTTGCTCAATTTGAAGTTCTCAATGAAGAGGTAAGAGAAGCAGGCCGCAATGAGATTAGAGAACAGACTGAGGTCCGGTTAAAAGGTGCCATGGAAGCTGGTCAAATTAAAATTAAGGACATGTTTGATCCCCTAGTCATTGAATATAATTCTAAAGTCCTTATCCATAGCGATTTGAGTTTTTTTGGAGAGGGTAAACTCGAGTCACTCGTCGAGGTTTTGGAATAGATTATTGAAATGAGAAAGAAAATACTCAATGAAGCTGATTTTGACGAAGAGAAACTGGTATGGGAGATTCTTTCCGGGGACGAACCTATAGACCTTGTTGTTGCAAGACTCCAGTGCTTTGACATTCTAGTGCCTCCGGCAAAGGAAAAATCGTTGCTCAGTCTTTGGTGTCTGATCCCAAAGATCCCCTTCCTTTCAAATAGCCAAAGCGTCAGTTTCACTTGGTCTGGGGCGGGATCTAAGCTATGATCCGGACAGACTCGGCTATCAATCAAAGGTGTCGACTCTTATCCTAGAGGGGAGCATTCTGATGGCAACTAAAAGTCAGCCGGACATAGGTATCCCGCTTTATTCTCCATTATTCAAGAGATTTTGTTCCTCATTCCCAACGGTTATAGGCTTATATTCTTATTTTTGCAAATCTACAGGTCTTCCCGGTCCCTGCCAAACTCTAGGAAGCAGTGTCGCCATGGAGGAAAAATCAACATCTACTAAAATTTTCATGGCCACCGATATTCCAGGGCCCGAAGCTCAATTTATCGAAGCACTTGATGATGAAAAAGCTGATGACCCATCGCTGGCAGATGAATCAGATTACGTTGTAATCACTGGTGCCACCGAACATACTTATGAGCTCTACTTAAAAGAGTGCATCGAGAGAGAGGAATTGTTGAAGAGAAAATCAAAGGCGGAACCCGTTGATGTGGACATTGATGTTCCAAATCTTGCCGCACTTCAAGTCATTCCACCTGGCGGGTCGTTTTTCGAAGAACTCCCTTCTAACTCTTAAAGCTCTCCTACCAAGGACAGTAAAGGATCAAGAAAAAGGATAGGCAGAAGCCCTAGTGATGCTACTCTTAAAAAATTCCAAAGAGAGAAAGGGCAGACGAGATAGCCATGACTCTGCCTTAGTTTGTTTATAACTTTTATAGTTGTTTTCTCATTTGTTGGCCGTGATTGTATGGGTATAGCCCCCGCTTTTGAATAAACTTGTACCACAATTTTGATGTTGGGCATGCAAATAAAAGTTCTTTGTTTTTTGTCAAATTATAATAAATTTTTTCTAAGTAGTCGAGTTATTACTTTTCCGTTCAATGTACTTGTAATTCATTGCTCATTGATTCAGATGATAATCCGTTTATTCTATCCCAAGGCCTTCATGTGGTAACGGCCCTAAGTCATACCAAACTCAGGGTTGCAGCCCTAGTCTTACACTATCGGATTCAGTGGTTTGAGTAATTATACTCTTGCCCGCATTCTCAGGTTAGCGGAGTTAGGTAATTGATGGTCGAATTCCATCCTCGGCGAGTTTATACTCCTCCTGTTAGTTTTAGGTCAGAGTTTATGGTGTAGTGAGTGGTCGAACCGCACTCATTTAATTGTTTATACTCACATTCGCACTTTGGGATAAGAGTTAGCTGGTGGGTGGTCGAATCACACCCAACCTGTGTTTATACTCCATCCCACACTTTGGGGACCTAGAGTTATTTTGAAAAATAGTCGGACCGTATTTTCCTAATCGATTGATTTCCCCTCAAATCCAGGGTTTAACTTAATGAGTGATCAGTAGTATCACAATTGTTTTTGATTCATTTTTGTCCCATCATTAAGCAGGATTAGTTTGGTTATTGGATGATCAAGTCACATCCATCCCTTATTAGGTATGTCCATCGGGTGGTGAGCAAGAATCTTCAGATGAACAATCGGACCATGTTCTCTTTGTTTAGTTCAATCGTGAACTTGTATAATCGGCTAGCTCCAAACTTTAGGAACCTTCTTAGACATGTCATTGTCAGTTAGTCGGGAATCGTAACTAATACATAACACTATAGCAATCACAAATGTGAAGGAAATTTCAAACTTTTTTGCCAAATGGAAAGAAATGACATAATTTGTCTTATTACATAAATAGAAAATTAAATGCTAAAGCAAACTCAAAAATTGAATACAACTAAATGAAAAAGAATAAAGTAAGTGAAATAGCACCATAAATGCTTGCTATTCCACAATGTTGGGAGTGTGACGCCATCAACAGTCGCTAGTTTGAAAGTTCCCTCTCCAAGCCTCTGTTCAATGACATATGGTCCTTCCCAAGTAACGTTCATATGTGATGAAGCAGGGAAAACCTATTTTAGGACGAGATCGCCGGTTTCAAAGTTTCTATGTTGGACTTTGGTGTTGTAGTATTGAGAGACTCGGTGTCGATGTGTAGAGTCCTTCAAATTAGCTTCTTCGCGCTTCTAGTCTACAAAGTCTAGAGATTCTAAAAGGAGATCTCTGTTTGTTTTAGGATCGTAGTAGGTTACTCAATGTAAAGGGACATCGAGTTCAACAAGAATGATGGCTTCAGTGCCGTAAGTAAAGGCGAATGGAGTATGGAAGTCGCGACCTTATGGGTGGTTCTGTAATCCCATAATGTTATTGGTAGTTCATCCACCCACTTGCTTCTAGCCTTTTCCAAACACTTCTACAAAATGGACTTTATGATTTTTCTTGCAGCTTTAACTTATCAATTTGCTTGGAAGTGAGTGACTGCCGCAAATCTCTTTTAAATATGATGTCGGTGGAAGAAGTCTTTGAATTCAACACTATTGAATTGAGTCTCATTATCCGTTACAAAAGTTCATGGAAGACCAAAACGACGGATGATGTTCCGAATGATGAAGTTGATTACTTTCTTCGTTGTTATCGTGGAAAATGGTTCCACTTTGCTCATTTGGTGAAGTAATCAACCGCGACGATGGTGTACTTAGCACTACCTTTAGAGATCGGGAAGGAATCGATGACAACTATGTCCCATATGGCAAATAGGCATGGACTGACCATATTGTGTGATATTCGTCGATGGAGCTCTCAGAAGTTTTGCATAAATCTGGCACTTGTCGCATTGCCTTACATAATCAGTAGCATGTTGATTGACATTCGGCCAATAATACCCGTACAAGAGTATTTTCTTCCTAGGGTTTTCCCCTCAGTGTGATCACCACATTCCCCTTCATGAACTTCCTTTTGGACCCATTTTATTCCATCATATGCAAAGCACCCGAGTAGGAGGCGGAAAATCCTTTTCTATAGTTAATTCCTTCCTGCATGATATAACGTGAAGCCTTACGAAGGACTTATCGTCTTTCATTCCTTCGTTCGGGAAGAACTCCTTGAAGTAAATAGTCTTTAATCGGAGTTATCCACGACTCCTTCTCAAGCTCCATCTCCAGTACCCACTCGATTTTGCATCAGGTTTATGCTCAGCGCGTTTAATACTTCGACAGGAACCAAGGCTATTTGTTATGCATCCCGGATGCTAGCAAACTTTGCCAATGAATCGACCTCTTTGTTTTGATCTCGAGGAATATGCGTAATATCATAGTACTCAAAGCCAGTCAACAACTCTTCAACTTGGTTAGGTACGAAGCAAGCTGTTGTCCTTTAGCTTGGTAACCACCTTTGACTTGGCATACTTCCAATTATGAGTCATAAAAGATTCCTAGATATTTTATCCCCAGTTCTCTTGCTAGTTTAAGTCTAATAATCAGAGCTTCATACTCAGCTTCATTGTTTATTATGGAGAAATCAAGCTTTAAAGCACAGCAAATTGACCGATCTATGGGAGTTACAAGCACAATTCCAGCTCACGAACAATGATCATTGGGTGCTCCATCTGTATCTAACTTCCATCATATGGTACGGGTTTCACTGCTCTAAGGGGAATCATTCTATGTAGTAAATTCTGCTATAAAATCCACCAGCGCCTGACCCTTGTTAGCTCTTCAAGGAAGATAAGTGATGTCAAATTAGCTCAGTTTGATGTTCCACTTGAGTAACCTTCAAGACGTCTTAGCTCGCTGCAGGACATGTCTTAATGGTTGGTCGGTGTAAACATCGATAGGATATGCCCAAAAGTAGGGGCAGAGCTTTCATGAAGCAATCAACAAGTAGTATGTCAGTTTCCCTATCTTCGAATAATCTCTGTCATCTCCTATAAATGCTTACTAACATAGTAGACTGGTCTATGGATCTAATTCTCTCCGCGAAGCAATGCGGCACTTATAGTGTGTGCCTACATGACCAAGTAGATATACAAGTCTTTATGATTTACCGGCTTTGACAAGATGAGAGGTCTCTCAAATGATTGAACAAAGGTTAAAATGCTTCTTTACAATCCTATGTCCATTCAAATTCCTTTTTTCTCTTCCAATTAAGTTAAAGAAAGGAATGCATTTATTGGTAGCCCTAGACACAAATCAGCTTAGGGAGGTAACATTCCCATTCAGGCTCTGTACTTGTTTGATAGTCTTTGGTGCTTAAATATTGTGAATAGCCTGGATCTTCTCGGGATCATCATTAATTCCGTAGGAACTAATGATGAAAATTAATAACTTTCCTAATGCAACGCCAAAAGAAGACTTCAGGGGATTAATTTTCATTTTAAAGTATCGGAGGATATCAAACATTTCTTCCAAGTCTCTAATGTTATCACTAGATCGTCTTGACTTCACGAGCATATCATCCAAATATACCTCCATCATTTTTTCGATTCGATCTTTAAATATTCTATCGACCAGGCTTTGGTAGGTTGCTCCTACATTCCTTAGTCAAAACGGCATTACCACGTAGCAATATAGTCAAACATCTATAATGAAGCTAGTGTGCTCTTTATCGGGAATATGCATCGAGATTTGGTTATATCCAGAGTATGCATCCATAAAAGAAAGCAATTCGTGTCCCAAGGTCGAGTCTACCAGCTAGTTGATACATGAAAAGGGAAAGCTGTCTTTTAGGCATGCCTTGTATAAGTTCGAATAACCAACACATGTCCGCCATTTCCAATTCGCCTTTCTCACAAGGACAAGATTAGGTACCAACTCATGGTAGTGGGTATCGTGAATAAACCTATTGCCTTTCAGCCTATCCACCTCCTCTTTCAGAGCGGTAGGTTTCTTCGGATCCATACCACACCTTTTTTATTTTACTAGGACATGGCTCATGTCGATATTCAATGCATGGCTTGCAATGGCAGGCGAGATCCCACACATGTCAGAGTGAGTCCAAGCGAACACGTCAAGATTTTCTCGAAGAAATCTAGCAAGTTCTTTCGTCATCGAGGGGCTGAGTTTTGATCCGATCTTTAGGACCCATGATTGGTCATTATGGCTGACCATGATGTCAATCGTCAGTTAAATCGGTGCAGCCTTTGTCATTTCGGGCTCCTCCTTGACGTCACTCGGATCCATGTCACTATAGTACTGACCATGGCAACAGGGCCAAGGCTCAGGCGCTAGTTGTCAATATTCAGTGGCTTGGATGCAGGCATACTTATCACACCCTTACCTTTCTCCTTTTATTGAACATTCCTCAATTTAGTTACATAACAGGGACGTCCAGCCACCTGATCACCATGAACAACTCCAATACCATTATCTGTCAGGAACTTCAGTGCCAAACACCATGGGGCAAGAGCTGCTTGGAAATCAACTAGGGCAAGTCGTCCCATAAAAACGTTGTATGGAGAGTTAACATCCAAAAAACTGATGGAAAAATCCGTACTCTCCTGCGACCACCTTCTCCCAACTCCATGGGAAATTCGACATAACCAACAGCTTTAGTCGTAGCATCGTTAAAGCCATGAATGTGGGCTTTAGATGGTTTTAAATCCTTGGCTTTCATCCTCATTTAATCATAAGCTTTTTTGAAAATTATGTTTACAGAGCTTCCGCGATCAAACAATATCCTTCTCACTAAAGCGAGGATGATCAAGGCCAAAATGATCATTGGGTCGATCATCGGAGCCTCTACCTTGTATGCATCTCTGTTTCTAAATACAATATCATCTGTCATTGAACGTTGTTACTTTATTGGAGATCCATCATCTATACTCAAAATTCATATGCTTGATCGCACTAGCATAGTACTCTACCTCATGCCAACTTTTATCAGCTGTATGCGGTCCTTTGACTATTGTATTGATTACCAATCTTCCATTAGTTAGCGTAGGCTCCTCAGCCCTGCGTGGTGCTTGTCCTCGATTGGGGTAGGATATCCCTTGCCCGCCATCCTGTAGGGTTTTTACAAACTGCTGTAACTTTCTTTCTCGAATCGGTTTTTCGATAATATCTTGGAGATGCCTGCATTCATTTGTGTTATGACTATAACACTTATGAAGCTGACATTACTTTTTGGTTTGTTTTCGCTTCTCCATGGATTATTTCAGAGGCGGCTTCTTATACTGCATGGTACTGTAGGCGGAGAAATAGACATTCTCTAGGGATGTATTCAGTAGCGTGGAGGTGTCATACATCAAAATCCTAGGCTTTCCTCTTCCATAATCCCTCTTTAATTCTTGGCTCCTATCTCCGCCTTTCTTTTGCTAATTTGGTTTGTTCTAGACATTCACTTTATATTTTTAGAACTTTCATTGGTCTGCTTCATTGAAATGTTACTGTATACTCCCTCTCCACTTGGACCCATAACATTCTTATTCCTAGAAAATTTCGCTTCCTCTTTCCTTAATATTGAGCCCTCTTTGTATAGAAGGTTCCAATGTTACAGGTGGCTTGCCAGCTAACTAATCGCCAAAATCAGATTTTAGATCAATCACTCTCGATACGACTATCAATATTACATGATCATTCGAATTATTGATTACTGTGATAGCTGCAATGAATCTCTTCAAATAATCTTTCAGTGATTCTACTGGAGCTTGGATCGCACTGGATACGGATATTACGTCTTTGGACGAGTTGCATGCATATGAAACTATTCCACAAACCTTATTGCTAAATCATCAAATCTAGAGATCGACAGTGGGGGTGATCTCGTCAACCACATCGTTTCTATTCTAGGGAGAGTTATAGGAAAACATCTACATTAGTCACACAATCTACTCATGCGAAATCCATCAACCATTCATATCTCATGATGTGCTGCCTGGAGTTAGTTTTTTTCCTCATAGGTAGGCAATGACGACATGTTGAACCTCCTTGGATATCTACATGTAGGACATTGTCCGTGAAGGGGGTATGGCTTCTCGAGATACCTCTGTCGTCATTGGTTAAGCCTTGGTTCTCTCTCACTAACTACCTAACCATGGCCAACAAATCTAGCATTTGGATAGTTGGTGCCAAGCGATGGTCATATTCCAGCTCATGTGAATGGTCCGGTCGATGTCTATGGGTCATTCTACGCCTTCTTGTTTCAACATACTCTCGATGCAGATCTCATAAATTCACTTCATCGTCCTTTAGGGGAAGCAATTGGTCAACATTCAACTGAACTTTATTATCCCAATCAGCGTAGTAGCTCCATCTTAAATCCCAGGATGGACAGCCAAGTCCCTTCCCCTAGAGGAGGGATCGATACCGATTCTTATGGAGGGATCGACATTGATCAGTCTTAGTAGACCGAGAAGGTTTCCTGTTGATTCCTTAAAGTTTCTATGCGATATTCGTCAATTCTATGACTCTTATATCTGTGATACTGGTCCGATGAACTAGAATTCTCCAATGCAGAGTAAGGGTTAGGGTCCCTTCTTTCCTTCCTATGTTGTTGTTGACTGAATTGATTCATTAGATTAATAATGGCTTGAATCTGCTGATTCAATTATTAAAAGCTGTCCACTAGCTCTTTCTTCGGATTCTGGAATTCAATTCTTCTATGGAATCGGTTGGATTCCAGACTTCAACTGGATTAGCATTCACGTCTATTGGTTAACTGCTTGGTCCTCCTTGTTGGATGCTAGCATTCTCGTTTCCTTTAGTGTTATGAGATGTAGGTCTGGTGTTCCAAACCATCGTTGATATCTTTTCTTAGGCTTTTGTAAATAGAACAAGCAATCCCCTCGAAGATAACCATGGATCTCCTTTAAGAGATTTGTGCAATCTAGTAGCAACAAAAGGGATCCTAATAAGCCGAGAATCAAGTCCCTCAATGAAAGAACCAAAATTTTTGCACCAAAAATTGGTGCACCATCCAATAGTAGTTTCGAAGAGAAATAAATGAAGAATGTAATATGAAAAAAGAGGATAATGACCAAGAAATAGCAATAAACTTAAGTAATACCACGAACACAATGTTTTATGATGGTTCGGTGTTGTGTGCCTACTCATCACTTTAAGCAGATTGTTTTGTTAATTACTTTGTAAACTGAGTACAATATGGATCAGACGAAAATCTTTAGTTACAATAGAGTACAAAGTAGCTAGCATTATAAAAGTCCCTAAAATGAACAACTAAGCCTGTATTTATAGACGAAGATGACCAAATATCTTCTTGAAAAATTGGCAGAAGGACCTTTAGAACCCTACGGACCCATAAGAGGGATCGCATGGCCCAATTTCCAAAGAATAAGGATCGGTACTGATCCCTATCTTTGGGGAATTTGGAGGTGCAATCTCTGTGGTAGCTTACCCATATTGAAATATGCTTAGCCTCCAACTTTAGTGCCAATTGAATTAGTAGAACTCAAATTATTTCTTGATCCTTGTTTTAATAAGAATCGCTTGTTGATTTCAACCGATCCCTATTGAAGAAAGAAGGCCAATCCCTCTGACTCCAACCTTTTAAGGTGCGATCCCAAGGGTTTCCATCTATGCATTAAATCACTTGGTAGATTCAACGCAGTGGAGGTGTAAAAAGTCATAGCGGGGATATAGTGAGGATATAGCTGGATATATGGAATAGCTCTAAAATAGCATACAAAAATTGCATTTTATGTTTCAGATATATAAATGGTAAATAATTAAAAGTTAACATTCAATTATATTATAATTAATGCATAAATAATTTGAAATAAAAACATGTCCGAATGTACTTTAAATAAACGTAAAACTGTTATATAACATAGTTGAATTTAGAAGAATATTAGAGTATTTTCATTTCTAAAAATAAATTAAAAATTCAACTAAATAAACTAATTTCATAATTTTTATAATGTGTAAATGTCATTTTTCATTTCATTTATTTTAAAAAAGATATAGCCGAAATAGCAGAATGTAGCGGAAATAACGTGATATAGCAGAAATAGCGGGGCTTAAAGTGGAAAGGCTATATTTGGGGCAGTATGGAAAAATCATAGCGAGAGAAATCCGCTATGAGATATAGCAGAGTTATTGTGGGGTAATAGCAAGGCATTAACTGCACTGGTCCCCATATCTTTCTCATAAAATTTCATATGCATTAGACTTGTAGGTCTTGAAATATTAATTGTTTTCTATTGAATTGCATTAACTTCCTAAAACATACCGATCCCTACTTTGGAAGTTGATTTTTATCGATCCCTCCTATATGTTGAACCGTATTTCATACTTCGAACATTTTGCATTGCTTATCCCTCAGTTTTGTTCGATCACAGCTACATATTGCCCTCTATAATTGACTTTCAGACCCCACAATCATCACTCTAGAATTACCGGCCTTAATGAAAGTCAAATCAAACTTGTCCAATCAATTCGAATATAGCTAGGTCAAAATGCCGGATAACAATATTATATGCACTAAATGCATATTAACTGTTCAAAACTATTTATTATCGTCATATTATTTTATTTTAATCTCTTCAATAATCAATGGAACTGAAAAAAATTAAGTTAAACTAAAATTTTACATTTATATTTTTTGATTTATCGATTTTTAGCAGATAGGAAAATTACTCGATATCCGTCCCTATCTGCAGTTGCGGTTATTAGATATTCGAAAATGATGTCGGATGTGGATACAGATATGACACTATCCGTATCCGAAAGTATCCGTTGACAGGTCTAATTTCAAGTGGGCTAAAAATTTGTAGGGTTAAGATGATTTCGGATGTATATTCGAGTGTTTGATTTAAGTGGAATAGCATTTCTGTTGCTATATTTGTGGTTGAATGCTTTAGAAGTTTTTCTTCTTTTAAACATGGTAGTTTTGATGTTTTGATTCAGTATTTACTATATTTAGTTTTTTTATATCTACAAAATGTGATGTAGAAGAAGATCCTGTCCTTTAAGTATATTAACCTTCTTATCACTCTTTACTCAATATGAATTTGATATAGTTTTAAAACCCAACAATAAAAATAAAATTATAAAGTTTTGTTGGACTTTTTTGTAAAAATGGATAAGAATATGAAAAACGTTGGATATAAACGAATAATATAGAAAAAGAAAAGGGAAGAATTGTTTTATTCGTATTACTTAAGTTTTATTCATTGCACATCTTGAGCTCTATTCAAAGACCCCAGTTGAAGAGACGATATTACAATAATGTATCCTTGTAAATGAAGTTTCACTCACCATGATATTTATTTTATAAAAAGATGTTTTTTTATATTTCCATGATAAAAATAAATAAGATAAAAGGGCTAATTAATCTTTTGTAAAAAGAAGACTATTATACTCCTAATTTAAAACATATAAAAATGAATTACCATTACATTTAAAACATTATTGTTGTTGTATTGCTTAAGATAATTGCATGGGAAAGGAAGATTTGTGCTTCTGTATGTCTCCTCCTTTGGGCTCTTTCTTATCTGTTAGAACTGGACCACCACGTAGTGGATTAAATGACTGAATTTTAATGTTTTTTTTATAAATTTAGATTTTATTATGACAATGAAGTCTAAATTGATTTAGATTCAATCTAAATAATTTTAAATAAAATCTTTATTTTATTTAATAATTAATATAAAGAGTTAAATTGTATATATGTAATGTATATACATATAAAGCAAATGTGTGTATAAGATACATACATATGCGTAAGTATATGTACAACATATAAGTGTGTATATAGTTTAATGTGCTTGTATTTATATGTTGAGAATTACCCCACAATGGATATATTTGCCCCTTTATATACATATTTATTGTCCATGTTTAATTTATAATTATTATATATACACATACATACATACATACACACACACATACATACATACATACTTACATACATACATACATACAAGAGAGTGTGTGTGTGTCTAAGGATTATATTCAGTGGTGTTTATTTATAAGATGTTAACCAGTTCAAACAATTTGAATAATATAAGTTTAAAATAGATCTATTTCAAATTTTAAAATTCAAAATTCAAATCTATTTATAAGTTTAAGATATATTTATAAAATAGATTTTAATTACAAAAAAATCTTGATTTGTTAAAAATCTATTTCTAGTTCAAATTTGGTGGAGTAGTGTTTGTGAATTTTTTTATAAAATGTTTGTATAGGTTATTTTATTTTAAATGAGAAGAAGAAAAAGATAAGAGGAAGAATATGGGACTGGGAATAGTCTCATACCATAGAATATAAGAAACTATAATTGCTTAAATATAGGTTCCTCAGGAAGAGGTTGGCCCTTTTACAATCTAATGCTTGCTCTTTTACGAGGTTGGAGGTCATGCATAACCACCACACATGACCTCAGTCAATTCAGACGATACCTTGAATCCATTTCGATAATGCTATCACAGTTGGTTGAAGAGATTAATTATCTCGACTCCATTGTATCTTGAAAGATGATCTGCCTCAACGTACAGTACTCATTCGTTTGTTAAAACAAGTGGTGAAAGAAAATAACTTCTTAAGGTGAGCGTCATTGAAGTTCCTTGGAGGGGAAAATATATTTATATTTATTTCATCGTCAGCTGATGTATGTGTTAATACACATTTGATGCAGCGCCTAACCTTAAATCGCCTACTATAGGTCGTGACAACCTTAGATCGCGCACCAAGTTAGGTCGCTTAAGTGATAGCTCGGTTTCCTTAAGTCGCTCGCGACATAACAAGATGGATGAAGCAGCGCAGGCAGAACAAATGCGACATAACGAGTTAGGTCGCTTGGCTTTAGGTCGCTGAAGCTTAAGACATCGCTGTTGTATTTTCTTTAAGCCGCTTCCTTAAATCGCTGATCGTATGCCACTTTCCATAGGTCGCTCATCTTAAGCCGTTCCAGTTAGGTCGCTCAGATTCTTATGTCGCTCAGTTCGTTTAAGTCGCATGCATTGAAGACTACTTATGCCGTATTTTCTTATGCCGCTTTTAGTTAGGTCGTTCAAGTGGTTAACTCGCAAGTTCTTTATGTCGCGAGGTCTTTCGTGAAGCTTATGTCGCTGAAGACGTGTTATCTACTTAGGTCGTTCAAGTTGATAAGTCGAAAGTCGTGTGATGTTGTTGTTTGTTATGTCGCATGTATGTTACCTTGTGTTAGGTCGTTAATGACCTGTGTTGAGTCGTAGGTCGTAAGTCGTTGCTACTGTAATTTGAGTTGTTGTAACTCGTGTATTGTATTGTGTTGTGCTTTATGATGTTAGGTTGTGTATGTGTGTTGTAACCCTATAAATAGGGGTGTCGTGTCACTTGTAAAAGAGTTGATTTTGAATAAACTTTTGTTTGAGTGCTTTGTGCCTCTTTAAAATTGGAAGTTGAGTGTTATCTCCTTTCTCCATCTTCGGTTATTCGAGTGCGCTCGAATCAATGATTTTGAAGCCGGTTCACGGAATCTCATGCGCGAGATCAACGTCGAAGAATCGTAGATCTTCTAACACGGTATCGTATGCGCTCAACGTGTTAAACATAACTAGAATCCGGTATCTCGTGAGATCAACGGATTTGGGCATTATCTTGAGTATTATCAATCCATCGATTCATCATTGTATCGTTCCATTGTCGTTTGTTCGTTGTGCCTCATTTGTGACAACTTGTTGATAATCCACTGCGTCAGTTTGGTATCAGAGCTTAAACTTAGCCAATCATAGCTAAGCCGAGCCTATGGAGCCAAGAGGAAGTGTTGGAGTTTGAGCCGAGTATAGAAGTTGGATCAAGGCCAAGAGTTATAGAAGTAGGAGCCGAGGCAAAGCAGTTACAACCGAGACAAGCTAAGTGCAGAACGAGAGAAGTCAAGTTCAGATTTGAGTTAAAGTTGTGCTAGTTGAAGTGTGTGTTTGGATTTGTTGAAGATTCGACAATGCCTCCGAGACGTGCTAATCGATTTCAAAATGTTGAAGATGTGTATAGAAGACAAGAAGCTGAGCAAATGGAACAACATATCAATGAAAAGTTCGATGAAGGTATTGGAAAGTTAGAGAAATTGATGAATGACATGAATCAAAGTCAAAGGAGAAGGTCACCAATCTCGAACCATGGAGGAAACAGAGTTTCGCCATCGGTTTCGGAAGCGAGGAGGGTGTCACCACAATCTTGTCGAGAAAGAAGAGAATCATCAATTTCAATGAGACGAGAAGACCATGAGTACAGAAATGAAGAGAGAAGAACTCCACGGGGGTTTGAAAATGAATCATTTCGTGATATTGAAAGACAGGGTAGAAGGACCATGCATGATCGTGGAGATGTAGAGGGACGAGATAGATATCGAAGTACATTTGATTATGATGAAGATGGTGATAGAGGTAGTATTCATTATCGAGAACGAGACCAAGTACGAAGTCAATATCGGAATGTAGAAGATGATCGTTAATGGGAGTCGGGGATGAAAACAGAGATTCCAGAATTTAAAGGGGGAATGATAGCGGAAGAGTTTCTGGATTGGTTATCAAATGTTGAGGAAATTTTTGACTTCAAGGAAGTACCCGAGCATCGTAGAGTTAAGTTGGTCGCTACACGATTGAGGGGAAGAGCTATGGCATGGTGGCAACAAACTAAACTTACACGGGAGAGAATGGAAAAGTCGAAGATTGTTTCATGGGAAAAGATGAAGAAGTTAATGAAGGCTACTTTCTTGCCTTATAATTATCAGTCTCTTATTTATCAGCGCTTACAGAATTTGAGACAAGGGACAAAGTCGGTAAATGATTATGCAGATGAGTTTTATCAACTGATTGCTAGAAACGATATCATGGAGACGGAGGAACAGTTGACATCTAGATTTGTTGGAGGATTGAGAATGCAAATTCAGGATATGGTGAATATGTTTGATCCAAGATCCGTTGCTGAAGCACACCAGAAGGCTCTAGCTTGGAAGAAGCAAGGCAGAAAAGGAGGTGGTGCATTTACAAGTTCGATCAATCAAGTGAAAGGGGCTAGTAGCAATACTAATGTTTCCAAGGCTGTTAGTAAAACGGTTGTCAATGAAGTTGCTAAGACCAAGGTTAACAACAATTTCAATTGTTATAACTGTCAGGAATTTGGTCGTAAGAGCAATGAATGCCCGAAGCCTAAGAAGCGAACGATGATTGCTGAGGTTGAGGATGAGGATGCAGAAATAGAATGTTCCAATTCACCACAAGTTGAGGAGGAAGAAGAATTATTGGTAGGAGATGAGGGATATTCTTTAGTGATGAGGAGATCTTTCTTGACGCCAAAGCAGGAAGAGGAGACTAATTGGTTGAGGAGTAACATTTTTCTGTCAACGTGCACTATTTTGGGAAGGGTTTGTAAGTTTGTTATCGATGCAGGAAGTTGTGATAACATCATCTCTACAGAAGCTGTAAAGAAGTTAGCATTAAAGACGGAGAAACATCCCAAACCCTACAAATTAGCTTGGTTGAGGAAAGGTGTGGAGGTGAAAGTTAGTCGAAGAGCTTGTGTAACTTTTTCCATTGGAAAGAAGTATAAGGATGAAATTTGGTGTGACGTGGTAGATATGGACGTATGTCATTTGTTGTTGGAGAGACCGTGGCAATTCGATAGAGCCGTGCAACACGATGGAAGGACTAACTGCTATAGTTTCATGTTCGAGGGCACTAGAATCACTTTAGTTCCTAAAAAGCGACAATAAGGTGAAAACAAGTTGGAGGAAATCGAAGAACTAAAGACTCTGTTATCTTTGAAGGAGTTTGTCAAAGAAGTGGAGGACGGGCCTAAAGTATTTCTGTTGATTGGACGTGAAAGTAATGAAGCGGTTGAAATTCCTGAGGAAGTTAAGCCAGTGTTGAAGGAATTTGAAGATGTATTTCTTGATGAATTACCGAAAGAGTTACCACCATTGAGAGACATACAACACCAGATTGATCTTGTTCTGGGAGCTGTGTTACCACATAGACCACACTATAGAATGAGTCCAAAGGAGCACGAAGAGTTGAGAAGGCAAGTGGAGGAGTTACTTGAAGAAGGGCGCGTATAAGAAAGCTTAAGTCCTTGTGAGTACCAGCTTTGTTAGTGCCAAAGATGGATGGAATTTGGAGAGTGTGTAGAGATAGTCGAGCACTAAACAAGATTATAGTGAGATACAGATTTCCGATGCCTAGATTGGACGACTTGTTAGACCAGTTGAACGGAGCTGCTATCTTTTCAAAGATTGATCTGAAAAGTGGGTATCATCAGATTCAAATTCGACCTGGGGATGAATGGAAGACAGCCTTCAGGACACGGGAGGGGTTGTATGAATGGATGGCATGCCATTTGGTCTTTCGAATGCACCTAGTACTTTTATGCGAGTGATGAATCAGATCTTTCGACCATTTATTGGAAAGTTTGTAGTGGTATACTTTGATGATATATTGATATACAGTGGAAGCGCAGAAGAACATCTACAACACCTGCGGGAGGTGTTGATGATACTTCGTCAGGAGCAATTTTACGTGGCAACAAAGAAGTGCATATTCATAACACACAATGTTTTGTTTTAGGGGCATGTGTTATCCAAGGAGGGAATCCATGTGGATCAAGGTAAAGTTGAAGCAATCAAGGATTGGCCACAACCCAGGACTATAACTGAAGTGAGAAGTTTCCATGGGTTAGCGTCATTCTACCGAAGGTTTATTTCACATTTCAGTAGCGTGATGGCACCAGTGACAGATTGTATGAAAGGAAAGCAATTTGTGTGGACTGAAGAGGCTGATTCTGCTTTCCAACGAATCAAGACACTCTTGACTACAACACCAATTCTTAGATACCCGGATTTTCAGTTGCTCTTTGAGCTAGATACTGATGCGTCCAAGGTTGGAATTGGTGGAGTATTAAGTCAGAAGGGTCGTCCAATTGCTTATTTTAGCGAGAAACTTTCTGGAGCCAAGACAAGATACAATACCTATGACTTGGAGTTCTATGCTATTGTCCAAGCCATAAAGCATTGGAGACACTATTTGTTTCATAAAGAGTTTGTGTTATATACGAATCACGAAGCGTTGAAACATTTGCAGGGACAGGATAAGATTGCAACCAGGCATGCTTCATGGATCGCATATTTGCAATAGTTTACATTTGTTGTAAAGAATAAGTCGGGGAGTAACAAATCGGGTGGCAGACGCATTGAGTAGAAGAAATCATTTGTTGACTACGATGAGAGCTGAAGTGATGGGTTTTGAAGTATTTCTAGAATTGTTTGTTGAAGATCCTTACTTTGCTAAGATTATAGATGAAGTCGAGAAAGGGAAGACGGATGAGTATGTGTTGGTGGATGGTTTTCTATTTAAAGGAAATCGGTTGTGTATACCAGAGTGCAGTTTGCGAATGAAGATTGTGAAGGAATTGCATGAAGAAGGTCATGTGGGAAGAGATCGTACCTTGTAGTTGATTTCTCAATCATATTTTTGGCCTTCCGTGAGGAAAGTAGTTGAAAGATTTGTACGGAGATGTCACTTATGTCAAGTTTCCAAAGGGTCAGCTACGAATGCAGGATTGTATATGCTATTGCCCGTGCCTACTAGACCATGGGTTGATATTAGCATGGATTTTGTTTTGGGTTTGCCAAGAACTCAACGAGGGAATGATTCTATATATGTTGTGGTGGATAAATTTTCGAAGATGGCACATTTCATAGCTTGTAAAAAGACCGCTGATGCAGTCCGTATTGCTCAATTGTTCTTTAAAGAGGTTTATCGATTACATGGGCTACCTGAGACCATTGTTTTTGACCGGGATACTCGATTTCTAAGACATTTTTGGTTGAGTCTGTGGAAGATGGTTGGGACTAAGCTGAATTTTAGTAGCGCCTATCATCTACAAACGGATGGGCAAACGGAAGTGGTGAACAGATATTTGGGAAATTTGTTGAGATGTCTTGTGAAGGATAATTTGAAGAGCTGGGATGTGAAGTTGTGCCAGGCGGAATTCGCACATAATCATGTTGTTAATCGAAGTATTGGATTCGGTCCATTTCAAGTAGTATATTCAGCAATTCCGAAAGGACCATTTGATTTGTTGATAGTTCCATGTCAGAAAGGGGTTATTAAACGAGCTTGTGATTTCGTGAATGAGTTGCAGGAGTGTCACAGGATTGTTCATGAAAGATTTCTTAAGTCAAATGAGAAGTATAAGCAACTGGCAGATAAGAAGCGACGGAGTGTGGACTTCAAAGAAGGTGATTTTGTTTATGCAGTGTTGACCAAGGATCGTTTTTCGGTTGGAACTTACAACAAATTGAAAGCTCGAAAGATTGGTCCCGTAGAAATTTTGAAGAAGATTAATGATAATGCTTATCGGGTAAGATTGCCAGAGCATGTTCGTACTACCGACGTTTTCAACGTCAAATACTTGATTCCATACCATGGGAACAAGCATGTCGAAGAAGAGGAAAGTGTGAATTCGGGGTCAAATTCTTTTCAACCAGGGGAGGATGATGCAGCGCCTAACCTTAAGTCTCCTACTGTAGGTCGTGACAACCTTAGATCGCACACCAAGTTAGGTCGCTTAAGTGATAGCTCGGTTGCCTTAAGTCGCTCGCGACATAACAAGATGGATGAAGCAACGCAGGCAGAACAAATGTGACATAACGAGTTAGGTCGCTTGGCTTTAGGTCGTTGAAGCTTAAGACATCGTTGTCGTATTTTCTTTAAGCCGCTTCCTTAAATCGCTGATCGTATGCCACTTTCCATAGGTCGCTCATCTTAAGCCGTTCCAGTTCGGTCGCTCAGATTCTTATGTCGCTCAGTTCGTTTGAGTCGCATGCATTGAAGACTACCTACGCCGTATTTTCTTATGCCGCTTTTAGTTAGGTCGTTCAAGTGGTTAACTCGCAAGTTCTTTATGTCGTAAGGTCTTTCGTGAAGCTTATGTCGCTGAAGACGTGTTATCTACTTAGGTCGTTCAAGTTGATAAGTTGAGAGTCGCGTGATGTTGTTGTTTGTTATGTCGCATGTATGTTACCTTGTGTTAGGTCGTTAATGACCTGTGTTGAGTCGTAGGTCGTAAGTCGTTGCTACTGTAATTTGAGTTGTTGTAACTCGTGTATTGTATTGTGTTGTGCTTTGTGATGGTAGGTTGTGTATGTGTGTTGTAACCTTATAAATAGGGGTGTTGTGCCACTTGTAAAAGAGTTGGTTTTGAATAAACTTTTGTTTGAGTGCTTTGTGCCTATTTAAAATTGGAAATTGAGTGTTATCTCCTTTCTCCATCTTCAGTTATTCGAGTGCGCTCGAATCAATGATTTTGAAGCCGGTTCACGGAATCTCGTGCATGAGATCAACGTCGAAGAATCGTAGATCTTCTAACAAGGTATCGTGCGCGATCAACATGTTAAAGATAGCTAGAATCTGGTATCTCGTGAGATCAACGAATTTGGGCATTTATCTTGGGTATTATCAATCCATCGATTCATCATTGTATCGTTCCATCGTCGTTTGTTCGTTGTGCCTCATTTGGCGACAACTTGTTGTTAATCCGCTGCGTCAACATTCCATTGTTTGTACTGGTAGTATTTTATGATTTCAACTTCTTTGTTTTTTTGATATAAAATAATGTAGTAATATAAAAGGAAGAAAGTGTATAATTAATTTTTGATGCATCAAAAAGTATGTTTGGATGCGAAGAAAAATTATACTTTTATGGATAATACTAAGTGAAGAATATCATGCATTACTTAATATTATTTACATGGAGAAGGGTTGTAACTTAGTATTGGAAATATGTTCTCCATAACTACATATTACAACTATGCAATAGCTTTCTATTTGGTATAATATGACTATTGGCTTGTTTGGATGAAGATTTTGATCAATGTCGAACACAATTGAAATTTCATGAAGCTTCTGATTTAGGACAACACCTAGAACAAGGCAAAGTGTAAGAAATTATGTCCATTAGAATGCTCTTCATGTGGTTTCCATAACGGTCCAATAGAATATCTCATTTGACATGCCCCTACACTCTACATCCATTCTTTTACAACCCCATCCATAACAGATCAATGCACACCAAATAATAATCAAACAAACCTTCTGCGCAATGGAAAAATTTGATGCTCTCCGTGTGTTTTCCACCCTCTTTGTATTACTTTAACACTAGAGTAAATCCACGTACGTGCTTATAATAGCTAGAGAAATTTACTTTTTATTGAATAAAAATTAATAGACGTATGTGTGCAATAAGTGGAAAAACTTCGGTGATCACAACATATTAATTTTAAGCAGTTTTTTTAGTGGCGTCGAATGTAAATTAATAGTGACAATTCGTTGATAGATGGTTGAGAAAATAATGGTAGTGGAGATTGCAAAAAGTTGATGAGATTTCTTTAATGAGTGGTAGAGTTATTTTCGAAATTTCAAAAAGAACACCTTGGAAATCATGTTCGTTGAATTCTCTTTATTAATAGTGTATGTGTGTATTAGGTCATATAATTGTAATAATGGTAGAAACTATGACAATCTCCTAGACATGCACCACTATGAAAATTATTTATTCCAATGAGATCCATTCCCAGACATGCTCCTCCGCCACTACCATCATCTTTATCCATCCCTCCACTTCAATCCAATTACGACTTACTCCTTTTGCTCTGTGATATTCCTCCTGCTCCAACCGTTCATGTGCTTATTATAATTTGTATATTGTCATGAAGGTCCTCATCCTTCACCTTTTTCCAAGGTAAGATCATTATCTTTCTTTGTATTTTTCTATGTGACCGAAAATCGTATAGTGATGTATTTGGTTCTCCATCTATGGATTATAATTTTGAAATATTTGTAATGATTCAATAAAAAAGAAGTGGTAATCATCTTCTCCTTTAGATTATCTTCTTTTTGTAATTCTACACATGCGAACCATAAGACAATTTATTTGATTTTCGGTTATTTAATGAGTATAATTTTGAAATGTTATTTGTATAAATTTCATGAAAATGAACTGGTAATAGCACCAGGTATGTATGTTAAAGATGATATGAGCGGTTAAAGTATTATTTGTTAGAATTTGATATAGAGAGAAGGACGAGGGAGATTTGACAATAAACATAAAAGTACTATATTATAAAGAAATTTATTATTGCAAACTCAAAGAAAATCTAGGGTTTTCTTCTGCCATGGAAGATTACAATCTCTCTCTCAAACCCAATTCCAATCCCTCTCTCTCTTGTCCATCTCCTCAAGATAGGCCACCTGAAACTCATTTCAGAAAGCCGAATAATGTCAACATAGATAATGAGGGCTTCCAATTGGTTCAAACAAGATCGCAAAAGAGAAATCAGCCCAGGTTTGGTCAGTCTCAGTCCCAGATAAATAATAATCAGAGAAGAAAAGAGGGTCAAAAGATCATTTCTTTCAGGGATAGAACCAAGCAGACAAAAAGTGATAAACCACCAGCAAAGTTCTCAATAAATAGAGAACTAGGGCAGAGATCCTGGGCCGAGATTGTCTCAGAACAATCTAATGAACCAAAGGATGAAGATTGCAGTCTTGAAACCATTATGCCTATCCAAATCAATTGCAAGAAATATGGTGTTATAAAAGAGACGGTTTGTAAAAGAGCAATGGAGTGTTGGAATAATTCTGTACTGGTATATGTTGTAAGTAGTAGACCATATTTCGTGTTTTTCAAAGAATATATTAAAAGAGTTTGGAAGCCAAAAGGTGAGTTTGAAATCTTTTCCAGAGAAAATGGTTTCTTTCTGATTAAATTCAGTGATTCACAAGACTGCAACTCAATTATTCAGAATGGGCCATATTTCTATAACGGCAAGCTCATCATCATGAGAAGGTGGTCAGAATCATTGAAGATGGACAGAGATCTTCTGTCAACTATGCCAATATGGATTAGATTACCAAGTGTAAACCTCAAATTATGGGATAGAGAGGCGTTTAGCATCATGGCAAGTATAATCGGAAAACCCATTAAAATGGATGCAGCAACAACCATGAAGACGAGATTGAATTATGCTCGAATTCTAGTGGAAGTTTCTGCAATGGATGAACTTCCAGACGAACTTTGTTTAAATCTTTATAATGGTGAAAACATAATACAAAAGGTTGAGTATGAATGGGTTCCACCTAAGTGCAGTATCTGTAAATGCTTCGGTCATACTATAGAGCAGTGTAACCTGAAGCAGACGTGGATTCCCAAACAGAATGAGAAAAATTTAGCAAGTATTCAAGAAAATAGATCTGAAACAGTTCAAGAAATTAACGTCAGTGAAGATACAAGTTTTCAGTCAAAATCTCAAGAAGTAGTTGATCGAATCAATCAAGAAGATATCATTTTCGATCAAGAAAGCAATTCTAAAGAGCTCAATGATCAAAACAATCAGATCATGGCAATGGAAGTTCATCAGCAAAGGAAAAAAACCTTAAAAGATCAAGATCCGTCAAATGAAAAGGAGGGTAAAATCAAACAGGTCTTTAACTCTGAAACCCCCCAAATTTCAGAGTCATGTTTAATTACAGGCCAGATTAATACAAGCTTAGTGAACACAATACATCAAAATTCCAGTATGAATCAAGAATCAAAGGCTGAGAAGGAATCTTCTTCTTCACTTGCTGCAGATGTTGAGAAAAAAGGCTGCTCAACATTGCCTCGCAAGGATGATCTACCTCCAGAGCAGGCTGCAATGTCTGATCATAATGAATCAGAATTGCCTCGCTCTGCTTCTTTTGATATATCATTAATCAAGATTCCAGAATCTGCACGTATGGAAGTAGATAAATCAGAGGAAAAAGACAGTAGTGAAGAGTTTGACATATCAGAATTACATATAAGTAAAACAAAATCTGCTGGTAAGTTAAAGGGGAGTAAAGAGAAAAAAGCTTTCAAACAAAAATATATATCAATTAACCCAGAGTGGGATCAAATGTCCACCAGATTGAAGGCTAAAGGTACTGATAATAAAAGGAGAGGTAAAAGTACCATGGTGTCAGGTACAATCTAAATTTCTTTTTTTATCATATATATGTCTATATTTGCATGGAATGTTAGGGGAATGAATGCCCCTGTTAAACAATCTGATATCCTTCATATGATTAAAACATATAAACCTACTATAATTGCCCTAATTGAGAATAAATTGAATGATGAAAACTTTGAAAGATTCTGTATTAAATTATCTAGTAATTGGAAAGCTATTCATAATAATGACTGTGGCTGTAAAGGTAGAATTATTGTTATTTGGGATTCTAATGTCTGGAATAATACAAATATAAATAAAGACAGTCAATTTATTGATTGTAATTTCAGAAATATTGGTGGTTTTTATTTACAAGTAACTGCTGTATATGGTAGTAACTTAGAAATTGAAAGAAATGCTTTGTGGCAAAAACTGAAATCTCTAAATTACATTTACAATCTCCCTTGGATTGTATTAGGAGATTTTAATACTGTTTTTCATGTAAATGAAAAGTTTGGTGGGATTAAGATTCCTCAAAATAAGCTAAACAAAGTCAATAAGTTTATGTTAGAGTCTGGTTTGATTGAACCTACTGTTAGTGGTAGTAAGTTTACTTGGAAATCTGGTCTAGCTAAAAACATTCATTGCAAATTAGACAGAATTTTGTATAATAAAGACTTTTTAAATAAATTTCCTGACAGTACATGTTCTACTTTGGAGCAGAACTTAAGTGATCACACTCCTCTTCTGGTTAACCTTGTTATTAATAATATTGCTAATACTAAAGCATATCCTTTTAGATTCAAAAACAGTTGGGTTCTAGAAGAAGATTACAAAAGTTTAATAGAAAACTGTAACAGTTTTTCTTGTAATGGCTCCAAACAATTTCAGTTTTGTATGTTTCTAAAATTCACTAAAAATAATCTTAAAAACTGGAATAAAAATAAACTTTTCAGTAAAAATAGAATTGCTGAGTTGAGAAATGAAGGTATAAATTTACAGATGAAAGCTGATAATAAGCCAGATGATTTGATCAATATTAATAAATTTTTTCTTAATCAAAGGGAGTTGTCTAATGAGATGTATAAAGAATCAGTAGATGCTAGACAAAAGGCAAAGTCTGATTGGCTTACTTTAGGGGATGATTGCACCAAGTTTTTCTATGCTAAGATGAGTAATAGGAAACACCTTAATAATATAGGCTGCATATTTGATAGAGAGGGCAATTTAGCTAATTCATTTGAGAAAATTTCTTTTGAAGCTGTCAAGTTCTATAAGGAACTTTATTATTCTGAATCTATAGAAAAAGAGTTCCCAGTTATAACATGCAAAAATATATTAAATAATAATGCTGCAGAAATCCTACTGGATTCTGTAAGTATAGATGAAATTAAATTTATAGTTTTTAATGCTGGGGACAACAAAAGTCCAGGCCCTGATGGTTTCAATGCTAAATTTTTTAAAAACAATTGGGAATTTATAAAGCAACAAGTGACTGATGTGGTCAATGAATTTATAAACAGTGGTAAAATTCTCAAAAGTATTAATCATACTTTTATTACCCTTATTCCAAAAAATAAAAACCCCATTGATATAGGTGACTACAGACCTATTTCATGTTGCAATTTTATTTACAAAATTATTGCTAGTGTGCTCAGTCATAGAATTAAAGTGTTTCTGCCTTTTCTTATTGCTGAAAACCAAAGTGCTTTTGTTCCTGGAAGGCTTATTTATGAAAACTCCCTTTTAGCTCATGAAATGGTCAGAAAATTTAATACTAAACAAGGTGATAATGTTTGTATTAAGATTGATTTGCAAAAAGCATATGACAAGGTTAATAGACACTTTATTCGTCACATTATGGTGTGTATGGGTTTTCCTATAAAATTTTGTGATTTGATTTTTGAGTGTATTAACACCCCCACCTTTTCTATTCTCATTCAAGGTAAGGCAGAAGGTTTTATAAAGTCTAATAGGGGACTAAGACAGGGTGATCCCTTATCTCCTTATCTTTTTGCCATAGTGATGGAATACTTCTCTATTCTTATTGAAATAGAAAGTATGAAAGGTAAGATCCATCCTATTAATAGAATCCAGCCATGTGTCAATCACCTGATCTATGCAGATGATCTTATGGTGTTTATCAAAGCTAATAAAGTTAATGCAGAATCTATAAAATACATTTTTGAAAAGTTAAAAATTCATGCAGGGCTTCAGCTTAATGTTAACAAAAGTAAAGCCTATTTTAGCAAAGCTTGTAAGTTCAAACAAGAATTTTTAAATATTTTACAAATAGATGAAGGTTTTCTTCCTATCAAGTATTTAGGTTTGCCTCTTTCGTCTAATATGATAAAAAATTCTGATTGCTCAATTCTTATTGATAAAATTCAAGAGAGAATGGAAACATGGTCTTGCAAATTACTTTCCATAGCTGGTAGACTAGAGCTTATTAAAACTGTGGTTTATGCTATTATTTTATACTGGATACAAACATTTCAAATCCCTGCTGCTACTATTAAAATTCTGGAAAACAGATGTGCAGATTTTTTGTGGAGAGGCAAATACCACAAAATTAGTTGGAATAATGTGTGCAGACCAAAAAATGAGGGGGGTTTTGGTATTAGAAATCTGAAAGATTTGAGTAATACTTGCCATTTAAAATTGTTTTGGAGATTCATTAGTTCTGATTCCTTGTGGGCTAGGTGGATGAGATCCAAGTACTTAAGGCAGGAAAATTTTTGGACCACTGTTCATAAAAATAATCAATCAAACACTTGGAAACATATTTTAGATTGTAGGGAAATTGGGAAATCTCTGATTGAAAGAAAATTTAAAGATGGTAAAAACACCAGTTTATGGTTTGATCCTTGGTTTAATAATGAAACTTTTATAAATAGGGCAGGGTGGAATAGTCTTGTGTTATGTGGTAAGCCTAATGAGAAAGTTTCTGATATTATTGTTAATAACCAGTGGCACCCACAGATTCATCCCATTACTAACCCTCATAAAAATAATATATGCAAAATTCAATTTGACAAATATGCAGAGAATGACTATTGGGAGTGGAAAGCTACTAACAGAGGGAAGTTTTCTTTTAAAGTAACTTGGAACTTTATTAGAATCAAATATCCTACTGAAGAATGGTATCAGTGCATTTGGAATAGAGTGAACTGTCCCAAGATGGCATTCTGTACTTACTTTGCTATTAAAAACAGATTGCCAACCTGGGATAGGATTAATAAATGGGGTAGTAATGTTAGTTCACTCTATTCCTTGTGCAATTTATGTGATGAAAATGCTAATCATATATTCTTTGAATGCAGCTACTCATATTTTATATGGAATCAAATCAGAATGACTTTAAGCATTGATGATAACAGTCATATGGATATCATGAATATTATCAGAATTATCAACAACAAATTCAAGGTTAATTCAGAAGGTTCAGAGTACGCTTACATTCTTCTTACTACGGCAGTTTTTTACTTATGGAAGGAAAGAAATCAGCGTGTGCATAAAAAGGGTAGCAGTAGCAAAGAACAAATCTGGCTTACGGTTAGTACAGATAGTAAGATCATGTTGCAAAAATCAAAAAAATTTCATAAAAGTCAAACCAGATATACTTCCCTTGCTGAAGACTGGAAAATCGAAGCTGGTAGCAAACATTTGGAAGCATATCTTATAAATTCTAGAGACCTTCAGATTAGCAAAAACTATAGCTCTTTCAGAGCTACGAGCTATAGCAGAGAACTTCATCAAACTAATGTCATGAAGTTGTCAGATCTAGGTCGTATTGACACTAGATCTAACAATTCTGAGGTCATCAGAGACTATGTTGAGAGATCCAGGCCATTATTGGGTGGTAATAGCAAAGCGCTGCAAATTTCATATGATCTAGGTCGCGATGACCATAGCGCTAACAATTCGGAGGCTATCAGTGATTCTGCCATGAGATCTGGTCCTCCTTTGGGTGATATTAGAGAAGCACACCAAGTTTCATCAGATCTAGGTCGTATTGACCATAGATCTAATGTATTTCCGCTTTCGATCAATACTAGTAATGGTTTCGAGTATAGAAATGGTAGCAGTGGCATGAGAAGAGGGTTTAATGAAGCCCTTTCTTACTGGGAAAGAGGAGAGAGCAGTAAAAAGAGGAGCGATGGAGAGTAGAGATGGAGCGGCCATTGTTGTCATTTTCATTTTTCTTGCCGCTTAATTATTTTGTGAAGTTGTGGATTATGTCGGCTAGGGTTTAGTGGTTGGTATTTTTGTATTGGGCTGGGCCCTTTTTACCTTCTTTCAAAAAAAAAATAAAAGTACTATATTGTATTTAACTTGATTTAAAAAAGAAAAAAATATAGAACATAGACATCACACTAACTTAGTTCTGGACCTCTATATTATATTTCATGTAACAATATTGAGCAAGTTTTTAACACATATTAATTAACCTTAACACCCTCACTTAAACTGAATAAATCAAACATTCAGTTTACAAAGTAACAAGTCTATTCTTTTGATAATTATGGTTCTTGATTTCTTCGTTATCTTGCATAAATAATCTCCATTGTGACTTTTATTTAATTTCTAGCAGGCTAAAGATAATCATCTGCTTCACATAGATTGATTTTTCATTCTTTAACCATTAATAAATAATCTTGGTTTCCTTTAAGGGATTCACAGGACACTTCGCACGTACCATCCTTTGATAATGTTGTATTAGTCATTTATCTCAACAACCTGGAGCTGCGGCTCTTCCACATTTTGTTGTTGGACAACACAAAACTAAACTTGCTCCAACTACTTCCACTTATAGGTATTTACGTATTTTCTGATATGTATTTCATCAAACTAACCTTGAGCACTCTGCCAACCATACAACCTTATAAGAAACATTCTGCACAATGTTTTCTTCACCCACGACATCAACATCTCTTTCTAGAACTCAAATTCACCAATTCATTGATATCATTACCATAAATATCAAAATACAGTTGTGCGTCTTAACTTGTGTGTGGCACACCTTATTCGACATTTTAATACCACGTTACTATTGACCATGCAATATACTTCTTTTCAGATCTCCTTTTTTATATCTGATCACGTACATGCTTCTCATATCTCCTTTCTTCTATCATCTGCTTCTTCAGGTATATAATGCACACAGTAATGCACAAGCACACATGCATAATATGAGCACAAAGACATAAGGTATCAATAGGATAAATATGTAAACAATCACATATAACACATCAGCCTCACACAACAGCATAACAATGGTCAGGACTTCATCATTATTTACGCAAAACCCACCACAGTATAAAATGAGTGATTTGCATGCTTCATCTACCAATCACATAACATTTTCTCCTCAAATCATTTTCTAAAATCTTGATCTTCATCATCGTTAGCAGAAAACGCAAGAAGTATAGACATCTCTAGCATCAACTGTTAGTCACCATAGTCTGCATTATCCTTTTACTATTTATGGAAGCAACTTCCAGTTTCTTCTTAATTAAATTAATCAGGATCTGCATCAGAATCCTTTCGCACGATACAATTCTCCTTGCTTAACAACTTGTACAACTTCATCCTCAATGTCCTTCCATTCTCAACTCTTTCAACAAACCCTCTTCTTTTTCATAATCTCCTATCATAGGCGTGGTTGGCATGCTACAAAAAGAGTCGTCAAACCTCATCCCCAATTAGCTCAAGCTTGGACATGAGCTCGACATTGATTTCACTTTATCAAGCTGCAACCACCTCAAACGAGCCATCAGCTTAGGAAAACATCAAGCATTGGTTCACTTAGCAAGATCCAATTGGAATACTGATCATCTCAACACCATGGAAGTTTTAGATGTCCTTGGGCTCAAGTCATCTCGTCTATTTTTAAACAATGCTTTCTCCATTATTAGTGAAGCGAGTCCCAGCTCGAGTTAATCTCTAACATCACCAAGCTTCATGTCATAGCAACATGCACACATTTTAACAGCGAAATCCAATCTAATATTTTTAGATATGGTGACCTCATTCACTATGCTAGAAATGCCGAAATCAAATAATGATCACATCTCTCCCTCCACGGCATAAATCCACTTCGAGCTATCACTCAACTACATAATGTCATCATGGTCCATCGGCTCATCTTGGACTACATGAAGAGCATAGTCCGAACTATCACAATTTGCTCTCGGGATTGCAATAGAAACTAAATTATGCATAACTCTTTTGTTTCTTAAACAAATTCAATAATTTTAGATGTTTTGGAAAACTTAGATCATGTAATACAAGTTTCATGTTTTGTGTTTTTCAAAATTTTGAAGTTATCTATTTCTAAATTGAGTGTTTTTATGGCATGACCGACCTTGCTTAATACAACGTGATAGGGGATTATCGCTTCGCATTTGGTGGCGAACGGGAGACTTTTACCCCTACATGTCCCCAGGGAAAGATTGGTTAACCGGGTCGGTGAAGAAGTCGAAAGGCTGACCATAAAAGCAAGGGCAGGGTACCATTGTATGCCACGGCGAGGCTGAGATGGTTGAAAAGCCTACCAGTCGAGAGTAGCCGCTGTCGATGGTTGAAAAGCCTAGGCCGTTACAATGTGCTAAAATAGTTTCAATCACCATATCTTTCAGGTGGCCTTATAGCACAACAACCAACCTGAGTAGCAATACTATCACCCAAACTCTTTTCAGCTCCACCTTGAACCGAATCCTCTCCAGAATCATGCACATCAACAATACTACTAGATGTACCATGTGGACTATATGATGCAATATCAACCGCATCCTCCTCGCAAGAATCTCAACTACTCTGCCTTTTTACTCCTTGGAAAAATGTGAAAATAACTTTCTTCTTCTTTGATTCATCATGAACCAAATCCAGGACATTCGACGAGCTCTCACTCTCCTTGAACAAAGCCGACTCATCAAAAGTTACATGATGATCATAATAACCTTCTTCGTTTCCAGATTTCAAATCCTATAGCCTTTTACTCCATCCGTACAACCAAGCAAAATCCCTTTGAAAGCTCTAGGCTCAAGCTTATCATTTTCGGATCATGAACATAAACCAGAATACCAAACACATGAAGATTACTCAAGTCGATGCTCTTTCCCTTCCACACGTCCTCCAGAATTTTAGTACCAATAGCCGAGCATGGAATTTGGTTAACAATATGCATCGTGGTTGATAAAGCTTCGGCTTAAAATCCCTTAGACAAACCCGATGTTAATCTGAAGCATTGAGCTTTCTCAAGTAGAGTACGGTCCATCTCTTTGCAACATCATTCGACCGCTGATCTCTCGGTGTAGTAAATTATCTCTGAATACCATGATTCTTGCAAAACTTCAAGAATTCTCCGAAAACATAGTCTCCACCATTGTCGGATCTTGGAACCTTCAAAGATTTGCCACTCTCATTCTCAATAAGAGTTTTCCATGTTTTAAACTTTGCAAATGTCTCCGACTTGGCCTTTATTACATACACCCATACCTTTCGAGAAATGTCATCAATAAAAGAAATAAAATACCTTACTCCTCCTAAAGTAGCTATCGGTGCCGGTCTTCAAACATCCGTGCGAACATACTCAAGAACCCTTCTCGAATCATGTTTTCCCTCACCGAATGAAACTTTAGTTTGCTTCCCCATGACACATTCCTAGAAAAAATCTAGTTTGTTAAAACTCTCTTCACCGATCATCTCCCTCTTCCAAGAATATCCAAACTCCTCTTCGAGACATGACCCAACCTCAAATGCCATAACCTAGTCGCATCCAAGCCACGAGAACTATCAACTCCAACACAAGTTTCACCTCCTATAGTCACTCCTTGAAGCAAATAAATATCATGAGTCCTAGCACCCTTCATCAACACAAGAACCCGTAAGCTATCAGTCTCATTAGTGATTTTAAAACCTAAAGAATCTAGCTAACCCAAAGAGATAAGAGACTTTCGAAATCCCGGAACATAGCGTACATTAGTGAGAGTACGAACCACTCCGTCAAACATCTGAATTTTCACGGAACCAGTGCCATTCGACTTACAAATAGCACCATTTTCGATAACAATTGAATTTCTATCTATATTAACATAAGATTAAAAAAAATTCCTATTTGGCAACATGTGATAAGACGCCCCCGAATCGAGCACCCAATCGCTACCCAAAACATTTGATGCTACTGCCAACAGCAACTACATATCTCTCACCAACTCCACTCTCCACTGCTATGGATGAAGATTCTACTTCCTTCTTTGTCTTCTCCTTGTTTGGACACTCATTATTCCAATGATCGGGCTTCCTACAAATATAGCACTTGCCTTTTCCTTCCGTCGACTTTCCTCTCCAGCCGGGGTTCCTTGATTTAGAACGCCCTTGGTACTCCTTCACATACCACTCCTTCTCCACAAATAAACCATGACCATTACTAGCGCTACTACTTCCATCATCTAATTTCTTTATTTGATCCCGCAACTTCTCGCTAAAAACCCATTTTGACATCATTAAGAATCAACGTATCTCGGCTATAGATCAAACTATTTGAGAAACCCGTATAGCGATCTGACAGTAAACACAACAATATCATCGTCTTTTGCTCTTCCTTAATCTTCTAATCTATTGCCTTCATCTTCATTATCAAATCATCAAAAGTATTAAAGTGAATTTTAGCGAAGTACCTTCCATCATTTTATAGGTAAAGAACATTCGCAATAAGATCAAGAAATTAGTTAATGACTTCTTCATATACAACTCCTCCAACTTGTCCCAAATACCTTTAGCGGTAGTCTCGCCATTTCGAAGATAACATTATCCCCCATAGAAAGTTGAAGTGTAGTGAATGCCCCACTTCCATTTCTTCTCTCTCAATATCTAAGATGTCCGCCGGCAACAAATGTGTGTCAACCACTACCCGATGCACCTGATTGCTCCTTAGAACCGCTTTCATCTTCCATTTACACTTTCCAAAATCATTATCGCCGTTCCACTTGTCTATAACCATTTGTGATCCCAAAGCCGCATATGAACCACGTACATAATGTGCTACTTCTCTTGGATTACCCATTGAGAAATTACCCAAGGTATTATCTTATTCCGACATTTATACAACCACCTACCAACATCAATGCTCTAATACTAAATGTTGTGGGGAATTCTAACTCTAGACCACTCAAATTAAAACCGCAAAAGCACAACAGAATACGACATCATGGTAAGAAGTGTAAAAATTCCGATCAATATCTCAATTCCAATTTCAATCCAAACCAAGACCAATCACAATCACCAAACAACCAATATAATATAAAAGCAATAATGAAGAAATAAATCATACACTGATTTATAGTGCTTCCATTAACGTCGTGTTTGTGTACATCCACTTTAAGAGAGATCTTTTATTAATACCGATGAGAAGAGCACAAGAGACTGATTACTGTTTGCACAAAAAATGGACAAACACCTCCAAGTCGTATTATTTAGTTGATTATATGTGATTTTCAATGATTTTAGATGAGTATATAAATATAAAAGAAGTAGGGGCTGAAATGTAAATGACACGCGGATTTATAGTGGTTCGGCCAGAATGTGCCTACGTCCACTTTATATGTTATTATCTTCTTTCCTTCAGATTACAAGTACAATGCTTCGTATATGAGTATATGAAAGTAGTTTGAAAGTTCCTTCCTTGCTTGAGCTCTCAAACTTGTCCGCCATTGTTGTACCCCTGCCCCTCTATTTATAGAATGAGGTAGGGGGCAGGGGTCTTGGAGGTATATAGCTGCTGGTGGGCCCGGGCTGAAGCAATCTGGACTGGCAATCATCTGGTTCGGCGGAGGCTTCATTCGGCCGTGCTTGGAGAATGGTTTGGTCATGGTGGTTCGGTTGTGGTGGTGGTTCGGTTGTGGCTTGGATCGGTGGCGATTGGTCCGGTATCATCCTCGTTCGGTATTGTATTGGAGAGGCTGGTCCGGTATCATCTTGCTCGGCAGTGTATTGGAGAGGCTGGTCCGGTATCATCTTGCTCGGCAGGAACTTATGCCGAATGAGGATATAGGCTGGGTTTGCCGAATGAAGGGGCCGAATGGACTATAGGCTGGGCTTGCCGAATGAAGGGACCGAATGGAGGCCCGGGCCGGACGAACTTCTTCATGGAGAATATTGGATGGACTTCTAGGTTGGTATTGTCTATCGAACGAAGTGGAGGTTGCGAGCCCGGGTGAAATTGCGGCTTCTTGGTCTTGAGGTCTTCTGGGTGAAAATTCGCCCAACATTTGCCCCCCAAAGTGGGGCACGTGCTTGCATGTGTCGCGCTTTGTTTTTCTTGTGGCAGGAAGATTGGCTTTGTAATGCCAGCGATTGGACGTTCGTATTCTGTTAATGTCCTGCAAAGGAATTTACAGTTTTAGTGTGATTTCGAATAACGGCCGTTCATGATCGAAATATTCGAGATGAAGTGAACTGTGCCGTTCAGGACGAGAGAGTGAGCCCCGAAGGGGCTCGGCATCGTCGATGCCCGATTTATGTTTGTGAAGATGGTTTATTGCCAGCTCAGAGCATGCCTAGGGATCGTTCGCAACCCCGTACATGTGTAAGTAGCTTAGCCATTTCATAATTATCAAATATCCATATGACCGATGGGCTTAAAAATGCGTGTCAAAGTGTAAATTCCCACGATGGTAGGGTTAATAACCATTCAGAGCGTGCCTATGGACCATTCGAGGTCGCGTACACGTGTGAACGATTTAATCCACGTCGGTGAGGATTTTACGACTTATTCATCATTATCATATTCTTTATTTTATTAGTAAGATCTGGGGTTCGGGACTTATCTGAGTGAGGCGCCCTACATGCCCCCTGTTTCTGGCTTCTGCTGGTAGAGACAGTTTCATTCGGTTTCGAGTAGGCATATATTCTTATTCGTTTGGAGGTTGGTTTGGTATGGAAGGTTTCATTCGGTACATAGTTGGTCCGGTTGTTGTTGGTCCGGTGATAGGTTCTCGTTCGGCATGGGGTTGGTCCGGCAGTAGGTTCTCGTCCGGTATTCCAGAGCTCGCCCATATATAGAGGCTACACCCCCTTAGTTTTTCTCTACCGAACAAGAGGAAGCCGAATCAAAAGCCCACCGAACCAAGTATTTGCCGAATCAAATATTCGCCGAACCAGGTATATACTCTTTTACCGAATGAACTCTATAACCGGATGGGCTTATGCCGAATGGGCACGGAAGCTTTGCTTTGCCGAATGAACCTCAGATTCCATTGCCGAATGGAAGTCAGATCCCAGTGCCGAATGAACTTGTACTGCCGAATGAACGCAAGACCCTAGTGCCGAATGGTCTTGAACCTCCAGTGCCGAACGAACTTTGTGTCTGGACTTTGAGTGGAACTCCGGACTTATGTATGCTTGTTTGTTTATACTGTCGTTCTAACATCATGCTTCTTACTTTTGTGTATGCAGATAAATGTCTCGCAAAGTTGAAACTCGATCGGGCAAGAAGAAATCCAGGGATAGCGGAGAAACTTCTGCCGTGCCCCCAGCTCAGCCAGATCCAGCACAGCACGGACCCGCTCCGAGGTCACTAGTCGATGGGTATGGTCCCCAGGAGCTTCTCGTCTCTCCTCCTGATTGCTTTCCTAGCTCCTTAAAGGAGGAGCAACTTGACGTCATATCCCGTTCCTTTGGGATAGATAGGGCTCTTATGCTGCTGCCAGGAGATGGGGTGATGCCATATAATCCTCCCGAGGGCTACTTCGCTTTTAGCAGATACCATTGCATGTGCGGCGCTATCCCCCCTATCAACGCTTGGATAGTAAGCTTCACCACCTATTTGAAGGTGGCTCCTTTCCAGCTCCAGCCTAACTCATATGCCATCCTGGTGAGCCTCTTTGTTATCTTCCAGAGGAGGTACGGGCGTACTCCTTCTAACCGGGAAATCCGATACTTGTACAACCTGAGAGGCTATAAGAAGGGGTCTCCGTATATTAGTCTGGAGGCGGCCGTGCCCTTCAAACCAGTTCTGGACTTGTATTCCAAGTTCACCATGTTCAAGAAAGAGTGGTTCTTCGTCAAGGACGATGCTGTCTCTTTCCGCCTTTTCACTTCCGGCTGTAAGATTGATTTCATTTATATTTTTCATGTGTTTTGATTGTAGTGTTTTTTCTGACATGCTTCTATTTCTGGCTAGCGACAGGTGGTATTGCAGTCGTGGAGGACGATTCCTTAGTGCGAATGGCTGCTGAACTAAAGGCTATTCCGGCACGGGACCGGTCGGCCTCTTTCTTGATCAGGAACGCAACCCTCTTGGAGTATAATTTGATCTTACCGCGCCAGTCCGTGGTTAAGCAAAGGGATACGGCTGAGGAGAGGGCTGCTAAAGCTAAAGAGGGGGCTACGATAAAGAGCAGTAAGAGGGAGCCTTTCGCAGCGCGTCCTGCGGTTGGGGGGAAGAAACTGAAGAAGTCCGATGGCCCTTCTCCAAGTACTTGCCCGACTGTCCCGGAGGAGGAAGGTGTAGAAGAGGAAGAAGGAGGCGAAGTTGGAGAAGGGTCGGAGGGTGGAGGAGATGGCGACGGTCAAGGTGGTAGTGGTGTTGCTGCTCTAACCTCTGAACAAGACCTCGAACTGGATGAGGCTCTCCGTCGGGCCTTCGGGGAGTCGGAGGGAGAGTCGGAAACGGAGAAGGGAACGGAGAAGGCAAAGGAAACCGGCAAAGCTGTGGCTGGCACTGACCCATCCTCTAAGGGTTCCTCAGCTAGGGTGATTCCGGCGATGCAAGGTGAACTTTTGTCTTCTGCCGATTCTATTTTCGATAAGGACTTAGAAATTTTTTACGGTTCACTTCCGTCCTGGAATGAGATCCAGGACTTATTGCAGTATCCCACTCCTCCGCCGGGTTTGTATAACAGATGTGTCTCCTTACTTTTCTTTCTTTTTAACTTAGCACATTTTTTGAATTGCGGATTATTGTATGTTCGTAACACTTGTTCTTTATTCCAGGGGCAGGCCAGGCGGGTAAAACGTCGGATGTTCGACACCGCCTTGAACAATTTAAGTCGAGGAGAGCTTCCGCGAAACCTTCTACTGATCGCACTGGGGACGTAGTCAAGTACCGCCCTCTTCTTGGGGTCATCGAAGAGGGCATTCAGAAAAGGAAGCGGAGCCGTTCCTTATTTGAGTCTTCTTCTGCTTCGCAGCTTCCTACTCTGTCTCCCCCTACTCAGCCTCCTCGTGATACTACGGAGGAGAGCACGGAGCCCTGCCCCCCTCCTCCTCCTTCCAAGAGTTCTACTGTCATTCATATAAGGCGTCCCGATGTGCCTCGCCCCGTGCCTCGTGACCCTTTTGCCGGTCATCCTGATTTAGACCCAAGTTTTCGGGACATTTCATTCGATGAGACCACGGGCGAGCACCTCCTTCCCCGCAACCCCATGGTAAGAGTGTTGGACGAGGCCAAATCTTTAGATCTTGATTTACTTACTACACGGGTAGTCACTATGGGGGATGAGGCCAAGGCTAATATCGACCGAGTGGCCGCAGAGACCAAGAAGTTAATGGAGCATCATGCTAAGTTGGTCAAGGCCGGGGAAGAGATCGGGAGTGCTAACATTCGGTTGAGGTTAAAGGTTGCCGATCAAGCCAAGCAACTCGCCGACCAAGCCATCCAGATTTCCCAGCATGAGGAAGCCTCCAAGCGTCTGAAAGAGACCATGGAGAAGGCCAGTAGGGCGGAATTACGGAAGATGGAGGTCGCTTGCAGGGAACGGATTAACATAGCTATCGCAACGGTGGATGAGGTTCGAAATGCAGATCTCGAGCGGGTAGAGGAGTTGTCAGGGAGGCTCGAGGCTGCGGAGATGGCTCAGGCCGAGTTGAAGGAGGAGATGGAGGAGATGAGGAGGTCCCTCAGGTTGAAGGAAGAGGAAATGAGGAGGTCACTCCAGGCTGACTGCTTGAGATACCAGTCAGAGAGGGACGTCGCCGTCGCCAAGTTGCAAGCTTCCGAGGCCCGGGTGAGGGAGTTTGAGGAAAACGAGGGGATGATGGATGAGATGCTGCAGGATATGTACTTCCACACTTGGAAGGAGGGCGGCTTGTCTTGGATGGACGATTACCCTCGGGTCATGGCCAAGGTGTATCTCCAGGCTTTAGAGGAGGCCAGGGTGAACGCGGGTAAGGAAGGCGGAGAGGCTTTCAACTTGAGTGCGGTTACTGCTCAGTTCTCAAAGGAGGAGCAAGCGGCGGTGAAAGAGGGGATGCGGCTGCTCGCTGCAGAGGAAGCGGGCGTGCAGTTGGATGATGAGGATCAAGCGGCGGATGCTGGTGAGTCATTCTTTTCCCTTTCTTTTCTTTTCGTGTTTTCATAACTTGATCGTTCGTTTAATGAATTCCTCTTCTGATCTGGACAGGTGGGACTTCAGATCCACATGCTGGGGGTTCTGATCCTGCGGCTAAGTAGGCTGGGGGAGTTGGTGATGGAGTGTGGATGCATCTGCCGTCTTTTTTGTTTCTTTTTTATCACTGTTTATGTTAGTCTTTGACATGCAACTGTAATAAAATTATTTGTAAAGAATAACTTCGTGTGATCTCATAATATAAGCTGATTTTGTCATGTTTAAATGTTGTTGCTATCTTTATGTGCCGTGTGAGAAGTATAATTATGTATATGCCTGTGATTCTAGTTGTGTTTGATGTTAAGTTTTTGCTTGAAATATAACTTCACGTTTTGCAATGTCAGTGTATGAATAAGTTATAGTTACGCATTTATGTACAAGAGAAGAGAGTACCGCCCTTTATGTTTTATTCGCAGGCGTTAGCTTTGAGTGTCTTGTGTAACTGTTCACGGGTATAGCCGGGCGCCCTGCTACCCAGCACGCAGGCTTAGAGCCTCATGAGTGAATGCTTCCTATTTGGTTTCCTGTACTTTAGAGTTTGTTATACAGGATAGGAGAAAAATATTTAAATGGAATGGAAATATAGTAAAAGTAAAACTTCCAGTCACGGAAGGCCGTCGATGTGCTTAAGTTCGTGGCAAACGGGTTTTGTAGTCACTTTCCCTAGCTGTGGGTCTTGGAGACATTTGTCACCCATCTTACGCCTCCGCGGGGAGTTTTCTTTTTTACCACAGCCGCACTTAAGACACATCGGAGCCGAGATCGCGCACGGTAACTACCCGAACCATTATGGTCCGTAATCGTGGGTATTATTCGATTTACCGTGGCCGGCTAGCGTGGGTGCCGTTGGCCGTGAACTACCCCTGGCTGGCCACACCTTATGTTGGGGCTTAAAGTAGGTTCACAGTTACCGACGAGCCGAACGCCGTAATGAGCTGCCATCGGCTATAGTCGGCCTTTATGATGACTTATAATCGGCTCATTACAGTTGGCTTTGAGGGCAGGCGCGCAATGAGTTAACCCGCAGCAGAGGGATGCTGGGGCAAAAGAGTCTCATTGGCGAGTGCATAGAATCGTAGCGTACCTGTTAGGCCTAGTCCAGATGAGGCCGCGGTGCGTCTTGAGTGGAGATGCCATAGAATTTTGTTCAACAGAAAGGGATAACGCTTAACAAGTAGCCGAGACATAAAGGAACAAGTTAAAAAGAGACAAGATTTTTTAAAGTGGTTCGGCACGAAAATGCCTACGTCCACTGATTCTCTTTGTTAATTCACTTCATATGGGCAGTACAAGTTAAGAAAAGTATCGACGGAGGTGTCGGATGTTCCATGCCCTCTGGAACACCTCTCCGTCCACTGTTGACAAAATGTAAGCTCCGTTGTGGAGATCTTTGTGAATTACATATGGTCCGTCCCAGATGGGGTCCAGTGCCCCGGGGCGCGGAAAGATTCGCCTGAGGACAAGATCTCCTTCTTGTAAGCTGCGATGCTTGACTTTGGAATTGTATAGTGCTGCCACTTTTTGTTTGTGAGCTGCTGCTTTGAGTGCTGCATCGTTTCTCCTTTCCTCAATCAGATCCAAAGACATGAGGAGGAGTTCTTCGTTTTCTTCTGGGTTGTAGTGGATCCTACGGTGGGAAGGCACAATAGTCTCAACTGGGAGCATTGCCTCCGATCCATATGCCAAAGAGAAAGGAGTATGTCCCGTTGATGTTCTGAAAGATGTGCGGTATGCCCATAGTGCCGTAGGAAGTTCGTCCACCCAAGCGCCTTTTGACTTTTCAAGTTTCTTCTTGATTAGGGTTTTGAGAATTTTGTTGACAGCTTCAACTTGTCCGTTTGCCTGAGGGTAAGCTACTGATGAGAAGCTTTTATGAATTCCATGCTCTTGGCACCAGTCGGCAAACTCTTCGCTGTCAAATTGGAGTCCGTTGTCTGATACGATCTTGAGGGGGACTCCATACCTGCACAGAATGTTTTTGATCAAGAAGTTGATAATTTTTGCTGAAGATATTTTATTTAAAGGTTCCGCTTCCACCCATTTGGTGAAATAATCGACTGCCACTATAGCATATTTGGCTCCGCCTCGGCCCGTTGGCAGTTCGCCAATTAAGTCAATTCCCCATACAGCAAAGGGCCAAGGGCTGGTCATTTGAGTAATTTCGTTTGTGGGCAGTCGAGGGATCTTGGCGAACTTCTGACATCTGTCGCATTTCTTAACGAAGTCTAGGGTATCTTTGTTTAGTGTGGGCCAGTAATATCCATATCGGAGTATCTTTCTTGCCAAAGTCTGTCCTCCGGTGTGATCTCCGCATCCTCCCTGATGGATGTTTGTTAATATCTCCTTGGCTTCCCTTCCGGCGACGCATCTTAATAAGGGGCTAGAGAAGCCACGCCGGTAGAGGATGCCTTCTTGTATTGTGTAGTGGGGAACTTTTCTCAAGATCTTCTTGGCTTCGTCACGCCTGTCGGGTAGTATGCCATCTTGCAAATATTTCCGGATAGGAGTCATCCAGGTTCCTTCTTCGATTGCAGTTATCAGATTTACTTGTTCGAAACTTGGGGCTAGCTGCCTTGAGATTGCTGGTGCTCCGGGAATGGTGCTGTCCTTCATACTAGCTTGCTTTGCAAGTTCATCTGCCTCTTGGTTTTCTTCTCGAGGAATGTGTTTGATTAGATAATGGTCCAATTGATCGAGCAGCAGTTTGGTTTTCTTTAGGTATGCTGTGAGTCGTTCTCCTCGAGTCTGGAATTCTCCTAGTACCTGGTTTACGATAAGCTGAGAATCACTATGAATACATAAGGAATTGATCCCAATTTCTAGGGCCAGTTCCAATCCCGCTATTACTGCTTCATATTCAGCATCGTTGTTAGTGGCCGTGAACTCCAATCTTAATGCATAGTACAACTTTCTTCCCCTGGGGGTGACGATCACAATACCCGCCCCCGAGCCTTGTTCGTTCGATGCTCCGTCTACAAAGAGGTTCCACTTGATGTTTTTTGCTACTTCGGATTGTTCCTTGCCTTCGTTGGTAGTGAATTCGGCAATGAAATCAGCCATGGCTTGTCCTTTGATAGCGGTGCGGGGATGGTAGGTGATATCATACTGACTTAGTTCGATGCACCATTTGAGGAGTCGCCCAGAAGTGTCAGGACGATGGAGCACTTGTCTCGGTGGTTGATCGGTTAGAACCCTGATGGAGTGAGACTGGAAGTAGTGTCGCAGTTTCCGTGACGCGATCAATAAACAATATGATAACTTCTCAAGTTTAGGATATCTGGCTTCTGCCCCCGTAAATCTCTTGCTTACAAAGTAAACCGGGCGTTGTGTGCGGTCTTCTTCTCTTACCAAGGCGGCGCTTAGAGCATGAGATGATACAGCGAGGTATAGGTATAACACTTCACCTTCATTTGGAGTCGAGAGTACTGGTGGTCTCTGAAGGTGTTCGATTAGGTTGAGGAAGGCTTTTAAGCATTCGTCGGTCCACTCGAACCTCCCTTTGTCTTTCTTGAGTGCTTCGAAGAAAGGGACACACTTGTCAGTTGCCTTGGAAATGAATCTGCTTAGGGCGGCCACCTTCCCGTTTAGGCTCTGCATTTCTTTTCGAGTGGAAGGTATCCTTATTTCTTTTAAAGCCCGGACTTGTTCAGGGTTTGCTTCGATTCCTCTGGCGTGGACGATGAATCCTAAGAATTTTCCCGATGAAACTCCGAAGGAGCACTTTAGAGGATTCAGCTTCATTCCATACCGGCGAAGTACCTGAAACATATCGTCCAGATGGCTTACATGGTCGTTGGCTTTCCTGGACTTTACCAACATGTCATCCACATATACTTCCATAGTTCGTCCTATCAGTCCTGCGAACATTTTGTTGACGAGGCGTTGATAGGTAGCTCCAGCATTTTTGAGTCCAAAAGGCATGACTTTGTAACAATATAATCTGTGGTCGGTGATGAAGCTAGTGTGGTCCTGATCGGGAGCGTGCATGGGGATCTGGTTATATCCGGAGTATGCATCCATAAAAGATAGGAGTTCGTGCCCAGCTGTGCTGTCCACGAGTTGGTCAATTCGGGGAAGTGGGAAGCAGTCTTTCGGGCAAGCGTCATTCAGATTGGAGAAGTCAATACATGTTCGCCACTTTCCATTGGCCTTTTTTACTAGCACTGGGTTAGCGATCCATTCTGGGTAGATGGCTTCCCGTATGAAGTCATTAGCAAGTAGATTTTTTACTTCCTCATCAAGGGCTGCTGATCGCTCTGCCCCCATGCTCCTCTTTTTCTGCTTTACTGGTACCTTGGTGGGATCGATGTTCAACATGTGGCATGCTACGTCTGGGGAGATTCCTGTCATATCGGCATGGGTCCACGCAAATACATCTAAGTTGTGGCGGAGAAAGTCAATGAGTCGATCCTTCAATTCCGTTTTCAGCTGAGATCCGATTTTTAATAGTCTACTTGAATCATGCTTATCTACCGATACGAATTCCATAGCCTCTGCAGGCTCGGCGGTAGCCTCCTCCTCTTTATCCCTGGGGTCTAGTTCATTGAAGGGATCGCTTGTGTATCGAAGAGGAGGGGCTTTCTTTAGTTGCTATGCCTCCAAGCTTTTCATGCAGAGAGTAGTCTCTGCATCTTTTCCTTTATTCTTTCTGCGGTTGTTGCGAAGTTCAGTTACGTAGCAGTCTCGGGCAGCACCTTGATCTCCTTCTACTTCTCCTACTCCGTTGTCTGTTGGAAATTTCATTTTCAGGCACCAAGGGGCTAATACAATCTGAAAGTCAGACAAGGCTGGTCTTCCCAAGAAAGCGTTGTAAGCCGAGTGGCTTTCTATTAGTACGAACGTTTGTTTTCGCACAACGGAGCGGGGATGACTTCCTATTTCGACAAAGAGGTCAAGTTGCCCGAGGGGCATTTTTGCATCTCCAGTGAAACCGTGCAGTGGTTTGTCACAGGGGGATACATCCTTCATTGATAACTTCATTTTGTCGAAAGCATGTCTGAATAGGATATTTACGGAGCTTCCTGTGTCTATTAGAATCCGAAAAACTTTAGCTGGACCGAACCAGGCAGAGATGACCATAGGATCCATATGTGGGTACTGTCTTCCTTCCAAATCACGCCTACTGAATATGATGTCGTCGTTCTCTTTTCGTTTCGGGTGGCGTTCTTCCGTGATGGAGTTAACATAGCCTTCTGCATTTCTAAGCGACTTGCCGTACCTTTCCATCTCCGCCCAACTTCTGTCGGCGATGTGTGGTCCTCCTGAGATGGTAAGGACCACTATCTTCTCCTGACTAGAGCCACTGGTGTTGTGATTGTTGCGATTCCCTCCGCCTACTTCTGGGAGGGGTTGCTTTGAGTTCTCATTGGCAGGAGTTGGAGTCCTGTTCTGACTTTTCACATAACGTTCCAGTCTTCTTCTTCTAATGTGTTCTTCGATCAAGTCCCGAAGATGGTGGCATTCATTGGTGTCATGTCCGTGGGATTCGTGGAAGCGACAGAACTTTCCGGACTTGAGTGCGTTATCTGATTCTTTCTTGTGCGGGGGGCGCTTGTATCCGAGTTCGCCCTGAGTGGCTAGGTAGATGTTTTCGATTGTTTCATTCAAAGGAGTGTAGGAGTCAAATCTTGGCCCTGGTCGATATTGGCGCTTCTCAACCTTTCTGCCTCCAGCATTGTCTCTAGATTCATTTCTTCGAGCGTCCTTAGCTGCAGTAGGAACCTTGTCCTGAACTATCTTGCCTTGTTGCCCTGACTGCCTCTCAATAGCAGCGTCTCCAAGTCTCATATACTTTCCAGCTTCATGGAAGAAATCAGGCAAGGTAGCTGGTTTTTCCTTAGTTAATCTTCTGGCAAACTTGGTGTCTGGATGTACACCACTACAGAGGGCCATCAGAGTGAGTTTTTCATCGGCATCTTGAACTGCTGCCGCTGCGGCGTTGAACCGTGTTAGATATTGTTGCAGCGTCTCTCCGGATTTCTGTTTGACATTGGATAGAGAATAAGCATCCTTGGGTTGTTCCACATGGATGCGGAACTGGCTAATAAACCTTTCTTTTAACATCTCCCATGAGCTGATGGATCCTTGGGGTAGATGGCAGAACCAGGAGGTAGCTAGATCTGATAGGAATAGCGGAAAGCATTTACATAATACTCCTTCTGTTGCTCCACTCATGAGCATATGCTGGGTGTATCTCTGCAGGTGTACGATGGGGTCGGAAGTTCCTTTGTAAGGTTCCATGGCTGGCATTTTCCATTCCCGGGGAGTGATGGCAGTTTCGATATTTCGGGTAAAGGGACTGGTGACCCTAGCGCCTATTCCCCGGTCCCTTTGCTCCCGTTGGACACATTCTCTGAATAATCGTGCCATTCGTTCGTCAGAATTTGGAGCGGACAAAAATGAGCTTGGCTCTTCCCTGCGGGATCTATCTCGTCCAGATGACCTGTAGGGATGGTACAATCTATCACTTCGAGCATTATCCAGTGGTTGTCTTTGGCTGCTTGGATGCACGCTAGGACCAGCTACAGTTGCCCCCTGCCTTGATCTTCCCCTGTGGGGTTCTGTTTCGAGCACATCCATGGGGTCAACTTCGGGCTGGGTCCTAGCTCGGCTCCGTTCAGTGGGGTTTCTATGATTAGGTGGCATGACTGGCTCAGCTACATCCGACCCTCGCCTGGTGCCTCCCCCGCTGGGCTCGGCACCAAGGGCTTCCTCGAGTCGGGATTCGGGCTGAGTCCGGGCGCGGCCCCTATCATTGTTGTTTCTGTTGATAGCTTCTTCGAAGAGTGAAGACCTTTGTTGCCTCCGGGATCCTCCGGATTGGGATTCACCCCATGATTCCGTGTTGCGGTTGGACTCTTCAGCATCCCTTAAGCGTGACATGAGTTGGTCCACCAAAGTTTCTTGTTGGGATGTGAAGCGGTTAGTTACTTCAGCCACAACCCTGTCCAGATCTGCCCTAGTGATTGGTTGTTCCGTTGCGGGACCAGTTGGATTCTCCTGATTTTCATCTGGTACTGCTGTTGAAGTGGGCTGATCTGTGATTGCTGGATCTGGAAGGCTGCTAGTTGCGATGTTCTTTCCTTTGTTAACATCCCTTCTCTGTTTGGAAGGCATGATTTCTAAGCAACGAGTGATGTCGTTAGGAAAAAGGTTGAGTGGGAGAAGATGAAGTTTGAGTTCAGCTCTCAATGAAAGCACCAAAAATGTTTGCACAAAAAATGGACAAACACCTCCAAGTCGTATTATTTAGTTGATTATATGTGATTTTCAATGATTTTAGATGAGTATATAAATATAAAAGAAGTAGGGGCTGAAATGTAAATGACACGCGGATTTATAGTGGTTCGGCCAGAATGTGCCTACGTCCACTTTATATGTTATTATCTTCTTTCCTTCAGATTACAAGTACAATGCTTCGTATATGAGTATATGAAAGTAGTTTGAAAGTTCCTTCCTTGCTTGAGCTCTCAAACTTGTCCGCCATTGTTGTACCCCTGCCCCTCTATTTATAGAATGAGGTAGGGGGCAGGGGTCTTGGAGGTATATAGCTGCTGGTGGGCCCGGGCTGAAGCAATCTGGACTGGCAATCATCTGGTTCGGCGGAGGCTTCATTCGGCCGTGCTTGGAGAATGGTTTGGTCATGGTGGTTCGGTTGTGGTGGTGGTTCGGTTGTGGCTTGGATCGGTGGCGATTGGTCCGGTATCATCCTCGTTCGGTATTGTATTGGAGAGGCTGGTCCGGTATCATCTTGCTCGGCAGTGTATTGGAGAGGCTGGTCCGGTATCATCTTGCTCGGCAGGAACTTATGCCGAATGAGGATATAGGCTGGGTTTGCCGAATGAAGGGGCCGAATGGACTATAGGCTGGGCTTGCCGAATGAAGGGACCGAATGGAGGCCCGGGCCGGACGAACTTCTTCATGGAGAATATTGGATGGACTTCTAGGTTGGTATTGTCTATCGAACGAAGTGGAGGTTGCGAGCCCGGGTGAAATTGCGGCTTCTTGGTCTTGAGGTCTTCTGGGTGAAAATTCGCCCAACAATTACAATGATCAAAAATTCTATTAGAATTGATTTATGAAGTAGAGAATCGAAGAAAATTAGGTTTAGATAAATCCTGATTAGCGGAGGCTAAAGCCCTTGCAGTCGCTTTTCTATTGCCTCCCAAATCTAGATCTAGAAAATAGCTTATATAGGAGAATAGAAACCTAGGAAAGATTCCAAAATTGCCCCTTCTAATATCAAAAATCTTCATAACAAGCCCATGCCAAAAAACTGGTAGAGTCGCCACTGACGTCTGTCGCGATGCGTCAGACGTCTGTTCCAAGGCTTAGAAAATTTTCCCTGATACCTCAGATGTCTATCGAAAGTGACAGACGTTTGTCATAGCCCTCTGAAAAATCTGCTGAAGCCTCAAACGTATGTCGAAAGTGATAGACGTCTGTTCCAACTCTCGGGTTCCAAACCCTACGACGACAGATGTCTGTCACTTTCTCTCAGACGTTTGTCACTGCCGTTTCTGCACCACTCCACCTTCTTCGTCATATCTTCCTCCTCTGGGCACCGATTTGCAAACCATTTTCTTTGTCACTAAGCTACTTCCAACCACTTCAATTTATCTATATAGTGTCAACAAAATTTAACACTCCACCTCGACACTATATACATCTTCAACTTCAATGACACCATACCATCATCAACAACCGATAGCACCAACTATCACCACTTCTACCTTCAACCAAATATGAATGTTTTCCCAATGAGCTCTAGCAAAGCCACCGCCTATTGCACTCCATCAATGAGCTCATGAAAAGCCCCCGCCCCTAGTGAAGTGTTGAAAAAATCCAAATCCTAAACCTTCTCACCAAAGACTAAAACTTACCAAGAAGATAGAACCACAATCTCTCACCTATACTCTTCCTCATCCATAACCAAGAATCTCCCTTAACCGTGCCACCCCTTGGCACCAAGCACTTCTCCAATCGAATCAAGTTCAAGCAATGCCCAAACTTGCCAATCGGCAGTGCCTTAGTGAACATATCCACACGTTATCCTTTATGTGCACTTGTCGAAGATATACATGCTTATATTCATCCATGGCTACTAAAAATGACTCTCTCACTTCAATATGCTTAATATGTGAGCTAAACGCCAAATTCTCTACCAAGTGAATAGCACTTTAGCTATCACATCGAACATTGATGTTATTATGCTTGAATTCCAAGTCACACAACAATCGCCTCAAAAAAGTGCCTCCTTTGCCGCCTCCACCGTGGCTATCAATTCCGCCTCCATAGTGGATAAAGCAACTACGGTCTGAAATCATGATCTCCAACTTATGGCTGTACCACCAAATGTGAAGACATATTCAAAATTTTATTTTTTTTCTATCCTTATGACCAGCGTAGTCCGAATCACAATAACCAACCAACTTGCAGTTCTTCTCCTTACTACCACAAAAAACAAGACCATGAGATGATGTGCCTCTAAGGTATCTCAATATAAGCTTCACAGCTTCCCAATGCGATTTCCCTGGATTAGCCATATACCGACTAACCATCCCGATGGCATTTGCAATATCGAACCTTGTACACACCATAGCATACATTCGACTTCCAACCGCACAAGCATATGGCACTTCTTTCAGATTATCCTTGTCTTTTTCCAAGATAGGCGGTCCCTTACTCGAAAGCTTCATATGCAAAGGTAAAGGTGTATTTGATGCCTTTGCATTTCCCATGCTAAACCGGAAAAGCACTTTCTATATGTACTCCTTTTGAGTCAATTTCAACTTAAAACGCTATTGATCCCTTTATATTTTCATGCCCAGTATCTTTTTTGCTTCTCCAAGATCCTTCATTTTGAACTCCGATTTCAGACTCAATTTTAACTTGTTGATTTCATTCTTATCCTTAAAAACAATGATCATGTCGTCTACATACAAGAGTAAATACACCCAAAGATCATTTTCAAATTCTTGAAATAAATAAAAGCATCCTTGATGCTTTATCAAAACCATTTTCAAGTATAAAATGATCAAATCTCTTATACCATTGTCTAGATGATTGCTTTAAACCATATAGTGATTTTTTAACTTGCAAACCAAATTTTACTTACCATAACTACAAAACCTTTCGGTTGCTCAATGTAGATGTCTTCATCTAAGTCACCATGCAAGAAGGTGGTTTTCACATCAAGTTGCTCCAACTCCAAGTCGTGAATAGCAACTATGGCAAGTAATATCCAGATTGAAGTATGGCGCACAACCGATGCGAATATCTCATCATACTCCTTTCCATTCCTTTGTGCAAACCCCTCAGCCACTAGCCTAGTTTTGTATCTCTCATCTTCCTTCACCTTGTATATCCATTTGCACTAAATAGCATGGTTTCCTTTAGAAAGTGGAACTAAATCCCAAGCATGATTCTTCAATAATGATCGCATCTCTTCCTCCATAGCACAAATCCATTTCGAGCTATCACTCGACTCCATGACATCATCAAGGTCCGTAGGCTCATCTAAGAATACATGAAGAGAATAGTCCTAATTATCACGAAAGCTAAAATAGTTCCAATCATTATATCTTTCGGGTGGCCTTATAGCACGACGACCAACCCGAGTAGCAATACTATCATCCAAACTCCTTTCAGCTATACCTTGAATCGAATCCTCTCTAGAATCATGCACATCACCAACACTACTGGAGGCATCATGTAGACGATGTGATGTAACATCAACCGCATCCTCCTTGCAAGCATCTCCAACTACTCTACTCTCTCTAGTCCTTGGAAAAAATGCGGAAATAACTTCCTTCTCCTTTGGTTCATCATGAACCAAATCCGGAACATCCGAAGAGCTTTCATTCTCCTTGAACAAAGCCGAATAATCAAAAGTAACATGATAAAAATTCATAACCTTCTTCATCTTTGGATTCCAAATCCTGTAGCCTTTTTCTCCACCGTATAACCAAGCAAAATCCCCTTGAAATCTCTAGGCTCAAGCTTATTATTTCTCGGATCATACACATAAACCATATTACCAAACACATGATGATAACTCAAGTCAATGTCTTTCCCTTCTGTACTTCCTTCAGAATTTTGTTACAAATAACCAAGCATAGAATTTGATTAATAATATGCACTTCTGTTGATAAATCTTCAGCCCAGAATCCCTTAGACAAACCCAATGTCAATCTCAAGCATCGAGCTTTCTCAAGTAGAGTACGGTTCATCCTCTCCGCAACACCATTCGATTGCGGATCTCTTGGTGTAGTAAAATGTCTCCGAATACCACGATGCTTACAAAAATCCAAGAATTATCCAAAAAATACTCTCCGCCATTGTCGGACCTTAGAACCTTCACAACCAGTTGCGATTTAAAGCAAAGAAGAAGAAACTCGATGGCATTCTACTCAGACGATGGGAAGCACCATACATGGTAGTAACAAAGCATTGTATAATGAAGCTCTTCGACCATGAGATGTGTTTAAGAGAACGACATCTTAGTTCTGCCAATCTTTAGGCAGTGTGGTGATGAGATTCACCAAACTTTGAATGGCGGCATGACTCTCGATCTATGTCCGTGCAGCATCAGTCGAGCAAGACGGAGGCAGTCATCTCAGGAAGCTAGCAAAGTGCGGTATTGGGCATTAAGGTGGGGGCAAACATTTTGGATCTAGATTTGTATTAATCCTGTGAAGGAAGAGGAGCACATCAATTTAGGAATTTCTTTAACTTTCTTTCATTGGTTTCCTCAAAACTCGATATAGCTCTCTCTATTCTCTCTCTACCCTGACTCCGATACACTTTAGAATTTGATATAGATAGAAAGATGAGAGAGATTTAACAGTAAGCAGGAAAGTAACACATTGTATTTAACTTGATTTAAAACAAAACAAAATACATGTTCTTAAATAGACAACACGCTACCTTATTTCTTGGCCAACAAATTAGGATATAATGCCATATTTCATGCAATTACATTGACCAAGTTTTTAACACATCTTAATTAACTTTAACAATATTTATGGTTAAATTCTTTAGAAGTTTTCCTTCTTTTAAACATGGTAGTTTACATGCGTTGATTAAATCTTTATTGTATTTAGTTTTGTAATTCCTACAAAGTGAGAAGTAGAAGAAGATCATGTCCTATAAATATACTAACCTTCTCATCACTCTTTGTTCAGTATGAGTTTGATATAATTTATCAACCCAATAATAAAAATATAGTTATGAGATTTTTTGGACTTTTTTTGTAATAAGGGATAAGGATGTGAAATATGTTTGATATAAATGAACAATATATAGGAAAAGAAAACGAAAAATTATTTTATTTAGATCACTCAAGTTTTATTCATGGCACATCTTGAGCTCTATTTGAAGATCCTCGTTGAAGAGATGATATTACAATAATGTATCCTTGTAACTGAAGCTTCTCTATCCACAAAATTTATTTCACAATAAAGGATTTTTTTTAGAGGTTTCCATGATAAAAATAAGTAAGAAAAAAGGATCTAGGTCACCTTTTGTAAAAATAAGACTACTATACTCCTAATTTAAAATATAAAAATGAATTACCATTACATTTAAAACATTACATATTGTTTTAATATTGCTCATAATAACCCTATGGGAAAAGAAGATTTGTGCTTTCTAAATCTTTGTATCCAATCTAAATAACTTTAAATAAAATCTTTATTATATTTAATTGACTAATATAAAAATTTGATTTTTTTTTGTGTCCACACACATATACATTACACACACATATACATTATATATGTATGTATATATATATATATATATATATATATATATATATCAAATAACAATATACATATAAGTGTACATGCAATATATAAACGAGTGCATGATTTAATATGTTTGTATTAACTGTTGGGATTTGCACTACAATGGACACATTTGCCTATTTATACATTTATATTTGTTATATATATTTAATTTAGTATATAAAATTATAAATACACACATATACAGTGTGTGTACACACACATTTAAGGATTATATTTTAGTGGTGTTTATTTATAACATGTTGACCAATTCAAATATTTCAATAATATGAGACATCTTATAATAGATATAAGTTTAAAAATAGATCTAGATCTAGAATAAAACTATTTCAAATCTTAAAATTAAAAAAAATCTATTTACAAATTTAGAATATATTTATAAATAATTTTTTATAAAATAGATCTAAATTTTAAAAACAAAACTTGATTTGAGAAAAATCAATTTCTAGTTCAAATTTCAAATTTCAATATCTTTAGATATATAACATCTAATATATATGAATTTGATTCCAAAATTTGTTTTGTATTGAATTAATCCATGAATATAAATTGTATGTAATTAAAAAGAAACTTTTTTATTTTGGCTAAAGCGATAAAAAATAATATTTTTAATTAACGGCTGAAGCCATTTAATTTTTTGGCCATAGCCATAAAATCAAGAATTTTTTTTTTCAATTCTTCATAATTCTTGCCTAAAGCCATGAAATAAGCTTATAATTTTAATTCCTGGTCAAAGCCATTAATTTTTTTTTATTTTTATCTTCGGTCGAAGCCAAAAAAATTCCATTTTTTTAAATCTAGCCTAAGCCAAAAATTTATTTTATTTTAGAACTTTAGCCAAAGCAAAAAATTTAACTAACTTTTTTATTTTATTTTTTCGAACCCATTTAATAATATTTTATTTTTTATAATATTTTTAAAAGTTTGCAATATAGATGAATTATAATTTACGATATTTGTGTGTGCATGTATGTATTTGTATACATACATATGTATGTATGTATTTATGTATGTATGCAGGTATGTATAAGATAACAAACATTAAGCATATAGATATAAATTCATGATTATGATATAGATCTAATCCGACATTCTAACATAGATGAATGAACAAAATTGAAATTGCAAAATAATTACCAAATCTGAAGCCTTGATTTACATCTTGAATATTGAATCAAACTCCATATATAGATCCAATCTAAGTGCCTTTAGAATATGTATAAGACTAGAAGAGAATACCATAGTTTAAACTAGATTTAATTTTATTTGATTTTGTTTGGAAATGAGAAGGGGTAGGTAGTTGAAATTTCATCCAAGCTTGATGGTGGAGGAAGCTAAAAAGTAAATTGACAAGCAATGGGAATGGTTAATTTAAATAGAAAAAGAAAATGAGAGAAAACAAGATCTAAATATCCGTTTTACCTATTATATTTTCTTATTCAAAACTCATATTTCCACAATTATCACACCCCTTCCTCTCCATACATGGCCGACTATAATATTCGGGTAAAGGACCAAAACCATTTCTAAATCAAATCGACTTTTGCACATTTTAAATCTAATTTAAATATATATCGAAATTGTATATCGATAGGTTCATATATTCTTCTTGTTCCGTTTCCAATGACCGTTCTTGTGACAGTGATAACATTCACCCTGGTCAGCTGGAGTAGTCTTCTTATTCTTCTTGTTTACTTGTTTTTGCTTCTTCAAACCATTTGAATATGATGTCTCCACAACAGTTTGTCTAACGTAGACAACACGTAAACTAAGGCAATTTCTAGGTCCGAAACCCATATATTATAGGCCAATATTAGTTCGATGTTTGCATTATCAATGGGTTTTACCCATTATGTTTCAACTATTGATGACCACAGACGTTCGTACGTAAGTGCTATATACCGCTCTCTACCGCTCTTTGTAGCTTGGTCCGGTGAGTTTGTCATTTTTAGATAATAACTTTAGTATAAAAATTATTCATTAAATTTAATTTAGTAGATTAGGACATTAATTGATAATAGGAATTCTTAGATTATTAGTAAGGTTAAACATTATATTTCATTTCATTAATAAACTCCCACTAGACTTTTATGTTTCTTAATACCCTAGGACGAAACATAGAAGTCTTTCGACTTCTCCAGTGGGTGTTTGAAATCGCTTGCCCTAGGATTCTAACCTTGAAGAATATCAATAAATCATAGGTGTAACAACCCGCATATTTATCGATTTTATATTTAAATATTTTATCGTTCGTCGGATTTTGGTCCGAAAAGCTACTTTTTGCAAACAGTCGAATTGGGACTCGAGACCACCCCCATTGAGTTCAAAATGCCGTTTGCGACCTTTTTGAGTATAAGCTTCGATATGTTTGGAGAAAGTTGAATTTTGCTACTTTTCACTTAGGGTTTTGGTTTGGGCTGAGCCCACTTATGTATTCAGTCCCAACCCCTCTCCTCTTCATTCACTTCTTTTCTATTTTCCTAACACTCAAGCTTCTTCAAAAATGGGGGAAGAGAAAAAGAATTAGGAAATCCTAAGCCCTAGTTTTCATTAGCAAATCCATCTTCTTGCTCCAAACACAAGAGAACCCATTGGTAAGCTTCCTCTTCATCTTCTCCAACTCATTCTCTCTTTGATTTCGAAAATTTCCTAAACCTAATTTAGGAAATGTTTCTCTTTTAAGCTTAGATTCAAGCTTGTTGAGTTGGAATTGAAGAGTGCTTGTTCTTGCCATTGCTTCATAGCATCTTCTTCATTCGTTTGAGTTCAAAGGTGAGATTTTTAATCTCACATCTAAGTCTATGAATTACCTTCTATTGTTAGGTATGAATTCCTAACATTTATTCATGTGCATTTGACTTTGATTTGGATTGCTTTTGTGAATATTCCAATTTTTAGTGTTTTGAGTTCAATTCGTTAAAAATCCTAACTTTGATGTTTGAACATGTTTTTGGAGATGCATCGAGGAGCATATAGGGCCGGGTAGTCGACTGGCATAAACCCTTAGCGCCGTTGCTCGTGCGATTGCAATTTGGTCAGGATTTGCACCTCCTTTGAAATAGGGTAGGAAGTGCAAGTATACAGGTTCGGCCGACCGAGCCCCCTGGGCCGGTCGACCGACCTGTAGTCCAGGCACTTCCTGCCTCTGTTTGGAAGTGCTGGTTACAGGCTTCGGCCGACCGAGCCCCCTGGGTCGGTCGACCGACCTGGTGCCCCGAGCACTTCCAACCTCTGGTTCGGTCGACCGACTCAGGGAGTCCGGTCGACCGACCTGCTACTATTTGCCAGATTAGCCTATATTGCTAATTCGTGTGAATATCCAACTTTAATCGATTCGTGTTGTCTCCCTTTTGTTGTTGTCATTTATTATCGACTTTGATGACCTTTTCTTTGGGAATTTTAGATATATCCACTTTGATGGATTTGATATCGATTTCTTTGGATTTTATTCACGTTTTCGAATGTGAATCTTAGTGATTGATTGTTCCTACAATCTTCTTCGTGATTTGTCACTTTAAAAATATAAAGGTTTTCTATACTAGTAGTAAATATCAAAACTCTTTCTTCAAATGATTTCAACACTATTTTATTACAAAGCTCGTTTTCTCAAACCGATTTCCAATCTGTTAGTATATACAAACCTTTACCTCACTCGTATGAGAAATCTAATTAAACGACTTAGTAAAACAAGTGGTATGAAACGCTTGCATTTACTTCGTCGGTTAATTCTTGGACTTGTTCGATTGAATCTCTTGTGACAATTTTCTAGTGGAGATCTACAATTTGTTCGTAAATATTTAAGTTGAGCTAGTGATTATGGGACATGAAGCTAAGCTCATATATTTACTAGCTTATTGTAATTGATACTTCTCGTTGATCATGACGATCATCTTTGTGGTTTAGACTAGCAATGTGCGATGTCTCTTTGTTTATGTGGAGGAATGTTCCTCATTTTATTGAGCTTCGTCTCATTTCTCACATGGGTTGTATCTTTTTAGGTGCGTCAATGTTTTATTATGCATGGGGTGTACCTTTCTAGGTGCATCGATGTTTGTTTATACATGGGTCATACCTTTCTAGGTGCGTCGATGTTTATTTATGCATGGGGTGTACCTTTTTAGGTGCATCGATGTTTGTTTACTTCGTGGAGCAATCGGCTCAATAAGTCGGGGCATGGGGCGTATCTTTCTAGGTGCGTCGATGTTCGTCTATGCATGGGGCGTGTCTTTCTAGGTGTGTCGATGTTCGACTTAGCATGGGGTGTATCCTTCTAGGTGCATCGGTGTTAGACATTACATGGGGTGTATCTTTCTAGGTGCATCGATGTTTATTTATGCATGGGATGTATCTTTCTAGGTGCATCGATGTTTATTTTTGCATGGGGCGTATCTTTCTAGGTGCGTCTATGCTAGAGCATGGGGCATACCTTTCTAGGTGCGTCTATGCTAGAGCATGGGGCATACCTTTCTAGGTGTGTCGATGTTCGACTCTATGTGAGGCGTGTCTTTCTAGGTGCGTCGATGTCCAGTTTGTGGGATTGGCCATCCTTTTTATTGTGATTTTTGGATTTCATGTGTTGATTTCTGGAATTTATGTTTCACCAACTTTTACGATGGGCATTGATATATATGTCATTTATTGTGGCTTGGTGAATGAAATTAGGAGTATGACATTCCTTTTTATCTTGAGTAGATTATTGTGATATTGATTAATCTCTTGTTGATTTTCAATTACTTATTTATCACAGCTTGGCATTGTGATTATTATATGTTTATGTCATATCTCTTATTATATATCACTTCATCTGATATTTATAGCTAGACTGATCCGTTTATTATTTTCTTCTTAAATAATACTCGGGTCAGACTGAGATTTTACAGGTGCTTCTGCTTGACTCCTTATCGGACCATCTTCTGACTTTTGGCTAACTACTTTAGTTTAGTAGTTTTTATTGTATACATTTGAGATACAGACTCTATGATGTATACATATTATTTTGTCTAGCACTTGTATCTATGTCTTTTTGATATTGTGGATCTTGTTTGACCACTACTCTGATGTACACTTTCATGTGTTATATTCATATCTATTTCCGCCTTTGTGATATGAATTATCTGTGACTGATTTGTGTTATGTTTATTTCTATATTTGTTTCCGAAGACCTTTACAGCCACTATGTAGTAGCTTTGAGTTTGTATCGGTATGTCGGATTTCCTCTTGAAATAGAATGCATGTTATACTATCTGACATATCGGTGCTCGCTTAAAAGAAATTACACGGATGGTCGCTCCTCAACAGCCTTATTCTCCGTGCTAGTTGGCAACATTACTCCGTAGTGTTCTTGGCTAGCGTGGGTATAGAGCTGGGGCGTCACAATAGGCCTACAAGTGAAGGATAATACTTTATCAGTTATACCATATACAACTCCTAACTCGTGGTTTTTTCGCATAATCTCATTTCGACCTTGAGGAATGTCAATAAGTTGAAAGAGTTTTTTCACTCATACCTATAATTTTGCGACGGCCTACGTATAAATGCACGTAGAATATCAACATATATGTGCGTATATCTTACGTCGTCTGTTCGGTACATTAATATAGTACTACACATAACATCCTTAGCTCGAAGAATATCAACAACTAAGAAGTATGCAATTAATCTATTATATATAAATTGTAGAGAACAACATTTATATTAAAGATCCACAATCTTTAATATATTTAATTTAGTAAATCAACTTATAGAATAATGTATCACTTAAGAAATACCGTTGTGATTCAAATGTCAAACACATCAGAATCACAGTATCTGTACAATATACGTGTATTTATTCCTTTAATCTATTTAGTGTTTCATATTGTTCCACCTTTTATTATAAATTCATATTATATACGGTTAATTATAGTATAATATTTATATTTATTTTATTAAATAATTATTAATTAATTAATTAATTAGCATTTTACTTAATTGTAATTTATTCATTTAAACCTTTTAAATTGAATATGTATACTATAACATCTATAGTTATACACACACACATATATATATTGTATATTAATTAACATGTTATTAATTTATTTAATTAAATAATTTTAATAAATTTTAATTTATTTAGAAAATTATGTATATTCATATTACCTTGAATATTTTAAGATAATAGAGTATGCATAAATTGTTTTTGAAATTAATTATTAATTGTCAATATAATTTTGAAAATTATTTTATAACATTAATTAGAAAAAATTAGTTATTTTAAATTTAACCTTTTAAATTTGATATATTAATTTTACTTTCAAACCATATTTTGAAAAATATGCCCAGGACCCAAATCAGTTTGGGCATTTATACTAGGGATAACCTTTAGGCTTACTTCTCCTTTCAAGCCAGGCCAGTACTCAAGTACGACATGACACTTGATTACCCAAACGTAGCCTAAACACTATTTTTCTAGACAACCTAGTAAATGGATAAGCTTTAATAAGCTAGCTCTACTATTGCTAATTTAGACTGCATAGGCTATTGGGTTCAGATACTATTGTTGGAACTTAGCCAGCACATAGTGGGTTTAGCGAGTGAATTTAAAAAATAATTCTATTTTAGATCTTACTAGGTATATAAAGTCTAAATCGATTTTGATCCAATGTAAATAATTTGAAGTAAAAACTTTATTTTTGTAGCTAACTAATATGAAGACTTGATTTGTGTGTGTATAAATATATAATATATATAATATAAAGTGTATATGTGTGTCAAATACACACATACGTGTGAGCATGTGTGCAACACATAAATATATACATGGTTTAATGTATTTGTATTTAAATGTTGGGATTTATACTGTAACAGTTACAATTTCCCCTTTATATACATACTTAATTTACTATTATATATAGATTTATAAATAAAAACACATACATACATACATACATACATACACACACAGACAAACACACACATATATAAGGCTTATAATTTGGTAGTGTTCATCTATAAGATGTTGAGTAGTTCAAATAGTTTAAATAATATAAAATATCTTATAAATGATATTAGTTTAAAAATAGATCTTGATCGCGAAGAAACTTATTTAAAATTTTAGACTTCAAAATTCAAATTTATTTTTAAATTTAAAATATATCTACAAAATAATATTTAAAGAATAGATCTAAATTTTAAAAACAAATCAATATTTGAGAAAAATATATTTCCAGTTCAACTTTCTAATTTCTAATTTTAATATGTTTATATAGTAAACATTTCAATTATTTGATTTTGAATTTAAAATTTGTTTTATATAGTATTAATCTATGAATACAAATTACGTAAGATTAAAAATAAATTTCTTTTTTAAATTCGCATGAAGCTATAAAATTGAAGTTTTTGTAATTCGTGGTGAAGCCGTTTTAAATTTTTCTTCTGGTTAGCCATAAAAAAATTGATTAATTTTAGTTCTCGGTCGTAGCCATTAACATTTTATTAATAATTTTAATTCTTGACCAAATCCATTTTAAAAAATTACAGCAACTACTTAAAAAATCCTTTTTTTAATCTAGCGCTATGTTATATATATATTAAGCACTAAGCAAGACGAGACGATAGAAGTCTCACTTTGCTTAATGTCGCCTAAGCATCGTTTAAGCATCGTTTAAGCGTTGCTTAATTTTCTAGCATACATTAGTCATATAACTATAATTTGATCTAAAAACATTATATTTAGTGTATCATCTATTTATGTAGAAATTGGTCGCCAAAAATTAAAGCTATTTGAACTTAATTAATAAGCTCTTAGGTTGCAAAAGCTTGATTAGACTTTCCTTATTCATTGAAAGAAAGCATACTCGAGTTGAGTACAAAATATATACATTTATCTAATAAATATAATCATATCTTCATGCAAAAATCTACTCAACATCAATTAACCCATATAGAAAATGAAATTATTTTGTTAGGGAATGTGGCTTTTGGTTTAACCTTGTTTACTTTTATTTTAAAAATAATATATTTTTTGCTTCATGCTTGATCATCAATTAAATTTATGAGGGTGCAGATATGTGCAAATTAATCATACTTAAACGCTCATTGCATAATTCTTTTGCTTTTTTAAAAACTTTAACATTTTAGATGCATTTAGCGCTTAAGCATACTTTCATAACATATTTTTCCCGAAGCCCAAATTTTAAGTATTTTTAAAAAAAATTGGCCGAAGCCAAAAATTTAATCAAATTTGTTATTTTATTTAGTCGAAGACAAAAATTTAATTAATTTTTTTATTTTATTTGGCCAAAGAAAATTAATAGTTTTTTTTTATTATATCTTAAAAGGTTTGCAATGTAGATGAATTATAATTTATGATGTGTGTGTGTGTGTCTGTATGTATATATGTATATATGTATCTATGTATGTATGTATAACATATAACAAGCATATATATATATATAAATTCGTGATAATGACATAAATTTAATCTAACATACTAACATAGATGAATGAACATAATTGGAATTGCAAAATAAGTATAGTATTGAATCAAACTTCGTATGTAGACCCGATCTAAGTGCCTTGAGAATATGCAAAAGATTAGATGAGAACACCATATTTTAAACTATATTTAATTTATTTAAATATTTTTGGAAATGAGGAAGGCGAAGTCCTTGAAACTTTGGTCAAGCTTGGTGGAGAAGGAAGCTAAAAAGTAAAAGGTGAGGGTTGAGGGGAATGATGAGTTTAAATTGAAAACGAAAAGGATAGAAAATGGGAAATCTAGATCCCCCTTTTACCAATTCGATTTTCTTGTTCAAAACTAATATTCCAACATATATTACGCCTTCTTCCCCTCCAAAAGTGGTCGACCGTAACAATAGGCCAAAGAACCTAGAATTATATCCAAATTGAATCTGCACTTGCATAGCTAAAATCCAATTTAAATGTATATCAATATCGTACATTGATACTTACGTATATAACTTTTATATATGTATAATATTAAACACCGATTTAAATAAAATATTATAATTAATATAATTAATTCACAATAATTTTAATTTAATTAAATCAATGGTATTCAAAGTATTTAACATTGCGGTTGGGTGGTTCCTAAGTGTAAATTCATTTGACGATTAATACCGAACAATTTGAATATTAACGTTCACACATTAACTTAACTAATGGAATGATAGTTTGGCCGAATTTATCGTTTGCACAATTTGGAAAAATCAGATTATACAATATTAAGCGGCCCCAGTAGTGAAGACTATTTACACTAATTATCTTCATCAAAACTATATCACATTAGGACTTATGGAATTTGGCATCGGTCAAAATTTTAATATCATCTGCATTCAACTTGTATAATCCAAACACAAAGCCTTTGGTTAATTATTAATAATTATTATTTATCGAACTACTCTGCTAGAGACTTTGACCTTGAGTTGACTACAGTGGACCATGTACCGATGTCGTATAACCGAGGAGATAGTTGATGAACTATCTACTGTATAGTGCATCACTTTCAATTCTTCAATTCATTCCCAATTATAGTTGTTCGAGACGTCATTCCGTGATTTAATTATAATAAAGTGGAGTGCTCACATTAAATTTGAATAGTATTCTAAAGTCGAGAGAACTGTGTGATATTGTCAGTTCGATATTCTCTGTTTGACCTTAGTTATGTTAACCAATAAAGTACCATCGGTGAGTCAATGTCGATACGTCCTGACTATGAATATTTAAAACGACATGTTTATTTTCATTGCAATATATTTCTCATGGTTACAACAAATTGTAAGTACTATCACAAAACATACCATTTACGAATTTTCTATTAAATATACTTAAATTAGATGAATTGTTAATATATAAATTCTATCAAGTATATAGTTAAAAAAGAAACACCTTTTGTTTTGAACGAGATTTTATTATAGAGTTAATAATTTGGATTAAATTATAGAATTAACCTAAGGCATACCCATAACTCTATTATTTTCTTAAATTTAAATTAAATTCCATAGGATTAAAAAAAAATATGTTTTTGATGTATGTAATGCAAAAGGGTGCTACTATATACACTAATAAAATACTCACTAATGCCACTTAAAAGAGATTCTAAAAGATTTGAAAAAACCGCTTCAAACTCCCACTGTTAATAATGCAAAAGATTTAGATTTCTACAATTTTAGAGAGAATCTAACACCAAATTTACTTAAACTTAAGTAATGCTTCATTGTATATCATTCCCATCGTATCTTCATCTATATCATTTTTAATAAGATTTCAAATAAAATCATCTAATAATATATTAAGATTTGAAAATATCAAATTAACTAACATTTTTTTAATCAAATTTCGAACTGAAAAATATTTCTTAAAAAAGGGTTGAAGTTAATGAGACTTGAGTTCACAATTACTATAAATGAAAGAATAGATTCTTGTTTCCTTACAAAATAAAGAAAATTTTAAGAGGTGGGTGAATAGAGGGTGTTAGAAGTATTTTATAAAATATCAGTAAGCGAGAAAAGAGTTGATTGAAAAGAAGAAAAGTGGGTATATATAGTAGCACTGAACAACCATTGCTTAGAAAAGCTTCGCATGCACAGTTCCTCTTAAAAGACTGGCACAGACAACACTACTCATATGAAAAAAGCACCACTATGCAGTAATCACTCTATGTTCTTTGCTGCCACCACTGCACCTCTACAAAAATCACTCATTGATCCCACGCCACCTTCCCCTACTCCAATCATGCTTACAGTAGAGCCTAGCAGCTATCATTATCCGCACCACATAGGCTATCTGGCATCATATCTGGCATGTGCATCAATAGTACATGCCTATCAACAACCAGAGTGATTTATGGGCATTAACAATACAATCTAGGCCATCTAAGCACCAATTTTAGCAATAACAAATAGAACAAGGCATACATTTGAAAGGGTTGAAAATCACTAGTTCTTGAGCATTTACATTCTTGTTATTATCTCTTGTAATTTAATTCATTATATGGAAAGCAAGGTTATAAGAAATTCTTCATTGTGGATGTAAATCAATTTAGTTCAAATCATTCAAAATATTGTCTCTTTATTTTCCATGCATTTTAGTTCCTCATTTTACATTTAAATTAAAAACATTAAAGTAACCTTCGCTAATATCGCCTCTCAACTATAGTTCCGAGGTTGGTTAAATTTTGATAGACATTTTGGGACTAGAAGGAAGGCCTCCTCTAAAGCTCTCATTTTTCTTTACATTACTTCTCTTCAAACTCTTTTCATGTTTGCACTATGTCAAATCCTAGTGAAAACAAAGCTAATTATTACAATGATCACAACAATAACTAGGTTACCGAAGCAAGCACCATTTATCCCATCCAGGGTTGGGCATTGATATGTGGCTCAACTTGATCAAGAACTTGACTAGAATATGATAGCTTACTCGTGGGGTGGACGGCCTTTGGGATAGAATGGACATTCGGGCAACAGTAAACTTTTGTCCGACCATCCCCACAGTGATTGGCCGGAGCCATGTCAACCCTGCTATGCCTAGTACCTACAACATAATGCATGAGGCTCATTATTGAATTGTGTTGGAAACTCCTCTAGTAGTTTCTCCAGTTCACTCATTATTGAATTGTGTTGGAAACTCCTCTAGTAGTTTCTCCAGTTCACCATAAGAACAAGCACGATACCCATGAGCAGTAAGTCGTCCCAAGGTCTAATGATCAAAATTAGCAGTTTACCATTGTTCCCCTTCAATCGAAAGATTGTTCGCCTTTCATCACTTTTGGGTATCAAATGGGGCCCACAACCTATGCTTTGAACGCTTCAATAACAATGGGAAAGGCAGAAATCTTGAACCAGAGAACCATTAGTCCACTCCCAGCCCCAATGGGATGTGCCCCAGCCTAGCCCTACGTAATGCGCCCATACATGCTTAGGTCACCTTCAATTGTCATAATGTCAAGAGAAAATCTCCTAACCCAGCTAGGCATTATCATTCCCCCTTACCATATTGCCGTCACGGGTACCCCGCATAAGATAGACAATAGAGGAGCCCTTCCACACTGAAGGACAACGTCATTGGTGATACGTGGAACTTGGCATTTGAGAAGAAATGGTTGCCTTACGCTAGTAAATGCGCAAAATCAAAACTAGAAGCGTAGGCGGCAAGGTTTTGTCACATGATGAGAATGAAGACCTATTCCCCAAGGAAAATCTAAGCACTTACATCCACCGTAGATATGCTATTCCCCCTATGGATAAATCTGATAGGAGTACTGACCCGTTCAACCATATCATCACCATCAACTCAATAACCCATGCCAACCAGCTTTCCAATCATGCAGTTTGTCTCTTTTTTCCCTTCTTCCTGACCAGTTTGGCAACTTTCTAGTTCCTTCATTTGCAAGATGGTAGTATTCACTCTTAGACCCTAATTGTGTTCCAACTTCAAAGTCCACTTCATTGCGTCATGATCAAGGGTCATGATGGCAAGCATGCTAGGTAACATAAGACAAGGTCTGGCCGAGTCTCTTTGTTCGTACATCAACCCCTTCAATAAGGCATCAACTCGTGTAAAGGGAGAAGATAAGAATGGCATAGTAGTCACTCTTTACTATAAAGTGAGGTACCTATCCCAAATGTGGAAGGAACTACACAAGTAATCCGCTTCGTCCTTAATTGACTCAAAGGGTGAACGACATAATGAGGGTGGAAGAAGATGGCATCTCCTATAGTGATGAGGAGAGGGACCGTAGAAACAAAGCTAGCCCGGGAGAAGACAATCACTGAAAAATGGTCAGTAAGAAAACAACAAAAAGAGTGTCGAGGACGGTGCATGATTAAAGCCTATGCACACTAACTATGCAAATAAACAGTGACATGGAAACTATCTATCTTTTCAACATCATATGCCATTTCAACACCTTGCTCCCTTTTGGTCTGGGAAGAGAGAGGACCCCAAGGGTAACTGAAAGTAATGTGAATTCCCCAAATTAAATGGCTACTCTCGAGTGTCGGCATCTCTAGGATGAAATAGAACAGATGATCCATGAGGGTGCACTATTTCAATATGTGAGACAAAATGTAAAACAACGAACACCTATCAAAATGGAGCTTCCCAACCCTATTGGTTAGACGACAATGACGTGGCCATAGTCAACATAGTGATGCTATCAATTTGCGGCATTCCATACAAGGCCAGGAGCAACTGAGGTGCTTGTACCCACTACAGGAGAGAGCTCACCTCCAACGATCAAGTATATTCGGTAGATCTTCGAGCCCCTAAGGTCCCTTATGTTAAAGAAAATGCAACTAACATTGCCTTAACTATAGAAGAAAAGAGAGGAGTTTGCTTCACTCATCATGACCCTATGTTCATCTCAGTTAGTATAGCCAGCACCAAGGTCCACCGAGTCTTCATCGATGGGCGCAACTTCATTAATGTGATGTTCAAAGAAGATTCTGATAAGACGAAGCTTCCTGCCTTAAGCCTCACTCTTTATGCACTACCTATTTATGGGTTTGGGGGAGTTAACATAGTATCATTGGAGATTACCTCTCACAAGGTCTCTTTCGACCAAGAACTTTTAGTGGCTAAAATTTAGGTACAATTTGTTGTGGTAGACTTCCCGTTTGCATATAGCATCTTATAGTTAGACTAACTTTGGCGAATGCAATTATAGCCTGGCGACGATTAAGGATGAAATTCCCAACAAAGGGTGGAATAAGGTGCGTCCATAGAAACCATAAAGCCGCTACAGATTATTACAACATCTCACCACAATAAGTAAAAGAGGGAGTATTCATGTAGTAATAAGAAGTAACTACACTCGACGGTGTCATGCCCAGGAGAACGCACGAGCCCTCGATGCTGCTTTTCGAATTGGGGCCCTCTGAAGCCTTGAAGACAAAGCATCCATGATGACCACTGCTTATAAGAAAATGCACAAGCCATACAATGCTCCCATTAATGCCGAGGACCATGACAGCACGTTTGATGGGAATAATCTTTTCCTAGATAGCCCAATTAAGACAAGAGAACTTATAGTAACATGGAATGAGCGAGTCCACCTCCTCAAGTATGTGGCAGCAGAAGATACTACCGCTCATTCCCTTCCAGTTTGGTAGATTCATCATTGAGAGATGGGGGCAGCCATAAACCCTTGGTTTAAGTACATACCTCCATCCCGAAAGAGGATATTATTGGGCATATAACCTATGCATTGGACCAGTCCAACCTAGAAGAGAGCATGAGGAATGATGATGATGATGCACTCGACCCCCATACGGGAGACTCAAAACCAACGGCCGACTGGCAACTTCTATTGAGGCAATATCAATTGATAGCAAAGATCCCAATAGGCTCGTCCAAATAGGCATAGGGTTGAGTCCAAAAGTTAAGGATGAGATAATTTGTTTCCTAAGAAAAAGTAAAGATGTATTTTCCTGGTAGCACACCGACATGACTGACATAGATCCCTCAATTATGTGACATGCCCTCAACATTGACCCAGCGGCTCCTCTGATCAGGCAAAAAAGAAGTCCTCTCAAACCCGAATGGTATAAGGTACTTATAGAAGAGGTAAAGAAACTACTAGAAAATGAATTCATTCGTGAAGCTACATATCTGACTTGGGTAGCCAACCTATTGATGGTCCAAAAGTCATGTGGGGCCTGGAGAACTTGTATGGACTTCTAATATCTTAACAAGGTCTTCTCTAGAGATAATTTCTCTCTACCCCACATCGAGTAGCTTGTGGATGGATTGGTGAAAAAAATCTACTCGCATTCTTGGAAGTCTAATCTGGGTATAATCAAATTGCATGCACGACCAAGATCATGAAAACACCTACTTTGTCACCAACGTTGGGCTCTACTCCTACCAAGCTATTCTATTAGGCCTTCGCAATGCAGCTGCTATATATTGATGCCTTTCAATCGGATGTTCATTCAATAACTTGGCCATTCGCAGGAGGTCTACATGGATGACATATTGGTGAAACCTGAAAAGGTCGGAGGGGTAGGGCATGTAGAGAATGTGGCTGAAATTTTAGCATTCCTAATAGATACAATATGTAGCTCAATCTAAGAAGTGTTCCTTCGCAGTTTGATCTGGGAATTTCCTAGGTTTTTTTTGTAGACGCCAAGGTCATTAAAGGCAATTCTAGCAAGATTAAGGCAATTTAAGATATGTAGGTACCCCGTACGGTCAAGCAAGTGCAGAGTCCAAATGGGATGATCGTGGCGCTTAGTTGCTTTGTGTTAAAAGCCATAGACTCTTGTGTAACCTTCTTCGAGCTCATTAAGAAGGAAAAGTCATTAGTATGGAATAAAGACCACACTAAAGCCTTTAAATACTTGAAGAGGTTTATGGCCTTATCCTCCATGCTTTTGAAGCCCATCGATGGGAGGACTTGTACTTATACCTTGCAGTAACTTACCATGCAATTAGTGCTGCATTGATTCACGATGAAGAAAAAATCCAATGGCCTATCAAGTATATAAGAAAAGGTTGATGGGCTAAGTAACAAGATACTGCAAGTTGGAAAAGTTGACCTACTTCTTGTTGATAGCAGCTAGGAATCTACGACCATATTTCCAAGCTCTCCCCATCAAAATTCTCATAAATCAACCATTAAAACAAGTGCTCAGCCAACCCGATATAGTGTGCCCACCCCTAAATTGGTTCATAAAGCTTGGACAGCATCAAACAACATTCCATCCTTGCATCTTGGTCAAAGGTCAAGTCATGGTCGATTTCATTGTAGAATGTTTAATTCCCAACAGTGGTAAGGAAGAGTCGACAACGACCTGCCAGCATGGTGGCTTTATGTTGACGATAAATCTAACGAGAAAGATGTTAGGTCTAACATGGTCTTAATCACACCTGATGGGGTCCGCCTAAGCTTTAAAGCCCCAAATAATGAAGCCAAGTATGAAGCCATCTTAGCTAGTCTTAAGATGGTTAGAGAGTTGCAGATAGAATTTTTATATGTGCAGTGACTCTTCACTAATTGTCAACCAGATTGAAGAATATTTCCAGGTTAAGGGAAAAACATTGCCCCTCTGTGTCACAGAAGCCAGGAAACTCACCAGCACTTTCACGGACTCCAAGCAAGAGCATAACCACTACAAGAAGAATGCCAATGCTGAGCTGCTAGCCAAGGCGTTAAGCAATCCTGAAGAAAGCATCCCCTAGGCCCAAATGGAGGTGCAGGCTTCCTAATGCTTTAAATCAGTGGCAACTGCCATGGAAATTAATGAAGAACTAACTGATTCTTGATGATCCTGCTATTGAAATACCTCCCAAGTTGCAAACTACCCACTAAAAGAAAATGAGGCTCAAAAAATTCTATATCGGGCATCCGAGTGACCCATTATACCATTATGAATAGAAAGCTCTACCGATGGGGATACTAAACACCCTTTTAGTGGTGTGTGACAAGCGAGGAAGTAGAACACATATTAGAGGGACTACACGAGGGCTTCACTAGAGATCATATCGGGAGAAAAGCCTAACACAGAAGGTTGCCCACCAAGGCTATTACTGGCCCACTACGATCTTGGACCCAATGAACTACGTTAAGAAGTGCAATGGTGTTAGTGGTTTTCCAAGATCCCAAGATCTTCCCTAAGTCACCTAACTCCAATAATCATCGAGGGGAATTGATCTGATCGGTAGGAACCCAAATTCCAAAGGTGGATAGAACCATACTATAGTCATCATCGACTACTTTAAAAAATGGGTTAAGGTAGAGGCCCTTACTAAAATCATCGCGCCTAAGATCCTAAACTACATGATCAAGGACATTATTTTCTGCTTTAGGCTCCTTAAGAAAATCATAGCAGACAATGACACGTAGTTCATGAGCAGGCTGTTCCAAGGATTATGTTAGCTAAATGGAATGAAAAAATGCTTCTCCTTGGTCCTCCACCCACAAGATAAACGGGAAGGTTAAGGCCATGAATTAGACCATCAAGGCAACGCTAAAGAAGCGCCTCATGAAGGCTAATCGAAACCGAGCCAAAGAATTATCGTTTATGCATTGGTCATATCGCACCTTGTGTGGCACATTGGCACTTTTATTTTCTCTTTAGCTTATGGGTATGAAGCTATGCTATATGTCGAATTCGACATACCATCTCCAAGGTGCCTCACTCATAACCCCTGAAAAAACGAAGAACTGCTCAAGCTTGGGTTCGATGGTCTTGAAGAAAGAAGAGCAGAGGTGGAGTTCAATACCGAGGAATGCAAAAGAAAGATAGCCAATCATTAAAATGTGTGGGTAAAGCTCGGTTAATTCAAAGATGGAGACTTAGTACAACACTGGGTCTTCGAAAACATGAAAAACCCGGTCAAATTATTAGTGGGTCCATACTACAAAGGCCCGGATGTGATCAGCGCTGCACTCATCAAAGATGCCTACTGCCTTTCACACTCTAATGGAACCCATGTGTCCAACAATTGAGTTAGAAGCTCCTTCGGGCATATTATGAATGAAATTATGTAAGCTATAGTTGTAAGGCTATGGAATTTCATCGTAATTATAAGGAAAAGGAATTTTTATACAAATATTATGCTTGAAATTATCTAAGCCATAATTATAAGGCTATGATATTTTGCCGCAATTAAAAGGAAAAAGAACATTTACATAAATATTCTAAGTATGGAATGTAAATAGTGTGTTCCCAAACATTCTTCATTTAAGCATCAACAAGGCTATCCGATTGGGACGATCCAATCAACACTCTCTTCCCAACCAAGGAACACTACAACCAAGGCTATCCGGAGAGGTCAGGCCAAAAAGTCCCTCTTTTATAATGGAAATATCCCAAAACTACACCATGAGGACATGCGAGCTACTCAATGTTCCGTTCCATGCCGGAGGTATCGACGAACCGTTGGCACAACTACCCACACGGTGGTCCTAATTCATCTGCCCATAATGTTGCTCGTCTCTCAAGTAGGGCAGCGCACTAGTACCATAGTGTTAAGGTAACATACATTGTAATCCCAAACCTGCGATTCGTTGGACTACACCGTGAGGATGCGTGAGCCACTCAACACTCCATTCCATGCCGAAGGCATCGACGAACCAATGGCATGATTACCTAGGTCATGGTCCTTCATTCTCCCTTGATGTTGCCCATCCCTCTAATGGTATAGGGCACTAGTGCCATAGCAGCGCAATTACCCTTATCATAATTCCAAAGTTTACATTCATGGTGCTGGCCAACTTGAACACCTAAAATGACACTATCAAACAATGTTGGGAACCTCGATGTCCCATAAATGCAAAAAAGACAGATCAACCTGAACACTGGGCGACGACTTAAGCATGCCCCTTCACTAGCTCATATCGGCTATGCAAAGCGGGGGCACGTTGTCTCAGTAAAAGATTAGTTTGTTTGGTTTTGGTGCCCTTCGTTTTCCTTGTGTCTACTTATGTATTATATTACGCATAAAAGCTAAGTCTACATGATTACTTAGAATGTCGTAGCCGCCTGACCTGCCCGACATAGGAATAGATGAGAAGTAAGCATGGATGAAATATATACACATGCACACACACGCATGTACAACAGTAATAGAAAGTAAAGCAAACAAAAAATATTTAGACAAACAAACAAGTTTACAACAACAGATTTCATAACAATGGAACAGGCTCAGTACATCCAAAAAAGAGTTCATAACATTCAACAAGAAATTTCATCACAACAACGGGCCAGGCTCTATCAACTCATCAACAAAATAAGTCAATGCTAAAATAAGGAAAGTAACAACAAAACAGATAAAATCATTTCGAAAGCAAGCAAAATCCTACTAAATAAATAACATAAAAGACGCAATGAATTAAAGATAAAAGCACCCACCGGTGATGGTTCAATTTTCAGTTGAAAATCAAAGTCGATAGCAAGGAAGGAAAGCTCTCTAGAGTATTTTAATGTTTGAATATTTTCAAACTTCAATAAAGAATGAAAGAGAAGAAGAGGTTGGTTATTTATAGGCAGTGGAGGGTGATGTGAACCATTAGATCTACCGCATAAGAAGCAATCTGAAACGTCTAGGTATCATCAATGCATCTGTCAAATCACCACATCGAAAAGCACTTTATCTCTATGTAACCAGGGAAATCGGATCACCTTCACCAATAATCCAATGACAAGTGTGAAAGCATTAAATGCGAAATTTAATGGTTGGTTGACAAGCACGCAGCGGCACGTAGGCACTGACTGGGGCTTGGCAAACTGTTGCTTGGATTTCTCTCAAGCATAGATTGTGCAAGCCTACATTATTAAAATAGCCTAATGTAAATAAAATGGCATGCTCCACAGCCCGTCTTCCAGCATTACTATCAGCCCCGACTCAGATAACAATGACCAACCTATGCACCACAAGCACTCGGTACCTAGCTCGCATGCTTAGCATTGCACCTTGATCGGCCCAAGCAAACAAGGCTTACTTAAAGAACATTTCACTTGGCACAATCATATGCATTGGACAAACATCGCCACTCGTAGACACCAGTAGGAAATGATGATGCACGAGTGGTCTGGCCTATGAAACACTCATCAATGTTTGACCAACCTGTCTATTCAATCAACTACCGGACAAGCCCTTCGCTCGTCTTCAACACCATCCACCTACACACACCAAATCCTTTGGCAATATTCAGCCATAACTACAGACACCGAATTGCCACTGGTTAAAAAAGCTTGAATGAATTGTTCCTCTGAAAAGACTACATAATCAACATTCTTTATCTGACTAAAGCGCTACTGTAACCGCTCCATTTCCTTTGGTTCCACCAATGCACCTCTGCAACAGCCACTCCCTGATCCCACGCCGCCTACCCCTACACCAAGCATGCTCCCGATACGGCCTCCAGCTATTATTATCTACACTACACATGCCACATCATAGCTGGAATGTGCATCAATAGTATATGCCTATCAATGGCCTGAAGCAATTTCTGGGCCTTAACAATACAATCTCATCCATCCAAGCACCAATCCCAATGGTTATAAATAGATCAAGTCATACATTCTTACAAGGATTGAAAAGCACAAGCTCTCAAGCATTTACTTTCTTGTTATTATCTCTTGTAATTTAATCAATTGTACGGGAAGCAAAGTAGTAAGAAATTCCTTATAGTGGACGCAAATCAATTTGGATTGAACTACTCTAAATTTTGCGTCTTTATTTTTCATGCATTTTATTTCCTTATTTTACATTTCAAATTAGAAATATTAATAAATAACATTTGCTAATATCACATCTTAATCATAATGCTAAGATTGGCTAAATTTTTAGTCAACAATTATAAATTAAAAAATAAACACCAAATTAAAAAAAGAACCGACACACAACATTTTTAAATATAATTAATAAGCTGCAATTACAAAAAATACATAAACATGAAAAATAAACTACCGACAATTACGGTTATAGCACAAATTTCCATTAGGAAATTCAGTAACTTCTTAATGTGCAAAGCACTGGCCATATCATAGAAGCGGGTAATCTGTTTCTTCATGGATAAAAATTTATGAAAATTCTCAACTTGTATAAAAGTCGCCAAGTTCCCTTAGCATCACACATCGATTGATGGTTTGCTTGAACTCGATGTCGCATACTGAAGCAGTGTGCATCATTCTGGATCATCTAGACCTTAATGATGAAGTACCTCAGTCGACCATCTTTGTGGTGTGGTGTTAGGGATAGTAATACCTAGTTCCATCTCTAATCAATTGAGAATATCGGCATACGACTGAGTGTTGAAATTGGCGGCTAGAGAAAATAGAGAGATGTTGTATTTGGATTATGGTGTCCAATACAACCACGGTATGTCGTTTAATCTCTTGGAACTTTGATGGAGATTGTAACTTGATTTTTTAGTTTTTGATTGTGATATTCCACACCTTTTCATCTCCATCCACAGTGTCTTTTTCTACGTTCCCCAATAAACCGCCTTCAATTTGTAGCAGTTTGTTCAATGAAGACCAAAGACGCTTAAGGTTCTCGCACTTGTTTTTTTATGTGCCATACGTTTAAGTTAATGCCATGTTGGACATTAAAAATGAGTGCAACTTGGTTGTTCTACAGACCGACATTTCCACCATGAGTATCAGTCATTTCCGTGCACATATTAGTGAAAGCAAGTGTGCACTTCGAAGTACAGTCGGTGATGGTTATGAATGTGCCAAATACAGAGGATTTGGTAGAGATATTGTGGAAAAATCAGAAATATTTAAGAAAATATACATTGTAAGGAAAATCGAAATAAATGCTAATATACGTGAAACATACTTGCATCGTTGCTAAAATATTATTGTGTATGCTCAGACATACTCGGAATTGATGGGGAAGATGCTGGTCGGAAGGAGGCCAATGAGGAGTTATATATGGTGAGGAAGCATCGTTGAGAAATGAAACATTGGTGTCAAATGACATAATCAGATAACCATTTGACTATGAACTCACCAATGACTAACGATTGTGAAGATGCAATTGAATCTCTATGTTGTCCACTTGACAATTCATTTCAACATTTCGCAGCAAATTGGTCAATGCTTCGTGTAATCGAGCAAGCTAAGTGATGTACATGTAAATATGCATGTTTTAATTTCCATATTTAATCGAATTTATTTAAATAAATGAAATATATAGACTTTTAACATGTTTAAACCAAAATTCAAATTATTTTCAAATCATCATTTATTCATCTTCATATAAGTGCAAAATGGTCATTTTTGTGCATATATTAATTTTAGAAAATTTACTAGGAAATTTTTATGTTATTTTGTAGGAATTTGAATTAATTACAAGAGGCGTCATGGAAAATATGCATGCACAGGAGGATACAAAGGAATAAAGATGGAAATAATTCAAACTCATGTATCATGGAAGACCCCACCTATCCACTTATCATGATGTACAATTAGGAGCTAATGCACATGCTAATGGCCATTAAAGTTACATGCACACTTAATGGATGGTTAACTCATGCTAATGATAACTTGGTGGCCACACTTCCTCAAGGATAGTTTGGGTAATTTCCAGAAATAGGATTAGAGTTTCAAAGCTTGTATAAATACCCTATATGTTCATGTAATCAATATCTTAACCTCCTCTATATTTAGTTTAGTTTTATTCTCAAAATAAGCAAAAACCCTCTTTTCTTTTTCATGACTACCTAGCCATTTTTTCATTCATGTAATTTTCTTTTTTCGCAATTTTAATTCATTCTCTTTTTTATTTACATGCTTTCTTTCCTTACATGTTAGTAGTTTAGATTTATTTATGCAAGCAGATTAGCTTTTATTTTATTAAAATTAGCTCTCTTTTTAATTAACTTGCATTTTTCCTCTTGTTTTTGTTTCATATTGAACTCTACATCTATTGAAATGAAAAAAAAAATGAGAGGCTAAACCCCATTCAATTTAGGGGTAATTAAGCTCTCTTAATCATGTAGATTCAACATTTTACTAATTTTTGATCTCCTTTAGTGCTTAATGGCAATGTTTGAAAGGGTAAAATTTTGTTATTTTAGCTTTGAATTTGATAGCCTATATTGTTGACAGCAAATAATCTATGCTTAACAAACACAAACACAAATTACCTCTTCATCTACATATGATTATAGTAATGAAGTGGATTATAAAATCAAAATTTGATGTCTATATTTCTAGTCAATAGTTCATAGATCATGCTAGAATATATTTTATTATTTTACTTCATTTTCATTTTTCATGAGAGTTAGAAAGTGGATTAGTGGTTGTATAATAGTTTGATGGTTTATGTTGGGATAATTAATAGCATAAATGGGCCATATTTATAATAAACACATCAAATAAATTCACTAATAACCAAAAAAGAAAGATCATAATTTCTTATTTTTCGATTTACGTGATCATGGGAAAGAATTTGCCTCTAAATTACCTTTAAACTCTCATATTTTTATCCTTTTTTTTGCTAGTTTATTTACATTTTTAGCTTTACACATATCAAATTTTTGGTTTAATTTGATTGAGTATAAATTTTAAAATCTAAACAATTCCCTAGGTTTCGACCCGTACTCGCCATTTACTAAAATTGTATGTCGTGCGCTTGCGGTTAATTTTTAATTTAAATTTGATAGGCTATTTTCTAATCCGATAGAAAATTAGCCAGTTAAACAAGTTTCTGACGTCGTTGCCAGGAAATTTAACCTGGTTTTATTTTCTATTCTTCGAATTATTTTGTTTGATTTTAGTGTGTTTCATTTTGTGTGTATTGCGTTTAAAAAATAGTTTTATGTTGTGTGACTGTTGATTGAATTTTGCTTACATTTTGTTTGTGTGCGCCTCTTGTTTTCTATTTGCATTTGCATTTCTATTAAAAAAAAATATACACAATTTCAAAAACAAAAATATTTTATTATTTGCATTTTCCTTTCCATTCACATTTTATATTTATATTTTCTTCTTTTGTTTACATTTAAAAAAAAGAAATACACTGTGCACATATTACAAATTGCCTTCACTCTTACATTTTATCTTTACAAATTTCTGTTACATTCTCCACGGTGCAAAACATCAAATAGTGACATCTTTCTTCTGCCTTCTCATCCCATATCATACACTGGCCATACCATAACATCATAAGCCACAACTAGCCTTATCAATACAAAGAACCATATCCCTCTCATAACTCCTGCCTGACATCTGCCCACCTTCATTCAAAACCTCCTTTCTGCCTTCACTACCACAACCTTTCAAAACCTTGTTCACCACCACAACAACTTGTTGTCACTACCTCTCCTCATCCACACCATACTTCACAATGACCAATCTTCACCACCACACTTCCTTGCCACAAACACTACAGCAAGCACTTGCACTGCCTCCTCACCAAACAGCGCCTGCAACACCCAAATCAACTTCAGATCTTCCTTCTCCGCTTCAACTTATCACTCCACTGCACACTCAATTGCCACCTGAAACTTCTTCCTTCCACCATTTATCACCACCATCCTCCGACCTCTCCAGCAATAACCATTCTACAACCGGTCCTATAACTTCCACTTCATTACTTCCTCATCAAATTCCGCGAAGCCTCGGTCAACTGCCTACACACAAACAAGTGTACATTTCAACATTCAACTACATCAGTACACATTTCTTCTTCTTCACAAAAACTTCTTCTTCCTCCGTCGACTACATCACTTGCACAGTTCAACAGCACTCTCAAACATTCTCATCCCAAAACTGCAGCAACATTTCATACACATTTCTGTTGTCAAACTGTGCATACCACATCAATATCTGACCCCTTCTTTACTGCCCACATTCTACTGCTTCATACAACATCATCCACTACAATCAACACCTCCATCCTCTTGCCTGAATAACAGTCAGCTCCCACCAAATTAAGCAATCCACCTCAGCCTGACCACACTACTCCTTCATTTATCTGCCTGACACTGTCGCATACCATCACAACTCATACCAAACTTCATCACATACTCCTACCACTACCAGAAACTCAATTACTACCTGCCACATCCATTCTTCTACCTCCACAATCATCACCCAGTTCAACTTCATTTACTACCACTTTCTCTTCTACGACCTTTCTCTACCACCACCAGTCATTTCCACAACCCAGAAGCTCCCCTGCTTGCTAGTTCAATCACCAACATTCATCTATCCCCACCTCTGCCCTACTTCTTCACATACATTCACAACACCCACAACATCTTAATATAAACCATCAACACTACACCTAACTCAATATTTCCTCTAACCACATAACCAATACATAGATCATCTACAAACTCGATCACCATTGCCTACTGCCTCATCCCACTATGCACTGAACATTCCACAAAACCCCCAATCCACCGCAATACCGCTTGGAGAATCACATCACTGCAACCCACAAACAAACCCACGATCAACTCCAATAAACCCTCACATCTTATCACTCCCCAAAATCAAACGCCTGAAGTTGCAAGCAACCCCAACTTGCCAAATCGAATCTCCAGCCACGAACGAATCGAACTCGACCTGCAATCTCCACAACCAACTCCAGCGAAACCGAATTAACAGCAATTGATTTCGAATCGTTGATTCGATTCACTTAATACTTTTTTTTCTTCTTTTTTCTCCTTTTCATTTTTCCCCCAATTTTTTTAATCTCACGTTAGTTTGAATCAATAGCGTGTCATTTTAGTAGAGGAAAACGTGTTTTTTTTAGATCAGTGCTGAATGCACCAAGTCATGGACAGCATGGACGGCGCCGTACTATCAAACGATAATATATGATTGTTCGAAAGATTGTTTGGTTTTTTCACAACAACACATACAATCGGCAGTAGAAGGCTTTTCGGTAGTATAAAATTTGAAAAATGCCGAGTTGGGTTCGAAAATAAAAAGTCGTTGAAGGTCATTCGGTAATATGAAGTTGTTTGCTGAATGGGTAGCACGAAAATAATTGGTAGGTATTTTGAAGTGCGTAATCGTATAGTGCTGGGTAAAATGGAGAATGAGTAAAAAGAAGCTCATAGCGGTGTACATTTAGTACTGCTCTTTTTTTAAAAGACAAAAGAAAACGTGTTAGGGCGGCCTTTACTTGACTTGGGTGTATTGAATTTTTTTTGTTTGGTTTTTGGAGATCCTCTATTTTAGTTAAAAGGCTTTGGGGGGGGGGGGGGGGGGGGGTTGGTGGGGGGGGGGGGTTTCTCTTTTCACTTTACAAAAAAGGATCAGTTTTGTTTTCAATTTTCTTTATTTGTTTTCAATTTTCAAGTGTTGATTAAATTTTCAGGTTGCAAAAGCAGAATTTCAAAAGGAGAGGATTTGCTGCTAAAATAAATTGCTTGCTTGCTTATAAAATTTCCTAATAATTCTGCATGCTCTGGTATCGTGCTTTCATCACTTGTTGTTATTTTTCATTGCATTGTTGGTTGCTTGCATTTTATAAAAAAATTCAAAAACAAAAGCAAAAACAAATTTCATTCGTAGTTGCATTGTTAAAATCACGTTTAATTTCTACTTTGCATCCATCTCATTTTATTTTATTTTTTTAAGGGCAATACCCAGATCTACATAAGGTGGGGGATTTCATCACACCTTTCTTGGCCTATAAATTGCATTTCATCTTAAAATTTATTAATAATAAGGGTTAGACATTCGATTTAAGGGTGTCACGAGCTCACCTAAGGCTTAATTGTAATTGACAAGTTGTCTTCTTTGAACAAGTTATCTTCTTGGTGTCTAGACTACCATAGAGCAATAATCAGTTATAAATATTACGATGAATCATAAATATTATACTGATTGTTTTCCTAAAGGTACTTAAACCTTCGGCTGCATTGTTACGGTGATTCGTGAGGTACTGATAACTCATATCTGTTATCTGGCCAAGAACTATATTGTTGGATTAAGACAAAGTGCGATTATACAATTTTGGTTTAGGAGCTATTAAGGATAGAAAATCTATAATTAAGTCATTTGCATTCATTTAGTCGCATTAATTCACGCATATTTAAAAAAAAATTCAAAATACAAAACTAAAAAACTGTAAATATTTGTTAACTTAGTTTTTAAATCATATCTTTTGAAACTTTTCAATCAAAAACAAAAATCCGAAAAAAAGATATATTTTTGAGTTAGTTTTTTTAGAAATGCAAATATCCAAAAAAAAACCTTTTTAAAAACAAACAAAAATCAAATTTCTCTTTTTTAAAAATAAATTCCTTTTGCTAAATATTTTTCCTTTATAAAAAACAATTCTTGAAAATGTTTGAATTTCTCTATTCACAAGAATTTTACGATAGTTGTGAAAACCAATATAATCCATATAATTTCACACCATATTCTTATGAATATTTCAATAACAACTATTGTGCAAATAATTCGAATTTTGGACCACAAAATTTTCAAAATGATAACCAACCCTTATATCTTGAAAATAGCATTGAAATGATTTCGTCTTTACTTGAACTCTCTGCACAACAAAATAAAAGGATAAATAATTTGTGTAATTCATATTTGTGTAATAACTCAAGTCAAAGATTTCAAAATATTCAAAATTTGAATTCACTTCAAAATTTGGATGATTTCGATTATAACTCATGCCAACACGATTCCTAATTTCAAAATGAATTTCAAAATCAAAATGAAAATATGAACCACTTTTCATATAACTTTGGCAATGAGAATAATCTTGACTATGAAATGATTAATAATTTTCATTCACAACAAGTTCAAATTTAAAATTTGAAAATTAATAATTATAAATTTGATTTTGTTGAGCAGATGAATGAAATTCACAAAGATCAAACGAATTTGTTGTTTGAAACAACGTGAGAAACAAAATCAAAATCCAACGATTGACGAATCAAATAATAATCCATCTTCTATCAAAATTGTCGATTTTCGAATAATAACTTTTGAAATTAAAAACGATAATCTTTAATGAAGTTGTTGAAAATTCAATAACTGAGTTAGATTTCAATTCCTTTGAGGGTGAGAAACTAGATTTAAATTTCGATCTTCCTTTTCTGATTTCGAAGAATTGAATACAACAACTTTGGATTTTGAAATTGATACATGCAATGAAGTTGTTGATAATCCGACAAAGGAAGATGAATTTTATGAACATAAACTCTTTGGACTTTTCGAAGATTGGTTGTTAAATTCTGAAGTGGAAGATTTAAATCACCACTTTGATTTTGAAATCAATAATCCTGAAGAAGTTTTCAATGATAGGTTTGAATTTCAAATTGTTGAAAGTAAACTTGAACATCAACCAATTGTTTTGTCAATCCCAAAAATCATCAAAAACAAAACAACTCAAACAATTTTAATAAAATGGCATTCGTTTTTCCAAATCGACATTCAACTTTGAAATCTTTTATGGTTTGATTTTCTATGCTTAAGCTGTGTCTCTCATACTTAGCAAGACAAATGAACCGGTTTTTGGAAGACCGTTCATTTACTTTTTAATGATATATTTTCTGATGTCTTGTAAATAATAATCTTTTCATGTAAATGTAGGTCATATTTTAATTTTACTTTATTTTTCTCCTTTAACTTGGGTTGACTATGAGGACAAAGTCAAAATCAAGTGGTGGGGGAGTCTCATCTTCATTTTTTATTTTCACGGTTTATTTTTTGCATTTTCTTTCTAAAACTCAAAAATAATTTAAAATAGACAAAATAAAAAACAAAAAACAAAAAAATCTCAAAAACAAAAATTTCTTCTTAGCCTTTTGATTTACTTTTGAAAAAACACTACAGGATAAATATATGGTTTGGTTATTAAATTGAATTTTTGAAAAATTATTTGTCTCAACAAAAATAAAAATAAAGTTTGATTATAAGCAATGATGCTTTAACTGTATGTAGGAAGATTCATAGGTGATAATTATTAAGTATATCCTAAATGAAAATTATTGTTTAAAAAAGTGGTGGATTTAAAGTAAAGGCTATAACATTTTTTTATCTTCTAAGTTAAATGGTGCTAAGATGATTTTGGAAAACTCTCTCTTCAAAAAAAACAAAACAAAACAAAAAATAATATGTAATAAAAAAACAAACAAAAGAAAAATATATTTGTGTATATTTATATATTTTTATTAACACCTGAAGTCATGTGTTCATATGCAAGTGTGTACACTCACCACGCTCTATACCCTTCTTACGTAATCCCGAAAAGCAGTGCACGATCGGTGTATCTGACCTCAGTTTATCAGATTTTTGTGTATGTATATCAAAATTCTTTTTAACAATGCCTATAGTTGATAGGTGTATACACTTATGTGTACACTCGCCATGCTCTGTATTCCCCTCATGTAAGCCCGAAAGGCGGTGCATGTGTAATATATTCGGCCTCGGTTTTCTTAGTTAGGCATATGTAAATATTATTAATATCAATAAAATTTTCATAATAGAGGGAGTAAGTAATTGAAATCTAAGAACTATTTCAACTTGTTTTATTTGACTTGTTATTGAAAAGAAATAAAAATATCACTTTGATAAACTTTGATAATCAACTAAGGATCCATTTCATAGTTACATTGTGTTATCAACCGAAATGACTAGCCAAACTAGAGTCTATTTGTTATGATAACATAATTTTCGTTGGAAATTTTGATAAGTAAAAGGACTTAAATTGCTTGGTAATGAGCAAAACTTATATTTAACTTATTCATGTCAATTTGAAAGTAAATTCTCCATTTGCAAATATTTTCAAAAGCTTGCATCCAACTCTTTGTAAATAAATCTTGCATTTAGGAATTTTTCACTTTGCATTTTGATTTTGATTTTGTGGGTAATATCCTTTGAAAACCTTCATGAGACAATACTCATTCTACTACGGACACCTAGAGGTTTAACGGCTTGTTGCATACGCTCAGTGTAATTATGCTCCCTATAAAAATAGTTTTATCTTAGTTTTCTTTATTCTAGAACGAATAAAAAGATAAGTGTGGGGGTATTTGATGTGCATGTAAATATGCATATTTTTACTTCCATATTTAATCGAATTTAATTAAATAAATAAGCATATATGGTGTTTTAACATGTTTAAACTAAAATTCAAATTATTTTCAAATCATCATTTATTGATCTTCGTATGAGGGAAAAATAGTCATTTTTGTGCATATATTAATTTGAGAAAAATTACTTGAAATTTTTTATAATATTTTGTAGGAATTTTAATTCAAATTACAAGAGGCTTCATTGAAAATATGCAAGCACAAGAAGATCAAAGTAATGAAGATGGAAATAATTCAAACTCATGTATCATGGAGGACCTCACCTACCCACTTACCATAATGTACAATTAGAAGCTAATGCACATGCTAATGGCCATTAAAATTACATGCACACTTAATGGAGGATTAATTCATGTTAATGATATCTTGGTTGCTACACTTCCTCAAGGGTAGTTTGGGTAGTTTCCAAAGTAGGATTAGAGTTTCAATGCTTGCATAAATACCCCATATGTTCATGTAATTAATCTCTTGGCCTTTTTTTTAGTTAGTTTAGTTTTAGGCTCAAAAATAAACAAAAAGCTTCTTTTCTTTTTCATGGCTACTTAGCCATTTTCTTCTTTCATGTAATTTTCATTTTTACGCAATTTTAATTCATTCTCTTTTCTATTTACATGCTTTCTTTCCTTCCATGTTAGTAGTTTAGATTTATTTATGCAAGTAGATTAACATTTATTTTATTTTATTAGCTCTCTTTTTAATTAGCTTATATTTTTCCTCTTGTTTTTGTTTCATGTTGATCTCTACATTTATTGAATTGACAACAAATATGAGAAGCTAAACCCTTTCAATTTATAGGTAATGAAGCTCTCTTAATCATGTAGATTCGACATTTTGTTAATTTTTGATCTATTTTTTTTAGTGGCAATGTTTTAATGGGTAAAATTTTGTTGCTTTAGCTTTGAATTTGATAGCCTATGTTGCTGACACCAAATAAGCTATGCTTAAACAAACACAAAATACATTTTCATCCACATATGATTATGGTAATGAAGTGGATTTTAAAATCAAAATTTGATAGTCTATATTTCTAATCAATAGTTAATAGATCATGCATAGAATATATTTTATTTTTAACTTCATTGTCATCTTTCATGAGAGTTAGAAAGTGGATTAGTGGTTGTGTTATAGTTTGATGGTTTACGTTGAGCTAAGTAATATAACAAATAGGTCATACTTATGATAAACACATCAAGTAAATTCACCAATGACCAAAAAAGAGAAATCATAATTTCATATTTGTTGATTTATGTGATCATGAGAAGGGATTTGCCTCTAAATTGCCTTCAAACCTTCATATTTTTATCCATTTTCTTTTTCTAGTTTATTTACAGTTTTAGCTTCATATATCTCAAAATTTTGGTTTGATTTGATTGAGTAGAAATATTAAACCTAATTAATTCTCTACGGATCGACCCGTATTCGCCACGTACTAAAATTGTATGTTGTGCACTTGCGGTTAATTTTAAGTTAAAATTTGATCGACAATTTGCTAATCCAATAGGAAATTAGAAGGTTAAACACTAAGCAAATAATAGTCATTTTCATTTTTCTGTTTTGAAACATATATTATATACCTTACTGTAAGAAAAACATATGTAGATACATGAATACTGACATATAATTACTGAATAAGTTAATGTGTTTTCAATTACTCTTAAGTATTGATTCATGACAATGCTTTAGTTGTTGTTTAAAGAAAACATGAATATTGCTAGCTGCAATCACCTATTCAAGTGTTGAAAAACAAGGCAATGTATTCGAACTAATTGTGCCACAGTCAGCTAACTTATATTTTAAAGCAATTTCCATTATATATACTTGTAGTATTTTATGATTTCAACTTCATTTGATATAAAATAACGTTGTAACATAAAAGGGAAGAAAGTGTGCAATTAATTGTGTCCACTGGAAATGTTGCCTTATTTTCCACTTGTTTAAACAATGTTGGCGTTGTGTACGTCCTCCCTATTTCCTCCTATAAATCAAGACACTAAGTTACCAACACATTGCATCCAGTCATTTACAACCTTATATCTACAACGGTAAAATTTCCCATCAATAACTAACTAAACAAACCTTTTGAGCCATGGCCAAATTATCTGCTCTTTAATTGATCTCAACCATCTTTGTGTTAGAAATGAATGATCATTGGAGAATGTGAAGTCATTTAATGCCTTGGGAATTGAATAGTCTCACATCTTAGGATATAATAAACTATTTGTATTTATATAATAAGATGTGGAAACTATTATAATTTCTATAGACAAAGAGAGACACAAGCCAGACGGGTGGTGCAATGCACCAACCCGCACGCACGCATGCGCTCGCGCGTGCGCCCGCACCTGCACCCGCACCGTAGATGAACGGACGTTTAAGGCCTATTAGAGGCACTTAGAAGTTAGCCGTTTGCTTGATGTGGCTGTTCAAACCGAACAGTTTTTGCATTTTGTCCGTTCAAACTCCAAATGGTTGCATCGCCTAGTAAAGAGTCATAGAAACAATTGCTCGATATCCTTAAACGTCGTAGAGGAAGCAATATTGTTTCAAGGAAACAACTTTTCGCTGGACTAGGACAATCTAATCATTATTATATTTAATGCGTCATATGTTAATTGCATAATTCTATTCATAACAGTTTTTGCGACGTACCTGTGACAATATGTTGTTGTTGCAATTTTGCAACATAATTGTAACAGTTTCGGAACACCTTTGTAACATTGTTATTGACAATCATTGCAAACAGTTTCGTAACACCTTTTTGACGTTATTGTTTAACAATCTTTAAACAACATTGATTTATTGTTGGCTTTTTTATAGACGACAATATCTCATGATAGCAACACTTCTACACCAACATGGACTGTGATCAGCACTCAGCCTACAACTATGGTTCCAATGATGGCGCTATCTCATAGAGAACGACTGGAAAAGTTCACAGGATTGGACTTCAAACGTGGGCAGCAAATGATGATGTTTTACTTGACGACTTTGGGCCTTGCAAAGTTTCTTACAGAAGATGCTCTTGTAGTCAAAGAATTGGAAGCCAATGCAAGAAAAGTTGAAGCCTCGAATGTTTGGAAGAGTTCTGACTTTATGTGCAAGAACTACATATTAAATGGGCTCGATAACAACCTATACAATGTATACTATACTGCTCAAACTTCCAAAGGAATTTGGATGGCATTAGAGAAAAAGTGCTAAACCGAAGATACCGGCATAAAGAAATTCATAGCAAAGAAATTCCTTGACTTCAAAATGATTGATGCAAAGACCGTAATCAACTAGATTCAAGAGTTACAAGTCATCATTCACTAACTGTACGATGTAGGAATGACTCTTAGCGAATTCTTTTAGGTTGTTGTTGCAATTGAAAAGCTTCTTTCATTATGGAAATATTCCTAAAACTACCCTAAGCATAGGAAATCTGAGAAGAAGACTTTGCATACCATGATTGCCAAGGAAAATGAAGTCGAGTTAGAGAAACCCAATGAAAGGAAACGTGAGCACGCTTCTAAGAAATCAAAGAAATTTCAGGGTTCATGCCATAATTGTGGAAAGAAAGGACACAAAGCCGTCGAATGCCTCGTACCCAAGAAAAGGAAATCAGAATGGCTGACATTTCAAAAGGCATGTCAGATATGGACTTATGTGCAGTAGTGTCCGAATGCAACCTTGTTGGTGACTCGAAGGAATGTTTAGTAGACACTGGAGTCACACGGCACATATGTGCAAATAAGTGGATGTTTACAACCTATAAAATTGCTACTGAGAACGAACAACATTTCATGGGTAATTCATCCGTATCAAAAGTCAAAGGCATAGGACAGATTATATTGAAAATGACTTTGGAAAAGAATTAACTTTGGGAAATGTTCTTCATGTACCAGAGATCCGCGAGAACCTAATTTCCGGATCGCTGCTTAGTATGCATGGTTCAAACTCACTTTTGTATCTTATAGGTTTGTGTTGTCAAAGAATGGAGTGTATGCAAGAAGAGGATATGTTTGTGATGGTTTATTTAAGGAAAATGTTACCACTGTTGTACCAAACAACGATATGCATAAAATTGAATCTTCTGCTTATATTATTGACTCCTCTAACATATGGCATTCTAGATTAAGCCATGTAAATTTAAATACCTTACAAAAATTGATTACTCTAGACTTTATACCAAAATACAACATAGATTCCAACTATAAATGTCAAGTTTGTGCAGAAGCAAAATTGACAAGAAACTCGTTTCACCATGTTGAATGAGAAACGAACCTTTAGACCTAATACACATAGATGTAGGTGACATAAAAATATGTCAAATTAGAGGTGGAAAAAGGTATTTGGTTATCTTCTTTGATGGTTGTACAATGTACTATTATGTGTATCTCCTTAGAAGTAAGGACGAAGCATTCGACATGTTTAAACAGTATAATGCAGAAGTTGAAAATCGACTCAACAAGAGAATAAAAGCTTTAAGAAGTGATAGAGGAGGAGAATATGAATTTCCCTTTGAGGAATTCTGCACTAAACATGGTATTATACACCAAACTACAACCCCATATTCACCTCAATCCAACGGTATAGCCGAACGGAAAAATAAAACTCTTAAAGAAATGATGAATGCCTTACTAATTAGTTCTAGCTTGCCAAATAACTTCTAAGAAGAAGCTATTCTTTTTGCAAATCATATTTTGAATAAGACACCACGAAAGAAAACATCTAAATCTCCCCATAAACTTTGGAAAAATAGACCACCATCGACACATACTTAAAAGTGTGGGGGTGTCTTATGAAAATAGAGGTACCTAAACCAAAGAAAGTCAAAATTGGACCAAAAACAATTGATTGTGTATTCCTTTGATATAAAAAAACAGTTTCACTTATAGGTTTTTGGTACATAAATCCGAAATTGATGATATCCAGGTTAATATCATCATTGAGTCGAGAAACGCTAGATTTTTCGAACATGTATACCCTTTTAAACAGGGTACTGAAAATTATACTCAAAAGAGACTAAGGGAAATAGAAATGACTAATTATTTTAAGAATATTGTACAAAATATTGATAATGATCAGTAAAATAGTGCTAATCAACAAGAGGAGGAACCAACGAGAAGCAAAAGATCAAGGACATCAAAAACCTTTGGACCAGACTTCTATATGTTTATGTTAGACGATGATCCATTAACATGAACACAAGCTATGTCCTTCTCTGATGCCCCTTATTGGAAGGAGGCTATTAATAATGAAATCGAATCCATTATGGAAAATCATACATGGGAGTTAGTTGATTTACCTCAAGGATGCAAAACCTTGGGTAATAAATGGATTTTTAAAAAGAAATTGAAAACCGATGGTTCAATAGACAAGTATAAAGCTCAACTTGTGGTTCAAGGTTTCAGGCAAAAAAAAGACCTGTACTATTTTGATACATACTTTCCAGTAACTACAATAACATCAATAAGAATGCTGATAGCAATCGCATCCACGGTTGATTTAGAAACACATCAAGTGGACATAAAGACGGCATTTTTTAAATGGGAACTAAGAAATATAAATGAAACAACCTAAAGGTTTCCTAAAAACTGAAAATAAAAGTAAGATTTGTAGATTAATAAAATCACTATATGGGCTTAATCAAGCGCCTAAACATGTCACGAATGAAAATATGATACTAAATGGATTTCGTATAAATGAATGTGACAAATGTGTCTATTCTAAACATACAAATGTGGGATATGTCATCGTATGTCTATATGTAGTTGATTTACTAATATTTAAAAGCATCAAGGAGATAATAAAATCTACAAGAAATATGCTCTCCGCCAGAATTGACATGAAAGATCTGGGAATCACCGATGTGACACTTGGTGTAAAATTACATAAAACCAACTAAGGATATATGTTGTCCCAATCACACTACAGTGGAAAAGTACTTGAAAAGTTTAAACAACACAATATAATATCAACAAAATCATCCTTAGATTTGAATCAAAATTGGGTTAAAAATAGCGGTGTTAGTATTTATCAACCTGAGTACTCTCGTATACTAGACAGCATTATGTACGTAATGAAGTGCAGTGGACCTGATATGGCATGTGCTGTAAGTAAACTCAGCAGATATACTATCAACCCAAGAAAGAATCACCAGAAAGCTATAATTCAAGTACTAGGATACCTAAGGTATACACAAAGTCATGGCCTACATTATGATAGGTACCCATCTGTAATAGAAGGGTATTGTGATGCAAACTGGATAACTGGTTCATCAGATACAAAATCTAACAATGGATATGTGTTTACCTTAGCTAGTGGGACAATATCTTAGAGATCCTCTAAAAAACTTGTATAGCAAGATCGACCATGGAATCAGAATTTATTACCTTAGACAAAATCGTAGAAGAAGCAGATTGGCTTCGAGGTTTCTTAGAAGGTATTTCGACTTGGGAAAAACAAATACCTTTAATAAGAACACACTGCGACAGCCAATCTACTATTGGAAGGGCCAATAGTAAGCTTTATAATGGCAAGTCTAGACATATTCTTTGTAGAAATAAAACTGTTAGACAATTTCTCTCCAATGGGGTTATCACAATTTACTATGTAAGATCAAATGATAACATTGCGGATCCACTAACAAAAGGTTTACCTAGAGAGGAGGTTAATATCTTATTAGTGGGAATGGGGGTTAAGGCCCTTAAACTAAAAAGTTTCTTTAAATGGAAACCCTACCTAGCTTACTGGAGATCCCAAGATATAGGTTCAAAGGGGAAACTAAGTTTAGGTAAACTTGATAGTGCAATAAATATTCAAACCATTCCTATGATAAGTAAGTGCACTACTTGCCGGAGAATAGGATAAGTTTTGGTACTTTTAATGATGTCTATACTTTGTAATATTAAAGAACCAAGTAGAGTATGTGAAAATATCCATTATAGACTCACCTACGTGAGTGCAAAGGCACCACTTCAAAAAGAATTGTAAGGCTTATCTAAAGCACTCATGAGACCAAGTTGGTGTTCACGGTAAAAGCGCACACAAACAAAGAACCAAAGAGGATTAGAAACACTTATTGCGTGTTTTCTATTTTAGATTTATACAAAAGGCTTACAGTTCAAAGACAACCTTAGTCCACTGATTCGTAAGTAAGTCAAAAGGACAAACATTAAGAAAGTTCAAGGCCAATGTGATACTTTAACTGATACAATAAATGTTTCGCAAAATTTTAAGAACAAATTGAGAATTTACTCATTCATGTAGGGGATTGTTAAAAATGAATGAACATTGGGGAACGTGAACGCATTTAATGTCTTGGGAAATGAATAGTCTCACATCTTAGAATATAATAAAATATTTATGTTTATGTACTAAGATGTGAATACTATTATAATTTCTATAGACAAAGAGAGACACAAGCCATGACAGGTGGTGCAATGCACCACCCAGCACGCACGCGCTCAAGTCCGAACCCACACCTGCGGCGTGGTCGAATGGGCTTTTGAGGTGTATTAGAGGCACTTAGCACTTTGTAGTTGGTCGTTGGCTTGGCGTAGCTATTCAGACCAAACAGTTTTTTGTTTTTTTCCATTCAAACTCAAACGGTCACATCGCCTGGTAAAGGATCGCAACCTTTCCAACAGTCGCAACCGTTCAAATAAGCACCTATTATCGAATAAGTGCACCTCACCGTGCCTATATATAGGCAGAAAAAATAGAATACTTAAGTTTTTATACATTTTCTTTCTTTCCACAACACTCTGTTCTTAAATAAACTCTCTTGAGTTCATCATTGCTCTACAATTGTTGTGCAGCCTCGCAGAGAAGGTCCATTTCATCTTGGAAAACAATTGCTCGATATCCTTAAGCATCGTAGAGGGAGTAATATTGTTTTAAGGAAACGACTTTTCGTTGGACTCCGACGTACTTGTGATAGTTTGATGTTGTTGCAATTTTGAAACATAATTGAAACAGTTTCGTAACACCTCTGTAACGTTGCTGTTAACAGTCATTGCAAACAATTTCATAAAACCTTTTCAACGTTACTGTTCTATACTTTGCACTATTATTAATGTTGGTTGAACATAACCATGGTAGAAACATTCTTCCGCCTGTTACTCCTCAAGTTAACACGCAACTAGGACCTGGTGTTGACGAGTCAGAGTTTATCCAACACCACTACTACTTGAACACTTCCCTTCACTTCACTGAAATTATTCTCCATTATCAATATATCCACCTTTAATATATATATATATATATATATATATATATATATGCATATGCATATGCATATGTATATGTATATAGATGTATATGTATATAGATGTATATGTATATGTATATATATATGTGTGTGTATGTGTGTGTGTGTGTGTATATATATATTCATTTTTCCTCCTTTAATATATGCACATGCTGTTACATATAACTCTTCAATTGCATAACATGTAACTTACCTGCAATTCTACATGAAGATCATGATTATTCACATTTTCCTCCTCCTTTATTTATGTTTATACTATCATCTTTGTATAATTCTATGTGACAGAAAATCATAGATCTATATATTTATTTATCCATTTGATGAGCATATAAAATTCTTATTTATTTGTATTAATTTCACACTCTACTGATGTATATGTTAATGCACATCTCCATTGCATGCACTTGCAGTATTTTATGATTTCAACTTCCTTGTTTTCTTTTTTACATAAAACAGATGCAATAACATAAAAGGAAGAAAGTGTACACTTAATTTTTGCTATATCAAAACAAAATACTTTGATGTAAAGAAAAATTATACTTTTATAGATAATAATAAGTGAAGGTTATCATGCACTACTCAATACAATTTATATTGGGAAGGTTTGTTACTCAAATTTATTGAAAAATATATTCTCCATGACTACATATTATACAACCAAGCAATTGGCTCTCTGTTTGTTATAATAATGACAAATGGTTCTTTTGGATGGACATTTTGACTAATGTCTAACACAGTTGAAATTTGATGAAGCTCATGATTTAGGAAAACACCTAGAAAAAGGAAAAGTGTAATTAGAAGTTGTGTCCATTCGAATTGTTTATTGAATTTTCAGTTGTTTAAACATTGTCTGTGTCCTGTACGTCCCTATTTTCACCTATAAATCAAGAGACCAATTCCTAACACTCTATTTTTGCCTATCTACAGTAATTCAATTGCACACCAAATAATTAATTAATCAAATAAAGCTTTTGCGCCATATCAAAATTGAACGTTCTTCGTGTGGTTTCCACCCATCTTTATATTATTAATATTAGGTCAGTGTAATAATGGTAGAAACTATCATAATCTTCCTCTTGCTCCTAGACATGCACCACTGTGACAACTACTGATTCCATTAAGATCCATTCTTAGACATGCTCCTCCTCCACCTTTATCTTCTTAATCCATCTATCCACTTCAATCAAATTATGCATTTCTTACTCCTTTGCTCCTTGATTACATGCCTCTTGCTCCAATCATTCAAGTGCCTACTACATATATTAATTAATTGGCTATGGTTAATATGCTACCATGAAGATCCTCGTCCTTCGCCTCTCTTTTTTCTTTCTTTTTGTTAAGACCGTTATTTTTATTTGTATATTTCTACGTAATAGAAAACCTTATAGTACTAATGGATGTATTTGGTTCTCAGACTATAATTTTCAAACTATTTATAATGATTCAACAAAAGGAAGTGGTAACCATCTTCTCCTTTGGATTATCTTCTTTCTATAATTCTAGGCATGCGAATCAAAGGTGGATATATTTGATTTTCTATTTGATGAGCATAATTCTGAAATAAAATTTATATTAATTTCATAAAACTGAAATGGTAATAGTACTACGTATGTATTCAAAGATGATATGAGTGGTACACAATTGATTGAATAGATATTTTAGGTAGAGCTATCAATAATTACCTGAAAAAACCCGAAAAAACCCGAAAACTGTTTGCATCCTTATTAAAAAAGCAGATAAATATCCGATATTTGAAAAAATGGATACGAATGTAGATATAAAGACATTCGCATCCAAATATTATCTATTCGATTTTTTTCAAGATTAAAGTTTAAATTATGTGTATTTTGAGTTTGTTAAATTAGAAGTTTATATTATACGTACTAAATGCATATTAACTACTCAAAACTATTTATTATCATCATATTTGTTTATTTTTAATATTTAGGAATTGAAAAGAAAAAAAAGTAGAACTAAAATTTTCCATTTATGTTCTTGATTTATCGTTCGTTGGCAGATTAGGATAATTATCCGTTATATACCCGTATCCTTGGATGTAGTTATCCGAAAATGATTTTGAATGTGGATAATCTGCATCCAAAAGTATCCGTTGACATGTCTAATTTCTAAGGGGGGCAAAAAGTTTGTATGGTTAAGATGATTTCGGGTGTATATTCGAGTGTTAGATTCAGGTGGAATAGCATTTCTGTTGCTATATTTATGGTTGAATGCTTTAAAAGATTTTCTTGTTTTAAACATGGTAGGTTAGACATTTTGATTGAGCATATATTATATTTTGTTTTTTAATTCCTACAAAATGAGACGTAGCAGAAGATCACGTCCTGTAAGTATACTAACTTTCTTGTCACTCTATATTCAATACGAATTTCATATAATTTAAAAACCTAACAATAGAAATATATTTGTGAGGTTCTGCTGGACTTTTTTGTAAAAATAGATTCGAATGTGAAAAATGTTGGATATAAAAGAACAAATAGAAAAAGAAAAAGGAATAATTGTTTTATTCATATCATTTATGTTTTATTCATTGCATATCTTGAGCTTTATTTAAATACCCAGGTTGAAGAGATGATATTACAATAATGTATCCTTGTAACTAAAGTTTCACTCGCTACAATACTTATTTTATAAAAAGATGATTTTATAGAGATTTTTGTGACAAAAAATAATTAAGACAAAAGGACTAGTTCATCTTTTGTAAAAAGAAGACTACTATACTCCTAATTTAAAACATATAAAAATGAATTACCATTACATTTAAAACATTTTTGTTGTAGTAATGCTCACAATAATCCTACGGGAAAAGAAGATTTGTGCATCTTTTGGTCCCTTCCTTCTAGTTGCTTTCTTTTCTGTTGGAACTTGACCATAACGTAGCTGATTAAACAAGTGAATTTCAAAAAAATAATATTATTTTATGTTTCATTATGTATATAAAGTCTATATGGATTTAAATTCAATTTAAATAATTTTAAACAAAAATTTTATTTTATGTATCAGTTAATAAATATTTGATTTTTTGTGTGTATGTGTGTATTTGCACCAAAATTTGGCAGCAAACAACTAATCGAAGTTTTGTAGAGGAATAAAAAAAGAATATAAAATGAAAATAGAGAGAATTAGCAATCAAATAGCAGAAAATCAAGGCAATAATATGAACACAATGATTTATAGTGGTTCGACGTTGTTCACCTACGTCAACTCTGAACAGGTAGCTTTATTAATAATTTTATAAACTAAGTATAATAGGGCGGATGAAAATTCTTACATACAATAGAATACAAAGAAACTCACAACATAAAGGTCCTGAAAATGAACAACCAAGCCTATATTTCTAGATGAAGATGATGGTTTGTCTCCCTGAAAATTCGAAAGAAGGATCTTCAAAACAATATCGCTACTACAAAATATGCATGCTGTTTCGCCTCATTTGCATCAGTTGTTACCACAACCAATGCAAATAGAAGTATTTGCATCGATTATATTTTAACAACCGATGCATTTGGTATGTAGAAAGCAGTAAATAGTAAAAAAATACAATTTGCATCGGTTATCATCGACAACCGAAAAATATACCAATGCAAATAGTGTTAGTTGCATCAGTTTTATTTACAACCGGTGCAAAAATACTATTCCCACATTGAAAACCATGATGAAAAGTTAGCGGTAAATGATTTAGTCTCCATCTCATTTTCACCGCGAACCTCTTCTTTTCGTCCTTCACTCGAAAACCCTAAATCCCTCTCCCCCTTTTCATCTTTCCCTTTCAATCCATTCAATTATCACTTTTATTCTCTGTGATTTTTAATTCTTCGTCTTCCTTGATATCCGCCAAACCATTGGCTTCCTCATCTCCCTTAACCCCAGCGACACCGGGGTCAGTGTCTTTTCCCCTACGATCGCTCCAGATCAGATCGAGTTTGCAGTTTGATGCAACTGCAACTAGTGCTTCTAATGGTAATTTGTTTGATTGTTTGCTTGGTCTTCTGATGATTTAGGGATACTGAAGTTGAAATGTTCCTAAAACTTGGATTGTCCTAATTACTTTGATTTGAATAATCTGTTATAAAACTGCTAAAAAACTGCTTAATTTTAGTAGTTATAATTAAGTGAAAATCATTCGTTGCTTCAAGTGAATAATGACATTAAAAGCTTACTAAACAAAGTACAAAACAAGTTTTAGTTTTTTTGTTGTTGTTAATCATGTGAAATGCTTGTGAGCAAATATTGATCGGTAACAATTGTGTTATATATGTTTGGATATGTAGGGATATAGAGGAGATCAAGTCAATATTGCAGATGAAAAGCAAAGATGATGATTAGACCAAATCCCTCTGCAATAAATTGCAGGTTAGATAATTTTCTTCTATCATTAAATTTTCCAACTAATTGTATTTTGTTTTTCTTCAGAAAAGCAATGTCATAGGTGTATGCACATAATTAGTAATATAATGATTAGAACTTAAATTCTGAATAAGTGTATAACTGAAGTGTTCATTTGTGAATGTGCGGTCTGTATGAAACTGATATATGAGTATTTTCCAAAAGTAACAAGAGATGTATATACACATCGACGATAATCAAATGGACAAGAGATCACTTGAATTAATAACTTAATAGGGACACATGACCGTCCATTTAGCATGCACAGCTGTATTCAGCGGAACTCTAATGTATTAATGTAACATCATATGATTGCTATTTATTAAAGTTAGATTTTAACACTGTACACTTCATATGAGATATTGAATACTGAACATTCTGGACCCTTAACATTCAGCACAAATGTTGTGTGTTTAATAATTAATTGTAACTGACACTTGTTTCAGCATATAAACTTCCATATGCACTAATATACACTTTGTTTTTCTTCTTCAAAAATGTTGAAAAACCATTTAGTCTTATCACTATATATATAAACTGATCTAGTGAAAGTTTTAAAAATATAAGACAGTCCCAACGAATTTTAATTCCGAGGGATACCCTCTTTTAGTTGGCATGATTCTCTTAAGCCATTAAAAATGACATGTTTGTGAATGATTCTTACCAGGCTATTGCCCTTGTGGAACACAACAACATCCCTTGCTGTATGCATTTTTATTTATCCTACTCGTACAAATAAATCCTCCATTTCAACAAAAAAATTTCATTCATGGATGTGCGTTTAGCGAAAGATGTCTGTAGAAGATAAGTCACATCAGCTTGAATAAGTTTGGCTCAGTCTATCTTGTTTGTTTCCTGACACTCAAAAATTCTTTTGTTCCTCTCTTCCCACAGGTGGTAGGTCGTTGTAACAAGGCAGCATGAAGCGAATTGGCTTATCTGGTCCTTGGCAGAGAAATTGCTTCTGATAATATTTACTTCGCCGTCAATATTCAGGGAAGTAGTTGTGTTGGTAATCTGATTTAATTTAAGTTTGATAAGCGTCCATATATATCTGCTGTAGCTACAGTTGAAAAATAAGCGGTTGATAGTTTCTGATTGATCGTCACATAGCACACACCGACCATCTAAGTCCATCATCTATTGCTGTAGTTTATCTCTTGTGTTTACTCTTCCTAGCTTGATTCTGTAAGCGCAATACGACATTTTCTTGCTGTTAATATTGTTCCAGATGACCGAGCACCAACTGTATTGATCATTTATCTTTTTGCATAGTTGCCATGTTTTGGAAAAAGAGAAATCTTGTTGTCCATACCATTCCCATTAATCGCAAGTTTGATCTGGTTATATATGAATTTGACTGATTTGGGTACTACATTCTCTTGTTTTTGATACTGTGCAGTTAATGCCCCGCTATTACCCCGTTATAACCCTGTAATATCTCATAGCGGATTTGTACCGCTACGATTTTTCAATATAGCCCCAAAATATAGCCTTTCCGCTTTAATCCCCGCTATTTCTGCTATATCCCATTATTCCCGCTATATTTTGCTATTTGCGCTATATCTTCTTTAATAAAATTAATTAAAAAGTTGCATTTATACATTATAAAAATTACGAAACTAATTTATTTGATTTAATTTTTAATATATTTTCAGAAATGAAAATACTCTAATATTTTACTAAATTCAATTATGTTACATAACAGTTTTACGTTTATTTAAAGTATATTCGCACATGTTTATTGTTTAATATCATTTATGTATTAATAATAATTCAATTGAATGATAATTTTTCATTTAATTACCATTTATATATTTGTAAAAACATTAAGTACGAGTTTTATATGCTATTTTAGAGCAATCCGCTATATCCCACTATATCCTTGTTGTATCCCCGCTATGACTTTTTGCACCTCCACCGCTTTGAATCTGCCGAGCGCTTTAACTGCACACTTTTGATAGTATAGCAGTATTTCGAATTTTAATTCCCAGGGATACCCTCTTTTAGTTGGCATGATTCTCTTAAGCCATTAAAAATGGCATGTTTGTGAATGATTCTTACCGGGCTATTGCCCTTGTGGAACACAACAGCATCCCTTGCTGTCTGCATTTTTATTTATCCTACTTTATTTATCATACTCGTACATCTTATGCGTAGTTCTTCATTTTAAACAGCAAACTAGCACGGGGAAGCGTTCAAAGGATTGAAGCTTGGGAACTGGTATGGCTATTTAGACCATATTATCTTATGCAATCTTATTGGAAAGTTAGGTCTAATAATCCAATTAACATATAAATGAGGTTATCCAAACACATCAATATACTATAATCTAGTTTTGACTATATATAACTATTTCAAATTTTATAATCTAGTTTTGATTATATTAATAACATCCAAACACATCAATATACTATAATGATTTTAGAAATTTTTTTCTGAATTGAAAATCCCTGTCATTACTACAAAGAGGATAGAGGAAGAGAGAAGATAGTTTTTGGTATTTCTCAAATGGCAAGAAAAAAATCATTTTCAATTTTATACTTTTAAACCATTTTCCAATTTGATCGTTTTCCACTGTTTTCTCCTCTCCCATGCAATTTTGAAACACATGTTGAAAACGCAAAACTTGTTTTCAAACCAACGGCCCCTAATTTTCTTTTGTTGTATCGGACCCAGTATAAAAACATTTTTCTCCTATAATGGCATGATATTGTATAAAAAGAAACAAAAAGGCAACTTAGTGATGGTTATGGGTCAAAGATTGACGAGGATAATGATGTTCATGGTTCTAATGTTTGATATGCAAAGAACAATGATGACCTTTTAGTGCCATGCACCTTACATGGGCAATTTTCGTTTTCTTTGGAGACTTGAATTAAACAGTAGGTAGAAACACTAATCTTAGGATTTGTTTTTATTTGATAGCTTGATAGTTGTATAACTCTGAACGTGCATTCTAAATACAGATTTATTATTGCTTTTCAAACTTCTATGTATCAGACTGTATGAAAACAATGTCTCTACATTTAAGTTAGAAATTTTAAGTTGATCCTTTTAGATTCTTGGTTGTATACTTGTATTACACATTACACATTTAAAGTAAAATGTATTTTGCAGGTTCGTTTAGTTGTTAAAGTTAATATTTTGTCTCATAGGTAAAAATTGATTTGTTATTGGAACTGAAAGAACGTTTCAGAGTTCTTCAATTACCATAGAAGTACCGGTACATGTGTTGTTCTTAAACATTTAATTATGTGGCTTTTGTTCATTGTATATTATTGATTTGTAAAATAAGGTGAATATTGTAATCTTTCTCGCTCAAGTTATTTTATAGCTTGAGATCGTCCAAGTGAATATGCATACACGATATCACTTTGGCATTATACAGCTGTAGGCTGGAGGAGCTTCTTAGGTTTTGCACATAAAGGGTGGAAGCACTATAGCCGTTACCTTTGGCTTTTAACTCAAATTCAGATCTTAAAATATTAGAACATGAAAAGTTTGATATCTGTGAAACCATATTTAGTCCTCTTCTCCCCTCTACATGGTACGTTTCTATAAAAAATATTTAGATTAGAAGAATGCCATTATTCAATTCAACATAATACAAGTACTTATTGACATTGTGATAATCAAAATGTTTTGTGCACTCTTTTCGACATTAATGTTTGCAACTTGACATATGCATGGACTTATTTATCATCTTTTCTGTATTGAATAGCATTTTAAAATTTGCTTGGCATCTAATAATGCATAATGTGACTTTGTCATGTGTCGTTAATCTATCCGATCAGGAAATTTTTACAGTATAATTCATTTAAACTATCCCAGTACATATATTATATGATTCCATGTGCAAGCATGTCTGGACAAGGTAAATTTACCATTTCTTTGTTAATTTTGGGATATATGCTACTGGTACAAAGTAGAGAGGAACGATGTAGTTTATTTTTATATATATTTTATTTTACAGGATGGATTAGGTGATACAATTAGTGTTTCACTCACCAAACCACCTGAAGATGAAATTATTCTCAGTAGAAAATTAGCTAACCTGGGAATGCAGGCTTCTAAATTTAAAAAAGAGTGGCAAGTTTTTAACTCTAGTTCGTTCTACACTATTTGAGGAACATGTTAAAAAAGGAATAAGAATTAATCAGTTGTAATTTGTACAGTTTCCTTTTGAAGAGAAGCACAGACGTTATTATAGTTTCCGGAGAAGAACAGGGCAACTTCCTTTTACAGAAAGAAGTATACTTCAACTTTCAATACAGATGTTATTTATAACTCAGTTCTAACTAAAATTTATCAATTTATAGGGAGAAGAGCTTGATTACAGGGGAGTTCTACATAGGGATGGTTCGGTTCTTATGTCTGTATCACTCGATAAATTGGAGGTAAGTTTTAAATTAGCCTTGTTCTTAAGAAATTTTGCGATACGAAGAATGCCCCCTACTTATTTTTTCATGATAGCTAAGTTGTATTGATGATTGTTCCTCACTGTCAGACATCAGAACTTGCAGCTAAACTCATGGTTGGCATGCCATTTAAGGTCTGTTTTGATAAGTTATTTTATATTTTTATTTTATTATAACAGAAGAATTTTGGACTTTTCTGGCTACTGAGAAGTCAGGATTTGGCAAAGGTTGATTCAATTTTGCTCAAAGAGCTTCCTTCTTAGAAAGATGTTGATTCTGTCTGTAAATTTGATCTGTTAATGCTAACGTTAATTTCTTTAGTTTAATGATTTTCCATGAAGTGGTTAAAAATTTAATCTTTTATCGCAGAGATTGGATCTAAAAAGATTGATTTATGTCTATATGGGAGTTTTGGTACCTTCATCCGAACTGTTTACTAAACAACTTCCTAATGCTATTGCACTAGTAAATCATCAAGAACTTTAAACTGGTGCTACAAGGTTTGCCTGAAGGTAAAACCTTTTGAAATTCATTGAATCATAATGTGCAAAGTATAGGACCGTTAAATTTTGGTCCTTTATCAATCAAACAAAAACTATTGAGAAGTTTGATAGCACATCACCTAATAGAGTTTATTTGTTTATTCATGTAGAGAAAAAGATGGTTGTGAAGGTCTGTTGAGCAGCAAGCTGAAGAATGGTGGAAAGCAAACCATGAAGAATGTAGTGGGTGTTTATAGTTTATGTTGCAGCAGTAGAAGGTTGTAGTGCTGCAATAGCAAGGGACGGTTTGGGTTTGACAAAGGCGTTTTTTAGGAAGTGAAGTTTGGATAGATGTGAGTGGAGTATGTATGAAGTGGTAGGCTTGTATGAAGGAGTGGTGGACTGGACAATGTTTGTGGAGGTTTGTGACAAGGCAGGCAGTAGAGTGGTGGCAGGGTGGTTGAAGATGAGTGAATTGTATATGGAACAGTGGCGATTTGTAGCAGTAAATCATTGGTTGTGAAAGTGTAGGAGTCATCGGAGGATAGGTAGTGGTTAATGGTTAGAAGTGCATTGTTGTTGGAAGCAGTTGCAAGTAGACTGGGAGAAGGCAGTGTTTTGACAGTTGTTCGAATATATATGTTGAGAATGATGGAGCACCGAAGTGCGGAGGAGGTGATTTGCGACGATGTTGCAGTTGATGTTAGTAATGAAGTACGGGTTTTGAGTTGTTAATAAGTGGTAGAGCTGTTAAGAAGTGTATGTGGTCGGGAAGTGATCAATATATATGCAGTTTTTGTTCAGAGAGAACAAGAGTAGGAAGTTGCGGTTAGCAAGCTATTGTAGCAGCAGTTTTGTATATAGGGGATGATATGTCTATTTGACTGGCGTTGGTGTATTAGGGTACTTAACAATCTAGACTATATTACTTGTACTAAAGATCTGAATTGTAGTACTAAAACAAATGTATGAATCACTATTTTATATGGATTATGAACACTATATTTGAAATATATTTATTTGCTATTAGCTTATTCAATATGTAATTGCCGTCCAATTTGATTTTAAATGACTATAATATTGCATGCAATAATTGTTGACAGTAACAACTGATGCAAAAAATGTCTTGTTGCATTGGTTGTTACCGCCAACCGATGCAATATAAGGGATTGGTTTTAAGCCAAAGATCTTATGTTGCATCGGTTTTTACTGACAACCGATGCAAAAGATGACTATTTGCATCGGTTTTACAACCGATGCAAAAAATTTAGTTTATTGCATCGGTTGCATGTGCATCGGTTGTAGAACTGATGCAACAGGGGGTGAACAACCGATGCAAATGACCTGTTTTGTAGTAGTGTATGCATCCACAAGAGGCATCGCATGGCCCAAATCCCAAGGAATGTGGATCAAAGCTGACCCCTATCTTGGAAGAATTTGGAGGTGCTATACATATAAGTTCTTTCCTATGTTGTAATATGCTAAGCCGTCAAGTTTCATGCCAATTAGATTAGAAAAACTTGAGTTACTGCTCCATCTTTGCTTCAATGAAAGTTGTTTTCTGATTTTAACCGATCCCTATTAAGGGAAGAGGGTCGATCCCTCTTGCTTTATCTTTTTGTGATGTAGTCCCAATGGTGGGCTCCCTAAGGTCTCCGCATCTTGCTCATATAATTTGTTTGCATTGGACTTAGATATTGGTTTTTTCATCGAATTGCACTTGCTTTCCTGAAATATGTCGATTCTTATGTTGGAGAATGGTTAAAACCGATCCCTCTTCTATGTTGAACTATATTCCATAGTTCGAACATTCTGCATTGCATATCCTTAGTTTCGTTCAACCACGGCATCACATTATCATCTGTACTTGACTTCAGGACCCCATAATCATCATTCTGGACTTATTGGCCTTGATGACTGTTGAATCTAACTTATCCAATTAGTTCGAACATAGCCGGGTTAAAATGGCGGATAACACTTGCCTCCCAAAGTATGTCTCGTGCTGGCATGACGTGCTTTGAATTGAAGAAAGTTAGAGTCGTCTGAAAGAAGTCCATCCAATTTTCTAAATAGTCATTATCCTTCATTGAATTACTTTCCCAAAGTTTCATATATCTCATTGATCATCATGATGCTTGGATGATTTCCAATAGTATAAATTCAGTATTATATTTCGTCAGTTGATATCTATGTCTGCTTCTGCGAGACTAGTAAGCATTGGTTATCTGATCTGATCTCGACCTTGAAATCTTCATGTTTGAATTCAATTTCTGTCGATTTCAAAAATTAAACCTTTAGACTATACATGTGCAAGTTCAGGTACACGTTCTTGTCGCTAGCCCTCGGATGCGTTTGCATGCTCACGGGTTGTCGCTAATTTTCGTTGAGTTAGATGCAATTTCCTTGCATATTATATATATGTACTTTACATAATTTTCATGTCCATGTTTGCATGCACATAGAGCTCGCGGCCGTTCCCTTCATTTTTTTTCTTTTTTATATATGTAAGGGTCGACATTCTTTTAGTCAATCCCCCTTCCTTCTTCCTTTTTTTATTATATATAATTGGACCCACCAATTCTTTCTATTTTTTATTCATAGGGATCGACATTTTTCTAGCCGATCCCTCCTTTCTCTTTTCTTATTATTGTGTTGACGGGGATCAGATGGATCGCTAAGTCAAGGATCAAGTCAAGGGATCGTACCTGATTCCTCCTGTTGTTGGAAATTCAAATCTTTTAGCATCGTGGAGAATGAAAAGGCAAGCCGGACCCTCAACCTTCATATATAAGCCAATACTCTCCTTTCCATCCCATACTTTATTTCATTTTCTTTGAATTTTTTATTTCCTTCAAGTTCGGTCTCGAACCCACCCCTTCCAACTTGAAAACCCGAATCCCTTCCTTTTGAATCTAACCCCGCCTTTATCCATAAATTGGCCTTTCTATTTTGCTCTAGATCATTACTCCATCTTCCATCTAAATTGTAATCCTATATCTCCCCTTGAGCAACCCATTTTCTGTATATTTAGTTAGGTTTTCTTGCCTTTAAACTTTAATTTTGTGACATGATGATGGTTTCTGTTTGTGATAATCATAGTTAATTTTGGAGGAGTTGAGATTTATGATAGCGATGCAGGGTTCGATGAAACGGGAGAGGAGGAGAAAGAAAAGTATAAAGCATGAATGAAAAAGAAGGATTAGTGATGTTGTTGCTTGAGGATGGAGTGATCGGTTTAGTAAGTACATGGTATAGGGATTAGTTGGAGGATAACTTGAAAGAGGGATTAGTGGTTAAGCATATGAGGAGGGATCGATTATAGGTTTCTTATTAGAGTGGGATCAGTCATTTCATTAAGTAGAGGAGGGATAGGCTGAAATGTTGGTGAATTATGAATGCGGCTACGTAGAGGGATTGGTAGTTTTGTGTTTGTGGATGGAGGGATTGGTGATGGGCTTATTGAGAGGGATCGGTTGTTATAAAGGAAAGGGATCGGTACAAATACAGATCAGTTATTTTCAAATAGAGGAATCGACTATGGGTACATAGACGATTCTAAGCTTTGAATTGAACTTGAAAACCAATCCATATTCACTCACATGAACAATTAGAACCAATCCCATCCCAATAAACTTGAACATATGACGATAACGAATAACAGGACTTCCTTATAAAACTTTGAATTTTCAATCGAACAACTAAATCGTTGGGCCATTGAATATGGACTAAATCTTAACGTATGGACTTTAATAACAGATTTCACACTTCGATATGCCGGTGGTCGATCCCAAAACCTGCACAACCGATCAATCAAAATGCCAGTTGAGACGGTCAGCGATGACGGTCTCTCTGGTCGAAATCCAAAGTCTCATCAATTACTTTTGCTTTTTATTGAACTATTTATCTCTAGAACGCACAGCACTGCACCACACTAGTTTACATTTAAAATAGGGGAAAAGGTAATTTTTTCTAATCTTGATTATCTACCGAGTTTATTTGATATGGGATCCCAAAGTTTAGAGTGTTTAGCTGCAATTCCTTCTGGACAACCTTTACAACTTCGCAATCCCGACGCCGAGTCAAATTCTGCAACTATTTTTGGTAAACTTTCCCTTGATTGTTGAATTGAGAAACTGAAGGTTTTCGGTCCGTCGGCTGACTTGTTTTTTGAAGTTCTTGCCCTTCAATGGAAAATATAAGTCCTCCCCCCGATGCTGTAAAAGGTGCTGTATTTCTAGATAACCCTACGGATTCTCAAGCCTCCAGAACTAGCAAGGCCACTCTTAGTAGATAATGCTCTAAACATGGTATTCTATTTGGAAATGTTCTGGAGCATTAGTGAAAGATAGGGTTCATTTGCCCTCGAAGGTGTATCTGTCATGATATGAATTCAGGTGCGGGGCCGGACGTGTGCCGCCTTTTAATTCTTTTATTCGAGAGATGCTGAATTATCTAGAAATAGCTCCCACTCAGCTGCATCCGAACAATTATGATTTCCTTCATGGCACTTTCTGTCTATTTATGGATGTTCTGCTCCGACCGCTATCTCATGAGGACATCGGGTTTATTTACAACTTCAAATGATGGACATGAAGCCTTTCTTACACCTTCCTTGAGCCTTCGCCCAACTGTTAAGTTCTAACTGGCGCTTTGAACAAGCTAAGCATCTTTAAACATGAATGGCTTTTCATTCATTGCCCATCTGGCTTTGCAAAGCGATGGTTGGAAGGACATAAGTATTGTCTTCACTTTATTCTCAATTTTTTTAGTCCAAGTTGTATTCTGAACTAATTACTGCTTTGGAAATTTACAGATGTCCATCCACATCCAGAAGGAGATAGTTTCTCAAGGGTGTTTCATCAATTCATGCCACCCCAGTTGAGGATAGGGACATCAGATCCCTTGTAACCAATGAATGGTTATCTCTATTTGGGCTGCTAGAAGAAGGTCGCAGCATTGGGTTTCAGGAATCGCTGAATCACCAAGAAATGTGGCGAAACAAGAAGGCGACGCCAATAGCCCTATCATGCCCTCAGTTGAGGGGACTCAAGACGATGCCGAAGGGGGAAAAATTAGAGGTGTCAAAACCAACAAGCCTGGCGATGCCGATGTAGGTCCGGGCAATGCGCTATGGTCGAACAATCATAAGGCGCACAATCTCACATGCCTATAAGGAAAGGAAAAGGCTTGAATATAAACTTCGTAGGAGAAAAACCGTTAAAGAGCTAGAGTTCATCATCACCTTAATTGATGAAGAGTCTTCTTCTCAACATTTAGAGAGCTCAATGGAAGGGTTCTCGAATCTTCTGATTCTTGACGATATCATGACTTATGACTTCCCAAACATCAGTATTGAAGGGCTCGATATTCCCACCAGGAGTGGTGATGACATTCCTCCCACTAGCAAAGGGGAAAAAACTCCTATGAGCAAGGCTGCAGCAACTGGTCTGTCAGGGGGATGCCGGGACATTCGCAAACACGTGCACTTCACTACGTAATTTTCGTCTATCTTTTGTTTGGTGGTCACTTATATGCTCTTGTTTGGTTGTAGGTGTGATGTCTCAGTCTCGTTCCTTCGATCGTTTGAGGATCTCATCAACACAGTATGGATGTAACTACAGTCCAGAATCGGGTTGGCATTGAGAGAGATAGAGATGATAGTCGGGACAGAAGTCGTTGTTTAAGGGAGTCTTCATCTTCTAAACATAAGTCCAAATCTCAATCATCTCATTAGGAAGTTCAACCCAATCTTCGTGTACATAGCCGCGATCAGACTTCTTTTCATGCTACTCAACTTGTTGTGCTGCCTAAGTAGTATTTTGGTTCATCTAGTTCCAAACAGTCCCACGATCATAAGTCGACAAATGCCCAATTGTTTATTTTGATCCAGCTTTTCCTACTACAATGCCTAAGGCTTCTATGGTAGAAAAATTGGCCAAACTTAAGGTCAATTTTCCAAAGATTTGTTTTAACGGGCTTAAGTTCCTTCCATTCATACAATTCTAAGGATTGCTAAAGTGAGTTTCCTCGCATGCATTAACGACGTTTTAGTGCAACACAAAGCATTCCAAAATCTAGCCAAAATAATCTTTGAGGTGTCTATGAGAGACAAATCGGCATCTCAAGCTAGAGGCAATCCATGAAAAAGACATAATTAAACATCAAGACAACAAGATCACGGATTTGATAGCTAAGCTAATCGTGGCAGAAAAGAGTGCTAAAGAAACATCCGAGGCGGTCAGTTGTCTAGAAGCAGCTCACAAAAAGGAGCTAGATGCTGCCATCAACCGCGGCGGTGTGCTTACTTTGGAAAAGGATACGGTGCAAAAAGAGAAAAAATTCTGGCTTGTCGTAATGTGGAACTTGAAGAACTCATTAAAAAAGAGAAGGAAGAGAAGCTCGAAGCTCAGGAGAAGTTGTAAAGATATTGCAAAGAGGCCGTCAGAACTTGAGGACTGAAAATAAATCTTAACAAGAAAATGCTTAATTTGAAGTCCTCAAAGAAGTGATAAGAGAAGCAGGCCGCAATGAGATTAAACAGCAGATCGAGTCCCCGTTGGAGGATGTCAAAGAAGCTGGTCGAAATGAAATTAAGGACATATTTGATCGTCCGATCGTTGAATATAATGTTAAATCTTAATTCATCGCGATCTGAGTTTTCTTAGAGAGGGCTATCTTGAATCGCTCTCCGAGGCTTAGGAATATATTTTTGAAATGAAGAAGAAAGCCCTCGGTGAATCTGACTTAAAGGAAGAGAAGCCTGTATGGGTGATTCTTCACGGGGATGAACATTTAGACCTTGCTGCTGCGAGACTCTAATACTTTGATATTTTAGCACTTTTCGGCAAAGGAAAAACATAGTTGAATCTTCAGAGTCTGATTTCAAAGGTCCCTCTTCACTTCAAATGGTTGGATCATCAGTTTCTCTTGGCCTAGAATAAGATCTGAGCTACAATCCGGATAGACCCAGCTATCAATCAAAGGTGCTAACTCCTACTCTAGAGGAGAGCACTCCGGTGACAACTGAAAGTCAGCCAGACATAGGTATCCCACTTTGTTCTCCATTATTCGTGAGATTTTATTCCTCATGCCTAATATTCATGGGCTTATCTTCTTGTTTTCGCAAATCTGTAGGTCTTCTAGGTTCCAGCAAGACTCCAGGAAGTGGTGTCGTTATGGTGCAACAATCGATATCTACTGAAACTCCAACGGCCACTAACATTCCAGGGCCCGACGTTCAAGTTATCAGAGCGCTTGATAATAAAAAAGCCGATGACCATCCCTTTCCAGATGAATCAAATGACATAATGATCACTAGTGCCACTGAACATACCAATGAGCTTAGCTTAAAAGACCGCGTTGTGAGAGAGGAGTTGTTGAAGAAAAAAGCTAAAGCTGAACCCATTGATGTGGACATCGATGATCTAGATCTTGTCCCACTAGAAGTCATTCCACCCAATGGGTCGGCTCTCGAAGAACTCCCTCTAACCTCTAAGAGCTCCCTGCTAAGGTTGACAAAGGATCGAAAAGAAGAATAAGCAGAAGCTCCGGTGGCGCCATTCCCAAAAAATCCAAAAGAGAAAAAGGGCAGAGCAAATAGCCGTGACCCTGGCTTAGTTTTTATATAGCTCGTATAGCTGTTTTTCTCTCTTTGTTGGCTGTGATTATGCAGGTATAGCCCCCACTTTTGAATAAACTTGTATCGCAATTTTGAAGTTGAGTATATAAATAAGTTCTTTATTTTCTATCGAACTCCTATGTGAATTTTGTTTAAGTAGTCAAGATATTTCTTTTCCATTCAATGTACTTGTAATTCATTACTTGTTAATTAAGACAATCGTCCTTGATTTTTACTTAAGGCCTTCATGTGATCATGGCCTTAAGTTGTATCAAATACTGGGCTTGAGCCATAGTGCCATGCCATCGCATTTAGCGGTTTGAGTAATTATACTCCCCCCAAGTCTCAGATTAACAGAGTTAGATAGTTGTAGCGACCCCGAAATTTCCGATCCCGAAAATTCCAGATAGTTATGAAAAGAAGAAAGAGATAGAAGAAGAAGAAGAAGATCAGAAACATCAACATCTCACATTTGCAGCGGCTAAAATATAATAATAAATAATAACAGTTTACAAAAGAATTCTGTATCTGTCAAAATACATTTATAATACATCAGAGTCGCACATATAATCAGACACTGAATATACACAATTATCTTGTCACAGATATACAACAATATAATACAGTGGAAACACTCCATACGTTCTTGCCCTCCAGCTCGCCTTCTGAGCTTCAGAACATCCTTACCTGAAAATCTGTAATACTCGGTCTGACTCGAGCATTACATTAAAGTAACACCCGGGTCAGGCTGGAAACCAGCGTGAGTAAACTCTTCCAATATGAAGTACCAAACATAGAACCCATATAAAACCCGTGGTAACTCATATTCATTTTCAAATTCTCAATTTGTTTTAGGCATCACTTATTTCACACGTTAATTTTCTAAGTACCAAAATTTAAATTTAAAATGGTCCAATTTACTTAAGTCACTCATTCCAGCCTATAGATTTCACATATCAATCTATAAAATTTGAAGTGGTTTCGGATATTTACTAGTACCCGACTCCGGTCTCTTCGAATTCGATACCATACCCAAATTATTCAAGTGAAAAGCAATTCAACTTTAAATACTAGATGTCACTTTTTACATAGCAGTTCATCATCGATAGAGAACCACATTATCATTGTCCATCCAATCATATCACAAAACATTCCATATCAGAGATATCAATCAATTCAAGGCATTTAATCATCATCCAATCATTCATAAGCAAGATTGATCATTTCCAAAAATTAATTCTAATCTTAATTACTTAGATTATCATTTACTTAATATTAATCAATTATAAACCAACTAATCAATCACCCTTAATTATCTTCTTAATTAATCACCTTTGACTAATTATTCTTTAATTACAATAAGTAATAACTCTCGATTAGTTACACGAAGTAATTATCCTTAACCATTTTGAGTAATTGATTTTTTCATTAATTAATTATTTACATTTATTAATGATCTTTAATTAATCACTTTCATTAATCAGCATTAATCAATCATAAACAGTAATTTACCATCCTGTAATTTATTTATCTTAATTAATTAATACCTTAATTAATCATATTACTCCTTTAATTAATTCCACTAGTAATTTAATTCTTAATTACTTCTCCTAAATGATTAACCTTTATTTATTTCCCAATAGGAAATTTACCTTATATTAAGTTACAACTAATAATTTATCCATCAACTACTTTACTAAGTAATTACACTTATCAATTCCATTAGGTAATCATCAATCACCAAAATCCTTTGATTAATTACACCAGGTAATTAATCTTTAATTACTTCTACTAAGTAATTATTCTTTTGTTCCTTCTTTTTGATTATCAAAATCTTAATTACCTTTAAGATAAATCATCATCTATATTAATTACTTAATCATATTATTTAAAGATGTTCAACCTTTAATTATCGCTTAATTATTTATAACGATTAAGTTTAAATATCTTAAATTTTTAACTTGATAAACTTAAGTTAAACAAACCTATAATTTCTTAATTAACGTTTTAGAAAACATTTATAAAGGAAAAGAATTTATTTAAGATAAGTTTAAAACAATTTCATTTCAAAACTTACTTTTAAAAAAAATTTAAAAACACTATTAAAACTTGCTTATTAACTACTTCGGGTTAAACCCGAACCTTACTCGAGACTGGCCTCGAGTTTCCCCCTTCCTCTTTTATCTTTATTTGTTTTACTCTGGTCAAAATAAAATTAAAAACTGCTGTTACACAATTCAACGAACACAAGTAATAACTCAAGCCTGACCCTCACTGTCTCGAGTACCACTTCGAGACAATCTCAACCTAACACCCTGGCACGATCAACGATGTCGTGCACGTGCACAGGTCAACCCCACCACCGCGACTACCGATGACTCCTCCGCATGTCGACGTTCATCACTTCAATCGACTCCGACCTTCGATCCATCACCACTAAGTCCAAAACAAAATCGAACATCCCCAGTTGAGACTGGAAACTCAACATCACCAGAAACCAGCCTCGACCAGGCCATCCCGATCACCTGAAACTCCATCGCTCCGTCCACACCTTCGTCCACAACCCACACACGTTCCCTCCACGTCCAGCCCAACTCGACACTCTGTCGATGGCGAAATCACAAAAAAACTGACCACGTCTCCTCTGGGTCCTTAAACCCTAGTTCTAACTACCACCGACGCCACAACTACCGATAGCTGCTTCCACTATTTCTCTGTCATTCCCAAACACCAAGCTAGCTCTGACAAAAACCCGGCCATCCAATAGTTTGTCGATTGCCGGAAACAACCCAAAATCCAAAATCTGATCAATATCGAACTGCACCACCAATACTCTACTAAAAATCAAGATTTTTACCTTAAAAATCAAGATTTTTACCTTAAAAATCAAGATTTTTACCTTAAAAATCCTAATTTACAAAGGGAATTCAAATTTTATAATTAGAAATTGAAATTAGCTTGATATATTTTTGACATATATTAGTTTATCACAGACATTATTTATTTTTAAGATAAATTCTAACTGTAAATACTAGTCACTATTTTTAAAATCCACAACATATTGTAATGGTCAATTTTCATTGATATATCTTAGCCTAAATTTGATGACAGGGGAAGATATAAAATTTTTATTTGAAAGTGGATCTTGTAAAATAACAGGTCATGTTCAATCCTTCACCCAGACACTCACAAACTAATCATCTCATAACCATACATATTCATATGAATCCATGTATATAAACATCATTTATTTTACTACTTCAACCATTATCATGTGTATCATCATAATAATCAAATCATAAAAACTGTTTTTAAATTGAAGGTTTTACTCACTGTTATAATATGTTTGAACAGAGCTTGTGTATAACAGAGGCATATATGTTCATATATAAACAGATATGCATATATCCTTCCACTTAATATTCATTAACATATGAATCCATCCATGCAAACCTTCATTTACACATCACCCAAAAGACTATGCATCAGATCACACATTAAAGGATGTAGTTACTCACCTGGAATAAAGTTTGAACAGAGAAGAATTTTTGAGCCTGGACTTGAATTTTAATGTTTGGAAACAGTCTTTGATTTAGGAATGTTGAATCTATAGATTAAGATGGTCTAACTTTGATTCAATTCTGGTTGTAGTCTTCCTTGTTCAAATGAATTAAATCTTGAAAAACAAAATGGAATTCGAATTCTTCCTGAGCTTTAAATTTTGATTTTCTTTGATATGTATCTTTGCTTTATTATCTTCAAGTGGTATGAACCAGGCAGGGATTTGTAGTTGTATTTATATAGAAAAGAAGGAAGTGTATCAAGCAAGCATTAGTGTGGCTGCAGATCTTGTACAGGTCGAGATACTTCTTTTTTTATCTAATCCTTTGTTTTAATTTGATTTGATTCATATGCAGACCTGATTTTGATTTCACATGACATGTCTTTGATTTTATTTGACCTTGATGAAATGTCTTGTGTGCTACATTTAATGCTATGTCCCCCTTTTGTGTTTACATGCTTATCCATTCTTGTGTACATCTATATTTCATATGTGTACAAGTATTTTTTTCTGGTTTTGTCGTATCCTCCTATGTATTTACATACATACCTTCCATAGCCATTTATATATCCAATGTAAGCCTCTTATATGTATTCTCTTATACATGTTTTTCATCATCATCTATTTTCTATAGGATTTTTGTTTTTTATATTTATTATAGTTTTCAAATCAATTTATATATATATATATATATCCAGATATTTTAATTATCGGGAATTTATTTGTTCGACTTATCTAAAATAATATTTCAATGATTTAATTCAATTAATTATCAATTAACAACCGTTAAAAAAAACTGAGGTCATCACAATAGCGGATCGTCGAACTCCATCCTTTGCGCCTTTATATTCCTCCAGTCAGTTTTAGGCCGGAGTTTATGGTGAAGTGAGTGGTCAAATTGCACTCATCTAGTTGTTTATACTCATATCCACATTCTAAGGATAAGAATTAATTAGCGGGCGGTCAGATCACACCCATTCGTGTTTATCCTCCAGTCCATGCTCTAGGGATTTGGAGTTATTCGAAAAATAGTCGGACCGTACTTTCCTTAGTTGATTGATTTTCCCTAACATCCAGGGTTTAACTTAGCAAGCGATTGGTTGTATCACTATCACTTTTGATTCATTTTTGTTTCATCGCTTAGTAGGAATAACTTGGTAATCGGATGGTCGAGTCACATCTATTCCTCGTAAGATATTCAATCCATCAAGTTGTGAGCGAGAATCATCAAATGAACGGCCAAACCATACTTCTTTGTTTATTTCAATCGTGGACTTATGTAATCGACTAGCTCTAAACTCTGGAAACCTGCTCGGACATATCAATATTTGTTAGTTGGGATTATAACTAATATGTAATGTAACAACAATCACAGATACGAAGGAAATTTCAAATTTTATTAGCCAAATGGAAAGAAATGACATAATTTGTCTTATTACATATATGGAGAATCAAATGCTAAAGCAAATTCGAAAATTGAATACAACTGGATGAAAAACGAATAAATTATGTGAAATAGCATCGTAAATGCTCGTTATTCCACGCCCTTTGGAGGGTGATGTCATCAACAATCGCAAGCTTGAAATTTCACTCTCTAAGCCTTTGTTTAATGATGTATGGTCATTCCCAAGTAGGATTCATGTGCGATGGGACATGAAAAACCCATTTTAAGATGAGATCGCTGATTTCAAAGGTTCTAGGTCGGATTTCAGTGTTGGAATATCGGACGACTCAGTGTCGATGTGCAGCTGCCCTCAGATCGGATTCTTCGCTTCTTGTCTATAAAGTATAGAGATTCTAAGAGGAGATCTCTTTTTGTTTTAGGATCGTAGTAGGTCACTCGACGAGAAGAGACTTCGAGTTCAATAGGAATGACAGCTTCATAGCCTAAGAAAGGATGAATGGAGTATGGCCAGTTGCGGACTTATGGGTGGTTCTGTAAATCCATAATGCTATTGGGAGTTCATTCACCCACTTGCCTCTAGACTTTTCCAAACGGTTCTTTAAAATGAACTTTATGATTTTGTTCACAGCTTCAACTTGCATGTTTGCTTGAGGTTGGGCAACTGCCACAAAGCACTTTTCAATATTATGCCAATGGCAGAAGTCTTTGAATTAAGTGCTGTCGAATTGAGTTCCACTATTAGTTATAATGGTTCATGGAAGGTCAAAATGGCAGACGATGTTCCGGATGATGAAGTTGATTACTTTTTTTGTCGTGATCATGGCTAAAGGTTCCGCTTCGGCCCATTTAGTGAAGTAATCAACTATGACGATTGCGTACTTTGCACCACCTTTAGAGATCTGTAAGAAACTTATAATATGTATACCCCATATGACAAACGGCCATGGAACGACCATTTGTGTGATTTCTATCGGCAGAGTTTTCGGAACTTCTGCATACATATGGCATTTTTTCGCATCGCTTAGCATAATTAGTAGCGTCTCGATTGACAATTGCAAGTAATACCCATAATGGGGTATTTTCTTTCCTATGATCTATCCTCAAGTGTGATTGCCACATTTTCCTTCATGAAATTCCTTTAGAACTCATTTTATTTCATCATGAGCGATACACCGGTGCAAGGGAACCGAAAAACCCTCTCTATACATGACTCCTTCTAGAATGATACATCGTTAAGCTTTGTAGAGGAATTTTTGTCTATCATCCTCCATGAGGGAAGGACTCCTCATAGAAAATACTCTTTAATCTGAGTCATTTATGATTCCTTCTTAGGCTTCATCTTAAGTACCTAGTTGATTTCCATCTAGTTTATGCTCGAAGTGTCTAGTACTTCGACCGGAACTAAGCCCATTTATTATGCATCCCCATGCTAGCAAATTTGGCCAATGAGTCAGCCTCTTTATTTTGATCCCAAGGAATGTGCATGATGTCATAATACTTAAAGTCAGTCAATAGCTCTTGCACTCTGATAAGGTATGGAGCGAGTCATTGACCTTTAGCCTGGTAATCTCCTCTGACTTTGTATACCTCCAACTAGGAATAGCAAAAGATTTCAAGAGATTTTTTCCCAGTTCTCTAGTAAGTTTGAGTCCAACAATCAAAGCTTCATACTCAGCTTCGTTGTTCGTTGTAGGGAAGTCAAGCTTCAAAGCATAGCAAATTGATCGATCTTCTGGAGTTACTAGCATAACTCCAACTCCAGAACAACGATCAATAGATGCTCCATACGTACACATTTTTCACAGAATGGTAGGGGCTCCACCGCTCTCTAAGAGATCATCATGTGCAATGAATTCTACTATAAAGTCCACCAATGTCTATCCTTGGATGGCTCGTCAAGGGAGATAAGTGATGTTGAATTGCTCAGTTCTATCTTCCACTTGAGTAACCTTCCAGAAGCCTCAGGTCACTATAGGACCTATCATAACGGCTTATCGGTGTAAATATTGATGGGCTGAGCCAGAACATAAAGATGGAGCTTTTGTGAAGAAATCAATAAGCAATACACCAATTTCTCTATCTTTGGGTAATTCCTTTCAGTTTCTGTTAATCGCTTGTTAACATAATAGACCGGTTTCTGGACCCAATTCTCCATGCGAAGCAGTGCAACACTTATAGCATGTACCAACATGGCCAAGAAGATATGCAAGTCTTCATGATCCACCAGCTTTGACAAGATGGGAGGCCTCTCTAAATTGTTCGCCAAAGCTCGGAATTCATCTTCATAATCCTACATCCATTCGAAGTTCCTTTTCCATCTTCTAATTAAGTCGAAGGAAGGAATACATTTATCGATAGCTCTGGAAATAAATCGACTTATTACATCAACCTTCTCATTTAGGCTCTATGCTTGCTTGATGGTGTGCGATGCTTGGATGTTGTGAATTGCTTGAATCTTCTCGGGATTAGCTTCGATTCCAGAATATTGACGATGAAACCCAAGAACTTTCTTGATGCAATGCCAGAGAACACTTTTGGGGATTGATCTTAATTTTATAATATCAGAGGATATCGAACATTTCTGCTAAGTCTCTAATGTGGTCGCTTGATCATCTTGACTTCACGAGCATATCATCCACGTATACCTCCATTGTCTTTCCAATCCGATCATTAAACATTCTGATTGATTAGGCATTGATTGGTCGCTCCAGCATTCTTTAATCTAAATGGCATTACGACATAGTAATATAATCCAACATCGGTAAAGAAGTTGGTGTGCTCCTAATCAGGAATGTGCATCGGGATTTGGTTATATCCAGAGTACGCATCCATGAAAGATATCAATTTATGTCTTGCGGTTGAGTCTACCAACTGGTAATCCCTTGGAAGGGGAAAACTATCTTCCGATCACGCCTTATTCAAGTCCGGGTAATCAATGTATGTCTGCCATTTTTCATTTTCCTTTCTCACAAGTATAGGATTAAATACCCATTTAGGGTAGAGGGAGTCATGAATAAATCCATTGCCTTCAAGTCTATCCACCTCCTTTTCAAGGGTAGCAGATCTCTCCGGATCCATGCCACGCCTTTTCTGTTTCATTGCGACATGCCTCGAGTTGATGTTTAATGCATGGTTAGCAATAGCGGACGAGATCCCACACATGTTAGAATAAGTCCAAGCGAATACATCAAGATTCTCTCAGAGAAAACCAACAAGTTCTTTCATCATCGTAGGGCCGAGCTATGATCCGATTGAAAGTGTGATATGGATCGTGTAATATGGGTATAAAATAATACAGAGTATATTGATGATAGTTATATGGTAATGCAAAATATAAAAGTAGTAAAGAAAAATGACACCGGGAATTTTTATACTGATTCAAAGCACCGTCCTACGTCCAGTCCCAGACTCCTTCTGGAATTTCATTAAAACAATAACTCTCAGTTAACCCAAAGAAACAAATCTATACAACCCCAGAGCAGCCGAACAGGGACCTGAGCAGCAGAACAAGATTTTTCCTTAGCAGCCGAAGAGGACTTTACACGCCTGAATAGTAGAACAGGACTTCAACAAATAAAAAAGATTGCTTTGACTTTGTGTGTTCTAATAACACGGATCTGTCACTTGTAGTACACCCTTCCTATAATCTTCTCCTCGAGTATAAATATATATATTTGAAGTATATGAAGAATAGAAAGGTATAATATTTCTTTAATGCAGAATAATTGAAAGTATGATAAAAAATATGTTCCAAAGAGTTAGAGAGATAAGAAAATTCGGTAGTAAATCAGATTGTAAGTAAGTGATTTGGAATCAAGTTGGAGTTTGTATTTATAAAGGATAGAAAGCAGCGACTGTTGATGAAGAGTTTCGATTGAAGTGTTGCGTCCAAATCTTTTCGTAGAGGTTCGGAACTCTTCACAAAAAACGTGTCTTTTCGAAAAGTAGTTGTTGTAGAAATTCAGTCAACTAAGCCTTTGAGTCATTCGACTGAATATTCAAACGAAATTTAAAATATATATTTGTATATCTGTGCACCTGTGCATGTTGTACAGTTTTGCAGTGTCAGTCGACTGTGGGTCAGTCGATTGACCTGGTGAAATCTATGCAATATGCACAGTTTTCATAGGTATAGTAATATATATAACTTTAAAACACTTTTTTTATATATTTTATATGCTTATATATATATAAAATATTTGAGAATAAGGTGATTAAATATATAAGCTAATATATACGTAATCGAGGAGAGATTTTAACAAAATTGACCTAAGACTCAAAACTAAAATGATATAATATAATTGTTGCACCGATTTTGAAGTCTTGTCTCCTTGTAGAATATATTCGCTTTTTATTGTAGCAGTCGTCAAATCTGTATGTCGTAGTGATAACTTCGTGTCATGAATCAAAACGAATCTCAACACCGATCTTTTGGACCTATGAAGGGTTGTCCAGGCTGACCGTGATGTCAATTGTCAGCTCAAACGGTGCAGCCTTGATCTCTTTGGGCTCCTAGTCATCATCCCTTGGATCTAGGTCTTTATAGAACCAACTGTGGCACCAGAGCCATGGCCTAGGCACTAGTTGTCAATCTTCAACTATTTGGATGCCGAGAGATTTGTCCACACCCTTACCTTTCTCCTTCCATTGAACATATCTCAATTTAGTCACATAGCAGACATGTCCGGTCGCCTGATCATCATGCACAACTCCAATACCGTTATCAGTCAGAAACTTTAAAGTCAAACACCATGGGGCATGAGCTTTCTGAAATTCAGCTAGGGCTGGTCGGCCTAGAAAAGTATAGTATGGAGAGTCAACTTCTAAGACAACATATGGTACGTCCACACTCTCCTACAATAAACTTCTCCTAACTCCATAGACAATTCGACATATCCAACAGCTTCGGTCGCTGCACCTTTGAAGCCATGAATGTGGACTTTAGACGGTTTCAAATCCTTGGCTTCCATCCTCATCTGTTCATAAGCCTTTTTGAAAATTACATTTATGGGACTTCCATAATCAAGTAAAATCCTCCTTAGTAAGGCGGGGCCGATCATGGTCGAAATGACCATTGGTTCGATTATCGGTGCCTCTACCTTATCTGTATCTCTATTTTTGAACATAGTATAATCTTCCATCATGCGTTGCTGTTTAGCCCATGCCCCATCTTCTGCACTCGAACAACATTCAAAGTCCATATGCTTGATCACACTAGCATAGCTCTCCATCTTATGCCAACTCTTATAAGATGGATGCGGTCCTCCGACTATTGCATTGATCACTAATCTTCCCACCAGTCCACGCTAGCTCCTCGGCCCTATCGGTGCTTGTCCTCGGTTGGGGTCGAATGTCCCCTGCCTGCCATCCTACAGGGCTTTAAAAAACTGCTGTAACTTTCTTTCGTGAATCAGTTTCTCGATAATATCCTAGAGATGTCTACATTCATTAGTGTTATGTCCAGAGCATTCATGGAACATGCAATATTTTCCATTCTACTTCTCCATTTATTCTTTTGGAGGTGACTTCGAATACTGCATGGTATTGCATGTAGAGAAGTAAACGTTCTCTAAAGATGTGTTTAGTAGTATGTAGGTGTCATACATCGAAATCCTAGGATTCCCTCTTCCAGAATCCCTTTTTCATTCAAAGTCCCGATCACCGCCTTTCTTTTGTTGATTCGATTTATTTTGGACATTCATTTGAACTTTTTTAGAACTCTCTCCTGACTTTTTAACTGCAATGTTACTATGCACTCCTTCTCCACATGGTCTCACAACATTCTTCTTCCAAGAGCATCTAGATACCTCTTTCCTAAAATACTAAGTTGTTAAAGCATAGAAACGTTCCAATGTTGTTGGTGGTTTGCTAGCTAACCAATTGCCAAAGTTAAATTCCGGATCAATCGCTCTCATTACCGCCATCAATATTGAATAGTCATTCAAATTACTAACTTCTGTGACAGCTGTATGAAATCTCTCCAAATAATCTTTCAGTGATTCTTCTGGAGCCTGGATCACACTGGATAGGGACATTACATCTTTAGGGTGAGTTTCCTGTATAGGGAATTTCTCCATAGACTTCATTGCTAAATCGTCGAACCTAGAGATTTACCGTGAGGGTAATCTCGTAAACCACATCGTTGTTATTCCTGAGAGAGTGATATGAAAACATCTACACTTGGTTGCATCATCAGCACATGTGAAATCCATCAGCCATTCAAATATCATAATGTACTGCCTAACGTTGGTTTTTCCCTCATAGGCAGACATCGACGGTATACTGAACCTCCTTGGATACACAACATGTAAGATATTATCGGTGAACGAGGTATGGCTCCTCGAAATCCCCCAATCATCATTGGTCAAGCCTTGTCTCTCCCTCACTAGCCATCTAACTATAGCCAAAAAGTCCAGCGTTTGGATAGTTGGAGCCGAGCGGTGGTCGTGCGGCGCCTCACATGAATGGTCCGATCGATGTTTATGGGCTGTTCCATGCCTTCTTGGCTCAACACCCTCTCGATGTATATCACGTGTGTTCACTTCATTGTTCCTCCGAAGAAGTAACTTGTCGACATCAACCTGAACTCCAGCATCCAAATCAATCGCAGCAGCTCTAGCTTAGGCTCCAATAACGAAAGGTAGGCACCCTCCTTTAAGGAGAGCTCAACATCGATCCTTACGGAGGGATCAATATCGATCGATCTTGGCAAGCTAGGCTAGCTTGCCTGTTGATGTCCAGAAGCTTCTGCACGATATTCGTCAATTCTACGACATTTTTCGTCAGTGATAATCATCTGATGAATAAAACTCTCCGATGTGGATTAAGGGGTTGGGTCCTTCCTAGCTTTTTCGTGCTGTTGCTGACTAAGTTGGTTCATTAGATCGATACTGGCTTAAGTCTACTGATTCAACTATCGGGGGCTATCTACTAGCTTTTTCATCAGATTCTGGAATTCAACTCTTATGATGGAACCAACCAAGTTCTAGACATCAACTGGATTGGAAGCATTCATATCTACTAATAGATTGCTCGAGCCTTCTTGTTGGACGCTAGCATTCCCATTTCCTTCTACGTTTTGAGATATAGATCTAGCATTCCTAACCATTGTTGATAATTTTCTATAGACTTTTGCAAATCTAAATAGAATAAACAAGCTTCTTGAAGATAATTCCGCATCTTTTTGGGGAATTTATGCAATCCAATAGCAACAAAGGGATCCAAGCAGGGCCAAGAATCTCTTTCTTTGTAAAAGCATCAAAATGTTTGCACCAAAATTTGGCTGCAGACACATAATAGACCTTTTATAAAGGAATAAATGAAGAATATAAAATGAAAACAAATGGAACAAGCAATCAAATAGAAGAAGATCAAAGCAATAATAGGAACATAACGATTTATAGTGGTTCGATGCTGTTTGCCTATGTTCACTTTAAACATATAGCTTTATTAATTACTTTGTAAACTGTGTACAATAAAGATCCAATGAAAATCCTTAGTTATAATATAGTACGAAGTAACTCGCAGCATGAAGTTCCCCAAAATGAACAACCAAGCCTGTATTTATAGACGAAAACGGCCAAATATCTTCCTGAAAATTCGGTTGAAGGATCTCCAAAACAATGAGGGCCCAAAAGAGGGATCACATGGCCCAAATGCCAAGGAATAGAGATCACTACCGATCCCTATTTTGGAGGAATTTCGAGATGCGACCCCTCTAGGAGCTTTCCCACGTTGTAATATGCTTAGCCTCCAAGTCAAATGAATTAGTGGAATATGAGTTATTGCTCGATCTTTGCTTTAATGTGAGTTGTTTTCTAATTTTAGTTCATCCCTATTGAGGAAAGAGGGTCGATCTCTCTTGCTTCATCTTTTTGAGGTGTGATTCCAAGGGTAGGCTTCCTAGGGTCCTCACGTCTTGCTCATAAAATTTCATATACATTGGACTTATGGATCTTATTGGTTGATTTCCATCGAATTGCACTTGCTTCCTGAAATATGTCGATCCTTATGCTGAAGAATGATTCTAGTCGATCCCTCCTCTATGTTGAATTATATTTCATACTTTGAACATTCTACATTGCATATATCTCAATTCCATTCAACCACGGCTTACCATCTTTACTCGACTTTCGAACCCCACAGTCATCGCACTAGACTTATATATATATATATATATATATATATATATACACACACACATAGATATAAAGTGTAGGTGTCTATCATATGTGTAAGTGTACGTACAACATAAAAATGTGTACACGGTTTAATGTGTTTGTATTTAAGTGTTAGATTTACACCGCAACAGACACATTTACCTCTTTATATGCATATTTGTTGTCCATATTTATTTATTTTTATTGTAAAGAGTTATATTCATACATAACTTTGTGTGTGTGTGTAATATTTTAGTGGTGTTTATTTTTAAGATGTTGACTAATTCAAATAATTTGAATAATATAAGATATCTTATAATAGTACAAGTTTAACATAGATCTATTTCAAATTTCAAATCTATTTATATATTTATAAAATAGATCTAAATTTTAAAAGCAAATCATTTTTTGTGAAAAATATAATTCTAGTTCAAATTTGATGGACGATTGTTAGTTAATTTTTTGTATAAAATGTTTGTGTTACTTTGTTTTAAATATGAAGAAGTGAAAGAGAAGTGGAAGAACTTGAGATTGAGCATAGTCTCATATAGAGCTGTTATGGTAACAACAAATTTACCATTACCATAATATATCGATATTCATGTAAGATGTTGTATTACGGGCATTTAGAAGTAAGGAAATAGTTCAATTTATTTTAGTAATTGAACTCAAATGACGATAAATACACTTCCTTTCTATGTCCTTTATTAAGTGACCCAATGAGATATATAACGAAGCATCGTTTAATGTAAAAACATATCAACTTATGTTTTTTTTAGAGAAATGGTAATTTACCATTACCAGTGTAACGGTTACTGATTTATCGGTATACAAGTCATCGGTATACCAGTCAACCGGTAACGGTAAAGGTAAACTGTTTTAGTTTATCAATAAAAGCGACACGATAACGATATTTACAAAATGGTAACGGTAATCATTACCACAACAACTCTAGTCTTATATAATAGAATGTAAGAAAATGTATCTGTTTAAATATAAGTTTCTCAAAAGAATGTCATAACATTTGGACATTCAATGGCCGCTCATTTACAAAGAAGGTGGCCATGCATAACCACCACATTTCCAAACAAAACTGGTTGTAGCTTCATGTATTCGAAACAAGCTAAGCAAATAAAACTCGTTTGCGTTTTTGCATTCTCAGACATATTATATCTTTAATTACCTTATCTCTGTGAGAAAGGCATACGCAGAGACACGTATGCTGAAATCTAATTACTGAGCAAGTTAATGTATGTTCATTCATTCTTAAATATTGAATCATGACAATGTTTTAGTTGTTTCGTGAAGAAAACGCGGTTATTGCCAGCTGCAGTCGCAGACTGAATAACTGTCTGACTGATTTTTTAAAACACATTTTCATTGCTTATAATTGCAGTATTTCATGATTTCAACTTTATTCGTATAAAATAATGCAGTTGCATAAAAGGAAGAAAGTAAAAATTAATTGTGTCCGTTGGAATTGTTTGTTGATTATCCTTATCCACTTGTTTATACATAGTTGGTGCCGTGTATGTCCTTCCTATTTCCTCCTATAAATCAGGACACAGCATCAACCCTCCATATCTACAACAATTCAATTGCACACCGATAATTCATCAAACAAATAAAGCTTCTGAGCCATGGCCAAATTATCTGCTCTTTACGTGATCTCGACCATCTTTGCACTATTATTAATTTTAGTATATCATAACCATGCTGGAAAAATTGATCCTCCTCCTACTCCTCAACGGAACACGGAACCTGGAGTTATACATTTTGCACGAGTTCCTCCAACACCACCACCTATTGAACACTTCTCTTCACTTCCCTAAAATTCTTCTCCTTTATCAATATCTCCACCTTCAACATCTCTCTATCCATCTTCATCATTATTATTCATCCTTCAGTATATACTCCTACTGCCAGTACAACTCTTCAACTACCTAACAAGCAACTCGATCGATTTCGTGCGGTATATTACGTATATATAAGTGCCTACTTTTCTACTTAATCTTGCAGCCCGCTCCTGCAGTTCTACATGAAGATCGTGATCATTCTCATTTACCTCCTCTTTTTATTTATATTATTCTTTATGTAATTCAATGTGACAAAAAATTATGGATCCATGTATTTAATTATCCATTTGAGGAGCATATATACTTCTAATTTATTTGTATTGAGTTCACAGTCAGGTGATGTATTTGTTAATGCACATTTCCATTGCTTATGCTTTACTTGCACTATTTTATGATTTCAACTTCTTTATTTTTATATATATATATATATATAATAGTGCAGTAACATAAAAGGACGAAAGTGTACCGTTAATTTTTGCTATATCAAAACAAAATAATTGGATGCAAAGAAAATTTAAAACTTTTAAGGATAGCAGTAAGTGAAGATTATCATGCAGTACTCAATATGATTTATACTGGGAAGTTTGGAATTACTCAAATTTATTGGAAAAATATTCTCCATGACTGCATATTATACAACCATGCGATTGGCTTTCTGTTTGTTATAATATGACTAATGGCTCATCCGGATGGAGGTTTTGATCAGTGTTTGGACGCAATTGAAATTCCATGCAGCTTCTGATTTAGGACGGCACCTAGAACAAGACAAAGTGCAAGAAATAATTGTGTCCATTGGATCTGTTTGTTGAATTTTCAGTTGTTCATACATAGTCGGTGTCATGTACGTCCCAATCTATCGGACTTTTTGTCCCCCTTACCTCAAGTACATATCAGACCTCCTTACCAACCGAGTACATAGAATTGACTGAGAAGGTAAATTAACAAAAAAAAAACATGATGACTCTTTGACTGAAATTTGAAACTTCAAAGAGACACTTAAATAGATTAATGAATAAAGATTCATGAATTGGTTTACTCCAACATTGCCTCCCGTATACCAAATTTACTTCCCACTCCTAGAGCCTGAACATTCTTTGTGGAAGTAGGGCCTCCCAATGGTTTAGTGAAAATGTCAACCAATTGTTCATCACTTCGGCAATACGTGAGATTGATTTCTCGATGAAGTTCTCTTAAGAAATGAAATCTTAAGCGAATGTGCTTTGTTCTTCCATGCAAAACAGGATCCTTTGAAACCGAAACGGTCAAACTGTTGTCACAGAATAAAGTTGTTGGATCACTTTGTCCGAACTTGAGATTTTCCAGAATTCCTCTTAACCACAAAGTTTGACATCCTGCCAAAGATGCTGCAATATACTCCGCTTCGGTGGTTGAGAGTGTCACAATTGGTTGTTTCTTTGAGCACTAAGGGATTTCTCCACTTCCCAAATTAAACACATAGCTAGAAGTACTTCAAGAATCATCAATACTTCCACCAAAGTCACTATCAGTCTAACCAACAAGCTTCGTAAGCACATGAGATTTATAGAAAATACTATAATCGATGGTACCTTTGATATATCGAAGAACTCTTTTGGCAGCCTCCCAATGATTTTGAATATGGTTTCTCCATGAATCGACTAAGCATGCTTACAACAAACATGACGTCGGGTCTTATGGCAATAAGATAAATCAGATTTCCAACAAGACTGCGAAACATAGTTGCATTCATAAGTTTTCCTTCACCCTCCTTACTAACTTCAATCCGGTAATACATGGAGGTGTGACAGGATTTACATTTTCCATTTTGAACTTCTTTAGGATCTCACTTGCATATTTTTCTTGAGAATGATAATTCCTGCTCATGTCTGTTGAATATTAATTCCCAAGAAATGATGCAATTTTCCCAGGTCTGTCATTTCAAATTCATCCATCGTTGATTTCTTGAAATTTGATAACATCTTCAAATCATCTCCTGTGAAAATAAGATCATCAACGTAGACGCTTAAGAGCATGAAACCACGTTTAGAATTTTCTGTGTGTGTAGAGAATGTACTCGTATGTACATCTTTCAAAGTTAGATTTCATGAAGTAATCATTAATTCGTGCATACCAAGCACTGGGCGACTGCTTCAAACCGTACAATTCCTTTTTTAACTTGTAAACCTTTTCTTCTTCACCCTTTCATACAAAACCAGGAGGTTGCTTGATATAGATTTCCTGTTGGAGACACCCATTCAAGAATGCTGATTTGACATCTATTTGGAACAACTCCCATCCATTTTGAGCTGCAAAAGAAATAATCAACCGAACAGTGTCAATTCTTGAGATGAGAGCAAATACTTCATTGAATTCTTCTCCTTCGGTTTGTTCGTAGTCTTTTGCTACCAATCTTGCTTTGTATTTATTAACAGATCCATCCAAATTGGTCTTTGTTTTGAACACCCACTTCACTCCAATTGCAGTTTTGTTTGGAGGTAAATCAGAGAGCTCCCAAGTACTGTTTTTCTCAATTGATTTTATCTCCTCAGTCATAGCATCTATCCACTTTTTTTTTCTCGTAAAGCTTCTTCATAAGAGATTGGATCTTCACCTGCAAAAAATGCAAAATACACATGATCTCCAGAACCAACTTCTTCGGTTGCATTGTAAATATCTCTCAAACTCCTTGTTCTTCTTCCTGGTGTTGTTGTTGGAGAATTTTGAGGGGACTCAACAACATCAGGCTGCAAAGGTTGAGCTTCATTTTCTTCATTCTCAAAGATTGTCTGGTTTGATGTCCCTTGAGAATCAGAAAAATCATAACGTGCGCTTTCATCGAAATGGACATCTCTGCTAATCACAATCTTCTTCGACTTTGGGTTGTACAACTTGTAAGCTTTAGTCTTTTGACTATAGCCGATAAAAATGCATTTTTCAGATTTGTCATCAAGCTTTGATCTCATGGCATCAGGGATATGACAGTATGCAAGGCAACCAAATGTTCTAAGATGACAAACATTTGGTTTCTTACCATACCAAACCTCATTTGGAGTTAAGTTTTGTAGGTGTTTTGTTAGAGTTCTGTTCATCAAATAAACAACACAAGGCACTGCTTCGCCCCAAAATTCCAGCGGCAAAATTTTCTTCCGCAACATGCACCTGACCATGTCTATAATTGTTCTATTTTTGCGCTCTGCGACACCATTTTGTTGTGGTGTATAACGAGCTGTTAGTTCATGTCTGATTCCATGGCTTTTGCAAAAATCCTCAAAAAAAGAAGATATATATTCTCCTCTGCGATCACTTCTCAAATTTTTTATTTGAAAGCCAGACGATTTCTCAACTTGGAGCTTGAATTCTTTTAAGCGAGACAGAGCTTCAGATTTTTCTTTGACTATATAGACCCAAATTTTTCTTGTATAATCATCAACAAACAACAAGAAATACCTGCTTCCTCCAAGTGATGCAACTTGCACAGGTCCACAAAGGTCAGTATGCACTAGCTCCAAAGGAGATTTTGCCTCCCATTTAGATTTAGATGGGAAGGATTCACGATGTTGTTTTCCCAACTGACATTTTTCACATACGTCACTGATTACATCGATTTTGGGCAATCCTTGAACAATCTCTTTCGTGCATAACTCTTTCAAACTTCGAAAATTTAAATGGCCAGTCATGCCTCAACTTCGAGACTTGATCGTTAGTAATGAAATAACAAGAATCATTTATCTCATCAAGTTTGACAGGAAATAAATTATCTGAGCCCAAAACAATATTTGCAACATGAACATTTCTTTTTTTCATGCTGCAAATGTCTCCAGCAAAGTGAAAGTGAAAGCCTTTCTTCAACAAGTGACCTACACGTAGCAGATTACTTTTCAATGCCGGTACATAGAGTATTTCCGATATCTTCTTGCTTTTTCCAGCCTTTGTTCTAAAAGTGATATCACCAACTCCTTCAATTTTCAATGATTTAGCATCTCCAATAGTCACCTGCCCATGGTTAGTTTCCATAATATGTGAAAACAGATATTTGTTTCCAGTCATATGCTTACTTGCACTACTATCCAAGTACCATATATTTTCAAAGTTTCCATTGGAAGCCATCAATAAAGTTTTAGAAGATTCAGATGGTCTAGACTCATTCCGATGTACGAATCCGACTTCACGTTTTTTTCCAGATACTTTTCCCAACAACCAGAAACTTTATGACCTGGTCTATGACAATAATCGCATTCAATGTAAGGTTTTGTACCTTTGTAAGAGCCTCGACCTCTGCTTCTTTGATTACTGTGGAATGACTGTCTCTCATCTCTTTTGAATTGATCATTCCTTTTCTCCTGCATTTGCTGACCATATGAATGTCTGCGACCACTTCCATGACTACGCCCTCTGCCACGACCTTGAGAAAAAACTCGACCTCCCGTAGACAAAAATTGGGATATCAAGGCTTGGTCTTGAGAGGGATTAGATTGATTGCTTCTCTGCATAATTCTAGCCTCATGAGCTTCCAATCTTCCTTGCAACCCTTCAATTGCCATTGAAGAAAGATCACTTGATTCTTCAATGGCAACAACAATATGATCAAATTTAACTGGCAAGCTTCGTAGAACTTTCTTGACCGTCCTTTGGGTCTCCACAACTTCACCGTTCGTCGCCATTTGATTTACAATGGAAGAGAGACGGGTGAAATATTCTGAGATCTTTTCATTTTCTTTCATCTCAAGTTTTTCGAATTCGGTCCGCAACGATTGTAGACGGACTTTTTTTACTTGATCATGTCCGGAGTATGTCGTCTCTAATATTCTCCATGCTTCATGAGAACCATTAATTTTTGAAATTATCTCATAAATGGGAATTTATAGTGCTTCGTAAATTTGAAAAATAACCTTCCTGTCCTTTTTCTTTTTATTCTTCAAGAGATCCCTTTGGGCATTCATGAGTTGAGACTTGTCTTCCGGCGCACCAACACTTTCTTCAACAACACTCCATAAGTCTTGAGACTCAAGACAGAGCCTCATTAGATTGCTCCAATAATCAAACCTTTCACCGTTGAATCGACGAACCAGAGAGACAAGATTGTTTGACATTTTTTTTATCAACTCGCTCTGATACCAGATTGATGAATAAATAAGATTTAATTTATATTTTATTTATACTTTTTGTCCCCCTTACCTCAAGTACATATCAGACCTCCTATTTATACTAACTGAGTATATATAATTTACTGAGAAGTAAATTAACAACAAAAAACATGATGACTCTTTGACTGGAATTTGGAACTTCAAAGAGACACTTAAATAGATTATTAAATAAAGATTCATGAATTTGGTTTACTCCAACAGTTTCCACCATCTTTATATTGCTAGTATTAGGTCGTAATTATAATAATGGTAGAAACTATCATAATCTCCTAGACATGCACCACTACGGAAACCACTGATCCCATTAAGACCCATCCCTAGACATGCTCCTCCTCCACCTCCATCTTCTTTACACATTTCTCCACTTCAATCAAATTATGCATTTCTTACTCCTTTGCTCCTTTATCATATGCCTCCTCCAACTGTTCAGGTGCCTATTATCATACATAATTAATTGGCTGTGTTTAGTATACTGTTACGAAGAATCTTATCCTTCACCTCTTTTTTTGGGAAAGACAACGCCTCTATTTTTGGGTAAGATCATTATCTTCCATTGCATATTTCTCTGTTACAGAAATCGAATAGTGATGACTTATTTGATTCTCCATCCATGGATTATAATTTTGACATATTTGTATTGATTCAATAAAAAAGAAGCGGTAATCTTCTATTTGGTTAATTTTGACATCAGTTAATCACTATCTAAAAAACTCTTTCTCAAGCAGCCATGGTTGATATGAAGGTTCAAGATAACCCTATCTTTGTTGTAAATCCTAATCAGAATGGGGGCTCCTCCTCTTCTTCTCCTTCTAATTCTCCTCCTTTGTCAAATCACAATCTTCGTTCACGGCAAAACCAGAATTTGTTGATATTGATGAAGGTGGTTTTCAAAGGGTTCGGAACCGAAAGAAGAACAACCGAAATGATCAAAAATCTGATTTCCAACGTGACAAAACAAATCAAATTGGTTCTATTCCTCTTAGATTCAATTCTAAAGCAAGGTTTGCTCCAAGAAGAAATTTTACTCAATCAAGAAATGTTTTCAGAGCTTCTCATGAAGAAAGAAATGACGTAAGTAATAATCAAACTCACCCAGAACAGTAACATCCCCCATTTGGATGCCCAAAACTAACCGCTAAAGTTGTTGCAGTCATCTATAGTTATTATTTTTCGGTGGCCAAATGCGCTAATATTAGATACAATGATACACTAGAAACACATGGACATGAATTTTTTTAACTCAATTTTTTTTAAAAAAAATCTCATTTCATTTCAAATCGCATTTCAGATTCATTACATAATTCCAAATCGTAAACCACATTCAGAGAAATATAATTATTACAAATTACGCCAACAATGATATATGTAGATGCCCACTTAGTTGATCATAGTCTAAATATAAGCACCAAATGACTTTGCCATTACATCCAATTACACGGCAGAATCAAACAAAAAGAAATCCTAATAGCTAGCTTGCCTCATGCACGTCTTCGTAAGCTTTATTCGTCTAAAAGAGAACCTAAAAACCTCAACTCTCAAACTACTCAAAATCAATTGAGCATCTAAGAGTTTAAAGGGAAAACATAAACTTCGAGTCAGATAAAAAGTATGGTGTGAATAATAACCTACTATCTTGAACCATATAGATATCTAGTGAGACCACGCTGCTTAGCGGAATGGGTTTTCTCCTCACTAGTATCGTAACCCAATTTATAATAACCATATACTATGCACCTGCATCCATAATGGTTAAGGCATAACATAATATAATGTATCATGATGATATTTAAACATGCAATATGCTCTGGATTTCTCATCCTTATTCACTTGACTATCTATCTCAAGTTATAGTTTCTAGAGTCACTATTTACCTATTAGTTTTCATGTGCTGACTAATAACATATTCTAAGCTTACGGACTATTTGTCCGGTTTCATAGTTTTAGTGCGATCACTAAGAACTTATTGATGTCTGCCGATAAAATCATCCAATCATAGTTTTTGTAGGGTCACTATGAACCTATTAGTTTTCATAGGCTGACTAATAACACGTTCCAAGCTTACGGACTATCTGTCCAGTTTTATAGTTTTTATGGGATCACAAAGAAACTATTGGTATCTACCAATAACATCATCCAATCATAGTTTTCATAGGGTCACTATGAACATATTAGTTTTCACAGACCGACTAACAATCTGTTCCAAGCTTACAGACTATTTGTCTGGTTTTATAGGTTTCATGGGGTCACCAAGAATCCTACCAACAACATCATCCAACCATAGTTTTCATGGGGTTATTATGAACCTATTGGATTCTCCAATAACATCTCTCTTGTCAGAGTTTTCATGGGATGACTATGAACCTATTGATCTCTATCAACAACCTGTTTCAGACAAAGTTTTCATGGGCTTACTAAGAACCTGTCTAAACCAATAATCTTTTGATCGGACTTGGGCATCCTATATTCTTGTCTGTCTGGCCTCCTGCATGCAATTCTACTCACACGGAAGTTAATTCAATGCATATTCACTACTGGGTTAACCTAGCCTCCTATTATGCCCTTAACACCCTAAAATGTAGTTATGCGTTATAACTGAAGTGAATATGATTACACAAGTATACATAATAACTGATAAAATAACATAACAATATAAACATCTATGGTTTAATTCCTTGTAGTCATTTTCTAATGAAATATGGTTAATACCCTAAGTCCACTATATTTAGCAAGGAAAGCTTCCTCTAAAATTTTAAAGTTAAATGTCATTTCATAACTCTTTTACATTGCCATGTGTTTTCTTTAGAAATAAGATTTGGTTCTCTAATTTGAAAACTAAGGCTTTGGACTATATCCTTCGGATCATTGTGACATCATGAGTTACCCTCCGTCACTCTCCCTTTTCACATTATGGAGCAAACAAGCCCTTCGTCCCCTTCCATTTAACTAATGGGTTCGAAACAAGCGGCTATTCCCCTTTCGTCATTCTGCTCTAGCGGCAGAACCTTTCAAAATTATTGCTTAAGCAATGCAGAAGGCCCCTTTTACTACTTTTTTGAAACCATGCGAAAGGACCATGTTGACACCATTGATTAAGTGCGGTACAACCCTTCCACCTCTATAGTTAAGCATGCATGAAAAAGGACCCTTTCGACACTATCAACTAGTGCGGAAGGTACGTTCCATAATGATTGGACTTACTCGGGTATAAAGATGCGAAAAAGTATGTTATCGACACAATTGATTAGTTCGACACACCCCTTCTATCCTCGTTGACTAACATACATGCGGAGCCAATAAGAGCGAAAGGAACCCCTTAGACATGATCTACTAGTAAATGTCCTTTTCGTGATAATTGGATCAATTAATGTGGTAGTGCACATGTGTTAATGTGTATGTATGCAGAGGGACTCCTTCGATACTATTGATTAGTGCAGAAGGACCCTTCTGCCTTCTTCCTAGACAAGGTTATATATTAACTACAATGACACCTCGATCCACTTAGTGTTAAGAGAAAAGCGACATTATATGCTTTCGAAGGCATCAATGGTTTCAAAGGCATCAATGCTTACGAAGGCAAGTGGCGTTGCCGTAATTATCATAAAAACTTATTTTTAACCAAGTAAAGCAATTTCTTTTTACCTAACCCCTTATGTTGTCAAATTTCTATTAGATAACAAAACCTTTATAAAAAAATTTTCAAAATTTGCTACCATATGTAATTCCCAATGGTTCAATATCTAATTAAAAAGTATTAACTAACCTCTTGTATTTAATCAATCATTAAATACTAATCTTTCTACTTAAATCCAAACTCACCCAAGAAAAATTTCAGAAATTCACATAAATTTCAAAATGATAATATCTTTATCATATGAAATTTTCATCCCGAAAATAGTTAGTAAATTCCTTAAATTAATTAAAACCCGAAATATCCATTTTTTCACTCGAAAATTCATAATAAATTATCCATAGCTTGGAATATTATAAAAATTTAAACGCGTTTCCAAAATAATATTTTAGATAACATATGCGAAAATCATGGCAATTGGAAATTATTTTGCATGATTTTATCCTTAAAACTGGATTATATTATTCCATAAAATCCTTGTTTAAATTATAACATGGCATTTAAATTAAAACATATCATTATCCATCCAATCATACGGTTTTAAACCTCAAACCCAAATTAAAACATCTAAGATGACTTATATGAGATGGTTTAGATCATTATTCACCTTGTATGGATAAGGAACTTGAGATTTGTCCTACACTTTAATCTTCCTAGCTTGAATCTTAGCGTCTAATTGATTTTTGAGCTCCTCTTCTTCTAGAATTATGGCCGACCTTATTTTTCTTTTGTTTATGTTTTTGTTTTGTAAAAATGTAAATGAGAATGAGAATATTATAAGGGGTTTTAGGGGTTTTGGGATTTGGCTATTCCCATATTGCCTTTGCCTTATTCTCTTAAGTATCACTACACCAAAACAGGGATTTTGCAACATTTCATGTTTGTTAATTTCTAACACTTATAAGTGTTACAGCCTAGTGACAATAAAAAAGTGTTAGGATACTTGAAAAAGTGTTGGGAAATATAAATAATGTTTTTTATAGACTTTCCAACACATCAGTTATAATTTACAATACAAAAAAAGTGTTAGAACAGTTGGTAAATTTGTAAATAACTCACTTAAAATTGGTTCCTTTTGTAATCTTGTACATGCAGCGTTTTTCTAACGCTTTCCATTCAATCTCAACTATCGGCCGTCTAATTTTTAATTTAATTAGGGTTCCCACATTCACCGCTTTCCCATTCGCGCATTTCTTCTCGCAATCTCAACTCTCCAGTTCTAAATATTTGTTCACCGCTTTCCCTTCAATCTCAACTCTCCAGTTTTCTCACGTCCATTCTTCACGCAACACATTTCTTCTCGCAATCTCAATCAGGTATTTTCTTTTACTTATGATTGTTCGATTTATATTTGTTCGATGGCAAATTGTTCTGGCCAAACGAAATTGTTCGTGGTTGAATTCTCTTTGAAATAACTCAATGTTTAGTTGAATTTCCTATGACATTTTATCTTAAACAAAGAAGTTACGGTTGTTTGTGCAGTGATTTTCTCTTTAGCATCAAATTACCGTTTATCTATGCATTTGTTTTCCATAACTTTGATAGTACTCTTTTAATTTTTCTATAAAAAATGAGTTATAAATGCAATACACTCATTTGTAAGTCTCAACTATAATGTATACAACCTATATCATTTAATTGGTAAATACTATAAACTCATAAAATAAGTAAACAGAAAAAGTTTGAATTTTTTTTTATTTGGGTATTCTGAGTTGTTTATCCTTTGAAAGTTGTATATCTATCGACAATTTTAACAAGTTCATGAATCTGAAAGTGTAGATGCATGAAAATTTTTGCCGAGTTGGTACATTCTTTTCAAATCTAGTACAGCGGTAGAGCAACTAACAAACTTGTTCACTGAATGCCCATGAACACCGTTACACCATGAAATTTTGGGTTACTTTACAGTTGATTTTAGGTGAATAATTGATTTTGCTTTACCCTTCACTTTTTCTTCATCATTGTAAAATGAAATGCTAATAACTTTGCGAGCAATAAATGTTACTTACAGTGGTTGAAAACTTCAATCATAAAGTAATTAGTCAATTTAGTTGGTTGAAAGAATTTCAAGAAGTTTGAGAATTTTTTTTGGCTACAAACTCATAAAATTGCAATCCTCTATAAAAATTAATGGTAGTAAATCATCTTAAACTCAATCTCCTTCTCATGACCCATAAAATCAAATTAAGACAAGAAAGTGACATGAAATTAAGTTTTAAATTCAGCAAATAGTTTCTTAAACTTGATTGTTTTTGTTGTGTTGCTTTGTAATATCAAAATTTATAATTTCAAACATATGTATAACTGTTTGTGTGTCTGAAGTTATAGCCTTTGGTTTTATGTATGCATGGATTTAATTGTAAGTTATTTACCTCCTAATCTACTCCCGTTTTTCAAACTTTTTCTGTTTACTTTTATCGTTGAATTTAGGCTCTGATTTGATAATGATACACTGACTTGCACACACAGCAAAACCAGAAAGTTCGCATCAAAAAACTTAATTAGTTTGGATTATTATTTAAAACTCAAAATAATAGCAAGAAAAGAAACGCTCTAAAAAATGTTAAAAAGGAAAGCGACGACGTAAAACTATGAATATAATTTAACATCAAAGATTACTTAGAAAAAAAACGAATAAGATTACTTAAAAAAGTTATTTTGTTTTAGTTTGCCATATTATGTTCATTTGCTCACTATTACTTTTTAACATTATCAAATAATTTACTCAAAACAAAACCATTCATGCCTTGGCTATTAATTTTTTTATTGGTAATCAAATGAATAAAATAACTTTAGGGTATAACTGTTGTTCATCAAGTTACCAATAGAATAATTATAAGTTGTATGCCTCAAACAACAAGGATCAGATAACTGCTTCGGTATTAACTAATTTACATTTTTGTTCACATAAAATATAAAAGAATATTATACAGCAGTACAAAGATGCCTGAATTTACGACAAAATACACGCCCAAAGATGATAACTGAGAATTAAATTATCACTCATATTTTACAAACAGATCATACTTTAAGAATAGTCACGAAACTTTAGATTATATAGTAAATTATACTTAAACAACTTTAAATTATACTTTAAATGTAGGGTGGACCCAACATTATAGAAAAAGCAAAGCGAACAAATTGAATTTTGATTGTTGCATTGAAGCATTCTGTCGTCAAGTCACTAGATCTTCGGCTATCTTGCTCATTTTTATTGCATATTTGAATTTTGATGTTGCACACAAGCGTTCTGCCTTAAAACCACTCAATCTTTAGCTTTATTTTTTTTCCTAATATTATGTTTTTTAACTAAAAGTGCACTAAAAAAATAATGATTTGATTAAGTTGTCTAAAAAATATTGTATATGTCTAGAAATATATTACTTCCTTGAGAAACTTTTTAGTCAACTTATATGTTTAATAACATAAATTACTATTTATTTCCTGGGTAATACACACAAACATACTCTATATAAATTATAACATAGTGAATAACATATCTTTGAACAAGCAAAATAATGAACCCACTTATTCAATAACATGTATACGGAAGATCTAAGGATTAAATAAATAAGTTTAAATTTTTTGAAAAGATTAGGCTCCGTTTAAGGCAGGTCCTAAGGTGCAATAAGTGGTTCTAGAGTTATAACCGTGAACAAAATATGGTTAGATAAGTTATGGATATACTAACTATGAACAAAATAAGTAATAGATAAGTTATAACCATGAAAAAAATAAGTGGTCTCATGCTGCTGCTATTGCTAGATTTTGTTTGATTATAGTTCCTTGCAATTTCGGGTTTGTTCGAGTTACAAAGGGATTGCGACGCTGAGTTGTTGTGACTGTTGTCTTGAAATTGTGAAAGATTGTGGTGGTGTCTAAAGTTTGGGGCAGCCGATGTTGCACATTGTAGGAGAGGATTTCGAGTGTCGCGGCTGTTGATTGAGTATTGGGCATTTTGGTGAAGTTCGATAGGCTGTAGTTTGATGTAGGATACATATAGCAGTAGTCATGTTTTGGTGAAGTGGTTGGTCAAGGGGAGTTGTGGATGGCTTCGGCAATAGTGGTTGTTCGATTTCTTACAGTGCAGTTTGGTGACAGCGGCAAGGGTTTGTATGGAAGGAGTTGTAGTGAGATTGTGATGGTTGTGCAATGTGAAGGTAGTGAATACTAAAATTGACAAAGGAAGATGAATATGCTCGGTTGCAATGTGAAGATGACTGCATTGTTGGAAGAAATGAAAAAAGCAGGGTGCGGTTTTGGAGGTTGATGGTCTATAGTTGTGACTGGTAGGGATGTTAAGGCTGCTGCACTGGTGGTTGAATGAGCTGCTGTAGTGGTGGTAGTTTTGATGGAACTGCAGTTGTTGTCGGTGTTGGATGGTAGTTTTTGAAGTGGATGAGATGATGGCAGATTTGTCAGTGTGGGTGATTTTTGATGTAAGTGTTGCTTTCAATTAATGTAAGAGGAAGTGAGTAGTTGCAGACATAGCACTGTGTACATTTTATTCACCGTTTTACAGAACAATTCACTCAACATTTTCTATGCATATTATTTTGCATACATTTTCTATTGCAAAACTATTAAAAACTACTACAAACACCTTCCTGCATACCTCTGCACATATCCAATCACCTCCCTAACCATCTCCTCAAAACTGCTTACTGCCACATTTTAGTCACACTATGCACATACAAGTTTGCCATCACTTCAAAACAACCATCCAGCATTTCCTGTCACCTTCTCGACTCAACTCACTCGGCTCTGTCCTCTGTCATCCTTTGTAATCTCCTTCCTACATCTGACCAACTTTCCAATCCAAAAACCATCTCACCAAACTCCTCACCTCAAACTGCTGCTACACCAATCACCAACAATACAAAACTACTCACTACTTCTACCATTGCATCACTACATACTTCAACTTTAATAATCAATGTCATATACATCTCACTATCCAAAGAATCAATTGCCATTGCAATATCCCCTACCTTTGCTAAAACTCCACAAAACATCGCTCTGCCCTGTATCACTATCATTTCTACAATAATGCTTTAAACTTCAATCCTCTAACCGTTGCTTCATGTCACAGCAACAGTTCAGTTTACTGCACATCAAACATATACTACATCATCAGCCCTCTCCTCACTGCTTCAAGCAACTGCCATACTTTCATTCATACAATACTTACATTCCCACTGCCTTCTACCATCACTAATTCACCCAAACCCCACCACCATCTCATCCGCAATCACAACCACAAACAATCATCGTCTCCACTTCCTTCATACATTCAATCACTGCAGCATCCCTGCTCCTCTGCTTCATAAAATTCCCACAACCTCACACTGACATACTTCTCTGCCATCATCACATATACCATAGCAACATCCATCACCACATCACCATACTTCAACATACGTCCATCTCCTACCACACTGCACACTTCAAGCAACCTTATGATGCAAGAATAACCAATCACTATCTACATCTCAATACAAAACTGCCATCCCTATAATACTTCACCATCATCTCCTACCACCTCTCTGCCTGCAAACCAAAAACTACTGCACTTCATCTACATCAGTTCACTGCCTTCATCATCTTTTCTACCTCATCCAATATCCCCTACCTCTGCCTTATCCCTCCATACATTACCTAAAACTGCTTCATACAACACTTTACTGCCTCTGTCCCACTTCTTCACACTCCAGCAATCACATTGCAATACAAATACCTCCTGCCATTGCCTATTCATTTCTGTTCATCTCCTTCAACAACTCAACCTTGCCACTGCACCTTCCTAAAGATATAAAAACCAATAGATATGGCTACAATTATAAAATATACATAGCTCTATTCATGTATCATGCTGGTCACACTGACATATCATAACACAACAAAATCTAAGCTTAGCACTAACGTAATATTATATCATAAAACATATATTATTTTTCTTTGCAAATCTATATGGCACTAACGTAATATTATATATTATTTTAGTTATGACAGAACAAACGTCAAGAGGGTGGATTAAAAATCCACGTAGAAATAAGGATGAATATAAGCAAGGTGCTCAGAACTTCATCAACTTTGTAAAGCAACACTCACCACAAGATATCCAGTTATGTGTGTGTCCCTGTAAGAAGTGTAAAAACTCTAAAAAAAATCTCAATAGAAACAGTTGAGAAACAGTTGATAGTTTTTGGTACGCTTTCGACATATGATGTGTGGTTCTTTCATGGAGAGAGAAACAATGCTACAGTACAAATGACTCGTGCATCAGATTCCGCCGAAGAGTTACCTATTCAAGACCAAATGCAAGTGAAAGAGCCTATTGAGGGCGCTCTTGGAAATCTCGTTAATGATGCATTTAGAGTGCATGATATGCCACAGGCTAGCGGTGAAGTGAACTTTGAAGAGATACGTGTTCAGAAAATGTACCATGAATACAGAAGCAAAGCAAATGAGAAAATATATCCTTCTTGTGAAGATGGACTTACAACTTTAGGTGTAATGGTTGAGCTTCAGAACTTGAAAAAAGAATTTAACTAGTCAGGAAATAGCATGACAGAATTGTTGAAATTATTTAAAAAATGTCTTCCAAAAGAAAGTACATTACCCGACAAGTATCCCGCCATGAAAAAAATGTTAAAAGATTTGGGAATGAAGGTAAAAAGCATTCGTGTATGCGAAAACGATTGCATGTTATTTTGGAAAGAGAACGCTAACATAGTAGAATGTCCTCATTGTCATACACCAAGATTTAAAGATAAGGCAAATGCGTTAGGCATAAAAAAAATGACAACCCAACCGGGGAAAGTTCTAAGACATTTCCCTATAATTCCAAGGCTGACTAGATTGTACACTATACCGTGGATAGCTCGTAAAATGCAGTGGCATAAGCATGCCGATCCTTCTTGGAATTTCATGCGCCATCCCGTTGACTCGGCCGAATGGAGATCAATCAAATGTAAGTGGCCAAAATTTGCAAATGAAGGACGTAATATATGGCTTGGTATCGCTAGTGATGGATTTAATCCGAATGGGGTTCTCTCCAATAGTTACAGTTGTTGGCCTGTATATATGATTCCTTATAACCTACCCCCTTCGTTATGCATGAAATCACAATTTCAAATGCTAAGTTTATTAATTCCTAGACCGAAAGCACCAAGTCAAGACATTGATGTATACTTAGAACCTCTTGTTGATGAGTTGAAGAAACTTTGGATGGAAGGAGTGGCTTCTTTTGACATGGACAGGGGAGAAATGTTTACAATGAAGGCAATACTATTATGGGGAATCCATGACTTACCAGCATTTGGAAATTTATCTGGTTGCGTGACACATGATTATAAAGCATGTCCAGTTTGTGCTATGGAGACCGAGTCAGAGTACATTGGTAACATGGTTGTTTATCCAAAGTATAGAAGATTTTTGAGGGATGACCATCCATATAGATTAATAAAACATGGATGGTATAAGGATACCGAAGATAAAGAACCGCCAACAAGGTTAAGTGGACCATCCCTTTTGGAAAAGCTTAATTGTGTAAAATATTTTCCTAGAAAATTACCAAAGAATAAGAAGCGAACAATATATGAAGCTACCGATAAAAGTTTCTTTACAGTTGGAGATGGTGACATAGAAAATTGTCTTGGTATAAGAAGTTAATTTTCTATGACTTAATTTATTGGAGTAGTCATAAAGTGCGACATATTATTGATGTGATGCATATGGAGAAGAATGCTGCAGAGCATCTTATCAACTTAATGTTTGACAAGGGAAATCAATCATCTAAGTTTGCATGGGACAAGATTCATAAAATAAAATATTGTCAAGTTCTAAAAGATGCCAAACTTCGATCGTGTCTTGGGACAAGATTTGGTAGCCTTGTTACTATTCAATCACCTACTTTTCACATAAAAAAAAAATGAGTATCATATTTTTATGCAATACTTGCTTCCTATAATGGTTCAACATGCATATCCAAAGGTTCGTGAGTTACGACGAGCTATTTTACAAGTGAGTTTGTATTTTAACATAATATGCTCGAAAATTTTAGTTCGAGAACATGTTCAAGCCCCCAAAGATATGATTTTCGAGGCATTGTGTGTGCTAGCACATTATATTCCTACAGACTTCTTTGATATAAGTGCTCATCTTATGGTGCATCTAGCTGACCAAGCTTTGCTATGCGGACCTACAAACTATATATGGATGTATCCATTTGAAAGGTGAGATATTATTTTTACAAGGTTTGTAAACATTATTTCAAAATGACAATTTCTAAATATATGTGATTGTGTACATGTGTGTAGGGCTATGAAAGAATACAAAAGTATACCTAGTAATAAACGCTATATAGAAGGATCAATCGCTGAAGCATATCTTGTTTCAGAATCAGTTAGATATGCAATGGAATATATGTCGAACCAACGTGATGGAAATCATATTTCTGCACAAGCATCCTTTTTAGGTGATGGTGATGATATATATAAACGCCCCATCATTGAAGGCAAATATATTAAGCTAATTAGGATGCAACGTGTTCAAATTCGAAGGTGGATACTTTTTAGAATCGATGTTCCCGAGAGAGATGAATATTATAGGTATGAATTTTCTCTATATTATGATAAATACCGATGACATAAAATAGCGAATGTATTCACATTATAATATCTAATTTGTAGTGCATATCGCTCCTCTTTAGAAGGTGTGTCTCGTGGTAAAAGAAAAGTTTCCACAATGGCAGAAGTAGTTGTACAAACTGAATTTATTGATTGGTCGCACAAAAAAGTAAGTTATTTCAATATGAGAATTGTAGGTTTTGTTCCTTTTATGTTAGTCATGCAAATTTGTTTGTTCCTGACAGCTACTAGAAGAAAAATGCATGAACACAATGTTGTGGCAATATGTTAGTGGTCCAAAGTGGGAAGCCAAAAGCTATCTCAAATATAGAGTGAATGGATATATATTCTTTCCTCAACATTACGACGACACTCTTTTGACCCAAGATAGCGGTGTTTGCATGGATGCAATCACCACATTTGTTGCAAGTGCAAAAAATATAAATCCTACAGACGATGACACTACTTGGTATGGTATCATTAAAGATATCATAGAAGTCGATTATTATGATTCTCAACATGTAGTATTCTATTGTGATTGGATAAACATCGCGGATAAGAAAAACGGTTGTAAGATTTGTACCGATTCATATTTGTTGATGGTGAACTTGAAAAAGCTCAAAAATTCTAATGGAGAGTATGATGAGCCAGCTATTCTAGAAACCGAAGCAGGTCAAGTTTTCTATGTAAAAGACACTCAAAATCCTGATTGGTCCGTTGTTGGACGTTCTTCGAAGCGCATGACAGACAACATAGATGACCACACAGTACCGACCGATTTTCAGTCTGTTATGAAAGAACAAGCCAACTTAGGACCATTATTGAAATGTGTTGAAATGAAATAGATATCATTTTGAAATGAATATTTGTGTTGTTTGATATACTTGGTATTTGGTAAACTAGCATATGAGTTTATGAATGTACATGCTCATGTTATTTGATATATTTTTGGATGCTTTCAGATTGATTTGTGAGCTTTACTACTTCGGTACGAACCTGCACATTATGGAGATTATCAACAAAATTAAAAGAAGTTATATTTTTTTATTTGCTGTAACATCATTGTAATTAATTGGCATGTTTGACTCTATGTGTTGTCTACTTGGTTTATCAAAGTTTGGAAGAGCTGATGTTTTTTGAATGAATTCAGCGAAGATGTCATGCCTGTACTTTGAAATAACATTTTAAGTTTCATTGTATACTAAAATCTTTTTTATGCAAGTCTAAATGTCAAACAATTGCAATGCTAGTGCATCTAAAGGTACAAATGCAGAGCTTGAAGCATATAATCCTCCTCATACAAGTGATAAAAAATACTTAATAAGTGTTGATCTTGAGGGTGTTAAAGGTAAAGATGAAGCTAAATGGAGCTCCAGATGCGGAGCCTTAATTCGTTGTCATATACCGATTGGCTATGACGAGTGGAGAAATGTAGATGATTATTACAAGAATATTTTGTGGCAAGAGCTATTGGTATGTCACGAATTCATCTTATTTAGTCATTTATGTTTTGCACAGGATTTATCCTTAGTACTGAAATTTCTTTGTTAAATAGAATGAATTTGACATGGATATAGATCCCGATCTAGCTCGGCCAATTTTAGAAAAAACTTTTCCACGATATTATCGTACGGTAAAGTCTACTTTGCGGAATAAATTGCTTAGAGTCGGAGGAACCACCATACCCAAGAATATTGCTATTACTAAATGTCCTGCGGACATTGACAAAGTATGGTGGAAAAAGTTTATAGATAATGAATATTTAGATAAAAAAAAAGCAATGTAGGAAAAACGCCGAAGCCAAAGCTAATAATACTATCACTCATACACTGGAAGAAAATCATACCGTAGAGTTTACGACGAAATTGTAAGAAATAGTATAAAAAATATTTCTTGTAAATATTAATAATGAATAGTTAATTAGTTTAAAAATATTTGTTCTTGCAGGTCAAGGAAAATCCGAAAGAGAAAGTTACGCGGACAATGGTTTGGAAGGCGGGACATATAAATAAGAAATCTGGACAAGTTCTTCCATCTGCGGCAAAAGCCTATGTAAATATTTTTACTTTAGTACGAATTACTGATCAATTGTAAAAATTTCGGTAAAGATTTATATGTATACATTGGCATCTTCTTTGCACCTAATTTATTCCATATAATAGAATGCCAGTCAACTGTCTAATTGTAATTTTACAAGTGGTTTAGAGGTTAGGAAAATGAAGATTGTTTTGTTCAAAAGTGGGTGTAAGTGTGTCGAAGGCTGAGGTTAGACTTCACCACAATACGACCAACCACCTTCATACAATTCCTACTTCATACAATACAACCAACCTGAACACACCTACCTACTCCATCAAACTGTGCATTGCCATATCTCCAAACTTTTAACTTCCATAACCATAATATCACATGGGCCGTTTTAAAGCTCGGTTAAAGCAAAATAATTATATTCTAATGTTTGGATTGGGCTATATATAAATATGAGTGAAGTATATAGTAGAGGCATATAGGCTTGAGCTTGGTATGAGCCCATTTTTGTGAAGTGATTTCAAAGCAGAAGATGGAGGCGTGTTTGATGGTTCAATGGCAGTGTTGTTGAAGTCGAGTCAGAGTGGTGCTCGCAGTAAGAGGAGGATCAAGTGTGGGGTGTGTTTGGTTTGGTGATGGTGTAGAGGTATGTAGCAGTAGCAGTTTTATGGTTATGTGACCGGAACTGGTGACGCATGGGATGTTAGGGATGTGTGTAATCAGAGGGAAGGGGGTGACCCGAGAAGGGTAATGGCGAAGGGTAGTTGGTGATGCATGGTCTGAGAAGGAAATGAAGCGTAAGACAGTAAGGCTATGTATGGTATTTGAGCAAGTAGACATGGGAAGTTTGTGTGCTGCTGTTAGTTGGGTGGTTTGTACGGTGTGGATGGAATATGCATAGGCACAGGTGATGGGGAAGATGTGGAATGGTAGTGTTTCGTGTATGGACATCTCAGAGCAGTGAAGTTAGATGGAGGAGGTAGGGTGTTGGTGGACTGTGATGGGGTTGGAAAGGAGAGGTAGTGATGAAATGGTAGTTGTAACAATGCAGTAGTGTAGTTGACCGGGAAGGATGGGATGTCGATGATCAGGGGAGGTGATGGGTGATGTATTGTGTTCTTGGTTTGTATGTGACAGTGGGGATTTGAACTGCATAGATATGAAGTTATGGATTAAAGTTATGAAGTAAGGAGTGATAGTTTTAAAGAACTTTGTTTGCGGTGAGTGTTTGACAGTTGATGTGACAGTGGATATAGGCAGTGACGAAGTAGCAAGTAGAAGTTGATGGTGGAGTGATGTAAATGGTGTAGCAATGTATATGGTAAACGGGTTGGGTTGTTGAAGTGTAGTTGACGATTTTGGTAATAGGGATGAAGTGATAGAAGCAGCAAGTAGGGTGGATGTTGGTAGATAGGAGTTGCAAGTTCAGGCGGGATGGTTATGCAACAATAGCAGTTTGGTAACAGTGGCAGAATTGAAGAGTTGCAAAAGTTTTTTTTTGGACTGTACTTTGTGGCAAGGAGGAGCTGTGATGTCTGAGTTGAAGGTGGTCAGGTGAATTGTGGCATTTGGATGGAGTGCAACAGTTTGTGAAGATGATGTACAGAGGGGTGTGGATAGACAGTTGTTTGAATGTAATTGGGTATTTGATGTGCTTTGAAATTGAAGGTGGTTGAGGAGGAGTTGAAGTGGAGTTGTTTGTGTTGACAGTTGCACTGGAGTTAGACAGTGATTGGTAGTTTCTAATAGAGGTGGCAGTAGTTTGAAGTTGGTTGTTTTTGATTGAGCTTAGGAAGATCATTTATATAGCACTATAGATTTACATGGGGAGTATTAAGTGATGTATGGTTTTGGGATGGAGACGAGTTCAAAATGTCTTCATTTAAATCTGATACGGCCGAAAATGGATTAGTGGTAGTTATGGGTGGTGACTTTGATTGGTGGAGTTAGAAAGTGCATTTATTGTAAAGACTTGTAGAGTTTCATTGATTGGAAAGGTTGTTTTCATTTATTGTAAATCCGCACGTAGTATTGTGGAGTTTCACAAAAATGTGCAATGTTTCCTTCTTCTTCCATTTCTTTTTTTTTAGCCTGGAACTTAAATTCGAACACTCGACTATTCCTACCATTCCCCAACTTCCTGAACCCGAACCAATGCAGTGACATGAACCATCATCCCTAAGTCAACCAAATATCAACGCGATCAACACAATAGCTTTTTCCAAATATTCCCACCTACAGTTTGCAATGTATCGGGCAGTGAAACAGATATGGGCAAATGCATCTCCTCTTTACCCACTTCGTCTTCTGCTCGCAATGATATTGATAGCATTGTAGTTGAATTTGACACTGCTATGCGCACTCCTAATACACAACACAGTGTCAGTCACATAGATATATCTTGATTTTCAATATTTCATCCAATTTTGTTTTAGGATACCTAGCTCAATTTCTTTATGTTGTAAGATTTTTGTTAAATGGAACTTATTTTTTAATTGCGCTTCAAATGGATGTACTAGCTCATTTTGTATAACTGCTACTTAATATATCGGTGAATTTAAGTTCCATGCGGATTTACGAAAGGTTGTTAGACATGAGGGAATGTTTCATTGTTTGATGAGACATCAGCGACGTTTTCCACTATACTACATTACTGGTAGGAACTTTCTCTATCCAATTCTTTTTTACTATTGTGGCTTGTGGATTTTTTTGGTGAGTTTTCATTTATATCTGCACCTGTACATTTATATATGTATGTACTGTACCTTTGTATACCAATTCAATGAATCTACAACAGTTGCACAGATGACTAACTAGCAATGGAGAGTTTCTATCTGTATAGACATGGATATGAATCTATACTAATGGAGAGTTTCATTATACATATTCCTATTACATTTCAAATAAACTGAAAGTTCATGCAGTATAACAACTGCGCACATCTTATTTCTCAACTTAAGGCTCTATCCGGCGGTCCTTTGAGTATTTTGTGCTTTGTACTTTGCACAATATTTATGAACAACTTAGTATTTTATATTGCACAGTATTTTATATCCGCTAATCTTCTGTACGTATTGAATGCAGGCACTTGTGGAGGAAGAGGAAGAAAAACAGAAGTTGGAATGTAGCGGTAACGAGGAAGCAAACACATACGACCTTGACAACAATGCCACCTCTAAAGTTTTTGGGTCTGATAGAAAGAAAAACATATTGTCGCGTAATTAGCTCCACTTCCTCTGCAAAACAAGTAAAGTTGATGCAAGCTTCAAAAGCAATTGCCGATAAGAATAAAAAGGAAGATTTTCGTCAATGGTCATCGGAATTACAAAACCAAGTGGCAAATCAAGTGGCAAATCAAGTGTCGAGCCAAATCAATGAGGCTCTTAAATCATTTGCTTCATCTTTCTTAACTATGGTACCAGGATTACAACATAATCTTAATGGTGGTAATGTGACGTCTATTACTGAAACCGCTTCTAACTTGAATAAATATCCTTCAAATATTGGAGTTGTCAGTATTCCGTCAAATGATGTTGGATCATCTACAAGAGGTAAGCAATTTGTAATGCTACTATCACAGAATACGAAGAAGGATGTAGCAAAAGCTTATATTGGAACACAAACTATGTGTCATTTTAGAGAGATAGTTCCAAATATTGAGAAAGTTGTTTGGATAACAGAAGTTTTAGAACCGGAAGCACCAATTTACGATGGTCCTCAAAATGGGCACCACAAGCTTTGTTAATTTTTCAAATGGGGGCTTTGTGATATGGCCTGTGTTTCATCTTCGCGGTATCTAAAATTCTATTGTAATTTGGATATGATATTGTGGTATTTTGAAATTTGGATATGATATTGCGATATTTTGAAATTGGAAAGTTTGTAGCTCATATTATAATATTATCTAAATATGATATTATTGCATTTGAGATATGGAAGCATCTTAGACTTCATATTGAATTGATATGATGAATTATATATGATATGGACATCATCATTTATGAGATATTATATTCATTTGTTTTAAGAATTAAATATTAATTGTTACTAAATAATCATTTTCCAACACTTATAAATGTTACCGTATATTTCTGTACCAACACTTATAAGCGTTACCGGATATTTCTGTACCAACACTTATAGACGTTACCGAATATTTCTGTACCAACACTTATAAGCGTTACCGTATATTTCCGTACCAACACTTATAAGTGTTAGTAATACGTATGTTTGTAACACTTATAAGTGTCACAAATTAGGCCGCTTCATTCCTCACAGTCCATTAGTAACACTGAAAAAGTGTTACTGAAATTATTTGTAACACTTATAAACGTTAGGATTTGTCTGTTTTAGTGTAGTGTATTTAACTTATAAACCATTATTACAAATTTATTTAGTTAAGGCCCAACCTTAATTAGCTTCCAGATCTCAATTTTCTTATCACACTAGACTCCACATTTTTTTTATTTATCTAATTAAATCTCCTGAATAAAGTTGATCAAAATTAAGGGTGTTACAAGAACCCATTCAGGTAAACCAGAATAGGCTTCTTCATCGACAGAGATGCTTAAGAAAGGAGGATTAACTTCTGATTTTGATCTCAACTTTGTTGCTCCAATCAACATCAATAAAAATAAAATCATCATTGTGAAAGAAGTTGGAAAAATGACAAAGAATAAGTGGAGCTTTTCAGTAATAGCATATGTATTCGAATATCGTCCCCCTTATTATCACTTCAAGGCATTTATCACTTGCACTTGGAACCCAATAGGTAAATTTGAGATATACATTCGAAATAATGGGTATCTTATCATCAAATTTTAAAATGTTGAAGATTATGAGAGAAAAAATGGTAGAACTTATTTCATCAATGGCTAACTTATTATATTGAAGCGATGGAGTAAGAAATTGAATCTTGATAGGGATTTATTAAATACCATGTGGATATGGATTAGATTGCCTGAAATCAATCTAAGATTATGGGGTAAAGATATTTTCGGTGCAATTGCAAGTGTTGGTATTCCTTTAAAGTTAGGTGAATCAACAACAAAGGAAATAAGGTTATGCTATGCTAGAATTCTTGTTGAAATTAAAGCCAATGATGAGTTACTTAGAGAAGCGTTTATTACAATGTATGATGAAGGTAATATAGTTTGCAAAATTGAATACGAATGGATACCTCCAAGGTGTAAAGCATGTGTTTGTTTTGGAATTACAGTAGAAATTGTGTTACTAAAAAAGTATGGAGGGACAAATCCAAGAAGAAACAAACTTAAAGCAAGAAAACAATGCAGATGAAAACATGAATGCTGAAAATCCAGTTTCTAAAAAAAGCTCCGGGTTTGGTTTACAATCAAGAAGTTGTGTTTCAGAGCACTGTAAGTGATAATCGTGGGTCTACTATGAGAAATAATGCAAATTCAGGCAACTCGGAAAGAACAGATAATCAGCAATTCATCAACAAGGAGGATACTGCAAATTTTCGATATAGAATTTGCAAGATCAGATGGTTGATGAAAATATTGGGATAATATACTCAAATGCATCCCCCTCTGCATCTCCAGAAACATATTCTCAGAAGCCTGCTACCTAGGCAAAGAAAATAGAGGATAATACTACATAGGTCATTGAGATCTCCCCACCTCCCCCCAAAGGAAATCCCAAGTTTACTTACAATTACAAACAACACGAATGTTGATTCTTGCCCTCTAAAGAATATAGACTTATCAATTAGCCCAGATAAGACGAATATATCCTTATTGCCAGTCAACATCACTCTTCAGGTAAGAAAGACTGTACCAGATAAGACCATTCAAACTGCAATCAACTTAGTGACTTCTTCCTCCTCTACTGCAAGCAAAAACAAGAAAAAGAAAACCAGAATCAAAAGTTTAAATGATATTACATTTATAGGGAAAATGGAGGATGTTGAGGACATGGAATTCAGGAAAATATATATTATCAAAAATGAAAAATGGGAAGAGCAGCTGAAAGCAAAATGCAAAACAACATGTAAATGTAAAAGAAAAGGCAAAAAGCTGGTGGTGCAAGATGTTGAAGAAAGTTACAGTGCATCACTGTAGCTATTGGTATATCCTTTGTGTATCATTTAAATACGATTCTTAGCTTTATTATCATTATGTCGATTATTACATGGAATGTTAGGGGGCATAATTCTTCTAAAAGAAAACTGGATTCATCTAATTTGTTTTTCCTAGAAAAACTTAGTATCATACAGTTACTAGAACACAAATTAGATAATTCTAAAATTGTTGATTATCATGTTAAATATCTCTCTAATTGGAATATTTCAAATAACAATTATATGGTGGTAATGGTAGAATTATGATTTTATGGGATGCTAACATTCGGAATTTAAGTAGCCAAAACTCTAACTTTCAATACACCCATTGCTCGTTTATAAATAAAGGGGGGTTTCATACGGAAATCACTTTTATTTATGCGTCTAATTCTGAAAAGGAGAGATCAACTCTTTGGAATAAAATTGAACTTTTAAATATAAAAATTATACACCGTTGGCTAATTTTGAGAGATTTTAATACTACTATGCGTGCATTTGAATAAAGAGGGGCAACCCTGCTCCTTTTAGAAAACTGGAACTTATTAATAATTACATGCTTAGGACCGGTTAATGGAAGCTATTTTATTTAGGAATAGATTCACTTGGAAATATGGAAAGTATAGGAATATATATTGCAAACTTGATAGAATTTTGATTAATCAAAATTTTATAAGTTTATTTCCATATTACAAGTATTTCACCTTGCCCCAGGCAACTAGCGATCATACTCCCATCCAAATTTTTCTTAAGAATAACATTTTGACTAAGAAAAATGTTCCTTTCAAATTTATGAATGGTTGGGTTTATGAAGAGAATTACAATGATGTAGCTAAAAACAGTTTATCCATAAATATCCATGGCACTTCCCGGTATAAATTTCATAAATTCTTACAAATTTCTAAAGAAAATCTCAAAAGCTGGAATAACAGTAGAAATAAAAATGAGCTCAATTAGCAATAGCTGAATGTGAGAGATTACAAAATGCTCTTGGCCATGATTGCTCAGACAGTAATATTGTCAACAACTTCTTTTTGGCACAAAACAAGCTAATTTCCTCTCTTTAAGTGCAATCGGTTAATTTATGGCAGAAAGCAAAAGTTGACTAGTTGACCAATAGGGATAAAGCTAGTAAAAAAATTTATGCTAGCATGTCCAGTAGGAAAAACAGAAATGATATTGGAAAACCAATTGATGCAAATGAGAATGTTTTAAATGCTATAAAAGATGTAGAGAGGGAAGCCATTAGTTACTTCCCTAAATTATTTAATTCTAACGAGTATACCAATTATTTTCCTAGTATAAGCGCTAAATTTCTATTAAATGAAAATTGTCAAGACATTCTTCTTACCCCATTTAGATTGAAGGAAATCAAATGTATTAGATTTAATTCTAACTATGATAAAAGTCTTGAACTTGATGGTTTTGGGGCTAAGTTTTATAAAACACATCGGGTTGATATCAATAGTTTTATTTTTGATGTTATTTTAGATTTTTTTAAATATGGAAAGCTTTTAAAAAGTTTCAATCATACTTTTACGACTTTGGTTCCAAAGGTTAAAAATCCTAATAGTTTAGAAGATTATAAGTCCATTGCTTTTTGTAACTTTATTTATAAAATCATATATAACAATTTATGCAACAGAATAAAAGTATTTTTGAAAATTTTAATTTTTGAAAATCAGTGTGCTTTTATACCTAGCAGACTTATAGTTGAAAACATTTTGCTTACCCATGAGAATATCAAAAACTTGAGCATCAAAAATAAAAATCTTATGTGTATTAAAGTTGACCTACACAAAGTCTTTGAGAAAATTAATAGGCAATTTATAATACATATGATGCAACAGATGGGGTTTAACGAAAATTTTTATGCTCTTGTAAAAGAATGTATTGATAATGTAACATACTCAGAGTTAATTAATGGGCCCCTAATGGTTTCTACATAGTAATAGAGGAATTAGACAAGGAGATTCATCATCTCCTTATCTATTCACTATTGTTATGGAATATTTCTCAATTTTAATTGAAATTAAACAAATTAAAAACAACATTAAAGAAATAAATAGAATTATGCCCTCCATTACACATCTTTTATATGCCGATAATTTACTATTGTTTACAAATGTAAAATTGCTAGAACAATAGTGAAAATATTTGAAAAACCGGATGCTCATGCTGGTCTGAAAGTTAATGAACGCAAAAGAAAATTTTATTTCAGCAAAGAATGCACAAGTAAAGAGGAGATTCTAAGCATATTAAATTTTAAGGAAGGAAGTCTGCCAGTCAAATATCTAGATCTGCCTCTATGTATGAATCAGATTAATGGTAGAGATTGCACAAGGCTATATGATATTATTCAAAGTAGGCTTGAAGGTTGGTTTAGTAAAATTTTATCTCTGGCTGGTAGATTGGAACTAACCCATACTATCATCATTGCAATTATTATATATTGGATTCAATCTCATAATATTCAAGTAAAAGCAATTCACAAAATGGAGAAAATGTGTGCTAACTTCATTTGAAAATAAAACAACATAAAATTTCATGGGATAAAGCTTGCACATCTAGGAAAGCATATGGCTTGGGTTTAAGAAATATCAGAGTCTTAAGAGAAGCAACAAAGTTCAAATTATTTTGAAAATTTATTGATGGTAAATCCCTACGGGCAAGGTGGATGAGAGCATAGTATCTTAAAAACAAAAATTTCTGGACTACAAATATTAAAAGTCATCATTCTTTCACATGGTAAAACATTCTTGGTGTAGAGAAATTAGTAAAAAAAACTGTTGGATAGAAAATTTAAGTATGAAAATCAAACTAGTTTATGGTTTGATCCATGGATCTTTGGAAAATCACTAATAAATCTTCTTGGCTACCGAAACATGTACGTTTTAGGTGGGGCTAATGAAAAAGTTCAAAGCATCATCCAAAATCATTGTTGGAAAACACATAATCAACAAGCTGCATTAATATTCAAGTCAGCAATTGAAAAAATTTCTGTAGATCAAAATCTTTAGAAAGATGTATGGATTTGTAAATTGAACACAAAAGGAAATTTCTCTTTCAAAAAAGTGTGGGAATTCATCAAGGGAGAGGAAATAGAGGTTAGCTGGCATAAAGTAATATAGAATAAAGCAAGTTGCCCAAAAATGTCTCGCTGCTCTTATTTTGCCCTTCTTAATAGGTTGTCAACTAAAGACAGAAGTGCCAATTAGACTAAAAATGCAGAAAGCAAGTGTTTACTTTGCAAAAATGATGCTGAAAGTGCAGACCGACTATTTTTTGATCGTTTATACTCCAAACACATATTGTATATAGCTAAAAATGTTTTAAAGTTCAATCAGTATGAATCTGTTCAAAGCATCATGGAAAGCACACAGTATATCCAAAACAACTTCAAAGCCAAATCAGAGGAATTTAGTAAAGCCTCCATAATCTTGACTACTGTTGTATACCATATTTGGAGAGAAAGGAATCAAAGACATCATCATCACAATAAAGAAAACAACAACATATAATTATGGAAAAATACCAACTCAGAGTATCAGGTAATCATCAAAAAATCAAACAAACAACAAAACTTCACTGAATCATCAAACTCCGATATATAGAAAGCTGGATAATTATGAGGAAAAGGTTAAAGATTTCTTACAATGTGGGTAATATACCACTGATATTCCCCATAGGATAATCAATGGCATTAGCCTACATCAAAGTATTGCTTTCAGGTCAAATATGTCAATATTAGAATAAAACAACAGCTCTATAGGATATCTTCCTAGAGGTGGCCACTCCAGCACTGTAAACAGGATGAAATCCTACGAGAGAAGTAGACCAAATCTTGTTAATTCTAATGCTAATTGTAATAGAAATGTAAAGAATAATACGTTTTGTTTACCTATTACAAATGGATGGAGTTGCCGCTCTGCCACCAGTGTTCCTATGGAGACTCATTCACTGCCAAATGATGTACATATCCATCTAAACATTAGTAATCAGAGAATTAGAGATAACTACTACAAAAGTATGCTGAAAAATCAAGTCACTACGCCATAGATGACCTTCTGCAACATTTTTGCAAGGTGTTGCTAACTAAAATGTTGCGACAGCTATAAAACTTTGGTCCTACTGCAACGTTGTATTTTTGGTGTTACCTTAGCCATAAAAATGTGTTGCTCTAGCTAAACAAGTGTAACACGATGCAACATTTTTATATAGTGTTGCCATAGATATATTGTAATTAAAAAAATTTAAATTTTTTTTACACCTCAGCGATCCACACCACCATTTAAAACAAAATCTCAACCGTCGATTCACACCATCGATCCACACCTTACCAATTTCCATTTCCCGCTTTACTTTTCTTTCTCATTCCTCTCTCTGTGAAAATTAGGGCATGCGATTTTTCTTTCTCGTTCCTCTCTGTGAAAACTAGGGCACGCGATTCCAGTTGCTTTGATGCTCTGATTGATCGAATCTAGTGTAAGAAACGTTCCTGGTAGCTTGCTCCTTCATTCTCCTTGATTGATTGCTCGAATTGCTTGGACTTCATCGTCGGGTGTGATGTGATATTATTTGGTATGTTTTCTGCCTTCTGGTTTACTTGATTATTCTCAATTTTGGTTACACTCGCACGCTTTTGCCGATGATGAATTGGGATTTATTTATAGGCTTTATTTCCTATAATCTCGAGTTTAATCTTTCTGTTGGACTTTGAGAAATCTGGTATGTTGGATTGCGATGATGTATTGGTATGTTGGATTTTGGTCCACTGGCTTGATTTTGCTTTGCCGATGATGAATTGCGATGTGATATTATTTGGTATGTTGGATTTTGGTTCACTAGCTTGTTTTTGATTTCTGATCTGAGCTTGTTAGCTCCTTCTGCTGCATTTGTTAAACCAGAACTTGAACCTTTGTTAAACTTGTTCACATACCTTTGTACCTTGCTGCATTTGTTAAACCAGAACTTGAAGTATTTGTATTCTACTGTCCTCTTGAAAACTGCTTCACTTGAAAACTTCTGCATTTTTGAAAATCAGAACTTTGAAAGTGATCTTTGGTTTTATTAAACTGTTGACTAATCTGAACATTGAGTTTTGGTTTCCACGATATATACAAACATATGTGTGTTGAGCTTTGTTGGTTTTGCTTGGTCTGGACTGAACTAGTACCATGCTAACCTTGTTCTTTAACATGAACTAATGCTCCAAGTCCTATGTATATCATATTACTGCCTATGTTTCTCTTGTACATGCCTGATGCATTCACTGTTTTTGCTTGATGGGCTGCCTATGTGTACTGCTGTGTTTCTTGCACTAGCTTGTCTACATTTTGCTGAACCTGGTTCTTGTTTATTTTGTTGGTTGCTTGGCCCTGAGTTGAATCCAGTCAATGGCTCGGGTTTGACCTTGTGCCGTGTCCATTTTTTTTGGCTTGTCTACATATCTGGCTGCACTCGAGTATGAACTTGCACTTGAGTAGTTGCACTTGAGTAATTTCTTGTACCAAGCCTTATGATGCATGTATGTTCATCCATGTACATGCATTTCTTGGTCATGTTATGTTGCTTGCTGTGTTAAGTACTACTTTGTGCTCTTGGCTTCTCCTTTGTGCATTTTTGCCTGAACTGTTGCTTGCTGTCTTCCATACTGTCTTGTATCCATGTGTTGCATTCATGTTTGGCTTATGCACTTGTGAACAGCTGACTTATGCATTCACAGGTTGTCCGTGCAAATATTTGGTCCCTGTTAGAAAAAAATATCAAAAGAAACAACCCAAATACCTGAGGCAAATAATATAACAAAAATATTTTCATTTTCTGTTCGAGTTAAATATTATTTTCCAGATTACTTCTTTTGAATTATATGTGACAGGTATTGAAGACTGGACAGCTGGATACAAGCTTGAAGACAGAGTCAAATCAAATGTGCTTGAGCTTGAAGACTGGACCCGCTACTCGGCTCGCCTTCGGCTCGGCACTCGGCTCGTCATATATTTGTCAGTGTCGGTGTCTGTATAATTTGAAACTGCATATGTAATGAGTGAACTGAGTGATGTAGTGAGGAATATCTGTATATGTGAATATCAGTGTTATATATCATTGAATTGTAAAATAGTGGAGTCAGGAATTTGTACTATTTCAAATGTTGAAATAAAATATTTATTTAAATAAATTACCTTTTGAATATCAAATTCTGTGCAATAGCATTTTATTAAATAAATATTTATTTCTATTAAAAAAATCAAATATGCTCTACATTGTGGGCCCCACAAGTTCAGAAAGTTAATATCTATAGCAACATTTTGGAATGTTGCTACAGACACATATGGATGTTGCTATAGACCCAAATAGGGTTCTATTGCAACAATATTACTTATGTTGCCTTAGATAGTCAAAATGTTGCCTTTGAGGTCTAAGGCAACGACAAAAATTACATCACCCGAAAAGTGTTGCCATAGACCTATGGCAACATTTTTTGGGCCTGACCTAACATTTTTTTTTGTTGCAGAAGGCCATTTATGGCGTAGTGAGTGTATCACTTATTTGTCTGGTGCAGATGACAAAGCAGCAAATCGAAAGAGCAAGTGATTCAAACAAAGACCATTTCCTCTAAATCTCGTAATTTCAGAGATATAAGCATAGATCCAAGGGAAAGTAGCATTCTTTGGAAGATTTAGAAGATCTCTTTTAGAAATACTTACTTATCCAGCGATATTCACCTGGAATCGAACACTCAAGCTACTCGCAAAGGCAAGAAGGAGCCATAGAAGCCTCCTTAAAGTTAGATTGCCTCATTTTCCAAAGAAAAATGGCTGATCACCATCCATCATTTTTGTTCCCTAATTTCTAGGGTTTTCTATTCACGTTTGTATTGTATAAAGAATAAAGGAAGTGGCTAGGGTTAGGTGTATGACAGTGTAATATTGGGTTGTTCATTTGTTAGCATACCCGCTTTCTTGTGTGGGGATATTGTATTCGGGCCTTGGGCCTTATTTTTAATATTTCAAAGAAAAAGTGGTAATCTTCTTCTCCTTTGGATTATCTTCTTTCTGTAATTCTATGCATGTGGATCACAGGCGGATATATTTGATTTTCCATTTGTTGAGTACAATTATGAAATAATATTTGTATCAATTTCATGAAACTGAACCGATGATAGTACTAGGTTTGTATTCAAAGATGATACGAGCTGTTAAAGCATGTTGCTAGCATTTCTCTTAGATGTTTTTCTTTTAAACATGGTAGTTTGTATGTTTTGATTGAGTATTTATTACATTTAGTTTTAATTCCTACAAAATGGAAGTATCCTATCCTGTAAGTATACTAATCTTCTTGTCACTTTTTGTTCAACAAGAATTTTATATAATTTTGAAACCCAACAATGAAAATATAATCATAAGATTTTCTAAAATTTTTTGTAAAAATGGATAAGAACGTGAGAAATGTTAGATACAAACAAACAATATAGAAAAAGAAGAACTTTTTTTTATAGGAAAATAGGGAGGAGGAAATGTTGTAAAATAGTGTAGATATATCACTCCAGTGCACGGTTGAATCGCTCTCTTTCATAAATGTTTTCCCCTATCTCGGTTCATAGAGAGTTGTCAAAAAGTATTCTTTCATGATATAGGGAAGGGAGTTTGAGCGAGTTGTATCACTTGCACAAATTAGAAGAACACTCAAAATGGATAGATGATGCTCATATTAATTTCTTGATTCGAAAATGTAGAAAAGAAGTTATATTTTTTAATGATGAAGAATTGTTGTGTATATATAAGAGGAGGCTTCTATTGGTGATAGCTGTTGAAATGCATAGACATCTTTTAGTTCCAACGTTCATAACCGTTGTTAGCGGAGGTGATGCCCCCCACTAGACCCCTCCTCGTAGTGACAATCAACTTAGATAATTTTACGAAGAAAAATAACTTCCAACGTTCCACCCTTTTTTTCAAAAAAAAATGTAATAGAAAAGTTATTTTGAGTAATTTAAATTGGCTGTATCACCGAATGATTGCCTAAGTACCTTTTTATCAAGCCATCGTAGTTAAAGTAAATAAAATTTGAATATTATTTGCGCATCATCATGAAATTAGTATATAGATGAAAGTAGCTTGGGAATTTAACTTCCACTTAGTGTTGATGAGCCTAAGTATTGTCAAGGTGTTATGGTGTATAGGTCTTGAACCAAGGACCTCATAAGTGACCAACCAGAGTTATCACACATACTAAATTTCATTAATAAGGTGTTGTTTTTTGTTCCTATGCATTAATGGACATGCGTAATATCCTAGTTTCATGAGTGTTATAGACGGTCTAATCTCATAGAAAGCAATCCCACTTCTCACTTATATAGGGAAGTTATACCTTTCTTTATTGATTCTACAAGTCACTACATTATTGAATTAATTAAGAATATACTTCATCGTATATCATGTAGAATACATACACTAGAGTTTTATTAAAAACGTGACCTTATATTATACTCCGGTATACCTACTTAATCATTTTTCAACTTGTCTGTACCCTTTGAACTTTATTTTTCTTTTCTAAACATAAGTAGGGTTCCTATTGAAAAATAATCTCACATGGACCTTAATTCCATTCCTACATATGTTTTCGTAATTATCTCATAGCCTATCTTTTTGTCAAAGATATGCTAAGTTTTTCTTTGATTCTACAAATTCAACCACGATAACTCATCTTTTGAGTAATCCTCCAAGGAATTGATGTTTAAGGCTGAGATGTTTTTGTTTACCATTCAATTTTTTTTTTGCTACTTTATACATAGTGGCTTAGCTACCACAATGTACCATAATTCCAGGAGCATATTTCATTCAAATCAATATATCTATCAATAGATCTTTTAATCATTCAACATCTTTACATGCATCTACAAGTGCTATAAATTTTGCCAACATAGTTGAATCAGAGATGCATTTTTGTTTCTTGGAACTCCATGATATAGAAGCAACATCCATTGTAAAAATCTATCCAGAAGTGAATTTAGAATGACTCTATGTTATTCCAACTTGCATCGCTGTAACCTTCAAGTACCACCGGATTTCCTTGGAAATGTAAGCCATAATTCATTGTCCACCTCAGGTATCCATGAACCCTTGAAATTGCATTCCAATGTTCTCATCCTGGATTACTTGCAAATTAACATAACATTCCTATAGCATATGATATATCTGGTCTTGTGCAATGCATGACATACATAAGACTACCAATCACATTAGCATATTTTAACTGGTCACAAAACATTTACAATTATTTTTCGTCAGCTTGATAATTGGATCTATAGGAGTTTTCGCTATTGTTAGATCTGTGGTTATATGATAAGTGTTAAATAACTCTCGGCAAAATGACCTGTTTCAAAGTTAAATATTTTTCCCAGTTGTGTTTTTTACAAATCCAATCATACAGATTGGATTAACACGTTACCAAACATCAGTGGCTCAAATTTGGTTTCATTCCAAGGTCCTCTGATCTTCGAATGAAGGGTTTTTAGTTTGAATATCGACGAACGGCTATAAATTTAAAATTCAAGATCGACACTCTACGGTTGTTTATTTTTTCATCATCTTCTAGAAATAGGTCAAGTATAATTTGGGTCGATATAAAATCAATAAATATAATTTTCTTTCGATTATTTTATTTTATATAATTTTTTCATGCTAAATATAGTTAAAAATTCATAATTAATTACCCAATAGTTTAAAAAAATATTTTCATTCGTAAAAATGTTACACTAAATCAACATTATCAAAGTTGCTTAATGGACCGGCTAAAAGTCGCGTAGATTGGTCATTGGAGTTAGATTTTCGATAACGTTAAAAATTCGAATTACGCGAAGAAAGAACATCAAAAGTACTAATTTATTCGATCAGAAAAGTCGTTATGTTGAATGGTTGTGCTAAAATATTTTTTTTATTTTTTATTAATTAAACTAGTATTTTTAAACATATTTAAAACGTAATGGGAATTAAATAAATCAATTATTTAATTTGGTAAATAATAAAATGGCTTGTTGTCGCTAGCCGGTGGAAACATTGGACGAGCCGTAAACGCTCGTGCCCCTATCTGCTGCTAAATACAACATATCTTATAGTGGATAGGCTGGTTTGAAACCAACTTGAGTCTAAGCCGACATGAATGTGTCGGTCGAAGAATAGCTGGATCAACTTTAATTGGGCCAGATCGTGCCTTAATCGGCTTGCTGATTACTTGCGAATAAATTGAGAAATATTTTCTCAACTCTCCGACAACAAACTCATCAACATCAAGGCCCGTGTCTCTTCATCAACATTGTAAGGCTGATGACTTGCTCACAATTACCTGAAAGTCATTAAGGAACTTCATATTAGACTCTCTTCTAACAATCAAAGTCTTGTTTGTTGAAGAGTTCTTTGCATAAATTTCTTCTGACTTCTTTCAAATTGCACAAGTAAATGTTTCGTTAGCAACAATATGAAAACTATACTATCCAATAAACATCAAATTACTGCAACAAACTTCTTATCCAAAGTTTTCCATTTTGTTTCCATTATATCACCAGGTTTCTCCTCTTTGTTCTCCAATGGTTGTTGAAGATCGTTAAAATACAAAAAATCTTCCATTTTTTCCTTACATAACCCTTAATTTCTCTCATTATGATTTTCAATACTTATCTTATTCATAATCAAACACTATTCAGAAAAATTTATTTAGACTATGATACCAATTATTAAGGTTATCGCATTCACAATTTCGCTTGAGAAAAGATAAGAAGCAAAGAAAATCAGTGCACAAATAATTTACTCCAAACCTAAAATTTATTAAACTCTTCAAAAATAAAATATAAAACAACAATTTGAGTACCGGACTTAAAGCCAAACACCTAAAACAATAGTTTCTTTAGTCTGAAATATAACAATTATTTAATTGACGACTAAGTCACTATGTATATGCCAACAAATAAATTATTGCATCCAATTTGAGAAAGGAGTCCCTTCTCTTTTTGTATAACATGGCTCCAAATATGCACTAAGTTAGACAAGTCAAATATATGCTTTCCTTCTTTATGTTTATTTTCTATAAATGTTATTTTGTATCAAAACTCACAATAATACTTGCTTTATAAATAAATGATACAATAGTCAAACTAAAATAGTCTCTATAAAAAAGTCCATAAAAAAATTTAAATGCTTTCCCTACATATTTCTTCTTTCAGCTAGTAACAATAACTTGTTTTATCAATAACAAAATTAATGAAAACGGACTAAATAACAACACAATGTTAATTACCGCACAAAATTAATAATAAATTAAATGGTATATTAGCCTGGTGAAATAACCAAAATTGATCATAATTAATTTCCATTTTTTAGTGGAACAACTAAAAGCTACAATTAATGATAAAGGAAAACTAAATATATAAAATGAATAACAAATCAAAATACAAAGCAATTACTAACCACGAACATGAAAAGTCAAAATAAAAATAAAAAAGGAAAAAAAGAGAAAAAAAATCAAAATGTTACAAGTCTCTGTTTTGAATGTCTTTGTAAAAAGTTTTATATAGTAATGAATTTGTAAATTCGATCTATATTTTCTAGGAACAGAAAATTCATGTTAATTTGAAACTTTCCAAAAGAAAACTCAAATTGATTTGAACTTTTTGTATATTTTTCAGAAATTCTACAAAATTTGGTAATGGTGAAAAAATGTAGTTATTTAACTAAAATATACTAAAATAGCGATTATATCTACTTAGTGATAAAGAAATTCAACATTATACTTTTGTTTTCTTCGAAAAACGCAAATCGATTTGTATTTTTTATTAGAGAAGTGTAAATTAATTTGCGGTTCACATTTAAGAGAAAATAAGGATTTGATGACAAACATCATTGTTCCAATTGATTAACGTTTCGACTTTGGTGCGGAAGATCACAGATTAGAAACTTGTGTAGCGTGATAATCACCTTTGCATACATTTACCTAACCTTTATTCTAGAAATTTTCTTACATTTACGTCAGAATGGGACCTGACACGCAAAGAAATTTTGTGCAAAATTTTACATTGAACCTTTATAGACTTTTGATAATGCATAATCAGTATTGCTTCAAGTCAGATCCTAACATTCGGTTTTATTTAAATTGCAACATGTTGTCTTTTTAGCAATGGCAGATTAGAGAAAGATGCCATAAGAGAGGCGTAAAAGTAATCATAAAACTGAAAATATCCAAAATAAAGTAAGACTTCTACACATGGATTTCATAAACGAAGTCCAACCAATGAGTATTTCCCCAATGTAAACCCATGAATTCAAAGACATAAAAAGAATTATTATGCATTTGGGATGATATTAAATTCAACCAACAACGGGCTTACAAGCATTTCAACACACATAATTGAGAAAGCAGTCAGAAAATATGCGGTTTTACCAAATATTCAACAAATCAATGCACACTGAACTCAACTCAACCACCAAGTTTATATCCTTGACAATCCACAATAGCAATTTAGAAGAAACAATTGATTAAATCAAACCTTTTGAGCCATGGCAAAATTGAGTGTTCTTCATGCAGTTACCATCATCTTTATGATGTCAGTGTTGATTCATTGTAATAACGGTAGGAGTCTTCCTCGACCGCCTACTCTTGTACGTGCACCACAAATTCACTGGTCGGCAATAGTTCCTCCACCACCACCACAATCTTGATCCCTTTCGTCGGTTCAATGCAATTCTAGTTCTACTGTACCAACTGTTCAAGTTCCTAATAAGAAACATAATTAGTTCGGTATGTTATATAATGCCCACTTAGCTAGTACAATGCCATGAACTAACGGTCCACTTTTATCTTTTGGAAGATTATCTTTTTTTCTGTAACTCTATGGGACAGAAAATAACGTACTGATATATGGTTCTTTGTTTATGGAGAATAAAGTTGAAATATTTGTAACAATTCAATATAAATGAACTGGTGATGTTTTTCTTTTTTGGAATATCTTGTTTATGTAATTCTGTGTGACAGAAAATCCATGAATGGGTATATTTAATTTTTCATCTGAGAACCCCTCAAGAAACTCAAGAAACCAAACAATTGTACTTGTTACTGAAGCCAAACAGTCTCAAAACAAGACATCATCTTCTTGGGCAGATCTAGTAAGGAATGGAGGTTTAAATTCCAGTTTTGATTTGAAATTTGATACGCCTATCTAATTAGACGATAAAAGTGTTGTTGCAATAAAAGAAGCAGTCATCAAAAGAATTGAAGAAAGATGGGGCACTTCAGCTGTTGCATACGTGTTTGGAGCACGCTCCTATTATCATCATTTCAGAGCTTTCATGGTAAGAGCATAAGCTCTTTAGATAAATTCAAAATTTATACAAGAAACAATTGTTTCTTTGTGATAAGATTCTCGAACTTGGCCGACTGTGATAAAGTGATAAATGGAGGTCCCTGCTTTATAAATGGAAAACTGATCATTTTGAAAAAAAATGAGCAAGAAAATGATTCTTGATAAGGATTTACTTACAACAATCCCTATTTGGATTGGATTACCAAAGTTGAATTTAAGGTCATGGGACAAAGAGTCATTTAATGTGATTGCTAGTGTGGTGGGAATACCAATAAAACTTGACGAGGCAACAGACAATGAATCCAGAATTAGCTATGCAAGAATATTGTTGAGATTAAGGAAAATGCTGATCTACTAGATGAAGCTTATATTACTATGCACGATGGTGAAAACTTAATTCAAAAAATCGAATATGAATGGATCTTGAAGCTTAGCTGTATGAAATATGCCTGTTTTGGGGATTTCACAAAAATTTGCTCAACAGGACAAGTTTGGAAAGAAAAAGCAAATGCAAATTTAGGTGCAGAAATGAATAAATCTCAGTTTTCAGAAAAATCAGAATAGGTGCAAAGTTTTTTAAATAAAGAAAGGTCTGAATATGTAAGCAGTTATCCGGTAAACATTTCAAAAAATCCTACAAACAATATTCAAGAAAAAGAACCAGAGGATCTAAGAAACAATACAGTTTCAAAGAAAATACATTTTTTGAAACATAAGGATGATTCTAACAGAAGTAAATCGACAGAAATTTTGGAAAATATGGAAGATGTTGAGCAAATGGAGATTACTCTATCTCAGCAGCATCAAATTCAAGGGACAATCAAGAAAATAATGTTACTATAGTCAATCAGTCCATGCTGCAAAGTCACACAAACATCACTGAAGGAAATGGAATTTGTAACAATAAAAATCATTAACATCCCAAATGGATGTGCAATATAATTATTCGTAGAAGTTCCACAAATGTCTTTAAGTTTTGTAATAAATTACGAAATTGTTTGAATTTAAATTCATAGATATAAAAGAATAAAGTATATAAAATTCGAATATGCTCAAGCCATCCTCTATATTCATATTTTAATTCTATTACAAAAGGAGCCATATGAGAAAGAGAGAGAAATTAAAGTGTCCTTTTTCATGAGGGGGTACATCTATATTTATAGAGGTAGGATGAGGACATGTTTGCTCTAACTCGTAATGTGGAACTAATAGCTCCATAGAAATTGTGAAGGAATGCGAAGGCTTTGAAAGCTTTGTGAAGGAAAATGATTTAATTCTCCTTGAATTTGCTTTGTGGATGACTCTAATCTTTCTTTATTTGCTTGACCTTTAATATCTTATATTATATATGTGGTGTGGCATCGATAATCATAAAATATTACTTCGAGTACTGATTTACGGCATGCTTTTGGTCAACATTCTTCATAAATTTGGTGGCATGCTATCTTGATAAGTCATAATGATGGCTTCAACATTGTTAATATCCTTGTGGGTGCCACATTGTCGTTATTAGTCTTTGGTGCCTCCGTAGACAAATGATATGCCAATGAAAGTCATACAAAGGGCTTGCATTGATGGAGGAAAGAAACCAACTCTTGTGAAGCCCCTTTAATGTTTACGAAACCCCTTTCGACCCTGACAAAAGCACCTTCTTCACTGGTTATGGAAGGCATGGTCAAAGTTTGAGTCAGTCCAACTCAACCCTTGCGGCGGCCCTCGCAATAATAAATGCGGGAACATCCCTAAGTCAACAAGTGCGGATGCACCAACAATCAACAAATGCGGAAGTCTCAATCAACGGATGCGGCATGTGGAAGAAGAAGTGCCTTTGATGCTTATGGAAGTGCCATGTCAACACTTGCAGAATCTTCCTTTCTATGTCATCAATAGCCTTCTTTCAACACTTGTAGAACCCTTCTTTTGGTGCCTTCTGAAGCCATCTACTTTCATACCTTTATTCTTAAATGAATTTTATGGTTAATATTTAGTCCCCTTTGTATTAAACAGGGTTTTATTCTTTAGGACAAAAATCCAAGAATTCTCTTTTGCATTGTTTCATCTTCAATGATTTTCCTTATCAATTTTCTTTTCCAGCAAAGTACAAAGTAGATAACATTTCTTATTATTAATTTAAAATCTATGTAAAAATATGTTTGGCAGTTTGTTCATAATATTATTGGAGATAGTATTAGAATTTCTGATAACAGAATTCCAAAAATCTAAATTTGGAAATAATGGAAATTAATAGATCATCATCTGGAGATAATAGGTGATGAGAAACCCACAGTTGGGAAAGATTGAAGACCAAAAATTCTTGTTCGGCAATAATAGGAGTCCCGAGATCCAACTTTGCTAATTATGGGTGAAGATAAGAAATCTGACTCTGGTTATATTAACAGAAGACCGGAAATTTAATCATGCAATTAATAATAGGGGATCAGAAATCCAAATCTGGCATTAATAATAGAAGTTTAGAAATTCTCTTCTAGAAATAATAATAATAGAAGTTTAGACGCCATCTTCTGCAAATAATTGATAGAAGACCAAGAGCAATCATCTGGTAATAATAAAAGTTCAGAAATTATCATCTGAAAATAAGTCATTGAGGACTGGGAATCCTTATTTAGGAATAAATAATAGAAGTACAGAAACCCTTATCAAGAAATAATAATAATAGACGAAGTACAAGAATTATCATCCAAAAATAATAGAAGACCCGAAACCCAGATTTGGATAATAATTTAATAAGTGAACTCGAGAAATCATCTTTTGGAAATTAATCGAAGGCCGTAAATTCAATCTAATAATGAAAGTAGTCCGAGAATTATCACTTTGAAATAATAGAAGACCATAAATCCATTACTCGTAATAAGAAGGAAAGTTTAGAAAACATTATTTGAATAATGTAAGTTCAGAAATCCTCGGCCTTGGATGTCTTAGTCCATTATTGTCCAGTACGCTTGGTTAGCTTATCCACAAGCAGGACCCTTGACTTACCCGACCTCCCTCTAGGAGGGGCTCCATCCAAGCCTTATAAGCAGGACTGAAGGCTTGTCCGGTGCCTTGACCAGGCCATGGCATGACGGGATCAAAGGCTTACTTTGTCCTTCCTCTAGAAGGTGCTCCAGCAAGGCCTTATAGGCAGGACTGAAGGCTGGTTGGGGCCTTGAACTGGCCATAGCATGGTGCGTTCTAGGGCTTACTCCGTCCCCTACGCCTTGATCCGGCCATAGCATGGCACGATCAAGGGCTTGCAGATGCTTTAAGCTAGCCATATTATGATGTTGAAAAGGATTACTCCAACCTTCCTCCAGGAAGCGCTTTGACCTGACCATCTTGGCATGGACAAAGGCTTATGATCGTTTAAGATAGTTTTCAAATTTAAGAAGAATTTTACTCTCGACCATGTATATTTTCTTGAAAAGGCGCTTTATTCATCCACTGTTGGGAACATGGTTACAAACATTTTGTGTCTCTTTTTGCATATCTTATTATTTTCTCATTAGAATAGTCGGTGCATTTTTTTTTAGATCATTCCAAGCAAAAATTTTGGAGTATCCAATATCATTTTAATAAGTCTTCTTTGAATTTGTGATCGTTGCATCTTGATATCTTTTATCAATACTTGGATTCTTATGACCATTTAATACCTTAACTTTAGAAAAGACGCTGTTTATTACGCATGGAGAATTCGTCTTCTAGTTGGTTGACATTCCTAAAGTGTGAATAGTATGCGCCTTTCAATAAAAGTTTGCCTTTTAGTGAATTAATGTCTTTTGGGGGGTGATTTTCCTTTCTTGACCCTTAGGATTTTATCAGTAGTTGACATTTTTGTTCCCATTGATAAGATTCCATAATCATTCTAGATGCTCTGCATTGGAATTACGAATGTCTTAGAATCTAGGTCAAGTTGTGATGTAGTTGTAATCCAAGATGCTTTCCACTGATATTTAATCTCACTTTCCCTTTTCGAATGGTCCGTGTAGATCTAGAATTACAGCTTTGCTTCTAAGTTCTTGGGTCGCTTCCTTGTTTTATTTTGATCTATTGATCATCTAGTTGATGATTCTTTATTCTTTGCTCTTCTCGGCTTTGAAGATCTTGTAACAATCCTTTCTTAAGAATAACTTCTTTTATCTGGAATAAGAGTAACCCATTTTAGAATTCTTCTGCTTTGTCTGATTTGCTTATTTATTCTAGCTGCTCGTGATCTCTGCTTTCGGTGAATTATTTGGAGGTCATTTAACTTCTATTCCAATGTTTGCTAAAGGAATCTTGTATAGCGCTTAAATTCTTATAGGAAAAAGTCTGATTTTTAACAAAAGGGCTTAACGGCCACGATTCTTGAATCAATAGTTCTTCAGTCGAAAGTAGACTTTTCTGATCAGAGCAATTGCAGTTCAAATGGACCTTGATAAAAATAGTTGGAAAATCATAGTTTGTTATGTTCCCCTTAAGGCGCAAAATTATCCGCTACAGATACTGCAGTCATCTGTAGTATCAATTTCTAGCGACAAAATACGGTCACATTAACAATACTCAGTTTACCACCTTGCAAAACAACTTTTGCTTTTTATTTCAAAAACAATAGTCTATGTTTATTACATAATTTCAATCATTTTCAATATTTCATAGTTCAAAGGTTCTGCAAATTCTTTTTCAAAATATATAATTATATGGACTAATCAGTCTAACTTTCTTCAATGGATATTTTTCTTAAAGGTGGATTATGGTAAAACCATTTGAATAAGACTATATACGGGTGTATACCACCATGCTTATAAGTTATAAAATTATACCTCATTGGGTTTTGCTTAATAAAAAGAAACAAATTGTCTATGATTCTGAAAGGTCATGATTCATGAACTGATAGATTCTATAGACAAGAACGTACTCTGTTGAATCACATATTTTGATTCATGACAAAGCAATGAGTTATACTATATGGATAAGCGACTAAGCGACAAAAATAAAAGGAATTATGCTGTTCAAACTACAAAGGAGACAAGGCTACAAAACTAGGTATGGTATGTTGATTTATTGAAGTTTTTTAGTCTTAGTAATGTTAAAATCTATCCTCAAGTAGTTAAGTTGTTTTAAAACTTTAAAAAAAAAATTAAAATATGCAAATAATGCTTTGACTGTCAGATCAGTCGACTGACTGTGTATGGCCAGTCGACTGAACCTGTATAGGTGCACAGAAATGCTCTGTTTTTAAACAACTTTGAATATTTAGTTGACTAATCGTTTTGGGTCAGTCGACTGAATTCTTTCAACAGCTATTTTTTCTGAATGGACACTTCTTTTCGCTAAAATTCATGTTCTAATATGAAGAGATATGGATGCTTCTGTTGATCAGTACTCTTCATGAACGGTTGCATCTCTTTAACTATTATATAAACACACAAAATCCACTTCACAAATCACCAATTTACTGATTTCTTTCTGATCTTACTTTTTACTATCTTTGCACTCTAAAAGGTAATCACAACTTTCATATATTGCTTGAATCTTTGAAACAATTAACTTATTCTTTGAATCTAAGTAATATTTTTCCTTTCTAAATCTTTATACACACATATATACTTGAGGAAAGATTATAGGAAGGTCGTACATCAAACACATATCAGTGTTGTTAAGAACACAAAGTGTCAAAGCAATTCTATTGAAACTGTTGAAGTCCTGTTCGGTTGTTCAGGCGGGTAAAGTCATCTTTCGGTTGTTAGAGGCGGAAAAATCACGTTCAGGTGTTGTATACCTATTCCTCCGGGTTAAGAGAGGGTTATTGTGAGAAATTCCAGAGGGAAGTCTGGGACTGGACGTAGAACGGGAAGTTCGAACCAGTATAAAAATTCCTGGTGTGCTCATTTTTATTTACTTTGCTATTATCATCTTTTTCCACATTTATATTTAATTATATTCCATATTACACGATCCTAAGTGATTGCTAGCTACACAGTAGTCACTTTCATTTGGTACCAGAGCAAGCCATCTTATAACCGTTACAAAGTTATATGATATTTTGTTAATATGGAAAACAACACCAACAATACCACTAACACTGTCACTAACACTAGTTTTATTGAATTTCAATCCACTGCACGACCTCCATTCTTTAGTGGTTTGAACTATAATTATCTGTCTACTCGTACGAGAATCTATATGCAATCTAATAGTTTTAAATCAAGGAATATCACACAAAATGAATACACTCTTCCTACTGGAGAATATTCCACTTGGTCAAACACACAAAAATTAGATGCTACTTCCAATGCTAAAGCTATGAACATGTTTTTTTGTGCACTAGATAGAAATGAATTTGATCGTGTTAGCATGTGTCAAACTGCTTATGAAATATGGAGAACACTTAAAATTACTCATGAAGGAACTAACAAAGTCAACCAAAGCAAAATCTCCATGCTTAAAAATCAGTTTCAAAACTTTAGAATGAAACAAGATGAATCCATCAATAATATGTATTCTAGATTTCAAGATATCTATCATTCACTATTAGGATTAGGAGAAATTTTTTATGATTTTGATATAGTATCAAAAATCCTAAACTCTTTAACAGATGAATAGGAAAGAAAGGTCCTGGCTATTGAAGAAGCAAACGATCTTACAACTATAAAACCAGAAGAGTTAATAGAAAATCTAATGTCATATGAAGTGAATTTGTAGGCAAAGAAAGTTCAAGCTCAAGATAAGAAGAATCTAGCATTTCAAGCAGAACATGATGACTCTGACTCGGATGAAGAAGATATGGCATTTATCGCTAAGAATTTCAAAAAGTTTTTGAAATTCAAAAAGAATAACAAAGGCAAGAATTACAAAAATAATTCTAGCAACAACATTAGCAATAAACCATCATCGTCTGTCATGGAATGTTATGAATGTCATAAGAAGGGTCATATGAAGAAAGATTGTCCAGAGAAACAGAAAAACAAATTCAAGAAGAACAAATTCAAGAAGAAAGCATTTTCTGTTACATGGGATGATTCAGATTCTTCATCATCGGAAAGCGACAGTGATAGTGATGCAGAGCAAGCAAATGTATGCTTCATGACTACAAATGATGATGTAAGTGAACTAAGTTTTGGAGATTTAGTTGAACATAATTCTGACTAGTAAATTTTGTAAAACAGACTACGAAACATAATAAAGAGTTACAAGGAAAACTAAATAGATCTGAATTAGAAATTAATATGCTTAGAGATGAGAAGAAAATTCTCGAAAGAACTTGAAAAATCTCAAGAGTCTGATTCTAATTTAACCTCTCAACTTTCCATGATAACTCAGGAATTAGAAATTCAGAAGAATAAAAATTATATTTTATCAGTTGAAGTAAATGATTTAAAATATAGCACTAAAGTTTTAGAATTAGAAAAATCTAGTCTTAAAACTAAGCTAGAAGATATTAATAAAAATATTTCCAACTTTAATAAAGGACGAGAAAATCTTTCTAAAATAATAGAAAATTCTCAGTCAAATTCAAAGAAAATGGGATTAGGATATAAGAAAATGGAAAAACCAAAGAAATCTAAAAATAAGTTTAAAAACAAAATTAAGCAAGATTTAAAGAAAACAGTTTCTAAAAATGTTAAAACTATTAAAATATGGACTCCTAAAAAAATAACTTGATTAGGAATAAACATATCAAAACATTTATAGAAACTGTTCATAAAAATAAGAATTATATTTTTAAAGGGAATTCTAAACCTTCTTGGGTTTGGTTTCCTAAGACCTAACTCTTAGGACCCTAAAAAGAAAAGTGGGTACCATCTTAATTTTTATTTTTTGCAGGTACCACTTAAAAAGAGAGGAAATGGATTCTAGACAGTGGTTTCTCGAAACACATGACTGTTAATAAAGACATGTTAACAAACATAGTCTACTCAAATGGAGGATCGATCACTTTTAGAGATAATTCAAAAGGTTATGTCATCGGCAAAGGCGATGTGAGCAATAACGGTATTTCTAACTCACCTCTCATTACTGATGTTTTATTAGTTAAAAACTTAAAACATAATTTATTAAGTATAAGTCAGTTATGCGATAAAGGTTTTAATATATCTTTTACAGAAAATAAATGTAATATTTCTGATGAAAAAACAAAATTTAATTTTTGAAGGTATAAGAGATAAGAATATCTATATTTTAAATACGAATATAAATCATAACACAACTATGTGTTTAGTAGCTACAGAAAATGATTCTTGGCTATGGCACAAAAGATTTTGTCACATAAACACTAACACTATTAATAAATTAACCAAAAATAAACTTGTTAAGGGACTACCTAATATGAAATTCAAAATTGATAATATCTATGATGCATGTCAGTTAGGAAAATTAACAAAATCTTCTTTTAAATCTAAGAAAATCATATCTACAACACAACCACTTGAACTATTACATATGGACCTTTTCGGACCTACTCAAGTTCAATCTATTAATTACAATAGATATGTGTTTGTTATTGTAGATGATTTTTCTGGATATACATGGACTATTTTTATGAAATATAAAAGTGATACTTTTGAAAATTTTAAAACTTTTGTAAAAAGAATTCAAAATATAAAGAATTTTAAAGTTAAAAATATTAGAAGTGATCATGGATGCGAATTTGAAAATGAAGCTTTCGAACATTTTTGTAACAAAAAGAAATTAATCATAATTTCTCCTTTCCTAGAACACCACAACAAAATGGAGTTGTAGAAAGAAAAAACAGAACATTACAAGAATGTGCACAAACTTTATTAAATGGAAGCACTCTACCTAAGCATTTCTGGGCAAAAGCTGCTGCAACTGCTTGCTATTTTTTAGATCGTGTTTCTATTTGACCATTAACAAAACATATTCCTTATGAACTTTTAAATGGTAGAAAACCAAATATTTCATATTTTAAAGTTTTTGGTTCAAAATGTTTCATACTTAACACTAAATATCAGCTTGGAAAATTTGATCCAAAATCCGATGAAGGTATATTCATAGGATATTCGGAAAGAAGCAAAGCTTATCCAGTTTTTAATACAAGAACTAAAATAATCAAAGAAACACTTCATGTTCATTCGATGAAAATGTCAAAACTTCTTCCAATCTTACAAATTTGAAAAATAATACAAATAAAATTCTGATAAATAATTCAGAAGATGATGATATTATTATTCAAAATAATAATTCAGAAGTTTCTTTAGGAAATGTAAATACTATTAATAATGATAATATAGTAAGATCTTCTCCAAGAATTCTTAGAAATCACCCTATTCAAAATATAATTAGAGAAGTGAATTCAAATGTAAGAACAAGACATCAATTAAATCAAATGGGCCATGTAGCTTTTCTCTCTAATATAGAACCTAAAAAGATTAAAGAAGCATCAACTGATGATTATTGGATTATAGCTATGCAAGAAGAGCTAAATCAATTCGAAAGAAATGAAGTTTGGGAATTAGTTCCTAGACCAAGTGATCAATCTATCATTGGTACAAAATGGGTTTTCAGAAACAAAACTGATGAGCAAGGTAACATTATAAGAAATAAAGCTAGATTAGTAGCACAAGGTTATAATCAAGAAGAGGGAATAGACTATGAAGAAACGTTTGCTCCAGTTGCAAGACTAGAAGCTATACGTATTCTACTGGCTTTTGCATGTTTTCATAAGTTTAAATTATTTCAAATGGATGTTAAAAGTGCTTTTTTAAATGATTTTATAAAAGAAAATGTTTACGTTGAACAACCTCCTCTATTTACTCATGAAAAATTTCCAGATCACGTTTATCAACTTAAGAAAGCTTTGTATGGTTTAAAACAAGCACCTCGTGCTTGATATGACCGACTTAAAAGCTATTTATTGGAATCTGGTTTTGAGATTGGGAAAGTTGATCAAACATTATTCATTAAGAAAACTAAACAAGATATTTTAATTATTCAAATACATGTTGATGATATTATTTTTGGTTCAACAAATGAAAAATTATGTCAGAAATTTTCGACTATCATGACAAATGAATTTGAAATGTCACATATGGGAGAACTATCGTATTTTCTTGGATTACAAATCAAACAAATGTAAAATGGCATTTTTTTAATCAAGAAAAGTATTATAATAATCTAATTAAACAATTCGGTATGGAAAACACATCTGCCAAACCAACCCCTATGAGTACAACTATACATCTTGAAAAAGATGAAAATGGCAAGAGTGTTGACCAAAAACTATATCGTAGTATGATTGGATCATTACTTTACTTAACTCCTAGTCGACCTGACATTATGATAAGTGTTTGTTTATGTGCTCGGTTTCAAGCAAATCCTAAAGAATCATATATGCGAGCAGTTAAACGTATAATTCATTATCTTAATAAAACCAAAGATTTAGGATTATTTTATCCATAAGAATGTCCTTTTGAATTAATATCATACAGTGATGCTGATTTTGGAGGAAGTCGGACAGATAGAAAAAGTACAAGTGGAACTTATCATTTCATTGGCCGATCTTTAGTATCTTGGTTTAGTAAGAAACAAAATTTCATTTCACTATCGACATGTGAAGCAGAATATATATATGCAGCTTTAGTATGTACTCAAGTAATCTACATGCAACAAACATTACGAGATTTTGATATAAAATTAAATAAATCTATAATATATTGTGATAACACCAGTGCAATAAATTTATCTAAAAATCTTGTCAATCACTCACGAACTAAACACATTGACATTCGTCATCATTTTCTTCGTGATAATATTGAAAAGGATTTAGTAAATTTAGAATTGTAAATTCTAAAAATCAATTAGCTGACATTTTCACTAAACCTCTAAATGAAAATTGTTTTATAAGATTAAGAAGAGAACTAGGTATAATTTCTTTAACAGAATTATAAAAATTTCTAATTAATTTAATTTTAAAAAAAAAATTGGTACTCGAACTATGCACCTCGGGTTTGATAAGTCTATGTCTTTACCATCTCCCTATTCATTGCTTCACATCCACACCTTATACATATGTTTCTTTATATATATTTTTTTAAAGATAATTTTCAGCCACAAGTTCTTTTTGGTTCATTCTCTTCCTCTCCTTTTTCAAACTGCACGTTCAACCATCATTTTTTAACTGTTTTTGACTCCTATATATTCCAGCTCTCAGCGCTCATATCTCCATCAAAAAGAAATTTATATTTCAAACATATTTGTTTCTTTCTCCACCACATAAACTTCTAAAATCAAAATGTATTCATCACATAATTCATCAGATGGATCATCCTACTCTTCTATCAACTTTGAGACTCCATCATCTGCATCATCAAACCTACCTACACCTACTCCCACCCATGAACCTACAAGACCAGCAAGTTATCGAACGGGTTATACACCCGAGAAAAAGAAAGCTAGACGGTTCCTGTTCTTTGGTTGTCCTCAAACCAAGCAAAAAATTGATGATCTTCATCATTACCAGAGGGAATCGATAACGCTTTAGCGCGAAATGTATTATGAACAGAAAATGAATTCTAGACGTCTGAGTTTTCTTGAACAAATTGGATGGAAGTTCTGCGGTTCATCTTCCTCTTCAGTTCATCAACCTACACCATTGTCAACTCGAAATCCATGGGATAGGTCGCCTCAACCACCACCTGTCTCTCTAAACTCATGGGGCGTGGAAACAGTTGGTCACCACTACAACCATATGTAAAGAAGACAAAGGACGAACCGACGAACTTCAAATCTCCATCATCTTCTTCTTCCAAATAACTTCATTCATTGTCAACTTTTAAAATTGTTTTTTAATCTTACATTGTATAATTTTTTTTATATATAAAATATATTACTCTTTTGTGTTCAAATGTGACAAATTATGCTGAATAACACATTCAATCGACTAATTAATTCGATCAGTTGACTAAAACTGCATATTGTATGTTGTCATACACTATTCAGTCGACTGATCGAATGCAACCAGTCGACTTAATAAGCAAACAGAGAGCAAATCTGTTATTTTAGTCGACTAGACCGGTTGACTGAATCTATAGAATAACTCTCGGGAAAGTAGTTCATGCACTATTCAGTCGACTGATCAAATACAACTAGTCGACTGAATGACCAAACAGAGAGCATATTAGTTATTTTAGTCAACTAGACCAGTTGACTAAAACTGCTGCAGAGCTCTCGGGAAAGTGGTTCAGTCGACGGACCATAAATATTTAGTCGATTGAATTCACAGCTGAAACGTACTTTCCACTTTTTTTACCTACTTTTTACCCCTAAAACCTTCACATCCTCTTTTACTTTTTACTTTTACCTCCAATCTCCAGAATTCCAAAACCCTAGTTCCTAAAATTTTCAAAAATTTCTTCAACTCTCTTGATAAATTCAAATGGCCCCTCGACAAACAAAGAGATCTATGCATGCTTCTTCTTCCTTCGAGCCAATTGATTCACAAATCGCTCAATGGCTATACGATGCAACTACAGTTCAACGATGGAATAAGATGAAAGAAGCTCGATTCTTTGAAGGTCCTTTTGTTGTCTTTCCTAATTTTACGTCGTATATAGGATTCAAGAATTAGCAAGAAGAAGCCATTTAGAATCACTTTTAGATCATAATCGAAACAATATCAAGATAAATCATATCTTGGTGAAACTCTTCTATGCGAACTTAAACTTAGGCCATCAATACCCACGCAATCGTGACAATTGCGTTTGGAGTTTGGTATGTGGGTAGCAAGTGTTTCTCTCTTTAGATAGAATCGGTCATATTCTTCGTACTTCGAAAAGAGGTGTTGAGTTACAAGAATTGAATGCTGCCGTAGGCGAGAGAGATGAAGTAAGTCATCGATTTCTACAAGATGACATGACCGAGCTTAAGTCTATTGCATTACGACCCACTGCCAGAATAATGCATAGAGCTTTGATGCACACAATTTTACCCCACACTGGCTCGTACGAGCTTGTCTATCCAAAAAACTATAAAGCATTATATGCTATTTGGAGAGAAGTTGAAGTAAATTGGCCAAAACTCATTCTAGATGAATTTCTGACATTCAACCAAGGTCGTATGAATATTATTTATTTTGGTGAATATATTATGCGGTTGCTTATGAATCTCCAGGTTCCTATTCCGAAATCCGATACCTCTATTCCAAAAACCTTGAATAATCGCACCATTAGCCTTATGAAACTACCACCACGACCTCTCACTATTATGAGCTTTCAAGAATGGAAATCTCGACCTCGCCGAGAAACCTCTACTCAACAACAACATCAATCATGAGATGACATCCGTATGCCAACTCCATCCCAAAGTACTCGGGAATCTATTGATTTAATCATCAGGAATCAAGTTATCTTAGATTCCCATATTAAAAATCTTGATAAAAAGATTGACAAAAAGTTTGATAAAATCAAGAGTTTCTTCGGGATTTTATGGGATGTGATATCATGCTCCTCTTCCACCGCTATGGAGGTTTCTCAACGTGATCCAGGAAAACGCCCAGCTCCTCACTTTACTTGGTCAACGTCGAAAGAACATACCAGTTCCGACACAGACGAAAATGGTGGTGGTAGACAATTTGCAGGAAGTTCCTCCAAGGGAAAAGGACCAATGCAAGTTGAAGAAGAGGAGACAGAATCTGATTCTGAATGAAGGTGTTATCTTTTTTTAGTGGTAGTAAGTTAGTTATTTCCTTGTTTCGTACATTCTATAGGTTTGTATTCGTAACATTTGATATCTGTTGTTTCTGTGATTGCATCTAGTATTTTATTTTAATTCTATTATGTTAGTTTTACACAAACATTATCTTTTCCTTTTTGTCGATGACAAAGGGGGAGAAATTTGTAAACTAACATTTTATGCGGGGATTAAAAGTATCACCATATATTCAGGGGGAGATATATAATGCCCGTTATATATTTCTCAAAAATAGTATCATATATAACAGGTGTTTTCATCAATCAAAAAGGGGGAGAATGTTGAATCACATATTTTGATTCATGTCAAAGCAATGAATTATACTATATGGATAAACGACTAAGCGACAAAAAGAAAAGGAATTATGCTGTTCAAACTACAAAGGAGACAAGGCTACAAAACTACGTATGGTATGATGATTTATTGAAGTTTTTTAGTCTTAGTAATGTTAAAACCTATCCTCAAGTAGTTAAGTTGTTTTAAAACTCTAAACTTTTTTTAAAATATACAAATAATGCTTTGACTGTCAGGTCAGTCGACTGATTGTATATGTCCAATCGACTGAACCAGTACAGGTGCACAGAAACGCTCTGTTTTTAAACAACTTTGAATATTCAGTTGACTAATCATTTTGGATCAGTCGACTGAATTCTTTCAACAGCTATTTTTTCTGAATGGACACTTCTTTTCGCCAAAAGTCACGTTCTAATATGAAGAGGTATAGATGCTTTTGTTGATCAGTACTCTTCATGAACGGTTGCATCTCTTTAACTATTATATAAACACGCAAAATTCACTTCACAAATCACTAATTCACTAATTTCTTTCTGATCTTACTTTCTACTATCTTTGCACTCTAAAAAGTAATCACAACTTTCATATATTGCTTGAACCTCTGAAACAATTAACTTATTATTTGATTCTAAGTAATATTTTTCTTTTCTAAATCTTTATACACACATATATACTTGAGGAAAGATTATAGAAAGGTTGTACATCAAAAACATATCAGTGTTGTTAAGAACACAAAGTGTCAAAGCAATTCTATTGAAACTGTTGAAGTCCTATTCGGTTGTTTAGGCGGGTAAAGTCCTCTTTCGGTTGTTAGAGGCGGAAAAATCACGTTCGGTTGTTCAGGTGTTGTATACCCATTCCTCCAGGCTAACAGAGGGTTATTATGAGAAATTCCAGAGAGAAGTCTGGGACTGGACGTAGAACGGGAAGTTCAAACCAGTATAAAAATTCCTGGTGTGCTCATTTTTATTTACTTTGCTATTATCATCTTTTTCTGCATTTATATTTAATTATATTCCATATTGCGCGATCCTAAGTGATAGCTAGCCACACAGTAGTCACTATAATACTCTTCTATAGGAATCCTCTTTAGTAAAACAACCTTTTTTAAACGAATATGGTATCATATGAAGAATTAAAGCCTTATATATAAAGAAGTATACTGGTATTGCAAAGATTAAGTTATAAGAATTTGAATATATGAAATTATATAGATTTGTACATAAGAAATTTAATATCCAAGGCCATATCCATGTAGTCATCGAATTTTCTTGATCAATTAATGTTTCATGCTGTTTCCTGATGTGGTTGGAGTTATTTCATTGCTTGTAGCACAAATCCATTGTACCTCGTTAGTGTTATTTAGAGTCGTTCAACTTGTTGTAAAATCCTTAATGCTTATTTCCTATTTAGCTCGACGTACCCATTCCTAAACTTGGAATCTTGATGTTCTGTATATATTTATCTTCTAAAATTCGGAGTTCGTCCGAAATTCAGTTTTGAATCACCCGCATTCTTCCTAAACATATCTGATTTCATGTATTACCTCGGAAAACACATGCATCCATTCGAAATTCATACTTATAAGAAATTTGATACTTTCGGAAAAATAATGTATGATACAAATAAAGCATTATGAAACCTCATTTATATTGGAAACACGTACGGAATATTCTATACCCAACATTCGGTTCACTTATAGATTTAAAATTCATATGTGTAAAAAAATCATGTATTTATGAAAATTGTATATATTTTATGTTGATACTTGGTTTTGATTCATGACACAAAGCTATCACTACGACATACGGATTTGACGACTGTTGCGACAAAAAGAGAATATATACTACAAGGAGACAAGACTTCAAAACCGGTGCAATAATTATATTATTTCAATTTTTAGTCCTAGGTCAATTTTGTTAAAATCTCTCATTGATTATGTATATATTAGTTTATATATTTAATCATCTTATTCTCGAATATTTTATACATATATAAGTATATAAAATATATAAAAAGTGTTTAAAGTTGTATATATTACTATACCTATGTAAACTGTGCAAATTGCACAGATTTTACCAGGTCAGTCCACTGACCCAGAGGTTCAGTTGACTGACCTTGGAAATTCTGTGCAACATGCACAGGTGCACAGATATACAGATTTATATTTAAAAATTTGTTTGAATATTCAGTCGACTGACCCAGAGGCTCAGTTGACTGAATTTCTACAACAGTTACTTTTTGAAAAGACACGACTTTTTGTGAAGAGTTACGAACCTCTACGAAAAGATTTAGACGCAACACTTCAATCGAAACGCTTCATCAACAGTTGTTGCTTTCTAACCTTTATAAATACATACTCCAACTTGATTTCAAATCACCGAATTACAATCGAATTTTCTTATCTTTTTGATATAACTCTCTGGAATCTATTTGCTATTATATTTTCAATTATTCTGCCTTAAAGCGATATTATACCTTTCTATTCTTTATGAACTTCAAATATACATATTTATACTTAAGGGAAAGATTATAGGAAGGGTGTACTACAAGTGAAAAAATCATGTTATTAGAACACACAAAGTCAAAACTATTTTTGTATTTGTTAAAGTCCTGTTCTGTTGCTCAGGCGTGTCAAGTCCTCTTCGGCTGCTGAGGCAAAATCTTGTTCTGCTGCTCAGGTCCTCGTTCGGCTACTCAAGGGTTGTATAGATCTGTTCCTCCAGTTAAGTGAGGGTTATTATTTTAGTGAAATTCCAGAAGGAGTCTGGGACTCGACATAGGACAGTGCTTCGAACCAGTATAAAAATTCCTGGTGTCATTTTACTTTACTGCTTTTATATTCCATACTATTTACTGTATAGCTATCATCACTACACTTTGCATTAGCATATATCCATATTATACAATCCATAGCACACTTTCATTTGGTATTAGAGCAAAGTCATCATATAACCGTAACACATTTATCTGATAATCTAATAATATGGACACCAACACTAGCACTAGCACTACCATTAACACTAGCTTCATTGAAGGACAATCCATTGCATGTCCACCACTATTTAATGACATGAATTATAACTATTGGGCCACACGAATGAGAATATATATGCAAGCAAATGGTTTTGATTCATGGAATATAACTCAGACAGAATATATTATTCCTACTGAAGAGTATTCTACTTGGTCAAATACACAGAAACTAGATGCCACAGCAAATGCAAAAGCCATGAATACGTTGTTTTGTGCCTTAGAGAAAAATGAGTTTAACCGTGCTAGCATGTGCAATACTGCATATGAAATATGGCGTACACTCAAAGTTACACACGAAGGAGCTAACAAGGTCAAACAAGGCAAAATATCCATGCTCAAAAGTCAGTTTCAAAACTTTAGAATGAAAGAAAATGAATCTATAAATGGTATGTATTCAAGATTTCAGGATATCTATCATTCATTAGTAGGATTAGGAGAAAAATATTCAGATTTTGATATTGTATCCAAAATCCTTAACTCTTTAACGGAAGAATGCGAAAGAAAAGTTCTTGCTATTGAAGAAGCGGACGAAATTTCCAAAATAACTCCGGAAGAGTTAATAGGAAATCTAATATCCTATGAAGTGAATTTGCAGGCTAAACGAGTTCAAGCTCAAGATAAAAAGAATATAACATTCCATGCAGAACAAGAAGAATCAGATTTAGACAAAGACGGCCTAGCATTTATTGCAAAAAACTTCAAGAAATTCTTGAAATATAGAAAAGGAAACATAAGTAATGACAAGAGAAGTTTAAACAGCAATAAACCACCGTCATCATCAGTTATGGAGTGTTTTAACTGTCACAAAAAGGGGCATATACAAAAGGACTGTCCAGATCAAAAGAAAGAATGTCGAAATAAAAGGAAAGACAAATTCAGAAGAAAAGCTTTTTCAGTTACATGAGATGATTCAGATTCTTCCTCTTCTTTTGGAAGTGAGAGTGACAGCGATAATGAACAAGTCAACGTATGCTTTATGGCCAAAGATAATGAGGTTAGTGATTTAACTTTTGATGTTATGATAGAAATAAATTCTGAATTATTAGATACTTTAAAAGTCTCAAAAGAAAATATAAAGAGGCTATAGAAAATCAGAACAAGGCAGAATTCGAAAGAGATATGCTTAAAGATGAGAAGAAAATATTGGAAGAAGATCTTGAGAAAACTCAAGAATCTCTTTCAAATGTTAATTCTCAACTTATATTATTGAGTCAAGAGTTTGAAACTCAAAAAGAAAAGAATGATGGTCTTGTTTCTAAAAATATGTTTTAAAAACTAATATTAAAATGGTAGAACTAGACAATTCAAGTCTAAAGAGCAAACTAGAAGGAATCACTAAAAACGTTTCAAATTTTAATAAACGAAGAGAAAATTTATTTAGAATTATTGAGAATTCACAACCTGTTAACAATAAAAATGGTCTAGGTTATAAGAAGAAAGTCAAGAATTAACAATCTAGTAATTTAAACAAAGTTAAGTATAATAAAACACCCACATCATCAAAAAGACTAGTTTCTAATACTATAAATGTATGGGTACCTAAAACTAATAACAAGTTAATAAGGAAAAAGTATATTAGCTCATTGATACAAGATGTTCATAATAATAAAAATTATATTTACAAAAGGGATACTAAACCCACTTGGGTTTGGTTTTCTAAGACCTAACTCTTAGGACCCTATTAAAAAGGTGGGTACCAACGTTATCTCATATTTTTTGCAGGTCCCACTCAAGAAAAGAGGAAAATGGATACTCGACAGTGGTTGCTGAAAACACATGACAGGAGACAAAGATTTCTTAATAAATATTATATACTCAGATAGAGTTTCTGTCACTTTTGGAGATAATTCCAAGGGATATATCATCGGCAAGGGCGATGTAAGCAATTACGGTACATATAACTTGCCTCTTATTACAAACATTTTATTAGTTAAGAATCTAAAACATAATCTATTAAGTATAAGTCAATTATGCGATAAAGGTTTTAAAATATCTTTCTCTGAAAATAAGTGTAATATCCTTGATCAAAATCAAAACCTTATTTTCAATGGAGATAGAGATAAAAACATTTACGTTTTGAATATGAAAGTTAATCATAGCTCAGACATGTATTTAATAGCTAAAGAAAATTCATATTTCTGTTACAGTCTAGTATGGGGACTATATTATATGGTAACATCAACATACTAAAATTATGTATAACACTTAAATTTTATAAATATACTTTACTCTTTATTATGCACATTACATTACATAAGATAAAATGAATAATAGAAAAACCAACGAACTACCCTTTTCCTTGGCTAAATTCAAGACAAGCCATTTATTTCTACCTTCTTTTACTCTAACTTAGCCTATAAATAGATATGCCTACTCTATTTTTTTTTTTATATACAATCAAACTGAAATACAAACAAACGAATTTTCAAGATGTCAACTTCTTCATCTACTGATTCAATTGAAATTCTTGCCTTTAACAATTCACCAAAGACTCCCGTTCATCAAACTTCACCATCTTCTACCAATCATACCAGATATACTCCGGATAAAAAGAAAGGGAAGAAAACGATTAACATATCTCAAAACACTAAGCAAAAAATAGACGATTTGCATCACTATTAACAAGAACCACTGACGCTTCAACGTGAAATGTACTACGAGCAAAAGATTAACTCCAAATGATTAGGAATTATCGAGTATATTGCTATGAAGTTTTGCGGGGCCTCTTCACATCCAATAGACGAACATGCTGTTTCTCCTATTAGACGACCTTCAACTTCATCCCCACCGCGACCACTGTTGTCACCAAATTTATGGGATCGGAATGAAGAATCGAATGCTCGTCGCAAACAACTAAAGGGCTACAAAACGCCAAGCCCTTCAAAATAAACGTAGTTGTTATTAGTTTTGTTTTATTTCCGAATAATTCTACTAAAATATGTATGCTTTGTTTTTGGAATAATTCATTTCTATTCATATCATCAATATGTAAACTAATTATAATACTTAAAAATAAACTTACAACGTTCATATGTATGAAAATTTTATAAAATTTTACTCAAGAAAAATTGACTGTAGAAATTCACCTAGGTCAGTCGACTGAACTAGGGGGTCGGTCGACGGACACAGAAGTAAATTTTTTAAAACCATGGTCAGTCGACTGGACTAAAAGGATGAAAATTTTCGATTTTCAGCTTCAGTCGACTGAATCGTAAATCTGAGCAACATTACTGTTCCTACCCACTCACTTTCCTCCTTTTAACTTCTACTTTACCTTTCTCTCACCACTCTCATTTCAGATTTCAACTTTTCCAAAACCCTAGCTTTTCAAAAACTCAATTTTTATCCTCCAAACATTCAAATTAATAGCTCCTAAGAAAAATGGGCAAGCTTCTTCATCCTCTCAACCTCCTTCGAATGAGCAAATCCAAAAATGGCTATTCGATTATACCACAATTACGAGGTGGAGGAGAATGCAAGATTCCTGCATCTTTGAAGGTTCGTTTGTAAAGTTTTCCGATTTCTCTCCGTACCATATACAAGAATTAGCTCGTAGGAGCAATTTGGAATCTTTATGCAATATTGACGATAATAAGCACAAAATTAATCAAATAATTGTCAAACTATTCTATGCAAATCTTAACTTGGGTCACCAAACTGTTCAAAATTAACAGGATTGTGTATGGAGTCTAGTTTGTGGAAAATCCATCTTTTTCTCCTTAGATAAAATGGCTCATATTTTAAGATCCTAAAATGATGGCATAGAATTGAGCAATGTTGATTGTGATATGATCATTCGTGACCATATAAGTCAATTTTTTTAGAAGACGACATGCACCAACTCAAGTCCATGTCCTTAAGACCAAAAGCAAGAATTATACATCGCGCGTTAATGAAAACTGTAACTCTATGAACCGTGAGTTATGAACTTTTCTATGAACATGATTTTAAAGCCTTGTATGCTATCTTCGGAAACATTAAAGTCAATTGGTTACGATTAATTCTTGATGAATTCTTAAGCTTCAACAGCGGTCGAATGAATGTCATCTACTATGGTGAATATATTATGCGACTTCTAAAGGCTTGTGAGATTCTGGAACCTGACTCACCGGTTTCTACCGTTGGATATTTAAATTCTCGCACTTTAGCATTAATGAAGCTACCGGTTGCTTGACCACCTCCTCTCATCACTTTCAAAGAATGGACTCAACGACAGTTATCTCAAGATCAACCACAACAACATGGCGAAGCATGTCACGGTCCATCCCGCTAAAGATCAACTAGTCGTCAGCATGACGAAATTTTGATTCCCAATGCAGGACTACCTCCACATGAGTCGATTTCTATGATATGCCGTAACCAACAAATTCTTCAATCCCATATCGCTAAAGTAGACAAAAAGCTTGATAAGGTTAAGGGATTTTTAACGAAGTTATGGCATGCTATTTCATGTTCATCCGGCACTTCTACGGCTACACTAGGTGATTCGAGTAAGCAACCCGTCTTTACTTGGCCTTCCTCTTCCGATGATCAAGCAAGTAGCAGCGATGATGGTGGAGGTGGAGGCGATAGTGGTGGTCAGACATCACATGGTGATAGGGGTAAGCAACCAATGGCATAAGATGTAATCTTTTTATTAGTATTTACTTCGTATGGCTTGTATTAAATAGCCACTCTATTCATATTATTTCAAAGACTCTTGTTTATGGAAGTTTAATGTATGAATGGTTGTTTCCTTCATATATCTATGACATTATGGCTTTATGCTTTTATATTCCTTATTCCTTTTTGTCGACGACAAAGGGGAAGAAATATTATTACCAACGTTGAGAATGCAGGATATAGAGTGTCAAAGATTCAGAGGGAGTAAGTATTTATATTATATATACAATCGAAATCTATATCTATTTATAGGTTGTCATCAATCAAAAAGTGGGAGAATGTTGAAACTTGGTTTTGATTCATGACACAAAACTATCACTACGACATACAGATTTGACGACTGCTACGACAAAAAGAGAATATATACCACAAAGAGACAAGAATTCAAAACCGGTGCATTAATTATATTATTTTAATTTTAAGTCTTAGGTCAATTTTGTTAAAATCTCTCCTCGATTAAATATATATTACTTTATATATTTAATCATCTTATTCTCAAATATTTTATACATATATAAGCATAAATATATAAAAAGTGTTTAAAGTTGTATATATTACTATACCTGTGTAAACTGTGCAAATTGCATAGATTTCACTAGGTCAGTCGACTGACCCAGAGGTTCAGTCGACTGACCCTGTAATTTATGTGCAATATGCATAGGTGCACAGATATACGGATATATATTTAAAAATTTGTTTGAATATTCAATCGACTGACCCAGAGGATCAATTGACTGAATTTCTACAACAGCTACTTTTTGAAAAGACATGACTTTTTGTGAACAGTTACCAACCTCTACGAAAAGATTTGGACCCTACACTTCAATCGAAACTCTTCATCAACAGTCATTGCTTTCTAACCTTTATAAATACATACTCCGACTTGATTTCAAATCACCGAATTACAATCGAATTTTCTTATCTTTCTGATCTAACTCTTTGGAATCTATTTGCTATTATACCTTTCTATTCTTCATAAAGTTCAAATATATATGTATTTATACCCGAGGAGAAGATTATAGGAAGGGTGTAATACAAGTGACAAATTCTTGTTAGTAAAACACACAAAGTCAAAATTATTTTTGTATTTTTTGAAGTCCCGTTCTGTTGCTCAAGCATGTGAAGTCCTCTTTGGCTATTGAGGCAAAATCATGTTCTGCTGCTCAGGTCCTTATTCGACTACTCAAGGGTTGTATAGACCTATTCCTCCGGGTTAAGTGAGGGTTATTGTTTTAGTGAAATTCCAGAAGGAGTCTGGGACTGGACGTAGGACGGTGCTTCGAACCAGTATAAAAATTCCTAGTGTCATTTTACTTTACTGCTTTTATATTCCACACTATTTACTGTACACCATCATCACTACACTCTGTATTAGCATATATCCATATTATACGATCCATAGCACACTTTTATTTTGCACATAATATACATACAAAATTGTATATATTTATGCAAGAAAAGCATACCCCTGCAACAGATCTATGTTTAAAAATATTCAAAACCCACTCAATATTGGGTGTAATCGGGTAAAATAACTTAAGTGCAATTGGTAGTAAAATTTAATAATTATAGCAAACATTCTTGAGCCCACATAGGACATAAACCACTCAATATTTATTTATGTGTATGAGACTAAAGTACATAACCCAATCACCCTAATGTCCAACCAGTGACATAGACTGCTTCGTGCAATATTTTCTCATTATTCGATCACCCTTGCCAAAATCCAAAATCTTCTCCAGCCGTTGCAATCAAAGCTGAGGTCATGAAAATCAATGCCTTAATGGAAGGATGGGAATCAAAAGTTTGAATATCGTCGGTCTAACTTATGGAAACATAGAAATCCCTAACCCTAAAAAAAATTTCGGGTATTATTTTATTTTTTTAGATTTAAATCTTTGATTTTCTTTCTATGACTTCTCCAAATGTTTGAGTTATATAATTTTTTGATTTTGGTACTTCCTTTTCGGACAATGAATTTTTTTTAGTGTTTGTAGAGCGAAACAGAATTTTGAACGAATTCCGGCACGGTCACCGCCGGAAGCAAAACGAGATGACCAGACTTATGATGTGCCAGCTGGAATCCTGAACCTTGCTAAATACATATGCAAGGAACATGCACAATTTTTTGTTTTCACTCTGCACAAATTTTATAATTATCCATCCTTCACCTTCAAGAATAAAATTATTCATCGTCATCGTCGTCGTCACGAGTCCCAATGTCACACCTGGATGCGTACAATGGAAAATATTTAATGTAATGTCACGTGTGTCTCACGTGAATGATAAAATATTTAGTAAAAACAACATATGTTTTGCATGTGCAAGTCAAAATAATCAATACAACATGCATGAAGCTATATACCTAAATGTATAATCATCAATGCAAAAAAAAGTTTATTCCACTTTTTAACTATTATTGCTTTTGGAAAATATAATAAAAACATCAAAGGAACTAAATCTATCTATTATATTACATATAAAGTTAAATATATAATTTTTCTTTATCTGCTTTCATGATATTTCTTAAACTCAATAATGAATTTTTCTCTGTTTAAGGTTTTTTTCATATTCACCATTCAGTTACTTTATGTTTGTCTTTAACTCTAGGTGTTAATCGTCTCCCCTTAACTTATATATGTTTATAATGGTTGTGTAATGTTTACGTTGGTTATTTCTTGCATGTGATAATATATATTGGTACTATTGCTTGTTTGGTGTAGCCGGTTTGGATTATACAATATTATATTGTGATTTGTTTTGGATCGAGTCAAATGTAGCATAATTTGCCAAATTTTGATTCAGTTTGGCATAGGAAAGACGAAACGAAAATCAAATTTTTATATTAAAAAGAAAAATACGTAATGCTTAAAAAATATTAAACGTAAGGAAGGCGTAAGGTAAATAGAATGGAAAAACATACATAAATATGCCAGAATGTAGGAAACCGTGAAGGATCAAAGTTGAGTTAGGTTTGGAGGCGTCCAGATGCTTTCCTTAAAGCAATATTTGCCTCGACTCGCTCAGAGTTCGCTAACGCGTTGATGGCAAACTTCTTCGTAGGATACAACAAAACCCGAATCCAAAGAGCAGCAATTTCTGTAGATTTGAGGGAAATTTATTGTTTATGAATTAAGAAGAAGAGAAGTTGGAAAATAAAACCGACATTGGAGGCGTATATATAGAGCACGGACGAGTGCTAGGTGAATGGGTGTGACCATTAGAAAACAGTCATAATTGTTTGCAATCAGTTCAAATTTAAAGAGGAAAAATTAGGTTCAAAAAGTATGATAGTTGGTACCCAACAGTCATACCATTTTCGGTCCCCTTCTCGCACACACATACATGCAAAATGCTAAGTGCTTTTCGTGCGTGTGTGTTATGGCAGTTCCCCTTTCCCTTCTTGTTTAATTATTCTAATTGATAGAGCTTATGATGTTTCATATATATTTATATATACAAATATTAAAACATTTTTCCGATGTGGGACTAATATATTTATTCTCATCTTCAATAACAATCTACCTGAACAATCCCCCACTAGATTGTTTCATTGAAAATAATCAGTTATATCTTAGCTTAAGATTACGCATCATGTATAGTATCATTCGATTAAACCATATATTAGTGCAAATATCTCAAGACCTTAAAGAAGAGCTAGGCGGTCTTAACTTAAACCGAGTCTCCGTCGACTTATAAAGTCGAAAACATTACACACATAACCTTATTTTACTAATAAATTTCCCTTCCTAAGAGCACTGCTATGGCCATGTGCTCTATCTCGGCTTAATGAACTCTTACAAGAGTAAACCCAATGAACTCTTGCTTAGAAGCGGCACCACTTCCAAGTTCATAAATGTAAATTTCAATCCATTTTAAATTCTCTATTACTAGACTACCTAGAATTTTATTAAAAGTTTTCAACTCAACCCCTTCATGTCTGTAATAGTGTGCACTGAATTAACTTAGTGCCTTCCAATCATATGATAGGTTTTAGTTACCCATTAAACCTTAAAATTAAGTTAGTTAAGAGTAAGGTTGGGTTACCACTATCATTGACTATTCAAAAGATAGGGTTTAGGACCTATTCTAATCGATGTGGACCTTACCATTTCTCTGGTCATGGCTTTTGTGAATGGATCCGCCAAATTATTACTTAGACCTTACATATACGATCGTAATTATTCCATCATTAATTATTTCTCTTAAATACTCAGGTATGAGACTTATATGTCTCCACTTTCCATTGTATAGATTATTATATGCTCTAGACATAGTTGCCTAAATATCACAATGTAAAGCTATGGCTGGCATCGGTTTCGGCCATAACTTAATATCCAATAACATATTCCGTAACCATTCGACCTCTTTTCCAACGGCCGTAAACACTATAAATTTAGATTCCATAGTAGAGTGTTAATGCATGTTTGTTTCTTTGATGCCTATAAAACAGTACATCCTCCAAATGTGAAAATCCAACCCGAAGTTGATTTATCATTGCTAGCACCGATTATCCAACTTGCATCAGTATAACCCTCTAATACGCTTGGAAATCTATTATATAAGAGTCCTATAGTTTTGGTCTTTTTAAGATCGCCATGGAGTCTTTAAATTGCTTTCCAATGTTCTATTCCAGGATTGCTGGTATATCGTGTAAGTTTGCGTACCGCATATGCTACAGTAGGTCTTGCACAATGCATAGCATACATTATACTTCCAATGGCGCTAGCGTACTCAAGTTGAGCGATGCCTCTTACTTCATTTTTACTTAGATTGATACTTGAATCTATTGGGGCAATTTGCATCCTTGATTTTTAAGTGCCCAAATTTCTGAAGCATTTTTTCAATATAATGCAATTAGCTTAGTGCATAATTTTCACTAATTTTGTTAACTTCTATCCCCAGTATTGTGTCGACTTCATTTAAATCTTTCATTTTGGATTGCATGGGTAAATATTCTTTGGTATCTTTTAAGCCTTTGATATTTACGCTAAGTAGTAATAGATCATCTACATACAGAGAAATGACGACTCCATATTTTTTGGTGAACTTAGAGTAGATACATTTGTCTGCACTATTATATTTGAAATCGTATTCTAAATCTTCGAGTTGAATTTTTCATGCCACTGTTTGGGTGCTTGCTTCAAGTCGTATAGTGATTTTTTTAATTTGCAAACCTTGTTTTCATTACCTAGAAGTATAAACCCTTCAGGTTGCTCAATGTAGACTTCTTCGTTAAGTTTACCATTTAAGAATGCTGTTTTTACATCCATTTATTGTATGTGAAACCGATAGATTGACGCTAAACCTATCAATACTCGAATGGATGTAATTCTTATCACAGAAGCATAGATTTCGGAAAAATCATTTCCTTCCTTCTGCCTAAATTCCTTGGCTACCAATCTACCCTTAAGAGTTTGTACGCTGCTATCATTATTATGTTTCTTCAAAACACCAATTTGCAGGCGATTGTCTTTGATCCTTGAGGTAAGTCTATTAATTCTCATGTGTTGTTTGGTAAAATTGAGTCCATTTCATCATTGATTGCTTCTTTTCAAAAGGCAGAATCTCTAGATGCTAAAGCCTCTTTATATATTTTTGGATCATCTTCTTTATTTAGCAGTATAGGTATCTTATTAAGAACTTTGGTTCTAGTTCCTTCCATAAGAAATGCTATAGCTTGAGAAGATACAAAATCAGGACCAAAGTTTTTCTCTTTTATAATTTTTAGTGTCCTTCTTATTTCTATTTGTTCTTCTATCACCTTTCTTTTATTATTAGTAGAAGACGTAGGACCATCTATTGGTGTTTGAATGATATCGAGGCTTGTTAACTAAACTGTAGTTGAATCGTCTCTGAATTTATTTTCCATAAACTAAACATCTCTTGATTCAACAATCGTGTTAGATGATAAGTCTATCAATTTATATGCTTTGGATTTTTCAGTATATCCTATGAATATACTTTTCAAGGCTTTTGGACCTAATTTAGTCCATTTTGGATCAGTCGCCCTATACAAGGCAATACATCTCCACACCTTTAGATATCTTAGATTTGGTTTTGGACTATTTCATAACTCATAAGGGGAGACTTTAGTTTTCCTTGAGGTGATTATATTATGTAAATGACATATGGAGAGTAATACTTCACCCCGTAAGTTAAGTGGTAATTTAGCATTTAAAAGCATAGAATTCACCATATCAACCAAAGTTCTGTTTTTTCCTTTCAGCCAAACCATTTTGTTGTGGCGTGTAAGGAGCTGTGTGTTGATGAATAATTCCATGTTCTTCACAGAAGTTAGAAAATTCGATGGAGAAATATTATCCTCCTCTATCACTTCGTAAGATCTTTATTTTTCTACATTTCTTATTTTCAACTTCAATTTTATAGCGTTTAAACATACCAAAGACTTCATCCATATTTTTAAGCAAATACACACATGCGTATTTAGAGAAATTGTCAATAAAGTTAATGAAGTACCCTTTTCCACGTCTGGTTAAAACTCTATTTAATTCACATATATCGGAGTGAACTAAATCCAAGAGTTTCGATTTCTTTCAACACTTGGAAAGGTTTCTTAGTAATCTTGGCTTGTATACATATTTCGCAGTTATCATGCTCATTACCTGTAACAAAAAAAAGATCATGTTTAGATATATATTTCAGAGATTTATAGTTTAAATGTCCTAAACGCGCATGCCATAGAGATAAAGAATAAATAGTATAAGTAGAATGTTTCTTTATTTCATTAATACTAAGTTTGAACATCCCATTATAAGCATAACTGTTACCCATAAACATCCCCTTTTTTAGATAGAATTAAATTATCAGCCTCCAAGACTGATTTGACGCTGCTTTTGCATAAGATCGATGCAGAGACCAGGTTCTTCTTGATATCAGGAACATGTAACACATTAGTGAGAGCGATCTTCTTGTTAGAAGTGAACTGAATCTCCACATTTCCATTTCCCAGAACTTTTGCACCCATTCTCGTTTCCCATAAGCACTTCTTGTTGATTTGTAACTTCCTTATAAGTTTTGAAAAGATCTCTTTTTTTTTCTTCTATTGTTGTAAATATGAACCAATGCACTAGAATCAAACCACCAGTCTGAAGTTTTTTGTTTCAGCAATAGCCATGTGCAAATCGGTTATCATGCCAATCTGCAAATCCGAAATCATAGCAATGATTTCTTAGTTTTCCTTAGAATCAACCATATTTTCACTTGTAGAGTTTCAATTATTCTATTTTGGAGGAGCCCTGCGCTCTCACTTGTAGTGCCCAAGTTTACCACAGTCAAAATATCCCTTATTCCATTTGTCTTTTGGATTAGAGTTGCTTCCCCGCTTGCTCTTCTTGTTTGGCTGAAAGTTTTGGTTTTGACCTATCTTTCTCTTCATTCCATAATTCGCATTATTCATGTTAGAGGAGAGAAAAACACCACCACGAATTCTATTTTCTTGTTCAATTCTTATGTGTTTTCCAATCTTTTTTGATGAAATTTCCTCAGTCAAATGTAAGAGTTTTTTGCGGTAGTTGTTCCAACTAGGTGGAAGTTTTGCAATTATAGCCCCATTTGGACAGATTCTGGAATTGCTTTCAAATCTCTAAGTTTGTTAACTATGACTGGTAAGTCATGCATCTGATCCATTATCAAAACATCGTTTTTCATCTGAAATTCAAAGTATTATAGGGTGACAAACTTATCAATTCCAATGTTTTCGGTCTTGTACTTTGCTTCTAGTGCATCCCAGATCTCCTTAGACGACTCCATTGGAGTGTAAAGGCCGTATAAACGGTCAGATAAGGTGTTAAGAATGTGGCCTCGACATAGTAGTTCATCTTCTTCGCGTTTCAATCTCTGCTGGGTTAATTCTTCAGTGTCCTTTTCGGTTGGAGGAGGAAGAGCCGAAAGATTTTCATCCAGTACGTAGGTGACCTTCTGATGAACGTATTTTTCTGCATTTTAAACCGTTTGTTTCATATATTTTTATTTTTATAAAGCGGTATTATATGGGTATTCTGTTGTGGTTTTGCAGATTATAGATTTCAAAGTGCAATGTTGAAATTAATCGGTTGTGGCATTGGTCTGTTCCAAAAGACACACAATAATGAGTGCAGCATTTTGGATACTGAATGATTCAAAAAGAAAACACGTATCAAGCATATCACTCAATTGGAAATATTCATATCAGCTCACGCAATTCAAGGATATCCATTTCAAAGCAATGCTACCTGTAAATCAAAAAAAAACATGGCTAATTCAAGTTGCATAATACATAGCCATGATATGAAACAAAATGGGACACATTCAAAAGTAGCTTACGTATGAATTTGGACCAATTCACATATAAAAGTATTTCAAGCAATGACGTGGCAACTTGACTCTTCACCAATTTAAGGAATGGACCCAGTCAGTCCAATTATCTTGGCAAATACTAAGAATAGAACCTGTCCTATTGCTAAAAAGATGGACTGATTTTAGGGGCTGAAGCCAATATATACAACATTATACAGCACCTTCAGATGATCTCTTACCTCATCACTTTTCTTCAAGTTTAGATTTAAATTCAGCACTGTTTTTATTTTCGAACAGAATACGTAGGATTGTTGATTAGATTTAGCAATTTATTTATTCTCGTTCTTAGTTATTTTCTACACTCTTTTCAGTTAGTTAATAATTATTTCAGTTGATTGCTCCGTTATCTTCTTTTCCGCAATTTCAATTTCTGTTCTGATTTTTTTTACAATTCTATATTTTGGTTGCAATTTCGATTAGTTTCGAAATCGATTCGGAGTATATTATTGTTTTTATTTTCTGTTCAAAATTCACCGTCGAATTCGTTTAACACGCCTAAGATTTAACCATGGATTTTAATTGTTTTAAAATACAATTCCCTGTGTTCGACCTGCATACTACACGCCTGTGCGCTTGCAGAATTTATTAAAATTTGTGCTTTTCTAATCAATAGAAAAGTCGCAACAAGTTTTTGGCCCCGTTGCCGGGGAGTTGCTATTTTGAGATTTTCGATTTTTCGTTTTTAAGTCTATTCATGTTAAATTTTTTTTGCATTAGTTTTCAAAAAAAAAAATCGTTTTTTTTTTCGTTTTTCAGTTCCTTTCGCCAAAGTAGCGTTTTGCTTAAAAAAAAAACAAAAAAACATTTTTTTTGTTCACTGCATTGTTTTCACGTACGTTAGTTTGGTTACTTGCCGTTCCACTTTCATATTCTTACATGCATTAGTTAGTTTGGTTACCATATTCACGTAGTTGTATTTTGTTTTATTTCTGTTTATACATGCATTATTTCTGTTTCGTTTACACGTAACCACTTAGTTGTTGTTAGTTCAGTTCTGTTTTGCCCTCTGTTTTCACGTTTTTGCATGTGCACACATTCATGTTCATTCTGCATTCATACCACTTGTTGCATTCACGTGACCTCTAGTTCCAGTATTACGTATTACGTGTTCTGCATATTACGTACCATTCATACCATTCATACCAGTATCATTTCATCTCATTACAGTACCATTTCAGTATTACGTGTTCTGCATATTACATGCCCCTTAGCACACTACACTCTGATTTATTTTGCTACTCACAACAAGTAACATATTCACGTTTTGTTTTAAAGGCGCAGGGAGTAGACCAAGTCAGTGAATTTAAAAGCTAAGAAAAGTTAGTCAAATAGCTCCAACTCAGTAAATCTCAACCATTCACTAGCACTGTTCGGTTGCACTGGACGGACAGCCATACCTCTCTGTAAGTAATTTTCTACTCTACAGGTGCCCAACTAAAAACTGTTTAAATTTACTTTTTGTTATTACATCTTGAGTTGTTTATGCACGTTTGGGCAAGAAATAATTTTAATCGTTTAGAAAGCCAAAATATCTCATTAAACAAATCAACGGAAAATTCAAATCAAACAAATATGAGCAATCACGGTTCACAACACAGTTCACACCACAATTCACCGAAATTATCACATAAATCACATGTTGGAAATAATGAATTTCATGAGAACCGACCATTATCCCTTAGAGACCGATGCTATCCAACACGGACTGTGCAACCTTCGGTTATTTCATTTCCACCTGCCGAAGGAAATAATTTTGAGCTAAAACATTCTTTTATCCAAGGGGTACCAAAATTCACTGGGTCTGAAAATGCATATGAATTTCTTAGTGAATTTGAGTTATATGCTTCTACAACTAAAATGCAACAACTTTCTAATGAATCCATCAAGCTAAGACTTATTCCATTCGCACTTCTAGAAAGTGCGAAAAGATGGCTTAATTCTCTTCCTAAAAATTCAATTAAGAGTTGGGACAATTTCGTTACTATATTTCTGAAAAAGTTTTTTCCTTTCCACAAAACTCTTAAAATTCGAACTGAAATCAACCAATTCTCTCAGAATGAAGGAGAAACTTTTTCAAAATATTTTGAAAGGTTCAATCAATTGTTATATAGTTGCCCACATCATGCAATCTCTAAACACGTTTTGTGCCAAATCGTTTATGAAGGGCATAACTATCAAACAAGATCCCAACTCGAATCAATGTGCGAAGGAGAATTCATGGCAAAAACAGACGAGGAAGCTTGGGAATTTTTAGAAGAGTATTCGGAAAAGGATATGCAATGGGAAACAATTCGTGTTCCAATTCGTGCTCCAAATAGAGAAGTACATGCCATTGACCCATCACATCTTCCTATAGATACCCAAACTCCTCAAGAAGGAGAAGGACTACCCCATTACTACACACAAGACCAAATCAATGCTATAGCTCAAAATAGTCCTTATTCATCCACATACAATCCTAACTGGAAGCACCACCCCAATTTTTCATGGTCAAATCCTAACAATGTGGCTAATCCATCACATATGTATCCAATGATACCAAATCCAAATTATCAAGCCCCAACCTCTAATTCTCAAAATTCTCAACCCGCTCCTCAAACAAAACCTTCGAATCAACCATACAGGCATCCTAATTTCAATCCATCAACCCAACCTTCTCAGCCTTCACAAGAAATTGCTCGATTGGAAAAACAACTCTCTAAAAAAAAATGAACAAATCACTAACCAAGATGCGAGAATTGAGAAAATCACTAAACAAAATGAACAAATGTTGATAATGATGAAGGATCTCATGAAAATCAATGAGAAAGGTAAATTGCCTAGTCAAACGAAGTGAATCCAAAGTATAACTCTCAAGGAGTAAATCTTTGTGAGGACGAAAATGTAAATCCGGTTAATGTTGTCACCACATTAAGGTCTGGAAAGAAGGTAGACAACAACGTCGGCAACCCCGACATCCTTCTTAAATCTTCCCATGTTCCAAATTCTGAAACTCAGTCAACACCCACTGTTGTCAATCCAAACAACTCTAATTCTTCATCCAAGGTCGGCAGTCCCGACCACTCTTCTCCTTCTGATGTTGGCAACCCCAACATTCCAGCTCCCTTATCTTCCCCCTCTAATATAACACCTTCTTCTTCGAATGAAAAAACTTCCAAACGAGTCTATAAACCCATTGCTCCATTTCCCCATAGACTCAACAAAAAGAAGAAGCCCGCTAATTTTGACCAAATTCTTGAAATCTTCAAACAAGTTCGAGTCAATATTCCTCTTCTTGATACCATCGAGCAAATTCCTCAATATGCCAAATGTCTGAAAGAGCTATGTACTCAAAAATGTGCCACTAACGTTCCTAAGACTGCATTTCTAACTGCAAACACTAGCTCTGTTCTTTCAAATCCCTCCCCAATCAAGTAGAAGGACCCCGGTTGTCCTACAATCGGCTGTAAAATAAGTAACACTCACATTAGTCATGCCTTACTCGATCTTGGAGCGAGTGTGAATCTTTTGCCTTATACTGTGTACTATCAAATTGGACTAGGGGAATTAAAACCTACAAACATCACAATTCAACTAGCTGATCGATCTGTCAAAAAACCATTAGGCACGGTTGAAGATGTTTTGATACAAATCGAGCAATTCTATTTCCCAGTCGATTTCGTAGTCCTAGAGACTGTACTTGTCTCAAATCCCAATAGTCAGATTCCTTTGATATTAGGTCGTCCATTTTTAGCAACATCAAATGCTATCATAAATTGTAGGAATGGTCAACTCCGACTTTCCTTTGGGCACCTAACCATTGAACTAAATATCTTCAATCTTAACAGACAACCAAGGGATTTTGAAACAGAAGAAGTTGACATGATCCAAACAATTGTAGAAAATGATTTTAGTGATATTACGGAGTCTCTTAGCATGCGTCTAGATTATTTTAATTCCAACTTCCACGAAGATGAATACATTTATGAATTAAATGATATGCTGTGCTCTTTTCATAATTCACTAGAATTCAATCAGTTGATGTCTACTGAAGCCTCAAAAGAAGTACGCCCTAAGTTAGACCTCAAACCTCTTCCAAACGATCTTAAGTACGCATACTTAGATTCTTCGGAAAATTTCCCTGTAATCTTGGCATCCGATCTCATTAAGGACCAAGAAGAACAACTTTTGAAAATTTTAAGGGAAAATAAAGAGGCAATAGGATGGGTAATCGCTGACATTAAGGGAATTAGTCCATCAATTATTGAACATCGAATACATTTAGTCGACGAGGCTAAACCCACTCGCGAAGCTCAAAGGCGATTAAACCCTAATATGAGAGAAGTGGTAAAGGAAGAAATTATCAAATGTTTAGACAATAACATAATCTACCCTATCTCAGACAGTACTTGGGTAAGTCCGGTACAAGTTGTACCAAAGAAGTCTGGAATCACTATGACAACAGATGAGAATAACGAACTTGTTCCGACAAAGGTCAAAACAAAATGGCGCGTTTGCATCGACTAACGAAAACTCAATGCAGCAACAAGAAAAGATCATTTTCCCCTTCCTTTCATTGATCAAATGCTCGAACGCTTAGCCGGTCATGAATACTATTGTTTTCTTGATGGTTACTCCGGCTATAATCAAATTCCCATTGCGTTAGAGGACCAACACAAAACAACGTTCACATGTCCCTTCGGAACTTTCGCTTATCGTTGCATGCCCTTCGGTCTTTGTAATGCTCCCGCTACCTTTCAACGATGTATGATGAGTATATTTTCTGATATGGTGGAGGATTTCTTAGAAATATTCATGGACGATTTTCCAACCTATGGGTCATCTTTTGATCAATGCCTACTTCGTTTAGAACGTGTCTTAAAGCGATGTAAGGAGAAATCTCTTGTTCTTAATTGGGAAAAATGTCATTTTATGGTTAAGCGAGGAATAGTCTTAGGTCATGTTGTCTCTAAAAATGGCCTAGAAGTTGACAAATCTAAAGTTGATCTTATTGTGGGCCTTCCTCCTCCAAGGTCCGTAAAGGACATTCGCTCATTTCTCGGCCATGCAGGATTCTATAGGAGGTTCATTAAAGATTTTTCAAAAATTTCAAAACCTCTTTCGAATCTTCTGGCTAAAGACGTTAAATTTGAATTTTCCAATGAATGTGAAACGTCTTTTGAAACCCTCAAATCGATCTTGACCACTGCACCTATCATCCAACCTCCAAATTGGACTTTGCCTTTCGAATTAATGTGCGACGCTTCTGATTATGCCATTGGAGCCATCTTAGGTCAACGAATCGATAAACTTCCTCGAGTCATCTATTATGCTAGCAAAACTCTTAATGAAGCTCAATTGAATTACTCAACCACAGAAAAAGAGTTTTTAGCAGTTTTCTTTGCCCTCGATAAGTTTAGATCATATCTCATAGGTTCTAAGGTCATAGTTTACACTGATCATGCCGCCTTGCGGTATTTACTCACGAAAAAGGATATCAAACCCCGCTTAATCCGTTGGATTCTCCTTCTTCAAGAGTTTGACCTAGAAATACGAGATAAAAAGGGTTCTGAAAATGTCATAGCCGATCATCTTTCTCGTATAGTTCATGAAAACTATGATAACTCTCAAATCAATGATCATTTTCCCGATGAACAAATTCTTTCACTCTCTAGTGCACCATGGTACGCGAACATCGTAAATTATCTTGTCACAAATGAAACACCTTCCCATTGGTCAAAACAAGATAAACAAAAATTTCTCTCCAACGTTCAAAACTTTTACTGGGACGATCCTTATCTTTTCAAATATTGCACCGATCAAATCATTCGCAGATGTGTCCCAGAACATGAATTCCATAGCATCCTCTCTTTTTCACATAATCAAGCATGTGGAGGACATTTTGGAGCAAAGAAAACTGCTGCCAAGGTGTTACAGTGCGGTTTTTATTGGCCTTCTCTTTTTCGTGATGCCCACGAATTTTGCTCCAAATGCGCTAGATGTCAACAAACAGGTCGTATTTCCAAACGTGACATGATGCCCCTAAATCCGATCCTTGTCATCGAAATTTTTGATGTTTGGGGCATCAATTTCATGGGTCCTTTTCCTAATTCTTTTGGAAATCTCTACATCCTACTTGCAGTAGATTACGTGTCTAAATGGGTTGAGGCCATTCCTACCAGAACGAATGAAAATAAAGTTGTTGTCAAATTTTTGAAAGAAAACATATTTTCCCGTTTTGGCACACCTCGAGCCATTATAAGTGATAACGGTTCTCATTTTTGTAATCGTGCTTTTGAATCTCTTCTTAAGAAATATTCTATCACTCATAAACTATCTACTCCATATCATCCACAGATCAACGGTCAAGTCGAGATTTCCAATAGACAAATTAAACAAATTCTTGAAAAGACGGTTAGCTCCAATAGAAAAGATTGGTCATCTAAATTGATAGACACCCTTTGGGCATTTCGCACAGCTTATAAAACCAATCTAGGAATGTCACCATACCGATTAGTCTTTGGAAAAGCATGCCATTTACCCGTTGAGCTCGAGCACCGCGCACTTTGGGCAATCAAATACCTTAATTTTGACATAGAAAAAGCTGGATCGCATCATAAATTACAATTGTTAGAATTAGAAGAACTAAGAAATGAAGCGTACGAAAATGCAAAGATTTATAAAGAGAAAACCAAATTCTATCATGATAAATCCATACTACGTAAGACATTCGAAATAGGTCAGAAAGTTCTCTTATATAATTCCAGACTTCATTTATTTCCGGGAAAATTGAGAACCCGTTGGACTGGTCCATATATTGTGAAAACAGTATACCCTTATGGCGCGGTTGAAATTGAAAATCTTAGGGACGGTTCCATTTCAAAGGTCAATGAACAACGCTTGAAGCCATTTCTAGAGTTTGAACAGCATGAGGACGATGAGTTCGTGGATCTTCACGAACCTAGCTATTCGGCATGAGCCGCTCATTATCTTGCACATATCAGGTTGTATTTTTTAGTTTTTTTCTTCTATTTTGCATTTGCATTCTATTTGACAGTTGGGACAATGTCTCATTCCAGTGTGGGGGGGACGCATATCTCATTCTGTTTGTTCATATTTCATAGTGTAGCATCATTTTTTTTAAAATCATCTAATTATTTGTTTTCAAATTTTTTTTTTTTTTTTTATTTCCCAATATTTTTAGGACTTCGATTTATTTTTAATTAGTCAAGACAAAGTAAGTAAGCAGTTGAAGTCAATTGATGAAGATTTTTGTGAATCACTAATTTCAAATGTAAAGTATAATGAAAAGTTGAATTACAAGCGATAATAGTGAGGTTAGTATATAGGGGGATTCATAGGTGATGGTTATGAAATCTTTTCTAAACTGTAGTCTTTGTTTAAAAAAAAATGGCAGATTTAAAGTACATGCGTTGACATCTCAAATCATTTAAGTTAAGTGGTGCTAAGTTGATTTGCATAACACTCTTTAGCTCTTCTCAAAAAAAAAAAAAAACTAATAAGAAACACCTACAGTCGATAGGTGTGCACACTTGTGAAAGTGTGTGCACTCGCCACGCTCTATACTCTTCTCACGTAAGCCCGCAAGGCAGTGCATGGATGGTATATCTGGCCTCAGCATTCTGAGTTAGGTGTATAAATAATTAAATAAATAATCACCTAAGGATTACCGACCTTTTCTGACATAGTCAGCGTCGGTTTGCACAATCCGCCAAGCTCTGTGCCAACTCTCACGTAAGCCCGCGAGGCAGTGCATGCGTGGTATACCTTGGTCCAAAGGATAGGTGTTAAAAAAAAAAAAAACAGAGAGAGAAGAAGAATAAAACTAGTAAAGAGAGACTAAGCTTTGAAACCCAAACACTTCTTGACTTTGTTGATTTGGCTTGTTATACAAATGAAAATGAAAAATACCATTTTGAAAAAAAACTGTGATCAACAGTGAAGAATTTATTTCATGGCTGCACTATGTTATCGACCGAAACAACTGGCCAAACTAGAATCTAATGTATGAAAACTTGAGTTACATTGAAATTTGTGATTAGTGAGGAACCAAAAATTTGAAGAAGTTGACTAAAACTGATATACATTATTTTGTTGCAACTATTTTGAAGTAAATCGAGTCTCCATTTGTGTAGAATTTTGCATTCATGTAGTACATTAGAATCATCACATACTGCATTTGGATTTTGTGGGTAGTATCCGCTGAAAACCCTCACGAGACATCACTCGTCCTACTAGGGACACCTAGAGGTTTAACGGCTTGTTGCATACGCTCAATGCAATCGTGTTTCCTATGAAAAAGGATTTAATTAGTTTTTATTTTCTCGTTTATTCGAGGACGAATAAAGTTCAAGTGTGGAGGTATTTGATGAACGTATTTTTCTGCATTTTAAACCGTTTGTTTCATATATTTTTATTTTTATAAAGCGGTATTATACGGGTATTCTGTTGTGGTTTTGCAGATTATAGATTTCAAAGTGCAACGTTGAAATTAATCGGTTGTGGCATTGGTCTGTTCCAAAAGACACGTAATAATGAGTGCAGCATTTTGGATACCGAATGATTCAAAAAGAAAACACGTATCAAGCATATCACTCAATTGGAAATATTCATATCAGCTCACGCAATTCAAGGATATCCATTTCAAAGCAATGCTACCTGTAAATCAAAAAAAAAAAAAAACATGGCTAATTCAAGTTGCATGATGCATAGCCATGATATGAAGCAAAATGAGACACATTCAAAAGTAGCTTACGTATGAATTTGGACCAATTCACATATAAAAGTATTTCAAGTAATGACGTGGCAACTTAACTCTTCACCAATTCAAGAAATGGACCCAGTCAGTGCAATTATCTTGGCAAATACTAAGTATAGACCGGTTCTATTGTTAAAAAGATGGACTGATTTTAGGGGCTTAAGCCTATATATACAACATTATACAACACCTTCAGATGATCTCTTACCTCATCACTTTTCTTCAAGTTTAGATTTAAATTCAGCACTGTTTTTATTTTCGAACAGAATACGTAGGATTGTTGATTAGATTTAGCAATTTATTTATTCTCGTTCTTAGTTATTTTATACACTCTTTTCAGTTAGTTAATAATTATTTCAGTTGATTGCTCCGTTATCTTTTTTTCCGCAATTTCAATTTCTGTTCTGATTTTTTTTACAATTCTATATTTTGGTTGCAATTTCGATTAGTTTCGAAATCGATTCGGAGTATATTATTGTTTTCATTTTCTGTTCAAAATTCACCGTCGAATTCGTTTAACACGCTTAAGATTTAACTATGGATTTTAATTGTTTTAAAATACAATTCTCTGTGTTCGACCTGCATACTACACGCCTGTGCGTTTGCAGAATTTATTAAAATTTGTGCTTTTCTAATCAATAGAAAAGTCGCAACACCTTCATAGTGGTAAGAAGGAATTTCATTTTGTCTTGCCAGCGAGTAAAGTTGGTTCCATCTAGTCTGTCAAACCTGATGAAGTCCTGGTTCATCAGTTTGAACGTAGATTCTGATCATTTTTCCATGATGGATATTGCTTTAAGAATGTAGGAAATGGTGAAGGAGCAAAGTTGAGTCAGGTTTTGAGGCACGCAGATGTTTTTCTTAAAGCAATATTTGCCCCCACTCGCTCGGAGTTTGCTAACGGGCTGATGGCAAACTTCTTATCTTGATATGACAAAACATGAATCCGGAGAGCAGCAATGTCTGTGGATTCGAGGAAAATTTATTGTTTACAAATTGAGAAGAGGAGAAGTTAAAAAATACAACTGATGTTGGAGGTGATATATAGTGCAACGGATAGTAGAAGAAGGGGAGCGACCGTTAGAATATAGTCGTAATTGTTTGCGATTAACAGTTCAAATTTATAGAGGAAAAATATGTTCGGAAAGTTTTATTTTCTTGCGTGTTATGGCAGTGCCTCGTTTTCTTTTTCTTTGGTTATTCTAATTGAAAACATTTACGCCGTTTCATATATATACACAAATATTAAAACAATTTTTTCGACGTGGAACTAGTTTATTTATTTCCATCTTCAGTAACAATCAACCTCAGCGCGGAATGCATGGAAAAAAAACTGTAAGGATGTCGTAGGCAAAGTGAGGTGTAGGGAGATTTGGCGCAAAAATGCTTAGGTGAGATGGCAACAGATTACATAGAGAGGACGTAGGGGCTTATTTGTGACGTCTTCAGATTCCCTACGTCATCCCAGTGACATATGCCTGCTGTAATGCTGAATTAATTTTGTAGTGTGACTTGCACTTCGTATTAGACAACCGCAAATTAGCTAATTTGTGTCTTATATTTTAGAAAAACAGAGATTTGATTCATCGTAACGAAAAACAAAGCGAATTTTCTGATTGACGTGGAAAGCATGTTGTGTGAAATCAACATTGGCACTCTGTGGACTTGGGTAACGCATAACCAGTCTTCCTTCAATTACGAGATAAGGAAAAGTTGTATTTAAGTTGGAACACGTTGTAATTTTAGCAACGCGAGATTAAAGAAAGATGTCATAAGAGAAATATAAAAGAAGTGTTCATGAAACTGAAACTTTGGACGTGGATTAACCAACGAGTATTGTCCAATGTAAACCTTATAATTCAAAGGCTTAAAAAGAATTATTCTGCGTTTGGGATGACATTAAATTCAACTAACAAAGGGCATACCAGAATTTCGAATATACATATTTGAGAAAATAGTCAAGGAATTAAAATGCGCTTTTACCAACTCTTCAACAATTCAATGCACATCGAAATCAACTCAACTACCATGTTTATATTCTTGACAATCCACAGTAGCAATTTTGGAAGCGATAACTAATTAAATCAAAACTTTCCAGCCATGGCAAAATTGGGTGCTTCTCATGTAGTTTCTACCATCTTTATGGTGTTAGTATTAATTCATTGTAATAATGGCGGGAGGATTCTTCCTCGGCCTCCTACTCCTGTACGTGCACCAACGAATCACTATTCTTACAAAACTCCTTCACCACCACCACAATCTTCATCCCTCTCTTCGGTTCAATGCAATTTTAGTTCTACCGTAGCAACTGTTCAAGCGCCTAAGAAGATACATAATTAGTTTGGTATGTTATATAAGCGCCTACTTAGCTAATATAATATATCATGAAGTTCCTAATCATTCACTTTTTTATTTTGATAAGTTATCCTTTCTATGTCTATGTACTTGGGTCTTTACTTATGGAGTATTATTTTGAAATATTTGTAATAGTTCAGTAAAATTGAACTGCTGATGTTTTCTGATGCTTTTCATTTTTGGAATATCTTGTTTATGTAATTCTGTGTGACAGAAAATCGATAGATCAGTATATTTAATTTTTCATTTGAGTAGTATAATGTTGAAATATCTGTAACGATTTCATGAAAACTGAACTGGTAATGGGAGGCAGGCAGCATTCAAGATGACATGAGCTGTTAAAGCATGTTCAAGTATTGTTACCGTCCGCAGCCAAAATTAGTCGAGTTACCTTTTTGACGCTTCCACTCAACTTTTGAAATACATAGAGTGAAACGTGCTTAGAGTAAAAGGATACGTCCGCGTCGGATGTGTGGACGCGTCATGTATTTTCACCTCAACTGTCGAATTTTTTCGGCTCCACCCCCCTATAGATCAGCCCCACTTTCCTCCAATCAGCACAAAAAACAACCAACACTTTTTCCTTTCTCAATTTTTACCGATCCGCTCGTCCATATTTTCATGTATTTTGTTCCGCTATTATGATAATTTTTTCATATCTATCACATACATATTTTTGAGATTTTTCATATTTTTTCAGTTTTTAGTACGACATACTCTTCTAGTTCTGCTACTATTTCCATTTCCTTCTAGCCCATTGTTTTATGGACAACCGAAAAAAAGAAGGTATTCATAGATCTTTGCGTTGATTTTCTACCGAACATAAGGTGTTCGGTCAGTGCGCTTTATTCGTCCACGACAGCCGCATTTAATGACAAGTTGAACCTATACTAGGTTGATCAAGAACAAATGGAACAAGCTCAAGCGTTATTGGACCGATTGGAACAGACTTCTGTTGAGAGAAGGAGAAATATGGGATCACGAGAAAGATCATTTGGACGGTTTTAAGGAGAAGTGGAACACCACTGCAAAAAGATACGGGAAGTTCAGAAGAAATTCCCCTATTAAATTTGGGGAGACGGAATGAGCTATTTGGAAGATACATTGAAAAATGCACTTGTAAATATCCGTTATCTCATACGCCACCAGCTCAGCAGTTTGCTGCTGCCAATGCAAATCTGTACTCCAATTGAGTGGCCGCGATACTACACCCGTTCAACCCTAACACGGTAGACAGACCGAGCATGGCAGTTCGAGTATGTCTATCGGTGGACGCTCGTTCGTTCAAACGGACCGTTTCAACGACGCCATGCGACGTTGTTTTTCTATACTGTCTGCTGTTACACATGTTCAGCGGTGGGAGATTATTCATATTTTTCGTGGAGATTCCACAAAACTTGAATGTGGTGGAAACATTGTTGGATGATGAGGGGCAAGGATTTATGATGCACTACTTGACTTTATTCCGTAGTCGTCCTAACATGTACTTTTTTATACCTTTTTTTGCATTTATTTGAATTTAAAATTTGATCGTTTGTTTTAATGAAAAACTACGTAATTTATTTTTTATTATTTGAAATCATTAACATATTACACAATAAAAATAATAAGTAACAAATTTAAAGTAATACCAAAATTGTCAGAGATAAAATGAATATTTGAAAATGAGCGAACCAAATGAATGAACCCACATGTTATTTACTGAAGCGGATAAGGGTTTTGTATTTGGCATTGTATTCAGCCCACATAACAAATGAATACAAATACTCCCTATAAACATAGTGTAAAGCATTGTACATGATATATACAGTTTTCATAATACAATTTCAATATTTTCTTTCTGCCGATTTTCTTACAGCCATTCTCAACCTAGCGGTTATCTTTGGAAGAGTGCCTCGCCAGACCAGCATCAGAAAACTATCATCACCTGAAGGTGGCTGCAATATTGCTCCTCTCAGAATATTATCATCATTGAGAAAGCCTTTTCTTCCCTCAAACCATCTTCCCAAATCTCTTTATTCACTGAATTTGTAGTTCTTGACAAAGAACTGCAAACTTTCTTGATATTCTTGAATTACTCGGTTTCTCATCGCACCGCTTTGCCTAGAGGTCTCCATCAGAGAAAATCTCATCATCGGATACCTCTGGCTGCACCACTTTCTCCCTGATCTCAGAATTTAAAGTTCTTCATCTGATCTTTGTCTCACATTTCTTACATTTCCTCATCAAAATGGCTGAAAACAATGTCAATGATGCGCCAGATTCTCTTAATAACTCAAGAACCGCAACTTCTCAACAATCCGCCACTCTAGATCTGCCGAAATCAATAATTAAACCACAAAGTCAGTTAGTTACCTTTCAGTTAGATGAATCAAACTATCTTCTATGGAAATTTCAAGTAGAAACAGCCATTAGAGGATATGATATTGAATAGTATGTTCTTGGAACACTGATTACACAAGCAAAATATGTCACTGAAAGTGAAGGAAAGTTGGTATCAATAAAGATTACACAAACTACCAACAACAAGATAGCCTTATCAGTTCTTGGCTATTATCATCTATTAATGCCACCATTTTACCGCAACTCATAGGGTGTAAGTCATCTCATGAAATTTGGCACTCAATAGAACATGCATTCAATACTCAATCGGCTGCAAGGGTACTACATTACAAAAGACAACTGCAAAACTTAAGAAAAGATGGCATGAATATGAGAGAATACCTAACCAAGATCAAGACAATATGTGATCAACTGGCTACAACAGGCCATAAATTGTCTGATTCAGAGCAAATGTTATCAATCTTAAGTGGTCTAGATGATGAATATGAAGCAGTTGTGGCAGTAATATCATCTAAATAAAAAACACCGTCTGTTGAGTATGTTCATTCTATTCTTCTCTTTCATGGAAGAAGAATAGAGCAAAAGAAATCAGTCATTCAAAAATTTTCAGCCAACTATGCGTCAAGATATCAAGAATAAGGGTATAGCAACAAAGTCAGAGAGGTGGACCATCCAACAGAGGTGGACCATCAAATAGAACTAGAGGTAGGCATGGTAGCTGGTATAACAACAACAACAACAAATGGAGATGCCAAGTTTGTGAAAAGTATGGTCAGAGTGCAAAAAAATGTTATTTTAGATTTGATGCCAATTATATTCCAGCCCAACAAGGAAGAAATAATCTAAAAATATATATCAAAGTGCAAATATGGTCAATATTTAGCATGATGTAAATGGCCAAAAGGAAAAGAATGTCAAAATAGAGGACATTCAAGATGAAAGATGGTTTACAGACTTAGGAGCAACTAATCATGTAACAAATAATCTTGGAAATCTGAATCTTGGCAATCAAGAGTACAAAGGAAAGCAATGTTTTCACATGGAAAATGGTAAGGCTATTAATATTACATATACTGGCAGTGCATGTGTTAAAGGTGCAAGAAAATTTTATCTCTATAATCTTTTGAGAGTACCTTTAATCATAGAAAATTTGCTTAGTGTTTCACGATTTGCTAAAGACAATCAAGTATATTTGAATTTTCCCTAATTACTGTCTAGTTAAAGACATTCAGGACTAATGAAGTCCTTTTGCTGGGTAAAGAATGTAGAGGACTATACAAATTTAGTGTTGATAATGCAAGGAATCAAAATTGTAGAGATAAATGGTGTAACAATTCTAAAATAACTCAAGCAAGTAACTGTAAGACCTTTGATATGTGGCATTGTAAATTAGGGCATGCTAATGCAAATGTTGTAAAACAAGTGTTGAATAATAATAGTATTTCTTTTACAAATATTTCCATGCAATATGTATGCACATATTGCCAAATGGGCAAGAGCCACAAACTTGCTTTTTCAGACTCTACAACTATTTACACTAAACTACTAGAATTGATTGCCGCTAATTTATGGGGTGCACCAATCAACACTGACTGTGGATTTAAATATTATATTCCATTCATAGATGCATTCTCTATATATGTGTGGATCTATTTTTTGCAGTCAAAATTTGAAACTTATAATGCTGTGATTCAGTTTATCAACTTAGCAGAATAAACAAACTGACTGTCATGTAAAAGGTTCGCAAATTGATGGTGGAACTGAAATTTATCCATTAAAAGAATACTTTTAAAAGAAAGGAATTATTCATAGAACAACTTTTCCTTACACTTCTGAGCAAAATGGTCTAATAGAAAGAAAACATAGACACATTGTTGAAACTGGTTTAAAATTACTTACTCAAGCCCCTTTACCACACAAATTTTGGCCTGATGCATTTGCTACAAGTGTGTACTTAATAAACAGATTGCCAACAAAAGCTCTGCAATTTAAAAGTCTTATGGAAGTTGTATCTGGCGTCAAGCTAGATTATCATAACTTAAAATTTTTTGGGTGTCTATTATTTTTGTCTAAGACCATACAATGCTCACAAATTAAATTTTAGATCTTTACCATGCACTTGATTAGGATATGTAGCAAATAAGAAGGGTTACAAATATATAGATCGTAATGGAATTTTTTTGCATCTAGACATGTGGTGTTTAATGAGAAAATATTTCCATTCAGTAAAACAAACATAAAAACTTCTCAACAATATACAACACAAAGTTTTCTATACCGACATCACCTAATTTGATGGAGCAAGTAGATACTGAAAATAATCAAGATGTGCCATACCCTCAACAAGTCACATCCAATTCAAGAGAAGATGTTGATCAAAGGGACAGCTCTGAAAGTTCATAACAAACTATTCAACATGGCAGCATGAAATCTGATTTCTGTCAAACAATAGGTAATTCAGAATTATGTATTGATCAGCAGGAAATCTCAACTAGCAACACTGGTCAACAAATCATTCCAGAAACTGCTCAACAAATTATTCTTGAAAATACTAGTCATCAAATGTTTAAAAGAGATAAAGGGGGAATTTTCAAGCCAAAAATATATAACGCAATTGTGGAAAATGAAGAGCCAAGTACTTATTATCAGGCAGTTCAAAGTGAAAAATGGAAAGCTGCGAAGAATAAAGAACATGAGGCATTGCTAAGAGACAAAACATGGAATCTTGTTCCTTTACCAAAAGATAAAAATATTATAGGACGCAAGTGGACCTATAGATTAAAGAAAAATTCCGATGGTTCAATTTCAAAGTACAAGATAAGATTGGTGGCAAAAGGGTATTCACAACAAAATGGGTTTGACTTTAGTGAAACATTCTCACCTGTTGTGAAACCAACATCAATTAGAATAATTCTTACAATTGCCTTGCATGAAAATGATCATACGAGAACTTAATGTAATAATGCTTTTTTGAAATGTGACTTGTAGAAGGAAGTATATTTGGATTAACCAATTAGATTCAAAAAAGATGGCATAAAAAACTTGTGTATAAGCTAAATAAAGTAATTTATGGACTTAAGCAAGTTCTAAGGGTTCGATTTGACAAACTAAAGTCAACTTTGGTCAAACTAGGCTACACTTCAACCAAATCCGACAATTCTCTATTTACTAAATTCAGTAATAATGAAATTACATATATACTAATACATGTTGATGATTTTTAATCATAGGAAGCAGTGAACTAAAAATCAACAACATCACAAAGCAATTGAGCAAAGAATTCTCTATTAAAGATCTTGGCAATCTGACTTATTTTCTGGGAATTGAAGTGAATAAAGTCTCAACCATAAAAATTCAACAAGTACATCATTGAAATTCTCATAAAGGCCAAAATGGAAAATGCAAAGGCACTACCCACTCCTATGATGAGTAATCTACACCTATCCAGACATAATGGGGAACGAATATCAAACAATACAAGAGTATAGTAGGAGCTCTATAATATGCTATTATTACTAGACCAGCAATTTCATATAGTGTAAACAAGGCAAGTCAATTTATGAAAAATCCACTTGATGAACATTGGAAAGCTGTTAAACGAATTTTAAGATATCTAAATGGAATATTTAATCATGGTCTAGCTCTACAATCAAGAAAATCAATCAATATCATAGCGTATGCTGATCCAGACTGGGCAACAGATGTGGATGATAGAAGATTTACTATAGGTTACTGCATATTCTTAGGTGAAAATCCAGTGTCATGGTGTTCAAAGAAACAAGCAATAATTTCTAGATCTAGTACTGAAGCATAATACAGGAGTATAGCTAGTGCTACTGCTAAAAACATGTGGATTGAATCATTACTACGTGAGCTTAAAATCGAAACACATAGTAAAGCCACAATCTGGTGTGATAATATGAGTACTATTGCACTTATAGACAACCTAGTCTTACAATCAAGAACAAAACACATGGAGTTGGACCTACACTTTGTCATAGAGCAAGTTATAAAAGGTATTCTTAATGTAAATCACGTACCAGCAACTTACCAAAGTGTCGACATACTCATAAAGCCTTTATCAAAGAAGAATTTTCTTCGATTAAAGAAAGATCTGAGTTGAAGTTGTAAGGAACAATTTACCAATCAGCCAAAAGATCTCAGATTTGACCTCCAGATCTCCATCAGAGAACAGTCGCAACTACAAAACCTGATTAAAACCAGATTTTGCAGTGTTGATGCTGCATTTGAATATTATCGACACTATATTCTTCATGAATCAAGCTGAATCTCTTAATTAGTGCTTGAGGCCACCTGCAAAGCCATGCTTAGAGCAGGATTTTGAAGATTGAAGTAGAAATTTGAAGGATTGAAGTGCCGACAGCGCATTTGGGAAAAATCACCGCAAACCCTAGTTGGATTTGAGGAGGGTGTTAGAGATAAAATGAATATATGAAAATGAGTGAACCAAATGAATGAACTCATATGTTATTTACTGAAGTGGATAATGGTTTTTTATTTGGCATTGTATTCGGCCCATATAACAAACGAATACAAATAATGCCTATAAATACAATGTAAAGTATTGTACATGGTATATACAGTTTTCATAATACAATTTTAATATTTTATTTCTTCCAGTTTTCTTACAAAAACAAATAATTACATAACTACAAATCACGATTTAAATACCCCGCTCCCTAAATGGATTCTCCGTTCACCTAGATATCCTGTTCATATATCCCATTCAAATACCTCGCTCAAATATTCCATTTTTTTCATCACAAATGCAGCCCTTAATGGGTGCTGAGGCATGGATTTATTGTGGATTTGGATTATCGGTTTTATATTAGAGCAATCTGATTTGTTCCATTTGTTAGTGCATGGTTCATAACAATTGGTTGACTGTTATATTTAGTTTGGTAATTCATACAAAATTCGAAATAGAAGAAGATCCGGTGCAGTAGATATCAACGTATGCATGAACACGTTTTCTTTTCATTCTGCACCCGTCGTTATTATTATTATTACTAGTCCCCTATGGCACACGTTCCGCATGTACATTGGAAAATATGTAGTATAATATCGTGTAACTCGAATGAGAGACCACTACGACCCGAACTGGTAGTATCCTACCTTGGATATTGCCTCACGTGCCTTGTCATACTTCTATCCTTATACAAGAGCACTACGATTTTGGTTTACTGTTGTCGTATCACAGCGCATCCCTATCCCCAACATTCTACTAGGGAGTTATATGCAAATTGTATGACAATGCTTAAAAATGTGTTAAAGGGGATTAATGTAAAGCCTTAACGCTAATAAAAATATTTATTTTACTGATTAGACATTACATATATAGCGTATTCTACTATATATAGATATTCTGATGGATCCTTAAGAGATGGAAAATCTCGTAACATCACTTGAGTTATTTCATGCACATTATGCACTGGATAGGAGATGTAAAACCCCATAAACATCTATATCGCTATTACACTCCTATTATATGTGATATTGGTTTGACTCACATAAGGATTTTTTAGCCCTGACTCGGATGTTTTGTTTTTCATTACGCTAAGGTCAGCCCTGAATTTTCAGCGCATTAAAGATATTATTCTTGAGGACGAAGACGAAGATTTGGTATATTAATAATATTATTATTTCTTGCATTATGTTTTTCTGATGCATTATCCTATTGTTGTGTTGTATGTATAACTCTAACAAATGTTATATAAATTATAATCAAATGTATAGTATAAATAGCTTCGTGAACTATTTATTTGTTTATTATATTTTGTCATTTCGTTGCAAGATTCTGCATTTTTTTGTTCTTTTCTTATTTTTCTTAATTTACCTCATTGATTATCTGTGTTTCAGATTGTTTGAGTTGGACATGAATGGATTATTATCAATTCAAACCTTCCGAAATGCGGGTTGTTACAGTTGGTATCAAAGCCTTGGTTTAGCGGTAACCTTAGCTTTGTCGGGTTTGACTCATTAGAGATAGGGTAGTTATACCCCAGAATGAGTTTGTTTGAGCGTATATGAGAGCACGTACTTGCTAGTATTATAAATTGTTTTATATTGTGTTTACTAATCTGATGAGTTGTTTATGAATTCTTGTCGGTATGTGGGATGCCATATTATCGATAGGGGTTTCTAGGCACTTAAACGAGGCAAGTGACATAATATTGTTTTAAAATAGGATAAATGAAATAAAGTTTAACTTAATAAGGATTAAATGAATTGAATTGGATTTGAATGGAATTAGATGAATTAGTAAAGTGGATTTATTCCACTTAAGCTATAATTGAGTTAATAGAATGAATACACACTTGAACTATAAAATGAAATTCAATTTGGGATTGAAAGAAAATGAATGAGAATAAATGAGTGTAAGTAAAATTAATATGAGTAATTGAATTTGATTTAAATTGGATGTAAATAAATTGAATGCAAATGGAATGAGTCTTAATAAATTGAATGTTAACTAATTGAATATGAAATAAGTGAATTTTAAACAAAGAAACGTTGATACACTTAAGTATAAGTGGTAATAAATATAAGTATATATTATGAAATGAAAATATTTATAAAATAAATTGAATATGAAGTGAATAGGTTGTAAAATTAAGTTTGGAAATACTAACTTAACTAATTTGAGTTTACGGATGTTTATTAATGTGTTATGAAATAAAAATCTAATCTTAGTTTAAATTAAAAGAATAAATTTAAATTGAAAATTTAAGAACTTAAATTCCGATGCTTTTGAAATTGTTTCCATGATTTTGAAAATAATAATATTATTATTTAAAATATATAAATTGTTTCAAAGGGAATTAAAAGGAAATAAGTCATGTACTCCCATCTTCTATTGCTGGAAAATAATTTCGATGATGATGACCGCATCCTCGACATTCATTTTTGAGTCTCAAAGTGAGGGAGGCCACTTACTGGCTTTGCTACACATTTGATTCGATAAACAGATTTTGACATAAAATTTCTAAATATGATTTGATATATATAAAAAATATGAGTATATGTATTATTTCAAAATGATTTGAAATGAAATTGGTATTTGAATTCTTAAGTTCCTATTAATTAATGATTTTTAGTTGTTGGAATAAGTAAAAAAATTGAAACTTCTAAAATGAGAAATAAGAAATTGAAGCTAAGTGTTTAAATGAAATGTTAAATTATAACTCTTAAGTTTCAAGATAATGGAAATTTAAACTTGTCTAAATTATTGAGCATTCTTGTTAACTAAAATGAATAAGATAAATTTGTATAACACTCTATTACATTCTAAAAATATATATAAAACTTACCGAAAATGTTTAAAAAGGTGAAATGATAAACATGAATATGTAATTGAATATTATACAATTTTGAACTTAAGTAATAAAAATACTTCAAATTGAAATTATGTTCTACGTAATGTTAAATGAATAATTTGAGTAGTACAAAAAAGTACTATCTAGATATGAACTTAAGAAAAGGTAAACAAATAAGAAATTAAATCATATCTTTGTAAATTGTTTGTAAAATAAAATTAATTTTTTTACAAAGGATGTTTTAAGATTTAGTTATAGCTTTCTGAGATAATTATAATTTGAATACTAGTGTAAAAGAAGATACATTAGTATAAAATGATTCCAAAATTAAGAATGATTAATGAAATAAGGAAGTTGAAATTCGAATTATGAAATGAAATTTTATTTAAGTCAAGTTGAATATAATGAATTAATGAAATGAATTATAAGATGAAGGTTAACTTAAGAAAAGTTGAATGAAATTGATAAAAAGAAACATATTATTAATGTAAATTTGAGTTATAAAAAAACTTACTTAAGTTAAGCTAATGATATGAATTAATGAAATGAACTAATGAAGTGAATAAATGAATTGATATGAGATGATAAACATAAAATGAAATAATTGAAATTTAACAAATTGAAATTTGAATAAATTGAATGTAAGTGAAATAGATGTGAATAAATTTAAAGTAAACCAATTAGATGTTAATAAAAAAAATTGGATGTTAATATAAGAATGATAGTCTATAATTTAAATATTGACATTGGAAATGTAAATTGTGAATTAATTCGATGAATATTAATTGTTGGATGGTTTCTTTGATTATAAATCATTGTTATAACTGTTTTGATTGCATATCATTTTTGTATAGTGTGTTAGTGCTTATACTATAGTTTGGATTCAGAATTCATGCTATATTAAACTCATATATGCATTGTATATCTTTATAAGTGACTAATATTCTAAATTGAGTTGAGATAGGTAAACATGATGACCGTTTGGATGTATATGTGGATTTTATTTGCTTTTGCTTGCTGAATATGAGCAAACTCGCTTGTATTAATAATAATAAGGTACATATCTCGGATTATATACCGCACTTTTATATTTTTCCCTGTGGGATGCCTCATCATTGAGATGAGATGTATATTTGGTATATTTGTGTTATATATTATATTGTAAAAAATTTACTGTAACGACCCGGAATTTTGGGCAATAAGAATTTAATAATCTGTATAAATAATTTAATTGATTTGATGATTTTCTTTATAATTTTAATTTAAAATTTGTAAATTTAATCTTTTAAAGGTTAATAAATTTTAATCTAACAATATTGATAAGAGTTATTTTCCAAAGCTAATGAAATATTATTCTGTTTATAATATATATGTTGATATATATTGTGAATGGGGATATCTTTTTTTTTTAATTTAAAAGTTGAATTTTCAAATTGTAATGTATGTAAGCATATGTTATAATTTGATATTTGTTTTGAAAATTTAATTTAATCTATTAATAAACTATATATGAATGAATATTATCATTTAAGTTTTGTTTTAAAATTCAATAAGATTTTTCAAAAGATAATTTAGTTTGATTCAATTGTTTCAAATATAAGATTGTGATTTATTTTGTTAATAGAATAGTTTTAAAGGAATTTAAACAAGCTTTGTTTGTTTTCTTTTAAAATATTTACATTAAAAATGAATGTTTAAGTTTTTATTTATATTTTAATTAGTTTAGTATATTTTCTTTTAAAAGTAAACTTATTTATATACATATAAGTATTTATCAATTAAGAAAGTAAATATGTAAATTTATATTTATATTTAAAATCAAATAAAAGTTTATTTTAAATACTTAGAGACATGTGTAATTATGTAAATCTCTTTAATAAACAAGTGTAAGAATATTAAATACTTATGGGACAAGTGTCTTCATGTAAGACTTATTTTCTTTAATTTTAATATAAACATAACATTTTCATTTTTCATTGTTTTGCTTCATTTCAAATGTTTTAATGGAAAAACAATAAACCACCTTCTCAAATCTGAAATCTAAATCCTAAGGAAAAATCAAAAAAATCTGATAATGGAAAGCAAAAACAAAATTTACCTGCATATGAAAATGAAGATCAATCTGCATCTAATTCAAGATCAACTCAGCAAATCTTCATCCTGCATGAAGTACAACTGCAACTTAAACATGCAAATGAGATCTACACTTTCAATCACCTTAAAGCATCAAATAGAAGACATTTACAACTGCATGCAGTAGGATTTCATAGGCAAATCAAAAGCAAAAGTGTTTTCCAGAATTGAGTTTTCATAAGCCTGGGAAGTAAAGTTTCTCTGCTCTGCATTCTTTAATAAAGGTGAGTAAATATTTTAAAAACAGATTTTTGGTAACTATGCTTAAATATTGTGATGGATGATGGTAGAAACATAACTTATATATGTTATAATTATGTATGCATGTATGGATGGGGGAAATGTGTCTGTATATAAATTTTTGATTGTCTCTGTTGCTACACAGGGTTGAATCCCACAAATTAAATTTAAATACACTTTAACCATTTAGTTTTAATTCTTAATCACTAAGAAGAAATTTAGTATGATTGTGTTATATAAGTTTTAAAAATAGTTTGGGAAATATTTAGTTTACAGATAATTTTATAAAGATATGTATAACAGTAAGAATACTGATTTCATGAAAAACCAAATACTTCGATTTTTCTTTTGGATTGTATAACTGAATTAGATGTTAAAAATCATGAATTTTAACATACGATTTGTAATTTTTAAATTGATAATTTGTTTTGAAATTAGGAAAGAATGGTTTCGGCAATTTGATCAATTGCCAATGATCCAAGCATTGTTTAATGATGAATTCTTGATGGAAGCTTGTATGAATGTTGTAGATTGTGGGAAAAATTCAAGTGAAATTTTCTATTGAATGAATTGTTCGGATTTTGAGAAAATAGGGTTTTAGCTCCTGTAGTTGAGCTCGTCGATACTGTGAGATTCTCGTCACCGATATGTGAACGGAATCGTGCGCATCTGAGGAGGTTGGTGAGCTTGGTCGTGGTGTTTCAGGGGTGGGGTCGGCAAGGTGTAACGGCGATGTGATGATCGGCCGTGGGTGAATTCTTGGATGGTAGCAGCTGCCGTGTTCAAACTTTTTGGTTCGAAAGCTCGAATTTCGATTCGAGGGGCAATCGTGGTTTCTGGGTTTTCATATGTGATCGTGGTGGGTTATGTGATCGTTTTCGATAGTCGCGGTGATCGTAGGTGGTCGGCGGCAGGTGGGCACGTGCACATGCACGTTTGGGTGCTCTGGAGAGTTGCGTGTTTGGGAAGATGAAGGAAACCCGAAGGAGCTCTCGCGAATTTCACAGGGAAGACTCGAAGAGGGTGAAGCTGGGATTTGCTTCGTGGTTAGGCTCGTGTGTAGCTGTGTTTGACTCGAGTTGGGTTGATCGGTTCTGTTTTTTTTAATGCAGATATTGCCTGTTTGCAATAAAGTTAGGTTAAGTTGATAATGAACTTGAGTTGAACAAATGAATCAAGCATTTAGCTATAAACAGGTTTATAAAGAAACAAAGTACAAAGTTAAAAACTTGTTAATTTAAAATAGTGTAAAACAAACTTTTAATCTGATAATTGACTCTATTTTCAAATTTAAAATGTTTTAGATGATGGATTTTGAAAGTAGTTAGTTTAATTAAATAATAAAATTCAATTAAATAAAAAAAAAAAGAAGAAGAAGTGTCTTGAATTAAGATAATAAATCAAAGTTTTAAGTTAAAAGTTTAAGTAATGATTTAATAACTTAAGTTTCAAATTATATTATAAATGAATAAGTTTAATGATTCAAGAATTTTTATAACTTTAAATTTGGATTTCTAAATACTTTATTTCAAGTAAAACTTAAGTTATAATTTTATAAACCAAGTTGAATAATTTGTTTAAATTATTAAAATCTTGATTAATTCAAATAATAAATTATAAAGACAAATAGGGTCAATTTATCTTTGTTATTAACTTTAAAATACTTGATTTAAAAAGATTTGTAATTAAGTAAAGAATTTATTAAGATAAATATTTTCTAAATTAATCAAGGATTTTAAATATAAGTTGTTAATTAATTGTTTAATTAATTTTAAATAATTAGTTAATTGTTTAATTAATTTTAAATAATCTCTTAATTATGGTTTAATTAAGTGTAATTACTTAATGAAGTAATTAATGGTTAATTATGGAAGGTAATTAAGAAGGAAATTATTTATGGAAGTAATTAAAGTAGAAGTGATTAATGGATAATCACTTGATATTATTAATTAAGGTATTAATTAATATAATTGTTTTTAAAGTTAATTAATTATGAAGTAATTAGTTAATTAATGAATTAAGAATTATTCAATGATGTAATTAATTATTTGTTAAGTAAATTTTATTAATAGTAGTAATTAGAGATAATTACTTATGTAAGTAATTGAGAGTTAATTACTTACTTTATTTAAGTTAATTAATTAATGTGATTAATAATTACTTAATGAAGTAATTAAAGATTAATTAATTTGATTAATTAATCAAGGATTAATATAATTAATTTGTAAATAATTAATTAAGAAGTTAATTAATTAAAATAAGTAATTACAAATTGTTAATTACTGTTTATGGTTAATGAGAAAATTAATTACGAGTTAATTATTTAATTTATTAAAGGATTATTAATTAATAAAGATTATTAATTAATATAATTAATGAAGTAATTAATTTAAGTAATTAATTTAAATATGATTAATTAATTGTAATTAATTAAGGATTAATGTAATTAATTATAGTTAATTAATTAATGAAAGATCATTAATTATTGTGATTAATGATAGCAATTGAAGGCTAATTACTGAATATGGTTAGGAATAATTACTTGAATGTAATTAAAGATAATTAATCAAGAAGGATTAATTAAGGAAGATCATTAGGAGATGATTAATGGATTTGATTTGTAATAAATCAATGAAGTAGGATTAAGATAATCCAAATGTTTAAAGGATAGTAATTAATTTAATTATAGGTTAATTAAATTGATTAGAATTAATCAATTCTATTATGAATGAATGATTGATATTGAATGATTGGTTGATATTGGATATTGATTGATATTGAGTGATTGAATGATATTGGATGATTTGAATATCTATATGATATGTGATATGCTGCTTTGTGAGATGAATGTTTGTTATGAATTATCTATAATGATAATGTTATTCATCTATCTGTTTATATCATCCTGAATAAGTTAATTGTTAAATCCCTTAAGTACAACTTGGACATTAAAATGGCGTTTGGATTCGGTGAGACCGGGATCGGGTTTCCATATTTGGATATCCGAAAACCACATCGATTCCAATTAAACGTTAGGTCGTTTATCCAAGTGGAGCGAGTGAAGACTCGAGGTGTAAGGGCTATACGTCAGTATAACTCTGTGGGTGATTCCGTAATGAGTTTGACGGAATAGTACTTATAGATTCGAGATGGTGGTTTTAGAGTGCAAGGGCTATGGTCGTTGACTCTGAGGGTGATTCCAATAATGAGTGCAACGAGATAGTGCCTTCGGTTTCGTTCGAACCCGGAACGAACTTGTATGGATTGAATGTTTTCAACACATCGTCAGGTGGACGATGAGCATTCTAAGATAGATGTGTTCTATAAAGGTAATCGCAGCCTCAAGCCTCATCAACCGGGAATGGCTAAAACAGGGGAGGTGCAGCAAGGCTTCGTGGGTAGCTCCCACTGGAGAGCAAGATTTACCCCTGTCTAGAGGTCCCTTTTTATTTCGGCTGTGTGGGGCGGTTGAATTCCGGACAACCGCCGGGGTTGTCTTGTTCGGAACTATCCAGTAAGGGATGGGTCCGGCCTTGTGTTGCAGGGGATGAAGGGAGTAATCCTCGGTACGGTGATCTAGGCCACGTACTGTGACGGGCGGTACCCCAGTAGCCCTGCCATTGATGGAAACCCATTTTCCCTACGAGACCCTACGGTTTTGATTGTATTACCCACTTTTGTGGCTAGTAGCTGGAATTTAATGAATGTAACAATTTCGGCTATTTCTTATTTACTTGAAAACCCTAGACACTATTATAATATCACTGGATTTCCTATAAAATGTTTTGGTTAGCGTAAGGTAAAAACTTTTCCATGTTTATGTGTGGGAAGTCTTACGTGATACCTTTTCTTTTCAAAGGTTTTCTAAAGTTAAGCAATCTTAAACCGTTTACTCACACCAGACCCCTGTCTGACCCGAGTGTTTATTTTCTGTTTTATTAAACTCTTGGGTACTCATATTATATATGAGTAGTCAAGTGATTCAGGTTATCTCTTGACGAATTCTGGAAGAGCTTTGGAGCAGGAGGCTTCAGCGTGTAGATATGATTAGAGTTTCCGCTGTGTTGTTGTCTGTATGATGTCTTGTATTGTATTAGACAGAAATGATATAACTGTCTAAATTGAGATGTTTAGTTGTGTACTCTGATGTATATGATACTCTGTATATGTTCTATATTATATTTAAATCGTTCCGCTGTGAGATTCTGATGTGTTGTTTTCTCTTTCTTCTCTTTCTTTTCTTCTTCTATCCCTTTCTTTCTTAACTAGTGATGCGATTTCCTGGAGTTAGGAAGTCGGGTCGCTACAGTTGGTATCAGAGCGTTAGGATACCTAGGCTCTGAATTGTGTCTTTCTTTAGGGAGTGTTAGGTTGAGCGAATGCCTATGCTCTGAATTGGTGTCTTCCTTGAGAGAGCGTACTTGTAATTTTTAATATAACTATATATATATATTTATATCTACCTGATCTGTTGGGTTATCTGTTCGGATTTTCCAACATAAGTTTTAGAGTTAGATAGATGGAGTAGTGGTGTGTGTGCAACACGACTACCACTAATGGATGAGATCCGTATGTTGAGGTTGGAAGTGTTTATCGAGACTGTAGACCTAATACCGTCACGAGTTAGATGTGCAGTTTGGAAGTAGTTGAAGTGCAGTCTTTACCTGCTGCAGGGAAGACTCGTCTGTGTAGAAGTTGTCTGGATCTTTAGCATGAAGGTTGGCTGTTTTGAAATATGAGACTAAGGTCTATAAGTGGTTTCACTTCGACATGGTCTCATTTATTACTCCTTAAGAAGAGCAAGTTGTTGATGTTTAGTATGGAGTATGAGTTTCTTTTGGGTTGTCTACCAACACGGAGGTCCATTGTATGGTTTGTTGATGGTTTTTGTTTCGGTTCCAGAAGCAATACTGGAGTTAGCCAGGTTGTAGGATGGTTCTTAGAGAAGTAGAGATTGGTGTAGCAGCTCAAGAATATATTTTTGGAATTTGGATTTGGTTAGATCTAGCTTTTGAATTGGATTCTGTGTAAGGTTGTGTGACTAAGTCAGATGAGTCACTAAGATTATATGGATTTGATGAACAAAGTTCCTGGATATATTGGATAAGTTTGTATTCATGTTCATCAACAGTATTCTCCTTCATTTCAGAATCAGAGTTGCGCAGCGGAAGCGAGGTAGCAGATGTGCAAGTAAGGAATAAGTTCTGTTTGCTATTGCTTGAATAGTAGAATTTGTGTTCTGGATTTCGACGGATTTTGGAAGAGTTTTCCGTTGGATAGGATCCAGAAGCTAGTTTGTTTTGGTCTAGTTGTTCCTGGAAGTATCAGCATAGGTTGAGCTGATCGGAAGAGATTGCCAGCTCAGGATTATCTGTTGAGTTATACAGATATGAGGTAAGGTGTTGGAATTCGAAGTTGGAGACTTCATTGCTGTTAAGATTTCTCTGGTTAAGAGAGCAGAAATTGAGTAAGATTGGTTGGTTAGTGCCTTGGCTTGAGATTTCTTATCTGTGTTCTGATAAGATAAGATTTGTTGTCTAGGAGATTGAATTGCCAGTTTGGATAGTTGGAATTCATTGTGTTTCACGTACCTCTGAGGGAGTACGTGTATGATTCATCATTGGTTGCTGAATCTGTAGTTCAGTTAGAATTTGATGTTGAGCTGGATTTGAGAGTAGTCTGATGTTTTGTTCAGATTGATGGATCTAGAGAAGAGAGGAGCTCAAGATTTTGGTGGTGTAGATAGTTTGTTGACTTTTGAAGAGCAAGTCTCCCGGTGATTTTTACTTGGGAAACTCGAGATAGTATTAGAATTTTATTCTGATTTATGTCAGGATAATTAGTTAAGTTTGTTTGAGTGATTGATTGCTTTGGTTGTTAGTAATTGGTTGTTAGGAATGCTTAGCTAATTGAATTAAAATCTTTGCTGGGTTATTAAATTAACTTTGCTTTTAAATTTCGGGGACGAAATTCTTTTAAGGGGGGAGGATTGTAACGACCCGGAATTTTGGGCAATAAGAATTTAATAATCTGTATAAATAATTTAATTGATTTGATGATTTTCTTTATAATTTTAATTTAAAATTTGTAAATTTAATCTTTTAAAGGTTAATAAATTTTAATCTAACAATATTGATAAGAGTTATTTTCCAAAGCTAATGAAATATTATTCTGTTTATAATATATATGTTGATATATATTGTGAATGGGGATATCTTTTTTTTTTAATTTAAAAGTTGAATTTTCAAATTGTAATGTATGTAAGCATATGTTATAATTTGATATTTTTTTTGAAAATTTAATTTAATCTATTAATAAACTATATATGAATGAATATTATCATTTAAGTTTTGTTTTAAAATTCAATAAGATTTTTCAAAAGATAATTTAGTTTGATTCAATTGTTTCAAATATAAGATTGTGATTTATTTTGTTAATAGAATAGTTTTAAAGGAATTTAAACAAGCTTTGTTTGTTTTCTTTTAAAATATTTACATTAAAAATGAATGTTTAAGTTTTTATTTATATTTTAATTAGTTTAGTATATTTTCTTTTAAAAGTAAACTTATTTATATACATATAAGTATTTATCAATTAAGAAAGTAAATATGTAAATTTATATTTATATTTAAAATCAAATAAAAGTTTATTTTAAATACTTAGAGACATGTGTAATTATGTAAATCTCTTTAATAAACAAGTGTAAGAATATTAAATACTTATGGGACAAGTGTCTTCATGTAAGACTTATTTTCTTTAATTTTAATATAAACATAACATTTTCATTTTTCATTGTTTTGCTTCATTTCAAATGTTTTAATGGAAAAACAATAAACCACCTTCTCAAATCTGAAATCTAAATCCTAAGGAAAAATCAAAAAAATCTGATAATGGAAAGCAAAAACAAAATTTACCTGCATATGAAAATGAAGATCAATCTGCATCTAATTCAAGATCAACTCAGCAAATCTTCATCCTGCATGAAGTACAACTGCAACTTAAACATGCAAATGAGATCTACACTTTCAATCACCTTAAAGCATCAAATAGAAGACATTTACAACTGCATGCAGTAGGATTTCATAGGCAAATCAAAAGCAAAAGTGTTTTCCAGAATTGAGTTTTCATAAGCCTGGGAAGTAAAGTTTCTCTGCTCTGCATTCTTTAATAAAGGTGAGTAAATATTTTAAAAACAGATTTTTGGTAACTATGCTTAAATATTGTGATGGATGATGGTAGAAACATAACTTATATATGTTATAATTATGTATGCATGTATGGATGGGGGAAATGTGTCTGTATATAAATTTTTGATTGTCTCTGTTGCTACACAGGGTTGAATCCCACAAATTAAATTTAAATACACTTTAACCATTTAGTTTTAATTCTTAATCACTAAGAAGAAATTTAGTATGATTGTGTTATATAAGTTTTAAAAATAGTTTGGGAAATATTTAGTTTACAGATAATTTTATAAAGATATGTATAACAGTAAGAATACTGATTTCATGAAAAACTAAATACTTCGATTTTTCTTTTGGATTGTATAACTGAATTAGATGTTAAAAATCATGAATTTTAACATACGATTTGTAATTTTTAAATTGATAATTTGTTTTGAAATTAGGAAAGAATGGTTTCGGCAATTTGATCAATTGCCAATGATCCAAGCATTGTTTAATGATGAATTCTTGATGGAAGCTTGTATGAATGTTGTAGATTGTGGGAAAAATTCAAGTGAATTTTTCTATTGAATGAATTGTTCGGATTTTGAGAAAATAGGGTTTTAGCTCCTGTAGTTGAGGTCGTCGATACTGTGAGATTCTCGTCACCGATATGTGAACGGAATCGTGCGCATCTGAGGAGGTTGGTGAGCTTGGTCGTGGTGTTTCAGGGGTGGGGTCGGCAAGGTGTAACGGCGATGTGATGATCGGCCGTGGGTGAATTCTTGGATGGTAGCAGCTGCCGTGTTCGAACTTTTTGGTTCGAAAGCTCGAATTTCGATTCGAGGGGCAATCGTGGTTTCTGGGTTTTCATATGTGATCGTGGTGGGTTATGTGATCGTTTTCGATAGTCGCGGTGATCGTAGGTGGTCGGCGGCAGGTGGGCACGTGCACATGCACGTTTGGGTGCTCTGGAGAGTTGCGTGTTTGGGAAGATGAAGGAAACCCGAAGGAGCTCTCGCGAATTTCACAGGGAAGACTCGAAGAGGGTGAAGCTGGGATTTGCTTCGTGGTTAGGCTCGTGTGTAGCTGTGTTTGACTCGAGTTGGGTTGATCGGTTCTGTTTTTTTTAATGCAGATATTGCCTGTTTGCAATAAAGTTAGGTTAAGTTGATAATGAACTTGAGTTGAACAAATGAATCAAGCATTTAGCTATAAACAGGTTTATAAAGAAACAAAGTACAAAGTTAAAAACTTGTTAATTTAAAATAGTGTAAAACAAACTTTTAATCTGATAATTGACTCTATTTTCAAATTTAAAATGTTTTAGATGATGGATTTTGAAAGTAGTTAGTTTAATTAAATAATAAAATTCAATTAAATAAAAAAAAAAAGAAGAAGAAGTGTCTTGAATTAAGATAATAAATCAAAGTTTTAAGTTAAAAGTTTAAGTAATGATTTAATAACTTAAGTTTCAAATTATATTATAAATGAATAAGTTTAATGATTCAAGAATTTTTATAACTTTAAATTTGGATTTCTAAATACTTTATTTCAAGTAAAACTTAAGTTATAATTTTATAAACCAAGTTGAATAATTTGTTTAAATTATTAAAATCTTGATTAATTCAAATAATAAATTATAAAGACAAATAGGGTCAATTTATCTTTGTTATTAACTTTAAAATACTTGATTTAAAAAGATTTGTAATTAAGTAAAGAATTTATTAAGATAAATATTTTCTAAATTAATCAAGGATTTTAAATATAAGTTGTTAATTAATTGTTTAATTAATTTTAAATAATTAGTTAATTGTTTAATTAATTTTAAATAATCTCTTAATTATGGTTTAATTAAGTGTAATTACTTAATGAAGTAATTAATGGTTAATTATGGAAGGTAATTAAGAAGGAAATTATTTATGGAAGTAATTAAAGTAGAAGTGATTAATGGATAATCACTTGATATTATTAATTAAGGTATTAATTAATATAATTGTTTTTAAAGTTAATTAATTATGAAGTAATTAGTTAATTAATGAATTAAGAATTATTCAATGATGTAATTAATTATTTGTTAAGTAAATTTTATTAATAGTAGTAATTAGAGATAATTACTTATGTAAGTAATTGAGAGTTAATTACTTACTTTATTTAAGTTAATTAATTAATGTGATTAATAATTACTTAATGAAGTAATTAAAGATTAATTAATTTGATTAATTAATCAAGGATTAATATAATTAATTTGTAAATAATTAATTAAGAAGTTAATTAATTAAAATAAGTAATTACAAATTGTTAATTACTGTTTATGGTTAATGAGAAAATTAATTACGAGTTAATTATTTAATTTATTAAAGGATTATTAATTAATAAAGATTATTAATTAATATAATTAATGAAGTAATTAATTTAAGTAATTAATTTAAATATGATTAATTAATTGTAATTAATTAACGATTAATGTAATTAATTATAGTTAATTAATTAATGAAAGATCATTAATTATTGTGATTAATGATAGCAATTGAAGGCTAATTACTGAATATGGTTAGGAATAATTACTTGAATGTAATTAAAGATAATTAATCAAGAAGGATTAATTAAGGAAGATCATTAGGAGATGATTAATGGATTTGATTTGTAATAAATCAATGAAGTAGGATTAAGATAATCCAAATGTTTAAAGGATAGTAATTAATTTAATTATAGGTTAATTAAATTGATTAGAATTAATCAATTCTATTATGAATGAATGATTGATATTGAATGATTGGTTGATATTGGATATTGATTGATATTGAGTGATTGAATGATATTGGATGATTTGAATATCTATATGATATGTGATATGCTGCTTTGTGAGATGAATGTTTGTTATGAATTATCTATAATGATAATGTTATTCATCTATCTGTTTATATCATCCTGAATAAGTTAATTGTTAAATCCCTTAAGTACAACTTGGACATTAAAATGGCGTTTGGATTCGGTGAGACCGGGATCGGGTTTCCATATTTGGATATCCGAAAACCACATCGATTCCAATTAAACGTTAGGTCGTTTATCCAAGTGGAGCGAGTGAAGACTCGAGGTGTAAGGGCTATACGTCAGTATAACTCTGTGGGTGATTCCGTAATGAGTTTGACGGAATAGTACTTATAGATTCGAGATGGTGGTTTTAGAGTGCAAGGGCTATGGTCGTTGACTCTGAGGGTGATTCCAATAATGAGTGCAACGAGATAGTGCCTTCGGTTTCGTTCGAACCCGGAACGAACTTGTATGGATTGAATGTTTTCAACACATCGTCAGGTGGACGATGAGCATTCTAAGATAGATGTGTTCTATAAAGGTAATCGCAGCCTCAAGCCTCATCAACCGGGAATGGCTAAAACAGGGGAGGTGCAGCAAGGCTTCGTGGGTAGCTCCCACTGGAGAGCAAGATTTACCCCTGTCTAGAGGTCCCTTTTTATTTCGGCTGTGTGGGGCGGTTGAATTCCGGACAACCGCCGGGGTTGTCTTGTTCGGAACTATCCAGTAAGGGATGGGTCCGGCCTTGTGTTGCAGGGGATGAAGGGAGTAATCCTCGGTACGGTGATCTAGGCCACGTACTGTGACGGGCGGTACCCCAGTAGCCCTGCCATTGATGGAAACCCATTTTCCCTACGAGACCCTACGGTTTTGATTGTATTACCCACTTTTGTGGCTAGTAGCTGGAATTTAATGAATGTAACAATTTCGGCTATTTCTTATTTACTTGAAAACCCTAGACACTATTATAATATCACTGGATTTCCTATAAAATGTTTTGGTTAGCGTAAGGTAAAAACTTTTCCATGTTTATGTGTGGGAAGTCTTACGTGATACCTTTTCTTTTCAAAGGTTTTCTAAAGTTAAGCAATCTTAAACCGTTTACTCACACCAGACCCCTGTCTGACCCGAGTGTTTATTTTCTGTTTTATTAAACTCTTGGGTACTCATATTATATATGAGTAGTCAAGTGATTCAGGTTATCTCTTGACGAATTCTGGAAGAGCTTTGGATCAGGAGGCTTCAGCGTGTAGATATGATTAGAGTTTCCGCTGTGTTGTTGTCTGTATGATGTCTTGTATTGTATTAGACAGAAATGATATAACTGTCTAAATTGAGATGTTTAGTTGTGTACTCTGATGTATATGATACTCTGTATATGTTCTATATTATATTTAAATCGTTCCGCTGTGAGATTCTGATGTGTTGTTTTCTCTTTCTTCTCTTTCTTTTCTTCTTCTATCCCTTTCTTTCTTAACTAGTGATGCGATTTCCTGGAGTTAGGAAGTCGGGTCGCTACATTTACGATCGAGCCGCGCAAAGGGTACGCTGTCGAAATTTTCCGTAAATCCGGGTGTTAGAATTTTTTTGAGATTTTAAAATTTTATAACTTTTATTTATAAATTAGTGTAATTTCAATAAAAATCGATATTAGAGTGACGTAGTGGAAGCGTAGTAAAGGTTTTCGAACAATATTTTTATGTTTTATATGTTGATTATTTTGAGTAAAATATATTATATGTTAAATTCCTTACTTAACCCCTTTTCGAGGACGAAAAGTTTTGAGTGAGGGAGAATGTGACGACCCATATTTTTAACTATTTTAAGTTATTAAATTTAATATGATTATGGAGTAAAAATGGTTAGAAATAAAAATTTAATAATTTACTGAATTTATTTAATAGGAACGTGAATAAAATTTTAAAATAACCAATTTCGAAGATTTAGGCAATAACAAGTGTTGAAATGAAATTTAACGTATTGAATGTGTTTATAATCAATAGTTCGGATTAACAATAATTGTTGAATTATTTAGATGTAAATATAATAATTGGTTGATAACTAAAATTATTTGAAATTTAATATTGGAATTTATCGAAATTAGATTATGGGAAATTATTTAAATAATTGAATTCTGAATTTAATATGAATGAAAATGATTTCAAAGATCGATTTAAATTTTATTTAAACTAGAATGTTGATAGTAAACTTCTGCAATTGAATTTAAAGCGATTAAATTGATTTTTGAAATTACTTGTCTTAATTAACATGTAAAAATAGCCAATTTGGCCACTATCTCGGATTTCGACGAAATTAGTTTTATCGGATCCATTATAGTGAAATATTATAGAATTTCAAGTTTCGTAGTAATCGGACTTATCGTTTGGCCGTGCGAGCTTGAAATACGTAGAAATTAATTAAAGGAATTTAATTAAAATAATTTGGTTTTGAAAAGCTATCTTCTGAATATGATGAAATTGGCTTTAGAAACTAGTTCCACTGTATTTAGAATAGGGGTATAGCATATAGAACACTAAGCGGTATGCCTCATTTGGAGCTCGAGAATTTCGGACGTTTAAAGTCAGATATTTGCTAATTAGAATAATATATACGTATACCATCACCAACACGTCGTATGCTCAGCCACCTATTTGTCTTCCTCGTATTTTCCCCCTCATTTCAAATATTGGCAGAGCGAGAAAAAGAAAAAAAACAAACAACCATGATTATTCGCGCGCGCGATACGTTGAGGTGCGTGCGGCACTTTGAGGCGCATGACGCCGGTTGCAGACGGGACCGGGGTTGAAGCTTGGTGGGGGTGCGACGGCAGTTGAGCGTGTGGTTTTAGGGTTTGGGCGCACTGATACTTACGCGTGCGTAGCTAGGGACGTCGGTGGTTCTGGCCGCACGCGCGATGGAGGAGATGGTTGTCGGCGACGTAGCATGGAGCGATCGATCATAAATAAAAAATGAAATAAAAAAATGTTGTGCTCGAGCCAGGGAACGAAGAACTTAATCTGGAGGTAAACGCTCTTGGGTCTAGAACATGCGAACGGAGAGGAAGGTGGTTTGTTTTTTATTTTATTAATTATGTTACTTGACTTTAATTATATCGTAGTGTTTAAAAACACGTATATTGTTCGCACGAGGTCGGATTCGAGTGCCGTCTTTTGCATTGGATTAGTATTAACGTTGTCTACATTATGGAGTTTAATTCATTGCAATTTGCTTCATTTAAATTTTCAGATTCAAATGAAGGTGAGTGTTTTATTACGCTCACAAAGTATTAAAATATTTTTATGTTAGTTAAATTGAATTTATGAAGTGATTTATTATTGACTATTGATGGATAGTTTAACTGACATTTAAATTGACCTATGAATTGAACTGATAGGAATTTAATTTGGCAGTTTAATTTGAAATTGAATTGCTAGTTAAACACCAGAGATTGATAACTAGTTAATTGTAGTGATATTTGACTAATTTGGATGTTGGTTGTAATGGATGGTTATTGGTTGTTGTGATGGATGGTTTGGGTGTTTAATTATTTATATATCCCTGTTATTACCCTGTAATTTACTTAGCAGTATATAAACTGTGATTCGAATTATTCCGAATAAATTAAGAACTAGGTTGAAATGATATTTACCCATGACACTTTGATTTGGATTGAAATGATATATACCTATCCTTGAAATTGAAAATCGAAATAACTTATCACTTGGTCATAAGATAGAAAATTATAGACGGAACGAATTGGTTAAATTAAATAATTTAAATTCTTAGATTGAACTTATTCAAATGATTTTTTTTAAAAATAAATTTGAATAGAAATATAGGAGGTAGATTATTTTCGAACTCGTGCTTGAAACGTGAAATAGAAATTGGTTAAAAGAAATTGTTTTAAAGAATTTAGTTTGGAATTGATATAGGAATTGATTTGAATTTAAATTGAAATGGGGTCGATTTGAGTTGAATTGAGATTGAAAATGATTTGAACTGGAATAATTGAAATTGAATCAGTTTGATGGTAATTTGGACTTGCGTCCAGATTTGTTGAAATGGAAAGAGACAATTTAATTTGAAATTATTTTCAAAACAAATCATTTTAATAGAAACTGTTTAAAAATCTATTTCTTAAATATTCAAATTATTTTTATTTTCAAAACTATTTTACTATATAAACCGTTTTAATACTCAAATCATTTTATATCAAACTATTTTAATTATTTAACTATCTAAACTATTTTAACTTTTCAAACCATTTAAAAAAATTCAAACTATTTTCTAAAATTCAAACTGGTTAAGTGGGTACTGCCTATATTTAATTCGTTGATTTAAATGCGAATTTGGGTAAAATGAAGTTATAGCCTAGGTTGAATTCGAAATGATTTTAGTGGTGAAATCGAGATATTGAGGCGAAAATGATTTTCCAGTGAATTTTTCATACCTTGATTAAATATGATATTCTGAAATGAAATTGATTTTGAAGCGAATATGATATTTTGATATCAAGAATGAATTATTTTTGAAACGTAAAAGTACCAACCGGTGTGTAAAATGACGTTTGGTTGTTAAAGAGACCAAGATTTCTCATTGGCACACTCTCTGTCAATATTGGAACCACTTTAACAACTGTGTACGCGGAGGAGACTCTGGAACGAAGTGGTTGGATTAGGCTTCGTTTGCTGGATTTGAAGAAAGAGAACGCTGATAGATAGACTCCGGCACTAGTGCCAACTTGAAATGACTATAACAAGACGGCTTGACAAGACCAATGAATATAATTACCTCTAGCGGACATCCATTCTTCGATTTTCTTATTGGACTTGGTCCATACTGTTACTTTTGATGTTGGTTTCAATTAGCGCACATTGATTTGGGATGACCTCCCTTTGACTCGATATGGGATGGATGGACGCGATGGGCGATCGTGACTATGATGCATTACCACCAGCCCTGTGACCCGAACTGGTATTATCCTACCTTGGGCATTGACTCACATGACTTATCATACTTTTATCCTTATACGAGACCACTACGATTTTGGTTTAGTGTTGTCGTATCACGGCGCATCCTTATCCCCCGACGTGCTACTGGGGTGTTATATGCAAACTGTACGATAATGCTAAAAAACGGGTTAAGGAGGTTAATGTAAAGCTTTAATGCTAAGAAAAATATTTATTTTACTAATTAGACATTACATATATAACGTATTCTACTATGTATAGATATTTTGATGGATCACTAAGAGATGGGAAATACTGTAACATCTCTTGAGTTATTGCACGCACGTTATGCACTGGATTTGAGATGTAAAACTCCGTAAACATCTCTGACGCTATTACAATACTGTTACATGTGATATTGATTTAACTCACATAATGATATTTTAGTCCTGACTTGAGTGTTTTATTTTTCATTACTCTCGGGTCAGCCCTGAATTTTCAGTGCATTGAAGATTTTATTCTGGAGGACAAATACGAAGATTTGATAAATTATTACTATTATTATATCCTGCAACATGTTGTTCTACTGCATTATTCTATGTTCTATTGTATGTATAACTCTGATAAATTTTGTATAAATTATAATCAAATGTATGGTATAAACAGCTTCATAAACTATTTATTTGGTTATTATATTTTTTCGCTCTGCTGCAATATTCTACATTTCTTCTTTTCTTATTTTTCTTAATTTACCCCATTGATTATTTGTATTTCAAATTGTTTGAGTTGGGCATGTATGGATTATTGTTAATTTAAACCTTCCGAAATATGGGTTTTCACACCTATTTTTTGTCTCGAACTAGTAGAAGAGGATCGGTAAAGAAGGGATTGGTATAAATAGGATCAACTAAACTCAATTTTGCAGTGATGATTGGTCAATAACTCAAAATCTACATATCCTATCAACATCAAACTTAGAGTACAAACTTAGTACAACATGTGGAACACCACCTAAGGATCTCATTCCAATTGGAGGGAGTTGGAGGGATCGGCATAACTCCCTTGGAGGGATCGATAGAAATCAAAATTCAAGCAATACTACTTTACGGAAAAATGTGATATCTCACGAACCGTATGTCGGAATTGCATGAAATTTAGGGAGCAAGTAGCTAATATTATGGGGCACTGCTCAAAGGGATTGTAGCCCATTTGTACATATTAATAGGGATTGGACCGATTCCTATTGTGGGCATCGATGGGTCTAATTTTTTTTTGATGGTCTCGTCTTGGTCTCTGAACCTTCTGTTGAAATTTCAACTCGATCCGTACACATCTTCCCCTATAAATACAGTAGGCATGGTTCCATAAATAGGATCTTTTACATATTCTTTCTATTTCTCTTTATCTTCAACCTAGGCTATACTCTGACAATTTTATTCTTGGATTATGGATTGTAACAGTAAACAAGCTACAATATAATAAAAAGTGTTATTCTGGAGTGGACGTAGGAGGGAGTTAGCCAAACCACTATAAATTTTGTCACTTTTTACTTGATTTGATTTTTAATTTATTTTTTCTTCATATCATATTCTCTATATAAGATACCATCTGAGATCTGTAACCGGATATTGGTGATTTCCTACAACTGGGTGTTGGTGGCCAATTTTAATGCCAACAATATATGTATATTAAAGATTATGAATCCATAGTACATAAGTTGTCCTATACCATTTATATATTAATTAATTACCTGCATACTCTTTAATTGTTAAGCTTTCCTTAAACTAGAGATGTTACGTGTAGTACTATCAATATACTAACTAGACGAGGTAAGATAAGTGCACGTACTGGTTGAGCTTTCATCATGGTATGTGCATTGTACTTAAGGCATCACGAAACGGTGGGTACGAGCGAATAATCTCCCTTGATTTTTTAAGCATTCCTCAAGGTCAAGATGAGATAAAGGAAAAGAGTACGTGTTAGGAGTTGCATATGATACAATCAATAAGGTATTGTCCATCTTATGCGGACCTATGATTTATTGAGCTTTCCTCATGGCCCAAATCCCAAAGCAAGAGAGTTCTGACAGCCACTAGAGAAATTGAGATATTTTATATTTAATTATAGTTTTGAGAAACATAAAAGTCATATGCGAGCCTTATTAGGAAAATGAAATGGTTATTAACCTATTCTAATATTGTAAGAAGATTTGCCGTACAAATTTAAAATAATTTACATCGATAAATTTGTATAACTAATAAAATTAATAAAATGTTTATTAGTTAAGAAATACAAATGAACTCAATTAAATATTGGCAAAGAAATATAAAATACAATTACCTTTACTTCCTTTGGCATGTTATTGCTTCAGGTTCCATACATGAGACAATTTATACAACCATCAAAATGTTCATGCCTTGGTCACTTAACTATTTATTTGTATGAGACTTTTTATTGTCTTCTATGAGTGTAAAACTCTAATAATAATACAAAATATGGATATTTGATCCATATTCACTCATATATAAATGTTAACGGTGAAGGACCATGGTTCCTAGTGTATGAAACTTTGATGAGATTAGTTCATTAGAAATAAGTAAGTAAATCATAAGTAGAATCGTATATTCAACACGATTGATTACAATAAGGATCGCGTTTGAATGGTTTGATCATTTTGGAAAGAAAAGTGAATGAACGCGAGAGAGAGAGTGAATGGTCACCTCTACTTCATGAAGATACATTAGAAACAAAAATTGTATAAAATATTAAAAGATACTTAATATGGAATGAGAAATATGATTTCCATCTCAAATTGATTTTCATATAGAAAATTGTTTTCTATGAAAGTTAATTTTATGAGTTTAAGACAATTGATCAAAAACCCTAGATTGTGAACTAGTTATAATAAAAGAAATAAAAAGCCACAATAAGTTGTTAAATGAAGCTTCATTTTCGTATGATATTATAGTAATGACGAAAATAGTAGGAGCATGCCATATAATGGTTATTATTTGATGCATCATGCTATGAAAAATTATTTTCATAAACATACTAAATATTATTTATGAAATAATTGCTATTTTCAGTATTGATTTAGAATAGATATAGTTTTATTTTGTTATGAATATTCTGAACATTCATTATAAAATAAATCTATTATAATAATGTCATTAATTACGTTAGCTGCATAGCATAGAAATTTCTACAGTTATAACAATTAATTTTTGGATAGTGGACTAAGAAATTTCTTAGAGGAATAATTCTTTAAATCATATGATTCTGAATCATATGATACTTGTGAATTGTACCTCAAGGATTAAGTGTTAATCACCTATTTGGTTGGAATGGCATGTTGGTGTACTCATAGGATTGATACATATAGGTGTATGCAATCGTGAATCTAATGATACCAAAACGGTTACACATACTTCATTAAATTCACCGATGAATTATCACAAACATGAAAATGTGTATTTGATACAAATGTAATATGTCTATGCTAACATGATGTGCAAAAGAAAATAAAACAATGCAATTTGATGGAATAGATAAGTGCATTGGAAAGGAGTTCCAAAACTACCAAAAATGAATAAGATTCTATTTCGATGTCACTCCTTCCTATGATACCTAATTATATGTCGGTAATGCATAATTGGATTTTGTTGGACAAAGTATGACTGATGGTGAGTGAAGTTGAGTTAACTTCTTTCTGTAAGGAGATGTACTTAGGAGTAAGTACACAAGTTCAACTTTATGCCATTTAAAAAGTTTACAAAATCATAATAGATAAGAATTGATCAAACAATCCTTACATATCCCAGATCAAGGAGTTGACATGTTGCAAGAGTCAAGAAACTGCATGTAATACTTGTTCGTGAGTGATTTTGTGTAGATCACCCTGAATGAGTTTGGGACCAATCAATATTGATTGACCAATTTGTGTTATGAACGTAAGTTTAATAAACTTGAAACCAAATCGAATTTATACCTATATATAGGCAATTGATAAAATATTTATGTATACCTATTCCAATGCATCGAGAAACAAATGTTGTTTCAAGAAACACCAACTTCATGACGAAGAAATTTATTTTAGAAATTATTGATAGTAAAATGGATTTGTACATGATCCAAAATAAAACTAATTACAATGGATGAAATAAAATTGACAAAGCCTAAATGGGAACAACTAATTGAAATGTCTAATAAGTACCCTCGCACATAAAAGAGAAATAATAATTTCCTTATCGACATCGAGAATAGAATTTCCTCAATTGTTAACAGGCCATTAAATTTATTGACTCTATAGCATGGTTTGCGAATTGAAATGGATTCCAATTACATTATCAAAATATGACTTTGATAATATTACATGAAGGGATATGATCCATCGACCGCAAAAGCATCTTTAAGAAGAAAAACCAGTGTAGGTAGAATATGGTAAGCTACATTGATATAATAACATCATAAATTTTAACTATTAAAATTAACAAAGTAGATTAGTCATTCAACATACTTAATTTAATTTGGATTTTACTCGCGAAATTATCTATAATACCCCAAAAATTTAGCCACACTAAATAAGATGATTTAAATAAAGTGAAATAAAGAGCTTAAAACAATTTTTTCATAGACATTCGAAATTGGTTACCAAACTTACACCATTGTGGTCATAGTGATTTTTCGAGAAATTTTAATATATAACTTGTCAGTTCGAGTTAGTATGAGAGAGTTACAGGCGATAGAATGATAAACGAGGAATTAAAAATATACAATAAAAATTAAAAGGGCTAGGTCGATGGATGATGGTCGACCATACCCTAGGGGAGATCGACCCGACCTTTTGTAAATTGGATGATTAATCGTCCCCATGTCAAACGTTTGGACAACGAAGATGATTGCTTGCACCTGAATCTTATGATGAGTGGTTTCAATGTGCATCTTAGTTGATATATGGCCTTAAATTATAACCTAACACTATAAACTAGTCACTAACCTAAACCCTAGATCTTTGTTTTGTTGATGAGTAACAAAACTCTACCCAAATTTATATTGAAACTCTAATCTTTCAAACCCCAAAACAAAAAATACCCAAATCAAAGTCCTAATCAAATTAAAGCAACATTAAGGAGCAAAACAAGCAATCAAAGATGAGACTAAGGAGATCTAGAAGAGACTATTGATTGGAGGCCAGTTTTCTCAGATCTAGATCTTAGGACAGGGGAGAGTGGGCATAGATCCAATAATTTGGTTAATATAATTGATTTCAGTCTATTTTAAGTTGACTAGATCTGTAAACACCCTTATTTAACTTTGTTAATCTAAAACTAAATTGGGTAAACTGTAAATCTCATAATTTAAATTGGAATTGGACTTTGATAATGTTAAATTGGACATGTTAAATTGTGAACTCCTAATTGAAAACCCTAAATTAATTTAAAGTTGGAAATTTGAAAATGTAGATTAGGGCTAATTGAATAATTAAGGCTAATTGAATAACTAAGGCAAACTATTACGTTAATCACTCTGAATTAATGATGTTAACAAATAAATTAATCAACGCAGCAAAAAAACATCAAATCTGGGAAATTGCACCATGTGCAGTCGACCTTGGGAAGCCAAAGTTGACGGTAGCATTCAATGGGGTAGTCTTGGGTCGACCATTGCAGTTATGAATCGCCAATTTAAACTTTGGCTTAAGGCCAAAATTTAATAGATAAAAATTATATAATTTAATTGATAATATTATATTTAGTGAACTGATTTGTTGATTTTATTTAGGCTAAGTCACATGCGTAAGAGAATTAGGAAATTTGGTTCCCTGTTAAGATAGCTAGGGCAATGTATTTTGTTAGGAAATCAATTCTATGTTTTCGATGATAACAACTATACAATGGAAATCGAATATGCATAGATATCTATATTTACAGGTAATTGTTGAAGTAACATTACCAAAGAGACAAGAACGAGACTCAAAAGAAGTATCAAGAGGCTACAAGTCGACAAAATTGGAAGAGGAATGACACTAGCACAGGAAAAGCAACATGCACAAATCTAGATGTCTGAGTGCATTAGCCGAACGTCTGATTGATTCCTCTAGTTCGCAAATCAGACAGAATCAAACGTCTGGTTAATATATTCAGACGTATGAAAAGCAACCATATACAAAAAATATATGAGTGCCAGATGTTTGAAACATTTTCCAAACGTCTGATTTTGAACTCGGCTATGTATATTCAAAGAACAACTGTCACAAATGAAAAGACACGTTCGCTCCTCTTCGCTGCAACTCTTCATCACCATTAGAAGTGACCTTAGAGCACTTATTAGTAGATGCAACTATACAAAGGATCTCTCTACCACTATAAATAGCATCAGGAATTCAAGAGAAGATCTCACCTACTTACTTATGCTCTTTACTCTTATACTCTGATTAATACTTGATCTCTAGAAATCTAATACCTGTGTTTTAGTCTTCCATATACTCAAAACTCTTCAATCAATATTATCTGAGCTAGGTTTGATCAAAGAACAGTAACACGTTTTTGAATCACTTTAATATAGCAAGTATTTTCAAGAAGGACAATCCATAGCACGACCCCTACATTTTAATGGATCTAATTATGCATATTGGTCAACACGTATGAGAATTTTTATGGAAGCTAATGGTCTAGAAATTTGGTCAGCCACATAAGATAAATTTGAAGCACCTACTACTGCTATGAACACATGGACCGATGCACAAAAGACCTTAGCATCAAACAATGCTAAAGTTATGAATGTTTTATTTTGCTCTCTAGACAAAAATGAATTTTCACGTGTCATGTTATGCACGACTGCATTAGATATTTGGCGTACCTTACAAATTACACACAAAGTTACAACAAAGGTCAAACAAACTAAGATTTCAATTTTGCAAAACCAATTTTCGTCATTCAAAATGAAGCAAAAAGAAACTGTTATGGACATGTATTCTAGATTTCAAACTATCCAACATGATCTTATGGCATTAGGAGTTAAGTTTACTGATTTTGATTTAGTTTCTCGAATACTCAACTCTTTAACATTAGATTGGGAAAGAAAGGTTTTAGTTATTGAAGAAGCTAATGATCTCTCTACTCTTAAAGTTGAAAAGTTGATAGGAAATTTAATGTCCTATGAAGCTAATTTGCAGGCACGAAAAGAACTGAATTCGGAGAAAAAGAACATAGAATTCCTAGTAATAAAGAATGATGACTCTAACTTAGATGAAGAAGATATAGTCTTCATTGCCAACAATTACAATAGATTCAAGAAATTTAAAATGATGACCAAATTCCAAAAAGGAGGGAAGTCCAACACAACAAACCTATCTCAAATCAAGTGTTGTGAATGTGATCAATACAGACATATGAAGAAGGATTGTCCAAATCAACAATGATAAAAAGAAGAACAAATTTGAAAAATTAAAAAAGAAGAAGGCTTTCAAAGTAACTTGGGATGACTCAGACTCTTCATCATCTGGAAAGTGATATCGATAGTGACGGAGAACAAGCTAATGTGTGTTTTATGGCACAAACTGATGAGGTATGTCCTGAACTTAGCTATGACGAATTATTAGAACTTAGCATGGAATTAGATGATAAATTTAGACAAATTAAAAAATTGAACAAAGAATATATAGTCAAAATAAATAGACTAAAACTTTAAGTAGGAATGTTAAAAGATGAAAAAATTATCCTAGAAGAAGAACATGAATTATCCCAAGAAAAAATCAAAAATAATTTTGATTTTGAAAACACTAAAATAGTAAAGAATAATTTATTAAAAGAAAATGTTGACTTGAAAAATAGTATTGAAATATTGAAAACTGAAAATATAGAATTAAAAGAAAAATTAGATAAAATTACAAATAATGTGTCAAAATTTAATAAAGGAAAACAGGATTTGGAAAATCTTATCAAAACTTCAAAATCATCAGGCAATAGAAATGGAATAGGATTTAAAAATCCTTCTAAACAAAAAGTTTACCTAAGTCTAAAATGAATACCAAAAATATGAAAATTTGGATTCCTAAGACAAATAATAGTTTGATTAGACAAAAGCGTATTAATAATTTCTTAGAGAATGCAGTCTATAATAAAAATTATATTTATTAAGGTACCAAACCATCTTGGGTATGGTTACCTTCTCCTAACAATTAGGACCCTAAAGTCCACTTCCTAGTCCTTGTCTTATCTAGAAATGGCGTCCTCCTCCTCCTCCATCAAAGCTTCTCACTTCCACAAGTTCTCCCGTCACAATCCCGTCTGTAAACCGGTCTCTCCTCCTCCGTCCATTGCTTTTGTTCCTAATATCTACAAGACTACGCCGTACTCACTGAACCCCTCCCTTTCCCAGCCACCACACCCTCTCAACCACCCAATATCCAAATACGGTGGTGTCCCCAAAAAATCGTCGCCGACAACGTACTCTGCCTGCTTTTACAAACGCTCGATCAACCATAGAATTCCTAAAATCGAAGAGACGTTGTCTCAGGTGTGCTGGCCTGGGACACGTGGCAAAAATCTGCAGAGAACCGAAGTATTGCTATCAGTGTGGATTTTTTGGGGACGCGCACACGCATTGTTCCGAGAAATACAATTATTATTTTTCTTCCCACAAGAAAGTCTTTGCACCTCCCATCTCAAATAAATCCAAAAATTATCTTACCCACGTGGACGAATCCCCTGCTCCATCTTTTCTTCACTCGATTCGAGACATCAATCAGAAGCCTACACGGCAAAAGTTGCCTCGTTCTCCCACCCATCCTACTTCTCACTCCAAACAATTTCCTCCAGACTCTGTTCTCTCTTCTTAAATTTTCTCCATGGCCAACTCCACTCACTACCTCATCGCAACTATCATCGAAGGCTTCTAGTCAATTGAGTCCCTTCACCTGGCCCTTTCGCTGAATTTCAACCACCGCGAATGGACAATCTGGATCTTCTCCGAAAACAGCTTCATAGTTTGTTGCCCCTCAATTGCCATCCTGGAGCAGGCCCTTCAGAAGAAAACGTTATCAAAGCCTGGTAGCTCGATCCTTCTACAACAATGGTCTGAATTGGAGCCTCAAGCTGTCACTCTGGAGCCAGCTATTTGGGCTCGAGTGCATGGCTTCCCAGAATTCCTCAGAAACAATTCACAGGCAGTAGGGAGTGCGCTTAGCCCTTTAGGTCGGTTTATTGCTTTTGATGACTGTGTTTGGGCCAATTTTGATCACCGATACTTATTCGTCAAAATGCAATTTTACTCGGGAGTAAGCGCTCCTAGTACCTTTATAGCACGCTTAAAAAATGAAGACCACCTCCTCACTGTAGAAAAATGGGAGCATGCCCATCCTACTCGCAGGCCAGAAACCATGTTCCTCGGGGTCGACTATGACAATGATCTAAGGTGTTTGGATGAGTCACCCCTCTTGGATGACTCGGATTATGCGTGTTTTGATGCCATGCTTTTTGATCCAGATACCTCCCCCCCCCCCCGCGTCCTTTTGAAGCACATGCTCATAGCCCTCCTAGGGGGGAGGCTGACCCGCACCGCTAGGAAGCCTGGCCTATAGACCAACACATTGACCCCCCTGCTGACATCGGCCTCCCCGCTCCTCCTAATTTCCAAACATCCCATGACTTGGCCCAGGCATCTCTCCACCTCGCCAGCTGCAGCGCTCTCAGTCCTCCCTGTTCTCTCCAGCTTCAGTTCGACGGAGTTCAAGGATTAATAGAGCGGCCTCCCTCCCCGGTAGTTTCTATAAAACTGTTATTTTCTCTTCAGCCAATAAAAGACTAAACAAAAAAATGGCACATTGCATGGGTGTTAATTTAAGTGATAGTCACTACACCGCCATGCAGGCCCTAGAATCGGAGAGAATGTCTCTTTCCCAATGAAAATTAACTCCTGGAATGTACGGGGTTTGGGGGACCCTTCAAAGAGACACGCTGTCAGTCTCACTTTATCCCCTCATAAAGCGGATGCTCTTTTTCTGCAAGAAACTAAATTGTCTGACCCTACACAATCCATAGTTAGACACTTGGGGGGGTCTACCCTCACGGGTTGGGCCCACATCAATGCAGACAGGTCCAAAGGAGGAATTATCACCGCGTGGAATGAAGCTGTCTGGTCCCATTGTCACACTTCAGCTCACCCCTCTGCACTACACGTTACCCTCTGTCACATCCAATTGGGCACAATCTACTTCTTTACAAATATTTACGGGCCTCATAGTATTCTGGATAGGAATGTGCTTTGGGCTGAATGCCTCTCCTTTGCAGCTTATCTATATGGCCCCTGGATTGTTGGTGGTGACTTCAACACTACCCGCTTTCCCGATGAACGCAACTCAGGTCAAAATTCCCTTGACTCGGACTCGTTTAACTCCTTCATAGACAACTGCTCCCTCATAGACCCGCCCATCAATAACCGTCAGTTCACCTGGTCGAATCGTAGAGCCAGTCCCACTCTAGCCAAGCTGGATAGATTCCTCTTCAACCCAGCCTGGGATGACCTCCACCTCCTGTCCTCGGTTTCCAGGCTTGCCTCTGCCATCTCAGACCATTGTCCCATTATCTTAGACACTGGCTCCCTCCCCAACTTCAAACGTCCCTTTAGATTCGAGCGTCTTTGGCTCCTGGAACCCTCTTTTGATAATTTTATCAAACAAGTCTGGGCCCAGCCCACGCAAATTCAATCGCCATCGGCCCGAATTGTTTTCAAACTTAGGTCTCTTAGGAAAATCATTAGACCTTGGGCCAGATCGGTGTGGGGAACTCTCCGTGCTCGTATCTCAGCGACTCAAGACGATATCTTGGCCCTTAATATCCTGGAAGAGTCTCGTCCGCTGACAGACGCCGAGCGGTCCCGTTTGACTACTCTAGAATCCGATCTTGATAGACTTGTTAAAAAGGAAAAGATTGGCTGGAAACAGCGCTCTAAAGCCTCATGGTTGAAAGAGGGAGACAGGAATACCTCTTTCTTTCATCTCCTTGCTAGCGGCCGCCGCAGATCCACCTTAATTCCTGAAATTGTCCACAATAATGTCACCTACACCGAACTCTCAGACCACCTCCGCCTGTTCACTAATCACTTCAAAGACATTCTTGGCAAACCATCCCCCCCTCTCCCAGCCATAGACTCGTCCTCCCTTTTCCCAACCCCCCCATCTCCATCGACCATCCATTCTCCGAAGAAGAGATTTGGGCCGCCTTAAGGGGAATGGCTGATGACAAAGCACCTGGCCCAGATGGCTTCGGGCCGCTCTTTTTCAAGACTTCTGGGAAGCAATCAAAACTGACATACTTGAACTTTGTGACGAATTTCATTCCGACCCTGCTTCCATCTCCAGATAAAACCATGCCAATATTATACTCCTCCCCAAATCTCCTAGCGCCAACACCCATTCTTCCTTCCATCCTATTAGCCTACTTAATACTACCTTTAAAATTATCACGTAAGTTCTGGCCAACCGCCTTCAATCTGTAATAGCTCCACTAGTCGGAATCGAGCAGTCAGCATTTATTCAGGGCAGAAACATCATGGACTGTGTTGCATCCGCTCAGGAAATCATTTCTTATTGTCATCAGCCATCGACCCTCGGAGTCTTGTTAAAGCTCGACTTTTCTAAAGCTTTCGATTCGGTCAATTGGAACTTCATTATCGACCTCATGAAACTTAGAGGCTTTTCCTCTAAATGGTGCACATGGATCTCGCACATTCTTCACACCAGCCTATCTTCCTTATCGATCAATGGCGCTTCGGGTGGTCACATCAAGTCATCCCGGGGACTCGGACAGGGTGATCCACTCTCCCCTCTCATTTTCGTCCTGGTAGCAGATGTGTTAACAGAATGATCAAATTAGCCTCAGCCAACTCCTTTTTCTCTGGCATCAAACTCCCGAATTCCTCTTCCTCGGTCTCCAACCTACAGTTTGCAGACGATACATTGCTATTCACATCCCCTCAGATTGAACATTTACACTGCTTAAAAGTGGCCCTTTACTCCTTCGAGCTCATCTCCGGCCTCACCATCAACTTTAGCAGAAGCTCGGTCATAATGCTGGGTAATTCCAACCACCTAGGACCTTTTGTTTCATCTGTGCTTAACTGTAGCCCCTCTAATTTCCCTCTTACCTACCTTGGAATTCCCCTCCGTCCATCCAAGCTTCTTAGATCGGATTGGACCCCCTTAATATCCACGATTGAATCTAGGCTCCTTAGTTGGAAAGCTCATTCCCTCTCTGCGGCTGGTCGTCTCGTCCTAGTCAAATCCGTTTTATCAGCAATCCCATCTTATTGGATGTCTTTTCATAAACTCCCATCTTGGGTCATCAACCATATCAATAAAATCAGAAGCTCTTTTCTCTGGAATGGAAGTGGTGCCAAAAGATTAGTCAGCTAGTACACTTCCTGTCTGCCGCTGAATCAGGGAGGCCTTGGTATTACCAATCTCAGTTCGTTTAATACCGCGCTTCTCTCCAAGTGGATCTGGAAAATTCTCTCCCCAGACAACTTCATTTGGAAAGAATGGATCCTTTCGCTTCTTTACGGTTCCAATAGCCACTCAGTCCTCTTCCTCCCTCCGAGGTCTAGACATTCCCCATTTTGGGCTGGTGTGCTTAAATCCCTTCCCCGCGTCAAATCCCTTTTTCACTTTGCTCTTGGAGATGGTAAAAATTGTATTTTTTGGTTAGATATTTGGCACAACCAGTTTCCTCTTTCTAAATCCCTGCCACACCTCTTCTCTCTTACTCACTCCCCCTTGACCTCGGTCAGCGACTGTGTCCGTCTCGGTCCAGAACTCCTCTGTCCCCCAACCCTCTTCGAATCTGATGTTTTCTCCGACCTTATCGAAGCTTCAAACCTACTCTTCTCTCTTCACCTCTCCTCCAATCCAGATCGTGTTATTTGGGCTCTGGCGCCAGGTAAAGGCTTCACCGTTGCTTCATGCTACTCCTATCTCCTCAACTCTGGCCGTCTCTTTACCTTCCCCAGACTCTAGAAATGCCATATTCCCCCCCGCTTAGCCTTCTTTCAGTGGTGTCTTGCTCACAATAGAATCAACACCAAATCAAGGCTCCTCCGACTTAGATACCAGATCGACCCTTCTTGCGTTTTTTGCGGCGTTCACCCAGAAAATATCACTCACCTATTCCGAGATTGCGACTTCGCCTTCTCGATCTGGGAAGCGATCTGTCCTCATCTTCTTGGTCACATCCCAGACCCGCCCACCATTTTTGACCACTGGCAGTATAATCCCCCGAATCGTCCTCTAGATATTCTTGTTGCAATTTACTGCTGGTACCTTTGGAAGGAACGCAATGCCCTGGTGTTCAACAAACCGTGCTCCAGATTTGTTGGTGTTTGTCGCCGCATTATTAATCTATTCTCCTCTATTTCAGGTTACTGCCTCTCAACACCTTTCAGACTCCACCTTCCACATGGAGACTCCTCCCCTTCTGAATCCGTGGGCAGCAGCTCGGCATTTCCGCCTCAGTCCTAGCTATGTTAGCCATTCACAAGTGCTGGCTCTTGTTGAAGTTTCCTCTTTTGGCTTGCTGCTTTATCTTTTTTATACAGTTACTTATGCTACTTGTTGTTGGATATGTACCTTACTTCTATGTTGCACGGTTTTAATGCTCTTCAACTTGATGGTATCTCCACCGGTCAGGCGTGTTGACCGGCCTACTTTTACATATATATATTAAGTAACCGGCTGTGTAGTGCCACGCTACACACCCATCTTTTCAAAAAAAACAATTAGGACCCTAAAAAAATATATGGGTACCAATTAAAACATATTTTATTTTGCAGGTATCCGAAATAAAAAATAAGGAGAAATAGATACTAGATAGCGGATGCTCTAAGCATATGACCGGAAATTCAAAAATGTTATCAAATATAACATACATCGACGATGGAACGGTAACCTTTGGAGATAATTCAAAAGGATATGTCGTAGGCATTGGAGAAGTCATCAACTCTGGTATATCTAACTCTCCTATTATTACAAATGTTTTATTAGTAGAAAATCTAAAACATAACTTACTCAGTATTAGTCAATTATTTGATAAAGGTTTTCAAATAAATTTTGAAAAAGATAGATGTAATATTTTAGATAATAACAAACAACTTATTTTTGAAGGTGTTAGAAACAAAAATATTTATGTATTAAACATGAATATAAATAAAAATTAGAATTTATGTTTAACCGCCAAACATGATGATCCATGATTATGGCATAAACGAATTTTTTATATCAATTTTAAAAATATTAATAAATTGGCAAAATATGAACTAGTTAGAGGTTTACCTAAAATAAACTACAAAATAGAAAATTTATGCGATGATTGTCAAATTGGAAAACTTAAGAAAAGCTCTTTTAAATCTAAAAATAATATTTCTACGAAACAACCATTAGAATTATTACATTTATATTTATTTGGTCCAACACAAATACGATCTATAAATCACAACAAATATGTCTTTGTAATAGGTGATGATTTTTCAAGATATACATGGACTTTGTTTTTAAAACGTAAAAGTGATACTTTTGGTATGTTTAAGATATTTTCTAAAAGAATTAAAACACGAATGGATTTAAAAATTAAAAATATTTGAAGTGATCAGGAGGAGAATTCGAAAATGATCTTTTTACTAATTTTTGTAATAAGAAAGGAATAACTCATAATTTCTCTTTTCCTCGCACACCTCAATAGAATGGTGTTGTAGAAAGAAAAAATCGTACACTACAAGAATGTGCACGAACATTACTAAATAGTAGTGGTCTATCAAAACACTTTTAGGCTGAAGCTATTGCGACAGCTTGTTATGTATTGAATCGAGTAACAATACGTCCTATGACTAAACAAACTTGTTTTGAAATATTTTTTGATAAAAAACCTAAAGTATCATACTTTAAAACTTTCGGTTCAAAATGCTTTGATAACTTAGGTAAATTTGACCCGAAGGCCGATGAAGGTATCTTTGTTGGATATTCAGATCGTAGTAACGCATATAGAATTTTTAATAAAAGAAATAATTCTATTGAAGAAATTTACATGTTTCGTTTGACGAAAATCTTTTTAATCATCATAATAATGATGAAGAAGAAATTATTCCACTAACAAATTCAACAAATTCTATTAATAATGAAACAAATGTTCAAAATAGCACTTTGGTATCATCCCCTAGAATTCTTAAGAATCATCCAAAAGATAATATTATTGCAGATCTCAATTTTAGAGTAATTAGAAATCAACTTAATCAGATAAGCAATATAGCATTTGTATCAAATTTTGAACCAAAAAATTATAAAGAAGCTTCAAATGATAATTTTTGGATAATTGCTATGCAAGAAGAATTAAATCAATTTGAACGTAATAATATTTGGGAATCAGTACCAAGACCTGAAGATCAATCGGTTATAGGTACAAAATAGGTGTTTAAAAACAAAGCAGACGAAAACGGAAATATTGTTAGAAATAAAGCACATTTAGTTGCTCAAGGCTATAATCAAGAAGAAGGTATCGATTATGACAAAACCTTTGCCCCAGTAGCTAGATTAGAAGCCATTCGTACATTACTCGCCTTTGCAACTCATCACAATTTTAAATTATTTCAAATGGATGTCAAAAGTTCTTTCTTAAACGGTTTTATTAAAGAAAATGTATATGTAGAACAACCTCCTCTACTTTTTCACGAAAATATCCAGATCATGTTTTTAAATTACACAAAGCACTATATGGATTAAAATAAGCCACTCGTGCATGGTACGAACGTCTTAAAAATCACTTAATAACATCTAGTTTTCGAATAGGCAAAATAGATACAACTTTGTTTATTAAAAGAGAAAATGATGATGTTTTAGTTATACAAATTTATGTTGATGATATCATTTTTGGTTCAACCAACGAAATTCTATGTAATCAATTTTCAAATATTATGAAAATGAATTTGAAATGTCACACATTGGAGAATTTGATTTCTTTTTAGGTTTATAAATAAAACAACTTGAAATGGAATTTTTATTCATCAAAAAAATATTTTAACGGTCTATTATGTCGTTTTGAAATGGATAAAACTTCAAGCAAACCAACACCAATGAGTACCACTGTTCACTTAGAAAAAGACGATAACGGAAAAGTTTTTGATGAAAAATTATATCGGAGCATGATTGGTTCTTTACTTTATTTAACGGCTAGTCGACCCGATGTTATGATGAGTGTATGCCTATGTGCTCGATTTCAAGAAAAACCAAAAGAATCTCATCTAAGAGCCGTTAAGCGTATTTTACGTTATCTATCTAGTATTAGAGATTATGGTTTGCTTTACCCTAAAGAATCATCATTTGAACTAGTTTCGTATAGCGATGCGGATTTCGGTGGATATAGAACAGATCGTAAGAGTACTAGTGGAACTTGTCAATTTATTGGACAATCTTTAATTTCATGGTTTAGAAAAAAGCAAAATTGTGTTTCTTTATCTACTTGCGAAGCCGAATACATCTCCGCAGCTCTAGCATGTGCACAAGTGATATACATGCAACAAACACTAATGGATTTCGGAAAAATTATCAACAAATCTCCAATATATGTGATAACACAAGTGCTATAAATTTATCAAAAAACCATGTTAATCACTCACAAACTAAGCACATAAATATACGCCATCATTTTTTACGAGAAAATGTTGAAAAAGGAACTATTTCATTAGAATACGTAAGCACCGAAAATCAAGTAGCAGACATCTTTACGAAACCACTAAATGAACAAACTTTTATTAAACTCCAACGAAATTTAGGTATTTGCTCACTTCAAGATCTTCGTCCTTAAAATTAATCAATGCTTAACTTTAAGGCTATGATTAGTCATTTATTTTACTACCACAAATTATACTTAATAATCTCTGAACCTTTAATTTTTTTAGACTGTTAGTTTGTCTATAAATAATTTTTTCACCATGTATACAAAGAGGTATACAAAACTATATGAACACAATTCATATCTTCCTTAAAGAAACAAAATATAGCTATGTCTTCTGGGGACTCTTATATATCCAGCTCCATCTCAACACCAACGACGGACCTCTCGGCTGATACGCCACAATGGCTTCCTACACCTACACAAAAGCAGGAGCCAACGAATAGGTGGTCCTCGTATCATATGGGTTTTACTCCCGATAACAAGAAGACCAAAAGATCTCTGTTTGTCTCTCCTAACACAAAGGAGAAAATTATGAAACTCATCATTATCAGAAACAACATATAGATCTTCAACGAGAACTATATTTCGAACAAAAAGTTACAGCACATCAGCTAAGCTTTTTGGACCAAGTAGCAATGAAGTTTTGTTCGTCACGGATGAAAGATATCCATGAACCGCTACTAAAACCTTGTAGTTCTTTGGATCCCTCGTTTTCATATCGTACTCCTTCTGATCCTTCACTAAGACGATATTCTGGCTCCTCGAGAACCCATGAACGTGGAAATATATGGTCTCCACTTAAACCATGGATGGATGACAAGTCTGGAGATTGCAAAACTCCATCGCCTTCTAAATAAATTATATTTGTTATTGTATGTATCTATGCTTATCTGTTTTTTTTATTTCACAACAATAAAATTATTTGTTATAAAAAATTCGAGAAATAAGCAAAACCATCAAATTTAGGCTATTTTTAGCCGCACTGCTTATTTCAGACGTCTGACTATGGCCTTCAGACGTTTGATAAATGATATACGTCTAAATTTAAGCACTGTGCATATGTCAGATGCCTGATATAGCCCCAAACGTCTGAAATTTTGCTCTGTCTTCTCAAAATAAAAATCAAAGAATTTCAAACGCCTAAAATGGGATCCAAACGTCTGCCTTAGTTCTCTGCCATGAATTTTTTCAAAAATAAACCAAACCAGATGTCTGATTTTTATACCCAGACGTCTGATAAAACTCTCTACCTCTCCAATGTTACAAATTTGATCAAAACAGACGTCTAAACCAAAACCAGACGTCTAAATTTATCTGCTATACTCAATTTAGGGAAAACCAGACGTTTGATTTCCTATCCAAACGTCTGATTTCCAATCGACCCTTTAAATTCGCCCAGATAAAGTCATTTTTTTCTTTTATCTCAAAATTGTTAAAACCTACGATTTTATCAGACACGATTTTCTTTCCAAAACATCATCTTTAATCAATTGAACTCATAATTCCTCCTCGCACTAAGAATCCCAAGATTTCAAAATGAAAACAAGACCTACCAACCTCATCTTCAAATCCTTAGGTGTGCTCCGATGATCAGATCGAAAGGTGGATGAATAAAGCACCACATTCCATCAAAAGGTATGAAGATATTCAAAAGAAAAAACTCCACATAGGTCCATTCTATAATTTCCTTAAATTTCCTACGTATGATTTGGATGAACTATGTGAAAATGCCGGGTTGGAAACCTTAATTTCATTCACCTCTAATGACATCCAAATAGACCAATTAGCGATATTTTTATTCTATGCGAATTTAGATAGTACTTCAGCGTGGAACACTGAAGATGAGGATAACTGGCTCTGGTCTAGCGTGTATGGGAACATGATTAGATTAACTCCAGGCATAATAGGTAGAACCCTAGGATGCTCTGACACAGAGGAAGATTTATACAACATTCCGGATATGTGATTCAAGCCCCGGAACAGTATTACTCATCAAATTTGGGAGGACGAAATGCCAAAATTTGCCTCCAAATATCTACGTCCAAAAGCTCAACTCCTAACTCGTATGACAATCAATACAATTGTTCCACGTATGGGAAGTCACGAGCAAATAACTGAATTAGAGCACAAACCCCTATATGCTCTATTTAGTGGGACAAGGGTGAATTGGGCCAAATTCATCTTCGACGAGCTAAAGCATTTTTGGACTCGATCAAGGCCATCAATTATTTACTCAACTTATATTATGAGACTTCTTTGTGCACATAACATTCCATCTTACGTATCGACCTTCGAAGAAATCTGAAGAAATCTCACCTAAATATGCTTCCACCAAATTCTTCTCTCTGATGCACGTACCCGAAATTCCCCCAAAATTCATATCATTTGAAGACTAGACACACAATCGTCAATCTAAACGAGTTGAGCCTCCTCCTCAACCACGCATTGAACAATCCTAAGAAGAGGAACAACATCGAGAAGAAACTCCACCTCCTTCTGCACCATTTGATTATCCGGGACAAGACGAAATTATGGAGACTCGAACGGATACAAATCCAGACGAAAGTGTTCGAGATCTCACCCTTCGTAACCAACATATTCTATCTCAAAATCAAAAACTTTTGGCTAAGTGAATTGACAACTTCGAAACATCATTTGCTACATGCCTAGCCACAGTTGAAGAATCCTTTTCGACTGTCCTGACGGTTCTTAAAGAAGTACTGCAACGGGTTCGTGGTCTAACACCACCTTCTGAAGATTGGCCAACCTCGGTACCTTCTCCTCCAACAAAACATTCCAAATTCTCTGAGGATGAACCTCTCACGCAAGCTTTGACATCTCCAAAAAAGGCTAGCACTTCTGAAAAAGAAGATCCAAAGGAAGATGATCAAAATAAAGCTTTTCCAAAGGAATCATAGATTTTGGGAATCATAGATTTTAGGTTTTTGGGATATCAATTTTTGTACAAATCTATGTCTGTAATCAAACTTCAAGTTATTAATGAAAATTTCTTTTTGTTTGACGATTGATTTCAATTTTATAATTCTTTTTGATAATGCCAAATGGGGAGAAATATAAGTATAATCATAAAAAAAGCACATATTCAGGGGGAGATCTATAATATATATAAGTACATTGAATAGTTATCATCATAAAAGGGGGAGATTGTTAGGAAATCAATTCTATGGTTTCGATGATAACAACTATACAATGGAAATCGAATATGCGTAGATATCTATATTTACAGGTAATTGTTAAAGTAACATCACCAAAGAAACAAGAAAAAGACTCAAAAGAAGTATCAAGAGGCTACAAGTCGATAAAATCGAAAGAGGAATGACACAGACACATGAAAAGCAACATGCACAAATCCAGATGTCTGAGTGCATTAGCCAGACGTCTGATTGATTCCTCTACTTCACAAATCAGGCAGAATCAGACGTCTGGTTAATATACTCAGACGACTGAAAAGCAACCATATACAAAAAATATATGAGAGCCAGATGTCTGTAACATTTTTCAGAAGTCTGATTTTGAACTCGGCTATGTATATTCAAAGAGCAACTGTCACAATTGAAAAGACACGTTCTCTCCTCTTCGCTACAACTCTTCATCACCATTAGAAGCGACCTTAGAGCACTTATTAACAGATGCAACTACACAAAGGATCTCTCTACCACTATAAATAGCATTAGGAATTTAAGAGAAGATCTCACCAACTTACTTATGCTCTTTACTCTTATACTCTGATTAATACTTGATCTTTAGCAATCTATACCTGTATTTTAGTCTCCCATATACTCAAAACTCTTCAATCAATATTATCTATCTATATATATATATATAGATTGGAAGCATTTTTACTTAACAGTCAATATTCGTGTTATAGAACACACACTTGACAAGAACAGGCTTTTGTAACCAAGCCTATTCCTCCGGGCGAAGTGAGGGTGTTTGATAGTTGAATTCCGAAGAGGAGCTTCAGGATTGGACGTAGGACGGGAGGTCCAAACCAGTATAAAATCCTTATGTGATTATTTCCATTTACTTTGCTACTATCATCTATCAAGTTTATATTAGATACATTATATAGTTAGTCACTTATACTTGCATATTTATACATTACACGATCCACTCATATAGATTTACATATTTCACATTATTAGTATTAGATTGGGGCGATATATTTCACATTATTGGTATTGGATTGGGGCGATGTATTTCGCATTATTGGTATTAGATTGGGGAAATGTATTTTGCATTATTGGTATTTGTAGGCGATGCATTTTGCAATAGGCTCAATAGTGTTACGATCTGGTGGGCATAGCATTGGCGGGAACACTATCTAAGAGCTTGGTACGAACAGAAGATCAAGGTACTTATAGAAGATCCAACGACTGCACGTTTTTGTGCATTCTTTTTGGATGTGGTATTGGTGGACGTGGCGTAGTATAATAAGTGGCTATAGTTTCGAGTACAGTAAAGTTGGACCCAATACAAATAAAAGTTCACATATGGTGGACCTAGATGTAGTACAATAAGAGGCATTTGGCCACTATGATTAGGGAGGTGAACGTGGGTGCGTACGATGAGTCACTATGCGAGTTAGCATAACAGTGTTCTCCCTTTCCTGGCGTAGTGTGATGGTAGGTTCAGCAGGAGAGTTGTTCCCAGTTTGGCCGATCATTACTATGTGGTTTGATTAGTAGTTTCCACCCATTATGTTGGATAAGGATCCTTAGGTATTGGAAATTAGGAATTCATGGACACTGTTTTACACTCTACGTCATTTAGAGTAGATTTAAAGTCAGTTGTACTTAATCATCTTATTAGTTTTGTACTCAATCACCGGACTTTTTTCCTAACCCGTTTCTTTCCCATCTTTTTCCAACCATAAGTGGACGTGTGAGAAGGTGATTTTCCTATTTCAGATACTTGGAGAGAGTTATGCTTTTCTTGGAGTCAGCTTATCCGTATTTCCTCTTCATGTATCATTTAATATTATCAGTACATTTATTTTTATGTATCAAATTTCGAGGGTCATTTCTGCTTACACTATACTTTGATTTAGGTTTTGTACTGATATTTTCAATGACTACGTTATGATATGAAATTTTCCAAGATTACTATTCTCTGAGATTTTATACATGTTTTATACTTCTAATATGATACGTTGTGATTTTATACATGTTTTACACTCTCGTTGTGATATGCTGTGATGGTTAGTTTATCTTAATCATATATGTTATCTTAAGCATCTGTGTTTTTAGTTAAATCAAACCCCAATGATTTGCATTTCTCAAGGCGACGCGTTTTTGGACATGTCAGGAGGTGCAGGTTGTCATATTATTGTTCGATGTGATTTTGAATTTTTGGTATACGTATGTTAAAATAGAAATAATAAATAATGGTTTGGTATATATTGTTTGTAGATAGTTAATAGCAACAGTGTCTCGAAGTCATTCGATGCAATTCTATGTCTATGGTTTATTAGATAGGATCCATGAACTAATACGAAAGTATCGTTCAAATCATCCTCAGGTTTGAGAAAATATTTTGATTTCAATCAAACAGTTTGAATTTCAGTCAAAATGCAGAGGAAGCGTGTGTCTATAAGAAAGCACTATAAAGGTACTAAAATATTTCAAAATTATACATGAAAAACAAACTTATGATTGTTAACGATGTACTCGTGTTAAAATCATTTTAGTTTGGTTGTTTATTCTTGATATTAGATTTGAAATAATATCTTTTATGATAAGTATAAAAGGACGTTGGAACTATCCCAAAACGTTATACATAGACACCATATTAAAATCTTTAATATGGAGCAAATAAGATGGAATACTTATGCATTGGCAATAGGAATTATCATACATGTTGTATTATCTATAGCATCACATCTTTCTTATGTATTTGATACATAGGGCAAGTATCAAATCTGAATACAGATCACTAAATGATAGTTTAGAGTGTTCTCGGGTATTCATGAAATACTAGAGAATTGTTTATAGAAACAACAAAATTCTGATGATGGAGTGCGCGAATTGAATTCCATAAGCGATATCGAGTATAATATGTCGACTTTACATTCATGTTCCACACAAAGTTAAGATCTTTAGGTTGGAAATGTTCCAAACAATAAGTAATGGCCAATTCAACCAAAGGCTAAGTACATTGTATTGAATAGTGTTCTCATATAATAAATATAAATAAATGCACAAATTTATAACTGAGCTAGGGATGATTTCAAAAGTTGAGAATCCCATAACATTGTTTTTTTATAAAGGATGTATGATCCAAGAATTATATAGTCATAATAGATAAATATAGAATATAAAGGTATAGAAGTATATGGCCCCCATGCTCGCACTATAACCAAATTGCCAAAATGCCATGCAAGATAGCACTAAATCTCAAATATTCATAGCCAACATGCTTGGCCAAATTATAGTAACATGATGCAATAACACGAAAAAAAAATTGGTATAACATCAGCATATGACAACCTTGGAGAGAACAACGCAAACTAAATCCTGGCGCATCTATGGAACAATCAAATAAGCTCAAGGCAGTAACTTGATTTACAAGGTAATAAAATAAACTTATGGTCTCCGCCTGTGGCAGCTAGAGTCTCTTCATTGTTAGCATTAAACTCTCTATAATTAAAAAGGACTAGCTCATCTGCAAAGAGCCTGCAGTAGAGTTCTTACTCATCCTTTTTATCATTTTACGTCCATTTTGAAAAGGTCTTCCATGATGAGTGTAACGTCCCCCACTTCAAGACTCAAAAATCAACATTGATGATACTACAGTTATCATCGAAATCATTTTTCACTGACAAGGTGAGGTAAATATTTTTTTCATAACATAAATGAATAGTGCAGCTAGTTAACTTTTTCATTACATCAACTAGAATTACATAATTTGTTACATCATTTTTTACCCAATTTATTCCCTTGTAGTGGTAAATACAATAGAAAATACGACTATCATTATATCCAACGTACGAAGATGCCAACACAATACATAAAATATTATAATTCCTCATTTTACACAGTAGAAATTTTAAAACAATTTTGTTCTCTAGATAACCCTTATGCTTTGTATTAGGAATTTTTATTTGTCCTTCCAATAGATACCAGTATAAGCTATAAACTCAGCCTACTCAAACGAGTAATGTGAATTTATGGGAAATAATAAAAATACAGATCCGTCATAAAGTCTAGTATAAGTAAAATCTTTACCCTAGTCATCCATAGTGAGACCACTCCACTAACACAGAATCAGTTTTTCCCTCATTTTATCATCGTCAAGATACATCATATATGTAAACAACATAACATAAAATGCAACCATGCACATATCAAATCAAGTAGCATGCCCTACACTTGTCATCCAATTATGAACGATGTCATAAATCAATTCAAATTAAGTATACCCTATATATACGATATCATTATGAGCCACGTCATACAAATATTCATCGTTCATTCAGTAATTACCTAATCACTTGTTTTAGGCTTTATCATTGGCTTATCATTAACTTATTTAGTGATTACCTCCCTAAGCTTTTCTATCACTAATTTATATTCTCTCAAGCAATGTCATATGGTGAAATAACCATTCATTACACCAATGGGAGCTACTCTGACTAGAATTTTCCTAGCTCTCAAAGTTGACTGTAAGCACCCTGAATACATTCTAGTAACGTCCTAACTAAGCGTCAATAGCCCCTCTTAGTCCATGAACTGCTATCGTTCATGTTGCTGATTTATTTATTTTAGTTATAACAGCACCATGATGTTGTGTCACATAGCCATGACACCCGGCCTTAACTCCCTTTTAAAGTTTATAAATATTTTTTGGATTGAACCCTATCATGGCACCCTGTCATATACCATTGGACTTTAGACTAATAGTCAAGACAACATGCCATCCAATAACTCCATGAGTTGGGATCACTCTACAATCATAGTCCAATTCCTATCTTTCATTCATTTATAGTGTACCCTACATTTTCTTTAGATTAACATCTTTATCTTTTAGTTTGGATGATATCCTATTATTTACTAGCTTCTCTAAGTTTTCCTTCATTTCAGAAAGCAGATAACGCAATTTTAGCTTATCAAAATCCCTTTTTTTATTTCATCCCTATGAAATAGTTCATTAATACTTGGAAACTGTCTACCAAAGAGCCCTAAGCATTTCTTGTTTTCCTTAGAAAAATATAGCTCCCTAATCTATCATAGTTTAACTTTAGTTATCGCATGTTAGCTATCGAGCCTAGTCATCATGTGTTGGCTATCCCATAACCATCATGGGTTAATTCTCCCTAGAGCCATCACTCACTTACTTTCCTATTTTAGCTATCGTGTGTTAGCTTCTTAAAAGACTTCATAGGTAGATAGCTTCCTAATCTATTGCATTTTGAACTTCATGTAGTGGTCGTGGGTTGATTTTCTTATAACCATTGTATGCCAATTTCTTCATTGTTATTGCTTACTAACTTCTCCATAGTCGTTATGGGTTAATAGCTACTCAAGATATTGTGCATTTGTTCAATCTTATCCCAGAAAGCTTATAAAGTTTGAGCTCAAGAGCTATAGTGTCAAGACATTCTCAAAGCCATCGTGTACTATCTTTCCCAAAGCCATCACATGTTATTACTATACTAGTCATCATGTATTATCTTTCCTAAAGACATCACATGTTATTACTATACTAGTCATTATATCGACCCAGAATTTTGGTTATTTGAAATTGGAATATTTAATTGATTTTAAATATTTAAAAGTTAATTTTTAACTTGAATTTCAAATATAACTATTTATTTGATAATTTAATTATTGAATTTAATAATTAAATATTGGTTAAATTATTGAATCTTGAGTTATAAGCTTGTTAAAAATAATTTAAAGGCTTATAAAATTTATATTAATAATAGTGAAGATAATAAAACATTTTAAAGTGAATTTAAAGTGATTTGTTTAGTTTTAAAAATACATCGTTTGAATTAACATTTGAAAATAGCCATCCGGGGCACAATCTCGGAATTCGACAAAACCAGTTCCATTGGATCCATAATAGTGTATTATTATTGGATTTAAAATTTCATAACATTTCGATTTATCATTTGATTGTACGAGATAGAAATGCACTGAATTTTATATCGTAAATTCAATATAATAATTGGGTCCAAAAAGCAATCTTCTCCATGCGATCGAATTAGGACTCGAACCTTTTTCATTGCATTTGGAATGGTGGTATAACATTATAATTGTCTAGTGGCACACCTTGATCCATGGAGAAAGAATGGTACAGGTTGTATTACACTACACTGGTTCTGAAGAATTTTTTTCAATACAAAATTACAAATAGTAAAGTTCATGCTCGAATGTAAATTTAAATCCATACTGCCTACTAAACTCATGATAGTACTATATAAACCAGTTGAAAATACTGGTTTTAATCTAATTACTCAAATTTACAAGGATGCCTATATAGGGATAGTGGTAAGTCCCTAGATTGTTTACATATTGTATTAATTCAATAAAATGAATTATTTTGATCCACAAGAATTGGAGTCGAATGAGCCATAAGAGAATTGACATATACGTGAAAATAGCGTGTGTGCAGCAAAGCATATACATCTCCAGCTCCTTCCCGGTGTAGCAGTTCTACGCCTTTAGTAATAGTTCCTAACCACCAAACAGGCCTAATATTAATGCCGAATAACACTAAAGATAAAACAATGCATATAAGTTGACTGATAATGAAAATTATTATGACACTTAAAAAAAGGATAATAATATGAATAAATTACCGGTAGTATCAATCATATCATCCAACATCACAGCCACTTTCCCTCTTACATCACCATCATAGAAAACAATATGCAATTATAATAAGAAACCGAATGGTATCAGCATATAGTTTTGTCTCTTATAATTTCATAGGTATCTTAGGTGAGCTGTTTACATAGCTCTTATTCATTTTAATATAGTAATCACATTTACATGTGATTGGAAAATCAAGATATTGGATTACCATTTATAAAAACGGAACTGCTAAAGGCAGATTTTAAATCCTCAACAATGCAACTTATTTGGCCATTTAAGTGCTAATTGCGTACAACCCAGGTCATCATCTTTGAAAAGAATCACCACTAGATATCTTACCCACAACTGATTCACCCTAATTATCCCTGTAGCCAGTTTATTCATGATAGTTTTTGCTACTTTTTTATCTTTAGTACACTTTTAGCCTACTAGTCAGAAACACTAATAATTCACCCTATCTACCCCATAGCCGATTTATTCATGACAATTTTGCCACATTTTTATCTATAATATACTTTTAGACTTCTTTCGGTTATTGATTGATTTAGAAATAAAGGTTAAGAAATGTTGGAAGAACTTCCAAGCAATATACTCAAAATTTTCTACTTTGAGGATTGTCCTACTACAACTCAATATTCATATGTATTTATTACAAAATAAAACGCTATTATGCACACTTTCTGTACAATTAAATTCTACTTCCAAATTGATTGAATTGCACTTGTCTATTTCTGTTAATCGGGACTGTAAAATAAATAAAATCGATTCATATGTCCACGATTTTGCAACAAATAAGTTATTTATATAGCCATAAATCTATTAATATTACTTGATACCAGTTTTGTTTTACAGGTAATTTACAATTATCCTAGGTCTTTACAAATTCTCAGCTTCACTCTAGACATTAATATGATTTAGCAAAGTAAACGACCTTAGAAGGATTAGATGTTTATATTTTTATGATATATATTCATTATTTCATTTTTCATATATTTAATTTTTTTTCATTTGTCATGACAATTAAATGTTATGGACATGTTTAATTGATTTTAATAGGTGTTGAAATGATTAGTATTTTGTATAATATATAAAGTGTAAAGCAATCAGACCTCATCTTCAGTAGTTGGGGTTAGACCTGCCAATTTATCTGATGGGACAAGATAATAAGCATGTACTTTGACATCTGTCGTTGCTTCCTGTTTAGCTGGTTCACCTATAAATATAGCACATAAAGTACTAGGCCTACCTTCCATTTCTACAAGCTTAGGAACTGGAAGCTTAGTTTCAAAGCTCAAAAGCCGATTCGGAAAAAATTGAATTTAGTTGGGTGAATTCAATAATCTTCAGACACTAGTATATCGAACAAAACTTCATAAAACAAGGAGCTCTGAGATTCGATGATATGTTAGGACCATACTTTAATGATGTGCTTATAAATAAACATCATAGCACTCACATAATCATCATCAATCAAAACCCAAACACAAACATAAAACAAGAAATACCAAGAGATGGCAAGCTAAGTAACCAAAATTGCATGGGTTGTCGCAAATCAAGGAGAACCTTGGTGAAACATTTTATCTCGCTCAATACATCATATTTTCATAAATACTGGTATATGCTACATGTTTTATAGGAACATACATACACTTTGTTGACTAAAACTAAAAATATTATTAGATTGTGGATACATATCTAAAGAACAAATAGATGTTACAAATTTCTTCAGTTAAGTCTAGCATCCCTATATTTTTTAATATACTATATGTTAATAATGTTTTAAGAACATACAATTTAAGTAATCAACATGGCTAAATTAACAAAACAAAAAAGCATATGTATAGATATTAATTACATGGAATGTTTAAAAATGGAAAAAACCTTTTAGAAGGCTACTGAGATAAAACTTAACTTTTATTCATATTTATTCAAATCACTATTGACAAAATTACATGTTGATTACAACCATCATACTAAGTTCATTCAATAATGTAAAGAAATTTTGGGAAATAAAAAATAATGGACTAATATATGAAAGGAAGGAAATCATTTCAATAAAGCATATCAAGAGAAAAGAGGATTGCATGGTATGATTACCAACTAGAAATGAAAGTAAATGTGTAGAAGATAATCATAAAATTATACCAAAGTGTTTATCATGTATTTAATTGTCATACATAAATTTCAGGAGTACTAACATAAAACAGATGTCAATTTTACCTCACAGAATGTCTGATAATTGCAATATCCTGCTATACCAATACTATTCAATGTTTCAAAAACATATTCTTATATATCTTCATCCATATTGCAAATCAAGTATTCAACATCAACACGAAACAGACTTAATAGCCTACCAATATAATGTTTTGAACTTGTTTGGCACCTGTTTACTTTTTCCTGTCGTAATATAGATGTATTTGATAAAGGCATATTTGTATATGTTTCAATATTTCTCAGTTCTATGTTTTTTCGATCATTTTACCACTTATACAATTTTTCCAAGCCAATAAAATATTTTCCCCAAATTCATTATCTACCTAAAATAATTTTTGATATCAAAAATACCACCATTACACTTTAAAACAAGTTAAAAATAATTTTTTATGCCTCAGAAGTATTTCAAAATTCACGAATATATTTTATTTCACAAATATAAATTTTAAACGAGTTGAATTCCCGGAGCTTAATTAAAACTTCAAATTTTTTAAACAAAGTTAATTTGTTATAATTTCACATATACTACATGATTTGTTACATATTAATTCATATATAAATTATATTATTTGATAAAGTTTAGGTAATTTCTATAAAACTTAGTTAACTTTGTTAATTTCTATTAATTTAATTAATTTTTACAAAACTTATTTAACATAGTTATATTTTTGTGAAATTTTGTTAATTTTCTTAAACTTAGTTAATATCTATATAACGTGTTTACTTTTTAATAGAACTTAGCTTTTCTGTATAAAACTTAATTAGCTTAATTAATTATTGTCAATTTAGTTACCTCGGTACATTTTTATAACACTTGGTTAACCTTTATAAAAGTTAGTTAATTTTATATAAAACTTACTTAACCTACTTTAATTTTTATAAAATTTGTTAAGTTCTATAAAATTTGGTTAGTTTTTATAAATTAAGTTAAATTTTACAAAACTTAGTTAACTTAAATTAGATAATTTTTATTAAGCTTAGTTAACTTAACTTATTTAATTTTATAAAACTTGGCATTGTGATTGGATCACCTACCACTAAGTATACCATTATTCTTTTAAAGAAGCGGAGTATTTATGGTAAGCAAATTAGCTCGGCTTACATAGTTGTAGCTGCTCAATCCGTAAAGCGCAGAGCTGCAACAGGCAAGACTTACTATAGTAACTAATTTTTTATATCAACTCGAAATTCAGTACAGTGGATATCATGAATCTGTTCAGTACACATTAGGAACTGTTCAGTAATAATGACATATAATTATTGCTATATTCACTACTTATAAACAATATTGTTGCTATTGTAAACATTAGGAACTGTATAGTAATTTGCTACTATAATCTAAGCTTGAAATGTAAACCTCGGATGGATCTTTAAAAGAAAGTGAAGTATTGGCATCTTTCAGAGTGTAAGATACTAAGATTTCATAGCCTCGATTACCTTCATTTAAAACCAATGTACAACAGAGAATAATCTAATTATTTAACTCATAATGTAGCACATTTTATTTGATAAGCAAATTTTGTCATGTATGTCTAATTCAGTTGATTACCTTGAAAGCATCCTTATTATTTTTGTCATCTCCAGCATATATATGAAGCACATCATCACTATTGTTTAGCTGAAGAGATTCAAGAAGAAATTCTAAAGCTTTGCCTTTGTTCTAATCAACGATTGGTTGAATCTCTAAAAACTGCAACCAAACATTATTTTACGAATAATTTTATATTTGCATCAACATCTATATATAACAGAGCATTCTGGTAAATTTTATCTCACCTTTTTTACCTTTTGACCATGTGTTAGTTTAATCATGGAATATCCTTTGAGGATATCATGAACAATTTCTACAACTATCGGCCATAGCTGTAAACAAAATCATTTGGAAAATGTTCAACAAGAGAATTAGAGTAAATGGCTATTTTAATGAATCAACATAAAAGTTATCAATTTTAGATTTTACAGTTCACGATAAAAATCCAACATAAAACATATGTAAATTTAAGATATATAACAATGTAATATATAGTTAACTGAATTTGTCAAAACATTGTGATGCATTCTGTAAAATGAAACCTTGGAAACAACATTAAGCTTGAACAATTTATATAACGGAAGGTGTGTTGCAAGCCACTAATGAATGTGATTAGTTTTTATATTTTGACATATTTTAAAGTTATTTTATTCAATGTTTTCACCAAACTGTATATTCATTATCAGACTTTATAAGAAAGTGATACAAAATTTATATGGATAAATTTTCAAAAACAAAATCTGTTAGTAATGCCATTGCTAATAGGATTAGAATGTTCTATAAAAAAGGATAAGATCCCCCAATGCACATAATGAATATAGATGTAATATGAACATGGGCAGAGTCTGAGCATGCAAGCTCAACCAACTGCATTAAAAAATTTAACGGACTTACTGCTGTTCGACAAAGAAAAATAGAGAAGACCTGTTTCGTAACAACTTGTAAGCATTGGCAGAATCTGAGCAGCTAAGTAAAGTATACACATGGTATATGAAAATAAAGAATCCAGAACACTCGTTATGGTGTTGGTTAATAGTTCGGTTTAGGGCTTACTAGAAACATGTATTTCAATTAGTAATTTTCTCTGTAATTTAGTACTAATCAAAAGTATCATATTGATCGAATGATACTGAACATCTACCAACTTACAGATGACAATTTCATGAAACTAGCATAAATTGGAACCAATGTAGTAAGATAGGGAGGGATAGCAATAAAATTAGATTTCACCTACCAAAACAAATATTTATGAAGGACGTGTGGATAAAAAGTAATACATTGCTGGTGAAAGATTGTATTAAATAAATATATGTGAATTATATCATAATTTATCTAAGGAAAAGGAAATATTTTCAGAATACTAAAATCTCACCTAATAAGAAAGAAAAAATGTGCAACATTAGCAACCGACCATGTCAATCCATCAAATTTACCATGCTGCATGCTCAATCGTATAAGAATTTTGCCAAAAACAAAGGAGTATGTTTAGCTTGCTGTGGTGGAAACACCAAGGAAAATGAATCATTAAAGGACTCACATGTATATAGAGGTAACATATTAATCATACAGAAACTAAAGTGATGCAAGCAATTCCTTTTTATGTATCATGTTAAAAAAATTAAAATTTCCAAGAAATTTCCTAAATTATATAAACATACTACTTGACTATGCAAATTATTCTTCGAATTTGAAGTTTTCCCCAATTTAACTTTACAAATCTAAGTTGTTAGAAGACTTATCACTAGGAATCGACCATGTAGACAATCTAATGATTGAAATTTCAATCTGCTTCCGAAGATTGGAGCCAATTACATGCAATTTTATAGTGGTGGAGACTATGGCTTTTCACGTAACGACGATTAGGATTTCGTGCAGTGCGAGAAGCGATATGCACTTTCTTATGCTAGCGACGATTAGGATTTGAATTTGGACCTTTTGTTTCTTGGGCTTCGGCTTCCTAACCTTTACAATCTCCTTCTCTCTCTTCAATTCTAGAAGACATGATTTTGGAATTTCTGGGATTCGAGGGAAAATAGGGTTTGGTGTTTGCTTTTTGATGGGAAAGATGGAGACAATATTTACAGAACAAAAAATAAATGAGGGAAAGAGCGGCCTCGTTAAATTTTATTGAAATGAAGTTAAACACATAGTGTCATTTGCATGGCATTCTTATCCAAAATTAATCAATTACCGCAACTGCCCCTAAACCGCCGTTCGTTTATGCCATTAGTGCTAGTTTTTCTTATTGTGAAGCCTCTTGCTTCATCTTCAAAATTCTTCTTTAGCCATAAAATGCAGCCGGCCTAAATCTATTAACTCAGCTTACTCGAATTAGTACACACGATTTTATAGGAAAAGAATAATAAAAACATGGGTCAAGTGTAAAATCTTGTATGAATAATATATTTCACTAAACATAAAATATAGTGAGACCACAATGCAAAAGAATGAACGAGTTTTTCCATTACTATAACACAACATTCGATTAAACATTCAAAAACAAACATAAATTATTATTTCATTCCACATGCGTTGATATCATGTCTAGAATCAATAGCCATTTCACTCAATATGCCATTCAGTCTATCCTCCTTTCTTTCAAAATCGGAGCAATAAAGCCTTTAACTACCACTCAGGCCTTGTGCCTTCCCTGCTTCCTTAGTTACTACTACTACTACTTTCGGTTTGGTTGCCACTTAATCCTTACACCTATGCTTTAATGGTTCGGTTGCCACTTAGGCTCTACACCTATGCTATTGAATTTCGGTTGCCACTCAGGCCTTACACTTGGGCTTTCAGTTCTTCGTTGCTACATCAGGCCTTAGACCAACTACTGAATTATGCTTTTATTACCACTTCAGATATACATCAATCGCTTTTGTGTTTCTAATGCCATCCTACCCATTATTCCAACGCTTTTGGTTGTACTTTCCACTCTAGGCCTTATACCAATGCTTTCGGTTTTAGTTGTCACTTAGGCCTTACACCTATGCTTTCATGTTTTGGTCTCCACTCGGGCCTTACATGTGGGCTCTCATTTTTTGGCTTCTACATCAAGCTTTACACCATCTATCGATTTCTCTACCTAACTATTCATTTATTAGGTTGTATCCTTAGCTGTTCATTAAGCAACTTAAAGTTCTGAAACTACCTTCGACCTTCCAAACCCCAGAACAATCTTTGCTACGCATTACATTTCATAATGTTCTAAATACTTAATTCTACAATCTTAAGCCTTAGTATCAACCCTCCCCTATGAAAGTCAATAGATCCTGTATTAACTTTCCACTAAAAATTAACGGGTCTCGGTAATCATAACTCTTGGTCTCATCTAGGGAAGCTTGAATTAGTTTAGTTTAATTTCATTAATACGTGGAATCTCGATTCTAGGTTTCAGAAATCACTTCCTATACCTATAATTCCTCTACCACCCTTATATCTCTCGTCCACCTTTGGCCCTCGTCTAACACCTTCGATTTAATATCCTAGGCTCATAATTATCCTTTATTATCTACCTTTGCTTAAGTCTTAAACTTACCATCATCCAGTTCCTTTTTTTAGCTTTGTTACTCTACCCTAGATACTGCTCTAAGTACACATCGAAAGCCTGCCATTTTATGCATCCAACGCCACCATTACACGTGTAAACACCTAATTCATTCCGACTTCGTCCTTTTATAGTAAGTATAATAACTTTATGAATTATATGTCTATTGACCATTACTTAAATACTTTACTCTTTATATTTATCTCCTAGCCTTTTATATTTTCCTTTTGGTACTCATACATCTCTCTTTGGAAAAGTGATTTTAACAGAAATCACTTGTAATACCTCTAAAGAATCTTAGAAAGTGTTTTTTATTTTCATAAAATTTCTCAAACATATAATTTCAAGCCATTTTCTATAATATACATTTCCTTAGACAATTCATATCTAATTGTTCATTTATGGGAAATTTCTATAAATCAAGACCCATCTCTAATTATTCATTTACGGGAAATGGCTTCTCATGGGAAGATTCAAGAAAGGACAAAATAAATAAACCAAAGTCATGCATGTCAAAGATATAAGGTTTAGCATAGAAAATAGATAATTATACCGAAATGGTTCACCAATGTTGTAGATGTGTGTGAGTGTGTGAAGAGTACTAAGAATGAAAACTGCTACTCTACCTCATTTTCTTCATTTTCTACTTCCTCACCATTCTTATGTTTCAATTATACCATTATTTTCTTATTTTTCCCACCACTTGAAGGACTAATGAACAATGCTGCCTATGACTATAAGCTGCAGGTCATGATCAATCCTGTTAATTTTTCCAAACTCAACCCTCGTACTGCAAATTAAATTAACCGAGATTTGAGTTTCATGGGTCTTTTTAATTTTCCCCAATCTTAGCTTCTTAATCCTTTTTTAAGCAGTAATGTTAGATTTAAAGAATAACATTACTTATATTATTACTTGGATCTATTGTTTGATAGTTCAATTATCTCTATGTGGAATTCCTTAAAGAAAAATTTGAGTCGAATTTGAGTTCGCAAAGTTATGGGAATTCATTGAAGAGCTACTCTCAGTTATCATCACATATGAAAATTTATGTAGTTTTTGAAATATTTAGACATTTTTATACTATGGTACCACGGGGTTGTATGTTTTGTAAGGCACGCTATGGTTTCTTCTCTTAGTTACAACATTTTTTCATCAAGTGTGACTTCTAATATAACAACAGGTTCGTTGGTTCAAAATATTTTAAGGGGTTAGAAAATGTAGCCGCTCAAATTTTCCAATGAGAAATTGAAGTGGGTGGTTGTTCAACAGGCACCTGGAATTTAGGTGCCTATTGAACAAGCACTCCTACCTACATTTAGGCGTGAGTACCTAGGAGTAAGGTGCTTGTTCAACACGCAACAAAGGACTAGGTGCCGATTGAAAACAAGCGTTCATCTCCAGAAGCCTATATTAGGCGCTTGAAGGCATTTTTCCTCATTTTCACCTTCCAATTTCAGTTCTTTTCACTTTTTTAATCTAAATGACATCGAATGCCTATATGCTTATTAAAAATTGCTAGACGAATTGTCTGTTATACGAGCGACGTTGATGCTGGTCTATTACATATAGTTCCAAATGCTGATGTGATTATAAATGAGCTATGTTGCATTCATGAGCTACCAGAGATGAAAATGCTTTAGTTAGGTGTAGCGTTAGCATTGCCATAGGTAATTTTTATTACACAATTAGTTAAATAACTATGGCGACCAAAAATATTGCTTTACCGCTTTTGTTAGCTTAGTGTAAATTTTATATCATTGCTTATATAAACCGGTCATTTATCTATGTGTGGTAGTTGGTATAAGTGGATTATCAAGTACTATAGCGCATTACCCTAAACGATGAAGGATGGATTGTATGCATCACCTTTCGGTGATTTCCTTTAGTCACCTACATTTGCACACTTAGGCCATTGAGTAGTAGGGGCTCTAACAATGAGAAAGTTGCCTAACACACGTACGTTTTATTTTCCAAATTTTAAGTTAGGGATGAAAACTTTTGACTTTTATGTGCTCACCGAATAGAGGTTAATTGATTAGGCCTTGAGAAAGTACCTTTTGGTCGTGGTTATGGGGAGTTTGCCTCCTAATCTACATATTTACTAGGTTTTCTAGATGATGAGGTTAGAGGGGTTGTGGTATTCCGTCAATCTATACATAGATATATAATCGACTATAGAGACAACAATGAGATGCACACTCCTTTCACATGTGCCTTTATATTATACCTTTTTGGATCCACATTTTTTGAACAAAAAAGGCACAATTAGACTTGGATATCCAGTTTATTTGGTTGATGTTGATACACTTCAAGTTTATGGTTATGATACTTTAATCCTTGGCTATCTATATGTAACATTGGACTTATATGGTTAGATAGAACCAGACCATTCAGAAGCGGGTTAAAAGAGCGAATTTCAAAAAAATTCTTTCCATTTTGGTCTTAGTTAAGTCTAAAATCCTAAACGGGTTTTAGACCCAATCTAAATATTTTAAATCAATCATTATTTTATTTTATTTTACTCAGAAGGTTTTTATTATTAAGTTTTATTTTACAAGTGTATCAAATACATTATTTGTGTCAAGTGCATGTGCTACTAATAAGAAGCATACATATTTAATATAATTATATGTAGATGCTGGGATGTACACCGCAATGGACCCATTCCCCATTTACATATGCCTATATTTTCAAAGGTTTTAATTTACATCTATGTATATAATAAAAGAGTATAAGTGCGTGTGTGTACACACACACATATATGCATTAAAAACATACTAGACAACCTTATATGATTTGAAATCTAAAATTACAAATACTGAATTTGGTTTCAATTAAATGTTTGATATTGAATATGACATTTATTACACATGACTATGTTGTGGTGTCAAATATGAACACATGTATGTTACTATAGATATGTAGATATATATATATATATATATATATATCTGTGTGTGTGTGTGTGTCTATATATATGTGTATGTATGTGTATTATGATTTAGAGTTAACATCTAACATAACCTTTTAGTTTGGTAAGATAATACATAAAACTTTAAAGTTGAAAAGTAATAAAGGATTTAGAATTTACACAAAGGTCCATTAATAATTTTTAGATCAAAAGATATTTTTAAACAATGATAAAAACATCAACCATTTATCAAAAGAGGTTAGCTTTTATGGTAAAAATTAATTAATTAACATGAACATTTTATTTACATATATGTATATAAGTATTATAAAATTTTAAAATAGATCTCAATGAAAAATTAGTTTTTTTGTTAACAAAATTTTAATGCAGCGGAAAATGAATTTGACAAGTTAGGAATTTGTAAATTCATGATAATGATATACAAATCCAAATACACAGATGAAATCAACAAATTAACAAAGGAGAAAGGTGTAACACCCCCTATCCAGAGGCCCAAAGCTAAGCGCTACAGATGTTGCAGTCATCTATAGTATTAACTTTTGGTAATAGAATACGGAAATGTTAATGGTATCTATAATATCAGAAGCACATGAATATGAAACAAAATCACAGATTCAAAAACAACTTTATGGATTGCATTGCAAAATCATGTTTCATATTCTATTACATAATCCCAAATGATTTTCAGGTTTTTCTCAAATATAATTATTACAAATTACGCCAAGAGTGCCATATGAAGATGCCCCCTTGGATGACCAAAGTACTAAATAAACATATCGGTCTTAATACAACACAGCAAAAATAAAACTAAATAGTTCCTATATAGTTAGCTTTGCCTCCTGCACGTCTTCAGAAGCTTTATTCGTCCATCTACAAAACCTGAAAGACCTTAACTCTCAATCTACTCAAATTGAATTTTGAGCAACCGAGAGTTTAAGGAGAAAACATAAACTTCGAGTCAAACATAAAGCCTGGTGTGAATAATACTATTACATCTCGGATTTTTGATATTAAGTGAGCCCATGCCGCTTAGCGGAACGAATTTTCCCGCACTAATATCCCTTTAAAACATATATTTTTGCAAATCAGATTCCTGCAATCAAAATGATTAAAACAATAATAGCAATATCATATATGTTCATAAATTAGGTAATAAATGGACTACTTGTCTAAACAATATTGTTTTGTTGGGCTAATTACTAACCATTGGCTGACTCGGGCCTACCAGACGAAATAAATAATCTAACATCTGTTAGACACACTCCTGGATGGTGTGACGACCCGAGATTTTCGAGCATTTAAAATTGGAATATTTAATTGATTTTAAATATTCAATAGTGTAATTTTAACTTGAATTACGAATATCACGATTTATTTGATAATTAAATTATTGAATTAAATAATTTGAAATTGAATAAAATATGAATGAAATCTAAGATTTTGAAGCCTATTAAAAATAATTTGAAGGCTTATAAAATTTATATCGAGAACACTGAAGATAATAGAAGTTGTAAAATTGAATTTAACCGTGGTTTGTTCAGTTTTGAAATTTTATATCGTTTAAATTGACTTTAAAAATAGCCTTCCGAGGCACAGTCTCGGAATTCGACGAAACCAGTACCATTGGATCCGTAATATTAAATTATTATCGGATTTCAAATTTCGTATTGATCGGAGTTAGTGTGTGAGCGTACGATATATAAACGCGCTGAAAATTTAATTGATAATAATCGATTCGAATATGAAAGAGTTGATTTTCAATGTTAAAATAGATTCAGAATTTAAATATAGAGATTTACTGAATAATTTCACATCAGAATTTTTAAAGCTTTCATTCCGTGGTCACTGTAGTAAATTGTCTCAGGCACGCTAATGTTTTCAACGCACAGAATTAAATTATGATTTTTCTTGTGTCTTCTGAAGCACGACACCCTTAGCATTAATTAACATACCGTCCCTTTTTTCCTTTGCTAAACAAAAATAAGATTCAAAATCGAGAAAATGGTCGCAGCCCTCTGTTTAAATGAAATCAAAAACCCTTACTTCCTGTCTGAAATCGAAGTCGCAAATAAAAAAAAAGTGAAGGGGAAAGCCGACATCGCGATCCAAAGTCGCGATACAAGCGGCGATCGTTGTTCGATCGAAGGGGAGTTGCGTTGTTGTTCGTATTGGAAGTCGCGATTCGAGGGTTTCTGAAGGGGTGGACGATCGCGTACGTTTATGGAGTTCGGCAGTTTGGAAGTCGCGGTGGTCGACTTAGGGGGGGCAACTCACGTGGTTTGGGCTGCGAACATCAGCAGATTACGACATGAAGGAGCTCATTCTCGAGCGAGCTAGACACGACGACTTCGGAGAGGCGTGCGAACGTGTGCAAGATTTGGGTTTTGGGGATCCTCGTGTGTCGAATTGACGATAAAGCTAGGGTTCTGGGTCATGGTGGGGTTCATTTGAACAGTATGGAGGACTGCTCGCGATGGTTGAGAGCGATGGGCAGTGAGGTATATTTGTTAACAATTTAATTTCCAATTTGAATCTGATTTAAACTATATGTTTACAGGTTAGAAAGGAATATTTGGAAATTCGTTTCAATTTAAAGATTTAAAAATTATACCTATATATATGTATGTAGGTTAAGAAATGAATAGATTTATTAAATTGAAAATGGATAGGAATTTAAATGTTAAAAAGAATTTATAAAAATTAGTTTTTTAAATCTATATAAATTGTTATCCCGCCTTTTGGCAAGGCCGAGATACCAATGAACTAACTAGAAAGAAACAGGATCATACATCTTCAGCTTTGAATGATCGTTGGGCAACTACAGATATCGACGAATTTTATCTGAGTTCGGATCGGGCTACAATTGATAAGACACTTCAAGCAAAGCTGTAGAAACCAACGTTCCAAATTTTGGGGAAATCCGAGTTCGTATACTCAAGATGTCGCAAAAAGAAAATAAGGTGGGTAGGCCTTATTTCGAATCCATACGAGAGACCCAAGCTCGAATCGATCAGAGTTCGAATCCATTAAGGCACGCATAGCTTCGAACCCAGGAGCGAGCCCTTGCCTCGAACCCATCTCACATATCTACGTTCGAATCCATCTATGTATGTCTTAGTTCGACTCCATCCAAAGAATGTAGGTTCGAATCCATCGAGGGCACGCCTTGTTTCGAATCCATCAGAGTGTTCCTGTCTTCGAATCCATCAGAGTATTCCTGTCTTCGAATCCATCAAGCGAGAGTTCTTCGAATCCAACATACTGAAGCAACTTCGAATCGATCTGCAGTAGCTAACAACGATCGATCCGAACAAGTGCCAACATCATCGATTCGAAAGAAGATAACCCTCGAATCCAACACATCGAATCCATCAAGTTGTAGCAGCTGCAACCAAGGACTCGACCCTATCGATTCGAAGAACATGGATTCGAAGCACGCATATCAACTAAAAATGCAATCTTGAATCGATCATAACTTGAGATCTACAAGTCCAAATGCTATGAAATTTTCGCAGGAGCTTGCACGTACATAGAAGAATGTCCATGCCAAGTTTCATCACGATTGGACACTTTTTTGATCGATTCGAACCAAGGGTCGAATCGATCCAAAAGTGGACCCGGATCTCCAGAATTCGGCCATGTGGGCCCCCCACACGTGCTAGAAGTGGTCTTCCCGAATTTTAGGAGAAATATCAGCCTCCAGCACCTATAAATAGAGCCCCTGGTCATTCAGAAAGGGGATCGGAGAATTGTGAAGATAAAGCACGACTAGACGCTGCCAGAATTACTTCAGAGCACCACCACTGCCTTTGATTTTAAATTTTGGCTTACTACTTGCTGTACTTTGACATCAAAAGTTGTATTCTCCGAATATCAAGCAATAAAGTAACAAAACTTCATAGTGGACGTAGGCAAAACGCCGAACCACTCTAAATCGTTGTCTCTTGTGCAATTTACTTTCTGCTATTTGAAATTTTTGTTAGATAATCCACGTTTTAATTTACTTTCTTCATTTATTATCTCTTCAAAAACTTCCGACGAGTGTTGTGCCCAATTTTGACACAAACACTTTGGTGCTTTCACTGAGAAAAAACCCAGTTTTTTCCTCTTGCTCCTTGGATCTATCTTCGATACCGGATTGCGTAAATCTAAGAGGAAGATCCAGACCTCATATTCAAATTCCTTCCATTCTATTCAGATTTGGTAAAAGTCTAGGAAAGAATTCAACGCTTCAAGATGGTGAGTACAAGAACCACTTCTAACATTGGTGATCAAGAAGGTCAGGATAGGCAAAATCTCACACAGCTACAGTCCACTAATCAAGATGCTGCTGGGCATACGGATCAGTCGGGTCCGGTCACAAGGCAAGAGTTCCAGGCGCTGCTCCAGGAACTAACCCAAAGCCGACAACAGCTAACTGAGCAGTTGCGCGCTAACGCTGAGTTAACCAATCAACTGAATCGCCAAAAGCGAAGAAGATCCAAAAGGGATCATGCTCCTCGTTCTTCCACCCGAAGCACCGCTTCATCTGACTACAGTAACAGATTTATCTGTCCCAGGCTAGACGGAAACCATGCGCAAGCTGCTGACAATCAGCAGGCATTAACCGTTGGGCAAATAAGGGTTGGACCGTCTACCAGCTTCCATACTGGACCCTCCTCCCGAGGAGGCACTATTCCACAATACACTACAGATGATCGAGCTGCTACAGCCGCTGCAGTCGACATAGGAGTTGATGCTCGACATCACTCCAATCAAAATTATCATCAGCAGGGACAGGCTCCAGAGCCCTACGTCCCGGAAGACATCGAGCCAAGGAGGCGAGATGAGGATCGTCGACAGCGCCCGATCCCACCTCGCACCATGGAACCCGACCATACCTTGGCTCACCACCCACAGAATTTTCCAATACCAGATTTCTCAGCCATGGTACGACGAATGATTCGCGAGAGCCAAGGCCTAACAAATGACGATTGGGGGATCTCCCGGAGTCATACCCCATTTACCGATGACATATTATACGCTGAACCTCTTCGGCGATTCAGAATGCCAACCCTTCCCATGTATGAAGGAAATTCCGACCCAAATCAACATATTCTAAAATATGAATGGTCGATGACTGCTGCGAGAGCTGATGACGCAGTAAAGTGCCGCAGTTTTCCCATTTCCTTAGGGGGAATTGCGACAATGTGGTTTACACGATTACCGCCACGATCTATTTCTTCGTTTGACCAGCTAGCTACTAAATTTGTCGAACAATTTCGCATGGATATTGCCCGACCTAAAGATGTTAATACCCTATCAAGTGTCACTCAAGCTCTCGGAGAAACACTTAGATGATATTTGGAGAGATTCAATGCTGCATGCGCGGAGATCACCAACCCCAATGATAGTTCCATTCTAATGGCTTTGACTAAAGGAATCGAACCTGATTCCGAGTTTGGAAATTGGTTGGCCGGAAAACCTCCTGCATCGCTGGACCGTTTCTATTCCAAAGCCGCTCAATTCTTGAGGCGAGAGGATGCGAAACAGTCTAGGAAGCAAGACGATGCAAGACCCAGCAGTGAAGGGATTCAGAGTAATGTTGCGGTTAAACAATCCGGAGAAAGTTCAGGAAAAGTTGAATTGAATATCCAAAATAAACAGACTCAGCGATCAAGAAACGGTGATAACCGAAACAAGAAGCAGACCAGAACCGTGGTCCGAGACGTAGGGCCGCAATGTTTGACAGTTACACACCGCTTAACACGTCACTGGAAAACGTATACTTACAGACTTGTAATACTATGCAATACAAGAAGCCTGCTCCGAAACCTTCATCGGAGAGACAGATTCAGACAGGGAAGTTCTGTAGGTTTCATGAAAGTTATGGGCATAATACCAATGAGTGTAGACATTTGCAAGACCTCATTGAAAAACTGATCAAAGAAAGAAAGTTGGACCAGTTTGTTCGGGCGCCGCAGTCTGGTAGAGCGGGCCCATCTAATCAAAATCGAACGCAGAATCAGGAAAAACAAGGTGAACCCGCTCACACGGGCGAAAGGTTGGTTATCAATACAATAAGTGGTGGTCCCCATCCAGCAGACAGAAGCTGGAGAGAAATGGAGTCATATGCTAGCTCAATCAGGCATGTGAACTTTGAATGCTATAGTAACTCGGAAGACGAAACACCGACTAAACAACAAAAAACAATGGCTGATGAAATCGTGTTTAGAAATCGAGATGCCGATAGAGTCGAGGCTCCCACAATTGACCCATTGGTCATATCCGCTCAAGTTGGTCCTGCTTGGATGAAGAGGATCTTAGTAGATAGCGGAAGTTCCGTAAATATATTGTTTAAAAGAGCATATGATTTGATGAAAATGGAAGCTAAGGACTTAAAGCCTTGTCAATCACGAGTCCACGGCTTCAACGGGAGTGCAACGATACCAACCGGAATGGTTGAATTGCCAGTAGAGTTGGGAGCGGGAGAATGCCGAAGAGTTCGGATATTGCAATTTGCTGTCTTAGATATTCCTTCCCCGTATAATGCTTTTTTGGGCCGACCGGCCCTTGCTGAATTTAGGGTTGCTATTGCCCCATGGTGCTTAACTCTGAAGTTCCCTACTGACCACGGGATAGGAGTTGTACAAGGAGATCAGGCTGCTGGAAGAGCCTGTTATGTTGCTGAGCTGCGGGAGGCGCAGCGAAAAGAGAAAGGGCGTAGAGGAATCTCTCTGCGTCCGTTTTACTGACGATTGACAATTAGCGCCTGGGCCTCGGCCTGGGCACCATAACCAATTCCAAAAGGATCTTGATCCAAGGGACAATGATAATAAAGAAGAATCTACGGAAAGTCAGGCTTCTCCGGCCGAGCTAACCATTGATGTCCCGATTGACGATGATCACGATGACTCGAGAATGTTGAAGATTGGGTCTCAGCTTAACCAAAAGACACAACAGGAATTGGTTGATTTTCTCCGGGAAAATCTTGACGTGTTCGCCTGGACACACTCTGATATGTGTGGAATCTCGCCTGACATCGCGAGCCACACCCTGAACATTGACCCGCGGTATATCCCGGTCAAGCAGAAAAGACGTGGTATGGATCCAGAGAGATCTGCCGCCCTGAAAGAAGAGGTCGATAAGTTGAAATCAAATGGGTTCATTAGAGACGCTTCATACCCAGAATGGGTGTCCAATCCCGTACTTGTCCGGAAACCAAACGGAAAATGGAGAACGTGTATCGATTACTCCGACCTGAATAAAGCCTGCCCGAAAGACAGCTTTCCACTCCCCCGGATCGATCAACTGGTAGATTCAACCGCCGGACATGAATTGTTATCCTTCATGGATGCTTACTCAGGTTACAACCAGATACCCATGCATGTACCGGATCAAGAACACACAAGCTTCGTAACCGACTTGGGGTTGTACTGCTACAAGGTCATGCCTTTTGGATTAAAGAATGCTGGCGCAACTTATCAACGCTTAGTCAACCGAATGTTTGCCGATCATATTGGAAAGACTATGGAGGTCTATGTAGATGACATGTTGGTGAAGTCACGATACTCTGGCGATCATATCAAAGACTTGGAGTCAATGTTCGACATCCTCCGGAAATACGGAATGAAGCTTAATCCACTAAAGTGTCATTTCGGAGTCGCATCCGGAAAATTCCTTGGGTTCATTGTCAATGCCCGAGGAATAGAGGCCAACCCCGAAAAGATCTGGGCTATCAGAAATCTCCAAACTCCAAAAACCGTAAAACAAGTTCAGAGTCTTAATGGAAAAGTCGCAGCACTGAGCAGGTTTATCTCAAAATCAACCGACAAATGCATTCCCTTTTTTGATTTGATTCGAAAGGGGAAACGAAATTTCGAATGGACTACAGAATGAGAGGGAGCATTTCAATCGCTAATTCAACATCTTTCCGTACCACCAATCTTATCAAAGCCTATAGATCATGAGCAGTTATATCTTTACCTGGCAGTATCAGAGAATGCAATCAGTGCTGCATTAATTCGGGAGGAAGACCAAGTGCAAAAGCCGGTCTACTACGTGAATAAGCGATTAACCGGAGCCGAGAGAAATTATCCAAAGCTTGAAAAGTTGGCATATTGCCTAGTCATTGCCTCGAGGAAGCTCCGTCCATATTTTCAGGCTCATCCTATTATTGTGTACACCGACCAGCCGTTACGACAGGTCCTTACGCGGCCTGAGACGTCTGGTAGGTTGTTAAAATGGAACATCGAACTGAGTCAATTCGACATCACTTATACTCCAAGGAGAGCCATTCACGGCCAAGTCCTAGCAGATTTTATAGCCGAATTCACTATCCCTGAAGACTTTCCCGAGACCAGCAAACCTCCCAAATACCTCTGGAAGTTGTACACCGATGGTGCGTCAAACGATCGGTGCTCAGGAGCTGGGGTAGCGCTTGAAACCCCCGAAGGACGATCTATATGCTATGCTTTAAAGTTCGAGTTCCGTGCAACCAACAACGAAGCTGAGTACGAAGCCCTACTTACCGGGCTAAAGCTTGCCCGTGATATGAAAATCATTGCTGTAGAGATCTACTGTGATTCCTAGTTGGTAGTATACCAAGTTCGAGGAGAGTATCAGGCCAAAGACCGAATATTAGCTGCTTATCTGACTCGGGTTATGGAGATTCTTAACCAATTCGATTACTATGCCATTTTCTACATACCCCGAGAGCACAATCAAAAGGCTGATTCATTGGCAAAGTTAGCAAGTATGGGAGAGGCTCAACAGTTGGGGGCCGTTCCGATCGAAACCCTATCCTCTCCTAGCATTAATCAAAGGGAGACTGATTTCATGTTTGAAGCTACCTCCAATAAGGAGTCATGGATGACCCCTTATCGAGATTATATCGAACATGGTGTATTGCCTGAGCGTCGAAGCGAAAAAAGACAAGTTCTACGAAAGGCCTCACGATTTGTTATTCAAAATGGAATCATGTACCGGAGAGGATACTCTATCCCTCTCCTTCGGTGTATCGCGCACGAGGAAGTCAAACGAGTGTTACACGATGTACACGAAGGAGAATGTGGCGATCACACTAGGGGGCAAGCGCTCGCAAAGAAAATACTTCGATATGGGTATTATTGGCCTACTGTTAATCGCGATGCTGCAGACTATGCTAGGAAGTGTGACAAATGTCAGAAACACGCTCCGATTCCTAGAGCTCCTCCTACTGAAATAACCCAAATGGTCAGTCCTTGGCCATTCGCGATACGGGGAATAGACATCATCGGCACATTGCCTCTGGCCAAAGGTGGCGTGAAGCACGCCATCGTCGCAGTTGATTATTTCACCAAATGGGCTAAAGCTGAACCCCTTGCGACAATTACAACAAAGAAAGTAATCAACTTTGTAGTGCGTAACATCATCTGCCGTTTTGGTCTCCCACATACTATCATCACCGATAACGGAACTCAATTCGACAGTGCTGAATTCAAGAATTTCTGTCAACGATTCCACATCCATAAGAAATTCTCTACAGTAGCGCACCCTCAAGCAAATGGTCAGGTTGAAGCTGTTAATAAAGTTATCAAGTCCATTCTAAAGAAGCGACTGGAAAAAGCCGGGGGCAAATGGGTCGACGAACTTCCTATGGCGCTATGGGCCTATCGAACGACTCATAAAACTGCAACCGTTCATACCCTGTTTTCTCTATCTTATGGTTCTGAAGCCGTTATTCCGGTCGAAATGGAAGTGCCTTCTCATCGTGTAACATATTACGATCCGAAAACAAATGCCATATTACTTGCCGAATCTTTGGATTTACTCGATGAAAAGCGCGAAGAGGCTGATTTGAGGGCAGCCGCATATCAAAATCGAGTCGCCCGACTGTACAACGCCAAGGTCCGTCCGCGAACCTTCGAACTCGGCGATCTCGTACTCAAAAGGGTTTATCCGGTCCCTTCACACATGAAGCCAAATTGGGAAGGGCCGTATGTGATTTCACAAAAGCTCAGAGATGGCACGTTCAAATTATCAACAGTTGACGGTTTTACCTTGCCAAGAGCTTGGAATAGCGAAAGTCTTCGTCGCTACTACATATGAGAAACTTTACTTATTTATTTTCTGTCAATTTATTCCTTTGCATTTTATTCTAGCATATCGAGATTTAAATTTGTAATAAGGCAACTGACTTTGCCATATTTTCTCGTTTCAGCAATAAAATGCCATCTCTTCGAGCCAAAGCTGTGATTTACTGAATATGACATACAATATCACAATGCACGGAGAGCTAAGTTCCATCACGCGGTGGGATTTATTCAAATAGGGAGTGACTGTGATACGACCGGCCACTCGCTAAGTGAAACCCGAGCTCGGGGGCAGAACACTACACCAACATTCACAGGGATTGATACACGACAATCCCTCCTCCAACTCCAAATTCCCAGAGTGTGAATTGGAGTATAAACTTCAACTTTCGGTTCTCGGAGTGTGAACCAGAGTATAAATCCATCGCTCCCAGAGTGTGAGCTAACTCCAAATTCCCAGAGTGTGAATTGGAGTATAAACTTCAACTTTCGGTTCCCGGAGTGTGAACCGGAGTATAAATCCATCGCTCCCATAGTGCGAGCTAACTCCAAATTCCCAGAGTGTGAATTGGAGTATAAACTTCAACTTTCGGTTCCCGGAGTGTGAACCGGGGTATAAATCCATCGCTCCCAGAGTGTGAGCTAACTCCAAATTCCCAGAGTGTGAATTGGAGTATAAACTTCAACTTCCGGTTCCCAGAGTGTGAACTGGAGTATAAACATTAAGTTACAGGTTCCTGGAGCGCGAACCGAAGCATCCGTGCTAACTCAAGATTCCCAGAGCGTGAAGTGAAGTGTAAACATCAATTCCAAGTTCCCGGAACGCGAACCATACTACAAACATCGATAACTCTCAAATTCCCGTGGTGCGAACCAAGTTATCGATTACAAATTATCCTAAGTCCCCAGAAAAATTATCCTAAGTCCCCAGAATGTGGACATGTGCTCAAAGTTTGCAAAAACTCACTCAACCACCAAAACACAAATGCTATCCCCCGAGACTAGGGGGCAAAAAAGCTAAGTGTTAATCGCAAATCAAAGTGATAAAATATCCGAAGTCCGATTGTTCATCGATTACGATTTGCGACCAAGATTCGTAGACTTGGCAAATAAAAACAAACTCTACTTGACGGTGAAAACACCACAAGTACACCGAACTGTTAACTACAGATTATGTTAAGTCCCCGAAGTATGGACATGTATACAAGGCTTATAGCATATGTGGGCATAAGTTAATTAATGCAACACTTGAACAAAAAAAGAGAGTTGTTTTCCATGTTATCAACAAACAAAAAGAGAAGTTCGATTACATGATAAAACTAGAAACAATTCATAAGTGGGTGCCGAATCCACACTTACACACGGCCTACGAAAAAAGAGAGAGAATTGCCCTTTTGCAACTACATGGTAAAACAAGAAGTTCATTCTTTCTTCTTCCGGTGTTTCTTCTTCGGAGTTGAGCCACTGGATCCACTGCCCGGCTTCTTGCGGGATTTCTTGTCTTTCTTTGGAGCATCCTCAAGATCTGGCATGATATCCACGTCTTCCTCAGAGCCGGAAGGGATAGAGATCCTTTTGTGAGGACGAACCGGAGGCGGGGAAGCCGTAACAGGTGGCAAAGCTTCGACGCTAGAAGTTACAGTTGTGCCGGTGAGGGAAGTAACAATTGAAGGAGTTAAGGTTGGTGGAGCAACATCGCCTCCAGAACCACCAACTGCCATCACCGTAGCCATTTCGGCGCTTATCTCAGCAAGAATTTCTTCTTTTCAGGTAGATCGAGCAGCGCTGGAAACACTGGCGGTCGGCATAAACGAGCTAAAAGATGAGGCAACTCCACCCATTGTAAAGGAAGGATCAGGAAAAGGTTCACAAGGTTGCTTGAGAAGCTCCTCAATCATCTGAACATCAAACGACATCGAGCTCCCTTCTCCCATCTAGTTGGTAAAAATAGTGGTCGTGATGGCCTCAGTAACAACGGCTCCTAGCATTGGCTGTGAAGCTTGTGGTATTGGAAGTGCTGGCGCATCGCTTTCAGTCACTGATTAAACAGAAAAGAAGATGATTAGTCAAATGATCGGCTACAAGTTCAAAATTCCAGAAACACTTAAGCAACATTTATAATACCTTCTTTGCTGCGGCTCGGTGATAGAACAGGTTCAGAAACGGTAGATATACCGAGAGACAGTTCCGGTCGATCCGGGTTATAAGCAGGGATAACCTGTGGACCAGCTGTAGTGACGCCTCCAGATGAGGTTGGGGCATCAACTGGAACATTCTCACTGCAATGTGCGGCTCCAGAACCCTCACCAGTCTCCACATGGTGAAAACCAAGTCTCTCTTTCTCAGCGGAGATCATCGCGTCATGGAGAAGTTTCTTTTCTTCTTCGCTTAACAAGCGAGATTCAAGTTCAAATTCGTCTACGGCGCCATCAGGGAGAGATGCTCTTTTGTTCGCCACCAATTTTTTCCAAGCGCTGAGTAGAAGCGTAGAATAATCCCCGAGCCATGAGAGATTCCTGTGCTCGAGTACATTCGCATTATAAGTGTCAAGAAGATCGTCAAACTCAGCTTCTACTCTAAATATCTCTGCCTGAACTCTCCCTTCTACCTCTGCGTCCACCGCTTCAACTTTAGCAACCGCCGCGTCTCGCTCGGCTCGGAGAGACACAGCTTGCTCGCATGCTTCCTATGCGGCCGTATTAGCGTCATCTTTTTCCTTATTTAAGCTGGTGAATTTGGCTTTTAACTCCTCAAGTTCTCTGACCGCCGCATCTCGCTCGGCCTCAACATTCTTGTATCGATGGCCCAAATCTTCAATTAAAGTACAATGCGCTTGTTGCATTTTCGCCATCTCAGCCAGTGTCTCATCAACCTTCTGTAGCGACTCCAGTTCAGCCTTGCGAGAAGATTCCGTTTCAGATTGAAGTACGTCAACAATACGGTTCTTCTGAGCCAAGTCCGCTTCCAGTTTCTCAATAACTTTGGCTCGTTCGAAGGCTACTATCGAGGCTTTAACAGCCGCCCTGTACCATTCCTTATACTGAGCGTAAAAATCCTGGGTATAGCTAAGGGCGGTGGTCACGGCCTCTTCAGGAATCCTTTTAAGATTAGGTGGAAAGATATAGGCATCAAAGCATATCTCTGGAAAGTCTTTTTTCAACTGAGCAATTCTAATAGCTCCTTCACCAGACGGCTCAAGAGGTGCCTCCTCCATGGTTACGGTCGCAGCCGTCTCAGTCCTTGGACGATGTGGACCAGGTTTAGAAATTTGTTGAGATGGTTGTTGCCGTGTAGGCTCAACTGCAGGTGCTTGGCCCCTGGATGGCGGAGGAGAACGAGAAGGTGAGCGGTATCTTCGGTCCCTATCAGAGCGCTCCTGGCTAGAATAGTATCGGGAATGGTCCCTATCGCGATGCTCCTGCTCATAATACCTTCGCTCACGATCTCGGTCAGAATCCCTACGGCGAGACTCATAATAGGATGAAGAATGGTGTACTCGCCGAAGTTTATCAAGCGTAGAAGGGCGATTCGACATGGCACCTGTAAAAAAGGAATAATTCGATTAAATACCAAGATAAAACACTGCAGTGCGTGTGGAAGTCGTGAAGTGTTGTGAAAAATGTATAAATGCGTAAACCCCCCGACCAACCAGAAGCGTCGATTACACTAACGGGTAAAGATTCGCTTATATCAAGCGCTCCCTGGAGCTCTTCCAACCCGGACCCGTGGTGGAGAGATACGTAGTCCGGAATGGGAATATCGTCCAACCCTGTGAAAAGGTCTCTGGACTGGTAAGGAGAGGCGCTGGAAACAGTAACCCCAGGTTGGGAACGAGTTGTGACTACGGATTTCCATCTCTTAAACTTAGGTACAGCAGCCTTGCCTGTCTGACCCTCTTCTATTCGGGAAAGGTCGGCTGCTATCTCAGTGTCTGTGGGCGTTCTCTCATCATCGCTCATCTCTCCTATCACAACGCCAGGTTTTCCTTTTGTCACTCTCTTCTTCTTCCTCGAGGCCGATTTCGCCAAACCTTCAATTACAATACTCTGGCCCATCTCAATCAAACCCAATGTCCTTAAGTTATCATCTGTCAGTAGCAAATCTATGTGCCTTAAGTCGTGAGGAACCCTTTGTAAGTTTTGAACGACGCCTCTATAATGCCCACCAGTAGGTCTCGAAATGATAGCTACAAGAATAGCAGGGTGTTGGTATAAAGTATCAAAAATGACCATTCAAGAACGAATTATGATACTTACGTCTGGATAACCATCTCCTGGCAAACCCTGGGGGGCATCGAACGAAAAACCACTCGTTCTTGAAATAACTAAGCCTAGTCCAGGCCCCAGTCATGACCTGACAATTCCTAACCGCCTCTAGAAAAGTAAAAGACAGGCTATCACCCCTACTCTTAAAGTTAAAAAGGTGCCTGATCTCGTTAGGTCTTGGCGGGCGAAAAAGGCAATCCATAAATATGACGAAGACGCTGTTTAATAGTGCATGCCCATTGGGATGGAGCTGTGAAGGAGCGATTCCTAAATACGACAACATCTCTCTGATATATTGGTTAAAAGGAGGAAGAGATCCAGCCGCACAGGCATGACGGTAAAAGGCAGTATATCCTTCAGGAGGATTGTGAGGTCTATCACTAGCACTGGGTAATAAAACATCGTCAAGAGATATGTTATGCTTCGAACATATCCGGCCCAACAGAGACTCTGAGATATTGGAATGAACAGAATCGACAGGATCTTCGATAAATATGGCCTCCGGAAATTCGTCCGAGGCCGGATCTACGACTTCAGGAGGGACGTCCGGAATCTCAAGCGCTGGAAGAGGCGAGCTTTGTGCTTCTTGTTGTTGAGAACTCGAAGACTCCATAATTAACTAACTCACCAGAAAGCGGTGTTAAAAACGTAAAAAACCCATGCATTCCCGCGGTGTAAAGTGTATGAGTATGTTGTGCAATGCAAGTGCTAGGCAAAAAATTTAAGCAGATTTTACAAGATGAAACGAGGTGTCCGAATGACGAAACTTTGGAATTTGAGAATGAAAACGACCGTCATCGCTGACCGTCACTTTCATGCCACCCAGAAGCTATTGGCCAATTCAAGTAATAAATTCGTTATATTTTGTTTAAGTCATGGTGCCATCGGCGAGCTTCAATGGAGAGGTCAAGTTAAATTCGATTATGCAAGGCCGAAGCTCGTCGGGGTCAAGTATGCTAAAGTTCATTAAGCTCGACAAAAGTTCAAACTTGAAATTGGTCATAGCTCAGAAGTTGGAGCCAATCAGAGAATCAGAAGTTTCAGATGTTCGAACGTTCGAATCGATCAACTCGAATCAATACGAGTCGAATCGAAGACGTTCGAATCCATGCACCTCGAATCCAAGAAGGTCGACTCGATGCAGCTTTAGGGTGGAGAAGTACTTCGAATCCATAAGCTATGCATAACTTCGAATCGATCCGCACTGAGCACCTTCGAATCGATCAGGGTATTATCACCTCGAATCGATCGGCACGGTCCTTCGAATCCATCGGTTCGAAATCTTGCAATCTTGATCGATTCGAACTACCTATTCCTACATTGATTCGAAGTCTCGCCTTCTTGATCGGTTCGAACTACTTATGCCCTAATCGATGCGAAGCAAGGAAGGAAGATGACATCCAACATTGCCCAAAACTTCTCCCTGATAACACTCAGAATCAATACGACTTGAATGGTTTCGTTCCCCAGATCCATCGAGTCAACCCATTTCAGATCTCACTATCACTCATGGTTTTCGAAAGAAAAGATTGAAATCGATGTCAAATTTTCAGTTTTCATTGTTCTATACTCGGATCGATCCCTCGACTTACCTGATTGGATTCGATTACAGGAGAAAACTTGGGAAAAATTGGATCGATTCGTGCAGAATGCAGTTGTATCTAGCTTTGGAGGATCGATTCGAAGATATAAATATAGTAAAAAGTGAAAAGTAAGAAGTTAAAAATGAAGACGGCCTTGGGTATTTATATGGGTTCCACAGAAAACGCGTGGCTCTTCGACCCCCGGTTGTGTTTACTTCCTACCGCCGGTCACTAGCCAAACCCCATCGATTCGAACAATCGTTCGATAACCCATCGCGCTCGAATCCATCACAGTGTAAAATATTTCGAATCCATCACACGGCTGAATCCATACTCCACTTCGAATCCATTACCTTCCAATCTTTTACACAATCGAATCCATCCCGGTTTAATCGATGCGAGGCACCATCGATTCGAAAATACATGACTTCGAATCCATCAAGACAGCATCGATTCGAAGCACTTGAATGAGGATTGAGTTGAAAAATCCTATCGATTCGAACAACCTATTCCATAACCAGCAATTCCATCGATTCGAAACCCTATCGGTTCGAACAAGCATGCTTCGAATCCATTTAGCACCGTCGATGAGAATGAATACGACACTTCGATATGAAAAATTAACTGGTCTACCTTTTACACCGATTCAGGAGAGGATCGATACAAAAGGATGATCATAGATGGCTATAACAATAATACGTTAACCCTAATCTCAAATCGGTTCAGGAGAGGGCCGATGCAGAATTCGATAACAAACCAAACTGGCAACAACTTGCAATCACGCAACGCTAACCAAAGTCAAGGTGATACATGTATACGCATATGTTTGACTAATATTTGATCTTTATCATTCACAGGGATCAGACATCCATCTTGTCATGGTTTCAACGACGAACAACCGATCACAATCATACGACAGTTGATAACAGCAATAAAGAATACAACTTTCAGCAGAGCATGTCCAAATTGTCCAATGTTAGATTGTAGCCTTTCAAAGCACGTCATGTTTACACAAGACGTACTTTGGGGGGCAAATGTTATCTCGCCTTTTGGCAAGGCCGAGATACCAAGGAACTAACTAGAAAGAAACAGGATCATACATCTTCAGCTTTGAATGATCGTTGGGCAACTACAGATATCGACGAATTTTATCCGAGTCCGGATCGGGCTACAATTGATAAGACACTTCAAGCAAAGCTGTAGAAACTAACGTTCCAAATTTAGGGGAAATCCGAGTTCGTATACTCAAGATGTCGCAAAAAGAAAATAAGGAGGGTAGGCCTTATTTCGAATCCATACGAGAGACCAAGGCTCGAATCGATCAGAGTTCGAATCCATTAAGGCACGCATAGCTTCGAACCCAGGAGCGAGCCCTTGCCTCGAACCCATCTCACATATCTACGTTCGAATCCATCTATGTATGTCTCAGTTCGACTCCATCCAAAGAATGTAGGTTCAAATCCATCGAGGTCACGCCTTGTTTCGAATCCATCAAAGTGTTCCTGTCTTCGAATCCATCAGAGTGTTCCTGTCTTCGAATCCATCAAGCGAGAGTTCTTCGAATCCAACATACTGAAGCAACTTCGAATCGATCTGCAGTAGCTAACAACGATCGATCCGAACAAGTGCCAACATCATCGATTCGAAAGAAGATAACCCTCGAATCCAACACATCGAATCCATCAAGTTGTAGCAGCTGAAACCAAGGACTCGACCCTATCGATTCGAAGAACATGGATTCGAAGCACGCATATCAACTAAAAATGCAATCTTGAATCGATCATAACTTGAGATCTACAAGTCCAAATGCTATGAAATTTTCGCAGGAGCTTGCACGTACATAGAAGAATGTCCATGCCAAGTTTCATCACGATTGGACACTTTTTTGATCGATTCGAACCAAGGGTCGAATCGATCCAAAAGTGGGCCCGGATCTCCAGAATTCGGCCATGTGGGCCCCCCACACGTGCTAGAAGTGGTCTTCCCGAATTTTAGGAGAAATATCAGCCTCCAACACCTATAAATAGAGCCCCTGGTCATTCAGAAAGGGGATCGGAGAATTGTGAAGATAAAGCACGACTAGACGCTGCCAGAATTACTTCAGAGCACCACCACTGCCTTTGATTTTAAATTTTGGCTTACTACTTGTTGTACTTTGACATCAAAAGTTGTATTTTACGAATATCAAGCAATAAAGTAACAAAACTTCATAGCGGACGTAGGCAAAACGCCGAACCACTCTAAATCGTTGTCTCTTGTGCAATTTACTTTCTGCTATTTGAAGTTTTTGTTAGATAATCCACGTTTTAATTTACTTTCTTCATTTATTATCTCTTCAAAAACTTCCGACGAGTGTTGTGCCCAATTTTGACACAAACATAAATGAAATTCTATTTTTAAGTGAATGAGTTTTAAAGTAGATATATATATATATAAATGTAGGATCATATCTTCACCAACTAGTTATTGTTAAAAATATATTAAGGAGATTAACTAACGTGATTAACTTATTAATCATTTGGTTACTAAAATAACCTGTAAAAGGGGAATTAGTTAAATTTAAATTTAATTGTTTAAAATGAAATTGATGGTTAATTTAATTATCAAATGGAAATTTAAATCGTTCAATAGACTCGAATATTAATAAAACATCTAATGTTTTTACAAGGTCTGAAATCGAGAAATCAAATCAAGAATGAAGTGGATTGCAAATGTAAAGGGAAAGGTGAGTTAATCTCACTCAGTTCAATTTAAATTTAAATTTAAATTTGAACGATTAAATTTAAAAAATTGATTGTGTGGTTGGATTGATTGATGTGATATAGTATAGTATAATTTAAAATTGGCATATTATGTGATGCTAACATCTGTGGATGCAGGGAGAACAGGTTGGAGGGATCCGACTGGACCCCTCAATTTTATTTAATTATTTAATATTCTCTGTTTTGAGTATTTGATATCCTGTAATGAATTATGTTGAATATTGAATGCTATGGCGTGATTGTTATAATCGGGCAATAATGAATTACAAGGTATATATAATTTGAGTTTGGGAATGAAAATAAAAGAAGTGAAATTGTAAGCGAAATAATTATAGAAATTTGAATAAATTTTTAAATGAATTGGAAAGAAATAAAGTGACTTTAAAATTCTACTAAATAGATTCTGGTATAGAATGGAAATTTGAATAATCAGGAAGTTAATGAATTTTAATCTTCAATGATATTAATTTAAAGAATAAAACATTTATTTTAAATTTAAGATTTAAATTTTTGAGGAAAGATAAAGAAGTTGGGAAAAGCTGAAATTTGTATATTTCAGTTAAAAGATTTAAAATCAAATGGAAAATAATAACAATAATAATTAAGTGCATAATTAATGAAATTTGAAATGAACCGAGTAATTAAAGAAACTCATTTCAAATGGAATAAGTTGGGAACCAATTTAGAAAATTGATTTAAGTGAATGAAGTTGGAATTCCTGGATAACTAAGTACGTTTCCAAGTAAATTTTTAAATATAAGTTAATAGTTTTAAAGTTTTTTTAAAGGGTATGTTTTGAAAAAATTTATTATTTCTAATATTTAAATTCTAAAGTAAGTATTTTCTCAAATTTATTATAGTAGTAATTACTTAAAAAAGTGACTTAGTATTTTGTTTCAAAAGTGAAAATCTAGTTTATATTTTATTAAGTAACTTTATTTTCAAAAATTCATATACGATGTATTTTTATAAAATTATTGAAGTAGTTTTAATTTAAATGGTTTAAAGGTATATATTTCAAAGTAAAGTGTTTTAAATTATTTTTAAAATCTAGTTTTGTGCTTGGTAATTTCAATGGAGATAGAAAATATTTGGGAAAGTTTATTCTGAAAAGAAAGATGGTTTTGAAACTGTTTTCAAAGGATTGAAAATAGAAATATATCTTATGAAGATATCTTTGAGATAAATAAATAATGTGGAAAATTATTTATTGTGCGATGGATGTTTGTGAATATAAATTGATAGTTATATCACCGACTATCAATATTGGACAAATGCGTTGATCGTTTCGAAGAGACCGGGATCGAGATTAATTTCTCGAAAACCACTTCGATCCGGTTTGTACGTTTCGTGTAAACGATTTTGGATTCAAAGATGGAGCAATGAAGTGCAAGGGCTAGTCGCTACTAATCCTGAGGATATTTCCAAAATGGATGTAGTAGGAATAGTGCCTTCGGTTCCGTTCGAACCCGGGATGGACTTGTATGGATGAATGCTTGCGAAACATCGTCAGGTGGACGATGGGCATTCTAAGGGATATTGTTCTTAAAGGTAATGCTTAGCCTCAAGCCTCATCAAATGGGAATGGCTGAAAATCAGGGGATATGCAGCAAGGCTTCGTGGGTAGCCCCCACTGGAGGGTGAGGTCATCCCTGTCTAGATGTCCCTTTATTTCGGCTTAGTGGGCGGTTGCTGATCCCCACCGCGGGGTGATCTTGCCCGAGACTGTCCAGTAAGGGATGGTTTCGGTCTTGTGTTGCAGGGGAGTTAGGGTGGCTCCTTGGTACGCTGATCTAGACCAAGTACTGTGACAGGTGGTACCCCAGTGCCTAGCCATTAGTTGGAATCCATTTTCCCTACGCGCCCGTACGGTTTTGATTGTGCCCAACTATTGCTGAAATGTGAGATGCAAGCATTTCAGCTAGATTCTATTTTACTTTCTATAGACACTATTATAATATCAGAGGACTTTAATAAAAATGTTTTAGCTATCGTAAGGTAAAAACCCGACATGTTAATTTGTGGTGTGGTCTTACGAGATGCTTTTGTTTTCAAAGGATTTTTGAAACTTTAATAATCAATTGGGTGTGATTTTCTCACGCTGGTAATCCAGACTGACTCGGGTGTTATTTAACTGTAATGCTCGGGTCAGACCGAGTATTATAGGATACAGGTCATGATGCTGTGGAGCTCAGGGGACGAGCTGGATGACGATACGTATTTTCATACTTGTTTATATATATATATATATATATATATATATATATATATATATCGTTGTTTGAGTTGTTGTGTATCTTGAGTTGTTGTGCATCCTTTGTATGATATTGATGTTGAGTTGTGATTGATGTACTCTGATTGATGTAATATATATAAACAGAGATATTGATTAAGTAAAGATTATTTATTATCTATTATATTTTATTCTGCTGCGATGGTTAGATTTTGATGTTGTTTTCTATTTTTTTCTTCTTCTACCTCTTCTCCTTTAACACAAATGGTTCGTATTTCTATACAACTTGAGTTGATTTAGGTAGAATAGTGTTGACTCAAGGGGTACGGATTTGTGGGTCGTTACAGTTGGTATCAGAGCTTAGATTGGTGATAACCTTGGCTCTAGTGGGAATTACTCATAAATAGAGTCTATAGTACTCTAGAATGGGTTTGAGCGTATTAATATATATGAGCGCGCATTTGTTAGTGAATATAAATTATTTTAATATTGTGTTGATTGATTTATTGAGTGGCATAAGAACCTTCGTCGATACAGTCTGCGCAACTGTGTTGAAAGGGTTTCTAAACACTTGAATAGAACAATTGACACGGCATTGTTTTAAATGCGGGTAATGAAATAATTTTACCCAAAATATATTTTTGATATAAAGAAAGTTTTTATAAACTATTTAGCTAATATATGGTTGCTTGGATGTTAGAAATGATAATATTAAATTATTATCATCATTGTGTGAAAATTTAACTAGAAATTGAAAATATAACTAAAGTTTAAGAAATAAATTCATTGTAAAATGGAATTTATAAATATGAATTATAAAGGTAATGTATGAATTGAAATACAATCAAATGGAAATTTGTATAAGCATAAATTGTGCAAATGAATTATAGTTAAAATTTATTTAAGCAGGTTTTGGAAATTTAAAATTTCGGACGCTTTGGAAGTGTTTATCAAAGTATTTGAAGATAAAAAGGTAGCATTATTGTTTTAGAGGTATTTATGAAAGGAAATGTGTTTCGAATGGATTTTGAAAGTAATATGCATTGAAATCACTTGGATTATTGGAAAATAATTCTGATGATGACGGCCGCATCATCAGTATTCATTTTCGAATTTCTAAGTGACGGATTGCTACCAAATTGATTTGTTCAGAAAGCTAGTTGTTTTTGAAAATCTTAAAGGAAATTTGTTTGGAATAAAACCAGGATTGGTTTGGCTTTTGAGAAATGTGATTTGAGATGTTGGAGATTTCAAAACAATTTGAAAACCAAAAGTCGGGTGTATAAAATCCTGATGAAATAGGTTGTAAGCTTATAACTTAAGATGATTTTTTTTAAATCAGTAAGGAAATATGAGCTTTGAATGTTGGAATTTAAATTTAAAGGTGAAAGTTAAAAATGAAATTAATTTGGATTGGGAAATAAAATTTAACTGGATTGAAGTAATTGATGTGGCTGAAATAATATCCAATTGTATTCGAATTAAGTTGAAATCGAATTGAGTTAAATAAATCCGAGTTAAAATAAATTTCATTTGGAATAAAATTCAATTGAGTTATCAAATGGAATTAGATTCTTACATGAATAAATGGAAATAAATTGGATAGGAAATAAATTGGTTAAGGATTGGATTGAAATAAATAAATAAGAATAACTTATAAAAGAATTAGAAATCCATAGAAATAAAATATGCTTGGGCTATAAATAAATAGAAGGTTTGAGTTGAAAATAAAAGATGAACATATTTAAGCCTATGATGAATGGAATTGTGTAAACAATAAGTTGTGACTTATAAAATTGAAAACGGAATACAAAACCCAAAACAAATATTGTTTGAGGAATTGAAAAATAAAATGAAGATCAAAACTTGAATTATAACATAAATTTGAACTTAAGAAAATTAAATGAAGAGATTTTGAGATTTAAAATCAAGTGTTGGATTATAAATAAGGGAAGAACTAATTTGTTAATAAATTAGTTAATGAAATATGTAATGAGAACTCAATGCAGTTAAATAAAAGCTGAATTGGTGAGTTAGTATTAGAAATAAACTCAAGTGATAATTAAATTCGACTTGAATAATGGGTGAAGAAAATATAATTGGAGGTGGCCTTGCAATTAATTAAATGACTTGAGGATGAAGTTGAATTATGAGTTAACAAAATTGGATGGTAATTTAAAAGTGAATGGTGAAATCAGAACTTGAGTTATTGATTAAAATTTAACTTGAAGTGTTAACAAATTAAATATATAATTGAAATGTATCGAATAAAAATGGAAATGGATTAAAATAGTAATGGTATGAATTGCAAATAAAATCCAAATAAGTAAAGATAGCCAAGTAATAAATAGAATGAGTTGAATCTGGGAAGTTAAATTCTATAATAACCAATCAAATGAAATTGCAAATTTAAAATGAGATTTAATTGAGAGAGAGAATTAAGTTGAATAGAAAAAAAAGAAAAAAATTTACTTGTAAAATGAAAATGAGCTTAAGTATAAAATGAAGTAAATTGATTTAAGCTAAACAAATGGAAGAGTTGAATTAAATTCAATTTAAACTAAGTGTAATGATATTCGGTGGATTTGAATCAAGTAAAAATAAATTTGGATTGAAATAGAATTTGGTAGGTTATAAATAATATTTAAAGAAATGAAAATTCCTAATGGATTGTGTGGATAAACTAATTATGTTGAATAAAAAAATGGATAGAATAAATAAGAATTAAAATGAAAAGTGGTTTAAATAAGTTGAGAAATGGTTATGGAATGCAATGGCTTGGATTGTCTTCGAGCTAAATACAATAGTTTGGAATAAACAAATATGGAATGAAATGTAAATAAATGGATTGTAAATGAAATTTAAATGGAATGTGTCGAGCTAAATAAATGATTGTGAATGGATTAAAATAAAAGGGAAATTTAATTGGCAATTAAGATGAACCTAGGTTGTAAATGGTTTTGAATGAACTAGTTGGTTAATAAAATGAAATGCAAGTGAATGTATTCAAATTTGATATGCAATGAATGAGAATATATGGATTGTGAATAAATTGAAAATAGAATAGAATTAAGTATAAATTGAGTCGAAATCCATTTAAATTGGTTATAAACATAAATACTCATTTATTTACATAGATCTTGTCAATTGCATAGAATAAATTGTCATTGGATGTAAATGGAAGTAATTAAGATGCTATGAATTGATAAAAGTGAAATAGAGTTGATTTTGAAATCAATTGAATTGAATATGAGCTTGTTTGGGGTTAAAATAAATTAAAGGTAAGAAATGGTATTGTAAACCATTAAAATTAAATGAAATGGCGTATGGATTGGTTGAAACAAATGCGTAAGTGTTAAAAACCATATAAGTTGCTTATAAACGTTGTTTAGTTACATTGCTTTTAGTATTCATGTGTTGAAATTGTTTAAAAAAAGTGAAATGTTAATAAACGTCATATATATGACTCTTACATGTTTAAATTGAGTAAGTACAGGTACCTGAAAGCCGTGTGGCTGGATTTGGTTGTGCTATTTGCTAAAAATAATAAGCAGCTTGCTTAAAATGCTAAATAAGGTACGCATACGCAATAAAAATAGGAAATATGAACTGTTTTTGGTTTTTCCGACCATGTGGGTCGATGTATATATATTTATCTCTTTTGTCAAATTGCAAAAGCTCCTCCGTACAAAGGAGACTCTGCCAAAAAATTTCAGAAATTTTGGCAGTTAGAAAATTTTTTGGAAAGATTTTAGATAGCGACAAAACGATTTCAAAATTTGAAACTAAAATAAAGTGGTGAATGGAATTAAATTAAAATAACGATATGAATGAATTATATATATAATTATTTGTAATTAAATATACAAAGTTGAAGATAAAATTGAATTCATATGGAAATGAAAGAATTGATTTGAATAGAAATACATATAGACTGAAGTGGTAAGATGAAAATAAATATAAGAAACATATAAAATGCTTATACTAACTTAAGAAGGGAATGGTGAATTCTTAATTGGAGATTGATATTATAAATATATTCCAAGTTGATATTTGAATGAGTAAATAATTGACACTTGTAAGGAAGTCGATAAAATGTTTTTGGAATATTGTGATTGGATATTATTGTCAAGTAGAATATGCAGGTATTACAAAGGGAAAAGAGAATTTCGGAAGATAAATTGAAATGCTCGACAAAAAGGTATGTATTTAAGTTTGGTATGGAGTTTGATTAGGTTTTTGGATATAGCCACTTGGCTTTTGTTTTCCTTTTGGATTTGGGAGGCCGTAGAGCCCTTTTGTAGTAGTACCGAGCTAGCCGCGCAAAGGAGACGCTGGCGAAATTTTTCTGGAATTTAGGGAGTTAGAAAAATTTTGAGAAAATTTTGATAATTCAAAATTTGGTTTTAAATTGAAACTGGAATGGTTAAACCAATAGTATGGTTTGAAACTATGGAGAAGTTTGAAAGGTTAATGAGAATAATAATGAGTCATTTATAAGAAGATAGTTAGTGCGATCATGAATTGTTAAGAACTGATTGGTTTTGGGAAAAGTAAACGGGAATTGGACCATTCTTCCAAACTTGTAATTTCGGGGACGAAATTCTTTTACGGGGGAGGAATGTGACGACCCGAGATTTTCGAGCATTTTAAACTGGAATATTTAATTGATTTTAAATATTCAATAGTGTAATTTTAACTTGAATTACGAATATCACGATTTATTTGATAATTAAATTATTGAATTAAATAATTTGAAATTGAATAAAATATGAATGAAATCTAAGATTTTTAAGCCTATTAAAAATCATCTGAAGGCTTATAAAATTTATATCGAGAACACTGAAGATAATAGAAGTTGTAAAATTGAATTTAACAGTGGTTTGTTCAGTTTTGAAATTTTATATCGTTTAAATTGACTTTAAAAATAGCCTTTCGAGGCACAGTCTTGGAATTCAATGAAACCAGTACCATTGGATCCGTAATATTAATTATTATCGGATTTCAAATTTCGTATTGATCGGAGTTAGTGTGTGAGCGTACGATATATAAACACGCTGAAAATTTAATTGACAATAATCAATTCGAATATGAAAGAGTTGATTTTCAATGTTAAAATAGATTCAGAATTTAAATATAGAGATTTATTGAATAATTTCACATCAGAATTGTTGAAAGCTTTCATTCTGTGTTCACCGTAGTAAATTGTCTCAGGCACGCTAATGTTTTCAACGCACAGAATTAAATTATGATTTTTCTTGTGTCTTCTGAAGCACGACACCCTTAGCTTTAATTAACATACTGTCCCTTTTTCCTTTGCTAAACAAAAATAAGATTCAAAATCGAAAAAATGGTCGCAGCCCTCTGTTTAAATGAAATCGAAAACCCTTACTTCCTGTCTGAAATCGAAGTCGCAAATAAAAAAAAAGAGTGAAGGGGAAAGCCGACATCGCGATCCAAAGTCACGATACAGGCGGCGATCGTTGTTCGATCGAGGGGGAGTTGCGTTGTTGTTCGTATTGGAAGTCACGATTCGAGGGTTTCTGAAAGGGTGGACGATCATGTAGGTTTATGGAGTTCGGCAGTTTGGAAGTCGCGGTGGTCGACTTAGGGGGGGCAACTCACGTGGTTTGGGCTGCGAACATCAGCAGATTACGACATAAAGAGGAGCTCATTCTCGAGCGAGCTGGACGTGGCGACTTCGGAGAGGCGTGCGAATGTTTGCAAGATTTGGGTTACAGGGATCCTCGTGTTTCGAATTGACGATGAAGCTAGGGTTCTGGGTCACGGTGGGGTTCATTTGAACAGTATGGAGGATTGCTCGCGATGGTTGAGAGCGATGGGCAGTGAGGTATATTTGTTAACAATTGAATTTCCAATTTGAATCTGATTTAAATTATATGTTTACAGGTTAGAAAGGCATATTTGGAAATTCGTTTCAATTTAAAGATTTAAAAATTATACCTATATATGTATGTAGGTTAAGCAATGAATAGATTTATTAAATTGAAAATGGATAGGAATTTAAATGTTAAAAAGAATTTATAAAAATTAGATTTTTAAATATATATAAATGAAATTCTGTTTTTAAGTGAATGGGTTTTAAAGTAGATATATATATATATATGTGTGTGTATATATATATATATATATAAATGTAGGATCATATCTACACCAACTAGTTATTGTTAAAAATATATTAAGGAGATTAACTAAAGTGATTAACTTATTTAATCATTTGGTTACTAAAATAACCTGTAAAAGGGGAATTAGTTAAATTTAAATTTAATTGTTTAAAATGAAATTGATGGTTAATTTAATTATCAAATGGAAATTTAAATCGTTCAACTGACTCGAATATTAATAAAACATCTAATGTTTTTACAAGGTCTGAAATCGAGAAATCAAATCAGGAATGAAGTAGATTGCAAATGTAAAGGGAAAGGTGAGTTAATCTCACTCAGTTCAATTTAAATTTAAATTTAAATTTGAACGATTAAATTTAAATAATTGATTGTGTGGTTGGATTGATTGATGTGATATAGTATAGTATAATTTAAAATTGGCATATTATGTGATGCTAACATCTGTGGATACAGGGAGAACAGGTTGGAGGGATCCGACTATACCCCTCAATTTTATTTAATTATTTAATATTCTCTGTTTTGAGTATTTGATATCCTGTAATGAATTATGTTGAATATTGAATGCTATGGCTTGATTGTTATAATCGGGCAATAATGAATTACCAGGTATATATAATTTGAGTTTGGGAATGAAAATAAAAGAAGTCAAATTGTAAGTGAAATAATTATAGAAATTTGAATAAATTTTTAAATGAATTGGAAAGAAATAAAGTGACTTCAAAATTCTACTAAATAGATCCTGGTATAGAATGGAAATTTGAATAATTAGGAAGTTAATGAATTTTAATCTTCAATGATATTAATTTAAAGAATAAAACATTTATTTTAAATTTAAGATTTAAATTTTTGAGGAAAGATAAAGAAGTTGGGAAAAGCTGAAATTTGTATATTTCAGTTAAAAGATTTAAAATCAAATGGAAAATAATAGCAATAATAATTAAGTGCATAATTAATGAAATTTGAAATGAACCGTGTAATTAAAGAAACTCATTTCAAATGGAATAAGTTGGGAACCAATTTAGAAAATTGATTTAAGTGAATGAAGTTGGAATTCTCCCTGGATAACTAAGTACGTTTCCAAGTAAATTTTTAAATATAAGTTAATAGTTTTAAAGTTGTTTTAAAGGGTATGTTTTGAAAAAAATTATTATTTCTAATATTTAAATTCTAAAGTAAGTATTTTCTCAAATTTATTATAGTAGTAATTACTTAAAAAAAGTGACTTAGTATTTTGTTTCAAAAGTGAAAATCTAGTTTATATTTTATTAAGTAACTTTATTTTCAAAATTCATATACGATGTATTTTTATCAAATTATTGAAGTAGTTTTAATTTAAATGTTTTAACGGTATATATTTCAAAGTAAAGTGTTTTAAATTATTTTTAAAATCTAGTTTTGTGCTTGGTAATTTCAGTGGAGATAGAAAATATTTGGGAAAGTTTATTCTGAAAAGAAAGATGGTTTTGAAACTGTTTTCAAAGGATTGAAAATAGAAATATATCTTATGAAGATATCTTTGAGATAAATAAATAATGTGGAAAATTATTTATTGTGCGATGGATGTTTGTGAATATAAATTGATAGTTAAATCACCGACTATCAATATTGGACAAATGCGTTGATCCTTTCGAAGAGACCGGGATCGAGATTAATTTCGCGAAAACCACTTCGATCCGGTTTGTACGTTTCGTGTAAACGATTTTGGATTCGAAGATGGAGTAATGAAGTGCAAGGGCTAGTCGCTACTAATCCTGAGAATATTTCCAAAATGGATGTAGTAGGAATAGTGCCTTCGGTTCCGTTCGAACCCGGGACGGACTTGTATGGATGAATGCTTGCGAAACATCATCAGGTGGACGATGGGCATTCTAAGATATATTGTTCTTAAAGGTAACGCTTAGCCTCAAGCCTCATCAAATGGGAATGGCTGAAAATCAGGGGATATGCAGCAAAGCTTCGTGGGTAGTCCCCACTGGAGGGTGAGGTCATCCCTGTCTAGATGTCCCTTTATTTCGGCATAGCGAGCGGTAGCTGATCCCAACCGCGGGGTGATCTTGCCCGGGACTGTCCAGTAAGGGATGGTTCCGGTCTTGTGTTGTAGGGGAGTTAGGGTGGCTCCTCGGTACGCTAATCTAGACCAGGTACTGTGACAAGTGGTACCACAGCGCCTAGCCATTAGTTGGAATCCATTTTCCCTACGCGCCCGTATGGTTTTGATTGTGCCCAACTATTGCTGAAACGTGAGATGCAAGCACTTCAGCTAGATTCTATTTTACTTTCTATAGACACTATTATAATATCAGAGGACTTTAATAAAAATGTTTTAGCTATCGTAAGGTAAAAACCCGACATGTTTATTTGTGGCGTGGTCTTACGAGATGCTTTTGTTTTCAAAGGATTTTTGAACTTTAATAATCAATTGGGTGTGATTTTCTCACGCTGGTAATCCAGACTGACTCGGGTGTTATTTAACTGTAATGCTCGGGTCAGACCGAGTATTATAGGATACAGGTCATGATGCTGTGGAGCTCAGGGGACGAGCTGGATGACGTTACGTATTTTCGTACTTGTATATATATATATATATATATATATATATATATATATATATCGCTGTTTGAGTTGTTGTGTATCTTGAGTTGTTGTGCGTCCTTTGTATGATATTGATGTTGAGTTGTGATTGATGTACTCTGATTGATGTATATATATAAAAAGAGATATTGATTGAGTAAAGATTATTTATTATCTATTATATTTTATTCCGCTGCGATGGTTAGATTCTGATGTTGTTTTCTATTTTTTTCTTCTTCTACCTCTTCTCCTTTAACCCAAATGGTTCGTATTTCTGTACAACTTGAGTTGATTTAGGTAGAATAGTGTTGACTCAAGGGGTACGAATTTGCGGGTCATTACAGATGGTCTATTCTTAACTTACTTCTCCCGGGGTCAACTGATCCTAATGATTTTACAGGCTCACCAATAACTTATCCACCATATCTATATATTCCTTTCTGTGTACAACATCATTTAAGTCTTACCTGTCACTAAGCCCTATAAACTGGAATTTTGGACTAAATTAGCTAGGGGCTATAGCTAATGTATAGGGCGCGACTATATACTAGTCTCATATGGTAATCAAATACTTGAGTCATTTACTTAGGTTAACTACCCTTCAAAATTTCCTTGAGAACCTTTCTTATAAATTGATTTAACCTTTTAAATCATACTTCAACAAGGAGACATACTATTTGCTTTACTTAAATCTCTTTGCCGTGATATATGCTTCACATAAAACATTGTTGACGAAAACCTCCAAAACCTCTATTTAAAAACTTTAAACAACCTCTTTCGAAACCTTTGAAAGCACCCCTTTTCAAAACCAATTAACTACTTTACCTTGAACTGGCCAAAACATACCTTATGGTATCATTAATAATAGATTTTTTGAAACCATTGAAAGTGTCCTTGCGAAATGTAACGTCCCGTATTTCTAACTATTTTAAATTATTTAATTTAATATAATTATTGAATAAAAATGATTAGAAATAAAAATTTAATATTTTATTTATGTAATTTATTTACTATGAACTTAAAAAAATTTGGAATAATAATTTCGATAAGATTTAAGGAAATAATCTGTATTAGACTAAAGTTTAATATATTTAATGTGTTGTAATCAATAGCAAGAATTGAATAATAAATGTTGAATTTTTTTGAAATGGAAGTAGTTTTTTTTATTATTTGAATTCATTTTAAAAGTTAAATTTGGTAAGTTAAATAATTTTTATTTCAAATACGGGGATTTATTGAATAATTAAATTGTTTAAATTTAATATTGGAAATTATTTAAACAATCGAATCCTAAATTTAGTATGAATGAAAATGATGTCGAAAGTTGATTTAAATTTTATTTAAACAAGAATGAAGTGTTAATTTTTAAAATCGAATTTAAAGTGAATAAATTTATTTTGGAAATTTTATATTTTTAATTAACATGTAAAAGTCTTTTCGGGCACTGTCTCGGATTTTGATGAAACTAGTTTCATTGGATCCATAATAGTGAATTATTATGGGATTTTAAGTTTCGCAGCGATCAGACTTATCCTTTAGTCGTGCGAGCTTGTAACGCATAGAAATTTATTAAGGAATTTAACTATAATAATTCGATTTTAAAAAGCTATCTTTTGAATATGATGGAATTGGCTTTCGATATATATTCCATTGTGTTCGGAATAGGGGTATAACATATAGAACGTCAGGCGACATGCTTTATTTGGAATTCGAAATTTTTGCCGATGAATAGTGTCGTGGGAAGTTTTTTATAAATAGCCTTAACCTATCTTCGTTTGCTAAAACCCTAAAATAAATCTTCAATCGCCTCTTCTATCATTTGATGGCCAGAAACGTTCGATCGATTCTTCTCCGTTTCTCACAATCCGTTCATTTTTTAGAATCGACTTCAACATGGAAAATGAAGATCTTATCGAGCTCTACACATCGTGATGTGGATTGAGTTGATGGTGCTCGAAATGACCTTGATTTGGCCGTGTCGCTGCTGCAGGTTTTGGGTTTTGTGGTGCGCTCTTGCGCGCGCGGCAGGAGGGAGGTTTGCTTGGAAGGGAAGCATACACGAGCATGAGTGGCCTGGGAAGAAATAGATTTTTTTATTATTTTTTTTTTGTTAATTATCATTTAATTATATCAAATGTTAAATATTGAATTACTTTTCCATGCGCGGTTTATTTCGAATGAAACAAGTCGCATTGCGATCGTATCGACGAAGGCTACGACATGGAGTTGGATTGGAATTTATTTGAATCTGAAAAAATTTCAGTTTCAAATAAAGGTGAGTGATTAAACCAGGTCATGAATACTAAAATATTTCTAATGTTAGTTAAATTGAAATCTTGAAGTTATATATCTTTATTGACTGTTATTTGATAATTTAACAGCTAGTTGAATTGACTTATGAATTAAATTGTTAGGAAGTCGACGGTTAAAATTGAAATTGAAATTAAATTGCTAGTTAAACACCCATACTAGTAACTTGTTAATTATTGTGAATTATTGGCTAATTTTGATGTTGATTGAAATTGATTGCTATTGGATGATTGGATGTTTGTTTATTTTATATATCCCTACTATCACCCTGTATATCATAAACAGTATTTAAAACTGTAAGTTGAATTATTTTGAATAAATTAAGAAATAAGTTGAAATGATATATACCTACGACACTTTGATTTGGATTGAAATGATATATATCCATCCCTGCAATTAAAAATTGAAATAACTATTCACTTGGCCATAGGATAGAAATTTATATACGAACACCGGCTTAGTTAAATTAAATGGTATTAAAATTCTTATTTTGAGATTATTTAAATGATTTTTTTAGAGAAAGAAAATAAATTTGAATTTATGAGAACTGAATTAATTTCGAATTCGAGTTTTGGAATGTTGAAATTGATTTTTTTTTACAGAAATTGTTCAAAGAATTGAATTTAGAAGTTTGAAGTTATAATTGAAATATGATTTGAATTATGGAAATTGATTTGTTTTAAAAGATTTGAACTTTTATTCCAATTTTGAAATATTTTTAAGTACAAGTAATTTAAATGGATATTTCAAATTTGGGATCGAAATTGAATTATTTCAAAGATTTGAAACTTATATTGAATATTGAAGTTTAAATTTGATTTAAGTGATTTAAATCAGTAATTTGAAATTGAACTTGAAATCGGTATAAATTAAAATGGTTTAAAATAAGAATTGAATTGAAATTTAAACCATTGAATCAAGTCATTGAATCAAATTTGATGTTAAAAATGGTCGTTTGGAAATTGAAGTTAAATTCGAATTGAAATCGAAATTGAAGTTGATTTGAATTGAAATCGAAATTGAGTCAATTTAAATTAATTTGAGATCAAAGATGATTGAATTGAAAGATTTGAAATTCAATCCATTTGATTGGAAATTTGGACCTGCATCCAAATTTATTGGAAATGGAAAGAAACAGTTTAAATTTGAAACTGTTTTCGCTATTGTAACGACCCGTAAAATTCGATAATTAAAATGAGTTAAACTAATAAGATTTTTAAATTAAATTTAGAAAGAAATAAAAATCTTGTAATTTATATTGAAACGAATGTTAGAAATTAGATGTAGCAATTGAAATTAAAATTAACAATTTAAAATTTATATTGAAATTAATTAGAAATAATGTAAATTGAATAGAAACGTAAGTTTATTTATAGGGCAGTAATTGATGAATAAAAAGTTTGAAACCAAATAAATAAATTTATGGAAAACATTTAATAGTAATCAATGTACATGTTAAGCAATCGACAATTTACGGATTTGTTAAGGTTGCAAAGTTATAATTGAGTATATATAGGAATTTTTGGTAATTAATTAAAATAAGAAAAAATGTGTAAATGTTATAACTTGGTTACAAAATTTATATACGGATGTGGATGTAAATATGAAATGTGCGCATTAATTTATAATGGGATAAGACGTAAATTAATGTAATAAGGATGATGCAGGTTGATAAGTATTCATGATGTTTATGTTAATGATAAACGTTACTTTAATGATTGTAATATAAAATAACGGAAGTATGAATGGAAATTAATAGAGAAATGATTGTTTATAGTAATTAAATGGAATTCCAATTTGTTGGAATAGAGTAAAAGTATACTTGGTAATAAATTTAATATAGGAAAATGAACTTAAATATTGAATTAATTAATTAATTTATATATATATATATATATAATAATAATAAATGACGATTATTGGAGTGGAAATAATAAACTTATAAAAGGTGATTAAGAGTGTAACCACAAATTATTATGAGTTATACATGTATATTTAATTCATTCAATTGAATTGGAAATCATTGCAATAAATCTAAAGGAAATGTTACGTTAATATAAATTTGGGAATCGGGGAATCAACTCAAAAGTTATTAACTAAGGAAGTAATACGTAATAATTTGAATAAAATCAATACCATACAAGAATTGTAACATTTGTTTGTGAGCAGTGAATTCCTATGTGTAATTAGAGGTTTTGATAACAATTATTTGAATATTACCTAATTAATTGGTCAATGAATTTATTACAAGTTACCCGTTTATTTGGGTTAATAATTAAAAGGGAAATCAATTGGAATTTATTGAACTTTAATGTATATTAATAAGATTAATTACTACGTTAGTTGAAATTAGATGAATTTGGAAACTTTTACGCACTAGGATGTAAATCATGATAATTATACCATAAGATGGAATTTATGGAATAATAAGAGGGAGTAAATCAAATTTAATCTTTGGAAATTTAACGTATAATTATTGAATTTAATGAAATTGAAGAATTTATAAATTTTTAAATCGACAGAAATTTGTTTAAATTAGTATAAATGTTTAAGGAATTAGAAATAATGAGAATTGTCGATTTATAAGATTGAAATAGAAGTTTGATTTAATGAATTAATTAATTTTTAATTTATTTAATTAATATAAAATAGCCATTTTGGCCACTGACTCGGATTTCGACGAAATCAATTTCATCGGATCCGTAATGGTGAATTATTATAGGACTTCAAGTTTCGTAGCGACCAGACTTGTCGTTTGATCGTACGGACTCGAAACGCCTTGAAATATATGCAATTGAAATCAATTGAAATCAATTTGGAAAATATTGATTTTTGCATAACTTCTTCATACGATGGAATTTGGACTTCAAACCTTTTCCATTGCGTTTAAAATATTTTAAAAAACCTATTTTGATATATGCGTCGACCCAATTTTGTTCTGGAGTCAGAATGGGCTTTTATGGGCCACTTTGTCGTTAGCGCGTACATCTATCTTATCCGATCCATCCTATTTCAACTTTCTCTATAAATATCCTGCTATAAACCCTAGCCACTGCTTATTTTCATTTGTCTGTACGTACATCTCCTTCTCAACTTCTTATTCCAATGGCAGAAGAAAAACCTAATTCCCAAATTCCAAAAAAATTAATTTCAATTTCAAAAAAAAAATGGCGGATCTGCAGCCACTTCGAGTCACGCTTCGAGTTTCAGAGGCAAAAACGCTGTATCTACTTTGGGTCGGGAAGAAAATGACTCGGGTCGCTCCGGGTCGTTTTGGCAAAAACTCCAAGCAAGCACCGGGGATTTGAGGCGGCACACCGAAGTCGAACCCGACGTCGACTCAGGACTAGAATTTTCCATTTTTCAAATTTTCATAACTTTTGCATACGAGCTCAGATTCATACACGATTTGTTTTGCTGGGATTGTATTGGAATTTCAGACATTTTGGCACTTGTTTGGACGAATTTGGAGACTGTCCAATTTTTAGGTTTAAATTGGATTTTAATTCAATTTAAATTCAAATGGTGAGTGTTTTAACCCACTCACAACTTTTAAAATTTCTTATGTTTGTCAAATTGATTTATGATATGAGTAGAAATTTATTTATGACTATTTTTCATACTTTTATTCATCGTCTCAGTTAAATCGCATTTATTTAATTAAATTTTATTTAATTATTCATTGCATATAAACTACCAGTAAAATTTGCTATTTATTCATTTATTGCATATAAACTCCCAATTAAACAGTTATTAAATTTATTATTGAATATAAACTGTTAGTTAATACTTGTTATTTATTACCTGTTGTATATTAATGTATTGTTTGAATTTGGATGATGATTTTGATAAATGGTTAATGGTTGATATTGGATGAATGGATGCTGTATTTTATATTGTTATAAACCGTAAGTTATTATGCATTTTCATTTCATTTGGGATTCTGGTTTGAAATGATATATAACCGTAAAATTTTATTTTCAAATTGCGGATTGAAATAATAAATATCCATATCACTTGACCATAGGATAGAAAATTTTATACAGGCACCGTCGGTCTATATATATAAATAATTTAAAAATGATTTCTATGGTTTGGATAGGATACGGTTAAATAAATATCAAATTTTTATTTATATAAATATTATTTTATATATACACATATAGTTAAATTTTTGAATTTAAGCTATGTATAAATTTGTTAAATAAAATAAATAAGTTGAATAATGGAGTTTGATTATTTTATATTATATGGTTAATTACATTGAATATGTATATATAGAGTTTTAATGATTTAAATCAATTAAGATCGGAAGTTAAATTGAAATCTATTTGGAATTGAGTTTTTAAAGAATTAACTCCATAAGTTGCTGTAGAATTTATTAACTTGAAATGTTAAAAGGTATGATATTTATAACTGAATTTTTATTCGAGATGAATTAAATGAATATTCTGGTATAAATAAATTGGAGGAAATATTTAGTTATAAGTAATTTGAGTTTTATTTAAATGATTATGGTTTTATTATGCAAATATTTCATATTAAATAATAGGACTTTTAATGGTTGAATAGAAATTTCCAACCTTAGTTTCTAATTGTTTAATACTCAAAGTTGAAACATGTTGAAACTGAAGTGGTTTATTTAAACTGAAAGCGAATTTAAAATTTAGGGATTTAGACTTAATTTAAAGAGAATAAAATTTTAAAGTCGTGGAAATTATTTTCTTTATAAAGTAATTTTAAATTCAAACCAGTTTATTTTATATACTATTGAATATCCAAACCATTTAAGTTCAAAGTTATGGTTTTAAAGCTATAGATTTCCAAGTATTATGTTTTGAAGAGTTATAATTCAAATGTATGGTTTCGAAATATTATAAATTTTAAAGTGATATGGTTTTATAAAAAGGATATCTTTGAAATGATATCATATTGATTTGGTTTGAAAAAGAAAAAAAATGATATCGTAGTTATATGGTTTTGAAAAGGGATATTATATTCTGGTTTTAAAGTATAAACTATTTTGAAAAAAAAAAGACCGCGGTGTTATAATAACGTTTGGTTGTTGAAGAGACCGGGATCGAAAGTTGTCATACTCTCTGCAAACTCCGAAAACCACTTTAACAACCGTGTACGCGGTGGAGATTCCAGAATGAAGTAGGATGGTGACGGCGTTTCCTTTGAGGTAAATACGTGGACCCAACTCCCGTGAGTTGGTATAAGGTGGCTAAAACAGGAGCGATCGACGGGTTAATTGAGGTAGCACCTTTGATCGGACACATCCCTTCGATATTATACTTTGACCTTTGGATTGATTCGGTGGCCGCTTTTGATTCTTTTCTTTGATTTGGGGTGTGGCTCGAGGTGGGCGGTAGCTGCGGCTACGCGTTACCACCGACCTGGAAGCGTAATTGGTATATCTACCCTGGCGTTGCCTAGTTGCCGTGTCACCTACCCTATCGTGCCTTGTACGAGTTTCTATTTGTGTCGTACCTATGGAGTATCCTCTGGTAGCCTCCCGATCAGGAGGTATTACGGTACTGTATTGACTATTGGCATTATTACGTGTTAAGGTGGAAAATGTAAAGCCTTAACGCTATTTAAAAGTAAGTTTATTTTACTAATAGACACTATTATAATAGTGAAATATACTACATAGTAAATAGTTTAACGGATCCGTAGGAGATGTAAATCCCGAGCATCTCTTGAGTTACTGCACTCATATTTATTTCTGTCGATTTTACGCACATAAGATATTTTAGTTCTGACTCGAGTGTTTTGTCTTTTCAATTCGCTAAGGCCAGTCCGAGCGTTACAGGATTCGAAGGCTTTATCTCTGGAGGACGAAGACGGAGATTTCAGTATTATTTCATAATATATATTATATGTTCAACTACACTGTTGTATCCCGCTTCACTATTGATATTCTATGGTATGTATAACTCTGATATATATTGTAAGTATAATTAAATATTTTGAAAAAAAACAGCTTCATGAACTGTATATTTGATTATTATATTTTATCCTTCTGCTGTAAGATTCTGTTATTTTATTTCTTCCTTCTTTTCTTATTTACCCCATAACAATCCGCCCTTCCATATGGTTTGAATTGGCACGTGCGTCGATTTAAAACGTGCGAAAAGGCGGGATGTTACAGCTATAAACCATTTTATTATAAACTGTTTTAAAATTCATTTTTTTAATTTTCAAACTATTTATTTTTTTCAAGATATTTAACTTTTCGAACTATTTTAACTATTCAAACTGTTCAAGTTGGAAATTGTTTATATTTAAATCGTGGATTTAAATTTGAATTTGGTCAAATTGAAGTTATAACCTAAGTTGAAATTCGTACCGATTTTCGAAATGAATAAAATGATTTTGTAATGAAATTAATTTCGAAGTGGAAAATGATTTTGAAATGAAATTATTTTCGAAGTGAAAAATGATTTTGAGATGAAATTGATTTCGAAGTGAATAAGACAATTTTGGAATGAAATTGATTTTGAAGTGAATTTGATATTTTGATATCAAGTATGAATCGTTACCGAAATGTAAATGAACCTACCTGTGTGTAAAATGACGTCTGGTTGTTAAGGAGATAGGGGCCCTTTATTGGCATACTATTTGTCAATGTTGGAACCACTTTAACAACTATGTACGTGGAGGAGACTCTTGAATGAAGTGGTTGAATTTGATATAATTTTACTGGATTTGAAGAAGTAGAACAATGATGGATAGCCCCGACACTTGTGTCAATTTGAAATGACTAAAATAGGACAGCTTGAACTAGGTTAAGTGGGCTAGCTACACCTAGCGTACACCTGTTCTTCGATTTTCCTATGGATTCGGTCCATATTATTACCTTTGTTGTTGGTTTCGATTGGTGCACCTTGATTTGGGATAACCTCCCTTTGATTCGATAAGAGATGGGTGGACGCGGTGGGCGATCGTGGCTACGATACGTTACCACCAACTTGGCGACTCGAACTAGTAGTATCCTACCTTGGACATTACCTCACATGCCTTGTCATTCTTTTATCCTTATACGTGACAACTACGAGTTTACATCTCTAACGATATTACAATCATGTTATACGTGATATTCATTTGACTCACATAAGTGTATTTTAGTTCCGATTGGTGTTGTTTTACTTTATGCTTGGGTTAGCCCTAAGTTTTCAGCGCCTTGAAAATCATATTATTCTGGAGGACGAAGATGAAGATTTGGTATATTAATACTAGTATTAGTTCCCTGCATCATGTTGTTCTGCTGCATTATTCTATTACTCTGTTGTATATATAACTTCGATAGGTGCTGTTAAATTTTAATCAAATGTATACTATAAAAAGCTTCATGAACTGTTTATTTGATTATTATATTTGTCGTTACACTGCGATATTTTGGGTTTGTTTCTTTTCTTATTTTTCTTAATCAACCCCATTGATTATCTGTGTTCCAGATTGTTTTGAGTTGGACATATGTGGTTTATTGTCAACTGAAACCTTCTGAAATGTGGGTCGTCACATGAAAGCTTTATAAAACCTTAGACATCCTCTTCTCAAAACACTACAAACTTTCCTTTCGAAAGCATTGGAAACCTTCCATTCAATTACTAAAAATAAACCTTACGAAAACATTAGGGAACCTCTCCCTTCGAAAACTTCATTAGATACCTTTCGAAATCATTAAAGTACTTTACTTAAAACAAACCTTCCAAAGCATAGGGTTCAAGTAAAAGTTTGTGGAACATTATTTCGGAACCATTCAAAACCATTCCTTTAAATACCTTTGGGTTTAACTTTCAAAATATCAAGAGGTCTTAAAAGAACTAGGACGAAAGCACTCTTTCGAAATTATTTTCCTAAATAAAAGAAAGTGATGGTTTCAAAATCAACCCCCTTCGAAAGCATTGGAGAAGCGGCTTCACTATTCAAAACACAAGACCCATTGGAAGGCATTGCTTCGAAAGGTTAAATGCGGTAGCAGTGTTTTCGATCCCTTCAAAAGCTTCTTTTAAAACAAAGGCGGCAACCTCTTTCGAAAGCCATTTTCTTTAAAACTTTTGACCAAGTCTAAAGTTGTTTCCTTTGAAAGCCACATTTATAACCAAAATGGTTCTAAGTTTACCAAAGCTACTTAAACCCCTTGAAAGCCTGTTTCGACTCCAATCCACTATGTACCAAGACCGATACCATGTGTATTGGTTTCGAGTTAGATGGTGATGGCAGTATGAGGTCGAATGGTGGCTGCTATAAGTGGCGAAGCAATAAAACTTTATAAATCTAATTTTTAACTTTTTAAAGCAATTTCTTTCTAACCTACTTGCCTTGTTTATCAAAATATGATTGGTTGCTCATCCTTTTTTAAATATTTTCTAAAAGTGCTAACAAATTTCAAAAATTAACAAATTAAAACATTTCCAAATAGCCCCTTCTCCTTTCATAAACATAGAAAACATTTAAGTCCACACCTTAAATAATTTTATATCTTTAATAAAATACTCAGGAAATTTTTACGAAGGTTCCCATAAATCAATTTTAGTTTGTTTTCTAACATATTTAAATTTCTGACCCATTGCTAACATATATTAGCCATAATTAATTTAAACCAAACTTAACCATTTTCTTCACTAGAAAATTCGTAATAAGTCCACATTAATTTAGAAAATTATGAAACTTGAAAACCATCACTAAATATTATTTCTGACCATATATCAAAATCGCAAGGCATTTGGATGTCATTTGGATGTCATTTTGTAGGTTTTTCAAATAATAACATATCACAAAATCCATATGAAGCAACATAAATCATCAACAAGCATATATCCATTTAACAATCAAAACATGGCATAATACTTTGCGAAATAAGTTCGGATCTTATCTATAGAATCAATTTCACCCTAGAGGGTGGTGGATAGGGTGATACTATTAATTATAAAAATTTAATGCGGAAATATATAAAATAATTGCAACACTAATAATAGTAGAATAATAGCAGCACAGATAATAGCAGAATATTGAAAGCAGAAATAGAATAACACAGATTTACCCAGCTTCGGCAAAACCCTGCCTACGTGTTGCCCCCAAGGTTTCTACTAGAAATTAAGTAGTCAGACGCTTACATACGTAAACTCGCGACATCCGCTATCGACTAACCTAACTCTACGCTCAAAACTGTACCACATCTCAGCCACTAGTTGCAAATTCTCGAACTACACCACCGTAGTTCGTCCCCTGTCACACGACTAGAATTTAATAAAAGTTTAAAAGTAAATTACAAAAATAAAAAGCAAATACAAAACCCTAATTTAAAAATAAAAGCCCAAAAAAATGCCGGACCAAATATGTTAAGTGATAAAAAATTATCCTTTTTTTTCTTTTATACTATCGGTCGTATTCTCCTTTGTAAATAATGTCTGCCTCTTTTCTTCTTCGATCCATCTTTGTTCCTATTCGATAAATTAGGGCTTCTGTGATGAATTCACTACTTTCTATTGATCGATCGAATAGATGATTTAGCATTCCTTGCTTTGTCGCTCGATTGTTTCCTTTAATTGCAAACGGCTGCTTCAACTTTGGCGAGTTCGATAAATCTGGTACGTGATTTTCTTTGATACTTTCGTTGATATTCTTTTAACTCGATTGATTATGATGCCGATGATGTTACCGGGTTTTATAGGGCTGAAAGCCCTAAATTTTCGATCGAATATATTGTTTGAATTCGTCTGATGGCTTGATCGTTTGATTTTGATCAAATACATGTGATTCATCCTGACTGGTTCAATTTCGTATATACTTTTGCTTGATTATCACGGCTTTGATTTTGGCTTGTTCGATTTTTTTTCTTGGTCACCACGGCTTTGATCAAACTTGACTTTGGTTTCGTTCTTTATTCCCTTTGACTTCGACCACTTCGACTTATTAAATGTTAACTGGACTTCTTTAAACTGTACCTTATTCACCACAGTATTTATTCTTTGGCATTTTGAATGTATGTTATTTTTTTGGCTTGATCAATTTGAAATTCACTGAAACTTGTTATGTGTATACATATATAAGTATATATGTATACATGTGTGTTTGTGAGTAAAAAATGATTGCTACATTATGTTGTTTCCTGAGTTGCTTCGAATCTTAACTTGCTGTACTGATTTCTGCTGCCTTCTTTCTTGTGTATGGTCTTGGCCATCAGATTCATAGTATATATATATATATATGTATTCATGTATGTTTGTTACACCATGTAGTTTGTTCGAAGTTAGCACTGTTGTCATGTGCATTTTGGTTTCATTGAAATTTGTCTGCACTTTGTTGATGGTCTGCTTCATCACTGTTTGATATGAAGCTTGATTTGAGACTTGTGAAAAATAGTTGAGCTAGTATGGTCTTATTCTTTTGAAACTATCTTTGGGCTTTGTACATGTTGAAAGTAGATTCTGCACTGTGTCTTCATTTGGCCTTGCTCATCGACTTGTATTTGCATGCTCGGAGTCTTGATTGATTTATTCGCTGGTCTTCACTGTTGAGGCTGCTACACCATGTAGTAGCTTTGCTTACATATTGAACTGCTTCCATTGTATCCCATATATCACTGCATATGTATATATGCTGTTTACTCATGTATATATGTATGCTTGTGATTTTTCTTTGCCTCCATTTGTTTGGGATTTTTGTTTCACTGGTGGTCTTGTAATCCGATTCATTGGTCCCGGTACCTTTTGTAGCTTGCTTGTGCACACTTGAGTTTGTATTGTCTATTTTCAAGTCGTGTAAGTATGTTGGATTCTTGAAGCTACATGTTGCTTTGTACTGTGCCTTGTAGAAGTCTTGCATTCACCATGCTTGATTATGTACATTTGAGCTGGGCATGTGTGCTTGTTACTATAACCAACTCTTTTTATGCAGATTCATTGTGATTTTGGACTTTGTCTTCATGTGTACATCAATGTTTGGGTTTCTCCTAACCATTTTATTAAACTTGCACCTGTGTTGAATCTAGCTTATAGCTTGGGTTTGACCTTGTGCTCACCTGTCCCTGCAGTTTTGTCAAGTGTATATCGGTGTGCACGACCTTGTGGCACGTACAGTGATACATTGTGCATGTCACAAGTTGTTCGTGCAGATGAATTCAAAAATAAATATGATGAGAACAAGCCAAACAACTGAGGCAAATAATATTTTCAAAAATATATTTTATTTTACACTGCAAAAAATATTTCTTTTTCAATTTTACCGCGTTAGTGTTTATTTTGCAAATAACTTAGATGTTGGATTCAAATTGGAATACAGTTGAAGAACAATTATGAGTGAATGACTGATATGCTGATGTAAATGATAATTGTATAGTGAAAAATTGTATTGTAATTTGAAATTGTGTATATATAGCGAGAGCTCAAATTTGTACTATTCAAAATTGTAATAGATTATTTGTTTAAATAAAATACCTATTTGAATTTTAAATTCTGTGTTATTTATTTTATTCAGCAAATATTTATTTAATTATGTGAAAATAAAATAGTACATTAACAAATTAACAAATACATTTAAATGAATATATACATATATATGTTTATTATCATCAAACAAAAATCATATACATATTCAACATTATCTAGAAACCGAAAATAACAAATATGAGATGTAATTGATTATTCACCTTAGCTTGCTGTTAAGGAGTTTGAGATTTTCTCTTAAATGAATTTGATTAAGCTTCCTTCTTCTGATTCTTACTTTTCCTTCCCTTGCTTTCTCCTAAAGGTGGCCAGCCAAGCTTGGTTTAATTTTAATTTATGAACGTGGAAAATTAAAGTGGCATGATGGTTTAGGGTATAAGAATATAACCTATTCCTATTTTTCCCTTGTCTTATTACCCTTATATATTTCATTTTATTTCCCTTTAGTTCATTAGTTAATTGGCATGGCTACCTTCTAATTATAAATATCTCAATCCCATAACCATTTACATATTTCATTTAATTCATCTAACTAAATTCCCTAAATAATGTTAGTCAAAATTAGGGTCGTTACAAACTCACCTCCTTAAAGAATTTTGTCCTCGACAATACAATGAGGTACTCATCAAAACCAATCATAACAGTAAAACATACCATGAAACAAATCAAGATAGGTATCTCGAATCCTACTCTCAGTTTTCCAAGTATAGTCTCTCTCGTCATCATTCCATAGGACTTTGACTAATCTGATTGTCTTGTTCCTTAGCCTATTCTCATCTCTCATGACTATACGAACTAGTTTTCTAACTATAGTCAAATTAGACTCCACTACTAAGTCATCTAACATAGTTGGTGCTATAATAGTCTTTGGATCTCGGATACACTTCCTTAGATTAGAATATGAAAAAAAATTATGGACTCCTGCCAAACTACTCAGCAACTCCACTCTATATGCGAGTTTCCCAATCCTTTCTTTAATAACAAATGGTCTAACGAATCTAGGCGCCAATTTTCCTAATTTTCCAAATCAAATTACAACTTAATCGATGATACCTTGACGAAAATGTGATCTCCAGCTCAAAACTCTAAGTCTTTCCGTATTTTATCCGCATAGCTTTTCTACCTAGACCGAGCTTTCTTCATTCTGGCTCGAATGAGCTCAATCCTTTCTGTAGATTCTCTAACCAAATCCGGATCAACAACAAACCTATCCTTGATCTCTAACCAACAAACGGGATATTTGCATGGCCTTTCATACAATGCTTCCGACGGTGCCATCCCTATACTAGTTTGATAACCGTTGTTATATGAAAACTCAACTAAGTGTAGGTGGTCTTTCCATGATCCCCCAAAGTCTACTACACAAGCTCGTAACAAATCTTTTAAGACCTTGTTAATCCTTTCTGTTTTCCCATCTGTCCGTGGATGGTAAGCGGTACTCATCTTGAGCTTGGTTTCCTATAGACTCTTCCAAAACTCGCTAGTGAGTAAGGAATCTCTATCACTAATTATGCTACTAGGAATTCCATGCAGTTTAACTACATTCTTTATAAACAACTTAGCTAAAACAGGTGTTGTCCTAGTTGACTTAACCGGAATGAAACGGGCACTCTTGGTCATTCCTCTATTTGATCTTGACAACCCATCAATAAAATCCATTGAGATAGTCCCATTTCCATACTGGAACATCTAAAGGATGAAGTAACCCACTTGGTTTTTGATGTTCGGCTTTTACATGTTGATAGTTCAAACACTGCTTCACCCATAAGCCTGCAACCATATTCATACCTTCCCAAAAGAAATTTTTCTCATATCCTGATACATCTTAGTTACTCCCGGATGAATAGTGAACTTCGAACGATGACATTCTTTTAGAACTTCTTTCCTAATGTTTCCCACATTCGAAACACATGGTCTTCCTTTCTTTCTTAACCACTCATTCGGGTAAAATTGAAATCTTTAAAGTCATCGCTCTCCATTCCATCCATTAACTTTCTAATCCGTTTAACTAATAATGGATCTTCCTTCTGCTTAAAAGCAATCTTTTCGATCATCACTGGTCGAACTTCTAAACATGACAACATAGCAGTCTTAATACCAAAACCACACTGAGATCTCCATTGTACTCTGCATGTAGTCAATGCTTCCAAATCTTTCCACTTAATTATCATTGCTAATACCGCATTTCGATGTTTTCTACTAAGTGCATTTGCAACCTTGTTGCCTTTTCCTAGCGCGTACTCAATACTAGAGTTATAAGCGGCTAAAATCTCTAACCACCTCCATTATCTCATATTCAGCTCCTTCTGAGAGAACAAATATCTTAATGACTTATGATCCGTATATAACTCGAATCTTTCTCCCAACAGGTAATGTCTCTATACCTTAAATGCAAAAATTACTGCAGCTAATTCCAATTCATGTGTTGGATACTAACTTCATGCGGTTTAAGCCATCGAGAAGCGTATGTAATCACTTTACCTCTTTGCATTAACACTGCTCCTAATCCTGTTCCACATGCATTCATGTACACAACAAAGTCTTAATTCCCTCTGGAACAACCAACACAGGTGCATTTGTCAATAAGTGTTTCAATCTCTGGAATGCTTCCTCACACTTATCGGTCCAAACAAACTTCACATCCTTTCACATTAGCTTGGTCATCGGTGTCACTATCTGTGAAAAATCTTCAATGAATCTCTGATGATACCTAGCTAATCCAAGAAAACTCTTTCTCTCAGTCACTGCCTTGGTTCTCTTCCAATTATTCACTGTCTATCTTGATCGGATCTACAGACAATCCTTTTTCTGAGACCACATGAGTAAGAAACTTTACGTCCTTCTCCTAGAAATGACACTTCGTAAATTTTGCCTTCAGTTGATGTTGCCTCAATGTCTCAAGCACCAATCTAAGATGAACTTCATGCTCTCTTTCATCTTTAGAGTATATCAAAATCATCAATGAAAACCAACACAAATCTATCCAAGTGTTCTCAAAAAACTCGTTCATCAAATCTACAAAGGATGTCGACGCATTAATTAGTCCGATCGGCATTACTAACCATTCGTACGATCCATATCTGGTTCTAAGCGCCATCAAAGAAATACTATCCTCTACCACTCTAAGCTGATGGAGCCCCGTTGCTAAATCCAACTGGGAAAATACTTTGGCTCCACTCAAATAGTCGAACAGATCGTCAATTCTAGGTAACAGATATCGATTCTTTATCGTCTTCTCATTCAACTTATGATAATCGATACATAACCTCAACGATCCATCCGGTTTCTTTGCAAACACTACGACTGCTCCCCAAGGGAACTGCTTGGTTTGATAAAATTCTTGCATCACAAATCCACCAACTGCACCTTTAGCTCCCTCATTTTAGTAGGTGTCATTCTACTTGGCGGTCTGCTCACTGGCTCTGCCTTTAGTACTAAATCTATCTGAAACTCAATGGCTTGTTTCAGTGGTAGTCTTACTACAGGTTTAAAGATATCTGAGAATTCTCTAGTAATGAAAACACGATTCAACTAGTTTTCTTCCTCCACAACACCCAATAAAGCATTAACTTCAAAACTAGGGTTCTCTACGGAGTATACTATCGGGTCACTACAATCGGGGTGACTAAGTGATATTTTCACATCATGGACAAATATCCCAGCATCGTATTTACTTAACCAATCCATACCCAAAACAATTCTGAACCCTACGACATCAAACACATGCAAACTGCCAGCAAATACATGACCTAACAATTCAAACTCTAAGTGTTCACATCTCATCCAAAGATTCACATATCCTCCTATCAGATTCGCAACCCTTAAGGAAGTAACTAGGTATGAGGGTTCTAGGTTAACCTTATCTACAAACAATAAGATATAAAAGAATGCGATGCATCGGTATCAGATATAACTCTAACTGATACACCATGAATCAAAAGCGTACCTCCGAACACAGCTTTTCCCTTCTCCTCTGCTGTTGGCCTTGAGGTAGCTGGTTCTAATGTAAACATATTGCCTTTTCCATCTTTGGTTAGCTCCTTGCACTGGCTCTTATAGTGTACGATTTGATCGTAGTAAAAACATCTCACTCCTTTCTTCTTAGCAGCTTTCTTTCCTTTGCCTGTCCGACACTCATAGTGTCTGTAACGACCCAGAATTTCTGTCAATTAAAAATTGTATATTTAATTGAATTTAAATATTAATAAGTGAAATTAAACAGTCGAATAAATTTATTTTTCGAATAATTGGATAATTAAATCGATAATAATTTAATAGTTGAAATTACAGAAATAACTGAAAATTGGGATAAATATGATTAAAATTGATTTGTAAAATTTTATTTAATCATGTTGGAGTTAGAATGATGTTATAGAACTTTTAAAATCGAATTAAAAGTTAATTTATGAAAATTGAATATTTTAATATTTAATTGACGAGTAAAAATAGCCATTCTTCAAACAGTCTTGGATTTCGACAAAACTAGTTTCATCGGATCCGTAATGTTATATTATTGCATGGTTTCAAATTTCACGTCAATTGGATTTACCGTTTGTCCGGGGCAAGCGAAAACGCATAGAAATTAGTTTAAATCGACTTAATTTAAATTTGATCGTTTATTTCCGTAACTCGCACAGATGATCGAATTAGCCTCCGAAACACATTCAATTGTGTTTGGAAAGCGGGGTAAACCTTAGAAACGTCAGCCGGCACGCTTTTCGTTTGGAGTTCGGAAAAATTCGTATGAATAGTGTTCGTTGAATTTTCTATAAAAGCACCTACATGTTTTCATTTGCAAAAGAAAAACAAAACCCTAGGTAAAAACTACAGCCGCCGCCTCCATATAAACCAATGGCCAGAAACTTCTCTTCTTCTCCCCTCAATCACTCTCAATCCGTAGACAATTGGCAAGAGCTTTCAACTAACAAATTGAAGAACATGGAGAGAGCTTCAAAACCATACAGTGGGTCGACGAATCGTCGACCAGAGACGAAGAAATTGGCCCGCGTTTGTGCACGGCTCAAGCACATTTTTCGATATCAGGTGACGACCGAGCTCTACACGGCTTGGGGCGTGGGTAGCTCTCAAGTTGGGCTATGCGATGGAAGTGGCTGATCGTTGTAAATGTCGTCGAAGAGGAAGTATAATTCAACCCTAATGGACGGCAATGTTGGGTTCACGCATGGGTTTTTGGGTACCTGGGAACGAAGTGTTCTGGGAAGGTAAAGCATGCGGCTCAGATGCAGGAAGCAAGAAATCAACGGCTATGATCTATTTAGGTTTAAAATTAAAATAAAAAGTGTAAATTATTTATATTTAAAATCGTGTGATCTTTAAAATACGATAACTTTTTCATACGAGATCCGTTTCGCACGAAACGAATTGCGTTGGCTTCGTTTTGTCGAGTACTACGCAATAGAGCTGGGATGGAGTCGTTTGGAGTTAGTGAGAATTTCGGGTAAAATTAAACGCATGTTTAATTTTATTCGAAATAAACGCTGAAACTGAATTGAAACCAAGGTGAGAACTTCTCACTCAATCGAATAGTTTCAATTTAAATTTTAAATAGTTAGATTTAAAATTGTTGATTGTATGCCTGAATGATAAATTATTATCTGTTGGTTGTTGAAATAGGCATTATACGCCGTTATTAAGCGGAGGTTATTTATTAAAAATATATACCGCGATAATTTCACTGCAAAGTGAAATTGGTATTATTTATGTACTTGGAGTTGATTTTCCCGCATTATATAGCGGATGAGACCCTATTGCGCCGTATAATAGCGGATAATACTTTATAAATCCTATATACCGCGATATTCCGTATTGGAACGGAATTGGTATTGTGCTAACATCTGTGGATGCAGGGAAACAGGTTGGAGGGATCCAACTGGATTACTTACTAATATTTATTTGATTACAGATACTGTGATATTTGTTGATTATCATATACTGATATATGATGTCTTTGTTGTCGTGATGGACTATTTGGTACTGTTGCATCGTCGGATCCATTTTTGAAGTTTTAAAATAATGATTTTGATTTTAAAAAAAAATTAAAGTGATTTTTGAAAGTATACGATTTATTAAATTTTGAATTGCTAAAATAAATAAACATTATAATTTTATTGTTATAAAAGTTATATTTTTGGAAAATAGTACTTAAATAAGATTTTGGAGTTATATAAGTTTTAAATAACGTTTTGTAAATTATTAAAAGGATTGGTTTATTTAAATTGAGATTTTTGAAATATTATAAACGGTTTATAATAAAGATTTATAAGATTTATATTTATAAATTAAAAATATAGGAATTGTTAAACGAGTTTTATTAAGTGTTAAAATAAAGCATAAATGGATTTCACAAGTGAATAAAATTTATAGATTTATAAATTGTGAAGTTATGAAATGAATAGATTTTGTAAAATAAAAGATTTATAAACAATTAACTTATAAATCGGATTTTGGTATTTAAATGAGGTACAAATAGAATTTGTTAATAAATTGATTTTATAAGTTGAAGTTATAAAATATAAATGGGATTTGTAAACATTTTTTTATAAATCCAAATCAATTGAATTTGATAAAGTAAATGTAGAAATTATTAAAGGAGTTATATCCATGATTTTGGAAAGTGAATAATCCTTTAAAATAAAATGTATAGAAATGATAAAATTGGTTAACGAAGTATATTCACGCTTTTGGATAGTGAATAATATGTTAAAGAAAATGTTTTGGATGTGATATTTTAAATAGAATAAAAACGATTTAACGATGTTTTAAAATGTGTTAAGGTTCGAAACCATAGATTTCAACATTCATTGTTGAAATAGACGTTTTCGAGAAATAGAAGGAAATTGTGGACTATAACACTGTTGTTATAGTAAATGATTTCCGAAAAGAAATGTTTTATATAGTATTGGGATTTATATATCTATCTTAATTTCGAATCCCTATACTGGAGATTTTGGGTCGTCGTAACAATGTTTTACGCAACATTTGTTTGGACTCAAATAAAAGTGCTAAAGAAATGTTTTCCTTAAGAAATGAAATATATACTTAATATTAATTTAAGTATATCGAATATTTTCCAAATGTTGAAAAATAAATAGAGTTGTGAAATACTTATTATTAAATAAGTAGGGAAATGTTTTTCCAATATGAAATGAACGTTTTGAGAATTATCTTTTTAAAGATAAATTGAAAATGAATATTTGAAATCGATTTGAAAGTCGTATATTCACAGATATTTTGGAAATGTAAATTCTATGGAATTTATAAATGGAATTGGGGAAATTGGTTTAAAAATAAATATTGATTTATTTTTGAAGTATGGAAATTATATATATATATCTTGTAAAGATATTTTTGGAAAATAAATAATTTGGAAAATTATTTGGAATATGGCGATGTTGTGCATACCTATTGATAGTTAAATAGCCGACTATCAATATTTACCTTTAAATAGGTATTTGTTGTGATTTGTTTGAATTGAATGACACACTTATTTTTAAAATAAGGGCTCACTATTCGGGTTAGCCGGGAAAGGACCTTGGGGTCGTATAACCCATCCGAATATGTGATACGTCGTTATGGATTGCATTTGAAGACCGGTGTTGAAGACCAGATATTTGTGAAACAGAAGGATTACCGTCGAATGTTTCTGCATCGGGTGATCTCCGATGTAGAAATTTATTACCCTTTGTGATGGGAAGTCCGGTCGTGATTAGTGAATATTCGGATTACAAGGACTTCTTTGTAAGTGCCTTCAGTTCCGTTCGATCCCGGAACGGACTTGTATGGATGTGTGTCCGACGTTACAATTTGAGATGTAAAGCTGGTTTCTATCAAATATATTTCCGTTGGTGGCGGAGAATTTGTTCTCTTAGCTTAACACCCTTAGAGGTTATGTAGTTGATGGTTACTAGTGATACATTCCCAAATTGGTAATGTGGCATACGAAGTGCTGTTGAGCATTTGATGATCAAAGCACAACTTTTGTATAAAGCATGGCTTTGTGGACGAGACTTGCTTGTCTTAGTGAAATGTGATGGGGGGTTCTCGCTTTGCATTACGTGGCAAACGGGAGACTCTTACCTCCACATGTCCTCTTTACGGGGTTGGTTAGGCGTAACCCGTGATAGTCGAAAGGCTGGCCATAAAAGCTAATTTCGGGTACCAATGTGAGCCACGGTGGGTCTGGGATGGTTGCAAAGCCTACCGGTCGCCGCTGCATCGCGTCATCACATTTGGTATCAGAGCATATGGTTAAGCAACAACCATGGCTCTGTTGGGAATTACTCATTAGAGATAGAGTCAGTAGTACTCTAGAATGAGTGTGAGTGTAATAACAGATACGAGTGCGTATTTGTTAGTGAATATGAAATTGTTTTATATTGTGTTTGCTTATCCATTGAGCTGTTATGAATTCTGGTCGGTGTGGGCTGTACAACCGTAATCGATAGGTGTTTTTAAACTCTTAAACGAGGCAAGTCAACATAGTATCATTTTACATTGGGTAAATGAAATAATTTTACCTTAATTATATTTATATATAAAGAATAATTTTTCAGGATTATTAAGTGTATATAAATTGATTGTTGCCCGTTAAAAATGTAAGAATAAATATAAGTTAATTAAAAGAATAATTGTATAAACAATTGAATTATAAGTATGGAAGTTATAATTAAAATGATTTACACTTGTGAAATAGTCTTATATATAAGAAGTGAAATTATATAAGTAAAAGATTTATAAATGTGATTTATAATCTAAAAATAAAATTCCAGAGAAGTAGTTTGGAAAATTTGGATTTGGTTTTGGAAATTCAGAAGATAATTGAATTGGTTTTAAAAATGGTTTTGAAAGGTTGAAAAGACTCTGGAATCCCATTTAAAATATTATGGGAATGGTATATGAGTTGATAACTTATACAATTTTAATTTTGATAGAATAAATTTAACTTAGAGGATGGAGTTAAATTAAAGTAAGTATAAGTAAATCAATAAAATCCAAGTGGTAATTGTTGAATATAAGTTGTATGACTTATAAAATGAGAAAATTTAAGCGAAACCAATTATTAAAATGGTTAAACAATTTGTTAAGCAAAATAAATCTGAATTTGAATAAGTGATGAAAATTTGGCTTTGGTAAAAAGTTAAATAGAAATGAAATCTGAATAGAATATAAGTGAAAAGAGTTTTGAACTTATAATATGAGATAATAAATTTGACTTTGGTAAAAGTAAATGGAATTTACTTTAGAATTGGAATCTGAATTGAATTTATAAGTGGATATTTAAGTTAAGCTAAGCAAATGATGTTGAAATGGAAAGTAACTTAAATGATGTTGAATGAAGTTGATTTTGGTATCAAAGTAAAATAATCAAGTGACTTAAATGAATGTGAATTTGAGTTATATAAATGAAATTCAACTTTAAATTGTTAAACGAATTAGCAATGGAATTGATAATCAATCGAATGTAAAAGGATTGATTTGGGATAATGAATGTAAGTGTAAATTCATTAAAAGCTAATGTTATTGGAAGTTGAATAAATTGAATGGAAGTCAATTTAATATCAACCAATTGGAATTAAGAGTGTTGAACCAAACTGAATGTAAATTGAATAAATTTGGTTATGTTGAATAAACATTGGTTGTTATTTGCTTGTTAGTTGATTGTATATAAATTCATTAAGTGTTAATGAAATTGAATTAGCGAAATTGGAAGCTAAAGTAATTGAATCCAAATTGGAAGTTAAGTGAATCTTAAATAGGATTGAAATTGATTTGGAAGTGAACTAACTTGAATATAAATTAGTGAATGCAAACTAATTGAAACTGAATATGAATAAATGAATGTTAGTAAAAACACCCAATGTCAACAAATCAAATATGATTAAAATGAAAACCAATTCAATGAATATTAATGAAAAGTGAATTTATATTGATTTGGTTATGAATTTGTTGGATGATAGTTGATTGATGGTTGCATTTGTTGCTTTTGTTGCATTTGCTATGTTGGCACATGTAGTTGTTATGTTGCTATATGTTGTATATTGATATTATTTTCATATATACATGTTTCTCATTGGTTTGTTAAGTGTTTAGTAGGTGCGGATTGCGCTTGCTTCGCGTTTGGAGCTCGCTTTCGTGCTATATTAGCTGTATATGCTCGCTAATAATATATAAGGTACATATCTCGGATTAAATATCGTACTTTTAAACTTTTTTCCCTGTGGGATGCCTCATCACTTGATGATATGTATATTTGTGATATATACACTGTCATTTTTTTTCCGGATCGAGCTGCGCAAAGGAGACTCTGGCGAATTTTTCCAAAAATTTAAGGCGTTAGAATATTTTTGAGAAAATTCGGAAATTTTTGAAAACTAAGTTTGGATTTGGAAACTTAGTGAAGATTTTTTAAGAGGTTTAACTATTGGATTTTGGAAAAGTTAAACACTCAAATGAATTGTTTTGGAAAGTTAATGGATTCTGTAATTTTTCTTACTTGGTAATTTCGAGGATGAAATTCTATTAAGGGGGGAGATTGTAACGACCCAGAATTTCTGTCAATTAATAATTGTATATTTAATTGAATTTAAATATTAATAAGTGAAACTAAACAGTCGAATAAATTTATTTTTCGAATAATTGGATTTAATTGGATAATTAAATCGATAGTTTAATAGTTGAAATTACAGAAATAATTGGAAATTGGGTTAAATATGATTAAAATTGGTTTGTAAAATTTTATTTAATCATGTTGGAGTTAGAATGATGTTATAGAACTTTTAAAATCGAATTAAAAGTTAATTTTTGAAAATTGAATATTTTAATATTTAATTGACGAGTAAAAATAGCTATTTTTCAAACAGTCTCGGATTTCGACGAAACCAGTTTCATCGGATCCATAATATTATATTATTGTATGGTTTCAAATTTCATGTCAATCGGATTTACCATTTGTTCGGGGCAAGCGAAAACGCATAAAAATTAGTTTAAATTGATTTAATTTAAATTTGATCGTTTATTTCTGTAACTCACACAGATGATCGAATTATCCTCCGAAACACGTTCCATTGTGTTCGGAACGCGGGGTAAACCTTATAAACGTCAGCAGGCACGCTTCGTTTGGAGTTCGGAAAAATTCGTATGAATAGTGTTCGTTGAATTTTCTATAAAAGCACCTACATGTTTTCATTTGCAAAAGAAAAACAAAACCCTAGGTCAAAACTACAGCCGCCGCCTCCATATAAACCAATGGCCAGAAACTTCTCTTCTTCTCCCCTCAATCACTTTCAATCCGTAGACAATTGGCAAGAGCTCTCAATAACAAATTGAAGAACACGGAGAGAGCTTCAAATCCATATGGTGGTCGATGAATCGTCGACCAGAGACGAAGAAATTGGCCCGTGTTTTTGCACGGCTCGAGCATGTTTTTCGATATCAGGGGACGACCGAGCTCTACACGGCTTGGAGCGTGGGTAGCTTTCGAGTTGGGCTACGCAATGGAAGTGGCTGATCGTTGTAAATGTCGTCGAAGAGGAAGTATAATTCAACCCTAATGGACGGCAATGTTGGGTTCACGCGTAGGTTCTTGGGTACCTGGGAACGAAGTGTTTTGGGAAGGTGAAGCATGCGGCTCAGATGCAGGAAGCAAGAAATCAATGGCTATGATCTATCTAGGTTTAAAATTAAAATTAAAAGTGTAAATTATTTATATTTAAAATTGTGTGATCTTTAAAATACGATAACTTTTTCATACGAGGTCCGTTTCGCACGAAACGAATTGCGTTGGCTTCGTTTTGTCGAGTACTACGCAATGGAGCTGTTTGGAGTCGTTTGGATTTAGTGAGAATTTTGGGTAAAATTAAACGTGTGTTTAATTTTATTCGAAATAAACGCTGAAACTGAATTGAAACCAAGGTGAGAACTTCTCACTCAACCGAATAGTTTCGATTTAAATTTTAAATAGTTAGATTTAAAATTGTTGATTGTGTGCCTGAATGATAAATTATTATCTGTTGATTGTTGAAATAGACATTATACGCCGTTATTAAGCGGAGGTTATTTATTAAAAACATATACCGCGATAATTTCACTGCAAAGTGAAATTGGTATTATTTATGTACTTGGAGTTGATTTTCCCGCATTATATAGCGGATGAGACCCTATTGCGCCGTATAATAGCGGATAATATTTTATAAATCCTATATACCACGATATTCCGTATTGGAACGGAATTGGTATTGTGCTAACATCTGTGGATGCAGGGAAACTGGTTGGAGGGATCCAACTGGATTCCTCACTAATATTTATTTGATTACAGATACTGTGATATTTGTTGATTATCATATACTAATATATGATGTCTTTGTTGTCGTGATTGACTATTTGGTGCTGTTGCATCATCGGATCCATTTTTGAAGTTTTAAAATAATGATTTTGATTTTAAAAAGAATTTTAAAGTGATTTTTGAAAGTATACGTTTTATTAAATTTTAAATTGCTAAAATAAATAAACATTATACTTTTATTGTTATAAAAGTTATATTTTTGGAAAATAGTACTTAAGTATGATTTTGGAGTTATATAGGTTTTAAATAACGTTTTGTAAATTATTAAAAGGACTGGTTTATTTAAATTGAGATTTTTGAATTATTATAAGCGGTTTATAATAAAGATTTCTAAGATTAATATTTAAAAATTAAAAATATAGGAATTGTGAAACGAGTTTTATTAAGTGTTATAATGAAGCATAAATGGATTTCACAAGTGAATAAAATTTATAGATTTATAAATTGTGAAGTTATGTAATGAATAGATTTTGTAAAATAAAAGATTTATAAATAATTAACTTATAAATCAGATTTTGTATTTAAATGAGGTACAAATAGAATTTGTTAATAAATTGATTTTATAAGTTGAAGTTATAAAATATAAATGGGATTTGTAAACATTGTTTTATAAATCCAAATCAATTGAATTTGATAAAGTAAACGTAGAAATTATTAAAGGAGTTATATCCATGATTTTGGAAAGTGAATAATCCTTTAAAATAAAATGTATAGAAATGATGAAATTGGTTAACGAAGTATATTCACGCTTTTGGATAGTGAATAATATGTTAAATAAAATGTTTTGGATGTGATATTTTAAATAGAATAAAAACGATTTAACGATGTTTTAAAATGTGTTAAGGTTCGAAACCATAGATTTCAACATTCATTGTTGAAATAGACGTTTTCGAGAAATAGAAGGAAATGGTGGACTATAACACTGTTGTTATAGTAAATGATTTCCGAAAAGAAATGTTTTATATAGTATTGGGATTTATATATCTATCTAAATTCCGAATCCCTATATTGGAGATTTTGGGTCGTCGTAACAATGTTTTACGCAACATTTGTTTGGACTCAAATAAAAGTGCTAAAGAAATGTTTTCCTTAAGAAATGAAATATATACTTAATATTAATTTAAGTATATCGAATATTTTCCAAATGTTGAAAAATAAATAGAGTTGTGAAATACTTATTATTAAATAAGTAGGGAAATGTTTTTCCAATATGAAATGAACGTTTTGAGAATTATCTTTTTAAAGATAAATTGAAAGTGAATATTTGAAATCGATTTGAAAATCGTATATTCACAGATATTTTGGAAATGTAAATTCAATATGGAATTTATAAATGAAATTGGGAAAATTGGTTTAAAAATAAATATCGATTTATTTTTGAAGTATGGAAATTATATATATATCTTGTAAAGATATTTTTGGAAAATAAATAATTTGGAATATGGCAATGTTGTGCATACCTATTGATAGTTAAATAACCAACTATCAATATTTACCTTTAATAGGTATTTGTTGTGATTTGTTTGAATTGAATGCCACACTTATTTTTAAAATAAGCGCTCACTATTCGGGTTAGCCGAGAAAGGACCTTGGGGTCATATAACCCATTCCAAATATGTGATACATCGTTATGGATTGCATTTGAAGACCGGTGTTCAAGACCGGATATTTGTGAAAATGGAAGGATTACCGTCGAATGTTTCTGCATCGGTTGATCTCCTATATAGAAATTTATTACCCTTTGTGATGGGAAGTCCGGTCGTGATTAGTGAATATTCGGATTGCAAGGACTTCTTTGTAAGTGCCTTCGGTTCCGTTTGATCCCGGAACAGACTTGTATGGATGTGTGTCTGATGTTACAATTTGAGATGTAAAGCTGGTTTCTATCAAATATATTTCCGTTGGTGGCGGAGAATTTGTTCTCTTAGCTTAACACCCTTAGAGGTTATGTAGTTGATGGTTACTAGTGATACATTCCCAAATTGGTAATGTGGCATACGAAGTGCTGTTGAGCATTTGATCATCAAAGCACAGCTTTTGTATAAAGCATGGCTTTGTGGACGAGACTTCGTCGGACCTTACACCTCGAAAATGGTCAAAACAGGAAGGATGCGGCAAGGTTATTAGGGGGTAGCACCCCTTTAGTGTATGTCATTCCTTCTGGATAGAGGTGGTTTCATGGTATGGAGCCCAGATACTTAACCTATGTTGTTGCTGCAAATTTATTGCTTTGTGGTTGTTGGAAATCGAGGATCCTCAGATATAGATCGGTTACGATCGGGGAATGACATATTCGTGTCAGTAGTTACCCAGTTAGGGGTAACCCGGCCTTGTGTTGGCAGAGATCCGGTTAGGTTCTCGGGGTGTCTTTCCAGAGGCGTTTCCATGTGGCAATGGGAAGTTCCTTGGCCTGACCATTTGTTGGAAATCCAAAGAAACAATACGAACCTTATACGGTTTTAGTTGTAGAACCTGCCATTTAATATGGTAGCTATAGTAGGCATAATATAATGGTACCTATGTTGGCTAAGATTTATATCTTTACTTTCGAAATGATTTTTCCTACACTATGCACTAATAATAATATCAAAAATGATTTGATTTTATGTAGTAAGCATCTTTGACTATCATAAGGAGAAATCTCCTCCAAGTCCGCGTTTGCATTGTGTGTGTGCCGGGAGGCCTTACGGTAGTTTCATTTTCTAAAAAGCATTGCGAATCTATTTTAAAATTATCCTGTACTTTGTTTTAAAAAATAATCTGTTTTAGTTCTCACACCAGTCACATGACTGACTCGGAGTTTATTGTTTTTCTTCCTAAACTCTGGGTGCCCACCAATTTCCACACGAACAGTCAAGAGTCAGGTTTATCAGGATATTCTGGAAGTCAGGAGTTGCTGGACGCAAGCTGGATAACATAGCGTATTCACTAGTATATAGTATTTCTTTTCCGTTGTTTGTTGTTTATTGTTGTACACTCTGATGATGTAATGTAATGTAATATGATGTCATGTAATAATGATATAGTTCTTTGTTTAAAGATTATTCATTTATCTATTATATGTTGTTCCACTGCGATTTTGAGATTCTGATATTGTTCTGTTGTTTCTTTCTGTTCTCTTCTATCATTTTCTCTCTTCTTCTTTCTTCTTCTTTAACCATAACGGTACGGTATTTCGGCATTCGATTGCTCGGCAGTTGATACAGTGGACGTATTGATGTCGGTTTTCGAGCGTCGAAAAGTCGCACCCCTCACAGTGTCCTTCTAATCACACATATAATAAACAACTTCTGCCTTCCCTTTCTTAGTAGCTCCACTCTTCTGAGCTCCTTTCTTATGGAAAAACTTCCTTTTCTTGTTCTGCCCTCCTTGAACCTCTTTTGCCATATTTCCTTTAAGATAAGAAAGCATTTCATCCTGCCTCAAAGCCATCTCCACAACTACATCACACGTATCCTTAATATGCGATAATGTTGCCGTAGCAAGCTCAGTCTTCAACCCACGAATGAACTTTTCATTCCTTTTAATGATAGTATCAACCATGGCATATTCGTATCTCGCTAGCTCCTCAAACCTGATTGCATACTCAAGCACTGTCATATCTTCCTGCTTTAACTTAGCAAACATCCTGAGCGGAGTAGACTTAGCAATCTTCGACATAAATCTTCCTTCAAACCTCCTTATGAACTTAGCCCAACTCATAGTCTCCTCATTGATTCCTATAGTAACACTTTTCGACCAATACAGTGCTACCCCTTATAGCTTTCTAGAAGAGAGTCTCCTTTTCTGCTCATCATTGAGTCCCAAATCAGCAAAAGTCCTCTCGCAGTGAAGTAACCTATTCTCTACGTTGATTGCATCTTCGGTACCAATAAACGACTTTTCCCCCAACCGAGCATAACCTCTACTCAAAATCTCGTAACTATTAACCACTGGAGCTCCTTCATTTCTTCCTTCGACATTTCCTCCAGCTAAACCTGCAGCAACTCCTTCTTAAATCATGGTAACGAAGAACTGGTACATTGCTCCCATATTGACTGGCGGGACTCCAGCACCTATATTAGCAGCTTGTGCCTGACCTAGGTTCCCCTGGTATTTGGTCAGGTATTCCTATTGGTTGTGGTGCTTCCCCCATCAATGTTAAATCATCCTCCTCTAGCATCCATATCTTATATCCTTAAAATATGCATTCGAGCCTTTGTAAGATGAAGAAGAATAGCCTAGAGATGGGAGAATAAAGATAAAGCATATTCTTATATATTGCAAATACAAGTACGTAACTATAGCGTTATCCCATATCCTAATCTTTTCTCTAATTCCTTAGGATTATTTTTCAAAATCATTTTAAATTTAAAATTTCTTTTAAGTTTTCCATAAACCTATGCTCGGATACCAAGTTGTAACATCCCCTATCTTGAGGCTTGAAGCTAAGCGCCATAGATGCTGCAGTCATCTATAGTATTAACTTCCGGTGAAAAAATACAACAATGTTAATGGTATCCATAATATCTGCAACGACCCTGAAATTCAGACCCAGTTTAAAATTTTAAAATCGCTTATTTAACGTAGAAATTCAAATTTTCACAAACAACTTCCGTTGCTATCCAAACTTCACATTTGGAATGCGACTAGATAGACATAGGCGTGCGCCAAATTTCGTTGAAAAATATTGAAGTAAATTACGCTCGTCGAATTTACATATTAGTTTAAATCTTATGTGTAAATTTCCTATCGTCCGAACTCAAATATTTTCTCAATGTTGCATAAGAAAAATATTCTAAACTTGACGGCGCATTTCGTTTCGTCAAATTTCGCTTTTAATTGCTAATTAAAATGTTCGCTCGTGCAAATGGTTAAATAAGAGTAACCACTTCTCAAACAGTGTCAAACCATCAATATCTTCATACCGTTGTGTCCGTCTCGACGCGCTGATCAAAACGGTATATTTATTTGTGTCAATCGGAGTTCGGCGTTGCAAATTATAATTGTTAACGCAGCACAAACCGGTACCCAACTTTCCAACATTCAAAATTTTAGAGCCTATTCAGCTGCCTTGGGAACCTAAATAGCCAACACTTTGCAAAAACATCATTGCATTAACTGTGCACACTGAACCCCTCTGCCTTCATTCTGCTTCATTAATTGCTCTGCATCATCAGTTGTTTCACTTCGTCCTACGTGATAGCTCTGCTCTTCTCCCTCTGCATAATTATATTCTCTTTCTCCCTCCCCATCTTTCTTTTACTATTTATTTGTCCTCTCCAATAAACTAAAACCCAACCCCTCCTTCTTCTTTCATACTTTTTATTTATTTGCAAAAGGTTACAGAAATTCAATCTCTCCTCCCTTTCTCTTCTCTGCGCATTTGTTTTCTTTTTTTTTAATTTCCAAACCCCTACCAGTTCACTCGGCCACCCCATGCGGCCACGTCCACCATGTCCTCCTCCCCATTAACCGCCTCCCCTCCACCGCAAACAACCCCACCGGCCTCCGTGCCCACTTCCCCATCAACCGCCTCCCCTCCACCGCAACCCCCTGCAGCCACGTCTACCACTGCAAACCCCCCTGCAACCGCTACCGGCCTCCGCCCATGCAACCACACACGGCCACTCAACGCCCACACCAGAAAACCACACTGCCATCAGCAACCACACGGCCCATGCAGCCCGCCTCACCCCCACATGCGGCCTCAAAACCACCCCTACCGGCCTATGCCCGCTACACAGTCCCTACCCACTGCTCACCCCGCCTTTCCCCCCTACCAGCCACGTTCCCCACACGTCCACACTCCAACCCACTTTCCCCTGCAACCGCCTCCGCCCCACCCCTATGCAGTTCGCACGCCCCTACCACTGCCGCCCCTGCCCATAGCCACCGAGGCCCACCAAGCCGACCCGACCACCCCGCTTCTGTTGTGTACATAATATATGTTCAGAATATTAGTTGCAAGTGTAAAGTGGCCTTGATTTATTATAAGGAGATAGTACTGTTCCAACATGTTTAAGCTACAGTATAAAGTTTATATATGATGTACACATAAAAGTGGATAATCTACAGGTTTTAGTTAGAGAAAAAAATATAAAAGCAGTATGTTCAAACATGTTATATTAAGATATTACTGTCCATGTTAAGTTTGGTATATACAGTATATAGTACATAGCTCTAGTTTCTATGTTATATATATAAAGTTTAAACATAAAATTTTATATCTCTGGGTTGTTTTATTTGGTTATATACAATATAAAGTTTATATAAAGATTTGATATATAGTTATAGTTTTATAGGTTCATACATACAATCAGTTATATATGCTCACAAACAACATTTTGCTGTGTTTTATTCCAGCTCCCGCTATTGATCCGGAAACATAAGCTATTCCACCCCGCTTGTCGAATCTATCTTGCTTCGTTGTATATATATATATATATATATATATATATATATATGTATGTATGTATGTATGTATGTATGTATGTATTCAATCGATATATATTGCAATAAACAAAATTTTGATTAATTGTTTGTTGATTGCAGTTGTGTTCATTTTGCGTCGTGCTTGTTAGGGTCTATTTTGTCTATTCATTCTCGTGCTTCGCCGTCATCTTCTTCAACCACGCAAGGTGAATATTTCATTCACGACTCGATCAATTATGCTATGATAATCAAGTGACAAATTGTTGTTAATATTAATTTGGATATTAAATTGTTGATTGTTAAAAATTGTTGAAATAAGAATTGTAAATCGCTATGCAAGTTAAATTTGAATATTGTTAGTTTACGACTAATAGTTGTGACACTAAATTGTTATGTGAAGTTGAATTTGGTTGTTAATATAAGTGAAATTTAATATGAAATTGAAATTGATATAGGATAGTCAACAATTTAAAATGGATTATATATGTTGAACTTGACCCCTTTGAATTTTAAATAAATCGTCGCGTAGAAATAGCGTTAATTACACTTTGAATCATTGAATGTATGATTGATGTGGAAATTTGATAATAGACACCAAGTGAAAACCATAATGTAATAATCTTTAATCTGCATAAAACGATAGTGTGGATTCTAGGAATAATTATATTAATTTGCATAAATAACAAATGTAAGTTAATACGATTATTTCAGGATTAATTAATAAATTGTTAAATTGTTATGTATGGTTGTTATTGCTTGTTTATTTACTTTGACACCATCCCAGTTATCACACTGCAAGTTTCCTTTGCTATGCTTTGTTTTATATTGAATGATATTGGGTTGAAATGATAAATACCCAACTAAACAACTTGGCCTAGGATAGAAAATTTGAAATAAGAAACCCGATGGTCAACAAAAATCATTTTGAAATTGAATAATATTTTAAATTAAGGAATGAACTTAACAATTTGTTTGGAAATTTAATAACGAACTTAATGGATTTAAGTGGAAATAAATTAATGGATTTAAATTGAAACGGGATAATAAACTTACCCAATGGAATAAAATGAATTGAAAAATTAATTGAAATAAGATTTAGAAACAAGAAAGTTTTAGAATTTGATAATTTAAAAATTTATTTTTGTTAGGTTTAGATTAAAACTCGATTTTAATTAAATAGATTTGGAACATGTTATAAATTTAATTTGAAATTTAGAGAATTTAACTTAAGAGGAATACAAAAACTAACCAAAGTTTTATGGATATAACTTAGTGATTATTTAAATTTAAAATGATTTTAAATTTAACGAATTAATCAAGTCAGGACATTGTAAATGGAAATGGACTTCTTTGATTGGAAATTTAATTGAATTGGTAAATAAATCAAATGAAGTTTGATAAAAGGAATTTAATTAATGAAATTGATTTAATCGAATTTATGATAACAGTGGATGTAAACATGAAGTGAAATGAATAGAATTTGATTTAATGATTAAACTAAGTTTAGCATTAAATTGAATTCGTTGATTATGAACTAAATTTAATAAGCAACATTTAGACCTTATTAAATCGAACTTGAATACTAAATTTTAAACTGTCAACTCAAATGTTTGAACTAAAAATTGCATTCGGAAATATGTTTTAAAATATCTAAAATAAATTGAATCGTAAAATGTCAAATTTTGGAAGTCAAATTTGCACCTTGACTTTTGGACTTTTGATTTGTTTAAACGTTAATTTAACCGACCATCAGGTAATAAATACGTAGTTATTAAAGAGACCGGGATCGGGAATGGACATACTCTCTGTCGATACCGAAAACCACTTTAATAACTATTATACGCGAAGTGTTGATCCAGAATGAAGTGGATGGTTTGGTGAACGCATTGACTGAAGAAAGAGAACGATATTGGATGACCCCTGACATGACTAAAACAGGAGCCGCGCAGGGCCGTTGAGGATCGCCACCTCTAGCAGACACGCTTCTTCGATACCATATCTATTACTTTTGTGATTCGATTTGGGTGCACCCCTTGATTTGGGAGTGTTGTTTCGCGGTGTTGAGATAGTAGCTACTATGCTCAACATCAGTCCGGATCACGCAACTACTAGTATCCTAGTTGGTATCGCCTCATGTACCTTGTCAACTGATTATCCTATTCGCGACCACTACGTTTTGTTTTGTGTTATTCCTATGGGGTACTCTCTGATAACCACTAGTTTACGGTGGGGTTTACGGTGCTGTATAGACTATGGCATTATAAAATGTGTTAAGGGGAATTATGGTAACGCTTTAACGCTATTTTAATATCGTACTTTACCAATTAGACATTATCTACATATCATATTCTACTGTATATATAGATAGTTTATCGGATCCTTAGAGATGTTATTTTATTCATCTTTGAGTTATGGACTTTATTCCCTGCACTTGATTATCCTGTATAAGATTTGGAGTCCTGACTCGAGTGTTTCCTTTTTGTATATGCTCGGGTCAGTTTGAAGCTATCCAGTTTGCTGATCAAGGTTGGTTGAAGATGTTGAAGACTTAGCATTTATCTTTATCAGTCTATTTCTATTTCAGTATTGATGTCCGTGTCCGTTGGACATTTATGTATTTCCTTTCAGTCACCTTTTGTTTAGACATTGTTGTACTTTATGTAATAGCTTCATGAACTGCTATTATGACGATGTATTTTCCGCTGCATTATTCTATGTCTGTTCTGTGACTATGATGTTGTATTGATTCTCATTTACATCTATGTATTTATAATCTCATAATGATTCGTGTTTTGTATTATTTAAGTTGACATGTGAGGATTATTGTCAATTTAAATGGTCCAAATATACGGGTTGTTACAGTTGGCATCAGAGCTTTGGTTTCCCTTAAAACCTTAGTTTGGGGTTATATAAACTCATTAGAGATAGGGTAGCAACACCCTAGAATGAGGAGAATCGATTCAATATCCAGATCCTTAAATTCATACTTCTTTTGATTCGTAAATTGGATTCTCTTAAAGCTTTATGATTTTTCTATCCTTGGTTCTAAATCTCTTTCGATATTTCAGGATGAGTGCCGGAAGAAACAACAGGGGAGGAAGAGGCTATGGTCCTGCCCAGGCTGCACCTGCCGCTCCAGCTCCAGTCAAATTCACCACTCTTAGTAAAGAGTATATCCAGCTAGAGGGTGTTAAGTTTTCCGGATCCGAGGGCATTATCGGAGCTCAGCAATGGCTCAAAGGCTTAGAAAAGATATTTTCTGGATTGGAGATCACTGATGCTCAGAAGCGTCAGCTTGCTGCTTGGCAACTTAGGGATGCCGCACAAGATTGGTGGGAATCAGTTACTTCTCATATCGAGGAGAACACCATTACTTGGGCCCAGTTTAGGTATAAATTTTTTCGGATTTCGTAGTCTAAATTCTTCCTTCAAATTTTGAAATATTATTCATCTAGTCTATCTTTTGATAGGGATACTTTCACGGCACAATGGATGCCGGCTGCTGGGAAAACCCAACTTTATAGAGCTTTTATGGATCTTAAGCAAGGCAATATGACTTTTTCTGAGTACGAGAGGAAATTCAACGAACTGTCCAAGTTTGGCCCGGGATAGATCGACACACCACTTCTAAAGAACGAGAAGTTCATTTTGGGAGCTAGACCAGAGTATTATGACTTGCTTACTGGCCACACTCACTGCACCTTCACAGAGCTTGTTGATTATGCTCTTAGATATGAGGCAAAGCCTAGGGGTCCCACTGCTAAGGCCACGCCTACTCAGTCCTCTTCTAGCCAGCTCGGAAAGAGGAAGATGAACTTTGATCAACAAAAGAAAGCTTGGCAAAAGAATACAGGATTAGGATATGCCTAGAAAAGCCCAATCGACCTCGCTAATATCACTTGCTTCAAATGCGATAAGAAGGGTCATTATGCAAATAGCTGTCCATCCACCGGAGTTACTATTCCACCACCTTCTCAGATGAGGAATGATTTATGCCATGTCTGCCTCCAGCCAAGTCACTTCAAGAGAGACTGCCCATTGAGTAAGAAAGGCACACCATCAGGAGTATATGCTATCACCACTCCTGCACCACTTCCACCACCTGCTCAGGATGACCGAGGTACCTTACGAAGTACTTTTTCATTACATGATTTACCTGTTAGGGTATTATTCGATACTGGTGCTTCTCATAGCTTCATATCTATTGATCTTTGTAATAAGCTCAAATTAGAACCTACTCTTGCTACTACTTCCTTATGTGTCTCCAACCCTATTGGAGGACTTGCCAACCTCAGTCGAATTTGTAAAGAGGTTGTGCTTTTGTATGGAAGATATCGATTCACTTGGGATTTTTATGTGCTTGGCTTCGTAGCATTTGACATTTTGTTGGGAGCTGATTGGTTAAGAAAATTCGATGCTGTTATTTCTTGCAAAGCTCGATCTGTTTCTCTAGTCAACGACAAGGGTCTACCGCTTGTCATTGAATGCAAATCACCTCAAAAATATGCCGGAAGCTTCATATTCTCTCTTGATGCTCACCCGGATGACCTTAGTACTACTCCTATTGTTCAGAAATTTCCTGATGTATTTGGAGAGGTCGACTCTCTACCGCCAAAGCGAGAGATCGATTTCCGCATTGACCTTATTCCCGGAGCTACTCTCGTAGTTCTCCCTCACAGAAGGATGGCTCCTAAAGAAAAAGCTGAACTTAAAACCCAAATTGATGATCTATTTGCTAAGGGTTTGATCAGGAGTTGTTCTGAATGGGGCGTCGCAGTCGTATTTGTCATCAAATCTGATGGATCTCTTCGCATGTGTGTTGGTTACCGGGAATTAAACAAGCGCACTCTCAAGAACCGCTATCTGATGCCTCGCATCAATGATTTATTCGATCAACTCCATGGAGCTAAAGTTTTCTCACAACTTGATCTAGCCACTGGGTTCCACCAACTCAGAGTAGCAAAAGATAGTATTCATAAGACAGCTTTCCGTACCGAGAATGGATTCTATGAATGGTTGGTTATGCCATTCGGTTTGACCAACGCACCTGCTTATTTCGTGGACTTAATGGATCGAGTCTTCCGTGATGTCCTTAACAAGTTTGTTCTTGTCTTCATTGATGATATTCTCGTCTTCTCCAAAGTTGAGAAAGAGCATGAGAGACATCTTGCTTATGTTCTAGAAACACTTCGAAATCATCAGCTTAAATTCAAGTTCTCGAAATGCCACTTCTGGCGAGACGAAGTACGATTCCTTGGCCATATTGTTTCTGAAAACGGGATTTTGGTCGATCCAACTAAGATCGCCGTAATCAATGTAAGTTCTATCCTATTCGTTATTTCTATTTGATCCGTCTTATTCCTTTCTAATTTGAAATTTTATCTACAGGATTGGAAGACTCCCCAAACTCCTACTGGTATCCATAGTTTCTTGGGCCTAGCCGGTTATTATCGCAGATTTATTGAGCGCTTTGCCCGGATTTCTGCCCCACTTACTGCTTTAACTCGAAAGGATGTCAAGTTTATTTGGAGTAAGAAGTGTGAATCAGCTTTTAATGAGTTGAAGCGTAAGTTAACTTCATCCCCAGTTCTTGCGGTAATTGACAGGAGTGAAGGATTAACTGTCTATACAGATGCCTGTCGAGAAGGCTTAGGCGCTGTCTTGATGCAAAATGGTAAGGTTGTTGCTTATGCTGGTCGTTAGTTGAAGACCCATGAAGTAAACTATGCAACACATGATTTAGAGCTTCTTGCAGTTGTATTCGCTTTGAAACTATGGAGGCACCATCTTTTGGGGACAAACTTTGAATTATTCACAGATCATAAGTCCTTGCGGTATATTTTCTCTTAGAAGGATTTGAACCAGAGACAAGTCCAATGGCTCGAATTCTTAGCTACATATGATCTCGACATCAATTATACTCCTGGGAAAGCAAATGTTGTAGCTGATGCTTTCAGCCGTAGCAAAGCATTGTCATGTTGTAATCTTGTAGAAGGCATGCTATTTCAGCTTGTTATCACCCCATCTCTTATGGATCGCATCAAAGCTAAACAATTTGAGGACACCTTGCTCTATCGCATGAAGGAGTTAGTTCTTGGTAGAGTTGGAAATGCTGACAGTTAAGTGGGAGCACAGATAGATAGTAATGGAGTTCTGAAAATTGACAACCGTATTTGTGTTCCAAATGTTGATGGATTGAGACAAGAAGTGCTTAGAGAGAACCATCAGTCATCACTTTCATTTCATCCTGGTGTCACGAAGATGTATCGAAATATGAAGCGTTTATATTGGTGGAGTGAGATGAAGAGAGATATTTCTATATTTGTCAGTAGGTGTACCACTTGCCAGCAAGTCAAGGCCGATCACCGGAAGACGGCAGGATTACTTCAACCCCTAGAGATTCCGTGTTGGAAATGGGACCAGATTTCTATGGACTTCGTTGACGGATTACCGAGGACCAGAAAAGGTAACGAGAGTATATGAGTGATTGTTGATAGGTTGACAAAATATGCTCACTTTATTCCTGTTAAGACCACTCGTACTGCTTCGAGTTTGGCCGAGATTTATATGAGAGAGATTGCTAGACTTCATGGAGTTCCATCTAGTATTGTATGCGATAGAGATCCCTTGTTCACTAGTAAATTCTGGAAGGCATTTCAGGACGTCTTGGGCACTAAACTGAATCTGAGTACAGCTTATCATCCTCAGACAGATGGCCAAACTGAGAGGGTAAATCAGATTTTGGAAGATCTGCTCCGAGCTTGCATTATTATTTCGGTGGATCTTGGGAAGGCCATCTCCATTTGGTTGAATTCACTTATAATAACAACTATCAGGTAATCCAAAAATTTTCAATTTGAATAAGTAAAGATTTGAATTGAAATATAACTATCTTTATAATCAGGCGAGTATTGATATGGCACCGTTCGAAGCTTTATATGGACGGCCATGCAAATCGCCAGCTTGTTGGATTGAGCCTGGTGACCGATTAGTTCTTGGCCCGGATATGATTATGGAAGCATCCGAGAAGGTTAATGAGATCAGAAGGAAGATGAAAACCTCACAGGATAGGCAGAAGAGCTATGCAAATAGGCGTAGAAGAGAGTTAAAATTCCAGGTTGGGGATGAGGTATTTCTTAAGGTATCACCTTTGAAAAATGTTATTCCATTTGGTCGTAGAGGGAAGCTCACTCCTTGATTTGTTGGACCATTCACTATCACTGAGAGGATTGGTACACTAGCCTACAGATTTGCGCTGCCTGAGAAATTTGAGGGCTTGCATAACGTATTCCATGTTTCACATCTTCGGAAGGTTGTACATGATCCATCCATGACCATTCCCATTGTTCAGTTAGATGAGGTTGATATTGAGCCGGATTTGACTATAGAGAGGAGACCATTTCGTATTGTTGATAGAGATACGAAGTAGCTTAGAAGGAAGACTGTTAGCCTAGTCAAAGTCCAATAGAGTCCCGATGATCGTGATTGTACTTGGGAAACCGAGGAGAGTATCCGAGATTCTAATCCAGAATTGTTTGTTGAAGGTGAATTCTATTCTATACTCTATACTTTGTTCGATAATATATTCTATATCCATCGTATCTCTTTTATTGTTCTTCCACTCTTTACTTTGTTTCTTTTCGGGGACGAAAAGTTTTGAGTGGGGGAGAATGTAACGACCCTGAAATTCAGACCCAGTTTAAAATTTTAAAATCGCTTATTTAATGTAGAAATTCGAATTTTCACAAACAACTTCCATTGCTATCCAAACTTCACATTTGGAATGCGTCTAGATAGACATAGGCGTGCGCCAATTTTCGTTGAAAAATATTGAAGTAAATTACGCTCGTCGAATTTACATATTAGTTTAAATCTTATGTGTAAATTTCCTATCGTCCGAACTCAAATATTTTCTCACTGTTGCATAAGAAAAATATTCTGAACTCAACGGCGCATTTCGTTTCATCAAATTTCGCTTTTAATTGCTAGTTAAAATGTTCGCTCGTGCAAATGGTTAAATAAGAGTAACCGCTTCTCAAACAATGTCAAACCATCAATATCTTCATAACGTTGTGTCCGTCTCGACGCGCTGATCAAAACGGTATATTTATTTGTGTCAATCGGAGTTCGGCGTTGCAAATTATAATTGTTAACGCAGCACAAACTGGTACCCAACTTTCCAACATTCAAAATTTTAGAGCCTATTCAGCTGCCTTGGGAAGCTAAATAGCCACCACTTTGCAAAAACATCATTGCATTAACTGTGCACACTGAACCCCTCTGCCTTCATTCTGCTTCATTAATTGCTCTGCATCATCAGTTGTTTCACTTCGTCCTACGTGATAGCTCTGCTCTTCTCCCTCTGCATAATTATATTCTCTTTCTCCCTCCCCATCTTTCTTTTACTATTTATTTGTCCTCTCCAGTAAACTAAAAACCAACCCCTCCTTCTTCTTTCATACTTTTTATTTATTTGCAAAAGGTTACGGAACTTCAATCTCTTCTCCCTTTCTCTTCTCTGCGCATTTTTTTTTATTTTTTTTTATTTCCAAACCCCTACCAGTTCGCTCGGCCACCCCATGCGGTCACGTCCCCCACGTCCTCCTCCCCATCAACCGCCTCCCCTCCACCGCAAACAACCCCACTAGCCTCCGTGCCCACTTCCCCATCAACCGCCTCCCCTCCACCGCAACCCCCTGCAGCCACGTCTACCACTGAAAACCCCCCTGCAACCGCTACCGGCCTCCGCCCATGAAACCACACACGGCCACTCAACGACCACACCAGAAAACCCCACTGCCATCAGCCACCACACGGCCCATGCAGCCCGCCTCACCCCCACATGCGGCCTCAAAACCACCCCTACCGGCCTATGCCCGCTACACAGTCCCCACCCACTGCTCTCCCCGCCTTTCCCCAATACCAGCCACGTTCCCCACACGTCCACGCTCCAACCCACTTTCCCCTGCAACCGCCTCCGCCCCACGCCCATGCAGTTCGTACGCCCCTACCACTGTCGCCCCTGCCCACAGCCACCGAGGCCCACCAAGCCGACCCGACCACCCCACTTCTGTTGTATACTTAATATATGTTCAGAATATTAGTTGCAAGTGTAAAGTGGCCTTGATTTATTATAAGGAGATAGTACTGTTCCAACATGTTTAAGCTACAGTATAAAGTTTATATATGTTGTACACATAAAAGTGGATAAGTTACAGGTTTTAGTTAGAAAAAAATATATAAAAGCAGTATGTTCAAACATGTTATATTAAGATATTATTGTCCATGTTAAGTTTGGTATATACAGTATATAGTACATAACTCTAGTTTCTATGTTATATATATATAAAGTTTAAACATAAAATTTTATATCTCTGGGTTGTTTTATTTGGTTATATACAATATAAAGTTTATATAAAGATTTGATATATAGTTATAGTTTTATGGGTTCATACATATAATCAGTTATATATGCTCACAAACAACATTTTTTTGTGTTTTATTCCAGCTCCCGCTATTGATCCGGAAACATAAGCTATTCCACCCCGCTTGTCGAATCTATCTTGCTTCGTTGATCGGTATGGTTATATATATATATATATATTCAATCGATATATATTGCAATAAACAAAATTTTGATTAATTGTTTGTTGATTGCGGTTGTGTTCATTTTGCGTCGTGCTTGTTAGGGTCTATTTTGTCTATTCATTCTCGTGCTACGCCGTCATCTTCTTCAACCACGCAAGGTGAATATTTCATTCACGAATCGATCTATTATGCTATGATAATCAAGTGATAAATTGTTGTTAATATTAATTTGGATATTAAATTGTTGATCGTTAAAAATTGTTGAAATAATAATTGTAAATCGCTAGCAAGTTAAATTTGAATATTGTTAGTTTACGACTAATAGTTGTGACACTAAATTGTTATGTGAAGTTGAATTTGGTTGTTAATATAAGTGAAATTTAATATGAAATTGAAATTGATATAGGATAGTCAACAATTTAAAATGGATTATATATGTTGAACTTGACCCCTTTGAATGTTAAATAAATCATCGCGTAGAAATAGCGTTAATTACACTTTGAACCATTGAATGTGTGATTGATGTAGAAATTTGATAATAGACACCAAGTGAAAACCATAATGTAATAAACTTTAATCTGCATAAAACGATAGTGTGGATTATAGGAATAATAAAATTAATTTGCATAAATAACAAATGTAAGTTAATACGATTATTTCGGGATTATTTAATAAATTGTTAAATAGTTATGTATGGTTGCTATTGCTTGTTTATTTACTTTGACACCATCCCAGTTATCACACTGCAAGTTCCCTTTGCTATGCTTTGTTTTATATTGAATGATATTGGATTGAAATGGTAAATACCCAACTAAACAACTTGGCCTAGGATAGAAAATTTGAAATAAGAAACCCGATGGTCAACAAAAATCATTTTGAAATTGAATAATATTTTAAATTAAGGAATGAACTTAACAATTTGTTTGGAAATTTAATAACGAACTTAAGGGATTTAAGTTGAAATAAATTAATGGATTTAAATTGAAACGGGTTAATAAACTTACCCAATGGAATAAAATGAATTGAAAAATTAATTGAAATAAGATTTAGAAACAAGTAAGTTTTAGAATTTGATAATTTAAAATTTTATTTTTGTTAGGTTTAGATTAAAACTCGGTTTTAATTAAATAGATTTGGAACATGTTATAAATTTAATTTGAAATTTAGAGAATTTGACTTAAGAGGAATACAAAAACTAACCAAAGTTTTATGGATATAACTTAGTGATTATTTAAATTTAAAATGATTTTAAATTTAACGAATTAATCAAGTTAGGACATTGTAAATGGAAATGGACATCTTTGATTAGAAATTTAATTGAATTGGTAAATAAATCAAATGAAGTTTGATAAAAGGAATTTAGTTAATGAAATTGATTTAATCGAATTTATGATAACAGTGGATGTAAACATGAAGTGAAATGAATAGAATTTGATTTAATGATTTAAACTAAGTTTAGCATTAAATTGAATTCGTTGATTATGAACTAAATTTAATAAGCGACATTTAGACCTTATTAAATCGAACTTGAATACTAAATTTTAAACTGTCAACTCAAATGTTTGAACTAAAAATTGCATTCGGAAATATGTTTTAAAATATCTAAAATAAATTGAATCGTAAAATGTCAAATTTTGGGAGTCAAATTTGCACCTTGACTTTTGGACTTTTGATTTGTTTAAATGTTAATTTAACCGACCATCGGGTAATAAATACGTAGTTATTAAAGAGACTGGGATCAGGAATGGACATACTCTCTGTCGATACCGAAAACCACTTTAATAACTATTATACGTGAAGTGTTGATCCAGAATGAAGTAGATGGTTTGGTGAACGCGTTGACTGAAGAAAGAGAACGATATTGGATGACCCCTGACATGACTAAAACAGGAGCCGCGTCGGGCCATTGAGGATCGCCACCTCTAGCGGACACGCTTCTTCGATACCATATCTGTTACTTTTGTGATTCGATTTGGGTGCACCCCTTGATTTGGGAGTGTTGTTTCGCGGTGTTGAGATAGTAGCTACTATGCTCAACATCAGTCCGGATCATGCAACTACTAGTATCCTAGTTGGTATCGCCTCATGTACCTTGTCATACTGATTATCCTATTCACGACCACTACGTTTTGTTTTGTGTTATACCTATGGGGTACCCTCTGATAACCACTAGTTTACGGCGGGGTTTACGGTGTTGTATAGACTATGGCATTATAAAATGTGTTAAGGGGAATTATGGTAACGCCTCAACGCTATTTTAATATCGTACTTTACCAATTAGACATTATCTACATATCGTATTCTACTGTATATATAGATACTTTATCGGATCCTTAGAGATGTTATTTTATTCATCTTTGAGTTATGGACTTTATTCCCTGCACTTGATTATCCTGTATAAGATTTTGAGTCCTGACTCAAGTGTTTCCTTTTTGTATATGCTCGGGTCAGTCTGAAGCTATCCAGTTTGCTGATCAAGGTTGGTTGAAGATGTTGAAGACTTAGCATTTATCTTTATCAGTCTATTTCTATTTCAGTATTGATGTCCGTGTCTGTTGGACATTTATGTATTTCCTTTCCGTCACCTTTTGTTTAGACATTGTTGTACTTTATGTAGTAGCTTCATGAACTGCTATTATGACGATGTATTTTCCGCTGCATTATTCTATGACTGTTCTGTGACTGTGATGTTGTATTGATTCTCATTTACATTTATGTATTTATAATCCCATAATGATTCGTGTTTTGTATTATTTAAGTTGACATGTGAGGATTATTGTCAATTTAAATGGTCCAAATATGCGGGTTGTTACAATATCAGAAACACATGAATATGAAACAAAGTCAAAGATTCAAAAATAACTTTACCTATATTGCAAAATCATGTTTCATATTCTATTACGTAATCCCAAACGATTCACAAGTTTTGATCGAATATAATTATTACAAATTACGCCAAGAGCGATATATAAAGATGCCACCTTGGATGACCAGAGTGCTAAATAGGCATATCAGTCTTAATACAACATGGTGGAAATAAAACTAAATAGCTCCTATATAGCTAGCTTTGCTTCTTCACGTCTTTGGAAGCTTTATTCGTCCAACCTAAAAACCCTGAAAAACCTTAACTCTCAATCTAATCAAATTGAATTTTGAGCACCCGAGAGTTTAAAGGGAAAACATAAACTTTGAGTCAGACATAAACCCTGATGTGAATAATACTATTACATCTCGGATTTCTGATATTAAGTGAGACTACATCGCTTAGCGGAATGGGTTTCCACTAACTAATATCCCTTTAAAACATATATTTTTTGCAAATATGAATCCTGCAATCAAACTGATTAAAACAATAATAGAAATATCATATGTGCTCATAAATCAGGTAATAAATGGACTATCTGTCAGAACAATTTAGTTTTTTTTGGCTAACTACTAACCATTGGCTAAATCGGACCTACCAGACAAAATAAATAATCTAACATCTATTAGACACACTCCTAGACGGTCTGTACTTAACTTACTTCTTCCAGGGTCAACTGATCCTAATGGTTTTGCAGGCTCACCAACAATCCATCCTCCTTCACTATATATTCCTTTCTGTGTGTAACATTGGAATTTTAGACTAAATTAGCTATGGGCTATAACTAATGTATAGGGTGCGACCCTATACCAGTAGAATCTGGTAATCAAATATCTAAATCATTTACTTAGGGTTAACTACCCTTCAAAATTTCCCTGAAAACCTTTCTTTCAAATTGATTTAATTCTTTAAATCATACTTAAACAAGAAACATACTATTAGCTTTACTCAAATCTCTTTGCCATGATATATGCTTTACAAATAACATTGTTGATGAAAAACCTACGAAACCTCTGTTTAAAAGCTTTAAACAATCTCTTTCGAAACCTTTGAAAGCACCCTTTTTCGAAACCATTTAACTACTATACCTTAAACAGGCCAAAACATACCTTTCGATATCATTTATAATAGACCTTTTGAAACCACTGTAAGTGTCCTTTCGAAAGCTTTATAAAACCTTAGACATCCTCTTTTCAAAACACTGCAAACCTGGCTTTTGAAAGCATTGGAAACCTTCCATTCAATTACTAAAAGTAACATTGCGAAAATGTTAGGGAACATCCCAATTCGAAACCTTCGTTAGATATCTTTCGAAAGCATTAACATATTCTTCTTAAATAAACCTTTCGAAAGCATTGGGTTCAAGTAAAGTTTATGGAACATTGTTTCGAAACAATTTAAAACCATTTCTTTCAAAACCTTTAACTTTCAATATATCAAAAGGTTTGAAAAGAACTGGGACAAAAGCATCTCTTTCGAAAGAATTTTCCTAAATAAAAGAAAGTGGATGGTGTCGAAACTAACCCCCTTCAAAAGCATTGGAGATGCGGCTTCACAGTTTGAAACAAAAGAACCCTTTTGAAGGCATTGCGTCGAAATATTAAATGGAGGAGCAGGGGTTTCAACCCTTTCGAAAGCTTCTTTTAAATCAAAGGCTGCAACCGCTTTTGAAAGCCATTTTCTTTAAAACTTTTGACTAATTCGAAAGTTGTTTCCTTCGAAAGCCTCATTTATAACCAAAATGGTTCTAAATTTACCAAAGCTACTTCAAACCCTTTGAAAGTCTATTTCGACTCCATACCTTTTGCCTAACTCCAATCCACTATGTACTAAGGCTGATACCATGTGTAGTGGTTTCAACTTCGATGGAGAAGGCAGTTTGAGATCGAATGGTGGCTGCTATAAGTGGAGAACCAGTAAAATTTTATAAATCTAATTTTTAACTTTTTAAAGCAATTTCTTTCTAACCAATTTTCCTTGCTCATCAATATATGATTGGTTTCCAAATCTTTTCTAAAAGTGCTACCGAACAGAAATTAACAAACTGAAACATTTGCCAATAGCCCCTTTCCTTTTATAAACATATAAAACATTTAAGTCACATACCTTAAATAACTTTATATCTTTAATAAAATACATAGGAAAATTCTACAAGAATTTCCATAAATCACTTCTAATATGTTTTCTAACATATTTAAATTTCTGACCCATAGCTAACATATAATAGCCGTAATAAATTTTAAACCCAACTTAACCATTTTCTTCACTAGAAAATTCGTAATAAATCCACCTTATTCAGAAAATTATGAAACTGAAACCCATCACTAAAGTATTATTTCTGACCTTATATCAAAATCGTAAGATAATTGGATGTCAATTATTTAGTTTTTCAAATCATAACTAGTCATAAAAATCTATATGAAGGAACATAAATCATCAACATGTATATATCCATTTAATAATCAAAACATGGCGTAATACTTCGCAAAATAAGTTTGGATCTTATCGAAACCGAAAATTACAAATATGAGATGTAATCTATTATTCACCGTTGTTAAGAAGTTTGAGATTTGCTCTTTGATGAATTTGATCAAGCTTCCTTCTTTTGATTCTTGCTTATCTTCCCCTTGCTTTCTCCTAATGGTTGCCGATGAAGTGGTTTAATTTTTGTTTACGAACGTGGAAAATGAAGGCAGCATGATGGTTTAGGGTATAAGAATACAACATATTCCTTTTTTACCCTTATCTTATTACCCTTATCAATTTCATTTTATTTCCCTTTAGATAATTAGTTTATTAGGCACAGCTACCTTCTAATTATACAATTCTCAATCCCTTAATCATTTGCATTATTTCACTTAATTTGTCTAATTAAATGTCCAAGATAATGTTAGTCAAAATTGGATTTTAGAAAAGGGGGACTAAATCCTATCAATAATAATGAACATATTTGATATGCGATGAAGAGCAAAATAGGATACGAATTGAATCAACATAATTAACATACTTTCAACAGAGATAGAGATGGAAGAGTATGAATTACTTGCTACAAGATAAACCATAAATTAAGAGATGAATCATATAGGATCCAAATATATGCATAACATAAATAAATTAAGTTAGATAATTACCTAAGGATGTTGCAAAAAAATCATACCTTAAAATGATGAATCAATCCACCTTAACTCGATTGAATCGATCTTCGGATTTTATAGGAAATAAGAGATGAAAAACACATTTTGTTTTGGTTTTTAGTTGGAATTCAATTTTGGATTTTTTATGCTATTCCCCATGAAATTATAGCCTTAACATGATAGGAGAAGGAGAGAAAAGGATAAATGAATGAATGACATAAACGACGCAATAAAAGATCATTTAAAACAGTGGTTCATTTTCTTCCATTTATTTCTCTTTTGCCTCTTCATTCCAAAAATTAAAATCTCCTCCTCCCTCTACTTTGGCTGGTTACATCAAGGAACGAATAGGACAACAAAATTTCCAGACCCATTAAGTATTTAAACCATTTAAATGTAATTTAAATATCCTACCGATTTCGTATATCGTTAAGTACATTTATAACTTTTATTTACACAATTTATTAAATATTAATGGTATTCAAACAAGTCAAATAAAATTTTAATGATTAGTATTTCACAAATATTAATCAATTTAATTAATTTAAAAACATACTTAGTATTTATTCTGTCTAAGTCAAATTTATTTTTTTTGCTGAAATGGTATATCGATTCGCGCATTTTAACTTTGACATATGCATTTTATTAAATATTAATGGTATTTAAACAAATCAAACAAAATTAAACAATTTATGTTCATAAATATTAATTAATTTAATTAATTATAACTGTTATAAACTAATTAAATCATGTGGTTCATTCAGAGTATTCATCATTTTTGTTTTGCGACTCAAAAATGTAAATTCAATCAGCGATTAATATCAAACAATTTGAATATTAACGTTCACACTCACCTTAGCTAGTGGTGTAAAAATTTTGGCTGAAACTATCACATATTTCGATAAACTTTAATTTTATTTATTATAAGCGGTACCTAGTAGTAATGGTTATGTACACCCGTTCTTTCCATCGACACTATATCACATTAGGACTTATTGAATTTGGTTTTGGTTAAAATTCCAATATCATCCACATTCAACTTGGTTAGTCTATAAACAAATAAACAAAGTCCTTGGTTAAATAATAATATACTTTTATTAACAATACTAATCTACCTGGATATTTTGACTTTAAGTCGACGAAAGTTGACCGTGGTGCTAACTCCATATAACCAAGGAGATGAATTCTCTATTGAATAGTGTTTCACTTCCAATGCTTCAACTTAGACCCAACTGTAGTCATTCAATGGACGATTTGCCATGATTTAACCATAACCAAAGTGGATTTTCAAATTGAAGCTTCATGGTATTCTAAAGTCGGGGGAACCGTGTATCATCATCGCTCTAAGATTCTTTGTTTGACCTTAGTCATTTTAACCAATAGAAAACTCTCGAGCGAGTCATTCTATAGTTATCCAATAAATATCAATACATAATCACTTGATTCCCCTAGCAACCATGAGTAATACACTTCCCAACATTTGGAGAGTATCATGCATGCTAGCCTTAATGAGTGTATCGTTATCCCGTCTTGAAACATCTTGACTATGAATATTTAAAGTAATATGCTATTTGTAATGTGATAAATTTCTCACGATTATAACACATTATAATCATTATCACATAACATCTGATTTGAGGATTTTATATTTAATATAATTTAAATTAATTACTTAATCAATATATCATAATATAACAAGTATATAATAGAAAGAAAACACCATATATTTTTGAACAAGATTGATTATTAAGTCAGATGTACGTGACAAATTATATAATTATCCATATGGCATCGTCCTAACTCTATCAATATCTCACAGTACTTTGGGTCGATCATGGAATCTTATTCTAGATTCTTAGATCGGTTTCCTTGAAAACTAATCAGGTTAGTCCCTTAGTGAATGGATATGCTATTTTGTTTTAATTATCTACTCTATCAATCGACTCTCTATGACGCTGATCATGTAGAACTATTCGGAGCATGTCCCTCAACTACTAGTGAGATCTAGGTCCTTTACGAACTATATCGTAGTGTATAATAATGTTATCTTGAATCATTCGTAGCTCAGTTATAAATTTATGAATTTATTTGTACTTCTTTTATTATAGCGCTTGTTCGAGTTGATGTACTTAGTCGTTTGTTGAATCGGCCAGTACTTAATGTTTGAAACATTTTCAATTTAAAATTCTAACCTTAAGGTCAAACATGAAATTAAGATTGGCAAACTATACTGGATATCACATATGAAGTTTGTGTCCGCGCACTCCTTCATAAAGAGTTTGTTATTTCTACAAACAATTCTGTAACATCTCGTAATTACTTGAGAACACTCTCAATTTTCATATAATAACCTTAATCTAGATTTTATACATTCTTTATGTATCAAATACATAAGCGAAGTGTGATATTACAGACGATATGGCTTGTATGACAATTCTTATTGCATAATTCACAGGGAGCCCATCTTACATGCTCCATATTAAAAAATTTATATAGTGTCTATATATATGATTTGGGACATTCCTAACATGCTTTTATACTTATAATAAAAAGTCATTTTCAAATCCGATATTGAGTATTAAAGAGCCAAAATCTAATTATTTAACACTTGCACATCGTTAACAATCATAAGTTTGTGTTTACTTATAATTTTAGAAATATTTCAACATTAATTAATATTTTTTCTTAGAGATACACTCTTCCTATGCATTTTGACTGAAAATTAAATTATTTGATTTTTCAATCAAAATACTTGCTTAACTATGATGCCTATCAAATAATATTTTTGTATCTTTTCTTGGGTCATATCCAATAACCCACAAACTTATAACTTCCCCCACTGACTTGGAGACACTTTGGTTATTATGCGTAAATAGCATATTCTAATTTCTAAATCATTATTCAAAATTTTTATTTCAACGTATTCACACCAAAACTCAAAACCATACCAAGCAATAATTTGGCGAGTAAAATCCGAATCAACACAAGTACATTGAACGACAAACCTGTTATGTTAATTTCAACTATTGAAATTTGGAATGTTAATCTTTCAACGAAGCATACCATATTCTAACTGCATTGGTATCCTTCTCAGAAATACTTTGGCGGTCAACTGATCTTATCCCTTCGGATATAACCATTAAAATTATATTTTGATAATGTACTTAGAATCCATTTTGAATTATTACAACACGCCATATGGTAGAATCAATACTCTTAATGGATTATTAACAACTAAGGAAAATCTTTTTCTCATCGTTGATAAGAAAGTCATAGTTTCTCTTTAATGCACGAGAGTTCTTATTTGACATTCTAATTAGTTTGTTTGTTTAAGCTTGGTTAATTTTATTTCCTCCTTTATGATCAGTTTTATCTTTGGATCGTATAAGTCCATATTACTACTAGTAAAAACTCAAAACCATATCAAGTGATAATTTGGCGAGTAAAATCCAAATTAACACAAGTACGTTGAATAACAAATTTGTTACATTAATTTCAACTATTGAAATTTAGAATGTTAATATTTCAACGAAGCTTACCATATTCTAACTGCATTAGTATCCTTCTCAGAAACACTTTTACGGTCGATTGATCATATCCCTCCGAATACAACAATTAAAATTATATTTTGATAATGTACATGGAATCCATTTTGGATTATTACATCATGCCATATGGTAGAGCCAATACTCTTAATGGATTATTAACACTAAGGAAAATCTTTTTCTCATCGTTGATAAGAAAGTCATACTTTCTCTTTAATGCGCAAGAGTTCTTATTTGACATTCTAATTAGCTTGTCTGTTTAGGCTTGGTTAATTTTATTTCATCCTTTATGATCGGTTTTATCTTTGGATCGTATCAATCCATTTTACTACTAGTAATTTCTAGAAGAAAATCTTTCATCGTCATTGACATTTCTTGAAACAACAATTGTTTTTCAGTGCAATAGAATAGGTAATCATAAACATTTTATGAATTGCCCATGTGCATGTATAAAACTAAATTTTTTAAGTTTACCAAACTTATGTTCACAACAGAAATTGGTAAATCAATAATGATTGGTCTCGAACTCATTCGGGTGGTCCATACAAGTCCCTTACAAATTTTTATGTGTAGTTTCTCGACTCATGCAACCTTTCAATTCATTGATCTGGGATATGTATGGGTTTCTTATAAACTCTTACTATGTATGATACTATAAACTTTTCCTTAGATGAAATTAATTTTAACCTTATGTACCTACTTATAAGTACATGAACTTACGGAAAGAATTTAACTCAACTTCACTCTTCATTAGTCATACTTTGCAACGAAGTCCAATTACTCCTTATCAATACATCATTATGTGTTACATGGAGGAGTGATTTCCGAGATTTAACCTTATTCATTTTTAGGTACTTTGGGAACCCTATCCAATACACTCACCTATTCGATCGAATCAAATATTTATTTTTCTTGCATTTTATGTTTTCTATTTTCATTCTAAATTTTATGAACTTATCATTAACATACTACTTACATATCAAATATACATGTTCATGTATGTGACAATTTATCGGAGAATTTAACGAAGTATATGGAACTGTTTTGGAATCATTAGAACTATGATTGTATTCATCTCTCTATTGTTGCTCCCACTGAATGGGTGCTTGGCCCTTAATCATTTGAGATATAATTTATCTATGTTACATGATTCATAATTATATGATTTAAAGAATTATTCCTCTAAGATATAGCTTACTCCATAGTTCTAAAAATAATTGTTAAAATTTTAGATACTTCTATGTGTGTAGCTAATACAACAAATACCATTATTCAAACAGATTTATTTCACAACGAATATTCAAAATATTCATAACAAAACAAAACTATATTTATTTTCCTTTATAATGAAAATAGTTATTATTTCATATAAATAATATTTCGTCAATTTACAAAAATAATTTTTTGTATCTTAATGCATCCACTGATAATGATTATATGACATGCTTCCACTATTTTCACCATGAATATAGTAGTTTATGAAATATGAAGCTTCATTTAACTACTTATTATGGGCTATTAATTTCCTCTTCTATTATTAGTTTACAATTTAGAGTTATATCTTAAACTCATAGTAATAACCTTTATAGAAAACAATTCTCTAAATTATAACATAATTAGATTAGAAATCACATTTCTCATTCCAAATTAAGTAACTTTTAGCATTTTATATAATTCTCATTCCCGATGTCCCATAATGAAGCAGAGGTGAACATTCACCCTCTTCATCACAACAGTGCCTTAGTTGCATCCACTCTTGTATGTTCACTCCTTTCCAAAATGGTCAAACCATTCAAAAGAAATACTTGTTGGAATCTTTAATATCCTGGTATTTATAATATTTAATAATAATTGATTTAATTGATGACTTAATTAATTTAAATATTTGAGGGGGCAAAATGACCATTTTTCAACTTTGGAATTTTATGATGGGATCTGCGCCACTACATCCGACTCATTTTTCTAATTTGTGATGGATATTTATTTGTTCGATTCAGAGGCCGTATGGAGGAGGTACGGGAGAAATAAGTGTCAGAATATTATTGGATTTTGCACTAGGATTATAAAACTTAAAATTTGGATTGTCTGTTACATATTTTCCCTCCAGACATAAAAACTAATCCATATATGTACAGTAATTCCTTTTTCTTCCTCACCGATTCATTTCTCACCCTCTTTCCCACTTATCCTCTCAAACTTCATTTGGCCATAACTTAAACAAATCTAAGAAAAATTCGATGAAACTAGCAGCAAATCGAACAGGACAACAAAGGTTACGATCTAGATAAGGAATTAGAATGAAATTTGTAGGTTGGTGCATGCAGAACTCTAGGCAGCAAGCACTTTTTGGATTCGAAGCGTGGTTTTAGTGAGTCATCTCTACTCTTGTATAATACAATTAGAGCAATAAATCATGGTAATAGAGTCTGATATTGGATTGATAATGGATTAACAATGAATATATATGATTAAACTTGAATTTTTTTGATTAATTAAAGTAAGTAATAAATTAATTTGAGATTATATGAAATATATTGCATTAAATTGGGTTAGATGTTCATATCTTTGAAACTGATGATAGTAATCGTAGTATAATGTAGACTGCACTATGCCACAAAGTGAATCAGACAACAGTGATCACAAAACATAAGGTAGATTTTCTATTATCCCACTTTTCCACACAACACAAGAAATAACCATTTGCTATCTAAAGAGCCCCTAAAATCCTTCATCAGTTGTCTGAATAGCCGTGAAATCTCTACGAACATGGTTGTTATTCATAGAACATTTCATTTGTCATCTAATTTAAGTTATCAAAATTTTCAGTTTTGGCTCCATCTTTACTCCCTCAATATTTCATGGCCGCTCCTTTCATTTTATTTCCCTAATGTATTCATTAATTATTCCCCTTTTCTTTCCATTTCTCTTTCCCTCGTATCTCAAATTAGTGATTAAAACGATAAAACCCTATTCACCCCTATTTACTGTATTTTGATTGCATCGATTGATCAAACCCTAATCTTGCCCTAGCTCCTTTTCGTTGATTGATTACATGCTTGATTCTCTGGATGAGGAACCTTTTTGGTAGCTTCTTTGTTGAGCAAGATTGATATGAAATTTGGTATGAACTATCTAATTTTAGTTTCTGATTTTTTGCTTTATGCTCAACTATTTTCCAATGATGATTTTGGGTGAAATTTATAGGGATTGAAAACCTATATTTTTGTTTGATATTTTGGTTTGAATGTTTCTACTAACAAGTTCAATTTCACTTTGAGCTCGATTTTCTCTGTGGTCGACTATCTGTAATGTTTTGCCTTGTTTTTCCTTTTAGTTCAATTTGTCTCAGGTCATACCTTGTATTTTTGAAATTTGCTAAAACTTGCAAATTGGTTTTTATTAAACTTTTCTTTGGTGCCTCGTGCTCGACTATATGAAACATGCAATGTATTGTCTTGTATTTCTTTCAATGACTAGGTCAATTTGGATTCGATCATGACTGATTTCAATGTGTTGCCATTGATATCCTGCCTTATTTTGAACTTCCATGTATATACATACATACATACATATGTATGTATATATTTGTGAATGTTTGTGGCACTGCCTTATTTTAATTTGTGGCATTGCCTTGTTTTAGGAAGTTAATTTCAACTAGTTTTGTTTATAGCTGATTTTTTTCCAATTGATTTTGTTTGAGTTTTCTAATAATTGCTGAAATTTTTTTCCATTCATAAACTTATGTACACTGGCGCTTTAACTATGTAGTTCATGATGGCTACACTACGTGTACATACATATGTATATATGTGCCACACAATTTCTTGTTTTTCCGTTTAGCTATGTGTGAAGCTTTGATACATGTTTGCTATCCTACATTCTTTTATCTGCAATTGTACTCCTGTGTGTGTCTTTATTTTTGGTTTGATGGTCTTGCCTTGCACTTTCTATTCAATTTGTGACAAGGCAGTGTGACTGCCTTGAAAAGACTGTGCACAATACTGCCTTATCATGGCAGTGCACACTAGTATATACTTGTATGTACTTGTATGTTCTTGTATATAGTATATATTTTTATGTTCATATGTACACTCAAGCTTGTGACGACCCGCAAATCCGTACCCTTTGAATCGATAATAAACCACACATGTCCGACCCAAAAAGCACAGACTGACGAAAAGTCAGGAGAAAGAAAAGAAGAGAGAAGAGAAGAAGAGAAAAGAAGAAATAGATAAGATAGAACCAAACAGAACAATACAGAATCTCACATCGCAGCGGAAAACATATAATATCATATCAATGATCTTTACAAAATAGAAACTGTATATACATACATCAATCAAAGTACAACAATCAATCACTAGTTATCAACCTGGACAGTTATAATAACATGTCCTCACAATTTCCAATAATATACAACAACAAAGCACAGCGGATAATCAAAACAGATACGTGTATACGAGAATGAAGATCTCCAGCTCTCCTGCTACTCCTGCTAAAACTCCAAAAGCACCAAAACTGAACCTGTAAATATACTCGGTCTGACCCGAGCATTGAAAGGGAAGAACTCCCGAATCAGTCTGGTAAACCAGCGTGAGAAACACACTTAACTGAATTTACTAGATTACCAAACTTTTCCTTTAACAAAACAAAAGTTCCTCGTAAGACAAGTCCACACATAAACACGGACATGCTTTTACCTTATGATAACTAAAATATTTCATATCAAATCATCTAATATTATACTAGTGTCTATTGCACAAATAATATTAATCATATTCGAAATTGTTACATTGATTAAATTCCAGCACATAGACCAAAATGGATAATACAATCAAAATGGCAGGTACGTAGTGGTGTTTGGATTTTCACACAAATGACCAAGTGAAGGGACTATCTTCCCGTGGGTACACCTCTAGATGGATGTCCCGAGGCATAGAACATCTGCCCTCTACCAACACAAGATTGACCCACCTCTATAACTAGATGGTACCGAATATGTCATCCTCCGGCCATTACGACCTTTTCCGAGGGCCCTCATAACATATAAACCACAATAATCAGATACACGATGTCGTAGCATGTAAAAATATATCTAGAAGAGGATGACCATCCCTACTTGGAAGCGACCCACTTAGCCTTGCCGCATCTAACCCTGTTTTGGTCATTTTCGGTTGATGAGGCCTGAGGTAACGATTACCTTTCACATATCACATCACTTTGAATGCCACGCGGCCATTTCCGTTGACTACTATTTGCCCTCCATAAAAATACAACTCTTAAGCTCATATGTATCAAGGAGGGTGTTAAGCTAAGAGAAGTTTCCTTCTCCGCCACCACTGATGTACGTTTGTAAAAACCAATGTATGTAATATTTAAGAAATGCAATGTCAGACAAACACACATACAAGTAGTCTAGGAACAGGACAAACCGAAGGTACTTTCCTACCACATCCTATCGGGAAATCCCTAGGATTAGTAGTGAATAGTCCTTGCATTGGATATTTCATAATAAAGAGACCACTGCTACTATATGTATATTGGGATTTTAACCTCAAACGATCAACAAACAGTCCTCCACTATAAAAACCCTGAATATCAATATCATCACAAGCAACCTGCACAATTGTCGCATATACGTTGATCCGAAGTGGTTTTTGGATAAACTGATCCCGGTCTCTTCGCGCCAACAACGCAAAAGCGTTTCTCAACCTCACACAGAAACTAAGTCTCATAGACTTATCACGTCTCCAGCTTTCAACTTGCTATCCTTCGGCCAAGAAAGAAGCTCGATAGATTGGAGTAATACTCCTCACTACATGAATCAACATCCTCAACACAAAGGATAATCAAGCCTACATAGAAGGCTACATATTAAGTGTACGACTAAATAGTTCCCACATCAAGTCGAGGAACTAAAATGGCCAAATTTGATAGTCGGTCATTTAACTATCAAAGCAAACAAGCAAATATTTAGCACCATAAGAAATCACTAGGCCCTTTTAATTAATTTTTTATTAATTAAATTACTTGCTAAATATTCACTTTAAATTATTTTTAAAAAGACATAATCTCAAAACCATTTCACCTTTCACTATTTGGAAAACTTTTCCATATACTTATTTAATAATAACTAATTAACAATTCATTTTATTTTCAACACTTGGAAAATTTTACATATATTTAATTACGATTAAGTATATATTTTATTCTTTAAGGAAAACATTCTCTTAAATACATTTACTTGGTCAAAACGAATGTTGCGTAAAACATCGTTACGACAACCCAAAATCACTAGTATAGGGATTCGAAAATCAGATAGATATGTGAATCTCATATACTATACAAAATATTTTCTTTCGAAAATCATTTACTATAACAACAGTGTTATAGTCCATCATTTCCTTATTTCTCGAAAATGTCTATTTCAACAATGAATGTTGAAATCAATGTATTCGATACTTAACATATTTTAAAACATCTTCAAAACATTTTACTCCATTTAAATATCACTTCCCAAAAATACAATTTTATTTAAAATATTATTCACTATCCAAAATCGTGAATATACTTTGTTTATCAAATCCAATATTTCTAATCCAATATCCAAAATTGTGAATATAATCCTTTTACCAAATTCATTACTATTTCACATTTAATTAAAGGATTATCCACTGCCAAAATCGTGAATATAATTCCTTTAATAAACTTTCATATTTAACTTATCAAAATAAATAAATTTCGGATTTATAAAATAATGTTTATAAATCACATTTATGTTTTATAAAAACTTCAATACACAAAATTTCTTTGTTTAACAAATTCCATTTATACCTCACTTATATTCCAAAGTCCAATTTATAAGTTAATTACTTATAATCCATTTAGTTACAAAATCATTCTTTCATAACTTCACAAATCCGTAAATCTTATTCACTTATTAAATCCAATTGTAACTCCATTTTAACATTTACAAAAATCCTACACAATTCCATCATTTTGATTTATAAAGTATCAATTTTATAAATCTTATATATATACCATTCATAATAAATTCAAAAATCTCCATTTAAACTATTTCACAAAATCATTAACTCCATATTTCAAAAATAACATTCTGATTATATTTCACAAACATCATAATTTTTATAATATTTATTTCTTTAAAATAAATTCATTCTTTTAACAATTCAAAATTAATAAAATATCTATTTTCAAAATCACTTGAAAATCCTTTTTCAATTTAAAATTATAACTTTAACATTTTTATTTTCCAAAAATAGGCCCAATGCTGAAACAACACTAAATACATCAATCACGATATCCAAAACATCATATATGACATGATAACAGCATATATCATAATATATATAAACAAAACAATACTGGTGAGGAATCCAGTTGGATCCCTCCAACCTGTCACCTGCAACAAATATACATATTAGAATATGTGTACAATGTCCGCTGTGAGGCAAACATGCATACAAAGGGTGATCCGCTCATACACGGGAACACATAGGGTCTCATCTGCTCCAATAGGCAGTAATATATTCAAATACCAATCAATATATATATAATATATCATATATCATCCAAACAGTCATCAATCATTATAAATAATATTTATTCTCACTTATATAGAAATATCAGTGAGACAGATTGAGTGAGTTATACTCACTTTGGATTCCACTCCGTCAAACTTTAAGGCAAGGAACTTGAGATCTAACGCATACTTCCTATCATGCTTTGGAAACCAAATAAAAATAAGCCGAATTCCTCCTTCCTAATACTTGGCCAAGGCTTGAAATGGAGATTGGCCAAAAGTATAGAGAAGAAGTGGTAGAGCTTTGAACTTGAATTCTTAAAATTAGACCTGGAAAATTGGTTATTTTCTCTTTTTTTGACTCTCTTACTCTCAAAATTTAAAAAAAAATTATTAACTGAAAAGTTATTGAAAATACTTTTCTCTTGAATTTAGAAAAAAATAATCACTTGATTCCAAGTTATTTTGAGGGAGATATGATAGAATGAAGAAGAGGTATTGTCGGATTGACAAAAATGAAGCCCAAAAATACACTTCAAAGAATTGAGTTTCAGGTATATCAAACCTCAAAACTGGAAATAGTAATCAACATAAAAGTCATAGCCACTGGAATTTTATATGGTTTAAAGAAAATATAGTTTCTTGATTTTGATCAGTTATGATCAAGTTACGATAAAAAAAAAATAGCTTATTCTCTGGCTTAAAAACTGGGCCACAGAATGCACTGGAAAGAAGTGAATATTTTACATATTTATACTAAGAAATTGACAAAATGGTCAACAGGAAAATTGCAGCCACTGGAAAAATAAATGATTAGAAGAAAAATAATTTTACATTTTGGATCAGTTTTGAAGAAGTTATGGCCGAAAAAATAAGAGGTAAAATATGGAGAAAAGAGAAGTTTGATTTGAAGAGAATAAACATTGATTTCTTTTGAATATTTTAAATATTTTGACATTATTTCTTTAAAAAAAATTCTATGGCCTGGAAGCCATTAAAGAGAAGTGGAAAAGATGAAGAAGCTTGATAAAAAAAGAAAAAGAAACGTGAATGAAAGTGAAGAAGGAGGTGGATATTTATAGAAAAAAAAGTGGTAAATTTACCAGAATAACCTTTTACCAAATTACCAAACTAACCTTACTTCAACCTAAAGCAATCTCCACTTTTTCAATACTTAACATTAACTTTTACATCCTTACTTTATGTCCTAGTCACTTAAAGATTAATTAAAGAAAAGTAATTATTTTACTGGATTTTGATGTGATTAGGATTTGATGTTTACTTTTGACTTTTCTTAAACTTACTTACTTTTCTTAATGATGTTCTAGAATTTTTCTAATTACATTTAGTAAAATTAAACATTTTTAGTTATTATAATATATAATATATATGTTAAAATATATTAACAAAGGTGTGATAACGTTGCGGTAATTTATTTTGAATAAAACGTTGATTTTCAACAAAACGTTTCCGGTCACATTTTGACGTTTTTGTTAAACTATTTATTCATGTAAACAAAACTTCAAAATAAATTTCTTATTATATTTAAATAATTAGAACAAGCATATTTGACTTATAAAATAATATAAAACAATATCCAAATCTTCTTATAAAAATACGACATCGATTTATCGATATGCGACAAAATTTGTCAATTTTGTTAAACAAGTTTTATATATTTATCGAGCCATTATAAATTAAATTACCAGTATTATCAAATGAGTTAGATATTGATTATATATATATATATATATATATATATATATTTAAAAGGAATTATTTATTCTTTAAACAAATTTCTTGAATATTTATCCTACTTTGTTTGAATCTGACTTTTGTCAATTTATAATGGGAAACCAAAATCTTTATTCAATATCAAAAATAAGTTTACCATTCTTATTTATCATATAAAATGTTTGCGCCAAAATTGGTCACAAACCCCAAGTATAGTGAAAGCACCAATATATGAATATGAATCAACAATATTTGACCACAAATCTCAGATCTAAGTAATATAGAGGATAAAAAGTGAAGAATAATAAACTTTAAACAGGAAGAAACAGACAGAAACACAGGATTTATAGTGGTTCGGCTATCTCCGGCCTACGTCCACTTCAAAGGTTTATCTTCTATTGATTATCCTTGTTGGTTACAATTGATTACAGCAGTTACAATGAAGAAATTCGAATATAACAGCAACAATGCAGTGCAAAGTTGAATCCGGCAGAGTCTGGACGTTGAATAGCCAAAAGATCCCCTTTTTCTATAGGCTCTGGGCTCTATTTATAGGCGTAGGAGACTGATATTTCGCTCAATCTTCGGGAGACTCCTTCTGGCACGTGAGTGGGCCTACGCGAGCAAGTTTCGACTCGATCCGTGATTGATACGAACCAATTTCGTATCGATCAAGAAATAGTCCAATCGAGCTGAAACTTGGCAGGAACATTCTTTCGCTTGTACGTAAGCTCCTGTGAAAATTTCATAGCATTTGGACCTGTGGTTTAGGAAATATGATCGATGCAATCTCGTGTTTCTCGGGGGCTGTTGAGTTCGAATCCATTGTTTCGTATCCATCCCTTTCGTGTCGATCAAAGACACGTGCTTGCTCGTCATGTGGAACGATAAATTAGGGGAGATCCATATCCTTCGCCGTGTTGACCGAGCCTTCATTCCTCCCTTCACATCCAATGGTAATCCCCTATTCGTATCCATTTGACCCAACCCATATTCGCATCGATAATTGGTGACGTCCTTCGTATCGATCGTCGCAATACGATTGATACAAAGCGACTTGTTTTGAGGGTGGATACGAATAAGGGCTATACATACATGGATACGAATTGCGTTCATTCCTTAACCGTTTCGATTGCTTCTTGGACGCTATCAATTCAAACAACCACGAACCGCATGAATACGAAAGGGGGTTGTAGAGTAGATGGATGCGAACCAAATTTACCTGCGATCGATACAAACTGTTCCAGTCCCTGATCGATACGAAGCATTCTACCATAATGGATACGAACTAAAATCGATATTACACTGCTGTTACTAGATCCTGCGAAGAGCCTAGATCCGGATGGAGTCGAACAACATTGATTCGAACAAAGCTCCATGATGGATTCGAACAACATTTTATTTTACTAAATTGTATCGATCATATCTCGATCACACGAACTCCGATTGACCTAAAATTTGAAATGTAGCCTCTCCTAGTCTTGATCATCATCTTTAATCGATTTCGTCCTGATCGGAGCTCGGCCAAATTTTAAGGACATCGATTGCAGCCTTGTTTCCAATCGATCTCCAATCCCGATATCCATTCTTCCTTGCCATTTTGTTGATATTCCAGCCTTAACCAAAAGGTGGGATAACATTTGCCCCCCAAAACATGCCTTGTGATAAGAAGGTGTGTTTTGAATAGTTCTGAATCCGATATCCAAAGTACATAGCCATATCATCCGAACGCATTATTCTTGACTGCTCCGAGTCGATGTCTGATGCTAAATCCAGTAATCAAAGCTTTTAGTCAATTCCATATCCATCCGAACTTGACAATCGAGTCCTAATCAATCCTTATCCTATAATCAATAACCAAATCCATGACCTCTCCGGGTCGATATCCAAATCCATAACCTCTCCGGGTTCTTGCCAAGCGCAATCCACACTTGACGACCGTGGTCCAATGTCCCTGTACATTGAGTATTCCCATGGCTTAAGTCCTAAGCCGAATCCCGAACACTTCATACCCTTGTCGAGTATAGTCCATACCCAACGAATTGAAATAATTACTGATAGTATGGGGCCTAAGTCCTAGGCTGAATCCTGGTCGCTCCGGACCCATGTCGAGCATAGTCCATACTCGACGACCTGAATAAGTCGATTTGCCACACCCGGACAAAGCAACTTACCCCTTGCCAGGTATAATCCATACCCGACGACCGTTTATCAAAAACCAGACAAAAATCCAATCAAAATCCAATAAGAAATCCAAATCAAATCTGAAAATCAGAAATCCAAATCAACATCCAAAACAGAAAACAATCATCCAAACGAGAATCCAAGCCAGAAAGCAAGCAAAACCAGGAGTTCAAACCAAACTCCAAAACTAAGCCAGAAAAAAGATTAGCCAATCCAAAAACAAAAAACATATTTCACAAACCATAACATCGCGGTTTATCATTATTCAAAGCATGCCTAGGGTCCATCTCCGTCCCCATACATGAGTAAATGACTTGGCCGTTTTCTAGTAGCTTGCTACATATTTCATAATATCCCTGTCAATTGATTACCAATCGATCATCATCTCTGGGCCTTGCACCATCATTGTTTGAGGTAGACGGTGATCGCTCCTGCCCCAACGCTGTATTCCGAGCCCCGACATATTGTCGCAACTGTCCATTCCTTACGTGCTCCTCAATTATGTCCTTCAGATGCCTGCAACTGTTGGTATCATGTCCATCCAAATTGTGGAAGAGACAATGCCTTCCTGATGCCCTTTCATGTTCTGAGGGTTCTCTCCTAGCCGGCCTTCGGTAAGGAAGGCGATTCCGAGTCTCCATAAATATCCGTTCCAACGTCTCATTTAATCCTGTGTAAGTGGAAAACTTAGGATCCTTTCACCGCTTTCTAGCTTTTCCTGATTCATCTTCCAGCTTCCTTTTTCCTTTATCTTTATCCTTATCTGAGCTTCCGCTGGATGGACCTCCATCCTCAGCCGCGTTCACCTTTGCTAACTTTAAATCTGTACATGCATCTTCTTGTCGAAGGAATCTCTCAACTTCGTGGAAGAATTCTCCAAGATCCAATGGTGGGTCTTGTATTAGAGACACTTTGAAATCTGAATCCTCTCTGACTTTCGATACTGCTGCCATCAAAACCATCGATGGATCCGACCGATCCACCGAAGCAACTACCGCATTGAACCGAGTTAAGACAGCTCTAAGTGACTCATCCACTCTTTGCTTTATTGATGTTAGTGTCATCACGTTCTTTGGCCTCTTGATATGAACCCAAAATTGCCTCAAAAACCTATCCACCAACTCTGTCCACGTCTTGATAGATCCTTCTTCCAGCTATCTGAACCATATCGTAGCTATATCCGTTAAGTATATAGGGAAACATTGGGCCATAACTTCCTCCGATGCCCCCAGTACTTCTATGTGTCTGGTGTATCTCATCAAATGATCAGTTGGTTCAGCTTTTCCATTGTATATTTCTACATTAGGTAGCTTAAACTCTAGTGGATTTTGAGCTATCCTGATTTCACGAGTAAACATGCTTCTGTTCACTCCTTCCAGATCTCTATTTTTCAAACCCCCACGCATAGTTCGCTTGATTATCTCAGCCAATCCAGCATTGTCCGTCAAGGGTTACCCCCTAAGTCCCCGAGGGAATTCTGGTACATACTCTTCATGCGACTCATATCTAGCCTGTTGAGCTTCATCCATAGGTCTTCTAGTGTCAGATCCTGAGGGTCCACCCTTAAGTCCTTATTAATTGCCTTCTGGTTCTGCATTCTAACCTTGAGCTTGACCTCCGTTGGTTTCTGCAATCCTAACTCCTTGTTCAGCATTTGCAGTTGTTGTAGCCAGTCCAAGGTTCTGCGCACTCGCTACTTTCATCTGTTCAAAGAAAGTCTACATCATATCTTGTTGACTCTTCAACAATCTTTCATGTAATGAATCTTCCATAGCCTCCATCTCGTCCCTGGTGATGTAGATCGAAGCCTGGCCTTCTCCAGCTCCAGAGGATGCCTCTTGACTTCTTCCTTATTGGCTTCTCTCGGCCCTTTATCTTGTACTTGTTTGTTGATTCATTGTCTTTCAAATCTGATTCCTTGAAGCTTTCAAATCTGAACTCCGAATCTGGTATAGCGGGTTCTAGTTCCTTCTCAGTGACAGCACCAAAGTGTTTGTGCCAAAATTGATCACAAAACCCAAGTATAGTGAAAGCACCAATATATGAATATGAATCAACAATATTTGACCACAAATCTCAGATCTAGGTAATGTGAGGATAAAAAGTGAAGAATAATAAACTTTAAATGGGAAGAAATAGACAGAAACATAGGATTTATAGTGCTTCGGCTATCTCCGGCCTACGTCTACTTCAAAGGTTTATCTTTTATTGATTATCCCTGCTGGTTACAATCGATTAAAGCGGTTACAATGAAGAAAATCGAATATAACAATAATGATGAAGTGCAAAGTTGAATTCGGCAGAGTCTGGACGTTGAATAGCCAAAAGAGCCCCTTTTTCTACAGGCTCTAGGGCTCTATTTATAAGCATAGGAGGCTGATATTTCACTCAATCTTCGAGAGACTCCTTCTGGCATGTGAGTGGGCCCACGCGATCGATCCCAGCAAGTTTCGACTTGATCCGTGATCGATACGAACCAATTTCGTATCAATCAATAAATAGTCCAATCGAGCTGAAACTTGGCGGGAACATTCTTTATCTCATACGTAAGCTCCTGTGAAAATTTGGACCTGTGGTTTAGAAGATATGATGATGCAATCTCGTGTTTCTCGGAGGCTGCTGAGTTCGAATCCATTATTTCGTATCCATCCCTTTCGTGTCGATCAAAGACACGTGCTTGCTTGTCACGTGGAACGATAAACTAAGGGAGATCCATATCCTTCACCGTGTTGACCGAGCCTTCAATCCTCCCTTCACATCCAACGGTAATCCCCTATTCGTATCCATTTGACCCAACCCATATTCGCATCGATAATTGGTGACGTCCTTCGTATCGATCATTGCAATATGATTGACATAAAGCGACTTTTTTTGAGGGTGCATAAGAATAAGGGCTATACATACATGGATACGAATTGCGTTCATTCCTTGACCATTTCGATTGCTTCTCGGATGCTATCGATTCGAACAACCACGAACCGCATGGATACGAAGGGGGGTTGTAGAGTGGACGGACACGAACCAAACTTACCTACCATCGATACGAACTGTTCCAGTCCTTGATCGAGATGAAGCATTCTACCATGATGGATACGAACTAAAATCGATACGACGCTGCTGTTACTGGATCGATGCGAAGAGCCTAGATCCGGATGGAGTCGAACAACATCGATTCGAACAAAGCTCCATGATGGATTCGAACCACTTTTTTTTACTAACTTGTATCGATCATATGTCGATCACATCAACTCCGACTGACCTGAAATTTGAAACGTAGCCTCTCCTAGTCCTGATCATCATCTCCAATCGATTTCGCCCTGATCGAAGCTTGGCCAAATTTTAACGACATCGATTGCAGCCTTGTTTCCAATCAATCTCCAATTCTGATATCCATTCTTCCTTGCCAATTTGTTGATATTCCAGCCTTGACTAAAAGGTGGGATAACATAAAACATGATATTTTAAGTTTGAAAATTCTACATTTGATTATTTAAAATAATTGAATATCTCATTTTCAAGGTGTTAAAATTACGGGTAGCTACAGAGCTTGCATATACTTGCTTAAGCCCTTGTTGTTTTTCCTGAGCCTGTTTACATGCACTTGTATATGCTTGCTCTATGGTTTGTTCCATCGCATTGTCCATGTTGCACCTAAGTTTGATAGCTGAATTGTTTACTACATATACATGTATACTTACTGCATATACATGTATATACATGTATGCTTTGAACTTGCACTTGTTGCTCCTAAGCACTTGCACTTGAATTGTTTACCGCATATACACGTATATCCATGTTGCACAATAGCACTTGCACTTCTTAACTGCATATACATGTATACTTTGAACTAAAGCCTATACGGTTTGCTGTTTGGTTTAAAACTCAAGTTCACATTGCTTGCCTTATTTGTTTTGATGCTACTTTGTAGCACTGGCTTGTTTAATTCGTGGCACTTGTTCAATTTGAGCCTTGTTTATATGTGAGCTTGAACAAATTATTGAATTGTTTTTCTTTTTTTTGCTTGCTCCACTTTGCTTTATGGTTTGTTCCACTTTACTGTTCTGGAAAATTGGGTTCAACCTTGTTCATGCGTTGTTCAACGCAATGCACATTGGACTCATTTGTGCTCTTATGTGTGGCCTGTGAACTCGAACCATTTCCTTATTTTGAACTGTGTTGTTGAACTATGTTTATTTATGCACTTATTTGTGCATTTATTCATGGCATGTGTACTTATTCAAGGTAGTGCACACTGGACTTGTTTTGATAACGGATAGTTATAGGAATTTTACTAGTTCATCCTTCGATTCCTAATATTTCACTCTGGTTGACTTCCTTAACTTCAGTCTTGACTTCGAATTGCTGTATTGGTTGACTTCCTTGACTCTGAGTACTAGTTAACATTTTGTTGTTTGTTTAGTGATGAGAATCATATAAATGTTGCCCTGTTTTGGGAGGTTAAGTTTGTCTGGTTTTATTTGTGACTGTTATCCCGTTGTTGAGTGTGTTTTTGACCGAACCAACTCTTTTCCTAAGCACTGCCGAACCAGCTCTCTTCCCAGTGTACTACCGGTCCAACTCACTTCCTATGCCTAGCCGAACCAGAACTCAACCCATCTACCAACGGACCATAGCGTTACCGAACCAACACATCTCCAAGGTAATACCGGACCAACCACTGCCGAACCAACTCCCTTCCCATGCCTGCCGAACCAAAGTGATACCGGACCAATTCCACTCCAACCATCTCCGGACCAAGGCCTTGCCAAATCAACATTGCTAGGCCAGATTGCTTCAGCCCAGGCCCACCACCAGCTATATACATCCAGGACCCCTACCCTCAGCCTCACTCTATAAATAGAGGGGCAGGGGTACAACAATGGGGGACAAGTTTGAGAGCTCAAGCACGGACAGAACTTTCAAACAACTTTCATATACTTGTAATCAAAGCTTTGTACTTGTAATCTGAAGAGTGAAGGAGAATAACATATAAAGTGGACGTAGACACATTCTGGCCGAACCACTATAAATCTGTGTGTCATTTACAGTTTAGTCCCTGCTTTTTACATATTTGCATGAATCACCCAAATCACTAAGAACAACTCAAAATCGATTAAATCATACGACTTGGAGGTGTTTGCCCATTTTTTGTGTGAAATTTTTTGGTGCTTTCACCGAGAACAACTCAGGAGCGCTTTAATCATTGCCTCGCAAAGATTTGTTGAGAGACTCTCTTTAAGAACCAGAAGTCTATTCGAGATTATGGCTCTTGGAAGGAAAACAAGTAGAAGACAGAGACCAGAAAGAAGTCAGCACGAAGGGAGTCAAGGGTTTCCTCAGGAGAGAACCAAACTTCAGTCTTCATCACCAGGGATGAGATGGAGACAATGATGAAAAAACAAGAGGAGTTGATTCAGAATTTGTTTCAGCAGATTGGGCAACTTGGAGCACAGAATAGGGAAGCGGATGGAGTTCGGAACGGAGCAGGACCATCCGGCATAGCACCTGGGTTAGGAGGCACACCCATGGAGAAAATAGATCCAATTTCGAAGAGAGAAAGAGGAGCATATGCACAACCTGGGAGTAGCAGAGGAGTGAACGCTCAGTCAAGGGGGCAGATCCCAGAATTCCCTTGTGGACTCGGGGGGCAAGTCGAAAGTAATGAACAAAGATTGCATCTCGGAGACAATGACAGGTTGGCGGGGATGGTTAGAAAAGCTATGAGAGGCGGTTTGGTAAACAAAGATTTGGAGGATGTTAATAAGAGTCCTTTTACTCCAACAATCAAACAAGCTAGGAACCCACCGGATTTCAAGTTACCATCGCTGGACATGTATGATGGGAGAACGGACCCCACGGTTCATCTAACGAAGTATATAAGGCATATGGAAGTGCTGGGGGCATCAGAGGAGGTTATGGCCCGGTGCTTTCCATTGTACTTGGCGGATATTGTAGCATTGTGGTTTAGACAATTGGAGAATGGATCCATCGGAACGTGGAATGATTTAATTGAGAGATTTATGAGGCAATTCAGGGTCCACATTACAAGACCCAAGAATGTGATGACTTTGGCAACCCTAAAGCAGAAAACTGGAGAGACTTTGAGGAGTTACCTAACACGATTCAATGCGGCAGCAGCTTCGGTGGATCAACCAGATCCATCCATGGTTATGATAGTGGCTGTGTCCGGGATAGCTGACGGAACAGAGTTCAAAAATTCATTAACTAAGGATCTACCCTTGGATCTAGGAGAATTCTATCATGAGGGGAAAAAGTTTCTACGATTGGAGGTTGCGAACGCCGAAAGAGAAGAAGGAGAAGGAATTGATATTTATGCGATCAAAGGAGGAAATCCCCCTGAGAAAGGCGCGAAAAATAGTAGACGTAAAAGAAAGACTGAGAATGACGGGGACAGGTCAAAGCGGCAACGGAGGGAGCCGCGATTCACCACTTACTCTGAGCTGAATGAGAGTCTGGAACAAATTTATCAGGATACTAAAGAGAAGGTTCCGTATCGTAGACCGATGCAAAGGGATCCAACTTCTGACGAAAGAAAATCAGACAAGTTTTGTGTATTTCATGAATTGAACGGTCATAACACTAATGATTGTAGGCATTTGAAGGACGAAGTGGAAGGGCATATCAGGAACGGTATGCTCCTTCTGTATGTGAGGAGGCGAACTCCAGCAGTGGAGCCAGAGCGACCACCGTCTACATCGGCTAGAGGTGACCCTGGATCGGGGCACCGTTTGATTATCCATTGATTGCTTGATTAAAATAACGATGAACAAGTTGTAAACCTCTCACTAACGCGGTTAAATCATTTACACATGTAAGCGATCGTGCACGATCCATAGGCATGCTCTAAATGACTACCAACCGCGTTATAGTAAGAGTTTACGCTTTAACATCTTCATTTTGCTTTTTGCTTTGATTTTGATTTGAACATTTAAATTCTGCCTGTTTGGACATTTCTGCTGTAAGGTTCATATGATTATTGCTTTAATATTTACAATTCTATGAAAAAAATCTACTTGTATGCCCGTTGGATCGCGAACGGTCCACGAGCACCTTTTGCATGGCAGTGAACTGCCGAAGTCTTTGATTCGGAAACTCCGGCACTGATAATATTAAGTCCCCCCGGGCACACTCATTCGCCTCGAACGGCACCCGACCTCGAACGGTCACAACGCGGCTCGAACGGCGCCCGACCTCGAACGATCACAACTCGCCTCGAACGGCGCCCGACCTCAAACGGTCACAACTCGCCTCGAACGGCGCCCGACCTCGAACGGTCACAACTCGCCTCGAACGGCGCCCGACCTCGAACGGTCATAACTCGCCTCGAACGGCACCCGACCTCGAACGGTCACAACTCGCCCCCAAACGGCACAACTCACCTCACCTCAAATGGCTCGATCACGAATGGTCATCATTTGAGGTCCGCCACTTGACCGCGCACGGTCGCACTTCACCTCAAATGGCTCGATCCCGAACGGTCGTCATTTGAAGTTAGGCGCTTGACCATGAACGGTCGCACTTCATCTCAAATATCTCGATCCCGAACGGTCGTCATTTGAGGTCACATAAAACTGTAAATTCCTTTGCAGGACATCAACAGGATATGAACATCCAGCTCATGGCATTACAAAACACGCCTTCCTACCGCAAGGCATATTTTGGGAGGCAAATGTTATCCCGTTGTTGAGTGCATTTTCGATCGAACCAACTCTTTTCCTAAGCACTGCCGAACCAACTCACTTCCCAGTGTACTACCGATCCAACTCACTTCCTATGCCTAGCCGACCAGAGCTCAACCCATCTACCACCGGACCGTAGCGTTACCGAACCAACACATCACCAAGGTAATACCGGACCAACCACTGCCGAACCAACTCCCTTCCCATGCCTGCCGAACCAAAGTGATACCGGACCAATTCCACTCCAACCATCTCCGGACCAAGGCCTTGCCGAACCAACATTGTCAGGCCAGATTGCTTTAGCCCAGGCCCACCACCAGCTATATACATCCAGGACCCCTACCCTCAGCCTCACTCTATAAATAGAGGGGCAGGGGTACAACAATGGGGGACAAGTTTGAGAGCTCAAGCACGGACAGAACTTTCAAACAACTTTCATATACTTGTAATCAAAGCTTTGTACTTGTAATCTGAAGAGTAAAGGAGAATAACGTATAAAGTGGACGTAGACACATTCTGGCCGAACCACTATAAATCTATGTGTCATTTACAGTTTAGTCCCTTCTTTTTACATATTTGCATGAATCACTCAAATCACTAAGAACAACTCAAAATCGATTAAATCATACGACTTGGAGGTGTTTGCCCATTTTTTGTGCAAACAGTGACTGATTTTGTTTCCGACTGATTTTTTTTGAGTATTTTGATAATTTTTGAAATGTATGCTCTACCTTGTTCAATGTGTATACTTATATGTATGTGTATATGTGCGAATGCTTGCTAAGCCAGCACATACATGTATATAGATACTTCCATGTGTATGCATAATTTGTGGCATTTTGATGGCTCGAATCTCAGGGCTGCGCTTTGTCTGTGTGTGGAATTCCATGTATATACATACATACATATGTATGTATATATGTGTGTAAATGTTCTTATATTTGCATATATATGTGTGTGTGTGTGTGAACTGGTTCATATCAAGTAATTTAAGACTTCCATGTATATACGTACATACATATATATGTATATATGTGTGAATGTTGCTTTTGCACTGTGATTTCTTGTTTTGCTATCTTGGTTCGTCCATATTCATATGTATGTATGTTTTTATATATCTACATATTATATCTGAACTTTCATGAATATACATACATACATGCGTATGTATATATGTGTGAATGTTCTCATATCTACATATATATATATATATATATATATATATATTTGTGTGTGTGTGTGAACTGTCTTTTGTACATGAGTCTGATCTGGTTTAATTGCAAATCTTGTTCTAATTCAGTTCTTGTATATACTTGTATGTGCTTGTATATACTTGTATGCACTTGTATATACTTATATATACACTTGTATCTACCTATATACACACACTTGTATATACCTATATACACACTTGTATATACTTGTATGTTCATATGTACACTCGAGTTGCCTTGAGCTTGAACCATTTTGAGGTTTAGTTGAACATTTATCAATTCTGAATCATTTTGAGTTGAACTTGTTTTCGGTACATAAATGATGTATGCACTAAGTTAATTTCTTGATGTATATATTATCTAGTTGTAGTTGTGTGTATCTCCTCTTGATACACTGTGTGCCTGCTTAAACCTATTTTCCATCTTATTTCCTTGTTCAATCTAAATCATAATTCATGCTCGATGTTACATTAGTATTAACCTGATACATATGCACATGCATTTTTGTTCATGTCTAAATTCATATTTGGGCCTGAATCTTCTTCCATTTTCTTTAATTTTGATTAATTAATCTGAGCTTATGCACCTATGTTCGCTACACCATATTATCGCCTTCATTCTATTGAACTATCCCTTTGGTGAAGTTCGCTACACTTGTGTTCGCTGCACCATATTTCGGCTTCACTTATTTCGTTGCACCATATATACATGCATACGTATGTATGCATATATGTGTGACTGTGTAATGCTGAATGCCTTATGTACACTGCTTGGTTTGACCTCTTACACACTTATCTGTGAGATTGGATTGAGGCTCGACCTTGTGATATTCACAGTGATACATTGTGCATATCATAAGTTATCCATGCATATATATATATATATATATATATGTATGTATGTATGTATGTATGTATGTATGTCCCTGTGTAAAAAATGAAGAAAAATAAACTCATAAACTGAGGTAATATTAATATTCAAATTCAATTTTGTTTTTGCAATTTTGGTTTGTTTCTTTTTCCATTTTACTGCGTTATTTATATGACTGGTATAGGAGATATCTAGGTGCAAGCTGGAGAAAGTAAATCAAGATCAACATTAAAAATAAACTCGTGTGAGTGTGAGTAAAATAAATGTTGTATATGAGAGTGTATAGAAATGTTATATATATATGAGAGTGATAGTGAAAGTTGTATTTGAAAATGTAAGTAAAGTGATAGTGAAAGTTGTATTGCATTTGAATTTGATTTGAAAGAAAATATTTGTTTAAATAAAATATTTGAATTTCATTTTGTGAAAAATTATACATATCGGTCAATATTTATATGTTGTCACATAAGAATTTCTACAAATGATGTTATAACATCAAACAACATATGGTTTTTCTTGTCATGCTAATGCATATCAAACGACATGGCATTTTTGTTGTCTGATGTGTAATGAGACGGCATGGGATTTAATGATAGATATGTAATTTGACAACAGAGCATATCTGTCGTCTAATGCCTTTTTTCCCATAGTGATGTAACAAATCACAGCACCCAACATGCATCGATCCAAAGCTCAATGAAACTTTCGGTCTCGCGTCGTGCCGAGAAATGCGGATTGTCGAGGTTTTAAACTTTTACGTTCCGGAGACTATGATAAGCAGATATAATCTAAGATATACTAAACTTTTAGAATTCATAGTGGAAGGAATAAAACATATATAACAGAAAAATGTCCATCTCAGAAAATATCCCAACCACAGTCTCATAAAAATCAGTACTTGTTCCTATATAGAGTACATAGAAAAATATATCTCGAACTCTGATACAAAGAAGTAAATTATATTGATATGATAGAATAGTACATGAAGACTGAATATGATAAAAGCAGTCTCCAAATATAAGCATGACTTTCCAAGTATCAAGAATGAGTCAATCACTTGCTGCCTTATCCACCCATGGTGGGTAAAAAGATGGGAAAAGAACGGGTCAGACAAAAAGTCTGGTGAATGGGTATGAGTTTAATATGTGATGATCATGTGCAGTTAACTTAAAAACTATTCTAAATGACATAGGGTGTGTTATAGGTGTCTGTGAACTCCTAAGGTGAAATACATAAAGGTTCTTATCTAATGCAAAGGTCAAACTACTAGTCGAACCTTACACCAACGATTGGTCAATACTCCTAGAGCTACCCATGAGAAAATACCTCATGTAAGCAACTGTGGGAACTGCTCCCCCATAAATACCCATACCATAACTACGCTTGGAGAGGGAGAACTCCGAAATGTGAACTCGCCATGTTACTCATCGTATGCACCTATATCCATCTCTCAATCATAGTGCAAAATTCCTCTTATTGTAGTAGTCAGTGTCCACCTATACCACGTCGTGCTAGAATCATGTGCATAAGAGACCCTGTTATACTAGGCTCATTTCTACTCTATAGCTTCTTACCGGGCCTGACTGTCCTTTAGAATCCGTCGTTAGCATTGGGCTCAATCGCCTTGCCTCCATCAGTGTTGTCCATCTACTACGGAACTCCCCTTAAGTGTCTACGAAATACATCACCCTAGTTGACTCTCGACTCTCAATTTGAGTATTTAACTGTTACCTAAACCACGATGACCTAATGTCCTTTGATAGGGAACTGACTTCCTTACTATCTCTAGCATGTGTACATAGCCTAAAATACGCTCAACAATCAATTTTCCATTTATATAATTTTTAACTGTAATTATATCATTTTTATTATCAACTTGGACCTTAGGTCGAGGTTCAGAATATGTAATTTTCATTATGAACGATCCACCGTCAAACCTATACTGCCAACCGCTTGGGTTACAGGGTTGATCAGTCGCGCATTAGAATTTGGGTTGTGTTAATTTTCTTTACTGATTGTTAATTACAGTTTAATCATTGTCATTAGTAGTTATTGTTGAACCCTAATTATTAGATGACCAGTCCATGTTTCAGTTCGTAATTTAATTTGGGTTTATGATTTAGGGTTTACAAATTTAACTTTAAAAGATGTGTATACATGAATATCAAGTTAAGAGTTTACTATAATTCGCATATTCCAATTTAGGGTTTGTTCAAATTATACTTCTAGCACTATAAACCAATTAAAATAGAGTAAACTAATTGTAACAATCATCTTGCTAAAATTGTCTTCCCCACTTCCAGCCTAAGATCTTCCTATCCGCTTTTGCTTGAGAATCGCCTCTCTGTGTGTTATGCCCACTTAATCCTCCTTAATTCAAATGCTTGTGTTCTTCTAGGTTGATTTTATTTGGTTTCTAAGAATTTTTAGAGTGAGGGAAGAGGATAAATTTTCACAGAGTTTCTTTACTGTAAACTGTTATACGAGAATCAATGTATGGTTAAAGTAGAATTTATAGGATTCAATAATTTTTTAGGCCATTTGATTTAGTTTAAAGAATATTTAGATTCATAAGATACAGTCATTAAAAGCTTGGCAACCAAGTAATTATTCTCCACCGTTCGAACACGTCACGAAGCAGTGAATTACATTCGATTATTCAAGGCTTGCGATCTACCTCTACCTTTCCCAAGTCAACTACTACCGGTCAGCTTGCGACCTCCATGGGTCAACCGGTTCTAGTGTAAATTTGTGAATTATAAATTTTGTTTTATATTCGATTCTTCCAATGCCCATAACTTTTACGTATTAACTCCGGTTACAAAGTTTTATACATGAAAATGGTCCAAAATTGCTACAAACGCAACGATGCAAATTTCATAGCAAAATTCAAACATCTATGAATTTTTTTGGTTGTCCTTGTTTCATTTTAATTTAACTTTTTTATTAATTTTATCATTAAATTTTTGAGATGTTACATTCTCCTCCCCTTAAAAGGATTTTGTCTCTGAATCTCAAAGGATGGAAAAATGTAACTCATACACACATCAACCAATAGCTATAACCATTTACTCATCCATTATCCACGAGCAGTCATTGTCCTTAGAAAATTTTCCAATTAAATATTACATACGTAAGCAACGTGAAATGCACGTAAACCTATACTAAAGCAAAAGAATAGACGAATTATTGATCCATTCGACATCTTGTTATACAAATTCTCATACCATGTATCCAAATGTATGCAACATCCTAAGTAAATATACCAGCAATTCTATATGTATGCGCAACCATACAACTCATGTGCAATATTCATAAGTATAACATCTATTAGCACAAAAAAATCAAGAGATAACACGCTACCAAATGTGTGTATGTGTCTACCTAAAGAATATACTATGCTAATAGTGTATAACAAGCAACCTGAACAATACATCAAAATATATTCATTAGCATCTATCATCCAAAACATGTCCTAGGGATACATTTGCAGCTATTCCTGTCATCCAATGGTCTCTACCTAAGATATCTACCACTTAAGTCCTATATAGGAAATTTGTACTTAAGAATTAAAATGGAAACATACAATTAAAGAGTTGTAGGTGGGTAGCACGTATCTTTTCCTCGGGCACCCATGTACTCTCCACTGGCTCGTTTCCTCGTTGGACTTTAAGAAGTCTGATCTCCTTGTTGCGAAGTAGCTTTGTACCATGCTCCAAAATACGAGTGGGTGCACGGAAAATAAATAACTCACGCTCAACCTCCACCTCCTCTAATTGACTTGGCTCGACCACAGTAGTTGTATTTTGCAAGCACTTCCGCAAATGTGAAATATGAAACATCATGTGCCCCGCTAACTTTTTTGGAAGCTCTATTCTATATGACAACTACCCTACTCTAGCCACTATCAGGAAAGGCTCTACAAATCTTGGTTCTGGCTTTCCTGACCTACCAAATCTCATCACATGGCTAAGGGATGAAACCTTCACAAATACCATATCCCTCAATGCGAACTCTGATTCCGTATATCTCCTGTCAGCATAAGATTTTCGTCTATACTAAGTGGTCTTCATTCTTCTACGAATAAGATCCACCTTCTCCGATGTCTCCTTTACCACGTTTGTCCCAAGAATAATCCTATATGTCCTGTCTCACCAACACGAATGTGATTTACATGGTCTATCGTACAACGCCTTGAATGGTACCATCTAAATGCTCGTTTGATAACTATTGTTGTAGGTAAACTCCACTAATGACAATTGATCCTCCTAAGAACCGCCTGAGTTTATAGTGCACATCCATTACAAATCCTCCAAAACCTGATATACTCTCCCCATCTTTCCATCGCTGTGGATGATATGCAGCACTCAAACTCAACTCAACTCAATCCCCAATGCCTCATGTAGACTCTTTCATAACTCACTAATGAAAAGAGGATCTCGGTCCCAAAATACACTAATAGGAACTCCAGGTAAACTAACAATCTCTCTCACATAAATAGCCCCCAACGATGTCGCCGCCTTTCAACTTCTCACTGGTATGAAATGAGCATGCTTAGTCAACTGATCGACTATGACCCAAATGCTCTCATTTCCTCTCCCACTCCTTTGTAAACCATCTATAAAGTCCACGGAAATACTCTCCCACTTCCACTAAGGAATATCTAATGGCTGCAATAACCCTTACGGCTTCTTCTGCTTTGTTTTTACCCTTTGGCAAGTCACACATCTAGGTACATACTCCACACTTGCTTCTTCATACTGAGCCAATAGAAAACTCTCTTCATGTCGCGATAGATATTTTGGCACTAGGATGAATGGTCATCCTAGAACGATGAGATTTAGCTAGTACCTCCTCAAACAAATCCATATTATGAGGAACACAAAGCCTATCATCCCTCCGTAACCATCCTCTCGAGTCAATGGCATAACCCCTCAAATGACTCGATGACCCTCCTCTACCAATTCTTCATAATATCTACTAGCTCCCCTCTTTTTGCCTAGATCCAATACGCTCCATCAATGTAGGCTGAACATATAAAGCTGCTAGTAATCCTTGGGTAATATTTGACGATGTTCGGGAATCAAAGGCAGAAATATACTTCATATGTCTCCACTTCAAGGAAAAGGGACTCAACATTGCTGTGATATCCTGGAAATTTTGACAATAACAATTTAATAATTTATGTCAAAATTTAATTGATTTGATCATATTGTTAATAATAAATTTGAATTTAATTAATAATCTTCTTTAAAATAAATATTTAAACCGATAATCTATTTTAAAGGCTAATAAATTGTTTTATATTTGTAATGTATACATATCTGTATATATTGTGAATAAATAATCTTTGTTTTAAATTTAATATATATAGGCATGTTTTCTTATTCTAACATTTTTGATAAATTAAAAATTGGATTCAATTTGATATTAAGCTACTAAATAAATAATCATATGATTTTAATACCCAAACTAAAAACTTAATTATTTAAAATTGATTTTAGTTTAATTTTAAATTTAGATAGAAAGGTTTGTTTGTTTTTATGTAGCTAATAAAATAAGTGATTTATTAGATAAGAAGACAAATTCTTTTATGAATTATTTTAATTTAATCATGAGTTAAATTTAAACAATATTAATGGTGTAATGTTTTACAAATGGATTTCTAATATAAATAAAAATTGTTATCTTAAATTTTATAGGAAAGCTATGATTATAAATTTGAAATAGCATCTTTCAAACATGTTTAAAATAAAACAAGTCTTAAATGTATTAAACACCAACATAAATCAAATGTATGATATTAACATAAATATGAAAATAACTTAATAATCATCAAATTAAGTGTTGATAGTTAAGTTTAAAAATAAAAGAAAATTTTATCAACATCAAAATTAATAAGTTAGACAAAGGAAAACATTTTGTACTTAAGTATAAAAGCATATACAGGTAAGAATATATGCAAGTACAAGTTAAGAGATATAAAAACAGACTTTGTCATATTTGTTGCCTGCAAAATGATAATCTGCAAAACAAAGTATTTCTGTACATAGGATATAAGGCAAGCTAGGCATGTGACAAATAATAATGTATAACCTGTAAGTGATTATGCAAAGCAAGTAAAAGAGAATATTAAGTACTTAAGATATGAAAATACAAACCAGGCAAGAATAAGACAAGTATGAAATAGGTAAGAATCTTATATAGGAAGCTTAGATTATCTACATAATTAAGTTTCAACATGTACTAATTAGATAAAGAGTAGACAAAAAGTACAAAGGGCATTTAATACTTTCATTTCAGCACACAATTAAGTCAATTCGAAATCTAATACAGCATTTTCAGCCTCCTTTTGTAAAACATCTGACTAATAAAAACAAAATAAAATCTCTGAACAGTGGGAAATAGCCTATACCAGTAACCACCTAACCAATGTATGCCAGTGAACATCTTCCCCTTTAATCTTTTCTTTTATATATAAATATATCATCTTATTGTAGCTCATTCTCAAGGCATAAGCAAAACCAGAAACATAAGTAAGTTTTTATTTACAAACCTAAACTTCATCAAAACAAAAGAAAGGATGATTCAGAGGAAGAGAAAAACTGTTTACAGTTTTTAAAAAAGTTCAAACTGTTTTCAATACCAAGCTATGCTCTGTTCTTCCTCTCTAAAGCAAGTGAGTAACATCACATTTATAAATATGTAAGTATATTTATTCTGCTATATGTTCTCTCTGAAGTTTAGTTATTTGTGAGTATATTTTTCAAATACATCTCTGTGTTAAGGTATGGATATATGATAATCATCTCTATGTATCTTTCTCTGTTTTGATTTCAGGTTTAAGTTCACATAAGAAAATTTCTTTTGTTCTTAATTCAAGCTTTAACAAGTCATAAGTTTTGAACATATATTGTTGTTATAACATAGACTTGAGTCTAAAATTTGGTTTAAAGAAAAACAGTTTGTATTAGTTCTGGAAAATATAGAACAACAGTGGAAAACTAAATAAGTTGAAAACTCAATTCTTATAAATCATAGTTTCAGACATATGAATCAAATATTACAATAAAAACTTGATTTTTAAAACCAGAATAACTATTTTTAGTTTAGTAATTAAGGTATAGTTCGGGGTTGAATATGATATGTGAATCTGTGATTTTGGGGTGATCTATGTGGATATGGGAATCGGGTTTCTTTCTGGAGGAAGAAGTATGAATGGAGATTGGTGTAAAAATGGTTGATGTAGATAAAATTCACCAAGGAATTCACGGTAGGGGATTTTTCTTTTAAACCCTAATTTCTACTGTGTTCAGCGAATCGACCACTGTGACCTGTGACGTTGATCGAGTGCTTCGACTTTTTGGAGAATGGTAGTTGGGTCGTAGTCGAAGTCGTAGCCGGAGTAGGGGATTTTCTTGTAGCCGAGGCGTTGTGGAAGAGGCGGCGACAGGTTTGGATGTGGTGGACCGAGCAGTTCTTAGGTTTGGTCATTATACTCGAATTGGATTTTCGAGTTGAAGTCGTCGTGTTGATGTTTGAGAGGGGGTGTTTGGGTGATTGACGGTGTGAAGCGATCATCGGTGGTGACCAGTGGCGACCATCGGCACCGTGCATATGCACGGTGCACTGGATTGTGCCTGAAATGGTTTGTGAAGCAGGGGCACTCGAGTTTTTAAGGATTTGACTCGAGAAATACTGCACGCGAACTCGAAGTACGTTGGAGCTTGACTCGGAGTAGTGTAAGGGAGGGGAAACTGGGTAAGTTGTAACAGGTTATTAAAAACCTGTAAAGTTTAATATTCTTTAAACTGGGGTTTTAAAAGGAAATATGAATGTTTAACATAGGTATTTAAGTAAAAGATGAGTTAGAATTCAAATGAAGTTTGAATCTCAGTTTAAAATAAAATAAAGTTTTAAAATTTTGAATTATTTATAACCACTTTAATAAGGGGAATTGTTGCTCGAGTTTCGCTCGAGTGATTCGAGTGTCGGACTCGAAGAAATGTGGGGTTTTGCTAGAAGAAATGTTTGTTTATCTCGGGTATTTTGGCTACAGGGTTTACAACCTATAAGTTTTATAAAAATTTTAAAACTGAGTTTTTAAATGAAAAGGTTCGGTATTTAAACAAAGTTTTAAACCAAGATAAGTTTGGATTCAAAACGTAGTTTGAATCTCAGTTTTTAAATAAATAAGATTTTTAAATTTAAAATTTGTTTCAAGCAAATTTGAATGATAAAGAGAAATTTTTAAATTTGATTTGAACTCAAAATGAAACCATTTTTAAATTCTTTTAATCTTCTATTTTAAGATAAATTATTCTTTTAGTTGTAAAATAAAAGGAGTTTGGAATTGATAAGATTAATTTGATTCCATTTTAAATCTTAAATTTAAAATGAATTTAAAAGTAAATTTAAATTAAATTGATTAAATACCTTATGAATGATAAATTGAACATTAAATAGGAAAAGAATTTAAAAACTTAAGGCTTTGTAATTATCAAGTTAACCAAATGGATAATTAATGACTAGAATTAATTAACAAAGAAATTAAGAGTTTAAATTTAGTTAAAAGAGATATAAGTTAATTAATTTAAGGTAAATCAATTTGTAATTAAGAAATCATTGATTTAATAAGGGTTAAATTTTAATGATTAGTAATCAATTAATGAATTAATAAAGGATTAACTAATGAGTTATTATGACTAACTTAAAATGTAATTGATAATAAATTTTAGTTAATTACTTTAGGAAAGTAATTAAAGGATTATAATTAGTTAACGAAGGTCATTAACTAAAATTATGAATAATCAATTAATAGGATTATTTTTAATAATTAATTAAATTATTTATTTAAGATAAGCAATTGTGAATTGTTAAGTATAATTACTTAACGGAAGTAATTAAGGAATTAATTACTCATTGTAATTAATTCTATGAATTGTTTAAGTTAATTAATTAAGTTTAATTAATTTAGACAACCATTTTGATGATGTGATAAGTATAATTACTTAGGGAAGTAATTGAAGATAATTACTAGATGTAATTAACTGAGGGTGATTTAATAATGAAAGTAATTGGAATATAATTACTTTGTATAATTAATCAGGGGATTAATTAGAGAAAATTAATTAAGGAGTAATTAATTTATTTGATGGAGTAATTAAAGATAGTTAATTACTGAATGATATTAATCAGAGGTGATTAATAAATATGGTTTAATTGAAGATTAATTACTTAAGGTAATTAATTTAAAACAGGGAATTAATTAAAATGTAATTAGAAATCATTAATTGATATAATTAATGATGGGATGATAAATTTAGATTAATTTAATCAATAATAAATAATTAAGAGTAATTAATTAGTGTAATTAAGAAGTAATGTAATGTTGCAATTTAAGTTAATTTCTATATTTGGATAAGATAATTAATTTGTGAAAATAATTTAAGAATGATTATTTGTATATAATTAAGGTTAATTGATCAAATGTGATTAATTGAAACGAATAATTAGTGAATGATTTATTAACGGATTGATAATTGATTAATAATTATATAAACAAGGCTTAAAATGATGAAGTAATTAATTTAATTTACTTTAAATTAATTAGAGATGATATGATTAATTTAATCCATTTTAACTTAATTATAGCTTATTTGATTGCTTATATATGGATGGATGAAATTGTTTACCTTGAATGATTTAAGATCTCAGATATGAGAAATTGATGCTATGTGATACGGATGCTTTGATTTAAATATGATGATAATATGAATTATCTGTTATGATGACAGTATGCATTATCTGTTTGTAGTGATAATATTGATTATCTGTTTATGTGATGTTGACTATCTATTATGATATTGTGAATTATCTATCTGTGTGTGTATTGAATTATTTTGAATTAAACTGTTAAGATTAAATAGACAACTTGGCCCTAAAAGACACGTTTTGGATTTCGATGAGACCGGGATCAGGTTTTCCTTACTTGGAACATCCGAAAACCACATCGATTCCAAATTAACGATAGGTCGTGAATCTGAAGTGAAGATAAAGACCCAGAGTGCAAGGGTTATCGTCGTTAACTCTGAGGGTGATTCCAAAATGAGTGTAACGAGATAATGCCTTCTGTTTCATTCGAACCCGGAACAAACTTGTATGGATTAAATGCTTACAAACCATTATCAGGCGGACGATGAGCATTCTAAGAAATGTGTTCTCTAAAGGTAATCGTAGCCTCAAGCCTCATCAACCGAGAATGGCTAAAACAGGGGAGGTGCAGCAAGGTTAGGTGGGTCATGCCCAAGCAGGACAAGATTTTCCCCTGTCTAGATGTCCCTTTTTATTCGGCTGTGTGGACAGTTGTGAGCTCCAACTGTCGGGGTTGTCTTGTTCGGGACTGTTCAGTAAGGAATGGTTCCGGCCTTGTGTTGCAGGGGGTCGGGTGTGATCCTCGGTACGTTGATCTAGGCCACGTACTGTGATGGGCGGTACCCCAGTTGCCCTGCCATTGTATGGAATCCAAAATCCAATAAGTGCCAACGGTTTTGATTGTATTACCCACTTTTGTGGCTAGTAGCTGGAATTTAATGAATGTAACAATTTCGGCTATTTTCTATTTACTTGAAAATCCTAGACCTATTATAATATCACAGAATTTCCTATCAAATGTTTTGGTTAGCGTAAGGTAAAAACTTACCCATATTTATTCGTGGGAAGTCTTACGTGATACCTTTTGTTTTCAAATGTTTTTCAAAGTTAAGCAACTTTAACCTGTTACTCATACCAGGCCCATGTCTGACCCGGAGTTTATTTTTGTTTTTCATAAACTCTCGGGTACCCAAATTTTTACGGGTAGCCAATGGATTCAGGATTAGCTTTGACGAATTCTAGAGGAGCAATGGAGCAGGAGGCTTCTACGTCGTAGACTACATATAGTGTTCCGTTGTGTTGGTATCTTTGGGTTATTTGTTTGAGTTGTGTTGTATTAACCAGACAGGTGTTTATAACTGTCTAGTATGTGATGTATTGTCTGTATAACTCTGATATATGTAAAATTATGTAATAGTTATGTGCTCTATTATATTTTGTTCCATTCCGCTGTGAGATTCTGATGTTGTTGTTCTTTCTTCTCTATCTTTTCTATTTTCTCATCCCTTTCTTTCTTCAAGATGAACCGGGTTTTTGGAGTCAGAAACTTGGGTCGTCACAGTGGATAAGAGACGGAGGAATTTGGATTCCGAAGTCGAAGATTTGATTTTGGATAAGTGTTTGGTTTCAGGAGTGGATTGCCAGTTTGGATAACTGAAATTCGTTGTGTTTCACGTATCTCTGAGGGAGTACGTGTAAGAGCTATCTTTGATTGTAGAGTCAGCAGTTCAGAGAGTTTTGGTTGTTGAGGTCAGACTTAACTGTAGTCTGATATCCTGTTTTGTTTTGTAGATCCAGGTGAGTGGAAACTCAGTAGCTTAGTAATATTGTTTTGTTTGGATTCTGTAGAACGAGTATCCCAATATTATATTTGGGGAAACTCGACAAAATTCTATTTAGAATTTTTATCTGGACAATTAGATTTGGTTGTTTGGATGAATTGGTTGCTATGATTGATATATGCTTGTGTTTCAATATTAAATCTGTAATTAAATTATTAAATTACCTTTGTTTTAAAATTTCGGGGACGAAATTCTTTTAAGGGGGAAGGAATGTGATATCCCGGAAATTTTGACAATAACAATTTAATAATTTATGTCAAAATTTAATTGATTTGATCATATTGTTAATAATAAATTTGAATTTAATTAATAATCTTCTTTAAAAGAAATATTTAAACTGATAATCTATTTTAAAGGCTAATAAATTGTTTTATATTTGTAATGTATACATATCTGTATATATAGTGAATAAATAATCTTTGTTTTAAATTTAATATATATAGGCCTGTTTTCTTATTCTAACATTTTTGATAAATTAAAAATTGGATTAAATTTGATATTAAGCTACTAAATAAATAATCATATGATTTTAATACCCAAACTAAAAACTTAATTATTTAAAATTGATTTTAGTTTAAGTTTAAATTTAGATAGAAAGGTTTTTTTTATGTAGCTAATAAAATAAGTGATTTATTAGATAAGAAGACAAATTCTTTTATGAATTATTTTAATTTAATCATGAGTTAAATTTAAACAATATTAATGGTGTAATGTTTTACAAATGGATTTCTAATATAAATAAAAATTGTTATCTTAAATTTTATAGGAAAGCTATGATTGTAAATTTGAAATAGAATCTTTCAAACATGTTTAAAATAAAACAAGTCTTAAATGTATTAAACACCAACATAAATCAAATGTATGATATTAACATAAATATGAAAATAACTTAACAATCTTCAAATTAAGTGTTGATAGTTAAGTTTAAAAATAAAAGAAAAATTTATCAACATCAAAATTAATAAGTTAGACAAAGGAAAACATTTTGTACTTAAGTATAAAAGCATATACAGGTAAGAATATATGCAAGTACAAGTTAAGAGATATAAAAACAGACTTTGTCATATTTGTTGCCTGCAAAATGATAATCTGCAAAACAAAGTATTTATGTACATAGGATATAAGGCAAGCTAGGCATGTGGCAAATAATAATGTATAACCTGTAAGTGATTATGCAAAGCAAGTAAAAGAGAATATTAAGTACTTAAGATATGAAAATACAAACCAGGCAAGAATAAGACAAGTATGAAATAGGTAAGAATCTTATATAGGAAGCTTAGATTATTTACATAATTAAGTTTCAACATGTACTAATTAGATAAAGAGTAAAAAAAAAGTACAAAGGGCATTTAATACTTTCATTTCAGCATACAATTAAGTCAATTCGAAATCTAATAAAGCATTTTCAGCCTCCTTTTGTAAAACATCTGACTAATAAAAACAAAATAAAATCTCTGAACAGTGGGAAATAGCCTATACCAGTAATCACCTAACCAATGTATGCCAGTGAACATCTTCCCCTATAATCTTTTCTTTTATATATAAATATATCATCTTATTGTAGCTCATTCTCAAGGCATAAGCAAAACCAGAAACATAAGTAAGTTTTTATTTACAAACCTAAACTGCATCAAAACAAAAGAAAGGATGATTCAGAGGAAGAGCAAAACTGTTTACAGTTTTTAAAAAAGTTCAAACTGTTTTCAATACCAAGCTATGCTCTGTTCATCCTCTCTAAAGCAAGTGAGTAACATCACATTTATAAATATGTAAGTATATTTATTCTGCTATATGTTCTCTCTGAAGTTTAGTTATTTGTGAGTTATTTTTCAAATACATCTCTCTGTTAAGGTATGGATATATGATAATCATCTCTGTGTATCTTTCTCTGTTTTGATTTCTGGTTTAAGTTCACATAAGAAAATTTCTTTTGTTCATAAGTTTTGAACATATATTGTTGTTATAACATAGACTTGAGTCTAAAATTTGGCTTAAAGAAAAACAGTTTGTATTAGTTCTGGAAAATATAGAACAACAGTGGAAAACTAAATAAGTTGAAAACTCAATTCTTATAAATCATAGTTTCAGACATATGAATCAAATATTACAATAAAAACTTGATTTTTAAAACCAGAATAACTATTTTTAGTTTAGTAATTAAGGTATAGTTCGGGGTTGAATATGATATGTGAATTTGTGATTTTGGGGTGATCTATGTGGATATGGGAATCAGGTTTCTTTCTGGAGGAAGAAGTATGAATGGAGATTGGTGTAAAAATGGTTGATGTAGATAAAATTCACCAGGGAATTCACGGTAGGGGATTTTTCTTTTAAACCCTAATTTCTACTGTGTTCAGTGAATCGACCACTATGACCTGTGACGTTGATCGAGTGCTTCGACTTTTTGGAGAATGGTAGTTGGGTCGTAGTCGAAGTCGTAGCCGAAGTAGGGGATTTTCTAGTGGCCGAGGCATTGTGGAAGAGGCGGCGACAGGTTTGGATGTGCTAGACCGAGCTGTTCTTAGGTTTGGTCATTATACTCGAATTGGATTTTCGAGTTGAAGTCGTCGTGTTGATGTTTGCGAGGGGGTGTTTGGGTGATGGACGGTGTGAAGCGATCATCGATGGTGACCAGTGGCAACCATCGGCATCGTGCATATGCACGGTGCACTGGATTGTGCCTGAAATGGTTTGTGAAGCAGGGGCACTCGAGTTTTTAAGGATTTGACTCGGAAAATACTGCACGCGAACTCAAAGTACATTGGAGCTTGACTCGGAGTAGTGTAAGGGAGGGGAAACTGGGTAAGTTGTAACAGGTTATTAAAAACCTATAAAGTTTAATATTCTTTAAACTGGGGTTTTAAAATGAAATATGAATGTTTAACATAGGTATTTAAGTAAAAGATGGGTTAGAATTCAAATGAAGTTTGAATCTCAGTTTAAAATAAAATAAAGTTTTAAAATTTTAAATTATTTATAGCCACTTTAATAAGGGGAATTGTTGCTCGAGTTTCACTCGAGTGATTCGAGTGTCGGACTCGAAGAAATGTGGGGTTTTGCTCGAAGAAATGTTTTTTATCTCGAGTATTTTGGTTACAGGGTTTAAAACCTGTAAGTTTTATAAAAAATTTAAAACTGAGTTTTTAAATGAAAAGGTTAGGTATTTAAACAAAGTTTTAAACCAAGATAAGTTTGGATTCAAAACGTAGTCTGAATCTCAGTTTTTAAATAAATAAGATTTTTAAATTTAAAATTTGTTTCAAACAAATTTGAATGATAAAGAGAATTTTTAAATTTGATTTGAATTCAAAATGAAACCATGTTTAAATTCTTTTAATCTTCTATTTTAAGATAAATTATTCTTTTAGTTGTAAAATAAAAGGAGTTTGGAATTGATAAGATTAATTTGATTTCATTTTAAATCTTAAATTTAAAATGAATTTAAAAGTACATTTAAATTAAATTTATTAAATACCTTATGAATGATAAATTGAACATTAAATAGGAAAAGAATTTAAAAACTTAAGGCTTTGTAATTAACAAGTTAACCAAATGGATAATTAATGACTAGAATTAATTAACTTAGACATTAAGAGTTTAAATTTAGTTAAAAGAGATATAAGTTAATTAATTTAAGGTAAATCAATTTGTAATGAAGAAATCATTGATTTAATAAGGTTTAAATTTTAATGATTAGTAATCAATTAATGAATTAATAAAGGATTAATTAATTAGTTATTATGACTAACTTAAAATTTAATTGATAATAAATTTTAGTTAATTACTTTAGGAAAGTAATTAAAGGATTATAATTAGTTAATGAAGGTCATTAACTAAAATTATGAAATAATCAATTAATAGGATTATTTTTAATAATTAATTAAATTATTTATTTAAGATAAGCAATTGTGAATTGTTAAGTATAATTACTTAATGGAAGTAATTAAGGAATTAATTACTCATTGTAATTAATTCTATGAATTGTTTAAGTTAATTAATTAAGTTTAATTAATTTAGACAACCATTTTGATGATGTGATAAGTATAATTACTTAGGGAAGTAATTGAAGATAATTACTAGATGTAATTAACTGAGGGTGATTTAATAATGAAAGTAATTGGCATATATAACTACTTTGTATAATTAATCAGGGGATTAATTAGAGAAAATTAATTAAGGAGTAATTAATTTATTTGATGGAGTAATTAAAGATAGTTAATTACTGAATGATATTAATCAGAGGTGATTAATAAATATTGTTTTATTGAAGATTAATTACTTAAGGTAATTAATTTAAAACAGGGAATTAATTAAAATGTAATTAGAAATCATTAATTGATATAATTAATGATGTGATGATAAATTTAGATTAATTTAATCAATAATAAATAATTAAGAGTAATTAATTAGTGTAATTAAGAAGTAATGTAATGTTGCAATTTAAGGTTAATTTCTATATTTGGATAATATAATTAATTTGTGAAAATAATTTAAGAATGATTATTTGTATATAATTAAAGGTTAATTGATCAAATGTGATTAATTGAAACGAATAATTAGTGAATGATTTATTAACGGATTGATAATTGATTAATAATTATATAAGCAAGGCTTAAAATGATGAAGTAATTAATTTAATTTACTTTAAATTAATTAGAGATGATATAATTAATTTAATTCATTTTAAATTAATTATAGCTTATATGATTGCTTATATATGGATGGATGAAATTGTTTACCTAGAATGATTTAAGATCTCAGATATGAGAAATTGATGCTATGTGATATGGATGCTTTGATTTAAATATGATGATAATATGAATTATCTTTTATGATGACAATATGCATTATCTGTTTGTAGTGATAATATTGATTATCTGTTTGTAGTGATAATATTGATTATCTGTTTATGTGATGTTGACTATCTATTATGATATTGTGAATTATCTATCTGTGTGTGTATTGAATTATTTTGAATTAAACTGTTAAGACTAAATAGACAACTTGGCCCTAAAAGACACGTTTTGGATTTCGATGAGACCGGGATCGGGTTTTCCTTACTTGGAACATCCGAAAACCACATCGATTCCAAATTAACGATAGGTCGTGAATCTGAAGTGAAGATAAAGACCCAGAGTGCAAGGGTTATCGTTGTTAACTCTGAGGGTGATTCCAAAATGAGTGTAACGAGATAATGCATTCGGTTTCGTTCGAACCCGGAACGAACTTGTATGGATTGAATGCTTACAAACCATCGTCAGGCGGACGATGAGCATTCTAAGAAATGTGTTCTCTAAAGGTAATCGTAGCCTCAAGCCTCATCAACCGGGAATGGCTAAAACAGGGGAGGTGCAGCAAGGTTAGGTGGGTCATGCCCAAGCAGGACAAGATTTTCCCCTGTCTAGATGTCCCTTTTTATTCGGCTGTGTGGACAGTTGTGAGCTCCAACTGTCGGGGTTGTCTTGTTCGGGACTGTTCAGTAAGGAATGGTTCCGGCCTTGTGTTGCAGGGGGTCGGGTGTGATCCTCGGTACGTTGATCTAGGCCACGTACTGTGACGGGCGGTACCCCAGTAGCCCTTCCATTGTATGGAATCCAAAATCCAATAAGTGCCAACGGTTTTGATTGTATTACCCACTTTTGTGGCTAGTAACTGGAATTTAATGAATGTAACAATTTCGGCTATTTTATATTTACTTGAAAACCCTAGACCTATTATAATATCACAGAATTTCCTATCAAATGTTTTGGTTAGCGTAAGGTAAAAACTTACCCATATTTATTCGTGGGAAGTCTTACGTGATACCTTTTGTTTTCAAATGCTTTTCAAAGTTAAGCAACTTTAACCTGTTACTCATACCAGACCCATGTCTGACCCGGAGTTTATTTTTGTTTTTCATAAACTCTCGGGTACCCAAATTTTTACGGGTAGCCAAGGGATTCAGGATTAGCTTTGACGAATTCTAGAGGAGCAATGGAGCAGGAGGCTTCTACGTCGTAGACTACATATAGTGTTCCGCTGTGTTGGTATCTTTGGGTTATTTGTTTGAGTTGTGTTGTATTAACTAGACAGGTGTTTATAACTGTCTAGTATGTGATGTATTGTCTGTATAACTCTGGTATATGTAAAATTATGTAATAGTTATGTGCTCTATTATATTTTGTTCCATTCCGCTGTGAGATTCTGATGTTGTTGTTCTTTCTTCTCTATCTTTTCTATTTTCTCATCCCTTTCTTTCTTCAAGATGAACCGGATTTCTGGGATCAGAAACTCGGGTCGTCACAATTGCGCACTGTCAACTCAAAGCATCTGCCACTACATTACAATGCCCGGGGTATAAGAGAAATCAAAGTTGAATTCCATTTACCTACTTTCTCCAATTCAATTCCTTTTGGGAGAAGTATTTCAAGGGCTTATGATCCGTATATAGCTCAAACCGCTCTCTTGAAAGATAATACCTCCATGACTTGAGCGAAAAGACAATGGCTGCCAACTCAAGATCATAGGTATGGTAGTTTCTCTCGTCGGTCTACAGTTGCCGGCTCACATAGCTCACCACAGTTCCATTGTCCATCAAGACTGCACTTAACCTCGTGCTACAGGCATCGTATAAACTATAAATGATTTCGTCCTATCTGGTAGTACCCAAACTGGTGCACCAGTCAATGCCTCCTTCAATATGATAAAAGAGTCTTCACACTTAGCATGAAAAATAAATTATTCTTGGTAAGATGGGTCAGTGGGGTAGAGATCTTCACAAATTCCTTAATGAACTTCCGATAGTAGCCCGCCAAACCATGGAAACTTCTCACTTCTCTAGCATTCTTCAAAACATGTTAATCCTGAACAGCTGCCACTTTACTAGGATCAAGTGCTAAGCCACTTTCTAAGACGATGTGTCCCAAAAAGCATACTTCCTCCCTCTAAAAGTGACACTTTGTAAACTTCTCCTTAAGCCTGTGCACAGCAAGTGTATTGAGCACCTCCTCAAAATGCAATGCATGCGCCTCCTCACTTCTCGAATAAACTAGGATGTCATTCATAAATACCGAGATAAACTTGTTAAGTAACCATCTAAAGACTTGGCTGACAAATCAAAAGAGAGGTGAGTGCATTGGTCAATCCGAAGAGCATAACTAACCACTCATACAATCTATCAGGTGTATGGAATGTCGTCTTCTGAATACTATCCTCGACAATACATAGCTGATGGAATCCAGTAGCCAAGTCCAACTGTGAGAGTACTCTACATCCAACCAACTGACCAAAGAGATCATCTATGGGGGTCTATGAATAACGATTATTATTTCTCAGTTTATTCAGCTCCCTACATCGACCCAAAATCTAGGAGAATCATCCACCATGGCGGCAAAAATGACTAGTGCTCACAACTTAGAAATGCTTCTCCTGATAAAACCCTTCTCTATCAACTCAATGACCTGCTTATTCAATTTGCGTCTTTCCTTTGCAGCCATATGCCTTAGTGGTAAGGCGACTTGTCTAGCATTCTCAACAAGATAGATTCTAAACTCAATCTCTCTAGGATAGGAGATCAGTAACCTCAGCAAAATATTTGCAATATCTCTAACTACAGCATTGCACTAAGCTCGTCATATGATGGTCCAATGAATATAAGTAGCTTAGCATAATCGATCCTCGGGTGTCGCAATAAACCTCCAAGCTATGTCCACTACACATGCTTAATCTAACTACCTTTCGATCATATTATAAAATAGCCCCATACATAGTCATCCAATTCATGCCTAATATCAATCCATACCAAGAAAATCCCAATAAAAAGGCATCACAATCAAACTCAACCCCTAAAATATGCAACTTCAAATCCCTACATATCATAAACAAATAGGTTGATCCTCCTATGGGGTTTGGCACAACTATAGGATCCATGACTATACTTGTGAGTAATTTTAAGTGATCAACAAATCTACTAGAAATGGAAGAATTTAAAGCTCCAATGTCAAATAAAGTGTGAATAGATAAACCAAAAGGAGTCAACACACCTTCGATCACCACTTTCTTACCCTTGTCCACTACTAGCTACGCACTCAAGCTAGGGACAGACTCTTGTGCATAGCTAGAACCACTTGAGTATAAGCCTGAGCAGGAGCTGTTGGTGGTGATGTGCAAGCTCTCTTCACATGCCCATACTGATCGTAGTTAAAACACTTCACCTTTAAGAAATCCATCCTGCATTCCTTTGCAAAGTGCCATGGTTTGCCACGCTTATTACACTTCATATCCTTCTTTTGAATCACCCCCTTCGGCCTAAATCCTACCTTCTTCTTAATCTTTTGGTGGCCATTCACTCCAAACTTCTAAGATGCCTCTTATGATTCCTTCTTGGAGACAGTAGTGAGTAAAGCAATCTCTACTAACCCCTTATAGGTAGCACCTATCGGAACGTGACTACAGCTAAATCTTGGAGAGGATGGTTCAGTCCGTTAGCAAGTTTAATAGCCTTCTTATGTGGTGTATTAATCAACTCCATACCAAATCTAGCTAGCTTATTAAACTGATTTACATATTCCTTAACTATCATGTCCCCTATTAAGATGCATAAACTTCTCTAGTTAAATGCCTTCCTCTGCCCTAGAAAGGATCTCAAATCTCATATAGAACTCATCCCACAAAATATCACCTCCATCAGTCTCAGACTAATTAACCTCCTACTAGCTCAATGATACTCCTTGCGAATTCCAGGTAGTAAACTGCCTCCTCATAACATCAATCAAACCCATCAGACCAAATATCCTCTCATAAGTGTAGATCCATGACCTCGAGTCAACATAAGACTCCGTCCCTATGTATGACTTACCCCAAAGACTAGAAAGATCTATGCACAGCTTTGCAATATCCGAAATGGTAGGTAGGTGAGCCGGAACCTCACCTATCGCTCTCTTCTCAAGCTCTCTAGTTGGATTGTGCTCAGCCTGTCCCTTGACCTGAAGATACCGGCGAAACCATATAGGGAAGTTCACGCCCGAGATCTCAGGTTGCATCATCAGAGCCTGAACCTACGAGATTAATTGTCTTCTATTTGTGAATGTTAAAATTTTCATTAGAGCTTCTATAGATAACAATACGATTAAGAGATAATAAATAACAGAGGCACGATTGGGAATTAGCATAGGTACGAATAAGAGAGATTTTGATATAAGAAAAGCTTTTTGAAAATAATATTTTATTTAATGTTATACATATGCTTTTAAAAAGTCCATTTTTGAAATATTTTAGAGTATTTTGAAAATCCTTTTTGAAAACCAATTTTTAATAAGTTTTCAAGTATGTTCTCTCAATACGGTCCTAATCACTAAGAAACTTTAAACCTATGCTTTGATACCAACTGTGACAACCTACGCCACCCGATACACGCTAATCCAAAGCTCGGTGTGACTTTGGCATTGCATCTGCTAAGAAATGCAGATCGTCAGGGTTTTAACTTGTAACATTCTAGAGACTAAGATAACAAGATATAATCTAAGATATATTAAACTTTTAGAACTCAAAGCAGAAGGAATAAAACATATATAACATAGAAAAATGTCCATCTTAGAAAATATCCAAATCGAAATCTCAAAAGAATCAGTACGTGGTCCAATACAAAGTACATACAAAAATATCTCTCAAAGTCTGATGCAAGGAAATAGAATAAAAAATATGGTAGAATAATACTTGGAGAGTGAATATGATAAAAGCAGTCTCCAAAGATAAGCATGACTCTCCAAGTATCAAGAATGGGCCAATCACATGTGGCCTTGTCTACCTGCGGTGAGGAAAAAGATGGAAACGAAATAGGTTGAACAAAAAGTCTGGTGAAAGAGTACAAGTTTAGTATGTGATGATCATGTGCAAACTTCAAAACTATTCTAAATGACATAGGATGTGCTACAAGTGTCCATGAACTCGTAAGATCTAATATTTAAGGGTTCTTATCTAACACAACGGGTCGAACTACTTGTCGAAACTCACATTAACAATCGACCAACGCTCCTAAAACTATCCAAAGAGAAATTACTGCCCATAGGCAACTGTGGGAACTGCTCTCCCATAAATACTTATACCATCACTGAGCCTAGAGAGGGAGAACCCCGTAATGCAAACTTGTTATGCGACTCACCGTATGCACTGTATCGATCTCTCGTTTGTAGTGTAAAACGCCTCTTATCATACTGCTTCGACATCCACCTGTAACACGTCGTGGAAAAACCATGTGTACAAGGACTCCCATTAGTACCAGGCTCCTTCCTACTCTATAGCCTCCTATCATGCTGAGTCGGGCCTGATTGCCCTTTAGAATCCCCCTTTAGCACCGGGCTCACTCACTTAGCTTCTCCTTCAGTGCCAAGTATCCATTGCATAAATCCCCTTAGTGTCTACGAAATACATCGCCCAAGTCGACTCTCGACTCTTAATTTGGCTATCTAACTGTTGCCTAAAATCACGATGACCTAATTTCTTTTGATAGGGAACTGACCTCCCTAACGTCTCAGATCTAGGTTAAGAAGCTGCAATTTTCATTACAAACGGTCGACTGCTAGACCTATACGATCGACTGCTATCGGTCAAATACTAGGGTTACAGGGTCGACCGGTCGCACAGTAAAATTAGGGTTACGTTAATTTTCTTTGACGATTGTTAGTTTCTATTTAATCAATTTCATTAGTAGTTATTGGTAAACCTCAATTATTAGGTGATTGGTTCAAGTTTCAATTTGCAATTCAGTTTGAGGTTTATGATTTAGGATTTGCATATCTAACTATAAAAGAGGTGTATACATCAATATCAAGTTAGGAGTTTACTTTAGTTTAGTTCTAGTCTAGTCTGCATATTCAATTTAGGATTTTATATAGTTCAAATTAGATTTCTAGCACACTAAACCAATTAAAGTATATTAAACTAAAAGTATCAATCATCTTAGTAAAATAATTCCTACTTACCTCAAGCTTTGGCTCTTCCTATCTGGTTTTGCCTGAGAATCACCCCTCTATGTGTTATATCTACTTGCTCCAGCTTGTTTCAAATGCTTGTGTTCTTCTAGGTTGATTTTATTTGGTTTTTAAGAAATTTCATAGTGAGGAAGATGATAAATTTTGATAGAGTTTCGTCACTACTAAAAAAAGAATTTATAGGGTTTAACAATTTGTTTAGGTCGTTAGATTTAGTCTAGAGAATATTTAGGGTCATTGGTTATGCTCATCAAAAGATTGGCAACCAAATAATTAATCTCCATCGTTCGAATACGTCACGAAGCAGCGAATTACGTTCGATTTTACAAGGCTCACGGTCGACCGCTACCTTTCCTAAGTCGATCACTATCGATCGACCTTCAACCGTCATGGGTTGACAGGCTCTATTGTAAATTTGTGAATTATAAATTTCAAGTTTTTATTTTATTTTCGATTCTTCCAAGGCCCATAACTTTTACATATTAACTCCGATTATGAAGTGTTATACGTGAATCATTTGGAAAATCGCTATGAACGCATTGGTGCAAATTTCATAGCAAATATGGATGTCTATAACAATTTTATTTTTAGTCCTGTTTTATTTTAATATAATTTTCTTATTAAATTTCTCGTTAAACTTTCGGGGTGTTACATAGAATAAAGGTATAAACAAGGGAAACTGAAGAATATAAGACTAAAAATAGAACTGAATAACAAAAGAAACGAAATAGAAAATAAAAACGACCGTAATAAAAAATATGGCAACCGGTGGATCGGTGGTGCCCATCGGTGTACTGGTAGCTGTGAAAATTGAGCAAGTTGAACCTAGACCCAATTAGGCCTATACAAAGGAGCCGCTTTCTGGGATCGGGACTTCATGCGACACTTCATACTACTTCGAAGGAAGCTATACGATATGATATTGTGGAATATATAGACATGGTTGAATATGCATGTATATGATGTGTGTAACACTAGCTGTTTAATAGTGATGTTTGGATATTGTGATTAAGTATGATTTTCTATTGGATACTGGGTAAGCTTGATGCTCTATTGATAATTGAGTTGTTAGATGTTTGATCTTAGATATTGAATTTGTGTGTATGAGACACATGGTCCAAGGAATAGTTGTCCCAGGGAAATTGCAATTCCCTTGGTATTCAAATAGAAATAGTTATTCCCTCGGTATTAATGTTAGTGTTCCAGGAAATAGTTTCCAAGTAAATAGTTGATCCCTTAGTATATCTTATTGATTATTTAGGAAATTGATATTCCCTAAAGATTTTGATTTGATAGACTCCATTGGTTATGTGTTTATATATATATATATAGACACACACACACACACACACACACACACACATATATATGTATAACACAAGTTGAAATTGAATATGACCTTAATCGAGTAGTCAACCTAAGTTTAGTATTGATATTACTCCTTAGGTGCAAGTGGGCAAGTTAAGGTTGCATACCGGTTTGGAGATCTAATGATGTTTTACCTGTCATTTTGTAGTATAGACATGATAGATTTGTTTCACTCACTAGACTTATGTCTGCCCCCTTCCTATTTTTTCTTTTTATTTATATCACTAGGTTGATGGGCTTTAGTTGCATGGTAGACATGAGGGCAAAGACTTCGTACTGTAAATATTGTATAAATTGTAAATATAACCTGCAACAGTGTACATTAATATGTGTTATGGATTGGATTGGGATTAATTGTATAGATCTAACTATGCATTCGGATTTGTTATTTGTGTATGTAATGTTTTATATTATAAGTTTTTTCCTTCCACTATGAATTCAAAAAGAAATTAGTTAGATTCTATTCTCTATACTTATTATCATATTACAATGGCTTGTTGTTTTCAAGGACGTTGAATCCAAGGACCAAAAAGCGGGTTGTTACTTTGGTATTGGAGCAAAATCTTTCCTTAATTTATGGACTAGGAACATATCAAGAGAGCATACGTTTATTGTTATAAATGTAATTGTATATAATAATATTATATACATGTCAAGTATAAGTATATACCTTATTCACTGTTCCAGTCTCATTTACTATATGTTGGGAAGCTGCCAATGAAACCATTTTTAGGTAAAGAACATAAGTATCTCAATGGAAACTGGAAAAATATATTGGTGGGGTCTAATTCAGAAATGGAACCGGTACTAGAATGGATGTTATGGATATTTTTGGTGTGAACATTCTTGCTTGGTCCACCCATATATGCAAGCGACCTGCAATACTAGTGAAACCCCGCAGAACTTGCGGCTACAACCCAAGGAGTAGTTCTGGTCCAAACGACAGGAAATATGAATTTTCCAAAGCTGTGTAAGGACTTCTCTAGTTTGAATGGTAGATGCTTTATTGGAACAGAACCATATGTAGCAATGTGGGCTTGGCTTAGCACATGTGAGAAAGTTTTCAATCTTTTGGCATTAGGTTATACTATGAGTAGACGGCTGGCTTCTTGACACCTTTAAAGGGAAGCACCAAATTGGTGGGAAATTATTGTTGCTGAGAATGGTGAAAAGAAAATTATATTGGGGGATTTTAAGAGAAAGTTTGAAACCAAGTCTTTCTTAAGAGAAAAAATAGGGTTGTTGCTGGAAAGATTCATTCACCTGAAGTAGGGTGACATGTCTGTAGGTGAGTATGTAAACCAATTTAATGAGTTAACTAGGTTCGTATTAGAATTGGTCAATACCCTAGACAAGAAGACTATGAAATTTGCAAATAATTTAAACTCGCAACTTAAATTTTAGCATTGAACCAGGTTCCATGTCGAGTTGCATTTGAAGCTTTAGCAGAGGGAGTATTGCTGAATTCGGTTAATAGGGAATTATAAATGGAATAACCTATGAAAGATGTGAACCAACAATAAGGAAAATGTAAGAGTAAGGATGGTTATGGAAAGCCAAAAAGGTGTAATTAATGTAGGAAGAAAGGGAATGTAGAAGAAGATTATATAGTTGATCTTATTCAGGTTAAATGTTCTAATTGTAACCAGTTGGGTCATATAAAAAGAAAACGCCCGAGTTAACTAAGAGAGAATTAAATAGTTAAGTCTTATGCATTGGAAATAGTCCCAAGTGCTCGCGTGCCGCCACTTGCTCAATACAAAGGAAACAGATTTTGGTTGAAGGTAAGTCATTAATTTTTAATTATGAAGTGTTGATGCCATAGTTACTGTAACAATCCGCATATTTGACGATAGTATATTTAAATATAGCATCGTTGGTCGGATTTAAGTCCGAAAATCTACTTTTTGCAAACATTCGAATTAGGACTCAAGACCACTTCCATTGAGTCCAAAATAGCGTTTGCGACCTTTTTGAGTATAATCATTGATATGTTTGGAGATGATTAAAATTTGGATGTTTCCATTTAGGGATATGGGTTTGGGTTTCAGCCAATTAACCCCAACTTATCAACCCAACTCCACTCCACTCCTCTTCATTCCTTCATAATATTTCCTACAACTCAAGCTTTAGTAAAAATGGGGGAAAAGATTGGAAATGGAAATTCCTAAGCCCTAGTTTCATTTGCAAATCCAAATTTTATCTCCAAAATCCAAGAGAAGCTTGGGTAAGCATCCTCTTCTTCTTCTCTATCTCAATCTCTCTCCAATTTCAGAAATTTCCTATAACCTAACTTAGGAAATATTTGCTTATGATCTTAGATTGGAGATTTTACAGTTGAAGCTGAAGAGAAGTTGGTCTTCCTTTTGTTTTCAAGCTTCTCCTTTGTTGTTTTGAGTAAAAGGTGAGTTTTTGAACTCACATCTATGTCTATATAGATGATACTGTTGAAAGATTCCTAGCATCTATTCCTTGTCCATTTGCTTTTGGATTGAATTGCTTTTATGAATATTCCAATTTTTGGTGTTTTGAAGTTAAATGTTTAAAAATCCTAGCTTTGATGCTTGATCATGCTTTTGGTGGCGTATCGAAGAGCCTATAGGGCTGGGTTGTCGATTGGCGTAAACCCCTAGCTCCCATCGCTCGACCGATTGCGAATTGTTTGGGATTTTGCCCCTTAGGGGCTAGGCTGAGAATACTGGAATTTCCAGTTCAGTCGACTGAACCAGAGGGTCAGTCGACTGAACCCGAACCCAGGAATTTTCCTGGGCCAGTATCAGTCGACTGACCCTCTGGTTCAGTCGACTGACCCTCTGGTTCAGTCGACTGAGCTTGGAAACCGAAAGTTTCCAGGTCTGTTCCAGTCGACTGACCACTCTGGTTCAGTCGACTAAACCTGGAAACAGTAAGCTTCCAGGATCTGTATCAGTCGACAGACCATCCTGGTCCATTCGACTGAATATGTTGTCTCTGCCTATTTTGCCTTTTGAATTTGAATTTCGAATTTTTAATCGATTCTTATTTCTCCAATTATTTGTTATCGTCTTTGTTGACTTTAATAACTTCTTTTTCGAGATTTTTAGGGAATATCCATTTTGATGGATTTGTTATCGATTTCTTTGGATTTGATTCACGTCTTCGTATGTAAATTTTTGGCGATTGATTATTTCTACAATCATTTCTGTGACTTGTCACTTTGAAATACAAAGGTTTCTATACTAGTAGTAAATAATCAAACTCTTTCTCAAATATGATTTCAACTCTATTTTTTATACAAAGCTTGTTTATAACACCATTTTTCAATCTATTAGTATACACAAACCTTTACCTCGTTCGTTTGAGAAATCTAATTAAACGGCCTAGTAAAACAAGTGGTATGAAACGCTTGCGTTTACTTCGTCGGTTAATTTTTGGACTTATTCGATTGAAAATCTTGTGACAATTTTCGAGTGGAAATCTACAATTTGTTCGTAAATATTTAAGTTAAGCGAGTGGTTATGGGACATGAAGCTAAACTCATCTATTTACTAGCTTAGTGTAATTAACAATTTTTATTAATCAATAATGATCATTTTTTGATTTAGACTAGCGATATGCTATGTCTCCTTGTCCACGTGGGGGACCATACCTCCTTTTATAGAGTTTCGTCTCATTTCTTATATAAGCTAATGACCTATGAGTTCTTTAGAGTTTCGACTCAATTTTTATGGGATAGCGACCCATGTTCTTTTATGGAGTTCGGTTCTTTGGACGTACCATTGTACTATGTCGTTGTTCCAGCTTATCAGGTTCAGCAGGCATACCATTGTACTAGGTTGTTGTTTCGAATTATTCAAGTTTCAGGTTCCTCTGGCATACGATTGTACTACGTCGTTGCACCGGCTCTATGGTTAGCGACCATGGGATATCGTCCTGTTTGTGATGCGCGTTTTGGTGAGTTTTCATGCTCCCGTTTATGATAGTACTTCCTTTTTTGTGATTCCTGGATTTCTAGTTGATGATTTCTAGAATTTTTGATTCACCAATTTTGTGATTGGCATTGATATATTTGTCAATATTTATGGTTTGGTGAATAAAATAATGAATATGACATCCTTTTCTATGTTTTGAGATTTCTTGTGATATTGTATGATTTTAGTGTTATTTCATGTATACTTGTCGCAGTATGGCATTATTGTTATCATACATTTTTGTCATATCTCTTATTATATCTCATTTTATCTGATATTTATAGCTAGACTGGTCCGTTTATTATTTTCTTCTTAAATAATACTCGGGTCAGACCGAGATGTTATAGGTGCTTCTGCTTGACTCCTTATATGGGATCATTATTTGATTTTTGTCTAACTACATTAGATTGGTAGTTTTTGTTGTTATACATTTGAGATAGAGACTCCTTGATGTATACATATTCTTTTGTCTAGCACTTGTATCTATTCTTTTGTGATATTGTGGATCTTGTTTGACCACTACTCTGATGTACACTATTATGTGTTATATTCATGTCTGTTTCCGCCTTTGTGATATGAACATCTGTGACCGATTTATGTTATGCTTATTTCTATATTTGTTTCCGAAGACCACATAGCCACTGTGTAGTAGCTTTGATTTTGTATCGGTATGTGGGATTTCCTCTTAAAATGAAATGCATGTTATACTATCTGACCTATCGGTGCTCGCACAAAGCAATTACACGGATAGTCGCTCCTCAACAGCCTTATTCTTCATGTTAGTTGACGGCATTACTCCGTAGTGTCCTTGGCTAGCGTGAGTATAGAGGTGGGGCTCCACAACTTGGAATCAGAGCCAAACTTTGGAACAATGTAGAATAATCTAGCAAGGATCATCATCCTAAGTTCTTCTTAGCAGTCGTGCCTTAGGATTTTATTCGAGTCATTGGACCCGTTCTATCCTATTTTCTATGTTATGCCTTGTTTTATCAATCAAGTTTGTTTGATATTCATTCTGAGAATAATCTTTTTCTTCTTTCTTTATTTCTTCCTTTCTTTCTTAAAGAGGAGAAATGGTTAGATCTAACCGACCCAGCAACGGTCAATCCAGTGCTACTCCTCAGGATGGAGTATTTATATCTGCCCAACAGCTTCTAGATCTTGTAAAGAATGCTCAGGCTGCCGGACCCGTCCCAGAGCCTACTCACCCTAAATTCGGGTTTGCACGATTGTGCAATGACTATACCAATTTGGGTGGGAAGACATTCAAGGGTTCCGAAAGCATCATAGAATTCTAAGCTTGGCTTAGAACATGAGATCGCATATTTTCCCGCATGAATCTTATTGATCTTCATCGAGTCCAAGTAGCTTCTAGTATGCTCCAAGAAAGAGCATTAGATTTGTATGAGCTTCTGACTTCTGAAATTATTGAAGCGGATCTTACTTGGGAGAAATTCCGGAAACGATTCGAATTAAAGCTTGTGCCGGAAGCTAAAAAGGTAACTTTAGCTCGGCGTTTTATTGACCTTGTTCAAGGTGAATCTTCTATGGCAGATTATGTCGCATCTTTCGAATCTCTCTCTAAATATGGGGTCGAGTACATTAATACCCTATTGAACAAAAATCAAAGATTTTTCTATGGCTTGAATAAGAATCTCAAAAAGCCATTACTTCTGAAATTAGAAGATGCTTTCGATCAGCTTATTGATATCGCTCTTCGACTTGAAGAGGCAGATAAAGAAAGTGATGTTGAGGTTGGGAGTGCCAAACCAAACTTCAACAACAACAAGAAGCGGCTTATTAAGTTCAAAGGCCCTAATCCTAACAAGAAAGGGAAGCAAGCAGCTTCGGTAGCAAAGACTCCTACCCCTAGTAGTGGGTAATGCTACAATTGTGGTTCTAAGGACCATTATGTCAATAGATGTTCGAAACCTCTATTTTGTTGTTATTTCAAAAGTTCGGGTCATCTTCTATCTTCATGTCCCAAACTTCAAGGCAAGAAGGAGGAAAAGCTTAATGTTGTGCAAGCCCCTAGTAACACTTCCCGTGGTCAAGGTATTTCTCATTCTATCCTTGATGGCATTATTATGTTTCATGATCATCCTATTCGAGTTCTTTTTGATACGGATGCATCTCATTCTTTTATATCAAAAGAACTTGTTGATACTTTTTCTTTAAGTGTTATGCCTTTAATGACTTCTTTGAGAATTGTGAATCCGGTTGGTGGATCCGCAACACTCGGTTTACTTTGTGAAGAAGTCGAGATTATTTTATGTGATTATTCTTTTCGAGCCGATTTGCATGTCATGCGTTACTTAGGCTTCGGAATTATTTTGGGAATGGATTTGCTTAACCATTATAAAGCCCATATCCTATGTCCTGAGTGGACTATTCATCTTCGACACCCTCAATCTGTTAAGCAGATTTCTATTGTTCCTAAAGATTTGGATTCCAACTTGGCAACGTCTTTATATTCCTTAAATCCTCATGATGACGATCATGATGATGAGGAAGATGTCATATCTTTTATTCACGTTGTTTATGAATTTTTCGACATATTTGAGCTCGTTTTAGGATTACTTCCTAGGCGAGCAATTGAGTTCCGAATTAATCTAATCCCCGAAACTCTAATAATCACTCGTCCTCCTTACCGTATGTCCAATAAGGAAAATGAGGAGATGCGTAAACAATTATCCGAATTGGAGATGAAGCGGTTTATTCGGTCTAGTTCCTCTCCTTGAGGAGCTTCTGTTATTTTTGTGAAGAAATCCGATGGTATACTTAGGCTTTGCGTTGACTACCGCAAGCTTAATGATCTCACCATTAAGAATAAATATCCCTTACCTTGGATTGATGATCTATTCGATCAACTTAGTGGTGCTAGAGTCTTTTCACAGTTGGACATAGCAATCGGTTTTCATCAGCTTCGTATTGCAGAGAATAGCATTCCTTTGACATCATTCCGTACCCGTTATGGATCTTATGAATGGCTTGTTATGCCATTTGCTTTAACGAATGCTCCAGCTTATTTCGTTGAACTTATAAATCGAGTTTTCAAAGACTTCCTCCATTGATTTTTTTCTCATCTTTATAGATGATATTCTTGTTTATTCTAAAACCGAGGAAGATCATGAAAAGCATCTTCGGATTGTGTTGGAAACTCTTAGGAGCAACCAATTGAAAGAAAAAATTTCTACGTGCCACTTTTGGCAATCTCGTGTGAAATTTCTTGGTCATATTATTACTGAATCCGGAATTTCTATGGATCCTTCGAAGATTGAAGCGATTCAAAATTGAAAGAGACCGGAGAGTGTGATGGAATTCCGTAGCATCCTTGGATTGGCGGGTTATTACCGTCGTTTCTATAGGACTTTGCTAAAATTTCCATGCCTCTTACTAGCTTGACAAAGAAGGGAGTTAAATACATTTGGTCAAACAAATGTGAAGCTTCTTTTTAGAAATTAAAAGAACTCCTTTTCGATGCTCCTATTCTTGTGATTCCCGATGGGAATCAAGATTTTATTGTTTATATTGATGCTAGTCGTGTTGGATTGGGAGCCATTCTTATGCAAAGGGAACGTATTATTGCTTATGCTTGTAGGCAATTAAAGCCTGCCGAGACTGGATATGCCACTCATGATTTAGAGCTCGCGTCCATTGTTTTCGCCCTTCGAATTTGGCGTCATTATCTTTTGGGAGAAAAATTTGTTCTCTACACCGATCACAAATATTTGAAGTATTTATTTTCTCAAAAGGAACTTAATTCGCATCAAATACGTTGGCTCGAGTTCCTTGCATCGTATGATCTTGATATTATTTATACTCCCGAAAAGGGGAATCGTGTTGCCGATGCACTTAGTCGTAAGAAACAGGCGGTTGTTTCTATGATGATATCCGAATGGAATGATCTCGAGACTTTATCCACCTGTGAGATTCGAGATCGTGAATCAAATTTATGTTCATCTCTTGTTTTATGTAGCCTTGAGGCTCATCCTTCTCTTTTAGACCGCATTCTTGAAGCTCAAGAGCGATTCTGAGTTGGCTCTTCTTAGCCAAAATTTTAGGGACAAAATTGATTTTGAAGGTTTGAAAGACTTTGATATTGATGCTCGTGGCGGTATTCGAAAATTTGATAGACTCATCGTGCCAAATATTAGTAATATTCGTAAAGACATTTTAGAAGATTCTCATCGTTCTAAATTTACCATTCGTCTAGGTAGTAGTAAAATGTATGCGGATATGAAGTGACCCTATTATTGGGATGGGATGAAATCTGATATTGCTAACTTTGTTAAGTGTTGCATGACTTGCCAACTCATTAAGGCCGAGCATCAAAGGCTCGGTGGGTTATTGCAACCTTTGGACATACCAATTTGGAAGTGGGATCAAATATCTATGGATTTTATTGACGGCCTTCCCCATTCTCATTCATGTCATGATAACCTATGGGTGATTATTGATAGGCTCGCCAAATCCGCCCATTTTATTCCCATTCGGTCCAATCGGATCGTACCTCTTTTGGCCAAACTTTTTATTAAAGAAATTGTTAAATTGCATGGAGTTCCTACTTCTATCATTAACGATCGGGATCCATTGTTTACTAGTGGATTTTGGATGAGTCTCCAAAAAGGTTTAGGAACGAAGCTTAATTTTAGCATCGCTTATCATCCTCAGCCCGATGGACAAAGCGAGCGTGTGAATCAAAATCTTGAAGATCTTCTTTGTGCATGTATTCTTGATTTTGGTGGAAGTTGGGAAGATCACATTTCTCTTATTGAGTTTTCCTATAATAATAGCTTCCAATCTAGTATTGGCATTGCACCTTTTGAATCACTCTACGGAAGGCCGTGTCGATCTCCTTCTTGTTGGCTTGAGGCCGGTGAGAAACTGGTTTTAGGTCCAGATTTTGTTCGTGATTCCATAAAAAAGATTGACCTTATTCGTCATAGGATGAAAGAAGCTCAAAGTAGGCAAAAATCCTATGTCGATAACGGAAGAAGGAAATTAGAATTTTCTGTGGGAGATTTTGTGCTTATTCGTGTTTCACCTATGAAGGGTGTTGTGCGTTTCAGTCAATCGAGAAAATTAGCACCTCGATATATTAGTCCATTTCCCATCACCGAATGCATTGGTTCCGTGGCTTATTGCCTTTCATTACCGGCTCAGTTTTCTGCTATTCATGATGTATTTCATGTCTCTCAATTACGAAGATGCCTTCGAGATTCCGATTTTATTCTTGAGCCCGGTGTTGTTGAAGAAATTGAAGTTTCGCCTAATTTGACTTATGAGCAACATCCTATTCATATTATTGTATCGGAGATTAAACGCCTTCGAAATAAAGATGTTCCTCTTGTGAAAGTTCAATGGTCTTCAAATCCTAAGGATTGCTCTTGGGAATCTAGAGAATTCATCGAGCAAACATATCCGAACTTACCCTCTCGTGCTCTTAGAGGTAAACTTCTTATTTCAAATTTGTTTTGTGTTGATATGCTTTTATGGTTGTAACTTTTTATTTTCTTCTTAAATATTGTGAGGACGCAATTTCTTTAAGGAGGGGAGTCTGCAACAACCCGCATATTTTATGATAGTATATTTAATATAGCATCGTTAGTCGAATTTAAGTCCAAAAGGCTACCTTTTGCAAACAGTCGAATTAGAACTCAAGACCACTTCCATTGAGTCCAAAATAGGGTTTGCGACCTTTTTGAGTATAATCATTGATATGTTTGGTGTTGATTAAAATTTGGATGTTTTAATTTAGGGCTTTGGGTTTGGGTTTCATCCCATTAACCCCAACTTATCAACCCAACTCCACTCCACTCCTCTTCATTCCTTCATAATATTTCCTACAACTCAAGCTTCAGTAAAAATAAGAGAAAAGATTAGAAATGGAAATTCGTAACCACTAGTTTCATTTGCAAATCCAAGTTTTACCTCCAAAATCCAAGAGAAGCTTATGTAAGCATCCTCTTCTTCTTCTCCATCTCAATCTCTCTCCAATTTCAAAAATTTCCCATAACCTAACTTATGAAATATTTGCTTATGATCTTAGAATGGAGCTTTTAGAGTTGAAGTTGAAGAGTAGTTGGTCTTCCTTTTGTTTTCAAGCTTCTCCTTTGTTGTTTTGAGTAAAAGGTGAGTTTTTGAACTCACATCTATGTCTATATCGATGATAGTTTTAGGTAGCGATTCCAAACATCTATTCCTCGTCCATTTGCTTTTGGATTGAATTGGTTTTATGAATATTCCAATTTTTGGTGTTTTGAAGTTAAATCTTAAAAAATCCTAGCTTTGATATTTGATCATGCTTTTGGTGGCATATCGAAGAGCCTATAGGGCTGGGTTGCTGATTGGCGTAAACCCCTAGCGCCTATCGCTCGACCGATTGCAAATTGTTTGGGATTTTGCCCCTTAGGGGCTAGGCTGAGAATACTGGAATTTCCAGTTCAGTCGACTGAACCAGTGGGTCAGTCGACTGAACCCGAACCCAGGAATTTTTCTGGGCCAGTATCAGTCGACTGACCCTATGGTTCAGTCAACTAGCCTGAAAACCGAAAGTTTCCAGGTCTGTTCCAGTCGATTGACTAATCTGGTTCGGTGGACTGAACCTGGAAACAGAAAGTTTCCAAGATCTGTGTCAGTCGACTGACCGCCCTGGTCCAGTCGGCTAAATCTGTTGTCTCTGCCTATTTTGCCTTTTGAGTTGGAATTTCCAATTTTTAATCGATTCTTATTTCTCCGATTAGTTGTTATCACCTTTGTTGAGTTTGATAACTTTTTTTTGGGATTTTTAGGGAATATCCATTTGGATGGATTTGGTATCGATTTCTTTAGATTTGATTCACGTCTTCGTATGTGAAATTTTGGTGATTGATTGTTTCTACAATCATTTCTGTGACTTATCATTTTGAAATACAAAGGTTTCTATACTAGTAGTAAATAATCAAACTCTTTCTCAAATATGATTTCAACTCTATTTTTAATACAAAGCTTGTTTATAACACCATTTTCCAATTTATTAGTATACATAAACCTTTACCTCATTTATTTGAGAAATCTAATTAAACGGCCTAGTAAAACAAGTGGAATGAAACACTTGTGTTTACTTCGTCGGTTAATTTTTGGACTTGTTTGATTGAAACTCTCGTGACAATTTTCGAGTGGAAATCTACAATTTGTTCGTAAATATTTAAATTAAGCCAGTGGTTATGGGACATGAAGCTAAACTCATCTATTTACTAGCTTAGTGTAATTCACACTTTTTATTGATCAATAATGATCATTTTGTGATTTAGACTAGCGATATGCTATGTCTCCTTATCCATGTGGGGGACTGTACCTCGTTTTATAGGGCTTTGTCTCATTTCTTATATAGGCTAACAACCTATTAGTTCTTTGGAGTTTCGAGTCAATTTTTATGGGCTAGCGACCCATGTTCTTTTATGGAGTTCGGTTCATCGGATGTACCGTTGTACTACGTTGTTGTTCCAGCTTATCAGGTTCAGCGAGCGTACCGTTGTACTACGTCGTTGTTTCGAATTATTTGAGTTTTAGGTTCCTCGGGCGTACCGTTGTACTATATCGTGGCACCGGCTCTATGGTTAGCGACCATGGGATAACGTCCCGTTTGTGATGCACGTGTTGGTGAGTTTTCATACTCCCGTTTATGATAGGCCTCCCCCTTTTGTGATTTCTAGATTTTTAGTTGATGATTTCTAGAATTTGTGATTCACCGATTTTGTGATTGGCATTGATATATTTGTCAATATTTGTGGTTTGGTGAATAAAATAATGAATATGACATTTTTTTCCGTGTTTTGAGATTTCTTGTGATATTGTATGATTTTTGTGTTCTTTCATGTATACTTGTCGCAGTATGGCATTATTATTATCATACATTTTTGTCATATCTCTTATTCTATCTCATTTTATCGGATATTTATAGCTAGACTGATCCGTTTATTATTTTCTTCTTAAATAATACTCGAGTCAGACCGAGATGTTACAAGTACTTCTGCTTGACTCCTTATCTGGGATCATCATCTGACTTTTGTCTAACTACATTAGATTGGTAGTTTTTGTTGTTATACATTTGAGATAGAGACTCCTTGATGTATACATATTCTTTTGTCTAGCACTTATATCTATTCTTTTGTGATATTGTGGATCTTGTTTGACCACTACTCTGATGTCCACTACTATGTGTTATATTCATATATGTTTCCGCCTTTGTGATATGAACATCTGTGACTAATTTATGTTATGCTTATTTCTATATTTGTTTTCGAAGACCACATAGCCTGTAACGACCCGAAATTTTCGATCCTGAAAATTTCAGATAGTTATGAAAAGAAGAAAGAGATAGAAGAAGAACAGATAACGTCAACAACTCACACACGCAGCGGATAAAATATAATAATAAATAATAACAGTTTATAAAAGAATGCTATATCTGTCGATTACATTTAATATACATTAGAGCTTCAAATTCATACAGTCACTGAATATATATTCAATTATCATGTCTCGGATTAACAATAATATAAATACAGCGGAAATATTCTATACGCTCTTGCCATCCAGCTCGCCTCCTGAGCTCCAGAACGTCCCTACCTGAAATCTGTAATACTCGGTCTGACCCGAGCATTACACCAAAGTAACACCCGGGTCAGGCGGGAAACCAGCGTGAGTAAACCCATCTAACATGGAATACAAAGCATTCAACTTATATATATAAGCCGGGTAACTCGAAGCAATTCACAAGCCACAATTTATTATACACATCACTTACTTCACATATAAGTTTTCTAAATACTAAGTTTTAGATTTAAAATAGTCTAATTCCTTTCAAAACACTTCATTCCCGCATATAGATTTCACGTATCAATCTATAAAATTCGAAGTGGTTTCAGATATTTCCTAATACCCGACCCCGGTCTCTTCGAGACTTGTGTCATCCTAACCCAAGTTATCCGAATGAAATATACAACATTTCATATCAGAGATATCAACCCATTCAAAGCATCCAATACCATTCAATCATCCATAAGCAAAGCTTAATCATATACAAATTTAATTAAATTGATCCGTATTGAATTTACTATCCTCATCCACTTAGATTCCTTCTTTCAAAATTAATTAGTTCCAAATCAATTAATTACAATTACATTCAAATAATAAACTTTAATTAATTTCACAATTTAATTATCCTTGACCCAAAATAGTAATAAATCTTTAACTACTTCACAAATTAATTAACTATATTAATTACATTAATCTTTAATTACCTGTATAATTAATTTCTCATAAAGAACTTAGTGTTGATTAATTTTCTTAGTTAATCAAATCTTTAATTACGCCACTAATTATATAAATTAATGACTTCCCGTTTAACTTTCAATTTATCCTAATTTAAATTAATTACTTTAATGAGACCACAGTATAAATCATTTTCGATTAAAGTACCTTTCATTTTACTTTATTCATAAATTAATTACTTCTTACTTAACTATCTTAATTAATCTCTTGATTAATTACACAAGTAATTATATTTTATTAATCTCGTTAAGTAATTATTTATCAAACCATCAAATGATTATTCTGAATTACTTATACTTAATTAATTAACTTAAAACTTAACTTATTAATTTATCCAAATCCTTAAAAACATTAAAATGAAATCATTCTCTTATTTATAACTTTAAATCTAAAACTATTCTAAAAACCCGAATACTTCGAGTCAACCACAATTAACTCGAGATCCAACCAACAAAGTCACATCATCAGTAGCACATCCAATCAATTCATTCATCCAACCAATTATTTAAATTTAACCATAAAATTTACATAAAAATCCAACAGAGTGAGATTTACTCACCTTTTTTTTTGCAATCCAAATCCAATCTCGACCATCTCTACCAAATTTGGACCTTGTATTAAATATTTACATGATTTTATTAATATTCGAACAAACCGAATAATTCATCACATTTTACAAATTCCTTAACTAATTATTTAGTTTAAGCCGTTTTTCTTAAAATAAAAAATTTAGTAGCTAAGATAATTTAAACAAGTTGTATAAAAATTTAACTCCATCACACATCATTTATTTATTTTTATTTTATTTTTTAAAATAGAACTGTTTTAAAATTCTCTGTTGAAATACAAAAAATTTACATATTTAAAATTATTCCTTTATTTAAATGAAATTAATTTAAATGCAAATACCTGCTGCCTTACCTCAACAGTGCCCTATCGAGTTCCCCCCCCCCCCAATCGCGATGTCGCAAGCTGCCCTCACCAGCCGCCTCCTCTGTCGCGATTCACGCGAGAGCTTGCTTTTCTCGAACGCGATTACTTCGATCACAATCCTCCAAGTCATCTCTCGTGCGCGGCTCCCCTATCCACGACGACGACGAAGGCCACCTTGAGATCTCGCCGCCTTCGCCTCGATCCTTCCCAATTCCCAAACCCTAGGCTACTACTCAATCGATCGACGATGGCTTCGAGAGAACGCGACCGTACCCCTTCAGTTTGCCGTGAATTCGAAATCCAAACTTCCATTTTTAATTTGAGTTTGATCCGGTTCGAAAAAACGAACGATTGATTTATTTTCTTCGGCCATTTTTTTTTTTGAATTCGATTTGAAACTAGAGGAGAAGAGAAGGAAACATCGGCCCTTTCTTTTTTAATTAAGGAATCGGCTTCTGTTTGAAGGTTATAGAGGAGGACGGGGATAAGTATCGATTTGGGAATGCTTCCCGAGTACGCGTTAAAAAAAATATCTCTGACCATATGTACTTTTAATTTTATTATATTATAAAACTTTCAAAATGTCTCGTTAAGCATAACGCGAAATCCCGAACCCCGAATCAGACATGCCGACAGGCGTTCATAAGGTTTTACCCGTATTCCGAACACAATGGAATGTGTTTCAGAGGCTAATTTGATTGTACGTGTGAGTTACAGAAGTAAACGATCAATTTAAATTAAATCGATTAAAATAGTTCTACGCGTTTCGAGCTGCCAGGGTCAAATGACAACTCCGATGGCTACGAAAATTGAAATCTGATAATAACTAACTATTACGGATCCAATGGAACTGGTTTCGTCGAATTCTGAGACTGTGCCTCGGAAGGCTATTTTCAAACTCCAATTTAAACGATATATTATTAACATTGAACAAAACGCTACCAAACTCAATTTCAACACCTTCACTACCTTCATTGCTATCAATATAAATTCTATAAGCCTTCAAATTATGTTTAACAGGCTTAAAAATCCTAGATTCAGCATTTTACCCAATTTCAAATTATATGATTCAATATTTAAACTATATAATTCGATAATTTAATTATTAAGTAAATATTGATATCTTGAATTTCAAGTTAAAATTAACTTTTAAATATTTAAAATCAATTAATTATTCCAATTTAAATTGTTAGAAATTTCGGGTCGTCACATAGCCACCGTGTAGTAGCTTTGAATTTTATCGGTATGTCGGATTTCCTCTTGAAATGAAATGCATGCTATACTATCTGACATCGGTACTCGCACAAAGCAATTACATGGATGGTCGCTCCTCGATAGCCTTATTCTTCATGTTAGTTGATGGCATTACTCCATAGTGCCCTTGGCTAGCGTGAGTATAGAGGTGGGGCGCCATGGTTATGCTTTATTTCTCACATGGAACATAAGTCATTTGGTAATGTTGTTTTATGATTGAAATACGATATATTGTTTATTGATGCTTATGTATTGATATTTTTGGGTATAGGTTTAAATTTTGGAATCAGATGAGATAAGTAGTTATAAGGCCACATTGTATAATAGTGGTATGAGTTGAATGAGGAGTAAAGGACTGGCATAATATTTGTTGTACATGGTGATCCCGATATTCATGAGATGATGAGCTTATATCTATAATTGACGAAGGAATCCCATATTTCTTCTTTGGAATTTTTTTACCTCCGACCCTAAATAAGTTAAACAAGTAGGCCCTTTAATATGTCTTTTTGGCATATGATAGTGGAATGGTAATTGACATTTTTATATGAAGTTTCCGAAGTGGTAAAAGAAAAAGATAATGTTTTAGGTTGTTTAAGATAATTCAAATTATTTTGGTTAAAACATCATATAAAGGAGACATTAGTAAAATAATAAAATTATGGGTTAAGATGTATACGAAAGAAGTTGGACCAAAGAGATATTTTCTTGGTATTGAAAGAATTGAAGACATATTCGAGGCAGAGTTGACTCGAAAAGTTTAGTAGTAGAAAAGAGATACATGATATTGGAATTTCAATTTATTGGACAAGGTTAACTAATTGATTGAAAATATTTTTGAGATAAATATGAAGATTTCTGTTAAAGGGCCTATAGTTCATTTTACGATAGCTTTTCGGTGACCCAGAAATACTACTATGTGATCTGCCTCGATGACCGGTCCATAGGAAATAAATTTGAATAGTTAATGTTTTCATTCTTCTTCTTTCTGTCATTGTGGTAGTGATCGAGAATGAAAGCGAATGATATTTAGGATAATTAGTTGTTTAATGTCATTGTAAAAGTAGGTTATTTATGATGATCTAGGTATGGGTGTTGTCGACCTGGTGTTGCCGGTTGTGTTACACTAATTATATTGTATGAATTGGATGGATGTTGTTATCTAAGAAAGTGATTGTTCTTCTATAGGTTTGGTGGATTTTTTTTCTAAGCGAGTGATTGTTTTTATATAGCTTAAATGGATGTTATTCACCAAGTAAGTAAGTCTCAACTTATTATATTTGTTTTAAGGATGATAGTTATAGATGGTCAATATTTGAGTAATAGTTGAAGCTAAAGGTATATAATTTGGACTGGATGTGACAAACATTTGGTGACATGTTCACAACGCTAGGACATCATTTCCTTTTTTAGATGTTCTTAGATATATTCTGGGTACGATGCTATCGTGACTGATTAATATTTTTTCATTTGATTTATATAGCAAGAAGCCATCTCTCTTGAGTTGTCCCATCCATAGTATGGAGGAAAAATAGACCGATAAAATGATATACGAGGAATGATACCATTGGTTGGTTTATATTAGAAATTGATTTAGGTATGGATTTTGGTTGTGAAGGATATCTTGGATTTGATTTGGTATAAGACTATATGAGGATGAGTATTTCCTTATGTTGGAAAAGTATGTAGAAATACTTAGATATTGATGGGTGTTAAGATCATATGAGTTTGTGTTATCTATGAACGAGATGAAGTACTTGGCATTCAATGGATAGGTGCGATGTGGAAAGAACGAAGATTTGACTAGAAATGTGATATTTGTAAGTAAAGAACATTCCAAATTGGATTGGTAGTATGAGTATTATGAAAAGTATCTCTGATTGGTGTAGATAAATAATTCCAATACTTGATTTTGAGTTTAAAAAAGATTGATACGATTTGAGTAATTGAAGAAGGGATGTTATAGATTAAATATATATTAAGGTAAAATAAGAAAGTAACATTGGTTGGTGTGAATTCAAGTGTTCTATGATAATTGAAGAAAATTTATTAGAAAGACTACGGAAAAGATATATAGCTTGCAAGCAAAAAAGATGCATAGGCGATTCTATGGAAATGGAATTTTGGAGGTTCAGATGTAACTTTGAAAAAAGAGCGCATAGATTCTTTTCAAACATCCCTCAGATTGAAAAGAGGCTGTTTATTTAAAGAAAATATTTTGGGGTAGCGACTTAAAGGTGTAGAGTGTACATTGCATATGAGGTGCATATGGGCAATGTCTTATATAGTCGATTCTTTTAAACTATGTCTCTATATTATATTATCACTTTTTCTTAGGTTAGAGTTCCACTTAGATTTAGGATTTTGACTACTATGTTTGAAATGATTGAATATGATAGGATTGCTTTTGTTGGATGTTTAGATGCTTGTCTGGTCGTACGTTGTAAAACCGTGGAAAGAATGTTTGGATAATTATGGAGGTGATACTTTAAGTATCAAAACTTGTTGGATATATGAAGAAGTGATATATAAGTGTAATGATACCACTTAAGCTAGATTGGAAATTTGGATAAGAGATATATAGTGTGCAACAAAATTCCCCGAAGCAGACTTGTTTGAAATGAGGATACATAGTACACAGAGATATCTATTTAATTTCAGACTCTCATAGTGAAAGGGATAAAATATAATATAAAACATGTACCCATAAATAAAAGTCATTTCAGAACATAGAAATATTGTCAAAAATTCTAAAATATCCCAACATATTATTAATTACCTTATTTAATTTATTAATTATTCAATTAATTCTTATGTTTCCTAGGTTAGCTCAAACATTAAGTATCCCTTACTATTGTATAATATCAAATTTATAAATTTAAATTTTAAACTCATTTGAATTATTTTAAACTTGAAAACTTTAAATGTCCATAAATTCTCCATTTAAACTTTTATTTCAACATATTAATTATGGAAATTGATCAGAAAATTGCCACAAACGTAATGGTTGTTTAATTTCTAACCTTGATCAAATTCCGACACTTATAGAATTTCCATGATCAAATTCGGACACCTATAGAATTTCCATTTCTAACCTTGTTATAATTATTTAAATTCTTATTAAATTTTACGCGGTGCTACATTCTCCCACCTTAAAGGGATTACGCCCCCGAAATCACCGAGGGAAGATCGTGTAACGCACACTCAATAACCATGTTATACAACCAAGTTATTTACAATAATCTACACAACCGCTTTCTCAACCAAAACTGCAATGTGATTATGTATGCAACATGCTATAGGTGAGCTCAATCCTAGCGTGAATGCAAAGTCATGACATACAGACATGTATACATCCTAAATATACATAAAATTATATATGAGTGCAAAAATAACAGTAAAAAATATGGTAACCATCTCCTACCATCCAATCTAGCAACCATGATGCAGCCAGATACCTATAGTTTTGGAGAGAAACATTTACCAGAGAATAGCTTGGGATGAGAAACCTTCACCTTTTCTTTGGTTCCCATGTACTTTCCACTAGGTTATCTCCCCATTGAACGCAAACCAACCTAACACCTTTGTTACAAAGCCTCTTAATACTGTGCTCCCCAATGCTTGCGGTGGCAAGAGGGGGAGAGGTCGATGCGCTCCATTTCAATATCAATTAAATGATCAGGCTCTACTATAGAGGCGATGTCATATAGACATATCCTCGAGTATAGAACTCGAAAGATGTCACGATCTGAAATCCAATGTTCGAAAATTGACACTAAATACCTCACTTGTATTCGACTGCCAAAGATTCAAACATCGAACTCCGGTTGGATGAAGCTTACAACAACATCAGGTGAATATAAAACAACGGAAACCAAATGAATATCACGCATTACATCACATATATAACATCAACATAATATCATTACTACATCAGTGTATCTTTATACATATATCCCAACTCCAACTAAAATATCATAATAGTACAACAAGTGATCATATATCAAAAAGTCTTCAAAGAAATGAAGCGATAGCGAACTTCCAAGAATTAAGCACCTGAGATCCCAAAATGCTTCAAAAATATCTCCAAAGCAAAGGCTCCACAATATTGCTAACACCAGAACACGGAAACCTGCTACTAGGCTGCCCGTGTAGAAATGAAACCTGCTACTAGGCTGCCCGTGTAGAAATTATAGGCACCCAGAGTTTAGAAAAGAAACAATAAACTCCGGGTCAGTCATGGGATTGGTATGAGTAAACAAAAACAGTTGCTTTTACATAAAACAAGATTCATAAAAGAAAATCTAGTATGCTTTTGGAAAATGAAACTACTATAAGACCTCCCCCATGCACACAACGCAATCACAGAATTGGAGGAGATTTCTTCTTATGATAGTCAAATATGTTTGATACGAGAAAAATTCTTTGATATTATTACTAGTGCATAGTGTGAAAACATTTCGAAAGTATAATATTAATCATAGCCAGCATAGACATTTCGTACTATGCCTACTATAGCTACCATCTAAACAGTGGTGACCACCATAAGTAAATGGTAGGTTATACAACTAAAACCGTACTGGGTTCGTGTTGGGAAATGGATTTCCAACAAATGGTCAGGCTAAGGAACTTCCTACTGCCGCATGGGTACGCCTCTGGCGAGACGTCCCGAGAACTTAACCATCTCTCTGCCAACACAAGGCCGGGTTACCTCTATAACTAGGTAACTACTACACGAATATGTCACTCCCCGGTCCTTTGGGACCTTTATCCGAGGGCCCTCAACCACAAAGTAACAACCGCACAGTAATGAGATTGAAGTAACCACATAGGTAAATATCTTGGCTCCATACAATGAAATTACCTTTTTCCGGAAGGAAATGACATACCCAAAAGGGCGTGACCCTCATAACCTTACCGCATCTTTCCTGTTTCGACCATTTTGGGGTTGTGAGGTCCGATGAGGTCTCGTCCACAAAGCTACGCTTTACACGAAAGCCATGCTTTGATCATAAATGATCAACGAATGATCATCAACACATAGCAGCACTTAGCATGCCACACTACCAAATTAGAAGTATATCGCCGATAACCTTCAATTACATAACCTCTGAGTTCGTACGTCTCAGAGAAGGGTGTTAAGCTAAGAGAATAAATTCTCCGCCACCAACAGATATGTAGTTGAAAGAAATCTGCTTTATATCTCAAAGTGTAGTGTCAGACACACAACCATACAAGTCTGTTCCGGGTTCGAACAGAGCCGAAGGCACTTCATCCAATAAAGGAAGAAGCCCTTGCAAATCCGGGTATCCACAATCCCGATCGGACTTCCTATCACTTAGGGTATCTCTATACCGTAGCTACTCGGTGCAGAGACAATCGATAGGTTATCCTATCGTTTTCGAAGACACCCGGTCTTCAACACCGGTCTTCAAGTGTTATCCATTTTGACGTATCACGATTCGGAATAGGACATATGAAACAAAGGTCCCCTCCCGGTTAAACCGAATAGCGATCGTTTAATTTTTTGAAACACGTAGATATATCAATTACATAGATTCACATTCAGGATTCGATGTGGGTTTCAGATAAACAACTGGAATCCGACTCCCTGTCGCATCGAAGTTTAAATATCGTTTACGAGCAAAGGAGTTTTCACATCAATACAGAATTTAAATCACAAATCGAAGTCCATACAGAATAATTCACATCACACAGTATCACAACCAAACAGAAATATCAATCCAGTGTGCAACAATAGTTACTTATTTCCAATCAATGTGAGTGTGATTTAATAAATTAACCACATAATTATTTTTTTAGATTATTTTAAATCAATGATTAATTTTGACAAATTAATTAAATCTTAATCCACTTGATCAATTATTTCTTAATTAATTATTTTTATTAACTGCTAATTATAATTAATCAACATAATCATCTAATTAACAATTCTTAATTAACAAATTAATTAGATACTTATCTATTAATTTACCAATCTTTAATTATAACTAGAGATTAATCATTCTTAATTAATTTCCAAACAATTAATTAATAGTCATTGTTTATCTTAATTAACATTTTAAAAATGTTCTTTAATTATTTCGAAAACAATTTATTTCTATTACAAAAAGCTTTAATGTTAATTAACTTTAATATTTATCTTAAATTAAATTATTTAGCTAAAGTATTAATTAAATTTCAAAACATTGTTAAATATTGCTGGGTTAATTAAAACTTTAAATTTTATTGGGCTAAACCCATTTTTTTGAAACAAACCCGAGCAACCCTAGTTTTCACTCGAGTCAAACTCGAGTTTCTCCCCTTCTTTTCCCGAGTTCTTCCTCTTTCCCCCTCGTACTCTCTTCTTCTTCTCTTTTTTTTTCTAGCTTCAGTTTTTACTTAACAACTACTCCCAGGCTCAAGTAATCGCGTACTAACCCGAAGCACGCCTTCCCTTTTCTCGAGTAATGACTCGAGTCACTTACCCTTTCAACAGCACTGACACCGCATCACCGTCGTACACACGCACGACATCGCGCAGTGCCTCTGGCGAACTCCAATAACTTCGACAAGTCACAAACATTCCCTGTACTTGAGATTAAAGCTCGATTCGACTCAGAAAAATCGAAATCAAAATTTGCCTCTTCGTTGCAACTGTAACTCGAGCCTACCCAAATGAAATTGTCTCGCCGCCGCTCCTCAGACCACTAGCGATGCCATGATTTCGGTCACATCACGTCAACACTCCATACTACCATACCCCATCATCACGTGCAACTCGATGCCTCCGAGGTGATGAAATCACTTTATTTACAGACACGAAAACAAACTCGAATATAACCCTAGATTGAACTCGAACCTCCATACAATAGAAAAATTATTTGCTAATTTTCCTGAAATCAATGACGTTCAACCTTGCTTCACGCAAAACTTCCACATCAAATATTGAATTGATCATCAGAAAATGATCAAAATGCATATTTTATTCGAATACGAACTACACTTGGAACACTTGATTAAAAATAATCATATTCATTTTAAAAATCATATCATTGTACGATCATTCAAGTTATATAATCAAATCAATGTTTTAAAATCCTTGGATTCATCATAAAATTTTGTTTTTACCGTAAAATTTTGGTTACGGAGTCAACTCTTCATGATCAAGCTTAATACAAATTCTAGACTGTGATTCTAGTTGGAACAAACTTATTTTGTTCAGAATTTTAAGCTTAAAGATATTGATATGAAGATGTTTGATTTGTTTCAACTCTAGCTGCCCTGAAATTAGAAATACTGGAATACAAAACCTCTTATTTGAGATATACAGCAACAAAAATTATTCATGAATCAACATATAAATACAATTTTTTTCGAAATAGATGTTTACTCACTTGGTAATAAGATTGAACAGAAAGCTTCTCTGGGTTGTGAAAAAAAAAACAGTTTTGATCCTTCTTCTTTTTTTTCTTTTTTTTCAGCTGATTATTTTTAAGCTTGAAAATAAAGTGATTTTTTATAATTTTTTCTCTGGCTTTACTATGTTTGTTTGAACGAAATGAAATGAATATGGGTGAGTATATATATATATATATATATATATAAAGAGAATCGTGTTTGTACTAAGGGAAGGTTTTAACTGGTGCAAGATTTTCTTTTAATCAGATTTTTTTTGACTAAGCAAAATTTAATTCGGCTGAAATGATTTTGTTACATTTGAATTGACTTGTTTTTGTGCTAAGCATAGATAGCATTAAATGCTATTGTTCCTATCTAAGTTAACAGATAATCTTATTTGATTTTTTTGTAAGTACAATTTTTGTTTTGTTTTGTAGATTTTTTTTCTTCTTGTCTACCCTTTTGTTTTGTTATTTTCTTGCATATGTCTTTGTTTTTTTGTTTCCTGGTTTATAATATCGTTATGCAACCTTGTATGTATTTCCTATGTTATTGTATAACCATATAATCTTATTACAAACATAATCTTGAATTTTTATTTCTATTTGAAGTTTAACAATCAACATTTAATTTATCACATATATTTTATTTTATGGTTTAAGACAATTTCTTGTTTGTTATATATTTTTTATCTTTATTTACTATTATTATTATTTATTTAAAACTTAAACTACCAAATATTTTATTTATATGCATATAACTTTGTTTTATTTAATATTAATAATATTTTATTTCATTTGAAACTTTTCAAATTAATTTCAAAAGTTCAAACAATTTATTAAATTAAAATTAAAAATTTTGGGATGTTACAAATATTCCCCCCTTAAGAAAATTTCATCCTCGAAATTTGAAAGAGAGAAAAAAGCAAACAAAGAGTATACGAATTCAGAAAAAAATAAGGAAATGGCTTACCAGTTTAAGCCGAGGTATCCACTCTGCAATTGGGATATGATTCCTGCATATTATCTTCGGTTTCCCAAGTACAATCCTTTGGATTGCCACTCCATTGAACTTTAACTAGTTTCACAACCTTGTTTCTCAATCGCTTTTCATCATGATCTACAATCTTTATCGGTTCTCTTTTAACTGTTAAATTGGGAGTGATTTTGAGATCCTGCTGAGCAGCTTCTTCAATAATACTATCTGGATCGTGCACATACTTTCGAAGACTAGAAATGTGGAACAAATCGTGCACGCCAGACAACCAGCTAGGCAACTATACCCGATAGGCTAAAGAACCGATCCTTTCCAGAATAGGAAAAGGACCAATATGTCATGGTGTCAGCTTACCTGTCTTCCCAAATCTTAATACTCCTCGCATTGGAGATACTTTGAGAAAAATAGTCTCCAATTTGAAATTCCAAATCTCTTCTCCTACAATCATAATAACTCTTTTGACGACTTTAAGCTGTCCTCAATTTCTTCCGTATAAAATCAACTTTCTCTGTGGCTTCTTTAATCATATCCGGTCCAAGAACGAGTCTATCACCTGCCTCAATCCAGCATGCGGGTGATCGACACGGATGACCATATAAAGCTTCAAAAGGAGCCATCTCTATACTGGCCTGATAGCTGTTGTTATATGAGAACTCGGCCAGATGTAGATGGTCCTCCCAAGATCCACCAAAATCAAGTATACAAGCACGCAATAGGTCTTTCAAAATTCGATTAATCCTCTCAGTCTACCCATCAGATTGTGGGTGATAAGCAGTGCTGAAATTCAGTTTTGTTCCCAATGCATCTTGAAATGCCTCCCAAAATCTACTAGTGAAGACCGGGTCACGATCACTCACTATGCTGCTAGGAATACCTTGGAGACGGATAATTTCTTTTACATATAATTCGGCCAAACTTGCAGCCGCGCGGGTAGGTCTCACCGGCAAAAAGTGTGTTGTCTTAGTGAAACGGTCTACAATAACCCAAATTGCTTCATTGCCTTTCCGAGTACGAAGCAACCGATCGATGAAATCCATCGATACTTGGTCCCATTTCCACTTGGGTACCTCTAAAGGCTGAAGTAAACCTGCAATTTTCTTTTGATCACTTTTAATTTATTGGCAAGTAGCATAGCGACTCACATATATAGATATGTCCATTTTCATCGTCTTCCACCAGAAAGTTCTTTTGATATCTCTATACATTTTATTAACTCCTGGATGGATGCAAAGCTTGGATTTGTGACATTCATCTAAAACTTCATGTTTCAGCTCCGGAATGTCAGGGACACAAATTCTGCCTTTTAATCCTATAACTTCTCTACTATCCATCTCAAACTAGTATCTTCACCTTGGCATATTCTTTTATAAATTCATCGAAAACTCATCTTATTTCTGTTGTCTCGCAATCCTTTTGAGAAGAGTAGGAGCGATAACAAGATGAGCAAGAATAGCATGCTTTCTACTCAAATCATCGGCAACTACATTGGCTTTTCCGGGCGTATATAGAATATCTAGGTCATAAGATGCCAGAAATTCCAACCAACATTGTTGTCGCAGATTTAGATCTTTCTGGGTGAAGAGATATTTCAAAGATTTATGGTCGGTGAATAATTCGAATTTTTCACCTAAAGAAAGAGATTTCATTAAGTATATTGTTAAGTTAATTTCGTAAATTGTTAAGAAAGCTGAAATGATTTTTTACGTAGAAGATAATGTCGTCATATTTTCAAAGCGAAGATAACAGCTAAAAGTTCCAAATCATGGGTTGGGTAATTTCTTTCATGAAGACGTAATTGTCTACTCGCGTAGGCAATTACCTTCCCATTCTGCATTAATACTGCACCCAGACCATCACCGCAAGTATCGGTATAAATAGATAATCCCTGATTCCCGTTGATAATAGCGAGAACAGGAGCGGTGGTTAATCTCTTCTTCAACTCCTGAAAAGCTTCGTCATATTTCGGAGTCCAATTGAATTTTACATCCTTCGTTGTTAGCTTAGTCAACGGACTAGCTATCTTAGAAAAATCCTGAACAAACTTCCGATAATAGCCTGCTAAACCACAAAAACTTCGAACTACTTTTGGGGTTGTGGGTTTTCTCCAATCAAGAATAGCAGAAATTTTGCTAGGATCAACAGAAATTCCTTCTTCATTAACAATACGGCCGAGAAATTTAACTTCTTTGACCAAAAGTGGCATTTGAAAAATTTTACGAATAGAATATTTCTCCTTAATATCTCCAAAACGATTCTAAGGTGCTCGGCATGCTCTTCTTCGGTCTTGGAATAGATAAAAATAACATCAATAAACACGAGCACAAATTTATTCAATACTTCTCGAAACACATGAGTCATAAGATCTACGAAGTATGATGGAGCATTAGTTAGCCCAAAAGGCATGACTAACCATTCGTAGAACATATTAGGATCCCTGAAAGCGGTCAAATGAACACAATCTTCGGTGATTCGTAGTTGATGGAACCCTTGGGCTAGATCCATCTTCGAAAAGAAACGAGCGTCGTGCAATTGATCAAACAGATAATCAATCCTAGGTAGTGGAAATTTATTCTTGAGAGTCAGCTTATTGAGATCGCGGTAATCTACACACAATCTCAGAGATCCGTCCGATTTAGCAACAAATACGACGACGGAACCCCATTCAGAAACACTGGGTCGAATCAACCCTTTTGCTCGTAGATCATCGGTTTGCTGAACTAATTCAACCTTTTCCCTGGGTGCCATCCTGTAACTTGTGTGAACGACAGGACGAGCATTGGGTACAAGGTCGATTCTGAATTCTATTTCCCGATGTGGAGGTAAAGATTTCACTTCTCCGAACACGTCCGAAAAATCTCTAACAATGGGTATAGACACCAGACTGGGTTTGGGATAACCCAAGTTATACTTCAACCCTTCTCTTTTAGGACTAGGGTCCTCACAAGAAATCTCGATGAAATCTCCAAATCCGGTTTTGATTGAAATCAATCGATTGTTACAATCCAATTTGGCTTCATATTTTGCTGGCCAATCCATTCCGAGTAAGACTTCAAACACGTTAAAGGAAAGAACAAAAGACTGATAGGGAATTGATAACAAGGATATGATATAAGAACGTCTCTACATTGAAGACAAAGATTCGCGGGACCCCCAACTGGATTATTTACGCATATAGGCTCATCAAGAAAATCGAGTTCAAGATTCAATTCATTTATAGCTTGTTGAGAGATAAAACTGTGTGTAGCCCCCGTGTCAAATAAAACTCTAACAATGCTATCATATATAGTAAGATTTTCTTCCAGAACTCCTTTTCCCTTTTCTTCTTTGGGAGATGCAGGTTGGTCTTTGACAGCATACACCTTGGCTGTCTGAGCTTGCTTCATGGTTGGGCAGTCTTTAACTTCATGTCCCATTTCCTGACAATAATAACATTTCCTGGGTCTTGCTTGAATGGATTGATTGACTTGTCTCTTAGGCTTCGTACATCTGCTAGAATAATGGCCCTTCTCCAAGCAATTATAGCAAGTGACATTCTCGGCTATGCTTCCCTGAATGCTCTTCTTTTTCTCCTTACCCTGCCATGGTTTCTTGCCTTGAAATTTCTACTTCTTCCAATTTTGATTGCCCGAATTTCCTTTCTCCACTGGGGCTTTTTGCATATCAAGCGTAGCATACCTGTATCCTATATCAACCAAATCTGAAAAGGATTCCTTGACGTGGCCAGTCATTCTTTCGTGGAATTTCTTATTCATCACATGAATAAATCTTTCGTTCTTCTTTAAAGGCGTGTTCACCAATTCCGGACCAAAATGAGACAATTCATTGAATTTGTTTAGATACTCCTCGAATGACAAACTCCCCTGCTTTAAGTCCATGAATTCTTGGTACATTCAAGAAATTCCAGCTGATGGCAGATAACGCTTCTCAAACACTTCTTTAAATTTCTTCCAAGTAAACTCGTCTTCTGGCTTATCTATAATAACTGTCTCCCACCATGCTAAGGCTTCCCCTTGAAGTTGCCAAGAAGCTATGGGTCGCTTCTGATCGTCTTGCAATTTTAGCCCTCTAAAGATTTTCTCATATGATCTGATCCATGCTTGAGCCTCAACAATTGACTTCTTGCTGGTGAACGGCTTACCACCAAGCCTTGAGAAATTCTTATATAAATCAGCCAGATTCGGCTGCTGCTGAATAGGTATTGCTGCTACTGCTGTTGGGGGAACTTGACTAGGTGCTGTGGCATTTCCTCGCCCACCAGCTCTTCCTCTTTGTCCGCTCATTCTTACTATCTGTAATTAGTAAGAAATTGGTTTAGATATACGGACGAAATATCTTAAGTAATATCAGCAGTTAAAAGGAAATAGACTAAGGAAATTTGGAGTTTCAGTCTTGGTTATACTCATTCTAGGGTATACTTCACCTTATCTCTAATGAGCCATCTAATGTGTTATACTCCGTAGCTAAATTTCTTACTAAACCTTCAGCTCTGATACCACTTTGTCACGATCCGAAATCCAATGTTCGAAAATTGACACTAAATACCTCACTTGTATTCGACCGCCAAAGATTAAAACATCGAACTCCAGTCGGATGGAGCTTATAACAACATCAGATGAATAAAAAACAACGGAAACAAAATGAATATCACGCATTACATCACAGATTTAACATCAACATAATATCCATTACTACATCGGAGTATCTTTATACATATATCCCAACTCCAACTAAAATATCATAATAGTACAATAAGTGATCATATATCAAAAAAGTCTTCAAAGAAATGAAGTGATAGCAAACTTCCAAGAATTAAGCACCCGAGATCCCATAAAGCTTCAAAAATATCTCCAAAGCAAAAGCTCCAAAATACTGCTAACACCAGAATAGGGAAACCTGCTACTAGGCTGCCCGTATAGAAATTATGGGCACCCAGAATTTAGAAAAGAAACAATAAACTCCGGGTCAGTCGTGGGACTGGTATAAGTAAACAAAAACAATTGCTTTTACATAAAACAAGATTCATAAAAGAAAATCCGGTATGCTTTTGGAAAATGAAACTACCATAAGACCTCCCGCCACACACACCATGCAATCACAGAATTGGAGGAGATTTCTTCTTATGATAGTCAAATATGTTTGATACGAGAAAAATTCTTTGATATTATTACTAGTGCATAGTGTGAAAACATTTCGAAAGCATAATATTAATCATAGCCAGCATAGACATTTCGTACTATGCCTACTAGCTACCATCTAAACAGTGGTGACCACCATAAGTAAATGGCAGGTTATACAACTAAAACCGTACTGGGTTCGTATTGGGAATTGGATTTCCAACAAATGGTCAGGCTAAGGAATTTCCTACTGCCACATGGGTACGCCTTTGGCGGGACGTCCCGAGAACTTAACCAGCTCTCTGCCAACACAAGGCCGAGTTACCTCTGTAACTAGGTAACTACTCCACAAATATGCCACTCCCCGGTCCTTTGGGGCCTTTATCCGAGGGCCCTCTACCACAAAGCAACAACCACACAGTAATGAGATTGAAGCAACCACATAGGTAAATATCTGGGCTCCATACCATGACATTACCTTTTTCCAAAAGGAAATGACATACCCTAAAGGGTGCGACCCTCATAACCTTGCCGTATCTTTCCTGTTTCGACCATTTACGGGTTGTGAGGTCCGATGAGGTCTCGTCCACAAAGATACGCTTTACACGAAAGCCATGCTTTGATCACAAATGATCAATGAATAATCATCAACACATAGCAGCACTTAGCATGCCACACTACCAAATTGGAAGTATATCGCTGATAACCTTCAATTACATAACCTCTGAGTTCGTACGTCTCAGAGAAGGGTGTTAAGCTAAGAGACTAAATTCTCCACCACCAACAAATATATATTTGAAAGAAATCTGCTTTATATCTCAAAGTGTAGTGTCAGACACACAACCATACAAGTCTGTTCTGGGTTCGAACAGAACCGAAGGCACTTCGTCCAATAAAGGAAGAAGCCCTTGCAAATCCGGGTATCCACGATCCCGATCGGACTTCCCATCACTTAGGGAATCTCTATACAGTAGCTACTCGGTGCAGAGACAATCGATATGTTATCCTATCGTTTTCGAAGACACCCGGTCTTCAACATCGGTCTTCAAATGTTATCCATTTCGACGTATCACGATTCGGAATGGGTTATATGACACAAAGGTCCTCTACCGGTTAAACAGAATAGTGAGCGTTTAATTTTTTTTGAAACACGTGGATATATCAATTACATAGATTCACATTCAGGGTTTGATGTGGGTCTCGGATAACCAACTGGAATCCGACTCCCTGTCACATCGAAGTTTAAATACCATTTACGGGGAAAGGGGTTTTCACATCAATACAGAATTTAAATCAAAAATCACAGTCCAACATAGAATAATTCACATCACACAGTATCACAACCAAACAGAAATATCAATCCAGTGCGCAATAATAGTTACTTATTTCCAATCAATGTGAGTGTGATTTATAAATTAACCACATAATTATTATTTTTTGATTATTTTAAATCAATGATTAATTTTGATAAATTAATTAAATCATAATCAACTTGATCAATTATTTCTTAATTAATTATTTTAATTAATTGCCAATTATAATTAATCAACTTAACCATCAAATTAACAATTCTTAATTAACAAATTAATTAGATACATAACTATTAATTTACCAATCTTTAATTATAATTAGAGATTAATCATTCTTAATTAATTTCCAAACAATTAATAAATAGTCATTATTTATCTTAATTAACATTTTAAAAATTTTCTTTAATTATTTCGAAATCAATTTATTTCTATTACAAAAAGCTTTAATGTAAATTATCTTTAATATTTATCTTAAATTAAATTATTTAGCTAAAGTATTGATTAAATTTCAAAACATTGTTAAATATTGTTGGGTTAATTAAAACTTGAAATTTTATTAGCTAAACCCTTTTTTTTAAACAAACCCGAGCAACCCTAGTTTTCACTCGAGTCAAACTCGAGTTTCTCCCCTTCTTTTCCGAGTTCTTCCACTTTCCCCTTCGTACTCTCTTCTTCTCCTCCTTTTCTTTTTTTCTAGCTTCAGTTTTTACTTAACAACTGCTCCCAAGCTCAAGTAATCGCGTACTAACCCGAAGCATGCCTTCCCTTTTCTCGAGTAACGACTCGAGTCACTTACCCTTTCAATGGCACTGACACCGTATCATTGTCATACACGTGCACGGCGTCGCGCAGTGCCTCTGGCTAACTCCAATAACTTTGGCAACATTCCCTGTACTTGAGATTAAAGCTCGATTCGACTCAGAAAACTTGAAATCAAAATTCGCCTCTTCGTTGCAACTGTAACTCGAGCCTACCCAAACAAAATTGTCTCGCCACCGCTCATCAGACCACCAGTGACGCCATGATTTCGGCCACATCACATCAACACTCTATACTACCATCCCCATCATCATGTGCAACTCGATGCCTCCGAGATGATGAAATCACCTTATTTACAGACACGAAAAAAAACTCGAATATAACCCTAGATTGAACTCGAACCTCCAATTTATACAATAGAAAAATTATTTGCTAATTTTCCTGAAATCAACGACGTTCAACCTTGCTTCACGCAAAACTTCCACATCAAATATTGAATTGATCATCAGAAAATGATCAAAATGCATATTTTATTCAAATACGAACTGCACTTGGAACACTTGATTAAAAATCATCATATTCATTTTAAAAATCATATCTTCATACGATCATTCAAATTATATAATCAAATCAATGTTTTAAAATCCTTGGATTCATCATAAAACTTTGTTTTTACTGTAAAATTTTGGTTACAGAGTCAACTCTTCATGATCAAGCTTAATAAAAGTTTTAGGCTGTGATTCTAGTTGAAACAAACTTATTTTTTTTAGAATTTTAAGCTTAAAGATATTGATATGAAGATGTTTGATTTATTTCAACTCTACCTGCCTTGAAACTAGAAATACAGGAAAACAAGATTTGCTCAGTGCACAGAATCATACAAAACCTCTTATTTGAAATATACAGCAACAAAAATTATTCATGAATCAACATATAAATACAAATTTTTTTGAAACGGATGTTTACTCACTTGGTAATAAGATTGAACAGAAAGCTGTTCTGGGTTGTGAAAAAAAATAGTTTTGATCCTTCTTCTCTTTTTAGCAAATTATTTTTAAGCTTCAAAATAAAGTGATGTTTTATAATTTTTTCCTCTGGCTTTACTATGTTTGTTTGAACAAAATGAAATGAATATGGGTGGGTATATATATATAAAGAGAATAAGGTCTGTACTAAGGGAAGGTTTTAACTGGTGCAAGATTTTCTTTTAATCAGATTTTTTTTTATTTTGACTAAGCAAAATTTAATTCGGCTGAAATGATTTTGTTACATTTGAATTGACTTGTTTTTGTGCTAAGCATAGATAGCATTAAATGCTATAGTTCCCATCTAAGTTAACAGATAATCTTATTTGATTTTTTGTAAGTACAGTTTTTGTTTTGTTTTGTAGATTTTTATCTTCTTGCCTACCTTTTTGTTTTATTATTTTCTTGCATATGTCTTTGTTTTGTTGTTTCCTAGTTTATAAAATCCTTATGCAACCTTGTATGTATTTCCTATGTCATTGCATAACCATATAATCTTATTACAAACATAATCTTGAATTTTTATTTCTATTTGAAGTTTAACTATCAACATTTAATTTATCACATATATTTTATTTTATGGTTTAAGACAATTTCTTGTTTGTTATATTTTTTTATCTTTATTTACTATTATTATTATTTATTTAAAACTTGAACTACCAAATATTTTATTTATATGCATATAACTTTGTTTTATTTAATATTAATAATATTTTATTTCATTTGAAACTTTTCAAATTAATTTCAAAAGTTCAAACAATTTATCAAATTTAAATTAAAAATTTTGGGATGTTACAAAGGATGTCATGGACACTCGTTAATTAGTGCGAATGCTCCACCCAATAAGCAAGTTTCCTCACCCTCTCTAAAATTAGGAAAGGCTCAACGAACAAAGGCACAAACTTCCCAAATGTACCAAACCTCCTAACCTCTCTAAGAGGAGGCACCTTAAAGAATACCATGTCCTTAACTAAAAACTCCAATCCATTTCTTCGCCAATCAGCATAGGACTCCTAATGGTCCCGTGTGGTCTTTATTTGCCGCCTAAACACTTCTACGTTCTCCAAGGTCCTCCAAAATACATAATGCAAGCCCTTAACTAATCTTCTAAAATTCTTGTTCACCCTTTCCGTCTAAACATCGGTCTATGGAAGGTAAGTGGTGCTAAGATCGATATTCGTTTCCAAAGAAATTGCAAACTCCTCCAAAATTCTCTAGTGAACAAAGGGTCTCTGTCACTGACAATGTTGACTGGAACTCCATATAGTCGCACCACTTCCTTGACATAAATTTGTGCTAGAATGCTACAATCCTATTACTCCTAACTGGAAATATGAGCTAATCTACTATAACCTAAGTAGCATCATTGCCCTTTTCGAATCCTATGCAACCCATCTATAAAGTCCATCGATATATGTTCTCATATCCAAGTCGAAGCTTCCAATGGTAATAATAATCCTCTGTGCTTGCCTTGGTTATCCTTAATCCTTTGGCACGTTAAACATTTATAAACTTATTCAACGACTCTCCCTTCAACCTTGACTAATTAGAAAATTTTCTTTATATCCCTGTACATCTTATCACATTCAGGTGAATGGCGACCCTCCGCAAGCTTTGGGTTTAAAGCATTCTAATCCAATTTCATTGCTAACTTCCAGTCTTACCCTTCGTTTATAGCTAGTTAAGTGTCCTTATGAAATTTCCATATTTACGATGTTCATCGATGTATACATTTAATCAATTGTTTAATCCCATCCATAAAATTAACACAGTGATAAAACAAGAACAAATCTTATAACATATCAACCAATTTAATTTCCTAAAGAAGACAACTAGCGATTACGACCCAAAAATTCTAAGAGAAAATTTCACTGGAAGCTACCATCATCAGCTGGTGTTTACTGACATTTGGGCCCTAATGCTCTTACTAAATTAAGATTGACATTCCTAGAATATCATTCCACTGTCACCCACCTTTCCTAATTTATTTTCTTAGTTCTGATAAATATCCGTTACCCATAATAACTGTCATTAGTGTTAAAATTGGTAGTCTCTAATCAATCCTAATTTAATCTCTTTCAATCTATCATCAATTTTAAAATACGCTTATTATGAGTATTCAATCCTCCATTAATACCACATTAGCTTCGTTAATCGGTCCATTATCTAATTCTCTTTTTTTGTTTATTAATTAAAAATTTGTTTCCCATTAAATCTGTAATTGATGTCCATAAATCCTAGTCCTATAATTGCTACACTGTTTATAATTAATACAAATACCATTGTAAAGTACGCTATTTATATGTTTCTTATTTATAATTATTAATTGATAAACAAAAACATTCCTTTTCATGTTTTATTTTATTAGAGCCAACCTCCTAGAAGGATTGCCATTATAATATTCCATAAATTAACCACAAGTGATATTTTTGCTTTGTTTGAAATTACAAGGGATTATTTCCTTTTCTTTTATTGAAATAGACAGTGTAAACTACAGAAAAGATTATCCATATCTCACACGTCTCTTTCCATTTGGTATATTCCTTGTCAATTCAAACGCTGCAATTTTATACATTTAAGGAATTAGATAATTTACAGAAATTACACAAAACTTGCTCCTAATAAATAAAAATACAGAAATTCGCTTTCCAAGAGCAACCTAACTTACAACTCAATTATAGATATGGAATATTCTTACAATTTTATTGACATCTTATAAATAAAAGCTTGAGACTAATTTTAAATTTTAAGATCAGGTTGTACATACCAATTTTATATTATTTATATCCTAAAACCATTAATCTTTCTTCCATAGATATTGCTCCCCATCATCTCTATAAAATGTAAACCTAGAAACCCACATTACGCTAGTATGCGACATTTGAAATTCAAACTTGCAAAAGAATTTGCATATCTCGAAACAAGACTTTTAAGCATAATTTTCAAAAGAATTTCCAACTTTCAAAAATAGTTTGGGGAATTGAGTTCCTAAAAGTATCTAAACATCATATTTTATTTTATTCCGTATATCTTTTCCATTTTTATTAAACATTTGAATAGAACTTTCCAAAAATAATTGGACCCAACTTTCATACTTTCCAAAACATTTACCATTTTATTCTTAACCTCAAATTTAAAGGTTTTAAAATTGTTTAGTAAAATAATTTCCCTTCTTAAATACCTTTACCTCAAAGAATTACTTCTTTCAAGTAGGGTCTTTAACCCAAAGCATTGAAAAACTCAATTATTAAACCAAATTATCAAAATTTCAAAAAGAATTGCTTATTCCCAAAATGAAGCAAAATAACTTTCCTTTCCCAAAACATTCTACGTCAAAGATCTATTCCTTTAAAAGTTGGTATTTTAATTCAAAATATTCAAATATATCTTCTAGGACTTTAAACAATGAAAAGTGGAGTAGACAAAGATAACATCTATCGTATTATTTTCCTATCCTATTTTCATCACTTCTCTCTTGCATTACCTTTAACAAATTTACTAACCTTATTTTATAAGTTAATAATGATATTCATGTCCAAATCTTACAATATCACCTCTGTTTATATTTCTCTTATTTAATGGGCTTCTACATCATTTTTAATCAAGTTCCATTTCCGTTTTAAATAAAAGAATTTTAAAGAACTTCCAAAGTTATTAAATAGGAAAAATCATCAAGTCCCACTTACGCTCTATTTTACATTTTTTTCAAAAAGAAAAATAACTTTGTTGAAAATCTTTAAACCAAAAACTTTTTGACCAAATCAAAATTTTAAACTTAAGAGTTTCGAAAATGAAAAACCCTTTTTACCTAAAAAATTTTATGCACAAACTTTTGCATTAATGAATTTTCTAATTTATGAATTTATAAATTTCCCATTTTTCTTTCAAAACAACAACTTCTCAATATCCTTTGAAAAACTTATTCAAAACATTTCAACGAAGCTTCCAAAAATCATTTTTATCAAATTGTTTCATATGTGGTTGGATTTTTATAAATTGACTTTAATCGTTATTTCAACTGAATTTCCTTCTTCAATCATCCATTACTTTAAAATGTTTACAACTATACGACCTCATAATGTCTAATTGCTACCTAACATGCTTATTTACTATTCCTATAAATGTCAATTGTCCATAATAAATGATTATTATTCTAATCGAACAATTTCTAAAGACATTTATTTATTCATTTCAATCTTTCTTATTATCTTTCCATAATTTCCCTTATAATCTTTTTAGTTAACCCAATCATATCCTTATTAAATTCTTGAACTCCCTATTTATTTCATATTTACTATCATATTAATTTTAGAGTTACAATCTTTCCATCTACATTCCTTACAATATGACCTCCGTCGCACATTCCTTGCCCTGTTTATTTTTCCAACCTATTGTCCCATCGCCCATCCTTTCGGAATATGGTCGCGACTACATCTATAGTTGGAATTTATAGAGTAAATGCAAATTAAGAGAGTACGTGTATGTGTATTTACTTATAGTTGATTTTTGAAAAATACTTTCACAACATGTACCCCACTCATACGTATACCTATCCCCATTGATTGGATAACCTAAGCTTTGATACTAGGTGTACCAACCCACCTTGAAACAAACCTAAATCCCGACCAGAAAAGGCCCATCCAAACTTAGATCCATTCTAAGACTGGCTGTTGGTTGGTGAAATTTAAAATAATAGACAAAGAGCTATCTATTTAACTTTCAGATTCTCACAACGGAATGGGTAAACTATAATAACAACACATGTAACCATAAATAAAAGTCATTTCTGAACATAGAATATTGTCCCAAGGTCTCAAATATCACAACATAACCACTATAATCATAAGTATCAAACCGATAATAACAACAAACATAGTTGGTATATGGTCACATGACAAATAACATATGAAAATGATAACGGATAAACAACTATCACAATCAGCATTGCCACCTCTGCTTCTCCAATAATCCTTGTCTCCCTTAATCTATTTTTTTGAAATAAGGAGGGAATCAGAACAACAAAGTCCGATGAAAGAAATTTCAAGTTTTACCATAATAGTAATCTGGGTCGTATCATTTGAAAAATTAATATGCCTTACGTAAAATCATAACATATGTATAACTTCATCTGTAAGCCCAAAGGCTCTTCCAGTCCAACCACACAATTCGAATGTAACCAGCATTACAATGTAAGAGTAAGTACCAGAACCACTTAATATGTTCTTAATGGGAATTAGGTAGATTCTAACCATTTAAGACCTATAAAGTAGGCATGTCCTCTTCATTTTAGACCTAACCTAAGGCGGGTCCCTACGTGGTTCTCTCAAACAAATGCCATAAGAAATCCCATTAGGTCAACTAATAATTCTCGTAAAGGAAAGAGGTAGATCCTACCATAGCCACTTAATACCTCTAGTCCAAAGCGAGCCCCATTTAAAGATTTCACCTATCGTATTAATAGCGTAACTTATGACCCATAATCCAATCGTGATATCTCAGATTATTCCAACTATTCATATGCACTGATAACCGAATTAACTAGGTAGATTTGCCCTACATAACTGATACTAACCTTGCATCCAACGGGGTTATTTATTATAGACGATGTCTCACATCAGTTCGTAAAGCCACATCACTGTTAGCCGAATTTAACTGGGAAACTTTTGTTTAACTTTGGACTCACCTTGCATTCCTATAACTTAGTCATACTTCATATGTATACAAATTTTAAACATATACCATCCTACAAAAATAATAATTAGGCCATATAAGGTAACCCCATTTTACGCCTTTAATTGGGGATTAATTGTCTAACTTACATTAACTATCTTTCTACAAATTAATATTATCTAATTATTCTAATCATACTGCTCATTACACTCAACACATTATCACCAATATGTAACAAATTTTAATAATCAGTACGTTCATATTATACGTACATACACTCAGTAATTAAGATCTAATCATTACGTTCCAACAATCGATAATAATTCACTTACAAGGTAATTTGAAGTATCAATCTCATACAAATCTACAATTCCAACAAGAACAGCTACTGCCTATGGCTAAACAAAAATAGACATATAACACAATGGAATATCATCAAGCATGTCCCATATTAATATACTAGAATCACCTTTCTATTTTGGAGAAACGTATTTCACAAATAGTTCTCTTATGTCCAATTCAACCTTTGCATGCTTTACTTAGGGAATGAGAAAGGAATTCTTTATTTATTTAAGTGATAGAAAAAGGCGGTGTAAACTACAAAAAATCAAATCCATACTTTGTACACCATTTCTAATTTATTTACTTTTGGAACCCTTTAACAGTACCAATGAAGACAAGAGATAATAGGTCAAACATACCATTGATCATCTAATTACAATAATTGATTCAAATCTAACATGCTAATATAAAAACAATTACAATTCCAGCATATTCAAAGATTGATATTTACCTAGATAAATTCTGGGGTTCTATTGTTTTAGGGTTTTGCGCTACAAAATTTCCGAAGGTGTATATCAAATCCAAATAAATACAACATGGGTACTAGAATGGGAAAAATTGAAATTCTATTTATAGAAGATTCCTTATTAAGATTGGATCTAATTTTTACTACTCCTAAACCCCTGTTAGATCTTCCCTTTTCTACATATATAACAAATTGTATGTATACATAGATTAGATTTCAGAAATTAGAAGATAGGGAGGAGAAAGATTGAGAATTTAATTTAAATCAAAGATTAGAGCTTAGAATTATTTACTAAAAGTTTAGTATTTTTGAAAACCTAAGGGAAAAGAAATTGATAGAGCTTCACTGTTGTTACAGAATTTTATGTGAAAACGTGGGCGGTCTAGGAGTTTGTTTATAGAGGTAGTGTGACGACCCGTCTCCTTGACCCTCAGAAATCGACACTAATACATCCACAGTATTCACGAGCCGTAAATCCAAGTGTCAGGGAGGCAGATTATCAGGGGTGTAAAGAAAATAAAGATAGAAGATAACACAATAATAGAATCTCACATCGCAGTCAACGTTTTAATTATACATAAACGATCAGAGTCAAATACAAATCCAGCTGGATAGTTATAACTGGCTATCCGTACATATGCTGAGAAATACATACAACATGACACAGCGAAAAATGGGTAGATATCTACGTAAGGTACTTCAGCTTCATAGCTCCAAAAGACTTCTCCAAAATGCTCCCCAACATGCTCCTAAGGTATCCTGACTACACGGCTGCTCGAAAAATAGGACACACAGAGTTTAAAGGAAAAAACAAACTCTTAGTCAGTCATGGGACTGGTGTGAGAACTCAAAGTATGGTGTTTTGAAAACAAAAGGCTATCTTATAAGACCACGCCGCACATAAACACGGAACGGGTTTTTACCTTAACAAAAACTCTTCATTACGTAAAATTTGAGGATATTATTTTTGATGACTTTCTTTGAAAACATTTGCAAATAAACTTATTAATCTTAGTCGAAATTGTTATGTTGATTAAATTCCAACATAATAGGTTTACAATCAAGTCCGTAGGTTCTTATTGGAGAATGGATTTCCATACAAATCACTAGGTGAAGGGACTACCTTCCGATGGGTACACCTCTAGATGGATGTCCCGAGGCACAGAACATCTGCCTTCCACCAACACAAGACCGGCCTACATCTGTAACTAGATAGTAACGAATATGTCATCCCCCGGTCGTTACCGACCTTTATCCGAGAGCTCTCTTTGCATACATCCACATTAATTTACATCTCGAACGTCATAGCGGGAAGAAATATATCTATAAGGGGATGATCATACCCTACTTGGGAATGACCCGCTTAGCCTTGCTGCATCTAACCTTGTTTCGGTCATTTCCTATTGATGAGGTTCGAGACTACGGTTACCTTTTCACGTAGCACATTTTCTTTCACTTTGAATGCTACATTGTCATTCCGCATTCACACGACTGATTTCTACAAACGTATAACTTCCTGAGCTCATATGTCTCTGGAAAGGGTGTTAAGCTAAGAGAAGGCGTCTTCTCCGCCACCGACTGATATACTTTTATAGAAACCACTCATTATGATTTGGAATGCAAGGTCAAACACTCATCCATAAAAGTTCGTTCTGGGACCGAACGAAATCGAAGGCACTTTCCTCGGCCATTACCAGGCGAGAAGCCCTTCTGGTTTTGAGGTTTTTCATAGCAAAGAGACCACTTCTACAATATAGTGAATCGAAAGTTTATCCCCAATTAATTAACAAGTAGTCCCTCGTTATTATTCGTCTTAATATCTCCGTCTTCAAATATCTTCATTCTTCGAACACTTAAACTGGTTCGAAGTGGTTTTTGGATAGGAATCAACTAAATCCGACCTCGGTTCTTTTGAAATCCAATCATCGATAAAAATGATGTTATTAGGTGATTGTTTTTCGATTCATTCATTTTCCCTTACCAAAATATCTTCGAGAGATATATATTTTCAAAATATTCATTTAGTGAATACGGAATCATTTAAAACTCTTTTTGAATATTTCTCAAATCATTTTTTTAAAAGTATCTTTTGAGAAAATAGGATTATAGAAATTATTCTACTTTTATCCAAAATCAACTTCCGTATTCAATGAGTGCTATGGGAGGCATAACGGTGAGATGACCTTTTAAATTCCACGAATAGGACAAGTTCCATCTTCGGATTTTAATAATGAGTATATGAAGATTATTTCTATAAAATCCAAATTGAGCATTTAAGATTTCCTTTCGATATGTTCCACCTCTCGCCTAAAAGAGAAAACTGAGGCCATGTAAGTTTAGGGCCCTGGTTGCTCCATCCCTAACCTTAGTTATACATCTTGTTTCCACTTTTAGATCTCACAGGCGGAACAAATGTACTAGTCGTTTCTACATACTCATTTTCCCTTTTTAAATCACTTAACTATTTGTTTAACCATCTTTAAAATAATATTAAATTGTTTAAATTTCTTTTGAAATGCTTTATTATTTACTTAAAACATTCACTAAGGATTTGGGAAAGAATTGTTAAGTTTTAACCTTTGTTTCAAAAGTTATTGAAAAGCGTTGCGAAAAGTGTTGCAAATAGTGTTACAAAAAGTGCTTTAAAAGCTATATTCTTCAAAACAACTTTTATATCATTTAGAAAACCATCTTTCCAACTTAAATCACTTTTAAAATATTTTCAAAGATTTTTAGAATTTATTTTATATTTTTAAACCATTTATTTTATCAATTTTCAATTTTGGTGATTTAGTGTAAAAACTTGATTTTTTTTTTTAAATTGATTTTGCTATATTTCAAAACATACAAGATGAAATCTTGATTTTCTTTTTTTATATGAAAGATACGGATATAAGGATTCGTAAAAATTTTACTTCAACGAATTCCGAATTATATTCCACTTCTTATATTCATTTAAACTTTTGACGCGAAAACACGAACTACCGTTACGCGACCCATCAAGTTTTATGCGTATTTTGAGATTTGTATCCAAACTTTGCCGAGACAAGTTTAAACACTTAGTAATCATTTCTAAAACATATTCAACCATTTTTCAAAGATATAAATGATTTCATATCACAATTCATTTCTTTTGCAACGTGATTTTCATGTGATTTTACGTCGTGTAAATATGTGACTTGTTTCAACATATATATTCAATACAACTAATAAACATCCAAAACAATATTTATAATTATTTTAACATATTCTAATATGTCATATGAACTTGTAAATCAATTTAACAACTTTTTCTTTACAATGTCACATGATTTTCATTTATGTACATATTTGCTTACTAACTTTTGCAAATGACTTAAGGGTGGTTGCTTTCTTTTTCACACACTAATTAAACATCATTATTGACATCCAAACAACATTTATAACTTGAAAAACATCATATAAACATTTTCTATTTAACAATTTAGAGTTCTCACCTTTTGTCACTTTCAAACTAGTTTTAAACTTTTCTAACTTTGCTAAATTTTGCTTTAAGCTCTTCAGAACTTGCTAAGCTTCCGCGTACTTGCCTTAAGAGGCCAAGACCATGCTTGAAAGAAAATTCTTACCTCGAAGAATTCCAAACTATATTCTACTTCGTATGCTCATTTGGACTTTTGACGCGAAAACACGAAATACCATTACGCGACGCATCAAATTTTAGGCGTATTTTGAGATTCATATCCAAGCTTTGCCGAGACAAGTTTAAACACTTAGGAATCATTTCTAAAACATATTCAACCATTTTTCAGAGGTATAAATGATTCCATATCACATTTCATTTCTTTTGAAAAGTGATTTCCATGTGATTTTACGTTATGTAAATCCATGATTTGTTTCAACATATATATTCAATATGCAACAATAAACATCCAAAACAATATTTATAATCATTTTAACATATTCTAATATGTCATATGAACTTGCAAATCAATTTAACAACTTTTTCTTTATAATGTCACATGATTTTCATTTATGTACATATTTGCTTTCTAACTTTTGCAAATGACTTAACCGTGGTTGCTTTCTTTTTCAAACACTTATCAAACATCATTATTGACATCCAAACAACATTTATAACTTGCAAAACATCATATAAACATTTTCACTTAACAATTTAGAGTTCTCACCTTTTGTCGCTTTCAAACTAGTTTTAAATTTTTCTAACTTTGCTAAACTTTGCTTTAACTCTTTAGAACTTGCTAAACTTCCGCGTCCTTGCCTTAGGAGGCCACGACCATGCTTGAAAGGAAAACTGTGCTCGGCCAAATGGAGGAAGGGGGGACGTGAGCAATAGAAGAGGGAAGGAGGCGTTTTGAAGTGGTTCAGACGGTGTTTTGTTGATATTTTCTTTATTTTATTTTTGGGAATATTTTGGTTTAACTTTGTTAAGGTTGGAAGCCATTAAAGGAGGTAAGAAAAAGCTTGAAATTTTGAGATGAAGAAGTGTAGAAGGAAGTGAGAAAGTGGGTTTGTATTTATAGAAAATATGTGAGAGAAAAATATAGATTTGTGTTTTTACTTAAATAACCTTCCTTAAGAATTAAGTAAATTCAAAACTTACCATCCACATCACATCACTGTTTTAAAATTAAAATACTTTAGAGTTAAGTAAAGAATAAGAATGATTACTTTACTTTATGTCACATTTCTTTACTTTATGACACATTTGATGTGACATGTGTTTTGTCTTTTTTAGTTTGCTTTTGCTAATTACTTTCTAGAATTTTCTAAGTGTGATTATTAAAAGAAACCTTGTTTAGTTAATTGTTAACTATCTTTATATGTTAACATATTTATTAAATTGTGTACATAAAGGTGCAACAACGTTGCGACAACTTTAAATTGACAAAATGTTGATTTTTAACAAAATGTTCTACGGTCATATTTTGACGTTTTATTTAAACTATTTATTTATGTAAACCAAATTTAAAAATAAGTTTGTATAATTTCATTTACAAATATAAACACTCATAAATAAATTAAAATAATTTATTAAACCATTTAAACTTACTTTTCTAAAATCAGGATTTTATTGCTTTTGTCAATACTAGTATGACCCGTGTTTTGCACACGGACTGTTATATTATTGTAAACGGAAGGACGGACGTTTTTGGAATTTCAAAAAGACACCGAGTAAATTGGTTCAATGAATTTTCTTTATTAATAGTAAAGATAAGCAAATGTTACTATTTTTATGTATATTTCTATTTCCAAATCCTACCTAATATTATTTGTATCATATAACCTTACTTATTTTATATTTAAAATCGCTTTAAATGTTATATTTTGAAGTGGTTAAATTTTGGTTCATTACATTCTCCCCTACTTAAAAAAATTTCATCGTCGAAATTAGATAAGAAGAAAATAGCTCAAAAGGAAATATATATTCAATAAGATGGAATATATACAATAAGTGATTACACCACCAGCGGCGAGTACACTCAAACGATAGATAAAGTCTATACATCGATCCTAAACTCGGGATATGTTTTCTCATTCTATCTTCTGTTTCCCATGTGCAATCATCATCATCCCCGCTCCATTGAACTTTTACCAACCTTACAACCTTCCTTCTTAATCGTTTCTAATCTTGATCCACGATTCGAACGGGTCTTCTAATAACCACTAAGTTTGGTTCTATCTTCAAGTCATCTTGAGCAACTGTTTTTGTGATTTGTTCTGGGTCAAATATATGCTTCCGTAAATGTGATACGTGAAAAACATTGTGTACACCAGACAATCTTTCAGGCAATTGTACTCGATAAGCTAGTGGGTCGATTCGTTCGAGAATGGGAAAAGGTCCAATATATCGAGACGCTAACTTTCTAGCTCTTCCAAATCTTACTACTCCTCTCATTGGAGAGATTTTCAAAAAACTGAATCTCCAATTAAGAATTCCAGATTTCTACGCCTTCGGTCTGCATAACTCTTATGTTTGCTTTGGGCTTCTTTTAGCTAGCTTCTCGTATCATATCTGGGCCAAGCACTAACCGATCTCCGGTTTCTATCCAACATGCTGGCGATTTACATGGACGACCATACAAAGCTTCATACGGTGCCATACTGATACTAGCTTGGTAGCTATTATTATAGGAGAACTCTACTAAATGTAAATGATTCTCCCATGAGCCTCTAAAGTCTAGAATGCATGCTTTTAATAGATCTTCCAAAACACAGCTGACTCTTTTTGTCTGTCCATCAGTTTGAGGGTGATATGCAGTGCTTATACTCAGCTTGGTTCCCAAATCTGTCTGTAATTCTTTCCAAAACTGACTAGTGAAGATTGGATCACGATCGCTTACTATACTGCTTGGAACTCCATGCAATCGGATAATCTCCTTCATATATATATCTGCAAGTCTTGCTACAGTTCTTGTTGGCTTAATTGGAATAAAGTGTGCAATTTTGATTGATCGGTCTATGATAACCCAAATGCCTTCATTTCCTTTCCTTGTTCGGGGTAAGCCATCAATGAAATCCATGGATGTTTGATCCCACTTCCAAGCTGGAATTTCTAGAGGTTGAAGTAATCATGCCGTCATCTGTTGGTCACTTTTGATTCTTTGGCAATTTTCACAACAGCTCACATAGATAGATATGTCCCTCTTCATGCTTCTCCACCAAAATGTACGCATCATGTCCTTGTACATCTTATTTATCCTCGGATGAATGCTAAGTTTAGTTGTGTGGCATTCAGTTAATACTTCTTGCTTAAGATTACCAACATCTGGAACGCAAATTCTTCCATTTAACCGCAGTACTCCATGGTTGTCTATTTTAAAGCTTGAACTCCTTCCATAGTGTATATCTTTAATAATCTCCATTAGGAATCGATCTTCTTTCTGCTTGCTAGTTATTTTCTCCTGAAAAAATTGGAGTTACTACCAAATAAGAAATAGTAGCTAACTTCTTACTCAATGCATCAGCTACTACGTTGGCTTTCCCGGGCGTATATAGAATATCTAGATCATATGACGCGAGAAATTATAGCCAGTGTTGCTGCCTCATGTTCAAATCCTTCTGGATGAAAAGATACTTCAAAGATTTTTAGTCCGTGAAGATTTTGAATTTTTCACCTAAAAGATGGAATATTATTTACTAAGGTCAATTCAAAGTTGTGTGACAGCCCGCAAAATCCGTACCCCTTGAATCAACACTATTCTACCTCTATTAACTCAAGTGGCACAGAATTACGAACCATTAGGGTTAAAGAAGAAGAGATAGAAGAAGAAGAAGAAGAAACTAAACAATATCAGAATCTCACAGTCGCAGCGGAATAAACTATAATAATAAATATAGAACTTTACACAAAATGAAATCTATAAAAAAAAATTACATCGCATCATCAGAGTATCTCATACATCAAATTACCATTCAGACATACCATACAATTACAACAGCGGAATACACTTATATATAGGTAATACATCTCGGACTCCAGCTCCTCTGCTGCTCCAAAGCATCATGTCCTATACATATAATACGCGGTCTGACCCGAGCATTATAATGAAATAACACCCGAGTCAGTCTGGAATACCAGCTGATAATAAATATGCATCCAAATTGATTATTAAAGTTTCAACAATTCTTTGAAAAACAAAAGCATCTCGTAAGACCACGCCACAAATAAACATGTCGGGTTTTTACCTTACGATAGCTAAAACACTTTTTATAGAAATCCTCTGATATTATAATAGGGTCTATTTACAAATACTTATAAAATAGCCGAAATTTTTACATTCATTAAATTCTAGCTACTAGCCACAAAAGTGGGTAATACAAACAAAACTCGTACAAGGCTCGTAGGGAGAATGGATTTCCATCAATGGCTGCGCTACTGGGGTACCGCCCGTCACAGTACCTGGCCTAGATCAGAGTACCGAGGAGTACGCTCGCTCCCCTGCAACACAAGACCGAAACCATTCCTTACTGAACAGTTCCGAACAAGATAACCCCGTGGTTGGCGCGACCAACCACCCACTAAGCCGAGTATAAAGGGACATCTAGACAGGGGAAAATCTTGTCCTGCTTGGGCATGACCCACCTAACCTTGCTGCACCTCCCCTGTTTTAGCCATTCCCGGTTGATGAGGCTTGAGGTTAAACGTTACCTTTTAAGAACGCATCACTTAGAATGCTCATCGTCCACCTGACGATGTTCTGAAAGCATTCGTCCATACAAGTCCGTCCCGGGTTCGAACGGAACCGAAGGCACTACTCCTACTGCATCCATTTTGGAAATATCCTCAGGATTAGTAGCGACTAGCCCTTGCACTTTACTACTCCATCTTCGACTCCGAACACGTTTTCCACACGAAACGTACAAATCGGATCGAAGTGGTTTTCGAGAAATAAATCTCGATCCCGGTCTCTTCGAAACGATCAACACATTTGTTCAATATTGATAGTCGGTGATTTAACTATCATTCACAAACATTCATCACACAATAAATAATTTCCCACATTATTTATTTGCCCAGATATCTTTAAAAGATATATTTTCAAATTTCAAAGCTCATTTGAAACAATCCCCAAAGATCTTCCCTTACAAGGTAAATCCTTTACCATTTATTTCCATTGGAAATAACCAAGTTCATAAACAATTTAGAATTTAAACAATTAAAACATTTATACTGAAATATACTTTAAAATGCGTAAATTTACTTCTAGTTACGTAATCAAAAATATAAATTTAAAATAAGTGAAGTAAAACTATTTATTTAGATCTAAACTTGATTTTGCATAAATGTTCAATTAAACTAAATTTAAAAGTAGAATTTTCAATGGTTTAATAACAATTCCAAATAACTTTGTTCAAATCTAGCCTATAGATAAATTTATTTGTAAAAATAATTACTAAGGTATTCATAAAAATTTACTATTGCTAATTTATCAATAATTACTTTAAAATAATAATTTCCAAAATACTCTTTTAAACAAGTTTGAATTTTTTAAACTTTCTTTTAATACAATCTGTTTAAAACTCGAACTTGGTTTTTTACCGGGAAACTCATTCCCACTTAAACAACCCAGAAAATCCATTTTATAAATTCTTTCGATTATATTTCAATTCAGATTTATGTTTAATAACATAGATTTCCTTCCCAGGTGTAAAATAACTTCTTATGAAGCTTAACCACATTTCCATTCCCGGGAATTCACTTCCAAAGTATAAGTTTAAAGGCCTTTTTAAATAAACTATTATAAATTTATTAAATGATGATACTTAAGGAATTGCTTAACTAAATGCCTACTTAAATTTTCAATGGTTTTAAATAATACTTCTGCATCATTCAATTTATTGCTAATTTAATTTGAAGGGTTTCTTTTGAAATCATATTTAATTTCCAGAGAACATTATTATCAAATAACCCCATTGTATTTTTTTAACAATTTATAATTTCTTATTGAAATTATCACCAGTAATCCCTACTTCCTCATTTATCAACTAATAAATGTTCCCCTTTATTTTTTTTCCAACTTTGCAAATTCAATTCTTCACTCAACCCAGATTCCAAATTTAATTCCCTTAAATTCTTTATTTATCAATTCCTTTTATTTCTTTAAAAATCCAATTTATTTTAATTTTATATTTTAAAATTCTGTGTATATTCTCATCCAGCAATATCAGAGTACAATTAAATTCAGAGTTATCAATCACAATATATAACAGGTTACAACATCAATTGTAAAGATAATTACTATAGTGTGAGGAACCCAGTTGGATCCCTCCAACCTGTTTTCCCTGCATCCACCAATATTAGCACATCACATGTATATAAATATCAATTCAAACTGATAACCACAATAATATGCAACCAATCACACATATTTTTAAATATTAATTATTTAAATCAGCCAATATCCAGATGTGAGTGAGAATAACTCACCTTGAGTTTCGGCGAGCGTTAGAAGTTCAAATTAAACCGAACGACGTTTGATTTAACCTAAATTTCTACTTGCCGGGAATGAATCCGGATCTGCACCATCGCGTAGTATGTATCTCTGCGATTCCAACGTTTCCAGTTTCGTTAAATTATGATACATCAAGGCCTCACGTTGCTTCTTCTCCACGCGCAAGATACATGGGAGCACGAACCCAACGCACGCGCGCTAGGGCTTGAAAACGTCCCTCCACCGTTCGCCTCCACGTCGATCAGGACCTACCACCTCGAAGAGCGCCTCAACCTCCACCTTCCCCATGCATGCGCACGAACTCAGTTGTCGATTTGCGCTGAAACTCGTACAAAAGCGTGTGACGAACTCGGCGAAAAACTACCTCCAAACGACAGCTTCACAAGAAATCGACCGTTGGATCTGAAGATCCCCACGCTCTCTACAATTTCCATGTTGGAAGAATTTCGAATTGAAGCGTGGATTGAGATATTCTTGAGGGGGATCGAAATCGATTTTCGGCCATGGGAATAAGAGAAGCGGCGGCTGCGTTATTAGTTAGGGTTTTGAGAAAAAATTGTAATATATATATATAATATTATTAATTATTATTTTAATCTCGTTCTAATCAATTTACCACTTACGCAAACGGACTCCAATTTTCACATACCAACAGGCGTTCCTAAGGTTTTGCCGCGTCCCGGACACAATGCAACAGGGTTCGTAAGCTAATTTGATCGTATATGCGTGTTACGGAATTAAACGATCAATTTAAAATTAAATCGGTTAAATCGATTTCTAAGCGTTTCGTGCTGCCACGGTCAAACGACAACTCCGATTGCTACGAAAATTGAAATCCGATGATAAATAACTATTACGGATCCAAAGGAACTGGTTTCGTCGAATTCCAAGACTGTGCCCCGGAAGGCTATTTTAACTCGTCTATTAAATCGAGCAATTATAAAAATTGTCGAAAACGCTTAAAATTTCACTTTTAAAATTTTTAATAACTTAATATTAATCATATAAAATTTATAAACACAGCAAAAATCATTCTGGCTCATTCCGGACCAAAATCTGATTAAACTGCATTTTAATAATATTAAATGCATTTTTAAATTAATATAAAATCTCAAATATTAACTTATTGACTTAAAAATTTATCTAAAATTCCCACCATACTATTTACACTCAAACAACTCAAAATAAATTTTTAAAACCATTTTTATCACTATTTACATCCAGATTTACTTTTATTTAAATTGCGAATATTTAAATTATCATTTTCCCACTATCCAAATTCAACCGGAATTACTATAATTAAAGATTATAGCTTATTTCATTGACTGAACCCGAATCCATCCATTTACAAAATCAATTAAGAATCCACATTAACATTTAAGACGAATTAAATGTTCAAATTCAAGGGCTTAAAAATACGGGATGTTACATTCCTCCCCTCTTATAAAAATTTCGTCCCCGAAATTTGCTAAGGTAAAAACTATGCTCAAACTCACTTACTCATCCAAGTTGGTTAGTTAAAAGCTTATATTCACTTTCCGAAATCCTTTAGCTCAAACTCCCAACCCATGTGCTTCATTTATAATCAAAAGCTTTGGTTTCAATATTATTTCAAAACAACATTACTAGTCACTAAACTTTCCCCAAAACCCCAAAAAAATTTCTAACTCCCAAAATTTCCGAAAAATTTTGGCAGAGTCTCCCCTGCACGGAGGAGCTTTCGCAATATCGCGATACACACAAATATATATACATCGACCCACACGGTCAGAAACCAAAATATATCACAATATATATATCATTTCCCAATTATATTTGCATAGGCGTACCTTTTAGCAAATTTTTAAAACAAGCGGCTAATATTTTAGCATATATGCGCTCCAACTCTATCGAACGCCTCCCATACCTGTACTTACTCAACAAACTCATCAGTTTTCAAAGATATGAGCATTTTAACAACATTTCCAATATAAATGTAAGCCAAACATATCCATTTCATGACCTAACCAAGAAACTTCATTATTCAACACTGTTAACCATATTTTATCAACAATTTAATGATTTCAATCACCTTGTAAATTTCTTATCCAAGTCCAATATTCATTTTTATTTCACACAAATGAGTTACATACCAGTTTCGCTATTTCAATTCATACTCGACCCAATCTTCAAATTGATTTACCAAGCAAAATTTCATTTCAATTTGTTACATGTACATTTCTATTATAACTCACTTACATTTATACTCAAATCCATTTTTCTTTAAGATTTCAGCCCATTCTACTTTCATCCAAACCAACTTCATTTTATTTCACTTGAATGATTTACATTCAAGTTTACTATATGCCTTACTTGCATTTCTTTACTCTAACTTGCAAATACAATTTGATTTACAATCAAATTTTATTTTTAAATTTGAAACATTTGCATTTCTTTTATGCTCCATTTCCATTTATATGCAAAATCGCTTAATTAGATTACATTTATCTAATTAATTTAAAACCATCCTTATTTGCTTCTTCAAATCAATTCACTTGCATCCATATACAAGCTCTTTGAATTCTATTCCAATCCATGTCAATTTATTCAAAAATCAATTTCAATTTCTTGTTAAACAACTCAATTATGAATACATGCAAATACTCATGTCATTCAAGCAAAAATAATCCCCATTTAAGCTTATAATCATTAAAATTAATTCTATTTTAAATTTTATATTAATTTTATTCAATGTTGCCTAGTTCACAAGCCAAGTATTTTCATTCCAATGCAGTTGTTAAATTAAATTTTCCTTACATTTTTATTTCATTCACCAATTCAGGTTTATATTAATTTCATTCCATCCTAGATTATTCACAGCTCTTATATTCATATCACATCACAATAATCAATTAAAATTTATTCACTTACATTTCAATTTTATTATCTAATGGAATATCATTTAAAGCTACCCCAAAAGCTTAACAATAACCATCTTACTATTCCCTTCAATAACTTCCAATTTCATAATATCTTTCTTATAAATCAATGTTTATTTCCATTTGATTCTCATCCAAATCAATTCCAATCCATATACAAATTTTAATGCATTTTGCTTATTCATTTAATCCATTTTTAGATTTATTTTATTAGCAAAGAAACCACTTTAAATTATTTCCTTCCGTTGAATTTATTTACAATTCAACTATCACCATTATATCTAATTCCATTTTTCATCTACACTTCAATATTAGTTACCACAAATTTAAATCCCATGCCACAATTTGAATTCTATTTACTTTCCAAATTTTGACCAACCCATCAAAATTCTATTCATCTCATTACATATTCCATTAAATTGTAATTCAATTTAGTCAACAACCTAACCCATATTAGGTTTTAATACACTTTCCCAATTCATACTGAACTTATTTACAATACGACCATTTTCAAATGTTCTAAACAAGAACAAAGTTCCATTTTACCCTTCAATTATTAACAAGCTTCCAAAATTATACCCATTCCAGAACTATTTTTGTTTAACTTTAGCTTATACCAAATTCAACTTCAAGCTTCTCTTTATTTAATTCAGCTTATGCTAAATTCGTTATCAAATAATCCCTTTGAATTTAGTTGACTCAAACTTTTATTCATACCATATCTTTTCAGCACAATTAGATTTCTTCCAATTCAAGTCTTTCCAAATTTAAATTCAAGTTTTAACTAAATTTATTTAGCCATCTTGCATTCATTTCAATTTCCCTTACCATCTTAAATAAGGATTTAATTCCATTCACTTTTATTCATAACACAATTGAACCTTGTTTTTATTTAAATCCAAGTCCATCCCAATGCCACCCGATTGAAGTTAAATTCAATTCAATGTAATTGTAATTTTCCATATACAAGTTTAAAACTTATCTACTAACTCAAGTTCATTCACTTCTTTTATATTTCAATTTATCTTATCTTAATCCACATGTCATTTGAGATTAAGTTTGAATCCACCATACCATTCCACTATTTCCCATTTGTGATTTATAACTTCATTTCTATTTTATAAGTTCACCAACTTATTTATTTCAAAGCTCATATTGCTCATTTCAACCCATCTACATCATATAATCACAATTTCAAATTTTATATATATGTGTATATATCTCTGACCTCTTAAAGATATAAATTTTCTTTAATTTAGTCCCTTGCACAATTTTAAATCCACAATTCCACATTATAAGTATAATACTTAATAGCTCATGGATATAATTTATTATATAGTGACCCACAATTACAAAGTCATCTAACATTTCAATTTAATCTAAGTCAATTAAATTTATAAACCCACTTTATTTAACTTGTCCAAGTTAAATTTCAATTTCCTACTCACTTCAATATATTTCATTCTCTTCCAATTACTCAAATGAAATTCTAATCTAAAATTTACATTTCCTTTTTATTATCATCATCTTTACCCAAAATAAGTTCATTAGTTGATGCATTTCAACTTTACAATTTTACTTTTAAACAGAATTTCCAGAATTCAATTACCCGGCTTTATTCCAAAATCATTTTGAAATAATAATCAATTCATACCCATTTGGTATGTCAATCAAATCTCCAGATTTTCCAAAACAACTGGCATACCCAACAAATCCAAACAATATCATAACCATCCATTTTGGTAGCAATCCATCACTTTAGAAACTCGAAAATGAATTCTAATGATGTGGCCAGTATCATCAGGATTATTTTCCAGCGACTGAAGTGAGTTCAATGCTTTCTTACTCTCCCAAATTCATTTCTAAACAGTTTCCCATTCAAAAATATTACCCAAAACAATATTCCATCATTACCTTCAAACACTTTAGCAAATAATTCAAACTTTCCCAGGATTTTAAATTTCCAAACTTTTGTTCCAATACATTTAAAATCCTTCCCAAAACTTCCGGGATTTAAATCCTGGTTCAATTCAAATTTAGTTATTCTTCCTTTTATATAATTTATATTTGTAGAATTTTATTTTCATTGTAATTATTTCAAATTTCCAGATTAAATTTTAGATCCTTATTTGATTTAGACATTAACAACAAATCATCCAAATATATAATAATTTTAGAAAATTATTTCTTTTATATCAAAAATAATTTTGGGTAAAATTTATTCCATTTACCTATTTTAAAAAACAATACTATGTCGGTTTATCTTGTTCAAGAGTTTAGAAACCCCTACCGATACGGTTGTACTTCCCGCACCGACCAGAATTCATAAACACTCAACCGATAAGCCAACACAGTATAAAAACAATTTTTATATCCACTAACAAATACGCTCTCATATTTATTAATACACTCAACTCATTATAGAGCATCGTCGACTCTGTTTAATGAGTAATTTCCCCACCAAAGCCTAGGTTGTCGTCAACCTAAGCTCTGATACCAAGTGTGACAGCCCGCAAAATCCGTACCCCTTGAATCAACACTATTCTACCTCTATTAACTCAAGTGGCACAGAATTACGAACCATTAGGGTTAAATAAGAAGAAATAGAAGAAGAAGAAACTAAACAATATCAGAATCTCACAGCGCAGCGGAATAAACTATAATAATAAATATAGAACTTTACACAAAATGAAATCTATAATAAAAAAAAATTTACATCGCATCATCAGAGTATCTCATACATCAAATTACCATTTAGACATACCATACAATTACAACAGCGGAATACACACATATATAGGTAATACGTCTCGGACTCCAGCTCCTCTGCTGCTCCAAAGCATCATGTCCTGTACATATAATACTCGGTCTGACCCGAGCATTATAATGAAATAACACCCGAGTCAGTCTGGAATACCAGCTGATAATAAATATGCATCCAAATTGATTATTAAAGTTTCAACAATCCTTTGAAAAACAAAAGCATCTCGTAAGACCACGCCACAAATAAACATGTCGGGTTTTTACCTTACGATAGCTAAAACACTTTTTATAGAAATCCTCTGATATTATAATAGGGTCTATTTACAAATACTTATAAAATAGCCGAAATTGTTACATTCATTAAATTCCAGCTACTAGCCACAAAAGTGGGTAATACAAATAAAACTCGTACAAGGCTCGTAGGGAGAATGGATTTCCATCAATGGCTGGGCTAATTGGGTACCGCCCGTCACAATACCTGGCCTAGATCAGAGTACCGAGGAGTATGCCCGCTCCCCTGCAACACAAGGCCGGAACCATTCCTTACTGAATAGTCTCGAACAAGATAACCCCGTGGTTGGCGCGACCAACCACCCACTAAGCCGAGTATAAAGGGACATCTAGACAGGGGAAAATCTTGTCCTGCCTTGGCATGACCCACCTAACCTTGCTGCACCTCCCCTGTTTTAGCCATTCTCGGTTGATGAGGCTTGAGGTTAAACGTTACCTTTTAAGAACGCATCACTTAGAATGCTCATCGTCCACCTGTCGATGTTCTGAAAGCATTCGTCCATACAAGTCCGTCCCGGGCTCGAAGGGAACCGAAGGCACTACTCCTACTACATCCATTTTGGAAATATCCTCAGGATTAGTAGCGACTAGCCCTTGCACTTTACTGCTCCATCTTCGACTCCGAACACGTTTTCCACACGAAACGTACAAACCGGATCGAAGTGGTTTTCGAGAAATAAATCTCGATCCCGGTCTCTTCGAAATGATCAACGCATTTGTCCAATATTGATAGTCGGTGATTTAACTATCATTCACAAAAATCCATCACACAATAAATAATTTCCCACATTATTTATTTGCCCAGATATCTTTAAAAGATATATTTTCAAATTTCAAAGCTCATTTGAAACAATCCCCAAAGATCTTCCCTTACAAGGTAAATCTTTTACCATTTATTTCCATTGGAAATAACCAAGTTCATAAACAATTTAGAATTTAAACAATTAAAACATTTATACTGAAATATACTTTAAAATGCGTAAATTTACTTCTAGTTACGTAATCAAAAATATAAATTTAAAATAAGTGAAGTAAAACTATTTTTAGATCTAAACTTGATTTTACATAAATGTTTAGTTAAACTAAATTTAAAAGTAGAGTTTTCAATGGTTTAATAACAATTCCAAATAACTTTGTTCAAATCTAGCCTTTAAATAGATTTATTTGTAAAAATAATTACTAAGGTATTCATAAAAATTTACTATTGCTAATTTATCAATAATTACTTTAAAATAATAAGTTCCAAAATACTCTTTTAAACAAGTTTGAATTTTTTAAACTTTCTTTTAATACAATCTGTTTAAAACTCGAACTTGGTTTTTTCCCAGGGGAAGTCATTCCCACTCAAACAACCCAGAAAATCCATTTTATAAATTCTGTCGATTATATTTCAATTCAGATTTATGTTTAACAACATAGATTTCCTTCCCAGGTTTAAAATAACTTCTTATGAAGCTTAACCACATTTCCATTCCCGGGAATTCACTTCCGAAGTATAAGTTTAAAGGCCTTTTTAAATAAACTATTATAAATTTATTAAATGAAATAATACTTAAGAAATTGCTTAACTAAATGCCTACTTAAATTTTCAATGGTTTTAAATAATACTTCTGCATCATTCAATTTATTGCTAATTTAATTTGAAGGGTTTCTTTTGAAATCATATTTAATTTCCAGAGAACATTATTATCAAAATAACCCCATTGTATTTTTTTAACAATTTATAATTTCTTATTGAAATTATCACCAGTAATCCCTACTTCCTCATTTATCAACTAATAAATGTTCCCCTTATTTTTTTTCCAACTTTGCAAATTCCATTCTTCACTCAACCCAGATTCCAAATTTAATTCCCCTAAATTCTTTATTTATCAATTCCTTTTATTTCTTTAAAAATCCAATTTATTTTTATTTTATGTTTTAAAATTCAGTGTATATTCTCATCCAGCAATATCAGAGTACAATTAAATTCAGAGTTATCAATCACAATATATAACAGGTTACAACATCAATTGTAAAGATAATTACTATAGTGTGAGGAACCCAGTTGGATCCCTCCAACCTGTTTTCCCTGCATCCACCAATATTAGCACATCACATGTATATAAATATCAATTCAAACTGATAACCACAATAATATGCAACCAATCACACAGATATTTAAATATTAATTATTTAAATCAGCCAATATCCAGATGTGAGTGAGAATAACTCACCTTGAGTTTCGGCGAGCGTTAGAAGTTCAAATTAAACCGAACGACGTTCGATTTAACCTAAATTTCTACTGGCCCGAAATGAATCCGGATCTGTACCATCGCGTAGTATGTGTCTCTGCGATTCCAACGTTTCCAGTTTCGTTAAATTATGATACAGTATGTATGAGATATTAATTTTCAAAGTTCAATTTCCAATTTAAAACAATATCTTTTAATTATAATTTTATTATACCCAAACCAATTCCTGGCCGCAAGATCTAGAAACCACATCAAGGCCTCACGTTGCTTCTTCTCCACGCACAAGATACAGGGGAGCATGAACCCAACGCACGCGCGCTAGGGCTTGAAAACGTCCCTCCACCGTTCGCCTCCACGTCGATCAGGACCTACCACCTCGAAGAGCGCCTCAACCTCCACCTTCCCCATGCATGCGCACGAACTCGGTTGTCGATTTGCGCCGAAGCTCGTGCAAAAGCATGTGACGAACTCGGAGAAAAACTACCTCCAAACGACAGCTTCACAAGAAATCGACCGTTGGATCTGAAGATCCCCTCGCTCTCTACAACTTCCATGTTGGAAGAATTTCGAATTGAAGCGTGGATTGAGATATTATTGAGGGGCAAGATTTTCGGCCATGGGAATAAGAGAAGCGGCGGCTGTGTTATTAGTTAGAGTTTTGAGAAAAAATTGTAATATATATATAATATTATTAATTATTATTTTAATCTCGTTCTAATCAATTTACCACTTACGCAAACGGACTCCAATTTTCACATACCAACAGGCGTTCTTTAAGGTTTTTCCGTGTCCCGGACACAATGGAACAAGTTTGGTAAGCTAATTTGATCGTATATGCGAGTTACGGAATTAAACGATCAATTTAAAATTAAATCAGTTAAATCGATTTCTAAGCGTTTCGTGCTGCCACGGTCAAACGACAACTCCGATTGCTACGAAAATTTAAATCCGATAATAACTAACTATTACGGATCCAATGGAACAAGTTTTGTTAAATTCCGAGACTGTGCCCCAGAAGGCTATTTTAACTCGTCTATTAAATCGAGCAATTATAAAAATTGTCGAAAACGCTTAAAATTTCACTTTTAAAATTTTTAATAACTTAATAATAAATCATATAAAATTTATAAACACAAAAAAAATCATTCTGGCTCATTCCGGACCAAAATCTGATTAAATTGCATTTTAATAATATTAAATGCATTTTTAAATTAATATAAAATCCCAAATATTAACTTATCGGCCTAAAAATTTATCTAAAATTCCCACCATACTATTTACTCAAACAACTCAAAATAAATTTTTAAGACCATTTTTATCACTATTTACATCCAGATTTACTTTTATTTAAATTCCGAATATTTAAATTATCATTTTCCCATTATCCAAATTCAACCGGAATTACTATAATTAAATATTATAGCTTATTTCAATGACTGAACCCGAATCCATCCATTTACAAAATCAATTAAGAATCCACATTAACATTTAAAACGAATTAAATGTTCAAATTCAAGGGCTTAAAAATATGGGATGTTACATAAGTTGTATCGAAATAAATTATGAAACATTCTTACCCAGCAAATAAGGTCTCTATATCTTTAGAGCAAACACAACGGCTAATAATTCTAATTCGTGTGTTGCATAATTCTTCTCATGTGTCTTCAGCTGTCTACCCGCGTAAGCAATCACCTTCCCATCTTGCATTAAAACTGCACCAACTCCTTCTCCACAAGCATCCGTGTAAACAGTGAATCCACTATTTCCATTTATAATTGCTAAAACTGGAGCGGTTGTCAATCTCTTCTTTAGTTCTTGGAAAGCTTCTTCACACTTAGGAGTCCAGATAAATTTAGCATCCTTCATTGTCAACTTCGTTAGGTGATAGGTAATCTTAGAGAAGTCTTGAATGAATCTTCTGTAATATCCTGCCAAACCTAAGAAGCTACGAATCTCTTTTAGAGTTTGTGGCTGCTCCCAATCTTGAATAGCAGCAACTTTTCCTGGATCCACTGAAATTCCATCCCTTGATATTATACGTCCAAGGAATCTTACGTCCTTTTTTCAAAAATGGCACTTTGAGAATTTGGCTTTTAGCACATTATTTCTCAATATCTCCAACACAGCTTCTAGATGCCTTGCATGTTCTTCTTCTATCTTTGAGTAGATGAGGATATCATCGATAAAGACTAACACGAATTTGTTTAGCACATATCTAAACACTCTATTCATAAGGTCAACAAAACAAGGGGTGCATTAGTCAGCCCAAAAGGCATAACCAACCACTCATAGAAAGTATTCAGACCGTTGAATGCAGTTAAATGGATACAATCTTCTACGATCCTTAACTGATGGAATCCTATAGCTAGGTCCATTTTAGAGAAAACTCGAGCTCCGTGTAACTGGTCAAACAAGTCATCTATTCGGGGTAGAGGATACTTGTTCTTAATGGGTTGCTTATTTAGATCTCGATAGTCTACACACAATCTCAAAGATCCATCTGACTTAGCAACAAAAACTACGGCTGATCCCCATCTTGAAAGGCTGGGTCTTATCAATCCTTTCTTTAATAGCTCCTCGGTTTGGTTATTCAACTCATTCCTTACTTTCAAAGGCATCCTTCTATCTTGTTGTTTAATTAGCATCGCACCAGGAATTAAATCGATATGGAATTCGATTTCTCGATGTGGAGGCAAACTTTTTACTTGTTCAAAGATATATGCAAATTCTTTAACAACGGGTATTGTTTCTAATCCTGTCTGTGATGTATCTAAAGCATAAAGAAAACTATCTCTTCTTGGACTAGGACCTTCACAAGGTATTTCTATAAGGTTCCCTAACTTTGCTTTCACTTCAACTGTTCTTTTCGAACAATCTAGAATAGCTTCATTTTTAGTTAACCAATCCATACCGAGTAAAATTTCAAATCCAATAAAATCTAAGATGAAAAGATCGAAAGGAAAGTGATGGAGAGGACAGGAAATTGGGACTTTTTCACAGTGCATACAAAGATTAGTGGAACCTCCTATAGTACGCAGATAGGGTCGTCAACAATTTTAGGTTTATGTTCCAAACTATAGTTGTTTTAGAAATAAAACTATGAGAAGCTCCTGTATCAAATAATACTCTAACTAATACATCTTTGGTAAAAATATTACCTTCCAACACTCCTTTGCCCTTCACATCTTTGGAGGTTGAGGGATCATCCTTGATAGCGTAAACTTTGGCTTGTTCTCCTTTCTTCATTAAGGGACAATCTTTAATCAGGTGCCCTGGTTTATGATAATTATAGAAGAGATAATTCTATGCCGCCGGAGAGGGAACATTCTGAGCTTTGGGACCTCAATAATTCTTCGCAATATGGCCTTTCTTCTTATAATTGTTACAAATGATGTCTTTAAAGCGGTTCTCTTGAGATCCTCTTTTGGGTTTTCCCTGCCATGGCTTCTTGTCATTGAACTCCTCTTCTTCCAGTTATTGTTGTTGCTTTCTTATATTACGAGTGGATCTATCTTATCCAAAGCTTCATATATATATATATATATATCCCATGTCTGTTAAGTCTACATATAGTGCTTTCACATGCCCAGTCATTCTGACATGGTATTGCTTCTTCATTCCAGAAATAAATTTTTCTTTCTTGTTTAGGAGCGTATCTATCAATCCAGGCCCAAAACGAGATAATTCGTTAAATTTGTTAGCATACTCCTCAAACGATATCTCCTCCTCCTGTTTAAAATCCATAAAATTTCGGTAAAGACAGGATTTTCCTGCTTCCAGCATATACTGCTCTTCCATAACTTCTTTGAATCGTTCCCAAGAGAAATAATCTTCTAGCTCATTCTATGTAATAGATTCCCACCGAACTAGAGCTCCGTCTTGTAGTTTCCAAGAAGCTAAGAATCTCTTCTGCTCATGTCCAATATTTAGTCCTTTGAAAATTCTTTCACAAGAGCGGATCCAAGCTTGTACTTCAATGATGGTTTCTGTTCATTTGGGTTTAACACCAAGGCTGGTATAGTTCTTGCATAAAGTTGCAAAATTAATTTGGGGCTGTACCGAAACTACTACTTCCTCGACTATTGTAGCTGCGGGAGTTTGACCATTTGTGGCATTACCTCCTCCCCTACCTTGTACTCTTCTTCCACACATTTTCTACTATTTGTATATAGTAAGAAAATGATCTTTAGGTATATAGATGAGATATCTTAGGGAACGCTATACAGTATGAATATACTTATTCAAGTTAAAAGTTTCAATTATGCGCTCTCTCAGTCTAAACTCATTCTAGGGTGTTACTAACCCTATCTCTAATGGGTTATACCCCAACAAAGTCAAAGTTCTCTCTTAACCTTAAGCTCTGATACTACGTGCGACGACCCGTTTCCTCAACCCTCAAAAATTGACACTAATACATCCATGGTATTCATGTGCCGTAAATCCGAGTATCGGGGAGTCAGATTATCAGGGGTGTAAAGAAAATAAAGATAGAAGATAACACAATAATAGAATATCACAACGCATTCGACATTTTAATTATACATAAATGATCAGAGTCAAATACAAATCCAACTGGATAGTTATAACTGGGTATCCGTACATATGCTGGGAAACACATACAACATGACACAGCGAAAAATGGGTAGATATCTACATAAGGTACTTCAGCTTCATAGCTCCAAAATACTTCTCCAAAATGCTCCCCAACATGCTCCTAAGGTATCCTGACTACACGGCTGCCCGAAAAATAGGGCACCCAGAGTTTAAAGGGAAAAACAAACTCCGGGTCAGTCATGGGACTGGTGTGACAACTCAAAGTAGATGTTTTGAAAACAAAAGGCATCTCATAAGACCACGCCGCATATAAACAGGGAATGGGTTTTTACCTTATGATAACCAAAACTCTTTATTATGTAAAATTTAGGGATATTATTTTTAATGACTTTCTTTGAAAATATCTGCAAATAAACTTATTAATCTTAGCCGAAATTGTTACGTTGATTAAATTCCAGCATAATAGGTTTACAATCAAGTCCGTAGGTTCTTATTGGAGAATGGATTTCCATACAAATGATCAGGTGAAGGGACTACCTTTCGATGGGTACACCTCTAGATGGATGTCCCGAGGCACGGAACATATGCCATTTACCAACACAAGATCAGCCTACCTCTGTAACTAGATAGTATCGAATATGTCATCCCCCGGTCGTTGTCGACCTTTATCCTAGAGCTCTCTTTGCATACATCCACATTAATTTATATCTCGACCGTCATAGCAGGAAGAAATATATCTAAAAAGGTATGATCATACCCTACTTGGGAATGACCCACTTAGAATTGCTGCATCTAACCCTGTTTCGGTCATTTCCAGTTGATGAGGCTCGAGGCTATGATTACCTTTTCACATAGCACATCTTCTTTCACTTTGAATGCCACATTGTCATTCCACATTCACATGACTAATTTCTACAAACGTATAACTTCCTGAGCTCGTATGTCTCTGGAAAGGGTGTTGAGCTAAGAGAAGGTGTCATCTCGGCCACCGATTGATATACTTTTATGGAAACAACTCATTATGATTTTGAATGCAAGGTCAGACATTCATCCAAACAAGTTCATTATGGGACCGAACAAAATTGAAGGCACTTTCCTCGGCCATTACTAGGCGAGAAGCCCTTGTGGTTTTGAGGTTTTTCATAACAAATGGACAACTGCTACAATATAGTGAATCGGGAGTTTATCCCCAATTAATCAACAAGTAGTCCCTCGTTATTATTCGTCTTAATATCTCCATCTTCAAACATCTTCATTCTTCGAACACGTAAACTAGTGTGAAGTGGTTTTCGGATAGGAATCAACCAAATCCGACCCCGGTTCCTTCGAAATCCAATCATCGATAAAAATGATGTAATTAGGTATTGTTTTTCGATTCATTCATTTTCCTTTATTAAAATATCTTCAAGAGATATATATTTTAAAAATATTCTTTTAGTGAATACGGAATCATTTAAACCTCTTTTTGAATATTTCTCAAATCATTTTTTTAAAAGTATCTTTTGAGAAAATAGGATTATAGAAATTATTCTACTTTTATCCAAAATCAACTTCCATATTCAACAAGTGCTATGGACGGAATAACGGTGAGATCACATTTTAAATTCCATGAATGGGGCAAGTTCCCTCTTAGGATTTTAATAATAAGTATAAAAAGGTTATTTCTATAGAATCCAAATTGAGCATTCGGGCTTTCCTTTCGATATGTTCCATCCCTCGTCTAAAAGAGAAAAATGAGGCCAGGTAAGTTCAAGGCACTGGTTGCTTCATCCCTAACCTTAGTTACACACATTATTTCCACTTTTAGATCTCACAGGTGGGACAAATGTACTAGTCGTTTTTGCATACTCATTTTCCCTTTTTAAAGCACTTAACTATTTGTTTAACCATCTTTGAAATAATGTTAAATTATTAAAAATTTCTTTTGAAATGCTTTATTATTTACTTAAAAACATTCACTAAGGATTTGGAAAAGAATTGTTGAGTTTTAATCTTTGTTTCAAAAGTTATTGAAAAGCGTTGCGAAAAGTGTTGCAAATAGTGTTACAAAAAAGTGCTTTAAAAGCTATATTCTTCAAAACAACTTTTATATCATTTAGAAAACCATCTTTCCAACTTAAATCACTTTTAAAACATTTTAAAATATTTTTAGAATTTATTTTATATTTTTAAACCATTTATTTTATCAATTTTCAATTTTGGTCATTTAGTGTAAAAACTGGATTTTTTTTGAAAATTGATTTTTCCATATTGTAAAATATACAAGACGAAATCTTGATTTTACTTTTTATATGAAAGATATGGATATAAGGATTCGGAAAATTTTTACTTTGAAGAATTCCGAACTATATTCTGCTTCGTATGTTCATTTGAACTTTTGACATGAAAACACGAACTACCATTACGCGACGCATCAAATTTTAGGCGTATTTTGATATTCATATCCAAGATTTGCCGAGACGAGTTTAAACACTTAGGAATCATTTCTAAAATATATTCAACCATTTTTCAGAGGTATAAATGATTCCATATCACATTTTATTTCTTTTGAAAAGTGATTTCCATGTGATTTTACGTTGTTTAAATCTGTGACTTGTTTCAACATATATATTCAATATGCAACTAATAAACATCCAAAACAATATTTATAATCATTTTAACATATTCTAATATGTCATATGAACTTGCAAATCAATTTAACAACTTTTTCTTTACAATGTCACATGATTTTCATTTATGTACATATTTGCTTTCTAACTTTTGCAAATGACTTAAGCGTGGTTGCTTTCTTTTTCAAACACTTAGCAAACATCATTATTGACATCCAAACAACATTTATAACTTGGAAACATCATATAAACATTTTCTACGTAACAATTTAGAGTTCTCACCTTTTGTCGCTTTCAAACTAGTTTTAAACTTTTCTAACTTTGCTTTAACTCTTTAGAACTTGCTAAACTTCCATGTCCTTGCCTTAGGAGGCCATGACCATGCTTGAAAGGAAAACTGTGCTCGGGCAAATGGAGGAAAGGGGGACGTGAGAAATAGAAGAGGGAAGGAGGCGTTCTGAAGTGGTTCAGACGGTGTTTTAACGATATTTTCTTTATTTTATTTTTGGGAATATTTTCGCATAACTTTGTTAAGGTTGGAAGTCATTAAAGGAGGCAAGAAGAAGCTTGAAATTTTGAGAAGAAGAAGCGTGGAAGGAAGTAAGAAAGTGGGTATGTATTTATAGAAAATATTTGAGAATAAAATATAGATTTGTGTTTTTACTTAAATAACATTCCTTAAGAATTAAGTAAACTTATTTAATTCAAAACTTATCATCCACATCACATCACACTTTTAAAATTCAAATACTTTATAGTTAAGTAAAGAATAAGAATGGTTATTTTACTTTATGTCACATTTGATGTGACATGTGTTTTTCTTTTTTAGTTTACTTTTGCTAATTACTTTCTAGAATTTTCTAAGTGTGATTATTAAAAGTAACCTTGTTTAGTTAATTGTTAACTATCTTTATATGTTAACATATTTATTAAATTGTGTACATAAAGGTGCAACAACGTTGCGACAACTTTAAATTGATAAAACATTGATTTTTTACAAAATGTTTTACGGTCATATTTTGATGTTTTATTTAAACTATTTATTTATGTAAACCAAATTTAAAATAAATTTGTATAATTTCATTTAAAAATATAAACACTCATAAATAAATTAAAATAATTTATTAAACCATTTAAACTTACTTTTCTAAAATCAGGATTTTGTTACTTTTGTCGATATAAGCAAATGTTACTATTTTTATGTATATTTCTATTTTCAAATTCTACCTAGTATTATTTGAATCATATAACCTTACCTATTTTATATTTAAAATCACTTTAAATGTTATATTTTAAAGTGGTTAAATTTTGAGTCGTTACAGGTAAGATGGATCTAGAACCGTTGGATTTAAAAATAATAAATCTAGGCCGTCTAGGCCAATCAAAACCTTACGGTTTTCACTCCCACCAGTCGATCGATCATCTACAGACAGTCGACCATATGTACCTAGGCCATCGACCGATCTCTAACTTGTTTTGCTAGCATGGATTGCTAAAGTTGTAAATATGCATATGCAATTGAGATAGGTACTTTAGGATGAGTTATGCCAGTTGAAGTGTTTGTTAGATTGTGTTTGGAAGAATAATTTAGTCAAGAATGATTGGAAAGTAGAGGAATAGATCTATCTTTTCAATTCGATTCCTTTCCAAAACATTTACCATTTACTTGGTTTTTAGTTTAGCTGGTATCTAGGTTTGGATTGGTAATTGTTATGGATTCATTTTTTTTTTCTTAGGATTATATGAGGTTGGTTGGATAGTCGCTTTGGATGATTATTTTATTTAAGTTATAGGTTGGGCTATAATTTTGATGTGATTTATTATTCTTTTATTCGTTATTTATGATTATATTCATGATATGCTATGCTAATTTTATTAGTTGCATGCATATAAGATTATTATGCTCACCTTGAAATGCTTGCATCATAGTTTGTATGTTATATAATCTCATTCGTATAGGAGGGCCCGAAGTTAGAAATTTGCATATTTACAATGCCCTATGTCCTATGCATACATATTTTGATGTTACGTTCTTGATTATGTTTCATTAAGTACACAAGCACCACTTATGTATTTATATATGTTGACATAATGTGTGCATTTATTGGTAGATTTGATTTCAGCTTTTGTATGCTATGTTGGATACTTTGTTTGACTTGGTTCTTTGTTATATGGATGATTGCTTGACTTGAATTGATGGTAGCTAAATTGGATGTTAAGGTATGTCACAAATAACATATTAGCGATACAAAAGAGAGAGTGTGCAAATTACATTCTTTGTCTATTAGGAATTTCGAGGATGAAATTTTTTAAGGGTCGGAAAAACTAATATCCAAGTTTTTTTTAATATTTAATAATATTGATTTTAATTGAAAATTTAAACAATTTAAATATTTAAGGGGCAAAATGGTCATTTTACCAACTTTGGAATTTGATAATGGGACCTACACCATTATGTTCGGTTTGTTTTATGATTTGCGTCGTATATTTGTTTATTCGATTTAGAAGTCTTATGGAGGAGGTACGGGTGAAATAAGTGTTGGATCGTTTATTGGATTTTGGGCTCGATTTATAAATTTTAGATTTTGAATTAGTGATCACATCCTTTCCTCCATATATGAAAACTAATCCATGCATGTGTGGTTATTTAATTTTCTTCCTCACCGATTTGTTTCTCAACCTCTTTCCCCTCTTATCCTCTCAGACTTCATTTGGTCATAACTTTCTCAAATCTAAATGAAATTCGATGAAAATCATGGAAAATAAAATAGGACGACAAAGGCTATGATCTAGAAAAGGAATGAGGATGAAATTCGAAGACTCCGAACAGTGAGCAGTTTTGAGATTTGGAGTATTGTTTTGCTAAGTGGATCATCTCTACTCCTATAATTCAATTATAGTACTAATCATAGGTAGGAGTCTGATTTAGGATTAATAACGAATTAAACTATGGATATATATACATGATTAAAATTGATAAATTATGATCAATTAGTGTAAGTAATAACTAATTTGAGATTAGATGAAATATATTGCACTGAATTGGGTTTGACGGTTATATCTTTGAAACTGGTTATAAAAACCATAGTATATATAGAATAAAGGTATAAACAAAGGAAAAATATGAGACCAAAAATCAAATTGAATAACAAAAGAAACGAAACAAAAAATAAAAAACGATAAAAAAGGGCAATTAGTGATGCCTACCGATGTATCGATAGCCATGAAAATTGAGCAGGTCGAACTTGGACCCAGTTGGGCCTAAACAAGAGAGACGCTTTTCGAGATTGAGATTTCATGCGACTAGTGTGGGGAAAGCTATGTGATATAATGGTCATATTACAAAAAGTATAGGCATTGTCGAATGTACGTGCATACGATGTGTGTGACACTAGCTATTTGACTAGTTTAGTGATGTGTTGATATTGTATTGAATATATATGATTGAATACTAGATATTGGGCTTGCTTTGATCATTAAGTGGTCAGACATTTGGTATTAGATATTGAATGTTTGTGTATGTGACACACGGTCTAGGGAAAATTTGTCCTTGGGAAATTGATGTTCCCTCAATATTCAAATAGAAATAGTTATTTGTGGAAAATATTTGTTCCCTCAGCCTTGATGTTAGTGATCTAGGAAATAGATGTTCCTATGAAGTAGTTGTTCTTTAACAACCCGCACCTCCCGACGCACCGATTCAAAGCCTAATGTGATTTTGGACAAAAGTCATGCCAAGAAATACGACCCATTGGGACTTTTAAAACATTATGGTGCATAATTATGAGGGTAAGTTCTAAGACATTCTACACTTTCAGATCTCATGGCGGAAAGAATTAAAATATAAGTAAATAAAATAGACATTTTATAAAAACAGTCTCCAAAATACTTGGCCTGTATATATACATACTATTTCAAAATACAATATAAGTTTGATAGGTATTTAATACAATATGTAACTACATGATGAACTATAAATGATATGAGAACTCCAATGTGAAGCTCCTTTCTCCACTTATATGCCCAATCAACCGCTAACATGTCATTCTGTGGTGATGGAAAATGAAAATAAGGGGGTGTGTTAGACAAAAGTCTAGTGAATGAGTATAAGTTTAATATGTGATGATCATGAGCAGTTAAGTTTAATACTACTCTATGTGACATAAGGTGAGCTACATGTGTCTGTGAACTCCTGAGGTCTAATAAATAAGGATTCTTATTTAACACAAATAGGTCAAACTACAAATCGAACCTCACACTAATGATCGTCCAATGCTTCTAGGGTTATCTTATATGCAAACATCGCTCGTAGACTACTGTGAGAACTGCTCTCCCAAAACTACCTATAACCATCACTACGCTTGGAGAGGAAGAACCCTGAAATGCAAACTCGCATAGTGAATCATCGTATGAATCCATGTTCAATACTTGATCATATTGTTAAAATTCCTCTTATCATACTGCACCGTCGTCCACCTGTACTATGCTGCATCAATTTCATGCGTACAAGGAATCCTGTTAGTACCGGCCCCTTTTTCTACTCTATAGCCACTTATTGTGTTGTGCAGACATCCACACGTACCATATCGCGTCAGAAATCATGTGTACAAGAACTCCCTTTAGCACTGGGCTCACTCACCTGGTTTCTCCACCAGTTTTTTGTGCGTCCACTATGGAACACATCCTAGGTGTCTGTGACATACATTGCCCTAGTCAACTCTGTATCTGCAAAATGCATCGCCCTATTCAACTCTATATCTACGAATTACATCGCCTTAGTCAACTCTTGATTCTCAATTGGGTATTTAACTGTTACCTAATACCGCAATGATCTATTATTGTTTGATAGGGAACCAACTTCCCTACCCTCTCGATCATGTGTACTTAGCCCAAAAATAGGCTCAACAAACAATTTCCATTTATATAATTTTTAACTGGAATTATATAATTTTTATTATCAACTTGGGCCTTAGGCCATGGTTCACAATTTGCAGTTTTCATTACGAACGGTAAATTGTTGGACCTTGATGGTCGACATCTACTGGTCGAACGCTGGTGGTCCAGTGTAACACCCAACCTCTATACCCATATTATTCAAGAGTATTACTGAGTAATACCGTTAGATAATACGAAAAATGAGGTTATATGGGTTACACAGGTGAATATTCCCATAGATTAACACTGGTACATATTAAAAATTATCTAATATATAACTCAGCCATTACATACACAATATCAATACAAAGAAATAAACACATGTTCTCTTAGGACAGAACAATACATAAGATATAGTACAACATAGAGAACATTGAGTCAAATGCAGCGATAATATATAATTCAGTAATATACAAAGTATGCCTAATATACATTACACGAATATACATACATGAAATTATAAAAGACACGGATGGCAAACTACAGTGCTACATCCTAGTCTCCTCTACACCCACAACTCAAACTGGCATCAGTCCTTGTACTTGAACTGTCTCGGATTGATTCGAGTATTATATAAATAACACAGGGGTTAGATTATGTCCAAATATATAATTCAATACATACATAGATATCTAGTATACACATTATGATTGTGATGACGTACTAACATTAGTATATTATAATATCAACACTCAAAACATAGCATAAAGATGTCATCACCCATACAAAAACACATCAAATCAGAATTCACACGAAACAACATCGTATGGGTGAATCATTCATATATTGAAATTAGTATCAAATATAGAAACAAACAATAATGAGATATCCTCAAGTATAATCAGGCAACACCACTGTAATGTCCAAGAATCTCTCAATCTCACAATATAAACTATCATCATAGAAAAATGAAACCATCCAGCAAATAGGGCTAATACAAAGAAATGCCCAAATATAATATCAAAAAATCAAAAAATCTATAGATAATGTTAAATAGCCCATCAAATCATCGAAATGATATTCAATATCATACAAATCACAAAGATAATCAATCATAATCAATAAATATGGCTACCTCTAGAATAGAAAACTAATCTGTGGATATATAGGGGCTGACTACACTTTAGACTCATCCAGTCTCTAGTCTAGTCAACTCATCATACGAAAAAGACATATATACCAATCCACTACACACATATACCATGAATCTAACGGGAGACTGAAAGCTGCCTACAGCAAGCCTGCTCCAAGAACACAGACCTATTCGCCTACAGTGAAGTAACGGTCTATTCCTATAGTCTTCGAGGTATTTGTCATCTACCATACTGACATACCATAAACCAGATAGGGAGACTGACATCCACCCACCACAAGCGTGCTCCAGGAACAAGAACAACTCGCCTTTCGTGGAGTGTCGTCTATCCGTACAGTCTTCAGTTACCTCGATGAACACCGTGAACTCATCCACCAGTGGCTCGTCTATGCGTATCCCCGGTCACGACCTTGCTTTGCCCTATAAGTAACAGACTCCTACCCTATGCGATACGAGGCGTTGTAGGGAACCTACCCTACCAACAACAAATCATGTGATGCACATCGAACATAATAACTAACTACAGTGTCACGGATCTAGGGCACGACCCCACGATCAGGGCATCAGGGTGGATACTGGCGAATTTGATGCACTCCCGAACAATAAACGGAGCTGGACACAAGTGGATGACATATAGTATTCATATCCAACATCCACGTACAACACTAGTCATAGCCGACACACGGCTTTGTATAAGTCACCACATGATAGTAAATTACTAGAGCTCTAACCTCCACACCAACACCCGGCTATACCCATAAGTCACCATATGACTACAATATACTCATCGCAGTGAGTACCATCACATACATGAGTAATCCTTGTGTGAGTGACATTTACTTACAATGAATAATCAAACGAATAACATAACGGCGTCCCATATCACCGCATGTTACTCAGATAATTATTCAATGCTCATAAACTACACTCGATCCATACAAGGTATTCTATATGACAAGTCAACTGAATAACCGGAAAAATGCTACCAAAAGTCCCACACTAGATGATACCACTAATTTGTTTATTTAAATTTCTCAACAAATAGAAGTAAAAACTCATAAATAAAATCAAAGGATGTCATCAGTGTGTCTTATTAAAATCATCAATCAAATTCATCTCGATGATGAATCACTCATATCAACAGACTATATTAAGAAGGTGAGAAGTTAGGAAACTTAGAATACTAATATAAATAGATTATTCCAAAATAGAGAAATATATAAATACTAAACAAATTCATATTTAATAATAAATCCTTTGTAACAAATAATAATTATAGAGTCTAGAAGTATAAAAATTAACAATTTACTAAACTAAAAAAATAATACAAAATAATACTTAACCTTTTATAAAATTAGGTATTATAAAACATATGAATTAGTTAAATTTGTTCACAATCAATTTATACACATTTTTTTCTCAAAATTTGAATTATAATTATATATTAAAATCTACAGGAAAATAACCACAAGGACGAACTTAAAAAAATTAAGCTGAAAGACGGTAAGTTTATTTTTTGGCTAAAGGACGATGCTAGTTACAACTAGCATTTTATATAGTATAAAACTGAATATAATGCTAGCTATAACTAGCATTTTTTATATTGCAAAAGTTGAATATAATATTAAATATAACCAACATTTGTCTTTCAGCCTAAAAATAAAACTTGATGTCTTTCAGCCTAATTTTTTTTCCAAATTTTTCCATTTCCCTTATCCTCCTAAAATCTATGTATATATTTTAATTACAACTTAAATAAATTTTATATACATATATGGTTATTCTTAAACACTGATGTGCACATAAATGTGTATCTTTTTACTTCAATGTTTAATCTATTTTTTATTAAATAATTCAGCATATAGGGTATTTTTATATGTTTAAATCCAAATTTAATTATTTTCAAATCATCATTTATTCATTTTCATATAAGGGCGGATGGTTATTTTTTGTATATGATTTAATTTTAGAAAATTTACTTGGATATTTTAATGTTAATCTGTAGAAATTTACATGGAAATATGCATGCACAAGAGTTATAAGGCAAATGAAGATAAAAATAAATCAATTCATGAAATCATGGAGAACCCCACCTACCCATTTACCATGATGTACAATTAGGAGCTAAAGCACACATTAGCGGTCATTAAAGTTACATGCATACTTAATGAAGGATTAATTAGAAGCTAATAATAACTTGTGACCACACTTCCTCAAGAGCAATTTGGGTAGTCCTCAAAAATATGATTAGGGTTTCAAAACATGTATAAATATCCCTTATGTTTCATGTAATGAGCTCTTAGCCTAGTTAGTTTAGTTTTAGGCTCAAAAAAAAAGAAAAACTCTCTTTTTTTAATGGCTTCCTAGCCTTCTTTCATATAATTTTCTTTTTATGCACTTTAATTTCATGCTCTTTTAATTCTTGTTCCTTATTTTATACAATTAGTATAGTTTTATTTCTTGCAAGTAGAGTAGATTTATTTCATGCAAAATTAGTTAGCTCTCTTTTTCCTCTTACTTTTTTTCGATGTTGCAATTTACATTTGTTGACATGATAACAAATATGAGAAGCTAAACCCCTTCAATTTAGGGGTATGAAGCTCTCTTAATCATGTAAATTCAACATACTAATTTCATTTGACCTCTTTTTATGCTTAATGGAAGTTTTGATGTGGTAAATATTTTACTGTTTTAACTTTGAATTTGATAGCTTATTTTGTTGACACCAAAAAGGTTATGCTTAAACGAACATAAACACAAATTACCTCTTCATCTACATATAATTATGGTAATTAAGTGAATTTTAAAATCAAAATTTGATTGTCTATGTTACTAATCAATAGTGAATAGATCTTGCTTAGAATAGATCTTATTTTCAAGTCATTAACATTTTCATGAGAATTAACAAGTAGTTTAGTGGGTATGTTAAAGTTTGATGGTTTATGTTGGGCTAATTAATAGGAAAAATAGGCCAAACTTATGATAAACATATCAACAAAATTCACTAATGACCATGTTATCCGCCTTTTGGTCAAGGCTGGGATATCAACAAATTAGTTGGAAATGATGGATTTCAGGATCAGAGGTCGATTGAAAACAAGGCTATGATCGATGTTGTCAAAATTGGGCCAAATCTTGATCGATAAGAAATTCGTTCGTATCGATCACAGATCGAGTCAAAATCACATGAGACCGATCGCGTGGGCCCACACACGTGCCAAAAGAGGTCTCCCGAGATCTGAGCGAAATATTTGCAGCCTATGCCTATAAATAGCATCCTAAAGCCTACAGAAAAGGGACCTTTGGTTCTTCTACGTGTAGAGTCTGCCGGATTCATCATTGTACTCGAATTTTGCTATTGTAGTCAGTTGTAACTTGTCATAACCAACAAGTATACATCAATAAAAACATCAAATTCAAAGTGGACGTAAGTCGGATTGCCGAACCACTATAAACTCTGTATTCTTTACTGCTTTCTTTTTAATTTTTTGAGTGTTCTTCATTTTTAGTTCTCTACCTGTGATCTGTGATTGTAAATGGGTGCATTCATCGACAATTGGGTGTTGGTGACCAATTTTGGTGCAAACATTTTGGTGCTTTCACTGAGAATTGAACTCAGGAATTCTACCGCTTGGACTTCAAATTTGAAGGCTTAAAGACTTAGATCTAGACAACTATAACGAGGTAATCAGCAAGAAGAAAAAGAACGGAGAGGAGTCGTCATGAAGGGAGTCAAGAAGCCTCCTCAAGGGCTAATCAGACTTCCGCTTTCATCACCAAGGATGAGATAGAGATGATGATGGGAGCCATGCATGAGGAGCTATTCAAAAGGCAAGAAGAGATGATGTAGAACATTCTCAGATGAATTGAGCAAGCAGGATCAGCTGGTGCTATTGGAGTTCAAACCAATGAAGCAATACCGAAAGGACCAAACTGGGAACCAGATAGAGCGGGACCATCAGGGGAAGCCCCCGAATTAGGGAGCATCTCCCAGAAGCGTGTTGATCCAACCTTAGGCAGGATACCGGCTGAGATTAGACCGCAAGGAGCTAACAGAGGAGAAGATGCTCATCCAGAAGAGCAGATTCCAGCAAACCCTTGCGAACTTGGGGGAGGGGTGCAGATTGGAGGCAATGTACAAGGATTACGGCTTGGAGATAGTGATAGCTTGGCAGAAATGGTCAGACGAGCCATGAGAGACGGATTAGTAAATGGAGATCTAGAAGATGTGAATAGGATTCCTTTCTCTACTGTGACTAGAATGGTTAGGAATCCACCAGAATTCAAACTACCAACATTGGAAACGTATGATGGGAGGACAGATCCTGCAGTTCATCTAACCAGATACATGAGGCATATGGAGGTAATGGGGGCATTGGAGGATGTCATGGCTTGGTGTTTCCCATTATATTTGACTGACAGAGCGGCACTATGGTTCAGGTAGTTAGAGAGCGGTTCCATTGGAACACGGACCGAGTTGATTGAAAATTTTATGAGACAGTTCAGAGTTCATATTCAAGGCCCAAGAATGTGATGAGTTTGACAACATTGAAGCAGAAGGCAGGAGAATCTTTAAGAAGTTTTTTGACACGATTCAACGCAGCGGCAACATCAGTGGATCGACCAGATTCATCCATGGTTATGATGACAGCTGTATCTGGAATAGCTGATGGCACAGAGTTCAAGAATTCGTTGACTAGAGATCCACCGATGGATTTGGGAGAGTTTTATCATGAAGCCGAAAAGTTTCTACAATTGGAGGATGCTAATGCTGAAAGAGAGGAAGGAGAAGGAGTTGATGTTTATGCAGTAAAAGGTGGAGACCCACACAGGAAAGATTCTGGTGAGGATAAAGGGAAGCGGAAAACGGAAGATAATGACAATAGGGCAAAGCGACCGCGGAGGGAGCCGCGTTTCACCACTTATTCAGAGTTGAATGAGAGTTTGGAGCGAATCCACCAGGATATTAGGGGGTAGATTCCTTATCGAAAGACAATGAGAAGGGATCTGACTAGCAATGAAAGAAGATCTGACAAGTATTGCTTATTCTACGAGCTGAATGGTCATAACACGAATGATTGCAGGCACTTAAATGATGAGGTTGAGGGGCATATCCGGAATGGTCTTCTATCGCGGTATGTGAGAAGGGAAGCCACGACGGTGGAACAAGAACGACCACCGTCTGCACCAACTAGGGACGACTCAGGATCAAGGCGCCAACTTATCATCAACTGATTGAAATAATGACGAATAGGCGGCAAACTCCACACCGACATGATAAAGTCATTTTACACATGTACAGGATCACGAACGATCCTCAGGCATGCTCTGATACGACTATAAACCGCATCAGTATAGGTGTTTGCACTTTGACGTCCCTGTTTTGCTTTTGTTTTCTATTTCTCATGTTTGGACTTGATTTTGTTAGACATTTCTATTAAAAGGCTTATTTTGAATGTAAATATGCTATTTTTGATTCCATAAAGGCTAAGCCACTTACACATGTAAGGGATCGCAAACGGTCCTCAAGCACGCTGTAAGATGGCGATAAACCTCCACAACCAACAACTCAGAAACTCACTCGAACGTGAAATCTGACAATAATGATGCTATGTCCCCCCAGGGCATACACAACTCACCTCGAATGGCACTCAATCGCGAATGATCATAATTCGCCTCGAACGACACTCGACCGTGATCGATCACAATTCGCCTCGTACGACACTCGATCGTGAACAATCACAATTCGCCTCGTACGACACTCGATTGCGAAAGATAACAATTCGCCTCATACGACACTTGACCGTGAACTGTCACAATTAGTCAAGAACGACACTCGACCGCGAACGGTTACAATTCATCTAGAAGGACACCCGATCGCGAACGGTCACAATTCGTCTAGAACGACACCCGACCACGAACGGCACCTCGACTGCGAACGGTCACCATTCTCCACGAACGGCATCCGACCGCGAACGGTCACATACCACCTCAAATGACATACGATCTCGAACGATCGTCACTCACAGTCAGGTAAGACTATCAATTTCTTTGCAGGTCATCAACAGGATATGAACATCTAGCTTATGGCATTACAAAACACATCTTCCTACCGTAAGGCATGTTTTTAGGGGCAAATGTTATCCCGTCTTTTGATCAAGGCCGAGATATCAACAAATTAGCTGGAAAAGATGGATTTCAGGATCAAAGGTCGATTGAAAACAAGGCTATGATCGATCACGATCGAGTGCGAACAGTGCAACATCGATCGAGTACAAACAGTGCAACATCGATCGAGTACAAAAAGTGCAACATCGATCGAGTGCAAACAGTGCAACAACGATCGAGTACGAACAGTGCGACATCGATCGAGTGCGAAAAGTGCGACAGCGATCGAGTGCAAACAGTGCGACAGCGATCGAGTGCGAACAGTGCGACAGCGATCGAGTGCGAACAGTGCAACAGCGATCGAGTTCGAATAGTTCAACATCGATCGAGTACGAACAGTTCAACATCGATCGATTGCAAACAGTTCAACATCGATCGAGTACAACATCGACCGAGTACGAATAGTTCAACATCGATCGAGTACGAACAGTTCAACATCGATCGAGTGCAAACAGTTCAACATCGATCGAGTACGAACAGTTCCACCGTTCATATCCATCAATGCAATAGAGATCGATACGAACAGTGCAATAGGGATCAATACGAACAGTACAACGGTGATCGAGTGCAAATAGTGCAACATCGATCGAGTGGAAACAGTGCAACAACGATCGAGCGAAAACAGTGCAACATCGATCGAGTGCGAACAGTGCAACAGCGATCGAGTGCGAACAGTGCGACAGCGATCGAGTGCGAACAGTGCGACATCGATCGAGTGCGAACAGTGCGACAGCGATCGAGTGCGAACAGTGCGACATCGATCGAGTGCGAACAGTGCGACAGCGATCGATACGAAGGAGACAGCCTTCGAAAAACACGAACTTGCATCGATCATATCTCACAATTTACAAGTCCAAATGCTATGAAATTTTCATTAGAGCTTACGTACAAACTAAGGAATGTTCATGCTCGATTTCAACTCGATTGGGCAAAATCTTAATCGATACGAAATTCGTTCGTATCTATCACGGATCGAGTCAAATCACATGGGATCGATCGTGTGGGCTCACACACGTGGCAGAAGAGATCTCTCGAGATCTGAGCGAGATATTTGTAGCCTACGCCTATAAATAGCATCCTAAAGTCTACACAAAGGGACCTTTGGTTCTTTTACATCTAGAGTCTGCCGGATTCATCATTGTACTCGAATTTTGCTATTGTAATCGGTTGTAACTTGTCATAACCCGCAAGTATACATCAATAAAACATCAAATTCAAAGTAGACCGGATTGTCGAACCACTATAAACTCTGTGTTCTTTACTGCTTTCTTCTTAATTTTCTGAGTGTTCTTCATTTTTAATTCTCTACATGCTTATTATATATGATCTGTGATTGTAAACGGGTGTTTTCATCAACAATCGGGTGTTTGTGACCAATTTTGGTGCAAACAGACCAAAAGAGAGATCGTAATTTCATTTTGTTAATTTATTTGATCATGAGAAGGAAATTGCCTTTTACTCTAATATTTTTATCCACTTTTAGTTTTTGTTAATTTTTCGAATTTTTTTAGTTTAATACAACTTCAAACCTTGGATTAATTTGATTGAGTAGAAATTTTAAAATCAATACAATTCCCCACGATTTGATCCGTACTCGTCACATCCTAAAATTGTACGTTGTGCACTTGCGGTTATTTTTAATTAAAAAATTTCGGCTATTTTCTAATTCGACGGAAAATTGGTCATTAAACAAGATTTTGGCGCTGTTGTTGGGAAATTAATTTGATTTTAATTTCTATTCTTCGAATTATTTGTTGTTTGATTTTATTGTGTGTTAATTTTGTGTGTAAACTGCATTTAAAATAAATTATGTTCTGTAGTGGTTGTTTGATTTTTGCTTGCATTTTGATTTGAGTGCTTGTTGTTTTTCTACTAACATTTCTATTAAAAAAAATTATACACAATTTCAAAAACAAAAATATTTTATTATTCGCATTAGCATTTACAAACTTCATTCACAAATTTTCCATTTACTAATTTATGTTACATAACATTACTCTTTTTCTATAAAACTGTGCAATCACTGCACGGTGCACATACAAACAGTGCAGCAACATTCCCTACCCTCTTGCACACTTGCTTCATTTCAGTTCATCCCTATCCCTACCCGCATACAGTGTTTCACCTTTAACCACTTCCTATCATCTCTGTCACAAAAACTTTCAAACCACAGTGCAACCATTCTACTGCCTACTATCTTCACCAGCAAAACCACCCACAGCCTGCATACAGCACAAAACTGTCTTTCTCCATACAGTCAAACAACATCTCACTGCTTCATACAACAATCAACAGAATAGTGCATTCATATACATCAACTCCTCCATCCAAATACAACGTACCTGACCATCCATCATATCACCCCACTGCTACTGTTCCATCCACCACATCCAAACATCCACTAGTGCCATCAGTACATACAAGCACATCACTGACTTCATCAGCCCCTGCCCACTGACATCTTTACCACCCCCGTCAACATTGGCAGTGCATAGCACTTCACTGCCCTGCCAATCCAATACATTGCTTCACAATATGTGTGCCTCAACATACATCTCTTTACAAAACTATTGCTACATCTCCTCTGTCAAGCAAATCTACAACCTCCTTTGAAAAAAAAAACATCCACTTCACTTAACCACCCTACAGATCACCATCATCTCCCCTCTATGCTTCACCATCTCCTAAATACAACCACCAATATTCAAAAACCCAAAACTGAACCACTGCCTTCTACCACTTCTAAACAACCTTCCATAAAATCTCACTGCCACCAATGCAATAGTGCCTTCACCTACCAACTCTGCTGCAAACTCTGTCACCTCCCCTTCAAACTGCCATACAAGCATTACAGACCATATCATAGCCATATCATCATACAAGCATACCATATCACTACAACCTCAAACATACACACTGCTCAACCATTTGTACTACTCCACCACTGCCATATCAGGGCACATAGCAGTCATCACAACCAGTCATCCACCAACACCACATTATTCACTGGCCATAGTCTTCAGTCATCACTGGACATATCAGTGCCTTTCTCTGGCCATTTCTCCTGCACATATCGGCCACACCATATTATTCACTGTCCTGCACATACGAGACACTGTCCTGTCACTAGTTACATACCCCTTGCCCACACAACCATCTCAAATCACTTACCACTGCCGACTTACTGCTTTTCTGCCAATACTTCCATCATTCACCCACAATTGTTGCCTTCTTGCACTCATCTATTAACTCACTACAATATACAAAATAGTTCTCCTCACTCCATTACAACAACCACGTATTTAAACATCCCTGCCTGTCAACACATCAGCTACCACCAACTCATTTCAGAGACTTGCTTCCACCCACAATTACTACATCCATCTCCAATACAAGTCATCACTTCTTTCTTTCCATCTCCAACAAACTGCCCTCATCTACAACTGCTTTCCTGGACTGAACTCCAGCACTCACCTGTCATCCTAATCTCACTGTCAATCTCATGCAACCATCCAAACCATACAATTTCCTCTCTTTCCCCTGTCACGTTCAGCATCCCATACATCATTACAATTTGCTTCATTCGTCACCATTCATACAGCCGTCTGTCAACAAATACACAGTGCCATCTCACAGCGTGTACACACCTTCCTCAAACTGTCATCCCACCAGTTCACCAAACATTCACCACATATCCCACAAATCACTCAGCAAAATCCACCACAGCCTTAAACAATATCATCCCGGTTTAAATTTCACCACATCAACTTGTTTAAACCATAGTGCATACATACCATAGTGCATACATACCATAGCGCATTCATTGCCTGATTAAACCGGCACTGTGCATTGCCAATCGTCCTACCTCTGTCATCACCACTGACATCCTTGCCTCTACGCTGCAACACTTCCAACCGAACACCACCAACAATACAACTTCTACCAGCAACCGCAAAAACAAAACTACGCCTACCCCTCTGCCAGTCATTACCCTCCACCACCGCGACTCCATCATCTCTCCCCCATTAATCTTTAATCAATCTCCTCGCCAACCTCCCAAACCAAACCCAACACTGCCTCGACCAACTCAAATCGCCATGAATTCAAATCAACTGTAGAGCGATTGACGTTAGAAATTGATTTCAGGTTTGGGGAATTTCGATTTTTTTGGAGCAAACGATAAATTTTTGTTTAGAATTGATTTCTCTCTTTTCGGGGTAGTTTTAGAATTGTTTAGAATTGATTTTTGTTTAGAAACGATTTGTTGCTATTTTTAGTTTTGTATTTTTGTCTAAACAAAAATTCGCATTTATTATCTATGTTGAAAAACACAATTTTGAAAAACTAACATAAAAAATAGAAAACAAGTCTATTTGATTTTTCGTGTTTTGGGACGTAACAAAAGTATGAAAAACAATTTCTCATTCATTTTCCGTCCATCATCGCGATGGCTAAGAATTGTAAGAAATTTCCCACAATTTCTTGTATTTTGTAGTGTATGTTGAAAACACAAAACTCAAAACGAAACCAAACGGGGTCTAAAAGTTTGGGTTAGTTTTTTGTTTTGGGCCGGGCTTTTAGACTTGAGTGCAATTTTTATTTTAGCTTGTTTTTTTTGTTTTAATTTGATTATTTTTAGTTTGTTTAAGTCTTTAAAAAAATAGAGAGAAATTGTTTTGTTTGTCTTTGTTTTCATTTGACCTTTGTTTGTCTCTAAAAAGAAGTTTTCTTTCTTTTAGTTTTGTTTTGTTTTATCCTAAGAAAGAAGAAAAAATAATTTTAAATTTGTTTTGTTTTGTTTTAATTCGCTTTAAGTTCCATCCTTTTTTTTAAGTTTGCTTTGTTTCCAATTTTCTCTTGTTGTTTTCAATTTTCTTTTGTTGTACAAATTTTCAGGTTGCCAAAGGTCGCAAGGAAAAAATTACTTGCTAAAAACCGTCTTGCTTTGCTTGCTTAAAAGAAAAATCGTCGCTTAAATTATTATTTTTTAATAATTCTACATGCTCTAGTATCTTGCTCTCATCCTTTGTTTTAATTTGCTTTGTATTATTGGTTGCTTGTATTTTATAAAAAAAATTCAAAAAAAAACAATTTTTTTTACTTGTAGTTACATTGTTAAAATCAAGTTTAATTTATGCTTTGTATTCATATCATCTTATTTTCTATTTTAAGGGCAACACCCCAATCCACATAAGGTAGGGCATTACATCACCCCTTCCTTGGCCCATAAATTGCATTTCGTCTTAGAAATTTGTTTAATAATAACGGTTAGACATCGAACTTAAGAGTGTCACGGGCTCACTTAGGGCTTAATTGTATCTTGACAAGTTGTCTTCTTTGAACAATTTTGTTTCTTGGATACGGTAGAGCAATAATCAGTTATAAATATTACGGTCGTTCATAAATATTATACAGATTGTTTCTCTGAAGGTAGTTAAACATTCGGTTGCATTGCTACGATTATTTGTGGTGCACCGGTAAATCTTGTCCATTACCTGGCTGAGAACTATCTTGTTGGATTAAAACAAACTATGATTATACAATTTTGGGTTAGGAGCTACTTAGGACAGAAAATTTATAATCAAGTCTTTGCATTCATTTAGTTGCATTTGTTCATGCATATTTAAAAAAAAAAAAGGAAAAAATTCAAAATCCAATTTTTTTTTTATACATTTTCCTTAACTTAGTTTTTTTTAAATCTTTTCCTTTGAAATATTTTTCAATCAAATCAAAAAATTAAAAAGAAAATTGAGTTAGTTTCTTTTATAAAAATCCAAAAAAATATATTATCTTTTCAAAAAAAAAAAATTCAAAATTTCCCTTTTTGAAAAATGAATTCTCCTTTTGGTAAACATTTTTCCTTTATAAAAACATTTTGAAAATGTTTGAATTTCCCTACTCACATGAATTTTACGATACTTGTGAAAATCAATATAATTCATATAATTTCACATCAAAATCTTATGGATGTTTTAATAAGAACTATTGTATAAATAATTTGGATCTTGAAGAACAAACTTCTCAAAATAGTGAACAACCCTAAACTCTTGAAAAGAGTATTAAAACAATTTCATCTTTACTTGAACTCTCTACACAAAATGATCAAAGGATAAATGATTTCCATAGTTCATATTTGTGCAATAACTCAAGTCAAGGATTTCAAAATAATCAAAATTTGAATTCACTTCAAAATTCAAATTATTTCGATTATAACGCATGCCAATTCAATTTCGAACTCCAAAATAAATTTCAAAATCAAAACGAAAATGGAAACAATTGTTTAAATGATTTTGGCAATGGAAGTTGTTTCAATGATGGTGAAAATTTTACTCTCAACAATTTCAAATTGAAAATTCTCAAGTTAATAATTATGGATTGGATTTTTTTTTAGCAAATGGAAGAAATTCGCAAAGATCACCCAGATTTGTTGTTTGAAACATATATAAAACAATGTGAGAAACAAACTCAAATCCCAACGTGTAACGAGTTAAATAATAATCCATCTTTTGCCAAAATTGACGATTCTCAAATAACAACTTTTGAAATCGAAAATGACAATCTTAATGAAGTTATTGAAAATTCGGTAATTGGATTTCAATTCTTTTGAAAGTGTGGAACCAAATTTAAAATTCCATCTTCCTTTTTCCAATTTTGAAAAATTGAATACTACAACTTTGGATTTTGAATATGATATCTGCAATGAAGTTGTGAATAATTCAACAAAGAAAGACGAATTAAGTGAACACAAATTCTTTGGACTTTTCGAAGATGAGTTGTTGAATTCCGAAAAGGAAGATTTAAATCACCATTTTGATTTTGAAATTAATAATTTGAAAGAATTTGTCGATGATGAGTTTGACTTTCAAATTGGTGAAAATAAACGTGAACTTCAACCAATCATTCTATTTGCCCCAAAAATCATCGAAAATAAAACAACTCATACAATTTTTAATAAAATGACATTAATTTTTTCAAACCAACATTTAATTTTGAAATCCTTTATGGTTTGGATTTCTGAGCTTAAGTTGTGTCCCTCATACTTGACGAGACAAATTAATTGGTCTTTGGAAGACCGTTTCATTTACTCCTTGATATTTTTTTTATGTAGCATAAATAATAATCGTTTCATGTAAATATAGTTCATATTTTTATTTTATTTTTTTCCGTTCACTTGGGTTGACTATGGAGACAGTTAAAATCAAGTGTGGGAGGAGTCCCATCTTCATTTTTTGATTTTTCATGGTTTATTTTTTGCATTTTCTTTCCAAAACTCAAAATTAAAAATATATCTAAAAAAAGTTTTCTTTTTATCACTTTGATTTAGTTTGAAGAAACGGTATAGGATAAGTATAGGGTTTGGTTATTAAATTAAAATTGTTGAAAATTTATTTGCCTCAACAAAAATAAAAATAAAGTTCGATTACTAGTAATTGTGGTTTAACTAGTATATAGGAAGGTTCATGGTGATAATTATGAAGTATATCCTAATTGAAAATCTATGTTTAAAAAAGTGGTGGATTTAAAGAAAATGATATAACATATTTTATCATTTAAGTTAAATGGTGCTAAGGTAATTTTGCAAAACTCTTCAGGAAAAAAGTAACAAAAAATAATAATATATATTTGTACATATATATATATTTTATGAACACCTAGAGTCATGTGTTCACACGCAAGTGTGTATACTCACCATGCTCTGTACCCTTCTCACGTAAGCCTGAGAGGCAGTGTACGATTGGTATATCTGGCCTTGATTTATCCGGGTTAGGTGTATGTATATAAAAATTCTTTTACAAATAATGCCAACAGTCGATAAGTGTACACACTTGTATGTTCACTCGCCACGCTCTACACACCCCTCACGTAAGCCCGAAAGGCAATGCATGGGTGGTATATCTAGTCTCATTTTTTTGAGTTAGGCATATGTATATATTTTTAATATTAATGAAAATTTTCAAATAAGAGGGAGTAAGCAATTCAAATCCATGCACTATTTTCACTTATTTGATTTGACTTGTTATTTAAAAGAAATGAAAATACCACTTTAAAAAAACATTGATAATCAACTAAGGATCCATTTCATAGTTACACTATGTTATCAACCGAGATAACTTTGCCAAACTAGAGTCTATTTGTTATGATAACTTAATTTTTATTGGAAATTTTGACAAGTAAAAGGACTTCGATTTCTTGATAATGATCCAAACTTATAGTTAAATTATTCTTGTTAATTTAAAAGTAAATTCTTCATTTGTAAATATTTTCAAAAACTTGCATCCATATCTCTGTAAATAAATCTTGCATTTAGGAATTTTGTCATATTACATTTGGATTTTGTGGGTAGTGTCTGATGAAAACCCTCATGAGATAACACTCATCCTGCTAGGGACACCTAGAGGTTTAACGACTTGTTACGTACGCTCAATGCAACTGTGCTTCCTATGAAAGTAGATTTATCTTAGTTTTAGTTTATTCGAGGACGAATAAAAAGATAAATGTGGGGGTATTTAATGTGCACGTAAATATGCATTTACTTCCATATTTAATCTACTTTTTATTAAATAATTGAGCATATAGGGTATTTTAACATGTTTAAACCAAAATTTTAATTATTTTCAAATCATCATTTATCCATCTTCATATATGGACAAATGGTCATTTTTTGTGTGTGATTTAATTTTACAAAATTTACTTGGATTTCTCATGTTATTTTGTAGAAATTTGAATTCAAGCGGAAGAGGACTACATGGAAATATGCATGAACAAGAGTTATAAGGCAAATAAAGATGAAAATAAATCAATTCATGAAATCATAGAGGACCCCACTTACCCATTTACCATGATGTACGATTAGGAGCTAATGCACATGTTAATGGCCACTAAAGTTGCATGCATACTTAATGAAGAATTAATTAGAAGCTAATGATAATTTGGTGGTCATACTTCCTCAAGGGCAATTTGGGTAGTCCCCAAAAATATGATTAGGGTTTCAAAACATGTATAAATACCCCTTATGTTTAATGTAATGAGCTCTTAGCCTCCTCTTTAGTTAGTTTAGATTTAGGCTCAAAAATAAACAAAAATTCTCTATTCTTTTTAATGGCTTCTTAGCCTTCTTTCATGTAATTTTCTTTATATGCAATTTAATTTCATGCTCTTTTAATTCTTGTTCTTTATTTTATGCAATTAGTGTAGTTTTACATCTTGCAAGTAGAGTAGATTTATCTCATGCGAAATTAGTTAGCTCTGTTTTTCCTCTTATTTTTATTCTATATTGCAATTTAAATCAGTTGACATTATAACAAATATGAAAAGCTAAACCCCTTTAATTTAGGGGTAATGAAGCTCTCTTAATCATATAAATTCAACATAGTGATTTCATTTGACCTCTTTTTGTGCTTAATGGAAGTTTGGATGTGGTAAATATCTTGTTGTTTTAACTTTGAATTTGATAGCCTACGTTGTTGACAACAAATAGGCTATGCTTAAACATACATAAACACAAATTACCTCTTCGTTTACATATGATTATGGTAATGAAGTGAATTTTAAAATCAAAATTTGATGGTCTATATTGCTAATCTATAGTGAATAGATTATGTTTAGAACAGATTTTATTTTCAAGTTCATTAACATTTTCATGAGAGTTAACAAGTGATTTAACGGGTATGTTAAAGTTTGATGGTTTTTGTTGTGCTAATTAATAGCACAAATAGGACATACTTATGATAAACATACCAACTAAATTCACTAATGACCAAAAAAGGTATCATGATTTTATTTTGTTGATTTATGTGATCATGAGAAGGAAATTACCTCTAAATTGCCTTCTACTCTCATATTTTATCAACTTTTAGTTTTTGTCAATTTTTAGAAACTTTTAACTTAACACAACTTTAAATCTTGATTTAATTTGATTGAGTAGAAACTTTAAAATCAATACAATTCTCTGTGGATTCACTCGTACTCGCCACGTATTAAAATTGTATGTCGTGCGCTTGCAGTTATTTTTACTTAAAAAATTCAGTTATTTTATAATTCGATGGAAAATTAGGTGTTAAACAAATACAAAGAATGACTACATCCGAAAACTTGGAAAAATATATTACATTAACAAAGTCGAGAATAGCAAACTAGTTGAACTATTAAGAACAGAAATCAAAACAAAGCACAGCAGTAAAAAGAACAAGTTCAGACACCGGGTCAGTTAATCGAAACGAAATGTCTCATTTATGCTTACTAAGTCACTAGTTGTATAGAATAGTTCCAGATGCCTCACACGCTTTGCAATGGTTAAGATTAAATTCTTATATAGACATAAATAAATATCATTAATGAAGTGAACATTCAAATATGTAAACTGTTCACTTTTACTGCTTATATTCTCAAGCACCTATCAAATATATATAAGTATACTATTGAAGTCAGAGCTGCCACAAAATGAAGCAACGCAAAGAATTACCAAAAGAAAATAAACAGCAACACAAGCTCGATTATTTAAAGCATATAATTAGCATGCATAAGTTTCAATAAAAGCAAAACTCGCAACACTCGTGTGTGTGTAGTATACATATATCATCACATATACCCACACTGGGTACTACACGTAAATTTATGTGATGAGGCTCGCGTGATCAATGGTGAATCACAAACCAGTTTCGAGCATAAACGAAAACTTATGCAAAACACAGTAGTTTTCGCAATTAAGCACCATATATTCCAAAGATTAGAGGACTAGATAAAGATTTATGAGTTAGATTAACTCATATCACATCTTTATCTTTCTCTCTGAATTCATATGCACGCACACACCCATCCCACAATCTGCACCAGAGGAAATTCAGGCTATAGATGCAAATTAGTGACGAGAGGTCCATCTCCTAATTTAGGGATTTTTCATAATTTATTTTATTTTATTATTATTTATTAGAGAGGTAATTTTTTTTTTCCTTAATGCGTGAGCTTCTAGAGAAAGATATCTCGATGGGTGTTATGCATGAGTAAGTATTAGTAAACAAGGTGGAAAAAATATCGTGAGAGAGAAATCTAGATAAATTTTAGACTAGACTATTTTGGCTTGGGCCTAAATACGTATTTGTTTACTTTTGTTCTTAAACTAAATTCTATTTACTTTAAATAGTTATAAGTTTATACTTCCTTCCCAAACTATTATTTTATTTCTTTTCTATCGTTTCTATAAATTATTATTTTCCACATTTTAAATTATTTAAATTTTTAAATATTAAAATTTCACAATTTAAATCCTTTATTTAAATAATTTGAAAACCATTTCTAATTAAATCGCCAAATTCCACATTAATTAATTTAATTACTATTATTAACTCCAAGTAATTACTACCCAAAAATCGGGTTGTTACATCCAGGGTTGATCGTCCATGCATAAATTTCAAGGTTTTCGCATACTTTTAATGTCGATCGTTATTATAGTTTTATTCAACTCACTAGATTAACCGTAATTACTAGATCACTAGTCTAAATATCAATTTGCAATATTTAAGGTTTGTAAATTAGACAATATCCGGTTTAATAATTTACTGTAATTTTAAATCTAAGATTATAGATTTCAACTTAGGATTTCATAATTTAATTAACTATAGGTTGTACTTGCATCAAATTATGTTTAACAATTTATAGATTTTAATCTAGTGTTTTACATATTTCAAATTAGGCTTCTAACATCTTAAATCAAACAAAATAGTTTAAACCTAATTGTAGTAACCATCTTACTAAAAAATTTACCATTGATCTCAAACCTAAGTTCTTCCTATTTGTTTTGCTTGAGAATTGTCTCTCCTTATGCTTGCATAATTTGCTCCTTCTAGATCCAATCGCTTGTGTTCTTCTAGATTTATTTTATATTGATTTTTGTAAGATTTGAGGTTAGTAGGGAGGTTGGATTTTGGTAGGGTTTTGGTAGACTAAAGTGATATGTAAATTTTAGGGTTAGGTTAGGCTAGAATTTTAGGGGTTATAAAATAGTTTCGGTCGTTACATTTAGGTTAGAGAATATTTACTGTTATTTCATACGCTCATCAATTGCTTGACTGTGAAGTAACGATCAAAACCGTCAATGTAAAGCTCCAGGGTTTAGCTTTTTAATGTCCAATGGATGACCTAAGAAGGTTCATGGTCGACCTATACTGGCCAACTATGACACCCCAAGGGTCAACCACAATACGTTTTTTTTATTTTTTTATTTTGTTCCTAAACCTTCCGACGTCCATAATTTTTCCATACAAGCTCTGATTTCAAAGTGTTATATATGAAAATTGTCTATAAAATCGGTACAAATACAATGGTGCAGGTTTCATAGCGAAATTTTGACCTTTTAAAAAAATTCTTTTTAGTCCTTGTTTTATTTAGATTTACTTCTATTATAAAATTTCCGTTAAAACTTCTATTAAATTTTCAAGGTGTTACATTATCCCCCTTAAAAGGATTTCGCCCCTGAAATCTTATAGGATGGAAAACTATAACTTGTACACACAACAACCAATAGCTACAACTATTTACTCATCCCTCATCCATGAGCAATCATTGTCCTTAGAAATTTTATAATGCAATATGTACATATATATTCAACGTGAAATGCACGTGAACCTATTCCAATGAAAAGGAGAAGGCGGTCTACTGGTCTAGTCGACCTTATGTCATGCAAATGCTCATGCTATGCATCCAAATGTATGCAACATCCGAATTAAGTAAATTTGCAATTCTACATGTATGCACAACTATGTCATCCATATGGAACATCCATATGTATAATACTCAATAAGATACACAACAATCAAACATACATATGTATCCTATCTAACAAGCTAGATAATAAGTAAGAGATAATGTGAATGTATGTATACTACCTAGATGATATACCATCCTAGACATGTAAAAGAATACAATCCAAACAATACATCCCAAAACATCCATTAGCATCCATCATCCATAACATGTCCTACTGACACGTTGCAACCATTCCTACCATCCAATGATCTCTACCTAAACTAGACCTAAATTCAAAGGTAATCTATACTTTCCTAACCAGTTTACTTTTCCTAACTGATACAGTTTGACTACGGTAGATGCATCTCATAGAAATTTCCACAAGTACCTAATGACGAGTTCCTAATAGTTTAGCCATGTTTTATCTTGCCTTGGGGATTTCCTACTTGTCTGCTCTCTATTGTGGACTTAGCTCCATGGAATGTATATGGACTCAGCTCCATGAACTACCACATGTGGCTCCTAACACTTGTTGCTTTCTGCCTATCTCATGCAGTCCTTGCCCTTCTATGAATCGAATCCCCACTGACCTTATTAACTTTCACCACTAGAATAAAATTTCCAATTCAATTATATATGCATTGGTAACCTTCCACAATCCTTGCTACTAGCTTACATGATGTCATCTTGCACCATGCTAAATCATTTGAGCATAAGTATGCTCCTACTAATTGTAGCTCCAAAAATTCCTCAATGCACAACCAATTTCCCTAACCCTTCTAGTGATATGCCTAATCAACTCAACTCCTAGATACCAAGTGGGACAACTCAAATGTGGATGGTGTTTCTTCCTATGGTACTTCCCACTTAGCTTTTTTCTATATCTCCATTTCCCGCATGACTATCCAAACTAATGTTTTCCCCGAATGTTAAAAAGAGAGAAAAAAAAATACAACATAACATTTTTTTTTCAATTTGACTCAACTTAAGTCATCTCAACTTACTTTGAAATATTTCTCGGTCTTTCAAAACTCATGGTACCTAGGTATCATGTTTATGATCCACGGGATCAACCCCAAGTTCTACGAGTGGAAGTTCGATCTATCTTTCCATTCAACCCTATCAACAAAAGTTCTAAAATTAATTGTATATAATCTAAAATCATTTTAACCATGACGTTAACCACTTAAGGTGTACTTCATTTGCATGCAATTGCTACGCACAATACTATGCATTTTAACTTAGTCTTTCATGGATTTTCTTAAGAAAATAGTCTTCCTCTAACCCGAGGGATGATTGAGAAAATCTTTTTATCTCTTCTTTGAATCTTACCAAAATTTTCTAATCCTTTTTCTTATGAAAATCACCTCCGCGTTCTCAGTGCATGCAATTAACCATGTCTTTCTCTTGACAGAAACCTACATCCTTGAATTAACCATCCATTACAAAAATCTCACTACTATATCTAGGATACCTTTATGGTTTGAACATATAAAAATTTCTTATTTGATTATTGATGTCATTCCATGGATGAGATCTCTTTTTTTTAAAACATAACCTCTTATCAATTTATTCCATTTATTTTTATGTGTTTCATGGTTAGAGCAACTTGACGTGGAATAACTTCTTGCCATTTTAATCCAATAGACATGCCGACCATTACTTTGGTTTATACCTAGGGATTTCTACATTTTTTTAATGCATTGGAACTACACTTTCCCAAAAGGAATGTGAACATTTTAACTTTCCACAAATTATCTAAAAGTGGAATTGTATCAAGTTTGGATTTACAAGGAATTATCTCTTCTGTTTATTATTGAAATAGAAAGCACAAAATACGGTGACTATCCCTATTTTGTACATCTCTTTCTTTGGGGTAAATTCCTTATTATTTCAAACGATACACTTCTGTATTGAAACTGGATAATTTATAGAAATTTACATTGTTACACACTTCATTCCAATGAATAAAAGTACTGCTTAACCCGTACTACTTAACTCCACTCCATTTTATAACAACTTTGAATTTGATGTTTACTATTCCATATCAATTACTCAAAAAATTACTACGATGACTAATTCTACATTTTTACTTACTTAAGTCATGTAATTGTACAAATATGGAACTTATTATACTATGTCCTTATGAAGGTTTTCATTAATTTAGAGACTACCACTACCCATTATTTTTCGTACTCAAGTGTGTGCAACATTCAACCCTACAATTCCAAGATTCACATCTAGGCATCCATGGAACACAACTACTATGATATAAATCGAATAACATGTATAAATATATACTTTCCTATACTTTGCCCATAAAATCTACCCATAGCCTTCAGGGGACAAACAATACCTGGACTGCCCATAGCCTATAGGTATCATATTTTCATCTATATGGTACCAACTAATATCTTGTCGCTATAGTGCCAAGCCTACACTTACCATTCCATATAGAATCATCTAATGTAATAAAGGATATGCATATTTATTACTTAACACTCCTAATATGGATTTAAGTGGACCCCACTTGTCCCTTTAATACTTCAAACCAAAAATCTTCTTACATCCGCAGTATTCTTTGACACATCTAAAACATCTTGGCTTACTCTTTCCTTATTTTGTAATAGGTTTACCCAAATTATACTTTTCAATCTTCCTACTATAAAAGATTCGTTAATTCAAACCATACTTGGGTGGAGAAACATAAGGTGGTGCTCCCCTTCCACTACTATAGGAATTTCGACCTAGTACTTTGTCCTTCCAGTTCAACCGCTGCTTGAAACTTTTACTAAGTTCCCATGTTACTTTTAACCTCGGTCCCAACCATTCAATGCTTCCAAATTCCCTTGTCAATTCTGTCCTAGTGGGCTATTTAATCCTATTTACCTAACTCCAACCTATTTCTTTCCTTTTAAAGTTTAAGTGATAGTCATAATATATTCATTTTATCTTTTTAAATCAAAATCTTTTGTTTTTCCATTTACACAAAACTAGTAAGTCTTTTGTAAAACTGTAAAACCCTTCATTCATTTTTAACAAACGTTTTCTTTTTACTAAAATCATGACATTTTTCTTTAGTTAAATGATAAAAAATGATCAGACTTAATTTCGCAAAAATGTACATAAAATCACACCATTCTAAAATTTTCGTTTATAAATAAGAAATTTTCGCAAAAGTGTATTTTATATTTTTTTTCAAAGATAATGTAGTATTTTTAACTTCTTATTATTTTTTTAGGAATATAACATAAATATTTATAAAAAATTTTTGGATACATAACCATTTTTTATTTACAAAAAATTCAAAAGTTAGGCCTTACATACTCTTCAATTTTTATTTTTATTTTAAAAACTTCTATAGTCAAAAGGAAATTTCCCATTGAGATAAGTATACCAATGTGTCCAAAGGCAAAACAAAAGCTTTAAAATAGTTATTAAAAATAAATTTTCACCAAGTTCTTTAATTTTGCTTCTTAAACAAATCCCATAAAATTTATCTGACTGTTTAATATAAATCGTAAAATAAAATTTTCCTATTTAAAATATCATATATCTACCAATTCTAACTTTTTAAAAAACATTTTCACTGTTTCTTCACTTAAATTGGACTAGATAATGGTAACCTAATTACTTAAGCCCACTTACACGTAATGTTGCTTTATGCAATAGGTTATGTCTTCCTTTTCAAAGATGGTCACTCAAATTTATTTTTCAATATAGTGACCAACTTTAATATGGAAATAATATAGCCATATGTTTGAGTAAATATGCAATTTTACAAATATTACCAATATAAGAATAGGTTTTCTGTTAGTCCTTGAGATGATGGCTTTGATGACAACAACCTTAGAATAAGATTATAAAATATAAATACTAACATTATAGTTTAGATATATATGTATATGCAGGATTTAACCATGCAGGTACCAAGAATGAAGACTGTACAGTATAGATATTTAAGATATCAAGATTGAAGACTCATGAGTATCAAGAATATCAAGATTATCAAGAGTTCAAGATTTCAAGGCTAAGTAATTTAATTAGGAATTTTGCTAAAACTCTTAGAAAAGCACTGGCATCTTAAAATCCAATTTATTATCCACTTCGAGCCCGTTAAAGGGATGGAACCCTAAGTAGGATGGAACCTACGAAAAATCTAGTGGAACATTGTTTTGTATCCGCTAAATTTTATTCAAATGATTTTACAAAATTATCTTGTTTTCAAAATGATTTCAAAACCTTCCTTTTAAAAGAATCAAAAACATCTATCCTGATTTTAAATACTTTTAGCCTCAAAATAATCTTTATTTTCAAAATCAAATTATCCTTAGTTTTAAACTATCTTTAATAATAATATATTTAATTTTTAAAATATTTATACTTAGATTTACATATAAAATTATAGTAATTATATATATTATTCTCTATATTTAGTTATGCATTTTAACTATAGTTAAGTATAGTTATAAAAGTTTAAAATAGTTTTAATATAAGATAGAAGTTATTTTCAAAGAAAAACAATTCACCAAAATTTCCTTTAGGATGTCGACATACTCAAGTTACCCATATCGACATAGTGTTAGTTAATTTCAAAATTTGAATTTCAAAATAAGCGTCTATTCGTCATATCCTTTTACGAATGGACATGGTTGTTGTTCTTCTATAAATAGGGGCTGTTTTCAACGAATTTTCATTCACATTTTTCTAGTTTTTCACTCCTCTACTTCTTTTACATTTCTTTATATATATTCTTATCATTACTCTGCCGAAATCAACATTGAATCTAACTAGATCATCTCTGGTTTGATTCTCTATCACTATCTCAACAAGACCTCAGTGCTATTCAGAGTTATAGACTTCTTTGTAATCAATTTAGCGAGAAAAGGTGTGATTGTAGCCTTGGAAATCAATCAAGCGAGAAAAGGTGTGATTGTAGCCTTGGAAATCAACTGGGTGAACTTGTTGCGCGAGAAATCGAGTATCTCTACCCATAGGATTGTGAATCTGGAGGTTGTACCTCTTGGCCTTGAAATCGAGAGTGTAATTGTAAAGATTGCTTTTGGAAGGAAATTCGTACTTGTGTACGAGATTGGATGTAGGGTAACTCCGAACTAGTATAAAATCCGGTGTGTTCTTTCCTTTACTGCTTTTAATTTATATTTTCATCTGTTTTTGATTCTGTGATCATATCTGTGTCTGAATATTGCATACATCTGTGTTCAAATTAACAAAAACTCAAAAAGATTTAGTAATTCTTTAAAACACTATTCACCCTCCTCTAGTGTTAATCCTAGCCTTAAGATCCGTAATCCGCATTTCTCACATTTGGTATCAGAGCAAGGTTTTTCAAAGTTTCATATTATGATTTTTGAAAAAGTTTTTAAAATGGCTACGTTTGAAAAACTTATTAATATTAGTTTAGAAATATTCAGATCATCATTGTTCTTGAGTCTGCACATAATCAATATTCAAATTCAAGTTGTCTACCAAAAATATTTGATGCGCAAGAAACATGCTTTTTGGGTATTGAGGAATCAATCCATAACAGACAAATTATGCAGATCAAAAAGAACAAATGGATACTTGACGGTGGATGTTCTAGACACATGACTGGCAATCCAGATATGCTGAATAATTTAATATACAAAGACGGAGGACTTGTTAACTTTGGAGACAATTCAAAAGGATATGTGATTGGCATCGGCAAAGTCAGTAATTCTGAAACTCTTATTATTACTAATGTTTTGCTAGTTAAGAATCTGAAACATAATTTGCTAAGTATAAGTCAACTTTGCAATATAGGATACAAAATTAAATTTGAAAAAGATAAGTGTCACATTGAAGATAATAATTCAACCATAATATTTGAGGGAATTAGGAAAAAGAATATTTATATTCTTAGCATGAAAGTTTCAAATGATAACTTGTGTCTTTTGGCAACTACAAGTGACCCTTGGATTTGGCATAAGAGATTTGGGTATTTGAATTTCAAACTCTTATCTAGACTGTCAAAACATGATCTAGTAAGAGGTCTCCCTAAGATGAATTTTAAAGTAGATAGTCTATGTGATTCATGTTAATTAGGAAAACTTAGAAAAAGTTCTTATAAATTAAAAGATATGATTTCAACTTCAAAACCTCTTGAACTACTTCACCTTGATTTATTTGGTCTATCTCAAATTTTGTCAATAAATCATAGTAAATATGTTTATGTAATTGTAGATGATTATTCTAGATTTACATGGACAATATTTTTGAAACATAAAAGTGAAACTTTTGAATGTTTTAAGAACTTTACAAAAAGGATTCAAAATCAACTTTCTTTAAAAATTATAACCATCCGTAGTGATCACGGTGGTGAATTTGAAAATGAAAAGTTTGAGGAATTTTGCAACAAAAAGGGAATAACTCAAAAAAAAATATTTCCAAGAACTCCACAATAAAACAAAGTAGTAGAACGTAGAAATAGGACGATTCAAGAGTGTGCGAGTACTATGCTTTCAAATAGTAAATTACCAAAATATTTTTGGACAGAAGCAGCTGCTACCGCCTGTTATATTTTAAATAGAATTTTAATAAGACCTTTAACCAATAAGACATCTTATGAACTTCTTCTTTTAAAGAAACCTAAGGTATCTTATTTTAGAATTTTTGGAAGTAAATGTTATATTTTAAATACAAAAGATAACTTAGATAAATTTGATCCTAAATCCGACAAAGGTATCTTTATCGGATATTCTAATAGAAGTAAAGCGTACAGAGTGTTTAATTTAAAAACTAACACCATCGAAGAAAAAATGCATGTTTCATTCGATGAAAATCTCAAAATTTTTGATGATACAAATGATGAAGAGGATTTAACACTCAAAATCAAGAGTCAACTGAAACTAATAATGAAATAAATCATCCCAATAAAAGGATTAAACTTTTAAAAGATTATCCTATAGAAAATGTACTTGGAGATATGCAATCTATTGTTAAAACTAGAAATCAACTAATTCAAATGAGCAATATAGCTTTTATATCAACTATTGAACCCGAAAATCCAAAAGAAGCATCAACTGATGATTCATGGATTTTGGCTATGCAAGAAGAATTAAATCAATTCACTAGAAATGATGTTTGGGAACTTGTTCCTAGACCTGAAAATAAACCCATAATTGGAACTAAATGGGTTTATAAAAATAAAATGAATGAACAAGGAGAGGTAGCTAGAAATAAAGCTCGGTTAGTCGCTCATGATTATTGTCAATAAGAAGGAATAGATTTTGATGAAACCTTTGCTCCCGTAGCAAGATTAGAAGCCATTAGGATTCTACTTGCTTTCGCAAATCATAATAATTTCAAATTATTTCAAATGCATGTTAAAAGTGCCTTTTTAAATGGATTTGTAAAAGAGAAAGTATATGTTGAACATCCACCAATTTTTGAAAAGGAAAAATTACCTAATCATGTTTCTAAACTTAAGAAAGCTTTATATGGTCTAAAACAAGCTCCTAGAGCCCGGTATGATAGACTAAGATCTTACTTATTACAATCAAATTTTGAAATTGGTAAAGTAGATAATTCTCTTTTTATTAAAAGAAATAAAAATGATATTCAACTAGTACAAGTCTACGTAGATGATATCATTTTTGGATCAACTAATTTTGAAATGAATAAAGAATTTTCTGAAATAATGACAAAAGAGTTTGAGATGAGTCATATGGGTGAATTAAACTTCTTTTTAGGATTACAAATAAAACAATTAGATAATGGTATCTTTATTAGTCAAGAAAAATATGCTAAGACCTAATAAGAAAATTTGGTTTGACCACTGCGAGTGGAAAACCTACTCCCATGGCAACCAATGAGTACCTTAGTAAAGAAGATCTCTCGAAAGATGTAGATCAAAAATTATATAGAGGAATGATTGGACCACTACCCTGTATCACTGCTAGTAGACCTGATATCATGCATAGTGTTTGTCTCTGTGCAAGATATCAATCCTAACCTAAAGAGACCCACTTAAAAGCCGTAAAACGTATCATAAGGTATGTTAAACACACCTTTGATTATGGCTTATTTTACCCTAAAAATGATTCTTTTGACTTAATATCCTACTGTGATGCTGATTATGCTGGTTGTAAATCAGACCGAAAAAGTGCAAGTGGAATCTGTCACTTTTTGGGACATTCTTTGATTTCCTGGTTTAGTAAAAAGCAAAACACAGTTTCTTTATCAACAATTGAAGCATAGTATATTTCTGCTGCTTTGGCTTGTTTTCAAGTAATGTATATGCAACAAACTTTAAAAGATTATGGTTTAAATATCTCAAAATCACTAATTTATTGTGATAATACTAGTGCAATAAATTTATCCAAAAATACTATTCAACATGCTCGAACTAAACATATTGATATCAGACATCATTTTCTCAGAGATAATATAAGTAAGGAAGTAATTACTCTCGATTATATCAATTCTGAGAATCAAATTGCTGATATCTTAACAAAACCCTTAAATGAATCTATATTTACAAACAGTAGTGGCGAAGGTCCGGAGGTCCAGTACTGGACACCACTAACTGGCAATATGTGTCACAACTCTCGAAAAGAAATCCGAAAAGTGGTAACGTGAGTCCCGTAACCACCCGTTCGCACTAAACGGTTTATTATCCGTTAGTTAATTTCACACTCAAAGCAGTACAAAGTTTACCTCATCTCATGGGTAAACCAGACCAAAAGGTCAAAACAATCAATCGAATAGGTCGGGGATTAACCGGAAAGATAAACGCGCGGATTCATGGTCCGTGTTTTACTTAACCATTTAATCTCCATTCCACTCCACTCGAGAGATACTTGGGTTTGTCGCCTTCGGGCTTGTGGATCCTTGTTTATACAGTACTGAGCACGTGCATCTTTTGTTTCATTGATATTTATATTTCCCTAGAGTATCGCCTTTCGGAGTAGGTCTTTTGAACCACTCGATACATAGCGATTACCTTGTGGAAACTTGTGTTACCTTCATTGGTATTTGTTATTTGCCTTTTTGGCTTGCTTGGGATATTCATATCCTTTGTTTATTAAGTTGCCAATGATATGAGGCTTGTTATGATTCATCTTTTGTAGATGATTGAGTTATCTCTTTTAGATATTTGTGGTACTTTATGACCTTTCGTGTTCATTATCATTTAGCTTGTCTAACTAATTTGTTTAGCTAGACTGACCCGTGTATTTTAATACTCGGGTCAGACCAAGGTGTTTCAGGTTAGGTACATTTGGACTTAGCCTATTCTGCTTCCGCATGGACTATTCTGCTAGCTACTTTTGTTATAGCTTTTTGTGTAGTCCTTTTTGGTTGTAACTCTGATATGTATATTCTTTCGACTCATCTGTATATTGTGGTTGCTACGCCACTTGACATGTATCATTTTGTGTACTCTATGATGTATCTGTATATGTATGTGATGATCTACTGTTCTGTGATGTGTTTTACATATGTGTTGTTATATTTTGTTCTGTTAGATCTTATAGCCATTATAGTTTTGTATTAAGTATCTATTGGATATGTCGATCCACCAAAAAAAATGCTGCATTTATCGACGTATACAGTTGATAGTTAAGACAAGGCTATAGATGGTCGCTCCTATCCAGCTCTATTCTCCGTATTAGCAGACAGTATTACCTTGTAATACTCTTTGCTAATGTGGGTTTCGGAGTGTAGGTATTTGTTTAATAACTGAAATATAAAATATAAATAACCAAGTATAATTAAATATTAAATCAAAATAAATTAAAAATCAAAAAATCAAGCACCATGTCGACATCCCCAAGTACCCCATGTCGACATACAACGATTTTTTATTTTTGAAAATTTTCCCACCAAAATTCAAATAATTGGTTATACATTCTTCTTATTTGTGAAATTCTATTCATTCTTTCTGTTATTTCTCCGTTCTATCTTCTGAAATCAAAAAATCAATGGCCTCCTCTTCCAAATCAAACATAAATTCAACCTTTTTGTTCCCTTCTCCTACTTCTAGACCGTTTCAATGAATTACGCTCGCTCGAGTGACAAAAATGGAGGATTCTCTGAAGGATGCAATTCAATTAATGACTAAAATCCAAGTGATGCAACTTAGAATGGCAAAAGAACAAGAGAGGCAAGGCAAAATCCTTAGGAATTTGCAAAAATTTCTAATGGACAATCACGCTAACCCGATCTTGATTGATGAAGACTCTTCAAGAGATCAAGTACAAGAGGACAGGGAAGAAGAAGAAGAACCCCTATAGAAGAAGAGCATGAGGAAGATGACGACAAAGTCGTTTGCGTTGGTGAAGTGTTCTTTGATAAGGATGGAAATTTTGTCGAACAACATGGAAATTTCTGTTTCCACTATCCAAATTGTTCGGTTCATAGATCTCCCATTTTCAAGGACACGCATTAGTTTCTTTTCTCTTTTTCCTATTGTTGTATGTTCTTTCTTACGTTCCCCATGAAAATGTAAATATAACTATATGATTAAAAAGTAAGTGGTGTTCTTATATGTGATTATTATATATAGATTCTTAGTTAGGAAAGTTAGCAGTTTAGGACTAAGTTTTAGTTTTAGAATTAAGTGTTGATTATCTATGATAACACTATCATTATAATCACATGTCACAGAGTATTAGATTAAGGGAAAGTTATATAGTTTGGAGTTAGTTTTTGTTAAGGGGGAGAAGTATAAAATAGGATAGTTAGGCATAGATTAAGGGGGAGATATTAGTTTTAGGGGGAGTTATTAGGATAGAAGTAATATGTTATAAATAAAGGTTGTCATCATCAAAAAGGGGGAGATTGTTAGTCCTTGAGATGATGGTTTTGATGACAACAACCTTAGAATAAGATTATAAATATAAATATTAACATTATAGATTAGATATATATGTATATGCCGGATTTAACCATGCAGGTACGAAGAATGAAGACTGTACAGTATAGAGATTCAAGATATCAAGATTGAAGACTCATGAGTATCAAGAATATCAAGATTGAAGACGCATGAGTATCAAGAATATCAAGATGATCAAGAGTTCAAGATTTCAAGAATAAGTAATTTAATTAGGAATTTTGTTAAAACTCCTAGAAAAGCACTGGCATCTTAAAATCCAATTTATTCGTGGAATGGAATCCACTTCGAGCCCGTTAAAAGGATGGAACCCTAAGTAGGATGGAACCTACGAAAAATCTAATGGAACATTGTTTTGTATCCGCTAACTTTTATTCAAATGATTTTACAAAATTATCTTGTTTTCAAAATGATTTCAGAACCTTCCTTTTAAAAGAATCATAAACATCTATCCTGATTTTAAATACTTTTAGCCTCACAATAATCTTTATTTTCAAAATCAAATTGTCCTTAGTTTTAAACTATCTTTAATAATAATATATTTAATTTTTAAAATATTTATACTTAGATTTACATATAAAATTATAGTAATTATATATATATTATTCTCTATATTTAGTTATGCATTTTATCTACAGTTAAGTATAGTTATAAAAGTTTAAAATAGTTTTAATATAAGATAGAAGTTATTTTCAAAGAAAAACAAATCACCGAAATTTCCTTTGGGATGTCGATATACTCAAGTTACCCATGTCGACATAGTGTTAGTTAATTTCAAAATTTGAATTTCAAAAGAAGTGTCTATTCGTCATATCCTTTTATGAATGGACATGGCATTTGTTTTTCTATAAATAGGAGCTGTTTTCAATGAATTTTCTATCATATTTTTCTGGTTTTTCACTCCTCTTCTTATTCCAAATTTCTTTATATATATTCTTATCATTACTCTGCCGAAATCAACATTGAATCTAACTAGTCATCTCTAGTTTGATTCTCTATCACTATCTCAACAAGACCTCAGTGCTATTCGGAGTTATAGACTTCTTTGTAATCAATTTAGCGAGAAAAGGTGTGACTGTAGCCTTGGAAATCAATCAAGCGAGAAAAGGTGTGATTGTAGCCTTGGAAATCAACTGGGTGAACTTGTTGCCCGGGAAATCAAGTATCTCTACCCAGAGGATTGTGAATCTGGAGGGTGTACCTCATGGACTTGAAATCGAGGGTGTAATTGTAAAGATTGCTTTTGAAAGGAAATCCGTACTTGTGTGTGGGACTGGATGTAGGGTAACTCCGAACTAGTATAAAATTCGATGTGTTCTTTCCTTTACTGCTTTTAATTTATATTCACATCTGTGTTTGATTCTGTGATCATATCTGTGTCTGAATATTACATAAATCTGTGTTCATATTAACAAAAACTCAAAAAGATTTAGTAATTCTTTAAAACACTATTCACCCCCCTCTAGTGTTAATCCTAGCCTTAAGATCCGTAATCCGCATTTCTCACATTTGGGTATCAGAGCAAGGTTTTTTAAAGCTTCATAATAATATTTTTGAAAAAGTTTTTAAAATGGCTACGTTTGAAAAACTTATTAATATTGGTTTAGAAATATTCAGATCATCATTGTTTCTTGAGTCTGCATATAATCAATATTCAAATTCAAGTGTCTACCAAAAATATTTGATGTGCAAGAAACATGCTTTTTGGGTATTGAGGAATCAATCCATAACAGACAAATTGTGCAGATCAAAAAGAACAAATGGATACTTGACGGTGGATGTTCTAGACACATGACTGGCAATCCAGATATGCTGAATAATTTAATATACAAAGACGGAGGACTTGTAAACTTTGGAGACAATTCAAAAGGATATGTGATTGGCATCGGCAAAGTCAGTAATTCTGAAACTCCTATTATTACTAATATTTTGCTAGTTAAGAATCTGAAACATAATTTGCTAAGTATAAGTCAACTTTGCAATATAGGATACAAAATTAAATTTGAAAAAGATAGGTGTTACATTGAAGATAATAATTCAACCATAATATTTGAGGGAATTAGGAAAAAGAATATTTATATTCTTAGCATGAAAGTTTCAAATGATAACTTGTGTCTTTTGGCAACTACAAGCGACCCTTGGATTTGGCATAAGAGATTTGGGTATTTGAGTTTCAAACTCTTATCTAGACTGTCAAAACATGATCTAGTAAGAGGTCTCCCTAAGATGAGTTTTAAAGTAGATAGTCTATGTGATTCATGTTAATTAGGAAAACTTAGAAAAAGTTCTTATAAATTAAAAGATATGATTTCAACTTCAAAACCTCTTGAACTACTTCACCTTGATTTATTTGGTCTATCTCAAATTTTGTCAATAAATCATAGTAAATATGTTTATGTAATTGTAGATGATTATTCTAGATTTACATGGACAATATTTTTGAAACATAAAAGTGAAACTTTTGAATGTTTTAAGAACTTTACAAAAAGGATTCAAAATCAACTTTCTCTAAAAATTATAACCATCCGTAGTGATCACAGTGGTGAATTTGAAAATGAAAAGTTTGAGGAATTCTGCAACAAAAAGGGAATAACTCAAAAAAAATATTTCCAAGAACTCCACAATAAAACGGAGTAGTAGAACGTAGAAATAGGACAATTCAAGAGTGTGCGAGAACTATGCTTTCAAAGAGTAAATTACCAAAATATTTTTGGGCAGAAGCAGTTGCTACCGCCTGTTATATTTTTAATAGAATTTTAATAAGATCTTTAACCAATAAGACATCTTATGAACATCTTCATTTAAAGAAACCTAAGGTATCTTATTTTAGAATTTTTGGAAGTAAATGTTATATTTTAAATACAAAAGATAACTTAGATAAATTTGATCCTAAATCCGACAAAGGTATCTTTATCGGATATTCTAATAGAAGTAAAGCATACATAGTGTTTAATTTAAAAACTAACACAATCAAAGAAAAAATGCATGTTTCATTCGATGAAAATCTCAAAAATTTTGAAGATACAAATGATGAAGAGGATTTAACACTCAAAATCAAGAGTCAACTGAAACTAATAATGAATAAATCATCCCAATAAAAGGATTAAACTTTTAAAAGATTATCCTATAGAAAATATACTTGGAGATATGCAATCTATTGTTAAAACTAGAAATCAACTAAGTCAAATGAGCAATATAGCTTTTATATCAACTATTGAACCCGAAAATCCAAAAGAAGAATCAACTGATGATTCATGGATTTTGGCTATGCAAGAAGAATTAAATCAATTCACTAGAAATGATGTTTGGGAACTTGTTCCTAGACCTGAAAATAAACCCATAATTGGAACTAAACGAGTTTATAAAAATAAAATGAATGAACAAGGAAAGGTAGTTAGAAATAAAGCTCGGTTAGTCACTCATGGTTATTGTCAAGAAGAAGGAAGAGATTTTGTTGAAACCTTTGCTCCCGTAGAAAGATTAGAAGCCATTAGGATTCTACTTGCTTTCGCAAATCATAATAATTTCAAATTATTTCAAATGCATGTTAAAAGTGCCTTTTTAAATAGATTTGTAAAAGAGGAAGTATATGTTGAACATCCACCAATTTTTGAAAATGAAAAATTACCTAATCATGTTTATAAACTAAAGAAAGTTTTATATGGTCTAAAACAAGCTCCTAGAGCCTGGTATGATAGACTAAGATCTTACTCATTACAATCAAATTTTGAAATTGGTAAAGTAGATAATACTCTTTTTATTAAAAGAAATAAAAATGATATTCAACTAGTACAAGTCTACGTAGATGATATCATTTTTGGATCAACTAATTTTGAAATGAATAAAGAATTTTCTGAAATAATGACAAAAGAGTTTGAGATGAGTCATATGGGTGAATTAAACTTCTTTTTAGGATTACAAATAAAACAATTAGATAATGGTATCTTTATTAGTCAAGAAAAATATGCTAAGACCTAATAAGAAAATTTGATTTGACTACTGCGAGTGGAAAAACCACTCCCATGGCAACCAATGAGTACCTTAGTAAAGAAGATCTCTCGAAAGATGTAGATCAAAAATTATATATAGGAATGATTGGACCACTACCCTGTATCACTGCTAGTAGACCTGATATCATGCATAGTGTTTGTCTCTGTGCAAGATATCAATCCCAACCTAAAGAGACCCACTTAAAAGCCGTAAAACGTATCATAAGGTATGTTAAACACACCTTTGATTATGGCTTATTTTACCCTAAAAATGATTCTTTTGACTTAATATCCTACTGTGATGCTGATTATGCTGGTTGTAAATCAGACCGAAAAAGTGCAAGTGGAATCTGTCACTTTTTGGGACATTCTTTGATTTCCTGGTTTAGTAAAAAGCAAAACACAGTTTCTTTATCGACAACTGAAGCATAGTATATTTCTGCTGCTTTGGCTTGTTTTCAGGTAATATATATGCAACAAACTTTAAAAGATTATGGTTTAAATATCTCAAAATCACTAATTTATTGTGATAATACTAGTGCAATAAATTTATCCAAAAATACTACTCAACATGCTCGAACTAAACATATTGATATCAGACATCATTTTCTCAGAGATAATATAAGTAAGGAAGTAATTACTCTCGATTATATCAATTCTGAGAACCAAATTGCTGATATCTTAACAAAACCCTTAAATGAATCTATATTTACTAAATTAAGAAGAGAATTAGGTATTTTTTTAATAACTGAAATATAAAATATAAATAACCAAGTATAATTAAATATTAAATCAAAATATATTAAAAATCAAAAAATCAAGCACCATGTCGACATCCCCAAGTACCCCATGTCGACATACAACGATTTTTTATTTTTGAAAATTTTCCCACCAAAATTCAAATAATTGGTTATATATTCTTCTTATTTTCGATATTCTATTCATTCTTTCTGTTATTTCTCCGTTCTATCTTCTGAAATCAAATAATCAATGGCCTCCTCTTCCAAATCAAACATAAATTCAACCTTTTTGTTCCCTTCTCCTACTTCTAGACCGTTTCAATGAATTACGCTCGCTCGAGTGACAAAAATGGAGGATTCTCTGAAGGATGAAATTCAATTAATGACTAAAATCCAAGTGACGCAACTTAGAATGGCAAAAGAACAAGAGAGGCAAGGCAAAATCCTTAGGAATTTGCAAAAATTTCTAATGGACAATCACGCTAACCCGATCTTGATTGATGAAGACTCTTCAAGAGATCCAGTACAAGAGGACAGGGAAGAAGAAGAAGAACCCCTATAGAAGAAGAGCATGAGGAAGATGACGACAAAGTCGTTTGCGTTGGTGAAGTGTTCTTTGATAAGGATGGAAATTTTGTCGAACAACATGGAAATTTCTGTTTCCACTATCCAAATTGTTCGGTTCATAGATCTCCCATTTTCAAGGACACGCATTAGTTTCTTTTCTCTTTTTCCTATTGTTGTATGTTCTTTCTTACGTTCCCCACGAAAATGTAAATATAACTATATGATTAAAAAGTAAGTGGTGTTCTTATATGTGATTATTATATATAGATTCTTAGTTAGGAAAGTTAGTAGTTTAGGACTAAATTTTAGTTTTAGAGTTAAGTGTTGATTATCTATGATAACACTATCATTATAATCACATGTCACAGAGTATTAGATTAAGGGAAAGTTATATAGTTTGGAGTTAGTTTTTGTTGATGACAAAGGGGAGAACTATAAAATAGGATAGTTAGGCATAGATTAAAGGGGAGTTATTAGTTTTAGGGGGAGTTATTAGGATAGAAGTAATATTTTATTAATAAAGGTTGTCATCATCAAAAAGGGGGAGATTGTTAGTCCTTGAGATGATGGTTTTGATGACAATAACCTTAGAATAAGATTATAAATATAAATATTAACATTATAGTTTAGATATATATGTATATGCAGGATTTAACCATGCAGGTACGAAGAATGAAGACTGTACAATATAGAGATTCAAGATATTAAGATTGAAGACTCATGAGTATCAAGAATATCAAGATTGAAGACGCATGAGTATCAAGAATATCAAGATTATCAAGAGTTCAAGATTTCAAGAATAAGTAATTTAATTAGGAATTTTGTTAAAACTCCTAGAAAAGCACTGACATCTTAAAATCCAATTTATTCGTGGAATGGAATCCACTTCGAGCCCGTTAAAGGGATGGAACCCTAAGTAGGATGGAACCTACGAAAAATCTAATAGAACATTGCTTTGTATCCGCTATCTTTTATTCAAATGATTTTACAAAATTATCTTGTTTTCAAAATGATTTCAAAACCTTCCTTTTAAAAGAATCATAAACATCTATCCTGATTTTAAATACTTTTAGCCTCAAAATAATCTTTATTTTCAAAATCAAATTATCCTTAGTTTTAAACTATCTTTAATAATAATATATTTAATTTTTAAAATATTTATACTCAGATTTACATATAAAATTATAGTAATTATATATATATTATTCTCTATATTTAGTTATGCATTTTAACTATACTTAAGTATAGTTATAAAAGTTTAAAATAGTTTTAATATAAGATGGAAGTTATTTTCAAAGAAAAACAAATCACCAAAATTTCATTTGGGATGTGGATATACTCATTTTACCCATGTCGACATAGTGTTAGTTAATTTCAAAATTTGAATTTCAAAAGAAGTGTCTATTCGTCATATCCTTTTATGAATGTACATGACATTTGTTTTTCTATAAATAGGGGCTGTTTTCAACGAATTTTCTATCATATTTTTCTGGTTTTTCACTCCTCTTCTTATTCCAAATTTCTTTATATATATTTTTATCATTACTCTGCCGAAATCAACATTGAATCTAACTAGTCATCTCTGGTTTGATTCTCTATCACTATCTCAACAAGACCTCAGTGCTATTCGGAGTTATAGACTTCTTTGTAATCAAATTAGTGAGAAAAGGTGTGACTGTAGCCTTGAAAATCAATCAAGCGAGAAAAGGTGTGATTGTAGCCTTGGAAATCAACTGGGTGAACTTGTTGCCCGGGAAATCAAGTATCTCTACCTAGAGGATTGTGAATCTGGAGGGTGTACCTCGTGGCCTTGAAATCGAGGGTGTAATTGTAAAGATTGCTTTTGAAAGGAAATCCGTACTTGTGTGTGGGACTGGATGTAGGGTAACTCTGAACTAGTATAAAATTCGATGTGCTCTTTCCTTTACTGCTTTTAATTTATATTTGCATCTGTGTTTGATTCTGTGATCATATCTGTGTCTGAATATTGCATACATCTGTGTTCAAATTAACAAAAACTCAAAAATATTCAGTAATTCTTTAAAATACTATCCCCCCACTAGTGTTAATCCTAGCCTTAAGATCCATAATCCACATTTCTCACATTTTCTACTTTAAGTGGGAAAATTTGCCTTAAGTTTGTAAAGCCCTTTTTCATGTTCCTCTTACATTTTGTTGACATCTTATGCTTATTATATGGGCCTCTTGGTACTAATTTTCATCATTCACCCACAATTCTACAATCTACTTGTCACTACTAGCTAGTATAGAAAATCTCTACTAGTCGTTCTTTATGGGATAAACCACTATAAACGTGAAAAGTTTATCTTCCACCTTAACTATTATCACGTTGACATACATTCTAACCCATAATTGCTTTCTTGTATAAGGGATATGGTAACAACTACCTTATGTGCTCATATGTATAAGGTTTTATATACTAATACACATATCAGAAAATCATAACTGTGCTCTTTTAGTGAGATTTGGTGCACCTTATCTCCTCGCTTATGGATACCTATGGAATCATACAGGGATGTTCACGCTCAGAACCTTAGCTGCCTTCCTTGAGCCATTCTTCTAAGATTTGTACTTGTTCTCACTATCTTGTTTGGGAATTATTTTCAATGTTCCCACGAATAGTACAAGCATGAATAAAAGAAATTTCAATATATTGATAAAATCTTTGGAAATCTTTTTGAAAACTTGTTTTTGTATTCAAAATCCATTTTTATAAATTTTTGAAAAACATTTTGGAAAAACTTTTGAAAAACCATTTTTTCAAAAAAATTTCAAGTACATTCTCTTAATACATGCCCAAATCCTAAGAAATCCTAAACCTAGGCTTTGATACCAAATGTAATAACCCCTCTCCCGACATACCAATCCAAAACCTAATGTGACTTTAGACACAAGTCATGCCAAGGAATACGAGTCTTTGGGATTTTTATGGAGCATAATTATAAGGGTAAATTCTAAGATATTTAACACCTTCAGATCTCACAACTGAAAGAATTAAGATATAAGTGTTGAAGGCAAAAATGGACACCAACACCCAAATAATGTGAAAGAACCAAGAATCCAATATCCAAATCCAAACAGAGTGATGTAGGGAACAAAATATGAAGAATAGGTATGTGCCAAAATTGGTCACAAACACCCAATAAAGTTTATGTAGAGAAATAAATGAAGAAATCTAAATGAAAATAAAGGAAACAAGCAATTAAATAACAAAAAGTAAGCAAAAACAAGAGCGCATGGATTTATAGTGATTCGACATCGATTGCCTATATCAACTTTGGAGAAATAAATTTATTAATCACTTGAATTGCTGAGGACAGAGGGATGGATCGAGTATAATCCATGGTTACAATAGAGTATGAAAGAAACAACATAAAGATCCATAAAATGAACCATGAAGCCTATACTTATAGGACGAGACGGCCGAATATCATCATGAAAGATTTCCAGCGGAATCTAGAGATGCAAACGAGCTCACAGAACGATTGACAAGCCCAAACCTAAGGAATAATGATCGGCCTCGATCCCTCATCACGGCCACGTGGCAAGTTATGATCCCTCTGGGGGGTCTCCCTTCGTGTTAGCTCCATGTCACCAAAAATGTTGCATACTTGACTTTCGGATTTTGAGATATCGACCGATTTCCATTGAATTGAACTTCTGAGCTGATGCAACTCAATCCCTTATATAGAGGTTGGGATCATACCCAATCCCTTGCTTAGTTGAGACTATAATCCATATTTAGAATGTTCTATAGAGTCCATCTATTGGTTTCACTTTATCGCTGCTTCATGTTATCGTCTGTGCTTGATCTCTGGACCCATGTCATCTCTCTAGGCTAATATCCTTGATGATAGTCGAGTCTAACTTGTTCAATTAATCTGAATATAACTGGGCCAAAAACTCGGATAACATTTGCGCCCCAAAGTACATCTTGTTTCAAACATGACGTGCCTTGAATCGAGTAAAGTTAGTGATGCAGAAAAGTCCCATTCAATTTCCTGAACAGTCGTTATCCTTTCTTTGAATTGTCTTTTCGAACAGTCGTACCTCTCTTTGTTTTTACGATGCTTGGTCAATATTTTTTAGTATATAATCTGAATGCTATCTGTCAGTTATTGTCCGTGCCCTGATTTCATTGAGCTAGTAGGCCTTGGTAATCTGATCCAGTCTTTTCTCCAATAACTCCAGATGAGAATTCATTTTTTTTCAGTTTCAAGAAATCGAATTTTTAGGATGCACACGTGCACATTCATACACACGTTCCTGACGTTGGCTCTCGGACATGATCGTATGCTCATGTGTCATCGCCAATTCCTTGTAGTTTAATTGCAATTAGATTGCAATTCCTTATTTATATTTTTTTATTTAAATAGGGGTTCGATGAAGAGAATTCGACCGATCTCGTCCTTCACTTTCATTTTTCATTGATTCTTGTAGACGACCCAGTCCCTCTTTTACTTCATTCGTTTATCACTGATCCTTTTTTACCTGGTAAGACAGTGTGTAGGGGATCGATGATTGGTATAGGGATCGGTGGCTGGTTGTAGTTGTTTTGAGTTATAAATGTCTACATAATAGTGTAGTCAGTGTACAATTTGGCCGTATTTGTTTCCATGATTGTCCATCATCTGATACCATACTGTATGCTCATCATCTATTAATAGAAGTTCTGAGCACATTAAATTTGTATGTGTGGTGTTGCTGCTTGATATTGGCCTTACGTTGTGAGCTGAAAAATGCTTAAGTGGATTTTGCCTAAGCAATGGGATCAGTTCCTGTCCTTTGTATTACTGGGACATAAGCAATGTCTGGTTTGACATGAACATATTAGACCATGTAAAATTGAAGTAGAACAATGAGACATGCCATACATGACTTGCATACTTGAACTAGCATATGGCCCTGAATGAGATGTTTACCACTTCAGACTTGAATAGCTTAGCATATTTGTACTTGTACGGATTTTAACACATGCCATGAATGAATTTGAATAGGAATGTTAAATTCTTATATGCCGACAGCCTATCCCTAAATTTGAATGAAACTATTTCCCATAACCATTGACGTGAAATCCGATTGGAATGGTCAACGCTGACGGTCATTTCGGTCGAACTCCTGAGTTTCACCCTAACTGTTGTATAGTATTGAACTGTATTACACTACACTACATCTCATTAAACTATACTTAGCATGGGGGACGTGTGAATTGGGTTTGCAAAGTCGCCTAGGTAATAGGATCAATGTTGACCCCTTGCCTAAGCAAGTCTTATAACTTTAACACTTTGGTGGTCAATGTAGGCATGGAGAATGACAGTTGGATTCGATGTCGATCCTCACGTTCAAGTATTTCTCTAATGCATAGTCAATGGAATGAAAGCCGACTAGGACGGCATGTGATGATCGTCACTCTGATCGAGCTTCTAGATCTCGTCATGAGCTGATGAGTCCGACAGTGATGGGTTCTAGAGGCTTTGAGTGATTATTTGCAATGGCTAAAGATTGGGCTTAGAAGCACGTCGAATCAAATGTCGAGTAGGATTTAGTCTCGTGTTGCGCACAGCTGCATAGCTGGCTCTTTCTTTGAGTTTAATTTTCATGTGTATTTAAGTAACGTGCTTTCCATTCAATGTACTCGCGATTTTTTCTCGTCGTTTTGGTTGAAATGATAGTCAGTCACCCATAAGCCCTGGCATCGATCCGACGATTCTATCTCTAAGCATCCTTTCGTTCGTAGCCTCAGGTCATTGTAAACACTAGGTATGAGTCATATTATTGAGCTATCGTAGTCAAATTTTGGATGATCACACTTCTACCCCGGTCTCAGGTTGATATATCTACTGGATGGACGGTCGAGTCTCATCCTAATCATGCTTGTACTCCTACCTAATCTCCGAAGACCTAGAGTTGATCGATGAATGGTCGATTTACACTCATCTTGATTCTCGCTCATTCCCCCTAACTCAAGACTAAATGTTGATAAGTAGACTTACATGTCACATCTAGTTTGGTTTTACACTCTTTTTCATCGGATCATGGGATTGAGTTAGTTGATGGAAGGATAAGTCGTGCATAATCTGGATTGTATTCTAGCTTTTCCTTCCTGGAAAAGACCTCAATGCCCCGTCGAATTTCAGGCATGAGTTGAGTACTAGACGGTCAATCATGTCCACTTTTGACGCTGATGCCGCCATACTCTAAGAAAGGACCAAAGAATTAATGGTAAGTCACTTCCAATCTGTGTCTAGTGCTCCCCTTGTCGAACTAAGGCAAGGGTCGGTGTGCGGATAATCAAGTCATATCCATTTTGAACTACTCTTCTAGCCGAATCGTGATTAGATCTAGCGAATGAATGGTATTGTTGCATTCATTCAAAGTTGGATGGTCAGTTTTGTCTATTTTGATTTATGTTGTTCTTTCGGACCAAGGGATAGAATTAGCTCAAGAGCGCTCAAGTCATGATTATATGGCTTCATACTCCTCCTAACGGATCAAATGAGGGTGATGGAGAATGAATGGTCAAGTCACACTTATTCGTGGTTTATTCTCCTGTCCACGCTGTGTTGATCGAAGTTGTTCGTTGGACGTTAGGGTCACATCCATTTGTGATTGGTGCAGATCGATATTGACCGTCAGTCCAGGGGCATGATATAGAAAGTTTGGATCAATATTGCATGTTGATACGATGGTACGATATAGTCGGTCGCTTGTAACTTAGGACATCATTCCAATTGGTTTTGTATTAAGGCTTCCCTGCAGTCGTTGCCTTGAGTCATAAAGAACACCAAGCCGGAGTTATAGTGGCTTGTCATATTCAGTTTTCGATAATCTGTACTCCTGCTCCAAGCCTTGGGTTAGCAGAGTTAGTTCTTGGATGATCGAATTCTTTCTTTGATGAGTTTATACTTTACCTATTGAATTCAGGTCTGAGTTGGCGAATAAGTGGTCGAATCATATTAACTCATTTGTCTATACTTTCATCCGCACTCCGAGGATCAGAGTTACTCGATAGACAGTTAATCACACCCGTTTAATATTTATACTCTAGTCCACACTCTGGGAACTAGAGTTATTCTGAAAATTGATCAAACCAAATTTTCCTTAATCATTTCTTCTGCCCCCAAGTCAAGGGCGAAAGTCAAAGAGTGGTTTGTCGTATCACATTTACTCTTACTTGGATTTCTTCTTGTCGAATCGTGGGAAGGAGTTGATTAGTGGATGGTCGAGTTGCATCTGTTTTATGTTTCATACTCCGATTATAGGTTTATAGGGGAGAATAAATGGATGAATGGTTGAACCATGACCATTTTCTACATATACCCTTATCCATGCTCCAGGGACCATAGTTTGTTGATGGGTGGTCAGTAGCACCAATATGGTGTTTACACTCCATCTCGCGCTCTGGGAACTAGAGTTATCAATGGATAATCGAACCACATCCATTTTCTGATATAAGCCCCCTTTGTCAAATCGAGAGCAAGAGTTAGCTGGTGGACGGTCGAACCACGTCCGCTTGGTTAATTTTTACGCCAACCTTCAACGCAAAGATTGGAGTTGGCGAGCAAATCGTCGAGTCACCTTTGTTCACGGTTGGATGGGCAGTCATCCATTCAAAATCAAATGGTCAATCACATCCATTTTGTGAATCTGGCTCTTTCTACCAAGCCAAGGAAGAAATTTTGTGATGTATGGTCGGAGCGCATCTATAAGAATTTATGCTATGGGTGCCATGTCGAGGACAAGAATTGGCGCATGGGCGATACTATCGCGTCCGCTTTGTACTAGATGGTCGGGTCACATCCGATTTTGTTGCCTATACTCTGGTCCGTTCTTAAGGAATAGAGTTTGTTGACGGATGGTTGAACCATGCCCATATGGAGTTTATACTCCAATCCATACTGGGGGACAAGAGTTATTTGCTGGGTGGTTGAACCATGTCCATGTCTTGGATTGGATTTTGGGCATGTCGATGAGCACGGCTTGAATAGTTCGTTGTACTACAGACGCGAGCAAGGTCGTGGATGGACATACCACATTCTCCTTGGATTGGACGATCGAATACGTCTAATTTAGGCTTGGTCTCTCAAACTACCCCTACATTCAGGGCAGGAGTCGATGCATAGATGGTCGTACCACATCCACTTTCATTTGGATCCTAATTCTGCCAAGACTTAGGAGTAAGATGAGTGTTCGGGCGAACTTTGAGCAGGGAGAGGATGGTCAGACTGCATCCAATTTGAGTCATGTTTTTGCCCCCAAGTCAGTGGCAAGAGTTGGACAGTGGATGGTCGAACTGCATCCACTTATACTCCATACTGCGCTGAGGGATCAGGGTTGATCGATGGACGGTCGAACCACGTCCATTTGATTTTTATGTTTATACTCCAGTCCGCATTAGGGAACTAGAATTACTTGATGTGTGTTCAATCACACCTGATTTTGATTCATACTCCATTTTTCGAATAAAGGTAGGAGTTGTCAAATAAAGGACCAAGTCACGTTCATTCATGGAATGGAATTCTGCCCCCAGCGCTGAGGACAAAAGTTGGCTAGTGGATGGTCAATTCATGTCCACTTGGTGATTAAGTGATAGATAGTTGGATCATATCCATGCTTAGGTTGGACGGTCAGGTCACTACCAATCTGCTTCATACTCCTACCGGCAAGTCGAGGGAGAGAGTTGTTGGGTGGAAGGTCAAGTCACATCCACCTCAAGTTGTAGTCATGTCCTTAAGTCAAAGGCAGGGTTGATGACTAAGCAGTCAGTTAAGCCTACTTTTAGTTGAGCTCCCAAACCGCCCCTTGCGTTCAGGCAGTAGTTAATGTGTGGATGGCCACGTCCACTTCTAGTTGAACCCAAGTCATGCTGAGTTTCGGGAGAGGCATAAGTATTTCGACGAACTTCAAGTAGGAGCCGGGGAGTGTATGTTTGGGTCACCTCCACTCCAAGCCTTTTTTTGACATCCAATTCTTTTCCCAAGTCTTCTTAGCTCCTCCTTGCTTAAATTCTGGTTTTATTTTTAAAAGAAATGATCCAAGGTGGTAGGAGGCTTTCAAGCTAACCATTATCCAAAATCCGTCTCACGGTCAATTCTCCTTATCAACGCCATCGGTATGGTATTCTCTTCGGCATTGCTTACTCTAGTGATAGTGGTGTTAAATCTCTGCCAAAGTTCTTTGAGCGGCTCACCTAGTGCTTGGGATAAGTTAGATAACGACATTGCATCCTTAGGACGAGTCACATACATCTTGAATTTCTCAATGAACTTCTTAGCTAGTTGATTAAACGAGGAGATGGATCCAGATGGTAATCGTGTAAACCGTATGTTCACTACTCCCACGAGGAATATGGAAAGCATCAACATTTATTTGCATCTACTACTCTGGGGAATCCATGTGCCCTCCACATTTCATGAGATGCTCTCGAGGTCTGTGTTTCCAAAATTCGCCAGCATTGTTAGCATATTGAATCTCCTTGGATATTCTGCACGTTGAACGGCTTCAATAAATGGGCTTCAATGGGTATAAATACTCCAATCATCATTACTTCGGTGCATTTTCAAGTTACGTTGGTTTATAATGCTTATGAATGATATACGCATGATTTTCTAATGTTCGGATGGTTGAAAATGCCGATCGAATCGCAAATTAGTTAGGATAGGGTCACGGATCTATGATGATTCCTAAATTTTCCCAAATTGGGTGAGATCGAAATGACGTGATAAGAAATACCCCAAAATATTGGAGTTTGACCTAAGAAAATCTGCTGTTTTCTTGGAGTCGGCATATGGTTCGCTTGGAGTCATAGAAATTTGAAGTGTTGGGTCGGTGACGAACGACACTTTGAGTCACTTTAGGTTTCGCTTGGAGAAAATCTTGGTTTTACCCAAGTCTGACTTTGAGCCAGAATATCCAGAGTTTGCTTAGAGTTCTACTTCGGGTCGCATGGCTAAAAACCCAGGTCTGACTTAGGGAAATTCCTAAAGTGAATTTTTCGATGACCGTTTTGATAGTTTTTGTTGATTTTCGACAACGGCCACTCGTGATGCAACGATGGGAGTTCCATGATGGGAAGTAATGACTTTGATGATGGAAAACTATACTTTAAGATGATAGAATAGGCAGTGTAGTGTGGTCGTCACATAAGTCATCGTACCATAGTTGCAAAGTCAGGCATTCAGAAGCTGTTTATTTGAGAGCAGTTGCAATTTACCCTGGGAGCTTGAACTGGTAACCGATCCTAGTTTGTGTCATATTGTCCTAGTTCTCCAGCTTCTAGGAGACCGTTTGAGTAGCATTTTCTTGTCCATTCCATGGCACTATGTTATGGCCGGAGTTTATGTCGATCCGATCCCTTCCTTTTCACCTTAACGATCTGATCCTCTTCACTTTCTTATTTACATTCTTTTTTTGCTTCCAACCGATCCCTTCCCTAACATTAACTCACCGAACACTTAACTTTTTCATCAATTCTTGTAGTCGATCCTTGCTCACATCCATTAAATACTTGGAATCCCACTGGTGTTTGTGGATGTAGGGACGCATGAAGTGGAGCGGTTGCAATGTGATAGAGGGATCGGAGTGGCTATGATGGATGAATCGGCTGGAGGGATTGATTGTTTGCTGGAGTGGAGGTACCGATGTTGGAGGCATGGAGGGATCGATGTGCTAAGTGGCGGTCAAAGTTGGAGATGAATTAAAGTGATGGTGAGCGATCGATGTGGTATGATGAAGTGGAGTAGTGGGCATGGGATCGGTGAGGTACATACGATCAGTTGTATAGGAATGGAGGGATGAATGCTAATGTTATGGTTTGGATGGATGAGGGATCTTTGTAATTAGTATTGTTCTGATCCCTTGTTCAGGCAGGATCTTTTCCCTGGATATTTTTGGGCATTCCAGGATTTGATTAAGGGCGATGGAACTATGGCAATAGAAGGATCGGCATTGTTTTTTGGAAAAGGGAATGTAAAGCGATCGGTCTAACAAGTTAGGCGATTGGTGCTTGGTTGGGAAGATGAAGTGATGCAATGAGGATGAGGAATTTCCTACCCTTGAGTTCGGAGTCGGGTTTCTCCCACGCTTCCCATAATAGGCATTGAATTGAGTAATTTCCTTTTAGATCTTCACTTCAAATGAGTTGAAACAAAAACTTGTCCGTAGAAAGCTGGATCTATCACACGAATATAGGAATCCACAAGTAGATGATGAGATCTAATCAAGCTGAAAATTCATTCTCAGTGAAAAGCACCAAAATGTTTGCGCTAGAATTGGTCATAAACACCCAATAGAGTTTGTGTAGAGAACTAAATGAAGAAATCTAAATGAAAATAGAGGAAACAAGAAATTAAATAATAAAAAATAAGCAAAAACAAGAACGCTGGGATTTATAGTGAGTCGACGTTGATTGCCTACATCCACTTTATTGAAATAACGTTATTAATAACTGGAATTGCAAAGTACAGAGTGTAGAGGGACAGATCGAGTATGATCCACAGTTACAATAGAGATTGAAAGAAACATCAGCGTAAAGATCCCTAAAATGAACCATGAAGCCTATATTTATTAGGGGAAACGGCCGAATATCTTCCTAAAAAATGGCCTGTGGAATCTCTAGATGCAGACGACGTTACACAAGTGATCGCCAGGCCTAAATCCTAAGGAATACAGATCGGCCTCGATCCCACTTAACGGCCACGTGACGAGTTGCGATCCTTCTGGTGGCCCCCCTTCATGTTAGCTCCATGTCAGCAAAAATGTTTGCATATTTAACTTCTGGTTTTGAGATATCGATCGATTTCCATTGTGTTAAACAACTGAGCTAATGTGACCCAATCCCTTGTATAGAGGCAGGGATCATACTTGATCCCTTGTCTAGTTGAGACTATAATCCATATTTAGAATGTTCTACAGAGTCCATCTCTTGGTTTTGCTTTATCGCTACTTTATATTATCGTCTATGCTTGATCTCTGGACCCCATGATCATCTCATAGGCAACTGACCATGATGATAGTCGAGTCTAACTTGTTCAATTAGTCTGAATATAGCCGAGTCAACAGGTCGGTAACAAATAGTAAACTAAAAACGGTAAGAAAATAAATGAACAAGAGGATTTATAGTGGTTCGATTGACTCCGGCCTACGTCCACTCCAAAAGTTTTCCTTTTATTGATTTATACTGCTGATTAAAGTTACAATCTACAAAAATTGTGAATAGAAATGATGGAGTATAGCTTAGGGAAGAAAATGAAGAGAGCTAGAAAGAAGAACCTCTTCCATAAGCTAATAATCCAGTATTTACAAGGGAAGCCATGCATAGATTTAGTTGAAAAACTGCGTGCAGAAGACCGAGCCCCTGACGAACTGATCCAGAACATTCAGGGCCCACCAGGGGCCATATAGATCGATCGAAACTGATCCCTATAGAGGGATCAGTATCGATCAGTGTAGATCTATGATTGGGGATCGGTGATCCCTTATGTGGGTTCCCCCTTTTATACTCTTCGTATTTCCATAGTTGTTTCCTGAGTTGATGCGACATTCGTCGAGTTATTGAGCAATCATCGTTGAGTTGAACTACCAATCCAAGTAATCCATAGCCATAGTGATCCGATCCAATCTCCTTACTAGGGGAAGTGTAAATACATACTTAGCCATTTTCTGGATGCTATTCACTTGAATCCACTTGACTATCATCCATGGTTTTGTTTATAATTGATCTCTGATCCATATAATCATCTCTTCGAGCTTCATGCCCTGATGGTCACGAAATTCATTTAGCCAACTCCATGATATCATGGCCTTGCTAAAAGGTGGGATAACAATAAAAACAAAAGGTAGAAATTTTAGAAAAATACTCTCCAAAATACTTGATTTACATATACACTATTTCCAAAGTACAATATAAGTTTGACAAATATTTAATACACTAGGTAACTGCATTAGGAACCATAAATGATGTAAGAACTCCAATATGAAGCTCCTTTCTCCATGTATATGTCCAATCAACTTCTAACATGTCATCATGTGGTGGTGGAAAATTAAAAGAAGACGGTGGGTCAGATAAAAGTCCGGTGAATGAGTACAAGTTTAATATGTAATGATCATAAGCAACTAACTTTAGTACTATTTTGTGTGACATAAGGTGAGCTACATGTGTCTATGAACTTCTAAGGTCCGATACTTGAGGATTCTTATCAACACAAAAGGGTCGAACTACAAATCGAACCTCGCACTAACGATCGTCCAATGCTCGTAGAGCAATCCAAGATGAAAACTTCATCCATAGACTACACTGGGAACTGCCCTTCCAAAACTACTTGTTACCATCACTACGCCTGGAGAGGGAGAACCCCTAAATGCAAACTCATATAGTGACTCATCGTATGCATCCGTATTCATCTCTCGATTGTAGTGGTAAAATCTCTTACTGTGTGTCGGCATCCACCTACACCACGTTGCATCAAATTTGTGCGTACAAGGACTCCCATTAGTAATGTGCCCCTTTTTCTACTCTACAGCCTCTTATCCTACTACGCCCCACCTATACCACGTCGTGTCAGAATTCATGCGTATAGGAATTTCCATTAGCACCAAGCTCACTCACCTAGTGTTTTCATCAGTGTTGTGCATCCAATTTGGAACAACCATTGAGCGTCTATGAAATACATCACTCTAGTTAACGCCGTATCTGTGGTGACCCTATTCTTAAAACATAGATTTTTTATTTTTTTTTATTTTTATCGCTAAACCTCTTTTCTGCCATATTTGAATATTTAGATAAATTTCCAAATATTTTTCCCAAGACCCTAGATTACTAATATAATCATATCAGTACACAAAACACATAAAGACAATTATATATTTGATGATATATATTTGTTTTCCCCTAAATTTTTGCTCTACTGCAAAATTTATATTTGTGCATTTATAATACTTATATTTATAATACTGCAATACACATCACCTTTTCTTTTCTAGACTTTCTGCCTAAACAAGTCTATTAATCACTAAAATGGCATTTGATTGCACTTATGATAGTTATCAAGTTCTTGTAGGAAATAACTTCAAAAAAATTTACACTTGCAAGCATGAACATTGGGACTGATTCCTACTTACCATTTCAAGTCTGAACAAATAAAGTTATATTGCAATTTCAAATTTATCCTAACACTGACTTGAATACTTGGAGTTTATGTTGAATGTGCTTGGAGTCTTTTTAAGGGTTGCTTGGAGTTTTTTTTTTCCTGGAAACACTTACACTTCATGAATTGAAGTGAAATGCTTTCAGACTATAATGGCTTGACCCCCATGGCCATCTAGTCCGGCCATATTGCCACTTTCAAACCCATTATGCTCATGTTAACACTCTTCTACAAATACTATTCCTAACACAAGCATGATACTGCCTTGTGCAAACTCCTGGGAATTCTTCCATTTAAGCCATCAACCAAAAATACAAAATACTTACAGGTTTGCTTCTTTTATTATATTTGTATTTTGAAATCAGATACATGATTGCAATGTTATAATCTCTCCAGAATTCATGTACAAATAGTATTAGTTATCTGCCATGCCTGCATTCATTACTCTAGATTATTTCTTATGCAAAATCTTACAGGCTCATTCCTCTTAAAGATCATTTATCTTAATTCTTTGGTTTTTTCATAAAATTACAAAATAAACTCAGGCAATAAAAATCAGAAATTTACACATACACATATCATATTTATATGGTATGTTCATTCCCTGGTTTCTCCAAACAAGATCTCTCATAAAAACAGTAGTTAATCATTCACCATTATCAGTCATTCAAAATAGGTTTTCTTAAGTACATGCTTTTAAACCAGTTACACAGAAAACTCCCTACAATTAACTTCAACTACTACTTGTAATCTTGACTAAAAGAAATCATTACAAAGCATCTGCAAATATAAAACAAGTTTCTTTTATTTATACTAGTAGCTAATGCCTTCTTCATCCATCAAGCCAACTTCACTTTCCTGCAGGCAAATCACCGAGCTGCCCCAATTTCAATGAGACACCCAGATGATTGCAAGGGCAACCAAAAGGGTCAGTTTACAATGGTATGAACACTAATCAAATTTCATACATATATTCATAATTTTGGTGAACTTGCAATATTTACCTAATCTAGCAGGTTTCAAACTTTGCATATTAGTAGTAAATACCAAACAGTTTCAAAGACACATCCATACATTCAACCAATACTCAGCAAACCATACATCATTCATAATTCCATTTTTAAATAAGTGAACTCAGATATTGTTCTCCCAATTTCACCCAGCTATCAATCAGAGCATCATATTAAAACCTGATTAATTTAACTCCCTGTCTAGCCAATCATAACCCAGATTTAAAATTCCATTTCCTATTCATTTTGTGGTCTATAACTCCCTGTCAAATGAACACCATGTATGCATTGTGAAGGAAACTCCCAGGTTATTTAATTCATTCCAACACACAAAGGCCTCAGGATGCAATTGCACCATGCATATACTTGCTCCCACCTGAAGCAAGCAGATCATTGACTAACTCCCAAATGACCAATTTAATTCTTCTTTCATTCATTCATAGGATTTATTAATTTAATAAATCCCCCTCCAGTTTCTGCTTATTTTATTAAGCTTCTATTTATGAATTTAATCACATAAACTACCAGTTCATTCATGTTTCAGAAAGGTATATTTACTTTTATACTTTCTGGTCCTGCCCCATATTTTCCATTTTTATATTCCTTATTACATGAAATGCAACATGCCTATAGTCTTCCTAAAAATAATTTAAGCATCGTGATCCTATTATATTACTATGAATATAAGGATAAGAGTTTTATTAAGGAAATTCCCCCAAAAACCCAGAAACTCTCCTCTGACTTATGATATGGGCATTTGGTTTCATGCTTCAATATCTAAAAAAAATAAACATGAGCTAGATCACTGTCTTGCTGCCTATTTCTTAAATAATTTAGATCCATATTTCATCAGAATAATTTAGAACAAAAATGCTCAAACCATTTAAACTTGGGAAACTCACATACAGGTTAAAAACCCCAAACAAAAAAAATGCACAAACAAGCATCCATCACACCCATAACAAATCATTTCAGAGATTTTAAATGAATCATAACATTATAGGCTGCCTACCAGAGGACTTAATGCCATTGCATAAAAAGATTAATGCTCACCTAGTGTTTTCTTTTATTGTCTTGTTCCTCTGGACAGCAGATCCTTTCAGAGTCTCAAGTTAATGTTTATCTTATTATTATTTTTTGTTTGTTTTGATCCCGAGAGAGTGATGAATATGGTTATGTACAGACTTTATAAAACCACTCTAGGGTTTAAGAAAATGGGTAATCCCTTTGATACCCCTTTGTTATTCATGTACAGATTATATTTTTGTGTGGTCCTTAATTGGAATTGTACACATTTGATTTCCTCAATTAGTTATTTCGGGAATCAAACATTTTAAACACTGCATGCCATTTTCATGACTCCATTTGTTCATGCCATATGCATGTGACCTTTTGTTCATTTTTTTTTAAGTTTAAAGAATCTGTAAACTCCTTGCATTTTTCTACCTAGCTACTATCTCCATTCAATCATGTTCACTATCATACATAATTATGTGATGTAAAATCTATCTCACCATGTTGTTTGTAAGAAATAATTATAAGAAGAAAAATTCATATTTAATCCTATATTTGTTTTCATTCTAGCCTTAATTAAAAAAAACAGCAACTCCTTATACACATTTATGTGATAAAAATCACATATATCAGGCTAATTATTTCTAACATAAATACATAAGTTATTTGATCCTTATAAAACTCCATTTTATTTTATTTTTAAATAAGACAGGAGACACCCCTTATATTAAATATGTGTATTTATATAATTCCTTAGACATGGAACTATATTCATCATTTTTAATCACCTTAACTCCTTATATTTTTATCAACAGAAACTCCTATGTATATTTTTTATTTTTTATTTTATTTTATTTTGGGGTCATTACATACCCTCCCACTTAAAGGAATTATGTCCCCATAATTTCTTCTAATTTCTCCAAATGAAAGCTCTAGTCCAAAATTGGTTTTAACTCCATAACCTCATACTCATAATTTTTTTTAAAAGAAAACAGAAAAGAAGAAAAAAAACATTCAGAAAGCCATCATAAAGCTACTTAAACGTACCTCTCCATCAGAAAACAGATTGGGGTATTTAGCCCTCATTTTGTCTTCAACTTCCCATGTACAATCATTTGTGTCCAAGCTCCATTGTATTTTCACCAGTTTGATCACCTTGTTTCTCAACCTCTTTTCCTCCTTGGCAACAATCCCTACTGGCTCATTTGCATAGACCAAGTTCTTATGAACTGGAATTTGAGTAGGTGACTCCAAAATTGCTCCTTTATCATGTACCCACTTTCTCAATTGAGAAACATGAAATACTGGATGTACACCACTCAACTCTTCTGGTAACTTTAGCTTATAGGCCATGGTGCCAATGGTGCCAACTCTCTGTACAATTTCATATGGTCCTACAAATCTTGGTGAAAGCTTGCCAGATTTTCCAAACCTGAACACCTTCCTCATTGGTGATACTTTCAGAAAAACATACTCTCCTATTTCAAACTCCATTGGCTTCCTCCTTCTATCTGCATAAGACTTTTGTCTTGATTGTGCTGTCTTCATCCTATGCCTAACTAACTCAATTATGTTGGAAGTTTCTTTAACATGATCTGGCCCCAATATTATACCCTCCCCTACATCCAACCAACAGGCAGGAGACATGCAGGGTCTCCCATACAAGGCTTCAAAGGGACCCATTCCTATTGTTGACTGATAGCTATTGTTGTAAGTAAATTCTGCCAAATGGATGTGATCCTCCCAATTGCCCCCCAAATCAAGCACACATGCTCTCAATAGATCCTCCAATATTTTATTCACTATCTCTGTTTGCCCATCACTTTGAGGATGGTAGGCAGTGCTTAAAAAGAGTTGAGTTGCCATTGCTTCTTGGAAGCTCTCCCAACATCTTGAGGTGAACAAAGTGTCTCTATCACTTACAATGGTCTTTGGTATACCATGTAACCTTACCACTTCCTTGATAAATAATTGTGCAAGCCTATGTGCATTTCTGTCTGATCTGACAGGGGCAAAGTGAGCAGACTTGGTTAATCTATCAACAATTACCCATATACTATCATTACCTTTCCTAGTTCTAGGCAAACCATCGACAAAATCCATGGAAATACTTTCCCATTTCCACTGAGGTACCTCCAAAGGTTGCAACAGGCCAGAGGGTTTTTGATAGTTTGCCTTAATTTGCTGACAAGTCAAACACTTTGCCACATATTTTGCCACTGCTTGTTTCATTCCTGGCCACCAGTAGCTCCTTTTTAAATCATGATACATTTTAGTGCCTCCAGGGTGTCTGGTGTACTTGGTTTTGTGATGCTCATTCATGATTTCTTCTTTTAATTCTGCAATGTCTGGTACACAAAGCTTTTCATTTTTCCTCAAATATCCCTTGGGGTCTATTTTAAAATTTTCCAACTCAATGTTATTCAATAACATTTCTTTCTTCTCCTTTAAATTTTGATCTTGGTCTTGCATGCCGCCAATTTTCTCCACCAGGTTAGATCTCACTGTGATCAATCCCAGTGTACCATACTCCACCATGTCACCATGCTCTTTATATTTCACTCCATCCTTGCTATATATATCTGCCTCCCCAAGCATTACAAGGTCTTTAAATTCATCAATCATCAAACTTGCCAATCTAATATGATTTCTACTCAAAGCATTTGCCACCCTATTAGCTTTTCCAGGGGTGTACAAAATATCTAAATCATATGCAGCTAGAAATTCCATCCACCTTGCTTGTCTCATATTCAAGTCTTTTTGAGAAAATAAATACTTCAATGCTTGATGATCTGTGAATAATTCAAATTTTTCCCCAAGTAAATAATGCCTCCAAAGTTTTAATGCAAACACTATTGCAGCTAATTCTAAATCATGAGTTGCATATTTGGTCTCATTGGGTTTAAGCTGTCTTGATGCATATGCCACCACCTTGCCATGTTGCATGAGCACTGCACCTAACGCAGACCCACTAGCATCAGTGTATACAACCATTCCTTCATTTTCCTCTGGGATTTGTAAGACAGGGGCCTCCACCAATGCTTGCTTCAATTTCTCAAAGGCTTGGCCACACTGCTCAGTCCACACATATGGTTGGTTTTTCTTTGTTAGCTTGGTCATTGGTGTGGCTATTCTTGAAAAATCCTTGATGAACCTTCTATAGTACCCTGCCAATCCTAAGAATGATCTCACTTCAGTCACTGTTTTGGGTCTACTCCATGATTGAACTGCAATGACCTTGCTTGGATCCACACTCACCCCTTGCTGTGACACTATGTGTCCCAAAAATTTCACTTCATGTTGCCAAAATGTACACTTTGAATACTTGGCTTTTAATTCATGTTCTCTAAGCCTGGATAGTACTAAGTGTAGGTGCATAGCATGTTCATTTTCTGATTTTGAATAAATTAATATGTCATCAATAAATACCAAAACAAATTTATCCAAAAAGTCTCTAAAAATTCTATTCATCAAATCTACAAAATAGGAGGGAGCGTTTGTTAAACCAAATGGCATTACTAGAAATTCATTAAGGCCATATCTTGTGTTAAAAGCTGTGTACTCAATGCTTTCCTCTGCATTCTTCATTTGGTGAAATCCAGAGGCTAAATCTAGCCTTGAAAATATTTTATCTCCATGCAATTGATCAAATAGATCATCTATCCTAGGCAGTGGGTACTTATTCTTAATGGTCACCTTGTTTAATTCCCTATAATCCACACACATCCTCATTGTTCCATCATGCTTCTTGACAAAGAGCACTGGGGAACCCCAACTAGAACTTCTTGATCTTATGAACCCCTTCTCTTCTAATTCTTCTAGTTGGTGTTTTAATTCCACTAACTCTTTTGGACCCATCCTGTAAGGTTTCTTAATGATTGGGTTAGTTCCTGGCATTAATTTTATTTTGAATTCAACTGGCCTATTTTGAGGAATTCCCCTTACTTCTCCAAACACATCTATGTATTCATTGACTACTGGGATTTCCTCTATTTTTAATTCCTTTTGAATTTCATTAATACTCCAAATTTTATTAAAACATGTATTCTTTGCTATTTCACTTAGGATTGTAATTCTTTTGCCTCCATTTGTCTCCAATGAAGTAGTTAGATTTTCTAAATTTAAAATTGCTTTATTTTTCATTAACCAATCTACCCCCAAAATAATCCCAATACCAGGACAATTTAAAGTATATAGATCTGAATTAAATTCATAACCTGCTATAATTAGTTTCAGACCCACACACTTCATTCCTAACATACAATAACTTCCTATAGGGCTGTATATAGTTAAGGGTTGATCAATAGAAACACAAGCAAGTGCTAACTTCTTTACAATTTCCAGAGATATTAGTGAATGTGAGGCACCAGTGTCATATATTACTGATATTGGTTGGGTATTGAATAAAATTATACCTTCAAGTTGCCCAACTTTCCCAATGTTGTTTGCTGCCAAAGCTCCTACCTTTGCTGTTCTCCTATTAGTCTCTGGCCAATCCTTCTTTAGATGACCCATCTTTCCACAATTATAGCAGCCTCCTCTAGGTATTTTAGGGTCAGGGCATTGGTTACTATAATGTCCAGCTTTTCCACAATTAAAACAATGAGTGAGTTTCTTGCTTTCAGGTGCTACTACTCCTTCCCCCTTCTTAACTCCCTTGCTTGCATTTTTCTTGTCATAAGGTTGCACTTTGTTCTGTCCTCCCTTCTTCTTATTGAGCTTCATGTTCCTGAACTTCTCTCTTGTGGTGTCATGTTGCTCAAATGAGAGAGTTAGATCAATTACTTGATCAAAGGTTTTATCCTTGTATGGCAACATTGCTCTTGATAGACTAGGGTTCAAGCCTTGAATGTACCTTACATTCTTTGCTTCTGCATTCCCTATCAACACCATTCCATACTTAGATAATGCTTCAAATTTCTGAGTGTACTCATTTACACTCATGCTTCCTTGCCTTACTCTGACAAAGTCTTCTAGCAGTGTGGCCTTGGCAGATGCTGGGACAAATCTAGCCTCAAGCATGACTTTGAATTCATCCCAAGTGATGTCATTCTCTGGCCTTCCTGCTATCACAACCTCCCACCAATCCAGTGCAACCCGCTTCAACCTTCTTGAAGCTATCTGTCTTTTCCTTTGGTCATTGATTTGCATTTCTGTAAAGACTCTCTCCATAGTTCTTATCCAAGTTTGAACACCCATAGCTCCTTCAGTACCTTCAAAATCCTTCCCTCCCAAATTGGTGCATGTCTTAAGCAGTTTGGAGAGCTCCTCGTAAGGGTTGTCAAGCCTTGGTGCTATTCCATCTCTCAAAGCTCTTACAAAATCTTCCATGCTTATCACAGGTGGCTCACATGATGGTCCTGCACCTGTGTGATGTCTTGGTCCTACCATAATGCTATAAATATGATTTTTATGTTAGGTTGTTTACCCCCATCATTTTTGATGTCTTTACTTTGTTTATTTTATTTAAGTGCACTCTGTGCATGTATCACAAACATACATTTTATTTTGACATAAACAAAAGCATCCATTCCCAATAATTCAAACAATGCATTCAAACATCCATATGCATACAATAATATTTACTATGTTATTTAAAACATAGCTCTGATACCAAAACTATGGTGACCCTATTCTTAAACATAGATTTTTTATTTTTTATTTTTATCACTAAACCTCTTTTCTGCAACATTTGAATATTTAGATAAATTTCCAAATATTTTTCCCAAGACCCTAGATTACTAATATAATCATATCAGTACACAAAACACATAAAGACAATTATATATTTGATGATATATATTTGTTTTCCCCTAAATTTTTTCCCTACTGTAAAATTTATATTTGTGCATTTATAATACTTATATTTATAATGCTGCAATGCACAGCACCTTTTCTTTTCTAGACTTTCTGCCTAAACAAGTCTATTAATCACTAAAATGGCATTTGATTGTACTTATGATAGTTATCAAGTTCTTGTAGGAAATAACTTCAAAAAAATTTACACTTGCAAGCATGAACATTGGGACTGATTCCTACTTACCATTTCAAGTCTGAACAAATAAAGTTATATTGCAATTTCAAATTTATCCTAACACTGACTTGAATACTTGGAGTTTATGTTGAATGTGCTTGGAGTTTTTTTTTCCTGGAAACACTTACACTTCATGAATTGAAGTGAAATGCTTTCAGACTATAATGGCTTGTCCCCCATGGCCATCTAGTCCGGCCATATTGCCACTTTCAAACCCATTATGCTCATGTTAACACTCTTCTACAAATACTATTCCTAACACAAGCATGATACTGCCTTGTGCAAACTCCTGGGAATTCTTCCATTTAAGCCATCAACCAAAAATACAAAATATTTACAGGTTTGCTTCTTTTATTATATTTGTATTTTGAAATCAGATATATGATTGCAATGTTATAATCTCTCCAGAATTCATGTACAAATAGTATTAGTTATCTGCCATGCCTGCATTCATTACTCTAGATTATTTCTTATGCAAAATCTTGCAGGCTCATTCCTCTTAAAGATCATTTATCTTAATTCTTTGGTTTTTTCATAAAATTACAAAATAAACTCAGGCAATAAAAACCAGAAATTTACACATACACATATCATATTTATATAGTATGTTCATTCCCTGGTTTCTCCAAACAAGATCTCTCATAAAAACAGTAGTTAATCATTCACCATTATCAGTCATTCAAAATAGGTTTTCTTAAGTACATGCTTTTAAACCAATTACACAGAAAACTCCCTACAATTAACTTCAACTACTACTTGTAATCTTGACTAACAGAAATCATTACAAAGCATCTGCAAATATAAAACAAGTTTCTTTTATTTATACTAGTAGCTAATGCCTTCTTTATCCATCAAGCCAACTTCACTTTCCTGCAGGCAAATCACTGAGCTGCCCCAATTTCAATGAGACACCCAGATGATTGCAAGGGCAACCAAAAGGGTCAGTTTACACTGGTATGAACACTAATCAAATTTCATACATATATTCATAATTTTGGTGAACTTGCAATATTTACCTAATCTAGCAGGTTTCAAACTTTGCATATTGGTAGTTAATACCAAACAGTTTCAAAGACACATCCATACATTCAACCAATACTCAGCAAACCATACATCATTCATAATTCCATTTTTAAATAAGTGAACTCAGATATTGTTCTCCCAATTTCACCCAGCTATCAATCAGAGCATCATATTAAAACCTGATTAATTTAACTCCCTGACTAGACAATCATAACCCAGATTTAAAATTCCATTTCCTATTTATTTTGTGGTCTATAACTCCCTGTCAAATGAACACCATGTATGCATTGTGAAGGAAACTCCCAGGTTATTTAATTCATTCCAACACACAAAGGCCTCGGGATGCAATTGCACCATGCATATACTTGCTCCCACCCGAAGCAAGCAGATCATTGACTAACTCCCAAATGACCAATTTAATTCTTCTTTCATTCATTCATAGGATTTATTAATTTAATAAATCCCCCTCCTGTTTCTGCTTATTTTATTAAGCTTCTATTTATGAATTTAATCACATAAACTTCCAGTTCATTCATGTTTCAGAAAGGTATATTTACTTTTATACTTTCTGGTCCTGCCCCATATTTTCCATTTTTATATTCCTTATTACATGAAATGCAACATGCCTATAGTCTTCCTAAAAATAATTTAAGCATCATGATCCTATTATATTACTATGAATATAAGGATAAGAGTTTTATTAAGGAAATTCCCCCAAAAACCCAGAAACTCTCCTCTGACTTATGATATGGACATTCGGTTTCATGCTTCAATATCTAAAAAAAATAAACATGAGCTAGATCACTGTCTTGCTGCCTATTTCTTAAATAATTTAGATCCATATTTCATCAGAATAATTTAGAACAAAAATGCTCAAACCATTTTAACTTGGGAAACTCACATACAGGTTAAAAACCCCAAACAAACAAAAATGCACAAACAAACATCCATCACACCCATAACAAATCATTTCAGAGATTTTAAATGAATCATAACATTATAGGCTGCCTACCAGAGGACTTAATGCCATTGCATAAAAAGATTAATGCTCACCTAGTGTTTTCTTTTATTGTCTTGTTCCTTTGGACAGCAGATCCTTTCAGAGTCTCAAGTTAATGTTTATCTTATTATTATTTTTTGTTTGTTTTGATCCCGAGAGAGTGATGAATATGGTTATGTACAGGCTTTATAAAACCACTCTAGGGTTTAAGAAAATGGGTAATCCCTTTGATACCCCTTTGTTATTCATGTAGAGATCATATTTTTGTGTGGTCCTTAATTGGAATTGTACACATTTGATTTCCTCAATTAGTTATTTCGGGAATCAAACATTTTAAACACTGCATGCCATTTTCATTACTCCATTTGTTCATGCCATATGCATGTGACCTTTTGTTCACTTTTTTTTTAAGTTTAAAGAATCTGTAAACTCCTTGCATTTTTCTACCTAGCTACTATCTCCATTCAATCATGTTCACTATCATACATAATTATGTGATGTAAAATCTGTCTCACCATGTTGTTTGTAAGAAATAATTATAAGAAGAAAAATTCATATTTAATCCTATATTTGTTTTCATTCTAGCCTTAATTAAAAAAAACAGCAACTCCTTATACACATTTATGTGATAAAAATCACATATATGAGGCTAATTATTTCCAACATAAATACATAAGTTATTTGATCCTTATAAAACTCCATTTTATTTTATTTTTAAATAAGACAGGAGACACCCCTTATATTAAATATGTGTATTTATATAATTCCTTAGACATGGAACTATATTCATCATTTTTAATCACCTTAACTCCTTATATTTTTATCAACAGAAACTCCTATGTGTATTTTTTATTTTTTATTTTATTTTATTTTGGGGTCATTACATACCCTCCCACTTAAAGGAATTATGTCCCCATAATTTCTTCTAATTTCTCCAAATGAAAGCTCTAGTCCAAAATTGGTTTTAACTCCATAACCTCATACTCACCATTTTTTTTTAAAAGCGAACAGAAAAGAAGAAAAAAAAAACATTCAGAAAGCCATCATAAAGCTACTTAAACGTACCTCTTCATCAGAAAACAGATTGGGGTATTTAGCCCTCATTTTGTCTTCAACTTCCCATGTACAATCATTTGTGTCCAAGATCCATTGTATTTTCACCAGTTTGATCACCTTGTTTCTCAACCTCTTTTCCTCCTTGGCAACAATCCCTACTGGCTCATTTGCATAGACCAAGTTCTTATGAACTGGAATTTGAGTAGGTGACTCCAAAATTGCTCCTTTATCATGTACCCACTTTCTCAATTGAGAAACATGAAATACTGGATGTACACCACTCAACTCTTCTGGTAACTTAAGCTTATAGGCCATGGTACCAACTCTCTGTACAATTTCATATGGTCCTACAAATCTTGGTGAAAGCTTGCCAGATTTTCCAAACCTGAACACCTTCCTCATTGGTGATACTTTCAGAAAAACATACTCTCCTATTTCAAACTCCATTGGCTTCCTCCTTCTATCTGCACAAGACTTTTGTCTTGATTGTGCTGTCTTCATCCTATGCCTAACTAACTCAATTATGTTGGAAGTATCTTTAACATGATCTGGCCCCAATATTATACCCTCCCCTACATCCAACCAACAGGCAGGAGACATGCAGGGTCTCCCATACAAGGCTTCAAAGGGAGCCATTCCTATTGTTGACTGATAGCTATTGTTGTAAGTAAATTCTGCCAAATGGATGTGATCCTCCCAATTGCCCCCAAAATCAAGCACACATGCTCTCAATAGATCCTCCAATATTTTATTCACTATCTCTGTTTGCCCATCACTTTGAGGATGGTAGGCAGTGCTTAAACAGAGTTGAGTTCCCATTGCTTCTTGGAAGCTCTCCCAAAATCTTGAGGTGAACAAAGTGTCTCTATCACTTACAATGGTCTTTGGTATACCATGTAACCTTACCACTTCCTTGATAAATAATTGTGCAAGCCTATGTGCATTTCTGTCTGATCTGACAGGGGCAAAGTGAGCAGACTTGGTTAATCTATCAACAATTACCCATATACTATCATTACCTTTCCTAGTTCTAGGCAAACCATCGACAAAATCCATGGAAATACTTTCCCATTTCCACTGAGGTACCTCCAAAGGTTGCAACAGGCCAGAGGGTTTTTGATAGTTTGCCTTAATTTGCTGACAAGTCAAACACTTTGCCACATATTTTGCCACTGCTTGTTTCATTCCTGGCCACCAGTAGCTCCTTTTTAAATCATGATACATTTTAGTGCCTCCAGGGTGTCTGGTGTACTTGGTTTTGTGATGCTCATTCATGATTTCTTCTTTTAATTCTGCAATGTCTGGTACACAAAGCTTTTCATTTTTCCTCAAATATCCCTTGGGGTCTATTTTAAAATTTTCCAACTCAATGTTATTCAATAACATTTCTTTCTTCTCCTTTAAATTTTGATCTTGGTCTTGCATGCCGCCAATTTTCTCCACCAGGTTAGATCTCACTGTGATCAATCCCAGTGTACCATACTCCACCATGTCACCATGCTCTTTATATTTCACTCCATCCTTGCTATATATATCTGCCTCCCCAAGCATTACAAGGTCTTTAAATTCATCAATCATCAAACTTGCCAATCTAATATGATTTCTACTCAAAGCATTTGCCACCCTATTAGCTTTTCCAGGGGTGTACAAAATATCTAAATCATATGCAGCTAGAAATTCCATCCACCTTGCTTGTCTCATATTCAAGTCTTTTTGAGAAAATAAATACTTCAATGCTTGATGATCTGTGAATAATTCAAATTTTTCCCCAAGTAAATAATGCCTCCAAAGTTTTAATGCAAACACTATTGCAGCTAATTCTAAATCATGAGTTGCATATTTGGTCTCATTGGGTTTAAGCTGTCTTGATGCATATGCCACCACCTTGCCATGTTGCATGAGCACTGCACCTAACGCAGACCCACTAGCATCAGTGTATACAACCATTCCTTCATTTTCCTCTGGGATTTGTAAGACAGGGGCCTCCACCAATGCTTGCTTCAATTTCTCAAAGGCTTGGTCACACTGCTCAGTCCACACATATGGTTGGTTTTTCTTTGTTAGCTTGGTCATTGGTGTGTCTATTCTTGAAAAATCCTTGATGAACCTTCTATAGTACCCTGCCAATCCTAAGAATGATCTCACTTCAGTCACTGTTTTGGGTCTACTCCATGATTGAACTGCAATGACCTTGCTTGGATCCACACTCACCCCTTGCTGTGACACTATGTGTCCCAAAAATTTCACTTCATGTTGCCAAAATGTACACTTTGAATACTTGGCTTTTAATTCATGTTCTCTAAGCCTGGATAATACTAAGTGTAGGTGCATAGCATGTTCATTTTCTGATTTTGAATAAATTAATATGTCATCAATAAATACCAAAACAAATTTATCCAAAAAGTCTCTAAAAATTCTATTCATCAAATCTACAAAATAGGAGGGAGCGTTTGTTAAACCAAATGGCATTACTAGAAATTCATTAAGGCCATATCTTGTGTTAAAAGCTGTGTACTCAATGCTTTCCTCTGCAACCTTCATTTGGTGAAATCCAGAGGCTAAATCTAGCTTTGAAAATATTTTAGCTCCATGCAATTGATCAAATAGATCATCTATCCTAGGCAGTGGGTACTTATTCTTAATGGTCACCTTGTTTAAATCCCTATAATCCACACACATCCTCATTGTTCCATCATGCTTCTTGACAAAGAGCACTGGGGAACCCCAACTAGAACTGCTTGATCTTATGAACCCCTTCTCTTCTAATTCTTCTAGTTGGTGTTTTAATTCCACTAACTCTTTTGGACCCATCCTGTAAGGTTTCTTAATGATTGTGTTAGTTCCTGGCATTAATTTTATTTTGAATTCAACTGGCCTATTTTGAGGAATTCCCCTTACTTCTCCAAACACATCTATGTATTCATTGACTACTGGGATTTCCTCTATTTTTAATTCCTTTTGAATTTCATTAATACTCCAAATTTTATTAAAACATGTATTCTTTGCTATTTCACTTAGGATTGTAATTCTTTTGCCTCCATTTGTCTCCAAAGAAATAGTTAGATTTTCTAAATTTAAAATTGCTTTATTTTTCATTAACCAATCTACCCTCAAAATAATCCCAATACCAGGACAATTTAAAGTATATAGATCTGAATTAAATTCATAACCTCCTATAATTAGTTTCAGACCCACACACTTCATTCCTAACATACAATAACTTCCTATAGGGCTGTATATAGTTAAGGGTTGATCAATAGAAACACAAGCAAGTGCTAACTTCTTTACAATTTCTAGAGATATTAGTGAATGTGAGACACCAGTGTCATATATTACTGATATTGGTTGGGTATTGATTAAAACTATACCTTCAAGTTGCCCAACTTTCCCAGTGTTGTTTGCTGCCAAAGCTCCTACCTTTGCTGTTCTCCTATTAGTCTCTGGGCAATCCTTCTTTAGATGACCCATCTTTCCACAATTATAGCAGCCTCCTCTAGGTATTTTAGGGTCAGGGCATTGGTTACTATAATGTCCAGCTTTTCCACAATTAAAACAATGAGTGAGTTTCTTGCTTCCAGGTGCTACTCCTTCCCCCTTCTTAACTCCCTTGCTTGCATTTTTCTTGTCATAAGGTTGCACTTTGTTCTGACCTCCCTTCTTCTTATTGAGCTTCATGTTCCTGAACTTCTCTCTTATGGTGTCATGTTGCTCAAATGAGAGAGTTAGATCAATTACTTGATCAAAGGTTTTATCCTTGTATGGCAACATTGCTCTTGATAGACTAGGGTTCAAGCCTTGAATGTACCTTACATTCTTTGCTTCTACATTCCCTATCAACACCATTCCATACTCAGATAATGCTTCAAATTCTGAGTGTACTCATTTACACTCATGCTTCCTTGCCTTAATCTGATAAAGTCTTCTAGCAGTGTGGCCTTGGCAGATGTTGGGACAAATCTAGCCTCAAGCATGACTTTGAATTCATCCCAAGTGATGTCATTCTCTGGCCTTCCTGCTATCACAACCTCCCACCAATCCAGTGCAACCCCCTTCAACCTTCTTGAAGCTATCTGTCTTTTCCTTTGGTCATTGATTTGCATATCTGTAAAGACTCTCTCTATAGTTCTTATCCAAGTTTGAACACCCATAGCTCCTTCAGTACCTTCAAAATCTTTCCCTCCCAAATTGGTGCATGTCTTAAGCAGTTTGGAGAGCTCCTCGTGAGGGTTGTCAAGCCTTGGTGCTATTCCATCTCTCAAAGCTCTTACAAAATCTTCCATGCTTATCACAGGTGGCTCACATGATGGTCCTGCACCTGTGTGATGTCTTGGTCCTACCATAATGCTATAAATATGATTTTTATGTTAGTTTGTTTACCCCCATCATTTTTGATGTCTTTACTTTGTTTATTTTATTTAAGTGCACTCTGTGCATGTATCACAAACATACATTTTATTTTGACATAAACAGAAGCATCCAATCCCAATAATTCAAACAATTCATTCAAACATCCATATGCATACAATAATATTTACTATGTTATTTAAAACATAGCTCTGATACCAAAACTGTGGTGACCCTATTCTTAAAACATAGATTTTTTATTTTTTATTTTTATCACTAAACCTCTTTTCTGCTATATTTGAATATTTAGATAAATTTCCAAATATTTTTCCCAAGACCCTAGATTACTAATATAATCATATCAGTACACAAAACACATAAAGACAATTATATATTTGATGATATATATTTGTTTTCCCCTAAATTTTTGCTCTACTGCAAAATTTATATTTGTGCATTTATAATACTTATATTTATAATACTGCAATGCACAACACCTTTTCTTTTCTAGACTTTCTGCCTAAACAAGTCTATTAATCACTAAAATGGCATTTGATTGTACATATGATAGTTATCAAGTTCTTGTAGGAAATAACTTCAAAAAAATTTACACTTGCAAGCATGAACATTGGGACTGATTCCTACTTACCATTTCAAGTCTGAACAAATAAAGTTATATTGCAATTTCAAATTTATCCTAACACTGACTTGAATACTTGGAGTTTATGTTGAATGTGCTTGGAGTCTTTTTAAGGGTTGCTTGGAGTTTTTTTTTCCCGGAAACACTTACACTTCATGAATTGAAGTGAAATGCTTTCAGACTATAATGGCTTGATCCCCATGGCCATCTAGCACGGCCATATTGCCACTTTCAAACCCATTATGCTCATGTTAACACTCTTCTACAAATACTATTCCTAACACAAGCATGATACTGCCTTGTGCAAACTCCTGGGAATTCTTCCATTTAAGCCATCAACCAAAAATACAAAATACTTACAGGTTTGCTTCTTTTATTATATTTGTATTTTGAAATCAGATACATGATTGCAATGTTATAATCTCTCCAGAATTCATGTACAAATAGTATTAGTTATCTGCCATGCCTGCATTCATTACTCTAGATTATTTCTTATGCAAAATCTTACAGGCTCATTCCTCTTAAAGATCATTTATCTTAATTCTTTGGTTTTTTCATAAAATTACAAAATAAACTCAGGCAATAAAAATCAGAAATTTACACATACACATATCATATTTATATAGTACGTTCATTCCCTGGTTTCTCCAAACAAGATCTCTCATAAAAACAGTAGTTAATCATTCACCATTATCAGTCATTCAAAATAGGTTTTCTTAAGTACATGCTTTTAAACCAATTACACAGAAAACTCCCTACAATTAACTTCAACTACTACTTGTAATCTTGACTAACAGAAATCATTACAAAGCATCTGCAAATATAAAACAAGTTTCTTTTATTTATACTAGTAGCTAATGCCTTCTTCATCCATCAAGCCAACTTCACTTTCCTGCAGGCAAATCACTGAGCTGCCCCAATTTCAATGAGACACCCAGATGATTGCAAGGGCAACCAAAAGGGTCAGTTTACACTGGTATGAACACTAATCAAATTTCATACATATATTCATAATTTTGGTGAACTTGCAATATTTACCTAATCTAGCAGGTTTCAAACTTTGCATATTAGTAGTTAATACCAAACAGTTTCAAAGACACATCCATACATTCAACCAATACTCAGCAAACCATACATCATTCATAATTCCATTTTTAAATAAGTGAACTCAGATATTGTTCTCCCAATTTCACCCAGCTATCAATCAGAGCATCATATTAAAACCTGATTAATTTAACTCCCTGACTAGACAATCATAACCCAGATTTAAAATTCCATTTCCTATTTATTTTGTGGTCTATAACTCCCTGTAAAATGAACACCATGTATGCATTGTGAAGGAAACTCCCAGGTTATTTAATTCATTCCAACACACAAAGGCCTCATGATGCAATTGCACCATGCATATACTTGCTCCCACCTGAAGCAAGCAGATCATTGACTAGCTCCCAAATGACCAATTTAATTCTTCTTTCATTCATTCATAGGATTTATTAATTTAATAAATCCCCCTCCTGTTTCTGCTTATTTTATTAAGCTTCTATTTATGAATTTAATCACATAAACTTCCAGTTCATTCATGTTTCAGAAAGGTATATTTACTTTTATACTTTCTGGTCCTGCCCCATATTTTCCATTTTTATATTCCTTATTACATGAAATGCAACATGCCTATAGTCTTCCTAAAAATAATTTAAGCATCATGATCCTATTATATTACTATGAATATAAGGATAAGAGTTTTATTAAGGAAATTCCCCCAAATACCCAGAAACTCTCCTCTGACTTATGATATGGACATTTGGTTTCATGCTTCAATATCTAAAAAAAATAAACATGAGCTAGATCACTGTCTTGCTGCCTATTTCTTAAATAATTTAGATCCATATTTCATCAGAATAATTTAGAACAAAAATGCTCAAACCATTTTAACTTGGGGAACTCACATACAGGTTAAAAACCCCAAACAAAAAAAAATGCACAAACAAACATCCATCACACCCATAACAAATCATTTCAGAGATTTTAAATGAATCATAACATTATAGGCTGCCTACCAGAGGACTTAATGCCATTGCATAAAAAGATTAATGCTCACCTAGTGTTTTCTTTTATTGTCTTGTTCCTCTGGACAGCAGATCCTTTCAGAGTCTCAAGTTAATGTTTATCTTATTATTATTTTTTGTTTGTTTTGATCCCGAGAGAGTGATGAATATGGTTATGTACAGGCTTTATAAAACCACTCTAGGGTTTAAGAAAATGGGTAATCCCTTTGATACCCCTTTGTTATTCATGTAGAGATCATATTTTTGTGTGGTCCTTAATTGGAATTGTACACATTTGATTTCCTCAATTAGTTATTTCGGGAATCAAACATTTTAAACACTGCATGCCATTTTCATTACTCCATTTGTTCATGCCATATGCATGTGACCTTTTGTTCATTTTTTTTTTAAGTTTAAAGAATCTGTAAACTCCTTGCATTTTCTACCTAGCTACTATCTCCATTCAATCATGTTCACTATCATACATAATTATGTGATGTAAAAATCTGTCTCGCCATGTTGTTTGTAAGAAATAATTATAAGAAGAAAAATTCATATTTAATCCTATATTTGTTTTCATTCTAGCCTTAATTAAAAAAAACAGCAACTCCTTATACACATTTATGTGATAAAAATCACATATATCAGGCTAATTATTTCTAACATAAATACATAAGTTATTTGATCCTTATAAAACTCCATTTTATTTTATTTTTAAATAAGACAGGAGACACCCCTTATATTAAATATGTGTATTTATATAATTCCTTAGACATGGAACTATATTCATCATTTTTAATCACCTTAACTCCTTATATTTTTATCAACAGAAACTCCTATGTATATTTTTTATTTTTATTTTATTATATTTTGGGGTCATTACAGTATCTACGAAATACATCGCCCTAGTTAACTCCGTGTCTGCGAAAGACATCACCATAGTTAACTCTATGTCTGCGAAATACATCGCCCTAGTCATCTCTTGATTTTTAATTGGGTATTTAACATTTACCCAATATTGCGATGAACTATTGTCCTTTGACAGGGAAATGAGTTCCCTACCCTCTTTCGCATGTGTATTTAGGACTAACATAAGCTTAACAAACAATTTCCATTTATATAATTTTTAATTGAAATTATATATTTTTTATTATCAACTATGGCCTTAGGCCGAGGTTCTTAATCTGTAGTTTTCATTACGAATGGTCGACTGCTAGACCTCGACGATCGACCACTACCGGTCGACCGCTAGACGTCCAAGGACAGTGGCATACAAAATTCAAGTCTTTACGGATTTTTAATGTCGATCATTATTATAGTTTAATTCAGGTCAATAAATTAACAGTCCAGGTATCAATTTGCAATAAAATTTAGCGTTTTTCCATTTAGGTTTTGCAAATTTGACAAATACCTAGTATGATAATTTACTATAATTTCAAATCTAATATTATATATTACAACTTAAGGCTTCATAGTTAATTAGGTGAAAGGGTGTGCTTGCATCAAATCAGGTTTAACAATTTATAGATTTTAATCTAGTGTTTTACATGTTTCAAATAGGTTTCCAACATCCTAAATGTAACGACCCGTAATTTCGCTACTTCGAAAATGAGAGATTTCGTTCGATTTAAATTTAAAAGGAGTTTAAATCTTAAATAAATATGTCATATATAATAAATAATTATCTATTCTTATAGTTAATAAATTAAAAAGTATAAATTTGAATTTTAGAACAAACTGACAAAAGTTAAGTTTTGTTAAAAATAAATAAAGGCTTAAACAAATAGACTTAAATATTTATTTAAAAAAATAAATCTTATTTAAAGAATCTAATAAAAATAATAAAAGTATGTTAAAAGATTTATAAGTTTGTTAATAATCGTTTTACAAAAATAACCAAAATTTGTCGCATTTTGTCAATTTTACATACACGGTAAAATTAAAGATTTTGATATTAATTTAAGATGATTTTAAAATATAAAGAGACATGTTTTAATTTATTTAAAGAAGTAAAAACTTCATTTTAAAGTATGGTTTACTTTAATATATAGCTTAATAAAAACTTCAAATTTTGACTGCAAACTTTGTCGACAAAAACACCGTTTTCAAGCAAAACAAGTTGTCGACAAGTTGTTGCAACTTGATACATTTTCTAACTTATAAATACAAGTTTACAAACTAGTTAAACACTTTACATTTAGCACTAAAAGACAAAAGGAGTTTACTTTTCAAAAGTTTAAACAAATGTGTAAAAGGTGAAAAACATGATTTGACATAAAAACAACATCATTACTAAACCATCTTTCCACCATTAATGCAAATCAAATCAAGCAAAAGTCTTCTTTCATTTTTTACAAAAAGTTTAAGAGAAAAAAAGAGTAATCATTTTACAAATTCAAATCATATTAATGAGATGTTACTAATTTACATGGAAAAGGAGCAAATGTTATTTTAACATTTTAAAATTTAAGGAAAAGAGGTAAACTTCATTTCATAAGTACAAATTCAAATCAAATCATTTCTTCTCCATTAAGAAAATGTCATATCAAGGGTAAAAAGGTAAAAAAAGTCAAAAAGTAGAGAAGGGTATTTTATTCATTTGCCATCCAAAGCTCAAATATAAATATACATCCATACCTTTCATTTTTCACACTTCATTCTCTATCTTCTTCTTCACTTTCTCCTTCTTCTTCACCTCCATTTCCATGGCTTCCCACCTCTTCATTTCTCTTCTACCTTCAAGCTACCACCTCCACATCACCATTCCATCACCCAAACCACCTTACCCCTCTCCAAAATCACCTACCCACCCTCAAGCATCCACGGCCGAGCCCAAAAGCACCAACCCGAGCTCCCACACCCACCTAGACACCATAGCCGAGCCCTCCAAACCACCTACCCACCTCAAAACATACACACACTCACATACCAAGCCAATACTCCACCTACCCAAAGCCGTACACCCTTCTAAAAGCTTTCGGCCAAACAAAAAAGAGAGAGAGAGAAATGAAAAAGAAAAGAAAGAAAAAAGAGAGAAGGAAAGGAAAGCGATAAAGGTGAGACGTTGGAAATAGCACGTTAGCGAGAGACGGAATTCTTACGATAAAGTTTGACGGAGTGGATATAAAGGTGATAAATTCTCACCGCTTTTAAATTTTGTTGATTATCATGCTTAATTGTTATGTTAGATAATCACTATTTGATGATATGGATGTTTGGTTGATTGTTTGGATATGTTGGATAATCCGTAGTAATGTTATGACATTTACCATATTGAATATGCTAATGTTATATGATAGTTGTATAGTTGTGATGATAATTTGGACATCAAATTCCTATTAATTAAGTAATCCCTTTGTTTAGTAAGACCATATTTTAGTAATATGAGATATTGTAGAAAAATAAGTTTTTTTTCATTTAGAAGTGAACCTTAAAGTTAAAATGAAAGAGAATTTGAAATTTGAAGTGAAACGGATTTTAAAAGGATAGTTTATTAGAAATTGAAATTTAGATGAATAGTGAAATTGAAATCGATTTTGAAAAAGTGAAGTTTAGTTTGAGATTGAATTGAAGTTTAAATTGAAATTAGATTTGAAATCTAAGTTTTAAATGTGTTTAATTTGAGATTAGAATTGAAATTGAGTTGAAATTGGAATTTAAAATTTAATATTAAAATAATGGGAATATAATAATATTATAATATGGTAATAGTGAAAATATATTTTAAATGCTTTAAAAAGTGAAAATATTGAATTAAAATGATTTTTAATGATTTTATAAGTGTTAAAATCCAATTTTAATAGATTATTACAAATATTGAAAAATAAGTTAAAACTAGGTGCGTCGCGCAACGGTAGTTCGCGATTTCGCGCCGCAAAGTTCAAATGAGTGTATAGAGTGTCATATGGCTCGGAATCCTTCGTGATAAGAAAATTCCGGACTATTATATCTATATCTTCTAAACGAAGAAAGAAAATCAAAGTTTCGATAAGTAGATTTTGAATCAAGTCCAAATCAATTTTCTAGAAAAATCACGCTAGTGCGGTTAAGTGACCATAACAGAAAATCTGTTTAAATGAATGTTTTTAATTATGGAAAAATATGGAATAAATTTGATAAATCTATTTAAATGATTTAAAAGAGATTTTGATTGGAAAATATGAATTATCGAATGTTTAAAAGTTATTTAATTCAAATAATCTTATTTGGCACTTTCCGCAGCACTTTTCTGCTGCAAATTGTATAACTTTTGAAATATGAGTTTAAATGTAACGATGTTTCCCAGAATCAATTGTGAATGTTTTAAAAAGGATAATTAAGCGTTTTGAAAGATAATTTGGAATATTTATTAGCAATTCCAAAATAAAGTTGAAAATATGAGTATGCGGAAACGACTAGTACATTTGTCCCGCCTGTGAGATCTGGGAAGATAAAACAAGGTGTTTAACTAGGTTAGGGATGGAGCAACCAGTGCCCTGAACTTACCTGGCCTATGTTTTCTTTTCTTAGGCAAGAGGTGGAACAGATCGAAAGGAAAGCCCAGATGCTCTTAAATAAAAAGATTATGTTAAGTTTTCTAAAATAAAAGAAGATTGGTATTATCCAAAAGTTAAGCAATCTCCAAAGATGCATGATTTCTATGATCCTATTTGCTTCAAAATGTTTGTTAAGATTGATTTAGGATTTATCATAAACGATGTCTTAAATAATATTGTTTTTGACCCGACTAAAAAGTAATGAAATTTGGATCAAGAATTAAGGAAATTTGAGATATTTTCCAAAGCAAAAGAATGAATTTCTTAGAAATTACTCTAAGTCAAAAGAAAGAAAATTCGAAATCATCCAAAAAGAATTAAAGTGAAAAGAGACTCAATAAATCCTATATACTCATATTCACTTTTATCGATGATTGGAATTCGAAGGAACCAGAGTCGGATTTGGTTAATTCCTATCCGAAAACCATTTCGAACCAATGTATACGTTCGAACGTGAAGACATGTTAAAGATGATGATTGAAGACCGTGGATCTTCATACGTGAGGACTGTTTGTTGATTTGCTCGGGGTCACACCTATTATAGAGTTATATATAGCAGTGGTCTCCTCGTGATGGAGATTTTGCGGATTGCATCTCGCCTAGTAATGGCCGAGGAAAGTGCCTTCGATTTGTCATGTTCCTGGACAACTTGTATGGACATTTGTCTGACATTGCATTTCTAACGATTACATACATTGGTTTTTACAAACGTACATTAGTGGTGGCGGAGAAGGCAACTTCTCTTAGCTTAACACCCTCCTTGAGACATACGAGATTAAGGGTTGTATTTTTGTGGAAGGCAATTAGTAGTTAACGGAAATGGCAATGTGGCATTCAAAGATGTGATATGTGCTTTGTGAAAAGGTAATCGTTTGCCTCAAGCCTCATCAAACCGGAAATGACCGAAACATGATTAGATGCGGCAAGGCTAAGTGGGTCATTCCCAAGTAGGGTATGATCATCCCCTTCTAGATATATTTCTTCCCGCTATGATGTTCGAGATGTATATTAATGTGGTGTATGGAAAACTAGCGCTCGGTTAAAGGTCGGTAACGACCGGGAGATGACATATTCGGTACCATCTAGTTAAGAGGTGGGCCGGTCTTGTGTTGGTAGAGGAGCTTTGTGATGGTTTCTCGGGACATCCATCTAGAGGTATACCCATTTTGGAAGGTAGATCCTGCGCCTGGTCATTTGTATGGAAATCCATTCTCCAATAAGAACTTATGGACTTGATTGTAAACCTATTATGTTGGAATTTAATCAATGTAACAATTTCGACTAAGATTAATAAGTTTATTTGCAAATGTTTTCAAAGAAATGCCATTACAAATAATATCAAAGGTTTTGATATAAAAGTGTTTTAGTTATCATAAGGCAAAAACCCGTCCGTGTTTATGTGTAGGCGTGGTCTTACGAGATACTCTTTGTTTTCAAAGGATTTTATAAAAAGGCTGATATATGACACTGTCATTTACTATTGAGTTTTTCTCACGCTGGTTTATCAAGCCTGATCCAGGTATTTTCAATACTCGGGTCAGATCCGAGTAGTTTTAGGTTTAGTCGAAGATGGTTGGAGTTTCCAGAGGAGAGCTAGAGATATTCATCGACGTATGGACATATTCTATTGTCCGCTTTGCTTGGTGTATTTTGTTTGATGTTTGTCAGCATTTGTAAGGGCAGGTTTTATAACTGTCCAAGATGAATTTAGGTTAGACTCTTATATTGTATTTTAAAAAAAATTCCGCTGTAAAGATTATTATTGAAATAATATATGTTATTCCATTCGTGTGAGATTCTGTTCTATCTACTTTTCTTTATCACCCTTAAAGATCCATCTTTTCGTGCAATTTGAGTTAGACATGTGTGGTTTATTGTCGATTCAAAAGGTACGGAAAAACGGGCCTTTACACTAAATAAAATAAAATAGTTTAAACCTAACTATAATAATCATCTAACCAAAATTGTTTCCACTCACCTCAATCCTAAGCTCTTTCTACTTGCTTTGTGTAAGAATTGCTTCTTCTTATGCTAGAAACTCTTGCTCCTTCTAGAGCCAATTACTTGTGTTCTTCTAGGTTGATTTTATTTTGATTTTTAAGAAGATTTGAGGTTGGAGGAGAGGTTGGATTTTGGCAGAGTTTTGTTACAGTAAAGTGTTATGTAGATTTTAGGATTAGCTTAGGATAGAATTTAAAGGGGTAGGAAAATAGTTTAGGCCATTTAGATTTAGGTTAAAGAATATTTACTGTTATCTCATACTCTCATCAGTTTCTTGGCTGTGAAGTAATGATTTAAGCCGTTGACATAAAGCTCAAGGTTTAAGCTTTTCACGCCCTATGATCGACCTAAGAAGGTTCATGGTTGATTAATATCGGTCGACCATGACACCCAAGGGTCCACCACTATATATTTTTTATATTTATTTATTTTGTTCCCAAACCTTTTGATGCCCATAACTTTTCCATACTCGCTCCAATTTTGAAGTGTTATGTTTGAAAATCATCCAGAAAATCGCTATGAATGAAACTCTTAGTCAACCTATGTTTAGTGTTGATATTACTCCTTGGGTGGAGGTGGGAAAGTTAAGGTATATGTATGGGTTAGGAGACACTAATGATGTTTTACCGATCTTTTTGTAGTATATACAAGACCAATTTGTTTCACTCACCAGACTTATGTCTGACCCCTCAAATTTTCTCATTTATTTATATCACTAGGTTAATGGATCCTGGTACGTAGTGTACATGGTGGCGAAGACTTTGTGCTGTAAATATTGTATTAATTGTAAATATAACCTGTAATAGTGCACATTTTTGTGTGTTTTGGGTTGGATTTGGATTAATTGTACATATTTAACTGTATTTGGATTTATGATTAGTGTATCTATTATATTATCTTCCGCTGTGAGTTTTGAAAGAAATTAGTTAGATTCTATTTTTTCTATTTGTTACCATATCATAATAACTTGTCTTTTTAGGCCTTTGAGATGTTAACGTTGGTTTAGGCATTGAATCTATAGGTCAGAAATGGCTAGTTATTACATAATCAGTCATATTGAATACATGATTTTGCATTATGGTTTATTTTCTTAATTCTAATGAACTAATTCCATTGAAGTTTCATACATTATGAATATGGTTGTTTACTATACAACTTTTGTTTGTTATATAATATGGATCAAATATCCATATTTTATATTCGTTTAGACTTTAAAACTCATTAAAGACAATAAACTATCTCGAACAAATAAATTCTTAAGCGACCAAGTTACAAATATATTTAATACTGTATGGTTAGGCTCTTGCATAGGTCTTGTAGCAACAACTTGCGAAAGGATTCAAGGTAAGTTATATTTCTTGTCAATCTTAATTTTGTTCAATTGTATATTTTAACTGATAAATAATTTATCAATTATAGTAGTTGCATAAATTTATCGATGTAAATTATTTTAACTTTATTTAGTAGATGTCCATGAAATATTAGAAAGGTTAAATGATACTATTTTATTTTCCTAATAAGGCTCCCACTAGTTTTTTATGTTTATCAAAACACTAAGTAAAACTTAGAAATATTTCAATGTCACTAGTGGGGGTCAGTCCTTGTCTTAGGATTATGGCCTTGAGGAAACTTAACAAATTATAGGCATGTCTGTGAAGGATACCAGATTATTGGTTGTATCATATACAACTCCTGACCTATAGTCTTTGTCCTAATCTCATCTCAACGTTGAGGAAACTCAACAAATCGAAAGAAATTATTTACTCATACCCACCATTTTGCAACGACCTATGTATAATGGATGTACCTTGAGGGAACTCCACAAATACATGCTTGTATCTTACCTCATCTTGTCAACATATTAATAGCACTACACATAACATCTTTAGCTTGAGAAAACTCGAGAACTAAAGAGTATGTAAGTAGTCTATTAATATATAAATGGTAAAGGACACTTTATGTTAAAGATTCATAATCTTATACATATATACATACATAATGAAATCGATTTTAGGAATAGTGTATTCCTTGTGAAATACCTTCATGATTCATGTGTCAAACACATCTAAAATCACGGCATACATAATATACGTATGTATTTATTCCATAAATCTAATTTGGGTTTCATTCCAGCTCCACTCTATTTTATACATATATGTAATATAAGTATTAACTTATTTATAATATTTATAATTTAATTTACTTATATAACATGTACGTATATCTTATTAGTGAAATCTTATTAAATTATATTAATTCTTATTAATTTTAACTAATTTAAATTATTCTGTATAAAATTTCTAAAATTTTATATTACTTATCTAAACCATTTAAGATAGTTAATTAACTATAATACGTATAGTTTGTTTATGTGTACATATCAATATATGTACATATTTTAATTAATTAATTTTATTTAATTAAAATTTTTAACTAAATAATTTTGATTAAATTGAAATTTTAATTTAATTTATGATAAACAATTTTAAGACAAATGAATAATTATAAAAATTATAGTTATAAACATATATCAATATCATAAACTTTTAACTAACTATTTAATTTAATTTAATTAACCATATTAATTAAATTTTAAAATTCTAAAAGTACTTATTTAATTTCTTAAAATAATTTTGAATGCATTTTATAGACTTTATAAAATCTCACTTTTATATTTTAAACTTAATTTTTAAATTTAAAATATCTTTTAAATTTTTAAAAAGATTTTTAAAAAATTAGCCCAATGCCAAAAATCAATTTAGACCTTTATATTGGGGACACCTTTGGGCTTACTTCATATTTAGACCAGGCCAGTAGTTAGGTAGGGCAGATTTATTGATTATCCAAACTCAATCCTTCGACGCTAACTATCTAGATAACCTACTAAATGGATATGCTTTAGTAAGTTATCCCTAACATTGCTAGTTTAGGCTGCGTAAACTATATGGCTCTTATACCATTAATGGAATTAGATCAGTCGAAAATGGGTTAAATGGGTTAATTCAAAAATTTTCTTTCCATTTTAGTCTTAATTAAGTCTATAAAGCCCAAATGGATTTTAGATCCAATAAAATATGTTAAATAAAATCATTATTTTATTTTTTTAGAAGGTTTATTATTGTTGTTATTGTTTTTTGTGCCAAAAATGGTCACAAACTGCTAAAGTAGTGAAAACACTGGTGTTTACACATAAATCCTCAATATCCAATCACTGATCATAGATCCATATAATATAGAGAGCAAATATGAAGAAATAACAAAATTAAAATGAAAGAAAGTAAGAGAAAACATAAGATTTATAATGGTTCGGCTATCTCCGGCCTACATCCACTTTGAATTGATCCTTTTATTCCATTTATAATGTGATTACAGTTAAAATCCTTTGAATATCAATAGCCTAAAATGGCAGAGTCTAGCCAAAAGAGAAGAAGATAAAGAGGAGCCGAGAGAAAAGAGACCCTTTTAGTTGCGACGGAGGTGTTATTTATAGGTGTGGAACTGGAAATATTTGCCTTGAATCTCGAAATACTCCATTTCAAGTCCAGATGGACAGACATGATCGATCTGGAGTCATTTAGGATCGATCCATAGTGAGTTCGCATCGATCAAAAACTACTCCAATTGAGCTGCGATCAATCATGGATGTTCCTCATGTGTTGTACAACTCGCTGTGAAAATCTCATTGCATTTGGAGTTGTAGCGGTCCAAGATCGAGTTTGTAAATGTGGGCTGATGATTTTGTATCCGTCCTCTCACACCCAACATCTCATATCCATCAGATTACCATCCATCCAAGTCTTGCGCTGTGATCCATACTTTATGCTCCATCTTCACTGCTTCTTTCGTATCGATCGATACGAACATGATCGATACGAAATATGCCTCTGAATCCATCCAGTGCCCTTGTCTTTGTGTCGATCTGATGTGCTCTGGTGAAGTATGCTTTTCATATCGATCTAATGGTGCCTTCAATGGATACGAATTAGATCGATACGATTCTTGATCGATCCAAAACAAGATGCAAAGTGAGCTGTCAATACCCATATCCATCTTGACGGTGTTTGATCGAAACAAATTATATCGATCCGAAGTAAATAGCCGTGTCTATGTCGATCGATACGAAAGTTTCGATACGAACTATTTTCCTATGAATATTGATACATCCATAACTTGAGCCTGTGAACTCCGTTTGACTTGAAATTCGAAGTCTGGCCTCATCGGGCTTTGTGTGTCATTCCTTATTGATCTCGCCTCAATTGGAGCTTGGTCCAAATTTTACGGTATCAATTATCTCTTGGTTTTTTGATCGATGTCCAATCCTAATAACCATCAATTTGTTGATATCCTGGCTTTGACCAGAAAGCGGGATAATAATTTTAAGTTTTAATTTAAAAGTGTATCATGTACAGTATTTATGTAAAGTGCACATGCTATCGATAAGAAGTGTAGATAATTAATTTGACGTATGTAGGTGCTGGGATATACATTACAACAGACCCATTCCCCATTTACATATGTGTAACACCGCCCAATTGTAACGATCGAATATTTAAATGATTAATATAAATATTTAATTGTTAATTAATAGAATGTCGACCTTATTTTTCAAAGACGGATGAAACAGGATTCAAGAAACTTACAATTGAGTTTTCAATTTCGACACGAGAAAAATGAGTATAAACTTGATTGTGTTTGGAGTTCAAATGTTTTTAGGGTGAATAGTGTTTTGTTAGATGAAAAGGATTTTGGGCTAAAGCCTATTAGCTTGCCTCTAAGTTAACTTATAAGTAGTTAACTCCTTCCATCTTCATTTTCATTTTTCATTCAATGTTACATTCTTCTCCAACTCCCTAATCACTTTCATAATTAACTATTAATCTCTCCTTAATCTCCAAGCCATTACTCCATTCAAATAAATTCCTAAATTCAAATAAAAATCACTATAATTTCTCTCATATAATTCCCTAAAAAACCCATAAAGGTATTAGTTGAAGTTGTGATTTAATGTTTCATCTATGATTTTAAGAGAGCTTAGGAGTGGATTTTGGTGATTAGAGCTTGATATAGGGAAAAGCAAGGTAAGTAGGATGATTCTCCATCTATATTTATGTGCAAATCTTCATATTTTCTTTCATTGATTAATATGGAATTATATGAAATGATTTAGAGATTGTAAATACATGTTGTAAACATGCTTATATTAACTCATTATTTATTTAAGACCTTAATATTTATTTTTTTGAAAATAGTTAGTGTTATCTGGCCTTTTGGTCAACCCGGAATACTAGGATTCGACTAAAATGGATGAATTGGGAATCAATTGTAGTTGAAACAATAGACGATAATTGAATGGATTCGGATGGACAATGCTTAAAAATGGCTAAGTATGAAATTGGCACTTCACCCAGGCAACGGATTGGATCGAACCCCCATTTCCGACTTAATTAAAGTGAAATTAGTATGGAGTGACAAGGAAGGCCACAGAAGGCCATATTCAAAATTTCAAATTGATTGGAGTTCGTACGTTCGAGTTATGGACAAAAGAAGATGGATCGGTGTCGATGGATCAGTGGTAATTTGCTTGGAGTCGGACGTAGGAAAATTTGCTATTTACTTGGAGATTTCTTGGAGAAAAATGATCAGCATCGATTGGTTTTCGTACTTAGAGTCGGATACATGTTTGCTTGAAGATTTCTCGGAGAAAAACGATCGGCACCAAATTTTTTTTTTCATGCTTTGGAGCGCTTTTCGTGCTTGGAGTCGGATACATGTTTGCTTGGAGGAAAACGATCGACACCGATCAATTTTCGTGCTTGGAGTCAGAATCATATCTACTTGGAGAAAATTTCAATATTACCCGAGTCTAATGCATGGTCAGAATCTTCAGCACCTGCTTTAAGTTAGAAAGGTGATTACTTTGGGTCTCGCTTCAGGTTAACCCTGAAGTGGGTTTTTTGATGACCATTTTCGTGATTATTGATGATGATCAATCTATAACTCAAAATCTACAAAGGCAATCCACATGAAATTTGGAGGACAACTACTATACACCATGAGGGACCTGCACCATCGATCGCTGGGCCCCACGATGTAGTTGGATCGATGGGTCCTGATCCATATGGATCGGTCCATAAAATAATTCAAATCAATGATGATCGATCAATAACTCAACATCTACATGGGAGATCAATATGAAACTTTGGAAAGAGCAAAATATAATATAATGGAGTCTATGATATCGATCGTACATCATATCGAGCAAGTTAAATGATTGGTACGTATCATTCTAGAACGATCGGCCATGATTGATCTTTAGCACAAACAACTCAACTCAACTCCACGGACAATGCGATATCTCACAAATGATAAGTCAAAATGGCATGAAATTTATAGAGCTAGCAGCTAACATCATGGGGGAACTACTAGAATGATCGCATCCTAAAAGGAGCGAATTTGAATGATCGGAACTAATCATTTTTTGGTGCGCAATCGACTCCAAATTTTGTGGGCCGAGTCGTCTAGACCTGGAGTTTTTTCTGGCGAAATTTCGGCCCAATCCATGCACATCTTCACCTATAAATACAACGAACTTGGCTCAGTGCAAGGGATCTTCTAGTGGATCTTATTTTGGCTCTTCTTCATCACTTCTTATCTCATTCTCCATATTTTTCTAAGGCAAAAAAAAATTGTAACTGTAATCAAATAATATAAGTAAAAGACTATTAGAGTGGATATAGGCTGGAATTTGTCGAACTACTATAAAACTTGTATGTTCATTTACTTTTCTGTAATCTATTGTGTGATATGTGAATCTATATTTTTCTATTTGGATCGAAATATTGGATATTGGTGCTTTCACATACAACTAGGTGTTAGTGACTATTTTTGACGCTAACATTTTGGTACTTTCACCAGGAAAGTTAGCTTTCGTGGATTTGGAGTTCAGATTTGGAATCATTAGATAACTTGGAGTTACAGCAATGGTAGAGCAATCTACAAGGAGATAGGTGGAAAAAAGGAGTCACTATGAAGGAAGTCAAGAGGCATCTTCTAGAGCTAATCGAACCTTAGTATTCATTATAGGAGACGAGAAGGAGACGATGATGAAAATTATGTAGGAATGGATGCTAAAGAGACATGATGAGATGATGCATAATCTACTTCGATAAATTGGATAGGCTAGAATGGTAGAACCTGTTGGAAATATGGATCCAAGAGTGAGAGTAGCAGGAGCTAATGGCAATTAGAATCAAGGAGTTGCAATAGTAGGAATCACTGGAAACTAAAACCATGATCACGGAAACAAAGCCACCATGCAGTAGGATGGAGTGGAGCAACCGGGGGTAGCCGATGGTCAAACCCAAACCAACGATACTGATCCATCATATGGATCGGCTTTGATCGATCAAGACTTGGGGTCATGCCCGCGGGTCAGGTTGGATCGTTCCCAAGTGGGGTGACGAATGGTGTTGTGCAGTTTGGTACTAATCGGTTACAGATGTACGCCACGAGGAGTATTTCTAGTATTCCCTCATGGACTCAGGGGACAGTTTTTAAATAACAATAGGAGATTACCCATAGACGAAAATGAAAGGATGGCTGAGATGATACAATGGATAATGAGAGGCGGAATGCCCAATATGAGCTTGGAAGATGTTAATCGAAGTTTGCTCACTCTGAATATTTGGAATGCAAGGAATGCACTGGAATTCAAACTACCCACACTAGAAGTATATGATGGAAAGTTAGACCCAACTATGCATACGATGAGGTATATCCGGCATATGGAGGTGCTTGGAGCATTGAAAGAAGTCATGGTAAGGTGTTTCCCACTATATTTAATGGATTTGGCTGTAGTCTAGTTCAGGCAGCTTGAAAATAGATTAATTAGAACTTGAAGAGAATTAGTATATAGATTCATGGGATAGTTTTGGGTTCACATTTCGAGATCCAAAAATGCGATGACTCTAGCGACATTAATACAAAGAACCGGAGAGTCCTTGAGGAGTTTTCTAACACGATTTAATGTCGTGGCAACATTGGTGGATCGGCCAGATCCATCCATGGTTTTGATGGCGGCAGTATTTGGAATTAGTAACAACACTGAGTTCAAGGATTCACTGGTATGGGATCTACCGATTGATCTCGGGGAATTTTATCATGAAGCAGAAAGGTTCTTGCGATAAGAGAACTCATGAGCAACAAGCGGGAATTAAACACTATTTGGGATGAAGGACCATTTGAAGAAGGTTCCAATACAGATAAAGGAAAGCGAAAGGCTAATGATAGCTCAGATGGATTAAAGCAACCAAGGAGGGAACCAAGATCACCTCTTATACAGAATTGACTAAAAAACTAGAATATATATATCTTGATACTAGGGGGCAGATCCCCTATTGGAGGCCAAGGAGGAGAGAGCCTGCAGGCAACGAAAGGAAATCAGGAACATATTGCATATTCCATGAGTTAAACGGGAATGATACAAATGATTGCGGGCACTTAAAGGATGTGATAGAGGAGCACATCAGGAATGGCAAATTGCCTCATAACGCGAGGATACGGGCAATGGGACTGGAACAAGAGCAGACACTGTCCATATCAAATGGAAATGGGAATGGCCCTGGATGGGGTCATGGCTCATCATCAATTGATCGTGATGGCAAGGGCCGAGTTCAGGACTTGGATTCTGGTTGTAATATTTATTTTGCAATTTCTTTCCTCGTAATAAAATGGCTAAGTCTACTACATGTGTACAAGATTATAAACGGTTCCTAGGCATGCTTAGAGATGGTAATAAACGGTCATGCCCAAAAAGGCATGTATCGCTTTGTTTGATTTTTTATTTTCCCTGTAGCATTTCAAACTTGATGCTATTAGTTGAATTATTTGGTTACAAAACTCACTCGAATGTGAAAGCTGGCATTAATAATTCTAACCTCACCTGGAGAGTTGAGACATAAAGGTAAAAACAAGCCCTTACATTGGAATGCGACCGGATTGGGCTTAACTAACGCCTTGAATGGCACTTGATCTCGAATGATCATATTTCGCCTCGAACGGCACTCAATATTGAATGATCATATTTTTCCCTGAACGACACTCTATCTCGAATGATCATATTTCTCCTCGAATGGCACTCAATCTCGAGTGACCATATTTCACCATGAATGGCACTTGATCTTGTACGATCATCATTTGCCCCGAATGGCAATCAATCTCAAATGACCACCTCTGTCTTGAACGACAATCAATCTCGAATGACCATCATCTGCCACAAATGGTTGCCGATCTCGAATGATCACACTACTCGCCTTGAACGACAACTTTAACCTCGAATAAATATCAGCCACTAACGACTATAGATCCAATTAACGGTCTCGAAAGGCCCTGACAATCAATCCGGGGAGATCGCAGATCTGGATTGTATTTTGGATTGGAATATTCGGCTACCGATGGAATATGGATTTTGGATTTATAACAATTCAAAACACCTTCCTACCGCAAGGCATGTTTTAGGAGGCAAATGTTATCCTGCCTTTCAGTCAGACCAGGATACCACGAATTCAGCTAAAATGGATGGACTGAAAATCGGTTGCAGATGAAACTATGGACGATAGTTGAATGGATTCTGATGGACAACACTTAAAAAATGGCTAAGTATGGAATTGGCACTTTACCTAGGCAATGGATCGGATCGGATCGAATCCCCAATTTCTGACCTAATCAAGGTGCGATTAGTATGGAGTGACAAGGAAGACCATATAAGGCCACATTCCAAATTTCAAGTTCATTGGACATCGTACGCTCGATTTATGGATAAAAAAGATGGATCCATATCGACGGATCAATGGTAATTTGCTTTGAGTCAGACCTGAGAAAATTTTCTATTTTCTTGAAATTTCCTAGAGAAAAAATGATTGACATCAATCTTTTTTTTACTTAGAGTCGGATACTGTTGAATATGCACTTTGCGCTTATATGATTTTTGTTTGATGATAATAAACATATATACATTCATTTAAATGTATTTGGTAATGTACTATTATTTTTTTCATAGATTAAATAAATATTTGTTGAATAAAATAAATAACACAGATTTTGAATTCAAACAGAAATTTTATTCAAACAAATATTTATTACAAGTTTGAATAGTACAAATTCAAGCTCTCACTATAACTATACAACTTTGATTTCAACTACATCACATTTCATATTTACAGTTCACCTCACTACATATCACTCACACTCATATTTCAATCTTCAACTTCCTTCCAGTTTGAATCTAGCATCTGAGCAAACTGCAAAAATATACACTAACGCAGTAAAATTGAAAAAGAAATATTTTTGCAATATAAAATAAAATATGAATTTTGAAAATAATATTTGCCTCAGTTATTTGGATTGTTCGTCATCATTTAAATTTGAATTCATCATACACGAACAACTTGTGACATACACAGTGTATCACTGTATATGCCACAAGGCCGTGCACATCGATATACATGTGATAATGCTACAGGGACAGGTGAGCACAGGTCAAACCCAAATAAAAAGCCGGGTTCAACTCACGTGCAGTAACATAAAAGTCACAACTCTCAGCACAAGGGCAAACCCGAGTTTTAAAACTGGATTCAACTCAGGTGCGAATCAAAAGTACACATGAATGCTATGTTCAAACATGACACAGCCTCAAACCAGCATCAAAGCAAGTACAACTGCAAGTGTCGACTAAGTGACAATGCAAGCAAGATCAACACAGCAACCAACTAAAGAACAGAATTACACACGACTAAACCAACATGAATGAAGATACTAGAAAGAGACATGTACACAAGGGAAGATACCAAACAACAGTAAGCACATTCATATGTACAAATGCAAAGAACAGCAGTGATACAAATACAACACAGTGGTGCTGCATATAATGTATAGTGAAGTACAATCATGAATGCAAACACCGATCAGAGCAGTATGCAAAGTCGATGCAACATAAACAAACCTAAATGCAAACAGCAGTATGCAAGCACAGCCTCAAACATGAAACAAGGTGCACCAGACCAGGTTACAATGGATGATCAAACTCAATGAACCAGACTACAAGCATGACAAACATGAACACAATATCCACAGCAAACAACATGGTGCAGAAACAAAACTAAGGAAGATACAATACAGTGTACATGGAACAATGCAACACAGACCAATGCTCAAGCCACCAAGAATCAGTGCAATGACCAATGAACAAAGAACAGAGACCAGAAAGGTCAGAAGCACAGTGACAATTTTATGAAGACAACAAGTAATACATGCTCAAAGTATAGAAGTGACTCAAAACAAGCAGTGCAGACCACAAAAGAAATGCCACCAACAGACCAAAGTGCAGACCAAATGGGAAGATACACATGAACATGAAATCAATCCAGTTCCAACACAACTGAATCAAGTGACCAACTGCAAGTGCAAATGAACAGAGCTCATGCAAACATGAAGTGAATGCAATATCAGCAATGCAACAAACAAGTCAGTGACAAGCTACAAACTCAAGTGCATGCAACAGTGAAACTCGAACTCAATGCAACACAGCGAGATACAATAATGAAGAATACTACAGAGCTCACTACAAACTAGTGCAGAGATGCAAGTTCAAATATAATGAAACAACATGTACATGACAGTGAAAAAGCATACTGGAATCGAACCAACAAGTGTAGCATCTGTTACAGTGAAAAAGCCAAGTCGAGATAAACAATGAAAGTATCGAAGTCGTGAAAATATACAGAAGTCAAGTGATAAAGATTCAAGTACGCATCTTTGAGAAAGTCAAAGCCGTGACTTTATCCAAAAATCCAAACAATTTCAAGATGAACAAATCATGGCCGAAGTCACAATTGAACAAGTCAGAGACGTGGTGATAAAGAAACGAACAAGTTAGTAAAATCCCAAGCATCAATGCAAGATCAAGCGGCCAGAGCAAGTAAATTGACGAATTCAAATATATTTAGACGAACGTAATTCAAGGAATTCGAACGCATATAAAAGCCCAATCGTCATCGGCAATCAATTCATCGAATTTCATTCTGAGATAGTTTGTTGAAATTTCAAAAATCTGGTCTTTGACATCCAACGAGTGAATATTGAGTGAAATTTAAATTCAGATGCAGATTACACTGGTAATATAGTTGATAGAAAAATTATTAGTGTAACATGATTAATTTTTTGAAACATTCATTTGCTGCATCGTTTTTCAAAGAAAATATCTGCATATTTTTCACTTGAATAATTTTCAAATAGCAGAATTTTTTTTATAACCCCTTCGAGAAAATTATTTTTGACCATATTTTCAGATTAGTTATTCTTATTTGATTTTAAATGACAAAATTTGACTAATCTAACTCCCTAATGATTATCGAAAAGATCAATAGTGATTGAAAAAGTGATGAGTGTCGATATTTGTCATACATTACTCAAGACAATATATTTAGAAAAATTTCTTTAGAATTTCATAACAAGAGTTATAAAAACTTTTTGTTGGGTAAAAATTCCATGATCATTTCTATTTCTATCATCTTTCTATCGACCATCACTCATCAAAATCATATATAGTATGTAAATTTGTGGTAATTCACAAAGGAAATTATTCGTTCTTCAATTTATTATTATAAAGGAAATTATCTGTGCTTCAATTTATTATATTCTTCAATAAAAATAAATATCCAAAGTATTCACTCTCATTTAAAAGTCCTCACGGTTATGCATGGGTGAATTACTTGGATTTTTGATTATGTGCTTCCATGCTCATTTAAAAGTCCTCATGGTTATGCATGTATGGAACGTATAACAAAATTAATTGATTTAATAGATAAGTTGATTTTAATCCCATTTAAAAGTCCTCACGGTTATGCGTGGTTAGAAGATACTTGAATTCTTTTTAAAAATTAAATTGGAATACTACTAATCTCATTTAAAAGTCCTAACGGTTATGCATGGTTAGTAGATATTCAAATTTCCTGAAATAAATATACCACAAATAGACAGAACTGTATGTTTTTTTGATGATTTTATCCCCATCACTTCTGAAAGTGGAATATGCGTCTGACAAGGGTAATTATGATTTTTGTTTGAGTTTTATTGAAATTTGATATTTATATTCAATTGAGTTAATTGTTTGATTCATGTCTGTCACTTCATCCCTATTTTTATTACACTGTTATTCTTTTGCTGATAACAAAAGGGGGAGAGAAAAGTTAAGATTTTGTCAAATAGAATCAAGCAAAGGTCAAATAATTTTCCATTTGCATATAGGCTCATTTACATATTTTTATTTGTATGCATATATGTAGGGGGAGCATCATGTAGAGAGGAAGCATTTAAATAGGGGAGCAAATTGAATGATCAAATACATTTAATACATTCAAAATCTTAAATATATGTTTGTTATCATCAAAAGGGGGAGATTGTTGAATATGCGCTTTGCGCTTATATGATTTTTGTTTGATGATAATAAACATATATACATTCATTTAAATGTATTTGGTAATGTACTATTTTGTATTTCATAGATTAAATAAATATTTGTTGAATAAAATAAATAACACAGATTTTGAATTCAAACAGAAATTTTATTCAAACAAATATTTATTACAAGTTTGAATAGTACAAATTCAAGCTCTCACTATAACTATACAACTTTGATTTCAATTACATCACATTTCATATTTACAGTTCACCTCACTACATATCACTCACACTCATATTTCAATCTTCAACTTCCTTCCAGTTTGAATCCAGCATCTGAGCAAACTGCAAAAATATACACTAACGCAGTAAAATTGAAAAAGAAATATTTTTGCAATATAAAATAAAATATGAGTTTTGAAAATAATATTTTCCTCAGTTATTTGGGTTGTTCGTCATCATTTAAATTTGAATTCATCATACACGAACAACTTGTGACATACACAGTGTATCACTGTATATGCCACAAGGCTGTGCACATCGATATACACTTGATAATGCTACAGGGACAGGTGAGCACAGGTCAAACCCAAATAAAAAGCCGGGTTCAACTCACGTGCAATAACATAAAAGTCACAACTCTCAGCACAAGGGCAAACCCGAGTTTTAAAACTGGATTCAACTCAGGTGTGAATCAAAAGTACACATGAATGCTATGTTCAAACATGACACAGCCTCAAACCAGCATCAAAGCAAGTACAACTGCAAGTGTCGACCAAGTGACAATGCAAGCAAGATCAACACAGCAGCCAACTAAAGGACAGAATTACACACGACTAAACCAACATGAATGAAGATACTGGAAAGAGACATGTACACAAGGGAAGATACCAAACAACAGTGAGCACATTCATATGTACAAATGCAAAGAACAGCAATGATACAAATACAACACAGTGGTGCTGCATATAATGTATAGTGAAGTACAATCATGAATGCAAACACAGATCAGAGCAGTATGCAAAGTCGATGCAACATAAACAAACCCAAATGCAAACAGCAGTATGCAAGCACAGCCTCAAACATGAAACAAGGTGCACCAGACCAGGTTACAATGGATGATCAAACACAATGAACCAGACTACAAGCATGACAAACATGAACACAATATCCACAGCAAACAACATGGTGCAGAAACAAAACTAAGGAAGATACAATACAGTGTACATGGAACAATGCAACACAGACCAATGCTCAAGCCACCAAGAATCAGTGCAATGACCAATGAACAAAGAACAGAGACCAGAAAGGTCAGAAGCACAGTGACAATTTTATGAAGACAACAAGTAATACATGCTCAAAGTATAGAAGTGACTCAAAACAAGCAATGCAGACCACAAAAGAAATGCCACCAACAGACCAAAGTGCAGACCAAATGGGAAGATACACATGAACATGAAATCAATCCAGTTCCAACACAACTGAATCAAGTGACCAACTGCAAGTGCAAATGAACAGAGCTCATGCAAACATGAAGTGAATGCAATATCAGCAATGCAACAAACAAGTCAGTGGCAAGCTACAAACTCAAGTGCATGCAACAGTGAAACTCGAACTCAATGCAACACAGTGAGATACAATAATGAAGAATACTACAGAGCTCACTACAAACCAGTGTAGAGATGCAAGTTCAAATATAATGAAACAACATGTACAGGACAGTGAAAAAGCATACTGGAATCGAACCAACAAGTGTAGCATCTGTTACAGTGAAAAAGCCAAGTCGAGATAAACAATGAAAGTATCGAAGTCGTGAAAATATACAGAAGTCAAGTGATAAAAATTCAAGTACGCATCTTTGAGAAAGTCAAAGCCGTGACTTTATCCAGAAATCAAAACAATTTCAAGATGAACAAATCATGGCCGAAGTCACAATTGAATAAGTCAGAGACGTAGTGGTAAAGAAACGAACAAGTCAGTAAAATCCCAAGCATCAATAGAAGATCAAGCGGCCAGAGCAAGTAAATTGACGAATTCAAATATATTTAGACGAACGTAATTCAAGAAATTCGAACGCATATAAAAGCCCAATCATCATCGGCAATCAATTCATCGAATTCAAGCAAGCATAAAATCAGTAAAAGCATTTAATTACATACCGAAGCAAGGAAGGAATTCGATGAACGAAGCAGCCGCGGTGAGCAACGAGGTCTCAAATCGATCAAGGAAGCACGTCAATCATTATTCGATCGAGGAATTCGAGCGGCGCTTCAAATTTGCACAACCCTAATTTTAGAAGCAAGGAGCAAAAGAAGCCGAAGCCCTAATTTAGTTGCAAAAGAGGAACGACCATTATTCTCACAAGCCAAAAGAAAAGGAACGGGTTAAAGAAAAGTGAATAGGGCCGGCCTATTTTATTATTAAAGGCTTTAGTATAATTTTTAATTAGGGTTTAGGGTTATTTTCTTTTAATTGTTGTTTTTTACTTTTCGAATCAAAAGAATTTGAAAATCACCACCTAGGGTTTAGGTAGTGTCAGATTGTATAGTTAGAATTAGTTCAGTGAGCAGGGTGTGCGAGTTTGCAAAGCTCTATAGGCGGGAGAAGAGTTTGCGAGTAAGCAAACCCTAATAGGCGGGAGCAGAGTTTGCGAGTAAATGAAACTCTATAGGCGGGAGCAGGGTGTGCGAGTCTAGTAGAGTGTTTGTGAGCGGGAGCAAATGCTTGTGAGTCTAGTAGAGTGTTTATGAGCGGGAGCAAATGTTTGCGAGTCTAGTAGAGTGTTTGTAAGCGTGATACTGTTTAATTCTAATAGAAATCTGGGAATGCAGCAGTAGGCAGGGGTTGCCGAAGCTGGGTAAATTTTGTGTGTGATTTACTTTTCAGCATATTTATTTCTGCAGTTTATTTCTGTGTTTAATTCGAGAAAATTTGCTATAACCCTATTCACCCCCCCCCCCTCTAGGGTTAATCTAGATCCTACAGATACATGTTTGCTTGGAAAAAAACAATCGGCACCAATCATTTTTTGTGCTTGAAATCAGAATCACGTCTTCTTGGAGAAAATTTTAGTTTTACTCGAGTTTAAACCTAGGCCAAAATCATCAGCACTCGCTTCAAGTCAACAAGATGATAACTTCGTGTCTCACTTTGGGTAAACCCTGAAGTGGTTTTTCAATGACTGTTTTGGTGATTTTTGACGATGATCGATCAATAACTCAATATCTACAAAGGCAATCAACATGAAATTTGAAGGACAACTACAATAAACCATGAGTGACCCACACCAATGGCCAATGGGCCCTATAATAAAGTTGTATCGATCGGTCATGATCAATATGGATCAATCCATAAAATAATTCAAATCAATGATGATCGATCAATAACTTAACACCTACAAGGGAATCGATATGAAACTTTAGAAACAGCAAAATATTATATAATGGAGTCTACCATATTGATCGCATATCATTTGAAGCAAGTTAAACCATTAGCACGTATCGTTGTAGAATGATTGACCATGATCCATCTTCATTGCAAACAACTCAATGTAACTCCATGGAAAATGCAATATCTAACAAACGGTAAGTCAGAATGGCACGAAATTTGGAGAAAAGGTATCTAACATCATAGGGGACCTAATAGAATGATCGCACCCTAAGAAATGCTAAAATAAACGATTAGCACCGATCGTTTTTGGTAAATGATCGACCCTAAATTTTGTAGGTCGGGTTGTCTAGACCTAGAGGTTCTTTTAGCAAAAATTTCAGCCCGATCCTTACAAGTCTTCACCTATAAATATAGCGGACTTAGCTCATTGCAAGGGAGGATCTTCTTTTGGCTCTCCTTCATCATTTCTTATCTCTTCCTCCATTATTTTTCTAAGGCAAAAAACATCCATGAGTTTAATCAAACATTTTAAATAAAAGATTATTGGAGTGGACATAGGCCAGAATTTGCTGAACCACTATAAAATTTGCATGTTCATTTACTTTTTTGCAATCTACTTTGTGATATGTGAATTTATATTTTCTTTTTGGATCTAAATATTGAATATTGGCGCTTTCACATACAACCAGGTGTTGGTGAGCATTTTTGGCGCTAATAGTTAGTAAGCTAAGAGTTAGGTTTTTGGTTAACTGGATGATTGTATGTGATGTCGTGATAGATTAAAGACTAATGATATGATATAATTAAGTGCGTGCCATTATTTTTATTTCTAACTTTTAGAAAAGCTAGTTGGCATTAATGTGGGACATCCACTTTTATAAAATAAATAAGGAACAGGTGTTTGGCACACGCATCGAAACAACTTAAAAAATACAAGCCCAGGAGATAGTCAAAATACCTATACTACTAATCTAAACCACGCTACATCCCTCCGTAGAGGAGGCTTCACTCCCATCATCAAAAGAGGTAGGGCCAATGGCATGTAAGTACCTAGAAAAAGAGAAACTAAAGAAGGAATAAAATCCACCAACTTATTTCCATATAAATACATCATATCCTAAGTTTCATCTGCAAACACAGACTTGTTACTATCACCAAGATTGCTCAGAACCCATAGAGAAAGCACTTCATTATCTACCTGATAGAACAAACATCACTCCTCTACTTCAACTCCTACATACTTGGAACAAGTTTCCACTAAACAGCTCGTATCTCGTTTCGAAGGCACATGGACCCAAGCTTGCTAAGAAAGACTCTAGCAAATATTAAGATAAGATAGAACCACCATAGAATCCACCAGTGTTTGAGCATCAACATCACTAACTGCTGGCTCAGAAGGCAAGACTATCGGTGGAGTGTTCGAGGCCACATAAATCACTATAACAACCACCTCAACAAGGCGATGCTTTGGAACCCACTTTCTAGTCGTAAGATAAGGAAGAGGGCCTTAGCAGTAAATGGAAAAGGCACATCAACTACCAAAGGAGAAGTATCAGAACTACCATGCTTGCAAATTGCAGCCATATAACCAAAAGAACAACACGTCATGCAAATATCAAGCTTCCAATTATAGTGAACATCAATTATAGCCACATGGCCAAGAGTAGGGAAAATCTAAGCTTGGAAGTCAGAGGCCTTTCTAGAGTAATTTGAATCAATGCCTTAGCATGAATGACCTTTTTCCTAGCTACTGTATTGACATCAAAACATTTAATTTTTTCGATAAGGCTCATTAGCTGATCTAAACCAATCATCAGTTGCAAAACAAAATAAATGTGAGAGAAATGAGCCAAGACGGGAACATATAACACTTGCTCCCTGGCAGTGTCAATAGACGCACGCTAAGTGGTAATAATAAAAAGCTTCCCTCAACAAAAAATGGTCAGCTTCGAAAATATGAAGCCTTTCCACAAACTTAGAGAACTTATAATAAAACATAGAGTTGTCGTACTGCACTTGCAAACCATCCCTAAGCTTCCAAAATTGTCGACAATGGTCTTTAACCACATGATAAGCGGGGTTGAAATCAAGAAGTAAACCAATCAAATATTCCAACCAAAATTCAATACTTGCTTGAATTACCTCTAGAGAGGAAACCATCACACCATCAAATTCACTTATTTCAAAAAAACAAGGAGAATAGTCACTAGCATTCCTATGCAACGAACGGAATAGAGAAGACCATGAATTGTTCTTGGCCAAGGAAGGATTAGCATTATAGTTATTCTTGACAGCTTGTATGGCCTAAGTAGATTGAAGAACTGTAGCATCATGATTCAGAATATTAGGCGCGACTGACATTTTTACACGCTCAATATCACAAACACCTAGCGTGCACAAACCACATTCAACCACGGCAATCCCCTCCACTTCATCCGCTACTACAAACTCATTACCAAAAAACACAACACCTAGCATCTTGCCCCACACCAGCCCCACTAGCTGCTAGCAAAGGGGAGATCCAAGATTTCATTTATTATTAAAGTAATTTAGTGATATTTTATAATCATGAAACTAATTTAAATGGTTTAAGAAAAGTTAATAAGCTAATTAAGTAAGCTTTGGACTCTACATTTATTATTAAAGCGACTAGTGGGTTAATGAAGCTTAACTAGTACTTATGAATATTATTTAAAAAGAAACGATCTTTACTAATGAATAGAGTTCTTATAAATATTATTATAGTAAAGTAATGATTTTCATAAGTAGAAGAGGTATTTTGTAAAATGGTATTTTGTTGAATAATATGAATGATACTCAATTAGTATTTATAACTTAGTTATATAATTTTACAAATGAAATATAGATTTTATAAAATGGAAATGAGGTTTTATAAAATAGTAATATAATGTATACTTAATTTTAATGAGGAAATTAAGTATTAAAAGGCTTAAAAATGATTAATAGGCTAATAATATATTTTATAAAGTAGTTGTAGGATATTATAAAATAGTATAAATCATATTAGTATTTTATTGAAAGTTTGGTAAATAAAAGTAAGATTTGATTAAGTAATAAATGAATTACTTATTTAACAATACATGTATGTATATGAGTATAGTCAAGTATACTAATTTGTGTATTTAAAGATATATAACAACAAAAACAATTTGTGTATTATAGTTAGTATTATTGTGTATGTTTGTTCGTTTATATATATATATATATATATATATATATATATATATATATATATATATATATATGCAATTGTTTGAATATACTTATATGTGGATGTGTATAAGTGCGTTGCGAGTATTTCACGTAGTCATTGCGACTATCAGGTTTTCTAAGTTGCATGAGATTACATCGAGCCGAGTAATCGTTCCGGTGAATTCTGAACGTGATAACATGATTTGTGCAATGATAGTGTGCTTGTATATGCGTATGTAAATTTGCACAAATGAGTATTCTAGCATCTATAGACATCACTTGAGGTAAGATAACGATTGAGTGCATTTTGGCGTTGTTGGAGGAAGTTGAGTCGCTATAGTCGCTCGTTGAACTCTACACATGCAAGGTGTGGAATTAGTTTCGAAGTCGGTTTTCAAACACATAAGAAACAACTTCCAAAACATCACACAATGAGCTCCGAATGGCATCTGACGAGGCAGAGGCAAGCTTGGGTAACAAGGCGACTCGTCGGGTGAAGCGGAGAAGAAAACGACACGTGAATAGTGGCCTAATGGATTGGGTCGCACCTTCCCCAAGCATTATTGCCTAGGATAGCCAAGCACCGGCCGAATGATGGTAGACCATCGATGGCCCAATGGTGCACCGACTCGGTGGTGCATTGACTTGGGAAAAAATGCCTAGGCGAAGTGCAGTTTTAAGGGGAAGGGGGTTCTTCCCTTTTTAAGCATGGTTCTTAGTGAGATCTTGGACAGACATTAGAGAGGCTTCGGGCTACTTCTAAAACTGGGATGCAAGGCAAAGCATGGGATCCGGATATAGATCCGAGGAAACACATAAATGATTGGAAACAGTCCATTGGGCAAGCGAGGCGGCGACTGAGGCAAGGAGCATAAGGTACTGACTATTCCCACATAGGAATAGTAGGAGACCAAGATAGAAATTGAGAGCCAATCATAATTTTTTTGTCATGTGTGATAAACATGTCCAATTAAAGCGGGTACATGATGGCAAGGAGTCAATTCCAGACTCAGGCAGACGTGCGAGCATGTGATGGTGGTGATCGGTTCTAGATCAGGCAGATGTGTAGATTTTTTATTAGCATAGATTCCATGATATATAGCATAGTTTTGCTTGAGCGATCCATTAGGGTCAATGCAAGTACATGAAGGGGTAATCATGGGGTAGGGGATTAGATGGGTCGTAGTGCAGTTCTAGTGCTATGCATCCATTTAGACGTTGTTTATGGTTTCGAACCAAGCCTTTGGGAGGGTATATAACAATGCTTAAGGGGTACTTGTACCTAGTAGAGGTAGCGTAGACATTGAAGGTAGGGAGCACTACAGTGGTAGAGGTTTTCATTGTTCCAAGAGAGACGTCTAGGTTTGTATGGGTCATCTGTACATACAAGAGATCGTATAAGGACACTTTGTTCCATTCATGGATTCTTAAGGGTAGGAATGTATATAGGTCTAAGATCACATAAGATGTAGTTGCCCCAATTTATATATTTCATTCAATAAGTGATGATAGTAGATATTGTTTATTTGACACATTGTTATATTGTGTTTGTGCTGCACAAGTTGATTGAAGTGATCATTGTGTGTAGCATAGTGTAGACTTATATTGTGATACACTTATTATCCTTATACTTGTATATTGTAATGCATCAACCACAATATATTAGTTATGCTAACTCATTGATTACAAAAGAATAATGGTTATGGTATGATTTAATATTTTTGAGATGTGTTTACTGAAATTGTTTATTGGTGTTAACCCTCCTTTTGCCAAGGCAGTATACATATGGATTTAACCCAACAGACTACATGATTATCAAGGCCAGTAGCCCAAAGCAATGATTGTGAGGTCTGGAATTCATGTTCAGGCAATGATATGAAGGGACAATCAACCGATATGAAGAGATAGACTATCCAGAATATTCTATGTATGAATTAAAGCCACTCCTAGGTAAGAGATCGGTGCCTATCCCTTCCTCTAGGGGATCCGTACATATCCTCAATTTTTGTCCTAAATTGGGTGAAATCGGTATAAAGTGACAAAGAAGGCCCCACAATACTACAATTCAAATCTCAAGCCGTTACTAGTTTATATGCTCAGGCTATGGGCAAATTAATTCACCTAAGAAAGGGCTCGGCATAAAAGGGAATGTATAAAAAGGGATCGATATAAAGAGATCGGCATATTTTAGTCAAGCAAGTATAACTCAATGGAAAACAATCAATATCTCAAAATCTATAAGTCCAACGCATGTAAAATTTTATGAGCAAGACATAGGGACCCTAGGGAGCCTACTCTAGGGATTGCACCTAAAAAGATGAAGAAAGAGGGATCGTCCCTCTTCCCTCTCAAGGATTGGCTAAACTCAACTTTATATCAAAGATCAATAAATATCTCAACATCTCCACATCCATTTGACATGAAAATTAGAGAAAAAGCTAATTACAACATGTGGAGCAATCCATAGGGATTGTACATCATTTGGATCAAGTTGGACAGACCGGTTCCTATTCCTCTATAAGGACTGGCTATAATTAGCCTTCGCAACATATTGCAACAAAGATTGATCTTTAACTTGAGTTTTACTAATATAATTGGAATGAAATTTAGAGGCTATACATAATACAACATGGAGAAGCTACCATAGAGATCACAAGTCGTTTGGAGGAGTTTGGAGGGATCGTCCGCTAACCCTCTAAAGGGATCGGCTGAAATCAGAATGTATGCAACATCACTTCACGGGAAACACGATACCTCATGAAACATAAGTCAAAATGGCACGAAATTTAGAGCGCAAGTAGCTAACATCACGGTAAACCCCAAGAAGAATCATACCCCACTTGGACACCAAAATAAGGATCAGTATCGATCCATATTCAGGGCCCCACTAGTCTCGAAAATTATTGTGTGGCCTCATCATGGCATGGAGGTTCTTCTGCCCAAATTTTAGCTCGATCTGTGCATGTCTTCTCCTATAAATATAATGCGTATTGCGTTAGAAAAAGGACCTTTTTTCTACATCCCTTTATCTTCAACCTAGGCTACATTTTGCCAAATTTATTCTTGGATTTCAGATTGTAACTGTAAACAAACAACGGTATAATAAAAAGGATTATTCTGGAGTGGACGTAGGTCGAAGTTAGCCGAACTACTATAAATCTTGTCTCTTTATACTTGCTTTCATTTTTTTTTTTACATATTATATTAACTACATTAGATACTATTTGAGATCTGTGACTGGATAATAGTGCTTTTACACAATTGGGTGTTGGTGGCCAATTTTAAAGCCGACATTTTGGTGCTTTCATTAACAAAGCTAGCCCCTGTGGATTTGGATTTTAGATTTGTATTCAATTAGAGCGCTTGGATTTGGAGAAATGGTGCAACCTACAAGAAGACAAGTAGCAGATAGGATCCATCATGAAGGGAGTCAGGAGGCTTCCTCAGGAGCTGGAGCTAGTCAAACCTCCACCTACATAACCAGGGTGGAGATGGAAACAATGGTGAACTCTATGTAGGAGCGGATGCTAAAAAGACAGAAGGAGATGATGTAGAATCTACTCCAACATATCGGACAGGCTAAAGCCATAGGAGCTGTTGGAATGCAAAACCAAGGAGTTGGAACGATAGAAACTACTGGAGGTGAGGTGATAGGAATAGTTGGAAATCAGAACAGGGAACATATGAATGAAGTCAATGGACAAAGGAATGGAATAGAATGGCCGGGGGCAGTCCTCGGCTATCTTAGAGGGATTGGCACCGATCCCTCTAGAGGAATCGACACCGATACCCAAAGGCTTTGGGAATTCCCTTAAGTATGATTGATTGCGAAAATAGAGGAACTGTAGTCGATCCCATGGAGCTTGGTGAAAATTGGAATTTGAATGCTCATCCGGAGGAGTATATTCTAGAATTTCCTCTGGACTCGGGGGGTAGTTTTGGGATTATGATAGGAGACTACTACTGGATGACAGTGACAATTATACAAAGATAATCAAACGAGCTATGCATGGAGGATTAGTGAATAGAGATCCAGAGGATGTAAATATAAGTTCATCCACTCCTAATATCAAGAATGATAGGAATCCACCATAATTCAAACTACCAACACTGGAAATTTATGATGGAAAGTTGGATCCAACTATGTATATGATGAGGTATATACGGCACATGGAAGTACTGAGCATCAGAAGAAGTCCTGGAAAGATGCTTCCGCCTATACTTTGCGGGTGTAGTTGTGATATGGTTTAGACAGTTGGGAATTGGTTATATTAGCACACAAATTGAATTGGTCGAAAGATTTATGAAGCTGTTTCAGGTTCACATTACAAGACCCAAGAATATGATGACATTGACATCAGTAAAGCGGTGAGCAAGAGAATCACTTAAGAATTTGTTAACTAGGTTTAATGAGGCAGTTGTTTCGGTGGGTCGACCAGATCCATCAACGTTTTTGATGGACTTAGTGTCAGGAGTTGCAGAAAATTCATATTTTAAGACATCACTGATACAGGATCCACCGATGGATCTCGGGTAATTCTACCATGAAGCAGAAAGGTTTCTATGATAAGAAGATGCAAATGATGATAAAGAGGCAACGGAAGTTAATACAGTACGGGGTGGAGAACCGTCCGATGAAGGCTGGGAAAGGACAAGGGTTAAAAAACATGGACAATAGCTTCGATGGATTGGAGCGGCAGAGGAGAGAACCCAAAATCTCTTCTTACTCAAAATTGAATGAAACCCTAGAACGCATATATCTGGATACTCAAGGAAGCCTTCCGTATCGAAGATTAGATAAGAGGGAACCCTCCGAATGTGAATGGACATCAGGAAAGCATTTTCTATTCCGTGAGCTGGATGGGCACAATACGAATGACTGTAGGGATTTGAAGGATGTCATTAAGGAATACGTAGGGAATGGTCAGTTACAACATTACTAAGGACTCGGGCTACGGCGGTGGAACAGAAGCTGCCATCGTCCACCTTGAATGAAAATTGCATTGGATCAAGGCATCATCATCAACTGATCGCGATAGCATGGAATAAGTAACAAACTATGTAGTAGAATAGTTAAGTCACTTACACAGGTACGGGATTGAGGATGGTCCCTAGGCATGCTCTAAGATGATGATAAACCATAGTGCTTGGGTTTTTTAAATTTGTTTTTTTTTCTTCTTTTTTGCTTCAAACTCTTGTTTATCTAGTTTTATTTAAACTTTGATTTATTGGTTGTACGAACTCTTATTTCATATTTTGGCAAACGGATTTAGGAATGCTTAAATTTGGATAAATGCAATAGATAACACAAGTCGTGGTTGCGGTCCTCTTCGGAAAGATGGGATAACAAGCGCAAGGTATGGGCCTTTTCATCTGGCAAACATGATGAAATGGACTCGTGCATCATGGATTAAGTCCTCAACTAGGTATCGAGGCTAAAGAATAAAACACAACAGGTCGTTAGGTATGGAATATGCCTGGCAAGGGGTAGGTCGCTTCGCTCGAACACGATAGATCGACCTACTCAGGTAATCGAGTATGGATTGTGCTTGGCAATGATTTGAAGAGATCAAGGTCGTCAGGTATGGACTATACTTAGCAAGGGGTAGGTAGCTTCGCTTGAATGTGGTGGATCGATCTACTCGAGTCGTCGAATATGGATTGTGCTCAGCATGGTCCGGTGAGATCGAGGATTTGGATTAGGATAACAACCTAGAGAGGTCATGGATTTGAATATCAGCTACGAACGGCAATGGATTTGGTTTTGGATAGATGCGGATTCGGATAAAGCAATCTAGATAGACTGTGGATTTGGATTGGAAATTACGGCTATCAATGGTTTATGGTTTTCGGATTCAAGGGAATTCAAAACAATCCTTCCTATCGCAAGGCATGTTTTGTGGGGCAAAGTATTAACTCACTTTTTTCTAAGGCGGTATACAAGTGGATTTAATCCAACAGACTTCACGATTATCAAGGCCAGTAGCCCAGAGCGATGATTGTGAAGTCTAAAAATCAAGTGCAGGCAATGATATGAAGCGATAATCAATCGAGACTAAGAGATAGGCTCTCAAAAATATTCAAAGTATGGATTAGTGCCACCTCTAGGCAAGGCATCGGTGCATATCCCTTCCCCTAGGCGATCGGCACATCCTCAATTTTTGTCCCAAACTAGGTGAGACCGGTATAAAGTGAAAAGGAAGGCCACACAAGGCAACATTTCATATCTCAAGTCGTATGGAATTTATATGCTCAAGTTATGGTCAAATTACTTCACCTAAGAAAGCGATCAATGTAAAAAGGATCGGTATAAAAGGGATCGTATAAAAATGGAACGGTATAAAAGTGATTGGCATATTTCAGCCAAGCAAATACAACTCAATGGAAAACAATCAATATCTCAAAATCCACAATGCATATAAAACTTTTTGAGAAAGATGTGGGGACCTATGGATCGTACTTAGGGATCACACCTCAAAAGGATGAAGAAAGAGGGATCAGCCCTCTTTCCTCTTAGGGATCGGCTAAACCCAACTTTATAGCAAAGATCAATCAATATTTAAACATCTACACATCCTAAGACATGAAACTTGGAGCATAAGCTAACTACAACATGTGAAACACCTCATAGGGATTGCACATCATTTGGAGAAAGTTGGAGGGATCGACCCCTATCCCTCTTAGGGATCGACTATAATCAGCCTTTGTAGCATATTGCAGAAAAGATCGATCTTTAACTCGAGCTCTACTAATCCAATTGGCATGAAATTTAGAGATTATACATAATACAACATGGAAAAGCCCCCCTAGGGATCACAATTCATTTGGAAGAGTTTGGAGGAATCGGCCCCGATCCCTCCAAAGGGATTGGTTGAAATCAGAATGTATTCAACACCACTTCACGAAAAACATGATATCTCACAAACCGTAAGTTAGAATGTCACGAAATATAGAGGACAAGTAGCTATATCGTAGGGAACCCCCGTGAGGGATCACACCCTGTTGGGACACCAAAATAGGGATCGGAATGGATCCCTATTATGGGCTTCCAATGGGCCTAAAAATTCTTGTATGGCCTGGTAATGGCTTTGAGGTTCTTCTGCAAAAATTTTAGCTCGATCCGTGCATATCTTCCCCTGTAAATATGGCAGGCATGGTGTCAGAAAATGAATCTTCTTTTTACTTTCCTATATCTTCAACCAAGGTTACACTTTGTCAATTTTATTCTTGGATTTCGGATTATAACTGTAAACAGACTGCAATATAATAAAAAGGATTATTCTGGAATGGACGTAGACTGGAGTTAGCCGAACCACTATAAATCTTGTTTCTTTTTACTCGCTTTTATTTTTAGTTTGTTCTTCATATTATATTCTCCACATTAGATACTATCTGAGATCTATGACTGGATATTGGTGCTTTCATACAACTGGGTGTTAGTGGCTAATTTTGGCACCAATAATTGGCAGTCTAAATAATCCTTGAGCCATGTTTTTGGAGAGGATCAGCTATCATTTAGGTATCCCTTATTTATATATATATAGTTTTGATATACAATATTTTGATATAGTTCCCCTCACCCTGGGCTTTATGTCTGAATCGCGTTTTGTCTTTGCCTGTTTATCTCATCACAACTCTCAGGTGCTCGATTGAGTAGTTTGGGAGTGAGGTGCTTTCATGGATATGCTAGCAGGATGCGCAACTGCAGCATTTCGGAGGTGTGGCATCGATATTTTGGATGTATACACTTGATATTTTAGTAGTACATGACGGACTTGTTATTTGTATATGAGAACTGTCGTATCAGATATTCATACAACACTTCATGTCTTGGGAGGTAATGTATTTTGACTTTCTATATTGATATTTATTTATCGGTTACTTCTGCTAGTGAGGTCTCTTATATATTGTCATCATGTTATGTTCGTTTATATTTAGTATATTATATGTTATCATTTCGTTGTGAGAACTTATCGATGTCTTGGTTTGGTGTTTTGTTCTAATTTTACCTTATAATCTTTCTTTTGTGGTATTAAAAAGTCGGACGATGATGTAAGGCGCTGATTTTTGGGTATTACGAAGGACAGGTGCACATTTGGTAACAGCGCTTAGGCTCAAAACTCGGACAAAGAAAATCAGTTTGAGTTAATTAATTTGTAAAAGGAGAAATGTTAAGAGAGCATACTTGTATTTTTCTACTATATTACACTGTATACACCACTTGTCTTTTGAACTTTGATTTGTTTCTATCACTAGTTGCCAATGTATCTTCATCAGACTATCGTATGAGAGGACGGAGTGCAAGAGAAGTTGCAAATGGGAAGTCTAAGATGCATGAATGATTTAGAAACTATTTAGCTACCCAAAGGATGTTTTGCTGCCAATGAACATTTCCAGTAGATGTGTTGGTATGAAATATGGTGCGGACCTTGGGGCGCCAGTATTTCTAGTTCCGCCAACTGTCGACTCTTTGAAACTGTATGGAGATTTCCTTATCCTTGGAAGGAAGCCATATCTGAGTGCTGAAACTATTGCTAAGGCACGGCCTTGGACATGTGCATATGAGAATGCTTCCATTGATCGGTCTAGAGAATATTCTCATAAGGAAGATTACTTCTCAGCATCAGAAAAGGGAGACTTTGGCTGAATAGGACATGGTGTTTGTGTGGCTGGTGAGCTGGCCTGTGACTTGGAATGAATTTAGGTATCTCTATGGTTCTTAGTTCATTTCTAAGATCGAGAAGAGCATGTAGCTTGAGCATTCCATCAGTCTTATGTAGGGAAGCTTATCAATAAAGGAGTATGTTGACTAATTCAATCTTTTGTATTTATGGGGATTGAGATGGTCGGTACCCCGCTGATATGGGTGAAGGATTTTGCTCTAGGTCTTTAAGCATCAGTCGAGGACTCATTGCTTAGTATTATCCCTATTATGGGCCACTTTTGAAAGTTTCATCAGGACTGTTCTCCTATGTGAGGGCACTGGTAAGGGTGGAAAACAAACCCAAAGCTCCGATAGAAGTGCAAAGGCAAAGATATAAGTAAGATCGAGCTTATGCGGAGAAGAATGCTAGCCTATTATGTCACTCCTATGGAATGTATGGGCATTTTGCTAGGAGATGTCATCCAGCTAAAGCGAAGCGTAAGTGCTTTAATTATGATTGGCTCGATCATTGAAAGAAGAATTGTCTTTTGTTTTTGAGGGGTGAGTAAGTAATGATGACTTATGCCTTATGGGCATTACCAGGTCCTAGTAGGCCTGCTGCTTTGGAGAAACGGAAGTAGCTTATGTGGTGGGGTGTGCTCTATCTTTGGGAGTACTCACTTATGTTCTTTCTGATACTTAGGTGGCATATATTATTGTTGGTGGTAACTCGGTAGATAGGCTAAACTTGACACCTTTCATAGTAGATAAATTCTTCGATAAAGATAAATCTTATCCGAGTAACTTTAGTTGCAAAGCAGAGGCAAAGCGATCGAGAGCACTATTATTCAAACTTGATGCATGAGCTTTCAAGTTGAGTGTGGTTAATCAATGAAATGAGACTTTGATTTGTATCCAAGTAGGGTTCGGTGGATGCCCAATAATGAGCAAAGATCAAGCGGATGACTTATAAGCGCTTGCCTAGAGTATTCGTGTTAGAATAGTTTTTTTTATTTTAGTAAACCTTAGGTGATGGGGATAATCCCATGTTTCAAAAGGGATATTTCTAAAGATTGATCAATTCATGTACTAGTTCATAATCACTAGTTTATGTTGGAACTAGGCCAGCCTATAGCGGAAGTCATGGGTGATTTTTAAATCTTTTTATCACATTGGAATTTAGTGGGCCTATGAAGTCTAATTTATTTAGAACATTTATAAATTTAATTTAAATAAAATCTTTATTTCATTTAAATTTATGATTAATGGATTGAATTTATTTAATTTATTTTAAACAATGTATAATGGTACACATATGTATCATATACATATACGTATGTGTGTGCATATGTAATTTAATAATCTTTGCAAGGTATAACATGCCCATATATAAATGTTGGGATTTACATTGCAATGGAGATGTTAGCTCATCTCATATGTATTGTATATTGTCCAAGTATATGTATGTACGTATGTATGTAATATGTATATGTATGTATGTATACAAACTTATTATTTAAATAAGAAATAAAACAATATGGATATTTACATATATATATGTATTGTATATGTATTGTATAAATAAAAATTATTAATATATGTATGTATGTACTCATTAAATTAGATATTAATTTGATAAATGACTATATATATGTGCAAAGTTGTTTATTTTTAAAAAATAATATACACCTATATTTTACAGCAATAAAATAATGTGTATACATACATATGTATATGTATGTATGTATGTATGTATGTATGTATTTATCATTATATTTGTAATATTTAAAATACTTCAAAATATGTGAATTTAAATGTATATATTATATTATATAATTATAACAACTATAAAATTAATTAAAATTAAATATGTATATTTCATAACATTCCTTATCTAAGACACGACATAAAAAATATTTATTATAATTTTATATTATTAAATTATTTATATATAAATATATTAGTATAAAAAAATTAAGATAATACTAAAAATAATTTTGTAACATATTTTCCATGTTTTAAAATCTTTTAAATTCTAAAATGATATTATAAGGCCATAGTAAAATTTCCAAATTTTTTTAAGTTAAAATTATATTTTTTTGTTATTTAATTAATTTCGACCGTCATTATAAATGATCTTTTAAAAACAATGAATTTGATTTTTAAAATTTGGAATTTTGGCCGAAAGATAATATGATGCTGAATTTTTTTATAAAGTTTAAAATATAATTTGCAAAACATATATTATTTTATATTAATTATATAACCTTTATTTCAATTTAAATAATATTAAATAGTAAATAATTACTAAAATTATTTTTTTGTTGCCTAAAATTATATTTAACATAAATTTTTATGTATACAATATAAAATCAATTTTTAACATGATATAATGGCATAATGAATTATAGGTCATTTAAATTTATGTAATATAACTTATTAATATAAATGTATTAGTTAATAAATTTATATAAATTAAAATAAAATATTTTGACTATCTATGCATCATATCTAAATTAAAAAATGTTTTTCGTTATATGTACATACACATAACATTTAATATATGACAACATTCATATATATATGAACCTCACCGAACTAACAATTTAATTATGATACATATATATAAACACAAGCAATGGAATATTACATATAAATTATGAGTTATATGAAATAATAAAACAAACCAAAACTAGGCCTTGAAATACACCTTGTTATAATAATTATCCCTCCTTAGAACTCTTCTCAATCCGACGAATTGCTAATGTTTGAATTGTAGACCAAGTTCTTTTGTAGTGGAAGGAATGGAGAGAAATGTAGATCAAATCTCTTGCCCATTCTCCCCGAATCTATGATATCCATCTAAAATACCCCTATCCCATTTTTTAACCGCCCCTACGTCCTTTTAGTCAAAATTTCCAACTCTTTTCATGGGCTTTAAACCCATTTTAAGCCTGAATAAATATAATTATTAGATCTAATCTAATTGATTATCGATATATATTTATAACTAGTATAGATATACAATAATATTTATTTCAATCATATTCAAAATTCTATAACTAATATTTAACAAATATTAATTAATTTATAACGGTTATAAAAAAATTAAATCATTTAGTCTAAAGTGTGACGACCAGACTTTTTCTCCCCAGAAAAGTCGTATCATCATGAAGAAAGAAAGGGATAGAAAAGAGAAAAGAAAGAGAAGAAAGAAGAACACAACATCAGAATCTCAACAGCGGAACGAATAAATTATATTAATAACATAAAATATTACATAGTTTACAACCATTATCAGAGTACACAGATATTCAACACATACTAGACGGTTATAAACACCTGTCTAGTATTTACAATATAATACAACTCAGAGATAATCACAGATCACATAGAGGAATACTATATATCTAACGCAGAAGCCTCCTGCTCCATTACTCCTCCAATATTCGTCAAAGCTAACCTGAATCTCTTGGCTACTCGTAAAAATTTGAGTACCCAAGAGTTTAAGAAAACAAAAGATAAACTCTGGGTCAGACATGGGTCTGGTGTGAGTAACAGGTTAAAGTTGCTTAATTTTTAAAAACCTTTGAAAGAAAAGGTATCACGTAAGACTTCCCACACATAAACATGGAAAAGTTTTTACCTTATGCAAACCAAAACATTTGATAGGAAATCCAGTGATATTATAATAGGGTCTAGGGTTTTCAAGTAAATAAGAAATAGCCGAAATTGTTACATTTATTAAATTCCAGCTACTAGCCACAAAAGTGGGTAATACAATCAAACCGTTGGCACTTATTGGATTTTGGATTCCATACAATGGTAGGGCTACTGGGGTACCGCCCGTCACAGTACGTGGCCTAGATCACCGTACTGAGGAGCCACCCTAACTCCCCTGCAACACAAGACCGGACCCATTCCTTGCTGAACAGTTCCGAACAAGACAACCCCGCAGTTGGTGTACATCCAACTGCCCACACAGCCGAAATAAAAGGGACCTCTAGACAGGGATCAATCTTGCTCTCCAGTGGGAGCTACCCACGAAGCCTTGCTGCACCTCCCCTGTTTTAGCCATTCCCGGTTGATGAGGCTTGAGGCTATGATTACCTTTAGAGGACACATCTCTTAGAATGCTCATCGTCCACCTGACGATGTTCTGAAAACATTCAATCCATACAAGTTCGTTCCGGGTTCGAACGAAACCGAAGGCATTATCTCGTTACACTCATTTTGGAATCACCCTCAGAGTTAACGACGATAACCCTTGCACTCTAAATCACCATATCGAATCTATAAGTGCTATTCCGTCAAACTCATTACGGAATCACCCACAGAGTTATAGTGACGTATAGCCCTTACACCTCGAGTCTTCACTTGCTCCACTTAGATTCACGACCTATCGTTAATTTGGATCGATGTGGTTTTCGGATATCCAAATATGGAAACCCGATCCCGGTCTCATCGAAATCCAAAGTGTGTCTTTTAAGGCCAAGTTGTTTTAAAGGTTTAAAATATTTCAATTTCATTATCTATATACACTCAGATAGATAAATCATAGATTCACACAGATAATCAGCATTATCATCGTATCAGATAAACCATATTATCATTATCCAAAAAGATAATCTATATCAACATCACAATGCAACCAATGCATCCAAATCACTCAACATAATCTATCTCATATCTGAGATTCAACCATTCAAAGTAAACAACATCATCCTTCTATATAAGCAATGATTAACCACACCAAATATAATTAATTTAAAATGAATTAAATTAATTACATCATTCTATTAATTTAAAGTAAATTAAATTAATTACTTCATCAATATCAACTTGCTCATATCACTATTGATAATTTATCAATCGATTAATTAATCATCAATCAATTATTTATTTTAATTAGTCATCCCTGATTAATTAACTTTTAACTACATTCAAGTAATTATTCACTAATTAATTTCTTCAAATTAATTATACTTAACCAAATACAGTAATTAACCTTTAATTACTTCATTAATTAATTAACTATAATTAATTACATTAATCCTTAATTAATTACATTAATTAATTACCTTTAATCACTTATTATTGATTAATTAATCTTAATTAATCAATCTTAATTACATCATTAATTATATTAATTAATGATCCCTAATTATATTTTAATTAATTAACTTATTTAAATAAATTACTTTAAGTAATTAATCTTAATTTAAACCATAATTGTTAATCACCCTTGATTAACCCCATTCTGTAATTAACTACCTTTAATTACTTACCAATAAATTAATTACTTCATAATTAATTATCTCAAATTAATTTCTTGAATAATTTACAAAGTAATTATACTCAAATTACTCAATATCAAATCATTTCCAATTAATTATATATAGTTATATCCATGAATTACTTCTTTAAGTTATTCCTCATCATTAAATTACATTAAGTAATTATTCTCCACAAATCATCAAATGATTAATTTTAAATTAATTAAAATGAATTAAATAACTTAAACTAATCAAATTAACTCAATTAATTGCAATAAGTAATTAATTCCTTAATTACTTCCATAAGTAATTATACTTAATAACTTACACAAATGATTATTTTTTAAATTAAATAATCTAATTAATAATTAAAATTAATCACATTAATTAATTATTAAATAATCCTTAGTTAATGACCTTCGTTAACTATTAACAATTCATTAATTATTTTTCTAAAATAATTAACTTATTTTAAATCATTATTAATTACAAATTAATTAATCATTAATTAATCCATTAATTAATCCCTAATTAATTAAATAATTAAGTGTTAATTAAAAATTAATTAATCCATTATTACTTGATAAATTAATTATTAATCATTAATTAAAAACTAATTTTATTTAATTAATTATTCTTAAATTCAAGTTAATTACTCTAAAATTAATTAATCTTAAACCTTTACGATTAAACCTTAATTACCATTTTATTTATTCCTTAAATAAATAAATTATTCATTTAATTACCCTAATAATTAAATGAAATACAAATCATTAACTTCTAATTTAACTTTAACAAGTTTTTAAAATCAATTTAAAACTTTTAAATGATATATAATACTTTTCTTATAAAAGAAATTTTACAAAAGTTTAAACCAAACTCCCTTTTTAAATTTAAAACATTTAAATTTTTCTTTATCATTCAAATTTGTTAAACACTTCGAATTTATAAAACTTTAATTTATTTTAAACTAAAGATTCAAAACTAGATTTGAATCAAATTTAAATTTCGGTTAACACATTCTTTTACATTTCAATTTCAAATTGAAATTCAAAATTCTTTAAAACATTTCTAAACAATAAACCCTTTTAAAGTTTATTTAAACACATTTGAATTTAAAACTTAATTCATTTCCAGCTATGATTCAAATCAAAACTTGAATCCATAATTAAAAATTTTGATTTAAAACTTAATTTAAATTTTTTCTTTAGTATTTAAATTTCAGTTTAAAATTTTTAAAACAAGACAATTTCTAAACTTAAATAAACTAGCTCGAGCAACCCAAATAAAACGAGTAAACTCGAGTTAACAGTTTCATTTGAAATCATCAAATTAGAAACTGGCAGGTTTACCCAAACCTGAAACAACACACTCTCCCGAGCCACAACAACAACCCCTTCGAGTCCATCATCTCTTCACTTCGAGCAAATCAAAAATTGGCCCGATACAAACACGAGAAAACAATCCTTCTTCCCCAAAACTATCTTCTGATGCACCACGTACCGTGCACCTGCACCGACCCCACCGTTACCTCCGGTCGTTCGCGACCATCCACTCAAGTCGACGATCTTCCCCTAATGCCATTCCAACCATCAATTACACTGCAGAACCCCTAAATCAAATTCGAGCGTTCGAGCTCAAAAATTTGAACAATGTCGAAACTGTGAATCATCAAAATCTCTTGCCTTCGATCGCCAGAATGACTTCGCCTCCATCTACTAACCCCTCTATACTTCATCAATCACCAACATGAATCTGGAACGACTCGGTCACTTAAAAAGATTTCGGTGATAAATTTTCAAATGAACAGAAAACTTAGGGTTAAAAACTTCAATCCCAAATTAATTCTGTCTCAATGCATTAATTCTCTTCCCCATATTTTTCCCTGCTTCTCCTATCTGCCCTCCATCACCAGAGAAGCCACTGACCACCCAGATCATCTAGAACGACAGTTACACCCAAAAATACCATTTCTGGTTAAACCAGACATGCTCACTCATTCTTGATCTAAAATTCCTGATTTTAGTTTTAAAATTCAAGTATTGGGTTAAGTAATCGATTGATACTCTTGAATTTATGAAACGGAATGATCAAATTTTTGCTCACATACTGTTGTTCTGTTATTACCGAGTTCCCAGAGACAATACAGTTTTTATTTTATTTAAAATAAAATTAAAACTTTAACTTATATTACATAAACTATATATTGTTTTAAATCTTGAACCTTAACAAAAGTTTGAACATGAGATCATGATTAATCCTATAATTCTAGGACAGGCAAAACATATCATAATATAAACATGCATTCAGAAAACAGGGAATTACAACACATTCATCAACTTCAAACAAGATTATCATAGAAATAAATCAAGCAACTATAATTACTTAAATTATTTTAGTTAAAAATGTTACTCACCTGATATGTTATTAGCAGAGCACAAGTTTGACAAGCCTGAACCAAAGGCTTTGATTTTCAAAAACTTCAAATTGCTTCAGTACTTTTTAAAATCTGCAGTTTGCTTTTTAAAAACTTGCATCTTGCTTTGCTTTGATTCCCAACTTCAAGTTGCTTCTTTTTTTTTATAAAAGCTTCAAATCTTGATTTACTGCAAATGCCTGCTGCATGCATGATTCCAGAAAAAATGCAGGCTTGGTTGATTTAAAACAGAAAAGCAGAGACCTTCTTGCATGCAGGTTTGTGAAGTTTCAAAACAGAATTGGAACTGCAGGTTTTATGCATTTGTAGAATTGGATTGCAAATGAATCTCAGGTATTAGAATTGAAGGCTACAGTTTGAGAAGGGTTTTTCATTTCAGATTCACATGCATTAAAATTTTTGAAGATAGTTTCAGATGGTTTTCATGCAATCCAGTTTGATGTTTTGAAGAAGATATAAATAGTTTTTGATTTGAATTTTGAGGGAGGATTGCAGATTTGTATGAAGAAGAGTTTGCAGATGGATTTTAAGGAGATTTGCAGATTTGGATTAGAACAGAAATTGTTTGAATGTAGAAGAATTCAGATTTGTGTTTTGAAGGGATTTAAAGATTTTGCTTTGAAAAATAATAATAATGAAGATTACAGATTTTCTTAAGTTTAAAGAAGAATAGGAAAAAGAAAGATAAGGCAAAGAAGAAATGTTTATATAAACAAAAATTTTGATTTAATTAAAAATAAAAGAAAAAGAAATTTAAATGAGACACTTGTCTCTATTCTTAACATTTGTCACAATAGTTCATTTTATAACTAACACATGTTAATAAGGTGTCTTAAGAGACCTACACATGTATTTTAAGTATTTAAATTTTAATTTGAATTTTAAAAACTTTTATATCTTAATTCATTATTTCTTATGTAAAATAAATGAGTTTCTTCCTTTTCCTTTATAGAAAAACAAAACAAAACAATTTTATAAATAAAAGCTTATTCAAATACTTTTAAGTATTTATTCTTTAAAACATTAAATTCAAACTTTAAATTAATTTATCAAATCAAATTTTAATAATCAAGTTATATATAGATGCATATACAACTCTATTAAAATTAAAAACAACAATTTCATTCCTTACAAAATCTATTTATGTTCATAAGAACTTAAGTATTATAATTTTTATTTAAAAATACAAATTAAACAATATTAAAAATGATTTATGTAAGAGATTGTAAACAAATTAAGATCATTTGAAATTGTATTTTAACTCTTATATAAAATTTTAAGAAATATTTAAAGTAAAATAAAATAAAATAAAGTTTTAATGCTATTCTAATTCAAATTCATACTTAAGTTAATTAAAACATAAGTTTAAACAAATAAGATTTTTCCATAAGTATAAACCATAAAATTATTTATTGAACTGTGTTGATAAGTTAAATTTCAAATTTAAATCAAATTTCCAATCTATCAAATATAAATTAGAGTTAGAAAATTAATTCACTTACTAAATTCAAAAATCAAAATTTATCAATTTATAACATATAAAATTATATATTATAAACAGAAAATAATTTATTTATTTAAAAAAATAAATCTTTTAATTTAAATATTTATTAAAACATGATTATTAAATCAAATTCCAAATTTGTTATTAAAATTACCAAATCAAATTAAATTTGTAACACAGATTATTAAATTTATATTGCCCAAATTTTCGGGATATCACATTCCTTCCCCCTTAAAAGAATTTCGTCCCCGAAATTTAAAAGCAAAGGTAATTTAATAATCTATCCTAAGATTTTATTTTAAAACACAAGCATATATTATCAAACATATGCTAACAACCATAGCAACTAATTCAAACAAAACAAATCTAATTATCCAGAAAAATTCTGGATAAAATTTCAACGAGTTTCCCCGGTATAAATATCGGTATACTCGCTCTATAGACTCCAAACAATCAATACTATTCAGCTATAGAACTCCTATCCAACTAGACCTAAAAAACTAAACAGGATATTAGACTACAGACGAGTCTGAATCAACAATCACATCTTCCTGAACTGCTGGTTACACAACTAGAGATAAACCATACACGTACTCCCTCAGAGATACGTAAAACACATCAAATCCCAGTTATCCAAACTGACAATTCAACTTTGAAAATCAAACACCAATTCTCACAAGACACAGAAAAAGATTCAAAATACCTCGGAGCTAACTTACCCAGTCTTACTCAATCTCATAGCTCTTTAGATCGGAGAGAACTTATTCAAGACCAAATCTCCAATTCTAGAATCCAAATTCCTTTGTCTCTTATCCACAAAATACTTCTGACAATCTTGGTCTACCTTCAACTCTCCTGATCAGCTCAACCTTTGTTGATGTCTCTAGAAACACACAGAACCAAAAACAATCCAACAAAATGAACTCCTCAAGATCAATACCAAACCAAGAACACCAACTCTACTCCACAAATATCAGAAGACTAACTTACTTCTCCTATCCGGAAAAGGCAAAACAAAAGCACTTCCAAACTGCTTCCGCTGCACAACTGTGATCTGAAGCAGAAGAAAAACTCGAGCACAAACTGGATAACACATCACCGAAATATGGTTTACAGATCCATAAAAGAAAACTCAAATGCCCCACCTGACCCTTTTATTAAACCGAACCACCAGTAGCACTCCTAGAATCCAGTTGATAAGAAAACTCAGCCTCCAAATATGGACAAACTTCTCATAGCTCAAGAGAACACTCAAACTATCGCAAGTCACTTTTGCGATCAATCAGCCTAATATCCAAAAAAAACTGTTCTCTCTTTACCAATCAGAACAACATTTGCTTAACTAGCCAATCCATCGTAAAAATGGAATCTTCTCTGCTACTTCTGAACTCCTTCAGAAAAACTGCTAACCAGAAGACTTTCTTGCCAGCACCCAGAATACTCCGAACTGCACTGCTGACACCGACGCCAAAGATTTCCTAATCCAAAATTCTTCGAGAAACTCGGGCTTCAAACCGGGCAGAAACATCCTGCTGAATCCAGCCACAACATCGAAGCAGACTCACCTCCTTAACTTGTTCCAAAGAAAACATCTTCGAGAACATCCATAGTAACTGCGTCTCATCACGCAGCTACTATTCCCTAAGGTATCAAAATACCATTATACTCTTCTACCTAGCCGATAGATCCAAATTCAATTCAAAGATAGACTCCGAACCTTAACAGGTTACCTTCAGAGGTCTACTAAATCCTTACTCCAAGAAAACTCACTTGAGACGGTATTCGATCTACAGTCTCGATAGAATCACTTCCAACCTCAACACTCAAAACTCCAACCATTGGTAGTAGTCGTGTTACACACCCCACTACCTTATCTACCTTTATAACCTATATTGGAAAACCAGAACAGGTAACCCAACAAATTGGTAGAAATATATATATATATATATATATATATATATATATATATATATTGAAAATACAAATACGCCCTCTCAAGATAGACACCACTACAGAGCCTATGTATTCACTCAACCTAACGCTCTGATACCAACTGTGACGACCTGACTTTTCTCCCCAGAAAAGTCGTATCATCATGAAGAAAGAAAGGGATAGAAAAGAGAAAAGAAAGAGAAGAAAGAAGAACACAACATTAGAATCTCAACAACGGAACGAATAAATTATATTAATAACATAAAATATTACATAGTTTACAACCATTATCAGAGTACACAGATATTCAACACATACTAGACAGTTATAAACACCTGTCTAGTATTTACAATATAATACAACTCAAAGATAATCACAGATCACATAGCGGAATACTATAAATCAAACGCAGAAGCCTCCTGCTCCATTACTCCTCCAATATTCGTCAAAGCTAACCTGAATCTCTTGGCTACTCGTAAAAATTTGAGTACCCAAGAGTTTAAGAAAACAAAAGATAAACTCTGGGTCAGACATGGGTCTAGTGTGAGTAACAGGTTAAAGTTGCCGAACTTTTAAAAACCTTTGAAAGAAAAGGTATCACGTAAGACTTCCCCCACATAAACATGGAAAAGTTTTTACCTTACGCTAACCAAAACATTTGATAGGAAATCCAGTGATATTATAATAGGGTAAAGGGTTTTCAAGTAAATAAGAAATAGCCGAAATTGTTACATTTATTAAATTCCAGCTACTAGCCACAAAAGTGGGTAATACAATCAAAACCGTTGGCACTTATTGAATTTTGGATTCCATACAATGGCAGGGCTACTGGGGTACCGCCCGTCACAGTACGTGGCCTAGATCACCGTACCGAGAAGCCACCCTAACTCCCCTGCAACACAAGATCGGACCCATTCCTTGCTGAACAGTTCCGAACAAGACAACCCCACAGTTGGTGTACATCCAACTGCCCACACAGCCGAAATAAAAGGGACCTCTAGACAGGGATCAATCTTGCTCTCCAGTGGGAGCTACCCACGAAGCCTTGCAGCACCTCCCCTGTTTTAGCCATTTCTGGTTGATGAGGCTTGAGGCTACGATTACCTTTAGAGGACACATCTCTTAGAATGCTCATCGTCCACCTGACGATGTTCTGAAAACATTCAATCCATACAAGTTCGTTCCGGGTTCAAACGAAACCGAAGGCATTATCTCGTTACACTCATTTTGGAATCACCCTCAGAGTTAACGACGATAACCCTTGCACTCTAAATCACCATATCGAATCTATAAGTACTATTCCGTCAAACTCATTACGGAATCACCCACAGAGTTATACCGACGTATAGCCCTTACACCTCGAGTCTTCACTTGCTCCACTTAGATTCACGACCTATCGTTAATTTGGATCGATGTGGTTTTCGGATATCCAAATATGGAAACCCGATCCCGGTCTCATCGAAATCCAAAGCGTGTCTTTTAAGGCCAAGTTGTTTTAAAGGTTTAAAATAATTCAATTTCATTATCTATATACACTCAGATAGATAAATCATAGATTCACACAGATAATCAGCATTATCATCATATCAGATAAACCATATTATCATTATCCAAAAAGATAATCTATATCAACATCACAATGCAACCAATGCATCCAAATCACTCAACATAATCTATCTCATATCTGAGATTCAACCATTCAAAGTAAACAACATCATCCATCTATATAAGCAATGATTAACCACACCAAATATAATTATTTTAAAATGAATTAAATTAATTACATCATTCTATTAATTTAAAGTAAATTAAATTAATTACTTCATCAATATCAACTTGCTCATATCACTATTGATAATTTATCAATCAATTAATTAATCATCAACCAATTATTTATTTCAATTAATCATCCCTGATTAATTAACCTTTAATTACATTCAAGTAATTATTCACTAATTAATTTCTTCAAATTAATTATACTTAGCCAAATACAGTAATTAACCTTTAATTACTTCATTAATTAATTAACTATAATTAATTACATTAATCCTTAATTAATTACATTAATTAATTACCTTTAATCACTTAATATTGATTAATTAATCTTAATTAATCAATCTTAATTACATCATTAATTATATTAATTAATGATCCCTAATTATATTTTAATTAATTACCTTATTTAAATAAATTACTTTAAATAATTAATCTTAATTTAAACCATAATTGTTAATCACCTTTGATTAACCCCATTCTGTAATCAACTACCTTTAATTACTTACTAATAAATTAATTACTTCATAATTAATTATCTCAAATTAATTTCTTGAATAATTCACAAAGTAATTATACTCAAATTACTCAATATCAAATCATTTCCAATTAATTATATATAGTTATATCCATCAATTACTTCTTTAAGTAATTCCTCATCATTAAATTACATTAAGTAATTATTCTCCACAAATCATCAAATGATTAATTTTAAATTAATTAAAATGAATTAATTAACTTAAACTAATCAAATTAACTCAATTAATTGCAATAAGTAATTAATTCCTTAATTACTCCCATTAGTAATTATACTTAATAACTTACACAAATGATTATTTTTAAATTAATTAATCTAATTAATAATTAAAATTAATCACATTAATTAATTATTAAATAATCCTTAGTTAATGACCTTCATTAACTATTAACAATTCATTAATTATTTTTCTAAAATAATTAACTTATTTTAAATCATTATTAATTACAAATTAATTAATCATTAATTAATCCATTAATTAATCCCTAATTAATTAAAATTAAGTGTTAATTAAAAACTTAATTAATCCATTATTACTTGATAAATTAATTATTAATCATTAATTAAAAACTAATTTTATTTAATTAATTATTCTTAAATTCAAGTTAATTACTCTAAAATTAATTAATCTTAAACCTTTACGATTAAACCTTAATTACCATTTCATTTATTCCTTAAATAAATAAATTATTCATTTAATTACCCTAATAATTAAATGAAATACAAATCATTAACGTCTAATTTAACTTTAACAAGTTTTTAAAATCAATTTAAAACTTTTAAATGATATATAATACTTTTCTTATAAAAGAAATTTTACAAAAGTTTAAACCAAACTCCCTTTTTAAATTTAAAACATTTAAATTTTTCTTAATCATTCAAATTTGTTAAACATTTCGAATTTATAATACTTTAATTTATTTTAAACCAAAGATTCAAAAATAATTTGAATCAAATTTAAACTTCGTTTAACACATTCTTTTACATTTCAATTTCAAATTGAAATTCAAAATTCTTTAAAACATTTCTAAACAATAAACCCTTTTAAAGTTTATTTAAACACATTTGAATTTAAAACTTAATTCATTTCCAGCTATGATTCAAATCAAAACTTGAATCCATAATTAAAAATTTTGATTTAAAGCTTAATTTAAATTTTTTCTTTAGTATTTAAATTTCAGTTTAAAATTTTTAAAACAAGACAATTTCTAAACTTAAATAAACTATCTCGAGCAACCCAAATAACACGAGTAAACTCGAGTTAACAGTTTCATTTGAAATCATCAAATTAGAAACTACAGGTTTACCCAAACCTGAAACAACACACTCTCCCGAGCCACAACAACAACCCCTTCGAGTCCATCATCTCTTCACTTCGAGCAAATCAAAAATTGGCCCGATACAAACACGAGAAAACAATCCTTCTTCCCCAAAACTATCTTCTGATGCACCACGTACCGTGCACCTGCACCGACCCCACCGTTACCTCCGGTCGTTCGCGACCATCCACTCAAGTCGACAATCTTCCCCTAATGCCATTCCAACCATCAATTACACTGCAGAACCCCTAAATCAAATTCGAGCATTCGAGCTTAAAAATTTGAACAATGTCAAAACTGTGAATCATCAAAATCTCTCGCCTTCGATCGTCAGAATGACTTCGCCTCCGGCTACTAACCCCTCTATACTTCATCAATCACCAACATGAATCTGGAACAACACGGTCACTTAAAAAGATTTCGGTGATAAATTTTCAAATGAACAGAAAACTTAGGGTTAAAAACTTCAATCCCAAATTAATTCTGTCTCAATGCATTAATTCTCTTCTCCATATTTTTCCCTGCTTCTCCAATCTGCCCTCCATCACCAGAGAAGCCACTGACCACCCAGATCATCTAGAACGACAGTTACACCCAAAAATACCATTTCTGGTTAAACCAAACATGTCACCTATTCTTGATCTAAAATTCCTGATTTTAGTTTTAAAATTCAAGTATTGGGTTAATAATCGATTGATACTCTTGAATTTATGAAATGGAATGATCAAATTTTTTCTCACATACTGTTGTTCTGTTATTACTGAGTTCCCAGAGACAATACAGTTTTTATTTTATTTAAAATAAAATTAAAACTTTAACTTATATTACATAAACTATATATTGTTTTAAATCTTGAACCTTAACAAAAGTTTGAACATGAGATCATGATTAATCCTATAATTCTAGGACAGGAAAAACATATCATAATATAAACATGCATTCAGAAAACAGGGAATTACAACACATTCATCAACTTCAAACATGATTATCATAGAAATAAATCAAGCAACTATAATTACTTAAATTATTTTAGTTAAAAATATTACTCACCTGATATACTATTAGCAGAGCACAAGTTTGACAAGCCTGAACCAAAGGCTTTGATTTTCAAAAACTTCAAATTGCTTCTGTACTTTTTAAAATCTGCAGTTTGCTTTTTAAAAACTTGCATCTTGTTTTGCTTTGATTCCCAACTTCAAGTTGCTTTTTTTTATAAAAGCTTCAAATCTTGATTTACTGCAAATGCCTGCTGCATGCATGATTCCAGAAAGAATGCAGGCTTGGTTGATTTAAAACAGAAAAGCAGAGACCTTCTTGCATGCAGGTTTGTGAAGTTTCAAAACAGAACTGGAACTGCAGGTTTTATGCATTTGTAGAATTGGATTGCAAATGAATCTCAGGTATTAGAATTGAAGGCTACAGTTTGAGAAGGGTTTTTCATTTCAGATTCACATGCATTACAATTTTTGAAGATAGTTTCAGATGGTTTTCATGCAATCCAGTTTGATGTTTTGAAGAAGATATAAATAGTTTTTGATTTGAATTTTGAGGGAGGATTACAGATTTGTATGAAGAAGAGTTTGCAGATGGATTTTGAGGAGATTTGCAGATTTGGATTAGAACAGAAATTGTTTGAATGTAAAAGAATTCAGATTTGTGTTTTGAAGGGATTTAAAGATTTTGCTTTGAAAAATAATAATAATGAAGATTACAGATTTTCTTAAGTTTGAAGAAGAATAGGAAAAAGAAAGATAAGGCAAAGAAGAAATGTTTATATAAACAAAAATTTTGATTTAATTAAAAATAAAAGAAAAAGAAATTTAAATGAGACACTTGTCTCTATTCTTAACATTTGTCACAATAGTTCAATTTAAAACTAACACATGTTAATAAGGTGTCTTAAGAGACCTACACATGTATTTTAAGTATTTAAATTTTAATTTGAATTTTAAAAACTTTTATATCTTAATTCATTATTTCTTATGTAAAATAAATGAGTTTCTTCCTTTTCCTTTATAGAAAAACAAAACAAAACAATTTTATAAATAAAAGCTTATTCAAATACTTTTAAGTATTTATTCTTTAAAACATTAAATTCAAACTTTAAATTAATTTATCAAATCAAATTTTAATAATCAAGTTATATATAGATGCATATACAACTCTATTAAAATTAAAAACAACAATTTCATTCCTTACAAAATCTATTTATGTTCATAAGAACTTAAGTATTATAATTTTTATTTAAAAATACAAATTAAACAATATTAAAAATGATTTATGTAAGAGATTGTAAACAAATTAAGATCATTTGAAATTGTATTTTAACTCTTATATAAAATTTTAAGAAATATTTAAAATAAAATAAAATAAAATAAAATAAAGTTTTAATGCTATTCTAATTCAAATTCATACTTAAGTTAATTAAAACATAAGTTTAAACAAATAAGATTTTTCCATAAGTATAAACCACAAAATTATCTATTGAATTGTGTTGAAAAGTTAAATTTCAAATTTAAATCAAATTTCCAATTTATCAAATATAAATTAGAGTTAGAAAATTAATTCACTTACTAAATTCAAAAATCAAAATTTATCAATTTATAACATATAAAATTATATATTATAAACAGAAAACAATTTATTTATTTAAAAAAATAAATCTTTTAATTTAAATATTTATTAAAACTTGATTATTAAATCAAATTCTAAAATTGTTATTAAAATTATCAAATCAAATTAAATTTATAACACAGATTATTAAACTTATATTGCCCAAATTTCCGGGATATCACATAAAGAGAATTCATCGTATGGTTGTGTGACTCGTTATGTGTAAATTTGGTCTGCAATCAACATCGAACTATTTGAATGTTAACGTTTACGCTTCACTTAGAAGGCGGTGTGATATTTTGGCCAAATTTTCACTTACATAGTTTTGGTAAAATCTAATTTCACTTTATTAAGTGTTACTCGGTTGTGACATTTATTTATGCCTACTCTCTTCATCAAAACTGTATCACTTTAGACTTACTGAATTTGGTAATGGTCAAAATTCCAACAGCGTCCATATTCAACTCTATAGTCCGAATACAGGATCCTTGGTTCAATAATAATAATAATTTTTAACCAAAAGCTCTGGCAAGAGACTTTGAGTTGACTTGAGTGGACCATGATACTAACCTCATATAATTGAGGAGATGAATCCTCTCTTGAATAGTGCTTCACTTCCAATACTTCCACTCGACCCAATTATAGTCACTTAATAGACGCCATGCCATGATTTAATTATAATCAAAGCAAAGCTTTCATATTGAAGATCCATGGTATTCTCAAGTCAAGATAACTATGTAAATCAGTCACATCAATATTTTCTATTTGACCTCTAATAGAAAACTATTAAGTGAGTAGTTTCATAATTGTCCAATAACTATCAGTACATAATGTTGGATCTTATGTTTTGATTAATGATAAGAAATTCATCCGACATGAAAATTCATAAATCTATGATAAAGAACTACAAAGATCAGACTCTACAATATATAATATGGTTCATATATATATATGTTGTTTAGAGTCAAAGTCTGGTTTTAGCTATGTTAAAATCTATCCTCAAGTAGTTCACAGACATACACATTCGAAACAATTTATAAAAGTAATATAAGTTTTATTTTAAATAATGAAAATAAAATAATAACAATAATAATATATGAAGCAATACTTGAACTCGGGTCATTGGTAAAATCATATTTTAAATGAAAATTCAAGTTTTCAAGAAATGCATTGAGCAGGGCTCAAACCCAGGTCACTAGTTTAGAAGATAAGTGCTCTAACCAAATGAGCTATAGTAATTTTTGTTTATCAACAGAATTCAGTTGAATGAACAAGGTCATTCAGTCGACTGAATATCTGAACCTATGCATATGCACATATAATTTTAACTATAGGTTAGTTGATAAACATTAAATTCAATCGACCAAACTGAATATTCAATCGACTGAATTAGGCGTATTTTGAATCAAAAAGTTTCTGCTTTGTTTCAATTGACCAACTAATAATATTCAGTCAATTGAATATTTTATAACTGTCAATTTTTCGATTTTCCTGAAAAGACGCCTCTCTTTAACAGAGAGGAATCTCTTCGAGGAAGAGTTGCAACGATTTCTTTTCAACGATTCTCTTAAGCAGGAGTTGCAACTCTATAATCTCTATATATACATACTCGATTCAAGATTAAATTAACAATTTCTAATTCTACTTTCATACTTTCTTGAATTTTGAGTTTCTTACTTTGTTGCTTGAATATTTGAGCAACCACGTATTTATTTCTCTAATTCTAGAGCAATCTAATCTTCCTTATCTTCACGTACACACAAATATACATATTTTACTTGAGGAGAAGATTATAGGAAGGGTGCACTTCATTTGACAAATCTGTGTTGTAACAAGAGCACGCAAAGTCAAGAAAACATTTCATTTGTATCAAAGTCCTGCTTGGTTGCTTAGGTGGGAAAATCCTGTTCGATTGCTCAGGTGGTCAAAGTCATGTTCAGTTGCTCAGGTGTTGTAAACCTATTCCTCTAAGTTAAGAGACGGCTGCTAGTTTGAATTTCCGAAGGAGTCTAGGACTGGACGTAGAATGGGAAGTTCGAACCAGTATGAAAAAATCTTGTGTCATTTTACTTTACTGCTGTTTTTATTTCATAGTCACTTTCCGCACTAGTTAATAAGTTTAGCATATATTCCATATTACACAATCCTATAGTACAGTCACTTTCATTTGGTATCAGAGCTTAGGATTCTAGAGATCGTAACAACATCCTAGAAAAAATGGCCATAAAGAGATCTAGTCAAGGCAATAGGAAGAGAAAGAGCAATAAAGAAGAATCAAAGGAGCAAACAAACAAATGATTCATGGCCAAACTTAGATCACAATCGGTATACTTAGATTCTTTATTTAAAGATCTTTTTTTTGCATACGATGAATTATTAGAAGATTGTAAAACTTTGAATAAAGTTAACAGAATTGCTTTAGCTAAGTTAAAAGATTGTGAGCAAGAAATTTCAAATTTAAAAGAGGAAAAAAAAATTTGTTAAACAAACTAAATGTTTTGAAAATACCATAGAAGAACTTGTTTTACAAAAAGATTTCCTACAAAAAAATGAGCAGTTAGAAGATAAAAACAATGATCTTTTGGAGGAAGTCAATGTTTTGCGAAATAAAAATACATTTTTGGAAAATTCTTTAAATAATTCTAACTCTTTAATTTTATCTCTCGAAAAAGAGAATGAATCTTTAATTAAAAAGAATTCAGAATTATCTAAAGAATGCAGGATTTAAAAAATAATAGCAATATTTTGCAAAAAGAAGTTTATAATTATAAAGAAAATTTTGAAAGATTAAATAGAAAATCATTAATTTTAAAAAAGGTAAAAATATCTTATCTTCCTAGTTACAAATTCAAAAGCTCACAATGATAAAAGCGGTTTGGGCTATAAAAAACTAAAAGTAAAAATAGTACTAGATATGCATTCTTGTATACTAATTTTAGTGCTAGTACTAGTAACCAACATAGTTTTAAAACAAGTTACAATCATAATAGTACTTTGTTTATAAATGATAGAAATTATTTTTCAAGTACTAAGCTAATGACTAATAGTATTAAGATATTGATTCCACCTAATATGATTTATCATGATAAACAACTTTAATTTGGTAACTATTATATGAATGTGATTTGTAATGAAAACTATATCTATAAAGGTTCAACCACACCCAAATGAGTATGGTATCCTGAAAATTAGGAAATTACAAGAAACTTGGGTACTGCATGCTTTAAATATTAATTTTTTCTAATACCTTAGATTATAATTAGTAGTTATTTTTAAAATTGTTTCATTATTTTTAGAGGGTACATTCACACTTATTTTGGTAAGGTTTTGATTAACCCTTGGACCCTAACATAGTAAGGGGGTACCAAAATGATTATTATTTATTGCAAGTACTTGGAGATACAAAAGAAAAAAAATGATATGGAGTTTTAAAGGATGTTTCATATATTTAATAGAATTATTCGTCATATAAACTCTCCTTTTTGTCGATGACAAAGAGGGAGAAAGATATTGCTCTAACACTATTTGCAGCAGGAATAAAAGCACAGATTCAGAGGGAGAAACTGAAAGATAAAACGAGCATATATTCAGGGGGAGATATAGAACTACGGAGCAATATTGTTGAGATTCATTCATATCACAGATGATGTTGTCATCATCAAAAAAGGGGAGAATGTTGGATCTTATGTTTTGATTAATGACAAGAAATTCAACCGACACGAAGATTCATGAATCTACGACAAAGAACTACGAAGACCGGACTCAACAATATAAAGTATGGTTTATATATATAAGTTATTTAGAGTCAAAGTCCAGTTTTGGCTATGTTAAAATCTATCCTCAAGTAGTTAACAAACATACACATTCGAAACATTCTATAAAAGTAATAAAAGTTTTATTTTAAAAAAAATAAAATAAAATAATAACAAATATATAAAGCAATACTTGAACTACGGTCATTGGTAAAATCATATTTTAAATGAAAAATCAAGTTTTCAAAAAATGCATGGAGCAGGGCTCAAACCTAGGTCACTAGTTGAGAAGGCAAGTGCTCTAACCAAATGAGCTATAGTAACTTTTGTTTATTGATAGAATTCAGCCGACCGAACAAGGTCATTCAGTCGACTGAATATTTGAACATGTGCATATGCACATATAATTTTAACTATAGGTCAACCGACTAAATATTCAATTTAGTCGACTAAACATTAAATTCAGTCGACCAAACTGAATTTTCAGTCCAATGAATTATTCCTATTTTAGACCAAAAAGTTTCCGTTTTGCTTCAGTCGACTGATATGTTCTAACTATCAATTTTTCGAATTTCCTAGAAAGACGCCTCTCTTCAGCGAAGAGGAATCTCTTCCAGGAAGAGTTGCAACGATTTCTTTTCAACTGATCTTTTAACCAGGATTTGTAACTCTATAATCGCTATATATACATACTCAATTCAAGATCAAATTAACAATTTCTAATTCTATTTTCATACTTTCTTAAATTCGGAGTTTCTTGCTTTGTTGCTTGAATATTTGAGGAATCACTTTTTTATTTCTCTAATTTTAAAGCAATCTAATCTTCCTTATCTTCACGTACACACAAATATACATATTTTACTTGAGAAGAAGATTATAGGAAGGGTGTACTTCATTTAACAAATCTGTGTTGTAACAAGAGCACGCATAGTCAAGAAAACATTTCATTTGTTTCAAAGTCCTGTTCGGTTGCTCAGGCGGGAAAATCCTCTTCGATTGCTTAGGTGCTCAAAGTCTTGTTCGGTTTCTCAGGTGGTGTAAACCTATTCCTTCGGGTTAAAAGAATGTTTCTAGTTTGAACTCCAAAAGGAGTCTGGGATTAGACGTAGAATAGGAAGTTCGAACCAGTATGTAAATCTCTGGTGTCATTTTACTTTACTACTATTTTTATTTTATAGTTACTTTTCGCACTAGTTAATAAGTTCAGTATATATTCCATATTACACGATCCTATAGTATAGTCACTTTCACAATCCCCTAGGAGCCCCAGCAACCATGAGTAATATACTGCCCAAAACTTAGAGAGTGTTAAGTAATCTAGTCTCAACGAATACATCTATATCCAGTCTCGATGCATCATGACTTGAAACATTAAAAATGGTATATTTATTTTTCTTATGATAAATTACGCATGGTTATAACACTTTGTAACTACTATCACAAAACATACCATTTATGAATTTTCTATTGAATATACTTTTAATTAAATTAATTAATTAATGTAACTATTTGAACCAAAAATGGCACAAACTCTCAATAGAAAGTAGAAGACAACAAAAGTGAAGAAAAACAAATTTAAACAAGTAAGAAATGAACACTGAGATTTTATAATGGTTCAACTCCGGCCTACATCCACTTAATGATTTTATTACTTACCTTTTGACTTGGGGGCAAAAGTTCATAGGGGTCGATACAACTCTTAACACTTAGGTTTCTAGAATTACAAGAATGTAGAGTAAATTAGAGCTAGAGCCAAAAGATCCTGAAAAATGATCCCTACACCTCTATTTATAGAGATAGGGATCCTAAATCTTGCAGAAAAGCTCTACACACCGCTCTCCATGCTATAGACCAGTTCTCCATGAAAATAAGGTACCACATCATCACTGTTGCATGGGTCGGTATGACTCCATGGTTAGGGGTCGGTACCGATCCCTAAAATGGCCAAACTTGTCATCTAGAACTCTCCGCATCGGCTCATCTTGCGGTTAGTTTCATGATTCCATGGTTGTTTACATAAATAATAGCTTGTTTCCATAGAATCACATTGAATCAACAGAATAATACTACAAATAGACTTTTGACATCAAATAGGGCTTATAGATAGAAGATGGACTCTTATGAAGGAGTGTACATGGATTGGCATCGACCCCACACTTATGCGCTTCACGCCTTTGTCATTTTGCAGTGGCTTTGTGTTTGAGTTGTGATCCTAGTTGTACTTGATTTTTTGGTTACCTCTCCGGGCATCTTGCCTTAATAACTTCATAGTATTACTTTTTGTGTTCGTCCATATCATGCTTGGTCAAAAGGTAGGATAACACTTACCCTCTAAAACATGCCTTGTGAATGGAAGGTGTGCATTGTTCAAGAACAAATGTGATGTCAATCTCTGATAGTTCATTTCTCTGGCTAATCCAATCTTGGTGTATCATCTAGTTCCTTTAGATTCTCTTATCAATCATGGGTCGTTCCTAACCCGTTATAGCCTAAAATTCTATACATTGCTTAAGTGTAATCTATACATCATCGCCATTCTGATTTCGTTCGGAGTCATTACATCACATATCAAAACCATCCCGTGTTCATCCAAGATTTACATCATTATCATTCCGATTTGGTCTAAGAGGTATTGCTACCAAAATCGTCCCGTGTTCATCAGAGATTTATCTGATCCATTTTAATTTGCATTCAAATCCTTATATCAAATTAGTATATGTTCTTATATTTGATCTCTCCAGATCATTTTAGATTCAGTTTTACCCACGATCTCTTCGATTCATTTAATAGTTTTCAATGTGCGATCTCTCCATATCATTTTATAGTTACTTTATTGTGTGATCCCTCCGGAACTTTTACTGAGTTCGAGGCCGTTTAGGGCCGATAAATAAATCCATGGTCTCTCTAGACTCTTGGTTAAGTTGATGACCGTTTAGAGTCAATTATCATATCTATGGTCATTCAGGGCCGATAATCATAATCCATGGTCGTTTGGGATCGATGGTCATTCAAGGCCGATAATCAAATCGATGGTCGTTTGAGGCCTATGATCAAAATCCATAGTTCTTTGGGACCGATGGTCATTCGAGGCCGAAATCAAATCCATCACCGTTCGAGAATGTTGGTGATTCAAGGCTAATGGCCATTCGAGGCCAATAATCAAATCTGTGGCCATTCAGGGTCTATAATCAAATCCATTTCGTTCGAAGCCTATGCCTAGTCCAATCCACTCGTTCTCCGACGAGGGGAGTCATGCACACACTCTGGTGAAGGGACTTATTTCTTGCACTCCGGCCCCGTCCTTTGGATGGGACATAAATCGATCAATATCAGTCATCGTGTTCAAGTGGGTTTTAATAATCAAATTTAAACATTCAAAACAACATAAAGTCTAACATCAAGATAAATACCTCATCGATTATTGCAGCATTGCATTCAGCTCAAAGCATGCATAGGAACCATTCGGGATCCATATACGAGTAAGTGGCTAGACTGTATTATTGTATTGTTTATTGCAAAGAGGAAATATAGTGTGAGAACCAGACCTGATTTCCAACCATCTCGATTAAGAGATGAATATCCTTGAACTTGATCTAGGGCCATTTCCATTCGCTACGGTTGATGGCTACTATTGTTCCTTTACTGTAGTTTGATTCCTTACATATTGCTATAATCAGTTATCTCTGACCTATTTCTCGATCAGATCCTATTGGTGCATGCAATCATTTGTGTTATTCCCATCTAGCTCATGGAATAGTAGTATTTTCCAGATGTCCTTTCATGCTCTATGGGCTTTCTTCACGTCGGCCTTCAATAGGGGATCTATACCCTAGTATCCAAATAGATTTTCTCTAGGATTTCATTTAAGTCCGTGTAAGACAAGAATTTTGATTCTCTCCTCTATTGCTTTGAACCGTCAGAGCTGTCATCCATCTTCCGCTTTCCTTTGTCCTTGTTAGATCCTGCTTTGAGCGATCCTCTGCCATCCAGAGTATTAACCTCTTCCTCATTGGCCTAAGCGTCCTCCTAGTGCAAAAACCTTTCAGCCGCATGATAAAATCTACAAGATCCCTTAGAGGATGCCATTCCAGTGCAATCTTGAAATCTGTCTTAGCAGCTATTCTTGAAACCGCTGCCATCAAAACCATTGAAGGGTCTTCCTTATCGACCGTGACAGCCACCGCATTGAATCTTGTTAAAAAACTCCTAAGGGTCTCTCCGGTCTGCTTCATACTTGCAAGTGTCATCACATTCTTGGATCATGAAATATGAACCCGGAATTACTTCACAAATCTATTCACTAACTCGACCAACGTGCTACTGGAACCACTCTCCAGCCGTCAAAACCATTATACTGTTAAACCTATCAAATAAAAAGGAAACACCACCGCATTACCTCTTTAGACGCACCCAACACCTTCATTTGTCCGATGTACCTCGTCAAATGAACCGTTGGATCCATCTTTTCATCATACGTTCCTAATGTAGGTAACATGAAATTAGGCGGATTCCTAGCATACCAGATATTCAAAGTGAATGGAATCCTAGTCACATCTTCCAAGCTCTGGTTAGGAAATCCACCCCTCGTAGTCCATCTCGCCATCTCAGCTAGTCTGTTATCATCATTTAAAGGAACTCTAAGATTAACATTCTCAACCTGATCCCAGACTCTGCGAGGAAATTCTGGTACATACCCCTCCAATTGTGCTTCTGCATTCCGATTCGCATCCAAACACCCTGCTTTAGCTCCTAAATGTACATTATTCCATCCTAGGGTTGGACAACCCATGCCCCTAAGCCCTTAGAGGACGGTATCATCCTCTAGGGATATGTCGGTATTGACACATATGTTTGGATTGGGATTTTCTCCAGGCCATTCTACTCCAACTCCGCTACCTATGCTCTGGCTTTCAGTCTCTGATTCTGATCTACAACAACTCTGGTTGTTCCCATTTGTCATATTCTTCTAAAGAAATTCTCCATCATCTCATCCTGGGATGTCATCTTCCTTTCCTACAATCCATTCACCATAGTTTCCATCTCATCCCAGGTTATGTAGATTGATGGGGAGATTGCTCCTGAGGATGCCTCCTGGCTGCCCCATTTGTTGATTTCTTCCGATAGCAATCCTTCTAGTCGACTGTCTAGCTATTTAGAATCTTCTAAGTCTTGAATCACCGAGTTCAATTGTTTCTCAGTGAAAGCACTAAAATGTTTGAACAAAAAATGGCACAATGCCAAATAGAAAGTAGAAGAGAAGAAAAGTGAAGAAAAGCAAATTAAAACAAGTAAGAAATGAACACAAAGAGATTTATTACTTAATAATTTTATTACTTATCTTCCTACTTAGGGGCAGAAGTTCCTAGGGTTCGGTACAACTCCGACACTTAGATTTTCAAAATCACAAGAACGTAGAGAAGGATAGAGCTAGAGCCAGAGCCAAAAGATCTTGAAAAATGAGCCCTTTCGATCTATTTATAGAGGTGGGGAACCTAAAATATTGAAAAAATATCTCCAGGCTGTTCTCCTTGCTATAGAATAGTTCTCCATGAAAATAGGGCGCCACATCATCACTTTTGCATGAGTCGATGCGACTTCAAGGTTAGGGTTCGGTACCGATCCCTAAAATGGCCAAACTAGTCGTCGTGACCTCTTTGCTTCAGCTCGTCTTGCAGTTAGCATCGTGATTCCACAGTTGTTTGCATCAATAATAGCTTGTTTCTGAGTCCAAATGATGGAGTTGTAAATGAATGAAGTTGTTGATTCAAGAGTTTGTGGAGATCGATAGAGAATCACATTGAATCAATAGAATAATACTATAAATAAGCTTTTGACATCAAATAGGTCTTATAGGCAGAAGATGGACTCCCATGAGGAAGTGCACGTGGGCCGGACATCAAGTAGAGGTTTTGTATTTAAGTTTTGATCCTAGTTGTACTTTAGTTTTGGCTTCATAGTCACTTCTCCGGATGTCTTGCCTTGCTAAAAGTATGACTTGTCGGGTTCGTCTGTATACTGCTTGGTCAAAAGGCAGGATAACAATAACCATATTATATTAAGTATATAATAGAAAGAAAATACCTTTGGTTTTTAACAAGATTGGTTTCGAGTTAGATATATGTAACAAATTACATACTAACTCTATTAGTCTCCCACTTGCACTTGGGGTCCATTATGGAATCTTATTCTTGCTTCTCCTACGGTTTCCTCGAAATCGATTGGGTTAATTGCTCAATGAACGGGTATGCTATTATGTTTCAAGTACCTATTTTGTCAATCAACTCCCTCCGACTCAGATAAACTACTTTTATCATGTGGACCAATTCGGGTATATCTCTTGACTTCCTGTGAGCTCTACGTTTTGTTGTGAACTATATAGTGGCATTGGTATCATATAACAATTTTGTGGGATTCTCAACATTTGGAATCACCCTTGGCTCGGTTATAAATTAATGCGTTTATATTTATATACATTTCTTTATTGTTGCATTATTCATGGCTATGTACTTAGCCTTTTCCATTGAATCAGCTTCGCTCTTTCATTTGGAACATTTCCAACTAAAAGATTCTTAACTTGAATTTATAAATACATCTTCATAAGGAGTTCGTTGTTTCTGCGAACAATTCTCTAATATTTTATAAATACACAAGAACACTCTTGTAACAAACTGCTTTTCAGTACCCTAAAAATCCACACTAATACTCCAAGTGCAGAATTTAAGATATGAAAACTGAATCATTATTGGGATGTAATAAAGAAAAAAGAATAGAACAGAATAGACAGAAATAGATTCTCACATGTAAGGAATAACATATATTATTCAGTAAAAATCTTTATAAAACGGAAATTTTTTTAACATGTAAATCAGAGTCTAACCTACGATTAGCTTGGACAGTTATAAACTCTATTCTTAAAGATGCTAAATAATAAATAGCATAGCATAGTGGAAATAATAAAACTATGCCCATACATAGATAAAGATCTTTAGCACTCCTCTGGAAAGCTCCAAGCGATGTCTATCTAAGAAATTCCAAAATCCCGCATTCTCGATTCCAGGCTCCCTTAGCTAACTTGAGACTACTTGGTGCTGACCCGAGTATTAAATATGCCCGGATCAGGCTTGATAAAACATATGAAAAACTCAAACCGGAATCATATGATGGAGTCATAGATTAGATAAATACAACGCTTGATAAGAATAGCTTCTCATAAGACCACGCCGCACATAAACACAGATGGGTTTTTACCTTATGATAGCCAAAATAGCTTTTACCTGAAGCACTTTGATATTATTATTAGCAACCTTTTTAGTAAAACACTTTTCAATATAACAATTCAATGGTCGAAATGGCTACATTAATTACATTTAATGACCTACGGGGGTAGTTGAAATGCGTGCACGACATTTACAACTGTTTTCGGAATACAAACAAATCCATACAAGCTTGTATTGGTAATTGGATTTCCAACATGATATGGATAATAGGTGCCCTTTTCCCTTTCGATGATCCTGTGGCTTTTCATCCATCTCAGATACCACTATCAAAGTTTGTCCAATGGCACTGACATAGCCACAACCAATGAGGTTCAAAGGTCAGCTCTAACTGCGTGTTCATACTTCCAATCTCCTAAATAGGGACCAACTAGTTATCCCACATCTTCCGGGATGTGAGGCTCGTGAGGCTTTGCTTTATCTAACCCTAGCTGGTTCTACTCTGATGCCACTTTGCCATGTCTAAATCAAAATTTATTTCTACAAGAGAAAACGTCCTTGGTACATACTGTCTCAGGAATGGATGTTAAATTAAAGAAGTCGCCTTCTCCGCCACAACTGGGTGTCATTTTATAGAGATCAACTTATTGTTTAAGAATTACAATGTCATACACTCTTTCATACAAGTCGTCCAGGAATAGGATGAACCGAAGGCACCATCCTACTGCATCCCTAATCGCAGTAGCCACATCCCTTGCATCATCGTAGATCCCACAACAAGGGATTCGTGCTATTCAAAATACCTCGGGAGCAACTCCAAGGTTATCACCAAGCAATCCTCTTGTCATAAAGATCGTCAGCCTTCAATACAATAGAGATTTTCGATCTTTAATATCTTCGATCACATATCCATGCTCCTGTCTTTGAGTCTCCATGGCTATATGTTCTGACTCCAACGTATTTATATTGCATCGAAGTAGTTTTCGGAAGGAAGTGAACCCAACTCCGACTTCGGTTCCTTCGAAATCAATTATCGATAAAATTTCTTAAATTCATGTGTGATCACAGCCATCATCTAATTTTTTTTTTATCTTTTATTTCATTAAATATCTTTATAAATATATTCCTTTTCTTATTCCATTGTCTTATTTTCAGTATATGGAATCATTTAGCCTCATAAATAAACATCATGGTTTAAATAATTCGTTCTTTAACTTTGGAATTTAATCCAAAACATCACTTTCCTTTATTAGGAAAATCAAATCCAAAATCTAATTTCTTATCTTTAGTAAAGATTTATTAACTTCACATTGTCTTTTAATAAGGTTAGAAACAACACTGCATAAAACGTTGCTACAATAAACCCAAATTATTTCATTTTTCTTTTCAAAACTTTTAACTTGATCTTTGTCAAGTATCCAGATCTAACTTTTGATCTATTCCACCCCACGTCTAAGAAATAAACCAAGTCATATGGATTTCACATCTAGTTGAATACCTTGCTTGCTTTCTCATCTCACAGACGGGACAAGATGTACTCTTAGGTATACAACATACCCCTTCTGTTATTTACTTTACCTCTCATTCAGAGATAATACCTCATTCACAACTTAAGTCTTCGATTTCAAACTTACATTATTTATCAGTAATCAATGAGGCCCTCCAAGTTGGGGAACTGTTTCCTCTCAAACCTTCGTTCGATCACATTATTTATCCTTTAAATAACAGTCGCTTCCATACCTCAAAGCCTAATGTCACTTTTGAGTTTATTTCCAAATATTATTTATAACTAAATAATTTATTCGATTCCAAAATTTGACCATTTTTCTAATTCCTTATAAAATTACCAGTTACATCCTAAAAATCATAATTAATTATTATGAAAATGTTTACAAAAGATTCCAGTCGCAAAACTTCTTTTAACTCTCATAATTCAAAACCCCATTATCCTAATCATTAGTGAATAATGATTTCTTAGGTCAATTTTTATAACTATACTTTTTACTAAGTATAAACCCGTTTATATCTTTTCAAACTTCATTATTATATTAATAATGAATTTAGAAATTTATTTTATATTTTCTGAAGTTATATAACCCCACTTAAAAAATTTGACCTTCTACCACCGTAGAGCGACCTTTTCAAAAAACTGATTTACTCGTAACTTGAGATTTATAAATCAAAAACTTACTTTTTCATATTCATATGAAATCTATTATACATACGGACAAAATGTTTCCAGTTTCATGTCGTTTTGACTTGATACGCATTCTACACCTCCGTTTGAAGTTACGGGTCACGTAATCGTGTAATGCCATTACGGAAAATACTCAATTTTGACCGTTTTGTGAATTATTGCGGAACTTGTTCGAAACACCTCAAAATCATTTATAATTGATTATAAAACATTATAACCAATTATTTTTACTTTTTAAAACTTAAAAATATTATTTTCCAATATTTTATATTATATAATATTATATTAAACTTCATATATGATTTTAAAATCATATTAAATTCCTTTTACCTTATAAAATGACTTCCTTTCTTTCTTTTAACATTTATACATCATTAAAAGGCTAACTCTTCCATATACATTCATTTTCATGAATTCATTATAGCTAATTACTTAGCTATTATTATACTATTTTTCTCATCACTTATCTTTCATTCACACAAGTGATCATCCAAGTTATTGTCAACCAAGTTTCCAAACAATATAACATCCAAACAAACATTCAAATTTATGTATAATCATATCAATAGCTTTATCATACTTGTATATAATTATACTAATATGTTTCTAACTTGTAAATAGATTTATAATTTGCATATGATGATTGAGCAAGAAATCCATGTTATTTCTCGAGATCTCACCATCTTAGCTCCCTCTTTCTCCGTAGCTTCTCTGGATGATCCAATGGTGCTTCCGCTACACGAACTAGCTTTCAAACTCCACTCCTCCCCTTAGAGTTCGGCCATGACCTTCAATCAAGGCAAACTTTGACCTTTCACTTACTAACTTGCTTCCAACTCCTCCACAAGGCTTCTATCTTCATTTCGGTGTAACATACTTCTCTTTTTCCTACACCGGAGCTCCCAAACTACCCTCCTCTTCACTTTAACTTTCAGCCATGGGGTAGAAAGTGGGTGGTCGAGCTTCTAATGGTGATGAAACTTAGATCTTTGTGCTTAGAATGTCATGGTGATGAAGATAGAAGTATAGATATAAAGGTTTAAGCTATTTTGAGCTATTTTCTTCTCAAATTCTCTAGGTGGAAGCCATTGATGAAGCTTGAGAGAGAACAGAGAAGAAATGAAGAAGGAGAAGTAATGAAATAAAGGAGAGAAAATGAGATAATGGAGAGGTATTTATAAAAGAAGTTTAGAAATTAAATATCACACTGCGTCACATCAAGAGTCACTTTACCACCATCTCTTACACCACCATATGCCATCATGTCAACATACCCGCTTTCTTTATGTCCCATCAAGACACCCACCCACTTACTTTAGGTCAAATCAAAACCATACCCTCTACTTTATGTCAAATCAAGGTCATACCCTGCTTTATATCACATCACACACACCTTACACACGGTCCACACCTCCTCCACTCTCATTTACATATTAGTAGGGTCCTACAACATGCTTTGCACCATGACATGTCACATCAAGCACTATTCAGACACTATTCACGCCATACTTCTTTAATTAATGTCACATCATCGCTTAATTAACTAAATCCAATTTTAATATTCTAATTAACTCTAAATCTAATCATGTGACATGAATAATTATGTGTGCATATGTACATAAGCGTGTACAACAATTTCAGACAACGTTTGGTGGCTTCTACATGATGTTTTAGAGCGTAATTTGATTATGTTTCTCTGTCACTTTTCTATTATATATTTATCTATATATAAGTGTAAACAAATTTTATAAACCATATTTCAATTATTTTATATTTATTTAAAACCCTCTCAAATTAATTATAAATTATTTATATTCGGAATATAAAAGTATTGTGAATTCCTGCTGTTAAAACTAACAAATATCACGATTATTGTTATATTTTCAAAACATGATTATAACTTCTTATAAATCATTATAAATTATTTCTTATCATTTTAAAATATTTAAATGAATTATAAACCATTAAAAATTAATATTCGAATATCTACCCCTTATTAAAAATCGCTTTTGTCAATATTTGTCAATATTACATAAATGATATACTATTATCATTTATTACTTAAATCATGATCATTATATTTTAATAACTCTATTTTTAAATTTTAAACTTAATTAAATATTCCCATTTTATAGTTATAAAATTCTTGGTCGTTACAAATCTAAACTGTCATTCATTGATATCAATTTGGATTTAATATTTGCTTTATGTATCAAATACATTAATAATCATGATATCTTAGACAATTTAACATGCATGATAATTCTTATTCCTTGCAAGGAATTCATCTCACATGTTCTATATTAATTAATTTAATAAGGTGTCTTTGCATATCGATTTGGGATGATACTAATATCTTTTATACTCACCATAAAAGACATCATTTACATATCCAACACGGATTATTAAAATAACCAAGGCTAATTTTAATACAAGTACATCGTTAAAATCAGGAATGTGTTGTTTACTTACAGTTCAGAAATATGAATGTATCTTTTAACGTTCTTCCTTATGAACACATGCTTCCTCTGCATTTTGATGGATAATCAAACTATTTGATATTTCTATCAAAATATTTTTTCAATTTTGAGACTTATAAAATGATACTTTCTATCATTTCTTGGATCATATCCAACTCACAAAATCAATACCGTTCCCACCGACTTCGAGGCATTTTGGTTATTACGTGTAAACAGCTTACTCTAAATCATTGTTTAGAATTTTCTATTTCGACGCTTACATACCAAACATAAAGTCATACTAAGCAATAATTTTATGAGTAAATTTGAATTAACTTAAGAACGTTGAATATCAAATCTATCACGCTAATTTCAACAATTGAAATTTGTGACGTTATTTTTACCAATGTTGCTAATTATATTCCAGCTGCATTAGTCTTGCTCTCGAAGATACATTCATGGCAGATGGATCATATCCCTTTCGGGTAGATTTACCAAAATCATATTTTGATAATGTACTTAGAATCTATTTTGCATCTACGCATCATACGATATCATAGATTCAACACTCTTATTGGTCTATTTAAACAACCGATGATTATATATTTTCGACTTCAATAAGAAACTTGTAGTTTCTCTTCGATGTGAGGGAATATCTATTAGACGGTCTAATGTGATGCATTCATTTAGGTTACTTAATTTCATTTTATCTCATGTAATCAGTTTTATCATTGAATCGTATCCAATTCCATTTTACTATTAATAATTTCTCAAAGAAATTCTTTCATATGAAGTTGGTATTCCTTGAAATAATAATTGTTTCTTAATACAATGGAACATGTGTTCATAATCACTTTATGAATTTCCTTTTATTTAAAACTGATTTAGTTTTAGTTTACAAAACTTATGTTCAAAACATAAATATGTCATTCAATGACAGTCCTTCGTAAACTCCTTTTAGGGAGATTCATGCATGATTCCTCATGAACAAGGTGCAAACTTTCGACTCGCACAACCTACCAATTCCTTGGCCTAGGATATGTTGGGCTTTCTTATAAAGCCTTATCTTTTATGATTTTGTAAACTATTTAGATGAAATAATAACAACCTCGTGTACCACTCTTAAGTACATGACTTTATAGACAGAATTAACTCAACTTCACTCACAATTAATCATACTTTGTCCAACAAAGTTCGATCACCCCTTATCGATACATCATTATGTTTCACATGGAGGAGTGACTTTTGAGATTGAACCTTTATTCATTTTTAGGTACAGTCAGATCTCTTTCCAATATACTCACCCATTCGATGAAACCGAATCACTTCTATTGCATGTTGTTTTATTTACTTTCGTTTTATACTATATGAGTCTATCTTAGACATACTACATATGATTCAAATACACATATCCATGTTGGTGATAAATAATCGATGAATATAACAAAGTACATAGAACTGTTTTGGTATTTATAGACTTATGATTGCATATATCTATATGTATCAATTCGAAGAGTTTATCAACACCTACAATGCTTCCACTAAACAGGTGTATTGCACTTAATTGTTTGAGATATAATTAACTATTATCATATTACTCATAATCATATAATAAAAATAATTTATTAAAACCAAGGCTTAGTCTATAATTCCAATATAACTATAAAGAATATTAGATACTTTTGTATTTTCTAATGTGTCGCTTTTGTTATGAAAACAAATCCAACATTGTAGTTTTATTTCATAACGAATATTCATAATATTCATATTGAAATATAGACTTGTCCATCTTTTAGTCAATGCCAAAAAATAGTGATTATTTCATAAATAATGTTGGCTACGTTTTACAAAAACAATTTTCGTATTGGCATGCAATCACTAAGTGCTATATGGCATGCTCCCACTATTTCAGCCATTACTATAATAGCGTATTGAATTCAGAGTTCCATCATTCAATTAATATAGATTATTTACTTTATATACAGTAACTAGTTTATAGCGGAGAGTTCTTTGATCAAACATATTGAAACTTAAAGAAATAAATCTTATTAAAAACAATTTTCTATATGAAAATACATTTTGGAATAGAAATCATATTTTTTTTACAATATTAAGTATCAATTACTATTATTACTGCTCTCTTTTCTGATGTTTCATTATAAAGTAGAAGTGACTATTCATTTTCTTCTTCCCAACTGTACCTTAAATCACATTTATACATGTACACTCATTTTTCTTTCTAAATGGTCAAACCTTCAAAAAAATACCTTATTACAATGTCATAATGAACTCTTTACAAAAGCGCACTTGATTATCCTTAGCATTTAAGGACATCAAATAAGTTGCACTTCGCGTAAACTGATTAAACTGACGTTTCTGCAATCGAGTTCTTAGATCTATATTATAATTTTGGCCTTGTGTTACATTTAGTTTAATGTGATCCTTTTGTAATCAATCAAATTGAATATTTGACCTCACAATACTGTTTATTGGCATATTTCGAATGAACTAACTTCACCGAACACTCTACAAAACATGTCATTTGCATCGATTGTTTACCTCCATGTTGTTTGGTTCGACAACCAATGCAAATGCAAATGATGCAGTAGGCCTAAACTTGTTGTATCGGTTGTATAACCGAAGCAAAAAGTGCCTTTTCGCATCAGTTGTTGCTAAAAACCGAAGCAAATAGGATGTATTTTGCATCTATTGTTAGTATCAATCGATGCAAAATGGGGCTATTGGCTTAAAAAAGTTTCCTTTTTTCCATTAGTTATTACTAATAGTCGATGCAAAAAGCCGATGCAAAATAACCCTCCTCATAAATCCCAGAAAAAAAATCAACTATGCAATAATATGGATACATATCATAACAAACAATTATTGCAGGTAATTTTATAATCATTTAAAATCAAACTGGATGGCAAATATAAATTGAACACAATACCAAAATAAATATAATTCAATTATAATGTTCATAATCCATATAAAATAGTGATTCATACGTATAAATTATATCCTAAGTTACACGCTAGATATTCACATTAAGATACATGAATCATTTACAATTCTCAAAAGTTCACTTCTAATGTGAAACAAATAATTGTGCAACAACTTACATACTTACTTAACAAGATCAAAGCCAGAAATATTAGAGTAATAATCACTATGAGCAATAGCATCCAAATCAACATCAGCAGCAATAGCCTTATCTCGAGCAAGCACTTCAAGAATCAGTCTCCTTTCATCCCATTCGGTAATCCAACATAAACTTTTTAGCCAAATCTTATGGGCCTTAGCAAAGCATAATCTATCAACTCAGACCTGTTACATGTACAGACAAATATATTTAAATGACATATATTTATTAAGGAAAAGATAATATATATTTATTAAGCCTACTCATGCAATTGACTTAAATTAATAAGGAATTGTAGTTCAATCTAGTACATGATGTTAGTAGGTTACAGGGTTTCGACGGTAGATTGCTAAAACATAAAAAATTTACTTCTAGATCCTAATTTCAAACTAAATAAATTTGTAATAATGAACTGTGCTTTTATCTTTGGTTTGCTATACAAAAATATTATATAAACTGAAATGAAAGTTTGATCAAATATAGCGTATTATAAAGAAGAAAAATCCGAGTGAGTTGCAGTTCTTTTCTCCTTGGTTAAGCGTGTAGGTTTAAAACTGTAATTAGCAACATGCTTTCGTAATGCATACTTGTTTGAATGGTTCAACCAATGACTTCTGCATCATGCCAAAGTATAAAATTAACTTATACGTAATTACTTTATTTAGAGTGATTTAACATGGTGCACAATTTCTTTAATATTCGGCAAAAAAACCTAGAAAAGAATGAAATTCTATGAATTAAATGAAAGGAACTTAACCGAAACTGACCTTGTGGATTTAACATAAGATACAATTCTTTTGCCGACTGATCGTCTAACGATTGATGCTAGTAAAACGAATGGAACGGCTAGATCGCTCTCATACTCGCCTTTGAGTATCGTTCCAACTCCCTTAGCTCTCTTCACTTCTAAACTCTTTGCTATTCTTGATTTTGATGGATCACCTAAGCGTTTGCATATGATGATTCTACCTATGGATTTTGCTCTATTCAGTGAGTAATCTATGCAGAAACTAGAACATAACTAATATCTACACTTCAATAAACATTAGCATCACAAATGATTATTGTAGATTATATTCATTGACATGTCCTTGCTTTCTTTAGAGAGATTTCTAAGCTCAAAAAAAAGTATATTGGGCCCTATAAATGATGTCCTTTCTTTCCTTGTTGTCCTTGGTTTACAATCAGAGGATCTTTTCCAATTTAACCGTGGGCCGACATAGTTTAGGAGCACCAACTCTGTTAGAAAAAAATGAGTGAGGAAGTTGGAAGAGGAAGAATTTGAGTGTGTATTGAAACAAAATCCCACATCGTGGAATATTTGTTTCAATACCACCATATATACCACAACCCAATATATTAAATCAAAAGAAAAGAAGAAGGAGACATGAAAAATTATGGCAATGTAGGCTTTGAGCCTTCATATTAATATTAAAATGTCAAAGATTGGGCCTTGGGCCTTGGGGCTCTTAGGCTCTCGTGATTAGATGGGCCTGCTGCGCTAAAAGCGGCTAATTTTGAACTTCAAAATTAGACCGTTTCGCCTGTGCGCACGTGTCTGTCGGTAAAAGGTCGCAACCTTTCCAACAGTCATGACCGCTCCGAATAGGCACCTTCTCCAACCTATATATATGGATCCGTAGAACGAGATTGTACACTCCGAAATTTTTTCCCTTCTTCTTTTTGTTCCTCTTCCCCAAAGCTCTATTCTCAGATCTATAATTCCTTTGGTTCGTCGTTGCTCTGTCTGCACGCACAACATATCGGTCCGGTCCATTTCATCTAGGGAGACAAATTGCTCATATCCTTCGGTGCATATAGGGGGACAATATTGTTTCAAGGAAACAGATATTCTCTGGACTCGGACGACTAGGTAATTCTCCGCATTGTATTCAGATTCAATTGTAGCAGTTTTGTGCCGTGACAGTATTTACTAGAACTTGTCACATTTTACTCTGTCCCTGTTTTTGCAATTTAATTATGAAGATTATAAACATTTTCCTACTGTGAAAATTTCTAAACATTTTAGTAACATTATTGAAGTTACTATCAGATTCGTAACACTTCTGTATAGTTGCGTTTAACATTCTTGACACAATATTGATTGCTGTAGACGATGATGTCTCAAAATAGCAACAACAATAACACTGCACCAACGCAGACAGTGACAAACGCTCAGCCAGCGCCTCTGGTTTCAACAATGGCACTGTCTTATGGAGAAAGGCCAGAAAAATTCAACGGGACGGACTTCAAGCGTTGGCAATAGAAGATATTGTTTTATCTAACAACATTAGGCCTCGCCAAGTTTCTAACCAAAGATGCTCCTGAAGTTGGCGAACTAAAACCCGATGCAATCAAAGTGGAGGCCGCAAATTTATGAAAAAATTCGGACTTTATGTGTAAAAACTATATTCTGAATGGTCTGGATAATAGCCTTTACAATGTCTATTGTACTGTTGCAACATCCAAGAAACTCTGGACGACCTTGGACAGAAAGTACAAAACTAAAAATGCAGGCATGAAGAAATTCATCGCTGGCAAATTTCTCGACTTCAAAATGGTAGATTGAAAGACTGTGATCAACCAGACTCAAGAACTACAACTGATCATCCGTCAACTACAAGATGAAAAGATGATACTTAGCAAATCTTTCCAGGTTGCCGCAACCATTGAGAAACTTCCTCCATCGTGGAAGGACTTCAAAAATTACCTTAAGCATAAGCGTAAGGAAATGACAATGGAAGAACTCATAGTTCGTCTGCGAATTGAGGAAGATAATAGAAATTCTGAGAAAAAGATCTCTCAGAATATGGTTGCCAAAGCAAATGTCATTGAGTCAGATAAATCTAACAAGAGAAAACATGAGAATGCGCCTCAAAAATCGAAGAAGAAATTTTAGGCTTCTTGTCGTAACTATGGAAAGAAGGGGCATAAAGCAGCCGAATGTCGTGCTCCCAAAAAGAAGAAATCAGCAGCAAATATGGCTGAAGTTACAAATGGCATTTCAGATATAGATTTATGCAGTAATATCAGAATGCAACCTTGTTGGTAATTCAAAGGAATGGTTTGTAGACACAAGTGCCACTCGACACATATGTGCTAATAAGTGGATGTTTACAACTTATAAAACTGCAACTGACGATGAACAACTTTTCATGGGCAATTCATCTGCATCAAAGGTCGAAGGCAAGAAAAAAGTTGTGCTGAAACTAACTTCTGGAAAAGAGCTTACTTTGAGTGATGTTCTTCACGTTCCAGAAATCCACAAGAATTTGACATCGGGGTCCTTGCATAGCAAGCATGGTTTCAAATTAACCTTTGTATCCGATAAGTTTGTATTATCAAAGAAGGGAGCGTATGTAGGAAGAGGATATGTATGTGATGGTTTATTCAAGGCAAATGTAACAACTATTGTACCAAACATTGATATGAATAAAAGTGAATCTTCTGCTTATATTGTTGACTCTTCTAAAATATGGCATTCTAGATTAGGGCATGTGAATTTTGATACACTGCGAAAAATGATTAATCTAGAATGTATACCAAAATGTAACATAGACTCCAACTATAAATGTCAAATTTGTGCAGAAGCAAAATTGACAAGAACCTCGTTTCATCATGTTGAACGAGAAACTGAACCTCTAGACCTTATACACACTGATGTATATGATTTGAAAATGTGTCAAACTAGAGGAGGAAAAAGATATTTCATTACATTTATTGATGATTGTACTAGTTACTGCTATGTGTATCTCCTTAGAAGCAAGGATGAAGCATTTGATATGTTTAAACAGTATAAAGCAGAAGTTGAGCATCAACTCAACAGGAAAACTAAAGCTTTAAGAAGTGATAGAGGAGGAGAATATGAATTTCCTTTTGAGGAATTCTGCGCTGAGCATGACATTATACACCAAACTACAACACCATATTCACCTCAATCCAACAGTATAGCCGAACGGAAAAATAGAACTCTTAAAGAAACGATGAATGCTTTATTAATCAGTTCTGGCTTGACAGATAACTTTTGGGGAGAAGCTATTCTTTTGGCAAACCATATTTTAAATAAAATACCACGAAAGAAAACATCCAAGTCTCCTCACGAACTTTGGAAAAATAGACCGGCATCCTACAAATACTTAAAAGCGTGGGGTGTCTTGCTAAAGTAGAGATACCTAAACCAAAGAAGGTCAAGATAGGACCTAAAACAGTTGATTGTGTATTCATTGGATATGCACAAAACAGTGTTGCTTATCGATTTTTAGTACACAAATTTGAAATTGATGATATTCATGAAAATACCACCATTGAGTCGAGAAATGCAAGATTTTTTGAACATATATTCCCTTTAAAGCAGGGCACTGACAGTGATACTCATAAGAGACCAAGGGAAGATGAAATCTCCAATTCTCTTAAGGATACTAAAGATAAGCTTCAGCAAATTAGTGCTGATCAACAAGTGGAGGAACCAAGAAGAAGTAAAAGGTCTAGAACCTCAAAAACCTTTGGACCAGACTTCTATACCTTTATGTTAGAAGATGATCCATTGACATACAAATAAGCTATGTCCTCCAACGATGCTCCTTACTGGAAAGAGGATATTAACAACGAGATAGAATCCATTATGGCTAACCATACCTGGGAGTTAGTTGATTTACCTCAAGGATGCAAGACCATAGGTAATAAATGGATATTTAAAAAGAAATTGAAACCTGATGGTTCGATAGACAAGTACAAAGATCGTCTTGTAGTTCAAGGATTCAGACAAATGGAAGAACTGTACTATTTTGATACATATTCACCAGTGACGAAGATAACATCAATTAGGATGCTTATTGCAATCGCATCCATACTTGATTTAGAAATACATCAAATGGATGTAAAAACTGCATTTTTGAATAGTGACCTAGAGGAAGAAATATATATGAAGCAAAATGAAGGACTTCTGAGCTACAGAAAGGAAAATAAAATATGCAAATTAGTAAAGTCACTTTATGGCCTTAAACAAGCTCCAAAACAATGGCATGAGAATTTGATGAAACCATGTTATCAAATGGATTCACAATAAATGAATCAGATAAATGTGTCTACATGAAACACACACATTTAGGATATGTCATGGTTTGACTTTATGTTGATGACCTGTTGATCATAGGAAATAACAAGGCCATAATAACATCTACAAAGAATATGTTATCCTCTAGATTTCAATATGAAAGACCTAGGACTGGCTGGTGTGATATTGGGTGTCAAAATTTTGAGAACACCATAGGGATATGCATTATCCCAATCACATTACATCGGTAAGATACTTGAAAAATTCAAGCAATATAATATAACTATTGCAAAATCACCCGTAGATATGAAGCAAAATTGGGTAAAGAACACTGGTGATGGTATCTACCAGCTTGAATACTCTCGTATACTAGGAAGTATCATGGATGTTATGAATAGCACTAGGCCAGATATCGCATACGCTGTAAGTAAGATGAGTAGATTACCAGCAATCTTGGTAAACATCATTGGAAAGCGATAATCAGAGTCCTATGATACCTAAAGTATACGCAGAACTATGGTCTACACTATAAAAACTATCCTTCAACAGTGGAAGGATACAGTGACACCAATTGGATAACTGGATCACAAGATACAAAGTCTACAAGTGGATATGTGTTCACATTAGGAAATGGAGCAATATCATGGAAATTATCTAAACAAACTTGTATAGCTAGATCTATGATGGAATCAGAGTTTATTGCACTAGATAAGACCGCAGAAGAAGCAGACTGGCTTCGAAGTTTCTTGGAAGATATTCCAAATTGGAGCAAACCTGTGCCTCCAATATGTATGCATTGTAATAGTCAATCAGCAATTGGAAGAGCTAATAGTACAGTATGTAATGGTAAATCTAGGCATATTCGTCGTAGACATAAAACAATAAGACAACTTCTCTCTAATGGAGTTATAACTATAAACTACATAAGGTCAAAAGATAACATAGCGGATCCACTAATTAAAGGCTTGCCAAGAGAGAAATTTCAAACCTTATCGATGGGAATGGGGTTAAGGCCCATAGAATAAAAGTTTTTTTTAATGGAAACCCCACCTAGTTTACTGGAGATCCCAAGATCTAAGTTCAAAGGGACAACTAAGTTTAAGAGAAACTTAACGGCACTGTTACACACAAACCATTCCTATGATAAACTAGTGCTTTATTTGTTGGAAAATAGGATAAGTATTGATACTTTCAATGATGTCTGTACTTGAGGAATTACAAATACCCCTTATAGAATCACCTACGTAAGTGCGAAGGCGTCGCTTCAAAGAGAATTACGAGGCCAAATTCTCTAAGCACTTATGAGACCAGGCAGGTGTTCAAGGCAAAAACGAACTCATACAGAGAACGAAGGATTATAAGAAACATTTTTCGTGTGTTATCTATTGTAGAACTACACAAAAGAGTTACAGTTCAAGGACATTCTATGTCTACTGTTTCGCCCGTAATTCAAATAGGTAAACACTAGGAAAGTTCAAGGCCCCTGTGCTACTTTAATAGATACGATAAATGGTTCGTGAAACTAAGAACAACTGCTCATTCATGTGGGGGATTGTTAGAAAAAATGAATGAGGAAGTTGGAAGAGGAAGAATTTGAGTGTGTATTGAAACAATGTTCCACATCATGAAATATTTGGTTCAATACCACCATATGTACCACAACCCAATATACTAAATCAAAAGAAAAGAAGAAGAAGACATGAAAACTTGTGGCAATGTAGGCTTTAGGCCTTCATATTAATATTAAAATGTTAAAGATTGGGCCTTGGGGCTCTTGGGGTCTCGTGATTAGATGGGCCTCCGTCTGTCGCTTGGGTCTGCTGCGCTAAAACGGCTAATTTTGAATTTCAAAATTAGACTGTTGCACCTATGCGCGCGCCTGTCGATTAAAGGGTCGCAAACTTTCCAACAGTCACGACCGCTCCAAATAGGCACCTCCTCCAGCCTATATATATGGACCCGAAGAACGAGATTGTACACTCAGAAAATTTTTCCCTTCTTCTTTCTGTTCCTCTTCCCCAAAGCTTTGTTCTCCAATTATAAATTCCTTCGGTTCGTCGTTGCTCCGTCTGCACGCACAACATATCGGGGTCGGTCCGTTTCATCCTGGGTGACAAATTGCTCATATCCTTCGGTGCATATAAGGAGGCAATATTGTTTCAAGGAAACAGATATTCTCTGGACTCGGACGACTAGGTAATTTTGTGCATTGTATTCAGATTCAATTGTAGCAGTTCTGTGTCGTAACAGTATTTACTAGAACTATTCACGCTTTACTATGTTCCTGTTTTTGCAATTTAATTGTGAAGATTATAAATATTTTCCTACTGCGACAATTTCTAAACATTTTAGTAACATTATTGAAGTTACTATCAAATTCGTAACACTTCTGTGTAGTTGCGATTAACAAAACCTTCATTTCTCACCATGCTTCCTTGTTGAGATTTTGACCCATGTTCAGCAAGTTTCCCACCATAGCTTTTGCAGGTCTTGGATTTTTTTTGTTTCGTTGATCTAGGATCTTAGATGAAGATGACAAAAAAGCATTCTTACATGAACAATCTATCTGCAAATAAGATAAAATTTCATGAGGTTGGTAAATTTTGCATCAAAACAATAATTTAAGCTATTGAACTATGAATGATATACACTATCTCATGGTTAAGATGGTAAAACAAAATGCTGATATATTCCGTAAGACATTTGATAAGTAAAAAAAAAAAAAAAATTTACGAGCAAAGCTATTGTGCAGTACAGTCTGTCTCTGTCTCCCTCCCTCCCTCCCCACAAACTTTCCTCATAATCCAAACTATGAGATTACCAAGTTCAATCGATCTGCTTGCTATGATCGTAATCAAATTTATCATGTCAATCAATAGGCGGTTGTAAAATAACATGAATCCATTGGTTAGAGGTTGCAATCTAATATAAGGGTCACAAACTGCAATATTAACCTGCATACTATCAAATAAAGAACCCACCATTGACTAGAATTCATAATTGACTCTTACTGCTACAATTTAATCTTGAAGGGAACAATTAACTCTCCAGATCAAAAATAACAAGTCTGTTAGAAACAAAAATGAGACACAATTCAGCATTTATTGTGCAAAACACGTTCTTTAATGGAAATCTTCAACCATAAAAATTTCTTCCACAGCTCAAGAAGGAAAAACATATAGTGGTGATGGTCGTGTAAACAATATGATGGTTCATGCATGAAGCAATCTATATGAAAATACATGAAACATGGGGAAATATTATCCTATTAAACTTATATCCATAATAAATTGAAACTGCATCGTAAAGTTGTGTACTCCAACTCAAAATGCATCAAAATTAAAGGCATTTAAGATCGATGCAATCCAATATTAAAGATTGGTTATGTACCATAAAAAATATCTCTTAGAAAAGTAGTCAGAAATATCTCTTTGAAAACTGGCATCCACAATAAAGCTCGATAATGCGTGTAGTGTAGTAATATCTTAAATGGATCATTCATAGAATCAAACTCAATCAGACATTTGCAGCTCGAATCAGTATGACCTTGTTAAACCTAATCATAAAATTTTGCAAGTTGCCTTCCTTCAAGCATAAAAGATGGTTGTTCACTTACAAAAGTTTTATTCTTTGTACATTGCAAACATAAAATTAAATCCTAACAAGAAACCTAAGAATGTACATAAGCGGTGTGAACATTAGGGGGCCTTCAATTATCTAGCTGATTATCAATCATGGTAGGAAAAATTCAGCAAAATCCACTCCAAACAGCAAAAGTATGAATAACCAAAAAGAGAAATATCCATCAAATATATCAAGATACAATCTTCAATCTTTCTTCCCTTGAACGCTAGTTCATATCCATCTGACAAGAAAATTTCCCTTTTAAAATCAACATCGGTTGGCCTACACAAAACCCAGACCTAACCAAAGATTATAATACTGTAAAGCAATCCCAAAATCCTCCAAATCTAATCTTCTTCTTAAATCTTGTAACCTTCCTCGTCTATTAACTAAATCCAAACAAACAAAGTCAGATGAGATTTCACCCACATCGTTGGAGATCAAAATGGATTCCGTCGGAAAGACCGCTGAGTGCTTAAGGAATAAAAATACCTTGAAAATCAGAGATTAATCAAAATCTAAGGGCCCGTTTGGTTTCATTTTGTATTTTGAGTTTTGTGTTTTCAACTTGCACTAAGAAATAAAAAAAAATAAGAGAATTTTTTTATAATTCTTAGCCATTACCACGACCAACGGACAACGAAAGAGTTGGATTGTTCTCCGTGCTTTTCTTATTTCCTGAAACACGAAAAACAAAATAATCTTAGTTCCTATTTTTCATGTTAGTTTGATTTTTCAAAATTGTTTGTTTTTTAACAATACATACAACAAACATGTTTTTGTATAGACGAAAACACAAAACTAAAAACGACAAGCCAAACGAGGCCTAAGGTTTTGGTACTTGTATCCTACTGCATCTAATGGTCTTCTTCTTCTTTGATGAGTAACGACTATGTAAATTTCCTCTATTGTTATTCTCCAGCATGAAAACATTAATAAAAAGAAAGAGAGATTCTTTGCTTGCAATGAATGGATTTTGCCCGTTTTTCCTTGACCACTAAAAAATATGATTGATCTGCTACTGTCTGTTATGTGAACGACAATACTTTAGGTTATCAGAGGACCTTCTCATTTATATAGCCTAAACTGGAAGGACATGTCGAACCGTGAGCATCTCTGACACTAGGCGCGACTCGTAATACTCTTCACTATTGAGCGTCTTCAAGAATCAAATTGTAGCATCGAACTTCAGATCCTGAATCACGGGTTCATCCCAGACGCAAGCGGCATCTTCAGATCTAGGCATCACGAGCCTTTCACGTTGGCAGGTCCTTATTTCTAGGGATAGTACAACGGCGCGATGATTTTTAGAGGATGTTTTTCAAAGTTAGGAGCCATTTTCAGTTTGGCCAAGGCAGTTGATTTGGGAGATTAAACCAGATGTCGGATTCGGAAATAAAAATAAGAGGGCGGGAAAACAAGGAAACCTATTGCTATCCCAATTTTATGGTTGACCAATAGGAGTGGAATAACGATTATTAAAATACACTTTTTATTTATAAATCATTAAGGATTTTTTTTCGATTTGACCTCGTTTTAAAACTTATTATCGCAAAAAACCTCGTTTTAAAACTAATATCAAATATAATCCTGTTTTGAACAACTCAGCGGTAACAGGCCAAAATGTACTGACTTTTCAAAAGTCGTCAGTGTAATATTTTTTCCGGGGGCTTTTGAAAAAACACCGGTGTTTTTTTTTAAAAAAAAATTTACACGGGCTCCTTTTCAAAAGTCGTCAATGTATTTTTTAAAGAAAAAAAGTACACTGGAAAAATCGCCAGTGCATTTTGGCCAGCTCAGTGCTGAGCTTGACAAAACAGGGCTATATTTGATATTAGTTTTAAAACTGGGCTATTTGCGATAATAAATTTTAAAATGAGGCTAAAATGAAAAAAATCCAATTATTAATTATCAATTTTTACTTATTACTTCTTAATTATAATTAAATATCAATTATTATATACTAATTATTATGTGTATATTAATAATTATAAATTATCAGAAATAATTATTAATTATCAATTATTAAATAGTAAATTAAATATTATTATTATTTATTAAATATTAAAGTATAATAAATAAATAAAATGTTAAATATTAATAATTAATTATCCAGCGTTAATTATTAATTATTATTTGAACTAACAGTGCCACAAACACCCAAAAAAATAAGAGAGTAGAGATTAAATGAAGAAAGCAAATAAAAACTGGTAATGACAAGCATACATAAATTTATAGCAGTTTGGCAATCTTGGTCCACGTCCACTTGAATAATTTTCTTGCTTTTGCACTAGTTTTTGGGATTATAAGGAGGGATCGGCATGGATCTCAAAGTACAATGGAGTAAGAGCGTAATGGCAACGTAAAGAGATCCTTAGAATGAACCATGCCACCTGTATTTATAGGGGTAAACGATCAAATATCCGTTGATATTTCCCCTGCAGATCCTCACGATGAAGATGAAGTCCTCAAAAAAATCTCAGCCCCGAATCCCATAGGATTAGGGATTGACATCGATCCCTATGTATGCATCATAAGGTCTTGTGACTTGTTCTGTTGGCTCATCTTGATGTTGGTTTCATGTTTCTAAGGTTGTTTTGCATAGTCGCCTAGGTGTTTTTTTGGTCCAGGCGATGGATCTATAGATGGTTGAATTGTTGCCTTACGCCGCATGTGGAGATTGTCAATACGACGCATAGGACATATGACTAGTAACCACATTCTCTAAGCACTTATGAGACCACGTAGGTGTTCAAGCAAAAACGAACACATACAGAGAACAAATGATTATAAGATACATTTGTCGTGTATTATCTACTGTAGAATTACGCAGAAGACTTACAGTTCAAGGACATTCTATGTCTACTGATTCGCCTATAATTCAAATAGGTAAATACTAGGAAAGTTCAAGGCCCCTGTGCTACTTTAACCGATACGATAAATGGTTCGTGAAACTAAGAGCAACTGCTCATTCATGTGGCGGATTATTAGAAATGAATGAGTTAGTGGAGAGATTTGGGAAGAAGAAAACATTATATAAAGTCCCACATCGGGGAATATTTGTAACAATTCCTCTATATATACTACAATCCAACATAGTATATCAAACAAAAGGAGAACGAGGACAAAGTGTGGAAGGGATGAGGCAATATGTCATTTAGGCTTTCATATTAATATTAATATGTCAAAGATAAGACGTTGGGCCTTGGGGGTCTCATGATTAAATGGGTCACAGACTGCCGCATGGGCCTGCATGCGTCAAAATGACTATTTTCAATCATATGTGTCTGTTCTTTTGAACGGTAACCAGATGTGACCATTTTCTTCCATTCGCGCGCGCACAACGGTCACTGCTGTTGGTTTAAGGGTCGCAACCTTTCTAACACTCACGACCGCTCCGAATAGGCACCTCTTCCAGCCTACAGCCAGAATCCGAGAATTATTCATTCTATTCATTCTTAAATTCTGTTCCTTCTTCCTGCAATATTTCTGTTCTAGTTACTGTAATCTCTTCAGTTCGTCGACGTCCCGTCTGCGACCACCATTCTACGGGGCTGGTCCGTTTCATCATGGAAAACAAATTGCTAACGTCCGTGAACTACGTACGGCTGCAATATTGTTTCAATTAAACAGTTTCTACTGGACTCGGACGTTTTAATCGGTAATACCTTTCATGCTGATTTAGTTACGCATTTGGGTGTTACAATTTCTCAAAATTAATTGACAAATTAGTGACAATTGTTGCCGTTGCTATTTCTGCATTATTTTGTAACTGTTACTGAAGTTACAATTGGTTTCGTAACACTTTCGGTAGTTGCGAATAACATTAGCGGGGAAGATAGAAAAGTAAACAGAGAATTATACAAGGATGGGGACTCTAAGACCAATGACATGCTGATTAGTGGGCTAAGAATATGAGTTAATATTGGACATGCACGCAGCAAGTGAAAACTGAATACGAATTGTAGTGTTACCAGGATAATAGTTTTTTGCTTTCATTTCAACATGTAAAAGTGCTATTGGTTCGACTCTTAAGACTTTTAAAAAAGTAACCGGAATAGAAAAGCGGATGAAGAATTAAACAAAGATGGAGACTGTTAGGACCACTAACTTGCTGCTTGCATCTTCACATACTATAATATTCAAAATCAACCAATAAAAAAGGAAGCAATTAATAAGCTGGAAGTGACATTTTAGCACTAGGAGATTAAGGAAAGATATCATAAGAGAAATACAAAAGAAGTATTCATGAAACTGAAACGATGAAAAATATAGTAATACTTTGCACGTGGATTTACTTAATTATGAAATCCAACCGACGAGTATTCTCCAACGTAAACCCAAAAATTCAAAGACATTTTTAAAAAAAAGAAAAAACAAGACAGACGGACCAGTAAATTCCTGAATAGGGCATAGTAAAACCATCCGCTGATCCAAACATCCATAGTCTATACCTTCGGATAAAATTATATATAATAGAGAAACGCATGTTAAAAATTGAACCTAGGTTTTTTTATCAGAACCCAAACTTACGCCGCACTCGGACAAGAATTCAAAGACTTAAAAAGGACCTATTCTGCATCTGGGATGACATTAAATTCAACCAATTTCAAGCCACATAATTGAGAAAACAAAGTGAAAAATAAAGAATAAGTGTGCTTTCTCTGATATGTGCTGGCAATCCTTACCACAAATTGCAAAGGATCTCAACCGTCTGTTTCATCTGAAGGCTGATACTCTTTTTCTTTTCTTTCCTGGATCATGGGCTTTATATATTTAGCCCAAATATGTAACATATATATTTTGCACTTGTATTCATTTTGTAATCTCTCAGTTTTCATAATATCAATAAAAAGATCTTTCTTCAATACCGTGCATTTCTAACTTGGTATCGGAGCCAATTCGAGTGCTAACTGCTCAAGTTGATCATTGATCACTGTCCATCAGTAAAATATCATCATTTGGACACCTCTCATCAAAGATTCATCATCTTCTCCTTTGAGAGTTGCTGCCATCATCAAAATCAGTGCCATGCCAGTTTACAACTCTGGCTGCATCTGATTTTTTCTTAAGGCTTAGTGGTACAGAGAATTCAATTCGTTGAAAACCGATCAAGAAAATCAAGAAATAGGAATTTCAGTTGAATACAAGTATCAAGATTCAACTGAATTGTATTTTCTCTTATTCTCAATTCAAGATTTTCAAAGAAAGGATTCTGATACCTATTTCAGAGAAATCTGATTATTCATCATGAATCAAGATAGTGATACAAGTCCACAAGTGTCCAGCACAAGAGCATCCCTTGGCCAGAATCAACAAAATCCTGTCAATGATCTGATGAATGCCACCATCAAACCCTAGAGTCAATTGCTCTCAATTCAACTTGATGAATCCAATTTTCTTCTCTGGAAACTGCAAGTGGAAACATCAATTAGAGGATATGGATTAGAAGATTATATTCTTGGTACCAAAGTTATACCACCAAAGTTTATCAAAGATAATGAGGACAAATTAACCCCAAATCAAGAATACATGGCACACCAAAGGCAAGATAGTCTTGTCTGTGCATGGATGATGTCATCCATAAGTGCTTCTATCTTGCCACAACTCATAGGCTGCAAAACTGCACAAGAAGTATGGACAACCATTGAAAGAAATTTCACATCTCAGTCATCTGCAAGAATCATGCACCATAAAAGACAGTTACAGACTATCAGAAAAAATGATATGAGTATGAATGAATATCTACTCAAAATCAAAGGTTTATGTGACCAATTAGCTTCAGCAGGACATAAAGTTCCTGATTCTGATCAAGTATTGTATATAATTAGTGGGTTGGACACTGAATATGAATCAGTTGTAGCAATTATCTCTACTATGGAACCAACACCATCACTACAGTTTGTATACTCTACTCTCCTGTCACATGAAGGAAGAATTGAGCATGGGAAAACAGCAAATTCAGATATATCAGTCAATTATATATATAACAAAAGTAAACAAGGCCAAGGAAGAGGTCAGTTCAATAACTATCAGAGAGGAGGTACTTCCAGTAGAGGCAGAAGAGGTGGTAGAAGTAATAACAACAACAAAATAAGATGTCAAATTTGTGAGAGATATGGACATGGGGCAAATAAATGCTACTTCAGATTCAACAAGGACTACACACCTACTCAGCAAAATAATAATGCCAATATCAATACTATTAATATGCCCAAGGATATCAACAACAGTGACCAACCAGAGATTTTAAACACTGAAAATGCTACAACAGATGACATATGGTATCCAGATTCTGGAGCAACGAACCATGTAACCAACAATCTCAGCAATTTAAATTTGGGTAACAAAGAGTACAAAGGTATGCAAAATCTTTCTGTTGGTAATGGCAAAAATGCTCACATTACACATACTGGAAATGCAAGTTTAAATGGACCCAAGAAATTATTTCTGAAAAATTTACTAAGGGTTCCTTCAATCAAAAAAAATTTAATAAGTGTTTCCCAATTTGCAAAAGATAACAATGTCTTCTTCGAATTTTATCCTGATCATTGCATTATTAAAGATATACTGACTCAAGAAATCATTTTGCAGGGTAAAGAAATCAATGGATTATACAAATTTGATTTCTGTAACTCGAAAGTTTCTGAAAATGTAAAGAACCCCTGTGTGATGAATGTTATGAATGACAATGCATTCAATTTATGGCATTGCAAACTGGGTCATCCCAGTACAAAAATTGTAAAACATGTTTTGACTAGTAATAATATTTCCTTTAGTAATATTTCTGATTCATATATGTGCACTTCTTGCCAATTGGGAAAAAGTCACAAACTTGCATTTCCAAACTCACACACTTGCTATACAAAACCACTTGAACTAGTTGCTAGTGATTTATGGGGACCAGCATCTATTAGTTCTGATTATGGGTACAAATACTATATTTCTTTTATAGATGCATACTCAAGATTTGTATGGATTTATATGCTGAAAACCAAATCAGAGGCTAGCAATATAGTTATTCAGTTCATAAATAAGGTTGAAAATATGACTGGAAATCATGTTTGTAACTTTCAAACTGATGGTGGAAAAGAATTTTTACCACTGAAAACCTTTTTTGAAAGAAAAGGAATTAATCACAGGACAACATGTCCATACACTTCAGAGCAAAATGGAATTATTGAAAGAAAACATAGGCATATTGTTGAAACTGGTTTGACCTTGCTAGCACAAGCTTCTATGCCCTTAAAGTTTTGGCCAGAAGCATTTAATACTGCTGTTCACTTAATAAACTTGCTTCCAGCCAAAAATCTCAATCTTAAATGTCCACAAGAAGTACTAACTAAGGTCAAACCAGATTATAAACATCTAAAAATCTTTGGCTGCCAATGCTTTCCATGTTTAAGGCCATATAATACTCATAAATTAGATTTTAGATCTAAGCCATGCACATTCTTAGGATACAGTAATAAACAGAAAGGTTATAAATGTATTGATAGCAAAGGAAATATATATATTTCCAGACATGTAAGATTTAATGAACAGGTATATCCTTATAGCAATACTGCTATCAGAACCACTGAAAAAGTGAGAAATGCAAGAGTTGTCGTACCTGATTTACCTGATGGTGCTGAGGTTATACTCTCAAGTCAGCCCATGGATAAAGGCTCAAGCACCAACCCTCAACTCACAATGCCCACAGGGGAGCCAGGTCAAGAGCAAGATGACTGGGAAGATGGTAGCAATAATCAACAGGAGAACAGCTGTCAAAATGATAATCCAGATGTCAGCAATGACGCAGTGGCTTGCAACAGCCCTGATAATAATTCAAATACTACTGTCAGAAATAATATCAATATACATCCAATGCTAACTAGAGCAAAGTGTGGCATACACAAACCAAAAATTATTAACATCACTACAAATCAAATAGAACCATCCTCTTACATAGAAGCTGTTCAAAATAATAAATGGAAAGCTGCTATGGAAGAGGAGTATAATGCTCTAGTTAACAAAGGAACTTGGACTCTTGTTAAAAAACCAGAAAACAAAAACATTGTTGGATGTAGATGGACATTCAAATTAAAAAGAAATGCTGATGGTTCAATTTCTAAATATAAAGCAAGGTTAGTCGCAAAAGGATATTCACAACAGTATGGGTTTGATTTCTCTGAAACATTCTCTCCTGTTGTGAAACCATCATCTATTAGAATCATTCTAACCATTGCTTTAAACAGAAATTGGAGCATCAAGCAATTAGATGTCAACAATGCTTTTTTGAATGGTGTATTACAGGAAGAAGTATTTATGGAGCAACCAGAAGGATTCACTCACAATTCAGAAATGGTGTGCAAACTCAACAAGGCCATCTATGGCTTAAAGCAAGCACCAAGGGTCTGGTTTGACAAACTCAAGTCAACACTTGTAAAGTTTGGCTACAAACCTCTAAAATCAGACAACTCCATTTTTACTAAGATTGATAATTTAACTACCATCTACATTTTAATCTATGTTGATGATATTATTATTACAGGAAGTAATGTAACAGAAATAAAGAAAGTCACTGAACTACTCAATTCAGAGTTTTCAGTTAAGGATCTAGGTAATCTGAATTACTTTTTGGGAATTGAAGTTCAGAGACATGGAACTTCTGAAATGCATCTCAGTCAAAAAAAATATATTGCAGACATACTGTCAAGAGCAAAAATGGACAGAGCCAATTCTCTACCAACCCCTATGATTACAAACCATCAACTATCAAAGTATAAAGGAGAGGCAATTCAAAATGCAAAGCAATACAGAAGTATAGTAGGTGCACTTCAATATGTCACTATCACAAGACCAGATATATCATTTAGTGTCAACAAAGTTAGTCAATACATGCAAAATCCCCTTGACAATCATTGGAGAGCTGTCAAAAGAATTCTCAGATATCTCAAAGGGACAATAAATCATGGTCTCATACTAAAAACAAGTCAGACTCTCAACATCAATGCATTTGCAGATGCAGATTGGGGAACGGACACAGACGATCGCAAATCTACATCTGGCTACTGTATTTACTTAGGAAAAAACCCAATTTCATGGAGCGCAAAAAAACAGAATACTGTATCACGTTCTAGCACTGAAGCAGAATTCAGATGTGTTGCTAGTGCAGCAGCAGAAGTTATGTGGGTGGAATCATTTTTAAGCGAGCTTAATATTACCACTAACAAAAAGGCAACGATTTGGTGTGATAATGTAAGCACAATTTTACTATCATCCAACCCAGTTCTTCATTCCAAAACAAAACATATAGAACTGGATCTCTATTTCATAAGAGAACAGGTTATAAAGGAGAAGCTAAGAGTTGGATACATACCATCCGTTCATCAAAAAGCAGATATACTTACTAAACCACTGTCAAGGCTCAATTTTACAAGACTGAGAGACGAACTCAACGTCGACACTGCAAATCCATGCCAGAGATCTCAGAGGACCATTTACATACCAGAATAGAGCTAGCGCAATCTTTTCTTTTCTCCTGTTGAGAATTGCTGAATCTCGCCTTCAATTCATGCAGCCGCCATGTTTTATTTTTCGTCACAAACCCTAACCTAAATCGGGTTTGAAGGGGGGAGTGAAAAATAAAGAATAAGTGTGCTTTCTCTGATATGTGCTGGCAATCCTTACCACAAATTGCAAAGGATCTCAACCGTCTGTTTCATCTGAAGGCTGATACTCTTTTTCTTTTCTTTCCTGGATCATGGGCTTTATATATTTAGCCCAAATATGTAACATATATATTTTGCACTTGTATTCATTTTGTAATCTCTCAGTTTTCATAATATCAATAAAAAGATCTTTCTTCAATACCGTGCATTTCTAACTAACAATCAAGAAATTAATATGCGCTTTTACCAATTCTTAGGCAATTCAATGCAAACCAAAATCAACTCAACTACCGTATTTATATTCTTGACAATCCACAATAGCATTTTGGAAGCAATAACTAACCAAATCAAAACTTCAGAGCCATGGCAAAATTGAGTGTTCTTCATGTAGTTTCTACCATGTTTATGGTGTTGGTATTAATTCATTGTAATAATGGTGGGAGGCTTCCTCCTCGACCTCCCACTCCTTTACGTGCATCAACACATAATTGGTCAGTACGAGTTCCTCCTCCACCACCACTTCCATCTTCATCCCTCTCTTCGCTTCAATGGAGTTCTACATCTACTGCAGCAACTGCTCAAGTTCCTAGGAAGATACATAATTAGTTTGGTATGCTATATAAGTGCCTACGTAGCTAGAATAATATCATGAAGTTTCTAATAGTTCACTTTTTTATTTTGTAAGATTATCTTCTTTCTGTCTATGTACTTGGTTTTTTTATTTATGGAGTATAATTTTGAAATATTTGTAGCAATTCAATAAAAACGAACTGGTGATGTTTTCTTTTTTGGAATATCTTGTTTATATAATTGTGTGTAACGGAAGATAGATCGGTAAAATTTAATTTTCCATTTGAGGAGTATAATGTTGAAATATCTGTAATAATTTCATGAAACTGAACTGGTAATAGGAGGCAGGTACGCATTCAAAGATGATATGAGCTGTTAAAGTATGTCCACTGATTATCCCGTGCTGAGGCATGGATTTATTGTGGATTTGGATTAACGGTTTTATATTAGAGCAATCTGATTTGTTCCATTTGTTAGTGAATGGTTCAGAACAATTGGTTGACTGTTATATTTAGTTTGGTAATTCATACAAAACTAGAAAGAAGAAGATCCTGTGTAGTAAATATCAACGCATGCATGCACAATTTTTCTTTTCACTCTGCACCCGTAGTTATTATTATTATTACTAGTCCTGTGGCACACGTTTCACATGTACAATGGAAAATATATAGGCCCAAACACATTCAATGCCGCCGATAAAAAAATTATGTTTTTGTTACCCCAAAATTTAATAAACAAAATACACTTTAAATGTATGAAACAAAATATAAATTCTATGATAGAAAGTTAACATTAATTACAAAATACTAGACAAATCATTTAGATCACATAATAAAAAATGTCAGCTTGATACGAAAATACATAAATAGACATTAACGGAAGCAACTTCTTTTGCATTTTTTAAGACAAACTCATCTATTATCTCTTCATAGTTAAGCATATCCAATTACTCATTTTCAATTGAAATCATAACTAATTCACTTAATCTCCCTTGCCACACGGTAGTTCGCAGATATGTTTTAATTAATTTCAATTTTGAAAAGGTTCTTTCCGCCGAAACAACCGTAACTGGAATAGTCAATAGGATTCAATAAGCAATCCAAACATTGAGAAATCCACTTACATTTCGATAAAATCTCAAGAAATTAAGAATAACAATTGATGTAGTAATTTCCGATGGTAGAATTCCTTTTAATTGTTGAAGCTCGTAAAACAACTCATCACCACAAATATCTTTCTCTTCTTCATGTGTCAAAAAATCGTCCAAATTCATGCAATAGTCCTTCAATTTATCATCATCAATATTTTTGAATTTCAAATTTAGCAAAAAGCCAAAAGTTCTTTCATAATGTTTAAATTGCTCAAACCGATCTCTAAGCGAAGTTAAAGCTTGATCCATTATATGTAGAAAAAAGTAACTCTAAAAGTTTCCTTTGGAGATTGTCTATTATAATTCTCTACGATGTCTTCATCAAATCGCTTTTTTCTATGCCAATTCTCTTTTCAAAAAATTTAGTATCAATGCCAACATCATTTGCAATTTCTTCAGCCTCATCCATCATGGGTTCAAATCCATCTTCTTTAAGTTTTTCAAAAAAGGTTACCAGCTCTTTAATTTTGGAGATTGCATCTTCAATATGCATTTCCTCTCGTTGAAGTATTTTATTTACTCGATTAATATTGTCTAACACCTTATACCAAATACACAAGCTAATTAGAAACTCAAAATTTTTCAAAGCATTATGGCACAATCATTTTGCCTTCATCATCACAACGTCCTCTTTAGAGTTATTTGCAATATAAATCAAAGCATCTCTTAGTTCTGATGATTGAAATCTTATTGCTTTAACACTTTCAATATGACTTTCCCAACGGGTTGCAGATAATGGTTTTGGAGTCAAACCATTCACATGGCTTCGCAGTATTTTCCACCGATGAGTTGAGCCTGAAAATAAAGTATAAATCTTTTGTACATACACAAAAAAGTTTCTGGCTTTCATACATGATTTCGCCATATCATATAATGTAAGATTTAGACTATGACATCCACATGAAATGTAGAAAGCTCTAGGATTTACATCAAGTAGTCTTTTTTGCACCCCTTGATGTTTACCTATTACAAATTCAATAAAATTAGTTAACATAATAGTCAATATTTTAAAATCAAGTTTAAGAGTATTATGTTAAATTTAATAATTTATCTTTCATATTCGAACCATTATCGTACCATTGTCCTCTCACATCATTAATATCAAGTTTAAGATTATCCAAAACATTTTCAAGTTCTTTAAAAAGACCAAGTCCCGATGTATCGTCGAGGGTTGTGAGTCCAAGAAAGTATTCTTCCACATTGTTATCACTTGCATTGTCAACATTCACACATCTTATAATAATAGACATTTGCTCCTTATGACTTAAATCTGGAGTGCAATGGAGTAATATTTTGCTTTCCTTATTTTTGCAAGCATTGTTATTTTAATCTTGTTGGCCGACAAACTTATCAATTCATTTTGAATTTTATGGCTAAGATAATGATGATTTATTTCGTTGTTTACCGCACGTCTAAGATGGTCTTCCATGATTGGATCAAATTTGGCCACAAATTCTGTAAGTTGACAGAAAAGCCCACTACTTTTCTCATAAATCTTCTCTTTTGATCCACGAAATGGCAAGTTATTTCTAGAAAGTGTTTTGACAACGCCAGTTATACGCACGAGTACTTTTTTCCAACATTGTCTTTCTTGGCCAATTTGTGTTTCCATTCCTTTATCGATTGTTTCTTTTGTTGAAGTCCCTTATGCAAATCAATCCATTATATAAGATTTGCATTGTGCGATGGATTACTTTCATGCTCTCTTAGCTTTTTAGATAAATTATGCCAATCATTACATCCTTCACCGGCCAATTGAGATACCTTTTGTGTATGCTTGAAAAGTTTACAACAAAAATAATAAACTTTATCACATTCATTTGAATATACAAGCCATTTTCTTTCATGCTCTTCTTTACGTGGATAGCCGCGAATATTATGTTTAGAAGAAAAATGTCTACCATCAATCTTGCTTCTTGGAAATGCATAATTTTCTTTTAAAATCTTAATCAGACCATGGTGAATTAGCATAATTCTTTTGGTATCACTGATTACTCCCATAATCCCGGATCATAATTAACATCAATGGCTTTTTCAAGATCAATTGTGGTTGCACCATTACTGTCTTCATCAAAAGAATTGCCAACATCTTTGTTATGTTCATCCTCCATAACTTCTACAGTATGTTGATTATCAATTTGTACATCAACATTTTCATTTATAGGCTCTTCATCATTATCAATATCAATATTTATATTCTCATCCACCTCCCAATTGGTTTCTTCAATTTGACTTGAAGTCTGGATTTTTTTATTTCTTACTTGAAATTGTAAACGTTTATAAAACGTTTGTATAATCAAATAAGATGAAAAAGATAATTCATATTATTCAGCAAGACGGCTGAGCAAACAAATATAGATTACATTAGGGTTACATAGATAGGTTTATATAGATAGAAAACATAAACAATAAAAAGGCTAAAAAGCCCAACCCAGACAGTAAATGGATCAATATGCTAACATCCCCCCTCAAACACGCGATGGTACGGCAAGAAGCATCGAGAGTTTGCCAATGAAAAATCTATGACATTCAATAGTGTGAGCCTTCGTGAAGAAATCAACAAGTTGCGTCGATGATGAAGTAAAAGGCAGAGAAATAGTTCCATGCAGCAAGTGTTACCGAGTGAAATGACAGTCAATCTCAATATGTTTGGTGCGCTCATGAAAAACAGTATTGTGAGCAATTTGAATAGCGCTCTTATTGTCATAATACATAGGAGTGGGAGAAGAAATCGAAACACCCATATCCTCCAACAGCCAACGTAACCAAATAATCTCAGATGTAGTGGAGGCCATAGCACGATACTCTGCCTCAGTGAAGACCGAGAAACAACATCCTGTTTCTTGCTCTTCCATGAAATAAGGGAATCACCTAAAAATATACAAAAGTCAGTTATGGATTTTCTATCCGTTGACTCACCAGCCCAATCTGCATCAGAGAAGGCACGAAGCTCCAAAGATGAGGTCGATGGGAACAAAAGACTCTGATAAAGTGTTCCTTGCAAGTAACGAAGAATGCGCATAACAGCAGCCCAATGAACAGAGGTAGGGGAAGATACGAACTGACTAACAATGTGAACAGAATAGGCAATATCTGGATGAGTGATGGTCAGATATACAAGGCAACCAACAATAGAACGATATAAAGTGGGATTAGAAAGAGGACTCCCATCGGTCGGAGTATATCGGGCATTTACCTCAAGTGGTGAAGCAACATGACGTGTATCAGTAAGACCAGCACAATGAATAATGTCAGTAGTGTATTTGGACTGGGAAAGAAGATAGCCTTTTTCTGAGGAAGCTATTTCAATCCCTAAAATATAACGTAGATGACCCAAATCCTTCATATCAAAACAACGAGACAATGTGGCTTTAATACTCACTATACCATTACTGTCATCACCTGTAATGATCATATCATCTACATATAGTAGAAGAAGAATACGACCTGTAGAAGTCAATCTGACAAAAAGTGCTGAATCATGGGGACTAGAGGTAAAACCAAGTGATGTAACTACATTCGAAAATCTCTCATACCAAGCACGTGGTGCTTGCTTAAGGCCATATAGAGCTTTCTTAAGCCTACAAACCTGACCTGGAGCATGAGAAACACCGGGTGGAGCAACCATGTAAACTTCTTCCTTAAGATCTCCATTAAAAAAAGCATTTTTAACATCCATTTGAGAGATGTCCCACTTACGACTGGACGCAACAACAGTAAGAACCCGAACAGATGTCATCTTAGCCACAGGAGAAAATGTTTCCTCATAATCCATGCCATACTCTTGGGCAAATCCTTTAGCAACTAAACGAGCTTTGTATCGCTCAGTAGAACCATCTGACTTGGTTTTAATCTTATACACTCATCGACAACCAATAGTTTTCTTCCTAGTAGGAAGGTATACAAGATCCCAAGTACCAGTTTTGTCTAAAGCAGACATTTCCTCACACATAGCACGTTGCCACACAGGAGAACGAACAGCCTCCGAGTAAGAAGAAGGCTCATAGAAAGTGTCAATGGAAACAAGAAATGAAGCAAAAGCCCAAGAGTAACAAGAGTAAGCAAAATCAGATAATTGAGTAGATTTACGTGTGCGAGTGGGATAGCGAGGTTGAACAGGATCGGTCATCACAGGAGGTGTTTGAACAGTCTAGTAGCAGGGGATAAAGTGTCACCTGCAGAAGAAGGAGGAACAGAGTGTATGGATAACAGAGTATCAATGATAAGAGGTGGTGAATCAGAGGAGTTATCAGCAGGAAATGGATCAATGTGAATAAAATCAGACTTAGTCATACTATGAGAACTAGCTGGAATAGAGTAGAAGGGAATATGTTCAATAAAGGAAACATGACGAGAAACATATAGTTTATTTGAATAAGGATCATAACAACGATAGCCTTTTTGGCCAATACCATACCCAAGAAAAACACATATAGCAACATGTGAAGATAATTTTGTACGTTCTACGTTTGGACGAAGAACAAAACAAGTGGAACCAAACACTTTTAGGTGAGAGTAATCAGGAGTTTGACCAAACAACTTGGCATGAGGAGAAATACCAGAGTTATGAGAAATCGGGATCTTATTAATAAGATAAACGGAAGTGAGAACAGCTTCTCCCCAAAATTCTTTTGGAACGCTAGTTGAAAGAATCATAGAACGGGCAGTTTCAACAATGTGTTTATGTTTTCTTTCAGCAACACCATTTTGTTGCGGGGTATCAGTGCAGGAAGTCTGATGCAAAGTACCATCAACCGTGAATATGTTAGAAAGGTCTCCCTTAGTATATTCCCCCCCCTAAATCAGAACAAAAGCATTTAACAATAGCAGAGTGTTGTGTTTTAACATAAGCTTGAAAGGCAGTATATATATCAATAAACTCAGAACGACGTTTCATCAGATAAACCCAACAATAACGAGTATAGTCATCGATAAAAGAGACATAATATATGCACCCACCTTTTGTGGGAATGGGTGCTGGACCCCAAACATCAGAATGAACTAAATCAAAAGGTGCAGTGAAAGTAGAAACACTTTGATTAAAGGGAAAAGCAGAAAATTTTTCAAGTTTACAACCACTACAATCTGAAATATCATGAGAACGTAAATCTCCCAAAACACCAGAATTACACAAGAATTTAAGACGAGAGCCTGAAATATGACCAAGTCCAGAATGCCACAAATAAAACTTAGAAGACAATGGAGTTAAATGAAAAGAAGAAAGGTCAATACTAGCAGCAGCGGCATGACTTGGAATGTGCAAGTCATCCAAAACATAGAGACCGCCCTGCCTACGGCCTGTCCCAATCAACTTCTTAGAGTTGGGATCCTGCACAGAGCAAGTGGTAGAAGAAAAATGAACAAGATATCCAAGATCACAAAGTTGTCCGACCGACACAAGATTCATAGTTAATTTAGGAATACAATAAACATTTGGGAGGGAAACGTGTGTGGTTTGAATTGTACCGATTCCTGTTAATGGCAAAGGTGTGCCATCAGCAGTCAAAATAGAAGGTGAGCGAGAATCAAAAGACAGATATAAATGATGAACAATCATGGGACATATGATATGAGGCACCAGAATCCAAAATCCACAAAGGAGAATTCAAACCTGATATGGAGGGAGCTGAAATGGCAAAGTGCTGAGATTGAGGAGCAGTCATGTTTTGAGACAAAGACTGGCTAGCAAGGAACTTCTGAAATTGTTCTGCAAGAGGGTTTCGGGTTGATCAATAGGCTAGGGTTTCAGGACAGGGAGATCGGCAGGCTAGGGTTTCGGGGTTCTAGGGTTTGGAGCAGGTGATGATACCAGGCTAGGGTTTCGGGTTGAGGCAGGAAGACAAGACAGCGATGAGGCAGCGACGAGGCAGCAGGCAGAAACAAGAACGAGGCTCTGATACCATGTAAACGTTTGTAAAATCAAATAAGAAGAAAAAGATAATTCATATTATTCAGCAAGACGGCTGAGCAAACAAAGATAGATTATATTAGGGTTACAGAGATAGGTTTATATAGATATAAAACATAAACAATAAAAAGGCTAAAAAGCCCAACCCAGATAGGAAATGGATCAATATGCTAACAGAAATAAATTTAATATTGAGCCAACTAATGACTTTGTTTCTTCATCTCTTCCTTCGATTCCTATCTCAAATTGTGATATAACACAATATTAATATAGCAAATTTCAATTGTGTATTATTTATGTCTTAATTGCATAAGACAATAATTCAAATGTTTTGAATAAAATTTTCATTAATTATTTTGAATGATTTTTTTTTTAAAACAATCAATTGTTAACTAGCTAATTAGTAATTAACATAAAATAGCACAAAATAAATTATTAAGTAGCTAGCCTGAATGATGGGGCCTGCGCTGCTGTGGCATGGGTTCGGGTGCTTTGCACCCGAAATTTTTTTTCTTTGAGCCTTTAATTTTGTAATATGGATCGAACTCGAAAAAAATTATTTTTTCAGAATTTGTAATGCACCCGAATAAAGTTTTGTTAACATTTAACAGCCAATTCTTATGCAATTATACACAAATTAGTGAAATGACAAATCAAAAAATTAATTTAGGGATTAGGGCATTTGATTTCTCTTAAGTTAACTTAGTCTAGGATCTAGAAGAAAACAATAAACTAGCATATAAATATAATCCAATGGACGATCAATTGTTTTCAATTTGTTATATCAGTGAATTAACAAACTTAGTCTCGATCAATTGTTTCAGCTTAAAGGATTACGGTAAACTAAATCCTAAAGAATTACTTTAAATTAACAAAGAATTGTTTGCGACTTTCATTGTTCTTCATATTTCAGAAACTAACAAAGTTATCAAAATCGGTATTCGATCAACAAACAATCAATACCCCATAAACTGATAATTGATAAACATAAACTCACATAATTTAGAAATTAGGATTTGGGAATTAGGGCAGGAGACAAATTGGCCTGACACAATTGACGACGAGCCAGCGCAGCGTTGGACACCGGGACGAGGCAGTGACGACGGACTTGAGGATTGAGGGCCCAAGACGAAGCTGATCTGTTAGTTGAACGGAATTCGGTGTTAATTGCGGATTCGCCTTTTGCAGTGGAGAATACGAGAATCGATTTTTTTCTGCTTTGTTGCCCCTGCGTGAAGTATTGCCCTAGGAAAATGTATCACATGCCTATGTCATGGGCCGAGCCTGATATCGTGTGTCTTGAATGAGAGACAGAATATTTAGTAAAAAAAACATTTGTTTTGCAAGGCCAAATATTTAAATATATAATGATAGTGTAATAAACATTTATTCCTCTTTCTACCAATAACATTTAATAAAAAAAACATAAAAGGAACTAAATATAAAATAATATTCAACATTTTACACACAAGTAGGTTCTTGTTACCTATTAATTTCACCAAGTTCAAACACCTCTTGACAAGCAATATATAGTTGATCTTAGTCGAATACGTTTTTGGGTAAATAAATACCTACATGTGGTTTTGTTTGCCCTTAAGCTTTATTAATAGTTATGGTCACTCCGTCAAAGTTGTAATAAAGGTTTTAACCACCGTTCGGTGTAATGAAGATGTTATTTTATAACTATTTGCACATTGCAGCTGCAATAAAGGTCTTTAATAACTTTCGGTTCTTGACCGTTGTAAATGGTAATTTATAACAATTTTTCAAATTTTGGAAATTTTATAGAATTTCGTTAGTTTTAATTTTTTTTAACCAATTAAAGAATTAACTAATTAATAGCATGCAAAGAAATCAATAAACATACTTTAAAAGAAAGGTGGATATTTAACAATTAATTCGATATAACCAACTTAATGACGTCCATGAACGGTTAACGTGTTATATTAATTTAGTTACCTTTGATAGATCCTCTTTGTTACAAAATTTTAATTCTATGCGCTCCTTCATCTTTGACAAACTTTTTAAACCAATTCACTACTAGAACGACCACATTTGATAACAACAAGAGATGACATTTAAAAATAATGTAATGCTAAGGATGTCGTTGATTCGACAATGGTTCCCTAAAGAGGTGTTAAACCGCCACGTCCTGCTTGGTCAACCGTTCTACCCTGCTCGAGTTGGTTAAACTACCTGTAGAGTATAGCAGTTTATGATTTATGTTTGATGGTAATAAACACACACACATATATTAAATGTGTTTGTTACAGTCCTATTGTAAAATCACAGATAAAAGTAAACAGATGAAATTTTTATTTTAACAAATAGTTTATTTCAATACAATTTCAATAGTACACACACTTACAATAATAGTTCCCACAATAATTTAAATACAATATTCATATATAACAATATTTTACACTTTCGTATACAACAGTACATTTCCACTGTTATACATAACACATTTTCAAATACTGTCACTTCTAACCTCACTCACCCGAATTCGATTTGTTATCCTCTTTCTCCAATTGTCTTTTCTTTAATCATTTGCTTTTCCTGTCAAATAACAACACAGTAAAAGCAAAAAGAAACAGATTTAAACTACAAAAATATGCATATTTTTGAACTCGACATTTCCTCAGTCTATTGGTTTTATTCTTTTCATATTTTGATAGGCACCAAAATAATCAATCATGTACACGAGCAAACTACGATATACACTGTGAATCATTATACATGCCATAAGGCCGAGTACATACACAAAACACATTTGCACCAATTCAATTTCAGCTGCAAGTGCAAGGTCAAGCTCAATGGCTCCACACAAGTTCACAAGCAAAGTATAATATCAAAAAGATGCAACCAGGTCAGGCACAAACATGCAGTTCAATGGAAAGTGCATAGGGTCAAGTACACAAGCTAATGCACAGAAAAACACACATGAAGAGGCGGGCCAGAATGCAAGCAACACAAAGGATGTGACAATTTCAGCAAGCTAAAAGTGCCTAGGGTAAATAAAGTGCTGTCACAATTAGACCACGCAAAGCAACATAAGGCAAGCAGGAGAAACACATACGAGTACTAAAGACAAGCAACATAGGCAAGTGCTACCAGAAAGTAAGAAGAAGCACAAGCGTCTCAACACAAGTCGAGAGCAGGTGAAAACAAGAAAGCAGATTTCATGTGCACAACAATAAGAGGAAATGCATACAAGGACAATCAACATCACACTGATAACATACCAAGATCAAGTTCAGTCAAATTTTTCCCATCAAACTCTCAAAACCAAGACTATACATCCTGTAACCATCATCTCAACAAGAGAAGAACCAATGATCCAGAGCATCACAACTTCACAGCATACTTGATATATCTCCATAGTCCAACAAATTCCAGCCATCATAGTTTTGCAGCAACAACACAAAGTATAGGTAAATCGGAAGTCAAATTTTTAAAAACACTACAAACAAGAATAAATTCAAATTCAAAGTTGGACACTATCAAAAGGGAGAAAATCATATTCGCATGTTGCCGATGTCAAAGCCGAAGTCAAAATAATTTTGAAATATATCAAAAGAGGAACAAGTCAGAGATCACAAGAATGTGCAAAGAAATCAGCAGCCAAGACTCAAACTTGAAATATTTAAAGCCGAAAATCAAAACAAATATCAATCGGGATGGTGGCACGATGATGAAATAAGGTTTTAGTGACCAGTCTTGTTGGCATTGGTTCTTGGAATCATATGCTGACCTGGGTGGATCGGGTGCTACTGCACCCGGGGGAAACGTAGCAGGGAACTCTAGCAAGGGTCTGGATGCAGTGGCGGAGCTTCAGATCGACGGAGTTGGTGAAGCGTAGAATTTTTTGTGGTATCGTTTGGTTTCAGGGGGTAGTTGATCAAGCTCGATCTCGATTTCGAGTTCGATTCAAAGCTTAGGTGGTCAGGATCGATGGAGGAAGTCAACGATGACTTGCTGGCTACGGCGATGATGATCGAAGCGAGGCGAAGTGATTGTGCACGTGCACGAGTTACCAATTGTGTCAGATGGTCTCAGTGCTGGGTGGTCTCGAAGTTGATATCGGGTAAGTGATGAAATAGCTCGAAGATGTTTGCGAGTGTTTAAAATATATACTAGGTTTTTTAATTTGAACTAAAACATGGTTTTAAAAAGAAAAAGGAAGGAAGTGGAAGAAGTAGCCCGAGGAGGAGCTCGGGGAAATGGGATTGGGTCTCGGGTTGATACCCGAAGTGGTTTTGGGTTAGGTTGAAAACACTAACCAAATTTTGTATATTTTAAATGAAACATGTTTTAAAATAAATCAAACCAAGTTTTCTTAAACAGGTTTTCAAACTTAAATTTTAAATTCAATGTGATTTGAAATAATCTGATTTGGTTTTGAAAACAAATTTTATGTTAGATTAATTATTTAATTTGATCTCTAAGAGTTTTTTAAAATATAATTTAATAATGTAATTCGATGGGTGATTAAGATTAGTGTGCTAAGTGTTAATTAAAAGGTCATGAGTAATTTCTTAATGTAATTAATTTAAAAGATGATGATAGTTAATTAATGGTTGATTAATGTGATTACTTAAAAGATATTTAATAATTAATGATTGACTTATTAGTAAACTATAAAGGTTGATTAATTAATGATAAGTAATTAAAGGGTAATTAATTTCTTAAAGATAATTACTTAATTAGAAGTAATTAATTAATGAGTAGTTAATTAATCAAGTGATTAAATGGTAATTACTCAATGTAATTAATTTGTGTTTTATTAATATAAGTGATTAGGATTATCACTTATTGTAATTAATTTGAGGATAATTAATTAATGATTAAAAATTGATTAATCAAGTGATTCAAGAATAATTAATTAAAGGATAATTAATTTATGAGAATAATTAATTAAGGTAATTAATTTAAGGATAAGTAATTAATTAAAGGTTAATTAATTAATGAATGTAATTAAGAAATGATAATTAATTGAGGATTAATTAATTAATGTAATTAATTAAGGATAATTAGTTAAAGGATAATTAAATAATTGAAGGTTATTTATTTAATGATTAAAGCTTAATTGATTTATTAATTAAGGCTGATCAATTAATAATTAAAGGATTAATTAATTTATTAGTTAATGCTAATTAATGAATGATTAAAGGATAAATAATTAAAATGGTTTGTAATTAACTAATGTTAATTAATCAGGATTAGTAATTTATTTATAAGTAATTAATCTGGTTTAAATTAATCAGATGATTAATTGATCTTACTTATGAATGTTTGGGTTGTATTGAATGCTTTGAATTGTATGTTATCTTTGATATGTGATATTCTGTGATGTAAATTGTTTGAATTGAGCTATGTGTAATTTATTTATTTGTGATAAATTTACACATTTATCAGTGAATTTGTGAATGAATACCGCTTATCGATATTGTTGTGCCTGAATTGATGATGGTTGTGATATGTTATTATTGTTTGTAAAACCCTTGGACTACACCACACACACAAATATGGATTTCAAGGGAAATCGGTTAAGTCACAAATATTTTGAATATAATATTATTTTATCCGAAATGGTTTTAAAAGTTGAATTTTGAAATCCAAATGGTTTTGGAAATGGAATTGGGTGGAATATGGAAAGCTTTTGGAAAGGAAGTTTTGAAATTGAAATGTAGTTTGAATATAATATATCTTGTTTAAGTTTTGAAATTATTTTGGAAACTATGGTTAGAAAGGGTATACTAGTTATACAATATAATATATATAGATTTCAAACCATTTTGAAGTATATTGAATAAATTATTTTGGGAATTGGAATTTAATTCAAATAGAGCTTGCCAGATGCGGTAGTTCACTGATTTTCCAATGTATACTTTAAAAGGCTATAACTTGAGTAAAGTGAATCGGATTTTCCCGAAACGAAAAACATTTGTTTTCGAATGATAATAGCATTTATATAAAGGAAAGAATTTCCAGTTTTGTTGAAAGAATTTCAAATTTGAAACTGAAATAATCTTGAAAGCTATAAATGAATCTGTATGAAAGGTTGGTGAATCTTGTTTTCAAAAGGAAGAGGATCTTAAAGGTGTATCTTTTGTATAAAAGATTTGAAATGGAAATAGTTTTGAAAGCTATGAATGAATCTTTGTGAAAGATTGGTGAACTTTGTTTTCAAATTCAAAGTGATCTTAAAAGGGTGAATCTTTTGTTCAAAGAATTAAAGTGGAAATTTGTTTAGACCATTTGAAAGAAAGTTTTGGGGTAAAAGTTGTGACTTAACTAAGATCCCAATATATCCATATGGTTTTTAAAATTTGCGCTCATTATTCGGTTTAGCCGGGAGAGAAGTTTATGTCATATAACCCATTCCAAATAATGATATGATGAAATGGATAGCATTTGAAGACCGACGGTGAAGAATGGGTATTTTCGAGATGAAAGGACTACTTGTCGAATATCTCTGCACTGAGTCGTGCTGATATAGAGATCTCCATATGTGATGGGGAGTCCGATCGGGATTGTGAATACTCGGATTGCAAGGGCTTCTTTGAAGTGCCTTCGGTTTCGTTCGATCCCAGAACGGACATGTATGGATGTATGTCTGACATTATACTTTGAGATGTAAAGCCGGTTTCTATCAGATACATTTCTGTTTGGTGGCGGAGAATTTATTCTCCTAGCTTAACATCCTTCTTTGAGACGTACGAGCTCAGAGGTTATGCATTGATATTTAGTAGCGATACATTCCTAATTTGGTAATGTGGCATGCTGAGTGCTATCGATCAATTATTGATCAAAGCATGGCTACTATGAAAAGTGTAGCTTTATGGGACGAGACTTCATCAGGACCTCACAATCCGAAAATGGTCGAAACAAGAAGGATGCGGCAAGGTTATCGGGGGTCGCGCCCCTTAGGATATGTCCATTTGTAATTAATTAATGTTAATTAACCAGGATTAGTAATTTATACATAAGTAATTAATATGGTTTAAATTAATCAGATGATTAATTGATCTTACTTACGGATGTTTGGATTGTATTGAATGCTTTAAATTGTATGTTATCTCTGATCTGTGATATTATGTGATGTAAATTATTTGAATTGAGCTGTGTGTAATTTATCTATCTGTGATAAATTAAAATATTTATCTGTGAATCTGTGAAAGAAGATAAGCGTTAATGGATGATACCGCTTATCAATATTGTTGTGCTTGAATTGTTGATGGTTGTGATATGTTATTATTGTTTGTAAAACCCCTAGAGTACCCCACACACAAATATGGATTTCACGGGAAATCGGTTAAGTCGTAGATATTTTGAATGTAATATTATTTTACCCAAAATGGTTTTAAAAGTTGAATTTTGAAATCCAAATGGTTTTGAAAATGGAATTGGGTGGAATATGGAAAGCTTTTGGAAAGGAAGTTTTGAAATTGAAATGTAGTTTGAATATAATTTATCTTGTTTAAGTTTTGAAATTATTTTGGAAACTATGATTTGAAAGGATATACTAGTTATGCAATATAATATACATACATACATACATACATACATATATATAAATTTTAAACCATTTTGAAGTATATTGAATAAATTACTTTAGGAATTTGAATTTAATTCAAATAGAGCTTGCCAGATAAGGCAGTTCACCGATTTTCCAATGTATACTTTAAAAGGCTATAACTTTAGTAAAGTGAATCGGATTTTCCCGAAACGAAAAACATTTGTTTTCGAATGATAATAGCTTTTATTTAAAGGAGAGAATTTTCAATTTTGTTAAAAGAATTTCAAATTTGAAATTGAAATAGTTTTGAAAGCTATAAATGAATCTTTGTGAAAGGTTGGTGAATCTTGTTTTCAAAAGGAAGAGGATCTTAAAGGTGTATCTTTTGTATAAAAGATTTGAAATGGAAATTGTTTTGAATGCTATGAATGAATCTTTGTGAAAGATTGGTGAACTTTGTTATCAAATTGAAAGTGATCTTAAAAGAGTGAATCTTTTGTTTAAAAGATTAAAGTGGAAATTTGTTTAGACCATTTGAAAGAATGGTTTTGGGGTAAAAGTTGTGACTTACTAAGATCCCAATATATCCATATGGTTTTTAAAATTTGCACTCTTTATTCGGTTTAGCCGGGAGAGGACTTTATGTCATACAACCTATTCCGAATAATGATACGATGAAAAGATAGCATTTGAAGACCGATGGTGAAGACCGGGTATTTTCGAGAACGAAAGGATAACCTATCGAATGATTCTACTGTAATATCCCAAAATTTATGGCAATATAAATTTAATAATCTGTGTTTAAAATTAAATTAATTTGATAACTTTTGTTAATAAATTTAAATTGATTCAATAATATTCTTTAATAAATAATTAATTAGTGAATTTATTTTTAATAAGCTAATAAATTATTTTCCATTTGTAATGTGTGTGTGTGTGTGTGTGTGTATATATATATTTTAAATAGATAAATTTGGTTTTAAATTAAATTGATATAGCATATTTTCTAATTTTAATTTTTTGAAATTGGAAAATTATGATTTATTATTGAATTAAGCTTTTCAAAACTATTTAATACAATAACTATATGATTATAAATATATTAGACAAATGTTTTATTTGTTTAAAATATATTTTGACTTAAGCTGTATATTAAAATAAGTTATAAAAATGTTTGTTTTATTCTTTTTAAAATATTGATTAATAATTATGATTTGTAAATTAGAAATGAAAATTTAAAATAAAATTTATAAATGAAACATTTATTTCATTTAAATAACAAATAATTTACAACCTCTTTTATAAATTTATTTTAAATGATTAAAAATATTATTTTCAAATGATTGTTATATGTATTGTTTTTATTTATAAATATAATGGTTTATTTCTTTAAAAACATAGTTATACATATAATAAGTGTTAAAGAAATAATTAATTAAGTTTAAGACTTCATTTACTTTAATTAAAAATACTAATTATTTAAAATGACATGTGTAAGTTTATTAAGGCATAAGTTAACATGTGTTGAGTGTTTAAATGAGGATATTAACAAGTGTAAAACTTAAGACAAGTGTCAATGTTTAATTTTAATTTTTCTTCGATTTTGAGTAAATCATAAATAAAGTTATATAAATCAACATTTTTTCCCATTTCTTTCTTTTTCCCATTTTCATTCTTAACAAAGAAATTTTCTTTCAGCTGAAAACAATCCTCAAAACCCTTTCTTTTCTTCTTCAAAATATCATATCAATTCCTATAAACAAAATAAAAACCTGCAAAACTTTTTTTTCTTTCATCTCTTTAAAAATCTGCAAACCATCTTCAAAAACATGCAAAAATCAAACCCTTATTCAAATGCATATCAATCTCTGATCCACATTCAAAAATCCTGTTCAAATGCATGCATTTTTTCTTGAAATCTGGAAATTTTCTAAACAAACCTGCATGCAACAATTAAAACCAGAAAATCTGCATTCATCTCTTCTTTAAAAGCTGGAAAATAAAGCAAGCAAGAGAATCTGCATTTTTTTCAATCTGAAGTTAAGATACCTGCATTTCTTATAAAACATGGAAAGTGGTCTCTGCATGCATTCCTTCAAGCCTGGAAACAATGCCTCTGCATACAACTGAAGTTTTTTAAAGCATTCAAGAAGGATTTTAAAGAAAAACAATTCAGAAGCTTTTCAAACTGTGCTCTGTCTGCATTGTTTAAAAAGGTGAGTAACTACATTTTTAAAAATAAATTTAGTAGGTAAAAGTTGAGTTGCATGTTGATTTACCTGAGATGAAGTTTATATTTTGTTTATATATCTTTGAAAAAAGAAATTCCTGTGTATGTATGGCTAATTAAGTGATTTGCTGTTGATATTGCTTTTGTCCGTTCTTAGTTAAAGTGAGATTCTAAAACAAAAGAATCCTATACCCTTCGATTTGTTTGCTGTTATGAATTAATCTTTGAATGAAATTTTTTATTTACAAGATAAAGTAAGTTTTAAAACTTTATATAAGTTAAATAAAATTGTGTGTTACCTGGAAATTTAATCAACAGAGCAACAATTTGAATAAGGTGAAATTCAAATATTACAAAACAATGCTTCAGGGTTATATATCAAAACTCCATTCAAAATCATGAATTTTAAAACAAGAATTAAATTTTTTAATGATATATATAAAGAGCAGTTTTAAAGTCACTGTATTTCACCTTTTTGGTTAGCATTGATGATGTTTGTGTTCGATTGGGTTGAAATTGCTTCTAGAGATGGTGTAATGATCTGAAATGATGAGAAAATTCTTGGTTTGTGTTGCAGTTTGTTTTTGATGATGAGATTGGGTTTTACAGTTTTGAACCCTAGTTCTTCTAAGGCTAGAAGAATTGATCTTTTCGGCAATTGTACTTGATCGAGTGACTTAGGGTTTTGAGAAATGGAGGTTGATGGATTGACGAAGTCGTCGCCGGAGTTTCGAAGGTGATGATGGCCAGAGTCGCGTTAACGAGGCGTTGACAGGGTGGAGTTGTTTGGTTCTGTTTTTGTTTCCAGGTTTGGGAAAATTGGTCGCGACTTTGAATTAGGGCAAATGTCGATGGGGTTGGTGTATGGTTGGCCTGAGGGGATGATGTGCAACTGTGGGAAGGTCATGTGGTTGGCCAGCGATGACCGGAGGTGTTGCACAAGTGCATAGTACATAGGTGGATATGTTGGTGGTCTTTTTAGTTAAAGGGTTTTGGTTGCCATGTGATGGGCTCGGGAACTTCGAGTTTTAACTCGAAGCAGATAGGTGTCTGACTCGAAGTCAGATTAGAGGAGGCCCGAGTATAATTGTGTTTCAGGTTTTAGAGTATAAACAGAAACTTGTTTACAGTTTTTAAAATTAAAAGCAAGTTTAACTATAAACTAAACTTTAAACTAAGATTTTAAAACCTGATTTGAATTTGAATTTAGGGTAAATCTTGGGTTTTGAAATAATTTGAATTTTTAAATTTTAGTTTGGTTTTAAAATAAAAACAGGAAACCTATTACTGTTTTAAAAAAATTAAAAGAAAATATAAAATGCAAATTGAATTTAAACTGAGTTTTGAAATCTGAAATTGAATATGATTCAAACTAGTTTAAATCTCAAATTTGAAATAATTTAAGTTTTAAATTTAAATTTTGTTTTAAAACTTATAAGTGTAAAAGCATATGTGTTTTGCATATTGAATTGGAAGTTTAAAATTATAAAATATAAAATTTAAAATGAGTTCAAATCTTGGTTTTTAAATCTGGAATTAATTTTAATTTCAGTTTTTAAAATAAACGAGTTTGAATTTTAGTTGTTTAATTGTTTTAAATGGTTGAATGATTTTAATTTAAAATGGAGTTTAATACGTAAATAATTTTTTAAATATTTAAGTTTAAATCTGGAATAAAAGATTCAAACTGTAATTCAGTTTTGAAATAAAAAGAAATTTTTAAATTGAATTTGTTTTAAAATAACTTGGAATGTTCAGGAATGTTTTTAAATTGATTTGAATTTAAATTGAATTGGTATTTAAATTCTTTAAAACTTATTTGATAAAGTATATGTTTCTTTTAAACATATGAGATAAAAAGGTTTTGAATTATTTTTAAAATCTTGTTTAAGCTAAATTTGTATCTTAAGTTTAAAATGAAATTTAAATAGAATTTAAAGTAAATTTGAAAACAAATTTTTTTAAATGATTAATTAAGTAAGGAATGTTTATCTCAAAGATAAATAAAAATTTAATGATTTGTGTTCATTTAAATTATAAGTTAATTTAAATGAGTAATTAATTATTTAATTAATTTATAATGTGGATGATTAATTGAATAATTAAGAATTTTTAAATTAATTAATTAAAGACTTAAGATTAATTAATTAAGGTTAGTTAATCTATAATTAAGGATTGCTAATTAAATTTTAATTAATGATTAAGATTAATTAATCAAGTGATTAGGATTAATTAATTTGTAGTTAATACTTAATTAATTTAATAATTAGTAATTTATTAATTGGTAATTAAATTTTAATTAATTTGTAATTAATTGATGATTAATCTGAGTTAATTTCTTAATTAAGTAATTAAGAAATGTTAATGAAGGTCATTAACTTAAGAATTATTTAATAGTTAATTAATGTGATTAATTTTAAATAATTAATTAGATTAATTAATTAATAATAATCATTTTTGAAATTGCTTAATTTTAATTACTTAATGGAAGTAATTAATGAATTAATTACTTAATGTAATTAATTATGTTAATGTGATTAGTTTATATTAATTAATTAAGTTTAATTAATTTAAACACCAGAGGATTGATGAATAATTACTTTATGTAATTAATGGAATTGTAATTACTTAGGGAAGTAATTAATTGATAATTACTGAATGTAATTAAAGATGTTGAATGTTGGAAGTAATTTAGATTAAATTACTTTGGAATTAATCAAGGGATTAATTGAGATAATTAATTAAGAGTAATAATTTATGGAATGAGTAATTAAAGATAGTTAATTACTGGATGGTTATTAATCAAGGGTGATTAATATATATGTGGTTTAATTGAAGATTAATTACTTAATGTAATTAATTTATATAGAGAGATTGATTAAATGTAATTAGAAATCATTAATTAATAAAATTAATGATGTAATTTAAAATTGATTAATTAAGGAATAATTAATAAATGATTAATGTAATTAACTTTAGTTAACTAATTGATTAAGCAATTAAAAGTTAATTATTGTAAGTGTTAAGTATAATTAACTTATGTAATTAATATTAAAGGCTAATTACTTATTGTAATTAGGGAATTATAAATCAGTAATGATTAATTGAAATGAATAATGGGATGGTGATTATTTAATTGATTTATAATCAATTAATGGTTAAGTTAGGCAGGATTTTAATGATGAAATAATTAATTTAATTCACTTTAGATTAATTAGAGATAAAGTAATTAATTTAATTCATTTTAAATTAATTATAGATGGTGTGATCATTAGATCATTGCTTATGTTTGATGATTGGTATTGGTTGCCTGGTATGGTTTGTAATCTCAACTATGAGATAAGAAATGTATGTGATATGGATGCATTGGTTGCATTGTGATGATTATATGGATTATCTGTTTATGATATGAATTATCTGTTGATGATGATAATGTTGATTATCCATTGTTATGTTGTGAATTATCTATCTGTGTGTATATAGATAATGAATTGAATTGTTTTAAACTTTAAAACAACTTGGCCTTAAAAGACACGTTTTGGATTTCGATGAGACCGGGATCGGGTTTCCATATTTGGATATTCGAAAACCACATCTATCCAAAGTAACGTTAGGTCGTGAATCTCAAGTGAAGATGAAGATTCAGAGTGCAAGGGTTATCGTCGTTAACTTTGAGGGTGATTCCAAAATGAGTGTAACGAGGTAATGCCTTCGGTTTCGTTCGAACCCGGAACGAACTTGTATGGATTGAATGCTTTCAGAACATCGTCAGGTGGACGATGAGCATTCTAAGTGATATGTCCTATTAAGGTAATCGTAGCCTCAAGCCTCATGAACCGGGAATGGCTAAAATAAGGGAGGTGCAACAAGTCTAAGTGGGTCATGCCCAAGTAGTACGAGATTTACCCCTGTCTAGATGTCCCTTTATTTCGGCTTAGGGTGCGGTTGCTGATCACAACTGCGGGGTGGTCTTGTTCGGAACTTTTCCGTAAGGAATGGTTCCGGCTTTGTGTTGCAGGGGAGCGGGCGTACTCCTCGGTACGGTGATCTAGGCCACGTACTGTGATGGGCGGTACCCCAGTAGCCCTGCCATTGATGGAATCCAAAATTCAAAAAGTGCTGTACGTATTAGTTATGCCCAACTATGTTGGAACGTGAGATGTAAGCATTCCAGCTATTTCTGTATTTTACTTGAAAACCCTAGACACTATTATAATATCACTGGATTTCCTATCAAATGTTTTGGTTAGCGTAAGGTAAAAACTTTTCCATGTTTATGTGTGGGAAGTCTTACGTGATACCCTTTCTTTCAAAGGTTTTTCAAAGTTAAGCTACTTTAACCTGTTACTCACACCAGACTCATGTCTGACCCGGAGTTTATTTATGTTTTTCTTAAACTCTTGGGTACTCAAATTTTTACGAGTAGCTAAGGGATTCAGGTTAGCTTTAACGAATTGTGGAGGAGCAATGGAGCAGGAGGCTTCCGCGTATAGATATATAGTTTTCCGCTGTGTTGGTATCTCTGAGTGTTTATCTGTAATGTATTCAGTTGTAATAACTAGACAGGTGTTTATAACTGTCTAGTATGTGTCGTATTGTCTGTGTAACTCTGATATTTCTTGTATACTATGTAATACTTATGTTATTAATATAATTTATTCGTTCCGTTGTTGATATTCTAGTGTTGTTTCTTCTTTCTCTTCTTTCCTTTCTCTTTTCTATCCCTTTCTTTCTTAAGGATGATATGACTTTTTGTGGAGAAAAAGTCGGGTCGTCTCATTTGGTATCAGAGCACTAGGTTGAGCGAATACCTGTCTATGAAGTGGTGTTTATCTTGAGAGAGCGTATTTGTATTATATATATATATATATATATATATATATATATTTACTACCTATATGTTGGGTTACCTGTTCGGGTTTTTCCAATATAAGTTATAAAGGTAGATGAGGTAGTGGTGTGTGTAACACAACTACCATTGGTTGGAGTTTGAATGTTTGAGGTTGGAAGTGGATCTGTCGAGACTGTAGACCTAATGCCGTCTCGAGTGAGCTTTGCCTGGAGTAAGGATTTCATCGATCTCTGAAGGAAACCTGTTAAGGTTCGCAGTTCATCTTTGAAGTGCAGAATTGGATGAGTTGAGTTTGGATCTGTCGGTTGGGCAGAAGCAAGTTAGTGATGGTAACTTGATATCTCAGGAAGTAGTAGCTGCGTGATGAGACGCAGTGACTATGGATGTTTGCGAAGATGTTTCTTTGGAACAAGAGTAAGGAAGTGAGTTTACTTCGGTGTTGTGGCTGAGTCCAGCAGGGTGTTCTTGTTTGCTTTGAGGTCCGAGTTTCTCGAAGAACTTTGGATTAGGAATTCTTTGGCATTGGTTTTAGCGGTGCAGCTCGGAGTGTTCTGTGTTGACAGGAAGTCTTCCGGCTGAGTAATTTTTCTGAAGTGAAGTTCAGATGCAGTAGTGTGGATCTTTTTCTACGATGAATTAGCTAAGCCAGCATAAGCTGTTATGATTGGTTAAGAGAGAGCAATTTCTTTGGGAATTAGGCTGGGTTGATCGCAAAAGTGACTTGCGATAGTTGAATGTTCTCTTAAGTTGTTGAAGTTTGTTCGGATGTCTTCAGGGAAGTCAGAGGTTTGTCTGCATCTGGAGATCGAGTTTTCTTATCAGCTAGTATTCCAAGAGAGGTATTGGTGGTTCGGTTAGTAGATGGATGATTCCTAGAGATAGAGTTGGTGAAGCAACTCAGGTTTCAGAGGAACATCTGAGTTCTCTTATGGATTTGTAGAACCATATTTCTGTGTTGGGTTGTCCAGTTTGTGCTCGTGCTCTTCATCAGCATTTTCTTCTACTTCGGATCAGAGTTGTGCAGCGGAAGCAATTTGGGAGTATTTCTGTTTTCTTTTCCGGATAAGGAGAAGTTTGTTCTGTCTTCTGTTGTTGAGGAGTAGAGTTTGTGTTCCTGGTTTTGAATTGATCTTGAGGAGATCATTGGATTGTTTTGATCCAGTTTGTTTCTAGAGGCATCAGCTAGAGTTGAGCTGATCAGGAAGGATGTTGATTGTGACGACCCGAAATTTTCAAACATTTAAAACCGGAATATTTAATTGATTTTAAGTATTCAATAGAGTAATTTTAACTTGAATTACGGATATCACAATTTATTTGACAATTTAATCGTTGAATTAAATAATTTGAATTGAATAAGATATGAAAACCTGAGATTTTAAGCATGTTAAAAATAATTTGAAGGCTTATAAAATTTATATTGATAACACTGAAAATAATAGAAGTTGTAAAATTGAATTTAACAGCGGTTGGTTCAGTTTTAAAATATATCGGTCAAATTGAATTTAAAAATAGCCTTCCGGGACACAGTCTCGGATGTCGACGAAATCAGTACCATTGGGTCCGTAATATTGAATTATTATCGGATTTCAAATTTCGTTTTGATCGGAATTAGTGTGTGAGTATACGAAATATTAACGTGCTAGGGATTTAATTGATAATAACCTAATAAAATTTAATTTAATTAATTAGGCTTCCTCTATACGCCATCCTTATTCATTCCTCGGCACGCTTCTTTTATCTTCCAGCATACACCATCGTTCATCACTTTTTATCAAAACCCTTCTTCCTTAAAAAAATAAGAAGAAGATAGTTCGTTTATTGATTTAAATGGCCGAGCTTCCTCTGAAAGAAATCGAGCCATATTCTTTTCCCTCTTCCATTTCACGAATTCGAAAAAAAAACCCCGTTCCCCTTTTCCCCTATCCTTCATACGAATTCAATTCTTTAAAAAAAAAAATCGAACGAAATTCTCAGATTTTAGTCGAAATCAAACACCTAGCCTCCTTCGTCCTTGAAGTGGTTCGAGTATTTCTGCTTCATCACCTCAACTCGATTAGGGGTCGCATCGGTTTTCTGGCACTTGGAGTAAGCTGCGATCAAGGTTAGGGTTAGATGTGAGGGCGGCGATCGTTGTTCGATCGAGAGGAAGCTTTGCTGTTCATATTGGAGGGCTCGGCGAACTCGGGGTTGCCGCAGATGGGCGTGTGCGTTGGGTCGATTGGGGGTTTTGGTGGATCTGTGTTCGGCAGATTAGGTAATGCATTCTTTAATTTATCTTAATACGTATATATTGTTTAAGCGAGAAAATAAAATAAATTTTTGCAGTAGGAATTTATTTAGATTATTTACTGAAATATTCTGGAAGTATATTGAGATTTTAAATGTGGTTATGAATCATTTTAGTAAGCTGAAATTTAAAAATTTTAGAATCAGATTTTGACCTATATATAAATAAATTTAAATAAAAGGTATATGCAGCTTCAGAACAATAAATTAATATACATATACCGATTTTAAAGTTGCTAGTTTATTTTTAAACAATGGATTTAGCGATTAACTTGTTTATTTAACATACTTAAATATTTCAGTTACCAAATGGTTTAAAGGAAAATTGTATAAATTAAATGATTTGTTAACTAAATGGAAAATTAATTGTTAAATTAGCTAAAGTATTAATAAATAATATCAATATTTATTCAAGGTCTGGGTTTGTGAAGAAATAAGTCGAGATTGGATTGGGATTGTGAAATTAAAGCAAAGGTGAGTAAATCTCACTCAGTTAAATAAATTTAAATGATTAAATTTAAATAATTGTTTGAATGGCTGAATTGAGTGGTGTGATTTAGTATGATATTTTAGAATTGGCATATTATATTGTGCTAACATTTGTGGATGCAGGGAAACAGGATGGAGGGATCCAACTGGACCCCTCACATTTATTTAAATTATTCCATATTCTCTGTTGTGATTATTTGATATCTTATGATGAGTTATATTGGTATATTGAATGTTATGGTTGATTGGATATTTGGGTATAATGAATTACCAAAATAAATGAATTGGATTGTTGGAAAGAAATAAAAAGGGAGTAAATTTGTAAGTGAAATAATTATAGAAAGTTTGAATAAATTAAGAATGAATTGAAAAGAAATAGAAGTAATATGAAAATAATAATAAATAACTTCAGTATGAAGAGAAATGGAATTTTGAATAAAATGAGATTGATGAATTGTAAACTTAAGTTATATAAATTAAAGAAATAAGAATTATTTTAAAATTCAAAGTTTAAATTTATTTAAAAGAATAAAGAAGTAATTGAGAAATCTAAAAATTGGAAATTTTAGTTAAAGTGTTTTTAAATCATAATCAAAAAAATGAGATCTGAAATTAATAGATTCTGAATTAAAAGGGATTAAATTAGGAATCAATTTGAAAATTTGATTTAAGTGATTGAGATTGGAAATTTCCCTCTGAAAACCAAGTACGTTTTCCAAGTAAATTTTTTAAATATAAATTAAAAGTTTAAGGTTGTTTTAAGAAGTATGTTTTGAAAAAAAAAATTAATTGTTTCTAAATGTTTAAATTCTAAAGTAAGTATTCTCTTTTAATCTATTATAGCAATAATTATTTTAAGAGTGACTTAGTATTTTATTTTTAAAAGTGAAATCTAGTTTTAAATTTTATTTAGTAACCTTATTTTCAAATATTCATATAGAATGTATTTTTAACAAATCATTGAAGTAGTTTTAACTTAAATTTTATAAAGTATATTTCTAAGTAAAGTGTTTTTTAATTATTTTAAAAAAACTAGTTTGTGCTTGGTAATTTCAGAGGAGATAGAAAATATTTGGGAAAGTTGATTCTGAAAAGAAAGATGGTTTTGAAAACTGTTTTCAAAGGGTTGAAAATAGAAATATATCTTGTGAAGATATTTTTGGAGATTAATAAATAATTTGGAAATTATTTATAGGTTGATGGTTGTTTTGTGAATATTAATTGATAGTTAAATCACCGACTATCAATATTGGACAAATACGTTGATCGTTTCGAAGAGACCGGGATCGAGATTTATTTCTCGAAAACCACTTCGATCCGGTTTGTACGTTTTCATGCGAAAAACATGTTCGGAGTCGAAGATGGAGCAGTGAAGTGCAAGGGCTAGTCGCTACTAATCCTGAGGATATTTCCAAAATGGATGTAGTAGGAATAGTGCCTTCGGTTCCGTTCGAACCCGGGACGGACTTTGTATGGACGAATGCTTGCGAAACATCGTCAGGTGGACGATGGGCATTCTAAGTGAAAACGTTCTAAAGGTAACGCTTAGCCTCAAGCCTCAACAACCGGGAATGACTGAAAATCAGGGGATATGCAGCAAGGTTAGGTGGGTCATGCCCAAGCAGGACAAGATATTTCCCCTGTCTAGATGTCCCTTATATATATTTCGGCTTAGTGGGTGGTTGGTCGCGCCAACCACGGGGTTTATCTTGTTCGGGACTGTTCAGTAAGGAATGGTTCCGGCCTAGTGTTGCAGGGGATGAAGGGAGTAATCCTCGGTATGGTGATCTAGGCCCCGTACTGTGACAGGTGGTACCCCAGTGCCTAGTCATTGTTGGAAATTCATTCTCCCTACGAGCCTTGTACGAGTTTTGTTTGTATTACCCACTTTTGTGGCTAGTAGCTGGAATTTAATAGATGTAACAATTTCGGCTATTTTATAAGTATTTGTATATAGACCCTATTATAATATCAGAGGATTTCTATAAAAATTGTTTTAGCTATCGTAAGGTAAAAACCCGACATGTTTATTTGTGGCGTGGTCTTACGAGATGCTTTTGTTTTCAAAGGATTTTCGAAACTTTAATAATCAATTGGGTGTGATTTTCTCACACTGGTATTCCAAACTGACTCGGGTATTATTTAACTGTAATGCTCGGGTCAGACCGAGTATTATAGGATACAGGATATGATGCTGTGGAGCTCAGGAGATGAGCTGGATGACGATACGTATAGTCGTACTTGTTATATATATATTCCGCTGTTTGAGTTGTTGTGTACTCATTGTATGTTATTGATGTGAGCCGTGACTGATGTACTCTGATGATGTAATATATGTAAACTGATATATTTGATTTTGAGTAAAGATTATTAATTCTCTATTATATTTTATTCCGCTGCGATGGTTAGATTCTGATGTTGATTATGTTTTCTCTTCTTCTACCTCTTCTTCTTAAACCCAAATGGTTCGTATTTCTGTACAACTTGAGTTGATTTAGGTAGAATAGTGTTGACTCAAGGGGTACGGATTTGCGGGTCGTTACAGTTGGTATCAGAGCTTAGGTTGGTGATAACCTTGGCTCTGGTAGGAATTACTCATTTAAATTAGAGTCTGAAGTACTCTAGAATGAGTTTGAGCGTATTAATAGATATATAAGCGCGTATTTGTTAGTGAGTATAAATTGTTTTAATATTGTGTTGATTGATTTATTGAGTGGCATATGAACCTTCGTCGGCACAGTCTGTGCAACTGTATCGAAGGGGTTTCTAAACATTTGAATAGAGCAATCGACACGGTATTGTTTTAAATATGGGTAAATGAAATAATTTTACCCAAAATATATTTTGATATAAAGAAAAGTTTTTGTAAACTATTTTAATTAATATATGGTTGCTTGGATGTTAGAAATGATGATATTAAAGTATTATCATTGTTAAGTGAAAATTTAACTAGAAATTGAAATATAACCAAAGTTTGAAGGAATAAATTCATTATAGAATGAAATTTATAAATATGAATTATAGAAGTAATTTATGAATTTAAACATAATCAAATGAGAATTTGTAAGGTGAGAAAATAAATTATAGTTAGAATTTATTTAAGCAGGCTTTGGAAATTTAAAATCCCGGAGATTTGGAAGTATTCGAAGATAAATGATAGCGTTATTGTTTTGGAGATAATTCTGAATGGAAATCTGTTTTAAATGAATTTTGAAAGTAATGTAACGACCCAGAATTTTTAGAAATTAAAATATGAATATTTAATTAATTTTAAATATTAATAAGTGAATTTATTAGTCGAATAAATTTTTATTTGAATTTTTGGATTTAATTGGATAATTTAATCGATAATTTAATACGTTAAATTATGGAAATAATTGAAAATCGGGTTAAATATGATTAGAGATGATTTGTAAAATTTTATTTTATCATATGGGAGTTAGAACGATATTTTAGAACTTTTAAAATCGAATTAAAAGTTAATTTGTGAAAATTGAATATTTTAATATTTAATAATCGACTGTAAAATAGTCAATTTTTGAACAGTCTCAGAATTGAACGAAACCAGTTCCATTGGATCCGTAATAGTTAGTTATTACCGAATTTCAAATTTCGTGTCAATCGGAGTTATCGTTTGATCGTGGCAGCTCGAAACGCATCGAATTATTTTTAATTTAAATTTGGCGAGTCAAAATAGCCATTTTTCAAAAAGTCACGGATTTCGACGAAACCAGTTTCATCGGATCCGTAATGTGATATTATTGTAAGGTTTCAAATTTCAAGTCAATTGGATTTACGGTTTGTCCGGTACAAATTAAAACGCCTAGAAAATCGTTTAAATCGGTTTAATTTAAATTGAGCGTTTACAGCCATAACTCGCACATACTTCCGAATTAGCTTCCGAAACCTGTTCCATTGTGTCCGGAACGTGGGGTAAACCCTAGAAACGCTGGTTACGGCGCGTAAATCGGAGTTCGGAATTTCCGGGATGAATAGTGTTTCGTCGGTTCCTTATAAATAGCCCCTACCTCTTCATAATTTTATAAAAGAAACCCTAACCCTAATCAAAATGTTGTAGCCACCAGTTTCATAATGAAGGGCCAGAAATCCATGAACTTCCACCTCCAATTACTCGAAATCCATCAAGAATTAGCAAGAAAGTTCAACTACAAAGTTGAAGATCTCCTCGAGTACTTCCTATCCAACGGTGGAGATCGCAAATGGCTTCACGGATTGATGGGAAATGGAGTGCAAAGGTGGCCGTTCCTCTTGCGTGCGCGAGCATCTAGGTGAGGCCGAACTTCATGGTGTTTGGGGCGAGCATAGAGGTGGTCAGGAGCTTCAAGATGCAGGTAGTTTGATCGAATTTCGTCGAGTGTGGTGGTCGGAAATTGAAACCCTAATCTATGATGATGGGTTATGTGTATGCGGCCTTGACCTGTAGCTTGCAACGTGAAAGAGGAAGATAGGGGGGACGGTCCAGATCAGGTTGGAGTTGGATCCAAGGGTGAGGATGTGTGTATGTTGTAATAAATTAAAATTATGTTGTAATTAGTAAGTTAAATCGTGTTCAAACTTTAAAAATGCATAACTTTTTCATACGAGGTCGAAAAAATGCAAACTCAGTTGCGTTGGAATCGTATGGACGAGCACTACGCGATGGAGTTGGTTTGGAGTCGTTTGGAGTTAGTGAGAATTTCGGGTAAAATTAAACGCGCGTTTAATTTTATTCGAAATAAAAGCTAAAACGGAAATTAAAACCAAGGTGAGAACTTCTCACTCAATCGAATCAGTTTCGATTTTTATTTTAAATAGTTAGATTTAAAATATTTGAATGCATGTTTGAATGATGATTAATATCTATTGATTGTAAAAATAGACATTATACGCTGTTAGTAAGCGGATGTTATTTATTAAAAACATATACCGCGAATATTTCATAAACAGTGAAATTGGTATTATAAATAATATCAATATATATATATTGGCATATGTATATATTGCAGTTGATGATTTCCCGCATTTTTTGTTTAGCGGATGAGACCCTATTACGCCGTTAGTAAGCGGATAATATTTAATAAGAACATATACCGCGATAATTTCGTACTAGAGCGAAATTGGTATTGTGCTAATGTTTTTGGATGCAGGAAAACAGGTTGGAGGGATCCAACTGGATTCCTCAACAGTTTTTATTTGATTTCAGATATTTTGATATTTGATGGATTATCATATACGATATATGATGTCGTTGTAGTCGTGATTGACTATTTGGTGTGTAGCATCATTGGACCCAAATTTTGGGATTTTAAAATGATATTAAAGTGATTTTTGAAAATATACTATATTTTTGGAATTGATCCATTTTAAATAAATAAACGTTATAATTTTTAAAGTTATAAAAATTATAATTTTTGAAAATATAGTTAAAAGCTGATTTTTGAGAAATATGGGTTAAGGATTTATGAAATAGTTTAAATTGAGAAAATTTGAATTTATTATTAAAAGTCTAAAGATAGGATTTATAAAATTTGATTATTTTATAAATCAAGAGAAGGTGAAATTATAAAGGAATTTAAAGATGTTTTTAAAAGAATAATATAAATTGATTTATATTAAGAGATTTATAAATGGATATTTATAAATTGAATTATGGACATTATAAAACGAGTTTTTATAAGTGTTTGAATGTAGTGGAAATGAATTTCCTAAATGAATGAAATTTATAGAATTATAAACTGTGAAGTTATAAATGAAATTTTATAAGCAGTAGGTTTATAAAATTTATAAAGTTATCGAAAGAATGAATTTTGGATAAATAAACAATCTTATAAGTTAAGATTAATAATTTGGGAAGTTAAATGAACGATTTTGTAAAATAATCGTTTTATAAGTATTTGACTTATAATATGAACATTTAGTTTATAATTTAGTTATAAACTGGAATATGTTAATAAAGGAATTTATAAAAAGGAAGTTTTTATATATAAATAGAAATAGAATTTATAAACGTTGTTTTATAAATTCGCAAACGACTTATTTTGATAAGTTAATTGTTATAATTTATTTACGGAGTTATATTCACGTTTTTAGACAGTGAATAATCCTTAGAGTAAAATGAATAGAAAAGATGAAATTTGTTAACGTAGTATATTCACGTTTTTGAATAGTGAATAACACGTTAAAGAAAATGTTTGAATGTGATGTTTTAAATAAAATTAAAACGATCTAACGATGTTTTAAAATGTGTTGAGATTCGAAACCATAGATTTCAACATTGATTGTTGAAATAGACGTTTTCGAGAAATAAAAGGAAATGGTAGACTATAACACTGTTGTTATAGTAAATGATTTCCGAAAGGAAATGTTTTGTATAGTATTGGGATTTATATATCTATTTAATTTCGAATCCCTATACTAGTGATTTTGGGTTGTCGTAACGATGTTTTACGCAACATTCGTTTTGGCCCAAATAAATATGTTAAGAGAATGATTTCCTTAATAGAATGAAATATATACTTAATTCGATTTAAGTATATTGAATATTTTCTAAGTGTTGAAAATAAAAAGATTTGTGAATTACTTATTTTTAATAAGTATGGAAATGTTTTCCAATATGAAGTGAATAATTAGAATTTATCTTTTTGAAGATAAATTGAAATGGATAATTGAAATCGTATATGCATGGATGTTTTGAAATATAAATTCATTATGGAATTTATATGTGAAAGTGGAATTTGTTTAAAAATAAATATTGATTTATTTTGAAGTGTTGAAATTATATATCTTGTAAAGATATTTTGGAAAATAAATAAGTTGGAAAATTATTTGGAATCTGGTGATGTGTGCATATCCATTGATAGTTCAATAGCCGACTATCAATATTTCCCTTTGAATGGGTATTTGATGTGAATTGATTGAATTTGAATGCACACTTATTTTTGAATAAGCGCTCACTATTCGGGTTAACCGGGAAAGGACCATGGGGTCGTATAACCCATTCCGAATATGTGATACGTCGTTGTGAACAGCATTGAAGATCGGTGTTGAAGACCGGATATTTGCGAGAGCGATAGGATGAACTGTCGATTGTCTCTGCACTGAGTTGCAACGGTATAGAGACTCCCTAAGTGATGGGAAATCCGATCAGGATTGTGGATATCCGGATTGCAAGGACTTCTTTGTAAGTGCCTTCGGTTCTGTTCGAGCCCGGAACAGACTTGTATGGATTGTATGTCTGACATTACAAGTTGAGATATAAAGCCGATTTCTTTCAAATATATTTCTGTTGGTGGCGGAGAATTTATTCTTTTAGCTTAACACCCTTCTCTGAGACGTACGAGCTCAGAGGTTATGTAGTTGAATGTTATCAGCGATATATTCCCAATTTGGTAATGTGACATGCTGAGTGATGCTGAAATGATCATTGTGTTGATTATTTGTGATAGGATCGTTTATTTGATCGTCTATCCTTGTGATCATTGTGTTGATCATTTGTTGACCCAAAGCATGGCTTTTGTATAAAGTATGTTTTGTGGACGTGAATTCGTCGAGCCTCACACCCCGTGAATGGTCAAAACAGGAAAGAAGCAGCAAGGTTATGAGGGGTAGCACCCTTTAGGATGTGTCCATTTCCTTCTGGAAAAGGGTGGTATCATGGTATGGAGCCCAGATACTTACTCATGTTGAAAACACTTTGTTATGATTGTGTGAATTGATTACGAGTGCTCGGTGATAAAGGTCCCAAAGGACCGGGGGATGGCATATTCGGTCAGTTGTTACTCAGTTAGGGGTAACCCGGCCTTGTGTTGGTAGAGATCCGGTTTGGTTCTCGGGGATGTCCATCCAGAGGCATTCTCATGTGGCAATGGGAAGTTCCTTGGCCTGATCATTCGTTGGAAATCCAAAGAAACAATACGTGACTTGTACGGTTTTAGTTGTATAACCTGCTATGGAATGTGGCGGTAACCTGCTATTGAACATAGTTAGCTATAGTAGGCATACGATAATGGTCGTATGTTGGCTAAGATTTATATTCTACTTTCGAAATAAATTTTTCCTACACTATACACTAATAATAATATCAAATGTTATTTTAAATGCGTATCAAGCATCTTTGACTATCATAAGGAGAAATCTCCTCCGATTCTGCGTTTGCATTGTGTGTGTGTGCGGGAGGCCTTATGGTAGTCTCATTTTTAAAAGCATTGCGAATTGAATTTAAAAATATTCCTCTATTTGATTTTTAAAGATAAATAAACTGTTTTGAGTTCTCGCACCAGTCACATGACTGACTTGGAGTTTATTGTTTTCCTTCCTAAACTCTGGGTGCCCACCAATTTCCACACGGGCAGTTAAGAGTTAGGTTTATCAGGATATTCTGGATATTCTGGATTTGCTGGAGGCAAGATGGATGGCATGGCATATTACTTATATAGTATTTCTTTTTCCGCTGCACTGTTTGATGTTGTTGATGTTGTATACTCTGATGATATGATGTAATGAAATGTATGTAATGTAATAACTGATATAGTTCTTTGTTTAAAGATTATTCATTTATTATTATATGTTGTTCCGCTGCGAATTGTGAGATTCTGTTGTTGTTCCGTTGTTTCTGTTCTAATTTCCTTTCTCTTCTTTTTTTCTTTCTATTTTTTAAAAAAATTTTCTACTTTCTATTCCCTCTATCTTCTACCTTTTTCTCTCTTCTTCTCTCTCTTCTTTTCTTAAATTCTTTTTAAAACCCTCAGTGTTCGGTTTTCCGTCCTTCGATTTCTCGGCAGTCGATAAAGTGAGTATCGATGCTGAATTTTCGGAAGACGAAGAATCGGGTCCTGACAAGTAATATAGCATTGAAATCACTTGGATTATTGGAAAATAATTCTGATGATGACGGCCGCATCATCAGTCTTCATTTTCGAATTTCTAAGTGACGGATTGCTGCCAAATTGATTTGTTCAGAAAGCTAGTTATTTTTGACAGTCTCAAAGGAAATTTGTTGGGAATAAAACCAGGATTGGTTTAAATTTTTGAGAAATATGATTTGAGATGTTGGAGATTTCAAAATAAATTTGAAACCAGAACCGGGAGTTTAAAAATCATGATAAGATGGGTTGTAAGCTTATAAATTGGGATGAGTTTTAAATCAGGAAGGAAATATATGCTTTGAATGTTGAAATTAAAATTTAAGGTGAAAAGTTAAAAATAAGATTTACTTGGATCAAGGAAATAAATTTTAACTGGATTGAAATTGATTGAATAGGCTGAAAATAATATCCAGTTGTATTCGAATTAAGTTAAAATCGAACCGAGTTAAATAAATTGAGTTAAAATAAAATATGCTTGGGCTATAAATAAATAGAAGGCTTGAGTTAAAAATAAAAGATGAATATATTCAAGATTATGATGAAATAGAATTGTATAAAACGATAAGTTGTGACTTATTAATTTGAAAATAGAATACAAAGTCCAAAATCAATATTTTGATGAATTGAAAAATGAGAAGAAAATCCAAACTTGAATTATAAAGTATATTGAACTTAAGTAAATAAAATGGAGTGATATTTGGAATAAAAATTCAAGTGTTGGATTATAAATAAGGGAAGAATTAATTAGATAACAAATTAGTTAATGAAATTGAATTGTGAGCTAATAATGAAGTTTGAAAATAAAACTCAAGTTATAAATCACATTCGACTTGGATCGATAGTGATATAAATGTAATTACATCGTGGTTAATAAAATTTGATGGTAAATTAAAAGTGAATGGTAGAATCAGAACTTGAGTTATTAATTAAAATTTAACTTGAAGTGTTAACAAATTAGATATAATTGAAATGTATCGAAAAAAGAAGAAGAAGAAATGGGTTTAAATAGTAATGGTTTGGATTAAAAACAAAATCCAACTAAGTGGAAATAAATTGGAAATGGCCATGTAATAAATTTGATGAACTGAATCTGGAAAGTTAAATTTGATAATAACAAATCAAATGAAGTTGTAAATTTTAAAATGAGATTTAACTAAAATAGAATTAAAGTGAATGGAAGGGAAAGATTTACAGGTAAAATGAAAATGTGCTTAAGTATAAAATTTGAAGAAATTGAAGTAAATTGACTTAAGCTGAATAGATGGAAGAGAGTAGAATTTAATTCAACTTAAACTAAGTTTAATAATAATGGATTGGATTTAAATCAAGTAAGAATGAATTTTAATTGAAATAAAATTCGACGTGATGCCGATAATATTTAATGGGATGAAAATTCTTAAATAAATAATTATAAACCATTTAAATTATTAAGGGATTGAAATAACTTGAGACAATAAGAAAAATAGAATGTTTCAAGTTTATTAGAATGGTTTAAGTGAATGGGGATAAACTAATTATATTAAATAAATAAATGATGAAATAAATAAGAATCAAATGCAATGTGGTTTAAATAGGTTGAGAAATGGTTATGGAATGAAATAGCTTGGATTGTTTCCGAGCTAAATAAAATAGTTTGGAATAAACTAACCTGGAAAGAAATGTAAATGAACGGATTGTAAATGAAAATTTAAATGGAATGCGTCGAGCTAAATAAATGATTGTGAATGGATTAAAATAAAAGGGAAATTTAAGTGGCAATCAAGATGAATCTAAATTGTTAATGGTTTTGTATGGAACTTGTTTGAATAATGGAACTAGTTGGGTTAATAAATGAAATACAAGTGAATGTATTCAAATCTGAAATGGAAGCGAGGATAATTGGATTGTGAATAAATTTGGAAATGGAATAGAATTTAGAATAAAATTGAGTGAAATCAATTTAAATTGGTTATAAACATAAATACTTATTTATTCACATAAATCTTGTCAAATTGTATAGAATAAATTATCATTGGAAGTAAATGGAAGTAATTAAAATTCTATGAGTTGGTGGAAGTAAAATAAATTGATTTTGAAAGCAATTGAATTAAATATGAGTTCAATTTGCTTAAAAATAAATTAAATGTAAGAAATTGAGTTTTAAACCATTCAAATTAATGAAGTTATATACAAATGGATTGAAAAACATTCACATTGGATGAGAATGTATAATAAATTAATTGAAACAGTTGAATTAGCATGAAACTATATAAATTGCTTACAGAAAAATGTTTGGTATGAGTTTCTTTTAGAATTCATATGTTTTAACTATTATAAATAAGTGAAATATAGTAAACTGCATATATTTGGCACTTACATGTTTAAATTGAGTAAGTACAGGTATCTGAGGAGTCGTGTGGCTGGAATTGGTTGTGATATTTGCTAAAAATAATAAGCCGCTTGCTTAAAATGCTAAATAAGTTACGCCTACGCAATAAAAATAGGAAATATGAACTGTTTTTGGTTTTTCCGACCGTGTGGGTCGATGTATATATATTTATCTCTTTTGTCAAATTGCAAAAGCTCCTCCGTACAAAGGAGGCTCTGCCAAAAATTTTCAGAAATTTTGGGAGTTAGAAAATTTTTGGAAATTTTTGAAAATTTTTTTATTAACAACAAAACGATTTCAAACTAAGAATTGAAATAAGTTAGTAAATGGAGCTAATTAAAATAATGACGTGAATTAGTTATAAATGAAAAATAAAATTTAAAGTTTAGAGTTGAAAATAAATTGAATTCGTATGGAAATGAAAGAATCGTTGTGGATAGAAATGGATATAAACTAAAATGGTAGGATGAAAATAAATAAAGAAATATATAAAATGCTTATACTAAACTTAAGAAGGAATGGTGAAGTCTTAAATGGAAATTGATACTACCAATGTAATTTAAGTCAATATTGGAATGAATAGATGTTGACATTTTATGAGAAAGTCGATAAAATGTGTTGAAATATTGTTTTTGGATATTGGTGTTAAGCAGGTATGCAGGTATTATAAAGGAAAAAGAAAATTTGGGTTTGATATCAAAAGATAAATTTGAAATGCTCGACAAAAAGGTATGTATTTAAATTTGGTATGAAATTTGATTGGGATTTGGATTGAGCCACTTGGCGTTTTGTTTTCTTTTTGGATTTGGGAGGCTGTAGAGCCATTTTGTAGTTGTACCGAGTCAGCCGCGCAAAGGAGACGCTGGCAAAAAATTTCGGGAATTTAGGGAGTTAGAAAAATTTTGAGAAAATTTTAGTAATTCAAAATTTGGTTTTGAATTGAAACTTGAATGGTTAAACAAATGGTATAGTTTGAAACTAAGAAAAGGTTTGGAAAGTTAATGAGAATGATAATGGATCTTTTAATAAAAAGATAGTTGGATGGATGTTGTACTGTTTGATTTTAGGGAAATAGTAAACGGGTATTGGATCATTCTTCCAAATTAGTAATTTCGAGGACGAAATTCTTTTAAGGGGGGAGGAATGTGACGATTCGGAATTTTCGAACATTTTAACCGGAATATTTAATTGATTTTAAGTATTCAATAGAGTAATTTTAACTTGAATTACGGATATCACAATTTATTTGACAATTTAATCGTTGAATTAAATAATTTGAATTGAATAAGATATGAAAACCTGAGATTTTAAGCATGTTAAAAATAATTTGAAGGCTTATAAAATTTATATTGATAACACTGAAAATAATAGAAGTTGTAAAATTGAATTTAACAGCGGTTGGTTCGGTTTTAAAATATATCGGTCAAATTGAATTTAAAAATAGCCTTCTGGGACACAGTCTCGGATGTCGACAAAACCAGTACCATTGGGTCCGTAATATTGAATTATTATCGGATTTCAAATTTCGTTTTGATCGGAATTAGTGTGTGAGTATACGAAATATTAACGTGCTAGGGATTTAATTGATAATAACCTAATAAAATTTAATTTAATTAATTAGGCTTCCTCTATACGCCATCCTTATTCATTCCTCGGCACGCTTCTTTTATCTTCCAGCATACACCATCGTTCATCACTTTTTATCAAAACCCTTCTTCCTTAAATAAATAAGAAGAAGATAGTTCGTTTATTGATTTAAATGGCCGAGCTTCATCTGAAAGAAATCGAGCCATTTTCTTTTCCCTCTTCCATTTCACGAATTCGAAAAAAAAAACCCCGTTCCCCTTTTCCCCTATCCTTCATACGAATTCAATTCGTTAAAAAAAAAAAAAATCGAACGAAATTCTCAGATTTTAGTCGAAATCAAACACCTAGCCTCCTTCGTCCTTGAAGTGGTTCGAGTATTTCTGCTTCATCACCTCAACTTGATTAGGGGTCGCATCGGTTTTCTGGCACTTGGAGGAGGCTGCGATCGAGGTTAGGGTTAGATGTGAGGGCGGCGATCGTTGTTCGATCGAGAGGAAGCTTTGCTGTTCATATTGGAGGGCTCGGGGTTGCCGCAGATGGGCGTGTGCGTTGGGTCGATTGGGGGTTTTGGTGGATCTGTGTTCGGCAGATTAGGTAATGCATTCTTTAATTTATCTTAATACGTATATATTGTTTAAGCGAGAAAATAAAATAAATTTTTGCAGTAGGAATTTATTTAGATTATTTACTGAAATATTCTGGAAGTATATTGAGATTTTAGATGTGGTTATGAATCATTTTAGTAAGCTGAAATTTAAAAATTTTAGAAAATCAGATTTTGACCTATATATAAATAAATTTAAATAAAAGGTATATGCAGTTTCAGAACAATAAATTAATATACATATACCTGTTTTAAAGTTGCTAGTTTATTTTTAAACAATCGATTTAGCGATTAACTTGTGTATTTAACATACTTAAATATTTCAGTTACCAAATGGTTTAAAGGAAAATTGTATAAATTAAATGATTTGTTAACTAAATGGAAAATTAATTGTTAAATTAGCTAAAGTATTAATAAATAATATCAATATTTATTCAAGGTCTGGGTTTGTGAAGAAACAAGTCGAGATTGGATTGGGGTTGCGAAATTAAAGCAAAGGTGAGTAAATCTCACTCAGTTAAATAAATTTAAATGATTAAATTTAAATAATTGTTTGAATGGCTGAATTGAGTGGTGTGATTTAGTATGATATTTTAGAATTGGCATATTATATTGTGCTAACATTTGTGGATGCAGGGAAACAGGTTGGAGGGATCCAACTGGACCCCTCACATTTATTTTAATTATTCCATATTCTCTGTTGTGATTATTTGATATCTTATGATGAGTTATATTGGTATATTGAATGTTATGGTTGATTGGATATTTGGGTATAATGAATTACCAAAATATATGAATTGGATTGTTGGAAAGAAATAAAAAGGGAGTAAATTTGTAAGTGAAATAATTATAGAAAGTTTGAATAAATTAAGAATGAATTGAAAAGAAATAGAAGTAATATGAAAATAATAATAAATAACTTCGAGTATGAAGAGAAATGGAATTTTGAATAAAATGAAATTAATGAATTGTAAACTTAAGTTATATCAATTAAAGAAATAAGAATTATTTTAAAATTCAAAGTTTAAATTTATTTAAAAGAATAAAGAAGTAATTGAGAAATCTAAAAATTGGAAATTTTAGTTAAAGTGTTTTTAAATCATAATCAAAAAAATGAGATCTGAAATTAATAGATTCTGAATTAAAAGGGAATAAATTGGGAATCAATTTGGAAAATTGATTTAAGTGATTGAGATTGGAAATTTCCCTCTGAAAACCAAGTACGTTTTCAAAGTAAAATTTTTAAATATAAATTAAAAGTTTAAGGTTGTTTTAAGAAGTATGTTTTGAAAAAAAAAATTAATTGTTTCTAAATGTTTAAATTCTAAAGTAAGTATTCTCTTTTAATCTATTATAGCAATAATTATTTTAAGAGTGACTTAGTATTTTATTTTTAATAGTGAAATCTAGTTTTAAATTTTATTTAGTAACCTTATTTTCAAATATTCATATTTAATGTATTTTTAACAAATCATTGACGTAGTTTTAACTTAAAATTTTATAAAGTATATTTCTAAGTAAAGTGTTTTTTAATTATTTTAAAAAAACTAGTTTGTGCTTGGTAATTTCAGAGGAGATAGAAAATATTTGGGAAAGTTGATTCTGAAAAGAAAGATGGTTTTGAAAACTGTTTTCAAAGGGTTGAAAATAGAAATATATCTTGTGAAGATATTTTTGGAGATTAATAAATAATTTGGAAATTATTTATTGGTTGATGGTTGTTTTGTGAACATTAATTGATAGTTAAATCACCGACTATCAATATTGGACAAATACGTTGATCGTTTCGAAGAGACCGGGATCGAGATTTATTTCTCGAAAACCACTTCGATTCGGTTTGTACGTTTTCGTGCGAAAAACGTGTTCGGAGTCGAAGATGGAGCAGTGAAGTGCAAGGGCTAGTCGCTACTAATCCTGAGGATATTTCCAAAATGGATGGAGTAGGAATAGTGCCTTCGGTTCCGTTCGAACCCGGGACGGACTTGTATGGACGAATGCTTGCGAAACATCGTCATGTGGACGATGGGCAATCTAAGTGAAAACGTTCTAAAGGTAACGCTTAGCCTCAAGCCTCAACAACCGGGAATGACTGAAAATCAGGGGATATGCAGCAAGGTTAGGTGGGTCATGCCCAAGCAGGACAAGATATTTCCCCTGTCTAGATGTCCCTTATATATATTTCGGCTTAGTGGGTGGTTGGTCGCGCCAACCACGGGGTTTATCTTGTTCGGGACTATTCAGTAAGGAATGGTTCCGGCCTTGTGTTGCGGGGGATGAAGGGAGTAATCCTCGGTACGGTGATCTAGGCCTCGTACTATGACATGTGGTACCCCAGTGCCTAGTCATTGTTGGAAATTCATTCTCCCTACGAGCCTTGTACGAGTTTTGTTTGTATTACCCACTTTTGTGGCTAGTAGCTGGAATTTAATAGATGTAACAATTTCGGCTATTTTATAAGTATTTGTATATAGACCCTATTATAATATCAGAGGATTTCTATGAAAATTGTTTTAGCTATCGTAAGGTAAAAACCCGACATGTTTATTTGTGGCGTGGTCTTACGAGATGCTTTTGTTTTCAAAGGATTTTCGAAACTTTAATAATCAATTGGGTGTGATTTTCTCACGCTGGTATTCCAGACTGACTCGGGTATTATTTAACTGTAATGCTCGGGGTCAGACCGAGTATTATAGGATACAGTATATGATGCTGTGGAGCTCAGGAGACGAGCTGGATGACGATATGTATAGTCGTACTTGTTATATATATATTCCGCTATTTGAGTTATTGTGTACTCATTGTATGTTATTGATGTGAGTCATGACTGATGTACTCTGATGATGTAATATATGTAAACTGATATATTTGATTTTGAGTAAAGATTATTAATTCTCTATTATATTTTATTCCGCTGCGATGGTTAGATTCTGATGTTGATTATGTTTTCTCTTCTTCTACCTCTTCTTCTTAAACCCAAATGGTTCGTATTTCTGTACAACTTGAGTTGATTTAGGTAGAATAGTGTTGACTCAAGGGGTACAGATTTGTGGGTCGTTACAGTTGGTATCAGAGCTTAGGTTGTGATAACCTTGGCTCTGGTAGGAATTACTCATTTAAATTAGAGTCTGAAGCACTCTAGAATGAGTTTGAGCGTATTAATAGATATATGAGCGCGTATTTGTTAGTGAGTATAAATTGTTTTAATATTGTGTAGATTGATTTATTGAGTGGCATATGAACCTTCGTCGGCACAGTCTGCGCAACTGTATCGAAGGGGTTTCTAAACATTTGAATAGAGCAATCGACACGGTATTGTTTTAAATATGGGTAAATGAAATAATTTTACCCAAAATATATTTTGATATAAAGAAAAGTTTTTGTAAACTATTTTAATTAATATATGGTTGCTTGGATGTTAGAAATGATGATATTAAAGTATTATCATTGTTAAGTGAAAATTTAACTAGAAATTGAAATATAACCAAAGTTTGAAGGAATAAATTCATTATAGAATGAAATTTATAAATATGAATTATAGAAGTAATTTATGAATTTAAACATAATCAAATGAGAATTTGTAAGGTGTGCAAATAAATTATAGTTAGAATTTATTTAAGCAGGCTTTGGAAATTTAAAATCCCGGAGATTTGGAAGTATTTGAAGATAAATGATAGCGTTATTGTTTTGGAGATAATTCTGAATGGAAATCTGTTTTAAATGAATTTTGAAAGTAATATAGCATTGAAATCACTTGGATTATTGGAAAATAATTCTGATGATGACGGCCGCATCATCAGTATTCATTTTCGAATTTCTAAGTGACGGATTGCTGCCAAATTGATTTGTTCAGAAAGCTAGTTATTTTTGAAAGTCTCAAAAGAAATTTGTTGGGAATAAAACCAGGATTGGTTTAAATTTTTGAGAAATATGATTTGAGATGTTGGAGATTTCAAAATAAATTTGAAACCCGAGCCGGGAGTTTAAAAATCCTGATAAGATCGGTTGTAAGCTTATAAATTGAGATGAGTTTTAAATCAGGAAGGAAATATAAGCTTTGAATGTTGAAATTAAAATTTAAGGTGAAAAGTTAAAAATAAGATTTACTTGGATCAAGGAAATAAATTTTAACTGGATTGAAATTGATTGAATAGGCTGAAAATACTATCCAGTTGTATTCGAATTAAGTTAAAATCGAACCGAGTTAAATAAATTGAGTTAAAATAAAATATGCTTGGGCTATAAATAAATAGAAGGCTTGAGTTAAAAATAAAAGATGAATATATTCAAGCTTATGATGAAATAGAATTGTATAAAACGATAAGTTGTGACTTATTAATTTGAAAATAGAATACAAAGTCCAAAATCAATATTTTGATGAATTGAAAAATGAGAAGAAAATCCAAACTTGAATTATAAAGTATATTGAACTTAAGTAAATAAAATGGAGTGATATTTGGAATAAAAATTCAAGTGTTGGATTATAAATAAGGGAAGAATTAATTAGATAACAAATTAGTTAACGAAATTGAATTGTGAGCTAATAATGAAGTTTGAAAATAAAACTCAAGTTATAAATCACATTCGACTTGGATCGATAGTGATATAAATGTAATTACATCGTGGTTAATAAAATTTGATGGTAAATTAAAAGTGAATGGTAGAATCAGAACTTGAGTTATTAATTAAAATTTAACTTGAAGTGTTAACAAATTAGATATGATTGAAATGTATCGAATAAAAAAAGAAGAAGAAGAAATGGGTTTAAATAGTAATGGTTTGGATTAAAAATAAAATCCAACTAAGTGGAAATAAATTGGATGAACTAAATCTGGAAGGTTAAATTTGATAATAACAAATCAAATGAAGTTGTAAATTTTAAAATGAGATTTAACTAAAATAGAATTAAAGTGAATGGAAGGGAAAGATTTACATGTAAAATGAAAATAAGCTTAAGTATAAAATTTGAAGAAATTGACGTAAATTGACTTAAGCAGAATAGATGGAAGAGAGTAGAATTTAATTCTACTTAAACTAAGTTTAATAATAATGGATTGGATTTAAATCAAGTAAGAATAAATTTTAATTGAAATAAAATTCGGCGTGATGCCGATAATATTTAATGGGATGAAAATTCTTAAATAAATAATTATAAACCATTTAAATTATTAAGGGATTGAAATAACTTGAGACAATAAGAAAAATAGAATGTTTCAAGTTTATTAGAATGGTTTAAGTGAATGGGGATAAACTAATTATATTAAATAAATAAATGATGAAATAAATAAGAATCAAATGCAATGTGGTTTAAATAGGTTGAGAAATGGTTATGGAATGAAATAGCTTGGATTGTTTCTGAGCTAAATAAAATAGTTTGGAATAAACTAACCTGGAATGAAATGTAAATGAACGGATTGTAAATGAAAATTTAAATGGAATGTGTCGAGCTAAATAAATGATTGTGAATGGATTAAAATAAAAGGGAAATTTAAGTGGCAATCTAGATGAATCTAAATTGTTAATGGTTTTGAATGGAACTTGTTTGAATAATGGAACTAGTTGGGTTAATAAATGAAATACAAGTGAATGTATTCAAATCTGAAATGGAAGCGAGGATAATTGGATTGTGAATAAATTTGGAAATGGAATAGAATTTAGAATAAAATTGAGCGAAATCAATTTAAATTGGTTATAAACATAAATACTTATTTATTCACATAAATCTTGTCAAATTGCATAGAATAAATTGTCATTTGATGTAAATGGAAGTAATTAAAATTCTATGAGTTGGTGGAAGTAAAATAAATTGATTTTGAAAGCAATTGAATTAAATATGAGTTCAATTTGCTTAAAAATAAATTAAATGTAAGCAATTGAGTTTTAAACCATTCAAATTAATGAAGTTATATACAAATGGATTGAAAAACATTCACATTGGATGAGAATGTGTTATAAATTAATTGAAACAGTTGAATTAGCATGAAACTATATAAATTGCTTACAGAAAAATGTTTGGTATGAGTTTCTTTTAGAATTCATATGTTTTAACTATTATAAATAAGTGAAATATAGTAAACTGCATATATTTGGCACTTACATGTTTAAATTGAGCAAGCACAGTTATCTGGGGAGCCGTGTGTCTGGAATTGGTTGTGCTATTTGCTAAAAATAATAAGCCGCTTGCTTAATATTCTAAATAAGGTACGCCTACGCAATAAAAATAGGAAATATGAACTGTTTTTGGTTTTTCCGACCGTGTGGGTCGATGTATATATATTTATCTCTTTTGTCAAATTGCAAAAGCTCCTCCGTACAAAAGAGGCTCTGCAAAAAAATTTCAGAAATTTTGGGAGTTAGAAAATTTTTGGAAATTTTTGAAAAAAAATTTATTAACAACAAAACGATTTCAAACTAAGAATTGAAATAAGTTAGTAAATGGAGCTAATTAAAATAATGCCGTGAATTAGTTATAAATGAAAAATAAAATTTAAAGTTTAGAGTTGAAAATAAATTGAATTCGTACGGAAATGAAAGAATCGTTGTGGATAGAAATGGATATAAACTAAAATGGTAGGATGAAAATAAATAAAGAAATATATAAAATGCTTATACTAAACTTAAGAAGGAATGGTGAAGTCTTAAATGGAAATTGATACTACCAATGTAATTTAAGTCAATATTGGAATGAATAGATGTTGACATTTTGTGAGAAAGTCGATAAAGTGTTTTGGAATATTGTGTTTGGATATTGGTGTTAAGCAGGTATGCAGGTATTATAAAGGAAAAAGAAAATTTGGGTTTGATATCAAAAGATAAATTTGAAATGCTCGACAAAAAGTTATGTATTTAAATTTGGTATGAAATTTGATTGGGATTTGGATTTGGATTGAGCCACTTGGCGTTTTGTTTTCTTTTTGGATTTGGAAGGCTGTAGAGCCATTTTGTAGTTGTACCGAGTCAGCCGCGCAAAGGAGACGCTGGCAAAATTTTTCGGGAATTTAGGAAGTAAGAATAATTTTGAGAAAATTTTGATAATTCAAAATTTGGTTTTGAATTGAAACTTGAATGGTTAAACAAATGGTATAGTTTGAAACTAAGAAAAGATTTGGAAAGTTAATGAGAATGATAGTGGATCTTTTAATAAAAAGATAGTTGGATGGATGTTGTACTGTTTGATTTTAGGGAAATAGTAAACGGGTATTAGATCATTCTTCCAAATTAGTAATTTCGGGGACGAAATTCTTTTAAGGGGGGAGGAATGTGACGACCCGGAATTTTCGAACATTTAAAACTGGAATATTTAATTGATTTTAAGTATTCAATAGAGTAACTTTAACTTGAATTACGGATATCACAATTTATTTGACAATTTAATCGTTGAATTAAATAATTTGAAATGAATAAGATATGAAAACCTGAGATTTTAAGCATGTTAAAAATAATTTGAAGGCTTATAAAATTTATATTGATAACACTGAAAATAATAGAAGTTGTAAAATTGAATTTAACAGTGGTTGGTTCGGTTTTAAAATATATCGGTTAAATTGAATTTAAAAATAGCCTTCCGGGACACAGTCTCGGAAGTCGACGAAACCAGTACCATTGGGTCCGTAATATTGAATTATTATCGGATTTCAAATTTCGTTTTGATCGGAATTAGTGTGTGAGTATACGAAATATTAACGTGCTAGGGATTTAATTAATAATAACCTAATAGAATTTAATTTAATTAATTAGGCTTCCTCTATACGCCATCCTTATTCATTCCTCAGCACGCTTCTTTTATCTTCCAGCATACACCATCGTTCATCACTTTTTATCAAAACCCTTCTTCCTTAAAAAAATAAGAAGAAGATAGTTCGTTTATTGATTTAAATGGCCGAGCTTCCTTTGAAAGAAATCGAGCCACATTCTTTTCCCTCTTCCATTTCACGAATTCGAAAAAAAAACCCCGTTCCCCTTTTCCCCTATCCTTCGTACGAATTCAATTCGTTAAAAAAAAAAATCGAACGAAATTCTCAGATTTTAGTCGAAATCAAACACCTAGCCTCCTTCGTCCTTGAAATGGTTCGAGTATTTCTGCTTCATCACCTCAACTCGATTAGGGGTCGCATCGGTTTTCTGGCACTTTGAGGAGGCTGCAATCGAGGTTAGGGTTAGATGTGAGGGCGGCGATCGTTGTTCGATCGAGAGGAAGCTTTGCTGTTCATATTGGAGGGCTCGGCGAACTCAGGGTTGCCGCAGATGGGCGTGTGCGTTGGGTCGATTGGGGGTTTTGGTGGATCTGTGTTCGGCAGATTAGGTAATGCATTCTTTAATTTATCTTAATACGTATATATTGTTTAAGCGAGAAAATAAAATAAATTTTTGCAGTAGGAATTTATTTAGATTATTTACTGAAATATTCTGGAAGTATATTGAGATTTTAGATGTGGTTATGAATCATTTTAGTAAGCTGAAATTTAAAAATTTTAGAAAATCAGATTTTGACCTATATATAAATAAATTTAAATAAAAGGTATATGCAGTTTCAGAACAATAAATTAATATACATATACCTGTTTTAAAGTTGCTAGTTTAATTTTAAACAATGGATTTAGCGATTAACTTGTTTATTTAACATACTTAAATATTTCAGTTACCAAATGGTTTAAAGGAAAATTGTATAAATTAAATGATTTGTTAACTAAATGGAAAATTAATTGTTAAATTAGCTAAAGTATTAATAAATAATATCAATATTTATTCAAGGTCTGGGTTTGTGAAGAAACAAGTCGAGATTGGATTGGGGTTGCGAAATTAAAGCAAAGGTGAGTAAATCTCACTCAGTTAAATAAATTTAAATGATTAAATTTAAATAATTGTTTGAATGGCTGAATTGAGTGGTGTGATTTAGTATGATATTTTAGAATTGGCATATTATATTGTGCTAACATTTGTGGATGCAGGGAAACAGGTTGGAGGGATCCAACTGGACCACTCACATTTATTTAAATTATTCCATATTCTCTGTTTTGATTATTTGATATCTTATGATGAGTTATATTGGTATATTGAATGTTATGGTTGATTGGATATTTGGGTATAATGAATTACCAAAATAAATGAATTGGATTGTTGGAAAGAAATAAAAAGGGAGTAAATTTGTAAGTGAAATAATTATAGAAAGTTTGAATAAATTAAGAATGAATTGAAAAGAAATAGAAGTAATATGAAAATAATAATAAATAACTTCGAGTATGAAGAGAAATGGAATTTTGAATAAAAAGAGATTGATGAATTGTAAACTTAAGTTATATCAATTAAAGAAATAAGAATTATTTTAAAATTCAAAGTTTAAATTTATTTAAAAGAATAAAGAAGTAATTGAGAAATCTAAAAATTGGAAATTTTAGTTAAAGTGTTTTTAAATCATAATAAAAAAAATGAGATCTGAAATTAATAGATTCTGAATTAAAAGGGAATAAATTAGGAATCAATTTGGAAAATTGATTTAAGTGATTGAGATTGGAAATTTCCCTCTGAAAACCAAGTACGTTTTCAAAGTAAATTTTTTAAATATAAATTAAAAGTTTAAGGTTGTTTTAAGAAGTATGTTTTGAAAAAAAAAATTAATTGTTTCTAAATGTTTAAATTCTAAAGTAAGTATTCTCTTTTAATCTATTATAGTAATAATTATTTTAAGAGCGACTTAGTATTTTATTTTTAAAAGTGAAATCTAGTTTTAAATTTTATTTAGTAACCTTATTTTCAAATATTCATATAGAATGTATTTTTAACAAATCATTGAAGTAGTTTTAACTTAAATTTTATAAAGTATATTTCTAAGTAAAGTGTTTTTTAATTATTTTAAAAAAACTAGTTTGTGCTTGGTAATTTCAGAGGAGATAGAAAATATTTGGGAAAGTTGATTCTGAAAAGAAAGATGGTTTTGAAAACTGTTTTCAAAGGGTTGAAAATAGAAATATATCTTGTGAAGATATTTTTGGAGATTAATAAATAATTTGGAAATTATTTATTGGTTGATGGTTGTTTTGTGAATATTGATAGTTAAATCACCGACTATCAATATTGGACAAATACGTTGATCGTTTCGAAGAGACCGGGATCGAGATTTATTTCTCGAAAACCACTTCGATCCGGTTTGTACGTTTTCGTGCAAAAAACGTGTTCGGAGTCGAAGATGGAGCAGTGAAGTGCAAGGGCTAGTCGCTACTAATCCTGAGGATATTTCCAAAATGGATGCAGTAGGAATAGTGCCTTCGGTTCCGTTCGAACCCGGGACGGACTTGTATGGACGAATGCTTGCAAAACATCGTCAGGTGGACGATGGGCATTCTAAGTGAAAACGTTCTAAAAGTAACGCTTAGCCTCAAGCCTCAACAACCGGGAATGACTGAAAATCAGGGGATATGCAGCAAGGTTAGGTGGGTCATTCCCAAGCAGGACAAGATATTTCCCCTGTCTAGATGTCCCTTATATATATTTCGGCTTAGTGGGTGGTTGGTCGCGCCAACCACGGGGTTTATCTTGTTCGGGACTGTTTAGTAAGGAATGGTTCCGGCCTTGTGTTGCAGGGGATGAAGGGTGTAATCCTCGGTACGGTGATCTAGGCCCCGTACTGTGACAGGTGGTACCCCAGTGCCTAGTCATTGTTGGAAATTCATTCTCCCTACGAGCCTTGTACGAGTTTTGTTTGTATTACCCACTTTTGTGGCTAGTAGCTGGAATTTAATAGATGTAACAATTTCGGCTATTTTATAAGTATTTGTATATAGACCCTATTATAATATCAGAGGATTTCTATAAAAATTGTTTTAGCTATCGTAAGGTAAAAACCCGACATGTTTATTTGTGGCGTGGTCTTACGAGATGCTTTTGTTTTCAAAGGATTTTCGAAACTTTAATAATCAATTGGGTGTGATTTTCTCACGCTTGTATTCCAGACTGACTCGGGTATTATTTAACTGTAATGCTCGGGTCAGACCGAGTATTATAGGATACAGGATATGATGCTGTGGAGCTTAGGAGACGAGCTGGATGACGATACGTATAGTCGTACTTGTTATATATATATTCCGCTGTTTGAGTTGTTGTGTACTCATTGTATGTTATTGATGTGAGCCGTGACTGATGTACACTGATGATGTAATATATGTAAACTGATATATTTGATTTTGAGTAAAGATTATTAATTCTCTATTATATTTTATTCCGCTGCGATGGTTAGATTCTGATGTTGATTATGTTTTCTCTTCTTCTACCTCTTCTTCTTAAACCCAAATGGTTCGTATTTCTGTACAACTTGAGTTGATTTAGGTAGAATAGTGTTGACTCAAGGGGTACGGATTTGCGGGTCGTTACCTTGATAGTCCAAGATCGTCCGAAGAGATTTTATGGATAAAAGACAAAGAAATTTGGATCCCGGAGTCGGAGATTTGGTCTTGGATAAGTTTTTCTCTGATCCAGGGAGCTATAGTTTTTGTTTTGTCTGGGAAGCTAGCTCCGAGGTGTTTTGAGTTTCTTCTGTGTTTGGGTAAGATAAGTGTTTGGTTTTCTAGAGTTCAATTGCTAGTTTGGATAACTGGGATTCAAAGTGTTTCACGTATCTCTGAGGGAGTACGTGTTTGATATTTCTGGTCGTAGGACCAGCAGTTCTGGAGGTTTGGTTGTTGAGTCAGACTTGTCTGTAGTCTGATATCTTGTTTAGAGTTGTAGATATAGATGAGATAGGAGCTCTATAGATTAATAATATTGATTGTTTGAATTTTATAGAGCGAGTATCCCGATATTTATACTGGGGAAACTCGTGGAAGTTCTATCCAAAAAATTTCTGGATAATTAGATTTGTTTGATTATGTGAATTGATTGCTTTGGTTGTTAACATATGATTAATATATGTTGTGTTTTAAAAAAAATCTTTAATGAGATTATTAAATTACCTTTGTTTTAAATTTCGGGGACGAAATTCTTTTAAGGGGTGAGGATTGTAATATCACAGAATTTATGGCAAAATAAAATTAATAATCTATGTTTAAAATTAAATTAATTGGATAACTTTTGTTAATAAATTTGAATTGATTCAATAATCTTCTTTAATAAATAATTAGTTAGTGGATTTATTTTTAATAAGCTAATAAATTGTTTTCTATTTGTAATATGTGTATATATATATATATTTTAAATATATAAGTTTGGTTTTAAATTAAATTGATATAGCATATTTTCTAATTTTAATATTTTGAAATTGAAAAATTATGATTTATTTTTGAATTAAGCTTTTCAAAACTATTTAATAAAATAACTATATGATTATAAATATATTTGACAAATGTTTTATTTGTTTAAAATATATTTTGACTTAAGCTGTATATTAAAATAAGTTATAAAAATGTTTGTTTTATTCTTTTTAAAATATTGATTAATAATTATGATTTGTAAATTAGAAATGAAAATTTAAAATACAATTTATAAATGAAACATTTATTTCATTTAAATAACAAATAATTTACAACCTCTTTTACAAATTTATTTTAAATGATTAAAAATATTATTTTCAAATAATTGTTATATATATTGTTTTTATTTATAAATATAATGGTTTATTTCTTTAAAAACATAGCTATACATATAAATAAGTGTTAAAGAAATAATTAATTAAGTTTAAGACTTCATTTACTTTAATTAAAAATACTAATTATTTAAAATGACATGTGTAAGTTTATTAAGGCATAAGTTAACATGTGTTGAGTGTTTAAATGAGGATATTAACAACTGTAAAACTTAAGACAAGTGTCAATGTTTAATTTTAATTTTTCTTTGATTTTAAATAAATCATAAATAAAGTTATATAAATCTACATTTTTTCCCATTTCTTTCTTTTTCTCATTTTCATTCTTAACAAAGAAATTTTCTTTCAGCTGAAAACAATCCTCAAAACCCTTTCTTTTCTTCTTCAAAATTTCATATCAGTTCCTATAAACAAAATACAATTCTGCAAAACTTTTTTTTTCATCTCTTCAAAAATCTACAAACCATCTTCTAAAACATGCAAAAATCAAACCCTTATTCAAATGCATATCAATCTCTGATCCACATTCAAAAATCCTGTTCAAATGCATGCTATTTTTCTAAAAATCTAGAAATTTTGTAAACAAACCTACATGCAACAATTAAAACCAGAAAATCTGCATTCATCTCTTCTTTAAAATCTGGAAAATAAAGCAAGCAAGAGAATCTGCATTTTTTTCAATCTGAAGTTAAGATACCTGCATTTCTTCTAAAATATGGAAAGTGGTCTCTGCATGCATTCCTTCAAGCCTGGAAACATTGCCTCTGCATACAACTGATGTTTTTTAAAGCATTCAAGAAGGATTTTAAAGAAAAATAATTCAGAAGCTTTTCAAACTGTGCTCTGTCTGCATTGTTTAAAAAGGTGAGTAACTAAATTTTAGAAAATAAATTTAGTAGGTAAAAGTTGAGTTGCATGTTGATTTACCTGAGATGAAGTTTATATTTTGTTTATATATCTTTGGAAAAAAAAAATTCTGTGTATGTATGGCTAATTAAGTGATTTGCTGTTGATATTGTTTTTGTCCGTTCTTAGTTAAAGTGAGATTCTAAAACAAAAGAATCCTATACCCTTCGATTTGTTTGCTGTTATGAATTAATCTTTGAATGAAATTTTTTATTTACAAGATAAAGTAAGTTTTAAAACTTTATATAAGTTAAATAAAATTGTGTGTTACTTGGAAATTTAATCAATAGAGCAACAATTTGAATAAGGTGAATTTCAAATATTACAAAACAATGTTTCAGGGTTATATATCAAAACTCCATTCAAAATCATGAATTTTGAAACAAGAATTAATTTTTTTTAATGATATATTTAAAGAGCAGTTTTAAAGTCACTGTATTTCACCTTTTCGGTTAGCATTGATGATTTTGTGTTTGATTGGGTTGAAATTGCTTCTGGAGATGGTATAATGATCTGAGATGATGAGAAAATTCTTGGTTTGTGTTGCAATTTGTTTTTGATGATAAGATTGGGTTTTACAGTTTTGAACCCTAGTTCTTATGAGGCTGGAAGAATTGATCTTTTCGGCAGTTGTACTTAATCGAGTGACTTAGGGTTTTGGGAAATGGAGGTTGATGGATTGACGAAGTCGTCGCCGGAGTTTCGAAGGTGATTATAACGACCCAGAATTTTTAACAATTTAATTTGAGAATATTTAATTAATTTTAAATATTTGAATGTTGGGTTGAATTGAATTTCAAATTATCAGAATGAATTTGGCGATTAAATTATAGAATTTAATCTATTTGAAAGTTGAATAAAAATTTGAATCTTCAATTTTAAGCCAATTAAAAATATTTCAAAGGCTTGTAAAAATTCGTATTGATAATATTGAAGATTATAGAAGCTTCAGAATTGAAATTGAAAGTGAATTGTTCGGTTTTGAATTTAAATCGTTTGAATCGATATTTAAAAATAGCCGTCCGAGGCACAGTCTCGGAATTCAACGAAACCAGTTCCATTGGGTCCGTAATATTGAATTATTACCGGATTTCAAATTTTGTATTTTTCGGAGTTGTTATGTGAGCGTACGAGAGATAAACGCGTCAAAATCAAATTGGATTCAATTCAAATTTAAATTTAAATTTAGTCAATGCACACACGTTCTCCCTTTTCTCACGCAGAGTATCACGCCTAAAATCATGGCTAAAATCGTGCAAAGCATACCCCTTCATCTCCAAGCATACTTCTTCCCTTTTTAAATAACCGTTCCCCCCTCTTCAAAATCGAATCACGCGGAAGAAAGAAAATATGGCCGAGCTTCATTCCCCTTCCTCTCAAAATTCACGGCCGAAGAAAAAAAGAAGAAGAGGGAGCTCGTTCAATAATGGCGCGCTCGAATTCGTGAAGAGATGGGGCGACGCGACAAATGGCGGCGCGTTTGTAATTGGGGCTCACGTGGGGAAGCGCACGCGCAGTGGAGGCTGGTAGAGGAGGCGCGCGTTGATGGTCGCGATTGGTAGTGATGGTGAGGAACTCAAGCTTGAGGATGTGGCGTGCGTACGAGATTGGGCGACAGCGAGGTGGTGCTCGCGCGTGAAGAAGCAGTGGCGCGCGATTCAGAGGCGTTGGCGTTCGCGATTGGGGGAATGGGCGCGCGGAGTATGGAGGCGATGGAGACCTCGTTCTCGAGGCAGTGGCGACGTTTGGTGCTGGGTTCATCAAATTAACAGTAAGGTAATTACTGTTTGCAGATATTTGATTTGTTTGGATTTGTATAAATTCGTAAATGAATGAAAATTTAAAACAGTAAGGTAAAAATTAATTTAAGTTTAAAATCTGTTTTAATTAAGATAATAACTATATATATATATATATGCAGATTTTTAATTTATATATATACAGAAAAAAATAGTTATGGTAAAGAACTGTTTAACCGGTAAATCAATTATTTTGGTAAGATAATTTATTAAAGAAAATGTTAACGGTAAAGAAAAAAATATTAGTTCAAATTATTATATTAAGAATAAAATTGTTAGTTTAAAATATAATTTTTAGTTAATCAAATTTATAAAAAAAAAATAGAAGGAAAATTTTGGTTTATAATCAAATTAAGAAAATCATTAGTTAGATAAATTTAATTATTTAAAAGAAATTGTTTTAAGAATAAAAGGAATTTGTTAGTTAAAATAAAATCTTGGTTAAATAAATTTAAAATAAAAGGAAATTTAAATTTTAGTTAAATAAATTTATTTAAAGAAGAAACTGGTTTAAATAGAACTATCAGTTAATTTAACTATTAAAATGAAATCACCAATCAATCGAAATTATCTAATAAAAATTTATTATTCAATCTGTTTGAATATTAATAAATTGTGTAAATATTTATACAAGGTATAAATCAAGAAAATCGAGTCAAGATGGAAATGGATTGCAAAATAAAAGCAAAGGTGAGAACTTCTCACTCTAAAGGATTTATTTAAATTTTAAATAGTTAGATTTAACATTGTTAGTTGTGTTGATTGAATGCTTGAATGATGATTGTTATATATATATATATATATATTGGATGTGAATAGACCCTATAGGCCGTTAGTAAGCGGAGGTTATTTATTACACACATATACCGCGATATTCCACCTTGAAGTGGAATTGGTATTATATTAGTATATAGCAATATATATATATATATATATATATATATATATATATATTGGCATATGTATATATTGCAGTTGATTGATTTCCCGCATTGTATAGCGGATGAGACCCTATACGCCGTTAGTAAGCGGATAATATTTTTATAAAATCCCATATACCGCGATATTCCACCTCGAAGTGGAATGGGTATTGTGCTAATGTCTATGGATGCAGGGAAACAGGTTGGAGGGATCCAACTGGATTCCTCAACAGTATTTATTTGATTTCAGATATTTTGATATTTGATGGACTATCATATCGATATATGATGTCGTTGTTATCGTGATTGACTATTTGGTATGTAGCATCATTGGACCAAATTTTGGGATTTTAAAAGGATTTCAAAGTGATTTTTGAAAGTGTACGTTTATAAAATATTTTTGGAATTGATTTATTTTAAATAAATAAACGTTATAATTTTAATGTTATAAAAATTATGGTTTTTGAGAAATATAGTTAAAAGTTGATTTTTGAAAATATGGGATTAATGATTTTATAAAAGAGTTTAAATCGGGATTTTTGAAATTATTATAAAGAGTTGAAAATATAGGATTTATAACATTTAATTATTTTATTTTATAAATCAAAATGGTGAAATTATAAAGGGGATTAAAGATGTTTTAAAAGAATAATATAAATTGATTCATATAAAAGATTTATAAATTGATAATTTATAAATTAAAATATTTGAATTATAAAACGAGTTTTTATAAGTGTTAGAATGAATTGTGAATGAATTTCATAAATAAATGAAATTCATAGAATTATAAACGGTGAAGTTATAAATGGAATTAAATAAGCAGTAGGTTTATAAAATTTGAAAAGTTAATTGAAGAATGGATTTTTGATTTAAATGAATCTTATATGTTATAAGATCTATGAATTGGGATGTTTAAAAGAACGATTCTTGTAAACAAATAAATTATAAGTATTTAACTTATAATATGGACTTTTGGTTCATAATTGAAATATAAAGTGAACAGGTTAATAAAGAAAATTTATAAAGAAAGATGTTATAAAATAAATAGAAATGGAATTTATAAACATTGTTTTATAAATTCGCAAATGACTTATTTTGATAAGAAAATTGTTATAACTTATTTATGGAGTTATATTCACGTTTTGACTGTGAATAATCCTTTAAAATGAAATGTATAAAAGGATGAAAATTGTTAATGTAGTGTGTTCACGTTTTTGAATAGTGAATAATATGTTAAAGAAAATGTTTTGGATTAGATGTTTTGAATTGAATTTAAAACGATCTAACGATGTTTTAAATGTGTTGAGATTCGAAACCATAGATTTCAACGTTTATTGTTGAAATAGACGTTTTCGAGAAATAAAAGGAAATGGTGGACTATAGCATTGTTGTTATAGTAAATGATTTCCGAAAGGAAATGTTTTGTATAGTATTGGGATTTATATATCTATTTTAATTTCGAATCCCTATACTAGTGATTTTGGGTTGTCGTAACGATGTTTTACGCAACATTCGTTTTGGCCCAAATAAATATGGTTAAGAGAATGATTTCCTTAAAGAATGAAATATATACTTAATCTCGATTTAAGTATATTGAATATTTTCTAAGAATTGAAAATAAATAAAATTTGTGAATTACTTATGAATAAGTAAGTATGGAAATGTTTTCCAATATAAAGTGAATATCTTAAGAATTTATCTTTTTGAAGATAAATTGAAAATGAATAATTGAAATCGTATGTTCATAGATATTTTGAAATATAAATTCACTATGGAATTTATAAATGAAAAGGAGAATTTGTTTAAAAATAAATATTGATTTATTTTTGAAGTGTGAAATTATATATCTAGTAAAGATATTTTGGAAAATAAATAATTTGGAAAATTATTTGGAATCTGGTGATGTAGTGCATATCCATTGATAGTTCAATAACCGACTATCAATATTTCCCTTTGAATGGGTATTTGATGTGATTTGTTTGAATTTGAATGCCACACTTATTTTTGAATAAGCGCTCACTATTCGGGTTAACCGGGAAAGGACCATGGGGTCGTATAACCCATTCCAAATATGTGATACGTCGTTATGAATTGCATTTGATGACCGGTGTTGAAGACCGGGTATTTGCGAAAGCGATAGGATGACCTATCGATTGTCTCTGCACTGGGTAGCTCCTGGTATAGAGATTCCCTAAGTGATGGGAAATTCGATCGGGATTGTGAATACCCGGATTGCAAGGGCTTCGTGAGAAGTGCCTTCGGTTCTGTTCGAGCCCGGAACAGACTTGTATGGATTGTATGTCTGACATTACAAATTGAGATATAAAGCCGATTTCATTCAAATATATTTCTGTTGGTGGCGGAGAATTTATTCTTTTAGCTTAACACCCTTCTCTGAGACGTACGAGCTCAGAGGTTATGTAGTTGAAGGTTATCAGCGATATATTCCCAATTCGGTAATGTGACATGCTGAGTGTTGCTGTTAAATGATCATTGTGTTGATTATTTGTGATAGGATCGTTTATTTGATCGTCTATCTTGGTGATCATCTCTATGATCATTTGTTGACCCAAAGCATGGCTTTTGTATAAAGTATGTTTTTGTGGACGTGACTTCGTTGAGCCTCACACCTCGGGAATGGTCAAAACAGGAAAGATGCGGCAAGGTTATGAGGGGTAGCGCCCTTTAGGATATGTGCATTTCCTTCTGGAAAAGGGTGGTATCATGGTATGGAGCCCAGATACTTACTCATGTTGAAAACACTTTATGATTGTGTGAATTGATTGCGAGCGCTCGGTGAAAGGTCCCAAAGGACCGGGGGATGGCATATTCGGTCAGTTGTTACTCAGTTAGGGGTAACCCGGCCTTGTGTTGGTAGAGATCCGGTTTGGTTCTCGGGGATGTCCATCCAGAGGCATTCTCATGTGGCAATGGGAAGTTCCTTGGCCTGACCATTCGTTGGAAATCCAAAGAAACAATACGATCTTGTACGGTATTAGTTGTAGAACCTATCATTCACTTATGGTGGCGCCCCACTGTTTGGATGGTAGCTATAGTAGGCATAGTTCGGAATGTCTATGCTGGCTAAGATTTATATTCTACTTTCGAAATGAATTTTTCCTACACTATGCACTAGTAATAATATCAAATGTTCTTTTTAATACATATCAAGCATCTTTGACTATCATAAGGAGAAATCTCCTCCGATTCTGCGTTTGCATTGTGTGTGTGTGCGGGAGGCCTTATGGTAGTCTCATTTTTAAAAGCATTGCGAATTGACTTTAAAAATATTCCTCTATTTTGATTTTAAAGATAAATAAACTGTTTTGAGTTCTCACACCAGTCACATGACTGACTCGGAGTTTATTGTTTTCCTTCCTAAACTCTGGGTGCCCACCAATTTCCATACGGGCAGTCAAGAGTTAAGGTTTATCAGGATATTCTGGATATTCTGGAGTTGCTGGAGGCAAGATGGATGGCATGGCGTATTATTAGTATATAGTATTTCTTTTCCGCTGTTTGTTGTTGTTGTTGTACACTCTGATGATATGATGTAATGAAATATGATGTAATGTAATAACTGATATAGTTCTTTGTTTAAAGATTATTCATTTATTTATTATATGTTGTTCCGCTGCGAATTGTGAGATTCTGATGTTGTTCAGTTGTTTCCTTTCTGTTCTATTTTTCTATTTTCTTTCCTCTCTATTTTCTATCTTCTTATCACCTCTTTCCTTTTCTTTTCTTCTTTCTTAAACCCATAACATTTCGGTTTTTCGGCAACGAAAAATCGTGATCGTTACATTTGGTATCAGAGCATATGGTTAAGCGACAACCATGGTTCTATTGGGTGTTACTCATTAGAGATAGAGTCAGCAGTACTCTAGAATGAGTTTGAGTGTAATAATAGATATGAGCGCGTATTTGTTAGTGAATATAAAATTGTTTTTAAATCGGGTGAATAAGATAATTTTGCCCAAAACTATTTTGATAGAGAAGAAATGATTTTCTATGAATTATTATAATATATGGTTGCATGGTTGTTAATATCATTAGTATATGGAATTAAATAAGAAATAAAATGGATTGAATTCAAGTAAACTAACTTGATAAATTCTTAGACTAATGAATTGGAATTTGAATTGGTTAAAATTAAAGTTTAGTCGTGAGCTAAATTTGAAGATAAATTTGAATTCGTATATAAATTCAAGTAAGTAAAAGAAATAAATTGAAATTCCCTTTGTTAGTAATTAAGTAAATTCGAGATGAATTGAATATGGAAATTGAAATGAATTAGTGAATGAAACTAATTTAAAGTAGTAATATGAATTAGTAAATGAAAGTTAATCGTTAGAATTCAATGTTTGGAATTGAGAATTGAATTCGAATGAAATTTAAATTGTGAATTGAATTCAAATAGAATTGGAATTGTGAATTGAATTGAAATGTAAAATTTAATGAAAATGAATTTGTAACTTCAATAGTGAAGTAAAAATGTATAAAAGCGTATATGGAAAATTTTGTAATGGAATTGGCAAAATAGTTTGAATGTTGGAATTGGATATTATGACTAGCAGGATATACAGGTGTATAAAGGAATTTGGATTTTGATTTTGAAGATAATTTAAATTGCTCGACAAAAAGGTACGTATTTAAATTTCAGTATGAAATTTGATGATTTTCTTCTCCAGCCACTTGGCTTTCTCTTTTCTTTTTGATTCTGAGGGGCTGTGGTGTCATTTTGTAGTTGTACCGAGCTAGCCGCGCAAAGGAGACGCTGGCGAAATTTTTTGAAAATTTAGGGTGTTAGAAAATTTTTGAGAAAAATTTGAAAGTTTGAAATTTGAATTTAAATTTGAATTAGAAGTGAACACTGTTGTTTGGAACTTATAATTGAAGTTGGAAAGCTAGTTAAAATGATAATGAATCTTTAGTAAAAAGATTTGTTTTAGAAAGTTGATAAAACTATTTGGATAGTGAAAAATAATAATCGGGATAAGGGCATTCTTCTTAACTTGTAATTTCGGGACGAAATTCTTTTAAGGGGAGAAGATTGTAACGACCCAGAATTTCTAACAATTTAATTTGAGAATATTTAATTAATTTTAAATATTTGAATGATGGGTTGAATTGAATTTCAAATTATCAGAATGAATTTGGCGATTAAATTATAGAATTTAATCTATTTGAAAGTTGAATAAAAATTTGAATCTTCAATTTTAAGCCAATTAAAAATATTTCAAAGGCTTGTAAAAATTCGTATTGATAATATTGAAGATTATAGAAGCTTCAGAATTGAAATTGAAAGTGAATTGTTCAGTTTTGAATTTAAATCGTTTGAATCGATATTTAAAAATAGCCATCCGAGGCACAGTCTCGGAATTCAACGAAACCAGTTCCATTGGGTCCGTAATATTGAATTATTACCGGATTTCAAATTTCGTATTTTTCGGAGTTGTTGTGTGAGCGTACGAGAGATAAACGCGTCGAAATCAAATTGGATTCAATTTAAATTTAAATTTAAATTTAGTCAATGCACACACGTTCTCCCTTTTCTCACGCAGAGTATCACGCCTGAAATCATGGCTAAAATCATGCAAAGCATACCCCTTCATCTCCAAGCATACTTCTTCCCTTTTTAAATAACCGTTCCCCCCTCTTCAAAATCGAATCACGCAGAAGAAAGAAAATATGGCCGAGCTTCATTCCCCTTCCTCTCAAAATTCACGGCCGAAGAAAAAAAGAAGAAGAGGGAGCTCGTTTAATAATGGCGCGCTCGAATTCGTGAAGAGATGGGGCGACGCGACAAATGGCGGCGCGTTTGAAATTGGGGCTCACGTGGGGAAGCGCACGCGCAGTGGAGGCTGGTAGAGGAGGCGCGCGTTGATGGTCGCGATTGGCAGTGATGGTGAGGAACTCAAGCTTGAGGCTGTGGCGCGCGTACGAGATTGGCGACAGCGAGGTGGTGCTCGCGCGTGAAGAAGCAGTGGCGCGCGATTCAGAGGCGTTGGCGTTCGCGATTTGGGGGAATGGGCGCGCGGAGTATGGAGGCGATGGAGACCTCGTTCTCGAGGCAGTGGCGACGTTTGGTGCTGGGTTAATCAAATTAACAGTAAGGTAATTACTGTTTGCAGATATTTGATTTGTTTGGATTTGTATAAATTCGTAAATGAATGAAAATTTAAAACAGTAAGGTAAAAATTAATTTAAGTTTAAAATCTGTTTTAATTAAGATAATAACTATATATATATATATGCAGATTTTTAATTTATATATATACAGAAAAAAATAGTTATGGTAAAGAACTGTTTAACCGGTAAATCAATTATTTTGGTAAGATAATTTATTAAAGAAAATGTTAACGGTAAAGAAAAAAATATTAGTTCAAATTATTATATTAAGAATAAAATTGTTAGTTTAAAATATAATTTTTAGTTAATCAAATTTATAAAAAAAAAATAGAAGGAAAATTTTGGTTTATAATCAAATTAAGAAAATCATTAGTTAGATAAATTTAATTATTTAAAAGAAATTGTTTTAAGAATAAAAGGAATTTGTTAGTTAAAATAAATCTTGGTTAAATAAATTTAAAATAAAAGGAAATTTAAATTTTAGTTAAATAAATTTATTTAAAGAAGAAACTGGTTTAAATAGAACTATCAGTTAATTTAACTATTAAAATGAAATCACCAATCAATCGAAATTATCTAATGAAAATTTATTATTCAATCTGTTTGAATATTAATAAATTGTGTAAATATTTATACAAGGTATAAATCAAGAAATCGAGTCAAGATGGAAATGGATTGCAAAATAAAAGCAAAGGTGAGAACTTCTCACTCTAAAGGATTTATTTAAATTTTAAATAGTTAGATTTAAAATTGTTAGTTGTGTTGATTGAATGCTTGAATGATGATTGTTATATATATATATATATATATATTGGATGTGAATAGACCCTATAGGCCGTTAGTAAGCGGAGGTTATTTATTACACACATATACCGCGATATTCCACCTTGAAGTGGAATTGGTATTATATTAGTATATAGCAATATATATATATATATATATATATATATATATATATTGGCATATGTATATATTGCAGTTGATTGATTTCCCGCATTGTATAGCGGATGAGACCCTATACGCCGTTAGTAAGCGGATAATATTTTTATAAAATCCCATATACCGCGATATTCCACCTCGAAGTGGAATGGGTATTGTGCTAATGTCTATGGATGCAGGGAAACAGGTTGGAGGGATCCAACTGGATTCCTCAACAGTATTTATTTGATTTCAGATATTTTGATATTTGATGGACTATCATATCGATATATGATGTCGTTGTTATCGTGATTGACTATTTGGTATGTAGCATCATTGGACCAAATTTTGGGATTTTAAAAGGATTTCAAAGTGATTTTTGAAAGTGTACGTTTATAAAATATTTTTGGAATTGATTTATTTTAAATAAATAAACGTTATAATTTTAATGTTATAAAAATTATGGTTTTTGAGAAATATAGTTAAAAGTTGATTTTTGAAAATATGGGATTAATGATTTTATAAAAGAGTTTAAATCGGTATTTTTGAAATTATTATAAAGAGTTGAAAATATAGGATTTATAACATTTAATTATTTTATTTTATAAATCAAAATGGTGAAATTATAAAGGGGATTAAAGATGTTTTAAAAGAATAATATAAATTGATTTATATAAAAGATTTATAAATTGATAATTTATAAATTAAAATATTTGAATTATAAAACGAATTTTTATAAGTGTTATAATGAATTGTGAATGAATTTCATAAATAAATGAAATTCATAGAATTATAAACGGTGAAGTTATAAATGGAATTTTATAAGCAGTAGGTTTATAAAATTTGAAAAGTTAATTGAAGAATGGATTTTTGATTTAAATGAATCTTATATGTTATAAGATCTATGAATTGGGATGTTTAAAAGAACGATTCTTGTAAACAAATAAATTATAAGTATTTAACTTATAATATGGACTTTTGATTCATAATTGAAATATAAAGTGAATATGTTAATAAAGAAAATTTATAAAGAAAGATGTTATAAAATAAATAGAAAAGGAATTTATAAACATTGTTTTATAAATTCGCAAATGACTTATTTTGATAAGAAAATTGTTATAACTTATTTATGGAGTTATATTCACGTTTTGACTGTGAATAATCCTTTAAAATGAAATGTATAAAAGGATGAAAATTGTTAATGTAGTGTGTTCACGTTTTTGAATAGTGAATAATATGTTAAAGAAAATGTTTTGGATTAGATGTTTTGAATTGAATTTAAAACGATCTAACGATGTTTTAAATGTGTTGAGATTCGAAACCATAGATTTCAACGTTTATTGTTGAAATAGACGTTTTCGAGAAATAAAAGGAAATGGTGGACTATAGCATTGTTGTTATAGTAAATGATTTCCGAAAGGAAATGTTTTGTATAGTATTGGGATTTATATATCTATTTTAATTTCGAATCCCTATACTAGTGATTTTGGGTTGTCGTAACGATGTTTTACGCAACATTCGTTTTGGCCCAAATAAATATGGTTAAGAGAATGATTTCCTTAAAGAATGAAATATATACTTAATCTCGATTTAAGTATATTGAATATTTTCTAAGAATTTAAAATAAATAAAATTTGTGAATTACTTATGAATAAGTAAGTATGGAAATGTTTTCCAATATAAAGTGAATATCTTAAGAATTTATCTTTTTGAAGATAAATTGAAAATGAATAATTGAAATCGTATATTCATAGATATTTTGAAATATAAATTCACTATGGAATTTATAAATGAAAAGGAGAATTTGTTTAAAAATAAATATTGATTTATTTTTGAAGTGTGAAATTATATATCTAGTAAAGATATTTTGGAAAATAAATAATTTGGAAAATTATTTGGAATCTGGTGATGTAGTGCATATCCATTGATAGTTCAATAACCGACTATCAATATTTCCCTTTGAATGGGTATTTGATGTGATTTGTTTGAATTTGAATGCCACACTTATTTTTGAATAAGCGCTCACTATTCGGGTTAACCGGGAAAGGACCATGGGGTCGTATAACCCATTCCGAATATGTGATACGTCGTTATGAATTGCATTTGATGACCGGTGTTGAAGACCGGGTATTTGCGAAAGCGATAGGATGACCTATCGATTGTCTCTGCACTCGGTAGCTCCTGGTATAGAGATTCCCTAAGTGATGGGAAATTCAATCGGGATTGTGAATACCCGGATTGCAAGGGCTTCGTGTGAAGTGCCTTCGGTTCTGTTCGAGCCCGGAACAGACTTGTATGGATTGTATGTCTGACATTACAAATTGAGATATAAAGCCGATTTCATTCAAATATATTTCTGTTGGTGGCGGAGAATTTATTCTTTTAGCTTAACACCCTTCTCTGAGACGTACGAGCTCAGAGGTTATGTAGTTGAAGGTTATCAGCGATATATTCCCAATTCGGTAATGTGACATGCTGAGTGTTGCTGTTAAATGATCATTGTGTTGATTATTTGTGATAGGATCGTTTATTTGATCGTCTATCTTGGTGATCATCTCTATGATCATTTGTTGACCCAAAGCATGGCTTTTGTATAAAGTATGTTTTTGTGGACGTGACTTCGTCGAGCCTCACACCTCGGGAATGGTCAAAACAGGAAAGATGCGGCAAGGTTATGAGGGGTAGCGCCCTTTAGGATATGTGCATTTCCTTCTGGAAAAGGGTGGTATCATGGTATGGAGCCCAAATACTTACTCATGTTGAAAACACTTTATGATTGTGTGAATTGATTGCGAGCGCTCGGTGAAAGGTCCCAAAGGACCGGGGGATGGCATATTCGGTCAGTTGTTACTCAGTTAGGGGTAACCCGGCCTTGTGTTGGTAGAGATCCGGTTTGGTTCTCGGGGATGTCCATCCAGAGGCATTCTCATGTGGCAATGGGAAGTTCCTTGGCCTGACCATTCGTTGGAAATCCAAAGAAACAATACGATCTTGTACGGTATTAGTTGTAGAACCTATCATTCACTTATGGTGGCGCCCCACTGTTTGGATGGTAGCTATAGTAGGCATAGTTCGGAATGTCTATGCTGGCTAAGATTTATATTCTACTTTCGAAATGAATTTTTCCTACACTATGCACTAGTAATAATATCAAATGTTCTTTTTAATACATATCAAGCATCTTTGACTATCATAAGGAGAAATCTCCTCCGATTCTGCGTTTGCATTGTGTGTGTGTGCGGGAGGCCTTATGGTAGTCTCATTTTTAAAAGCATTGCGAATTGACTTTAAAAATATTCCTCTATTTTGATTTTAAAGATAAATAAACTGTTTTGAGTTCTCACACCAGTCACATGACTGACTCGGAGTTTATTGTTTTCCTTCCTAAACTCTGGGTGCCCACCAATTTCCACACGGGCAGTCAAGGGTTAAGGTTTATCAGGATATTCTGGATATTCTGGAGTTGCTGGAGACAAGATGGATGGCATGGCGTATTATTAGTATATAGTATTTCTTTTCCGCTGTTTGTTGTTGTTGTTGTACACTCTGATGATATGATGTAATGAAATGTGATGTAATGTAATAACTGATATAGTTCTTTAGTTAAAGATTATTCATTTATTTATTATATGTTGTTCCGCTGCGAATTGTGAGATTCTGATGTTGTTCAGTTGTTTACTTTCTGTTCTATTTTTCTATTTTCTTTCCTCTCTATTTTCTATCTTCTTATCTCCTTTTTCTTTTTCTTTTCTTCTTTCTTAAACCCATAACATTTCGGTTTTTCGGCAACGAAAAATCGTGATCGTTACAGTGATGATGGCCGGAGTCGCGTCAACGAGGCGTTGACAGGGTGGAGTTGTTTGGTTTTGTTTTTGTTTCCAGGTTTGGGAAAATTGGTCATGACTTTGAATTAGGGCAAATGTCGATGGGGTTGGTGTTTGGTTGGCCTGAGGGGATGATGGGCAACTGTGGGAAGGTCGTGTGGTTGGCCAGCGATGGCCGAAGGTGATGTACAGGTGCACAGTACATAGGTGGATATGTTGGTGGTGTTTTTGGTTACAGGGTTTTGGTTGCCATGTGATGGACTCGGGAATTTCGAGTTTTAACTCAAAGCAGATGGGTGTCTGACTCGAAGTCAGATTAGGGGAGGCCCGAGTATAATTGTGTTTCAGGTTTTAGAGCATAAACAGAAACTTGTTTACAGTTTTTAAAATTAAAAGCAAGTTTAACTATAAACTAAAGTTTAAACTAAGATTTAAAAACCTGAATTGAATTTGAATTCAAATTGTTTAAATCTTTGGTTTTGAAATAATTTGAATTTTTAAATTTTAGTTTGTTTTTAAAATAAAAACAGGAAACCTTTTACTGCTTTAAAAAAATTAAATGAAAATATAAAATGCAAATTGAATTTAAATTGTGTTTTGAAATCTGAAATTGAATATGATTCAAACTAGTTTAAATCTGAAATTTGAAATAATTTAAGTTTTAAAATTTAAATTTAGTTTTAAAACTTATAAGTGTAAAAGCATATGTGTTTTGCATATTGAATTGGAAGTTTAAAATTATAAAATATAAAATTTAAAGTGAGTTTAAATCTGGGTTTTTAAATCTGGAATTAAATTTTAATTTCAGTTTTTAAAATGAATGAGTTTGAATTTAAATTGCTTAATTATTTTAAATGGTTAAATGATTTGAATTTAAAATGGAGTTTAATATGTAAATAAGTTTTTAAAGATTTAAGTTTAAATCTGGAGCAAAAGATTCAAATTGTATTTCGGTTTTGAAATAAAAAGGAAAATTTTAAAATAACTTGGAATGTTTAGGAATGTTTTTAAATTGATTTGAATTTAAATTGAATTGGTATTTAAATTCTTTAAAACTTATTTTATAAAGTATATGTTTCTTTTAAACATATGAGATAAAAAGGTTTTGAATTATTTTTAAAATCTTGTTTAAGCTAAATTTGTATCTTAAGTTTAAAATGAAATTTAAATCGAATTTAAAGTAAATTTGAAAACAAATTTGTTTTAAATGATTAATTAAGTAAGGAATGTTTATCTCAAAGATAAATAAAATTTTAATGATTTGTGTTCATTTAAATTATTAAGTTAATTTAAATAAGTAATTAATTATTTAATTAATTTATAATGTGGATGATTAATTAAATAATTAAGAATTTTTAAATTAATTAATTAAAGACTTAAGATTAATTAATTAAGGTTAATTAATCTATAATTAAGGATTGTTAATTAAATTTTAATCAATGATTAAGATTAATTAATCAAGTGATTAGGATTAATTAATTTGTAGTTAATACTTAATTAATTTAATAATTAGTAATTAATTAATTAGTAATTAAATATTAATTAATTTGTAATTAATTGATGATTAATCTGAGTTAATTTCTTAATTAAGTAATTAAGAAATGTTAATGAAGGTCATTAACTTAAGAATTATTTAATAGTTAATTAATGTGATTAATTTTTAATAATTAATTAGATTAATTAATTAATAATAATCATTTTTGAAATTGCTTAATTTTAATTACTTAATGGAAGTAATTAATGAATTAATTACTTAATGTAATTAATTATGTTAGTGTGATTAGTTTATATTAATTAATTAAGTTTAATTAATTTAAACACCAGAGGATTGATGAATAATTACTTTATGTAATTAATGGAATTGTAATTACTTAGGGAAGTAATTAATTGATAATTACTGAATGTAATTAAAGATGTTGAATGTTGGAAGTAATTTAGATTAAATTACTTTGGAATTAATCAAGGGATTAATTGAGATAATTAATTAAGAGTAATTAATTTATGGAATGAGTAATTAAAGGTAGTTAATTACTGGATGGTTATTAATCTTGGGTGATTAATATATGTGGTTTAATTGAAGATTAATTACTTAATGTAATTAATTTATATAGAGAGATTGATTAAATGTAATTAGAAATCATTAATTAATAAAATTAATGATGTAATTTAAAATTGATTAATTAAGGAATAATTAATAAATGATTAATGTAATTAACATTAGTTAACTAATTGATTAAGCAATTAAAAGTTAATTATTGTAAGTGTTAAGTATAATTAACTTATGTAATTAATATTAAAGGCTAATTACTTATTGTAATTAGGGAATTATTAATCAGTAATGATTAATTGAAATGAATAATGGGATGGTGATTATTTAATTGATTTATAATCAATTAATGGTTAAGTTAGGCAGGATTTTAATGATGAAATAATTAATTTAATTCACTTTAAATTAATCAGAGACAAAGTAATTAATTTAGTTTATTTTAAATTAATTATAGATGGTGTGATCATTAGATCATTGCTTATGTTTGATGATTGGTATTGGTTGCCTGGTATGGTTTGTAATCTAAGCTATGAGATGAGAAATGTATGTGACATGGATGCATTGGTTGCATTGTGATGATAATATGGATTATATGTTTATGATATGAATTATCTGTTGATGATGATAATGTTGATTATCCATTGTTATGTTGTGAATTATCTATCTGTGTGTATATAGAAAATGAATTGAATTGTTTTAAACTTTAAAACAACTTGGCCTTAAAAGACACGTTTTGGATTTCGATGAGACCGGGATCGGGTTTCCATATTTGGATATCCGAAAACCACATCGATCTAAAGTAACGTTAGGTCGTGAATCTCAAGTGAAGATGAAGATTCAAAGTGCAAGGGTTATCGTCGTTAACTCTGAGGGTGATTCCAAAATGAGTGTAACGAGATAATGCCTTCGGTTTCGTTCGAACCCGGAACGAACTTGTATGGATTGAATGCTTTCAAAACATCGTCAGGTGGACGATGGGCATTCTAAGTGATATGTCCTATAAATGTAATCATAGCCTCAAGCCTCATCAACCGGGAATGGCTAAAACAGGGGAGCTACAGCAAGGCTAAGTGGGTCGTGCCTAAGTAGGACGAGATTTACCCCTGTCTAGATGTCCCTTTATTTCGGCTTTGTGGTGCGGTTGCTGATCACAACTGCGGGGTGGTCTTGTTCGGAACTGTTCAGTAAGGAATGGTTCCGGCTTTGTGTTGCAGGGGAGCGGGCGTACTCCTCGGTATGGTGATCTAGGCCACGTACTGTGATGTGCGGTACCCCAGTAGCCCTGCCATTGATGGATTCCAAAATCCTATAAGTGCTGTACGTATTGGTTGTGCCCAACTATGTTGGAACGTGAGATGTAAGCATTCCAGCTATTTCTGTATTTTACTTGAAAACCCTAGACACTGTTATAATATCACTGGATTTCCTATCAAATGTTTTGGTTAGCGTAAGGTAAAAACTTTTCCATGTTTATGTGTGGAAAGTCTTACGTGATATCCTTTCTTTCAAAGGTTTTTCAAAGTTAAGCAACTTTAATTTGTTACTCACACAAGACCCATGTCTGACCCGGAGTTTATTTCTGTTTTTCTTAAACTCTTGGGAACTCAAATTTTTACGAGTAGCCAAGGGATTCAGGTTAGCTTTGACGAATTGTGGAGGAGCAATGGAGCAGGAGGCTTCTGCATATAGATATATAGTTTTCCGCTGTGTTGGTATCTCTGAGTGTTTATCTGTAATGTATTGAGTTGTAATAACTAGACAAGTGTTTATAACTGTCTAGTATGTGTCGTATTGTCTGTGTAACTCTGATATTTGTTATATACTATGTAATACTTATGTTATTAATATAATTTATTCGTTCCGCTGTTGAGTTTCTAGTGTTGTTTCTTCTTTCTCTTCTTTCTTTTCTCTTTTCTATCCCTTTCTTTCTTAAGGATGATACGACTTTTTCTAGAGAAAAGTCGGGTCGTCTCATCTACACTGAGTCACGCCGGTATAGAGATCTCTATATGTGATGTGGAGTCCGATCGGGATTGTGAATACCCGGATTACAAAGGATTCTTTGAAGTGCCTTCGGTTTCATTCGAACCTATAATGGACTTGTATGGACGTATTTTTGACATTAAACTTTGAGATGTAAAGCTGTTTCTATCAAATACATTTATGTTTGGTGGCGGAGAATTTATTCTCGTAGCTTAATACCCTTCTCTAAGACGTACGAGCTCAGAGGTTATGTAGTTGATATTTTTCCCAATTTGGTAATGTGGCATGCTGAGTGCTGCTAATCATTTATTGATCAAAGCATGGCTTTTGTGAAAAGCATAGCTTTGTGAGACAAGACTTCATCAGGACCTCACAACCCGGAAATGGTCGAAACAAGAAGGATGCGGCAAGGTTATCGGGGGTCGTGCCTTTAGGGTATGTCCATTTCCTTTTGGATAAAAAGTGATATCGTGGTACGGAACCTAGATATTTGACTTATGTGGTTGTTGCTTTGTGGTTGAGGATCCTCGGATAAAGGTCGGTAACGACCGGGGGATGGCATACTCATGTCAGTAGTTACCTAGTTACAGAGGCAACCCAACCTTGTGTTGGCAGAGATCCGGTTAGGTTCTCGGGGCGTCCCTCCAGAGGCATACCCATATGGCATAGGAAGTTCCTTATCCTGACTATTTGTTGGAAATCCAAAGAAACAATACGAGCCCTGTACGGTTTTAGTTGTATAACCTGCCATGGAATGTGGTGGTAACCTGATATTGAACATGGTAGCTATAGTAAGCATACGACGAAATGTGGTATGCTGGCTAAGATTAATATTATACATTCGAAATGTTTTCTGCACTATGCACTAATAATAATATTAAAAGGATTTTCGTGTATCAAGCATGTTTAACTATCATAAGGAGAAATCTCCTCCAATTATGCATTTGCATTGTGTGTGTGTGGGGAGGCCTTATGGTAGTTTCATTTTTCAAAAAGAATTGCGGATTTCTTTTTATTTCATTTTGTTTTGTTTTGTGTTTGTTCAAGATAAACTATTTTCGTTTACGCACACCAGTCCTATCACTGACCTTGCTTAATATAATGTGATAAGGGGTTCTTGCTTTGCGTTTGGTGCCGAACGGGAGACTCATACCCCTACATGTCCCTAGGGAAGGGATGGGTAACCGAGTAGGTGAAGAAGTCGAAAGGCTGTCCGTAAAAGCAAGTTCATGGTACCATTATGAGACATGGCGGGGCTGGGATGGTTGAAATGCCTACCAGTCGAGACTGGCCGTTGTCGGACAGTAGAGAACCCGAGCATGTTTGGTATCAGAGCTGAAGGTTGAGTTAAAACTTCTGCTCAGGAGTATAACACATTAGGTGACTCATTAGAGATAGGGTTACAAATACCGTAGAGTGAGTATATCCCTAAGATTGGATTGTGGGTTTGAATTTCATAAATAAAAATCATATGAATATATTGGATTTGAAAAACATTCTTTTTATTTTAAACTAATAGAATTTTTTTAATTTTAATATATATATATATGTATATGCATTGTGAATTGAAAGTTATATTTTGAAATTAATATAGTAAATTTTCAAAAATTGTTTAAAGCTAAATTCAATATTATATACATATGTGTGTTTACTCATTAAAGTATAATTATCTTTAAAAATCATTTTCTTTAAAAATTGATATAAGTATAAATAATAAATAAAATATATGAATACAAGTATAAAACAAGAATGAATAAAAGTTTTAAAATAATACATATATAAACATAGTTTGTATATATGAAAATATAAAAGTTAAAAACATAAATGCATAAAAATACATTTAAAAATATAAATCCATGTGTAATATAAAGTTAATTCATAATTTATAAATGAAACAAGGGTCTAAAAAAAATTACTATCATTTTAACAAGTGTAATGAAAAATACAACATGCATAAATAAGTGTAGCCATTTTATCTTATTAATTAACAAGTGGTAAATCTTTTCATTCTTTTAATTTGAAATATAAACACATATTAGAAAGAAAGCTATTTTAGTTCAACACTCTTCTATCTTCATTTTCAAATCTGAAAACAAAACCTGGAAAAAAAACAAAAGCAATCTTCAACCTGAGAATGAAACCAGAACAAAAATCAAAACTTCATAAACCTGGAAACAAGATTCCAGTTCAAAAACAAAATCAAGATTAGATCAATTCAATTTAAAGAATAAATCAATATCAAAGCAAAGATCATCCCAAACAACAAGCAGTTCAAGATTTACAAATTCAACTCAATCTTTTACAATTTCAACAAGAAAGCATGCCTGGTTCAACTCAGTTTTATTAAATCTCAGTTCAACTAAAATATCAAGCTAAAGATCAAATAACAGATCAACATCAAGTTTCAAGTCTCAGATTAAAAGATCAAACCCAAAATCAATTTCCAGACTCTGTCTTTCTCTGTGCATCATCTACTGCTGAGTGAACTACCCATATAAAATCTGGAAGCTATCTTATCTTGTTTATATGTGATTGATGCTTGAAAACGTGCTATGAAAAGTTGGTGTAGACGAAATTTTGCTTGCATGTCTGTATACATATAGAAATTTAGTTTGCATGCTTCTGTTCTAGATTTCAGGTTTCAATCCTGTTCAAAATTCAAGATCTCATCCTATAATCCTTTTTAGGTTTGGATACTCAAATAAAATATGTTCAAATTAGCAAGATTTTAATTTTATAATTTTTTTTAAGTGAAATCAGTTTTGATTATTTGGGAAAAATGAAATATACAGTAAGAATTAAACATTCATAAAAAATTAGACTACTATGATTTTTTGATTCACTTATATAATCTTGTTCGAAATTGAAAACTATGATTTTTTATGACAGAATCAAGAATTTTAAGATGGTAGTTTGAGAGAAATGATGGGATGATCAGAATTTGGATTTTATTCAATTTCTGGTGATTGGCGAAGTAATAGGTCTCGGGATTTTTGCTGAAGCATGTTTGAGGATGCGGGATCTCAGCAAAAATGATCGTAAAATTTTCCGATCATCAGGATGGTGGCACGATGATGAAATAGGGTTTCAGAGCCCAGTCTTGTTGGCATTGGTTCTCGGATTCATACGCCGACATGGGTGGATCCGGTGCTACCGCACCTGGGGGAAACGTAGCAGGGAACTCTGGTGAGGGTCTGGGTGCAGTGGCAGAGCTTCAGATCGATGGAGGTGGTGAAGTGTGAAAGTTTTTGTGGTATCGATTGGTTTCAGGTGGTAGTTGATCGAGCTCGATTTCGATTTTGAGTTCGATTCAAAGATTGGGTGGTCGGGATCAATGGAGGAAGTCAACGACGACTTGATGGCTATGGAGATGATGATCGAAGTGAGGTGGAGCGATTGTGCATGTGCATGAGTTACCAATTGTGTCAAATGGTCTCTATGCTGGGTGGTCACGAAGTTGATATCGGGTAGGTGATGAAATAGCTCGAAGATGCTCGCAAGTGTTTAAAGTATATACCAGTTTTTTTTAATTTGAACTAAAACATGGTTTTAAAAATAAAAAGGAAAGGAAGCGAAATAAGTTGCCCGGGGAGGAGCTCGGGGAAATGGGATTGGGTCTCGGGTTGATACCCGAAGTGGTTTCAGGTCAGGTTGAAAACACTAACCAAGTTTTGTAGTTTTCTCAAACTGGTTTTAAACTTAAACTTTAAATTCGATGTGATTTGAAATAATCCGATTTGGTTTTGAAAACAAATTTTGTATTAGATTAATTATTTAATTTAATCTCTAAGTGTTTTTTTTCAAATATAATTTAATAATGTAATTAGATGGGTGATTAAGATTAGTGTATTAAGTTTTAATTAAAAGGTCTTAAGTAATTTCTTAATGTAACTAATTTAAAAGATGATGATAACTAATTAATGGTTGATTAATGAGATTACTTAAAAGATATTTAAATAATTAATGATTGACTTATTAGTAAAATATAAAGGTTGATTAATTTGATAAGTAATTAAAGGGTAATTAATTTCTTAAAGATAATTACTTAATTAAAAGTAATTAATTAATGATTGAAGTTAATTAATTAAGTGATTAAAAGGTAATTACTCAATGTAATTAATTTGTGATTTATTAATATGAGTGATTAGGATAATCACTTATTGTAATTAATTTGAGGATAATTAATTAATGATTAAAAATTGAATAATCAAGTGATTCAAGAATAATCAATTAAAGGATAATTAATTTATATGAATAATTAATTAAGGTAATTGATTTAAGGATAATTAATTAAAGGTTAATTGATTAACTAAAGTGATTAAGGAATGATAATTAATTGAGGATTAATTAATTAATGTAATTAATTAAGGATAATTAATTAAAGGATAATTATATAATTAAAGGTTAATTATTTAATGATTAAAGGTTAACTGATTTATTAATTAAGGTTGATCAATTAATAATTAAAGGATTAATTAATTTATTAATTAAGGCTAATTAATGAGTAATTAAAGGATAATAAACTAAAATGGTTTGTAATTAATTAATGTTAATTAACCAGTATTAGTAATTTATTCATAAGTAATTAATATGGTTTGAATTAATCAGATGATTAATTGATCATACTTATGGATGTTTGGATTGTATTGAATGCTTTGAATTGTATGTTATCTCTGATCTGTGATACTTTGTGATGTAAATTGTTTGAATTGAGATGTGTGTAATTTATTTACCTGTAATATGTGAATCTGTGAACGAAGATAAGCGTTATAGGATGATATCGCTTATCGATATTGTTGTGCTTGAATTAATAATGGTTGTGATATGTTATTATTGTTTGTAAAACCCCTGGACTACACCACACATACACAAATATGGATTTCATGGGAAATCGGTTAAGTCACAGATATTTTGAATATAATATTATTTTATCCAAAATGGCTTTAAAAGTTGAATTTTGAAATCCAAATGGTTTTGGAAATGGAATTAGGTGGAATATGGAAAGCTTTTGGAAAGGAAGTTTTGAAATTGAAATGTAGTTTGAAAATAATATATCTTGTTTAAGTTTTGAAATTATTTCGAAAACTAAGGTTTGAAAGGGTATACTAGTTATACAATAATACATACATACATACATACATACATACATACATACATACATACATATATATATATATATATATATATTAAACCATTTTGAAGTATATTGAATAAATTATTTTGGGAATTTGAATTTAACGCAAATAGAACTTGCTGGATACGGTAGTTCAATGATTTTCCAATGTATACTTTAAAAGGTTATAACTTAAGTAAAGTGAATGGGATTTTCCCGAAACGAAAAACTTTTTTTTCCGAATGATAATAGCTTTTATGTAAAGTTAAAAATTTCCAGTTTTGTTGAAAGAATTTCAAATTTGAAATTGAAATAGTTTTAAAAGCTATAAATGAATCTTTGCGAAAGGTTGGTGAATCTTGTTTTCAAAAGGAAGAGGATCTTAAAGGTGTATCTTTTGTATAAAAGATTTGAAATGGAAAAAGTTTTGAATGCCATGAATGAATCTTTGTGAAAGATTGGTGAACTTCGTTTTCAAATTGAAAGTGATTTTAAAAGGGTGAATCTTTTGTTTAAAAGATTAAAGTGGAAATTTATTTAGACCATTGGAAAGAAAGGTTTTGGGGTAAAAGTTGTGATTTAACTAAGATCCCAATATATCCATATGGTTTTTAAAATTTGCGCTCATGATTCGGTTTGGCCGGGAGAGAAGTTTATGTCAGATAACCTATTATGAATAATGATACGACGAAATGGATAGCATTTGAAGACCGATGATGAAGATCAGGTGTTTTCGAGAATGAAAGGATTAGCTATCGAATGTCTCTGCACTGAGTCGCGTCGGTATAGCGATCTCCATATGTGATGGGGAGTCCGGTTGGCATTGTGAATACCCGGATTGCAAGGGCTTCTTTGAAGTGCCTTTGGTTTCGTTCGAACCCAGAATGGACTTGTATGGATGTATATTTGACATTAAACTTTGAGATGTAAAGATGGTTTCTATCAAATACATTTCTGTTTGGTGGCGGAGAATTTATTCTCTTAGCTTAACACCCTTCTTTGAGACGTACGAGCGCAAAGGTTATGTAGTTAATATTTACTAGTGATACATTCCCAATTTGGTAATATGGCATGTTGAGTGCTGCTGATCATTTATTGATCAAATCATGGATTTTGCGAAAAGCATGGCTTTGTGAGGCGAGACTTCATCAGGACCTCACAACCCGAAAAGGGTCGAAACAGGAAGGATGCAGCAAGGTTATTGGGGGTCGCGCCCCTTAGGGTATGTCCATTTCGTTTTGGATAAAAAGTGATATCATGGTATGGAGCATAGATATTTAACTTATGTGGTTGTTGCTTTGTGGTTAAGGATCCTCAGATAAAGGTCGGTAACGGCCGGGGGATGACATACTCGTGTTAGTAGTTACCTAGTTACAGAGGTAACCTACCTTGTGTTGGCAGAGATCCGGTTAGGTTCTCGGGGCATCCCTCTAGAGGCGTAACCATGTGGCATAGGAAGTTCCTTAGCCTGACTATTTTTTGGAAATCCAAAGAAATAATACGAGCCCTGTACGGTTTTAGTTGTTTAACCTGCTATGGAATGTGGTGGTAACCCACTATTGAATATGGTAGCTATAGTAGGCATACGACGAAATGTGGTATGCTGGCTAAGATTAATATTATACATTCGAAATGTTTTCTGCACTATGCACTAATAATAATATTAAAAGGATTTTTGCGTATCAAGCATGTTTGACTATCATAAGGAGAAATCTCCTCCAGTTATGCATTTGCATTGTATATGTGCGGGGAGGTCTTATGGTAGTTTCATTTTCCAAAAAGCATTGCAGATTTATTTTTATTTCTTTTTTTTGTTTTGTTTTTTTCAAGATAAACTGTTTTCTTTTGCTCACACCAGTCCTATGACTGACCTTGCTTAATACAATGTGATAAGGGGTTCTGGCTTCGCGTTTGGTGGCGAACGGGAGACTCATACCCCTACATGTCCCTAGGGAAGGGTCGGTTAACCGAGTAGGTGAAGAAGTCAAATGGCTGGACGTAAAAGCAAGTTCAGGGGTACCGTTGTGAGCCACAGCGGGGCTGGGATGGTTGAAAAGCCTACCAGTCGAGATTGGCCGCTGTCGGATAGTCAAAGATCCAAGACTATCACATTTGGGATCAGAGCTGAAGGTTGAGTAAAAACTTTAGATCAGGAGTATAGCACATTAGGTGACTCATTAGAGATAGGGTTACAAATACCCTAGAATGAGTGTGTCCTTAAGATATCTTGTTCATACGCCTCAGTAAATTCTCTTACTATCCACTGATAGTGAGTATGAGTGTAAGAAGAAGACGAGATAAGGCACATGGGAGTACCACTACAAATGGTCAATACCCTATAACAACGAAACAACTTTTTCCTCAATCACTTTCGTTCATCATCTGATTTTAATTCTTTTGATGGCTTATAAGCACCTACAAGAAGAAGCTTTGTGTGGTGGTGGCCTTGAGAATCGTTGTAGAAAAGTTTCCAATTCTTATTTCGTATTCTCTTCATCAGTTCCCTATCATCTTTTCGTTTTTAAACTTTAATGAAATTGAAATTTTATTTGAAATAATTGATTAACAAAATATGAAGCCAAATTGGATTGTATCCATTTGTCTATTCTTTGGGGTCCCGATTCATTCTATGAACGGTTAGTTATCCCTTCGGACTAACTAATGGCCCTATATATTTCGTAGGCCTGATGACCCAAATATTTCATAAAGTATCGAATAAGTTTGTTTTTATAATTATTGATGATATTCTGATTTGGTAAGCCAAATGCAAAATAGGTATTCAGTTTGATCTGGAAAGCTATTTCTTTGTATTCTTTGTTGACTCCCTGTCTAGAAAATTTCGGGGATGAAATTTTCTTAAGGGGGCAATCTGTAACGATCTCGGTTTTTAAGACAAAATTAATTTTGTAAGTAATTTAAACTTTTGGATTTAATTGTGAATTAACTTGAATTTTTCCAAATTTAATAAGATATTTGTTTGTTCATTTATATATATGTATATAAATTGATTATAAATTGGATTGGGGGTTCGAATTTCATAAATAAATACCTTATGAATATATTAGATTTGAAAAACATTTTTTTATTTTAAACTAATAGAAAATTTGTTTTCTAATTTTAATATATATATATATATATATGTATATGTATATGCATTGTGATTTGAAAGTTATATTTTGAAATTAGTATAGTAAATTTTCAAAAATTGTTTAAAGCTAAATTCTATATTATATACATATGTGTGTTTACTCATTAAAGTATAATTAGCTTTAAAAATCGTTTTCTTAAAAAATTGATATAAGTAAAAATAATAAATAAAATATATAAATACAAGTATAAAACAAGAATGAATAAAAGTTTTAAAACAATACATATATATATATATATATATGTAGTTTGTATATATGAAAATATAAAAGTTAAAACCGTAAATGCATAAAAATATATTTAAACATATAAATCCATGTGTAATATAAAGTTAATTCATAATTTATAAATGAAACAAGGGTCTAAACAAAAATTACTATCATTTTAACAAGTGTATAGAAAAATACAACATGCATAAACACGTGTGGCCATTTTATCTTATTAATTAACATGTGGCAAATCTTTTCTTTCTTTAAATTTGAAATATAAACATATATTAGAAAGAAAGCTATTTTAGTTCAATACTCTTCTATCTTCATTTTTAAATCTGAAAACAGAACCTGGAAAAAAAGCAATCTTCAACTTGAGAATGAAACCAGAACAAAAATCAAAACTTCGTAAACCTGGAAACAAGATTCTAGTTCAAAAACAAAATCAAGATTAGATCAATTCAACTTAAAGAATAAATCAATATCAAAGCAGAGATCATCCCAAACAACAGCAGTTCAAGATTTACAAATTCAACTCAGTCTTTTACAATTTCAACCTGAAAGCATGCAAGGTTCAACTCAGTTTTATTAAATCTTAGTTCAACTAAAATAGGAAGCTAAAGTTCAAACAACATATCAACATCAAGTTTCAAGTCTCAGATTAAAAGATCAAACCAAAAATGAATTTCCAGGCTCTGTCTTTCTCTGTGCATCATCTACAAGTGAGTGAACTACCCATATAAAATCTGGAAGCAATCTTATCTTGTTTATATGTGATTGATGCTTGAAAACGTGCTGCGAAAAGTTGGTATAGATGAATTTTTTTTGCATGTCTATATACATGTAGAAATTGAGTGCACATGATTCTGTTCCAGATTTCAGGTTTCAAACCTATTCAATATCACATCCTATAATCCTTTTTAGGCTTGGATGATCAAATAAAATATGTTCAAATTAGCAAGATTTTAATTTTAAAAATAATTTTGAGTGAAATCATTTTTGATTATTTGGGAAAAATGAAATATACAGTAAGAATTAAACATTCATAAAAAATTCGACTACTATGATTTTTTGGTTCACTTATAAAGTCTTGTTCGTAATTGAAAACTATGATTTTTTATGATAGAATCAAGATTTTTAAGATGATAGTTTGAGAGAAATGATGGGATGATTAGAATTTGGATTTTATTCGATTTCTGGTGATTGGCGAAGTAACAGGCCTCGGGATTTTTGCTGAAGCATGTTTGAGGATGGGGGATCTCGGCAAAAATGATCAAAAAAATTTCGAACATCATAATGGTGGCACGATGATGAAATAGGGTTTTACTGCCCAGTCTTGTTGGCATTGGTTCTCGGATTCATACGCCGACATGGGTGGATCGGGTGCTACCGCACCTGAGGAAACGGAGCAGGGAACTCTGGGGAGGGTCTAGGTGCAGTGGCGGAGCTCAGATCGATGGAAGTGGCGAAGCGTGGAAGTTTTTATGGTATCGTTTGGTTCCAGTGGTAGTTGATCGAGCTCGATTTTGATTACGAGTTCGATTCAAGGCTTGGGTGGTTGGGATCGATGGAGGAAGTCAACGACAACTGCTGGCTACGACGATGATGGTCGGAGTGAGGCGGAGCGATTGTGCACATGCACGAGTTACCATTTGTGTCAGATGGTCTCTGTGTTGGGTGGTCTTGAAGTTGATATCGGGTAAGTGATGAAATAGCTCGAAGATGCTGGCGAGCGTTTAAAATATATACCAGCTGTTTTTTAATTTGAACCAAAACATGGTTTTAAAAAGAAAAAGGGAAGGAAGTGGAAGAATTAGCCCGAGGAGGAGCTCGGGGAAATGGGATTGGGTCTCGGGTTGATACCCGAAGTGGTTTCGGGTCAGGTTGAAAACACTAACCAAGTTTTGTATATTTTAAATGAAACATTTTAAAAGTGAATCAAACCAAGTTTTCTTAAACAGGTTTTCAAACTTAATTTTAAATTCAATGTGATTTGAAATAATCTGATTTGGTTTTGAAAAAAATTATATTAAATAAATTATTTAATTTAATCTCTAAGTGTTTTTTTTCAAATATAATTTAACAATGTAATTAGATGGGTGATTAAGATTAGTGTATTAAGTTTTAATTAAAAGGTCTTAAGTATTTTCTTAATGTAACTAATTTGAAAGATGATGATAATTAATTAATGGTTGGTTAATGTGATTACTTAAAAGATATTTAAATAATTAATGATTGACTTATTAGTAAAATATAAAGGTTGATTAATTAATGATAAGTAATTAAAGGGTAATTAATTTCTTAAATACAATTACTTAAGTAAAAGTAATTAATTAATGATTGAAGTTAATTAATCAAGTGATTAAAAGGTAATTACTCAATGTAATTAATTTGTATTTTTTAATATAAGTGATTAGGATAATCACTTATTGTAATTAATTTGAGGATAATTAATTAATGATTAAAAATTGATTAATCAAGTGATTCAAGAATAATTAATTGAAGGATAAATTATTTATCTGAATAATTAGTTAAGGTAATTGATTAATTAGTGGTTAATTAATTAATGAAAGTGATTAAGGAATGGTAATTAATTAAGGATAATTAATTAATTAAGGTTAATTATTTAATGGTTAAAGGTTAATTGATTTATTAATTAAGGTTGATTAATTAATAATTAAAGATTGATTAATTTATTAATTAAGGCTAATTAATGAATGATTAAAGGACAATTAATTAAAATGGTTTGTAATTAATTAATATTAATTAACCAGGATTAGTAATTTATTCATAAGTAATCAATCTAGTTTAAACTAATCAGATGATTAATTGATCGTACTTATGGATGTTTGTGTTGAATATGCGATTATATGATTTTTGTTTGATGATAATAAACATATATATATATTCATTTAAATGTATTTGTTAATGTACTAATTTATTTTTTATAGATTAAATAAATATTTGCTGAATAAAATAAATAACACAGAATTTGAATTCAAACGGATATTTTATTCAAACAACTATTTATTACAATTTTTGAATAGTACAAATCTCAAGCTCTCACTATATACAACTTCAATTACAATACAATTTTGATTACATCACAATTTCACATTTACATTGCACCTCAATACATATCACTCATTCACTCAACTCGTACTGATCTTCAACTTCATTCCAATGTGAATCCAGCATCTGAGTAATTTGCAAAACTATACATTGACGTAGTAAAATTGAAAATAAAATATTTTTGCAGTATAAAATAAAATGTGGATTTTGAAAATAATATTTGCCTCAGTTATTTGGGTTGTTCGTCATCATTTAACTTTGAATTCATCATTCACGAACAGCTTGTGACATACACATTGTATCACTGTATATGCCACAAGGCCGAGCACACCGATATATACACTTGATAAAATTACAGGGACAGGTGAGCACAGGTCAAACCCAAAACGCCGGGTTCAACTCAAGTGCAATAAAAATAATGTCACAATATTAGCATAAGGTCAAACCCGAGCTCCGAGCTGGATTCAACACAGGTGCAGTTCAAATATACAAGTGTAATAAAACGGTTAGGTGCAAGCACACTCAAGGCATATTGCACATCAAACCAGAAATGTGCTCAGAGCAAATCCAGACCACGTAAAGGAATAAACACATGAATGAACAACTACAAGTGTGTCAACCAAACAATTCAATACAGTAGCACATGCCTCAACATCAAAGACAGAGAAACCAGAATGCAAACATTTATAACTGTGGACAATGCAATGATCTGACACAAATAAAAATGGCACTGCCTCAACTGTCAATGCATAAGCACACGCACCAGTGATACCAGCATTTCAAACACAATTCACAACCAAAGACTGCACATTCAGGTACAAGACCGAACCAAACATCAGCAACAATGAAATGGCTATAATCATATCACAAAACCAAGCACCAAAGATACAACAATGACTGATACAACTTAACAAAGTAAAACAGCAAAAGCAGTGATATGCAGCAGTGTAAACATCACATTGAAGCAACTCGAACTCAACTGGACAATACAAGTTAATGACTTGAACAATGCACAAAGGCTACAGGTCTGGCAACAAATGAAATGTATGCACCAGCAAACAGTCTACACAGAAGTACAAAGAAACAAGACTCAACATGTGTATGAATGTACTGGCAAGAAACAAGCAAGCATATGCACCAGTATCAGACTCGAGTGCATATACAAGTATGCAACTGTGAAACTGGATAATGCAAGTGCAGACTCAAGTGATACAAGTTCGAACAAAGCTCAACAGCACAAAGCAACATCAAGTTGAACAAGTTGATGCCGAAGTTAAGTGATGTCAAAGTCAGGTGATGTTGAAAAACAAGTTGAAGCAGAAAACAAAGATTAAAACAAGCCAAGTATGCTACAGCAATGAATTCAATCAGTGCCGAAGTCAACATCGAACCAAGTCAGATAAATCACCATCGATCAAAGAATATGTTGAACAAGCCATGAACAACTGACTGGAGTCAAAATGAACAAAGACAGAGATGCCAGAAATTCACAACGGTAACGACCAAAGATCGAACAGTTCAGAATCGAAGCCGTGGCAATCAAGGAATCGAGCGAAGTCAAAATCAAAACCGTGTCAATCAAGTAAACCAAATTACTCAATATGAACAAGTCAGAAATTATCATCAGCATCAAAACAAAATCGAACGGCCGAGATAAATAAATTGACAAATTCAAATAAATGTATACGAACGAAAATCAAAGGGTTCGAACCCTATATGAAAACCCAATCATCATCGGCTTTCAATCCATCGAGTTCAAGCAAGTTAAAACAGTAAAACAAAAGTAACAAATCACGTTCCAGATTTTTGAATCGAACTCGATCATCGAAGCAACTAAAATTGAGCAACGAAGAAACGATCGATCAACAAATCTACATGCAAATATCCACTTGATTGATCTACAAAGTCGGCAGCTTCGAAAAATCATGAAGCCCTAAATTGGAACGAACAAGAACGAGCAACAGGAGGTTGCCATTTTTTTTTCAAAAGAAAGAGATACCAGGCCGGTTAAAATTAAAGGATCGGGCCAAAATAATAATAAAAAGAAAAAGGCCCGGCCTTGTTTTAATTGGGGTTTAATAGTTTAAAATTAGGGTTTTGTTTTTTTAATTGTTTTTAAATTATCACCTTTTGTACTGAAAATTTTGTAATTACTAGTCGTGTTACTAGGGGACAAACTACGTGGCGTAGTTTGAGAATTCGCGACTCAGTGGCTGAGTTGTGGCAGGGTTTTGAGCGTAGAATTAGGTTAGTCAGTAGCGGGTGTCGCGAGTTTACGTGTGTAAGCATATGACTACTTAATTTCTAGTAGAAACCTTGGGGGCAGCACGTAGGCAGGGTTTTGCCGAAGCTGGGTAAATTCTGTGTCGTTCTATTTCTGCATTTATTATTCTGTTATTATCTGTGCTGCTATAATTTTGATTTATCTGTGTTGAAATAATTTTATAAGCTCCCGCAATAATTTTTATAATTAACAGTATCACCCTATTCACCCCCCTCTTGGGTAAAATGGATCTTACAAGTGGTATCAGAGCTAGGAATAGAAGTCAACCTTTGTTTTAAAAAATTCGTTTTTCAAAAACCAATTTTTGTTTTAAAAAGTTGAATTTTTATAATGGCTTCTTTTAATACTTCTTTTTTCTGAGGGTCAATCCATAGTTAGACCACCAATGTTCAATGGTGAATATGCTTACTGGAAAAATAGGATGGAAATTTTTCTGAAAACCATTGACGCTTGGGATATTGTTGAGACAGGGTATAGAGCATCAACTATAATTGTAAATAATCACGAAATAAAAAACCGAAGGATCAGTGGACAGATCTAGAAAATAAGTTATAGATTACTAATGCCAAAGCTATGAATTCGATTATTTATTCATTAGAACAGGTTGAATTTAATCGTGTCTCACATTGTTTAACTGCGCAGGAAATATGGCATAAACTCGAAGTGGCTCACGAAAGAACATCTCAAGTCAAAGAATCTTGTCTTGCCATGCTAAGTAGCGAATACGAGATGACAAAGGAAGATAATGTCGTAGAATGTACGGACGACTTTCCAATATCATATACAAATCAAAGGCTCTTGGAAAATCGTACACAGAATTGGAGATAGTCCGAAAAATCCTCAGAGTCCTTCCATGAAGTTTTGAAGACAAAGTAATTGCCATCCAAGAATCAAAAGATTTGAAACAAATGAAAGTCGAAGAACTCATCAAAAACCTCACCACTTACGAGCTGGAGATGAAATTCAAGAAAGAGCATGAATGAGGAGACACTCGAAAAAAATCAATAGCTCTTAAAGGGACAACTGAAAGTGAAGATGATGATGATGATGGTGAAGCAGAACTAGCACTATTAATAAGAAAATTCAAAAGGTGGAATCGCAAATACGGCAATCCGGTTAAAAATTAACAAGTAAAGAGAAGATTAAACAAAGCACTAGATAACCCAGAAGAACAGAAAATCATTTGTGACCAATGCAACAAACCCGGTCATATCAAGCAAATTGTCCCCAAAATCGACTCAGTCAAGGAAAGAAACTGGAAAGGAGAATTTTAGCAGCTACTTGGGATGAAAGCGACGAAGATGGAAGTGATAGCACTGGCAGTGAAAGTGAAAAAGCAAATTTGTGTCTTCATGGTGAAATAAATGGCAGTGATGATGACGAGCCAAGCGAGGTATCAAAACTTACTCATTCTGAATTACTTATATATTTTCACGGGGTAAATGGGTGTCTTGAACGACTTAGGGAGAAATATGCTAAACTTGAATCACAAAAAGATACTTTGATAGATTTAAATGAACAACTTGAACAATTAGTTAAAAACTATCAAAATAAGTGCCCTAAGTGTGACAAGTGTCCATTGTTTGAAGAAGAAATTAAAAAATCAGAAATTAGTATAAAATCACTTGAAAATGAAATTCTGATTTTGAAAGAGAGTGAAAATACTAGGAGAGAGAATTCTATTAAAAAGTGCACACAGTTATTAAACGAAAATGAATCTCTCAAAACACAAGTCCAACAATTGTCAATGACTTTAGATAAATTTTCAAAAAGTGAAAAATCGTTGAATATGCTATTAGGGAAGCAAAATGTTAATACAGTTAGACAAGAACTTGGATATAATCAATCTGAAAAAGTTAAAAGCAAAATTAATCAAGTCAACTCATATGCACAATTTGTAGAAAATATGGACACAATCACAATAATTGTTGGTATAGACCCAAACATGTGAAAACTATATCAATTTGGGTTCCAAAAGGCACAAATATAAAATCTCTCAAAGTTAAACAAATCTGGTGCCTAAAGGAACATATATAAATAGTTTTGGGTCTCCACAAAATTATTTTTCAAAATATTCTACCACTAACAATCATGGACCTATAAAAACAAATAGGTCACTAAACTCTCTTCTCGTGTAGGTATGCTGGCAGGCTATGGAACAACAGCAATGATACTTGGATTCTAGCTGTTCCAGGCACATGACAGGCGATAAATCAAAGTTCCTTAGCCTAGAAAAGTACAGAGGTGCAGAGTCACAATGGGTAACAATGACAACTATAAAATTGTCGGTAAAGGTAAAGTGGGTAACAATACATTTACCTTGAATGACGTACTATATGTTGAAAATCTGCACCACAATTTGATATCAATCAGCGAGCTATGTGATAAAGGTATAAATGTTATTTTTGACTCTGACTTGTACAAAATTGCTGACAAATCATCAAACGAAATCTTTTTTTCAGGTAAGAGGAAAGGTAATATATATTCTCTATCTTTTGATGATCTCATCCTTTCTAAATGTTTGGTAGCTAAGGATATAGAAGTAAATTTATGGCATAGACATTCAGGGCATGCTAGCATGAATTTGTTAAACAAATTAAAAGGAAAATTTTGGTAAGTGGGTTGCCATCACATGATTTTGAAACAGAAAACTTATGTAAAGCATGTACCTTGGGAAAACTTAAAAAATCCTCATTTCATGCCAAAAACAATGTAAGCACTTTGACAGTTCTTGAACTAGTTCATATGGATCTGTTTGGATCTAACGACATTTCTAGCTTAGGTGGTAAGAAATATTGCTTTGTGTTAGTTGATGATTACTCAAGATATACATGGGTATATTTCTTGGCTAAAAAATCAGAAACTTTTTCATACTTCACTTGACATGAAGGAGTGTGGCGGCATAGGACATCGCTCGACAACCTCGTGTCCAAGTAGTTGTTGCTTCAGGCTAACTTCGGGGGATGTGTCTCAGCATAGTTGGGATGTAGCTCGGTCATTAGTGAGTCGGTAGATGACGCTCGGTGAAGGATGGAAATTCGTACATGGCTCAGTCATTGGTGGTATGGGTCGGCCGTATGTTGAGGTAGGGTTCGACAAAGGCCTTGATGGGCCTGCATCACGCAGGAAGCACGACACCTCAGGTTTTGCCTATAAATACACCAGGAAAGGCTTCAGAAAAGGGATCTTCTTTCTGCTCTCTGACTTCCTCTTCTCTAAGGCTAAGGCACTCGGCCACTATTAAACTTTGTATTGTAACTGTAATCGATTATTACTGCAACCAAATGGAAATTCTTGTAGTGGAGTAGGCCGGAGTTAGCCGAACCACTATAAAATCTGTTGTTCTTTACTGCTTTCATTTTATTTTATTTTGTTATTCATTGTGACGACCCAGAATTTTTGAGCATTTCAAATAGGAATATTTAATTTATTTTAAATATTTGAAAGGTTAATTTTAACTTGAATTCCAAATATCACTATTAATTTATCAATTAAATTATTGAATTTAATAATTGGAAGTTGGATGAAATATTGAATCTTTAGTTTTAAGCTTATTAAAAATAATTTGAAGGCTGGTAAAATTTATAATGATAGAACTGAAGATAGCAAAAGCGTTAAAATCTAATTTGGAAGTGTTTTGTTAAGTTTTGAAATTATATCGTTTAAATTGAATTTAAAATAGCCTTCCGAGGTATAGTATTGGATTTTGACGAAACCAGTTCCATTGGATCCGCAATATTGTATTATTATCTGATTTTAATTTGCGTAATGTTTGGAGTGATCATTTGGTCGTACGATAAGTAAACGCGCTTAAAATTAAATGGAAATTTAATATAATAACTGGATTCAAAAAGCTATCTTCTCCATACGATCGAATTAGGACTCGAAATCTTTTCCATTGCGTTCAGAATAGGGGTTTAACATTATAAACGCCTAATGGCACGCCTCAATTGAAGGTCGAGATTTAGGCTTCATTTTCAAGACGATTTAAATTTTAAATAATTTATGTATAGTTGACTGGTCAAATTTATTTCACATCAGAGCTTTTTCCGGTCCTTTACAAGGCATACTACCCTTATCTTCAATCTCACGCTTCGCTTTCCTTTTTAATTTATCTGTTCCTTCCTCACTTCGCTTCCCAGGTTCGAATTCAGATCAAAAAAGAAAAAAACACGTAAACGATGAAGCAAAGGATAATAAAGCGACTCGTTCAATCGAAATGGCCGAGCAGCATCAAAATATATAACCATCTTAAATTAAATCAAGCTCAGATAATTTCGTTTCCTTCCTCATGATTAAATCGTAGAAGAGGTCGAACCCTAATTTTCCAAAGCAAGGTTCAATGTAGCGACGTGAGGTACGATAGTGCGGCATGTTAGAAGTGGCGGCTTTCCTAGGGTCTATCGGAGTGGGTCAAGGCTGATTGAGATTCACGCTAATTCGAATCGATAGCGGCAACTCGTCGACGATGCACCGAGATCCATCGCGGGTCAGTCGCGATGATGTAAGCAAGTGCGGTCACGTGTGCGTATTCGGTAGGATGGAGATTGTTGGGGTTCACAAATTGGGATGGTTCCGTGATTTCGTTCAACTTTCGTCAAGGCTTAGGCTTCTTGATTCACCTGTGGCAGTGAGATGAGCATGTTTTAATTTTATTTCTGTACATATATATATATGTATGTATGTATGTATACATATTAGATAAAAAAGGGTTTTTTACAGTAAGATTTAAAAAGCAGAAATTCTGTTTTAAATACTTATATATGGTAGATATATAAGGAAATGATTTCATAAGTATACACACACACACACACACACACACACACACACACACACACATATATATATATAGGAATCAGCCAATCTTTGAGAAATCGGTATATTTATTTGAGGAATTGGAATATATATATATATATATAACCTGTCATTGAATTTATAATTTGGGCAGAAATGAAAATGTAACTAAGTTAAGTTAACGATCATTTGAAATTTAGTAAATTGCTAGTTAATTAAATTTATTAAAAGGAAATTGATTATTCGATTATTTCGAATATTAATAAATTGTATAACTATTTATACAAGGTCCAAAATTGGGAGATAATGGTCGAGATGGAATTGGATTGCCAAACAAAAATCTAAAGTGAGTTAATCTCACTCATCTGGGTTTGATTTAAATTTAAATGGTTAAATTTAAATAATTGGTTGAATGATTGAATTGATTTGATATGCTATATTATATGTATAGTAGTATATATTGGAGTGATTGATTTCTCGCATTATATAGCGGATGAGACCCTATGCGCCGCATAATAGCGGAGGATGTGATATAAACCCATATACAGCGATATTTCCACCTCGAAGTGGAATTGGTATTTTTATATTGTGCTAACATCTGTGAATGTAGGGAAACATGTTGGAGGGATCCAATTGGATTCCTCAAAATTATTTGGATTGTTTAATATTCCATGTTATAAATATTTGGTATTCTGTGATGAATTATATTGATAATTGGAATATTTAATGCTATGGTTTGCTTGAATATATTTCGGTACACTAAGTTATCAAAATATATAGAATTGGATTTTTGAAAAGAAAATAAAAGAGTGAATTTTTAAGTAAAATAATTATAGAGCATCTGAATAAATTTAAGAATGAATTGGAAAAGAGTAAAAGTGATTTTAAATTTAATTAATAAATTCCGAGAATGGAAAAAGGAGATTTGAATAAACAGAGTAATGAAGAATTTTAAAACTTAAGTGATGTTATTTAAAGGAATAAAAGAATCTACTTTAAATTCACGGTTTAAAATTTATTTGAAAGGATAAAGAAGAAATTTGGAAAATACAAAATTGGTATTTTCGGTTAAAAGATTTTAAATCATAATTAAGAAATAAAATCTGAAGTCTATGGGTTTTGAAATAAAATCGAGTAAGAAAAGGAATTTATTTCAAAATTGGAGTAATTTGGTAATCAATTTGAAAATTTATTAAGTGTTTAAAACTGGGATTTAAAAAAGAAGAAGTGAGACTTTGGAATTTATAAACTGGGTTTATAAAAGTGAAGTAATATATCAGTGGATATTTGGAAGAATAAATTCACTGTGGGAATTCATTAGGGGAATGAGTAAATTGTTTAAAAATAAACAGTGATTTATTTTTAAAAGATGTCGAAGAGAAGTATATTTCCCTGAATAGCCAAGTACGTTTTCAAAGCAAGTTTTATGTATAAGTTAAAAGCATATTTAGAAAATTTCTTATTTTTAAAAGTTCAAATTTTAAAGCGAGTCTTTTTCAAATTTATCTTAGTAGTAATTATTTATAGGTGACTTGGAATTATATTTTAAAAGAAAAGAATCTAGTTTATATTTTTTAAAAGAAGTTTTATTTTAAATATTCTTAAAGTATATTTTTAAATAAAGTATTTAAGTAGTTTTAATTTAAATACTTTACAGTATATGCAAAAATATGGTTATTTAAATTGTTTTGAAATCTAAAGTATCCTACTTGGTGATTTCAGTGGAAATAGAAAATATTTGAGAATGTATTCCGTGAGAGGAAGATGGTTTGAAAACTGTTTTCAAAAAGGGTTTGAAAGTGGAAATATATCTTGTGAAGATATTTTTGAGATTAATAAATAATTTGTTGAAATTATTTATATTGGATGGTTGTTTGTGAATGTTAATTGATAGTTAAATAACCGACTATCAATATTGGCCAATGCGCTGATCGGTTCATAGAGACCGGGATCGAGATTTATTTCTCGAAAACCACTTCGATTCGGTTTGTACGTTTTCATGAAAAACGAGTTCGTAGTCGAAGATGGAGCAGTGAAGTGCAAGGGCTAGTCGCTACAAATCCTGAGGTGATTCAAAAATGGATGTAGTAGTAGTTGTGCCTTCAGTTCCGTTCGAACCCGGGACGGACTTTTATGGATGAATGCTTTCAGAACATCGTCAGGTGGATGGTGAGCATTCTAAGTGAAACGTTCTAAATAGGTAATGCTTAGCCTCAAGCCTTATCAACCGAGAATGACTGAAAATTAGGGGTTATGCAGCAAGGCTAGGTGGGTAGCGCCTATTAGGGTGAGGTCATCCCTGTCTATATGTCCCTTTTATTCGGCTTAGTGGTGCGGTTGCTGATCCCAACCTTGTGGTGATCTTACTCGGGATTATCCAGTAAGGGGTAGTCTCGATCTTGTGCTGTAGGGGATTGGGGGTAATCCTCGGTACGGTGATCTAAGCCACATACTGTGACAGGTGGTACCCCAGTGCCTAGTCATTAGTTGGAAATCCATTCTCCCTACACGCCTATACGGTTTTGATTGTGCCCAACTATTGCTGAAACGTGAGATGCAAGCGTTTCAATTAGATTCTATTTTACTTTCTATAGACATTATTATAATATCAAACGGATTCGATGAAAAGTGTTTTGGCTATCGTTAGGTAAAAACCCAACATGTTTATTTGTGGCATGGTCTTACGAGATGCTTTTGATTTTCAAAGGATTTTGAAACTTTAATAATCAATTTGAGTGTGATTTCTCACGCTGGTATTCCATACTGAATCGGGTGTTATTTAACTATAATGCTCGGGTTAGACCGAGTATTATAGGATACAGGAAAGGATGCTGTGGAGCTCAAGAGACGAGCTGGATGGTGATACGTACTTCCGTACTTGATTATTATTCCGCTGTGTATTCAGTTTTGAGGACAAGTTTATTGGACTGTCCAGTTGTATGTTATTGATATTGTTGAACTCTGACGTTGTATTTTGATGATGTATGTATAAAACAGATATTGTTTTCTTTGTGTAAAGAACTGTTATTATCTATTATATTTTATTCCGTTGCGATGGTAAGATTCTGATGTTGGTTCTATTTTCTTCTTCTACACCTTCTTCTTTAACCCAAATGGTTCGTATTTCCATTCATTTTGAGTTGATTGATGGATAATAGAGTCGACCCAAGGGGTACGGAACTGCGGGTCATTTCATTCATATTAATATCATCCATGTATCTTCTAGCTGTGAGCTATGGCCAGCATTTGGTGCTTTTGCTTGGATTTGGGTGTTGGCGGCCAATTTTGGCGCTAACAATTTTGTAAAATTGAAATTTTAGTTTGTTTAATTTTGTTTGTGCCTTCGTGTACAACTTGAAAGGTACACCAAATAATATGCAGTGTTATATAACATGACACGTGAAAATTTATTTGTATCTAATGAACAAAATAAAACATTAATAGCTTTGGCATTATTAGAAGCTGCGGTTTTTTGTGCGTCATTCCATGTGTTCATAGCAGTGTCATGTGCTTCATATTTATTTTGAGTGGCTGACCAAATTTCTAAACCATTAGCTTCCATAACAATTCTCATATGTGTTGACCAATATGCATAATTAGAACCATTAATAAGTGGGGGTCGTGTTGTGGATTGACTCTCTTGAAAAATACTTGTCATATTAAAGTGTTTCAAAAACATGTCACTGTACTTTGATCAAACCTTGCTTTGATACCAATTGACTGTCTACGGGGTGGATCGTGTAATGTATATGCAAGTATATGTGACAAGATATATGATGCAATTAAAACAATATTAATCTAAGTAAATATAGAATAAGCACACCAGGATTTTATACTGGCTCAGATCTCTCGTCTACGTCCAGTCCTAAAACTCCCCTTTGAAATTCTACTATCAAACACTCTCGCTTTGCCTGGAGGAATAGGCTTGGTGACAATAAGTTGTTCTTTGTCAAATGTGTGTTCTAGTATAACACGGATGTTGACCTATTAGTACAATTGCTTCCAATATATCTCAAAGGAATATTATCTATGAGAAACTATGTATATGGAAGAGTGAATACAAGTAAGAATTGCTAGAGTGCAGAGATCAAGAATAGAGTATAGAATCAGAAAGCATAAGTGAGAAAGATAAGTAAGTTAACTACCGTTCTCTTGATTCTTGATGATATATATAGTTGTAGATAGGTACATTGAGTAGTTGCATCCATTGACGAACGTTCTTCAATTGCTTCTGTTGATGATGAACAGTTGTAGCGAAGAGAAGTAGAGATGTCCATTTGAATGTGGTAGTTGAAGTTCTTATTTGAAATCCAATTTTGAAATTAGACGTCTGGGATATGTTTCAGGCGTCTGATACTATATATATTTTTGAATATAGTAGTAGATCAGACGTCTGAGTGTTATTGCCAAACGTTTGGTTCAACCTGTCTGTTGTTCCAGAGAACTGTTTTAGACGTCTGGCTTGTGCACCAAGACGTTTGATATTGTGCATATCAGTTTTTGTGCTCTTTTTCTTGTGCTTCTTTGTTCCTATCAACTTGTAGTCTCTTGAAGTGTCCTTTGAGCCTTGCTCTTGTCTTTCTAATTATTTTGTTCTAGCAAGTACCTGTATATATGAATATAGATGAATATTCAATTTCATTTTATATTTGTTGTCATCGAAACCGTAGATTTGATTTTCTAACAGTATTAACCATATATTAGTCCATGCCCTAGCCCATACCTGCCCATGCTTCCACTATTCAAGACCATACCCTCATCATTCCACATTTTTCTTTTTAAATGCTCCCTTCGCCCTCTCATTCAACTATTTCAAACTAGAAAAGAAAAGAAAGAAAGAAAATTCAATTACCTAATCCTATGACCACCATATTACTGCTCCGCTAGGGGCAATCTCAGCCCTCACACCCAACTACAAACATGTGTGTCTCGTTAAGGTGAAGCTAGTGAACGACACAATTGTCTTAGCCTGAATCTGGGGATGAAGGTGGCTTACTTTATGGGTTTTGGTTCATCAATGATGGTGATTTGGAGGTCAAGACTGACATCGTAGAGGTTGTAAGGTGGGGACAGACACGAGATCATGGTGTTTGGCTATTTTCGAGCGCGATTTGGGAAGGGATGATTAGGTGCTAATTAAGGTTGATTAATTAAGTTAATGATGTGACTAAGATATATTATATTATTATTAAATTAGAAAAGTTATGTATTAAATATCTTGATGATGCTAGGTTGGATTTGAACGTGGTTTTTTTCATTAGGATCGTATTGGCGTAAACTACATGATGGTGTTGGACTAGAAATGAATGGAGCTAGTGGAATTTTAAGCTAAATTCGAACGTCGCTTGAATTTAAACAAAACCAAAATGCTTCGGCGACAACTGAAATTTCGGTGAGTTAAACACACGTTTTTGGTTAACCATTAATATTATATAGTTGATAAAAATTATTGATTGGATGTTGGATGATTTACTGTTTTATCAGTTGGTTTGGATTTATTCTCTCCCCTAGAGAAAATGACCCATATTATATAATTGTATGTATAAGTTATGATGCAGGGGAACAAATTAGAGGGATCCAATAGGATCCCTCACCACTATTGAATTTTATATACATATATGTGCTGATATATATATGAGCTGTAATACAGGAAGACATGTTGGATGGATCCAACAGGATTCCTCGCTGTTGTTGATTTATTTCTGATAAAATTCCTATTATATAAATTATTAGATATAAAACCTGATTTATGGATATTTTTGGTTATGACATTGTTTATGTTCAAAATCAGAATCCTATAGTAATAGAAAATAAATATTGATATTGGATGAGTGTTTGGTAGCTATTGGCTCTGAATTAATACTTTAAAAATACTATAAATTGTTGTTAGAGTTAGAGTTGAATTTGGAGACAAGAGGTGATTCTTAAATCCAAAATTGGGTTTCGGAAAATATTTTATCTTAAAGGATTTAACATTTATTTTATTCCAACCTTTTTATCTATCTTTTTCCAAGATTATTTATTTATATTGTTTTAACATTTCATTTATTTACTTTCTTTTCTTTTTACTTAGTACTGTTTAATAAATTATTTATTTATATAGAATGTTATTTAAAAAATATTTATTATTATTTTAATATTTTGGAAAGATAATTATTTAACTAATTAATATGGGTTGAAATTAATAAAATTGATTTATTAATACTATTTTGAATGTAAATTATTTATTAATATTAATGTTGAAATAATTAATTATTAGTGTTTTATTTATAATGTCTTTGAAATTCTTAACTATTATTCTAAGATGTTTTAAAGTTAATAATTATTTATTTATAATTATTATTATTTATAATTATTATTATATAATAGTGTTTTTATATAAATGATTAGAACTTATTTATAAATGTTTTTAAGATTTATAAATAGAGTTTTATCAACAGATTTTGGTTTCATAAGAGTTATAATAGGGTTTGAAAAAATTAAAGGAATATTATTTACAAGGTAAAAAGAATTTTATAAATGGTTTTGGATATTTATAATAGAATTCTAGAAATGGGTTTATAGATTTATAAAAAGAATTTTATCAATAGGTTTATGGTTTATAAAGGGGGTCCAAAATGATTTTAGGAATGTATGAAGAGTTTTATAAATGGTTCGAGAGATTTATAAAGTAGTAAATGGTTTTAGAAGTTATAATGGATTTTATAATTGATTTTAGAATTGTATAAAACGGAAATCGTCCTCGGTATTTGGTGAATATACTTATACCGCTAAGATAAGTATATAGATATTTTTTCAAGTATTGAAATATAAGGATTTGCCGATATATATCTTTGTAAAAGTATTTGATACAAATATGTACAAAGTGAACTTAATTAATAAAAAGATTAAGTAAGGGGCTAGTGGTTACTTATGTGTTTAACCATTGTTGGTTTCCTTATGGAATTAAATCCATGATTTGAGTGTTTTTTATTCAATGGTTAAATAGCCGACTATCAAATTTGGACCATGTTTGCGCCAAGATTGGTCACAAACCTCGAATGTCATGAAAGCACTGAACTATGAATATCAATCAGCAATATTCCAAACACAGGTCACGGATCTAAGCAAACAACAAACAACAATCTAGAAATAATGAATAGAAACACGAGTTTTGTAGTGGTTCGGCTATCTCCAGCCTACGTCCACTTCAAAGTTTTATCTTTTATTGATTATACTCGCTGGTTACAGTTGATTACAAAACTCTTTGGAATGTAGTGGTTCGGATCGATCCAATTTTTGTGGCGCATTGACTGGGTATTTGCGCCTTGTTCGTTCCAAGATTGAAGCCTAATTCATATCGCATTTTGTTCGTGTTGACTTTGCACCGATAGTATTCGCATCGTTCGTTCCCTTGTTTGCATCGATCAATTGTGGTTTCATTCGCATCGATCAACTATCGACCGATCGGTACGAAATAGTTGTCTAGGGATCGATACGAGCTGCGTAGTTCGAAGGGATGCGAATAATAACGATGCGTTGACCTGAATTGCTCTTTGGAATGATACGAACAAAATGGTTACGAATAGCGTGACTACGGATCGATTCGTGCCTCATCGATTCGAAGATGATCGATTCGAAGTCGCCTTCTCCTGATGGATTCGAACTAAGAAAAACATGATGGATTCGAATAGAATGAGGCGGTGTCATTAGATGGATACGAAACCGATCGATTCGAGTAAGCCTATGTCATGATTTCCGGATGGATGCGAATATGATGGATTCGAACAGACCATCACCCCAGCTCACTGATGGATACGAACAGCATATTCTTTTACCCTGTATCGATCATTCTCCTCCATACGAACTCCTATTAACCTGAAATTTGAAACGTAGCCTTTTCTAACATTGATCATCATCTCCAATCGGTTCCGTCCCGATCGGAGCTTGGCCAAATTTTGACGACATCGATTGCAGTCTTGTTTTCAATCGACCTCCAATCCTGATATCCATTATTCCTTGCCAATTTGTTGATATTCCAGCCTTGACCAAAAGGTGGGATAACTGACCAAAATGTAAGTTTGGAAATATTTAGGAGAAACACATGAGTTATATAGCATAGTCATCTCCGATGGTGCTATACTTTGTGTATAAATCTCATTTCATTCTCCTAGGATAGATTGTAAGAAAATTTGCCCACTAATGGTTAAGAGGTGATCTCCACTCTTATCTTTGACCTCTATTTCCAAAAGAACTGAGGTTGATTTTACCAGAAACTATCGAAAGTTGATTTGAAGAGATTGGAATTACATATGTTATCTGAAAACTACTTATATCCAACTCAATCCTCTCGAAGTAAAGACATCTCAAACATGATGAAATTAAAGACGGAGCTCTCGAGCTTTTCGTTCAGTCCTAAACCGAACTTGTATGGATGAATGTTGGCACTGCATCATTACCTACAGGGCAGCATTAGTATTTGATGTGGGAAGTGCTATAGAATGTAAAACATAGCCTCAAGCCTCATCAATCGGGATGTCTAAAACAAGGGAGATGTAGCAGGGCTAAATGGTTCGCTCCTAAGTAGGGTATGATCATCCCTATCTAGAGTCGATATTATCTCTCATTTGTATGATTGTGATCATATTCAGTACTACTAGTCAAGTGGTAGGCCGGTTCTGTGATGGCGGGGATCCTGGTGAGGTCCTCTGATGCAGCGGAAATTAAGCGATTGACGACGAAATGATGATTTCGTGTCAAACTAATCGAAAAACGATTAGGTGCAGCAATATAAATCGATGGATTGAAAGATACTGAAATGCCCAAATTCGTTGATCACAAAGATACCGAATTCTAGCTACCTTCGACACGTTGATCGCGCACGACACCGTGAAAGAAGATCTACAATTCTTCAAACGTTGATCAAGCGCACTTGATACCGTGAATTGGCTTCAACAATTGTTGATTCGAGCACACTCGAATACCGAAGGTGGAGATAGGAGATCACACTCAACTACCAATTTAATGGAGGCACAAAGCTCTCAAACAAAAGTTTCATTCAAAATCAACCTTGTGTTACAAATGACCCAACATACCTATTTATAGGCTTACAACTCAACACAACACTAGGTCGGTCACGACCTAACAACACGCGGCCTAGCAGTGGCGACTTAACAGACTCAACATAACAACACAGTCCACCGACCTAACAACGTGTACAACATCCATGCGACTTACGAGTTATTACAAACACAAGCGATATATACATATTTACAACACAACAGAATACAACACACGAGCTACATACACGCTATTTTAAAACAAACGACCTACGACCTAACGCTTCAGCGGCACAAGATATAACACCTCTTCAAGGACTTGAGCGACCTACCCTTTAGCGACTTAGTAAGGTCATTCGCGACCTAATGACTTAAGGTGGCTCGCGACCTAAGGTAATGCGGCATGTGTGAATGCAGCCTAGCTCGCTTAGGTCGTGACTTGGCACAGTTAGCTCGTCTTCATCACTAGGTCGTTCCATTGGATTCGCTAGGCCGTTGCGCGGCCTATCATAGGTCGTTGGTTCCCCTTCCTTTGCATAACTTGCTTCACCGTCTTGCTTTGGTACCTCGCTAGGTCGCTCCATATAGGTCGTTCGCAACCTAAAATGCTGCGACTTAATGAAAAACGCACTAAGTATCTGTTGCACTCCATCATCCTTCTTGTTAGGTCGCTCACAACCTAAGACTTCATCAGGTTGGCCTGCATCATCCTCCCCTGGTTGGGAAAAATTCGTCCTCGAAATTAAAAGTTCTTCCCCTTTGGATTGTTCATCCCCATAATAAGGTATAAGGTGTTTAACATTAAACACGTCAGAAGTGTACACATCCTCCTGCAGCTTCAACCTATAAGCGTTTTCATTGATCCGTTTCACAATCTTTACAGGACCAATCTTTCGAGCCTTAAGTTTATTGTGTTCTCCCACTGGAAAACGATCCTTCGTTAATACAACATATACTAAATTTCCTTCATTAAATTCAACACTTATTCGCTTCAGATCCGCAGATCGTTTATACTTCTCATATGTCTTCTCCAATCGTTCCTGAACGATTCTATGGCATTCTGTCAACCCATCAACGAAATCAGCCGCTCGCTTAACTGTCCCCTTCGGTTGTGGTACTATCGTTAAATCCAACGGCCCCTTTGGTAAGCTTGAATATACAATCTGAAATGGACTGAAACCCGTACTACGGTTGATAGCATGATTATGAGCAAACTCTGCTTGACATAACTTCACATCCCAACTCTTTAGATTATCCTTCACGAGACACCGCAATAAGTTTCCCAGCGATCTGTTCACAACCTCCTTCTGTCCATCCGACTGCGGATGATAAGCACTACTGAAATTCAGCTTTGTTCCCACCATCTTCCACAAACTCAGCCAAAAATGACTCAAAAATCTGGTGTCCCTGTCTGAAAATATAGATTCTGGTAAACCATGCAAACGATAGATTTCTCTAAAGAACAACTGTGCTACATGGACTGCATCTGTCATCTTTTTACTTCGAGAAACGGTCCACCACAACATATATAGAGTCATTTCCCCGTTGAGTCCTCGGCAAACCCAACACGAAATCCATGCTTATATCTACCCACGGTTTTGTAAGAACAGGTAAAGGCATATACAATCCCGCATTTGTGGCTGTCCCTTTCGAAACTTGAAAAACATGACATCTACGAACAAACTTTTCAACTTCCCGCCTCATCGATGGCCAATAGTAAGACTGAGAAATCAACTGCAATGTGCGATCCCGTCCAACATGTCCTTCTTCATGCAACTCTTTCACAATTTTCATTCTCAAGCTGTAATCTGGTACGCATAATCGATTCCCCTTGAATAAGAACCCATCCACTAATACAAACTCATCAGTACTCCCATCCTTGACTTTCTCAACAATCTTCGTAAAGTAAGGATCTTCTTCAAACAACTCTGGCAATAGTTCAAATCCTATCAGTTCAACCTTCATTGTTGTCAACAAATGATTCCTCCTGCTCAAAGCATCAGCTACACTATTCGTCACCCCTGATTTGTGCTTTACAACAAAAGTAAACTGCTGTAGATACGCGACCCATTAAGCGTGCCTAGCTGAAATTTTGTCCTGCCCTTGCAAATGCTTCAAAGCTTCATGATCCGTATAAAGAACAAACTCCTTCTGAAACAGATAATGTCTCCAGTGCTTTACAGCTTGAACAATTGCGTAAAATTCCACGTCATAAGTGCTATATCTCAACTTGGCTCCAGACAACTTCTCACTGAAATAAGCAACTGGTCTTCCCTTCTGACTCAAAACTCCACCAATCCCAACCTTCGACGCATCAGTATGTAATTCAAACAACAACTGAAAATCCGGCAAAACTAGAATTGGTGCTGACGTTAAAAGTGTCTTAACCTTCTCAAAAGCTAACTCTGCTTCCTCTGTCCACACGAACTTTTTTCCCTTCATGCAATCGGTTACAGGTGCCATCACACTGCTAAAATGTGGAATGAATCTTCGATAAAAAGATACCAATCCATGGAAGCTCCTCACTTCAGTAATTGTCTTGGGTTGTGGCCAACTCCTGACAGCTTCCACTTTACTTTCATCCACTTGAATACCCTCCTTCGACAAAACATATCCCAGAAATAAAACACTGTGCGTCATAAACACACACTTCTTCGTTGCTGCATAGAATTGCTCCTGTCGTAGAATTAATAGTACTTCTCACAAATGTTGGACATGCTCTTCCATACTCCCACTATAGATCAAAATATCATCAAAGTAAACTACTACGAAATTACCAATAAATGGTCTGAAAATCTGGTTCATCACTCTCATAAAAGTTCTAGGAGCATTTGACAAGCCAAATGGCATAACAAGCCATTCGTATAGACCCTCCCTAGTTTTAAAAGCAGTCTTCCACTCATCACCCGGTCTAATACGAATCTGATGGTATCCACTCTCCAAGCCAATCTTTGAGAACACAACAGCTCCACTCAACTGATCAATCAAATCGTCGACCCTCGGCATAGGAAACCTGTATCTCACAGTAATCTTGTTTAGAGCCCGACTGTCTGTACACATCCGCCAAGTCCCATCCTTCTTCGGTACCAATAAGGCTGGAACTGCACAAGGACTCAAGCTCTCCTGAACACGCCCTTGTTCTAACAACTCCTCCACTTGCCTTCTCGGTTCCTCATGCTCCTTAGGACACATCCTGTAATGTGGTCTGTGTGGTAATACCGCTCCTGACACAAGATCAATCTGATGTTGAATATCTCTCAACGGTGGTAACTCCGTTGGCAACTCTTCAGGAAACACATCTCTGAATTCTTCCAATACTGGCTTTACTTCCTCTGTAACTTCATTAGTTTCAGTGGCTTCATGTCCAATCAAGAAAAACACCTCTGGACTCTCCTCTACTTCTTCAACAAATTCCTTCAAAGTCAACAAAGTCTTCAGCTCCTCAATCTCTTCTGACTTGCTCTCTCCTTGCTGTCTCTTCTTCGGAACCAAAAAGATATCAACACCTTCAAACATAAAGCTGTAGCTATTGGTTCGACCATCATGCTTCACTGCTCGATCATACTGCCAACGTCTTCCCAAAAGCAAGTGACAAACATCCATCTCCATCACATCACACCAGATCTCGTCTTTATACTTCTTCCCAACAGAAAATGGAACATGAACTCGCCTATCCACCTTCACCTCTCCTCCTTCTCTCAACCACGCTAACTTGTAAGGATTTGGATGCTTCTCCGTCTTCAACTTCAACTTTCTCACAGCTTCAGTAGAAATGATAATATCACAACTTCCCGCGTCAATCACAAATTTACAAACCTTCCCCAGAATAGTGCATGTCGACTGAAAGATGATACTCCTCAACCAACTAGCTTCTTCTTTCTGCTTCGGTGTTAAACAAGACCTCCTCATCATTAGATTACATCCTTCATCTCCTGACGCGATATCCTGTTCATCCTCCTCAACTGGACTAGAATAACCTTCATCAACATCCTCACCTTCAACTTCAGCAACCATAGTCGTTTCTTCGGCTTCGGACATTCACTACTCTTGTGACCCACTTCCTGGAAATTATAACATTTGAAACTGTTGTTTATCTTCGCCTTCGCAACTTCATTCACAACTGGTTTACTGACAGCTTTAGAAACGTTGGAACTCCCACTAGCACCCTTGTTTTGAGTATTGGAACTTGGAAACACACCACCTCCTCGTCTTCCCTGCTTCTCCCAAGCCAATGCTTTCTGATGTGCTTTTGCAACTGATCTAGGATCAAACATGTTCACCATATCTTGAATCTGCATTCTCAACCCCCCAACAAACCTAGCAGTCAATTGTTCCTCTGTCTCCATAATGTCATTTCGAGCAATCAGTTGATAAAATTCGTCTGCTTAATCATTAACCGTCTTCATCCCCTGCCTCAGATTCTGCAACCTCTGATGCATAAGTGATTGATAATTGTAAGGTAAAAATGTAGCTTTCATCAGTTTTTTCATCATCTCCCATGATTCAATCTTCGACTTCCCCATCCATTCTCGTGTAAGTTTGGTTTGTTGCCACCACGCCATAGCTCTCCCCCTTAACCTAGTAGCAACCAACTTCACTCGACGATTTTACGGAACCTCTTTGAAATCAAAGATCTCTTCAACATTAGACAACCAGTCCAAGAATTCTTCTGCAACCATTCCACCCTTGAATTCAGGAATTTCCATCTTCATCCCTGATTCCCAACGTCGATCATCATCTATATCCTAATACTGACGTCGTACTTGATCTCGATCTCGGTAATGAACACTTCCTCTATCACCATCAAACTCCTCATCAAAATCTGATGTATATCGATGTCGATCACGTCCACCAACATCTCTACTACCACCACTTCTACCACCAACATCCCTTCGATCTACATTCCTCCGACCACGATCATCCACATTTCTCCGGTTTCGATCATCAACATTCCTATCACGATTGTCAACACTTCTACGATCATGATCTTCTCTTCTCTCCCGATCTGAATGTGGTGAAAATCTACTTCTTCCATGGCTCGATTCAGGTGAAACCCTTCTTCTACTTTGATTCATTTCAAGCATCATTCTCTCTAATCGTCCAATTCCTTCATCAAGCTTTTCATGGATGCGTTGTTTCATTTGATCGGCTTCTTCTCTTCTATACAACGCTTCAACATTCTGATGGCGGTTAGCTCTTCTCGGCGGCATGATTGAATCAAACACAAATACTTCAATAATTCAAACACAACTTCAAATTCAAACTTCAACTCTCGGCTTGAACACAAAATGAACTTCTCAAGGCACGGCTCCAAATAGCTCGGCTCAAACACTTCAATACAAACTCAGCCTACACTTCAAACACTTTTCGAACTTTGATCCAAAATGATATGGATCGAAAACTCCCAACTTATTGCAACTTCTCGATGAACACGATGAACACCAAACTTCAACAATGCACGGCTCCAAGTCTCGGCTTAGCTATGATCGGCTAAGTCTAGCTTTGATACCAAACTGATGCAGCGGATATTACGGATTGATGACGAAATGATGATTTCGTGCCAAAATAATCGAAAAACGATTAGGTGTAGCAATATAAATCGATGGATTGAAAGATACTGAAATGCCCAAATTCGTTGATCACAAATTCTAGCTATCTTCGACACGTTGATCGCGCACGATACCGTGAAAGAAAATCTACAATTCTTCAAACGTTGATCAAGCGCACTTGATACCGTGAATTGGCTTCAACAATCGTTGATTCGAGCGCACTCGAATATCGAAGGTGGAGATAGGAGATCACACTCAACTACCAATTTAATGGAGGCACAAAGCTCTTAAACAAAAGTTTCGTTCAAAATCAACCTCGTGTTACAAATGACTCAACATGCCTATTTATAGGCTTACAACTCAACACAACACTAGGTCGGTCATGACCTAACAACACGCGGCCTAGAAGTGGCGACTTAACAGACTCAACATAACAACACAGTTCACCGACCTAACAACGTGTACAACATCCATGCGACTTACGAGTTATTACAAACACATGCGACATATACATATTTACAACACAACAGAATACAACACACGAGCTACATACATGCGACTTTAAAACAAACGACCTACGACCTAACGCTTCAACGGCACAAGATATAACACCTCTTCAAGGACTTGAGCGACCTACCCTTCAGCGACTTAGTAAGGTCGTTCGTGACCTAACGACTTAAGGTGGCTCGCGACCTAAGGTAATGTGGCATGTGTGAATGCGGCCTAGCTCGCTTAGGTCGTGACTTGGCACAGTTAGCTCATCTTCATCACTAGGTCGTTCCATTGGATTCACCAGGTCGTTGCGCGACCTATCATAGGTCGTTGGTTCCCCTTCCTTTGCATAACTTGCTTCACCGTCTTGCTCCGGTACCTCGCTAGGTCGCTCCATATAGGTCGTTCGCGACCTAAAATGCTGCGACTTAATGAAAAGCGCACTAAGTATCTGTTTCACTCCATCATCCTTCTTTATAGCTCGCTCGCGACCTAAGACTTCATCAGGTTGGCCTGCATCATCCTCTTTAGAGATGCACCGTGATGGGCGGTACCCCAGTAGTACAGTCATTGTATAGAATCCATTCTCCAATAAGCACCGTACTGATTTAGTTGTGCCCAGCTATGTTGATATGTGAGATGCAAGCATTTCAGTTATATTCATATTTTACTTTGATCCCTTGACATTATTATAATATAAATGGATGTCTACATAAATTATTATGTTTATCATAAGGTATAAACTCAACTTGTTTATGTGCGGCATGGTCCTACGAGATACCTTTATTTTCAAAAGAGTTTTGAAACATAAAAATTCAAATAGGTGTGCTTTTCTCACGCTGGTTTTCCACACTGAATCGGGTGTTATTTTATGATAATGCTCAGGTCAGACCGAGCATATTGTAGATTTTGTTTGGATGCTTTGGAGCTTCAAGAGACGAGAAGGAGGCTAGAGACGTATTCATGTACATGGTTATTTTTCCGCTGTATTTATTATTGTATTTATTAGAAATTTTGAGGACATGTTATTCTAACTGTCAGGGCTAAAGTATGTTAGCATATATAATTGATGTATGTATATTACATTTCTTCATTGTGTAAAGATTTATTATATATTATAGATTATTCATTCCATTGTGAGATTCTGTGTTGTTTGTTTTCTTTCTCTCTTCTTCCTTACTTCTTCCTTCTTTTCCCCTAATAATTGAGTTTTTGGGCACTCGATTACTCGGCATGTAATATTATGAAGATATTAGTGTCGATTTTCGAGGGTCAAGGATCCTGAGTTGTTACACTTGGTATCAGAGCGTAAAGTTAGGCATAAACCTTGGCTTTGGTAGGGTACTCATTAGAGATAGGGTAAGTAGCATCTTAGAATGAGTTTGAGTGTACATATATATATGAGCGCGCATTTGTTAGTGATATAGAAATGTTTTATATTGTGTTGATTGATCTGTTGTGTGGCTGATGGATTCTGGTCAATACGGGTAATTACGTTATTAATAGGGATATCTAAACACTTGAATAGAGCAATTCAACTTAGTATTATTTGAAATTGGGCAAATGAAATAATTTTACCAAGATCATATTTTATATATATAAAGGAATTTTTTTAGGAATTATTAAAGAATATATGGTATGCTTGGTCGTTAGAGAATGATAATATTATAATGTTATCAATTGTTATTTGTGTTCTAATAAAACTTGTTGTTGTCATAATGTAAACAATTAAAAAATGGTTTTATATAACCATAGCAACATTATATATAAGAGAAATGTGTAAATATGATTTGTAAATAAAAAGGATTAAAAGTTGAGGATTTGAGAATTAAAATCCTATTTATTTAAAAAAATGTTTCTCAAAGTTTTAAGGAAATAACAATGATATTATTTAGAAAGTAATTTATCTAGAAATATTTTTAAAAGAATTTAAAAGAAATAGAGGCATAAAACTCACATCGGTCGTTGGAAAATAATTTCGATGATGACTGCAGCACCATCAACGTTCATTTTCATGTTTTCAAAAGAGGAATTGCTACCATTAGAGTTTTATATTGGTAAAACTAGTTTTGATTTTAAAATTAAAAAGTATGATTTGAAATATAATGAAAATATTGATAGTATTGTTTGAATGTAATTTGAAATAGGAATAGGTTATTTAAACTCTGAAGTTTTCATTTAAATGTTTATGAAAAGATGAGAAAAATAGGTATTTTAGCGTATAAAATTTTACGAACTAGTAAGATAAAGATTTTTTTTATTTTTTGAATATAAATTGTTAAGAAAAGAAAATTATAATTAAATTTTTCTTAAAGTTAAGTTAAATAAAATGGATTGTAAAAGAAATTTAACCTAAGTTAGGTTACATGATATAATTTTTATAATAAAATTGAGTGTGATTTTTAAAGAATCAATGAATGAACTAATTAAAATAGTAAATTTAGAATGTTGTTGATGAAATGAATAATGAAGTGAATAAATGAAATGAGTTAAATTAAGGTGAATTTGATTAGAAACGGATATGAACTTAAGTTGTAAAGTGATAATAAACATGAGAAGTGTTGTATAAGTTGTTTATAATAAACTTAAGTAAAATAGATAGAATGGTTCCTAAGTGACATTAATATTTAAAGAAATATACAAAGAAAAATATGAATGTGAATAAAGCAATGTAAATAATAATTATAAATAAATGAACGTGAAATAAAAGAATCCGAATAATGAGAAACCAATAGAGATAAATAAGTAAGTTGTACGTTGTTAGCACCAAAATTGGTCACTAACACCCTTGAATAGAGTTATGTAGAGAGATTAATGAAGAAAGTAAATTTAAACAGAGAAGTAATGCAATTGACTGCGAAAAGAAAAAAAAATAGGAATACCAGATTTATAGTGGTTCGGTGTAATTGCCTATGTCCACTTTGAATATGATCTTCATTAATTTTCCAATCACTTGAGTACAGATACAATCCGTAAATAAACAACCTGAATACAAGTTTGAACATAAAAGAAGCGAGTACAGAAAATAGCAGAGTCTTCCTAGAGTTCTGGAAAAATGGTCCCTTTAACTGTACCCATGCCTCTCTATTTATAGATGAAGGTAGGGTGGACTCCCTGTGCAGGCCCAAGACCAAGGTAGCTCGGTCCATAATTGGAGGTGAGGTGGACCAAATGAGCCATGCCAACCTACATCTACCGAAACACCCATGTCGATCCAGATATGCCAAATCTCCAAGGCCGAACGATTGTCGCCGACCCACTTTGGCTGAGCTCGGGTTTTCTTATGATTGATTCGTGGTAAGTGATTGTTTGAGCATAATGAAAGGATGTCGATCGTATTTCCCTGACTTGATAGCTATGGCCGAACCACCTCTTCTTCATGCACCTTGGCCGACCCGCCAAGGCCGAACCATCCAAACCGAACCTTCTAAAGATGCCGACCACATCAAGATCGACCCAAACGTAGTCTTTCATTATAGTAGACCTACTTCGACTAAATCATTATTGCTGACTCGACCTAGTGCATATAGCCGATCGAGAATAATCGACCGAGAATAGACGAACCGCAATCTAAGCACCGACCCATCATCTATCACACATCGACCCCTACTCATCGAGCCGACGTAGAATAATCGCCATTATAACTCGAAGAGGACCAATCCTTGACATTATGCTCACTTACGTTCAATTGCAACTTCTGCAATCTTCATTTTATAGCCGAGCCAAGGTGCCGGGTAACATACATATATTATTTTATTCGCATAACTGTTTGATCCGGGTTCGAGTATATGATTTCGAGATGATTTATATTAGTCCAAATAAGGATTTATCACTTGATTCTCGACGGCGAGCATTGGATATGGATATTTGATTCATTATGGGATTCTCTATTATAGTATATGGCTTTGCAAGGAGAGTAAGGCTTTCTAATCATGGAATCGGGTCTGGGTGCGCACTAGAGTGGTTGTGTAAACGATACTAGTCCGAAAGTGAGATTTGTAATTGAAAGAGATACCGGATTTGATTTTGCGTACAGATGATATACGTACATCATACAGGCTTTAATAAATTAAATGTTGACATTGGAAAATGTAAATTGATATGATTATGGATTAGTTGGCGGAATATATTTGTTTATGGTTTCTCTTGTTACCGTTGTTACATTTTCATATGGTTATTGTATAGTCTATGTTATATATTAATATACTTTTCTTGTACTTTTTCTCATTGGTTGTTGAGTGATTAATAGGTGTAGATGGTATATGCTTCACATCTGGAGCTCGCTTTCACATTTTATTGATTGTACATGCTTGCTAATGCTAATAAAAGGTACACATCTTGGATTACATGCCCTATTTTTATATTTTTCTCTATGGGATGCCTCATCCTTAAAGATGGGATGTATATTTGTGATTATATATATTGTAAAAAAATTCGATCTGACCAGGCAAAGGAGAGCCAGGAGAATTTTCCGCAAATTTGAGGCGTAAGAAATTTTTTAAATTTTTTTAGAAAGTTATAGATAATAAAAATTTGATGTTTATGTTATAACTTGGAATGATATTAGTTGGAATTTATGAATAATATAAAGGATTAGAAGAGGTGATAACAAAGTTTCCACAAATTGATTTTGGAGAATTAAAGGCTTAAAAGAATTTGGTAATCCATTTCAACTAACTGGTTCTGGAAAAATGGGTTCGGGGCATTTTCCTAACTTGTCGATTTCGAGGCGAAATTCTTTTAATGGGGAGAATGTAACGACCCAGAATTTTAGTCATTTGAATTTGGAACATTTAATTGATTTTTAATATTAAAATATTGGTTTTAGAATTTTAATGACTTGAAGTTCAAGTATAGAGATTTATTTTATAATGTGAATTGTTAATTAAATGTTGGAAATTTTTTAAATAATTAAACCTTGAATTTAATTTGAATAAAAACGAGTTTCGAAGTTGATTTGAATTCTATTTAAATAAGAATGAAGATAGTACATTTAAATGAGATTAATTTGGTTTCTAATAATAATTCATTTTAATTAACTTGTAAAAATAGCCATCTAGGGCACTATCTCGAATTTCGATGAGACCGTTTCATTGCATCCATAATAATGAATTGTTATACGCCATCGAATTTCGTGACGATCGGACAGATCGTTTGGTCGTGTGAGATTGAAATGTATAGAATCTAATTATAGAAATTAATATGATATAACAGGGTTTGAAAAAGAAATCTTCTGTATATAACCAAATTGGTCTCGAGACTAGATCCATTGAGTATGAAATAGGGGTATTACATATAGAATGCCAAGGGCACGTCTCGATAGGAGTTTGAAATTTGCGGAGCTTTAAAGCTTGGTAATTTTTAATATATATATATATATACACACACACACACACCATATATTACTTTATGCCCTAGCCCACACCAGCCCATGCTTCCGTTATTCATGACCATACCCTCATCATTCCTCATTTTTCTTTTTAAATACTCCCTTTTCCATCTTTTTCAACTGTTTCAAACTAGAAAGGAAGAGAAAGAAAAAAAATTCAAATTGCCTAATCCCACCACCACCATACTTTGACGCTACCAGGGGCATTGCCAGTCCTCACCCTAACTACAAACATGTTTGTCTTGGCAAGGTGAAGCTAGTGAATGACACGGTTGTCCTAGGATGGCCGAAATTGGCCTGAATCTAGCGATGAAGGTAGCCAACTTTTGTGGGTTCGGATTCATCAACGATGTGAGTTGGAGTTCAAGGCTGGCATCATAGGAGTTGTTGAGGGTCCAGTGTAGCCATGGTGATAGTGCAGCGTTGGCCTAATGCCTGTAGATCCGGCATCGAATTCGTGATCATGGCGCCACGGCATTTTCAAATACGATTTAGGGAGGGAGGATTAAGCACTAATTAAGGTTGATTAATCAAGTTAATGACGTGACTAAGAAATATTATATTATTATTAAACTAGTAAAAGTTATATATTAAATATCTTGATGATGCTAGATCGGATTTGAATGTGGATTTTTGCTTAGGATCATATTGTTGCAAATTATGTGATGGTGTTGGATTGGTGACGATTGGAGATAACGGAATTTTATGCTGAATTCGAATGCCATTCAAATTCAGAAGAAATCATAACGCATCAGCGACAACTGAAATATCGGTCAGTTAAACTCACCTTTTTGGTTAACTAGTAATATTATATAGTTGATAAAGATTATTGATTGGATGTTAGATGATTTACCATTTTATCAGCTGGCCTTGATTTACTCCCGCCCTCGGAGCGGATGACCCATATTATATATTGTATGTATAAGTTGTGATGCAGGGGAACAAGTTGGAGGGATCCAATAGGATTCCTCACCGCTGTTGAATTTTATTTATATTTATGAGTTGATATATACATACATACATACGTGTGTGTGTATATATATATATATATATATATATATGAGCTATGATGGAGGGAGTTAAGTTGGGGGGTCCAACAGGTTCCTCGCTATTGTCGATTTATTTCCAATAAAATTTCTGTTATATGAATTATTGGATATGAAACCTAATTTACGGACACTATTGGTTATGACATTGTTTATTTCAAAATTCAAAATATATAGTAATAGAAAATCAATATCGATACTGGTTACGCGTTTGGTAGCTATTAGCCCTGAATTAGTATTTTAGAAATACTGTAAATTGTTATTGGAGTGGAAGTTGAATTTTGAGACATTGGTGATTTTTAAATCTGAAATTGGTTTTGAAAAATATTTTGTTTTAAGGGTTTAACCTCTATTTTATTCCAACCTATTTATATATCTTTTTCTAAGATTATTTATTTATACCATTTTAAGATTTTATTTATTTATTTATTTATTTATTTATTTATTTTTATTTAATAGATTACTTATTTATTGAGAATTTTATTTTAAAGTTATTTATCAATATTTTAAAATTTTGAAGGGTTAATCTTTTAAGTAATTAATATGGGTCAAAATTAATATATTGATCTACTCATGCTGTTTGAAAGTAGTGTCTTTAAGTAAATGGTTAGAATTTATTTATGTTTTCAAGATTTGTAAATAAAGTTTTATAAACCGATTTGAGTTTTATAAGAAAAATCTTCTAATAGGGTTTCAACAATTTAAAGGAAGGTTATTTACAAGGTAAAAACAATTTTATAAATTGTTCTAGATATTTATAAAAGAATTCTAGAATTGGGTTTATAGAATTTATGAAAAGAGTTTTATAAATGGGTTTATGGATTTATAAAGCGGGCCTAAATGATTTTAAGAATGTATAAAAGAGTTTTAGAAATGGTTCTAGAGATTTATAAAATAGTTATAAATGGTTTTAAAAATTATAATGGAGTTTATAAAAGACTTTAGAATTGTATAAAATGGAAATCTTCCTCATTGTTTAGTGAATATACTTATACCATTGAGATAAGTATATGGATATTTTTCAAAGTATTGAAATATAAGGATTTGTGGATATATATGTTTGTAAAAGGATTTTGAAACAAATATTTACAAAGTGAACTTAATTAATAAAAAGATCGAGTAAGGGCTAGTGGTTAATTATGTGTTTAACCAATATTGGTTTTCCCTATGAAATTAAATCCATTATTTGAGTGTTTATTATTCAATAGTTAAATATTGGCTATCGAATTTGGACCTAAAATGTAACTTTGGAAATATTCAGGAGAAACACATGAGTTTTATGGCAAAGTGATCTCCGATGATGTTGTACTGTGCGTATAAATCTTTCGTTCTTCTAGGATAAATGATAAGAAAATCCATCCACTAATGGTTAAGAGGTGATCTCCTCTCTTATCTTTGACTATTTATTTCCAAAAGAACCAAGGTTGAGTTTATAGGAAATTATCGAAAGTTTTTTTGAAGGGATCGGGATCGGATATATTATCCGAAAATCACTTCAATCCAACTCAAGCATTTTGAAGTATAGATATTTTAAAGATGATGGAACTGAAAACAGAGCTCTCAAGCATTTTGTTCAGTCCTAGAACGAACTTGTGTGGATGAATGATGGCATTGTATTGTTGCCTAGAGGGCAGTGTTAGTATTCTAAGTGGAAAGTTCTATATAAAAGATAAAGCGTAGCCTCAAGCTCATTAATCTGGAATGACTAAAATAGAGGAGATGTAATAGGGCTAGGTTTATGATCATCCCTATCTAGAGTCGATATTATCTCTCATTTGTATGCTTCGGGGCCCATTAAGGAAGGGGTGATCATATTTGGTACTATTAGTCCATTGAAGGCTGTTTCTATGTTGGCAGGGGAGCCCGGCGAGGTCCTCGGTGTTATTTTATCTAGAGATATACCGTAATAAGCAGTACCCCAGTAGCCGAGTCATTGTGTGAAATCCGTCTCCAATAAGCATCATACGGACTTGGTTGTTGTCAACTATGCTAAAATGTGAGATGCAAGCATTTCAGCTATATTCATATTTTACTTTGATCCTTAGACATTATTATAATATGAATGGATACCTGTAGAAAATTTTTTGGTTATCGTAGGGTAAAAACTCGTCTATGTCTATATGGGAGTGGTCTTATGGGATACCTTTATTTTCAAAAGAGTTTTTAAATATAAAAATTCAAGTGGGTGTTTTTTCCCACGTTGTTTTTCAGACTGACTCGAGTGTTATTTTATGATAATGCTTGGGTTAGACCGAGCATATTACAAGTTTAGTTTGGATGCTTTGGAGCTTGGGGAGATGAGCTAGAGGTTAGAGACGTATTCACGTACATGGTTATTTTTCCGTTGTATTCATTATTGTATTTATCGAAAATTGTGAAGATAGTTGGTTATAACTGTCCGGGTTGAAATATGTTAGCATACTCCGATTGATGTATGTATATTATGTTTCGTCTTTATGTAAAGATTTATTGTATATTGTCAATTATTCATTCCACTGTGAGATTCTGTGTTGTCTGTTTTCTTTCACTCCTCTTTCTTCTTCCTTCTTGGTTCTTTCTTTTCCTTTAGCAATCGGGTTTTTCAGCATTCGATTGCTCGGCATGCAATATAGTGAACATATCAAGTCTATTTTCCAGGGTCGAAAATCCTGAATTGTTACATGAAATCCTAGCACAAGTTCGGTTTTAAAAGTTAAAAGTTTAATTCGGCTACAGAAAAAATAAGAAATTTAATTTTTCATATTCTAATATCACTTATATGGAAAGAGTACAGTCATACTCTTAGCACTAAACATGGAGGTATGGAAATTTGTCCCTATCTCGAAAGTTAAAAATGTCGTCATGACAATGCCTAGAGGTAACACTAGCTTCACTTTCTCGACTTCATTTGTAACCAAAAAATAGTACAAATTTGAAATCGATGAGTAGTGGTAGGAATACAAGATTTACTGTCCGTACACGATCGTTTTCATCATTCCCGATAGTCGACTTATTGACTATAGACTCATTTTCCTTCATTATGTTTCGTCAATCTAAGACGATTTGTTGCTCATTTGAGCATTGATATCCTTTGTTAGAAATGATTTATACTAGAAAGCGATTGGACATCAAGTTATGTGTGGTTTCTCCATTAGGGTATTTTCATATCTACTCTAGATTAGGATTGGTTATATGCGTACTAAGATGTGAAATACTTGGATTATCGGTAAGGTTGACGAGGTTCGGCTTGTACATTTCCAAGAGGAGCCACAGAAAAATATGGATGTCTTAAGTATAGTGTCTAGAGGTATACTTTCAGTCAGGTGAGCGCACCTTCCTAGTCATTTATTGGAAAATTTCCCATCCCTTCCCTTTGAATTTTATTCTTTCTTAACTACATTGGAAAGCGTCCAGTACACTTCGCGATGTTTAATTATTTATATCCATTACCTGTGGTTGGATGTTGATTGTGAAGGGAAACCCGTTCCATACATATTATTGTTTATTTCCACCATTTGTTAAGAGATTTGCTCATACCGACCCGAGTTGTTTGTTTTTCCTAAAATCTTGGGTAGTCAATTATGTTTGAGTAGTCTAAGCGCCATAGGTTCTTTGAGCTCTTTGAAGACGATGGATAGGAGGCTCTTTTATCTACCTACTTATCTGTTTCTAGTGTATGTTTATGTATATATGTATATTTTGTATTTGAATTTGTAAAGGCATGGTGTATAATTACATAGGCTGATAGTAGTAGTACTTTTGTGTAAATATGATAACTCGATGTTAAGGAATAACTTTATGTACTATATTATTGTTGTATTATATTTAACCATTCCGTTATAAAATTTCATGTTTTGTTCTTTTATTTTACCCCATGATAACTTTTCTTTCGGATGCTTTGGAAATGGCGCACGAACACCGATGATGTGTTAAGTGTCGTTCTTAGGGGTCAAAAAGTAGGCTGTCACAATCGGTATCATATCTTTGGTTGAGCGAATAACTTAGCTTAATTGGGGTACAACTCATTAGGGATAGGTTAATTGATGCCCTAGATGAGTTAACCTTGAGAGAGTGTATTTGAAATTTTTATAATAATAATATTTATCCTCTAAAATCTCGTTCTTGCTCCATTGGTGTTGTTTCATTAAAACTATTTTGATCATATTCTTATATTATAAAGATACCTATTATCTATCCAGGCATTAGAAGATGAATGCAAGAAGATGAGGAAAGAGTGGATCTAGGATTAACAAAGCTACCAATGGTAGTGTACCTAGAGATGCTACTATGCCAACTGTATATTCGATAGAGGAAGTTGTAGTGCAAGTTCAACCCCTTATGAACTTCGTGGCTTTGTGTAAGAATTACACCGCTTTAGATGGGAAACTGTTCTATAAAACCAAGGACATCCTTGGAGTTCAGACTTGGCTTTGTTTATGTGAAAGGATGTTTGGAGATCTTCGATAGGTAGATGTGAAGAAACAAATATTGGCATCGTGAAAACTTCAGAAGTCCATGACGAATTGGTAGGATTTAGTAACAGCTAAAACTCTGGAGGAAGAGTTTTCGAAGGATCAGTTCAAGGAATCTTTGAAGCGCAGTTTATCCAAGAAGCCAAAAAAACTCAGTTTTTGAGGAGATTCTTAGATTTGAAGCAAGGTGATTTGATGGTGGTGCAATATGAGCATAAGTTTAATTCACTATCCCATTTCGAACTTGGATCAATAGACACACCTCTCAATAAAAATGAAAAGTTTATGAAAGGGTTGTGACAAAATTCCATCGAGAAATGACTAATCATGTAAATGGTACATTCACCAACCTTATCGGCATAGCTTTGAGGTTTGAAGATCTTAGTATTAAGGAATGAATCTATAAGGGAGTAGTGCCAGGAGTTAATGTCAAATCTTTATTGGTGATACCAGTTGGAGGCAAGACAAATTTCAAGTGCAAAGGAAAGAAGTAGTGGTCAAGAAAGAAAACCGGAGGTGGAGCTCCAGCATAGAAGAAGCAGGTCGACTTATCCAAAATTCCTTGTTTGAAATGCAAAAAGATGGGTCATTTTGAAAATCAATGCACTGACCCTCCCAGCAATCATATCTTGTATAATTTCCACAAGTAAGGACACATGAAGGATGAGTTCCCTTACCTGAAGAAGGGGATGTAAGGACAGGTTTTTGCTATTTAGGAGATATCATCCACTTCTTCAGGACAGAAGGGAAAATAGGTGTTGCAAGGTACACTATCCATCCACGATCTTCCCATTAGGATATTATTCAATATAGGCACTTCCTATAGTTTTATTTTAGTTGATCCCCTTGATAGGCTTAACCTTAAACTCATCCTCTTGAATAATCCCTATTATGTGTTGAAATTTATTAGGGGTCCAGCAAATCTAGACATTGTGTGTCTCCATGTGCCTATCCCTTATCGAAATTATTTCTTTCCCTTTGATTTGTTTGTTCTTGGGATCATGGATTCTGGAATGTTGCTAGGAATGGATTGATTATCTAAGTTTAATGCTAGTTTGGAATATGGTAGAAAGAAGGCCATGGTAAAGGATGCGGTAGGAAGAAGCATTGATATGTGTTGTGAAGAGCTTTTCGCTCGAAGTAGCTAAGGAGGAGATTAGGGATATACCAGTTGTTCGGAATTTCACGGATATTTTTGATGAAGTGTAAGGTTTACCTCCCCACTGTAAAGTGGAGTTCCATATTGATTTGATTCCAGGAACCAGACCTACTGTACAACCCTCACGAAGGTTGGCCCCAAAAGAGAAGACAAAGTTGGAGAGCTACACATTCGACTTGTTGCAGAAGGGTTTGATGAGGCATAGTACCTCGAGTTGGGGATCACTAGTCGTCTCTGTTACGAAGACGAATTGTTCTTTAAGATTATGTGTAGACTACAAGGAATTGAATGAAAGGAGTATCAAGAATAAATACCCTTTACCAAGGATCTACGAGATGTTTGATCAGCTCTATGGCATTTGGATATTTTCCCAATTGGATCTTGCCATCAATTTTCACCAATCAAGGGTAGCAAAGGAGAGTGTGCCCTTAACAGCTTTAGGACTCCAAATAGCTTTTACGAGTGATTCGTTATGCTATTTGGGCTAACTAATATACTTGCTTATTTTGTAGACTTAATGAACTGAGTATTTTGAGATGTTCTCAACAAGTTTGTTCTTGTCTTTATTGATGAAATTCTTATTTATTCAGAAACAACGGAGGTGCATAAGTATGTTCTCCATGTCATACTCGGTACGTTATGGAGTCATGTGTTGAAGGCTAAGTTTGTTAAGCGCCATTTTTGAAAGTTTAAAGTTAGGTTTTTAGGGCATGTTCTTTGTGGGAGAACGCATATCAGTTGACCTAGCTAAAGCCGTTGCAGTCCAAGATTGAAAGAAGCCCGAAAATGCGATAAAGTTTAGAAGTTTCTTGCGATTTGCTAGTTTTTACCACAGGTTCATCAAATATTTCTCGAAGATTGCTTCACATTTAAAAAAGTTGTCAAAGAAATTTATTAAGTTCGAAGATTGGCAAAAACTAATATAGATGGCGACTTAGAGGGCTTATCTATTCAAAGAGGTGGAAGCCAAAGTAATTCAAAGAATGGCGAAGGTCAAAATAAGTCAAGGTCTTAGCCTAGGGGGCCTAATCGATTGACTTACAATTGTTGTAAAAAACTGGGGCATTTTGTAGCTCAATGTCCCAAGCTCAAAGGATGAAGAAAAGACCTAAAGAAAACTTTAGTATCTACTATAGTGACATCAGATACTGAGCGTGCTACCAATGTCTTTACAGCTTATGGCTCTTCTGGGAAGAGTAACTTATGGCTTATTGATTATGGCACACTAATCATATAACACCTGACAGGAACTATTTCTCTACATACCGTAATATTGATGGAGGAGAGGTTCCAATTAGCAATAATGTTTCTTGCCATATGGTTAGTGTTGGTAGTGCGAAGGTCAACTGTTTGGTGATGCTATTCGTACTATTACCAATGTTAGACATGTACCTGATCTGAGAAGGAGCTTGATTTCTATTGGGGCTTTGAGTAGGTTTGGGTTGGAGATTAAAGTTGAGGTATAGAAAATGAAGATATTGGAGTTTCCATGATCGTTATGAAAGCTGTGAGGGTAGGAAATCTTTTATTATTAAAGAGAACTGTTGTAGTTGGTGAATCGGCTTCTGTTACTTCTAATTTAGATTCTTCCAAATTGTGGCATATATGGATGTGACATATCGGCGCAGTTTGGATGAACTAAGAAATCGAGGTTTGATTGATAGTGTTCATCATCTAAAGCTTGGCTGTTGTGAGGATTATGTTCTTGGAAAGTAGATAAAGATTTCTTTTGGTGACGAATACTATTTTAGAGTATGTTCATATAGATATTAGGAGGCCTCGCCCTTTCCCATCTTTGGGTGGAGCTTTGTACTTCATTTCATGTATAGACGACTTATTTCGTAAAGTTTGGGTATACTTTCTACAGTCTAAGAGTGAAACCTTTAATAGGTTTCAAAAGTGGAAATTAACTGTTGAAAAGCAGTAAGGGAAGAAGTTGAAAGTTCTCCATTCTGATAAGGGCGATGAATTTGTATTATAGGAATTCATCGATTATTGCGAGTCTAAAGGTACTAAGATGCATTACACCATACCTAGTGGCCCTTAATCTAATGGGATTGCTAAAAGAATGTACTGCCATGGACATGAAAATCCCTGAAGAAGTATGGAAAAGAGTGCCTGATAGATATTTATTTCTCAAAGTGTCTCAATGGTCAGCTTATGTACATGAGAGCAGAGGCAAACTGGAACCTAGAGCTTGTAATTGTATCTTTCAAGGTTATAGAAGATGAGTGAAGGAATATAGGATGTGTTGTCCTATAAACAAGAAAGTTATTATCAGCAGGCACGTGACTTTTTATGAGAAGGCTATGTTGAAGGTGGACCCTTTCTTATCCGATGATAGTATGATAACAGATTCAGAATACCAAACACATGGCAAGCCATTTTAAGATTCTTTCCATTGAGGTATAGATGGTGTTTTCGATGACACCGTGGTTGATGGATAGTACAGATGTTAGTACAAAGGATCAGTCTCAAGGTGGAGCTCATTCAGAGACTAGGCATGTTAGACAGTGGAAGAAGACTAAGTGGCTTTTAGATTTTGTTGGATGGAGCATCGAAGAAATTGAATTCAATGACATGGCAACATATGCATTGAGTGTTGTCTACGATGAGCTCAAAGATCATAGAGACGCTATTGCATCAGTTGATAGTTCTAGTTGATTAGTTTCTATAGCAAAGGAGATTGAAAATTTATAGAAAATTCATACTTGAAATTTGATGTCTCTTCGCACTGACAAGAGAGTAATTGGATGTAAGTGGATCTATAGAGTGAAAGACAGTGGAAATGGTGATTCTAGATACAAAGCAAGGTTAGTAGCAATGGGATATTTTCAGAAGAAAGGAGTAGAGTATCATGATATCTTTGCTCCGGCTATCAAACATACATACATTCGTATGTTTTCGCATTAGTTGCTTATTATGATATGAAATTTGAGCAACTAGATGTCAAAATTGCATTCTTGCATGATGATCTAGATGAGGAGATTTATTTGCAGCAACCAAAGGGGTTCATTGATAGCAGTAGACTAGATTATGTTTGTAAATTTGAAAAATATCTATCTGGACTGTAGCAGTCCCCTAAACTATGGTATAAGAGATTTGATAAGTTTATGCCTTTAGAGGGTTACTCTAAAAGCTTAAAAGACCATCATGTTTATTTTAGAAGGTGTGATGGAGATATGATATATCTTTTGTGATATATTAATTACATCTCAGAGTATGGTCAGAATTACAAAGTTGAAAGCAGGGCTCGGATAAGAGTTTGATATGAAAGATTTGGAAAAAGCACAAAGAATTTTGGAAATGGAGATAGTCAGAGATAGGAAGTGGAGAGAGTTGAGGCTCGCTTATGCACAGTACATCGAGAAGGTCCTCATTCATTTTAGTGTGGAGAAAGTTAAACCAACTGGCACTCCATTAGGCCCTCATTTTAAGTCGTCGAAAGAATAATCTCCTCCATCGGATGAAGACAAGAGGTATATGGAAAATGTAAATTATTTTAATGTTACTGGTAGTTTCATGTACACGATGGTGTGCACGAGATCAGATTTGACCCATACAACGGGTGTCGTTATTCGATATATGTCTAACCCAACAAAGAGCATTAGCAAGCAGTAAAGTGGATACTCAGATATCTTCGTAGCACATCATCAGTTGGCTTGTTGTATGGTGGAGTAGATGGCAACATCTCTTTTAGATATTACCGTTATTCATATTATGTTGTGGATAGAGATGAATGGAATTCGGTATCGCACTATGTTTTTATTATTGACATAGGCTCAATTTTGTGGAGATTAAATCTTCAGTCTATTGTAGCTTTATCAACTACCGAGGCCAAGTTGATATCGATTGTGGAAGCAACTAAAGAGAGACTATATTATTCTTCGGCTATTGGATGATCTTTATATGGTGTAGTGGACAATACAGCTATTTTCATACAGTCACAGTGTGATTCATCTTGTTGAGAATCAAGCTTATAGTCTCGTATAAAGAACATTAAAGTTAGAGGCTTCTTACTTATGCTTGAGGAAGAATGAAGTAAGATCAAGTTGATGAAGATTTGTACTATGGATAATCTTTCATATGTGATGACTAAGTCACTTCCTAGGGACAAGTTTGAGTATTGCTTAACCTTGATCGGTTTGATTGCGGTTACTTAAGCATCATAAGACGCAGAGCCAACAACCCAATGACTATTTTGTTGATTGTTGAAGAGACCAACATAGTTGAATCGAGGTAAAGCGTTGTTGTTATACATTCACATATGTGCCTATATGTGTTTCAGGTTGAAGATATTAAAGTACTTCGTATTGGAAGAGAAAACAAGTTGATTGAAGAAAGAGATCAAAAGATATGAAGAAGAGAAGCCGCCAAGTGCAATTGACAGGCACTCAGACGTCCGACGACCTTAGTCAGACGTATGAAATGCTTGTAGATTTCAAAATTAAAAATGTCCCAGGCAATCAGATGTTTGACTTGGAGGTCAGATGTCTGAATCACTTTTCAGAGATTTTTTTGATGATTTATAAAGACGTCTAAGTTATTGTAGCGCTTTTTTAGGCTAATTTTGGATTAAATTTCTAGGGCCAGTTTCATAAATTCAGTGCATATTTCTTCTCCATTGATGGTGCGAATTCTTTTCATATGATCCGATGGTATATAGTAATTAAAGGATCTATATATTAGCCTTCTAATCATCTTCCTAATCGAGGATTATAAGGAGAATTGGATTTCCAATAATTGTAATTAGTGGAAAACCCTAGCTAATTCAATTTGGGAGTTTCCTATTTTGAGTGTGCTAAATTATAATTCTTCAATTGAGTGATGGATAAGAGAGATTCTTCACATCTTATAACTCTCTAATCATTGATTTGGTTTGCTATCTCTTGTAACTACTGATTGAAATAAAAGGGTTGTTATGTATCCATGGTCGTAGCATATAAATCTGAAACACGTTAAATATTCCGTGTCTTTTTTTATTTCATCTTGTGTGATAGCATGATTGATTTTGTATTTACATTGGTATTCAAATAAACAAAAGTATATTTTGGTTAAGTCGCTTCCGTATATTAATGGTAAATCTTTTCTTACATTTTTTACTATAGATGTATCTTGTTGTGATTACTCCATTATCAAATTTGTAGCTCTTTTTTTTATTAAGGATTGTTTATCCATTTTGTAGGTACATTTGTGGATGGAAATTAAGCAGCTGAGCACCACTACTTGGAAAAAGAGAGTAGACAACGATGATGCAGAGCAATAGAAAGAAATGAAATGGTTGCTGCATAGTTGATGATGAGGTTGTTTCTGTTGGAATTCCTAATACTAAAATGAATGAAAATAACATAGTCCCACATCGCCAAAATTGCAAAGCCACTCTAGCATATTAATAGCTTTGCAATGAAGGGGTTAGGGCCTTGGGGCACCCAAATGTTTGCTTCGTTGTGAGGAGGGAGATCATGCATCACCATCACACGCGCGCGTGCTGCCGCCGGCCATCCGACCGAACCGGGCCGGGCTCCGAGTTTGGGTTTGGGTCTAAATGATCCTATTTTTACTGGAAAACTGGGCCGGGTTTTCTGACGGTTGCAGGCTATACGAGCAGGTGCGAATCTGTTCAGAAGCGGACGCGGATTGACTGAGGAGGTGCGACTTTTGAAGCTAGCGTGGGTTTGTTGGCGAACAGATGCATCTATTAGCAGACGGAAGCGGGTGCGACTTATGGAAGCAGCGGGTGCGAACACAGAACAAGTAGCGAACGGGTGCAGTCCGTTAACGAACAACAGCAATGAAAGGCAACAGGTGCAACCCGTCAGGAGGACGCAACTGTTCGAAGGGGTGCGGACGAAATTATAAATAGAAGAGAATACTGGTCACATTCTCATTCCATTCCAATTCTAATTTCTTCTGCTTCTTCTTCTCTACTTCTCTATACAAAAATCACACAGTTGACATACCCATTACAATTTCATGCAGATTACGTCTGTTGTATCTTGGGAGACTTTAAATAAAGTCTTAAGGAAATTGTTACAACAAGCCTCAGACAGAATTTCCTTCTTCAACCGGTTAGGTTTATTATTGATTTATATATTTGTGTGTGTACATATATATATATATATCATTTTCGTTTCTACGTCATACTATTTTTGTAAATAGTATAACGTTTGATCTATTGCTATAGTTATTATTACTATAGTTGTGAGTTTGTTGTTGTAACTATTTACAACATACTTATTGTTAAAATAACTAATACAGATTCCAAAGAAGTGGAAATGTGAGTTATAAACTTATGAGACAAGTTTATTGTTGATTAGTCTCTGTTTTGGTATACTATTATAACATCTTAAGACTTTCCTGTTTTAACTAAAACAGAGATGGCAACAGTAGAGCTCTCAACAAAGGTTACTACACACAACAAGCCTAATCCGTTCAAAGGAGATGGTGATGACTTTATAATAGGGCAAAATCAAATGCTATTTTATCTCACTACACTCGGTCTGCAACGGTATCTCGAGGAGGAGGAACCGACTCCTGCACCAGGCACGAAATCAGATGTTGATATGTGGAAGCATTTCGATTTTCTATGCAGAAACTATATTCTGAATTGTCTCGAAAAGGTGCTATACAAAGTATATCAGCCTCTAAAGACAGTAAAAACATCTGGAATGCATTTGCCACGAAGTACAAGACGTAGAATATGAATCTTAAGGAATTCATTGTAGACAAATTCATGGACTAAAAGATGGTTGACTCCAAACCGGTGACTGCTCAACTGCATGAACTGTAAATCATCATTTATGAACTCAAAGTGGAAGGTCATAAGGTTGGAGAATCATTTTTGGTTGAAGCCATTACGGAAAAACAGCCGCCGTCATGGAGAGATTACCGCAATTATCTAAAGCATAAGAAGAAGGAAATCTCTTTACAGGATTTCATAGTCCGACTGAAAATTGAGGCAGAAACCGTGGAGTTACAAAAACAAGCGAGGAGGCATTTGTGGCTGAAGGTTCAAAGACCAAAAACAAAAGGAAGAATTTCCAGAAGAAAAGGAAAGCTTCAGACAACAAACCAAAAGACAACAAACGAACCAAAAATTTTAATGGCAAGTGTTGGGTTTGTCGAAAGGTTGGACATGCCGCTAGAGATTGTAGACACAAAAAGGACCACGACAAAGAGGCAAATATAGTAGACAACATGGAAGTAGACGAGTCCAACTTCTCGGCAGTTGTATTTGAATGCAATTTGGTTCAGAATCCTTACCAATGGTGGGTAGACACAGGCGCTACTCGTCATGTCTGCTCTGACAAATCCATATTTTCTACATACTAATACGAAGAAAAACTCTATATGAGTAATTCTGCAATATCCATGATCGAAGGCAGTGGCATAGTTATCCTCAAGTTTACTTCAGGAAAATTGTCAAGTTGAATGATGTGCCCCACGTTCCAGACATACGCAAGAATCTCATCTCTAGTGCAGTTCTATCGAAGAAAGGATTCAAAATAGTGTTCGAGTCAGACAAGATGGTTCTGTCCAAAGCAGGAATGTATATCGAAAGGGGATATTTATGTGATGGCCTATTTAAGGCAAATGTAGCCATTATCGGCAATAGAACTATGTATTTTGATTGTGCTATTAATAAAATTGAAGCTTCTTACTTGCTTGAGCATGAAATTTTACTATGATATGATAGGTTGGGACACATAAATTTCCAAAAAATGAAAACATTATCAAACTTGGGATTAATTCCGAAATTCCAAGTAGATAAGAACTAAAAATGTGGGACATATATAGAAGCAAAAATGGTTAAAAAACCATTTCAATCTGTTGATAGAAGCACCGAACCACTAGGTTTGGTTCATACAGATTTACGTGATTTTAAATCATTACCTACAAAAGGTGGGAAAAAGTACTTTATCACGTTTATTGATGATTATACGTGATATTTCTATGTATATCTTTTGAATAGTAAAGATGAATAAATTACATTATTTATAAAATACAAGGCTGAGGTGGAAAATCAGTTAAATAAAAGATCAAGATATTGAGATCTGATCGAGGTGGAGAATATTAATCACCATTTGAACAGTACCAAAAATGGTATAATTCATCGAACAACAGCTTCATATTCACCATAACAAAATGGTGTAGCCGAGAGGAAGAACAGAGCGTTAAAAGTCATGATTAATGCCATGCTTTTAACCTCTGGTCCACAGACGAACTTGTAGGGGGAAGCCTTAAATATGTCTAATCACATATTAAACAAAGTCCCTCACAATAAAACAGGAACAATTCCATATGAGTTATGGAAAGGACATAAACCAAGTTTTAAATACCTCAAAGTGTGGGGGTGCTTGACAAAAGTTCCAGTTCTGCCTCCCAAGAAAGTCAAACTCGGACCAAAAATAGTAGATTGTTACTATTTAGGGCCAGCCCAAAATAGTAGTGCCCGCAGATTTTTGGTATTCAAGTCTAATATAGCTGATATTCATGTAAACATAATCATGGAACCAAGAGATGCCTCATTTTTTGAAGACGTGTTTCCGCACAAAAAGAATGAAGGGAATAATGTCCCTTAAAGGACAAGAGAAGAATCAAGCAATTCACATGAAGATGAAACTCATCATGAGATTGATGAAGTTGAACCAAAAAGAAGCGTAAGGGCTAGGACTTCCAAGACATTTGGTTCATATTTTTTCACATATGTGTTAGAACAGGAACCTCAAATGTACAAGGAAGCAATGTCATCTTCTGAATCTTCATGTTGGAAAGAAGTAATCCAAAGTGAAATTGATTCAATTCTAAGTAAAAAAAACTTGGAAAATTATTGATATTCCACCAGGAATAAAACCTATTGGCTGTAAATGGATTTTTAAGAAGAAAATGAAAGCAGATGGCTCTATCGACAAGTATAAAGCCAGATTAGTAGGCAAAGGATATCGTCAAAAAGGAGTAGACTTCTTTGATACATATTCGCCGGTAACACGAATAACCTCTATAAGAATGCTAATAGAAATTGCATCGATCTATAATCTAGAAATTTATCAAATGGATGTAAAGACAGCATTCTTAAATGGAGATCTCGATAAGGAAATCAACATGAAGCAACCTGAAGGTTTTGTTTCCAAAGGAAATGAAAAAAAAGGTCTGTAGATTAGTAAAATCATTATACGGACTAAAACAAGCTCCAAAACAATGATAGTGTCATGATGAGAAATGGTTTTCGTATAAATGAATGCGATAAGTGTGTTTATTATAGACAAATTGGACAATCATATGTAACGATTTGTTTATATGTAGACGATATGTTAATATTTGGTCCAAATACTCGTGCAATAGAGACCATAAAGAAGATGTTAATTAGCAATTTCGATATGAAAGATTTAGGAGTTGTAGACATTATTTTGGAAATCAAAATAATATGAACACCTAATGGAATTGAATTATCTCAGTCACACTATGTAGACAAAGTGATTGAAAAATTTCAAAATTTTGGAATTAAAGGAGTAAGAACACCTTTTAATCCATCAGAAGTATTGCATAAAAACATTATGAGAGTGTAATGCAACTAGAATATTATCGTGTAATAGGATGTCTCGTGTATCTCATGAATTGCATAAGACCAGACATAGCTTATGCAGTAAGTAGACTGAGCAGGTATACAAGCAATTCAGGAAAGGAACACTAGAAAGCACTACTGAGAGTGCATGGATATTTAAAAAATACCACAAATTATTCCTTGCATTATGGAAAATATCTTGCGGTCTTAGAAGGATATAGTGATGCAAAATGGATTGCTGATTCAGAGGAATCAAAATCAAACGAGTGGTTATGTATTTATCTTAGCAGGGGCAGCAGTGTCCTGGAAATCAACTAAACAAATATGCATAGTTCGGTCCACTATGGAATCAGAGTTAATCGCTTTAGATAAAGCATGCGAAGAAGCGGAATGGCTTCGTCATTTTTTAGAAGATGTTCCGTTTTGGCCTAAACCTGTACCGGCCATATGCATACACTGTGATAACCAAGCTGCGCTAAGTAGAGCGCACAACTTTGTGTATAATGAAAAGTCACGACATATTCATCGACGCCATAACACAGTTAGGAAATTACTCTCAAATGGAACTATTTCCATAGATTATGTGAGAACAAATGATAACCTAGCGGATCCATTTACTAAAGGTTTATCAAGAGAGAAAATTGACTACGCATCGAGGGGTATGGGTTTAAATGCCTAAACCACCAAGAGTTATCTTATACGGAAACCTATCCTAGGGACTGGAGATCCCACGGACTAGGATCAATAGGCAAACTAGTTCTGAGTAACTCAAGACGTTATGCATTTGCGTGGACATAGTCCAACTCCATTCCTATGGTGCACAATATAAATGCATGCCTACAGAAGTATTTAAAGGTTAAAACCTATGTTAGTTTTTTTAATGATGACCATATCTTGGAAATAATAAGTGGTGTATATGTAGGATACTCTTAATGGTTGCGATCACATATGTTAGTGTGAGCTGGGTCGACGCTATGAGAATATTAAAGGCTTATATTTTCTATAAACACTCGCAAAACCAAAAATTGTTCAGGACCAAAATGAACACAACCAAGAGATTGGACGAGAAGGGAATCAATGCTTCGTAAAGCTTATTTTCTAGATATACAATAAAGGATGACAGTTCAAGATGAAATAATTCATCAATTAGCCAGGTAGATCCGATAAGTTTTAACTAGGGAAAGTTCAAAGTGAAATATCTACTTATCCATGATAAAGCATTATTCCATACATACTGTGATATTTCGCTTTGTGTGGGGGATATTTATATGATTATTCATGTGGGGGATTGTTGGAATTTCTAATACTAAAATGAATGAAAACAACGTAGTCCCACATCGCCAAATTGCAAAGCTATTCTAATGTATTAATACCTTTGCAATGAAGGGGTTGGGGCCTTGGAGCATCCATGTTTGCTTCGTTGTGAGGAGGGAGATCATGCATCACCACCACACACATGCACGCCACCGCCGTCTGTCCGACCGAACAGGGCCGGGCTCGGGTTTGGGTTTGGGTCTAAATGATCCTATTTTTACTGCAAAACTGGGCTGGGTTTTCTAACAGTTGCAGGCTATACGAACAGGTGCGAATTTGTTCTGAAGCGGACGTGAATCGACTAAGGAGGTGCGACTCCTGAGCGGGCGTGGGTTTTTTTGCGAACAGATGCATCCATGAGCAGACGGAAGTGGGTGCAACCCGTTTGACGTGAGCGGGTGCGACTTATGGCAGCAACGGGTGTGAACGCAGAACAAGTAGCGAACGGGTGCGGTCCGTTAACGAACGGCAGTAATGAAAGGCAACGAGTGCAACCCGTCAGGTGGACGCGATTGTTCGAAGGGGTGCGGACGAAATTACAAATAAAAGAGAATACTGATCACATTCTCCTTCCATTCCGATTCTTATTTCTTCTCCTTCTTCTTCTCTATTGCTCTGTACAAAAATCACAGAGTTGACATACCCATTACAATCTCGTGTAGATTACGTCTGTTGTATCTTGTAAGACATTAAATAAAGTCTTAAGGAAATTGTTACGAAAAGCCTCAAACGGAATCTCCTTCTTCAACCGGTTAGGTTTATTATTGATTTATATATTTTTGTGTGTGTGTGTGTGTATCATTTTTGTTTAAACGTTGTACTATTTCTTTAAATAGTATAACGTTTGATCTATTGCTATAGTAATTATTACTATAGTTGTTAATATTTTGTTGTAATTATTTACAACATACTTATTGTTAAAATGACTAATACAGATTCCAAAGTAGTGGAAATCTGAGTTATAAACTTACAAGACAAGTTTATTATTGATTAGTCTCTGTTTTGGTATACAAGCACTACAAAAAAACTACGGTTTACCTACGCCAATATGGCGTAAGCGGGGCGTAGATAAATACAGCAACTACGTAGCCCCTACGCCAATTCTGGCGTGGATAAAACCTGCGTAGGTAATAAAATACCTACACCTTACCTACGCCAACTGTGGAGTTATTTCCTACGCCTTTTCTACGCCATAATTTTTCTACGCCTACCCCACGCCATGTTGTTCCTACGGTTTTGTTACGACATTTTTACATCTTTAGCTACTCACGTCTTTCCTATGTCATTCGTTTACCTACGTCTTCCCTACGCCAAGTTTTCCTACGCTTTCCCTATGCCATTCTTACATATTACGTTTCCTACGTCTTTTCTACGCCTTCCATTTATCCACGGTTTACCTATGCCTGTGTTTTTCCTACGTCATACACACGACTTTTTGCTGCATCAATATTCCATTTACCTACGCCTTCCCTACACCTTCCCTACGTCTTTTCTGAAGCAATTTTGATATATTACTATTGTATTTCATTTCACCATATTAAATAGAAACTAAAATCAACTTATTTTATATATGTATATACACACACACACATTCCAACAAAAAGATTAACATCAAACCATTCGTCTTTAATTCAAAAAACAAATATCTCATTCATATTACAAAGTCAAACAATATTAATCAAGTTCCTATATGTCAAAATAATACGATAATATGTTCATGATACATGACATCATATAGATACCATTAAGAAAGTTTTCAATACCCTCATCTCTCACGATGATCATTCGGCTCTTCATCAAATCGCTGTCGAAGCATCTCGGCGAGTTGTTTATACTGCATCTTCAGCATTTGAATCTCCCCTTCTTGACGCTCCACCTTTTCCTCTAGTTTGGCTCTAGTCTGTACTTCTCCCTTATTGATGCTATAAGTGGCGTCTTTGTATTTCTGCATTTTATGGACTATTGCGTCAATTTTTAAATTTTAAACTAATTAAAATAATGTTTTTTTGAAAGTTCAAATACTTACTCCAGGGATATTGCCATAATATGTCCTACGATCCTTTCTTTTAGCTATAGCACCGGTAAGCATGTTGAATACTTCTTCCTCGACTTCATATGAAATTATTGTGCCTTGACTTTTGAATTCTTCGATTCTAGCTTGAAATTGTGCCTGTATTTGTAATTTTCCAAATAAATTTTATACGCACATATTAAACTATTAACCGGTTATTAAAACCAAGCTTTAAGAATCACTTACCGCAAATTCCATCGATACTTCATCAATCCATCCACTAGTGGTAGATCCGCTGTCTGAAGTGACCTTGTGAGTCCTACAATACACTTCTTAAGTAGTTGACTCCCTATTAAGTTCATCGGTCTAGAAAATAAAGAAAAAAATAGAGTAAAAATGTGATAAACTGATGTAAATTAACGTTAAAACGAGATTTTAGAGATCAAACCAAATCGTTTAGATAATCCGCAAAGGATCTCGAACCACCACAATGTCGCTTTTGGTTTTGAGCCCTAGAGTTTGTTGGTTTTCTGACTGAGCTTTTACTTCAGGAAGCTCCCAATATGCCAAAAACTGCTCATATATCTCCTGGGGTAGGTTCGGATGCTTCTTCCCTGACTCTTTCATACTGTGAATCCAGTCCCGATACTTCAAACTTGCTTTTCTATTCCATATCTGCTTCACAATTGCTGGCGAAGCATCATCTGTCCAGTGAAATGACTCCTGTACATGTAGTGGAAAATATTAAGACTAAAAAAATAGATGTAACACAAATACACTAATATTATTTTACCAGAAACTCCTGAAACATCACTTTCTTAACATCATCGGGGATACTTTTAAGATTGGACCAAAAATCGTTAACCCGTGCTCACAAATCGACTTGAATAGCATAAGATGAAGCCTTGGAAGTGAACTCATATCTGAAACATATAAATGTAAAGCATGAATATACATTACTCAAACTGTTTGTATGAGATTTGTTTACTTTAGGTATTCATATGATTGTCAAGAGTAGCCTACAGAAGGTGTGTATGTAGCGGGTAGTTGGATAATATAATTTATATGCATATACATTTTCCAAAATTAATAAACCAGCTTGTCTATGTTCAGATTGAGCTTGATACTATCTTATCACATAGGTTTTCTTATAAAAGCAGAAAACTCACTTCAAACAATAGTTTTGAAGTGAAAGCAATCAAAGAAAAATAATTAGATTTTTTTTTGAAGTGTTGATGAAGTAAATAATTGATATCATACGTTGTATGATTTAATAAAGGGGAATCCGTAGAGCATAGCACAAGAGTAGCCTATAGTTTATCAAAAATAAGAATAGAACAGCAAAAAGCTTGGATGTTTTATTAAAATTAAGAACTGATGTTAACAGTGCGTGGATTAATTGACAGTAGTATAAACAGGCACTATATAGACATAGCATGGTTTAAGAGCAAACAGGGAAGTCATCGAACACGTTGGTTCGGAATATTGGACAGGCAGTATAACATTTCTTTGGATGACGTATAGTGATTAAAACTACAGTTTCCTCCTAACTGAGAACAAAGAGAGGGAAGAAGGTAGTAATCAGCAGAAGAGGGTAGTCATTCATAGCGAATGTCACCGAAAATGAAACAAGTAGTATAAGTATAAATATTAAATGTTTCAGGCGGGAGCAATTTGGATTTGCATATTTGTGCTTAACATATGAAGAAGACTGATTAAAAGGCATTCGACAAGTACTACTATCTCATAAAAATATGCAATAACTGGGCCAATTAATAACAAATATCATAGCTTCTTGAGTTATAAAAATTTAAGTCATTGTGTTGATTAAAAAAATGCAGAGGGAAACAACCATTAAAGAATTTTTCAGAGGCAAAGACTGTCCACATTTATTCATTCATAACAACAGTTAACATTTTTTATGAAATATAGGGGTAGTAGCAAAATTCTATTACTGGGACATCTGTGGAAGTACAATGGAAAAAAATAACAACAAAATGGAGAAGAGAATGGGGACCCTGTGCTTCGCAGTGGGTAGTTCTCGCGTGATATTGTTATCCATTCCTATTATATTAGTACTTGCTTAATCTGTACAGTTTAACTGACAGATAGTATGGTAGTCAGTTTTACAGTGTTATTTTGCTATTACTACTATTATTGCTAAATTTTGATCTGCCATGAAAGCAATTATCTGCCATTAATTTTCCAAGAGAAGGCTGCCACTCAAACAAAACCGTCAAATCTTAAGGGCCATTATTAGCATATATTTGGTTTCAAGTTACAAAAAAAAATGCCTTTTTTCATTTGCATCATGAAAACAATAATTTTCATGAAAACATACATATGCCACAATGCCTGTTACACTTTTTTTTCCAGTTCAGAACTATATTCCATGCGAAATAACATATATTACATATTAATTTTTTTTCACTATGAACTAGGAAAAGTGACATTAAGTTGACATCCCTCTTTTCTATATTTTCAAAAATGATCATGAAATCGAACACATTTCATTTTGAGACCCTTCAATGTTCATACCAAATAAATTGATCAGTAATTCATACCAAGGTAAAAATACTTACATAGTGTTAAGAGTAGCCTATAGAAGGTGTGTATGTAGTGTGTTTATGTCAAGACATAAATCTAGTATAAATTTCATTGTGTCTGCCTCAAAATCTTTTTGATATAGCTCACAAAAGACAACATCATTTAATTATTTTGCATGAATTCTTACCCAACATTGACTTGCTAGAAAACTCCGACCATTATTACGGAGGAGGAGTGTACCGACCTGACTTTCTAACACCAGAAAGACGCATCACTATTAAAGAAAGAAAGGGATAGAAGAAGAAAAGATAAGAAAGGAGAAACTCAACAACATCAGATAACTCACAACGGAACGAATAAAATATAATATATCACATAAAATATTACATAATATCATATTACATCAGAGTACATAACTTATACAACGCAAATTAGATAGTTATAAACATCTGTCTAACTATACAACTCAAGATGTCACAAGATATAGATACAATCTCAAACACAGCGGAACCATAATATATCTACACGTGGAAGCCTCCTGCTCCATATCTCCTACAGAGTTCGTCAAGCAAACCCGAATCCCTCGACTACTCATACATAATATAAGTACCCAAGAGTTTAATAAAATAGAAAATAAACACTCGGGTCAGACATGGGTCTGGTGTGAGTAAACGGGTTAAAATTGCTTAACTTTAGAAAATCCTTTAAAAAGAAAAGGTATCACGTAAGACTTCCCATACGTAAACATGGAAAAGTTTTTACCTTACGCTAACCAAAACATTTGATAGGAAATCCAATGATATTATAATAGTGTCTAGGTTTTTCAAGTAAATAAGAAATAGCCGAAATTGTTACATCTATTAAATTCCAGCTACTAGTCACAAAAGTGGGTAATACAAACAAAACCGTAGGGTCTCGTAAGAAGAATGGGTTTCCATCAATGGCAGGGCTACCGGGGTACCGCCCGTCACAGTACATGGCCTAGATCACTGTACCGAGGATTACTCCCAATCCCCTACATCATAAAGTCGGGACCATTCCTTATTGAACAGTCCCGAGTAAGATCACCCCGTGGTTGGCGCGACCAACCACCCACTAAGCTGAAATAAAAGGGACATCTAGACAGGGATGACCTCACCCTGAAATGGGTGCTACCCACCTAGCCTTGTTGCACCTCCCCTGTTTTAGCCATTCCCGGTCGATGAGGCTTGAGGCTGCGATTACCTTATAGAACACATCTCTCTTAGAATGCTCATCGTCCACCTGACGATGTTCTGAAAGCATTCAATCCATACAAGTTCGTTCTGGGTTCGAACGAAACCGAAGGCACTATCTCGTTGCACTCATTTTGGAATCACCCTCAGAGTCAACGACCATAGCCCTTGCACTCTGAATCACCATCTCGAACCTATAAGTACTATTTCCATCAAACTCATCATGGAATCACCCCCAGAGTTATACTGACGAATAGTTCTTACACTTCGAGTCTTCACTAAGCTCCACTTGGATTCACGACCTAACGTTTAATTTGGATCGATGTGGTTTTTGGATATCCAAATATGGAAATGTGGTCCCAGTCCCACTGAAACCAAACGCCATTTTAATGTCCAAGTTGTTTAAGGGTTTAAACATTTAACTTATATTCAGGATGATATAAACAGATAGATGAATCACATTATCACAATAGATAATTCATAACAACCATTCATCTCACAAAGCAACATATCACATATCATAGATATCCAAATCATCCAGTATCAACCAATCGCCCAATATCAATCATCCAATATAAATCAACCATCCAATATCAATCACCAAATATCAATCAATCATTCATAAGAAGAATTGATTAACTCTTAACCAATTGGATTACCTAAATCCTTCTTCATTTATTTATTCCAAATAAATAAATTAATCATCTCTTAATGATCTTCCTTAATTAATATTCCTTGATTAATTATCCTTTAATTATATTCAAGTATATATCCTTAACCATATACATTAATTAACCTTTAATTACTATCATTAATTACAATAATTAATGATCCTTCATTTACTTCCATTAATTAATCAACTATGATTACTCACATTAAACCTCAATTAATTACAATTAATTAATCACACTTAAATTAATCACTTTTATTAATCAACCTTGATTAATTCATTAATTATATTAACTAATGATCCTTATTAATTAATAATCCTTTGATTAATTAAATAATTAACTTTTAATTAACTATCTTATTGATTAGTCTAAATTAATCATACATAGTAATTAACAACTTGTAATTACTTATCTTAATTAATTAACTTCTTAATTAATTATATTAATCTTGATTAATTATACTAATTAATTAATCTCTAATTACTTCATTAAGTAATTATTAATCAATTAATAAATTCTTAATTAATTACTTTATTAATTAATTACATTTTTAATTAATTTCCCTTAGTAATTAATCTTAAAATTAATCACATCCATTAATTAATTAATCACATTAATTAATTAACTGAATTAATTAAGTAATTAACTCTTAATTGCTTATATAAGTAATTATCATCTAATTACTTTCATTAGATGATTACTCTCTTAATTAATTACTTAACAAGTAATTAATTCCATCATTAAATAATTCTTAATTCTTTAATTAATTAATTACTCCATAATTAATTAACTTCAAAACAATTATATTAATCAATTCCTTAATCAATAACATCAAGTGATCATCCATTAATCACTTCCACTTTAATTCCTCCCATGAGTAATTTTCCATTAATTACTTCCATAAGTAATTTCCTTTACTTAATTACATTCAGAAATTCACCATTAATTACTTCATTTAGTAATTACAATTAATTAATTCATAATTAAGTGATTATTTAAAATTAAATAAACAATTAACTAATTATTTAAAATTAATTAAATAATTAATTAACTTCTTATATTTAAAAAAATCCTTAATTAAATAAGAAAAGCATTTATCTTAATTAATCTTTACTTATTAACAAATCATATTAATTAAGTACTCTTAAATTCATATCAGTAATAAATTAACCATAATTATCATCACAATTAAATTATTTGAATTAATCAAATTTTAATAACTTACAGACAAATTATTTTATTGGTTTTCAAAATTATAACATTAACCTTATTTGAAAATAATGCATTTAGAAATCAATTTAAAATTTAAAACACTTTAGTTATCTAATTTAAACTTATTCATTTTCAATAAAAATTTGAAAACTTAGTTATTAAACATTACTTTAAAATTTTACTTAAAACTTTGATTCAATATTTAAATTCAAAACATTCTTCTTTAAATTGAAATTCAAAATTTAATTTAGATAATTACTTTGAAAAAGAAATCATCTTAAAACAAATTTAAATTTTAAAATAAATTCAGTTAATACTTTTAAAGTTTGATTTACATTTATTTCAAACAACAAGTTTTAAATTTGTATTTTGTTTCTTTTATAAAACTTGTTTATAATTTAATGCTTGATCTCATTTATTTCAACAACAAGTTAATCTGCAACTTAGTTTCTACACAGACAAAACTAAAAAAAACATCACCTTAAATACCCGAGTTAATCACCTAAGTACCTCGTGTTTGCCTCGTGTCACTCACCACCCTCAGCTGCTTCGAGTCGACTATAGGAGCAATAAGAGAAACACTTCGAGTTACCCTCGTCTTCCTCAAACCCATAATTACCAGTGCACAACGTACACGCGTGTACGTGCGCGTCCAAACCCAGCGACTCCGACCATCCATCTGATCGCCGACCAAACCCACACGACTTCGACAACCCCTACCTCAACCTAGATCTCCAAGCACAAAATGAAATCGACCCAGTACTCGAAAAACTACAGCAGTCACTTCCACAAAACCACCCACGGCCGACCATCACGTCACCGTTGAACTTCGCCGACCTCACCATCGAAACGCCTCGTCCACGAGCTTCAACTTCCTCAAGTGCGAACGAACTCGATTCACCCCTCATGTCGAAATTGTCTCGACGGTCAAGCCGAGCAAAAAACGAGCTAAAACCCTAGTTCAAACAAATCCAAACTCCTCGGCCATTGGAAAAATTCATGAACATTTTTCCCATCATCCACAACACAAAAGCAAGCTTCGATCAGGATTACAGCTACGATCATCACGCCGATCAACGGTAAATCACCAAAACACCCGAATCGAACAAACCCAAAATTCACATTAATTTCTCAACTAAAAATTACAAAATGCATATCAAAATTCACGATTTTCCATCATGATTATGTGCATGTAATTCAAATTAGAATTTAAGACAGTTGATTTTTAACAAAAATTTAGTTTCACTGTTAATTCCCTATTTATACTTATCTGTTGTATTTAAAATCATGGAACTATTTTTGTGATCTTCATTTTACATTCACAAACAAATTTCATTCACATATTCAAGGCTAATATGGATCTAATTGAGAAATTTGGATTTTTGAAAACAAAAGTCACAGGTTTTATCAAACAGAGAACAAAACATCAACATATACTGTCATGGTCACATACATAAATTGGCAAATCCAAATAAGTTTCGAATTATAGAATTTAATTCAATCCATCATCACATGCACTTAAGTTAAACAAGATTAATCTGTTTTTTTTAAATATTTACTCACCTGTTAATTTGCAGTGAACAAAGCAGAGCAGTATTAAATTTCCAGGCCTTGAATCTTAAATTTGGAAAATATTATGTAACGAGTTTGATTTTTCGTCCACGAAGGTCAACATCAATACGTCCACTGTATCAACTGCCGAGCAATCGAAGGCTGGAAAACCGTACCGTTAGGGTTAAAGAAGAGGCAGTAGATAGAAGAAGAGAGAAAGAAAAAGAAAACAACAGAAACAATGACAGATTCTCACATATCGCAGCGGAACAACATATAATAGATAAATGAATATCTTTAAAACAAAGAACTATATCAGTTATTACATTACATCACATCACATTACATTACATTATCAGAGTTTACAACAACAAACAGCGGAAAAGAAATACTATATACTAGTTGATACGACATGCCATCCAGCTTGCTCCTGATCTCCACAGCAGCTCCTGAATTCCAGAACATCCCGATAACCTGACCCTAGACTGCCTGTGTAGAAATTGGTGGGTATCCAGAGTTTAGGAAGGAAATAATAAACTCCAGGTCAGTCATGGGACTGGTGTGAGAACTTAAAACAGTTTATCTTTAAAAGACGGCATAGGAATATTTTAAAATAGATTCGTAATGCTTTTTAGAAAATGAGACTATCATAAGACCTCCCGCACACACACACAATGCAAATGCAGAATCGGAGGAGATTTCTCCTTATGATAGTCAAAGATGCTTGATACGCATTAAAAAGAAACATTTGATATTATTACTAGTTCATAGTGCAGAAAACATTTTGAAAGTAAAGATATAAATCTTAGCCAGCATAGGCATTCCGCACTTATGCCTACTATAGCTACCATCTAAACAGTGGTGACCACCATAAGTAAATGGTAGGTTCTACAACTAAAACCGTACAAGATCGTATTGTTTCTTTGGATTTCCAACAAATGGTCAGGCCAAGGAACTTCCCATTACCACATGGGTATGCCTATGGAAAGACGACCTGAGAACTAACCTAACATTACGGTTAGATCTCTGCCAACACAAGGCCGGGTTACCTCTAACTGGGTAACTACTGACACAAATATGTCATCCCCCAGTCGTAACCGACCTTCATCCGAGGATCCTCGATTCCAACAACCACAAAGTAACGAATTTGCAGCAATAACATAGGTTAAGTATCTGGGCTCCATACCATGATACCACCTCTATCCAGAAGGAATGACATACACTAAAGGGGCGTTACCCCCTAATAACCTTGCTGCATCCTTCCTGTTTTGACCATTTCCGGGGTGTGAGGTCCGATGAAGTCTCGTCCACAAAGCCACGCTTTATACAAAAGCTGTGCTTTGATCATCAAATGCTTAACAGCACTCCGTATGGCACATTACCAATTTTGGGAATGTATCACTAGTAACCATCAACTACATAACCTCTAAGGGTGTTAAGCTAAGAGAGTAAATTCTCCGCCACCAACGGGAACATATTTGATAGAAACCAGCTTTACGTCTCAAATTGTAACGTCAGACACACATCCATACAAGTCCGTTCCGGGATCGAACGGAACCGAAGGCACTTCCAATGAAGTCCTTGCAATCCGGATATTCACTAATCACGACCGGACTTCCCATCACAAAGGGTAATAAATTTCTATATCAGAGATCAGCCGATGCAGAAACATTCGATGGTAATCCTTCCGTTTTCATAAATATCTGGTCTTCAACACCGGTCATCAATGCTATCCATTACGACGTATCACTATTCGGAATGGGTTATACGACTCAGAGGTCCTTTCCCGGCTAACCCGAATAGTGAGCGCTTATTTTCAAAATAAGTGTAGCATTCATATTCAAGCAATCATAACAAATACCTATTTAAAGGTAAATATTGATAGTCGGTTATTTAACTATCAAGGCCAACAACCAAATATCCAGCACCATAACAATCACTTGGCCCTTTTTATTAATCTTCCATAAATTAATAACTTGCCAGATATTCACTTCAATTTATCTTTAAAAAGATACATTCTCTAAACCATTTCAATTTCTTCATTGGAAAAAATTTCCAAATACTTATTTAACATTAAATAATTCACAAATCCATTTATTTTCAACACTTAGAAAATATCCAATATGCTTAAAACACGATTAAGTATATATTTCATTCTTTTAAGGAAAACATTCTCATAAACACATTTATTTGGGTCCAAACGAATGTTGCGTAAAACATCGTTTCGACAACCCAGAATCACTAGTATAGGGATTCGAAATTAAAATAGATATATAAATCCCACTACTATACAAAAACCTTTCCTTTTGGAAATCATTTACTATAACAACAGTGTTATAGTCCATCTTTTCCTTTTTTCTCGAAAACGTCTATTTCAACAATGAATGTTGAAATTTATGGTTTCGACACTTAATACATTTTAAAACAACTTCAAATCGTTTTAATTCCATTTGAAAGATCACTCCCTAAACATTCCTTTAACATATTATTCACTGTTCAAAATCGTGAATGTAAATCATTAACCAAATTCAACACTTTTACATATTCAATTCAAAAATTATCCACTGTCCCAAAATCGTGAATATACTCCTTTAATAAGCTATAAAAATTTACTTATCAAATTCAATCAACCTTGAATTTATAAATCAATGTTTATAAATTCACATTTATATATTATAAAAACTTCAAGTTATAAAATCACTTTATTCACAAATTTTATCCATATCCCATTTACACGCCAAAATCCATATTATAAGTAAATTTAACTATAAATCTTTTATTTTACAAAATCTATTCATTTTATAACTTCTCAATTTATAAATCTATAAATTTCATTACTTACTAATCCATCAATTTACTATATTTTAACACAAAAAAACTCGTTTTATAATTCTATTAGTTTTAATTTATAAGTATCAATTTTATAAATCTTTTATATAAACCGTTTATAAAAATTCAAAAATCTCAATTTAAACTATTTTATAAAATTCATTAACTCCATATTTCAAAAATCACATTTTAACTATATTTCTCAAAAATCATAAATTTTATAATATTAAAATTATAATGCTTATTTATTTAAAATCAATCAATTCCAAAATTTAAATAAAATGTATACTTTCAAAAATTACTTTAAAATCCTTTTAAATTTTGAAAATCATTCCCTTAACATTTTTAAAACTCCAAAATAGGCCCAATGATGCAACAGCACCAAATAATCAATCACGGCATCCAAACATCATATATCATCATATGATAATCAACAAATATCACAATATCTGAAATCAAATAAATACTGGTGAGGAATCCAGTTGGATCCCTCCAACCTGTTTCCCTGCCGTTTCAATACGGAATATTGCGGTATATGCGATTTATAAAATATTATCCGCTATTATGCGGCGCAATAGGGTCTCATCTGCTATATGATGCCGGAAAATCAACTCCAAGTACATATATAATACCAATTCCAATCAAGATGGAATTATCGCGGTATATGTTTTTAGTAAATAACGTCTGCTTAATATACGGCGTATAGGGTCTATTACTATACAACAGATAATAATTTATCATTCAATCAAGCAATTTTTAATCTAACTATTTAAAATTTAAATCGAAACAATTTGGTTGAGTGAGGAGTTCTCACCTTGGTTCCAATAATAGTTTCAGTGTTTTATTTTGAATAAAATTATACGCGTGTTTAATTTTACCTAAAATTTTCACTAGCTCCAATCAATTCCAATCCAGCTCCATCGCGTAGTATTTGTCAATACGAATCCAACGCAATTCGTTTCGTGCGTTTTCGACTTCGTATGAAAAAGTTACACAGTTTTAAACATTGAACGGATTATAATATATAAATTTTACAATTTTTTATTATTTTATAACCTAATCTCGGTCGTTCGTTTCTGGCCTCTGAATCAAGGCCGCACATTATTGCTTCTTCCTCTCCAGTATAATACGCAAATGAGAACCCATAAGCACGTTAGAATTTTTGAACGTCGCTCCTCCATATTGACGACTGGACCTCGATCGAGCAATGCCATTGTGTGCGCCTCCACGCCGTACGCCTCCGCCCCCAACGCCTCGAAGCTCGGTCAAGCCATCACCGTGAAAACCATGAATGAACGTGGGACGTTCAAATGAAAATTGCCGATGATCGGCGATGTTATTTTCGATCACAGCCGTTGGATTTGTAAAGCTCGTTGCCCTCTACAATTTCTTAGTTGGAAGTTTTAGATGATAGTGGGTGGATTAGAAGAAAATTGAGGGAGAAGATTGGCAAATTTCGGCCATTAAAATCGTAGCCGGTGGCCTGACCTAATAGCTTAGGGTTTTTCTTTCTTGTTTGCAAATGAAGAATTATCAAGTCCTTTTATAGAAAATTGACGAAAACACTATTCATCTAAAATTTTCCGAACTCCAAACGAAGCGTGCCGGTTGGCGTTTCTAGGGTTTGCGCCGCGTTCCGAACACAATGGAATTGGTTTCGAAGGCTAATTCGATCATCTATGCGAGTTACGGAAATAAACGTTCAAATTTAAATTAAATCGATTTAAACTAATTCCTATACGTTTTGGCTAGCTCCGGACAAACCGTAAATCCGATTGACACGAAATTTGAAACCATACAATAATATAACGTTACGGATCTGATGAAACTTGTTTTGTCGAAATCCGAGACTGTTTGAAAAATGGCTATTTTAACTCGTCAATTAAATATTAAAATATTCAATTTTCACAAATTAACTTTTAATTCGATTTTAAAAGTTCTATAACATCATTCTAACTCCAATATGATTAAATAAAATTTTACAAATCAATTTTAATCATATTAAACCCAATTTTCAATTATTTCTGTATTTTCAAATATTAAATTATCGATTTAATTATCCAATTAAATCCAGATATTCGAATTTAAATTCATTCGACTTACAAATTTTACTTATTAATATTTAAAATTAATTAAATATACGAATTTTAATTGACGGAAATTCTGGGTCGTTACAAACTTCCCCCCTTAAAAGAATTTCGTCCTCGAAATTACCAAGTAAGAAAAAGTTACATAATCCATTAACTTTCCTAAAACAAATCGTTCAAATTAAATTTCAAATTCATTTAAGTGTTTAACTTTTCCAAAAAAATCCAATAGTTAAACCTCTCACAATAACTTTACTAAGTTTTCAAATCATAGTTAGTTATCTTTTCAAAACCAACTATATCGTTTAACTTTTAACTTCAAATCAAAACTTTAGTTATCACAAAAAAAATTCAATTTTTCTCAAAAATATTCTAACACCTTAAATTTTCGGAAAAATTCGCCATAGACTCCTTTGCGCGGCTCGATCCGAATAAAATGACAGTGTATATATATCACAAATATACATCTCATCAAGTGATGAGGCATCCCGTAGGGAAAAAAGTGTAAAAGTACGATATTTAATCTGAGATATATACCTTATATTTTATTAGCGAGCATATACGGCTAATATAGCGCGAAAGCGAGCTCCAAATGCGAAGCAAGCGCAATCCGCACCTACTAAACACTCAATAAACCATGAGAAACATGCATATATGAAAGTAATATCAATATACAACATATATCACTACAACAACTACATATGCCAATATAGCGAATGCAACAAAAGCAATAAATGAAACCACCAAACAACTATCATCCAACAAATCCATATCAAATCAGTATACATTCACTTCTCATTATTATTCAATGAATTAGTTTTTTCATTTAATCACATTTGATTCATCAACATTGGATGTTTTTACTAACATTCGCTTATTCATATTCAATTAGTTTACATTTACTAATTTATATTCAAGTTAGTTTACTTTCAATTCAAATTCAATTACATAGCTTTCCATTTATCAATTCAATTTCATTAATACTTAATGAATTATATAAAATCAACTAACAATCATATAATAACCAAATCATAACCAACGTAACCAAATTATTAAATTTACTGTCAATTTGGTTTAACACTTTTTAACTCCAATTGGTTGATATTAAATTGACTTCCATTCAATTATTCAGTTTCTCAACTTCATTAGCTTCTAATGAATTTACACTTACATTCATTATCCCATATCAATTCTTTTACATTCGATTTAATATTCCATCCATTTATCAATTCAATTGCTAATTCCTTTAACAATATAAGGTTGAATTTCATTTATATAACTCAAGTTCATATTCATCACTTCTCTTGATTAATTTACTTCGATACCAAAATCAACTTTATTCAACTTCACTTAGGTTATATTCCATTTCAAACATCATTTGTTTAACTTAACTTAAAATTCCACTTATAAATCCAATTCAGATTTCAATTCTAAAGTAAATTCTATTTAACTTTTACCAAAGCTAAATTTATTAACTCATATTATAAGTTCAAAATTTATTTCACTTATATTCATCAATTTCAATAGCTAATCTAATCCAAATCAATTTATTTAACTTTCCTTTAGTTAAATTTCAAATCACATGTCTTTGATGACAACTCAAATTTATTTTAACTTGGATTTTAATTTCAAATTTGTTTACCACAATCAAACTTCAATTTTCAATTTACTATGGTAACAAATCTATCACATAGAGACTCGAAAATGATACTGATGATGCTGCAGTCATCACCCTTATTATTTCCCAGTAACAGTAGTGAATTCAGTGCTTAATATTCTTTCAATATTTTCGTTTATTTATAAATCATATTTACAAATCTTTTACTTATAGAATTTCACTATTTTCTCTTTACTTATACAAGATCATTTCACAATTGTAAATCACATTGAGTATAATTCCATACTTATAATTCTTCGCTTATAAAATTTATTCTTTTACAATATGTTTCATTTAACTTATTCAAACATCTTTCAATTAACTTATATATATTCTTACATTTAAACAACCAAACAATCAATTTTATATACACTTTAATAATTCTGAAAAATTATTCCTTTATATATAAAATATAATCAAGGTAAAATTATTTCATTTATCCAATTTAAAATGATACTATGTCGGTTTACCTCGTTTAAGAGTTTAGAAACCCCTATTGATAATATGGCGTCCCATCTACCGACCAAAATTCACAAACAGCTCAACGGATAAGCAAACACAATATAAAACATTTTTATATTCACTAACAAATACGCACTCATAGCTATTATTACACTCACACTCATTCTAGAGTACTACTGACTCTATCTCTAATGAGTAATACCCAACAGAGCTAAGATTGTCGCTTAACCATAAGCTCTGATACCAAATGTAACGAGTTCGATTTTTCGTTCATGAAGGTCAACATCAATACGTCCACCGTATCAACTGCCGAGCAATCGAAGGCCGGAAAACCGTACCGTTAGGGTTAAAGAAGATGTAGAAGATAGAAGAAGAGAGAAAGAAAAAGAAAACAACAGAAACAATGACAGAATCTCACATATCGCAGCGGAACAACATATAATAGATAAATGAATATCTTTAAAACAAAGAACTATATCAGTTATTACATTACATCACATTACATTACATTATCAGAGTTTACAACATCAAACAGCGGAAAAGAAATATTATATACTAGTTGATACAACATGCCATCCAGCTTGCTCCTGATCTCCACAGCAGCTCCTGAATTCCAGAATATCCCGATAACCTGACTCTAGACTGTCCGTGTAGAAATTGGTGGGCACCTAGAGTTTAGGAAGGAAATAATAAACTTAGGTCAGTCATGGGACTGGTGTGAGAACTTAAAACAGTTTATTTTAAAAGACAACAGAGGAATATTTTAAAATAGATTCGCAATGCTTTTTGGAAAATGAGACTATCATAAGGCCTCCCGTACACACACACACACAATGCAAATGCAGAATCAGAAAAGATTTCTCCTTACGATAGTCAAAGATGCTTGATACGCATTAAAATGAAACATTTGATATTATTACAAGTGCATAGTGCAGAAAACATTTCGAAAGTAAAGATATAAATCTTAGCCAGCATAGGCATTCCGCACTTATGCCTACTATAGCTACCATCTAAACAGTGGTGACCACCATAAGTAAATGGTAGGTTCTACAACTAAAACTGTACAAGATCGTATTGTTTCTTTGGATTTCCAACAAATGGTCAAGCCAAGGAACTTCCTATTGCCACATGGGTACACCTCAGGAAAGACGACCTGAGAACTAACCTAACATTACGGTTCGATCTCTACCAACACAAGGATGGGTTACCCCTAACTGGGTAACTGCTGACACGAATATGTCATCCCCCGGTCGTAACCGACCTTCATCCGAGGATCCTCGATTCCAACAACCACAAAGTAATAAATTTGCAGCAGCAACATAGGTTAAGTATCCGGGCTCCATACCACGACACTACCTCTATCCAGAAGGAATGACATACACTAAAGGGGCGCTACCCCCAAAAAACCTTGCTGCATCCTTCCTGTTTTGACCATTTCCGGGGTGTGAGGTCCGATGAAGTCTCGTCCACAAAGCCACGCTTTATACAAAAGTTGTGCTTTGATCATCAAATGCTTAACAGCACTTCGTATGCCACATTACCAATTTTGGGAATGTATCACTAGTAACCATCAACTACATAACCTCTAAGGGTGTTAAGCTAAGAGAATAAATTCTCCGCCACCAACGGGAACATATTTGATAGAAACCAGCTTTACATCTCAAATTGTAACGTCAGACACACATCCATACAAGTCCGTTCCGGGATCGAACGGAACCAAAGGCACTTCCAAAGAAGTCCTTGCAATCCGGATATTCACTAATCACGACCGGACTTCCCATCACAAAGGGTAATAAATTTCTATATCGGAGATCAGCCGATGCAGTAACATTCAACGGTAATCCTTCCATTTTCACAAATATCCGGTCTTCAACACCGGTCATCAATGCTATCCATTACGACGTATCACTATTCAGAATGGGTTATACGACTCAGAGGTCCTTTTCCGGCTAACCCGAATAGTGAGCGCTTATTTTCAAAATAAGTGTAGCATTCATATTCAAGCAATCATAACAAATACCCATTTAAAGGTAAATATTGATAGTCGGTTATTTAACTATCAAGGCCAACAACCAAATATCCAGCACCATAACAATCACTAGGCCCTTTTTATTAATCTTCCATAAATTAATAACTTGCCAGATATTCACTTCAATTTATCTTTAAAAAGATACATTCTCTAAACCATTTCAATTTCTTCATTGGAAAACATTTCCAAATACTTATTTAACAATAAGTAATTCACAAATCCATTTATTTTCAATACTTAGAAAATATCCAATATACTTAAAACACGATTAAGTATATATTTCATTCTTTTAAGGAAAACATTCTCATAAACACATTTATTTGGGTCCAAACGAATGTTGCGTAAAACATCGTTTCGACAACCCAGAATCACTAGTATAGGGATTCGAAATTAAAATAGATATATAAATCCCACTACTATACAAAAACCTTTCCTTTTGGAAATCATTTACTATAACAACAGTGTTATAGTCCATCTTTTCCTTTTTTCTCGAAAACGTCTATTTCAACAATGAATGTTGAAATTTATGGTTTCGACACTTAATACATTTTAAAACAACTTCAAATCGTTTTAATTCCATTTGAAAGATCACTCCCTAAACATTCCTTTAACATATTATTCACTGTTCAAAATCGTGAATATAAATCATTAACCAAATTCAACACTTTTACATATTCAATTCAAAAATTATCCACTGTCCCAAAATCGTGAATATACTCCTTTAATAAGCTATAAAAATTTACTTATCAAATTCAATCGATCTTGAATTTATAAATCAATGTTTATAAATTCACATTTATATATTATAAAAACTTCAAGTTATAAAATCACTTTATTCACAAATTTTATCCATATCCCATTTACACGCCAAAATCCATATTATAAGTAAATTTAACTATAAATCTTTTATTTTACAAAATCTATTCATTTTATAACTTCTCAATTTATAAATCTATAAATTTTATTACTTACTAATCCATCCATTTACTATTTCATTTTAACACAAAAAACTCGTTTATAATTCTATTATTTTTAATTTATAAATACCAATTTTATAAATCTTTTATATAAACCGTTTATAAAAATTCAAAAATCTCAATTTAAACTATTTTATAAAATTCATTAACTCCATATTTCAAAAATCACATTTTAACTATATTTCTCAAAAATCATAAATTTTATAACATTAAAATTATAACGTTTATTTATTTAAAATCAATCAATTCCAAAATTTAAATAAAACGTAGACTTTCAAAGATTACTTTAAATAATTTTAAATTTTGAAAATCATTCCCTTAACATTTTTAAAACTCCAAAATAGGCCCAATGATGCAACAGCACCAAATAATTAATCACGGCATCCAAACATCATATATCATCATATGATAATCAACAAATATCACAATATCTGAAATCAAATAAATACTGGTGAGGAATCCAGTTGGATCCCTCCAACCTGTTTCCCTGCATCCACGGATCTTAGCACAATACCAATTCCGTTCCAATACGGAATATCGCGGTATATGGGATTCATAAAATATTATTCGCTATTATGCGGCGCAATAGGGTCTCATCCGCTATATAATGCGAGAAAATCAACTCCAAGTACATATATAATACCAATTCCAATCAAGATGGAATTATCGCGGTATATGTTTTTAATAAATAACATCCGCTTAATATACGGCGTATAGGGTCTATTACTATACAACAGATAATAATTTATCATTCAATCATACAATCAAGCAATTTTAAATCTAACTATTTAAACTTTAAATCGAAACAATTCGATTGAGTGAGAAGTTCTTACCTTTGTTCCAATAATAGTTTCAGTGTTTTATTTTGAATAAAATTAAACGCGCGTTTAATTTTACCCAAAATTTCACTAGCTCCAATCAATTCCAATCCAGCTCCATCGCGTAGTATTCGTCAATACGAATCCAACGCAATTCGTTTCGTGCGTTTTCGATCTCGTATGAAAAAGTTACACAGTTTTAAACATTGAACGGATTATAATATATAAATTTAACAATTTTTATTTTTTTATTTTATAACCTAATCTCGGTCGTTCGTTTCTGGCCTCTGAATCAAGGCCGCACATTATTGCTTCTTCCTCTCCAGTATAATACGCAAACGAGAACCCATAAGCACGTTCGAATTTTTAAACGTCGCTCCTCCATATTGACGACCGGACCTCGATCGAGCCACGCCATTGCGTGCGCCTCCACGCCGTACGCCTCCGCCCCCAACGCCTCGAAGCTCGGTCAAGCCATCACCGTGAAAACCGTGAATGAACGTGGAACGTTCGAATGAAAATTGCCGATGATCGACGATGTTATTTTCGATCACAGCCGTTGGATTTGTAAAGCTCGTTGCCCTCTACAATTTCTTAGTTGGAAGTTTTTGATGATAGTGGGTGGATTAGAAGAAAATTGAGGGAGAAGATTGGCAAATTTCAGCCTTTAAAATCGTATCCGGCGGCCTGACCTAATAGCTTAGGGTTTTGCTTTCTTGTTTCCAAATGAAGAATTATCAAGTCCTTTTATAGAAAATTGACGAAAACACTATTCATCTAAAATTTTCCGAACTCTGAACGAAGCGTGCCGGCTGGCGTTTCTAGGGTTTACCCCGCGTTCCGAACACAATGGAATAGGTTTCGAAGGCTAATTCGATCATCTGTGCGAGTTTCGAAAATAAACGATCAAATTTAAATTAAATCGATTTAAACTAATTCCTATACGTTTTGGCTAGCCCCGGACAAACCGTAAATCCGATTGACACGAAATTTGAAACCATACAATAATATAACATTTCAGATCCGATGAAACTTGTTTCGCCAAAATCCGAGACTTTTTGTAAAATGGTTATTTTAACTCGTCAATTAAATATTAAAATATTCAATTTTCACAAATTAAGTTTTAATTCGATTTTAAAAGTTCTATAACATCATTCTAACTCCAATATGATTAAATAAAATTTTACAAATCAATTTTAATCATATTAAACCCAATTTTCAATTATTTCTGTATTTTCAAATATTAAATTATCGATTTAATTATCCAATTAAATCCAGATATTCGAATTTAAATTCATTCGACTTACAAATTTTACTTATTAATATTTAAAATTAATTAAATATACGAATTTTAATTGACAGAAATTCTGGGTCGTTACATATTTTTGATTTGCTTGCTGATGAAAATTGACCCCTTTGCATTCTTTCAATTTGATGTTTTAAAATGTTGGAACTTGCAGTTGCTCTTAATTCTGCATTTTAGTTGCAGGTTTGAAGGTTGTAGTTTTTCCAATTTGAATTCATATTTGGTTTTTGCTTTTGATTTCCAATTTTCAGGTTTTGAAAATAATTTCTGGTTTTTGCCATTAATTTGAAAGAAGGGAGAAAAGAAAAGAAATGAGATTGGAAATTGAAAAAGGAAAAACAAATTTTCTCTTGTATGTTTAAATTTTAAATAAATGAAAATGAAGGCCACTTGTTTTTCTAAAGAATTTACACTTGTCTCTTAATCCATAATTTCCCTACACATGTCACTAACATGTGTTAATATGTTTATACATATTTCTTAAGTATTGTTAATTAGATTTTTATTTAATTCAAATATTAATATAAGCTTACTTTTTAAAGAAAATATTATAAAACTAACTATAATATAAATAAATCTTTATGCATGTATTTTAAAAATCTAAAACATTTATCTTTATTATTTAAGAGATAATTTTTTTAAAAGAAAGTTTATTAATAACTTTATACATATATATTTATAACCATTTAAATTTAAACACTTATAAAAGAAAACAAAATAAAACTTTGATTAAACCCTTTCTAAACTATCATATTTAAAATAAATAATTATCTTATAATTTAAAAATAATTTGAATTAAACTAAAATTAGCTTTTGAAAAATATTAATTTTAAAACAAAGCTTCATATTACAATATATTCATACATATATATATATTATAAATATATTATATTAAATTTCAAAACAGCATCAAATTATAACATATACATACATATATATTACAATTTGAGAAATTCATCTTTTTTTTAAAACCAAAGATTTTCCTATTCACAATATATATATCAAAAAAAATATATTATAAATAGAATAAAATTTTATTAGCTTTGAAAAATAAATTCTTATCCATTTTAAATTATTAGAAAGATATTGATCAAAATTACCAGATTAAATATTTATTAACCTTAAAAAGATTAAATTTACCAATTTAAACTAAAATTATAAAGAAAAATTATCAAATCAATTTTAATACAGATTATAAATTGATATTGCCCAAAATTCCGGGTTGTTACAAGGAGTCCGACACAGATGCATTAGTCGATGGATTGGCAGCATCAACTTTAAGGGTAGTAGGATGAACAACGGGAGACATGATATGCTGCTCTGTTGACTGTGATCCCGATCCATCTTGACCACTAGGAGATGCACTAGGTTGTGTTGTGGAAGATGTGTTGTTGCCAGAAAGACGTAGAGCAGGTCGTTTCATGGAACGATGATGATGATCAGCTCGAGTAGACGTATCTGTTAAATGCAATTACTATAACATAAAGAAATACGTATATGATTTGAAGAATTAAATATACAAAAAACCAATTAAAACAACATGAACTGGAGACTAAATACCCAAAGTTAACTAAGCATACAAGAGTGATTTGAAGTAAAATTTCATACAAGTAGAAAAATCAAACAAGTATATTAATGAAAGCATGCTACCCAATCAACATTATCATCATAACTTCCATTATTTACACTATCATATTCATCTTCACATTCATCAACTTCGACATCTTCATCAACTTTAATATCATTTTCATCATCTTCGATATCATAATCAACTTCGACATCATTGTCAACCTCTACTCCATCAAATATTTCATTACGAAGTGGCCCGATGTCGTCAATGTCTTTAGTGATTTACAGTAGTCCGTTATGGTCCAAATCATTCTGATATGGTTGATCTTCGCTTATGATCATGTTAGAATTGAATGACCATCTTGGCTTTGTTTTAACGATAGCCAACCAATCCGCTTTATTGTTGTTCATAGTAGGATAGGATACATAATATACTTGAGTCGCTTGCATCGCTAACACAAATGGATCATAACCTTGGTATCGTCTTTTGTGATTTATTTCAACAAGTGGATAATCTTTATATGCACGACGTATTCCTACATCTTTTCTGTTGTCGAACCATTCATATTTGAACAAAAAGAGCTCTGGTGCCATCGAGTAAGTAAGTTCAATTATTTCCTGTAACATGCCATAATAATCTTCTAGATCATCATCCCCGTTGCCTCCTTTAACACACACCCCACTGTTGTAAGTTGTTTTATTTGCTCCAAATTCAGTTGTGTGAAATTTAAAGCCGTTAACGTACATAATTGGACATTTTCTATATTTCATCATAGGACCAAATGCAAGTTTTGCATAACAAACATCAGTGATTCCATTATCATCAACCTATTAAAATAAATTCGCATACATTATAATATTATATAGATTTACGATATAAAACACTATTAATATATAATAAATCATGCTCACACATTTCTTAAACCATTTCTCAAATCCTTTACTGGGCTCAACATCAGGATTTGCTTCTTCAAATTGACTATTGGACGATTAAAATTACCAAGGAAAATTTATAATATAAAACATGAATCATTTTAATTGATTGAAGTTGTGTTACATACCAAATAAGATTTGACAGCTCTTCACAATTGAGAAGCACGGTTGATTTAGCTAAAGTAAAATCTTTAATTTTTTGAAAACCTCCATCTTTCCATTTACCATATGGACGTCCCCGTTTCTGAAAGATGGATAGAGATATATCAGATGAATCATCTAAATCATCCTCATTACGGTGGCCACTGTTAGAAATCTTGATATGGTCTTCAAAACAGTAATTGAAAAATGTGGATGCTTCTTCAGTAATGTATGCTTGGCTAATTGAACCTTCAACGCACGCTTTTTGTTTCACCTTTTTTTTAAGGTGACCAAGATACCTTGATATGAATATATGAAAATATGATGAAAAAATGAAAATAATGATATGATGAAAATATGAAAATAAAGTCCACCTTAGTTATATATACCTCTCAAAAGGTTACATCCATCCATATTGTATCGGTCCTCGCATTAAAGCTTCAGTTGGTAGATGTGCAGGTAGATGTTCCATGCTATTAAAAACTTCAGGAGGAAATATTTTTTTCCAATTTACACAATAACTTTTGGTACATCCTTCTCTAGTTTCTCCAAATGAGATTTAATAAGAGTAGTCGAACATAAATCTTTGTATATTAAGCTAAGCTCGGTTATGGGCATCCAAACCTTCTGTGGTAATATCTCCTTGAAAACTATTGGAAATATAGTCTCAAGAAATACATGACAATCGTGACTCTTCATTCCCAATAGTTGAAGATCCTTCATGTCAACACATCGTTTCATATTAGAAGCAATTCCATCTGGTAACATCAAATTTTCTACCCACTCTAATAATTTTTTACGACGAATATTTTCCAACTCATAACAAGCTAAACGTTTGAAATTTGGACGTTCACTATCAATTTTTAGTTCAGGACGATTACAGTAGAATGCAATATCCTTCCCTGACTTCAAATCATCTTTTGTTTTTCCCTTAACATTCATGATTGTGTTAAAGTAGTTCTCAAACACATTTTTCTCATTATGCATTACGTCCAGATTGTGCCGAAGTTTCAGATTCTTCCAATATGGTAACTCCCAAAATATACTTTGTTTGCACCAATATGAATTTGTCCTTTACCAGGGATTTTTGGCTCTCTTCCTATCTCATGTATTTTAGGATAATCTTGCACGATCTCGTACACTTGTTCACTACTCAGAATGTCAGGTGGCTCTAAAGTAATAGTTGTATTTTTCCTAAAGTTTTTCTTATCAAATCTAAAACGATCGTTTGGATGCAAAAAACGACGATGACGATCCCACCAACATTGTTTGCCGCCATATTTTAATGAAAAGGATTCTGTCGAATCCACACGGATAGGACAAGCGAACTTGTCGCTAGTACTCCAGCCAGAAATCATCCCATATGCTGGAAAATCACTTATTGTCCATAATAAAGAAGCAAACATTCTGAATTTTTTTTCCTTGACACATCGTAAGTAACAACGCCATCTATCCATAGTTTTTTCAGCTCATTAACTAAAGGTTGCAAATATACATCTATTCCGTTTTTGGGATTCTTTGGTCCAGGAACAATCACAGTTAAAAACATGTATGAATTTTTTTAGAGAGAACGGGTGTGTAGCGTGAAGCTACACAGCCGATTACCATAATTATCTAAATAAGTAAGAGTCGACCAACAGGCCTGGTCGATGGCCAATCAAAGAGCATTAGCACAGATCATAACGTTGCATTTAGTAGGTTGATTACAAAATGTATTACAACAACATCAGTATCTAAAACATAACTTCGTCACCAAGCCAAAGATACGTTTCTACTTCTATTTTCTAACTACCTTCATGAGTTGCTGAGGCAGCACTGCCAACAGACTCATCAGAAGCGCCTCGAGGTGCAGGTAGACGATATCTGAATGGAGCAGAAGAAGACGCCCCTGTCCAATAAGCAAAAATATGAGAAATTTTATTACATAAACCTCTAGCAGAAGTGGATGGATTGTCGAAGATGATGGCGTTCCTTTCCGTCCAAATAACCCAGCTGAAGATGGCCAATAGCGAATCCAGAAGACTGTCCCGGTTTCCATATTGCCAGTATTCAAAAAAATCGTTGATCAAGTGGATTTGACCGAGATTGTGAGCGCAAACCGAAACCCAAATATGGAAGGAGAAGTCACATTCGAAGAAGAGATGATGAATAGATTCAGCTTCTGATCTACATAGAACGCAAATCTGATCTGACGTGATATTAACCCGCATGAGTCGGTCTTTAGTGTTAATATGTCCGTGAATGAGACACCATTGAAAAAATCTAATACGAGGTGGGACGGCGCATTTCCAGACCCGAGCAAAGTTGAATAAGCGACCAGGATGGTTGAAGAAGGAGTAAAACTGAGAGACCAAGAAACCATGAGTAGGTGAAAGAGACCAGGTGTGACGATCCCTAGATCTTGGATTAAGCGAGATAAGAGGAAGCAAACGCAGGACAGAAAGGAGTTCCTCGAGAATATCAAGGGAGAATAGGGATGATGGACAAAGATACGTGAAGCCATAGGAAACAGCGTCCGCCACAGTCAAGAGGGGAAAGTTAGAATGAGAGAAAAGTAGAGGGAAAGATCTGTAGAGAGGAGAAAGACGATGCCAGGCGTCAAACCAGAAGAGACAGTTAGCGCCATTGCCAATATCCACCCGGATAAAGGATTTGAAGTTGACGGAAGAATCTAAGACGCCAGACCAAAATGGAGACGGTTTATGGAGGGGAGTGAAGTGGAGAGCATGGAAGGGGTCAGAATTGTAGTACACAGCTAGGATCCAATTCTTCCAGATGGATTGTTCAGGTGAAAGGAGTCGCCAGAACCACTTTACTAACAATGCTTGATTAAAGGTGATCAAGTTGGGGACACCAAGACCCCCATGAGATTCGTGTAAGCAGACTTTTTTCCAACTAACAAGACATTTGATTTTTCCCCCATTCCAGAGGAATGTCCGTCTAATGGCATCGATTTTTTTAGATACCCAGCTAGGAATTTTATGAAACATGTATGAATTCTTCATACACATCCACGGAGGTAAATTATAAGGTGTTGCAATAACTGGCCATGTCGAGTAAGGTTTTCCGAACGAAGTAAAAGGCGCAAAACCATCTGTACACAAACCAAGTCGGACATTTCGTGATTCTTTAGCAAAATCAGGATAAACTTTATCAAAATGTTTCCACACCTCACCATCAGAAGGACGACATAAAATCCCTTCCTCTCGTTGTCGTTCAATGTGGGATCGCATGTGTTTCGCAGAAGCACAAGATGCATATAACCTTTGTAATTTGGGTGTAAGCGGAAAATAATGGATACGGGTGGAAGGTACACCTTTTCCATTGGTTTTTGTAGACTTGTATCTTTTTTTATTGCATAATTTACAATTCGTAAGGTTTTTATCTTCCTTCCAATATATCATGCATCCACTTGGGCATGTGCCAATTTTTTCATACGGCAAACCAAATACAGACACTTCCTTTTTTAATGAATACCAATTACATGCCAACACATTGTCAGGTGGAAGCATTTCTTTACACAGACTTAAAATCGCATTCATCATGTTTTCCGACGCATTGTATTCAGATTTTATAATGATTAACCTAGATGTAGCCGACAAGTGTGTCAATGTACAACCTTTACAAAGTGCATGTTTCGATGCTTCTAACAAATCAAAAAACTTTTTAGCTTCTGAGTCAAGTTCTTCTACATCAGGTTCATCAGTCCACATACTTGGACCAGCAGCATCATGGACCATTTCTGTCATTCTATCTCCCATATTATAGTCATCAAAATTAGCATCGATGGTTTCGGCTGCATCTTCAACTACGACTGTCGAATCATGCTTTGTCCCCGATTTACCGTGATATCTCCACACGTAATAATTTGACATAAAACATAATTATGCAAATGAAAAGTTATAGTTTCATAATCTTGAAGTTTCATGCAATGACATTTCTTACACAGACATCGAATTTCTTTCATCTTTGTTTTATTACAAGACGCCACTTTTAGAAATGTTTCCACACCGTTTCTAAAATGCAATGATATTAATTCTCTTTTCCATCCAGGCTCATACATCCATATTCGAACTTTCATATAATCCATCTTACTGTATAATTAGAAATAAATTAGTTTATATTTAATTTTATACAGTAAATTAAATTAATGTTAATACAGTGTATCCAGTTGGTTTTTGATTTATGGGTTTTTCTTTTCATCAAACAAAATATAAGACCTTTCTATACCTAGCATATTCAACTTCATAAAATTCGTCAATTCATATTTCACATAAAATTTATTTTTCTTGCTATGCCTATGGTGACAACAAATCAGAAATCTTGGACATACTAAATAACATAAAATAAAATATTATTGAAAGCAATACCGTTATGATTAATTCAGAGATGTTGGTTCGTGTACAAAAAATGATGTTTTGTTGTAGACCATTCCAAATATACTGTACACATTGCATAAAATATTATTGACTGCCTCAACATTGTAATCATCAATATTGTAATGGTGAAGCCATATAGTACATCGTTTTATAAACAAAGGCAAAAAACCAAATCAAATACGCTCATTGTTTTCTTCAAATAATTTAAAAATCGGCATGTGAGTAATTAATAGTGAATGTATGCATTTAACATTGAAAAGACATACTTGTATAACATATCTTAGTTGAAGATTCCTACCATATATATTACGGCAATGTCATATCTTAGCTGTAAAAAAAAGAGCCAGTGAGTTGATGTTCAAAGGCTGCTTAAAATGGACTACGCGCACTTTCAATTGGAAAACAAAATAAACTATCTAGCACTCAAATATTGAAATAATATAAATGTATATATTCAAATGCCACTGCAGAAGGGTATATGACTATATTGTGTAGTATATTATTAGATGGTCCCTTGATTTATTGGATAATAATAAAAAATGAAACCCGAGATCAGTTTTGGATATCATGACTTCTTCAACAAATGAAAATTCAAAACATCAAATAGTTAACGATCCAAAATGTCTTTCTTTTAGAAAGATTTATTTTATTTTAGTTTTTTATATCTATACGTACATCTTGGACATTAATTATGTGGACCATCTTATTCTTACACTAAATAACAATTCAATTGCTGTGGTGTAGCTCATCAATGGGTAAGAGAAAGTCTAGGGCAAAGCCTGCTCCTAAGAAGCGTATGGGCAAATTGGACACTACCTTCTGCTGCCCTTTCTGCAATCACGGTGGCAGTGTTGAATGCCGCATGTAAGACATCTAATTAATCTTTTACTAATCTTGACAACATTTTTTTTTTCCTTATAAATGAGAGTTTTATTCATCATTTAAATTTCAGTGATATGACGAATCTGATTGGAGAAGCCATCTGCATGGTTTGTCAAGAAAATTTCAGCACTACCATCACTGGTAATGTTTTTTTCCCTGTTCATTTTACTAGTATCTGAATTTTCCTATACAATGTCTCTTTTTTTTGCTAACTAAACCTTTTACTAGTATCTGAATTTTCCTATACACATAACAGGATTCACTAACCAAACTGAACCATAAACACTTCCACTATGATAAAAGAAGCTTGACCTAAAAACCACTATGACACAAAGAAGTCTGACCCCAAAAACTAATGCAACAACAATATTATATTATGGACTGCCAAGAAAGCTCCAAACATAGGGACTAAAATTCTACCAAGCTAGTTTGCACCAATATTCTAAAGGGCAATGCAATAGGCTAGAGGTGAAGAAAACCGTAAATGAGCAACTCGAAGGCAGTTTAGGCACCATAAGCAAACTCAAAAGGATACATTTCCATTGCAAAGCAATCACCAGCGTATTCAATGAAGATGCAGGAGAACAGATCGGGCAAAAGAAACTCAGATGTGGGAATAAATCGCCACCACACCAGAAACAAAAACCTCACATGAACAAAACAACCAGTGGAAGCTTGCAAAGACCCAAAGCACTCCAAAATTCAGATAATTCCTTTTCTTACACTTCTTGCATTAATCAATTTCCTTAATTTAAAGTCTAATTTTGATTTGTTGAATTTTGAATATTTACAGCTACAGCGAGTGGATAGATGAATGTGAGCGTGTGAACAACTTGCTGGCAGAAGAAGATGAAGAATGAAGGCATAATAATTATACTTTGCGCCACTGTATACATAGAAATCACTTATCTTGTATCGAAATCGAAGGCGAAAACTTTGCATACTCATCACAATGAGCAGATTTTACAGAGATAGGGTATAGAGCAGATATTTATATTACCTCATCACAGAGAAAGGAGAAGATGATTATAACTTTAATTCCAATCAAAACAAATAAAAGGAGGGGAAGATAATTTACCTGGAATTTCAGAGAACAAAATTCAGAGACGAAAATGATCGACGATTGTAGAATTAGGTTTTTTTTCTTTCTTGGGTGAAAAACTAGGGTTAGGAGAATAAGAAGAAAGGTTGGGAAACATACGTACAGTGATTAAAGTAAAAATAAAAAAAATATTTTTGTCCTACTACGGGTGTAGGGATGCCGTGGGAAATTTCTACTTCTTTCTACGGCATACTTTTGGCGTAAGGAATTTCCTACGCCTTTCATACGCCGATCTGAAAATGTAGAAAATTAACAGTAGCGTGAAAATGGCGTAGGAGATTATTTATGTCTTTTCTACGGTATAATTTTGGTGTAGGGGATTTTCTACACGTTTCCTACGCCTCGACTTTTTTTTCTACGTATTGAAGTTGACGTAGAAAAGACGTAGGAAATTTCCTTACGTCTTCCCTACGCCTTTACCTCTTTCTACCTGTTTCCTACTCTTTCCTTACGCCCCGCCTTTTGGCGTAGGAAAGACGTCGGAAACTTTGTGTAGGAAATTGAAGTATTTTCTAGTAGTGTAGACGTATAACAGTTCCAAATCAGATGTCTTTTGTGACTATAAAAGAGAATATAATTCAACATTATTGATTGAAAGCAACTTCCATTTATTTGGAAAGCTACGGAGAAGATGGAAAAGTAAACCGAGAATTATACAAGGATGGGGACTCTAAGACACTACAAGAACGGCACCTGATAGCGACGCCTTTTGCCGTCGCTGGCCGTCGCTGGCCGACGCTAAATGCCGTCGCTATTTACCTCGTCGCCCAATAGAATCGCGACGGCTTTAGCGACGGCTCCGTCACATAAATAGCGACGGCTCGCGACTGCAAATGTGCCACGTGGAAATTTTCCAACGTCTAATTGGCGTCGCTAGCCGTCACTGATATGAACAAAATGTTCGTCGCTAGCCGTCGCTAATCTGAAGAAAATGGCCGTCGCCAGCCGTCGTTATACTGAACAAAATTCTCTGCACTTGCACAGCCCATATACACTTCAAACAATAACCATCAAATACCATCATCACAGCCACTATACACTATATTCATCAACTACACCCATCATGTATCCATCATATAACATCACTATACATTCAAACAATATAAAATCCAACAAAACCAAACAAAATCATATACAATCCCAACAACAATACATATCATGTCAACCAATACAAGTCATCAAAATATGTACATAGTTATCCAACCAAAATGTGTACATAGTTTTCCAACCACAACTACAAACCGTTAACCCAAACAAACCGTTAACACAACTACAAGTCATCAAAATACGTACATAATATCCCAAAATATATATACACCAAACCAACCAAAATGTGTATATACCAAACTGTAACATGAGCAAACAAGCATACCTACTCCTCACCATCGCTGCCATCCTCTCCAGGCATTCTTCCATGCTGTTGCAAATAACCTGCAATCCACTCATCCAGCTGTTGCTCGAAGAAACTCTTTCTCCAATCATTTATTTCATCCACTGTTTTCTTCAACTGAGGAATCTCCTCTTCTTGTTAGGACCTCCTGTATGCACTTTGCAATCTCACCGCCTGTAAAATAGTTCATAATTATTTATATATTAGTATATATATAATATTATTAAAATTATTTAACTATTCATATGCATGTGTAAATTTAAATATTAGTACATGTCAAAATTTACCTCCAGATTTCCATAGCTATACCATACATTGGTCCGAGAAGGCGGGTCAATAATAGCATCCCAGATATTGTTCGCCTCCTCTAGCGTAAGCTCTTCCCAACCAGTGGACTGTGCTATCCGAGCCCGCTTAGCTTCGTACCTCTCCTGCGATTACAAACAATTGTTTTACACCATAAAAACCGAATTTCAAGTTTTTGAAAATAAAATAAGAAAAAATATTGTTATTAACAATAAATTAGTTTACCATTACGGATTGGGATTTGTCATCCATCCACTCGTACGAAACATTGCCTTCTTCATCAGTCCTCTCTACGGCATGCATCACCTTGAACAACTCGGCCATAGTGGGCTCGCGGTTGTATCTCGCGGCCTGAAAAATATAAATATCATTGCTAATCTGATTATAAAATATTTTAATAAAATATAAACATAGTTTATAAATTTAATTACCAGCTCTCTCTTATGCTTCTGGAAGGATTTGGAGCCACCACGGTGCAATGTAGGATTTTTATTCCTATTAGCCCGGTTCTGCGCAGATAATTCCTACAAATTAAGATAAATTATCACGTATATATCTTGCGAGATTTATATTAGATTTAAATTACAAAGCAAACATATATTACTTACTTTTGCTGCCGGAGTGTCCCAAAGCCGAAGAAAATCAATCCATACACCGTTACCCATCCAGTTCGGCTTTTTGCCTGAATTCTTAGCCTTGGACAATGTATCCCTGTAATTTTTCATCATTCTTTTGTTCCAGTGATTTAAGAAAACGTCCATGTCGTCAGGGTCAACGCGGACTGCAGCATGTAAATTAAAATTATTTTAAGTTATATAGATTATATTAATTTGCAACTGAAATTCAAACTACTACTTACAAGTAAATCGGCCTGTATTGCGTTCTTGACATGAAGGGGGATGTCGTCCCAACGAGGCCAACAACTATCCATCCGGCTCTGAAAAGCCTTCCTCGAAACCTGTAGAATATAATCTGATGACTCCACCTCAAAGCCCCTACAAAATTTATGATAGACATGTTTAGTGGATTTTAAAACTTATACTTTAAATAAAATTGATACTTACCCGGCACTTTTCGGAACAACTTCTGCCATCGGACGTAAGTCTGGTGCAGTGCCACTACCACCTGCACCGGGAGATGGGGATGGCGTGTCTGTCATACTTCGTCTCCTGCCAGACATATCTACTATAGAAAAACAATATCATCACAGAACAATTATAGAAATTCACTACTACATAGCATGTTTCAATCACTTTCACAGGAACAATTATAAAAATTTACTAGTACAAAACATGGATAAAAATTAAATAAATGATCATCACAGAACAATAATAGAAATTCACTACTACATAGCATGTTTTAATCACTTTCACAGAACAATTATAAAAATTTACTAGTACAAAACATGGATAAAAATTAACTAAATGATCATCACAGAACAATTACAGAAATTTACTATTACATAGCATGTTTCAATCACTATTACATAACAATTATATCAATAATGATCAGTCTTCATCGTTTACTGATTCAGACTCAGTCTCGTATTATATCTCATTTTCTTAGGTACTTTCGAATGCATCAAATAAGACGTTCGATTCATCATTCAAAGGCCCTACATCAATATCATCAGTTGTTATTATTTCTGTATTTGGTTCAAGATCGGCTTGATATGCTGCTTCATCTGGAATATTATTTCCATCAAACGTAAACCTTGGTTTTGTTTTGAAAACAGCAGACCAATCGCTTTATCACTTTTCAAAGATGGATATGGAGAAAAATAAACTTGTAACGCTTGCTTGGCTAATAAAAAAGGATCGTACTTATAGTAGTGTGATGTATGCCTTATTTCAATAAGTTTATACTCTTTATGCTCGTTGATTCTGGAACCAGGAACGTTACTGAACCAATTGCACTTAAATAAAAAAACCTTTTCTAAAGGTTCAACATAATATGTCAACTCTAGAATCTGTGTTAAGACGCCGTAAAAATCTTTTAAATGCTCATCTGGATCATCACTGCCTTTGAGAAATACTCCGCTGTTATATGTTAATTTTTCAGCCCCATAATCTTTCGTGTTGAACTTAAACCCATTAACGAAGAATATTGGATAAGTCTTCACATTTCTTTTTGGTCCAATCGCAAGATCTCTTAAGCCTTCATCAACGACACAGTTTCTTGGCTCATAAACATAGTTCAAAAACTATTTGACAAATTCTTTACTGAGAACACCAGATGGATACTGTGATTCATAGATACTGCATATATGTAATATGTGTTATAATTATTATGTACATACAAGTAAATTACAAGTGAATTAATTATTACCTGACAAATGGTGCGACTTCGACACAATTTAAAAGAACATATGCGTGTGCAACATGGTGGTCTTTATCGTCCAACCATATTTCCACACATTTTCCACCAGGTCTACCATGTTGTCTAAAAACAGATAACATTGTTTGAGAAGAATTTTGTTCAACGACTTCCTCATTTCAAGGAACAGTTACAAACGATAAGTTCACATCGTCCTTGAAGTAGTGAGAGAAAAAAATGAGGCTTCTTCTTCAAGATACGATTTGCATATCGAACCCTCAACTCGGGCTTTTGTCGAATCTTCTTCTTCAGATGATTCAAGTACCTATTAAGATATTTATTACATATTTAGATATACAAATTTGAATTTGAAATTGACTTGAACATTGCATATGTTAATTTACCTCTCAAACGGATACATCCATCCATATTGCACAAGACCTCGAAGAAGTGCGTTGGATGGAAGATGAATAGGTAAATGCTCCATTACGTTAAAGAAACCAGGCAGAAGTATTTTCTCCAGTTTGCATAGCAATATGTGCATTTCTACTTCAAGTTTACGTATACGATCCACCTTTAATGTTGTCGAACAAAGCTGTTTATAAAACAAACATAACTCTGTTACAAAGTTCCATACTTTTACGGGCAACAGTTCTTTGAAAGCCACAGGTAGTAAATATTCCATCATGATATGACAGTCGTGACTTTTCATCCCACTTAGTTTACTATTTTTGAAGTCAACACATCTAACGAAGATTGGAAGAAATCCCATCGGGAAATCTTAATTCTTCCACCCACTTTAGGACGAGTTTTACTTGCTTATTGTCTAGCTCATAGCATGCTTTCGGTTTTTTATTGTCATTAGGCTTCATATGAAGTTCCGGGCGCTTACAATAGTTTGCTATATCTAGCCTTGAATTCAAATCGTCCTTGATTTTGCCCTTTACATTCAAAATTGTATTAAACAGATTATCAAACACGTTCTTTTTGTTGTGCATCACGTCAGTATTATGTCGGAGTAAGAGATCTTTCTAATATGGTAACCCCCAAAATATACTTTGTCTACACCAATTATGAATGTATGACTTTCCTGGGATTTCAGTTTGGACTCCAGTTTCATGTATCTTTGGATAGTCCCTTACAATTTCGTATATTTCCTCGCCTGATCAAACCTTGGGTGGTTTCAAATTCTCTTCTCTGTTAGCTATGAAAATTTTCTTATCTCTTCTAAAAGTATGATTGGGATGAAGAAAACACCGATGACAATCAAACCACGAAACTTTCTTCCCATATCGTAATGAAAATGCTCGTGTTTCTTCCATACAATAAGGGCATGCTAGACGACCGGCCGTACTCCAACCAGAAAGCACCCCGTATGCAGGAAAATCATTAATAGTCCATAACAAAGAAGCGAATAACCAGAAAAAAAATTCGTTGATACATCGTAAGTTTCGACTCGTTCATTCCACAGTTTCTTCAACTCTTCGATCAATGGTTGTAAATAAACATCAATTCCTTGGGTTGGATCATGAGGGCCGGGAATGACAGTGGTGAGAAACAGATATGGTGTCTTCATACACATCCATGGAGGTAAATTATACGGAATAACGATAATTGGTCAGGATGAATATTTACCACCAAACTATGAAAATGGTGAAAATCCATCCGTACATAAACCAAGTCTGACATTACAGCTTTCCGCAGCAAATGCGGGATAAGTCTTATCGAAATTTTCCATGCTTCTCCGTCGGATGGATGTATTAAAGTTCCTTCTTCCTCTGTTCTCACACTATGCCATCGCATATGACAGGCCGTAGCAGAAGATGCATAAAATCTTTGAAGTCTGGGAGTGATGGGTAAATAATGCATTCTCTTGTACGAGACTTCTTTCACTTTCTTCTTTCTAGATTTGTATCTTTCTTCGTTACATATTTTGCATTTTCTGAGGTCAACGTCGTCTTTCCAATACAACATGCAACATTTCACACATGCATATATCTTCTCGTACGGTAGACCGAAAGCGGACATCATTTTTTTACTTTATAATGACTATCGCACATCAGATTATTGGGTGGCATGTGTCGTTTTGCAGCTTGTACAACTGCTGTAAATGCAGCTTCCGTAAGGTTGAATTTTGATTTCATAGTTATGTATTCGGCGGTTACTGAAAGTTCGGTTCCGCTTTTACATCCGTCCCACAACGGCCTCTTAGCAGAATCCAACAAATCGTATATTTTTTTAGCTCCCGCAGTCGGTTCTTCTTTGACATTTTCGTCTTCATCGACATCTTCAGTTGTAGGGAATATTGATCGTGTTGCATCATCCACCATATTTTCTATCGGATTCGTCATCATATTACCGTCCTCTAACACTTCAGTATTAGGTGTAGGTTCAACAAGTTCTCCATGACGATCCCAGAAATAATAATCAGGCACGAAACCATATTGATACAAATGTACTTCAACTATATCTGGTTTCTAGTGCTTCAAATGTTGGCACTTACTACACGGGCAACGAATTTCTGTGTTGTTTCGATTATTAGATTTAGCAAATCTAATAAATTCGTGTACACCGTTGTAGAAATGTTGCTTTATTGATCCCTTCTTTCCAGTTCTGACTTCATACATCCAAGTACGGTCGAGAAAATAATTGAACATTTTTCCTGATTTGAAAATGTATGTTAGACAATTTAAATCATTAATTTTCAACCATTCTCCATTGTAAACAGTTCATCGTTGCAGAAAATTCAAATAAAAACTTCACTTTATTTTTTGGTATTTTGGTTTTCACTTCGTTGGTCAGTCATCCTACTTCCCATTACAAACACAATAAGTACACATTACATTTTATAAATCATTTCAGATTAAACGGTTCAACAAAATTTCGGCAGCACTTCCCTTCTATTCCCTGTATCGTACACAAATGCGTGTACACATGGAACGTAAAGGAAGTGCTGTTGAAATTTTGTAACCGTTTAAAATGAAATGATTTATAATATGTAATTACTTTATTGTGTTTGTAACTTGTCCAATACAGGGACAAATCCGACAAATATTGTATCAGATGAATATAAATGTCTGTTCCGTTACAAAACAAACATCCATATAACGATCATATACAACACTTGCCAGACGGGGCCAAAGCCAATCTAAGGGATAAAAAAAATTCTTTAAATTTTATCAAATATTGTTGTTCTTTTCAAATTTTGACAATGTTTCAACTATTTAAATTTTATTTCATAAATTTGTGTATTTAAATTTTAGTTCAATATTCATTTCTTTATTTTTTTTACGACATAGATTTTAGCGGAATATTTGTTGTTGTTATATTCATTTCTTAATTTCTTTACAAAATCGATTTTAGTACAGTAAAAGTTGTTTTTAAAGTCATTTCTTAATTTTTTTAAATTTTTTTAGATATTTGCAGAATTTTTAATGTTCTCATATTCATTTTTTAATTTTTTGTACGATATATACAACCTTTTGTATTTTGGCCGTCTCTAGCCGTCGCTAAAATTATTAAAATGGCCGTCGCTAAATCAACAAGATAAATAGAAGAATTATCAATGAAGATAATTATAAAACAAAAAAAATCTAATTATCAAATAGATAATTAGAAAACAATAAAAATCTAATTATTAAATAAAAATTTGTCAATTTAAATTCACTTAACAACTTAAATTTGTAATTTATCAATTTCATAAACTATGAAATATTTTCGTGGAAATTTATCAATAACCAAGTTAATCATTAATATACACTAATTTTTCACCTAACACAACTAACCATGTTAATCGCCAACACTAGTTATCTACATCAACCATTTATTCAACTTCATGATAAACTAATTAATCTAATACCTAATTTAACTTCATGATAATAAACTAATTAATCTACCAAATCAACATACAACACTACTAATACCTAATTTAACAACACTACTAATATCTAATTTAACAACAAATCCTAATTTAACAACAAATCCTAATTTAATTAGGGTTTAAACTAAACCTAAAAAACATCAAATTTACATTCAAAATAGAGATTAGAAGCATACCTAGACGAATTTGGATGATTTGGAGGCGGTGGAAGGCGGGGCGGCGGCTGCGGTGACGGGGGGCGGCGGATTGGAGGAAGGAGGGTTTAATTTTGGTGGAAAAGGAACGAAAGTTCTGCTCGCGGGAAGCAGCCTTTATATTTCATATAGCGACGGCTAGCGACGGCCGTATTTTTTATCCGTCGCCAGCCGTCGCAAAAGTCCGTCGCTATACGAAACCGTTCTAGCACAATGACATGCTGATTAATCGGGTAAGGATTATTGGAAATACACGATACAATGCTGCGCATCTCTTATCTTTTGTATTAGCAAAGCGGTTATGTAACTTATTCAGTATTGGGCTTTGGCCCAACAACAACACACAGGCTTTATTATAAATAGCTTGTAATATGTACCGAATATGATTATTCAATTACTGTATCATTCTCTTGATAATAATCAATACAAAAACTTCTTCATTCTGCACTTTTCAAATATTCACTTCTGATCAAATTACATCACACAAGAATTCGAATATGGTATCAGAGCAACTGTAAGCCTCACGGCAATCTTGAAACCTCTCACCATCAGATCTTCATCAGAGATCATCATCTGGAGAATCATAGTTTCAAGTATCTCATCAGAATTTTCTTTCATCATCTGAGATTTGGAATTCAAAGCCTCATTTCAAGAAAACAAAGAGATGCCATGCCGAGCAACAGTGCTGGGTGCATCACTTCTTGAAAATAAAGAAAAGCACTGAATTCATCACAAGAAATCATCACAAAATCCATCAAAATATCAAGAAACTGAACCATACCAGAAAAAACCATCAAGCAAATCACTTGGGTTAGTGGTTGAACCTACCTGATATTTTGAAGATTTTCAGATATTCTTGTGTTCTTGTGCCTGTGTTCTGCCTTAACCAACAGGTAACATTTCTTGAATAGAGATCACATTAATCCCCTTGCCTCTTGCATCATGGCAAATAGCTCAGCAACATCATCAGCCTCTGAATTTGATCAAACTGCCACGGAGAATCTCATTAAAACTATAGTCAGCCCACAGAGTCAACTGGTCACAGTTCATCTGGAAGAAGACAACTATCTTCTTTGGAAAGCACAAGTTGAAACAGCAATAAGAGGATATGGACTTGAAGATTTCCTCAATGGGACAATCAAAATTCCTCCAAGATTCATCACTAGTTCAGAAAATACAACAATTAATAACCCAGAATTTGTTAAGTATCAAAGACAAGATAGCTTAATATGTTCCTGGTTACTTTCATCCATAAGTGTAAAGTTACTGCCTCAAGTGATTGGCAGTAAAACTGCAAATGGTGTATGGACAACAGTTGAAAGAATCTTCAATTCTCAGTCTGCAGCGAAAGTTATGCATCATAAAAGACAACTACACAGTATCAGGAAAGAAAATATTACTATGGGCGAATATCTTGCAAAAATCAAAACAACATGTGATCTTCTTGAAGCAGCAGGTCATAAAATATCATCAACTGAACAAGTACTGATCATACTAAGTGGTTTAAGTGAGGATTATGAATCTGTTGTTGCTGTCATATCTTCTCAAAGAACTACACCAACTCTAGAGGATGTACATGCTATACTTCTTGCCCACGAAGGCAGACTAGAATACAAGAAATCTACAGATACTGACATGACAATCAATTTCGCAGTGGGACAGAGAGGCAAGAACCAATATAACAACAACAACAAAGGTAATTCATCTACCAGAGGCAGAGGCAGAGGTAGATACAACAACAACAACAGACCAAAGTGCCAAATATGTGAGAAAATTGGTCACACTGCCCCAAAGTGCTACTTCAGACTCAACATGAACTATACACCAGGCCAAAACTCAAACATCCAAAGAAATGGGAGTGCAAATGTAGCCCAAATGCAACAAGACACAAGCAATCAGTTAAGCAATAACAGGGCAAACAGTCAGAATGAAACCAACAGATCAGAAACACTGGATGAAACTTGGTATCCTGACTCTGGTGCAACCAATCACATCACTAACAATTTAGAGAATCTAAATTTGGGGAACAAGGAGTACAAAGGTAATAAAACCATACACATGGGTAATGGTGAGGCAGTAAAGATTACACACACTGGTATTGCTTGCATCAAAGGTGAAAGAAAACTATATCTCAATAATCTTTTAATGGTCCCACAAATAAAGAAAAATTTGTTAAGTGTTTCACAGTTTGCAAGTGATAACAATGTATATTTTGAATTCTATCCTAAGTACTGTCTAGTTAGAGACATTCTAACTAGAGAAATTTTATTGCAGGGTGAAGCTGTGAAGGGTCTATATAGGTTTAAGCTTGTTGATTCAAGAAAAACAAACTCTGACAAGTGTGTTGACATATGTAACTTTTCTGAACTTGCTCAAAATGAGAAGAAATTGAGCAATTTTGATATCTGGCATTATAAGCTTGGTCACCCTAGTGCAAATATTGTAAGAAAAGTATTATCAGAAAATAAAATTCCATTTGAGATCACTCTCCCTTATATTTGTACCTTTTGTCAAATGGGAAAGAGCCACAAACTATCTTTTTCAAATTCTATGACACAATATGATAAGCCACTAATGTTAGTTGCTGCTGATCTTTGGGGACCATCCCCAATTCACTCTGACTATGGATATAAGTATTATATATCTTTTGTTGATGCTTGTACACGATATACTTAGGTGTACTTTCTTAAAACTAAAACTGAAGCACACCAAACCACCATACACTTTATTACACAAGTTGAAAAACAAACCAATCATCAAGTTAAGGTCTTACAAACTGATGGTGGTGGAGAATTTAAAACTCTCAATAACTATTTTAGCAAAAAGGGGATAATTCATAGAATAACATGCCCCTATACATCAGAACAAAATGGCCTAGTAGAGAGAAAACACAGACATATTGTGGAGTCAGGTCTAACATTACTTGCTCAGGCAAAATTACCCATGAAATTCTGGCCTGAATCATTTAGTACTGCTGTACACCTGATAAACAGGCTACCAACCAAGGTACTAAATGACAAAAGCCCAATGGAAAAATTATTCAATGTAAAACCTGACTATCAACTTTTAAAAACATTTGGATGTTTATGTTTTCCCTACACTAGGCCATACAACACACACAAGTTAAATTTTAGATCTACTCCATGTACATTCATTGGCTATGCATCAAATCAAAAGGGTTACAAGTGCATTGATGCAAGTGGCAAAATATTCATAAGTAGACATGTAGTCTTTAATGAGCATGTGTATCCATACTCTGATATCAGTATCAAGACAACAGGAAAAGTGTACAATCCAACAACATCAATACCACCAATACCTGTGCAACCATCAGAGTGGAATCAGACAGCAGCTGAAGACAACTCAGCCAACTCTGCACCACAACACACAGTGTCTATTCAACCAGTTCAGGCAGAGCAAACTGACTTATCTGATGAAGAATCAAATTCAACACAAAATATGAGTCAATCTGAATCAAATATTCAGAACAGTAGATCAAGAAACAACACAAATCAAGACAATGAAGACAGAATCACCACTGGGCATCATATGACTACCAGATCAAAGAGTGGGATTTTCAAACCCAAAATATACTCATCCATCATATCAGAAGAACCAGAAACATTTGATCAAGCAGTCAAAAGTAAACTTTGGAGAACAGCAATGAATGATGAGTACAATGCTCTCATCAAAAACAAAACATGGAATCTGGTTCCACCACCAAAAGATAAAAATATCATAGGGTGCAAATGGACATACAAGCTAAAGAGGAAACCAGATGGCACCATTGACAGACACAAAGCAAGACTGGTGGCTAAAGGATACACACAAGAACATGGTTTTGATTTCAATGAAACCTTCTCACCAGTAATAAAGCCAACAACTATTAGAATTATTCTCACTATAGCTATCTACAATAATTGGCAAATTAAGCAATTGGATGTGAATAATGCCTTCCTCAATGGTGAATTAAAGGAGGAAGTATACATGCATCAGCCATCAGGATATCAACAAGATGGTAATCTTGTGTGCAGGTTAAACAAGGCCATATATGGACTAAAGCAAGCCCCACGAGTGTGGTTTGATAAGTTAAAAGCTACCTTATATAACATGGGCTTTCACTCTACTAAGTCAGACAACTCATTGTTTGCAAAAATTAATAACACTGTTACAATTTACATACTTATCTATGTGGATGATCTGATTGTTACAGGTAACAGTGATGCAGAGATCAACAAAATCACACAGCATCTAGACAAAGAATTCTCAATTAAAGATCTAGGAAGCATAAACTATTTCCTGGGCATAGAAGTCAAGCAAATATCAAATTCAGAAGTGATACTATGTCAGACTAAGTATATCAAGGAACTCTTACATAAAGCAAAAATGTCAGATGCTAATGCACAACCAACCCCAATGATAGGCAGTCAGCATTTATCTAAAAACAGGGGGGAAGCTATATTTAATGATAAACAATATAGAAGTCTAGTTGGGGCATTACAATATGTCACCATAACTAGACCAGATGTGTCATACAGTGTTAACAAAGTTTGTCAATTCATGCAGAGACCACTAGATCAGCACTGGAAGGCAGTCAAAAGGATACTACGATATCTGAAGGGAACACTGGATTATGGCATTTCACTAAAGAAGGGAAAACACCTTAACATAACAGCCTATGCAGATGCTGATTGGGCTACAGATCCCGATGACAGGAGATCCACTACAGGCTACTGCATCTACATTGGTGAAAATCCAGTTTCCTGGTGTTCAAAGAAACAAAATACAATATCTAAGTCTAGTACAGAGGCAGAGTATCGAAGTGTGGCCAGTGCAATAGCCGAAGTCATGTGGATACAGTCGCTTATGGATGAACTTCAAATTAAAACAAACAGCAAACCTACAGTGTGGTGTGACAACTTAAGCACGGTTTATCTCTCTGCAAATCCCGTGCTTCACTCAAAGACCAAGCATATCGAAATAGATCTATATTTCGTAAGAGAGCAGATTCAAAAGGAAAAACTTCAAGTTAGTCACGTACCAGCCACTTACCAGATTGCGGATGTCTTAACCAAACCACTTACTGCTAGAAACTTCGTTCGATTTCGCGAAGAACTAAAGATCAGAAGAATCAAACCTGAAATGACTCAGACCAACAGTTTCAGCAATAGAAGCGAACAAAATGGGCAACAAGTCAGAGAAGATTGCAACTTGAGTCTGGATGAAGCTCCGCTATCATAGCCAGAGCTCCAATCTGTATTTCTCTCTCTCTGATTTGAACGAATCTCAGCATATGTGGGCGAAGAAGTTTCATGCCCTAACCCTAATCGCTTTGAGGGGGGCTATTGGAAATACACGATACAATGCTGCGCATCTCTTATCTTTTGTATTAGCAAAGCGGTTATGTAACTTATTCAGTATTGGGCTTTGGCCCAACAACAACACACAGGCTTTATTATAAATAGCTTGTAATATGTACCGAATATGATTATTCAATTACTGTATCATTCTCTTGATAATAATCAATACAAAAACTTCTTCATTCTACACTTTTCAAATATTCACTTCTGATCAAATTACATCACACAAGAATTCGAATAAGGATATGAGTTAATATTGGACATGCATGCAGCAAGTGAAAACTGAATATGAATTTGTAGTGTTACCAGGATAATAGTTTTTAGCTTTCATTTTAACATGTAAATATGCTATTGGTTTGACTCTTAAGATTTTTAAAAAAGTAACCGGAATAGAAAAGCAGATGAAGAATTAAACAAGGATGGAGACAGTAATTAGGACCACTAACTTGCTGCTTGCATCTTCATATGCTATAATATTCAAATTCAACCAATAAAAAAGGAAGCAATTAATAAGCTGGAAGTGATATTTTAGCAATGGTAGATCAAGGAAAGATATCTTCAGAGAAATACAAAAGAAGTATTCATGAAACTGAAATGATCAAAAATATAGTAATACTTTGCACGTGGATTACTTAATTATGAAATTCAACCAACGAGTATTCTCCAATGCAAACCCAAGAATTCAAAGACTTAAAAAGAACTATTCTGCATTTGGGATGACATTAAATTCAACCAATTTCAAAGCCACATAATTGAGAAAACAGTTAAGAAATTAATATGCGCTTTTACCAATTCTTAGACAATTCAATGCAAACCAAAATCAACTCAACTACCGTATTTATATTCTTGACAATCCACGGTAGCATTTTGGAAGCAATAACTAACCAAATCAAAACTTCAGAGCCATGGCAAAATTGAGTGCTCTTCATGTAGTTTCTACCATCTTTATGGTGTTGGTATTAATTCATTTTAATAATGGTGGGAGGCTTCCTCCTCGACCTCCCACTCCTTTACGTGCATCAACACATCAGTGGTCAGTACGAGTTCCTCCTCCACCACCACTTCCATCTTCATCCCTCTCTTCGCTTCAATGGAGTTCTTCATCTACTGCAGCAACTGCTCAAGTGCCTAGGAAGATACATAATTAGTTTGGTATGCTATATAAGTGCCTACGTAGCTAGAATAATATCATGAAGTTTCTAATAGTTCAATTTTTTATTTTGTAAGATTATCTTCTTTCTGTCTATGTACTTGGTTTTTTTATTTATGGAGTATAATTTTGAAATATTTGTAGCAATTCAATAAAAATGAACTGGTGATGTTTTTCTTTTTTGGAATATCTTGTTTATATAATTGTGTGTGACGGAAGATAGATAGGTAAAATTTAATTTTCCATTTGAGGAGTATAATGTTGAAATATCTGTAATAATTTCATGAAACTGAACTGGTAATAGGAGGCAGGTACGCATTCAAAGATGATATGAGCTGTTAAAGTATGTCCACTGATTATCCCGTGCTGAGGCATGGATTTATTGTGGATTTGGATTAACGGTTTTATATTAGAGCAATCTGATTTGTTCCATTTGTTAGTGAATGGTTCAGAACAATTGGTTGACTGTTATATTTAGTTTGGTAATTCATACAAAACTAGAAATAGAAGAAGATCCTGTGCAGTAAATGGCAACGCATGCATGCACAATTTTGCTTTTCACTCTGCACCCGTAGTTATTATTATCATTACTGGTCCCTGTGGCACATGTTTCACATGTGCCACAGAAAATATATAGTATAATATCGTGTGTCTTCATTGAGAAACAGAACATTTAGTGAAGAAATATTTGTTTTGCAAGGCCAAATATTTAAATATATAATGATAGTGTAATAAACATTTATTCCACTTTCTACCAATAACATTTAATAAAAAAACATAAAAGAAACTAAATATAAAATATTATTCAACATTTTACACACAAGTAGTTTCTCGTTACCTTTTAATTTCATCACATTCAAACACCTCTAGATATGCAATATACAGTTGATCGTAGTCAAATACGTGTTTGGGTGAATAAATACCTACATGTGGTTTTGTTTGCCCTTGAGATTTATTAATAGTTATGGCCACTACAACAAAATTACTATATTACAATTTTTTGTCTACCATGTTTACACGGTGAAAGTTGTAATAAAGGTTTTAACCGTTTGGTGTCATGAAGATGTTATTTTATAACTGTTTGCACCTTGCAGCTGCAATAAAGTTCTTTAATAACTTTTGGTTCTTGACCGTTGTAAATAGTAATTTATAACAATTTTTTAAATTTGTAAATTTTATAAAATTTCGTTAGTTTTAATTTTTTTAATCAATTAAAGAATTAACTGATTCATAGCATGCAAAGAAATTAGTAAACATACTTTAAAATAAAGGTGGATATTTAACAATTAATTCGATATAACCGACTTAACAACGTCCATGAGCGGTTAAGGTACTGTCTTAATTTAGTCTTTGATAGATCCTCCTTGTTGCAAAATTTTAACTCTACGAGCTTCTTCATCTTTGGCCAAATTTTTAAACCAATTCACTACTAGAACGACCACATTTGATAGCATCAAGAGATGACAATTAAAAATAATGTAATGCTAAGGGCGTCATCGGTTCGACAATGGTACCCTAGAGAGGCATTAAACCGCTACGTCCTGCTTGGTCAACGGTTTTACCTTGCTCGAGTTGGTTCAACTACCTGATAAAAGAATTTTTTGTTATATCATCATCTGTTGCATCTTCGACGTTGCCTTCTTTAATGTCATTGTCCAAATTATCTTTTGTAAATCTTGGTAAGCACAATTCTTCAACTGAGTCGATTTTGAGGAGTTTCTCCCAATTGTTGACTTTACCATCGTATATTACATCGAGAAAGTTTCAGATTTCTTGTGTTAGTTAAACAATTAGAGATATGGTTAATTTAGCTCTATTAATATGAGAGTAGAGAATATTCATTTTTACTAGTAATCTTGCTTTGATACCACTTATAGGATCGAACTAAACCTAGAGGGGTGAATAGGACTAATAATAAATTCACGGAATAACAAAAATTGCAGCACAGATAATAACAGAGTAAATACGGAAATTAAAAGCAACACATAATTTTATCCAACTTCGGCAATACTTTCTTACCGCTGCCCTCAAGCTTTCTACTAAGATTAAATAATCGACTGCTTACAGATCCTGTAAACTCATGATTATCACTTGCTTGATTGTTCTAACTGTAAGCTCAAAACCCTGCATACACTCTATCCTCGAGTTGAGAATTTCTCGAACTACGTCCCGTAGTTCGATTATAGTTAAACTAGAGTTTTGTAAAGTAAATTCAAGAACAAATTACGATTTAAAATAAATATAAATCCCTAAAACACATAGTCCAAACTAAATTAAAAAGTGTGGCACAGTTAGAATAACGAGACGATATTTTTTATGCTCGTATCCTTATTCGTTCAGATTGCTTCCTCTTTCCTCTTCATTCTTTAGGATCTAGATTAACCCTAGAGGAGGCGGGGGGGTGAATAGGGTTATAGCAAATTTTCTCGATATAAACACAGAAACAAAACGCAGAAATAAATATGCAGAAAAAGTAAATCACACACAAAATTTACCCAGCTTCGGCAATCCCTGCCTACTGCTGCATTCCCAAATTTCTATTAGAATTAAACAGTATCATGCTTACAAACACTCTACTAGACTCGCAGACATTTGCTCCCGCTCACAAACACTCTACTAGACTCGCAAACATTTTCTCCCGCTCACAAACACTATACTAGACTCGCACACCCTGCTCCCGCCTATAGAGTTTCGTTTACTCGCAAACTCTGCTCCCGCCTACAATAGAACTTTGCTTACTCGCAAACTCTGCTCCCGCCTATAGAGCTTTGCAAACTCGCACACCCTGCTCACTGAACTAATTCTAACTAGACAATCTGACACTACCTAAACCCTAGGTGGTGATTTACCAAGTTTTGTTTCGTAAAGTGAAAACAAAAACTTAAAACAGTTTAAAACAACTTAAAAACAAATACCCCTAATTGAAATTAAATTAAAGCCTTTTATAATAAGGCCGACCCTTTTTTTTTAATTCTATGACTCGTTCCCTTCTTCTTTTGCTTGGCCCGTTCCTTTGCTTGTGAGAATAATGTCGGCTTCGTCCTGTTTCTGAAATTAGGGCTTCGGCTCTTCTACTCCAAATTAGGGCTTCGGCTCTTGATCCAAATTTAGGGTATTGAAGCTGCGCCTTTTCGTGTGCTTCGTTCTCGTTCGTTCGCTCTTGGCCGCTTCTGTTTGATCGAGTTCACTGTTGCGATTTCGGTACGTAATTTATCCTTTTTTTTTTGCTTGCTTGAACTCGATCGTGATTCGAGTTGGATGATTTGTTCTTTGTTATGCTAGAACTCGAATGAATTTGCCGATGATGATCCTAGGGTTTATATAGGATTCAAAACCCTATTTTTGCGTTCGTATAAATTTTGTTTGAATTCGTCATATTATTCATCACGACCACTTGATTTTGTTTCGATGATTGAGATGTTTTCTGACTTGATCAAAAACGTATATTGATGGTCACGGCTTTGCTTGGCCACCACGGTATTTAATTACTGACTTGTTCAACTTCGATTTTTGCTGGCATTTTTGGTTTGAACTAGTTGCCTTGGTCATCACGGTTTGACTACGGCTTTGACTTGATCAAAGATGCGTACTTGATACACTGTCATGAATTCGAATTCTCTGTACTGTTGAACTTCGTTCATTTGTACTTTGTTTCTTTATAATGCTCGAACTTGTTCATGTGATTCATGCTTTATTTTGACCTGATCATTTATTGTTTCTCGGCATTGCCCCATACATATTGTCACTGTTTAATATTGTTTGCAACTTGACACTTGTTGTCTGCATTTCATATGCTTGCAGCCTTGTTTCATACCTCTGGCTTGTTTATCTGAACTGTATACATTGCTTGCCATTCTTTGTTGCCTCTTGAATGAATAATTGCCAGTGATGTTAACATGTGCATTTCATTTACATTGAGACCTGCAGTCTTCATTTGTGCTCTCTGTTTTGGGTAACTTCCCATGTGTACATGTCTCTTCCCTGTATCTTCATTCATGTTGCTGTGCAGTAGCTTCACTGTTGCATTGAGTTGTTGTTTCTGGCCTGTGCACATTGTTGCATGCATTGAGTATTGAGTCTTTGTGGTCTGCACTTGGTTTCTTCACTTTGAATGTCCACTTTATTGTTGTTTGCTGCATATGGCTTCTCTGGTCGGTTTTACATGAACTTTACTTGGGCATTTTGTATGTTTCATTTTACTTGACTTCTGTTCATGTTGGCACTGGCTTTGATGTTGTATATGTGATGCATTCATTACTGCAATACTTGTTGCACTTTAGTTGTTCACCATGTTGCATTCACTCCATTTTCTGTCTTGACTTCACTGTGAATTTGGTCTTCATAATACATGCATTGTTGTTGTCATGATTGCTGTGGCACTGAACTTGAGTTGTCTTCATCTTTGTTCATTGATTGTTAACACTTTGGTCGTTTCTGTTATATCATCTGAACTGCTGCCACTCTGTAGTTTCTCTGTACTTTGGTGGCTCTGGCTATGTTGTTACTGCATTCACGACCACTGTCTTGCATTTTTTCTTGTACTATCCGGTCTGGTTGAACTTTCATTGAGTTTTGTTGCACTGTTTTTGACTTGTGACCTGCCCTGTGTTGAATCCAGTTTTTCAAAAAAAAACTCGGGTTTGACCTTGTGCTCGAGTCGTGATTTTTATGTTATTGCACGTGAGTTGAACCCGGTTTTTCATTTGGGTTTGAACTGTGCTCACCTGTCCCTGTAAATCAATCAAGTGTATATATCGGCGTGCATGGCCTTGTGGCATATACAGTGATACACTGTGTATGTCACAAGTTGTTCGTGTATGATGAATTCAAAATTATGACGAACAACCCAAATAACTGAGGCAAATCATATTTTCAAAAATTATCTTTTATTTTTGAATTGCAAAAATATTTCTTTTTCAATTTTACTGCGTTAGTTTATATTTTTGCAGATTGCTCAGATGCTGGATTCAAACTGTAAGGAAATTGAAGATAAATACGAGTGTGAGTGATATGTAGTGAGGTGAACTGTAAATATAAAATGTGATGTAATTGTAATCAAAGTTGTATAGTTATAGTGAGAGCTTGAAATTGTACTGTTCAAAGTTGTAATAAATATTTGTTTGAATAAAATATTCGTTTGAATTCAAATTCTGTGTAACTTATTTTATTCAACAAATATTTATTTAAACTGTGAAAAATAGAATAGTATATTAACAAATACATTTAAACGAATGTATATATGTTTATTATCATCAAACAAAAATCATATAAGCGCAAAGCGCATATTTAACAATCTCCCCCTTTTGATGATAACAAACATATATTTAAGATTTTGAATGTATTGAATATATTTGATCGTTCAATTTGCTCCCCCTATTTGAATGCTTCCTCTCTACATGATACTCCCCCTACATATATGCATACAAATAAAAATATGTAAATGAGCCTATATGCAAATGAAAAATTATTTGACCTTTGCTTGATTCTATTTGACAAAATCTTAACTTTTCTCTCCCCCTTTTGTTATCAGCAAAAGAATAATAGTGTTATAAAAATAGGGATGAAGTGACAGACATGAATCAAACATTTAACTCAATTGAATATAAATATCAAATTTCAATAAAACTCAAACAAAAATCATAATTACCCTTGTCAGGCGCATATTCCACTTTCAGAAGTGATGGGGATAAAATCATCAAAAAATCATACAGTTCTGTCTACTTGTGGTATATTTATTTCAGAAAATTTGAATATCTACTAACCATGCATAACCGTTATGACTTTTAAATGAGATTAGTAGTATTCCAATTTAATTTTAAAAATGAAATCAAGTATCTTCTAACCACGCATGACCGTGAGGACTTTTAAATGGGATTAGAATCAACTTGTCTATTAAATCAATCAATTTTGATATGTGTTCCATACATGCATAACCGTGAGGACTTTTAAATGAGCATGGAAGCACATAATCAAAAATCAAAGTAATTCACCCAAGCATAACCGTGAGGACTTTTAAATGAGAGTGAATACTTTGGATATTTATTTTTATTGCTAAATATAATAAATTGAAGCACAAATAATTTCCTTCACAGATTTAAAGATATTGAAGAACGAATGATTTCCTTTGTAAACTACCACAAATTTACATACTATATGTAATTTTGATGAGTGATGGTCGATAGAAAGATGGTAGAAATAGAAATGATCATGAAACTTTTACCCAACAAAAAGTTTTTATAACTCTTGTTATGAAATTCTAAAGAAATTTTCTAATTATACTTTCTCGAGTTTTAATATATGATAAATATCAACACTCATCACTTTTTCAATTACTATTCATCTTTTCAATAATCAAAGGGAGTCAGATTAGTCAAAATTTGTCATTTAAAATCAAATAAGAATGTCTATTTTTAAAATATGGTCAAACATGATTTTTTCGAGGGGTTTTAATAAAATTCTGCTATTTGAAAAAAAATTATTTCAACCGAAAAATATGTAGATAATTTCTTTGAAAAACAATGCAGCAAATGAATGTTTCAAAAATTAATCACGTTCCACTAGTAATTTTTCTATCAACTATATTACCAGTGTAATCTGCATCTGAATTTAAATTTCACTCAATATTCACTCGATGGATGTCAACGACCAAATTTGTGAAATTTCAACAAACTATCTCAGAATTGTTTTCAACAATTTTTAAATGAAATTCTCTTGGATTTGAATTGAGACCGTGTTAACAATCGAACAAATATCATAGTGTTAAACTCAGAAACCATAGGATAGACAACTATCAACAGTCATTAAAACTTCATTATTATTTCAAAAAAATTTCTTGAAGTTTCAACAATTTCATAAAGTTTCAACAATTTCAAAAAATCCTTTTTAACAGCTTTCACATGAAATTTGAAATCATGCAAATTTACAAGCAGTGACCAAAATATATCTACGTGTAGCATGAGTAATCAAATACCATCATTTGACCGAACAAATTTATATGGATTAGTTCAAAGTTGAAGATCTGATTGGTCATCATTTAAGCACAAATCAATGTCATAAATAAGAACAAGTCAAAAAATCATATTAGTTAAATCCGAATAAGTCAACCATCATAATTACTCCAAGTAATTCTATTTAAAGATGATTGGTCAATATTTTGAAAAAGTCATAGCATCAAAATCATCATCTTTTGTTCATCTCAATATTGGCTGATTTTAATTTAGAGTGTGGTGCAGATAATCACATTTAATATATCGTTAAAAACAATTTTACCTGTTTTACCTTTACGATAATTTTTCGTGATTGCCCATTGTGATTCTATCACCTTTGTACTAGGCTAAGGAACTTGCTTTGTCGCCCGTTATGTTTCTGGAACAGCCAAAATCCAGAGAACACTGTTGTTGTTCCTTAGCCTGCCACCACACCTACACGATAAAAGATTTATGTGACCTATTTGTTTTTATAGGTCCATGATTGTTAGTGGCAGAATATGAAAAATATGTTTGTGGAGGCCCAAAACTATTTATATATGTTCCTTTTGGCACCCAAATTTGTTTGACTTTAAAAGATTTTATATTTGTGCCTTTTGGAACCCAAATTGGTATAGTTTTCACGTGTTTGGATCTATACCAACAATTATTGTGATTGTGTCCATATTTTCTACAAATCGTGCACATTAAATTTTCTTGATTAATCTTGTTTTCAACAATTTTAGATTGATTATATCCAAGTCCTTTTCTAACCGTGTTAACAGTTTGCTTCCTAATAGCATATTCAACGATTTTTCGCTTTTTGAAAATTTATCTAAAGTCGTTGGCAATTGTTGGACTTGTATTTCGAGAGATTCATTTTCGTTTAACAATTGTGTGCACTTTTTAATAGAATTCTCTCTTCTAGTATTTTCAATTTTTAAAATCAGAATTTCGTTTTCAAGTGATTTCATTTTAATTTCTGATTTTTTAATTTCTTCTTCAGATGTTGGACACTTATCACACTTAGGGATCCTACTTTGATAGGTTTTAACTAATTGGTCAAGTTGTTCATTTAATTCTATCAAAGTATTTTTTTGTGATTCAAGTTTAGTGTATTTTTCCCTAAGTTGTTTAAAACAGCCATTCAGTTCGTGGAAATAAATAAGTAATTCAGAGTGAGTAAGTTTTGATACCTTGCTTGGCTCGTCGTCGTCGCTATCGGTTATATTCCCATGAAGGCACATATCTGTTTTCTCACTTTCACTGCTATCGCTTTTATTCCACGTGGCTGCAAATTTCCTTTTTGAATTCTTTTCTTTCTTGAGTTGAAATCGGGGATATTTGGGCTTGATATCACCGGGTTTATTGCAGATGATCCCGTGTTCTTCAGAGTTGTCTAGTGCTTTAATTATTTTGCTTTTCAATTGTTGATTTAGAGCTGGATTTCCGTATTTGTTGTTCCACCTTTTGAATTTCTTTATTATTAACGCCAGCTCAGCTGCTCCATCATCATCATCCTCATCACAACTGCTATTTACCAATCCTGTTAAGCATATTTCTTTAACTGAGTCGGTTGTGGAGGACTTCTCATTGCTGTTGACTTTTGCACCATATATTGCATCGAGAGTTTTCCAAATTTTCTGTGCATTTTCACAATGAGAGACGAAATAAAAATTATCACGATTAATATGAGAATATAATATATGCATAGTAAGAGCATTAATCGAGATAATTTCCTTATTTGTTAAATCACATCCATTTTCAATAATATCCCAACATTTAATATTAACAGATTTTAAATAAAATTCCATTTTCAATTTCCAATTCAAAAAATCTGTTCCATCGAAAATAGAAGGAATAATATTGAAACGACTCTCAACAAAATTATTATTTGGTGGATTCATGACTCTAGAGTTAAAAAACAAAATACCAGGCTCTGATACCACTTGTAGGATCTAGATTAACCCTAGAGGGGGGAGGGTGAATAGGGTTATAGCAAATTTTCTCGATATAAACACAGAAACAAAACGCAGAAATAAATATGCTGAAAAAGTAAATCACACACAAAATTTACCCAGCTTCGGCAACCCCTGCCTACTGCTGCATTCCCAGATTTCTATTAGAATTAAACAGTATCACGCTTACAAACACTCTACTAGACTCGCAGACATTTGCTCTCGCTCACAAACACTCTACTAGACTCGCACACCCTGCTCCCGCCTATAGAGTTTCGTTTACTCGCAAACTCTGCTCCCGCCTACAATAGAACTTTGCTTACTCGCAAACTCTGCTCCCGCCTATAGAGCTTTGCAAACTCGCACACCCTGCTCACTGAACTAATTCTAACTAGACAATCTGACACTACCTAAACCCTAGGTGGTGATTTACCAAGTTTTGTTTCGTAAAGTGAAAACAAAAACTTAAAACAGTTTAAAACAACTTAAAAACAAATAACCCTAATTGAAATTAAACTAAAGCCTTTTATAATAAGGCCGGCCCCTTTTTTTTAATTCTATGACTCGTTCCCTTCTTCTTTTGCTTGGCCCGTTCCTTTGCTTGTGAGAATAATGTCGGCTTCGTCCTGTTTCTGAAATTAGGGCTTCGGCTCTTCTACTCCAAATTAGGGCTTCGGCTCTTGATCCAAATTTAGGGTATTGAAGCTGCGCCTTTTCGTGTGCTTCGTTCTCGTTCGTTCGCTCTTGGCCGCTTCTGTTTGATCGAGTTCACTGTTGCGATTTCGGTACGTAATTTATCCTTTTTTTTTTGCTTTACTGGTTGATGCTTGAACTCGATCGTGATTTGAGTTGGATGATTTGTTCTTTGTTATGCTAGAACTCGAATGAATTTGCCGATGATGATCCTAGGGTTTATATAGGATTCAAAACCCTATTTTTGCGTTCGTATAAATTTTGTTTGAATTCGTTATATTATTCATCACGGCCGCTTGATTTTGTTTCGATGATTGAGATGTTTTCTGACTTGATCAAAAACGTATATTGATGGTCACGGCTTTGCTTGGCCACCACGGTATTTAATTACTGACTTGTTCAACTTCGATTTTTGCTGGCATTTTTGGTTTGAACTAGTTGCCTTGGTCATCACAGTTTGACTACGGCTTTGACTTGATCAAAGATGCGTACTTGATACACTGTCATGAATTCGAATTCTCTATACTGTTGAACTTCGTTCATTTGTACTTTGTTTCTTTATAATGCTCGAACTTGTTCATGTGATTCATGCTTTATTTTGACCTGATCATTTATTGTTTCTCGGCATTGCCCCATAGATATTGTCACTGTTTAATATTGTTTGCAACTTGAAACTTGTTGTCTGCATTTCATATGCTTGCAGCCTTGTTTCATACCTCTGGCTTGTTTATCTGAACTGTATACATTGCTTGCCATTCTTTGTTGCCTCTTGAATGAATAATTGCCAGTGATGTTAACATGTGCATTTCATTTACATTGAGACCTGCAGTCTTCATTTGTGCTCTCTGTTTTGGGTAACTTCCCATGTGTACATGTCTCTTCCCTGTATCTTCATTCATGTTGCTGTGCAGTAGCTTCACTGTTGCATTGAGTTGTTGTTTCTGGCCTGTGCACATTGTTGCATGCATTGAGTATTGAGTCTTTGTGGTTTGCACTTGGTTTCTTCACTTTGAACGTCGACTTTATTGTTGTTTGCTGCATATGGCTTCTCTGGTCGGTTTTACATGAACTTTACTTGGGCATTTTGTATGTTTCATTTTACTTGACTTCTGTTCATGTCGGCACTGGCTTTGATGATGTATATGTGATGCATTCATTACTGCAATACTTGTTGCACTTTAGTTGTTCACCATGTTGCATTCACTCCATTTTCTGTCTTGACTTCACTGTGAATTTGGTCTTCATAATACATGCATTGCTGTTGTCATGATTGCTGTGGCACTGAACTTGAGTTGTCTTCATCTTTGTTCATTGATTGTTAACACTTTGGTCGTTCCTCTTATGTCATCTGAACTGCTGCCACTCTGTAGTTTCTCTGTACTTTGGTGGCTCTGGCTATGTTGTTACTGCATTCACGACCACTGTCTTGCATTTTTGCTTGTACTATCCGGTCTGGTTGAACTTTCATTGAGTTTTGTTGCACTGTTTTTGACTTATGACCCGCCCTGTGTTGAATCCAGTTTTTCAAAAAAAACTCGGGTTTGACCTTGTGCTCGAGTCATGATTTTTATGTTATTGCACGTGAGTTGAACCCGGTTTTTCATTTGGGTTTGACCTGTGCTCACCTGTCCCTGTAAATCAATCAAGTGTATATATCGGCGTGCACGACCTTGTGGCATATACAGTGATACACTGTGTATGTCACAAGTTATTCGTGTATGATGAATTCAAAATTATGACGAACAACCCAAATGACTGAGGCAAATCATATTTTCAAAAATTATCTTTTATTTTTGAATTGCAAAAATATTTCTTTTTCAATTTAACTGTGTTAGTTTATATTTTTGCAGATTGCTCAGATGCTGGATTCAAACTGTAAGGAAATTGAAGATAAATACGAGTGTGAGTGATATGTAGTGAGGTGAACTGTAAATATGAAATGTTATGTAATTGTAATCAAAGTTGTGTAGTTATAGTGAGAGCTTGAAATTGTACTATTCAAAATTGTAATAAATATTTGTTTGAATAAAATATTCGTTTGAATTCAAATTCTGTGTAACTTATTTTATTCAACAAATATTTATTTAATTTGTGAAAAATAGAATAGTATATTAACAAATACATTTAAACGAATGTATATATGTTTATTATCATCAAACAAAAATCATATAAGCGCAAAGCGCATATTTAACAATCTCCCCCTTTTGATGATAACAAACATATATTTAAGATTTTGAATGTATTAAATATATTTGATTGTTCAATTTGCTCCCCCTATTTGAATGCTTCCTCTCTACATGATACTCCCCCTACATATATGCATACAAATAAAAATATGTAGATGAGCCTATATGCAAATGAAAAATTATTTGACCTTTGCTTGATTCTATTCGACAAAATCTTAACTTTTCTCTCCCCCTTTTGTTATCAGCAAAAGAATAATAGTGTTATAAAAATAGGGATGAAGTGACAGACATGAATCAAACATTTAACTCAATTGAATATAAATATCAAATTTCAATAAAACTCAAACAAAAATCATAATTACCCTTGTCAGGCGCATATTCCACTTTCAGAAGTGATGGGGTAAAATCATCAAAAAATCATACAGTTCTGTCTATTTGTGGTATATTTATTTCAGGAAATTTGAATATCTACTAACCATGTATAACCGTTAGGACTTTTAAATGAGATTAGTAGTATTACAATTTAATTTTAAAAATGAAATCAAGTATCTTCTAACCACGCATGACCGTGAGGACTTTTAAATGGGATTAGAATCAACTTGTCTATTAAATCAATTAATTTTGATATGCTTTCCATACATGCATAACCGTGAGGACTTTTAAATGAGCATGGAAGCACATAATCAAAAATCCAAGTAATTCACCCATGCATAACCGTGAGAACTTTTAAATGAGAGTGAATACTTTGGATATTTATTTTTATTGCTAAATATAATAAATTGAAGCACAAATAATTTCCTTCACAGATTTAAAGTATTGAAGAACGAATAATTTCCTTTGTAAACTACCACAAATTTACATACTATATGTAATTTTGATGAGTGATGGTCGATAGAAAGATGGTAGAAATAGAAATGATCATGAAACTTTTACCCAATAAAAAGTTTTTATAACTCTTGTTATGAAATTCTAAAGAAATTTTCTAATTATACTTTCTCGAGTTTTAATATATGATAAATATCAACACTCATCACTTTTTCAATTACTATTCATCTTTTCAATAATCAAAGGGAGTCAGATTAGTCAAAATTTGTCATTTAAAATCAAATAAGAATGTCTAATCTGAAAATATGGTCAAACATGATTTTTTCGAGGGGTTTTAAAAAAATTCTGCTATTTGAAAAAAAATTATTTCAACTGTAAAATATGCAGATATTTTCTTTGAAAAACAATGCAGCAAATGAATGTTTCAAAAATTGATCACGTTCCACTAGTAATTTTTCTATCAACTATATTACCAGTGTAATCTGCATCTGAATTTAAATTTCACTCAGTATTCACTCGATGGATGTCAACGACCAGATTTGTGAAATTTCAACAAACTATCTCAGAATTATTTTCAACAATTTTTAAATGAAATTCTCTTGGATTTGAATTGAGACCGTGTTAACAATCGAACAAATATCATAGTGTTAAACTTAGAAACCATAGGATAGACAACTATCAACAGTCATTAAAACTTCATTATTATTTCAAAAAAATTTCTTGAAGTTTCAACAATTTCATAAAGTTTCAACAATTTCAAAAAATCCTTTTTAACAGCTTTCACATGAAATTTGAAATCGTGCAAATTTACAAGCAGAGACCAAAATATATCTACGTGTAGCATGAGTAATCAAATACCATCATTTGACTGAACAAATTTATATGGATTAGTTCAAAGTTGAAAATCTGTCTGGTCATCATTTAAGCACAAATCAATGTCATAAATAAGAACAAGTCAAAAAATCATATTAGTTAAATCCGAATCAGTCAACCATCATAATTACTCCAAGTAATTCTATTTAAAGATGATTGGTCAATATTTTGAAAAAGTCATAGCATCAAAATCATCATCTTTTGTTCATCTCAATATTGGATGATTTTAATTTAGAGTATGGTGCAGATAATCACATTTAATATATCGTTAAAAACAATTTTACCTGTTTTACCTTTACGATAATTTTTCGTGATTGCCCGTTGTGATTCTGTCACCTTTGTACTAGGCTAAGGAACTTGCTTTGTCGCCCGTTATGTTTTTGGAACAGCCAAAATCCAGAGAACACTGTTGTTGTTCCTTAGCCTGCCACCACACCTACACGATAAAAGATTTATGTGACCTATTTGTTTTTATAGGTCCATGATTGTTAGTGGCAGAATATGAAAAATATGTTTGTGGAGACCCAAAACTATTTATATATGTTCCTTTTGGCACCCAAATTTGTTTGACTTTCAAAGATTTTATATTTGTGCCTTTTGGAACCCAAATTGGTATAGTTTTCACGTGTTTGGGTCTATACCAACAATTATTGTGATTGTGTCCATATTTTCTACAAATCGTGCACATTAAATTTTCTTGATTAATCTTGTTTTCAACAATTTAAGATTGATTATATCCAAGTCCTTTTCTAACCGTGTTAACAGTTTGCTTTCCTAATAGCATATTCAACGATTTTTCGCTTTTTGAAAATTTATCTAAAGTCGTTGACAATTGTTGGACTTGTATTTCGAGAGATTCATTTTCGTTTAACAATTGTGTGCACTTTTTAATAGAATTCTCTCTTCTAGTATTTTCAATTTTTAAAATCAGAATTTCGTTTTCAAGTGATTTCATTTTAATTTCTGATTTTTTAATTTCTTCTTCAGATGTTGGACACTTATCACACTTAGGGATCCTACTTTGATAGGTTTTAACTAATTGGTCAAGTTGTTCATTTAATTCTATCAAAGTATCTTTTTGTGATTCAAGTTTAGTGTATTTTTCCCTAAGTTGTTTAAAACAGCCATTCAGTTCATGGAAATAAATAAGTAATTCAGAGTGAGTAAGTTTTGATACCTTGCTTGGCTCGTCGTCGTCGCTATCGGTTATATTCCCATGAAGGCACATATCTGTTTTCTCACTTTCACTGCTATCGCTTTTATTCCACGTGGCTGCAAATTTCCTTTTTGAATTCTTTTCTTTCTTGAGTTGAAATCGGGGATATTTGGGCTTGATATCACCGGGTTTATTGCAGATGATCCCGTGTTCTTCAGAGTTGTCTAGTGCTTTAATTATTTTGCTTTTCAATTGTTGATTTAGAGCTGGATTTCCGTATTTGTTGTTCCACCTTTTGAATTTCTTTATTATTAACGCCAGCTCAGCTGCTCCATCATCATCATCCTCATCACAACTGCTATTTACCAATCCTGTTAAGCATATTTCTTTAACTGAGTCGGTTGTGGAGGACTTCTCATTGCTGTTGACTTTTGCACCATATATTGCATCGAGAGTTTTCCAAATTTTCTGTGCATTTTCACAATGAGAGACGAAATAAAAATTATCACGATTAATATGAGAATATAATATATGCATAGTAAGAGCATTAATCGAGATAATTTCCTTATTTGTTAAATCACACCCATTTTCAATAATATCCCAACATTTAATATTAACAGATTTTAAATAAAATTCCATTTTCAATTTCTAATTCAAAAATCTGTTCCATCGAAAATAGAAGGAATAATATTGAAACGACTCTCAACAAAATTATTATTTGGTGGATTCATGACTCTAGAGTTAAAAAATAAAATACCGGGCTCTGATACCACTTGTAGGATCTAGATTAACCCTAGAGGGGGGAGGGTGAATAGGGTTATAGCAAATTTTCTCGATATAAACACAGAAACAAAACGCAGAAATAAATATGCTGAAAAAGTAAATCACACACAAAATTTACCCAGCTTCGGCAACCCCTGCCTACTGTTGCATTTCCAGATTTCTATTAGAATTAAACAGTATCACGCTTACAAACACTCTACTAGACTCGCAGACATTTGCTCCCGCTCACAAACACTCTACTAGACTCGCAAACATTTGCTCCCGCTCACAAACACTCTACTAGACTCGCACACCCTGCTCCCGCCTATAGAGTTTCGTTTACTCGCAAACTCTACTCCCGCCTACAATAGAACTTTACTTACTCGCAAACTCTGCTCCCGCCTATAGAGCTTTGCAAACTCGCACACCCTGCTTACTGAACTAATTCTAACTAGACAATCTGACACTACCTAAACCCTAGGTGGTGATTTACCAAGTTTTGTTTCGTAAAGTGAAAACAAAAACTTAAAACAGTTTAAAACAACTTAAAAACAAATAACCCTAATTGAAATTAAACTAAATCCTTTTATAATAAGGCCGGCCCCTTTTTTTTAATTCTATGACTCGTTCCCTTCTTCTTTTGCTTGGCCCGTTCCTTTGCTTGTGAGAATAATGTCGGCTTCGTCCTGTTTCTGAAATTAGGGCTTCGGCTCTTCTACTCCAAATTAGGGCTTCGGCTCTTGATCCAAATTTAGGGTATTGAAGCTGCGCCTTTTCGTGTGCTTCGTTCTCGTTCGTTCGCTCTTGGCCGCTTCTGTTTGATCGAGTTCACTGTTGCGATTTCGGTACGTAATTTATCCTTTTTTTTTTGCTTTACTGGTTGATGCTTGAACTCGATCGTGATTCGAGTTGGATGATTTGTTCTTTGTTATGCTAGAACTCGAATGAATTTGCCGATGATGATCCTAGGGTTTATATAGGATTCAAAACCCTATTTTTGCGTTCGTATAAATTTTGTTTGAATTCGTCATATTATTCATCACGGCCACTTGATTTTGTTTCGATGATTGAGATGTTTTCTGACTTGATCAAAAACGTATATTGATGGTCACGGCTTTGCTTGGCCACCACGGTATTTAATTACTGACTTGTTCAACTTCGATTTTTACTGGCATTTTTGGTTTGAACTAGTTGCCTTGGTCATCACGGTTTGACTACGGCTTTGACTTGATCAAAGATGCGTACTTGATACACTGTCATGAATTCGAATTCTCTGTACTGTTGAACTTCGTTCATTTGTACTTTGTTTCTTTATAATGCTCGAACTTGTTCATGTGATTCATGCTTTATTTTGACCTGATCATTTATTGTTTCTCGGCATTGCCCCATACATATTGTCACTATTTAATATTGTTTGCAACTTGACACTTGTTGTCTGCATTTCATATGCTTGCAGCCTTGTTTCATACCCCTGGCTTGTTTATCTGAACTGTATACATTGCTTGCCATTCTTTGTTGCCTCTTGAATGAATAATTGCCAGTGATGTTAACATGTGCATTTCATTTACATTGAGACCTGCAGTCTTCATTTGTGCTCTCTGTTTTGGGTAACTTCCCATGTGTACATGTCTCTTCCCTATATCTTCATTCATGTTGCTGTGCAGTAGCTTCACTGTTGCATTGAGTTGTTGTTTCTGGCCTGTGCACATTGTTGCATGCATTGAGTATTGAGTCTTTGTGGTCTGCACTTGGTTTCTTCACTGTGAACGTCGACTTTACTGTTGTTTGTTGCATATGGCTTCTCCGGTCGGTTTTACATGAACTTTACTTGGGCATTTTGTATGTTACATTTTACTTGACTTCTGTTCATGTCGGCACTGGCTTTGATGTTGTATATGTGATGCATTCATTACTGCAATACTTGTTGCACTTTAGTTGTTCACCATGTTGCATTCACTCCATTTTCTGTCTTGACTTCACTGTGAATTTGGTCTTCATAATACATGCATTGCTGTTGTCATGATTGCTGTGGCACTGAACTTGAGTTGTCTTCATCTTTGTTCATTGATTGTTAACACTTTGGTCGTTTCTGTTATGTCATCTGAACTGCTGCCACTCTGTAGTTTCTCTGTACTTTGGTGGCTCTGGCTATGTTGTTACTGCATTCACGACCACTGTCTTGCATTTTTGCTTGTACTATCCGGTCTGGTTGAACTTTCATTGAGTTTTGTTGCACTGTTTTTGACTTGTGACCTGCCCTGTGTTGAATCCAGTTTTTCAAAAAAAAAACTCGAGTTTGACCTTGTGCTCGAGTCGTGATTTTTATGTTATTGCACGTGAGTTGAACCCGGTTTTTCATTTGGGTTTGACCTGTGCTCACCTGTCCCTGTAAATCAATCAAGTGTATATATCGGCGGCACGACCTTGTGGCATATACAGTGATACACTGTGTATGTCACAAGTTGTTCGTGTATGATGAATTCAAAATTATGACGAACAACCCAAATGACTGAGGCAAATCATATTTTCAAAAATTATCTTTTATTTTTGAATTGCAAAAATATTTCTTTTTAAATTTTACTGCGTTAGTTTATATTTTTGCAGATTGCTCAGATGCTGGATTCAAACTGTAAGGAAATTGAAGATTAATACGAGTGTGAGTGATAGGTAGTGAAGTGAACTGTAAATATGAAATGTGATGTAATTGTAATCAAAGTTGTATAGTTATAGAGAGAGCTTGAAATTGTACTATTCAAAGTTGTAATAAATATTTGTTTGAATAAAATATTCGTTTGAATTCAAATTCTGTGTAACTTATTTTATTCAACAAATATTTATTTAAACTGTGAAAAATAGAATAGTATATTAACAAATACATTTAAACGAATGTATATATGTTTATTATCATCAAACAAAAATCATATAAGCGCAAAGCGCATATTCAACACATTCTCAAATTAAGGTTTCAATTTTGAAGCCAATCTTCGATCAATTTATGAAATTACGCCTCATTTCTCTATTGATCGATAAATTTGCTTGCATGATGATTTTCTCTCTTTGTTGCTGCAATTGTCGATCGATGCTTCGCTATTTTGGTGGCTTCAATGGTCGAGTATTCTTCGATCTGAGCCTCAATGATACCTTGCTTTTTTCCTTCCATTTACCTAGACACATTATCGCCCTTAAGTTTATTTTATACAGTTTTGAACTTCTATCAGGTTTAAAAATAAATTTTGAAGAAAGTTCTGTTTTAGTTTTAAACGATTTTGAAAATTTTGAAAACTTAGTCGCTAATACTCTAAATCGCAAAACTATGAACTTTTCTTTTGACTATCTTGGTTTTGTGATTAGACCTACTAAACTCAAACATGATGACTAGCTTATAATCATTGATAAAATCAAAAATGGGATCTCTAATTAGAATGGATGATTTTTATCTAGAGCTGGTAGATTAGTTTTATTAAATTCAGTTTTATCCTCCCTCCCGATTTATTGGATTTCCATGCATCTATTTTCAGATTGGATAATAGATAAAATAGACAAAATTAGAAGAGATTTCTTATGGCATGGAGATAATTCTAATAATAGCATAAAATGTTTGATAAATTGGGAAACAGTTTGTAAAGCTAAAAATGAAGGTGGCTTAGGAGTAATTAATTTGCGTAATATGAATTTGTCCTTACTAGGTAAAAAATTATGGAAGTTTAAGGATATTAATGATATCGCTACTTGGAAAGAGATCATTTCAAAAATATTAGTATAATGGTTGTATCAATTTATATCAAATTACTTCTCCATTCACTTGGAAATCCATTTTAAATGTCATGAGATTTTTAACCTAGGTATTAATACGATAGTTCATTCTGGTAATTGTACTTCTTTTTGGCATGACCGTTGGATTTCTATTTTACCTCTTAAGATAGAATTTAAAGAGCTTTATAAAATCTTTAATTTTAAGTATGCTTTAAGTATTGAAGTTTTTTCTCTTGAAAATGATCCTCCTTGAAATTTTAGTTTAACAGAATTTTAGTAGGCTCAACTCTTAGGCAACCTTCTTTGCTTTTTGTTAGATTAAATCTTTATAATATTGATAATGATAATGATATTATTAGTTCGGAATAGGATAAGAGTAAGAAATAACTTCTAATTCTTTTTATTGATTTATTAATTTTTCGGGTATAACAAACAACTGTTTTAAATTTATTTGGAAATCTAATTCTCCTCCTAAATCTAAAATTCACATGTGCTTAATACTGCATGGAAAACTTAATACTATAGAATTTTTAAAGAGAAAAAACATCCAAAATGATAATAAATGTTATTTTTGTAATCTACATTTTGAAGATATTAAACATATATACTATGGTTGGATGGATTCTTATTACATTCTAAATAATACTCTTAAAATTTTTAACTTTAATATAGTAACTAAAATTTCTGAGTGCGACTTCTATTGGAATAATTTTAGATTTAGGTTCAAAAAGATTATTAGATACTCACTAGACGCTTTATTCACTATTATTTATTGGTATATTTGGTTTAAAAGAAATTAAAGAATATTTAATAATAATAATAGTCACTTTAATAAATTGATTTTTACAATTTCTTCAATTTTTTAATTGGATTTCTAATCCCAGATATAAATTAGCTAAAAATTAACCTATTTAATGGGTATCTTAATAAGGTTAATTATAATACTAATCTATTTAAACATAATAATAATATTTTTAACATTACCCATTGTAGTTTTAATATTTTTTCAAACTTATATGACGATCTCATTGTTAATCATAACTTACTTATGATCAAAGGTCCATAAGAATATTTTAATATTTATTTCAATTATTGTATTAGTCATTGTTGGTACTAGTTTATAAATCTTTTAATTCTTTAATATTTGTCCAGTTAATCTTATTTAGGTATTTTATCTCCCACCTCATTCATAGATATATATGTATATAAATCATATTTATATATATACATATCATTCTAACTATTTTTTTAGTCATTCTTTAGACATAGGTATGGATGATAGGGTGTTAGGTTCACTTTGTAGGTACTCATGACTTCAGATTGCCGGATTTTGGATTGAAGAGAGGTCATCAGAGCAGAGTTTTCCTCTCAGGGCCACTAGCAGTTCCACCTCAGATATAGGACACCTTCATCTTCATTGTGGCGTTCTATTTTCAAGAGGATCTACTCTTCTGCTTGGCACTTCTTCCATTTTTACCAAGTCTTCAGAGCAGAGTTTTCTCCATTCAATATCAATTTTAGTCCCACTTCAGTAGTTTCTTTTCTATTCCTTTCGAAATAGAAGCATGGAACCTCCTTCTTAGTTTGTGGCGACATCCACTACTATTGGCTTTTCTTTATATTTATAGGTACTTCTAACATCTTAATATCGGACGATGGCCACGCCGGTGCTCGATATTGGGGTGTAATGGATGGTGGCCTTGCCGGAACTCATCTTAGGGGTGCCTGAGTTTTTTTGGTACTTGTACCTAGTTTTGTTACCTGCCAGGCTTGTTGGTAGCACCTTATTTTGTGATATATATATAGTACATGTGTGCTCTCCTCTATTTATAGAGGATCACACATTTTTCCCAAAAAAAATTCCATTTGCAAAAATTATTTGAATTACGAAAAAGAATTTACTCGTTTTCATGGAAATTTCAAAAGCTACAAACAATAATTCTGATTTTGAAGAAATTGAAACCGAATTGATTTGCACAAATAACATTTTTCGAAAGGAGTTAGAAAGTTTTAAGAAGTCAAAAAATTACAAATATGTGATATTTGAAAGGGAATTAAATAAGGTTAAAGAAAATTTCAAAACCCTTGAAAACAAAAACGTGATTTTGAAAAATAGAAAAACTGAAATTATTCGAATAAATCATGAATTTGAAAAAACGATTGAAAAAATCATATATTTTGAAAATTTGGAAAAATGCAAACTTTTTGAAACCGAGAAGATTAAAATTTGGACCAAAATAAAAGAGCTTAAGAATGATAATATGGTCTTAAAAGGAAATGATGTTGAAGGGAGACAAAATGCTATTAGTCGTTGTTCAAAGCTAATAAATTAAAATAAACTTTTAAAATCCAAAGTTAATGAACTCGAGTTGATTATTCGAAAATTTTCAAAAGGAGAAAAAGTGTTTAATATGTTATTAGGAAATCAACTCTTTGCAAATAACAAAAAGGGACATGGATTTGAAAAGGTGTCAATATATAAACAAACGACTGTTAATACTAAAGGAAGAAGTGTGATACCCGAATGTACAAATTGTGGCAATATAGGGCATAATGGTAATAATTGTCGAAATAAGAACAATTACAAAGCCGTTAGAAAATTTGGATTCCAAAAGGTACAGATGTAAATATTCCAAACTTCAAACAAATTTGGGTTTCTGAGGGTGCAGTTGTTAAAATTAACAGCTCTCTATGTAAACAAATTTGGGTACCTAAGATTTCGACTGAAAATAAACATAGTCTTACAACCTTTGTTCGGCTACCTAAATCTTCTAAGATTTAGGTACAAAGACGGGTCAAGGAACAACTATGATGGAGACAGATTTCAAGTTGTTCTATATGGAATGTTCTTTAGCGTAGAAAAATAAGTTGGAGATCTATATACTTTGAAGAAAAATGGTGAACCAGAACACAACATCGAAGGTAAATAAAGGTATGATCTCTAAACCCTATTCTGTTTGTTAATTCTGTTTTTGTTGATAGTACTGTAGTATAATTGTCATTTCTTGAACTCCCTAACTCTAATTTGCAAAATTCAATATGTTTTTGAAAATAGATTAAAATTTTTACAAGTTTTATATTATATGTTTTCTAGAATCTAATCTTGAACCATTGAAAAACTACAAATCATTCAGAATATTATTTGAAAACTACTTTAGAACTTCTTAACATGGCAGTAATAATTCGATCATAATTTGAACATTTTTACTCCAAAATTTGAAATTATAGAACTTATGAAAAGTTAATGATAACACTATACATTTATTGTTTTGAGTTTTTACTGATTCGTTTTTTAAAATCTTGAGAAACAACAATCATCTCAATTAATTACTTGAAAAATATCTCTGATTTATGCTAACAAGTTGTAGTATTTCAGATATAACCTTTGAGCGATTCATCATTTTGACTGGAAACCAATTTTGATGTATAGAAATTTCAAATATCTAAAATGTTTTGTTCCGAATCAAATTATGGACTTAAAGCTTTCAAATAGTGGTTTCAAATGGCCCGCATTTCAGAACAAGAATGGTCAATTGCTTTGGTACGATAATTAACTTTCGTTGCCATTAATGACAACCAAAAAAATTAGAGAACTTTTACTATGTATGTCTTTGCTATATATAAATGTCTTTGCCTTTGTTTGACGTATATGGCTTTGTTGAATTTTTTTGAACATATTTGAGTGATACTGAGGAGTGCACGGTCTACTTATCTAATAATATACCATGAGTACAATTGGTATTAGACATCACTTCATTTGAGACCATATTCGCATTTTCAACTGATTTTAAAATTAGCAGACATCCTATTACAAACCCCTTGTAGAAAATAGGTTTTCACAACTTTTTTTAAGATTTAGAAATCTTTTCAAAATAACTCAAATTTTGACTTCGATCTTATTAAGTAAAAATACTCTTATTTACTTCAGGTTGGAATTTACTTCGAAAAAGATTGACTCGTTGAACTTTTTCGAAATCTATCAAAATTTTAAAATTGATTGAAAAAGTGATGGATAGTGGTTAAATTATACTTCATAGCTAAAGGAAGTATATGTAAAAAATTTCATGAAAATTGATCAAGTTTTACAATATTTTTAAGTTATTATATATTCCATGATCATTTCTGTCACTATCTTTCATCTTGCAATCCGTATACCAAAATTTAATATGATATGCAGAAGTCGATATTTCAGAAAACAAGTAATTATTTTTTTAGTGTAATTTATAATTTTATCCGAAAGTATTCACTCTCATTTAAAAGTCCCCACGGTCATGCATGGTGAATATCTTTAATCTCTATATATGTGATTTCATTTGCATTTGAAAATCCTCACGGTTATGTATGGATGGAACACTTATACAAGAGAGAGATAAATATTTAAGTAATTTCTAACCTCATTTGAAAGTTGTACTGGTTCTGCTTGGTTAGAAAATGCTTGACATTCATTTTTAATTAACTACTAACCTCATTTAAAAGTCCTAACGATTATGCATGGATAGAAAGCGCTTAACTTTTTTTGTATGATATTTAAAAGAGTAATTTACAAAATTTTCCATTATTAAAAATACCACACTGCTATCATTGTATAAATTCCCCTAAACCATAATCCAATCGTCGCTCTAAAGTGGAATTTGTGTATAATAAGTAAAACAGTATAATTTTTGTTTGATTGACAGAATTTGCAATATATTTCTCTCTCTCTCTATGATTCATGCTTTTAATCAAAATTAATCACTATATCAATTATTATTATTTTAATGCTAACAAAAGGGGGAGAGATTAACATTTTAGTGGTTGAGTAATAACCTTACTAATATTCAAGAGTTGGTTTTGGTTTTATTTGTATTCAACAATTGTTTTTAGCCTTTCATTTATTTTGAAATCAAATTTTCATTGCATGCATATGCGTATGGAGAGTCTAATTGTAGAGGGGTATGTAAATAGGGGGTATCTCTTTGTTCTTATTTCGACCGTTTATATCAATGCCAAATTGTCAGAAGCGTGATTCTGTTAAGAAGGTTTAGGTCTCCGAACCTTTTGGAATTGACATAAAGTTGACCAAAACTTGAACAATTCAAATCAATAGATGGCTTCCATTTGTATATCACATCTTGCCAACTAATTTCATCTTTCTCAGAAGGGATAGGAATTTTGTTTGCGAAATGAATTATTAATTTCAATTAGAACTTTAGCACATACTATTTTAATTATACCTTCCGTGAATTTGTCCAATTTAATGAGGAATCCAAGAACTAAAGCAATGCGACTAATTCTTTCCTTAGTCCAATAATCAAGAGGTAAATTAGGAAAGCGAACTCAAATCGAAATGTAGTTTAGAAGATCTTTATTAAGTTGCATACCGAGGGACCGCCTTTTCATCATCGTTAGCTTTTTGTTGTAGTAGTATGGACCACCTTCCAAGATTCTCTCACAATCTTTTTAATAACGTAAAAGCCATTCTCCTTAGAGAAAATAGAACAACCATTCTTTGGTTTCCATACTCTAACAATATAATCCTTTGAAATAAGGATAATAAGGTTTAGGGCCGACAACATAGATCAAATAGCATTGCCATTGTTTTTTAGCATCTTGGACAACTTGTACCGCCATTTTGGCACATTTCAACAATCAAATTCATGGGGAGAGTAATATTTTAGAGGGATAGAAACTGGAACGTCATTACCCTTGACAACTTCATTCCATGCTCTACTCGACGAAGATGAGAAATTCCATTTGGAATCTGAATTTCTATTTTCAGGTTGCATGGGGCGATTAAAGTTATTGATGGTTTGACTAGAATTGTGATTGACAGTCTGCTGAGGCGCAGGGAGAAAATTCTTATGCCTAACTTTTGTGGAAGCTTGTTTTGGAAGGATTTTTTGTTGCATAGTATTAATTTGGCGTTTCCATCTTCTTGATCTGACTTATGCGAATCCATCATTGATCTCTATTGGGGAGGGTGGCGGTTCTAAAGATGGGAATCCAAGAGGGTGATCAGTGGCTATAGGAGGTAGATCTGGAGGAGATTTATGGATCGGGGTCGCCATTCACACTTTGGCGTGTGAGGAGGAAGGCAGAAACGAGGAATTGGCGCTAGGGCGGAGGAAGGCACGATCAATGATCAGGGCAACTAGCAGCTGGAGAAAAAAAATCGGTCTGGGTTTACACGATTCTAGCTAGCAATTGCTTTGGTACGATAATTAACATTAATTGCCTTTAATGACGACTAAAAAATCAGTGGATATAGAATTTTTCCAATGTGTGCTTTTTCTCTACATAAATGTTTTTGCCTTTGATTGACGTAAATGGCTTTGCTAAAAAATTTTGAACTACTTCGAGTGATAATGAGGAGTACACGATCTGCTTGTTTAATAATATGTAATTTTGGGCAATTAGAGTAAAGTGGTATTAGACATCGTTACGTTTGAGATCGTATTTGTATTTTCCACTGATTTTAAAATTAGCAGACATCGTTTTACAGAAACGCTAGCAGAAAACAGATTTTTCACAACTTTTTTTGGATTTAGAAATATTTTCAAAATAAAATCAAATTTTGACTTCGATCTTATTAAATAAAATACTCTTGTTCACATGAGTAAGGAATCTACTTTAGAAAGGATGATACTTGACTACTCGGATGTTATTTAAATCTGTCAAATTTTTAATAGTGAACGAGAAAGTGATGGGTTGTGATTGAATTATATGTCATAGCTAGAGGAAGTATATGTTAAAAATTTCATGAAAATTGAACAAGTTTTATAATATTTTTAAAATTAGTAAATATTCCATGATCTTTCTTGTCACTATCATCGTTTTTGCAATCCATACACCAAGATTTAATATAATATGCAGAAGTCGGTATTTGGAAAGACAAGGAACTATATTTTTAGTGTAATTTACAATTCCATTCCTCCTCATGGTTATGCATGGATGAATAGTTTTAATCTCTATATGTGTGATTCCATTCGCATTCGAAATTCCTCACGGTTATGCATGGATGGAACACTTACACAAGAGAGATAAATATTTAAGTAATTTCTAACCTCATTTAAAAGTCCTAACGGTTATGCATGGTTAGAAAATGCTTGACATTCATTTTTAATTAGTTACTAACCTCATTTAAAAGTCCTAACGATTATGCATGGTTACAAAACGCTTAACTTTCTTGTATGATGTTTAAAGGAGTAATTTACAAAATTTTCCTTTATTAAAACTACCACACTGCTATCATTGTGTAAATTCCCCTAAACCTTAATCGGATAATCAAACTAAAGTGAAATTTGTATCTAATAAGTAAAATATTATGATTTTTGTTTGGTTGATTGGAATTTGCAATATATATCTCCCTCTATATGATTTATGGTCTTAATCAAAATTGATCACTATGTCAATTATTATTATTTTAATGATGACAAAAAGGGGAGAGGGGTTAAGATTTTGATGGTTAAGTAATAACCTTACTAATATTTAAGAGTTGGTTTTTGTTTTACTTGTTTTCAACAATTGTTTTTAGCCTTTTATTATTTTGACATCAAATTTTCATTACTTGCATTTGTGAAGGGGGAGTCCAGTTGTTGGGGGAATATATAAATAGGGGATGCTTGAACATAACTCATATAACACATTTATTTGTCACAAAAACTTAATATATGTCGGTTATAATCAAAAGGGGGAGATTGTAGAATATAGCAGTTTATGAATTTTTTTTGATGATAATACATATATGCATACGTACATACATACATATATATATATACACATATACATATATACATATACACGCACACATATATACATATACATACATACATACATATATATATATAAATGTGTTTGATACTATACTATTGTAACATAATAGATATAAGTAAACAAAAGAAAATTTTATTTTAACAAATAACTTATTTCAATAGTGCACACTGTTACAGTAATAGCTTCCATAATAATTTAAGTACAATATTCATATATAACAATATTTTATACTTCCATATAAAACACTACATTTCCACTGTTATATACAACACACTTTCAAATACAATCACTTCTAACCTCATTCACTCGAATTCAATTTGTTATCCACTTGCTCCAATTTTCTTTTCTACAACCATTTGCTTTTGTCAAAAACAACACGGTAAAAAGCAAAAAGAAACAAATTTAAACAACAAAAATTTAAATATTTTTGAACTCAACGTTGCCTCAGTCTATTGGTTTAGTTCTTTTCATATTTTGAAATAAGCACCAAAATTATCAATAATGTATACGAGCAAAGTACAACATGCATAGTGTATCAATGTATAGGCCATAAGGCCGAGCACATATACAGAACACATTTGCACAATTCAATTTCAGGCATAAGTGCAAGGTTAAACTCAATGGCTCAACACAAGTGCACAAGTAAAACTTAACATCAAAAAGATGCAACCAGGTCAGACATAAACATGTAGTTCAAAGGCAAGTGCATAGATGCAACACTGGACAGGGTTAAGTACACAATGTAATGCACAGAAAAACACAGACAAAGAGGTAGGCCAGAATGCAAGTAACACGAAGGATGTGCACAATTTCAGCAAGCTAAAAGTGCTTTCGAAAAATAAAGTGCAGTCACAATTAGACTACACGAAGCAACATAAGGCGAACAAGGGAAACACAAACAAGCACTAAACACTGTCAATACCTTAATAATTGATTTATATGATAGCAAACTTAGTAACGAAAATACTTTCAAATAAAATATGGATACTAATGATTTTGCTAGGTCATATAGTGTATAGTGTAGGATATTATTTAGGTATTGAATTGAAGACTGTACAGTATAAAGACTCAAGAAATGTACATGAAAACTCATGAGCATAAAGATCAAGATATAAATATCTCATGGCATACTATATAGAGCTATAGAATATTGTTAAAGTCCCTGGTAGCGATCTTTGATCTCTACTTCTTATTTTCTTATCTTTTGATTTTAAAAATAAAGTATACTTTTAAAATATTTTATAAATGTTTTTTCAAGTTTAAAATGTTTATAAACAATGTTTAAATTATTTTGCAAAATATCAAAATAATTTACAAAGCATATGATTTTCAAAAAATATTTTAAATACATAGCATAGATATGTCGACATATACCCTATATGTATGTCGACATATATGCCAAAATTTGAAATTCAAATTTTGAAATAAAGTGTCTATTCGTCATAAACATTCTCGAATGGACATATCTATTTATCTTTTTATATAGGAGATTTTCAAATGAATTTTCTTGAACTGCTCTCTTATTATCTCCTCTTATTCTGCCAAAATTTCTTTTAAAAATATATTCAAATGTTCTCAAATTCAAAAAAAATCAATTCAATCTTCATTGTATTGATACTCTACTATTTATTTTCTGATTTTAATTATCTCTCTCTTAATCAAAGATTAAAGTGTTGCCCAAGAGGATATATGATTCATTGTAACCAAAGATCAAGAAATTGTAACACCTCACAATTTTATATAGTTAAAATGTAATGTATAACAATAAGTAATGAAAATAAATAATTTTGGAATTATCGGAATATGTCTCCGAAACTTGTACCATTGCGTTCGGGGCGATTCTCTAGTCAGTTTCCATATATAACTTGCCAAAATCTGAACCAATATGAAGAGGTTATGAGCAAAAAACAAGTAACAAAACGAAAAAAAATGTATACACATATGGGCCACCATAAGTCGACCCAATGGGTACGCAGGTCGACCACACGATCGACCAGTGCTTAGAGGCGGTCGACCCACATACGGCCTAGACGAATTTTCATCCAAGTACATACAATGACGTGTTTTCTCGTTTTTGCACGATCTGAGCCATATGTTCTTCGATCCTATTGCTTTGAACGACCCTGTGACGTGGTGGCTCTAGGTTCAGTCCAAGAATCCAATGTCTGAGGTCCCCAAGCTCCAATATTAATATGACCCTAGGCATAGCTATCATCTCACAATTAAATTTTCTCCCGTGGGTTCATTGCCCAAGGCTGAACCCTAAATAGAAAATACTTCTTTGGGTTCTTGGCCTAAGGCTAAACCCTAAAAAGTAAATAATTTCTAGGGTTATGATCTTCTAAATTAAAATATTATACACCTTGGGTATTCAAAAGGACTGTGGAGCCAAGCGAAGCACAAGCCAAGCTAAGGATGACATGTGAGTGGATTTATTTATATCTTTTAAGTTTAAGATATATTGTTTTTAGATTCTCGTTTAGAAAATTTTATTCAGTAATTAATCATACTATTAAATTATGCTGAACTATAAGAAAACTTGCAGTTTATTTACAGTATTAGTATTTATACACTGTTTTCTATGCCTTATTTACATCTTTTACTATGTTTTGGATTTTTATGCAAGCGTCAGTTTCCTTCTATCGTTCCTTTTTCTTCACGTATGGATTAGAATAGATTAAACGCAAATATGGATTAAACAATTAAGAATACTGCAATGAAGGAATTAGATGAAAAATAATAAAAGTTGAAGAATAGAATTACTGCAATAAACTGCATTAAAATGGAAAAAGTTAATTAGAGAGTAATTATGAGATTAATTGGTTTGTTTAGAAAATAGGATACATTTCCATAACTTAATATCTAAAAGATAACGATGAACATAACCCCCAGAATAAAAGAAATAAAATGGGGAATTAGGGTAAAAAAGAAAAATCACTATATTTTACACTACTTCAAAATAGTAAAAGAGATATCCTGCAGTTGTGGATTATTATTTACAGTATTATCCAATATTAAGATATGGAAATGGATTATATAGTTTTCATAACCAACCAAATAAAATAGAATTACTTCCTAAAATAGCAGACAATAAAGTAAAGTATGATGTGAAACAAGAAAATCATTAATCTAAGAATTTGAGGCTATAAAAAGACTAACGAGCGTAAGTCTGCATTTAATGCGTAGGCTATTTAACTAGGCAATTATTATGATAAGTGAATTATATAATATGAGAGAATTAAAGAAAATTCTATATCATAATAAAAGAAGGCATAATAGAGCGCAAAAGAAACGCTTATAATTATATAACGGACTATAAAAGAAGAAAAGGTAACATTTACAAGTAGGATTATAACATAGGTTATAATTATGAAATAAGAACGGGAAAGATTACCGTGAGACTTATAATAAACTGGTAAGCAATGATAGCAGAGAATAATGATAGAAGCTTATTTAAAAAACCAATATTAAGTCAATAAGCAAATAAAACATAAATAATAAAAGACACTTATTTTATTGAACTTAAGGACTTATATATTAAGTTAAATAAGCAGGAAAATGAATGTGGCTCATACTATCAGCATTCCCTATAAGACCTATGGTTATCTCACGATCGTTAGAGGTGAGGCGAGGGTAAGAATATTCTAGTTAAATTAGAATAAGAAGCCAACAGAATAAGAAAGCAAACTAAATGAAAATTAAAGATTAGACCATGGGTCTAATTGAAAAATTGAAATGTGTTTGGAGCAGCCCAAAGGATGATGCATCCAACGAAGCAATTCAGCACAGATTTCAGCATAGGAGAAGCACGTCGAACGTAGTTATTTTAGGCTAGAAGAAAGTACGAGGCATCGACGGACCTTGAGGATACTCTAGGATGGCCCTTTGGGTAGGCCTAACGAAGCTGCATCCCCGGAGGCAGGTCTGTGGTGTTCCATTAAGAGAGTATATCTTGACTACATTTGCACTGTAGGCCTAACGAAGCAAACCTTTGTAGACAGTCAGAAGGGCTTGGTTTTCGGAGTAGGACATCCATATATATAGTACTTGCAAGTAAGTTTAAGGATAGTCACATGCGGATATCGACCAGCATCAAGATCAAGAGCGATTTCGGGAAAGACTAGAGTTAAACCAACGGGCCAATGTTTCTTTAACTATCGAGACATTGGATAGGGAGGCACCGCCAATTGGATGTTAGATTGCTTGTAGTAGGGCACAGCCACTTAACTCTTTGGAAGTCTTTCGATTAGTTGAGGGGTGGCTGCATGGGGCCATAACCACGATGAGAAAGAGACAGACCAACTAGAATATCTGCATTGTAGGCCTAACGAAGTAGTCGTTTGCAGATATAGAAAATCCCCGATTGAATTCCGTACAAGGTAGACCTTGTTGACGGATTAAGATAGTAGATAGAACGAGTGCGTAGTCCTTAATGTATGCACTAGGAGGTACATTATGGATGTTCTAGAACTGTTATAGACTAGTGCCGACACGATTTAAGTTTTTATGGTAAATAGTGGAGCGTTTGTATTTTAGGCCTTATGAAGCAGTCCTTTACAGATGTAGTTACGGAACGCTCTCGAAGCAAGACGATGGAGCCCTTTTCGAGGAGGATACAGAAGGTACCATGGGTGGTACCTAGGACCAATATGGTTATTAGGCCTATAGCTACATATATGTATACATTTGTTATTAGGTTTTAATCTACTATGGAGTTGATGGGCAAGACTCACGAATAGAGGTGAGAATATTGTAATCTAATGAACCTAATATAAGAATAAATTGAAATAAAATGATATATCCAGAGTTAAGCCTAGAAGTATATAATATATCCATTCACCGGAACTTTTATTCTGACCCCCTCCTCGTAACCTAGAGACTTCTCATCTATGTGACACTTGGAAGTGTTATTATTTGGGTGAGTATTTACATACTATTATATTTTAATCAATTCCTTTGTGAGATAATTAATTGAGCTTTGATATATTTACCTTTGCCTATTTGCAGGATACTAGATTCCCAACTCGGTTTCAGTAGGCTTGGGTTTTAGCATTTTTATGAATAATTCAGACCTACTGGAGTTCGGGTAGTTACAGAAATTGTCTTCGGAAAAACCATAAACTCTAGTTGTGTTTAAGTGGGTGTGCCTGTGTCCTGTTTAAATCAAGTGAGTGTGCTTGGTGTCTCGAAAATCCAAGTAGGTGTGTATGTATCCCATCCAAACCAAGTGAGTGTACACAGAGCTTAGAAAATCTGGAGGGTGTGTCTCCTAGCCTTGAAATCGAGATTGTATTGGGTTTTCCTACCATTTGTTAAAAGATTAACACTTGAAAAGAAATATGTACAAGCAATTGTATGCGACTAGATGTAGGGTAAATCCAAACTAGTATAAAAATCCCTACTGTGATCTCTCTAATTCTCTAATTTCTACTTTACTGTATTTATACTTATCTGTGTTTGCATCTGTGATTATTCATTCTGTGTTGATTAATAATAACTTTAAATGAATTTTCAAAAGATTCATAAAAATGAGAAAACACTATTCAATCCCTCTCTAGTGTGTAATTAGCCTTAAGATCCATAATTTCACAACCCACAACACAAGCAACACAGGCAAGTGCAACTAGGTACAACAAAATAATACACAAAGGTGAAACCAGAATGTAAAAAGAAGCACAAGAGTGTCTCAACACATGTTGAGAGCAGGTGAAAACAAGAAAGTAGATTTCATTCGCACAACAACGAGAGAAAATTCATACAAGGGCAATCAACATCACACTGATGTTACACCAAGATCAAGTTCAGTCATTTTTTAACAGCAAATTCTGAAGAAAAAAAGATTATGCAATCCTGAAACCATCATCTCAACAAGAGAAGAATCAATGATTTAGAGCATCACAACTTCACAGTATACTTGATATATATATATATATATACATAGTATAACTATTCCAACCATTATAATTTTGCAGCAACAACACAAAGTAAAGGTAAACCATAAGTCGGATTTTTTAAAAACATGTACAACCAAAAATAAATTCAAAGTTGAATACCATCAAAAAGGAGAAATCAGATTCATATGTTAATAATGTCGAAGCCGAAGTCAAAATAATTTCGAAATATATCAATGGAAGGGAAAGTCAAAGATTACTAATTCATGTTCAAAGAAATCAGCATCCAATATTCAAAGTCGAAAGTCAAAACAAATATATTCGAAATATATGGAATCGATCCCTAAAAAAACCCAATCATCATCGACAATTATACTGGTCGAGTTCAAAGTAGGAAAATGAACTCAAATTAGAAAAGTCATACAAAAGCTCAGATCGAAGAATGCTTGATCATTGAAGCCATCAAAACAAGCAACGATCAACAATTGGAGCAATGGAGAGAGGAAATCATCGTGAAAACAAAGCTATCATTCAATTGAACGAAGATTGGCTTCAAAATTGAAAACCTAATTTGAGAATGAAGAGGAAAGAGGAAGCAACCTGAACGAATAAGGATACAAGCATAGAAATTATCATTCTATTATTTTAATTGGGCCTCACATTTTAAATTAGTTTCGGCTATGTGTTTTAGGGTTTTATATTCATCTTAATTTGTAATTGTTTTTGAATTTACTTTATTTTTAACTAGGATCGAACTACGGGATATAGTTCAAGAAATTCTTGACTCAAGGATAGAGTTTATATAGGATTTTGAGCTTATGGTTAGAACACTCTGTTAAGCAATAGTCGTAAGTTTACAAGGTCTGCAAGCAATCGATTGTTTAATCTTTGTAGAAACCTTGGGGGCAGCAGTAGGTAAGTATTGCTGAAGCTGGATAAAATTTTATATTGCTTTTAATTTTCGTATTTACTCTATTATTATCTATACTACAATTTTTATTATTTTGTGAATTTATTATAAATCCTATTCACCTCACTTAAGAATTAATTCGATTCTACAACTGGGATCAAAGCAAGTTTACTAGTAAAAATGTCTAGTCCTAGTTATAGATTTAGAGAGAGTCAATCCAGTGTTCTCCACCTATTTTTGATGGAATAGATTTTCTGATTTAGAAATCAAAAATGGAATTTTATTTAAACTCTGTCAATTATAAGTATTGGGATATTATTGAAAATGGGTGGGATATGGTAGATAGGAAAAATATCTTGATGAACGCTTTTGTTATGAATATTCTCCACTCTCTAATTATAGAGCTAGATTTAACCATATCTCTAATTTTTTAGCTAAACAGGAAATTTGGAATTTTATCGATGTAATATACGATAGAAAAGTCAACAACAGTGAGAAACTCCCTAAAAATTGACTCAATTGACGAATTGTATTTGACAGTATTTACAAAAGATTATTTGGACAATGATAGTAAAGAAGGCGGTGACAAAGAAGCAACAGATGATGAGATAAGTGATTTTTCATTCAAAGATTTAGTTCCTCTGTGTCCAAAATTAAATACAACTATCGATGAACTTAAGATGAAAAATAACAAGTTGAAAAGTGAAAAGGCTAAACTACATTCGAAAAATGATGAATTGGAAAATGACCTTAAAACATTAAGAAAATAGAAAATTCCAATTGCAAAAATTATTTACATTACGAAATTTTTTTGCTCGTTTTCATAGAAATTTTCAAAAGCTAGAAATGGTACTTTTGATTTTGGTAAAAAATGAAACTGATTTGATTTGCAAAAATAATATTTTACAAAAGGAGTTGAAAAGTTTTGAGAAGTCGGAAAATTTCAAATGTGCAATTTTTAAGGGGAACTAGATGATGTCGAAGAAAATTACAAAACCCTTGAAAACAAAAAAACATGGTTTTGAAAAATTAAAAAAGTGAAATTACTCGAATAGCTCATGAATTTCAAAATGCGATTGACAAAATCATGGATTTTGAAATTTTTGAAAACGCAAACTTTTTTAAACCGAGATGATTGAAATGAGACCAGAATAAGGGAGTTCGAAAATGAAAATATGGCCTTAAAAAGTAATGATGTTGAAGGAAGACAAAATGCTATTAGTCGTTGTTCAAAGTTAATAAATAGAAATAAACTTTAAAAATCCAATGTTAATGAAATCGAGTTGATTATTCGAAAATTTTCAAAAGGATAAAAAGTATTAAATATGTTATTAGGAATCAAATCTTTGCAAATAAGATATGGGAACTTGGATTCGGAAAGGTGTCAATACATAAACAAATAACTAGTAACACTAGGGAAAGAAGTGTGATGCCCAAACGCATAAAATGTAGCAATATAGGAGATAGTGATAATAATTTTCGAAATAAAAATGACCACAAAACCATTAGACAAATCGGGATTCCAAAAGATACAAATGTAAATATCCGAAACATCAAACAAATTTTTGGGTTCCCAAGCATACAGTTGTTAAAATAAACAGTTTTTCATTTAACCAAATTTGGGTACCAAAGATTTCGGCTGAAAATAAAATTGGTCTTACAACCTTTGTTAGGCTACTCACTTCTTCTAAGATGTTGGTACAGAGATGGACTAAGGAACAACTATGATGAAGACAAATTTCGAGTTGTTGACGAGAAAAAATTCTAATGTTCCTTAACCTAGAAAAATGAGGTGGAAATCAACATACTTTGAAGAAAAATGGTGAACTGGAATATAACTCTGAAGGTAAATAAAGGTATGATCCCCAAACCCCATTTTGCTTGTTAATTCTATTTTTGTTGACACTACTATAGTACAAGTGTCGTATCTTGAACTCCTTAACTTTGATTTGAAAAATTCAAGATGTTCTGAAAAATAGATTGAAACTTTTATAAGTATTATATTCTATGTTTTTCTAGACTCAAATCTTGAACAATTGAAAAACTTCAAATTATTCATAATATTGTTTGGAAACAGTTTCAGAACTTCTTACACAGCTGTAGTAATTCGATCATAACTTGAACAATTTCACTCCAAATTTTGAAATTCTGGAAGTTCTGAAAAGCTAAATGATAGCACACATTTACTGTTTTGATTTTTTACTGATTCATTTTTAAAATCATGAAAAACAACAATCATCTTAGTACATTACTTGAAAAATATCTCTGATTTATGCAAACAAGTTGTAGTATTTCAGATATGACCTTTGAGCTATTCATTGTCTTGACTTGAAACTAATTTTGATGAGTAGCAATTTTAAATATCAAAAAAATTCATGTTTTGAGCTGAGTCAAACTATGGACTCAAAAATTTCAAATAGTGGTTTCAAATGGACTGATTTTTTTTTGGAAAAAAGGTACTTTATTAACAAACTAGAAAACATATACTTCTATTATATGCCTCATTAAAACCTTGCAATATCCCTAACCTAAATGGGTGCCCTGCCAAGAAAAAGAGTACATATCATGTTCATATATTAAAAATAAAATGGAAAGAGAAAAAATAAAACCAGGACCAAGTTGTCAGAAAGATGGAGGAGTAAATAAAGTGGAGCCACACTCAAAACCATCTAGATGAGCAAGCTTGGGGCTGTAAAAAAAACAATAAAGAAAAAAATAAAAAGACAAAAACAAGATGCCATGCGGGAAGATTAAAGTCATAAGCATTAAATGACGGCATCAACAAACACAGTTTCATTTCACCGAAGCTATTAGAGAGAGAAACTAAATTCTCAAAACAAACTTAAGTTCCAGATCTGAAAATTATAGCTCCAATCGAAGATGAAAAATATGCCTAATAATCATACTCTGGAGGAAAAAGAAACTCGAACTCGCAACAGTGAGTACAACAACATCACCAATCTTAAAAGGGAAGACTACTGGAGTTGGGAACAGACATGATGTCGAAATAATCTGAGATAAGTCCAATATCTTTGCTTTTATTGGTAAAATCCACATTTTGTTGAAGTAAAAGTTTGTAGTCTTATATTATAAGTAATTTCCATACTTGGTTTCGCATTTCAAGACTTTTGAAAATATGATTGTTCCGTTCACACCAGATATGCCAAATCAGAGAAGTATATGCGATGTTGATGAAATGATTGTGTAGAACACTACTATTCTGATTTTGGCACATTGTCTCCATGATTTGGTTGATATAATATGTATTTTCGAAATTTATTTTAAACTTATTCTTAATTTCATTAATTAAATGCCTCGAATAGTTGCAGTTGAAGAATAAGTGGTCTCTATTTTCATCATGATTTTGACACGGAAGACGTGATAGATTAACACCAGGCTTTCATTTGTTAATCCGATCTTTAGATTCAATTTATTTAATTTTGCCAAAAGAGCACAAACGAACATTTTAGGAGCACATAATTTGTCCCATATTTTACTGGTCCAATTTATTTCTACATGTTTGTGTCTAACTTGGTTCTAAGCTAAGTTCATGGTGAACTGACCATTATTGTTAGGCATCCAGAACCAAATCATGCGGCCTATGATTGAGAATTTTGATGTTATGAATTGTTTGATGCATTTGTATAGGAATACCATCAAAATGAGTCTTCCATTTGTTGTATGTTATTAGTGATGAGACTTTCCTATTATAACTACTAGCATTTGTCATGGAACTCCATTCTAATGAGTCCACTACAGAGTAACCATTTAACCATGGTTCAAACCAAGCATTAGTATTAACACCAGTAGATATTATTCTATCAATTAATCCTATACACCATTTTCTAGCTTGAAGTAAAGGTTTCTAAGTAGGAAATGAATTATTATCCATTGCAATTTTCTAGAAGTTTTATTATGGTAGTATTTATTATTCATCCACTTAGACCATAAAGTGTCACCCTGAATGAATTTTCATAACAGTTTGATAGCAATAGCTTTAGAAATATCATCAATTTTCCTGATACCAAGACCACCCTTATTTTTAGCTTTGCAAACATCATCCCAGCACAACTTATGAGATTTACACTTCCATATAAATTGGAATAAATAGAGTTAATTCTCTAAATGAAAGAAGTAGGAAACTGTGAAAATTGCATCCAAAATTGAATCGTTAGATGAATCACAGTTTTAACTAGTTCTATTCCACCACTAATATTGAGCGATTTACTATTCCAATGGTTGAATTTCTTGTTAATTTTGTCAATTTAGTATCCAAAATCTCTTGCTTTAAGTTGATTGCTTGATAGTGGGATGCCTAAATAGACCATAGGAAGTTGACCAGTATAGATGTTAAGCATGTCTGCAATTTGCTATTTGTTAACTGCTCATTTACTAAAAAACAAAGTAGATTGTTTTCATTTGGATCCAGTCTAGTTCACTTTTTCAGCACTTGAAATGTCTTTTGTATACTCTTAGCATTTTTGATGGTTGCCTTTGCCATAATTAAAATGTCATCCGTATATAATAAATGAGTGATCATAGGCTCAATTTTGTATATGGGGTGATATTGCCTTTTAAAAATTCCACATCAAGATTAATAGTGGGAAATTCCATAGCTATGGAAAATAAATAAGGTGAAAGAGGATCGCCTTGTCTTAATCCTTTTGTACTTTCTATAAATCCAATGGGGGAACCATCAATTAATACCGAAAACGAAGGGGTAGAAATACACTCATAAATTAGATCAGAAAAAGTCGGTGGAAAACCCATAAAAATCGGCATATGATGAATAAACCTATGATTACTTTTATCATAGGCTTCATGTAAATCAATTTTAAGGTAAAAATCATTGGAATTATTCCTATTCAATCCTCTAACCATTTCATATGCTAGTAAGGAATTATCAGCGATTATTCTCCCAAGAATGAAGGCATTTTGATTATATGAAATAAGATCGTTCATACAAACTTTCATTCGGTTACAAAGAAGGTTGGGAAATTTTTATAAGAGACATTGCATAGTGAATTGGTCTAAAATCAGTCATATTAACCACTTTAGATTTCTTTGGAATAAGGCAAATAAATGTATGGTTGATTTCTTTGGTGACTTTACCTGAAAGGAGAATGCCATTCATAGCATTAAGAATATCAAAACTAATTTAATTCCAATGAACCTTGTAGAATTTAGAATTAATGCCATCTGGCACAGGTTTGATGTTGTCATTAATCTGAAATATGGCATTATTTATTTCCTCTAGTTGAAATGGTTTGCATAAATTTGTCCTCGCTTGTTCAGTTAGGATCTTCTTGCAAATAATATCTGGAAATTGGTCTGTAGTATGTGATGAGTTAAATAGTGAAGAAAAATAATTAATTTCTTCACTTCCAAGTTTAAGTGATGTTGAAACCCAAGAACCATCTGTGTTAAGAATAAAATTACTCCTTCGTTTAGGTAGAATGTCAACCATTTTGGAGTAGAAAAAATTAGTAGGTTTGTCCCCTTAAATCAACCAGTTCATTTTCATTCTCTGTTCATTATCAGCAGCTATGTATCTCATCACTGATTGAATCTGGTCGTATTTAGTTGAATACTAATCAATCTAATTATTGTTCATAGGGTTATTTACCAAAAGTTGATATAAATTATTAGCTTCATTTTTCAATTGTTCAACCTTATTATACATATTATTTCTGCTTTTGCTCCAGGACTTTAAAGGAATTTTAGCAGCTTTTATCTTGCAAAGGAGGAGAAATAGAGGATTACCAGGAACAACAATCATCAGAGCATTCTGAAGAGTAGATTGATAATTTATGTGTAGGGGCCAGGAGTTGTTGTACTTGAAAGGTAATCTTTTCTTAATACTATTATGAGGTAAAATTATGACAAAAAATGGGAGTGTGGTCACTATATGAGTGGTTTCCAAAATTTATACCAAATTGAGAAAATTTATCCATCCATATCGAATTAACAAAAAACCAATCAGTTTTGCTATGTATAGAAAAGTGAAGACCTCCTTTCTATGTAAAAAATTCCCCGTAAAATCTGGTTTCGAAAGCTTTGCTGAGTAAATATGGTCAATAAAATTTTGAGCACCCGTAGAATTAGATAAACCAATATTAATTCTATCACTAGAAGATAGAATTGCATTAAAATCACCTGCCACAATCCAAGAAAGAACAATTTCCTAGACTGTTCATTGATATAGTTCCATAATTCCAGTCTGTTATCTTCATTTTTAAAAGCATAAATGGTGGTGCATAAGACACAAAGGCTATTCATATTATGTAATATATAAGAAATAAATTGGTCATTAGTGTGGAGAATGATGTTAGACCATTGAGAAGAGTCCCAAATAATGAGAGTTCCACTTTTAAGGTCATTTGAAATATTATGAGAGTGCTTCCAAATATTATTGACTCTATTCATAAATCTATCAATCTTATCAGTTGATAGTTTATTTTCTAATATACCAAAAAAAGAAAACTTTCTACTATTTATCATACTTAAAATCTCTAACTGTTTAGAGGAGGCACTGAGAGTTGAATGTTCCAAAATAGGAACTGCATCTATAAGGTGCTTTCTGTGTTGCTACTGTCACTAAGGGAAGTAGTAGCCCCTAAAATCTTAGGGCTTGTTTGGTTTCATTTTTTATTTTGTATTTTCCGTTTTCAACATTCATAACAAAATATGAGTATAGCGGAAGAAAATTTTAAAATTTTAGACCATTACGATGACGATGGAAGGACGACGAAGGGTATGAAGGGATGACGGAACAGATGGATTGTTTTTCATTCTTTTATTGTTTCTCAAACCACCAAAAACAAAATAAATTTGTTTCTCATTTTATATGTTGGCATCATTTTCGAAGTTGATTGTCTTTTCAAAATAGATGGATCGTATGCACGTTTTTTTGGACGGAAACGTAAAACTAAAAAGGGCAAGCCAAACAAGGCCTTAGCTTTTTTTGGTTTTTTGTTTTTACCTTTTAGCTGATTTACCAAACTGGCCTACGTAGTATTCTCAACAACATCCAATGACATGGAGGCCGTAACTCAAAGGAACTTCCTCGATTCTGGTCTTGCGAGTAGCTCTAGTTCTAGTAGTAGTTATATTTTCAAAGTTAACCTCTTAAGTAGAAGAACAAGGATTAGGATCCAGAGTCGCAATGGCTATCTCAGCAGCTTCAGTGTTATTTATGTAATTTTAAATATTCACTACTTGTATTTCTATGTTTTGATTTGAATATTGAGAATTGTGATTTAAGTTTGAATAAGCAATCAGATCTAACAACTCTGACTGGACATTATAATCTTCATGTATATGTTTTCCTGCAAGCGACACATTTATATCAGCGTGTAGTTCTTAATTATGAAGTAGTATCTGATCTAGACTGACTAATTGCAAAATAGAGTCTTCGAGATTAGGATTATCCATCTCTTTGTTCTCACTTTGACCAATTGTATCAATGTACATTTCTGAATTATCAATTGCTTGATTCTGTTGAGAAGGTATCTATTTGTTCCCACTTCAAACATTTATATCAATATTCATTGTCGAATTGTCAGAAGCTTGATTCTGTTGAGAAGTTTTAAGTCTCCAAACCTTTCGGAATTGACATAAAGTTTCATTGTGATCAAAACTGGAACACTTCAGACAAACCGATGGCTTTCATTCATATGTCACATCTTACCAACTAGTTTCATCTTTCTCAGAAAGGATAGGAATTTTATTTGAGAATTCAAAAGAATTATTAATTTCAGTTGAACTCTAGCATATACTATTTTAATTATACCTTCCGTGAATTTGTCCAATTTAATGGGGGATCTAAGAACTGAAGCAACGTGACTAATTCCTTCTTCAGTCCAATAATCAAGAGGTGAATTATGAAAGTGAACCCAAATCGAAATGGAGTTTAGAAGATCTTTATTAAGTTGCATACCGAGGGACCACCTTTTCATCATCATCAGCTTTTTGTTGTAGTAGTATGGACCACCTTCCAAGATTCTATCACAATCTTTTTTGCTGTTAAATTCAATAACGTAAAAACCATTCTCCTTAGAGAAAATAGAAAAAAATCATTCTTTGGTTTCCATAATCTAATAATATAATCCTTGAAATAAGGATAATAAGGTTTAGGGCCAACAACGTAGATCACAAAAGCATTGTCCCATTGTTTCCTAGCATCTTGGACAACTTGTACCGACATTTTGGCACATTTCAACAAATCAAATTCACGGGGAGAGTAATATTTTAGAGGGACATAAACCGGAACGTTATTACCCTTGATAATTTCATTCCATGCTTGGCTCGATAAAGATGAGAAATTCCATTTGGAATCTAGATTTCTATTCTTTGGTTGTGTGGGACGGTTAAAGTTATTGATGGTTTGACTAGAATTGTGATTGACAGTCTACTGAGGCGGAGGGAAAAAATTCTTATGCTGAACATTTGCGGAAGCTTATTTTGGTAGGGTTTTTTGTTGCATAGTATTAGTTTGGAGTTTCTATCTTCTTGATCTGACTTATGTGAATTCATTATCGATCTCTATTGGGGAGGGAGACGGCTCTAAAGGTAAGAATCCAGGATGGTGACCAGTGGCTATAGGAGGCGGATCTGGAGGAGATTTTCGGATCGAGGTTGCCACTCATACTGTGGCGTGTGAGGAGGAAGGCATAAACAGGGGAAAGGCACTGTCAATGATTAGGGGAAACTAGCAGCTGGAGAAAAAACGGCTAAGGTTTGCACGATTCTAGTTCGCAATTGGTTTGGTACGACAATTAACATTCATTGCTTTCAATGATGACTAAAAAATCAATGGATAGAGAATTTTTCCAATGTGTGCCTTTGCTCTACATAAATTTTTTTGCCTTTGTTTGACGTAAATAGCTTTGCTGAATTTTTTTGAACTAAATCGAGTGATAATGAGGAGTACACGGTCACTCTAAAGTGGAATTTGTGTCTAATAAGTAAAATATTATGATTTTTGTTTGATTGATTGGAATTTGCAATATATATCTCCCTCTATATGGTTTATACTTTTGATCAAAATTCATCACCACGTCAATTATTATTATTTTAATGATAACAAAAGGGGGAGAGGTTAAGATTTTGGTGGTTAAGTAATAACCTTACTAATCGTTAAGAGCTGGTTTTTGTTTTATTTGTTTTGAACAATTTTTTTTAGCTTTTTTTTATTTTGGCATCAAATTTTCATTGCTTGCATCTGTATAGGGAGAGTCCAGTTGTAAGGGGAGTATATAAATAGGGGGTGCTTGAACATAACTCGTCAAACATATTTTTTATCATAAAAACTTAATATATGTTTGTTATAATCAAAATGGGAAGATTGTAGAATATAGCAGTTTATGATTTTTGTTTGACGATAATACATACACATACATACATATATAAAAGTGCTTGATACAAATGTAATAGATATAAGTAAACAAAAGAAAAATTTTATTTTAACAAATAGCTTATTTCAATACAATTTCAATAGTGCACACAGTTAAAGTAATAGCTTCCATAATAATTTAAGTACAATATTCATATATAACAATATTTTATACTTTCATATAAAACACTATATTTCCACTGTCATATACAACACACTTTCAAATATAATTACTTCTAACCTTACACACTCGAATGTGATTTGTTATCCTCTTGCTCTAATTGTCTTTTCTATGATCGTTTGCTTTGTATGTCAAATAACAACGCGGTAAAAAGCAAAAAGAAACAAATTTAAATAGAAAAAATATAAATATTTTTGAACTCAACATTGCCTCAGTCTATTGGTTTAGTTCTTTTCATATTTTGAAATAAGCACCAAAATTATCAATAATGTACGGGAGTAAAGTACAATATGCACAGTGTGTCACTGTACAGCCCATAAGGCCGAGCACATATACAAAACACATTTGCACCAATTCAATTTCAAGCGCAAGTGCAAGGTCAAGCTCAATGGCTCAACACAAGTGCACAAGTAAAATATAACATAAAAAAGATGCGACCAAGTCAGGCACAAACATGTAGTTCAAAGGCAAATGCACAGAAGCAGCAATGCACAGGGTCAAGTACACAAGCTAATGCATAGAAAAATATACATAAAAGGAAGATCAGAGTGCAAGCAACATAAAGGATGTGCACAATTTTAGCAAGCTAAAAGTGCCTAGGAAAAATAAAGCGCATTCATAATTAGACCACGCGAAGTAACATAAGGCAAGCAGGAAAAACATAAACAAGTACTAAAGACAAGCAACACAGGCAAGTGTAACAAGGTACAACAAAGTAGTACATGTTTGCGCAAACAATGGGCAAACACCCCAAAGTCGTACGATTTAGTTGATTATATGTTGTTCTTAGCGATTTGGGTGATTTATGCGAATATGTAAAAAGCAGGGACTAAACTGTAAAAGACACACAGATTTATAGTGGTTCGGCCGGAACGTGTCTACATCCACTTTATATATTATTCTCCTTTTCTCTTCAGATTACAAGTACAAAGCTTTGCATACAAGTATATGAAAGTTGTTTGAAAGTTCCTTCCGTGCTTGAGCTCTCAAACTTGTCTCCCATTGTTGTACCCCTGCCCCTCTATTTATAGAGTGAGGCTGAGGGTAGGGGTCCTGGACGTATATAGCTGCTGGTGGACCTGGGCTGAAGCAATCTGGCCTGGCAATGTTGGTTCGGCAACACCTTGGTTCGGCAGTGAGTGGTATGTTGTTTGGACCAGTGGTAGGTTGGGAGTGAACTTGGTTCGGCGGTAGGTTGGACCGGTAGTAGCATGGAGATGGAGAACTTGGTTCGGCGGTAGGTTGAACCGGTAGTAGCATGGAGATGGAGCTGGACCGGTAGTAGCATGGTTCGGTGGAGGCTGGTTCGGTGTGGGTTTGGACCGGTGGAGCTTGGTCCGGTACCGAATGGTTCGGTGTTGAAGGTGTGCGCTTACTTCGTTTTACCGAATGAGCTTAAATGAGATGGTTCGGTGGAAGCCGAATGAACACTTGTATGCCTTATTCTGAGGATGCCGAATGAACACTTGTATTGTTTCACCGAATGAACTTTTATATTTGAACCTTGAGTGAAATCCTAGACTTATATACGCTTGCTGGCTGCTTCTTCTTGGTTCGGTCGTGGTGGAAACGCACCTAACACTGATATTCCGGTTTTGACCAAAAATGGGATAACACTTTGCCCCCCAAAACATGCCTTGCGGTAGGAAGGCGTGTTTTGTAATGCCATAAGCTGGATGTTCATATCCTGTTGACAACCTGTGAAGAGCTTGATATTTTATATGGCCCCAAATGACGACCGTTCGGGGTCGAGCTATTTGGGATGAAGCGCGGCCGTTCATGGTCAAGCGTCTAACTTCAAATGACGACCATTTGTGATCGAGTCATTTGAAGTGAAGTGCGACCGTTCGCGGTCAAGGGTCTAAATCCATGCGACGATCGTTCGAGATCGAGTCATTTGCGGTGGAATGTGATCGTTCACGGTCAAGCGCTTTACTTCAAATGACGACCGTTCAGGATCGAGCCATTCGAGGTAAAGTGCGACCAAGCCCGGTCAGAGGGCGGACCTCAAATGGCGACCGTTCGCGATCAAGCCGCTTGGGGTGAAATGTGACCGTTCACGGCCGGTGCCGTTCACGGCAAAAGATGAAATGGGACCATTCGCGGTCAAGCGCCTTACTTCGGATGACGATCGTTCGAGATCGAGCCATTCGTGGTAAGGTGCGACTGTTGGCGGTCAGGAGGTGGACCTCAAATGGCGACCTTTCGCGATCGAGCCATTTGTGGCGAGATGAGTTGTGCCGTTCGAGGCGAGTTTGTGACTGTTCGAAGTCGAGTGCCGTTCGAGGCGAATTGTGACCGTTCGCGATCGGGTGCCGTTCGAGGTGAATTGTGACTGTTCGAAGTCGGGTGCCGTTCGAGGCGAATTGTGACCGTTCGCGATCGGGTGCCGTTCGAGGCAAATTGTGACTGTTCGAAGTCGGGTGCCGTTCGAGGCAAGTTGTGACCGTTCGAGGTCGGGTGCCGTTCGAGGCGAATTATGTGTGCCCAGGGGGGACTTAATATTATCAGTGCCGGAGTTATTGTTTGGGGGAGTTTCCGAATCAAAGACTTCGGCAGTTCGCTGCCATGCAAGAGGTGCTCGTGGACCGTTCGCGATCCACAGGCATACAAGTAATTTTTCCATGGAATTGTAAATGTTAAAGCAATAATCATATGAATCTTACAGCAGAAATGTCCAAACAGGAAGAATTTAAATGTTCAAATCAAAATCAAAGCAAAAAGCAGAATGAAGATGTCAAAGCGTAAACTCTTACTATAACGCGGCTGGTAGTCATTCAGAGCATGTCTATGGATCGTGCGCGATCGCTCACATGTGTAAATGATTTAACCGTGTTAGCGAGAGGTTTAGAACTTGTTCATCGTTATTTTAATCAAGCAATCAATGGATAATCAAACGGTGCCCCGGTCCAGGGTCACCTCTTGCCGATGTAGACGGTGGTCGCTCTAGCTCCACTACTGGAGTTCGCCTCCTCACATACTGAAGGAGCATACCGTTCCTGATATGCCCTTCCACCTCGTCCTTCAAATGCCTACAATCATTACTGTTATGACCGTTTAATTCATGGAATACACAAAACTTATCTGATTTTCTTTCGTCAGAGGTTGGATCCCTTCGCATTGGTCTACGATACGGAACATGCTCCTTGGTATCCTGATAAATTCGTTCCAGACTCTCATTCAGCTCAGTGTGAGTGGTGAATCGCGGCTCCCTCCGTTGCCGCTTTGTCCTGTCATCATTATCCTCAGCCTTTCTCTTTCCTTTGCTAGTCTCCGCACCCTTTCCAGGTGGGTTTCCGCTCTTGATTGCCTAAACGTCATCGTCTTCCTCTCTTTCTGCACTAGCATCTTCCAAACGCAGAAACTTTTCAGCCTCATGATAGAACTCTCCCAGATTCATAGGCGGGTCCTTGGTTAATGAATTCTTGAACTCTGTACTATCAGCTATTCCAGATACAGCCGCCATCATGACCATAGATGGATCTGGTCGGTCCACAGATGCTGCCGCCGCATTAAATCGCGTTAGAAAGCTCCTCAAAGTCTCTCCAGTTTTCTGCTTCAAGGTTGCCAAAGTCATCACATTCTTGGGTCTCGCAATATGAACCCTGAATTGCCTCATGAATCTCTCAGTTAAATCTGCCCACATTCCTATGGAGCCCCTCTCCAGTTGCCTAAACCATAACGCTGCAATGTCCGTCAAATACAGTGGAAAGCACCGGGCCATGATCTCCTGTGATGCCCCCAACACTTCCATGTGCCTCATATACTTAGTAAGATGGACCGCAGGGTCTGTCCTCCCATCGTACATCTCTACTGATGGTAGCTTGAATTCTGGTGGGTTCCTAGCCATCCTAATTGCAGAAGAAAAAGGACTCCTGTTTACATCTTCCAATTCTTTGTTTATCAAACCGCCCCTCATAGCTCTTCTAACCATCTCCGCCAATCTGTCATCGTCTCCGAGATGCAATCTTCGTTCATCACTTTCAATCTGCCCCCCGAGTTCACGAGGGAACTCTGGGATCTGCCCCCTTGACTGAGCGTTCACTCCTCTATTGCCACCAAGTTGTTCGGATGCCCCCGTCTCTCTTCCCGGGATCAGATTAACATGCTCTGCGTGTGTGCGCCCTAGCTCTGGTGCTACGCCAGATTGCCCTGCTCCGTTCTGAACTCCAGTTTCTCCTTGGTTTTGTGCTCGAAGTTGCCCAATTTGCTGAAGCAAGTTCTGGATCATCTCTTCTTGTCTTCTCATCATAGCCTCCATCTCATCCCTGGCGACGAAGGCTGAAGCTTGGTTTGCTCCTGAGGAAGCCTCTTGACTCCCTTCCTGTTGACTCTGCTCTGGCCTTGGCCTTCTGCTTGATTGTCTCGCCATGACTCTTCCAATCTGAATCTCTAAACTCTCAAATTCAACTTCTAAGCGGTAGGTCCTTGAGTTCAATTCTCGGTGAAAGCACCAAAATGTTTGCGCAAAAAATGGGCAAACACCCCAAAGTCGTACGATTTAGTTGATTATATGTTGTTCTTAGCGATTTGGGTGATTTATGTGAATATGTAAAAAGCAGGGACTAAACTGTAAAAGACACACAGATTTATAGTGGTTCGGCCAGAAAGTGCCTACGTCCACTTTATATATTATTCTACTTTTCTCTTCAGATTACAAGTACAAAGCTTTGCATACAAGTATATGAAAGTTGTTTGAAAGTTCCTTCCGTGCTTGAGCTCTCAAACTTGTCTCCCATTGTTGTACCACTGCCCCTCTATTTATAGAGTGAGGCTGAGGGTAGTGGTCCTGTGCGTATATAGCTGCTGGTGGACCTGGGCTGAAGCAATCTGGCCTGGCAATGTTGGTTCGGCAACACCTTGGTTCGACAGTGAGTGGTATGTTGTTTGGACCGGTGGTAGGTTGGGAGTGAACTTGGTTCGGCGGTAGGTTGGACCGGTAGTAGCATGGAGATGGAGAACTTGGTTCGGCGGTAGGTTGAACCGGTAGTAGCATGGAGATGGAGCTGGACCGGTAGTAGCATGGTTCGGTGGAGGCTGGTTCGGTGTGGGTTTGGACCGGTGGAGCTTGGTCCGGTACCGAATGGTTCGGTGTTGAAGGTGTGTGCTTACTTCGTTTTACCGAATGAGCTTAAATGAGATGGTTCGGTGGAAGCCGAATGAACACTTGTATGCCTTATTCTGAGGATGCCGAATGAACACTTGTATTCTTTCACCGAATGAACTTTTATATTTGAACCTTGAGTGAAATCCTAGACTTATATACGCTTGCTGGCTGCTTCTTCTTGGTTCGATCGTGGTGGAAACGCACCCAACACTGATATTCCGGTTTTGACCAAAAATGGGATAACATTACGCAAAGGTGAAACCCAGACATCGAGAAGAAGCATATGAGTGTGACAACACAAGCCGAGAATAGGTGAAAACAAGAAGGTGGATTTCATGTGCACAACAACAAGAGGAAATGCACACAAGGACAATAAACATCACACTGATAGCACATTAACATCAAGTTCAGTCAGATTTTCACATAAAACACTCAAAAAAAAGACCGTGCAATCCTAAAACCATCATCTCAACAAGAGAAGATCAATGATTAGAGCATCAAAACTTCACAGCATACTTGATATATCTCCGTAGTACAACAAATTCTAGCCATCGTAGTTTTGCACCAACATCAAAAATTAAAGATGAACTAGAAGTCGGACTTTTTAAAAATACATATAGTCAAGAATAAATTCAAATTCAAAGTCGAATACAATCAAAAGGGAGAAATCTTGCATGTTGACGATGTCAAAGCCAAAGTCAAAATAATTTTGAAATATGTCAGAAGAAGAACAAGTCAGAGATCACAAATTCACATGTAAAAAATCAACAACTAAAATCAAAGTTGAACTATTCAAAGCCGAAAATGAAAACAAATTTATTCAAAATATATGAAATTGATCACTGTAATGACCCCATCATCATTGACAATTAAACAGGCCGAGTTCAAAGTAGAAAAATAAACTCAAATTAGAAAATTCATACCAAAGCTCAGATCAAAGAATACTTGACTATCGAAGCCATCAAAATAGTGAAACATCGATCGACAATTGGAGCAATCAACGGAAAAAGCATCACATAAGCAAAGCTATCGATCAATGGAGAGACGAGGCATAATTTCATAAATTGTGAAGTTGGCTTCAAAATTAAAACCGTAATTTGGGAACAAAGTGGAAGAGTAAGCAACTTGAATGAAGAAGGATACGAGCATAAAAATTATCATCTTGTTATTTTAATTGGGCCGCACTTTTAATTTAGTTTGGACCGTGTGTTTTAGGGTTTCATATTCATTTTAAATTTTAATTTGTTTTTGAATTTACTTTATAAAACTCTAGTTTTAACTAGGATCGAAATAGAGGGAGTAGTTCGGGAAATTCTTGACTCGGGCATAGAGTTTAGACAGGATTTTGAGCCTAGCTTTAAATCAATTAGGTATGCGATAGTCGCAAGCTTACAAGGTCTGTAAGTAGTGGATTGTTTAATCTTAGAAGAAACCTTAGAGGTAGCAATAGGCAAGCATTGACGAAGCTGGGTAAAATTGTGTATTTCTTTTAATTTCCGCATATTTTTTTATAAATCTGCAATCTATGAATTTATTATAAATCCTAATCAACCCCCCTTTAGGGTTAGTTTGATCCTACGCTATAGGTCGCTATACCCATGGCTAAATCAATGATACCCTTAACGTAACTCGAGAAATAAAATATCATTTTAAGTCATGTTGTAACAAGAAATAAAATATTATTTTTTTTGAAACATATATGGCTGAAGTAAAATCCATCACATTTAGGTCATTTTCCCTCTTTGATTTTCAATAAGCGACCTCTTTCCCTCTTTATTTTTATGAAGCACATCCTTTTTGTCAAACTTCGGTATACGTGTTAATTGTTCGCCAGATTCCAAAATACAAAGGCTAACCCTAAATCGCCAAATTCATTTTCATTTCCTCTTATTCACAGAACCCTAGTCTTTATGTCTCACACCACCCCTTCGCACTACACCCAAAGCTACATCACAACCCATCATTGCACTGCGCCCAAGCCATTCCATTCTCAAGTCGAAGCCACATCGCCACTCCAAGCCATGTCGCAATCCTTTCATGTCATATAGCTTCAAAAATCTTTTTTCCCTAGTTTCTAGTTTTACGCATACGACAACATATGCTAGTATATGTATTAGTAACATTCAAATTAATATGCTACAAATTTTAAAAAGAAATTAATGACCTACAAGGAATTAGGAGTATGCTACAAATTATTACGGTTTATTTTCTCTTTAAACATATGCATACGAAGCAACCAACTTTTAATGTTTTCTCTTTTATGTTTTTATATATATGCCAAGCCCAACACCATACTTGCATTATTAAAGTCGGAATGCCATGATCTAACCTATAACATGGTTAATAATCACATTCAGGTATATGTTATATGTTATGTAGGTTAAATTGATTTCAGAAGACAATAAAAATATAATAAAGAAAAAATATTTAATCTTCTATGATCATATATGGGTTTAGATATTACATGTTTAAGAAACTATTTATTATGGTTTTCCATGCATCAACACAATATTTCATGTATAAAAGAATGCAGAAAGAAAAGGGTAAACAATAAGCATATGATAAAAAATGTTCATTAATCACACATGTATTTAGTCAAGTCATTAGTTCACCTTCAAATATTACAACCAAATCTAATGGTTATAATATTTGGCAATGTTGTCCTCCCCATCCTCTAAAAAGGACAAAACAGCCATGGACTACAGAAAGAGAAGCTATATTCAATGAAGCAGTGGAAAAATTGGGTGGCCTTGAAAGTATGATTTTATTATTTAAATAGTCGAAGTAGTCAATATGTATTCTTTGATTTAGTTTGCATAAATGCATGAAATACATTTTAACACATAATTTTAGCATTATGCAGAGGCCACATCTATACCAATAAATATATAAACATTGATGAAGGTTCTTGGCCTAAAATATGAGCAAGCTCAATGTCATTTGTAGGAAGTTAGAAAGAACTTAAGTCATCAGAATCAATAGATGAGAGTGATGATGGATCTCGATCAACGTTATAAGTTCCAAAAACTATCGTCATTATATGTAATTCTAACATTAAAATTAATATATGAACTCACATTCGCATAAGGTGAAGAACTTGATATCATCTAAATTGACCTAAGAAAAAATCTTCTATTTCATCTGGAAATGGCCCTAAACTTTTTTTATTAGTAGTAATTTTCAAAAACTTTAACACCTCATGCTTCAACTTCATCAACTTTGTTATTGATTTTGACTATACTCTTGCCATCCTTATTATTACAAAAAATCCAACACATCTACTATAAATATTGAAGCTAGAATCTTTGTCATTTAAGTTGGAGTCTTAGTGATGATGTAATTAAGCTACTTTATTTGACTTTGTTTTACAACTGGATATTTCAGTTTAGGGTGGATTTGCATACTCATCTATTAGTATATATGATAAATTTTTAGATATGGTACAAAAATATATACATTTTTAAGTATTAACCACTATATATTTTTTCCTTCTTTCAATAGATGAGATTTTTTTGAGGAAAATGCATGAATAAACCTCTTTGAGTAGGAGAGTATCCATGTAATTTTTTTTACACTCGAACCAAGAGCTACCAACAAGCCTGGCAGGTGACACTTTTCCATGTTCTTAAAATTAAAATAGAAATAAAAAACCCTTCTATCAACTAAAAGATTACATTGCATGAAAAAGGAAAAAAAAAGAAATTAGCAGCAACGAAATTCGAAGGCAACATTAGAGATGACTGTCGATGAGAGATAAGCCTTAGACCGTCCCCTTATAAGGAGGGAAAAATATGGATAAAAGCCCAATAAAGATGCAAAAGACCCAACAACATTGTTATCTCGCCTTTTGGCAAGCCGTGACACTAAGAACTCGACTAGAAACCAAGGACAATTCGTCCCGAAGATCGGTCATACATGGGTTCACTATAGATACTGGCGAATTTTGTCCAAGTTCAGATCGAGCTACAATTGACAAGACATGATAGACAAGGATATGAGAGCCAATGTTCCAAATTTCAAGTCAATTGGAGTTCGTATGCTCAAGATGTGGATCGATAAAAATCAAGAGAGAGAGCATCAGTTCGTATCCATCAATGACTGATCTACTTCATATCCATCATATTTATCCCATTTCATATCCATCATATTTATTCCACTTTGTATCCATCATTTTTGCTCCACTTCGTATCCATCAAATGAAGGTAGTTCGTATCGGTTCCCCAAACGATCGATACGAAGTAGCACCTAAAAGCATCGATACGAAGTAAGATGCAATCCATCCATATGAAGCAGCTACACATAATTGATACGAAGCAGTCACTAAATCATCGATACAAAGTAGTGCACGGAGCATCGATACGAAAGGAGTTGCCCAGACGGATACGAATCGTATTGATATGAGTTCGACAGCACATTGAAAACCCAAACTCGCATCGATCATAACTCGAGATCTACAAGTCCAAATGCCACCAAATTTTTACAAGAGCTTGCCTACAACGTCAAGAATGTACTAAATCAATTTCAGCCAAAAAGGATCAATTCTTGATTGATACGAATTCCATTCGTATCGCTCCTAAATCGAGTCGAAATCACCTGAACTCGATCCCGTGGGCCCATCCACGTGAGAGAAGAAGTCCTCCAAGATCTGGGCGAGATATTTTCAGCCTACGCCAATAATAGTAGCCATATGCATCTAGAAAAAGGAGTTTTGGGATGCTTCTACACCGTTACCCTGTTGAAACTCCATTGTAACTTGAGTACTAGCTATTATATCAGTGTAATTCAGTTGAGAATCATGAATAAACTACAATCTCTTCAAAGTGGATGTAGGCTACAATGCTAAACCACTATAAAGGCTTGTCTTCTTCTATTTGTGCATGCTTTTTATTGGTGTGATTGTTAGATTAGCCTTATTTTCCCTACAATTTTTGCATTCTAATCTCTTCAATTACATCCGGTGAGTGTTGTGCCCAATTTTGGTACAAACACTTTGGTGCTTTCATTGAGAAGACCCTGCTTTTCTCCTGCTCTGTGGATCTACTACCGACGTTGGATTGCAAAAATCTAAGGAGAAGATCCAGATCTATTGTTTAGTGGTTCCTTCTATCTATTCAGACTGCTCAAGATCTAAAAGGAACTACATTCAGCATGAGTTTCATATCCATATTTTCGTATTCAGAAAATATGATGATTTTCGTATCCATATTTTCGTATCCAGAAATTATGAAGATTTTCGTATCCATATTTTCATATCTAGGAAAATAAGATGATTTTAGTATCCATATTTTCGTATCCATAAAATATGATGATTTTCATATCCATAAAATATGATGATTTTCGAAACCATATTTTCGTATCCATGAAAATATCATGATTTTCGTATCCATATTTTCGTATCGATCCAGCTGGGTCCAATTCGTATCGATCCTCGTATAAACTTCGTACCGATCCAGCTGCGTCCAATATGTATCGATACATGAATACACTTTGTATCGATCAACTGGGTCCAATTTGTATCAGTCCTCGGATACACTTCATACCGATCAAAATGTGTCCAATTTGTATCAATACTCGAATACACTTTGTATCGATCCAGCTACGTCCAATTTGTTTGGATCTTCGGATACACTTCGTACCGATCCAGCTGCGTCCAATTCATATCGATACTCGAATACACTTCGTATCGATCCAGCTGCATCTAGTTCGTATCGATCATCTGATACCACTTCGTATCGATCCAATTGTGTGCATTTCATATCGATCCTCAAACACCTCTTCGTATCGATCCAGCTATGTGCATTTTATATCGATCCTAAGATACCATATTGTATCGATTCAGTTGTGTGCCTTTCATATTGATCCAGGTGTCCACTTTTCGGATCGCTCAATTTCACCAACATTTGTATCGTTCAAACATTGTTGAGAACGATATGAAATTTCAAAAACAAATTATATTTTCGAGTATGATCCACATTTATGAGTCGTGAGCGAATTCAAGGCTCAACTTAGTGAAGGAACATTCCATCCATGTTCTTGATAGTTCCATGACTGAACGGGACATAGGGGATTACAGTAGCTAATGCTGAATTGCAATCAAGGGATGGGTAAAGAAGTACTACTCACCCGTGCACCCATATGCTGGAGAACCTAGCTAATATGCCAAGAACTAGAGTTGGTTAATATATCATGCTTCTAAGGTGGGCTGCAAATTCCCCTAATTGACCAGGTTTTAAACTCTTGAATTGACAACTATGGTACGATGGCTAATATGACGACTGCCCTACACTATCTACTCTGCCAACTCAAAGCATAGCTGGTTACCAATGAACCATCTTCAAATGCATGCATCTTAATCATACCATGTCCATATGACTAAAAGCATGGCATACAACCTCAGGACTTCCTTAATACCCTATATAGGTCTCTTATCTGGATGAAAGTTTGGGACAATCACCAATCTATTAGCCCATCTTACCCAACTCGTCGTCCAATCGGCATTACCAACCACTCAAACATTAGACAATCATGCATGCATCATTCACCAGTATTACAAGACCCCATATCCATAAAATGGACCTAATCATAATGACGATTGGAGAATCTTCCCCAGTCGAGACCAATTCATTGAAAACCATCCTACCTACAGAATTTCCAATGAAAATTATACATGTTGACTATGTCAATATACTATGGAAATACAACCCTTGACACTGCCTCATAAAATGAGAAAGGCGCATGGATTCCACCAAGAGTGATGAATGCCATCTAACGCAGATGTCTTCCCTCATTCCTCAAATAAGACGTCAATCATTGTTAGACTTACTAGTTCAATTTCTCATATCGCTGAAGGGAATAAAGTAGCTAACCGCCAACAAATTGATCAAAGTCCACAGCCAGCTGCTGCCAATACCCATGAATGGATTCATCACAAGAGCTTATTTCTAGACTTTGATAAGAGAATTGGTGGATAGCCGTTAACAACTACACCAACATATCCAGGCCAATATTGAGTTGATGAACCAGCTGAAGGATCAACATGGCGAGATAAGGAAGGAACCTACTCCATAATCTAGATCAAAAAATCCTCGTCGTTAGATAGCTACCATAGACACTAGCGCCATAAGGCTGCTTTGGAAAGGATAGCTCTGACAATATGGGCAAGACCCATAAAGAAAAGGGCAGGGAACCCTCGACCCCTATCGATCAAGGACTTTGATTAAACTTAACTACTTGCATTAGACTTCCAATTGAATAGGGCTAGACTGAAATGTAATAGCGAGCATACGACGCTGCTTCACTAATCAATGAGATTTGATCTAGTATCTTTTGAATTATTTCTATTTCAATTTCATTTATGTTGCGAAGTATGACCGACTTGAATTAAACTACTTGCAAATGGTGCAGGTAACCGAGTACTTAGGTTCGGTGCCAAACAGCCTCCATGGACTATGATCAAATCATTAAGTTATCATTATGACGAGCATGATTCGACCACTCATCCGCTACTGTATTCCCTTGATTGGGGGGCAAGGCATCAAAGCAAAAGACACCAAGAAGGTTAGTACCCTAGCACAAAGTGGATGCAACCGACCATCCACTCATCTGCCTATGCAATTTAATTGGAGATCAGAGAGAGACTTGGAGCGATATGTCCCAACAACGCACTCTCCGTCTCGTACTTGAAGCTTGCCAAAATACTTACGCTTCTTCTGATGCCCAGTATGATTAGAATCACACCAAGGGTGGACATGATGTGACCATCTATACATCAAATCTACATTAGACACTTGGGGTTATTTGAGAACAGAAGTTTAAAGTGGATGCGACTTGACTATTCACACTCCAGTTTGCATATGTGATTTGGCAAAACAATTATGCTTTAAACCGACTTCACTAGGGGCCAACCCTCAATTGAAATTCATCAACGACTGACCGGCTACTCACTAACCATCACGAGCCATCATTTCAACTCTCTTCCTTAGCTCAATCGAAAGAACAAAAAGTATAAAGTTGACGTGACTCGACTGTCTGCTCTCTAATTCTTGCACCTGACTTAAGGGTAAATACACAACTCAAAGTGGATGTAGTTCAACCATCCTCTCCTCTGCTCGAGCTCAAAGCTTCCTAGAACACTAATCTTACTCATTAGGCTTGGCAAAAGTGGAATCTAAATGAACATGGACACGATACAACCATCCATAAAATAAATCTCATCCTTCGTTGAGGGTAGATAAAGGGAAAGTAATCAGGATCCCACCGATCACTCGCTAAGTGGATCCCAAGCTCAAGGACAAGCCATCACAGTGCAGCCAAAAGGGATTGATACATGAAAATCCATTAACTAAGTCTAGCTCCCATATTACGAGCTAGAGAACAAACTTACGGACATGGGCTCGAGGAGGGTGATCCGTCCATCTAACAACTTCGTCCATGTGCAACCAAAGCTCGAGGAGGATGGATCTGTCCAACTAACGACCTCGCCTTTCATACTTACAAACGTGGGCTCAAGGAGGATGGATCCATCCATCTAATGACCTCGCCTTTCACACTTACAAACGTAGGCTCGAGGAGGGTGGATCCGTCCACCTAACAACTTCGCCCATGTTCAACCTAAGCCCGAGGAGGATGGATCCATACATCTAACGACCTCGCCTTTCATACTTACAAATGTGGGCTCAAGGAGGGTTTATCCGTGCACCTACCGACTTCGCCTATATTCAACCTATTCCTGAGGAGGATGGATCCATCCATCTAACGACCTTGCCTTTCAAATTTACAAGCTTGAGGAGGGTGGATCAATCCATCTAACGACTCTGCTTGCCTACTCATGGTGGATGTGATACAACCATCCACGTACCTGATCAACTTCTTGTTCCCAGAGTGTGAACGAAATCATAAAGCCTAAACAAATGTGACTGACCATCTATCGGCCAACTCTAGATTCCCACAGTGCGAACTGGAGTATAAACATTAACCGGAATGGGTGTGACAGACCACCCATCAACTAACTCTGGTTCTGAGAGCATGGACTGGAGTATAAACACCAAATGGGTGTGACTGACCAACCATCAACTAACTCCAGATTCCCAAAGCACGAACTGGAGTATAAACATCAACTAACTACAGATTCACAGAGTGCGAATAGGAGTATAAACATCAACTAACTCCACACTCCCAGAGTGCGAATAGGAGTATAGACATCAACCAACTCCAGATTCCTAGAGTGCAAACTGGAGTATAAACATCAACTAACTCTAAGTCCCCAGAGTGTGAAATGGAGTATAAACATCAACTAACTCTAAGTTTCTAGAGTGTGGACTGGAGTCAAACACCAAATGGGTGCGAATAAGCACCCATCAACTAACTTTGGTCCCGAAAGCACGGATTGGAGTATAAACACCAAATGGGTGTGACTGACCACCCATCAACCATCTCCAGTCCTCAATGCATGGTTTGGAATATAAATATCAAAAGGGATGCAATTCGACTGTCCGTCTATCAACTCTGATTCCTCAACAATTCTTGTAGTATAAGAAGTGGATGTGGTTCAATCGTCCGCTTTCCAACTCTCCCCTCACTTGGAGGCACACTTATCACAAAATTGGATGTGATCCGACCATCCAGCACTAAGAGGGCATGACAGGACCGTCCATGCATCAACTCTTGTCCTTGTCATGGGACCCATAATATAAATTTATAAGGATGCACTCTAATCCTACAAGAAAAAATTTCTTCCCTAATTCAACAGGGAGACGTAGATTCGCAAAACGAACCTAAATGAAGGTCCTATTCTATATGGATGTGACTACCCATCCTACCGCAAATGAACGTAACATGACCATTTATCCGCTAACTCTCTCCTATGATCTGACAGGTTATGCGTACAACATGGATGGATGCGACCCAACCACCCACCTATCAATTCCTTCCTACAATTCAGTGGGAGAAGCATCTAATTAAAGTTGTTGTAATGTAACTGATCACACTTTGACTTTTGCCCTAGACTGGAGGCAGAGGAATTAACCAAGAAAAATGCGATCCGACCATTCCTACATAAACTATTAGTCCACAGAGTGTGGACGGGGTATAAACATTAAATAGGTGTGACTAATGGCCCTTCAATTGACTCCGATACCCAGAGTGTGACTACGAGCATAGACAAATAAACGAATGTGATTCAACCATTCACTTACCAACTCCGACCTAAAGTCGATGGGAGGAGTATAAACTCACTACAGATGTAATTAGACTGTCCACAGACTCACTCTGCTAACCCAAGACTGGGGGCAGAGGCACAAATCACTGAGAGAAGAGAAAGGTGACTCGCTACATCTCCAGCTTATCGTCCTTTACTACTTAAGGCAACGATTACAAGGAGGACTTAATGCTAATCAATCAGAATGATTCCCGAAGTTATGGGCGGCCAATTATATCTTACCGTCGGATTGACTGAAAATATCGATCTGCACCTTTCATATCATACTATTGGATCGACAAGAAATGAGGTTCGAGCATTCTACATTGTGTTGTTGAATCAGCGGTCAATGTCAATCCTCTTCGACCACAAATCGATGTGACCCGAACGTCCATCGAATACCTTTGATCAACAGAGCATGGATAGAAGAATAAACCACAATTGAGTGTGACTTGACCATTCATCCTCCATCGCTTTCCTTGGATCTGTCAGGAAAAGCATGAGACCAGATGAGCATGACTTGACTGCATTTGAGCTAACTTTATCCTTAAATATGACGGGAGAACGTAAATCCTAACGGACATGGTTGGTCGCCCAACTCCAAAAGATTGCAATGTGACCATTCATTCATTGACTCTTACCATGATCCGAATAAAAGAGAAATTCAAAACAATGTGCAAAAACAAGTGCAACCTAAACGTTTGCACATTGTTTCTTGCCCTGGATTTGATAAGAAAGCATCAATCCTATATTGGATCTGACTGGACAATTCACTTTTCAGTTTCTACCCAAAGTATAGCAACATAAGTAGCGAAGTAAATGTCACTGACCGTTGAGAACTTAGCTCCCGTTTGAATGTCGACGAGGCAACGAAGTATTATACCTTGAGGAGAGAACTAGGACACAATGCAGGATAAGGCATGACTTAGCCTTCCATCAGTTAACTCGATCCTATGGTTCAGTGGGATAGAATGAAAAATTAAAGCGGACATTATCTACCTTGCCACTTATCGAGATATTCCCCAGACTTAGGCGCATGAGCAAGAAGATAAGATGAATGTGATTCAACCATTCATCATTCAACTCTGGTTCTTAAAGCTTGAACTATAGTATAAACACAGCTGGGACGAGACTCAACCGTCCGCGTAATGCATCCGCCAACCCAAGATTTGGGGGCAAAAGGGTGATTATCCAAGAGTTGACTGTGACACCTTGAGCCTATGACCCATACCTGATATTCATAACCATTCTAGGTTGTAGCCAAAAGGATGCCTAGAGATAAAATCATCGGATCAACACCCGGAATTATGGGAAACTGATCATCATTCTGACCCTTACAACGAGCTATGGATCATGAGTACATTGAATGGAAAGTGCATCACTCGGAAACATAGGTAGATTCAAACTCATAGATGAAACTAGCTATGCAATAGCATGCGATACAAGGCTAAACTATAATATGCCTTTGATTTAACATGCCTATAAGGCCAATCATAAACCATTGTAAATAAGCACATGAAGTGCCTACATTCCATCATGAGTACTAAAGATCAGATCACAATTCAACGCAATGATGATAAATGAGTTATCTGTTGCTTCAGGCGAATCTTGACGTAACGACCCAGAATTTCAGTCATTTGAAATTCGTATATTTAATTGATTTTAAATAGTCAAAAGTAAATTTTATAAGTCGAATAACTTATATTTCGAATACCTAGATTTAATTGGATAATTAAATTATTAATTTAATATTGTGAAAATAATTGATATTTGAATTTAAAGTGAATAAAATGATTTATAAAGTTGTACTAAACTCTATTTGAATTAGAATGATGTTAGAGAATTTTTGAAATCGAATTAAAAGTTGATTTGCAAAAATTGAATATTTTAATATTTAATTGACGAGTGAAAATAGTCATTTTTTAAAAAGTCTCGGATTTTGACGTAACCAGTTTCATCGGATCTATAATGTTATATTATTGTAAGATTTAAAATTTCGTGTCAATCGGATTTACGGTTTGTCCGAGCAAGCTAAAACACGTAAAAATTCGTTTAAGTGAATTTTAAATTTAAATAATTCAATTCGAAAACCTATCTTTCAAATACGATCGAATTGGATTTTGATATATATATTCCATTGCATTCAGAATAAGGGTAAAACATTATGAATGCCAGGCGGCACGTTTCTTTTGGAGTTCGGAAAAAATTCGGATGAATAGTTTCTAATAAATTTTCCATAAAAGGACTTGATTATCTTCGTTTTACACTAAACCCTAGTCTTCTAGGTTACAGCCGCTACTGAGAATTCTATGGCCGAAAACGTTTGAAAATTCATCCCTCCAATCTCCTCATCCATCCACCTTCATCGAAAACTTCCAACTAGAAAAATGTTAAGCCTCAAAAGATCTATATGATCAACGGTTATGATCTAAAAATATGTTACCAATCGTCGGCAATCTTCATTTGAACGGCCGAACTTCATGCTCGATTTTTGAGGCAACAGTGCAACAGAGTGCAACGTGGTCATAGCCAAAGGTGAGATGGAGCACGAGCTTCGAAACGGTGGTCTTCGATCGACCTAGAATTGATGGGAGGTGGTGCGAAAATTTGATAAGTAACGGCGGTCGATGGGTTCGTATGACCTGGGAAATTTTTTACGATGGGAAGAAGAAAACGATGAACGACCTGGATCTAAGCAAAGAAATTGAACGGCCTATAGTAGAAAAGATTTAAAATGATAAAAAAAATTGCATTGGGTTCGTATGGACGAACACTACGCGATGGAGCTGGTTTGGAGTTGATTGGAGCTAGTGTGAATTTTGGGTAAAATTAAACGGTCGTTTAATTTTATTCGGCATAAAACGCTGAAATCGCGACTACAATCAATACGAGTATAACTCACTCTTTCTGCCTCACTGATATTTTTATATAAGTGAGAATAAATATTATTTATGGTGTTTGATGATTGTTTGGATGATATATAATATATTGATTGGTATTTGGATATATACCTACCTAATGGAGTAGACGACCCTATATGTTCACGTGTACGAGCGGATGACCCTTTTGTAAGCACGTCTGCCTTGAAGCGGACATTGTACATATATTCTAATATGTATATTTGTTACAGGTGACAGGTTGGAGGGATCCAACTGGATTCCTCACCAGTATTGATTATTTATAGATATAGTTATTATTCTGTTATCATATGATATATGATGTTTTGGATGCCGTGATTGTTGTATTTAGTGTTATTGTAGCATTTGGCCTATTTTTGGAATTTTAAAAATGTTATAGTGATGATTTTCAAATTTAAAAGGATTTTAAAGTGATTTTGGAAATAAACATTTTATTGATTTTTGAATTGTAAAGGAATTGAATTTATTTTGAATGAATAAATATTATAATTTTTATGTTATAAAAATTATGATTTCTGTAAAATATAGTAAATTATGATTTTTGGAATATGAAATGAACTATTTTGTAAAATAGTTAAATGGAGATTTTTGAATTATTATAATAAACGGTATATATATAAGATTTATAAAATTGATATTTTATAAATCAAAGTGTTTGAATTATAAAGGAGTTTTATAAATGTTAAAATAAAGTTATAAATGGATTTTATAAGTGAATAAGATTTACGGATTGCGAAGTTATAAAATGAATGAGATTGTGAAATAAGACATTTATAAGCAATTGACTTAAAATTTGGATTCGTCATATAAATGAGATGTCAATGGAATTGGTAAATAAAATGGATTTACAAATTGAAGTTTTTATAAAATATAAATGTGATTTATAAACATTGTTTTATAAATCCGAAATCAATTTATTTTTATAAGTTAAATATGAAAGTTTATTAAAAGAGATATATTCACGATTTTGGCCAGTGGATAATCCTTTGATGAATTTATAGAAGAAATGAATTTGGTAATGAATTATATCCATGATTTTGGCCAGTGGATTATCTTTAATAAATTGCAGAAGTAATGAATGTGGTAAATGAAGTATAGTCACGATTTCGTACAAGTGAATAATCTTTTGTAACTAAATTAATGTTTTGAAAAGTGATATTATTAAAAAGAGTTAAATGGTTTAAAGATGTTTTAAAATGTGTTTAGTATCGAAACTATAGGTTTCAACATTTATTGTTGAAATAGACGTTTTCGAGAAATAAGGAAATGATGGACTATAACACTGTTATTATAGTAAATGATTTTCAAAAGGAAATATTTTTGTGTAGTATTGGGGTTTATATATCTATCCTATTTTCAAATCCCTATACTAGTGATTTTGGGTTGTCATAACGATGTTTTACGCAACATTCATTTTGACCTGAATAAATATGTTTAAAAGATTGTTTTCCTTAAAGAATAAAATATATACTTAATAGTGATTTTAGTATATATAATAATTTCTTAGTGTTGAAAATAAATTGAATTGTGAATTACTTATTATTAAATAAGTATTTGGAAATGTTTTCCAATGTTGAAATGATTTTGAAGGTATATTTTTTTAAAGATAATTTGAAGTGAATATTTGGCAAGTGATTTAATTAATAAAAGATTAATTAAAAGGGCCTAGTGATTGTTATGGTGCTGAATATTTGTTTGTTTGTTTTGATAGTTAGATAACCGACTATCAGACTTGGCCAAAATTTTAGTTCCTCAACTTGATGTGGGAACTATTTAGTCGTACACTTAGTATGTAGCCTTTTGTGTAGGCATTATTATCTTTTATGTTGAGGATGATGATTCATATAGTGCGGAGTATTACTCCAATTTATCGAGCTTCCTTCTTGGCCTGAAGGATAGCAAGTTGAAAGTCGGAGACGTGATAAGTCTATGAGACTTAGTTTCCATGAGAAGTTGAGAAACGCTTTTGCATTCTTGGTGCGAAAAGACCGGGATCAGATTTATCTGAAAACCACTATGGACCAATGTATATGCGACGATTGTGGAGGTTGCTTTTTGATTATATTGATATTCCAGATTTTCATAGTGAAAGACTGCTTGTTGACGGTTTGGGGTTAAAATCCCAATATACATCCAGTAGCAGCGGTCTCTTCATTATGAAATATCCAATGCAAGGGTTATTCGCTACTAATCCTAGGGATTTTCCGACAGAACGTGGTAGGAAAGTACCTTCGGTTTGTCCTGTTCCTGGACAACTTGTATGGATGTTTGTTTGACATTGCATTTCTACATATTACGTACATTGGTCTTTAGAAACGTACATCAGTTGGTGGCGGAGAAGGCAACTTCTCTTAGCTTAACACCCTCCTTGAGACATATGAGCTTAAGGGTTGTATTTTTGTGGAAGGCAATTAGTAGTCAATAGAAATGGCCGTGTGGCATTCAAAGTGATGTGATTGTGATATGTGAAAGGTAATCGTTACCTCTAGCCTCATTAACTGGAAATGACCAAAACAGGGTTAGATGCAGCAGGGCTAAGTGGTTCGCTCCCGTTAGGGTATGATCATCCTCTTCTAGATATATCTTTACATGCTATGACGTTGTGTATCTGATTATTGTGGTTTTTATGCTAGAGGGCCCTCGGTAATGGTCGGTAACGACCGAAGGATGATATATTCGGTACCATCTGGTTATAGAGGTGGGCTGGTCTTGTGTTGGTAGAGGTTCCTTTGTGCTGTTTCTCGATACATTCTTCTAGAGATGTGCTACTGGAAGATAGTCCCTTCACCTCGTCATTTGTATAGAAATCCAAACTCCACTACGTGTTTACCATTTTGATTGTATTTCCCAATTGGGCTATATGCTGGAATTTAATCAATGTAACAATTTCGGCTATGATTAATATTATTTGTATATAGTAGACACTACTATAATATAACATGAATTTGATATGTTATCTTTTAGTTATCGTAAGGTAAAAACATGTCTGTGTTTATATGTGGGCGTGTCTTACGAGATACTTTTGTTTTGACAAAGGAAAAGTTTTGGTAATTTAATAAATTCAGTTCAGTGTGTTTCTCACGCTGGTTTACCAGACTGATCCGGGCGTTCTTCCCTTTTAATGCTCGGGTCAGATCGAGTAAATTTACAGGTCTAGATTTGATGATTTTGAAGCTTCAGTAGGAGAGCTGGAGATCTTCATTTTCGTACATCCGTATTTTCTTGATTATCCGCTGCATTGCTTAAATGTTTTAAATATCAGCATTTGTAAAGATAGGTTATTAATATTGTTTAGGCCGATAACTATTGATTGATTGTTGAACTCTGATTGATGTGTATGTATATGCAGTTTCAGTTTTGTAAAGATCATTGTTATGATATTATATATTTTCTGCTGCGATGTGAGATTCTGTATTGTTTTGTTTGGTTCTATCTTCTCTCTTTCTTATCGTCTCTCTTCTTTTCTTTCTCTTGACTTTCCGTCAGTCTGTGCTTTTTGGGTCGGACATGTGTGGTTTATTGTTTATTCAAAGGGTACAGATTTTCGGGTCGTCACTGTTGGTAACAGAGCTTAGATTTTGTATATTCCTAAGCTTTGATGTGTACTCATTATAGATAAGAATAGTAGCACCCTAGATTGAGTTGAGTATATTATATATATAAGCATGTATTTGTTAGTGAATATAAAATATTTTATATTGTGTTTGCTTATCCGTTGAGTTGTTTGTGAATTCTTGTCGGTATGCGGGACGCCATGTTATCGATAGGGATTTCCAAACACTTAAATGAGGCAAGTCGACATAGTATCATTTTAAATTGGGTAAATGAAATAATTTTACCTTGATTATATTTTATACATAAAGGAAACAATTTTTTATAAATTATTAAAGTATATATAAATGAATTGTTTGGTTGTTTGAAAATATAAATATACATAAGTTAATAAAAGCTGTTTGAATAATCTAAATAACAATTGTAAAAGAATAAATTATATAAGCAAATGAATTATACGTATGGAATTATAATTAATATGATATACAATTGTGAAATAATCTTATATATAGGAAATGAAACTAAATGAGCATATTTTTAAATATGAATTATAAATAAAAATTAATTTAAACTAAGAATTTGAGAATTTCAATCCTGTTAATTTTGAAAGATATTTTTCAAAAGTAATGAGATCATATTATTTTAGATCTAGATAAGATAAATAAAATTTGGAACGAATCTTATGTAAGTGAAGTGAAAAGTCAATTTATAGAAGATTTATAAATGTTATTTATGAATAAAATGAAATTTTAAAAGAATTTTTTAAAAAAGAATATAAAGCACATAACTCACTACTCTTACTGGGAAATAATAAGGGTGATGACTACAGCATCATCAGTATCATTTTCAAGTTTCTGTGTGATGGATTTGCTACCAATAGTAAATTGAAAATTGAAGTTTTGTTTTGATAAACAAATTTGATGTAAAATCGAAGTTGTAATTGATAAATATAAGTAAAATAAGTTCTGAACTTATAATATATGAGTTAATAAAATTTTAGCTTTGGTAAACTTGAAATAAATGTGAGTTAGCATAATAAAATATATGATTTGAAATTTAAATAAAGGAAAGTTAATAAAGTGAATTGGATTTGAAATTATAAGGAATGAGTTTAGTGAATGGAAGTGAACTTAGGTAGATGTTCACGGAATTATGAATAAATAAGTTGTATAACTTATAAAAGGAGATAAGGTAAGTAAAACCAATTGTTAAAATGGTTAAACAATTTTATTAAGAAAAACAAAATCTGAATTTGAATAGCAGAAGGAAATTTGACTTAAGTAAAAGTTAAATAAAATAGAATTTGAAATGAATTAGAGATGAACTTAAGTTGTATAGGTGAAGGTAAATGAAATTGAAATGAAAGATAACATAAGTGATGTTAAATGAAGTTGACTTTAGTATCAAAGTAAATTCATAATGTGAATTAATAAAGTAAAGTGATGAATATGAACTTGAGTTATATTATGAAATTCAACTTTAATTGTAAAAGTGAATTAGTAAATAAACATGGATTAGAAAATGTTGTTTTAAGAATTGAATAAAACTTAAGTTAGGAAGTTGTGAATCAATAATAATATTGGAAGTGTTGTATAGAAATGTGAATATAGTGAATATTAGAATTCAATCTAAATTGAAAAATTGAATATCAAACCAATTGAAAGTAAAAGTGTTATACTAAATATGGATGTTGGAAGTAAAGTAAATAAATTTGGTTATGTTGGATATACATTGTTTATTAGATGATTGTTAGTTGATTGTATAGAAATTGATATGAAATTGAATTAATCAAATTGAAAGCTAAAGTAATTGAATTCAAATTGGAAATAAGTGAATCTAAATAGAGTTGAATTTAGTTTGAATTGAAAGTGAACAAACTTGAATGTAATTAGTGAATGTAAATTAACTTGAATTTGAATGAACGAATGTTAGTAAAATCCAATGTTAATGAATCATATGTGAATAAATTGAAAATCAATTCAATGAATATTAATGAGAAGTGAATTTATATTGATTTGGTTATGGAGTTTTTGGATGATAGTTGTTTGATGGTTGAATTTATTGTTTTTGTTGCATTTGCTATATTGGCATATATAGTTTTTGGTATATGTTGTATATTGATATTACTTTCATATGTACATGATTCCCATTTGTGTATTGAGTGTTTAGTAGGTGCGGATGGTGTTTGCTTGGCATTTGGAGCTCGCTTTCGCGCTATATTAGTCTACATGGTCGTAAATAATATATAAGGTACATATCTCGGATTACATATCGTACTTTTATACTTTTTCCCTTCGGGATGCCTCATTCTCATAGATGAGATGTATATTTGTGATATATATATATATATATATTGTGATCCTACTACGTTCGAACTGTGCAAAGGAGATTCTAGCGAAATTTTTTTGAAAATCTTAGGCGTTAGAAAATTATGAAAAAAATTGGAAAAATTTATGAAAAATAAATTTTGATTTTGAATTAAAGGTTGAACAGTATAGTTGGTTTTGAAAAGATAACTATAAATGGATTTGAAAACTTAGAGAATTTTTTATAAGAAGTTTAACTAATGGATTTTGGAAAAAGTTAAAAGGTTAAATAGATTTGATTTCTAAATTGAACGAATTGTTTTTAAAAGTTAATTGATTTTGTGACTTTTTCTTACTTGGTAATTTCGAGGATGAAATTCTTTTAAGTAGGGGAGAATGTAACGAGCCAGAATTTCAGTCATCTGAAATTCATATATTTAATTGATTTTAAATATTCAAAAATAAATTTTATAAATCAAATAACTTATATTTCTAATATCTAGATTTATTTGGATAATTAAATTGTTAATTTAATATTTGAAATTGTGAAAATAATTATATTTGAATTTAAAGTGAATAAAAATGATTTATAAAGTTGTATTAAATTCTGTTTGAATTAAAATGATGTTAGAGAACTTTTGAAATCGAATTAAAAGTTGATTTGTAAAAATTGAATATTTTAATATTTATGTGACGAGTGAAAATAGTCATTTTTCAAAAGTCTCGGATTTCGGCGAAACTAGTTTCATCGGATCCGTAATGTTATATTATTGTAAGATTTCAAATTTTGTGTCAATCAGATTTACAGTTTTTCCAGGGCAACCTAAAACGCGTAGAAATTCGTTTAAGTGAATTTTAAATTTAAATAATTCAATTCGAAAACCTATCTTTCAAATACGATCGAATTGGCTTCTGATATATATTCCATTGCGTTCGGAATGGGGTAAAACAATATAAATGCCAGGCGGCACGTTTCTTTTGGAGTTCGGAAAAAATTTGGATGAATAGTGTTTAATAAATTTTCTATAAAAGGACTTGATTATCTTCATTTTACACTAAATCCTAGTCTCCTAGGTTACAGCCGCCACTAAGAATTCTATGGCCAAAAACGTTCGAAACTTCATCCGCCCCAATCTCCTCATCCATCCACCTTCAACAAAAACTTCCAACTAGAAAAATGTAAAGCCTCGAGAGATCTACATGATCAACGGTTATGACCTAAAAATACGTTGGCAATCTTCATTTGAACGGTCGAACTTCATGCTCGATTTTCGAGGCAACTGTGCAACCGAGTGCGACGTGGTCATAGCCGAAGGTGAGATGGAGCACGATCTTTGAAACGGTGGTCTTCGATCGACCTAGAAATGATGGGAGGTGGTGCGAAAATTTGATAAGTAACGGCGGCCGATGGGTTCGTATGACCTGGGAAGTTTTTTGCAATAGGAAGAAGAAAAAGATGAACGACCTAGATATAAGCAAAGAAATCGAACCGCCTATATTAGAAAAGGTTTAAAAATATAAAATAAAATTGAAATTAAATTATATATTAATTCGTACAATGTTTAAAATGTGATAACTTTTTCATACGAGGTCTGTTTTGCACGAAACGAATTGCATTGGGTTCGTATGGAGGAACACTATGCAATGGAGCTGGTTTGGAGTTGATTGGAGCTAGTGTGAATTTTGGATAAAATTAAACGGTCGTTTAATTTTACTCGAAATAAAACGCTAAAATCGCGACTACAATCAATGGGAGTACAACTCACTCATTTCTGTCTCACTGATATTTTTATATAAGTGAGAATAAATATCATTTATGATGATTGATGATTGTTTGGATGATATATGATATATTGATTGGTATTTGGATATATACCTTCCTAGTGGAGCAGATGACCATATATGTTCTCGTGTATAAGCGGATGACCCTTTGTACGCGTGTCTGCCTTGAAGCAGACATTGTACATATATTATAATATGTATATTTCTTGTAGGTGACAGGTTGGAATGATCCAACTGGATTCCTCACTAGTATTGATTTATTTACAGATATTGTTATATATTCTGTTATCATATGATATATGATGTTTTGGATGCCGTGATTGTTGTATTAAGTGCTGTTGCAACATTGGGCCTATTTTTGGAATTTTAAAAATGTTAAAGTGTTGATTTCCAAATTTAAAAGTATTTTAAATTGATTTTGGAAATAAACATTTTATTGATTTTTGAATTGTAAAGGAATTGAATTTATTTTGAATAAATAAATATTATAATTTTTATGTTATAAGAATTATGATTTTTGTGAAATATAGTAAATTATGATTTTTGGAATATGAAATGAACTATTTTGTAAAATAGTTTAAATGGAGATTTTTGAATTATTATAATAAACGGTATATATATATAAGATTTATAAAATTGATATTTTATAAATCAAAATGTTAGAATTATAAAGGAGTTTTATAAATGTTAAAATAAAGTTATAAATGGATTTTATAAGTGAATAAGATTTACGGATTGCGAAGTTATAAAATGAATGAATTTGTGAAATAAGAGATTTATAAGTAATTGTCTTGAAATTTGGATTTGGCATATAAATGAGATGTAAATGGAATTGGTAAATAAAAGGGATTTATAAATTGAAGTTTTTATAAAATATAAATGTGATTTATAAACATTGTTTTATAAATTCAAAATCAATTTATTTTGATAAGTTAAATATGAAAGTTTATTAAAGGAGATATATTCACGATTTTGGACAGTGGATAATCCTTTGTTGAATTTACAGAAGCAATGAATTTGGTAAATGAATTATGTCCACGATTTTGGCCAGTGCATTATCTTTAAAAAATGTGTAGAAATAATGAATGTGGTAAATGAAGTATATTCACGATTTTGGACAGTGAATAATCTTTTGAAATTAAATGAATGTTTTGAAATGTGATATTATCAAAAGGAGTTAATTGGTTTAAAGATGTTTTAAAATGTGTTAAGTATTGAAACCATAGGTTTCAACATTTATTGTTGAAATAGACGTTTTCGAGAAATAAGGAAATGATGGACTATAACACTATTGTTGTAGTAAATGATTTTCAAAAGGAAATGTTTTTGTATAGTATTGGGGTTTATATATCTATCTTATTTTCGAATCCCTATATTAGTGATTTTGGCTTGTCGTAACGATGTTTTACGCAACATCCGGTTTGACCCGAATAAATATATTTAGAAGAATGTTTTCCTTAAAGAATAAAATATATACTTAATCGTGATTTAAGTATATTTAATATTTTCTAAGTGTTGAAAATAAATTGAATTGTGAATACTTATTATTAAATAAATATTTGGAAATGTTTTCCAATGTTAAAATGATTTTGAAGATATATTTTTTTAAAGATAATTTGAAGTGAATATTTGGCAAGTGATTTGATTAACAAAAGATTAATTAAAAGGGCCTAGTGATTGTTATGGTGCCGAATATTTGTTTGTTTTTTTTGATAGTTAAATAACCGACTATCAGACTTGGCCAAAATTTTAGTTCCTTGACTTGATGTGGGAACTATTTAGTCGTACACTTAGTACGTAGCCTTCTGTATAGGCTTGATTATCGTTTGTGTTGAGGATGATGATTCGTATAGTGCGGAGTATTACTCCAATCTATCGAGCTTCCTTCTTGGCCTGAAGGATAGCAAGTTGAAAGTTGGAGACGTAATAAGTCTATGAGACTTAGTTTCTGTATGAAGTTGAGAAACGTTTTTGCATTGTTGGTGCGAAGAGACCGGGATCATATTTATCTGAAAACCACTTCGGACCAACGTATATGCCACAATTGTCCAGGTTGCTTTGTGATGATATTGATATTCCGGGATTTCATAGTGAAAGATTGCTTGTTGATCATTAGGGGTTAAAATTCAAATATACATCCCGTAGCAGTGGTCTCTTTATTATGAAATATCCAATGCGAGGATTATTCGCTACTAATCCTAGGGATTTTCCGACAGGATGTGGTAGGAAAGTACCTTCGGTTTGTCCTGTTTCTAGGCGACTTGTATGGATGTTTGTCTGACATTGCATTTCTACAGATTACGTACATTGGTTTTAACAAACGTACATTAGTTGGTGGTGGAGATGGCAACTTCTCTTAGCTTAACACCCTCCTTGAGATGTATGAACTTAAGGGTTGTATTTTTATGGAAGGCAATTAGTAGTCAATAGAAAGGGCCGTGTGGCATTCAAAGTGATGTGATTGTGATATGTGAAAGGTAATCGTTACCTCTAGCCTCATTAACTGGAAATGACCAAAACAGGGTTAGATGCAGCAGGGCTAAGTGGTTCGCTCCCGTTAGGGTATGATCATCCTCTTCTAGATATATCTTTACATGCTATGACGTTGTGTATCTGATTATTGTGGTTTTTATGCTAGAGGGCCCTCGGTAATGGTCGGTAACGACCGAAGGATGATATATTCGGTACCATCTGGTTATAGAGATGGGCTGGTCTTGTGTTGGTAGAGGTTCCGTTGTGCCGTTCCTCAGTACATTCTTCTAGATATGTGCTGCCGGAAGGTAGTCCCTTCACCTGGTCATTTGTATGGAAATCCAAACTCCACTACGTGTTTTCCATTTTGATTGTATTACCCAATTGGGCTATATGCTGGAATTTAATCAATGTAACAATTTCGGCTATGATTAATATTATTTTTATATAGTAGACACTAATATAACGTGAATTTGATATGATATGTTTTAGTTATCGAAAGGCAAAAACATGTCCGTGTTTATGTGTGGGAGTGTCTTACGAGAGACTTTTGTTTTGATAAAGGAAAAGTTTTGGTAATTTAATAAATTCAGTTGAGTATGTTTCTCACGCTGGTTTACCAGACTGATTCGGGCGTTCTTCCCTTTTATTGCTCGGGTCAAACTGAGTATATTTACAGGTCTAGATTTGATGCTTTTGGAGCTTCAACAGGAGAGTTGGAGATCTTCATTTTCGTACATCCATATTTGCTTGAGTATCCGCTGCATTGCTTAGTTGTTTTAAATTATCGGCATTTGTAAGGACAGGTTATTATAACTGTTCAGGCTGATAACTATTGATTGATTGTTGAACTCTAATTGATGTGTATATATATACAGTTTCTCTATTTTGTAAAGATCATTGTTATGATATATAATATTTTCCGCTGCGATGTGAGATTCTGTATTGTTCTGTTTGGTTCTATCTTTTCTCTTTCTTCTCTGCTCTTCTTCTCTCTTCTTTTCTTTCTCTTGACTTTCCGTCAGTCTGTGCTTTTTGGATCGGACATGTGTGGATTTTTGTCGATTCATGGGGTATGGATTTTTGGGTCGTCACAGTTAATGCTCGGGTCAGACCGAGTATATTTACAAGTCTAGATTTGATGCTTTTGGAGCTTCATCAGGAGAGCCGGGGATCTTCATTTTCGTACATCTATATTCGCTTGATTATCCGCTACATTGCTTAGTTTATTTTAAATTATCGGCATTTGTAAGGAGAGGTTATTATAACTGTTCAGGATGATAACTATTGATTGATTGTTGAACTCTGATTAATGTGTTTATATATACGGTTTCTGTTTTGTAAAGATCAGTGTTATGATATTATATATTTTCCGCTGCGATGCGAGATTCTATATTGTTCTGTTTGGTTCCATCTTCTCTCTTTCTTCTCTTTTCTACTTCTCTCTTCTTTTCTTTCTCTTGACTTTCCGTCAGTCTGTGCTTTTTGGGTCGGACATGTGTGGATTATTGTCGATTCAAAGTGTACGGATTTTCGGGTCGTCACACTTGATGTGTTCTCTTGGACTCGATCTCATATGTTTATATATATATATATATGGACTCTCACCAACCATTGAGAACCCTGCATTAAATGTCTACCCAAGGCATGTCTCGGTGAATAAATATGAAGCTAATTGGATCCAGAGAGATCTGCTGCACTTAAAGAGGAGGAGAATCTACTCAAAACCAATGGGTTTATCCACAATGCCCTCTACCCAAAATGAATTTCCAATCCTTTGCTTATAGGAAAAACAAACGAAGAGTGGTGGATGTACATCGACTACTCAGAATTGCACAAGGGATGAAGAAACACAGTCTTCGACTTCCAAGGATCAATCAACCAGTGGAATCGACCATCAGACATGAATTACTCACTTCTATGGACACAAACTTTAGATACAATTAGACAATAAATCATGTCCCAGAACAGAAATGCAACAGTTTCATTACTGATCTAGGCATATAGTGCTGCTTACCAAACGACGGATAACAGATCGTTCAAAAATCATATCAGCCAATCGATGAAAGCATATATGGTTAATATGCTCATGACATCACGACTATCAAATGACAATATCGATGACTTGGTAGATATTCATTGCCTACAAAAAATGCAGGATGAAACTCGATCCTTTGAAATTCTCTTTTAGCATTACATCAGAAAAATTCTTTGTTTTCACCATTAATTCTCGTGGAGTTGAGGCTAATTTCCAGAAAATTCTGACAATTAGAGACACCCTTGTACCGAGGACTACTAAGCAGGTACGGACCCAAGTTGATTCAACTCTAGGACCATCTACAAGTGAACTCTCTTCTTCAACCTGACCAAGACAGGGAAGAGAACTTTTGAATAAACTAACAACTACGTTGATACAATTCCACCTCTGATAGATCGCTTAAAGAGACCTTCCATTTTACCCAAACCTTTGGATCGTGAAGATTTATACATCAATTGGGCCGTGTCAACACACGCACACGCATCGTAATGCTATGTGAAGAGAAAAGATGACCAGCCGTTACGATAGGTCCTATAGCAACCTCAGATGTTCGAAAGGTTAATTGAATGGAATATCGATCTAAGCCAATTTGACATCACTTATCTCCTTCGAAGAGCTATCCTTGGCCTAACAATTAGCGTACTTCATATCTGAATTCAGTGCTTTAGACGACTATACGAAGAGCAGTGGAGAACTGTCCAATCGATAGAGAATGTACATAGATGAAACCTTCAATAATCGGTTTTCTAGCGTCGAAGTTGTGTTAATGACTCCCGAGGGAGATCGATCCTCTACACCCAGAAACTCAACTTCAAGCAACAAATAACGAAGCCAAGTATGAAGCCTTGGTCACCATGCTCAAACTTACAAGATAACTAGGAGTGGAAACTTTACATATCATATGTGATTTCGGATTAGTGGTATGCCATGGCAGGGAGGATTATCGAACTAGGGAGCAAGGTCTTGCTCCTTATCTTAGCTGGATCCAAAAGTTACTAGTCGACTTCGAGAATTACACCATTACACATATCCTTATGGAATAAAATGAAAAAGCCAAGTCACTGGCCAAGCTTGCCAGTTCTGGGGATGCAGGGCAAAAAGACTTTGTCCCAGTTGAAATACTTATAATTCTAAGAATTGACATATGAATATCAACTAGATCTTAGAGATGGATCTAGAAAAGGAGTCATGGATGACTCCCATCAAAGATTATCCACAATCGAAGATTCCTTTTGAATAAAGGAATGGGAAATGGCATATCCTCTGTGAAGCATCACTGCATGATTATGTATAGATCGTTCAACTTCATCGATACAAAGCATTACTCTTGTATCCGTCAATCCGAGACCCAATATTACATATCCGTCGATACGAAGCATACATTCCAACATCTCAGATTGATCCAGGAGAGGATCGATAGAAAGGAAGGTCTTAAAACAATCATTGAACATTGTTACAACTCGAATTTCAATCGATCCAGAAGAGGATCGATACGAAATTCAATCCAAACAAAAACTAAAGAACATGACAACGACCCGTGAACATACAAATATGAACAGGAGTCAGGTTAACTTATGTGAATATATAATGAACTAACCTTCGATTTTCAAAGTTAAAAGGGATTTAATGCTCACCCGATGGCAATCAGAACAGTGAACAACAAATTGCTAGCACTCAACACTCAGTTACAACAAAAGACTGCATGATCATTGACAATCAATAGTTCGACATCTACATCATCGAAGATCAATCAAAGGTTACATCTTTTGATGAAAAGACAACAAATACTCAGCGAAAAGGATAAAAAAATTTCAAAATTAAGATCGTAGCTTTTCAAAGCACATCATATTCACACAAGACATACTTTGGGGGGCAAATGTTATCCCGCCTTTTGGCAAGGCCGTGACACTATGAATTCGACTAGAAACCAAAGACAGTCCATCCCGAAGATCGGTTATACATGGATTCGCTATGGATACTGGTGAATTTTGTCCAAGTCTGGATCGAGCTACAATTGATAAGACATGATATGCAAGGCTGTAATAGCCAACGTTCTAAGTTTCATGTCAATCAAAGTTCGTATGCTCAGGATATGGATCGATAAAAATCAAGAGAGAGAGCATCGGTTCATATCCATCAATGACTGACCTACTTCGTATCCATCATATTTGTCCCACTTCGTATCCATCATATTTATTCAACTTTGTATCCATCATATTTTCTCCACTTCATGTCCATCAAATGAAGGTAGTTCCTTGGTTCCCCATATGATCGATACAACGTAGCACCTAAAAGCATCAATATGAAGTAAGATGCAATCCATCGATACGAAGCGGCTACACATAATCGATACAAAGTAGTCACTAAATCATCGATATGAAGTAGAGCATGGAGCATCGATACGAAAAGAGTTACCCAGACCGATATGAATCGTATAGATACAAGTTCGACAGCATATTGAAAACCCAAACTTGCATCGATTATAAATCGAGATCTACAAGTCCAAATGCCACCAAATTTTTACAGGAGATTGCCTATAATGTCAAGAATGTACCAAATCAATTTTAGCCAAAAAAATCAATCCTTGATCGATACGAATTCCATTCGTATCGCTACGAGATCGAGTTGAAATCGCCTGAACTCGATCCCATGGGCCCACCCACGTGCGAGAAGAAGTCCTCCAAGATCTAGGCGAGATATTTTCAGCCTACGTCTATGCATAGTAGCCATATGAATCTAGAAAAGGGACTTTTGGGAAGTTTCTACGCCCCACTCTACTGAAACTCAATTGTAACTTGAGTACTAGCTACTATGTCATTGTAATTCAGTTGAGAATCATGAACAAACAACAATCTCTTCAAAGTGGACGTAGGCTACAATGCCAAACCACTATAAACGCTTGTCTTCTTCTATTTGTGCATGCTTTTATGGGTGTGATTGTAAGATTAGCCTTATTTTCGCTATAATTTCTGCATTCTAATCTCTTCAATTACATCCAATGAGTGTTGTGCCCAATTTTGGTGCAAACAAACATATCAATACCCAACCTATCTAATCAATAAGAATGCCCGATCCAAATGTCCCACGTCAACAACTAGATCTGAAAGAGCTTAACAAATAGTGTAAGGCATAAACATATATATACAAACACATACATTTATACATATATACTTATATACGTATATGTATATCAATCAATTATATACCTATATATTCAAGAGTAAAAGAAGAAACATGCATGACATATGGTAGCCTAAGTGCCAAAAGGACGCTGAAGGGAAATAACTTTACACACGAGTTTGCTATCTAATAAGGGTAGCGAGTCAGAATGATCATGCGCATTCTCGTCTGCTAGGATGACGCTTATAACATAACTATTTTTATTATTAACAATAATTCTCTATCGTAAGACATAAATACAGGATTTTTTCATCTTAAGGAACTCTTAAAATTCATTGGTATTAGCTAATTTATATGTCAATTAAAAAAATAAAGTGGTTATATTGGTCAAATTATCCATTATAGAATTATTATTATTCTTGAAAAATCTTTGAATTCTGTCAAACCAAATGCACCAGGCTATGTAGTGAAAATAGTGTCTAATAAGAATAACCATCCAAAAGTAAAATAATATCACAACTTAGACTAATAATACTCATAATTAAGAACATTAAAGGTAAAATTAGAACCAACAATTTTAAGGATGTGCAAATACGTTGAATTAGTAAACCGACAATCAAAGTATAAATGTATAATTTTTTCTAGGTTCATATTGCAGAATGTACATTTTTATCAATAAGTATACGAGTTTAATAATATTAAGTTCCTATTTAATATTAATCGCATATGTAACTTGGATTTAGGGGATGCATTTGCTTTCCACGTAGATTTAAATAGTTTGGATTTATCTCTTGAGGAATTTAGAAATTTGTAAAATGAGTTAGATGTAAAGTTATTAGTCTTATCCCAACATTAAATTCTAATATCGTAATTATTGCCTATCTATTATGTAGCTTTAATTTGGCACATTGAAGAGAAACTGGCAGAAATTAGTTCCTTTCAGTGCACGGTTAAAACTAAACTCCCAAGGAACGTTCAAATTAGGTGTATAGACATTCGAAATTAAGACATTTTTAACATTACAAATATTGTACATTTCTGTAAATTCGACTTAGGAGGAATAGTAGAGATCTAGTCATGCTAAAAGGTTGTGTTATTCCTTGAAAGGACGATGTTACTAACACCTAGCTTAAAAACTTATAAGCTTTTTAAAAATGATTTTCAAAAGAGTGACTAATTATTGTGGTTGCTAGACGTTAATTGGTATAAGTTATGAGACCGTCCATAAAATTGATAAGAAATTAGTTATTTTCAAATTAAGTTATTGTTATTAGTACTAAATTTCCACAATCATTTCCCCAATAAGAAAACATTGAGGTTATGAAGATTGCAAACTGAATCTCAGTTAGTAACCCTTCCTCATCTTTCAGTTTACAAACTAAATCCCAACTACGAAACTCTTTAAACTACTACTTGAGTAATCCCCAGCCATAAAAAGTCTCTTTTAATTTATTCTACTTTATCGCTTACCTATTTTTAAAAGATATAAAAGAACATTCAACAAATGGGTAGTGCTAATAAAACTAAGTTTATTAGAACTACTCTACGTATGCTCGATAATTTTACCATTCCACCCGCATAATCTTTTGTTAATTTTATCAATTATCGTTAACTAGCCATCATGCCGAAGTTTGGTTGGGCTTACTGTAAACCCAAAGTAATCTATGGGAAAAAATATAGTCTTACATTTTATGCTGTGGCAACCTCCCTCTCTACATTATCTACGTCATTTAGCACAAGAATTGAGCTTTTATTGAAATTATTTTTAGACTCGATTGTAACTCAAAGCTCTACAAAATAAATTTAAGAGCTATAATATGAAGAGGAAGATGCGAAGTAAAGAGCATGATGTCATCTGTGTGCTGGAGGAGTTAGAGACCACAACTCATAACCCCATTTCCAACCCTATGTAAAATTCCATTACTAGAAGCTAGATTAATAAACCTGTTAAAAATGTCAGCTGCTAAGTTGAATGAAGGAGATAACATAGGGTCACCTTTCCTAAGACCATGTTTTTATTGGACCTTATTACATAACATACGATTTACCGAAATACTAGAGTGCCAACTTTAAGAAAAGCCATAATCCAGCCTATCCATCTTTCACTTAAATCTCTATCCAATGAAGAATCATTAAGGAATGTCTAATCCAATAAATCAAAAGATTTGGTGAAGTCTTGTTTTAAAAGAGCGCAATTGACATTGTTTTCACAATAGTAATTAATGAACTCTTGAACTGCCGCAACCGCATCCGTGATTTTTCTACCGTTGATAAAAGCAGTTTGGGAACCATCGATTAATCATTCATTTTGAAACCAAGCCTATTTGCTTAAACATTAGTGATAATTTTAAAGGAGAAATTTAGTAGCAAAATAGGTTTAAAATCTTTTAATTCATTCACACCAACTTTCTTATGTAATAGAACTATGTTAGCAAAATTAAACCTACTCAATTACAACATACCATCATAGAATTCATTAAACATTTTAATTAGATCGGAGTTCAAAGTAGACAAAAAAAATTTATAAAATAAAATGGAAAACCGTCAGGACCTGGTGCCTTGTCACAAGGCATATCATTAATAGCACTTAAAATTTCCTCCTCCAGGAAGGAGGAGCCCAAACTATCGAAGTCAATCCTAGAATCAATGATATATAACTCTTTCCAATTAGCTCTAATCCTATGGCTTATCCTAGTATCAAAAATGTCTTTATAATAGTTAGTAAAAGCCTCGGTTAATTCATTGTGATAAAAAAATTCAATGTCATAATAACAAAAGAGTCAATAATTATACTGCGATCTTTACCATCAGCTACTTTATGAAAAAATTGGGTATTCTTATCACCCTTATCCATCCATTGAATTCTATCTCTCTATTTCTTTATAACTTCCTTTTGAGTTAAAATTTTATTCGATTCTTCCTTTAAGTTAGAGAGGACACACTTCCCTGATATGTTTAAGGCTCTAAATTATCCACTTTTATTAAACTATAGAATTTTGTAAAGTAAATTCACTTTTCTGACTCTAATATTCTTGAAAGTATCCTTGCTCCATTCTTTTAAAAGATCTTAGAACTCTAAGTTTTATTACAAATACCTTCGCTATATTATCTAAAAATCTATTATTATAAAGACTTAAGGAGAGCCATTTTTGTGAATATATTCGTAAAGTTATTTTCCCACATATTTTCAGATCTAATTTTTTCTAAATGCCACTAAGATTGGCGTAGGAACATGTAGTTGGATAATAATCTGACTAGATACTCGGAAGACCGACAACCATACAGATAGGGAACATATCTTTAGTTTTGTCATTAATGAAAAACCTATCTATGTAACTTATCATCAGTTTTGTTACTAATGAAGAACCTATCCAAGATAGGGAACTTATCTTCAGTTTCAACCAGTTTTCATCATTAATTCGTTGATAATTTCATCCACTACACCCATTTCCATCCGCCTCTCTTCAACCTCAACTATCGCCAATAGGCCTAAACAATCACTACCAATAGCAACTGTTGAAAGTTTTTTCGTAAAATTTTGTCAATTGTTAGCCACTATGGAGGTTCCATGGGTGGCAACCCGATAGATGGGGGTGCAGGTGCAAGACCCACGCTGATTGCTGTATATTCTATTGGTTGTTGAATTTGCACATCAACAACATTATTTCCCTTTCTTGGGGTGTTCTCAATTCCAAAATCATAAGAAGCTAAAAACTCTAACCAACTCTATTCTCTCATATTCAATCCTCTTGGGAGAACACTATCTCGGTAAACATTTCAAACCTCACTTTGAGAAGATAATGTATCACAATCTTCAGTGGAAGGGTAACCGCCGCTAGCTCCAAGTCATGCGTCGGATAGCGTACCTTATAGGGTCATAACCGTAGAAGATGCATAAAATTGCACTTTATCTCCTTGCATCAACACTGCTCCTATCCCCAAACCCAAAGCATCGATATATATTATCCTATCTCTATTCCCCTCGTGCATTACCAAAACTAGAGCATTCTTCGACTGAAGCTTCAACTCTTTGAATTTAACGTCACCCTCCTTTGTCAAAACATATATCTCATTATTCCATGTAATTCTCATCAATGGTGCTACTATAGGAGAGAAGTCCTTAATGAATCAGCGATAGTTTCCTGCCGGTCTCAAGAAACTCCTTGTCTCGGTAATAGTGTAAGTTCTCTTCCAACTATTCACAGCCTCAATTTTCAAACACTTCCTCTAAAACAACATGGTCTAGGAACATAACTCCCCGTTTTCAAAAGTGACACTTAGAAAACTTCATCTCTAACATGTGTTGTCTCGAGTCTGTAACCAATTTAAGGTGAACTTCACAATCTCACTCATCCTTAGAATATACCAAAATATCATCAATAAAGGCCAACACAACCTTGTCCAAATAATGGCAAAAGACTCGGTTTATAAGGTCCACAAAAAGATAGAGCTAAAGGTATGCCCTAGGGTAAATTATGTAATTGGTTACATATACCTAATTTCATAACCAATCTTGTCCATAATAAAGCTGTTTGATTTCTATAATATACTTTGAAGCTTAAATATGGTTATTATACAATAAACAAATTTCAACTTCTATATTTTTCCCTAAAATCTCAAACACTATTATTTCTAACTTAGGGAAAACATTTAAAGTAATTTAGTTGCCTTAAATGGAGTAGATAATAACTTACACAAGTCCAACTTGGTTATACAATAAAAAAATGCTTAAGTACCCTTATTACGCACCATCAACATCACATTATACCCTATGGACTTAAGGGAGCTACTCTTCTTCTTTTTCATCCCTAGTCCCACAATTTTCTCTGCTACTGCTAGGCAAATAAACCCTCTTTTACCAATGCCCTATGAAGTAAATTGCAACAAATGTGATGGATTTATCTTCTAACCTAAACTATTTAAATATTAAAATTTATTTAACTCATAGTGGTTTAATTCTACAAAGGATAAGCCAACAACTACCTTTACGAGTCAAAATATAGGGGGCGTGGCATAAAAATAATAATAATAATATAATATACATATAATAAGATTTACGAATACGTTCTCTCATATACCTTAGTTTAGTAGGAATCGCCTAACCTAAGCTCTAATACTACATGTAACGACCCGCCATTTACGATGTCTTGACCTACATCTAGAAGTGGAAATGGCATCTTGGACCTCATAGACAGTGGATCATTTTAAAAAAAATTATAAAACATATCACAGAGCTATCTACAATGATCTATACTTTTTAAAACTCGCAACGAATGGAATAAAATAAAATAATACACAAATCCCAGACAAACAAAATAATACGGTATAAAATATACTTCACGTTCAACATTTCTCTACCTTTGAGTAATCAAAAATATCATAATATCTGGGAATAACTAAGATAAACTAGCAGATAGCTAATACATAAATAAAGGCATGTCTTCTTCGCACCATCGCACCTTCGAGTCACCACCCATCCTTTCTATCGACCTATCAAACTATAACTAAAAACGAAAATGATAAATGAGGTCAAACATACGTCTGGTGAGTGAAATGCAATATATAAGTGTATAGTACGGACAAGTAAGTAAAACAATACATATGCTTGAAAACCATACCTTAACCCTTGTCACCTACACCGACAAGTCAACAGGATATAATAAAATACCATAGTGTCACATAGGATAAGGTCTCACTAAAATCTAACCCATATCTAATCATATGCAGTAGATCAAACCCAAAGTCCCATAGCATGCCAAAACTGACTACAACACGATCGAGCCCAAAATCCCAACTCATTATCGTCGAAACTGTATGCGGCTCGCTATTGAGGAGCTATATGTCTCAGCCCACAATTCCAAATCATAAACGACTAATTACTTGAGAACTACATGTCCCAACCCACTGTCATTGAATCGTAAATGACTCTCTAGCGAGGAACTCTATATCTTAACCTGCTAGCATCAAATTGTAAGCAACTCGCTACTAAGGAATACGATGTCTCAACCCACTATTGCTTAATCGTAAGCAACTCACTACTTTGGAACTACATGTCCTAGACCATTATTGCCAAATCATGAATGACTTGCTTCTAAGGAACTCTTTATCTTAGCCCGCTATCCTCAAATCAAAAGCGAATCATTACCGAGGAATGCAATGTCTTAACTTACTGTCTAAATTGTAAGCAACTCACTACTGCGGAATAAGATGTCTCGGCCCATTGTCGTTCAATCGTAAGCAAATAACTATTAAGGAACAAAACGTCTCAGTACTCTATCGCCATATAAAACAACGTATATCAAATCCACTAAAACAACACACTTTTTAGAATTGTCTCAAAATATAGCAAACAATATACCAAGACATTCCTTGTTGTTCTACGATCATAATACTGCAAACAACGTGTGAAATAGAGGTCGTATGTGGAGTTATAAGCGTTTTAAGTATAGGAGCGTTATCATAATTTAATTAATAATTTAATCAACTAATTCTTTATCCTCTTCTTCTATGGTACCTCCTTCAATCGACTATCACATTCCTCAACACAACCGCCTTCTCCGATGTATTGCGGTCATTGCCAAAGAACACACCACCACGATCCGAATCACTACACCCACCTCTCTCCACGCGTCACTCGCCCATGTCGCTCCGAGCACAAAAAATCGATTAGCAACTACCTAATTTTGTATCTAGGGTTTGTCAATTTGGAGAACTCCATCCTCCCGCATTGATCAGACCCTGGTGTGACACTCCACTTGATCCCTTCTTCACATTTATGCCCTTCGATCATGATATCATCATTGTTCCACTATTGGATCGAAATGGACAGTCGACATTTATCGAATCTTCCAATAAATTTCCCGATCAATCTGTTAACCCTATCGATAAACAAATACCATTAGTGGATTCATACTGTTGAGAACTACAATTTTGATGTGTATAATTTGGAACACTTTTGTGTTTCACATTTTTTTATTAGAATTAGATTATATTTTGCTAATTATAGTCGATAAAATTAAATTTTAACTATCTAGCCATGGCATACTACATCCTTATCAGGTATGGATGTATGTTTATAACCAATTTTTGATTATTAGCTACATCATTATATATTGGTTTAAGATCATATAAGGTGGATCACTACATCTTACAAATATATATGCAAATATGATAAATCTCACTCACCAATTAGTCATGCATCTCCTCTGATTCAACATAAATCCTACACCTTCTATGCTTTCAAGAAACTTCCAGACTTGAAAATGCCAAATCTTTCGATAGCTTCAATTTTATTGTAGATCTTCCTCGCGGTGATCGGTTTTAATTAAATATTTATTAAATTTGGATTTGATTTGGCATTTATAAGTGGAGGCAAGATTATTAGTAAATGGAATAAGGTTAGTGATCTAGTTATAAGCTGCAAAAAAATATCTAAGTTAAAATCTCAAACTTAATACATTACGAAAAAAACACTAGGTTTGACTTCTTCTAATTTCCAGTCCGTTTGACCCAATTCAGCAAGTTATATATGTTTTCTGACTATAAAAGATATTCCAAGCATAATAAAAATAGGTCTCAAGCTAGTCCTTAGAATTTTACTATTTTATCTATTATGTAAAATTATGATTTTATCATTTTTAATCTATTTATTTAATTTCATAAAATTACGTGGTGTTATAGGATAGAAACCTAAATGAGATTTAAGGAATAAATAAATACATATAGTATGTATACCATGACTTTAGATGTATTTAGCATTTGAATCATGAGGATATTTCATAGAAAATATATTATTCCCTAAATTGATATCATTTAATATATGTATATTAAAGGTTATGAATCCATAGTACGTAAGTAGTCCTCTATCATTTATATATTAATAAATAACTTGCATACTCTTTAGGTACCAAGCTTTCCTCAGACTAGAGATGTTAGGTGTGGTATTATTAATATATTGACTAGAAAAGGTAAGATACATACACATATTGGTTGAGCTTTCATCACGGTAGATGCATTGTACTTAAGCCGTCGTGAAATGGTGGGTGCGAGTGAATAATATCCCATGATTTGTTGAGCTTTCCTCAAGGTCAATGTAACAAATCAGGATTTTCGACCCTCGAAAATCAACACTAACACATCCACGGTATTCATATGCCGTAAATCTAGGTGTCGAAAACCCGATCGTTAAGGGTAACAAAGAAAATAAAGACAAAACAGAATCTCATGCTAATGAAATAATACATATTATTTCAACATATAATCTTTACAGCGCAAAATTTAAATACATTTAGGGGGTTAAACATGGATAGTTATAGATATCTATCCTTACTAATTCAGAATATAATTGTACATCAGTTTGGTGGAAATAGATAACGATCTTCAAAAGAATCTCCTAACTCCATGCTCCAAGCTCTTCCAGATTTCTCCTAACTAAACCGAACTACTAAATTGCGAGGAAAAATTAGGGCATCTAGAGTTTAAGAGAAAAGGAAAATAAACTTTGGGTCAGTCATGGGACTGGTGCGAGAAACTCAAAATACGCGTTTTGAAAATAAAAGGTATCTTATAAGAGCACGCCGCACGTAAACACGGAACGATTTTTTACCTTATGATAACCAAAATATTTGCTATGCAAAATATGGTGATATGTTTTTTTTAATGACGTTCTTTTGAAAACATTTGCATAAACTTATGAACCTTAGCCGAAATTGTTACCAATATTAAAATTCGGATATGTTAGGCTTTTTAAACAAAATTCTTCCAAGTCTCGTTCCTACCTTCCATACAGTACACCTCTAGAGTGATATACATTGGGTCTAGATACTGAACTCCTATACCAACACAAAACTGGCCTGAACCTTCGTTGGATAGTACCGACTATGACATCACCTCGGTTGTTACAAACCTATGCAAAATGTATCATAGCATACACAACATACCCGATATATAGAGGGTTATATAGAAAGGTGATGACCACATCTTAATGGAAGCGACCCACTTAGCCATGCCGCATCTACCCTGCTTTTTCTAACGACCCTGACTCGACCTTCGAAAATCGGCACCGAATACGACACTCATATTCAAATGCCGCTGATCCAAACGTTGAACCTGGTTCGCCGGAGCTTATAACACATTAAGTAAATAACACAGCGGAAGAAATGAATAGCATATATCAATATACAACATTTGATACAATAACTGATACAACATGAATGATACAACAGAATGGTACAATAGATATCAACATTATCAGAGATACAAAGAATAGCAGCGGAAATATAATAATAACACTAACAGCGGAACAAATCTCCAAAATAGTCTTCAAGAAAGAACTCCAGTATCAGTAATCTCCATCTCCAAAGCACCAATCCAGAAATAGCTCGAACTCCAAATCAAGATGAAGAGAAACAACTCGATCCAAAATGCGATTGCCAAATCCTAAGGCTGAAAGCTATCGAATCTACACCTACTATAGATTATCTGAAAATCCCAACTCTAGACTGCCCGTGTGGGAAAATAGTGGGCACCCAGAGTTTAGGAAAGGAACAATAAACTCCAGGTCAGTCATAGGACTGGTGTGAGCAAACAAAAGCATTTGGTCTTTGAAACAAACAAGAGAATTTAAATTTGAAATCCGCAATGCTTTTTGGAAAATGAAACTACCATAAGGCCTCCCGGCACACACACAATGGAAACGCACACATGGGGGAGATTTCTCCTTATGATAGTAAAACATGCTTACTACGAGAAAAATTCTTTGATATTATTACTAGTGCATAGTGGAAAATCTTTTGAAAGTATAATATAAATCCTAGCCAGCATAGGTACCATGATGCTATGCCTACTATAGCTGCCATGTTAAATGGCAGGTTCTACAACTAAAACCGTACAAGGCACGTATTGGATGAATGGATTTCCAACAAATGGTCAGGCTAAGGAACTTCCTATTGCCACATGGGTACGCCTCTGGCGGGACGTCCAGAGAACTAACGTTACGGTTAGATCTCTGCCAACACAAGGCCGGGTTACCTCTGTAACTAGGTAACTACTACACGAATATGTCATCCCCCGGTCCTTTGGGACCTTTATCCGAGCGCGCGCACAACAACACCACACAGTAATAGATATAGTGTATCAACATGAGTAAGTATCTGGGCTCCATACCATGATACCACCCTTTTCCAGAAGGAAATGACATACCCTAAAGGGCGCGACCCTCATAACCTTGCCGCATCTTTCCTGTTTCGACCATTTTCGGGGAGTGAGGTCCTGATGCAGTCTCGTCCACAAAGCTACGCTTTGGTACAAAGCCATGCTTTGGGTCAACAGATGACCAAAGCAACGATCACAAAAATAAATGATCAAACAAATGATCATATCACAAATGATCAACCAATGATCATCACACAGCAGCACTCAGCATGCCACATTACCACATTGGGAATATATCACCGATAAATATCAACTACATAACCTCTGAGCTCGTACGTCTCAGAGAAGGGTGTTAAGCTAAGAGAATAAATTCTCCGCCACCAAGCAGAAATGTATTTGATAGAGATCAGTTTAATATCTCAAAGTGTAATGTCGGACATACAACCATACAAGTCTGTTCCGGGTTCGAACAGAACTGAAGGCACTTCCGAAGAAGCCCTTGCAAATCTGGGTATCCACAATCTCGATCGGACTTCCCATCACTTAGGGAGAACTCTATACCGGAGCAACTCGGTGCAGAGTCAATCGATAGGTTATCCTATCGTTCTCACAAATACCCGGTCTTCACCACCGGTCTTCAAATGCTATCCATAACGTCGTATCACTATTCGGAATGGGTTATATGACACAAGGTCCTCTCCCGGCTAAACCAATAATGAGCGCAATATTTAAAAATATATGGATAAGGCATTTCAGTTAATTCACAACTTGAAAATCCAAAGCTTTCTTTCAAATGTTTAACCAAATCACCATTTTGAAATCTTTAAACAAAAAGATTTATTTTACAAAGTTCACAAAGATCCATTCATAGATTTCCAAAACAATTCCCATTCAATTTGGATTTACTCATTTAAACCTTTAAATTAAAGATTTAATTAATAGCTTTCAAACCGCTTCCAAAGATTTATTCATAACTAGGAAAAACCATTTTCCATTTTAGACTTAAAATCCTTTTAACACCAATTGGAAATTCATTCTTATGTGAAAGTTCGCAAAACAGTTTACGTTTTCAGAAAAATCCAATTATATACAAGTTGAAATCTTAGGTTAAATTTAAATTCCAAAACATCACTTTTAAAATGGTTTTAAAAACCCATATAAACCCATTAATAAGTTGAATAACTTTTTATTTTTGAAACCCATTTTTCAAAAGCTTTCAATTCCCATTCCAAACTATGTTGGATTCAAAAATTCAATTTTAAAACAATTTCAAAAATCTGTGACTTAACCCATTCCCACGTGCAACCCATATTTGTGTGTGTATAGTGTGGTCTAGGGGTTTTACACAATAAGAGTGCCACATCATCAATCAGCACAGATTCAATCATGACAATTCGATGTGGGTTTCGGATAACCAACTGGAATCCGACTCCCTGTCGCATCGAAATTCAAATGTCATTCTACGGGTCAAAGGGTTTGCATAACAATATATACATCACAGAAATAACAGCTTAGCACAAAGCATTACATAGCATCACATCACATATCAAACATATCCATCCATCACATAGCATTCAATAAAAATCAAATATCTTTAATTAAGGTAAATAAACCGTGTGGTTATGAATTTATTATTCCCATAATTACTTCTATTTGTAATCTTTAAATCAATGATTAATCATCATTAACTATAATTGATTAAGTCGTCACTACTTTCATTTATTTATCATTTATTTAATTAATTATCTTAATTAATTAACCTTTAACTGTAATTAATTAAATCTTAGTTACAATTAATTGTCCTTAATAAATAGATTTATTATTCCTTAATTAGTTACAAAAAAGAAAATTACTCCTTAATTAATAATGATTTCTTAATCACTTTTATGTTAATTAACCTTAATCTATTTTCCTTGATTCAGTTATCTTAATTAATTAACCACATTAATTAATTTTACTTTAAAGTAATTAACCTCAAATATTTGATTAATCAATCCTTGACCTTTAATTTTCTTCTCTTAATTACTTTTACTAAGTAATTACTATTTTCATTTAATTATTTATTAATTACCTGATTTATTAACTTAAAAATTTAATGAATCAAAATCATTAAATTCTATCTATTTATTTTTAAGATAACACCTCTTATTTAAATAAAGCATTTAAAACAATCTGCTTCCAAATTTTAATTTAAATTTCATTTTAAATTTAAGATTTAAAATGAATACAAATTTAACTTAAACAAAATTTTAAAATATATTTCAAAACCCTTTCTATTCTACAAGTTAAAGAATATTTATTTTATAAAAGAGATTTGAAAGAATTTTAAACCAAATTCATTTTTTTAAATTTAATTCAATTAAAAAATACACTAGGACATTCAAAGTTGTTCAAATTTTTATTTTTATTTTTATTTAAAACTTCTTTTTATTCCAAAACTGGGATACATATTTAAATTTTGATTCCAGGCTGCATAGATTCAAATTTCAAATTTAAATTACTTTCAGTTATCTTCATTTTAAATTTCAAATCATTTTACCATTTTAAAGTAGTTAATCAATTTAAATTTAAAAAGTTTATTTTAAAAACTGAAAATTTAAACCAAATTCCAAATTTCAAAAACTCAATTTTTTTTACTGATTTAAATTTTATTTTACAAATTTTAAACTTCAGTTTTAAATTCAAAACTTAATACACTTAAAAGTTGTTTAAAAACAGATTTAAATTTTAAATCTTAAATTATTTCAAATCTCAGATTCAAACTACTTTGAACCATATTCAAATTCAGATTTTAAACTCAGTTTAAAATCTTGGTTTACATTTTAAACTTGCTTTTAAAACTTAAAAAAAATAAAACAGGTTTCTGTTTTATAAAACCTGAAACAATATGTTAACTCGAGTTTCCCCTATGTTACTCCGAGTATAAACCTATCCTACTTCGAATAAAGCCTCTAATTTCCCGAGACCAACACAAAGCAACCCAAAAAATAAAAAAACAATCCAACAATTCATCTGCATATCCACCATCCCTTGTGCACGTGCCCCATCATGGCAGCGAGCTCCGATCATCATCGATGATCTCCTCAGGTCGGCGAGCACCCCCGCATCCCATAACGATCAACAATCAATCGATACTAGCTCAAATTCAAATTCGCATGTTCATCTTTACCTGGAACGAGACTGGCACCCCCTCAACAAAACCTGGAATAGAGAAACAGGTTCCTCCCTCAACCCTGTCAACGGCCATCTCCCGCAGTTCCGACCTCCTGATGACCTACCACTCCGGGCTCAACTTCAACTACAACCAATCTATCGATTTCCAAAAGATCATAACACTCGATCAACCATTTTAACCATAAAGATCGATTCTTCAAACCCCATAAAAACTAGGGTTCTAAAAAGAAATGTCAAATCTGCAACTACCCCGATGGTTTCAATGCCAACAAATATTTTTCCCGGCATCTCCTCACATTCCTCCCCCACTTGGAAGAACCCCGTGCTTTCCAGTTACATAGATCACCAGAAACCAAATATTTCCCTTTCTAGTCAACATCCAAACCGCACCCATATCCTATTCCTAAAAACTATGATCCTTAATTTAAAAATCATGTTTTAGTTAATACTTTAATTTATGAAACTGAATTACAAAATTAATATGTTTGGATTTTGGTAAAAATCAACATGCACTGATGTTTTTCTGTGCTTCCAGAGACAACATCTTATATTTCACTTGATTAAATTTTTAAACTTATAATTTAAGCTAATCAAACAACATTTGTTTAATACCAGATCCTATCTATAACTAAGTCAAAAGGTAAGGATTAAAATACAGATTTTTAAACAGGGTACAACAGAGCACATATACAACATGCATATATATAAACATATTCTCAACCGATTTTTAATCATAAACACAAGCAATACTCATCCATTTTCAACATATAAGCATGCAAGTGTATTTAACAGCTCGACAACATCCCATAACATCATCCATCACAAGAATCAAAACATAAAAGCAACGGTAAGTGAGTTTGCTCACCTGTTGAAGTCTGGACAGAGACATGCTTTGCATTCTCGTTTAGATTGTTAACTTGCTCCAGATCCGAGGCTTGATCTTGTTATTTTGGATGATGAGACTTTATCTTGTTTTGGTTATCATTTCCTCAGATTGAAAACAATAAAGTTAATTATTGTTTTAATTGCTTCAGATTTTAAAAATTCAAATTATGGTTGCTTGAATTACCTGAGAAACTTTAACTTGCTTCAGATTATTTTCCAGAGACCTCTCTTTTTTTTCTTTTTTTTTTTCAACTTGAAAACAGAATTTACTTTAGCATATAACCTGACTGAATCCTGCAGCTTAAATTGATAAAATTGTTTAAATCTTTTTGCTTAAATACTGATTAACAATATTTAGTTCAAATCAAAAAAAATGTTACTTGCCTTTTAATTATTTACCTTCAGAGAAAAACTGCAGCTCTGATTATGATCTCTTTTTTTTATTTTATTTTCCTTAATCATCTCAGGTTGAAAACTCTGGCTAGCTTCAAGTTTTGAACTTTTGCATTCTATCTGAATTTACTTTGAACGGCAACCTGAGTTTTGAACTTGCATGCTTCCAGATTTAAAATTTCCTTTTTAACTGATTTGGTTTTCAGTTTTGAACTGATAATGGCAGATTTTCTTTTATCTTGGTTTGCATTTGAAACTGAAGTATTGAACTGAAGCTACTTGATTTGTATTTTTCTTCCAGGTTGCATGCAGAGCCCATTTCCAGATTTTGAATCTTTGTTATTTGAGTTGAATTAGTTGCTTCAGGTTTGCAAATAGATCTGGATTCGAGTTGTATTTGAGATGATCTACAGGCTTTGGACTTCATGTTGCTATTTCTTCTTTTCTTTTTCTTTCTGATTTGATTTTTTTTTCCTTTGTTGAGATTTGAAATGCAAAATCTTTTATTACTTGTTTGTTCAGATTTGCTGAGATGTTTAATATAATTGCATTGTGGGGAAATGAAAAGTTTCTATAAATTTTTTTAATCTTATTATTTAATTCAATTTGATTGTATGAAGGCCATTTGTAAAGAGATATCATAACTCTAGATTTTGTTAACTCCTTTACTCCAAATCCATCTGTAAGAAGAAATGATTATGAGATCTATGCATATTGATTTGCTTTACTTTTTTGATTATACAAAGATAAAAGAAACTTTTGTATACATATACACAATGTTAAAAGAATTATTTTCTAGCCAACATTTACATTTTATAAATTTCACCTCTATGATTTTAAACGCCAAATGTTTATCTTAAAAAAAACATTTACTTCAAATGTAGATTCAAATTCCCAATTCATTTGAATTAAAATTCTATTTATACCAATTTACATATATTCAAACATTATTTCTATTATTTATTCTTGTAAACTTTATAAAAAAAAAATTGATTTCATATTAACAATAGCCACTTTTATACATATATGAAAATTTAACTTAAAAATAATATTTTAAAAATGAGTACACAAATTTTTTCTTTATATTGTAACTTCCAAATAAAAATTTAGAAAACACTATTATTAGCTTTTTAAAGCTTTTAATTTCTACTTTATTTTTAATGCATTTTATTTTGAAATTCAATATTGTTTTCCAATTCACTTATTCTTAAATTTCAAATTTAAATCTCTATTTAAAAATCAAAATTATTTATCTGTTCTAAGAATTTTCTAATTAATTCACAATTTATTTTCAAAAATAAATTTAATTGCCAAATTAAACTTAATGAATTTTCAGGAATGTTACAGATTTCCCCCCTTAAAAGAATTTCGTCCTCGAAATTGCAAGGAGACAACAAAGAAAAGATGAAAGATAGAGAAATGATTGATCAGATCAGATCGAAATATTTATTCTGCATTCAGTTTACCAAATCAGAATATCGACAATAAGAGAACAAACTCATATAATTATTTCACAAGATATTTGGGTCCGCCGGTCTACGAATATGTAAGGGCATTGATTAGTTAGAAGGGATAACTAATCGTTCGTAGAATATATCGGATCACAGAGAAAAGATAGATAACCTTAATTTTCAACAATTCCCAAATGCTTGATATGGATACCAAATTCGGGTCGGAATACCCCAAAGTATATGGACTTTGATATACACACTAAATTACAATTTTAAATTTGGTTTTAATCGATATCGTTTTATTTATACAATTCAAGTTTAGCTTTATATTTGTTACTCAATTTAACTTAATTTAAAATTTTCAATTTATTTAATTTAAATCTTCAAATTCATTAGAGTTTAGAACAAAAAGCTGACAAGAAATTGGATGAAGAGAATACGAAATAGAGACTTATCTACACGATTCGTAGGGCCACCATCACACCGAAACTACTCCTCGAGCTGCTGCGAAGTAATCAAAGAATTGAAAAGACGAATCAAAGGAGATTGATAGAGAAAAGTTGTTTCCGCTATTGCAGGGTATTGACCATTGGTAGTGGTATTCCCTCGTCCCCTATCTCGTCCTCTTCTCGCACTCATACTTACTATCAGTGGATAGTAAGAGAATTTACTGAGGCACTCGAACGGATATCTTAGAGATATACTCATTCTAGGGTATACTTCACCCTATCTCTAATGAGTTACTTAATGTGTTATACTCCTAAGCTAAAGTTTTAACCCTCATCTCTGATACCAATTCTAACGTCCCTGACTCGGCCTTCAAAAATCGGCACCGAATACGACACTCGTATTCAAATGCCGCAGATCCAAACGTCAAACCTGGTTCGCCGGAGCTTATAACACATTAAGTAAATAACACAGCGGAAGAAATGAATAGCATATATCAATATACAACATTTGATACAATAAATGATACAACATGAATGATACAACAGAATGGTACAATAGATATCAACATTATCAGAGATACAAAGAATAGCAGCGGAAATATAATAATAACACTAGCAGCGGAACAAATCTCCAAAATAGTCTTCAAGAAAGAACTCCAGTATCAGTAATCTCCATCTCCAAAGCACCAATCCAGAAATAGCTCAAACTCCAAATCAAGATGAAGAGAAACAACTCGATCCAAAATGCGATTGCCAAATCCTAAGGCTGAAAGCTATCGAATCTACACCTACTATAGATTATCTGAAAATCCCAACTCTAGACTGCCCGTGTGGGAAAATAGTGGGCACCCAGAGTTTAGGAAAGGAACAATAAACTCTAGGTCAGTCATGGAACTGGTGTGAGCAAACAAAAGCATTTGGTCTTTGAAACAAACAAAAGAATTTAAATTTGAAATCCGCAATGCTTTTTGGAAAATGAAACTACCATAAGGCCTCCCGGCACACACACAATGCAAACGCACACATGGGGGAGATTTCTCCTTATGATAGTCAAACATGCTTACTACGAGAAAAATTCTTTGATATTATTACTAGTGCATAGTGGAAAATCTTTCGAAAGTATAATATAAATCCTAGCCAGCATAGGTACCATGATGCTATGCCTACTATAGCTGCCATGTTAAATGGCAGGTTCTACAACTAAAACCGTACAAGGCACGTATTGGATGAATGGATTTTCAACAAATGGTCAGGCTAAGGAACTTCCTATTGCCACATGGGTACGCCTCTGGCGGGACGTCCCGAGAACTAACGTTGCGGTTAGATCTCCTGCAACACAAGGTCGGGTTACCTCTGTAACTAGGTAACTACTACACGAATATGTCATCCCCCGGACCTTTGGGACCTTTATCCGTGCGCGCGCACAACAACACCACACAGTAATAGATATAGTGTATCAACATGAGTAAGTATCTGGGCTCCATACCATGATACCACCCTTTTCCAGAAGGAAATGACATACCCTCAAGGGCGCGACCCTCATAACCTTGCCGCATCTTTCCTGTTTCGACCATTTCCGGGGAGTGAGGTCCTGATGCAGTCTCGTCCACAAAGCTACGCTTTGGTACAAAGCCATGCTTTGGGTCAACAGATGACCAAAGCAACGATCACAAAAATAAATGATCAAACAAATGATCATATCACAAATGATCAACCAATGATCATCACACAGCAGCACTCAGCATGCCACATTACCAAATTGGGAATATATCACTGATAAATATCAACTACATAACCTCTGAGCTCATACGTCTCAGAGAAGGGTGTTAAGCTAAGAGAATAAATTCTCTGCCACCAAACAGAAATGTATTTGATAGAGATCAGTTTAATATCTCAAAGTGTAATGTCGGACATACAACCATACAAGTCTGTTCCGGGTTCGAACAGAACTGAAGGCACTTCCGAAGAAGCCTTTGCAAATCCGGGTATCCACAATCCCGATCGGACTTCCCATCACTTAGGGAGAACTCTATACCGGAGCAACTCGGTGCAGAGTCAATCGATAGGTTATCCTATCGTTCTCACAAATACCCGGTCTTCACCACCGGTCTTCAAATGCTATCCATAACGTCGTATCACTATTCAGAATGGGTTATATGACACAAGGTCCTCTCCCGGCTAAACCGAATAATGAGCGCAATATTTAAAAATATATGGATAAGGCATTTCAGTTAAGTTACAACTTGAAAATCCAAAGCTTTCTTTCAAATGTTTAACCAAATCACCATTTTAAAATCTTTAAACAAAAATATTTATTTCACAAAGTTCACAAAGATCCATTCATAGATTTCCAAAACAATTCCCATTCAATTTGGATTTACTCATTTAAACCTTTAAATTAAAGATTTAATTAATAGCTTTCAAACCGTTTCCAAAGATTTATTCATAACTAGGAAAAACCATTTTCCATATTAGACTTAAAATCCTTTTAACACCAATTGGAAATTCATTCTTATGTGAAAGTTCGCAAAACAGTTTACGTTTTCAGAAAAATCCAATTATATACAAGTTGAAATCTTAGGTTAAATTTAAATTCCAAAACATCACTTTTAAAATGGTTTTAAAAACCCATATAAACCCATTAATAAGTTGAATAACTTTTTATTTTTGAAACCCATTTTTCAAAAGCTTTCAATTCCAATTCCAAACTATTTTGGATTCAAAAATTCAATTTTAAAACAATTTCAAAAATCTGTGACTTAACCCATTCCCACGTGCAACCCATATTTGTGTGTGTATAGTGTGGTCTAGGGGTTTTACACAATAAGAGTGCCACATCATCAATCAGCACAGATTCAATCATGACAATTCGATGTGGGTTTCGGATAACCAACTGGAATCCGACTCTCTGTCGCATCGAAATTCAAATGTCGTTCTACGGGTCAAAGGGTTTGCATAACAATATATACATCACAGAAATAACAGCTTAGCACAAAGCATTACATAGCATCACATCACATATCAAACATATCCATCCATCACATAGCATTCAATAAAAATCAAATATCTTTAATTAAGATAAATAAACCGTGTGGTTATGAATATATTATTCCCATAATTACTTCTATTTGTAATCTTTAAATCAATGATTAATCATCATTAACTATAATTGATTAAGTCTTAACTACTTTCATTTATTTATCATTTATTTAATTAATTATCTTAATTAATTAACCTTTAACTGTAATTAATTAAATCTTAGTTACAATTAATTGTCCTTAATAAATAGATTTATTATTCCTTAATTAGTTACAAAAAAAATTACTCCTTAATTAATAATGATTTCTTAATCACTTTTAAGTTAATTAACCTTAATCTATTTTCCTTGATTCAATTATCTTAATTAATTAACCACATTAATTAATTTTACTTTAAAGTAATTAACCTCAAATATTTGATTAATCAATCCTTGACCTTTAATTTTCTTCTCTTAATTACTTTTACTAAGTAATTACTATTTTCATTTAATTATTTATTAATTACCTGATTTATTAACTTAAAAATTTAATGAATCAAAATCATTAAATTCTATCTATTTATTTTTAAGACAACATCTCTTATTTAAATAAAGCATTTAAAACAATCTGCTTCCAAATTTTAATTTAAATTTCATTTTAAATTTAAGATTTAAAATGAATACGAATCTAACTTAAACAAAATTTTAAAATATATTTCAAAACCCTTTCTATTCTACAAGTTAAAGAATATTTATATTATAAAAGAGATTTGAAAGAATTTTAAACCAAATTCATTTTTTTAAATTTAATTCAATTAAAAAATACACTAGGACATTCAAAGTTGTTCAATTTTTTTTTTTTAAAAACTTCTTTTTATTCCAAAACTGGGATACATATTTAAATTTTGATTCCAGGCTGCATAGATTAAATTTCAAATTTAAATTACCTTCAGTTATCTTCATTTTAAATTTCAAATCATTTAACCATTTTAAAGTAGTTAATCAATTTAAATTTAAAAAGTTTATTTTAAAAACTGAAAATTTAACCTGAATTCCAAATTTCAAAAACTCAGTTTTTTTTACTGACTTTAAATTTTATTTTACAAATTTTAAACTTCAGTTTTAAATTCAAAACTTAATACACTTAAAAGTTGTTTAAAAACAGATTTAAATTTTAAATCTTAAATTATTTTAAATCTCAGATTCAAACTACTTTGAACCATATTCAAATTCAGATTTTAAACTCAGTTTAAAATCTTGGTTTACATTTTAAACTTGCTTTTAAAACTTAAAAAAAATAAAACAGGTTTCTGTTTTATAAAACCTGAAACAATATGTTAACTCGAGTTTCCCCTATGTCACTCCGAGTAGAAACCTATCCTACTTCGAATAAAGCCTCTAATTTCCCGAGACCAACACAAAGCAACCCAAAAAAAAAACAATCCAACAATTCATCTGCATATCCACCATCCCCTGTGCACGTGCCCCATCATGGCAGCGAGCTCTGATCATCATCGATGAACTCCTCAGGTCGGCGAGCACCCCCGCATCCCATAACGATCAACAATCAATCAATACTAGCTCAAATTCAAATTCGTATGTTCATCTTTACCTGGAACGAGACTGGCACCCCCTCAACAAAACCTGGAATAGAGAAACAGGTTCCTCCCTCAACCCTGTCAACGGCCATCTCCCACAGTTCCGACCTCCTGATGACCCACCACTCCGGGCTCAACTTCAACTACAACCAATCTATCGATTTCCAAAAGATCATAACACTCGATCTAACATTTTAACCATAAAGATCGATTCTTCAAACCCCATAAAAACTAGGGTTCTAAAAAGAAATGTCAAATCTGCAACTACCCCGATGGTTTCAATGCCAACAAATATTTTTCCCGGCATCTCCTCACATTCCTCCCCCACTTGGAAGAACCCCGTGCTTTCCAGTTACATAGATCACCAGAAACCAAATATTTCCCTTTCTAGTCAACATCCAAACCGCACCCATATCCTATTCCTAAAAACTATGATCCTTAATTTAAAAATCATGTTTTAGTTAATACTTTAATTTATGAAACTGAATTACAAAATTAATATGTTTGGATTTTGGTAAAAATCAACATGCACTGATGTTTTTCTGTGCTTCCAGAGACAACATCTTATATTTCACTTGATTAAATTTTTAAACTTATAATTTAAGCTAATCAAACAACATTTGTTTAATACCAGATCCTATCTATAACTAAGTCAAAAGGTAAGGATTAAAATACAGATTTTTAAACAGGGTACAACAGAGCACATATACAACATGCATATATATAAACATATCCTCAACAGATTTTTAATCATAAACACAAGCAATACTCATCCATTTTCAACATATAAGCATGCAAGTGTATTTAACAGCTTGGCAACATCCCATAACATCATCCATCACAAGAATCAAAACATAAAAGCAACGGTAAGTGAGTTTGCTCACCTGTTGAAGTTTGGACAGAGACATGCTTTGCATTCTTGTTTAGATTGTTAACTTGCTCCAGATCCGAGGCTTGATCTTGTTATTTTGGATGATGAGACTTTATCTTGTTTTGGTTATCATTTCCTCAGATTGAAAACAATAAAGTTAATTATTGTTTTAATTGCTTCAGATTTTAAAAATTCAAATTACGGTTGCTTGAATTACCTGAGAAACTTTAACTTGCTTCAGATTATTTTCCCGAGACCTCTTTTTTTATTCTTTTTCTTTTTTTTTTCAACTTGAAAACAGAATTTACTTTAGCATATAACCTGACTGGATCCTACAGCTTAAATTGATAAAATTGTTTAAATCTTTTTGCTTAAATATTGATTAACAATATTTAGTTCAAATCAAAAAAAATGTTACTTGCCTTTTAATTATTTATCTTCAGAGAAAAACTGCAGCTCTGATTATGATCTCTTTTTTTTCTTTTTTTTTCCTTAATCATTTCAGGTTGAAAACTCTGGCTAGCTTCAAGTTTTGAACTTTTGCATTCTATCTGAATTTACTTTGAACGGCAACCTGAGTTTTGAACTTGCATGGTTCCAGATTTAAAATTTCCTTTTTAACTGATTTGGCTTTCAGTTTTGAACTGATAATGGCAGAATTTCTTTTATCTTGGTTTGCATTTGAAACTGAAGTATTGAACTGAAGGTACTTGATTTGTATTTTTCTTCCAGGTTGCATGCAGAGCCCATTTCCAGATTTTGAATCTTTGTTATTTGAGTTGAATTAGTTGCTTCAGGTTTGCAAATAGATCTGGATTCGAGTTGTATTTGAGATGATCTACAGGCTTTGGACTTCACGTTGCTATTTCTTCTTTTCTTTTTCTTTCTGATTTGATTTTTTTTCCTTTGTTGAGATTTGAAATGCAAAATCTTTTATTACTTGTTTGTTCAGATTTGCTGAGATGTTTAATATAATTGGATTGTGGGGAAATGAAAAGTTTCTATTAATTTTTTTAATCTTATTATTTAATTCAATTTGATTGTATGAAGGCCATTTGTAAAGAGATATCCTAACTCTAGATTTTGTTAACTCCTTTACTCCAAATCCATGTGTAAGAAGAAATGATTATGAGATCTATGCATATTGATTTGCTTTACTTTTTTGATTATACAAAGATAAAAGAAACTTTTGTATACATATACACAATGTTAAAAGAATTATTTTCTAGCCAACATTTACATTTTATAAATTTCACCTCTATGATTTTAAAAGCCAAATGTTTATCTTAAAAAAAAACATTTACTTCAAATGTAGATTCAAATTCCCAATTCATTTGAATTAAAATTCTATTTATACCAATTTACATATATTCAAACATTATTTCTATTATTTATTCTTGTAAACTTTATAAAAAAAAATTGATTTCATATTAACAATAGCCACTTTTATACATATATGAAAATTTAACTTAAAAATAATATTTTAAAAATGAGTACACAAATTTTTTCTTTATATTGTAACTTTCAAATAAAAATTTAGAAAACACTATTATTAGCTTTTTAAAGCTTTTAATTTCTACTTTATTTTTAATGCATTTTATTTTGAAATTCAATATTGTTTTCCAATTCACTTATTCTTAAATTTCAAATTTAAATCTCTATTTAAAAATCAAAATTATTTATCTGTTCTAAGAATTTTCTAATTAATTCACAATTTATTTTCAAAAATAAATTTAATTGCCAAATTAAACTTAATGAATTTTCAGGAATGTTACACTTTTTTCCATTTTCGGTTGATGAGGCTTGAGGTAACATTTTACCTTTCATATAGCACGTTCCACTTTTAAAGCCCACTGCAATTCCATGATTGCACAACTGATTTCTATAAACGTATAACTCCTGAGCTCGTACATCTCAAGAAAGGGTGTTAAGCTAAGAGAAGTTGCCTTCTCCGCTACCAAACAAATGATACTTTCATAGAGATCAATCAATGTAATTAGGAATACAATGTCATACATTCATCCATACAAGCTATCCAGGAGCAGGACAAATCGAAGGTACTTTCCTACCATATCCTGTCAGGAGTTACTCTTATAATTAGTAGCGAGAAGTCCTTGCATCGAAGATCTTAAATGAAAAACTACTGCCACATAATATGATATGGGAATTTTACCCCACGGGTTAGTGACAAGCAGCCCTCTGCTACATCTTCAAAATCATATCCATACCTTCACTTCGAATGCATAAATTGGTTTTAAATGGCTTTTAGATAGGAATTTGACCCCGGTTCCTTCGAATCAATTATCGATAAAAAGTTTTTCTATGAATAGGGAATCATTCTTTAATTGATTCAGTTCTTTTTATCAAAAACCCCTTGGGAAATACTTTTTTTAAAAACATTCTTTTTAGTATATGCGGAATCATTAAACCTCTCGTATCAAATCCTTTGATTACTTAAAACCTTTTTAAATTCCAAATCATTTCAGTTTTATTTACTTAGGAAAATATTTCCAAATCATTTATTTAAATCTTAACAAAGATTTCTTAATTCAAAATCAAAGTTTTGATTAAGTTAAAACCATGTTATTCAGGATGTTAACCCAAAACCAGTAAATATTAAGTGAGTAGAATCTATAGAAATCATCAAATCTACTCAATATAAATTCCCGTATTCAACAAATACTACGGACGAAATAATGGCAAAACCGCCTTTTAAATTCCATGAATAGTATGGTTCCCTCTTCGGGTTTTAACACCGAGTACAATAAGATTATCCTCAAAAAATCCAAGTTATTTATATCTGGGAAATCATATCCTTCATACTTTGCAAAGTTCTGATCTAAGTAAATTAAATTTACGTTCCGATCCATCGGGCCAGTCCAGATAGCCAGGAAGAGCAGGAAACTGGTTTTCCAAACACAAGCCAAGGCAATACCTCTCTGTCACCCATAAGACAACCGAGTTATTTGATCGACTCTAAATCATCTATTTAACCATTCTATAAATCCTTCAAATCACTTTTAAAATAATTTATTAGTCATTGGAAATTTTTTAAAAAGATTATGAAAAGAATGGTTGCGTTTAAAACTATATTTCAAAAGTTATAGAAAAGTGCCATGGAAAAGTACTATGGAAAATGCTTTTTAAGCTATATTGATCGAAACGACTTTTTATGATTTGAAAATTAATTTTTATAACTCAAATCACTTTTAAAAAAATTTAAAAGATTTTTATAATTTATTTCATATTTTTTAAACAATTTTAAAATATCATTTTGAAATAAATCCTGTTATGGATTCCGAATTGCAAAACCGTGATTTTTCCATAAACTTGTTTTACTCATAATTCAAAATCCACTTATTGAAATCTCGATTTTATTTATTTTCTTGAAAAATATGGATATTATAGTTTGGAAAATTCTTATCTCGAAGAATTCTAAGCTATATTCCATCTTATATACTCATTTAACTTTTGCGGTGCTAATTACAAACTGCCGTTACGCGACGCATCTAATTTTGACTAAATTTTCGGTCACGTTTCAAACTTCACCAAAAAAAATTAATATATTTATAAAACATTTCAAACTAATTTTTTTACCTTGTAAAAAGGTTTAATATTCCATATACATTCATTTATTAAATCAAGGAAAGTGATTTCCTTTGTGCTTATCAACGTGTAATTCTGTGACTTGCATATATATTCAACATTCATATGAAACAATCAAACTTGATGTTTAAAGCATATTAAAAATCTATTGCAAAAATCATACCATCATCCAAGAATATAATACTATAGTTTAGGAGTTCTCACCATCGTTTTCCCTTCGAGCTAATATAAAATTAGTCATAGCTCAACTATAATGGCTTTTAAACCCTACAGAACCGAACCATTTTTCTTTGAATGGGCTTGATCCACCTTATAATCCTTATGGAATTGATGAAAAGAGGGAGAAAGGCTTGGCTATGGTGGTTATGGAGGATGGCCGTGAGTTAGAGGGGTGGAGAGGAGGTGTTTTGACTTGTTTTCGAAGTGGGATGACATTGCAAACTAGTGTATATATTTTCCTCTTTTATTTGAGATATTTTTCCATAGTCTCCCTATGGTAAGACGACACTAGAAAGAGCTCAAAAGAGGAAGAATAAGATAGAAAGGAAGTGTGAGGAATTGTAGAAGTATGTGCACGTATATATAGGCTTGAAGTTGTAAAAAAATATATCTAAAACATCATCATTATCCGTCACCATCACCATGTGCATCCACCTCCTTCTTTCCCATCATATTCTACATGTTTCCTCCCTCCTCCATGTGCTTCCATTACATCATTCGCTTCTATGCCTTGTATATGTCCCTAGTGTGTAAGATAGTTGACTTTAGCAAGCTTAAGGGTCAAGTTTTATATAAAATATATTAGTTTTTTCTTATATATTTTTACATGTATATTTGAATATTTGTATATGTTCATGTGCATGTTAGGATATGTATTTATGTCTTTTATATGTGTACATGGAATATAAACAATGTTGCATTGACTCCGAACAACTTTCGTTCGATAAACCATTACCGACTGGAGAACCGATTCCCGGTCATATTTTACTTATACATTAAATTACATGTATATGTAAAATCGATCCTATATCGATAAAGCGATATCGATTTTTCCATATATTTTCAAATCACACATATATCTTTATAAAACTATTATAAATGATTTATTATCACTTTATAAATATTAAAAATTAATTAACATCATTCAAAACAATTATTTGAATAATTAAAATAATTATTAAATCATTAAATCTAAATTTAATTTAATAAATCAATTATTATATTTAAAGACATTACTAACAATTTCATAAGTACATTGAATTTTCATAAATATAATGTATTATTTTATTTCACATTCTTATTCAATTATAAAAATAAATGTATGGCGTTTAATGATTTTAGAGCAATTTACCGATAAAATAGTTTTCGGCCATTTTATAAATTTAAATTTCGAGATAAATATTTTATAAATATTTAATCAGAAAAAGATTAGTATTACTTATTATGACTCAAAACAATATTATTTGTATTATCCACTTCATATATGATAATTTTAAAAATAAATATAATTTATCAAAGTGATAAATTTGCAGGTCGTTATAGACTTTTCCTGTTAAAATAATTTCATCTTCGAAATTACCCAAAACAAAAATCCAAAGGTTTTTCCCAAAATATTTATTTTTAAACTTACACCCACATGATGTATATAGATCACCCATACACAAGATATGGATCGGTCCAAATCAAGGGAGAAGGCCTCTGTTCGTATCCATTACCTTGCAATAGTTTTGTTCGTATCCATCGACTCGTAGGAGTCAGTTCGTATCCATCCCACGAGGTACCTCTGTTCGTATCCATTAAATTTCACCCCTCTTCGTATCCATCGTCCATCGACTAAGGTCTATTTCGTATTGATTTCCCTTTATCCATTTTGCAACGATCTCCTTCCATCGATACGAAGAGCATCATCCATCGATCGATACAAAGAAAGCAACATGAAGCATCGACACAAAGGCGATCTCTAAAATCATTGATGCGAAGGAAATTACTCAAGATCGATATTAACTTGGCATAGTCAAGTGAAGGAAATAGTCATGCGGCATGAAATGTGGATCTCTCCTGAACCACCACTAAACGGTCTAACCGATGTGCATAGCATCGATAGAAGCACTATCGATACAAGCCAATCGATACGCACAGTTCAGCCTATTGCAAAGTCGAACTTGCATCGATCATAACTCATAATCTAGAAGTCCAAACGCTACCAAATTTTCATAGGAGCTTGCGTACATCATCAAGAATGTTCATGATCAATCTCGACTCGATTGGATGAATTATTAATCGATACGAAGTACGTTCCTATCGATCACAATCGAGTGCAGACGGCATGGGATCGATCGTGTGGGCCCATACACGTGAGAGAAGAGGTCTTCCAAAATCTAAGCGAGATATTTGGAACCTACGCCTATAAATAGCCGCCCAGGACCTACAGAAAAGGAATTTTAGCTCTTAAACGTCCTGACTCTGCTGAAATCATTATTGTACTCGAAATCCGCTGTTGTAATTCGTTGTAACCAGTAGGTAAAAGTTACTAAAAGTCAACCATTTCATAGTGGACGTAGCAACACGCCGAACCACTCTAAATCTTTGTGTTTATCTGCTATTTTTCTGATTATTGTTTGGAGTGTTTATTAGATAATCCTCTTTTTACATTTATTTTCTTCGTTTTATCTCTTCAAACACTTTCGAAGAGTGTTGTGCCCAATTTTGGTACAAACACTTTGGTGCTTTCACTGAGAGAACCCAGTTTTTCTCCTGCTCGTCGGATCTACTATCGATATTGGATTGCATAAATCTAAGAAGAAGATCCAGATTTCAAGTTTAAATTTCATTCATCCTATTCAGGTTTGCATCAAGTCTAGGAAAGTGCTTTGTTATCCATCGTGGTTAACACTAGGACTACTTCAATCACCGCTGATCCAGAAAGATGGGACAAACAGAATACCGTACAACTACCTCCTGCCGATCGGAATGCTACCGGACCATCAGATCCATAGGGCCCTGTCACCGGGGAAGAATTTCAGCTGCTTATGCAAGAACCGACTCAAAGCCACCAATTGCTCACTCAACAACTCCACGCTAATGCAGAATTGACCAACCAACTGAATCGTCAAAGACGAAGGAGATCCAGGAGGGATCAGGCTTCCAATTCATCTACTGAGAGTTCAGCCTCTTTAGATTACGATCATAAATCCACATACCCACGGCTGGATGGGAGTTACACTCAAACTACTGGACATCAGCATACACTGTATATTGGGCTACCAAGAATTGGCCGTCAACCAGCTGTCATACTGAACCCTCCTTCCAGGGAGGTATTGTTTTTCATTATGTTATAGACAACCGCATTACCAATGCTACTGAATTGGGAGTTGATGCCCGAAATCAGAAAGATCCAAACTGTCGCGAACATACTCCTAAACCTTATGTTCTAGAGAACTTAGAACCAAGGAGGCAAGACATCGACCATCGCTGCGTTCGATCCATCCTCGCATTGTGCAACTCGACCATACCTTGGTTCAACAGGCCTAGAACGTCCAGATGCCGGATTTCCCAACGATGATCCGTCAGATGATCCGAGAAAGCCAAGGCCTCACTAATGATGACTGAAGAATCTCTCAGAGTCATACTTCTTTTACTGATGAGATGTTCCATGCTGAACCACCTGGACGATTCAGGATGCCTACTTTACCCGTTTATGAAGGGAGCTCTGATCCTAATCAACATATCTTGAAGTATGACTGGTTAGAGAATGCTGCATGAGCTGATAATGTACTTAAGTGTCGAAGTTTTCCGATTTCGCTGGGGGACATAGCGACTATGTGGTTTACTCGTTACCACCTCGATCTATCTCATGTGTCGATCAGTTGACGACAAAGTTTGTTGAGCAGTTCCGCATGCATGTAACGAGGCCGAAGGATGTTAATACTTTTTTTAGTGTCACTCAAGCTTCGGAAGAGACACTCAGATGTTATTTGGAGAGATTTCATGCAGCATGTGCTGAGATTAGCAATCCCAATGATATCTCTATTCTGATGGCATTGACTAAGGGGATTGATCTCAATTTAGAGTTTGTCAACTGGTTGGCCAGAAAACCTCCTGCGTCATTGGACCATTTCTATTCCAAGGTAGCCCAATTCTTGAGGAGGGAGGATGCAAAACACTCTAGAAAAAAGGATGACGCAGGGCCTAGTGTGGAAGGAGTTACAAACAATGTTGTTGTTAAACAAACTGGGGGAGTTTCGGAAAAGTGCAATGGAACATATAGAATAAACAAAATCAATAGAAAAGCGATGGTAATCAAAATAGGAAGCGGGATCAAAATCGTGGTCCAAAGACATAGGGCTCCTATGTTTGACAATTATACTCCTTTGAATACGTCGTTGGAAAATGTGTATTCACACACCTACAATACTGTTCAGTACAAGAAACCTGCTCCGAAACAGTTATAGGAGAGATAGATTCAGACAGGGAAGTTTTTTAGATTCCACAAAAGCTATGGCCATAACACAAGTGCCATCATTTGCATGATATCGTTGAAACGTTGATACGTGAGAGAAAATTGGAGCAGTTTGTGTGTGCACCACAGTTTGGAGATGCAGGCCCATCAAATCAGAACCGTGTGCCGATTAAGGTAGGATCGAAGGAACCCGCTCGTACCGACAGGAGGTTGGTGATAAATATTGTTAGTGGTGGTCCTCACCCAACAGACCGAAGCAGGAAGGCAATGGAGTCATAAGCCAGTTCTGTGAGGCATGCGAGCTTCGAATGTTGTGGTAGTTTGGAAGATGAAGCTCCGGCCAAGCAATAAAAGACAATCACTGACGACATTGTCTTTCGAGACAAAGATGACGATCGGGTCGAAGCCCCAACCATCGATCCACTTGTCATACCAGCTCAAGTAGGTCCTGCTTGGATGAAGAGGATCTTGGTAGATAGTGGGAGCTCTGTGAATATATTGTTTAAGCAAGCCTATGACCAAATGAAAATGGAGATTAAAGATTTGAAGCCTTGTTAGTTCCGTATTCATGGGTTCAACGGGAGTGCAACCATACCCACTGGAGTGGTGGAATTAGGAATTGGAGAACGCCGGAGAATCTGGATATTACAATTTGTTGTGCTGGATATAGACTCGCCATACAATGCTTTCTTGGGCCGACCAACCCTGGCTAAATTTAGAGCTACCATTGCCTACTGGTATTTGACTCTAAGGTTACCCACCGATCATGGAGTTGGAGTCGTTCAAGGAGATTAGGCTACTGGACGAGCTTGTTATATCGTTGAGCTAAGAGTGTCGCAAAGAAAAGAAAAAGGAAAGGGCGTAGAGGAATCTCTCTATGTCCTCTTTGTTGAGAATTGACAATTGACGCCTGGGCCCAGGCCCGGGCACCACCACCAATGCCCAAGGGATCTTGACCCGATGATAAAGATTAGATCTCAGTGAAGCTAACAAATGCAAGAGGAATTGGTTGAATTTCTCCGAGCAAACCTTGGCGAGTTTGCCTGGACGCATTTTGACATGTGTGGAATCTCCTAGGACATCGCAAGCTACACATTGAATATTGACCCATGGCATGTCTCGGTCAAGCAAAAAAGGCATGGTATGGATCCAAAGAGATCTATCGCCCTTAAGGAAGAGGTAGTTAAGCTTAAATCGAACGGATTTATTCGAGATGCTCTATACTTGGAATGGGTTTCCAATACTGTACTTGTCCGCAAACCAAATAGGAAATGGAGAACATGTGTTGACTACTCAGACTTAAATAAAGCTTGCCCAAAATACAGTTTTCCACTTCCTCGAATCGATCATGGATTCAACGGCTGGACATGAACTCTTATCCTTCATGGATGCATATTCTGGCTACAACCAGATACCCATGCACTTATCCGACTAGGAGCATACCAATTTCGTAACTGATCTAGGACTTTCTCCTATAAATTCATGCCTTTGGGACTCAAGAACGCTGGGGCAACTTACCAACGATTAGTTAATCGAATATTCGTTAACCAGATCCAAAAATCATAGAAGTATATGTAGATTACATGCTAGTGAAGTCAAGATTCTCCACCGATCATATCAGAGAACTGGAGTCAATGTTTAACATCCTACGAGAATATAGGATGAAGCTCAACCCATTGAAATGTCACTTTGGGGTCGCATCCGGAAAATTCCTTGGGTTTATCGTCAACACCTGAGGAATCAAAGCAAATCTCGAAAAGATCTGGGCAATTAGAAATCTTGAGACTTCAAGAACCATAAAGCAAGTCCAGAGCCTCAACGAGAAAGTAGCAGCACAGAGTAGGTTCATTTCAAAATCCACTGACAAATGCATTCCCTTTTTTCGATCTGATCAGAAAAGGGAAACGAAACTTTTAATGGACTCCGAGCGCTAATTCAACACCTCTCCACACCGCCTATCCTGCCAAAGCCTATTGATCATGAGAAATTGTATATTTACTTGGCGGTGTTAGAAAACACAATTAGTGCTGCCCTAATTCTGGAGGAAGACCGAATACAAAAGTAGGTCTACTACATTAGCAAACGACTGATTGGAGCTGAGAGAAATTATCCGAAGCTAGAGAAGTTGGCTTATTGCCTTATTATTGCCTCAAGGAAGCTCCATTCTTATTTCCAGGCTCATCCTATTACCATTTACACCGACCAGCCGTTACGACGGGTCCTTACGTGGCCTGAGACGTCTGGTAGACTACTCAAGTGGAATATCAAGTTAAGTCGGTTTGACATTACCTACACTCCAAGAAGAGCCATTCAAGGACAAGTTCTAGTTGATTCCATAGCTGAATTTACTATCCCATAGGATTTGCTCGAAACTAGAAAATTTCCTAAGTATATCTGGAAGCTACATACTGATCGTGCATCAAATGGCCGTTGCTCAGGTGCTAGAGTTGTACTTGAAACTCTCGAAGGTCGATCTATATGCTACGCTTTAAAGTTTGATTTTCACGCGAAACAAAGCTGAATATAAGGCCCTGTTTACCGGATTGAGACTTTTTAGAGATTAAAAAATAATTGCTATGGAGATTTATTGTGATTCGCAATTGGTCGTGTGTCAAGTTCAGGGGGAGTACCAGGCTAAGGACTGAAGACTGGCTGCTTACCTTTCTCGAGTCTAGGAAATACTAAATCAGTTCGATTATTATGCCACCTACTGCATACCTCGAGAGCGCAACCAGAGAGCCAATTCATTAGCAAAATTAGCCGATGCAGGTGAAGCACAACAAATGGGACTCGTTCTTGTGGTAACGTTATCTTCCCCGATCGATCAAATGGAGACAGATTGGGTACTTGAGGTTGTTCCCGATAAGGAGTCATGGATGACTCCATTAAGAAATTATCTCGAGCATGGTATCCTACAAGAGCCCAGAAATGAAAAGAGACAAATTCTTCGAAAAGCTTCACAGTTCACCATTCAGAATGGAGTCATGTATAGAAGAGGATACTCTGTTCCTTTACTCCAGTATATCGCTTAAGATGAAATCAAATGCGTACTGCATGATGTGCACGAAGGACAATGTAGAGATCACACCAAGGGGCAAGCTCTTGCCAAGAAAGTGCTCTGATATGGATACTACTGGCCTACTGTAAATCGTGATGCATCAGACTACGCCAGAAAATGTGACAGATGTCAGAAGCATGCTCGAATTCCTAGAGCTTAAGCTATTGAGATAACTTAGATGGTCAGTCCATGGCCATTTGCAGTATGGGTCATTGATATTTTTGGCTCTCTACCTCTCACCAAAAATGGTGCGAAGTACGCCATAGTCGCAGTTGATTACTTTACCAAGTGGGTGGAAGCTGAGCCACTTGCTATAGTTACAATGAAGAAAGTGATCAACTTTGTAATACGCAACATTATCTGTCGATTTAGTCTCCCACATACCATCATCACTGATAACGCAAACCAATTCGAAAGTGTTGAATTTAAGAATTCCTGTCAATAATTCACATTCAGAAGAAATTCTCCTCAGTTGCACACCCTCAAACGAATGGATAGGTTGGAGCTATGAAAAAAGTTATAAAGTCTATTCTGAAGAAACGACTGAAAAAGGCCCAGGGCAAGTGGGTCGATGAACTTCCTATGGCTTTATAGGCTTACCAAACAACCATAAGTCCACGACCTGCACACACCATTCTCTCTTTCCTATGGTTCAGAAGCCGTTATTCCGGTTGAGATGGAAGTACCTTCTCATCGTGTGACTTATTATGGTCCAAAAAAGAACGCCATATTACTTGTTGAATCTTTGGATCTATTGGATGAGAGCGTGAAGAGGCTGATTTGAGGGCAGCCACATACCGAAGTGAAGTCGCCCGATTATACAATGCCAAGGTTCGACCCCGAACCTTAGAAATCCGTGATCTCGTTCTCCAAAGAATGTACACGGTTCCTTCGCATATGAAACCAACATGGGAAGGGCCGTATGTCATCGAACGAAAGCTCAAAGACGGTACATTCAAATTATCGACCGTTGATGGTCATACTCTGCCGAGAGCCTGGAACAGCGAAAGTCTTCATCGCTACTACACATGACATGCTTTAATTATTCAGTTTACTTTTCATTCACAATTTGTTTATGCATTTCGAAACTTGAATTTGTAGTGAGGGCACCGACTGTGCCGTATTCTCTTATTTCAGCAAAAATATGCCATCTCTTCAAGCCAGAGTTACGATTTTTTGAAACGCATCATACTACTATCAATATGCACGGAGAGTTAAATTCCACCCGACGGTGGGATTTATTCAAATAAGGAGTAACTGTGATACGACCAGTTACTCGCGAAGCAAAACCCAAGCTCAAGGACAAGTTACCACACTGAAGCCAAAAATGGGATTGATACACTACAATCCTCTAACTAACTCCATATTCCTAGAGTGCGAACTGGAGTGCAAACTTATAAATACGGTCTCGAAGAGGGTGGTTCCGTCCACCTAACAACTTTGCCCGTATCTTGACCAAGTTTAAGGAGGATGGATCCGTCCATCTAACGACCTCGCTTCTTAACTCAGGGTGGATGTGAACCAATCATGCATGATCCTGATAGGTTCGTCGTTCTCGAAGTGCGAACGAAATCCTAAAGCCTTAACAGATATGACCGGCCATCGGTCGGCCAACTCCAGATTCCTGGAGTGCTAACTTGAGTGTAAACATTAATTAATTTCGGATTCCCAGAGTATGAACTGGAGTATCAACATCAACCAACTCCAAATTCCCAGACTACGAACTGGAGTATAAACATCAACTAATTATGTTTCCCAGAGTGTGAATCGGAGTATCAACATCAACAAACTCCAAATTCTCGGAGCGCGAACTAGAGTACAAACACCAACTAATTATGGATTCTCGGACTACAAACCGGAGTATCGACAGCAATTGACTCTAAGTCCCCGGAGCAAGGATTGGAGTATAAACACCGACTAAATCTAACATCCCCAGAGTGCGGATTGGAGTTTAAACATAAATATCCTTAACACAACTCCGAGTTCCCAAAGTGCGATCAGAGTATAAACTTAAATCGGGTGTGACTGACCACCCACTAATCAATCTTAAGTCCCAGAGTGTGGACGTAGTTATAAATATTAAACAAGCATGACTGACCGCCCATGAAAATAACTTAAGTCCCTAGAGCGTAGACGGGTCATTAAAACTTAAGCAGGAATAATGGTCCGCCGACGAACAAGCGTAATCCCCAAAGTGTGGATACGGTCACTAGTTGGTGAGCCAGTATGGCTCGACTACCATGCTTCCATTTCATTTCATAAAGATTAAGACCGATGTTTTAAAGGCAAACAACGATTTTTGACTGATTTTTCTCGTGTATCCCCGAATCTGGGGGAAGAACTTAAGTACCGACCACTAATAGAAACAGTGCAATATCGGAATTCGACTTAACACTCGATTGCAACCTGAAACAGTAGCCCCAAGACTTAGCAAATAAATATGGGCCCGAATTAAAGAACTAAAGTTTCACAAGTATATCGAAGGAAAGTTCGAGTGCTAAAATACTTAAGCAAATTAACACAAGTTGTACAGAAACAATTTTGTTTCAATCATTCTTTGGAAGAAAAAGATTAAGTACAAAGCTATACCAAAAGTCGTACTAGCAGGGGCCGAACCTGCATTTACACACGGCCTACAAAAAGAAAGCAAAAATAGATTCCTATCTATCTTCCAAAAATGAGCCAAAGAGACACGTCTACCTTTTCTTTCCTCTCAGTTTCTTCTTCGGTGTGGACCCGCTGGAGCTGCCACATGGTTTTCTCTTTGAGCCCTTGCCTTTCAGTGGCCGATCTCCAGTCGGGGGAATTATATTAACTTCCTCCTCCAAACTCACGTGTATGGGAATGCTTCTTGAAGGAGGATTCAGAGGAACAGGATCAACAGTAGAAGGCATGATAAATACACTTGTCTCAAAGACCGTTCCTTTCGAAGATATCATTCGAAAAGAGGCTGGACCAGGGACAACCATTCCACCTCCAAAACTACTATCCCGTGCAGTCGTTTCCATCTCGGTGTTAATTTTGGCTATTATTTCCTCTTCACAAGATGTGTATGCATCGCCGGAAGCGTTAGCGGCCCGAGGAGCCACTCACAGGTGCTACTCCACCCATAACAAAAGGCAAGTCGGCAAAGGGATCACTGTGATGACCGAGAATCTCCTCTGTCATCTGTTCATCAAAAGTAAGCGTGCTCCCTTGTACCCCATCCGTAGGTGCAGTAGTCACCATCTTGAACGCTTCGGTTGTGACGGCCTCCTACTCATGGTGTTGCTCTTGAGTTGCAGGAGGCACACCGACGTAGTTCCAAGCACTGAATGGAAACAAAACAAAACTGTTAACAGTTACTTCAAGTTACGCCTCCGGTTTTGAACAAGCATAGGAAATGTTCAAAGTACCTTCCTTAGTTTGACTCACATCCATTGGAGTATCTTTAGATAATTGCTCTTAGGCTGGAGACAACCGCGGTAGATCCAGATTATAAGCAAGAACGAATTAAGGATCAACCGCAGATGTAGTTTCAGGATGGGTCAGCACGAGAGTTTCAGAACTTAATCATGATGCTCGACGTCAGAACCTTCTTCGACCTCCGGATGCCGAGCACCAAGTTTCACCTTTTCATATGAGATCATCATATCGTGGATAATTTTCCGTTCATCTTCGCTCAACACCCAGTTCTCGAGCTCGAACTCATCAATCGATTCAGCTTGGTGAGCAACCTTTTCATCCTTTACTAATTGGCCCCAAGCATTGTACAGATCTGTTGATAATTCTTGAGCCAGGCTAGATTCCTATGCTTCAAGACATTGGCATTATAAATGATCAAGAGGTCTTCAATATCTGCCTCTAGCTTGGACTCCTCCATTTTAACTTCATCCTCAACCTTGGCCCCAACCTCTTGGATTCTAAGTGATGCCTCATCCCGTTCGCCTCGAAGCACCACAGCTTGCTCATATGCTTCTTGGGCCGTTTTATTCGCATCATCTTTTTCTTTAATGATTTTGGAAAATTTGGCTTTAAGCTTGTTAAGTCCGTTCAATGCAGCATCCCTCTCAGCTATAACTGTGGTGTTCCGGTGGCCTATCTCCTCCGCCAAAGTGAAATGCGTTTGACGCATTCTTTCCATAGATTGAGTTGCCTCGTCGAATTTTTTGGTGGCCTCTATTTTAGATTGTCGAGAAGATTTGGCTTCATTATTAAGCACTTGAATAATACGGTCCTTCTGAGCGAGGTCATCCTCTAGCTTCTCGATTATTTTGGCTTGCTCAAGAGCCACCGCCGGCGCTTTATCCACGGCTTTCATCCACTCCTTGTACTGAGTGTAAATGTCATGAATATAGTCATGCATCGTTTGTTTTGCCTCAGATGGAGTTTTCTTTAAGTGAGGAGGGAAGATAAAACCGTCGAAGCAAATGTTTGGAAAATCTTTTATCAATTGGGAAATTTTGTTTGCACCTTCCCTAGTAGGCTCAGTGATGGCTTGTTTGGTAACAATAGGAGTTTCGATCTCTGTTCTATGATGTTACGGATCGAGCCTGGGAGCTTGATGGAATTGGTTTTGATGCGGAGGCTCTATTGGTTGTTTTCCATGACCAGAGGTTTGTGTTGGACCTCGAGGGGGTGGGAAGTGTGATCGAGAGCGATGTTTGTATTCTCTATCCCTATCCCTATCCCTCTCATAACGCTCTTGGCCGGAATAACCGTGATCGTGGTCTCTATCCCTCTGGCTGGATTTATAGTATGTACTCGATGATTGGCATGCCGAACGTAGACTTCCCAACATGGACTATTGTCTAGTCATCTTATTTGTAAAATAAAAAAACAGAGTTAGTGATCTCTAGAAGTGAATAACTTAAGATTAGAAATCGTGTAGTGCCATGAAGTGTATATGTGTATGCAACCCTCCGACCAACCAGAAATGTCGGCCAAACTTGTGGGAAGAAACTCGCTTAAATCAAGAGCACTTTGAAGCCCCTCCAGCCCGGTGTTGTGTTGAAGTGACACATAGTCCGGAATCGGAATATCGGCAAGTCCTTCGGAAGGATTCTCTACTTGTGAGGGAGGAGCCTCTAAAATTCTAATACCGAAGACTAGTAGGGACACGATTACGGATTTCCATCTCGAAGATTTATGACGCTTGTGTGCTACTTCCTTGCCTTTTATTTTTCCCTCTAAACCTTGAAAACTGTCTGAAGGCGCAGCTACGAGTTTGTCATCAGTAGGAGTACCCTCTTTATCGCCCTGTTCAGTTATTACGATCTCGGGTGTTCTATGCTTAGCCCGTCTCACTGGGGCTGCCCTAAGCGATCCATCAAGTTTGATGCTTTAGTTTCGTTCTATTAGCCCAACAATTCTCAAGTTTCAATCTATAAGCACCGAATCAATTTCCCTCATTTCACTTGGCACATCCTGAAGGACTCATACTTTTTCTTTGAAATGTCACCTTCAGGTCATGGAATTATAGCTATAAAGGAAAGAAGATTTTAGTTTCAGTGTAGATTATGACTATTCTGCTAGTTACTGGAAAAACTATGGCAATTACATCTGGCTAACCAACGACTGGAAAATCTTGGAGGGCATCGAACATAGAACCACTCAGTTTTGAAGTAGTTCAATCAGGTCCAGGCACCAGGCACAACTTGGCAGTTCCTGACCGCCTCTTGGAACGCGAAAGAAGGGCTATGTCCCCAACTTTTGATTTTGAACAAGTATCGGATTTCGATCGGGTTTGGAGGTCGAAAAAGTGCTCCATGAATACAGCGAATAGACTGTTTAGCATTTCATATCCATTCAGATGTAATTGTGATGGAGCGATTTGAAAGAAAGCCAGCATCTCTCGGATATATTGATTGAATGGAGGGAGCGTTCCGGCTGTACACGAGTGCGTGTTAAAAGCCGTGAATCCTTCCGAGGGAGCATCTGGTCTATCATTCGTTCCTGGTAATAAGACGTCATCCAATGACAAACTGCGTCTTAAACATATCCACCCCAATATGTCTTCAGAAATGTTGGACGGCATACAGTTTTGAAGATACCCAATAAACCTGGCTCTTGGTAGCTTATCTGGAGCTGCATCTATAACTTCGGCCGCGATGACTGGTATCTCTTTTACCATGGGAGGTGAACTTTGAAGCTCCTACTACTGTGAACTTGTAGATTCCCTAACTAATCAACTCATCAGAAACCATCATTAGATGATAATAAGCCCGTGTATTCCCCAGCATGAAGTGCGTGAATGTGATATGCAGTGCAGTGCTATGTAATACTTAAGAAATTCTGCAAAAGTTTAAGGAATGTTCAAACAACAAGACTTCGAAATTAAACTAGAGTGTCATCACTGACCATCAAAACCATGCCATCCAGACTTTGGAGACCGATCCAAGATAAAGTTAGTAAAAATTGGTCAAGTTACAGTTCCATCGACGAGCTTCGGAGGGCAGTCACATATGCTATGAAATAGTTAAGTCCAACTATGCAAGGCAGAAGCTTGTCGGAATCAAGTGCTCAAGTATGCAAGAAATTACGCATCCATCGAAGTCCAAACTTGGATTGTCCCTTGCAAAGGCAGAATCTCCATTTCGTATCGATCCGAAGCTTTCATTTTGTGTCGATAAAACATCTGTTGGTTTCGTATCGATCAAGTCACATTGGCTTCACATTGATTGAGTTGCAACGAAGTTCGTATTGGTCAGAAGTTTCCAGTTTCGTATCGATCTTAAACCATGAAATTTCTATCGATCGCCTGTTGCGGGTTTTGTATCCATTGGAGGCTATTCAATTTCATATCGATCGACTCCGATCGACACGAACTACTATCACTCCAGATCAACACGAAGTTCTCTATTTCATCGATCGATTACTCACCAACACAAATCTCGTGTCCAGAATCAATACGAAGCCAAGCCTTTTCTTCTCTTTCATCGATATGAAGTTAGAGCCATGCATCCTTCCTCACTTCTTCTTCGCAAAACAATCTAAACGCCATTACCGCTCGATCAACCTTACTCCAACCCAATTTTGGCATCGATGATGCCAGAATCGACCAACATCTTGGATTGGATGACGTCAAGTTTCAAGCCTCATCATTTTTAGATGGGTTTAATTAGTTAATTACCAAGTTCGAATGGATTAGGTTAATGACTAAACACTGAATGTTTTGAAGGCGAAGGCTTGGGCAGTTCTTTTTATTCTCTCGAGTTTTAATTGATACAAATGTAAATGTGAAAGTGATCGCAAGTGGAAAATTCGGCTAAGTCCAAAATGTATTTATACTGTAAAATCCCGAAATTTCCAGGAGTTTAAAATGTTGATAATCTCTTAAGTTTAATTATTTGAAAGTGATAAAATTGTTATTTTCAAAAGTAAATACCCAAGTAATATAATATAATGACTTGATTATTGTTATAAATTGGTATTAAATCAAGGATATTTATTTTGTTTGTGTAAACAAATTCTAAATAGATTTATGGTGTTCAAAATTTATGAGCGTGTTTAAATATATCTATATCTGTGTATTTTAAATTGATTTTTAAGATAGGATAAATTATTTGTAAATAATAATAAGCTTATTTAAAAATTGATATTTATTTATTTAAATTGATTTTAAATTTGGATTTTTAAATTGACTTTGACATTGAATATAAATTTGAATTCAAAAATATACATACATTTTAAAATAGAATAATAATATAGTTTGGTTTTAAAATATATAGATAATGTTTTTAATTAAAATAATATTTGTTTTATATTATTCTTTTTATAGAAATTTATTGATAGAAATTTGGAATTTCATTTATTTAATAAAATAAATACTAGGCTTTTGAAATAGCATTTAAAATAAGTTTGAAATATTGTATATAATTTTATTTAAATTATATTTGGTTCATTCTTTTCAAAGATTGTATTTTATATAAATTTAGAAAACATTTATAAGTGTATAAGTGTATTTGTTTATTAGATATTTAAATAGAAAAGCATTTTTTTCAAATTAAGAAAACATATTTGTTCATTAGGAAATTAATTTAAAAAGGCTTTTAAAATTATTTTAGAATAAAATTGAATAAAAAGTGACAAATGTTTAGTTCTAAAACACTTTGTTAACAAGTGTTAAACATTGAATCTAAATATAAGACAAGTGTCCATTTTCTTTTTAATTTTCTTTTTAATTTAATAAAATCTGACATTACCTATATAAACACTCTTTCTCATTTTTCTTTTTCTTTAAATTATTTGTTCATTTCTAAAAAGAAACTTGAATCATCAGTAAACACTCAACCACAAAAACAATCAGAAGCTCCTCAATTCAAACCATCCTCAAAACAAAAATCTGAAAAATCATTGCTCAAATTAAACACCCAAAACCTGAACATTTCTGTGATTCAAAAATCTGCAATTTGTTTTCAAAGCAAAAATCAATTCCTTAAACTCAAGCCAAATGCCTGAAACCATTCCTTAATTCAAACAATGCTCAAATCAATAACCTGACATTGAAGTGCGACATTTTAAATGTCTGCATCAAATATTCATATGCATGCAAGTGTATATTATGAGTCAAAGTATTTCCTGAAACAAATTCAATTCCAAAGATCTAGTTTTTAAAGCTTCAAGCTCAAGTGTTTACAGGTTTTTCAAAATGGAAATCTGAAAAGCAATTTAAAAAGGATGAGACATTTCTGTTTTAAAGGCTTCAGGTCATAGTCTTTTGCAACTTCCAGTTCATCTTCAAAACCTATGCACTTCTTTTAGATTGAGGTGAGTAAACATTTTTACTATAAATTAAAGTAGTAATTATCTGATTGCATATAAGTTTATGAATGATGTTTGTTATATATATGAGTTTATATCTGTGTGGACAAATCTGCAAATTTGTTGTAAGGCTTGAATCTGTGCATGTTGATTTTTATTTTTTTTCTCTCTGTATTTTTCTGTAGGATCTGAGACAAAGATTAAATCTTCAAACAATTCTATTAAAAAATTGTTAAGTCATAGATTTAAACTAAAACAAGTTAGTTCAAGTATAAACTAAAAACAAAAATAGATCTAAGTCTCTGGTTTTTGAATTTACTTGTAAATCAAATTGTGCAGTAACATATTTATCATCAATGTTCGAAACCACGTATTAAATTTGGTTAAAATGATTATATAAACTTAAGTGTCATTGAAAATTATTAATTTTGAAAAGAAATTCACAATTTTTAAAACTGTATTAAGTGGGTAATTGGGTACTTACTGGAAATTGGATTTCTGCCAATTCTGTTGATCTGTGAATCTGGAATGCTTGAGATTCTTGATGGAGCTAGGTGAAGCATCAGAGAGTGTGGGAAAATTGGTTGAAGGATTTTTAATCCATTGAGGGATTTGAAATTTCTTGGTTTTGAATTTAAAACCTAGTTTGGGTTTTAGCCGTAAATTGGACTACTGCATCTTCATAATCGCATCGAGTTGGATGAAGTTCTGGGGAGTGGAAGCGTGGTGTGTCGGCAATCCATGGCCGGAGTTGTGGCAACTTTAGTTGATCGGAGGCGAGGGTTTTCTGGAATTTTCGATGATGGTATTTGGGGTTCAGTTCAACCAGGGTGCTCGATTTCGAATCGGGGTAGGTGTTGAAGTTTGGTTAATCGTGGAGGCTTGTAGGATGGAAGAGTGACGTGTCGGTGGGTTCGATGTTGGCCAGAGAGGGTTCCGACGCCGGTGCACTTGCACAGGGGAATGTGGTGTCTGCAGTTTGTATTTTGTTTGGGTTGCTTGATTTTCTCGAAGCAGGTCTCGGGATATTAGGGAGATGGCTCGGGGAGGAACTCGTGTGGGTTCTTGGTTGTGTGCAGAGTTAAAACTGTTATGTTTTAACAGTTTTAAGTTTTAAAATTGAAACAGGTTTTAAAATTTTAAAATCAATTTTTTTTTAAAAAAGAAAGAAAAGAAAGATAGTACTTTGTTCTTGGATTCAAGTATATATGGGTTGAACCCAAAATTAATGTCCAACTAAATTTTTAGTTTAAAATAGTAAAGTTTAAACCTTTAATAGTTTAAGTTAAATTAAAATTCATTCTTTGAATTGAATTGTTTTTATAAATGAATTTGTATGATTTGTTTAAATGTTTTAAGTAAATGTTATTTCTAAACTTATTTTGGAAATATAAAAGGAAATTTATAAGGAAATGTTTTTATTGATTAATGAAAAAGGATTTTATAATTAACAATTAAAGGTTTAAGTAATTTATTAACTTGAATTAGGAATTGTTAATTAATGATTAAAGAAAGTAATTAATTATTACTTTATATTAAACTAATTAAGGACATATGTTAAGTAAAGTTTTTCCAAAGTTAATTTAAGATAATGTTTTAATGTTTAGTAATTAATTAAGTTGAATAAGAACTTTAAGTTAGTTAATTAATTTAATTATTATTTTAAATGGGTTAATTAAGTATAATTAATTAACTAATAATTATGATGATTGGATTAATGACAGTTGATTAATTAAAATGTAATTACTTATTAATTAAGTTATTATGGGTTAATTAAAATAGTAATTAATTTATACTTAATAAAGGTTTTATTAAGTAATAATTTGGGTTTCTTAATTAATAATTAAAAAGAATTATTAATCTATAATACAAGTTAATTAAGAATTAATTATCTACTATTAAAGGTTAATTAATTGTAATTAAGAATTAATTAATTATAATTATGGATTAATTAATTTGTAATTAAGGATATTAATTAATAATTAAGCTTTATTAATTAATGATTAAGAGTTAATTAATTGGTTAATTAATTAATTATAAAAGTAATTAGTGATTAATTACTTTGTATTGAAGGATTGATTAATAATTAAGATTTATTAATTAATAATTGATGATAATTAATCTGTTAATTAAAGATTAATTGGTTAAAGAGTAATTAAGGAATGAATTACTCAATTTTGTTTTATGAGATGAATGTGATCAACTAAGTTAATTAATTTGTTAATTAATTAAAGAAGTCACTTGATAAATGATTAAGTATGTTTACTTAATAAATTTTGGTAAGGCTAATTACTTAAGATAAGTAATTGATAAATTACAGATGTAACAACCCGCATATTTGTCGATTTTATATTTAAATATTTTATTTAAATATTTTATCGATACTCGAAAGTTAGTCTGAAAAGCTACTTTTTGCATACGGTTGAATTAGGACTCGAGACCACTCCCATTGAGTTTAAAATGCCGTTTGCAACCTTTTTGAGTATAAGTTTCGATATGTTTGGAGAAAGTTGATTTTTTCTACTTTTTACTTAGGGCTTTGGTTTGGGCTGAGCCACTTATGTATTCAGTCCCAACCCCTTCTCCTCTTCATTACTTCATTCCTCATTTCCTAATACTCAAGCTTTTATTTTAATGGAGAGTGGAAGAGGAAATTAAAACTCCAAACCCTAGTTTCCTTTTGCAAATCAAACTCTAGCTCCAAACTAATAGAAGAACCCATTGGTAAGCTTCTCTTCTTCTTCTCCAACTCATTCTCTTATCAAATTCAGAAATTCCTAAACCTAATTTAGGAGATGTTTCTCTTTTTAGCTTAGATTCAAGCTTGTTGAGTTGGAATTGAAGAGTGATTGTCATTGTCATTGTTCTATAGCTTCTTCTTCAATCATTTGGGTTCAAAGGTGAGATTTTTATCTCACATCTTAGTCTATAATTATCTTCAATTGTTAGGTATGAATTCCTAACACTTATTCATGTGCAATTGATTTTGGTTTGGATTGATTTCGTGTATATTCCAATTTTTTGTGTTTGGGTCTAATTGATGAAAATCCTATTATGGATATTTAGACATTGATATTTGAGACGTATCGAAGAGCCGTTTAGGCTGGGTTGTCGTTCGACGTAATTCCTTAGTCATCGCCATTTGCTCGTTCGATCGTTTCCGATATTCGTTTGGCCATTTTTGGCCTAGGTTCAGGGAATGCCCTGAACCCTTCATTCAGACGTCTGAAACGTAATATTCAGACGTCTGAATATTGTTCTGGGAAGATTTCCATTCCCAGATTCAGACGTCTGAATATATGATTTCAGACATATGAATTGGTTCATTTGGAACCAGAAAGGAAATAGGCTAAAAAGTGCCTATTTCAGACGTCTGAATACAAGGATTAAGACGTCTGAACTCTGTCTTTGGAAAATATTTATTTTCCAGATTCAGACGTCTGAATCCTTGATTTCAGACGTCTGAATCTGCACTCTTTTTGCCTATTTTCCTATTCGCTTGAGAATTTCCAATTTAAATCGATTCGTGATGATCCTATTTGTTATCATTATTATGCCTTTGATGACTCCTTTTTAGGGATTTTTGAATATCCATTTCGATGGATTCTTTATCGGTTTCTTTGGATTTTATTCACATCTTCGTATGTGAATTTTAGTGATTGATTGTTCCTACAATCTTCTTTGTGATTTGTCACTTTAAAAATATAAAGGTTTTCTATACTAATAGTAAATATCAAAACTCTTTCTTCAAATGATTTCAACACTGTTTTATTACAAAGCCCGTTTTCTCAAACCGACTTCTAATCTATTAGTATATACAAACCTTTACCTCACTCGTACGAGAAATCTAATTAAACGGCTTAGTAAAACTAGTGGTATGAAACGCTTGCGTTTACTTCGTCGGTTAATTCTTGGACTTGTTCGATTGAAACTCTTGTGACAATTTTCTAGTGGAGATCTACAGTTTGTTCGTAAATATTTAAGTTAAGCAAGTGGTTATGGGACATGAAGCTAAACTCATATATTTACTAGCTTAGTGTAATTGACACTTCTCGTTGATCATGACGATCATCTTTGTGATTTAGACTAGCAATGTGCGATGTCTCTTTGTCTGCGAGGGAGACTAAACCCCGTTTTGTGGAGTTTCGACTCAAATTGATGGGGTAGCGCCCCATGGTCTTCGGGCCGTTCGTGTGTCAAAAATTAATGGCTAGCTACCATGAGATAGCGTCTCGTTCGTGTGATGCATATGTTGGTGAGTTTTCATGCTCCCGTTCGTGTGATAGGCCTCCCCCCTATTTTGTGTGATTTTTGGATTTCGTGTGTCGAATTTTGGAATTTTCTTCTTCACCTATTTTTGTGATTTCTATTGATATGATTTATCAATTTTTGTGCATAGGTGAATTCGTGTGTCATTGACTGGATTTCTTGAGATGATTTCTAGAATTTGTGCTTCACCAATTTTCGTGATTTCCATTGATAAGTTTTACCAATATGTGTGCATTGGTGAATTTGTGTGTCATTGACTTTTGTGATTGACATTGATATAATCGTCAATATTTATGGTTTGGTGAACGAAATAAGGAGTATGACATTTCCTTTGATTCTTGTGTAGATTTGGTGATATTGATTAATCTCTTGTTGATTTTCAATTACTTATATATATCACAGCTTGGCATTGTGATTATTATGTGTTTTGTCATATCTCTTATTCTATATCGTTTCATCTGATATTTATAGTTAGACTGATCCGTTTATTATTTTCTTCTTAAATAATACTCGGGTCAGACCGAGATGTTACAGGTGCTTCAGCTTGACTTTTCTCTATTGGGATTGATTTCTCTGACTTTTGGGTTAACTACTTAGATTAGTAGATTTTGGATTGTATACAATTGAGATATAGACTCCATGATGTATACTTATTCTTTTGTGTAGTTCTTGTTACTATTCTTTTTGTGATGTTGTGGATCTTATTTGTCCACTACTCTGATGAACACTTTTATGTGTTAGTTATATATTCATATCTTCTTCCGCCTTTGTGATATGAATTATCTGTGACTGATTTGTGTTATGTTTATTTCTATATTTGTTTCCAAAGATTATTATAGCCACTGTGTAGTAGCTTTGTGTTTGTATCGGTATGTCGGATTTACTATCTGACATATCGGTGCTCGCGCAAAGCAATTACACGGATGGTCGCTCCTCAATAGCCTTATTCTCCGTGCTAGTTGACAGCATTACAATGTAGTGTTCTTCGCTAGCGTGGGTATAGAGGTGGGGAGTCACAGCTTGGTATCAGAGCCAAACTTCGGAACAATGTAGAATTATTTAACAAGGATCATCGTCCTAAGTCCATCTTAGGAGTCGTGCTTTAGGATTTTATTCGGGTCTACTTACCATCCTATCCTATTTTCTTTTATGATTCCTTGTCTTGTCTATCAAGATTGCTTGATATTCATTTTGTGAATAACCTTTTTCTTCTTCTTTATTTCTTTCTAAAGGAAGAGAAATGGTTAGACCTGGTCGTCCCAGAGCTGGACCATCTAGTGCTACTCCCCAAGATGGAGTTTTTATGACTACCCAACAACTTCTTGACCTTGTCACGAATGCTCAAGCATCTGGTTCTAATCCGGAACCTACTCACCCTAAATCTGGGTTTGCACATTTGTGCAATGATTAAACCAACCTTGGTGGGAAGCCATTCAAAGGTTCCGAAACTATTATTGAAGTACAGGCTTGGCTAAGGTCATGCGACCGAATCATTTCTCGCATGAATCTTATTGATCTTCACCGAGTTCATGTGGCTTCTAGTATGCTCCAAGAAAGAGCATTATACTGGTACGAGCTTCTGATTTCTGAAATAAATGAAGTGGATCACACTTGGGAGAAACTCCGAGAGCGCTTCGAGTTAAAATTCGTACCAGAAGCTGAGAAAGTGACATTGGCTCGGCGATTTATAGACCTTGTTCAAGGTGATTCTTCCGTGACTGATTATGTCGCCTCCTTCGAGTCGCTTTCTAAATACGGGGTTGAATACATCAACACCCCTTTAAAGAAGAACCAGAGGTTCGTCTATGGCTTGAACAAAAATATCAAGAAGCCATTACTTCTAAAGTTAGAAGTTTCTTTCGACCAACTCATTGATATCGCTCTTCGCCTTGAAGAGGCGGATAGGGAGAATGATGTTGAAGTGGTGGGTTCCAAACCAAACTTCAACAACAAGAAGAGGCCAAACAAATTCAAAGGCCCTTATCCCAATAAGAAAGGGAGGCAAGCAACTCCTGCTGCAAAGACCTTTTCCTCTACTGAAGGGAAATGCTTTAACTGTGGTTCCAGAGACCATTTTGCGAACAAGTGTTCAAAGCCTCGTACTTGTCGCTATTGCAAAAGCCCGGACCATTTTATGCATTTATGTCCCAAACTTCAAAATAGAAAGGAGGGAAAGTTGAATGTTGCTCAAGCGCCTGGCAACACATCTCGAAATCAAGGTATTTCTCATTCTATCCTTGATGGAATTATTTTATTTCGTGATCATCCTATTCGAGTTCTTTTTGATACGGGTGCGTCCCATTCTTTTATATCAAAAGAACTTGTTGATACTTTTTCTTTGGATGTTTTGTGTTTAATGACTTCTTTGAGAATTGCGAATCCGGTTGGTGGATCCGCGACAATCTGTTTATTGTGTAAAGATGTCGAGATTATTTTGTGTGATTTTCCTTTCCTAGCCGATTTGCATGTCATGCGTTATTTAGGCTTTGAAATGATTTTGGGAATGGATTGTCTTAACCGTTATGAAGCTCATATCCTATGTACTGAGCGAACTATTCATCTTCGACATCCTCAATCTGTAAAGCAGATTTCTATTAATCTTAAAGATTCGGATTCCAGCTTGGTTGCATCTTTATATTCTTTAAATCCTCATGATGACGATAATGATGATGAGGAAGATATTATTTCTCTTATTCACGTTGTTCGTGAATTTTCCGACATATTTGAGCCCGTTTTAGGATTACCACCTAAGTGAGCAATTGAGTTCAAAATTAATCTTATTCCTGGAGCTCAACCTATTACTCGTCCTTCTTATCGTATGTCCAATAAGGAAAATGAGGAGATGCACAAACAATTATCTGAATTGGAGACGAAGCAATTTATTCGCTCTAGTTCCTCGCCTTGGGGAGCTTCGGCTATTTTTGTGAAGAAATCCAATGGTACACTTAGGCTTTGCGTTGACTACCGCAAGCTTAATGATTTTACTATCAAAAATAAATATCCTTTACCTCGGATTGATGATCTATTCGATCAGCTTAGTGGTGCTAAAGTCTTTTCACAATTAGACTTAGCTACTGGATTTCATCAGCTTCGTATTGCAGAGGATAGCATTCCTTTGACATCGTTCCGTACTCGTTATGGATCTTATGAATGGCTCGTTATGCCATTTGGGTTAACAAATGCCCCGACTTATTTCGTTGACCTTATTAATAGAGTTTTCAAGGACTTCCTCGACCGGTTTGTTCTCATCTTTATTGATGATATTCTTGTGTATTCAAAAACCAAAGAGGAACATGAGAAGCATCTTCGGATTGTGTTGGAAACTCTTAGGAGTAATCAACTGAAAGAAAATTTTTCTAAATGCCATTTTTGGCAATCTCGTGTGAAGTTTCTCGGTCATATTATTTCCGAATCCGGAATTTCCGTGGATCCTTCAAAGATTGAAGCGATTCAAGATTGGAAGAGACCGGAGAGTGTGGTGGAGATTCGTAGTTTTCTTGGATTGGCGGGTTATTACCGTCGTTTTATCAAAGACTTTTCTAAGATTGTCGTGCCTCTCACTAGCTTAACTAAGAAAGGTGTTAAATACATTTGGTCGGACAAATGTGAAACTTCTTTTCAGAAACTAAAGGAACTCCTTTCCGATGCTCCTATTCTTGTGATTCCCGATGGAAATCAAGATTTTATTGTTTATACCGATGCTAGTCGCATTGGTTTGGGTGCCGTTCTTATGCAAAAAGAGCGTGTTATTGCTTATGCCCCTAGGCAATTAAAGCCGGCCGAGACTAGATATGCCACACATGATTTAGAACTCGCGGCTATTGTTTTTGCTCTTCGAATTTGGCGTCATTATCTTTTAGGAGAGAAATTTGTTCTTTATACCGATCATAAGTCCTTGAAGTATTTATTCTCTCAAAAGGAACTTAATTTGCGTCAACAACGTTGGCTCGAATTTCTTGCACCATATGATCTTGATATCCTTTATACTCCCGGAAAGGGGAATCGCGTTGCGGATGCACTTAGTCGAACGCAACAAGCGGTTGTTTCTATGATGATATCCTAATGAAACGATCTCGAGATTTTCTCCACTTGCGAAATTCGAGACCGTGTTTCCGAATTATGTTCATCTCTTGTTTTATGTAGCCTTGAGGCTCATTCTTCTCTTTTTGACCGCATTCTTGAAGCTCAAAGGCTAGATCCTGAATTGGCTCTTCTTGGCCAAAATATTAAGGATAAAACTGATATTGAAGGTTTGAAAGACTTTGATATCGATTCTCGTGGCGACATTCGGAAATTTGGTAGACTTATCGTGCCAAATATTAGTGATCTTCGTAAAGATATTTTAGAAGATTCCCATCATTCTAAATTTACCATCCATCCCGGTAGTAGTAAAATGTACGCGGATATGAAGCGACTTTATTATTGGGAGGGAATGAAACTTGACATCGCTAACTTCGTTAAGCGTTGCATGACTTGCCAACTCGTTAAGGCCGAACATCAAAAGCCCGGTGGGTTATTGCAACCTTTAGAAATTCTAATTTGGAAGTGGGACCAAATTTCCATGGATTTTATAGATGGCCTTCCCCGTTCTCGTTCGGGTCATGATAGCTTATAGGTGATTGTTGATAGACTTACTAAATCTGCCCACTTTATTCCCGTTCGATCTAATCGAACCGTACCTCTTTTGGCCAAACACTTTATTAAAGAGATTGTTAAAGTACATGGGGTTCCTACTTCTATTGTTAGTGATCGTGATCCATTGTTTACTAGTGGATTTTGGAAGAGTCTTCAAAAAGCTTTGGGAACGAAGCTTAATTTTAGCACCGCTTATCATCCTCAGTCCGATGGACAAACCGAGCGTGTGAATCAAACCCTTGAAGATCTTCTTCGTGCATGTGTTCTTGATTTTGGTGGAAGTTAGGAAGATCATATTTCACTTGTTGAATTTTCCTATAATAATAGATTTCAATCTAGTATTGGTATGGCACCTTTCGAGGCACTCTATGGAAGGCCATGCCGATCTCCTTCTTGTTGGCTTGAGGCCGGTGAGAAGCTGGTTTTAGGTCCAGATTTTATTCAGGATTCCACAGAGAAAATTGACCTTATTCGACATAGAATGAAAGAAGCCCAGAGTAGACAAAAATCATATGCCGATAACCGAAGAAGGAAATTAGAATTTTCTGTTGGAGATCTTGTTTGTATTCGTGTTTCACCTATGAAAGGTGTTGTGCGTTTCAGCCGATCGAGAAAGTTAGCGCCTCGATATATTGGGCCATTTCCTATCACCGAACGTATTGGTTCCATGGCTTATCGCCTTACATTACCGGCTTAGTTTTCTGCTGTGCATGACGTGTTTCATGTTTCTCAATTACGGAAATGTCTTCGAGATTCCGATTCAATTCTTGAGCCCGGTGTTGTGGAAGAGATTGAAGTTTCGCCTAATTTAACTTATGAGCAGCATCCTATTCGAATTATTGCTTCGGAAGTCAAACGACTTCGAATTAAAGATGTTCCGCTTGTGAAAGTTCAATGGTCTTCAAATCCTAAGGATTGTTCTTGGGAATCTAGAGAGTTCATCGAGCGAACACATCCGGACTTACTTTCTCCTGCTCTTTGAGGTGAACTTCTTGTTTCAAACTTCTTTTGTGTTGAATATGTTTTTATGGTTGTTACTATATATCTTCTTCTTAAGGATTGCGGGGATGCAATTTCTTTAAGGAGGGGAGTCTGTAACAACCCGCATATTTGTCGATTTTATATTTAAATATTTTATTTAAATATTTTATCGATACTCGGAAGTTAGTCCGAAAAGATACTTTTTGCATACGGTTGAATTAGGACTCGGGACCACTCCCATTGAGTTTAAAATGCCGTTTGCGACCTTTTTGTGTATAAGCTTCGATATGTTTGGAGAAAGTTGATTTTTGCTACTTTTTACTTAGGGCTTTCGTTTGGGCTGAGCCACTTATGTATTCAGTCCCAACCCCTTCTCCTATTCATTACTTCATTCCTCATTTCGTAATACTCAAGCTTTTATATTAATGGAGAGTGGAAGAGGAAATTGAAACTCCAAACCGTAGTTTCCTTTTGCAAATCAAACTCTAGCTCCAAACTAATAGAAGAACCCATTGGTAAGCTTCTCTTCTTCTTCTCCAACTCATTCTCTTATCAAATTCAGAAATTCCTAAACCTAATTTAGGAGATGTTTCTCTTTTTAGCTTAGATTCAAACTTGTTGAGTTGGAATTGAAGAGTGATTGTCATTGTCATTGTTTTATAGCTTCTTCTTCAATCGTTTGGGTTTAAAGGTGAGATTTTTATCTCACATCTTAGTCTATAATTATCTTCAATTGTTAGGTATGAATTCCTAGCACTTATTCGTGTGCAATTGATTTTGGTTTGGATTGATTTCATGTATATTCCAATTTTTGGTGTTTTGGTCTAATTTATAAAAATCCTATTATGGATATTTAGACATTGATATTTGAGGCGTATCGAAGAGCCGTTTAGGCTGGGTTGTCGTTCGACGTAATTCCTTAGTCATCGCCATTTGCTCGTTCGATCGTTTCCGATATTCGTTTGGCCATTTTTGGCCTAGGTTCAGGGAATGCCCTGAACCCTTCATTCAGACGTCTGAAACGTAATATTCAGACGTCTGAATATTGTTCTTGGAAGATTTCCATTCCCAGATTCAGACGTCTGAATATATGATTTCAGACGTCTGAATTGGTTCATTTGGAACCAGAAAGGAAATAGGCTAAAAAGTGCCTATTTCAGACGTCTGAATTCAAGGATTCAGACATCTGAATTCTGTCTTTGGAAAATATTTATTTTCCAGATTCAGACGTCTGAATCCTTGATTTCAGACGTCTGAATCTGCACTCTTTTTGCCTATTTGCCTATTCGCTTGAGAATTTCCAATTTAAATCGATTCGTGATGATCCTAGTTGTTGTTATCATTATTATGCCTTTGATGACTCCTTTTTAGGGATTTTTGAATATCCATTTCGATGGATTCTTTATCGGTTTCTTTGGATTTTATTCACATCTTCGTATGTGAATTTTAGTGATTGATTGTTCCTACAATCTTCTTTGTGATTTGTCACTTTAAAAATATAAAGGTTTTCTATACTAGTAGTAAATATCAAAACTCTTTCTTCAAATGATTTCAACACTGTTTTATTACAAAGCCCGTTTTCTCAAACCGACTTCTAATCTATTACTATATACAAACCTTTACCTCACTCGTATGAGAAATCTAATTAAACGGCTTAGTAAAACTAGTGGTATGAAATGCTTGCGTTTACTTCGTCGGTTAATTCTTGGACTTGTTCGATTGAAAACCTTGTGACAATTTTCTAGTGGAGATCTACAGTTTGTTCGTAAATATTTAAGTTAAGCAAGTGGTTATGGGACATGAAGCTAAACTCATATATTTACTAGCTTAGTGTAATTGACACTTCTCATTGATCATGACGATCATCTTTGTGATTCAGACTAGCAATGTGCGATGTCTCTTTGTCTGAGAGGGAGACTAAACCTCGTTTTGTGGAGTTTCGACTCAAATTGATGGGGTAGCGCCCCATGGTCTTCGGGCCGTTCGTGTGTCAAAAATTAATGGCTAGCTACCATGAGATAGCGTCTCGTTCGTGTGATGCATATGTTGGTGAGTTTTCATGCTCCCGTTCGTGTGATAGGCCTCCCCCCCTATTTTGTGTGATTTCTGGATTTCGTGTGTCGAATTCTGGAATTTTCTTCTTCACCTATTTTTGTGATTTCTATTGATATGATTTATCAATTTTTGTGCATAGGTGAATTCGTGTGTCATTGACTGGATTTCTTGAGATGATTTCTAGAATTTGTGCTTCACAAATTTTTGTGATTTCCATTGATAAGTTTTATCAATATGTGTGCATTGGTGAATTTGTGTGTCATTGACTTTTGTGATTGACATTGATATAATCGTCAATATTTATGGTTTGGTGAACGAAATAAGGAGTATGACATTTCCTTTGATTCTTGTGTAGATTTGGTGATATTGATTAATCTCTTGTTGATTTTCAATTACTTATATATATCACAACTTCGCATTGTGATTATTATGTGTTTTGTCATATCTCTTATTCTATATCGTTTCATCTGATATTTATAGTTAGACTGCTCCGTTTATTATTTTCTTCTTAAATAATACTCGGGTCAGACCGAGATGTTACAGGTGCTTCAGCTTGACTTTTCTCTATTGGGATTGATTTCTCTGACTCTTGGGTTAACTACTTAGATTAGTAGATTTTGGATTGTATACAATTAAGATATAGACTCCATGATGTATACTTATTCTTTTGTGTAGTTCTTGTAACTATTCTTTTTGTGATGTTGTGGATCTTATTTGTCCACTACTCTGATGAACACTTTTATGTGTTAGTTATATTTTCATATCTTCTTCCGCCTTTGTGATATGAATTATCTGTGACTGATTTGTGTTATGTTTATTTCTATATTTGTTTCCAAAGATTATTATAGCCACTGTGTAGTAGCTTTGTGTTTGTATCGGTATGTCGGATTTACTATCTGACATATCGGTGCTCGCGCAAAGCAATTACACGGATGGTCGCTCCTCAACAGCCTTATTCTCCGTGCTAGTTGACAACATTACACTGTAGTGTTCTTGGCTAGCGTGGGAATAGAGGTGGGGCGTCACAACAGAGGTAATTGAGATAAGTAAAATTACTTATTGGGAAGTAATTTTAAATGAATAATTACTTGGTAAAGTAATTAAGAGTTTATTACTTGGTGTAATAAATCAAAGGTTTCTTAAATGTAATTTAAAGTAATTAAGAAGTAATATAGAATAATTAATTATTGTTTATATTCATTAAAGTTGATTAATGGAAAGTAATTAATTTAACCATGATTAATTCATGTAATTAATTAAGAAATAATGTAATTAATTATAGTTAATGAATTAAGGGAAGTAATTAATTAAGATTTATTAATTGATAAGATTAATGAGAATAATTAAGGATTAATTACTTGATTGAGAGTTAATTAATCAGGGTTGATTAATTAAGATGATGATAATTAATTGGTTTAATTAATGATTATTTAAGCAAGATTTATTGTGATGAAGTTAGTTAATTTAATTTATTTTAAATTAATTAAGAGATGAAGTAATTAATTTAATTCACTTTAAATTAATTAGAGATAGATATAGTTAATTTAATTCATTTTAAATTAATTATGTTGTGTTTAAGTAAATCATTACTTATGTATGGATGGATGACATTAATTGTTTTGAATGGATGTAATCTCAGAAATGAGATAAGTAATGTTGTGTGGTATGAATACTTCGTTGCATTAGGATGATAATATAGATTATCTATTGTGATAATGATGTGGATTACCTATTTTGTTACGAATCATCTGTTTACTTGATAATATGGTTATCAATTGTGACTTGTGAATTATCTATTCTGTGTGTATATAGATAGTTGAATTGAACTGTTTAACTTTAAAACAACATGGACCTAAAAGACACGCTTTGGATTTCGATAAGACCGGGGTCGGGTCTCCATATTTGGATATCCGAAAACCACATCGATTCCAATTAAACGTCAGGTCGTGAATCAAAGTGGAGCTTTGTGAAGAATCGAGGTGTAAGGACTATACGTCAGTATAACTCTTTGGGTGATTCCGTGATGAGTTTTACGGAACTAGTTCTTATAGGTTCGAGATGGAGATTAAGAGTGCAAGGGTTATCGTCGTTAACTCTGCAGGTGATTCCAAAATGAGTGTAACGAGATAATGCCTTCGGTTTCGTTCGAACCCGGAACGAACTTGTATGGATTGAATGCTTTCAGAACATCGTCAGGTGGACGTTGAGCATTCTAAGATTGATATGTCCTATAATGGTAATCGCAGCCTCAAGCCTCATCAACCGGGAATGGCTAAAACAGGGGTGGTGCAGCAAGGCTTCGTGGGTAGCCCCCACTGGAGAGTGAGATTTAGCCCTGTCTAGATGTCCCTTTTATTTCGGCTGTGTGGACGGTTGTGAGCTCCAACCGTTGGGGTGGTCTTGTTCGGAACTGTTCAGTAAGGAATGGTTCCTGCCTTGTGTTGCAGGGGAGTGGGCGTACTCCTCGGTACGGTGATCTAGGCCACGTACTGTGACGGGCGGTACCCCAGTAGCCCTGCCATTGTATGGAATCCAAAATCCAATAAGTTCCATCGGATTTGATTGTATTACACACTTTTGTGGCTAGTAGCTGGAATTTAATAATGTAACAATTTCGGCTATTTCATATTTATTTGAAAACCCTAGACATTATTATAATATCATCGGATTTCCTATCAAATGTTTTGATTTGCGTAAGATAAAAACTTTTCCATGTTTATGTGTAGGAAGTCGTACGTGATATCTTTTTCTTTCAAAAAGTTTTTAAAGTTAAGCAAGTTTAACTGTTTACTCACACCAGACCCATGTCTAACCCGGAGTTTATTTTTCTTAAACTCTTGGGTACTCAAATTTTTACAAGTAGCCAAGGGATTTAGGTTGGCTTTGACGAATTCTGGAGGAGCAAATGGAGTAGGAGGCTTCGGCGTATAGCTATATAGTATTCCGCTGTCTATTCTCTGAGTTGTTGTCTTTGAGTTGTATTGAGTTGTATAACTAGACAGGTGCTTATCACTGTCTAGTATGTGTTGTTTAGCTGTGTATCTCTGATGTGTATGATACTATGAAAATGTTTTATGTGATTAATATAATTTATTCGTTCCGCTCTTTAGATTCTGATGTTTTTTCTTCTTCTTCTCTGTCTTTTCTCTTTTCTATCCCTTTCTTTCTTAAAGATGATGCGATTTTCTATGGTAAGAAAGTCGGTTCGTCTCATTTGGTATCAGAGCATTAGGTTGAGCGAATACCTAGGCTCTGAAGTGGTGTTTTTCTTGAGAGAGTGTACTTGTAAATTTTATATATAACTATATATATATATATATATATATATATTTCCTATCTGTTGGGTTACCTGTTCGGGTTTTCCAATATTAGTTACAAAGGTAGATGAGGTAGTGGTGTGTGTAACACAACTACCATTGGTTGGAGTTGAATGTTTGAGATTGGAAGTGTATTTGTCGAGACTGTAGACCTATACCGTCTTGAGTATAGTTTGGTGTAAGATTTAATTTGATCTCTGAAGGAAACCTGTTAAGGTTCGAAGTTCATCTTTGAAGTGTAAGTTGATTGCGCTCATGTGAGCAGATTTTTGAGAATTTGGATCTGTCGGTTAGGCAAAAGTAAGTGATGATATCTTGAGAACCTCTGAAAGTAGTAGCTGCGTGATGAGATGCAGTGACTATGGATGCCGCCGAAGATGTTTTCTTTTGGAGCAAGTTTAAGGAAGTGTGTCTGCTTCAGAGTTGTAGCTGAGTTCTGCAGGGTGTTTGTGTTTAGTTGGAGGTCCGAGTTTCTCAAAGAACTTTAGATAAGAAGTCTTTGGCATCTGTGTTAGCAGTGAAGCTCGGAAGAGTTCTGTATTCAGGCAGGAAGAACTTTTTGGTTTAGAATTTACTGGAGGTGGAATTCAGAAGCAGCAGTAAGGATCTGTTTCTTCGATGGATTAGTTGGTTAAGGATAAACTGTTCTGATTTGTGGAGAGAGAACAGTATCTTGGATATTGGATTGGTTGATTGCAAAAGTGACTTGCGATAGTTTGGGTGATTATCTTAGATAATCTTTTGCTTGGATTTGTGGCATTTCTAGAGGATGTAGAAGTTATGGAATTGCTGAAGATTTTTCTGCGTATATCTACAGGGAAGTTAGAAATTTGGCCATATTGAAGTTTAAGTTCTGAATCAATTTGATGTCAGGAGTGATACCGGTGATACAGCTGGGTAGAAGGTTGTCTCCTAGGTTGATCGATTCGTGAAGCAGCTCTGTATTTCATGGAATTTCTGTTGAACCTTATTTCTGAGATGTGACGTTTAGTTTGCGCCTGCGTTCATTCTACGGCATTTTCATCTGCTCCAGATCAGAGTTGTGCAGCGGAAGCAAGGTGGATGTTGTTCTTGAGTAGAAGCAACGGGAAGTTGCAGCGTTTTGGATTAGAGAGTTTCTACTGAATTTATTTTTCAGAATCTGAGGCAAGTTGGCGAGCGATTCTGTTTTGTCTTTTCCGGATAGGAGAAGTTGGTTTCTACTGTTGATAGTAAAGTTTGGTTTTAATTTTGGATTGATCTTGTGAGGATCAGTTTGTGAGTTGATCCAGTTTGTTTGTAGAAGCATCAGCAAAGGTTAAGCTGATCAGGAAGAATCTGTAGGCAGCCGGATCGTCCGGGAAGTTTTTAAGATTGAGTAACGGAAGAATTTGGAATTCGAAGTGGGAGACTTCGATGTTATTGAGAATTTCTCTGGTAAAGGGAGCAATAAGTTTTGGTGAGCTCCGAGGTATATTGGATTCTTCTTAGTTTTTGTTAAGATCAGTGCTTTGGTCTGAAGAGTTGAATTGTCAGTTTGGAACACTGAAATTCAAAATATTTCACGTGTCTCTGAGGGAGTACGTGTTTGGGCCATCACTAGTTTTGAGACCAGTAGTTCTGTGAAGGATTTAGTAGTTGATCAGTCTTGTCTGTGATCTGGTATCTTGTGTAGATTATAGATCTAGTTGAGTGGGAACTCAGTAGCTTAGCAGTATAGCTAGTTTTGATTTAGTAGAGCGAGTATCCCTGTGATTGTACCTGGGAAACTCGAGATAATTTTAGGGAAGTTTATCCGGATCTGTGTCCGGATAGCTAGTGTTATTTATTGATTGAATTGGTTATTTGCATGAAATTGTTTGTTTGATTGATAGTGTATGGCTGATATGTATGTTTGAATTGGTTAAAATAAAATAAAACTTTGGATTATCTTTGTTTTAAATTTCGAGGATGAAATTCTTTTAAGGGGGGAGGATTGTAATATCCCGGAATTTATGGGAGTTTAAAATGTTGATAATCTCTTAAGTTTAATTATTTGAAAGTGGTAAAATTGTTATTTTCAAAAGTAAATAACCAAGTAATATAATATAATGACTTGATTATGGTTATAAATTGGTTTTAAATTAAGGATATTTATTTTGTTTGTGTAAATAAATTCTAAATAGATTTATGGTGTTCAAAATTTATAAGTGTGTTTAAATATATCTATATCTGTGTATTTTAAATTGATTTTTAAGATAGGATAAATTATTTGTAAATAATAATAAGCTTATTTAAAAATTGATATTTATTTATTTAAATTGATTTTAAATTTGGATTTTTAAATTGACTTTGACATTGAATATAAATTTGAATTCAAGAATATACATACATTTTAAAATAGAATAATAACATAATTTGGTTTTAAAATATATAGATAATGTTTTTAATTAAAAATAAGATTTGTTTTATGTTATTCTTTTTATAGAAATTTATTGATAAAAATTTAGAATTTTATTTATTTAATAAAATAAATACAAGGCTTTTGAAATAGCATTTAAAATAAGTTTGAAATATTGTATATAATTTTATTTAAATTATAGTTGGTTCATTCTTTTCAAAGATTGTATTTTATATAAATTTCGCATACATTTATAAATGTATAAGTGTATTTGTTTATTAGATAAAGCATTTTTTTCAAATTAAGAAAACATATTTGTTCATTAGGAAATTAATTTAAAAAGGCTTTTAAATTTCTTTTAGAATAAAATTTAATAAAAAGTGACAAATGTTTAGTTCTAAAACACTTTGTTAACAAGTGTTAAACATTGAGTCTAAATATAAGACAAGTGTCCATTTTCTTTTTAATTTTCTTTTTAATTTAATAAAATCTGAAATTACCTATATAAACACTCTTTCTCATTTTTCTTTTTCTTTAAATTCTTTGTTCATTTCTAAAAAGAAACTTGAATCATCAGTAAACACTCAACCACAAAAAAAATCAGAAGCTCCTCAATTCAAACCATCCTCAAAACAAAAATCTAGAAAATCATTGCTCAAATTAAACACCCAAAACCTGAACATTTCTGTGATTCAAAAATCTGCAATTTGTTTTCAAAGAAAAAATCAATTCCTCAAGCTCAAGTCAAATGCCTGAAACAATTCCTTAATTCAAACAATGCTCAAATCAAAAACCTGACATTGAAGTGCAACATTTTGAATGTCTGCATCAAATATTCATATGCATGCAAGTGTATATTATGAGTCAAAGTATTTCCTGAAACAAATTCAGTTCCAAAGCTCCAGTTTTTTAAGCTTCAAGCTCAAGTGTTTGCAAGTTTTTCAAAATGAAAATCTGAAAATCAATTTAAAAAGGATAAGACATTTCTGTTTTAAAGGCTTCAGGTTCATAGTCTTTTGCAACTTCCAGTTCATCTTCAAAACCTCTGCACTTCGTTTAGATTGAGGTGAGTAAACATTTTTACTATAAATCAAAGTATTAATTATCCGATTGCATATAAGTTTATGAATGATGTTTGTTATATATATGAGTTTATATCCATGTAGACAAATCTGCAAATTTGTTGTAAGGCTTAAATCTGTGCATGTTGATTTTTATTTTTTTCTCTCTGTATTTTTCTGTAGGATCTGAGACAAAGATTAAATCTTCAAACAATTCTATTCAAAAATTGTTAAGTCATATATTTAAACTAAAACAAGTTAGTTCAAGTATAAACTAAAAACAAAAAAAGATCTAAGTCTCTAGTTTTTGAATTTACCTGTAAATCAAATTGTACAGTAACAAATTTATCATCAATGTTTGAAACCAAGTATTAAATTTGGTTAAAATGATTATATAAACTTAAGTGTCATTGAAAATTATGAATTTTGAAAAGAAATTCACAATTTTTAAAACTGTATTAAGTGGGTAATTGGGTATTTACTGGAAATTGAATCTCTTTATCGTCTACTGGGCACGATTCCACCCTTGGTAGAGGAATAACAGGAACCGCTCTAAACCACTACTCCCAAGGGCAACGATAGTAAGCCAACATCCTAGCGTGTGGTTCATTTAGTACCACAGTCCTGAAATGTGCAATCTGGCCCCCTGCGAACTGGTCATTCTGCCCAATTCTGTTGATCTGTGAATCTGGAATGCTTGAGATTCTTGATGGAGCTAGGTGAAGCATTAGAGAGTGTGGGAAAATTGGTTGAAGGATTTTTAATCCATTGAGGGATTTGAAATTTCTTGATTTTGAATTTAAAACCTAGTTTGGGTTCTAGTTGTAAATTGGACTACTGCATCTTCATAATCGCATCGAGTTGGATGAAGTTCTGGGGAGTGGAAGCGTGGTGTGTCGGCAATCCATGGCCGGAGTTGTGGCGACTTTAGTTGATCGGAGGCGAGGGTTTTCTGGAATTTCGATGATGGTATTTGGGGTTCAGTTCAACCAGGGTGCTCGATTTTGAATCAGGGTAGGTGTTGAAGTTTGGTTAATCATGGAGGCTTGTAGGATGGAAGAGTTATGTGTCGGTGGGTTCGACGTTGGCCAGAGAGGGTTCTGGCGCCGGTGCACTTGCACAGGGGAATGTGATGTCTGCAGTTTGTATTTTGTTTGGGTCGCTTGATTTTCTCGAAGCAGGTCTCGGGGTATTAGGGAGATGGCTCGGGGAGGAACTCGTGTGGGTTCTGGGTTGTGTGCAGAGTTAAAAATGTTATGTTTTAACAGTTTCAAGTTTCAAATTTGAAATAGTTTTTAAAATTTTAAAATCAAATTTGTTTTAAAAAAAGAAAAGAAAAGAAAGATAACACTTTGTTCTTGGATTCAAGTATATATGGGTTGAACCCAAAATTAATGTTCAACTAGGTTTTAGTTTAAAATAGTTAAGTTTAAACTTTAAATTGTTTAAGTTAAATTAAAATTCATTCTCTGAATTGAATAGTTTTTATAAATGAACTTGTATGATTTGTTTAAATGTTTTAAGTAAATGTTATTTCCAAACTTATTTTGGAAATATAAAAGGAAATTTATAAGGAAATCTTTTTATTGATTAATGAAAAAGGATTTTATAATTAACAATTAAAGGTTTAAGTAATTTATTAACTTGAATTAGGAATTGTTAATTAATTATTAAAGAAAGTAATTAATGGTTACTTTATATTTTAAACTAATTAATGACTTATGTTAAGTAAAGTTTTTCCAAAGTTAATTTAAGATAATGTTTTAATGTTTGGTAATTAATTAAGTTGAATAAGAATTTTAAGTTAGTTAATTAATTTAATTATTATTTTAAAGGGGTTAATTAAGAAATTAATTAAGTATAATTAATTAACTAATAATTATGATGATTGGATTAATGACAAATGATTAATTAAAATGTAATTACTTATTAATTAAGTAATTAGGGGTTAATTAAAATAGTAATTAATTTATACTTAATAAAGGTTTTATTAAGTAATAATTTGGGTTTCTTAATTAATAATTAAAATGAATTATTAATCTATAATACGAGCTAATTAAGAATTAATTATCTATTATTAAAGGTTAATTAATTGTAATTAAGAATTAATTAATTATAATTATGGATTAATTAATTTGTAATTAAGGATATTAATTAATAATTAAGCTTTATTAATTAATGATTAAGAGTTAATTAATTGGTTAATTAAGGTTAATTAATTATAAAAGTAATTAGTGATTAATTATTTGTATTAAAGGATTGATTAATAATTAAGATTTATTAATTAATAATTGATGATGATTAATCTATTAATTGAAGATTAATTGATTAAAGAGTAATTAAGGAATGAATTACTCAATTTTGTTTTATGAGATGAATGTGATCAACTAAGTTAATTAATTTGTTAATTAATTAAAAAAGTCACTTGATAAATGATTAAGTATGTTTACTTAATAAATTTTGGTAAGGCTAATTACTTAAGATAAGTAATTGATAAATTACAGAGGTAATTGAGATAAGTAAAATTACTTATTGGGAAGTAATTTTAAATGAATAATTACTTGCTAAAGTAATTAAGAGTTTATTACTTGGTGTAATAAATCAAAGGTTTCTTAAATGTAATTAAAAGTAATTAAGAAGTAATTAAAAATAATTAATTATTGTTTATATTCATTAAAGTTGATTAATGGAAAGTCATTAATTTAAGCATGATTAATTCATGTAATTAATTAAGAAATAATGTAATTAATTATAGTTAATTAATTAATCAAAGTAATTAATTAATATTTATTAATTGATAAGATTAATGAGAATAATTAAGGATTAATTACTTGATTAAGAGTTAATTGATCAGATTTGATTAATTAAGATGATGATTATTTAATTGGTTTAATTAATGATTATTTAAGCAAGATTTATTGTGATGAAGTTAGTTAATTTAATTGATTTTAAATTAATTAAGAGATGAAGTAATTAATTTAAATCACTTTAAATTAATTAGAGATAGATATAGTTAATTTAATTCAATTTAAATTAATTATGTTGTGTTTAAGTAAATCATTACTTATGCATGGATGGATGACATTGATTGTTTTGAATGGATGTAATCTCAGAAATGAGATAAGTAATGTTGTGTGTATGAATACTTGGTTGCATTAGGATGATAATATAGATTATCTATTGTGATAATGATGTGGATTACCTATTTGGTGATGAATCATCTGTTTATTTGATAATATGGTTATCAATTGTGACTTGTGAATTATCTATTCTGTGTGTATATAGATAGTTGAATTGAATTGTTTAACTTTAAAACAACTTGGACCTAAAAGACACGCTTTGGATTCGATAAGACCGGGATCGGGTTTCCATATTTGGATATCCGAAAACCTCATCGATTCCAATTAAATATTAGGTCGTGAATCAAAGTGGAGCTTTGTGAAGACTCGAGGTGTAAGGACTATACGTCAGTATAACTCTTTGGGTGATTCCGTGATGAGTTTGACGGAACTAGTTCTTATAGGTTCGAGAATGAGATTCAGAGTGCAAGGGTTATCGTCTTTAACTCTGAGGGTGATTCCAAAATGAGTGTAATGAGATAATGCCTTCGGTATTGTTCGAACCCGGAATGAACTTGTATGGATTGAATGCTTTCAGAACATCATCAGGTGGACGATGGGCATTCTAAGATTGATATGTCCTATAAAGGTAATCGCAGCCTCAAGCCTCATCAACCGGGAATGGCTAAAATAGGGGAGGTGCAGCAAGGCTTCGTGGGCAGCCCCCACTGGAAAGTGAGATTTACCCCTGTCTAGATGTCCCTTTTATTTCGGCTGTGTGGACGGTTGTGAGCTCCAACCGTCGGGATGGTCTTGTTCGGAACTGTTCAGTAAGGAATGGTTCCGACCTTGTGTTGCAAGGGAGCGGGCGTACTCATCGGTACGGTGATCTAGGCCACGTACTGTGACGGGCGGTACCCCAGTAGCCCTGCCATTGTATGGAATCCAAAATCCAATAAGTGCCATCGAATTTGATTGTATTACCCACTTTTGTGGCTAGTAGCTGGTATTTAATAATGTAACAATTTCGGCTATTTCATATTTATTTGAAAACCCTAGACATTATTATAATATCATCGGATTTCCTATCAAATTTTTTGATTAGCGTAAGGTAAAAACTTTTCCATGTTTATTAGTGGGAAGTCTTACGTGATATCTTTTTCTTTCAAAAAGTTTATAAAGTTAAACAACTTTAACCGTTTACTCACACCAGACCCATGTCTGACCCGGAGTTTATTCTGTTTTTCTTAAACTCTTGGGTACTCAAATTTTTACGTGTAAACAAGGGATTTAGGTTGGCTTTGACGAATTCTGGAGGAGAAAATGGAGAAGGAGGCTTCTGCGTATAGCTATATAGTATTCTGTTGTGTGTTATCTGAGTTGTTGTCTTTGAGTTGTATAACTAGACATGTGCTTATAACTGTCTAGTATGTGTTGTTTAGTTGTGTATCTCTGATGTATATGATACTATGAAAATGTATTATGTGATTAATATAATTTATTCGTTTCGCTGTTTAGATTCTGATGTTGTTTCTTCTTCTTCCTGTCTTTTCTCTTTTCTATCCCTTTCTTTCTTAAAGATGATGCGATTTTCTGTGGTAAGAAAGTCGGGTCGTCTCATATACGTACTTATGACCAGGCAAAAAACGATTCGCCTCCCAGTAACAAAACTGATTGAAGTAGTCGCAAATTCCATCGGTGCGATGAAGCTTTTTCGTATCCATCAATACAGAATTTTCTAAAGCGTAGCTATTCATACCCATTAGCAATCGATCTCATATGTCACATCGATCATTCTATCTCATCGATGAGAAATGCCAATTTCGTATCCATCACTTTGTTGACTATAAGAGCTATTATCCATCGATATGAATCGTCTCCAAAACCGCTTATTTCGTGTCGACAGCCATCGACGCAAAAGATATACCCCAACTTCTCAAGTCGATCGAGGATAGGATGGATACGAAGAAAAGACTTAAAACAACCAGCAAGTGTTATTATAACTCAAATTTCACATCGATTTAGGAGAGGATCGATACGAAATTCAATAAAAAACTGGACTGACAATTACTCATGAACATACGAACGTTAATTAGAGTCAGATTAAGATACATGCATGTATGTCGAACTAATATTCAATTTTCAAAATTCACAGAAGTTGAATGCTCATCTAATGACAATTACGTCAACTAACAACAGTTGGCCAACATTCAACACCCAGCCATAATAGTGCGCAGTACAATAATTGGCAGTCAAGAATTTATGTCTCTAAAGATAAGTCAAAAGTTACAGCTTTCGATAAAAAGGCAACAACTATCCAACAAGTCAAATAGAACTATTCAGAATGAAGATTGCAACTTTTGAAAGCACGTCATGCTATCATAAGACGTACTTTAGGGGAATATGTTATCTCTCCTTTTGGCAAGGCCATGACAGCAAGAACTTAACTGGAAAATGAGGACAGTCCGTCCCGGAGATCGGTTATACGCTGGTTCACTATGGATGTCGATGAATTTTTTATGAGTCTAGATCAAGCCACAATTGACAAGGCATGAGAAGTGAAGCCATGAGAGCCAACGTTCCAAATTTTAGGTCAATCGGAGTTCGTACGCTCAAGATATGGATCAGTCCAAATCAAGGGAGAAGGCTTCTGTTCATATCCATTACCTTGCAATAGTTTTGTTCATATCCATCGACTCACGGGAGTTAGTTCGTATCCATCCTACGAGGTACCTCTGTTCATATCCATTAAATGCCACCCCTCTTCGTATCCATCGTCCATCGACTAAGGTCCATTTCGTATCGATCTCTGTTTATCCATTTCGTGTCGATCTTCTTCCATCGATACAAAGAGCAGCAACCATCGATCGATACAAAGAAAGCAACATGAATCATAAAACAAAAGCGGCCTCTAAAATCATCGATACAAAGGAAATTACTCAAGATCAATACGAACGTGGCATAGTCAAGTGAAGGAAAGAGTCATGCGGCATGAAATGTGGATCTCTCCTTAACCATCGCTCCACGTCACCACTGAATGGTACGATCGATGTGCATAACATCAATACGAAGCACTCACGATACGAGCCGATCGATACACACAGTTCAACCTATTACAAAGTCGAGCTTGCATCGATCATCATTAACAACCTACAAGTCCAAATGCTATCAAATTTTCACAGGAGCTTGCGTACATCGTCAAGAATGTTCATGATCGATCTCGACTCGATTTGACGAAATATCGATCGGTACAAAGTTCATTCGTATCGATCAATGATCGAGTGCTGATGGCATGGGACCAATTGTATGGGCCCATGCACGTGAGAGAAGAAGTATTTCGAGATCTGAGCGAGATATTTGCAACCTATGCCTATAAATAGCAGCCCAGGACCTACAGAAAATGGGCTTTTGGCTCTTTAACGTCTAGACTCTGTCGAAATCATTATTGTACTCAAAATTCACTATTGTAATTCATTGTAACCAACATGCAAAGGTTAATAAAAGTCAACCATTTCATTGTGGACGTAGGAGACACGTAGAACCACTCTAAATCTTTGTGTTTATCTGGTGTTTTTTTATTATTGTTTGGAGTGTTTATTAGATAATCCTCCTTTTACATTTATTTTCTTCATTTTATCTCTTCAAACACTTTCGAAAAGTGTTGTGCCTAATTTTGGTATAAACAGGTTCCAATACTTATTATTATCTTTAAAATCCCATTATTAAAGATCTAAATATACTCATAAGATTTCTTCCAAAGCGTTATTCAAGGTTTAAAAACAAAAGTTGCTAAAACATAGTTTACTACAAACCCAAAACCATTTATTGATAACTTTAAATATTTATTTTAAAGATCAAAGCGTACCCATGCTTATTAATTAAGATATTTCATTTTGATAAAAATTGACAATCATTAATTAATTTATCAACTAATGATTCACATTATTATATTGATCGAGTAACCCAAAATGATACCAAGGAACTGGGTACTGCCAATAGTATCACATATTTCCTTAAAAAGAAGGGGAATACTTAAGAGAAGCGCTTATTATCCGAACACATCCCTTGCCCATTTTTAGTTACTTTTGAGCCACTCGGATCAATTAGTCATAAGATATTTTTTCGTTTTTATAGTCCCATTTTAGAAATAATACTATTATTATTCCTTTTCCAAAAATCATTCGAAATTCCATTCAAAAATATCGAAATTTAAATTCTCAAAAATTCTTGTATAAAGCAAGTTCTATAAATCCAATTTATAAAATCACTTATATATAACATATTCATAAGATTTATTTATCTTAAATAAATTCCTTTAATCTTAAACCAACATTATTATTTATCGAATACCACATAGTCGAATTGTTAAACTGAATTCATGAGGCGTTCGTACTTAAACTTTTAAATTAAACAACCCATCAATTAATGATAATAATCGAGTATTATCCTTTCCCTAATCAAATAACTATAATACTTGAAAAATATTCTTTATATTAAAAATATAATCCTAGTTAAAATCATTTCATTTACAAATTTTCAAATTCAAAATCATTTGTATATATCATTATCAAATACGCGCTCATATATAATATTCTCAAACTCATTCTAGGGTGTTACCAACCCTATCTCTAATGAGTTACTCATCCCAGGGTATTACGAACCATATCTTTGATGAGACTTTACCCAACTAAAGCCAAGATTCTCGCTTAACTTTGCGCTCTGATACCAAATGTGACTAACCAGGATTTTCGACCATCGAAAATCGACAATAATACATCCTTGGTAATCACGTGCTGCAAATCCAAGTGTTGGCGACCCAATCGTTAAGGATAAAAAAGAAAATAAAGACAGAACAGAATCTCACAGGAATGAAATAACATATAATCTTTATAGCAGAAAATTTGAATATATTTATCAGAGTTAAACATGGATAGTTATAAATATCTATCCTTACAAATGCATAATTGTACATGAGTGTGGTGGAAATGGATAACAATCTTCAAAAGAATCTCCTAACCCAACGCTTCGGGCTCTTCCAGATTTCTTCCAACTAAACCTGACTACTAGACTGCCCAAGAAAATTAGGGCACCCAGAGTTTAAGGGAAAAGGAAAATAAACTTTGGGTCAGTCATAGGACTGATGTGAGAAACTCAAAATACGCGTTTTGAAAAAAAAAGGTATCTCATAAGACCACGCCGCACATACACATGAAATAGGTTTTTACTTTATGATAACAAAAACATTTGCTATGCAAAATATGGTAATATTATTTTTAATGACATTCTTTTGAAAACATTTGCAAGCAAACTTATGAATCTTTTCCAAAATTATTACCATTATTAAATTTCGGAAATGTTAGGCTCTAAAAACAAAACTCCTAAAAGCTCGTTCAGAGAATGGATTTCATACAATTGACAATGTGAGAGACTATCTTCCATACAGTGCACTTCTAGAGGGATGTACCTAGGGTCTAGATACTGAACCCCTATACCAACATAGAACCGGCGTACCCCTTCGTTGGATAGTACCGAATATGACATCACCCAGGTCGTTACCGATCTATCCGAGACATTTTATAGCATATGCAACATACCCGATACATAGAGGGTTATGTAGAAAAGTGATGACCATATCTTAATGGGAGCGACCCACTTATCCCTACCGCATCTACCCTGTTTTTTCCATTTTCGGTGGATGAGCCATGAGGTAACGTTTTACATTTCGCATAGCCCATTCCACTTTGAATGCCACACTGCCATTCCATGATCACACAACTGATTTCAACAAATTTATAACTCCTGAGCTCGTACGCCTTAAGAAAGGGTGCTAAGCTAAGAGAAGTTGCCTTCTCTTCCACCAAACATATGATATGTTCATAGAGATCAATCAATGTAATTAGAAATACAACGTCGGACATTAATCCATACAAGTTGTCCAGGAACAAAACAAACTAAAGGTACTCTCCTACCACATCCTGATCAGGAGTTATTCCTAGGATTAGTAGCGAGAAGTCCTTACATCGAAGATCTTAAACGAAGAACAACTGCTGCATAATATGATATGATAATTTTCCCCCGAGGGTCAGTGACAAGCAGCCCTACACTCCATCTTCCAAATCATATCCATACCTTCGCTGCGAATACGTAAATTGGTTCAAATTAGTCTTTCGATAGGAATCCGATCTTGGTTCCTTCGAACCAATCATTGGTAAAAAGATGTTTTATGAATAGGAAATCATTCTTCAGTTGATTCAGTTCTATTTGTCAAAAACTCCTTTGGAGATATATATTTTGGTAACATTCTTTCCGGTATATACGGAATCATTAAACCTCTTTTATCAAACCCTTTGATTACTTAAAACCTTTTTAAATTCCAAATCATTCCAATTTTTTGACTTAGGAAAATATTCCCAGATCATTTATTTAAATCTTAACAAAGAATTCTCAATTCAAAATAAAAGCTTTAGCTAATTTAAAACTATTTTATCCAGGATATTAATCCAAAACCAGTAGATATTAAGTTGGAAAATCTATCAAAATCATTTAATTCTAATCAATATCAATTCTCGTATTCAAAAAATACTATGGGCGGAATAACAGCGAAATAACCTTTTAAATTCCATGAATAGCATCCATTGGGCCAGTCCGGATAGCCTTTTAAATTCTCGTATTCCTTACAAATTTTGATTTGAGTAAATTAAATTTACTATCCCATCCATTGGGCCAGTCCGGATAGCCAGGGAGAGCAAGAAACTAGTCTTCTAAACTCAAGCCTAGGCACAATCTCTTTGTCTTCCATAAGGCTGTAAAGTTATTTGATCGACTTTAAATCATTTATTTAACCATTCCATAAATCCTTCAAATCACATTTAAAATACTTTATTAATCATTGGAAAACATTAACAAAAGATTTGGAAAAGAATGGTTGCGTTTAAAACTATATTTCAAAAGTTATAGAAATATGCTGCGAAAAAGTGCCGCGGAAAGTGCTTTTTAAGCTATATTGGTCAAAATGGCTTTTTACCACATGGAAATTCATTTTTATTACTCAAATCAGTTTTAAAACATTTTAAAAGATTTTTATAATTTATTTCATTTTATAAACAATTTTAAAATATCATTTACAAAGAAATCCTGTGATGAATTCTAGTTGCAAAACTGCGATTTTCCAAAAACTTGTTTTACTCGTATTTCAAAATACCCTTATCAAAATCTCGATTTTATTTCTTTGTTTGAAAACTATGGATACCATAGTTTAAAAAATTCTTATATCAAAGAATTTCGAGCTAAATTCCATCCTATATACTCATTTGACTTTTACGGTGCGAAATCGTGAACTACTGTTATGCGACGTGCCTAATTTTGACTAAATTTTCAGTTACTTTTCAAATTTTGCCAAAACAGTTTCATATGTTTATAAAAAAATTCAAACTCATTTTTAAACCTTTTTAAAGAGGTTTGATATTGTAGGATCGATTTCACCCTAGAGGGGGGGTGAATAGGGTCATACTATTAATTATAAAAATTTAATACGGAAGTATATAAAATAATAGCAACACAGATAGTAGCAGAATAGTAGTAGCACAGGAAATAGCAGAATAATAAAAACAGAAATAGAACAACACAGATTTACCCAGCTTCGGAAAAACCCGGCCTATGTGTTGCCCCTAAGGTTTCTAGAAATTAAGTAGTCAAACGCTTGCACACGTAAACTCGCGACACCCGCTATCGACTAACCTAACTCTATGCCCATGACCCTATCGCAACCCAGCTACTGAGTTCCGAATTATTAAAATACACCACCGTAGTTCATTCCATAGTCACACGACTAGACTTTACAAATGTTTAAAAGAGAAAATACAAAAATAAAAACAATTTTAAAAGCCAAAAATACTAATTTATAAAATAAAACCCAAAGACAATATTATTGCCGGCCCAAAATAATATAAGTGATAAAAAAATAAACTGTCCCCCATTTTCTTTTATTTCTTCAGCCCACTCTCTTGTGAAAAATGACAGCGTCGTTCTTCTTTCAGATTTAGGGTTTTTGTCATTTGAAGCGCCGATTCTATTCAATCGCTGGTCATTCCACAATTGGCTTCAATGCTTCTTCGATTTGCCTCATGGTCGCTTTAAACTAGTCGAGTTGAATCAATGCTTTGAATTGGTACATGAATTGCCTTTTCCATTTTGATTATACTTGAATTTTGATTTGAGTTACTGGTTTGATTTTGATTTTAGAGTCTACCCTGAATTTTTGTCTTGAACTTGAATGATTTACTGCCTATGATGTTAACGTTTATAAGTAAGGTTAGAATCCCTTAATCTTCGTTCGTATACATCTGGTTTGAATGATTTGCGTTGCTATGCTTGGTCACTGATTTTTAATTGAATGGTGTGATTATCAGCTGACTTGTTCATATTCTTAGATATTTGTTCCTTGAATGTCACTGCTTTGATTTTGACTTGCTCGATTTTACCTTGCTCACCACGGCTTTGAATTATTCAATGTTCTATGCTTAGCCATTTGGAATTTTCTCTGTGGCTTTGCATTTTCTTTAACGTTGAACTGCATATGTATTTATGTTGTCTTTGACTTGATTTGGTTCCAATTCTTGCTAGCTTCGATTATGATATTTCCTAACTTTTACTCTAACTAGTTCGAACTCCACCTTGGTCACTATTGATCCTGCTTTCTTGTTTTGAAACATGGCCTTATGCATATGTAGATTGCATTACTGTATCTTTCATACATGTATGTATGTATGTCTTCATAATGCCTACTGCATATATATATGTATACGTGTGTGTTTGCGCATGTATATATGTATACTTGTGAAGCTTTGCTCGACTTAATACTCTATTGTTGACCATATGCATTTTTCTATTGAACTTCGTAGCCTTGCATTTGTTATATTGTGTGTTGTTTCATGGGCTTGTTCCTTCGAGTCAGTTTGCATTTGCTTCCATTGTATCTCATATTGCCTACTTCATATGTACTTGTAAATGCTGAAGCTTGAACTGTACTAGTTTTGAAGCTTGTGCATACTCGAGTTTGTATTGGTCATCAAGTCGTTGTAGTCAAGTCTGCACTGTTTTATGATGAATTGAAATGCTATCATGTGTACATTTTGTATATAATCATGAAATCTGGTTTCTACTTCATTGTTTCTCATGTTGTCTTGTGTCTATTTCGAACTACTTTTAATTGAAGCTCGAACTGTATTCTTGAATCTGGTCTTGGCCATTTGATTCATATGTACATATAAGCTAACATAAACATATATACACTGTGTTGATATTTACAGTCTTGAGTCATGTCATTCATGTATACATCACTTGAATTTTTGGTCAAGGCTTGTTCGAGTCATTAAAACTAGACCATTCTATTTTTGTTCTTGTATTGCACTTGAGTTGAACCTAGCGCTCGGGTTTGACCTTGTGCTTGTATCGTGACTATATTTGTATTGCACTTGAGTTGAATCCAGCCTTGGCTTGGATTTGACATTGTGCTCACCTGTCCTTGTAGTTTTGTCAAGTCTATATTGGTGTGCACGGTATTGTGGCATGTACAGTGATACACTGTGCATGCCACGGGTTGTTCGTCTATAATGAATTCAAAATTAAATATAATGACGAACAACCCAAATAACTGAGGCAAATAACATTTTCAAAATACATATTTTATTTTATACTGTAAAAATATTTCTTTTTCAATTTTAATGCGTTAGTGTTTATTTTGAAGAACTCAGATGTTGGACTCAATGTAGAATAGAGTTGAAAAGAAATGCGAGTGAATGAGTGAAATATAGTGAGGTGAATATTATAAATGGGAAATTGTGATGTAATCAAAACTGTATTGTAGTTTAAATTGTGTATTTATATAGTAAGAGCTCAAATTTGTACTATTCAAAGTTGTAATAAAACGTTTGTTTGAATAAAATATTTGTTTGAATTTAAATACTGTGTTATTTATTTTATCTTGCAAATATTTATTTAATTATGTGAAAAATGAAATAGTACAATAATAAATGCATTTAAATGAATATATATACATATTATGTTTATTATCATCAAACAAAAATCATATACTTGCATATTCAATATTCTCGCCCTTTTGATGATAATAAACATATGTTTAAGATTTTGAATATATTAAATGTATTTGATCATTCAATTTTCTCCCCCCTGTTTGAATGATCCCCCTCTACAACAAAACTCCCCCTTCATATATGCATGAAAACAAATATGCAAATGAACGTAGATGCAAATAGAAGATACAAAATAAAATATTTGATATTTATTTGCCAAAATCTTAACTTTTCTCTCCACTTTTGTTATCAATAAAAGAGTAAAGTATTAAAAAAATAGAGATAAAGTGTTAGACGTTAATACAACATTAATACCCAATCAAGTATAAATATTAAATTTCAATAAAAAATCAAACAAAAATCATAAATATTCCATTTGATGCATATTCCACTTTAGAATGATAGAGTGAATGTAATCATATAATAGCATATAGTTATGTCTATTTGTAGTATATTTATATCAGGAATTTGAGTATCTAGTAACCATACATAACCGTTAGGACTTTTGAATGAGATTAGTAGTATTCCAAATTTAAAAAAAATGAATGCAAGTATCTTTAAACCACGCATAACCGTGAGGACTTTTAAATGGGATTAGAGTCAATAATCAAGCAATTTTGATATGTGTTCCACACATGCATAAGTATGAGGACTTTTAAATGTGCGTGAAAGCACATAATCAAAAATTCCAAGTAATTTACCTATGCATAGCTGTGAGGACTTTTAAATGAAAGTGCATACTTTGCATGTTTTTACTTGCTAAAAATTAATCGATTGAAAGATAAATAATTTCTTGTTTAAAATACCACATATTGACATACTATATTGGATTTTAATGAGTGATGGTCAATAGAAATATGATAGAAATAGAAATGATCATGGAATTTTTACTAACAAAAAGTTTTTATAACTCTTGTTTAAATTTCTAAAGAAATTTACTAAATATACTGTCTCAAGTTATAATATATGATTAATATCAACACTCATCACTTTTTCAATCACCATTTATCTTTTCGATAATCAGTAGGGAGTCAGATTAGTTAATGTAGAAATTTAAGATCATATCCAAAATAATTATAAAATCAAATTTTCTAAAATGACTAATCTGAAACAAGGTCAACAAAGACAATTTTCTAGAAGGGGCTTTAGAAGAAAAATGTCTGCTATTTAAAAAATTATCTGAAATGAAAAATATGCAGATATTTTCTTTGAAAACGATGCAACTACAAAATGTCTCAACATAAATCATGTTCCACTAGTAATTTTTCTATCAACTAGATTACCAGTGTAATCTGCATCTGAATTTCTCTTTGACTCTAGATTATCATTAGTTTGATGTCATAGACCAGACCGTGATGTGTACAACAAAATATCTTAAAATTATTTAATATATTTTGAGTGAAATTATTTTGGATTTGAATTGAAGCCATGTAAATAAACAAACAATGAACAGAGTGTCAGCAGAAAAATAACCAAATATATCCACGAATATCTTGAGTAATCATCAACCAACAAAAGATAATATCTCTTATCATCTGAACTAGCAATATCATTAGTCCAAACAAATCTATATGAACTAGTTCAGAGACTCTAGAGATACTTATAGTGTTCTCGACATATAAGGATAGTTGACCAATTTTTTTAAATAAGGCAGAATCATTATCAACATTCATTATCATATAACTGGCTGATTTAATTCAGATTATGGTGCAGATTATCAAATTTAATATATCATTCAAGATAGATGTACCTTTAACTTTACGATAATTTTTCTCTGTTGTCCATTATGATTCTGCCACCTTTGTACTAGGCTAAGGAACTTTGATTTGTCGCCCGTTGTGTGTCAGGAACAGCCAGAATCCAGATAACACTTTTGTTGTTCCTAAGCCTACCACTACACCTACACGAGAGAAGCTTTTTGTGACCTATTTGTTTTTAAAAGTTCACGGTTGCTAGTGGCAAATGATTTTGGAAAATATGTTTGAGTAGAACAAAACTATTTATATATGTTTTTGTCGACACCCAGATTTGTTTCACTTTAGGGGATTTTATATTCGTGCCTTTTGGAACTCAAATTGGAATAGTTTTCACGTTTTAAGGTCTATACCAGCAAATATTATAATTGTGTCGAGTTTTTCCACATATCGTGCACTTTGAATTGACTTGATTAATTTCATTTCTAACACATTCAGATTGATAATATCCAAGTCCTGGTCTATCTGTATTAAAAGACTATTTCCCTAATAGCATATTTAACGATCTTTCATTTTTTGAAATTTTTCCTAAAGTCGTAGACAGTTGTTGGACTTATGTTTTGAGAGATTCATTTTCATTTAACAATTGTGTGTACTTTTTAATAGAATTTTCTCTCCTAGTATTTTCACTTTCTATCTCAATCTGAATTTCATTTTCAAGCGATTTAATTTTAATTTTTGATTTTTTAATCTCTTCTTCAAATGACGGACACTTGTCACACTTTAGGGCTTTTGGTTTGATAGTTTTTAACCAATTGGTCAAGTTTTTTACTTAATTCTATCAAAGTATCTCTTTGTGATTCAATTTTAGCGTATTTCTCCCTAAGTCGTTCAAAACAGCCATTTACTTCATGGAAACGTATAAGTAATTCCGAGTTAGTAAGTTTTGATAGCTCGCTTGGCTCATCATCATCATTATCAGTTATATCACCTCGAAGGCACATATCTGCATTTTTACTCTCACTGCTAGTGCTTTTATCATCATCACTTTTATTCCACGTGGCTGCAAAACTTCTCATTTTTGATTTCTTTTCTTGGCCGATTCGATTTTGAGGACAATTGGGCTTGATGTGGCCAGGTTTATTGCACTTATGACATATGACCTCTCGCTCTTCTGGGTTGTTTAGAACCTCAACTATTCTGCTTTCTAGTTGTTGATTTAGAGGTGGATTCCATATCTGTGATTCCACCTTTTGAATTTCTTTATTATCAATGCCAACTTAGCTGCTCCATCCTCATCATCACCATCTTCACTTTTACTCGTTCCTTTAAGAACTATCGATTTCTTTCGAGTATCACCTCCTTCGTGTTCTTCCTTGAATTTAATTTCTAGCTCGTAAGTGGTGAGATTTCCAATGAGTTCTTCGACTTTAATCTGTTGTAAATCCTTTGATTCTTGAATGACTGTAACTTCCACTTCAAAACTTCGTGGAAGGAATCTGAGGATTTTCGAACTATTTCTAATTCTTCGTGTGATTTTTGAAAAGCTTTTGATTTTTATACAATATTGGAAAGTCGTCCGTACATCTCCTAGACATTTTCATCATTGGCCATTGTAAAATTCTCGTATTTGCTACTCAACATGGCAAGACGAGATTCCTTGACTTGAGATGTTTCTTGGTGAGTTACTTCAAGTGTGTGCTAGATTTCCTGCACAGTTAGACAATGTTGGACATAATTAAATTCAACTTGATCCAATGAACAAATAATAGAATTCATGGCTTTAGCATTAGCAGTCTATAGTCTATTTTCAAGATCTGTCCATTGATCCATTGGTTTATCTATTTCTCGATTATCTACAACTATAGTTGGTGATCTATAACCTATCTCAACAATATTCCAAGCATCAATGATTTTCAGAACGATTTTCATTCTATTTTTCTAGTAAGCATATTCATCATTGAACATTGATGGTCTAACTATGGACTGACCCTCAGCAAAAGCATTATTAAAAGAAGCCATTTTAAAAAATGAAAATTTTTAAATCAAAAATTGGTTTTTGAAAAATCAAATTTTTAAAACAAAAATTGACTTTTGCTCCTAACTCTGATACCGCTTGTAGGATCGATTTCACCCTAGAGAGAGAGTGAATAGGGTGACACTATTAATTATAAAAATTTAAGGCGAAAGTATATAAAATAATCGCAACACAGATAGTAGCAGAATAGTAGCAGTACATATAATAGCAGAATAATAAAAACAGAAATAGAACAACATAGATTTACCCAGCTTCGGAGAAACCCTGCCTACGTGCTGCCTCCAAGGTTTCTATTACAAATCAAGTAGTCAAAATGTAACATACCAAAATTTATCAATTTAAATTGGTAAATGTTGAACTTTTATAATATAATTTAAAAAGTTACAAAATAAATAAATAATAAGTGATAAATTAAATGAATAAAAAAATTCAAATTTCTTTTGAGTTTAAAATTTTGGAAATATTAAAAGTTTTTAAAATCATTTAAATCTAAATTTTGATTCATATATGTGAATATATATGTATTAGTGCATATATGGGTAAATTTGAATTCATATATTGAATTTGATTTTTTAATTTGAATTTAAATTTTAAAATAAATGTTTTGTAAAATAAATTGATTTATAAACGTATATCCATGCAATTTATATAATATGTATTTAAAAATTCAAAACACTTTCTTTTGGTAATATGCATTAATATAAAGTTAATATTTGTTAATAGGAAAATATAAGTCTAAATTCAATTTATATAGTGTAAATAAAGAAAAAAAATTAATTGATTAATTACAAGTGTTAAACTAATATTGACTAAGGTGACAAGTGCAAATCATGAGAAAAAAAATTACAAGTGGCATTGTATCAATTTTTTTTTCTTAAGAACTTTATAGAAAAGGGAAAAATACACTTATACAACTCTTCTCCTCTTATTCACTTCAAGGAAAAAAACTGTGAAATCTTCATATCAGAAAAGAAAGAAGAAAAATTCATTAAAAAACAATCTACTTTGCCTCAACAATTAAATCAAGAAATAAATTCCAGAAAAGAAAAAGAATTAGTAACAAAAAACCTTCCCCTCAATATCTTAAGACAAAAGAAGTACTCAAAGTTGAATTCGAATCTTCAACATACATTACAGAATCAAGCTGAAACTTCAAAGATTAAGGGGGAGATTCAGGACTCAACTCAAAAAGAAAAAAAAATAGCAAACACAAAATTTACAGGTGCAGGCCAGAATTTTTCCCTCTGTTTCAACTAAGATTTAAGCGTAAGTTAATTTATTTATTTTATTTGTTGTTAAAAGATTAAATAAGTAAATTACATCAAAGATTTAAAAAAAGTTCATACAAATTTGTTGCAGCTAACAAATTTAAAAATCAAGCTAAGAAGTAGAAGGAAAAGACAGTCCAGATTTTTTTTTTTGATTTTCAGAAAAGAAAAAAAAACTGTCTCTTCTAAAAATTTTCAGGTGAGTTAATCTTTCAAGAAATTTGATTTTTATCTGATTGATTGAATATATGATATATGAAAGTTGAATATGGTTTGCATGCAATAAAATATGTAAATGAATTATGTATTTGCCTGTGCCTGTGATAATCCTGTTCTAGCTACAGGTTTCTTTTTGTATTAAAACCTGTCAAAAACTCAAGTTCTTGATTCCAGTTGTGTAGACTTCAGTATCAGAACAAAAAAATGTTTAAATTCATGTAAGATTGAAAGATAAAACATTTAAAAGGATAATATTCAGGATTTAGAACCTAGAACAAGAACATACAGTAAAAATTCAAGTCAAGTTCAATTTCGAATCTGGTAGATTTTAATTTCATATATGCCATCTGAAAGATTATCACAAATTATGATTTTTGAAAATAAAATCAAAATTATTAAGTTTGAATTACTGGGATAAGCCGAGATAACCAGATTTGGGGGTTTTGCAAAATTTCGGCCGTCGGCACGACGATGAGGGTCGTGGCTTGGTGTGGAGGTGGAAGGGTCTACGGTGAGTCGGGGAAAAATGCTTGGAGGGGTCCTAGTTCATTGTGGTGACGGCGGCGAGGGGATTATATATTTAACCCTAATATAGGAAATGGTCGGAAAATTGGTCACTGGGGCTTCGTGCGTGCATCGAGTTGCACATGGCTTTGGAAGGAGATGGCTGGGTGGATGATGGAGTCGTGGCCGGAGGCTCAAGTGTTCTGGTGATCTTTGGCGTCAGTGCAAGGTGATTGTTTTAAGACACTGCTCGTTCCAGTTTTGGGTTTGGGAATGAAATCTCGAAATCATGATTGGTTCGAACTTTTGAGTGTTTGAGAGGCTCGAGCACATCATCGACGATGTGTTGACGACCAGCAGTTTGACCAGAGGTGGCCGGCGAAGTTGTGCAGGTGCATGCAGTTTGGTTGTGTCAGGGGAAACAAATTTGGGGAAGAAAGGGAGAACCCAACGCAGATATCGGGTAACAGGGTTTTGAACTCGAGCATGAACTCGAAGTGGTTTGAGGGTTGTTCGAGTTGTACTTAGAAAAAATTTTGAAAAGAAGAAAAATAACAGCTCGGGTCGAATTTTGAAGAATCTCGAAGCAAGTGGGACAAAACCTCGGGGGAAACTCGAAGGGGCTTCCGGGGAAGTCAGCACATTAGGGTAGTTTGCCCATATAAAAACAATAAATTTTAAAACTTTTAAAATTTTTAAAACTCATGTTTTTAAAGATGGTTTTGATTTGGATTTAAAACAAATTAAAGTTCAGCAAGACATTTTTTTTAGTAATTTGATTTAAATTTTGTCACATTACTTAAAGAAAATCAGTTATAAAATGTAATTAAAAGTGCTGTTAAGATGAAATGTTTTACAAAATAATTTTGGTCTCTCAAGGCAATTTACATGATGAGTTTAAATTTGATTTACAAGAAAAATTATAATAGTTAACAAAGATAAGAAAGTTTATCTTTTGAATTTAATAGGTAATTTATGATTTTCTTATGTAATAAATGATTTAATTAAAATAATTATTTAAATTAATTACTTAAAATTAAATGATTAATCAAGGATTAGTTTATTAAGATAATTAATTAAGAAAATAATTAATTGATAAGAGTAATTAAGATTCAATTAATTTTAACTAAGGATGAATTAATTAAGGTAATTAATGAAGGAATGATTAAATTATGAAGATGATTAAAGATTTAATTAATTTTAATAATTAAGGATAATGAATCATTGATTAAAAATGATTAATTAAATTAATTTTATGATTAATTCGTTTATTTCACACGATTGATTCATCATAGTTGTATATGATTGATAACTATTATATGATGGGTATTTATTGATATCCCTGATTGTAATTGTGAAGCTATGTGATATGTATTGTTTTGTGCTGAGCTGTGATCCTGTATTTTCTATGTGAAACCCCTTTGTCCCGTAAAACGCATTTGAATTTCGATGCGACAGGGAATCAGATTTCAGGTTGTTATCTGAATCCCACATCAAACCTTGAATGTGAATCATTGTGATTGATACACCCACATGTTTTAAATTTGAGCATTCACTATTCGGATTAGCCGGGAGAGGACCTTTGTGTCATATAACCTATTCCGAATAGTGATTCGACGAATGGATTACATTTGAAGACTGGTGGTGAAGACCGGGTGTCTTCGAAAATGATAGGATAACCTATCGATTGTCTCTGCACCGAGTTGCTCCGGTATAGGGATTCCCTAAGTGATGGGAAGTCCGATCGGGATTGTGGACGCCTGGATTTGCAAGGGCTTCTTCCTTTATTGGACGAAGTGCGTTCGGTTCTGTTCGAACCCGGAACAGACTTGTATAGTCGTGTGTCTGACATTACACTTTGAGATATAAAGCCGATTTCTTTCAAATACATATCTGTTGGTGGCGGAGAATTTATTCTCTTAGCTTAACACCCTTCGTTGAGACGTACGAGCTTAGAGGTTATGTAGTTGAAGGTTATCAGCGATATACTCCCAATTTGGTAGTGTGGCACGCTAATTGCTGTTGTGTATTGATGATCACTTGCTGATCATTTGTTGATCAAAGCATGGCTTTTGTGCAAAGCGTAGCTTTGTGGACGAGACTTCGTCGAACCTCACGACCCGGTAATGGTCGAAACAGGAAAGATGCAGCAAGGTTATTGGGGGTAGCGCCCCTTAGGGTATGTGCATTTCCTTCTGGATAGAAGTGGTATCATGGTATGGATCCCAGATACTTATCTTATGTGGATATCACAAATATATATATATATATATATTACTCTGTGATTATTGTTGTAGTGGCCCCGGATAAAGGTTGGTTACAACCGAGGGATGACATACTCGTGTCAGTAGTTACCTAGTTGTAGAGGTAACCCGGTCTTGTGTTGGCAGAGATCCGGTTAGGTTCTCGTGACGTCCCTCAAGAGGCGTACCCATGTGGCCCAGGAAGTTCCTTAGCCTAACCCCTTGTTGGAAATCCAATTACCAATACGAACCTAATACGGTTTTAGATGTATTACCTGCCATTTACTTATGGTGGTCACCACTGTTTAGATGGTAGCTATAGTAGGCATAGTTCGGAATGTCTATGCTGACTAAGATTAATATTATATTTTCGAATTTTTTTTTCACACTATGCACTAATAATAATATTTAAAGTGTTTTCTCGTAAGCATTTTGGACTGTCATAAGGAGAAATTTCCCCCAAGTCTGCGTTTGCATTGTGTGTGTGGTGGGAGGCCTTATGGCAGTTTCATTTTCAAAAAGCATTGCGAATTTCTTTCAAATTCTTTTGTTTGCTTTTGATTTAAAATAAACTGCTCTTATTTCAAACAATTGCTTTGTTTACTCATATCAGTCCCATGACTGACCCGGAGTTTATTGTTTCTTTTCTAACTCTGGGTGCCCATAATTTCCACACGGGCAGCCTAGTAGCAGGTCTTCCGTGTTTTGGAGCTAGCTGGATTTTGAAGTCTTATGGTTTGGAAGCTATCGGTTTTTGAAGGTTTTTAGCTTGGAGATATTTTGGAAAACTTTTGGATCTTAAGGTTCTTAGTTGGATGTTCGCCATCATTTCATTTTATTTGAAGACTTTCTTGGAATGCAATCACATGTTGTTCTTTTGTGATGGTCTATTTTGGTGCAATGTTGTATATGTATAAAAATACTCTGATGTTGGTGATATTGTTGTAATGATATTGTGATGTTGTATCTGGGATATGGATGTTTGGCAGTTTATTTGTTTTTCCACTGTTTATATTCATCTAATGTTGTTATAAGCTCCATCCGAACTGGAATTCGACGTTCGAATCTTTGGTAGTCGAATACAAGTGAGGTATTTGATGTCGACTTTTGAACGTTGAACTTCTGGTCGTGACAAGTGGTATCAGAGCTAAAGGTTGAGTAAGAACTTTAGCTACGGAGTATAACACATTAGATGGCTCATTAGAGATAGGTTGAAGTATACCCTAGAATGAGTATAAACCGAGACTAAAACCTCAAATTTTCTTAGTCCATTTTCTTTAACTACTGATATTCCTTAAGATATCTCATCCGAATCTCTAAATCATGTTTCTTATTAATTACAGATAGTAAGAATGAGTGGGCGAAAAGGTAGAACTAGGGGTCAAGGGAATGCTACAACAGCTAGTCAAGTTTCTCCTTCAGCAGAAGCAGTTATGCATACTCAACCTCAGCCAAATCTGGGTGATTTGTATAAGAGCTTCTCAAGACTAAGTGGTAGGCCGTTTACCGGCAAAGAGTCGATTATTGAGGCCCAGGTTTGGATCAGATCATGTGAAAAGATCTTTAAAGAGCTTAAGCTGCAAGATGATCAAATGCATCTCATTGCTTCTTGGCAACTCCAAGATGAAGCCTCAGCCTGGTGGGAAACAGTCATAATAGATGAACTAGAAGAAGAATTTACTTGGTGTCGATTTAAGGAGGTGTTTGAAAAGCGCTATATGCCGTCGGCAGGAATTTCTCGAATGTATCAAGAATTTCTAGACTTAAAGCAAGGAGGCTTGTCTTTTGAGGAGTACTTAAACAAGTTCAATGAATTATCTCGTTTCGGTCCAGAGTTGGTAAATACGCCTCTAAAGAAAAATGAAAAGTTCATTCGTGGGATGAACAAGAAGTATCACGAAAGGATGACAGCACACATCAAAGAATCTTTTTCTGATCTTATTGAAATGGGATATCGGTATGCCATTGGATATGCAAGAGATTCCAAGAGAAAATTTAAGTAGTCAGAATTGGAAGAAAAGAAAGTTTGGGGGCAAGAAGCCACATCAAGGCATGGATAAGAGGAGCAGTCAAGGTAATTCGGCTAAAAATGTAACTTGTTACAATTGCCAAGAGAAGGGCCATTATTCAAACAACTTTAAAACCCGAAGAAGCAAGTTAAGAAGGAACAACCTGCAAAGAATGATCAAGGAGTTAGAGAATGCTATAATTGTCACAAGCCTGGACATGTTGTTAAGAATTGCCCGGTGATGAATAAAGCAAAGGTGGCAAATGTTTATGCGATAAAGGAAGACCCTTCAACTTCGAAAGCAGACAAAGGAAAAGGTGTTATGGAAGGTAACCTTACTATTTATGATAAAGTGGTTAGAGTTTTATTTGACACGGAAGCTTCACATAGCTTTATCTCCCAGCAAACCGTAAATGAGTTAGAACTTAAAACTGAATTTGTTGACGGCCCTATTTGCGTGAAAAATCCGGTTGGAGGTCCCGCAAATCTTTGTTTGTATTGTAGGAAAGTCCCTATTTCATATGCTTGCTATCAATTTCCTATCAACCTTTATATCCTCGAATTTAAAGAATTTGAAATCTTACTTGGAATGAACTAGTTATCGAGATACGAAGCTAAATTGGATTGTAATAATCGGACAATTTTGGTCAAAACAAACCTTGGAAATTTTATTGAAATCACTTGTGAGGATCCGAGTCCAAAGAGAGATAAATTGATGTATACTTTGGGATATCCTAAACCCAGTTTGGAGTCTATACCTGTAATTCGAGAATTTTTCGACGTATTTGAAGAAGTGAAATCCTTACCTCTACACAGAGAAATAGAATTCCGAATTGACTTAGTACCCAATGCCCGTCCTGTCGTCCACGCAAGTCGCAGGATGGCACCTAGGGAAAGAATTGAATTAGTCAATCAAACTCGAGATTTGCTAGAAAAAGGATTGATTCGCCCTAGTGTTTCCGAATGGGGTTCAGCTGTCATGCTTGTGGCTAAATCAGACAGATCTTTGAGATTGTGTGTAGACTACCATGATCTCAATAAACAAACTCTCAAGAACAAATTCCCTTTACCTAGAATCGATGATTTATTCGATCAACTTCATGGCGCTCGATTCTTTTCTAAGATGGATTTAGCTCAGGGATTCCATCAGCTGCGAATAGCCGAGGATTATGTTCATTTAACTACCTTCAAGGGTCCTAACATGTTCTACGAATGGTTAGTCATGCCCTTCGAACTAACCAACGCTCCGCGTATTTCGCAGATTTAATGACCCGAGTGTTTCGAGAAGTATTGAACAAATTCGTCCTTGTATTTATTGATGATATCTTGATTTACTCCAAAACGGAAGTGGAGCATGTTGAACATCTCAGAATTGTTTTGGAGATATTGAGGAGGAATATCCTATTCGATAAATTCTCTAAATGTCACTTTTAGGTCAAAGAAGTTGGATTTCTCGGTCATATAGTTAATGAAGAAAGGATTTCTATTGATCCAAGCAAGATTTCTGCAATTCTGGACTGGAAGCGACCCACTACTCTTAGAGAAGTTCGAAGTTTTCTGGGTTTAGCGGGATATTATAGAAAGTTTGTCCAGGATTTTTCTAAGTTGGCCAGTCCACTGACTAAGCTAACAATGAAGAATGCTAAATTCGATTGGACTTCAAAGTGTGATGAAGTTTTCCAGGAATTGAAAAGGAGATTAACTACTGCTCCCGTTCTCGCTATTATTAACGGAAACCAAGGGTTATCTGTCTATATTGATGCTTGTGGAGATGGTTTGGGTGCGGTACTAATGCAAAATGGGAAAGTAATTGCCTACGCGAGTAGACAATTACGGCCGCATGAGAGAAATTACCCAACACACGATTTGGAGCTTTTAGCTATTATTTTCGCTCTGAAAATCTGACAACACTATCTTCTAGGTGAAAATTTTGAATTATTCACCGACCATAAATCTTTAAAAGTATCTCTTCACCTAGAAAGACTTAAATCTACGGCCACAACGATGGTTAGAATTTCTAGCGTCATATGACCTAGATATTCTGTATACACCCGGTAAAGCCAATGTAATTTCTGATGCATTAAGTAGAAAGCACGCTATTCTTGCTCATCTTGTTATCACTCCCACTCTTCTTAAGAGGATCACGAGCAAGCAATATGAAGATGAGTTTCTTCAGGGAATTTATGAAAGAATATGCCAAGGAGAAGACACTAGTTTTGAGAAGGATAGTAGGGGAGTTATAAGGTTGAAAGGCAGAATATATGTTCTAGACTTCCCTGATTTGAAGCATGAAGTTTTAGATGAATGTCATAAGTCAAAACTCAGTATCCATCCAGGAGTTAATAAAATGTATAGAGATATCAAAAGAACCTTCTGGTGGAAGACAATGAAAAGAGATATATCTATATATGTGAGTCGCTGTGCTACCTGTCAGCAAATTAAATGCAACTAGAAGAAGATGGTCGGTTTACTTCAACCTTTGGAAGTACCAAAGTGGGAATGGGATCGGGTATCAATGGATTTTATCGACGGATTGCCACGAACTAAGAAGGGAAATGAAGCAATTTGGGTTATAGTGGACAGTCTAACCAAAACTGCTCACTTCATTCCAGTGAAATCCACTCGGACAGCGGCAAGTTTAGCTGAGCTATATATCAAAGAGATTGTCCGTCTCTATGGTATACCGAGCAGTATAGTGAGTGATCGTGACCCGATCTTCAGTAGTAGATTTTGGGAGGCATTTCAGGCCACGTTGGGAACAAAGCTAAATTTCAGCACTGCTTATCATCCACAGTCTGATGGGCAGACTGAAAGGATAAATTGAATATTAGAGGATCTTTTACGAGCTTGTATTCTCGACTTTGGTGGTTCTTGGAAAGACTATTTACATTTGGTCGAATTTTCATATAATAACATCTATCAAGCCAGTATCGAAATGGCTCCTTTTGAGGCTTTATATGGTCGACCGTATCGATCACCGGCACGCTGGATTGAATCCGGTGATAGACTCGTTCTTGGACCAGAAATGATTGAGGAAGCCACTGAAAAGGTTGATTTTATCCGAAAGAAGTTAATAACTGATCAGAGTCGCCAGAAGAGTTATTACGACCGTAGAAGAAGAGCTTCGGAATTTCAAGTTGGAGATTCCGTTTTCTTGAAAGTATCCCCAATGTGGGGTGTGTTAAGATTTAGGAAGACCGGTAAGTTGGCACCGCGATACATTGGTCCTTTTCCTATTTTGGAAAGGATTGGTCCTCTAGCATATCGAGTGCCACTACCTAATTGGTTATCAGGCGTATACGATGTATTTCACGTTTCACATCTTCAAAAGTACGTGCACGATCCAGACAGTATTATCGAAGAGGCAGCGCAGCAGGATCTCGAGATCACACCGAATTTATCAGTTAAAAGAGAACCAATTAAGATTATGGATCGGGATGAAAAGCAATTAAGGAACAAAATTGTGAAACTGGTTAGAGTGCAGTGGAGCGGTGATCCAAAGGACTGTACTTGGGAAACAGAAGACAGTATGCAAAAGTCTTATCCCAATTGCAGAGTGGATATCCTGGCTTAAACTTGTAAGCCATTTCTCTATTCTTTTCTGAATTCTTATATTCTTTATTTGCTTTTCTCTCTCTTTCAAATTTTGAGGACGAAATTTTCTTAAGGGGGGATATCTGTAACATACCAAAATTTATCAATTTAAATTGGTAAATGTTGAACTTTTATAATATAATTTAAAAAGTTACAAAATAAATAAATAATAAGTGATAAATTAAATGAATAAAAAAATTCAAATTTCTTTTGAGTTTAAAAATTTGGAAATATTACAAGTTTTTAACATCATTTAAATCTAAATTTTGATTCATATATGTGAATATATATGTATTAGTGCATATGTGGGTAAACCTGAATTCATATATTGAACTTGATTTTTTTAATTTGAATTTAAATTTTAAAATAAATGTCTTGTAAAATAAATTGATTTATAAATGTATATCCATGCAATTTATATAACATGTATTTAAAAATTCAAAACACTTTCTTTTGATAATATGCATTAATATAAAGTTAATATTTGTCAAAGGGAAAATATAAGTCTAAATACAATTAATATAGTGTAAATAAAGAAAAAAAATTTAATTATTAATTACAAGTGCTAAACTAATATTGACTAAGGTGACAAGTGCAAATCATGTGAGAAAAAAATTACAAGTGCCATTGTACCAATTTTTTTTTCTTAAGAACTTTATAGAAAAGGGAAAAATACACTTATATAACTCTTCTCCTCTTATTCACTTCAAAGAAAAAAATGTGAAATCTTCATATCAGAAAAGAAAGAAGAAAAATTCATCAAAAACAATAAACTTTGCCTCAACAATTAAATCAAGAAACACATTCCAGAAAAGAAAAGGAATTAGTAACAAAAAACCTTCCCCTCAATATCTTAAGCCAAAAGAAGAATTCAAAGTTGAATTCAGATCTTCAACATACATTACAAAATCAAGCTAAAACTTTAGATATTAGGGGGAGATTCAGGACTCAACCCAAAAAGAAAAGGAAAAATTAGCCAACACCAAATTTACAGGTGCAGGCCAGAATTTTTCCCTCTGTTTCAACTAAGATTTAAGTGTAAGTAAACTTATTTATTTTTTTTGTTGTTAAAAGATTAAATAAGTAAATTACATCAAAGATTCAAAACAAGTTCATACAAATTTGTTGCAGCTAACAAATTTAAAAATCAAGCTAAGAAGTAGAAAGAAAAGACAGTCCAGATTTTTTTTTGATTTTCAGAAAAGAAAAAAACTGTCTCTGCTAAAAAATTTCAGGTGAGTAAATCTTTCAAGAAATTTGATTTTTATCTGATTGATTGAATATATGATATATGAAAGTTGAATATGGTTTTTGTGCAGCAAAATCTGTAAATGAATTATGTATTTGCCTGTGCTTGTTTAAATTCATGTAAGATTGAAAGTTAAAACATTTAAAAGGATAATATTCAGGATTTAGAACCTGGAACAAGAAAATACAATAAAAATTCAAGTCATGTTCAATTTCGAATCTGGTAGATTTTAAGTTCATACATGCCATCTGAAAGCTTATCACAAATTATGATTTTTGAAAACAAAATCAAAATTTTTAAGTTAGAAATTACTGGGATAAGCCGAGATAACCATATTTGGGGGTTTTGCAAAATTCCGGTCGTCGGCACGATGATGAGCGTCGTGGCTTGGTGCGGAGGTGGAAGGGTCTACGGCGAGTCGGGGAAAAATGCTTGGAGGGGTCCTAGTTTATTGTGGTGATGGCGGCGAGGGGATTAAATGTTTAACCCTAGTATAGGCAATGGTCGGAAAAACTGGGGCTTCGTGCGTGCATCGAGTTGGACATGGCTTTGGGAGGAGATGGCTGGGTGGATGATGGAGTCGTGGCCGGAGGCTCAATTGTTCTGGTGATCTTTTGCGTCAGTGCGAGGTGATTGTTTTGAGGCACTGCTCGTTCCAGTTTTGGGTTTGGGAACGAAATCTCGAAATCATGATTGGTTCGAACTTTTGAGTGTTTGAGAGGCTCGAGCACATCATCGACGATGTGTTGACGACCAGTAGTTTGACCACAGGTGGCCGACGAAGTTGTGCAGGTGCACACAGTTTGGTTGTGTTAGGGGAAACAAATTTGGGGAAGAAAGGGAGAACCTGAAGCAGATATCGGGTAATAGGGTTCTGAACTCGAGCATGAACTCGAAGTGGTTTGGGGGTTGTTCGAGTTGTACTTAGAAAAAATTTTGAAAAAAAGAAAAATAACAGTCCGGGTCGAATTTTGAAGAATCTCGAAGCAAGCGAGACGAAACCTCGGGGGAAACTCGAAGGGTCTTCGAGGGAAGTCAGCACATCAGGGTGGTTTGCCTATATAAAAATTATAAATTTTAAAACTTTTAAAAATTTTAAAACTCATGTTTTAAAAGATGGTTTTGATTTGGATTTAAAACAAATTAAAGTTAAGTAAGACATTTTTTTTAGTAATTTGATTTGATTTAAATTTTGTCACATTACTTTAAAAAAATCAGTTATAAATGTAATTAAAAATGCTGTTAAGATGAAATGTTTTACAAAATAATTTTGGTCTCTTAAGACAATTTACATGATGAGTTTAAATTTTATTTACAAGAAAAATTAAAATAGTTAACAAAGATAAGAAAGTTTATCTTTTGAATTTAATAGGTAATTTATGATTTACTTACGTAATTAATAATTTAATTAAAATAATTATTTAAATTAATTACTTAAAATTAAATGATTAATCATGGATTAGTTTATTAAGATAATTAATTAAGAAAATAATTAATTGATAAGAGTAATTAAGATTCAATTAATTTTAATTAGGGATGAATTAATTAAGGTAATTAATGAAGGAATGATTAAATTATAAAGATGATTAAAGATTTAATTAATTTTAATTAATTAAGGATAATGAATCGTTGATTAAAAATGATTAATGAAATTAATTTTATGATTAATTAGTTTAATTCACACGATTGATTCATCCTAGTTGTATATGATTGATAACTATTATATGATGGTTATTGATTGATATCCCTGATTGTAATTGTGATGCTATGTGATATGAATTGTTTTATGCTGAGCTGTGATCCTGTATTTTCTATGTGAAACCCCTTTGGCCCGTAAAATGGCACTTGAATTTCGATGCGACGGGGAGTCGGATTTTAGGTTGTTATCCGAATCCCACATCGAACCTGAATGTGAATCTTTGTGATTGATACACCCACATGTTTTAAATTTGAGCGTTCACTATTCGGATTAGCTGGGAGAGGACCTTTGTGTCATATAACCCATTCCTAATAGTGATTCGACGAATGGATTACATTTGAAGACCGGTGGTGAAGACCGGGTGTCTTCGAAAATGGTAGGATAACATATCTTGTCTCTGCATTGAGTTGCTCCGGTATAGGGATTCCCTAAGTGATGGGAAGTCCGATCGGGATTGTGGACGCCCGGATTTGCAAGGGCTTCTTCCTTTATTGGACGAAGTGCCTGCGGTTTTGTTCGAACCCGGAACAGACTTGTATGTCGTGTATCTGACACTACACTTTTAGATATAAAGCCGATTTTTTTAAATACATATCTTTTGGTGGCGGAGAATTTATTCTCTTAGCTTAACACCCTTCTCTGAGACGAACGAGCTCAGAGGTTATGTAGTTGAAAGTTATCAGCGATATACTCCCCATTTGTTAGTGTGGCAGCTAAGTGCTGCTGTGTATTGATGATCATTTGATGATCATTTGTTGATCAAAGCATGGCTTTTGTGGAAAGCGTAGCGTTGTGGACGAGACTTCGTTGAACCTCATGACCCGGTAATGGTCGAAGCAGGAAAGATGCAGCAAGGTTATTGGGGGTAGCACCCCTTAGGGTATGTGCATTTCCTTCTGGATAGAAGTGGTATCATGGTATGGAGCCCAGATACTTAACTTATGTGGATATCGCAAATATATATATTACTTTGTGATTATTGTTGTTGGGGCACCGGATAAAGGTTAGTTACAACCGGGGGTTGGCATACTTGTTGAATATGCGCTTATATGATTTTTGTTTGATGATAATAAACATATATACATTCATTTAAATGTATTTATTAATGTACTATTTTGTTTTCACAGATTAAATAAATATTTGTTGAATAAATTAAATAACACAGAATTTGAATTCAAACAAATATTTTATTCAAACAAATATTTATTACAACTTTGAATAGTACAATTCAAGCTCCCACTATAACTATACAACTTTGATTACATCACATTTTTTTCACATTTACATCAGCACCTCACTACATATCACTCACACTCGTATTTATCTTCAACTGCATTCCAGTTTGAATCCAGCATCTGAGAAATCTGCAAAAATATAAACTAACGCAGTAAAATTGAAAAAGAAATATTTTTGCAATTCAAAAATAAAACATGACTTTTGAAAATATGATTTGCCTCAGTTATTTGGGTTGTTCGTCATAATTTAAATTTGAATTCATCATACACGAACAACTTGTGACATACACAGTGTATTACTGTATATGCCACAAGGCCATGCACACCGATATATACACTTGATAATGCTACAGGGACAGGTGAGCACAGGTCAAACCCAAATACAGGATTCAACTCAGGTGCGACATAAATTAAATCACGACACGAGCACAAGGTCAAATCCGAGTTTTGAAACTGGATTCAACACAAGGCAACTTGAAGAATGTAAAGCTTCGACAAATCAAAACTCCATCAAAGCACATGTATGCAGATCAATGCAAGTGCCAACCAGAATAAAATCCAACACAGTTACAACAAACTACATGCAAGAGGCAACAAAGGCCAATCAGTAGCATGCTAATGAATTATCAAACTTCACAAGCAATGACCCGTGCAATGAACAAGAAATGACCAAACAAAGCCAGTTCAACAAAGATCAAGTCATGGAGTCGCAGTAACAATGAAACTGCAGTGGAACAGTTGCAACATGAATGAAAAGACCAGACACTATAGCATGTACAAACCAAATAAGTCAGACCAACACTGCAACTCAAAAAGTAACATGAATGTCACCAGCATGCAAACAGGATCTCAATATCCAAGCATGAAGGTCACAGTGGAAATTACTCAACTCAGATACAATAGGTAAAATGACCAAGTGCAACTATACAACTACAATTCGAGTAATATCACAGATGAAGTTCATAGTGAAGCCAAAGTGTACAACTACAAGATCAGGGAAGCAACCAGAATGGAACAGAGACCAAGAATAAGACATACATGGAAGTGAGACAAGACAAACATGAAGTGAATCAAGTCAGTAAGGATGAATGCACATTGCAAGCTACATGAAGACAGAGCTCGAGACTACAACTCAAAGTTCAATGCAGACTGCATAATGATCCAAACAACAACAAGCAAATATGCCAACAACTAATGCATCAGTACAGGAAGCAAGCAAGATCAACACAGCTACAATGGATCAGTGAATCAAATTCAAAGCAAGTATCAAAACCAGGCCGAACTATACAGTACAGTTTACAGTGATTACCAAGTCGTAAATCAAGTTTGTATAAAAGCAATGGTGATGGCCGAAGCTAATACAGAGTAGTGGATTCGCATACCCAAAATCAAGTTAGTCAGTGCCAAAGTCAAAATGAAGTCAGAAAATAAAGTCAACAGTAAAATGATCGGAGCAGAAGCCGTGGCAATCAAGGAGTTGAACAAGCCGTGGATATGTTGAACAAGTAAAATTGATCACGAAATAAATCAAAGCCGTAACCATCAAGCAACCAGAATATACAATAACGAATTAGTCAGAATCAATCTCAAACATTCAAGCATCATCAAGTGGCCGAGGTGAATCAGTTGACAAATTCAATTAGAGAATATACGACGCAAATCTAGGGTTACAAACCCTATATAAATTGACATCATCATCGGCAATTTTAGGTATCAAGTTCAAGCAAGTCAAAACCAGAAAAAGCAAAAGCAAAAGTTAACATACCAATTATAATTCGAACTTGATCGAATTGAAGTAGCTGTCTGCAATTCAAAGTAACATCTGATCGAACAAGCTTGCGTCGAAAATAATCATCTGTTTCGATCGAACATCTTGAAGCAGCGCTTCAATTAAAAACCCTAAATTGGAACGAAGAAGGGACAAAGCCCTAATTCAATTTCACGAAAAGACGAAGCCCTAAGTCAAATCTCTTGTAACGACCCTGAATTTTGACCCTGTTTATTTTAATAAACATTTAATCTGATTTAATAAAATATGAACTAATTATTTTCAAATGAATATGATTTTGGAATAATTGTCAATTGTTTATGTAAATTTGAATTTTAAAAGGGAATTTGATCTTGGAAATTTAAATAGAACCTTTTAATAATATTGACCTTATATAACTAAATTAAAATACTGTACTTTGTTTATATTTGGAAATATACATATGAATGATAACGTTTAAATTAGAATCCCATTTCTAATAATGTAAAATATAAATGTAAAATATAAATGTAAAACATAAATCAAATATGTGTTTATAACTTAATTTAAATAAGTGATAGCAAAGTACAAATGAAAATGAATGCAAATATAAGTAAGAAAATTTATTTTTGAATATGACTTGAACATTGACGGTTAAATATAAAGTACTAATGTAAAATTTAAAATAAGAATTAATTAGTTAAGATTTTATACAACATAACTTAATAATTTAAAATAAGAACAAAGTATAAGATTCAAAGTAAAGTAAAATGAAATCAAATACAATGTAAAACCAAACTTTAACTATCATGTATAACGTATATAAATTAGAAGTTAACTAAACAAAATATTTTCATATACAAATTGACAACAACTATATTGTATATTAATTATTCAAGTTAGAAACAATAAAACAATTTATTTTTACAAGCAAACCAAAGTAAAATTACATCTGACCCAAACATATTTATTTTTCAAGTAAGCAATTCATAAAACATGATTAAGTTTTACACCATATCTTCACCTATAAATCTATACATAAGAGATAAAATAATAAAACAAATGTTGCAAAAGGGTATGATCCTCATTTATAAAGTGTAAACACAACCTCACATATTGTTTTAATACAAATATCTGTAAACATGGGAAAAAGGGAAACCTGACTAACTAAGGAAGCAAACTCAGTAAACATAATGATGTGAAACAAGACTTAGCAACACAATCATTTAATGCTCCTCTGATTTGAGCACATCTTTGTGTCTATTTGTATTATGCAAATCCTATTTCACAGAAATAAAATCTAATTAACAGGATTGTATAGCAGTGAGTTAAACATATAAAAACAATAAAGTATAACAGGCTTGATATTTATGAAACCTGCAAATGATTATGCTAAGCAAACTATAAAAAATCTATGTATTTATGAGATTAAGTGTAGGCATATAGTACATAGCATTTAATGATTCAGCATCTCAGCCGAATTCAGGATCATATCAGTATAAAAAAAGAAAAAAGAAAAAAAAGAAAGAGAAGCTTGCCTGATAAAACAAGAATAGAACAGTAGCAGATAACACCTTACCAGGTCAAAACCTTCTCCATTCATATTCTTATCTTCTTTATATGTGTATACATCCTTTGCTTGATGAGTAGCATAGTAAACCTGAGAAAAAAAAAAACATAAAGGAAGAAAAACTCAGGTAAACATAAAGAACGGAAAGAATTTAGGAAGCCAGAAAGTTACAGAGTTCAAACTTCAAGCTGCAGCATCTATTAACAGCCCTGCCTTGTTCAACAATGGATTTTAGTGAGTAAACAATCTATTTTAAAAATTTAATATGTGAATTTTCTTTTTGGATGTTATGTGCTTGTTATAGCTTAAGCAAACTTCTCTGTGAATATTTCTGTGCGCTGGGAATTTATATGACCTGTACTTCAGTATTTCCTATTTTAGAACAAAGTAAAAGCAGAGATAAATTTAAATACTTCTTCATACAAATATTTGATACTTAAGAATATAAGTTAAACACACTTGTTAAACTGTAATTACGGCTTGGAAGAATTGATGAAGGTGGTTAGTGTAAACTGAGACACTGCAAACTCAAGTATCAGTAAATGGAAATCAATATGTTCAAAATTCAAATATTTAATTTTGTTAATCTGATTCCATATCTTGATTCAACAAACAAAGTTAGGACTTTTAACATAAAAATAATGATTTTTAAATAAGAATTCAAGGTGCAGTTTAAAGAGGAACTGAATTTGATTTTTTGTCAATAACTGTTGATTCAATCAATTTTTATTTTTAAAATTTTAGTTGAAGCAAGCTTAAACATGTAGGATCACGTAAAAATTAGCAGATAATTTTTATATCATGTGAATTAAAGGAGTGGGATTGATTTAGGGTTTTAGCCCAAAATTTTGACCTGTCAGTTAATGTGCCCAGTTCATCATAAATTCGTGATCGAGCTGTTTGGAACTTTGGGAAATGGAAGGGGGTGTGTTGTCGAGGTGTGGTCAAAGGTAGGAGGCTTACGGTGGTCACGGCGGCGGTGACGAGGTGGTTATGTTGGAGGGGTTTCGAGATCTGTTGGGTTGTACTGTCGTTTTTCGTTTCGGCATTTCTGGAAACATTTCGACTTTGGATTTCGAATATGGGAGAAGATTGTGGTGTGTATGCATCGTGGGGGCTCGCTGGAGACCGTTGGTGATGCGGTGCACGTGCACAGCGTGGAGGTGGAAGACGGCGATGTGTCAGTGATAAATTCCTCGTGCCGTGCTCAAAAAATTTGGAGGTCTCCTTCGAGTTTGATTCGAGTGTTGAGGCGCGTGAGTTAATTCACGTGTTGTAGCTTAATGCTTAGAAAAATTAAAACTGAAAAAAAAGGGAACAAGAAGAAGAAGGGGTTTGTATAGAGTGTCTCGGGAAGGTTTGGTGAAGACTCGAAGAATACACGAGAAAAAGGGAGTGGGACTTGGTGAAGAACTCGAGTGAACTAAAGGAGGGAAACTCAGGTTTGTAGTTTCAAACTACAGCATGTTATAAAAATTAGGAAATTAAGTAAACCACTTTCAAAAAAAATGGGAAGTGTTGTAAAACTTGATAGAGTTTTTAACAGTTTTAGATTAGAGCTTAAATACAAGTCCCAGCTATTTAATAGGTATTTAACAAATGCATTTAACACTTTATTTTAATTAAGCAATTGATTTGAGTAAAGATTAAAGTTAATCAACATTTAAGAATTCAAACTTTAAGAAAATTCTTTCAAATGTTAATTAAAATCAATAGTAATTTACTAACAATTTTATAAGTAATTAAAAATGATGCTTTAAAATCATAATTAGAGATCGAATAATAATTAAGATTAACTACTTAGGTAGATTAATGAATAATTAATAGTTAATTAATCAAGAGATTTAAATAAGAATTAAGAAATGATTAATGAAGTAATCAACAATTAAAAAAATTTTGATAATCAAGTTATTTGATTTATAATTAAGGTTTGCAACTAATGATTAAGGAAAAGCTAATTAAGTAATGAAGGTTAAACAAATTGATTTGAGTGGATTACTTGAGTAATTGAGTAATTAATTACTTATTGTAATTAATGAGGTTTAATATGAATCGTTTAAGTTAATTAATCAAGTTTAATTGAGTTAAATGATTATTTGATGATATGATGAATATAATTACTTGGAGAAGTAATTAATGATAATGACTGGATATAATTGAATGAGGATGATTTAATAATGAAAGTAATTTGAGTATAATTATTTTGTGTAATTTCATCAAGGAATTGATTAAAGGAAATCAGTTGAGGAGAATTTAAGTGATGTGATAAGAGTAATTGAAGAAGGTTGATTACTGAATAGTATTAATCAGGGATGATTAATAAATATAGTTTAATTGAAGATTTAATTAATTACGGTAATTCATTTAATAGAGGATAATGAAATGAAATGTAATTAGCAATCATTAAATAATAATGAAAGATTAAAGAATAATTAATTGGTAAAATTAAGAAGTAATGTAATGTATAAAATTGAAGGTTGGTTTCTATATTTGGATTAGGTAATTAGTTTGGGAAAATAATTAAAAGATGACTACTTAAATAAAAATTAAATGTTAATTAATCAAGTGATTAATTTATTAACTGATTGATAATTGGTCAATAGTTATATAAGCAAGATTATGGTAATGTAGTAGTTAATTTAAATTTACTTTAAATCAATTAAAGATGCAAGTGATTAATTTAATTCATTTTAAACTAATTATAGCTGATATGATTGCTCATATTTGGATGGATGCTATTGTTTACTCTGATTGGTTTGAAATTCCTAGCATAAGATAAATGATGCTGTATGAAATGTATGCTTGATGGTAGTATGATAATAATATGGATTATCTGTTGTGATGATAATTACCTGTTTATGATGATGATGCTCTATTGTGATATTGTGAGTTATCTATCTGTGTGCATATGGATAATTACATTGTTTATTTTATAACTTTAAAACAACTTGGCCCTAAAAGACACGTTTTGGATTTCGATGAGACCGGGATCGGGTTTCCACCTTTGGAATATCCGAAAACCACATCGATCCAAATTAACGTTAGGTCGTTAATCTGATATGAAGATGAAGGTTCAGAATGCAAGGGTTGTCGTCGTTAACTCTGAGGGTGATTCCAAAATGAGTGTAACGAGATAATGCCTTCGGTTTCGTTCGAACCCGGAACGAACTTGTATGGATTGAATGCTTTCAACATATCGTCAGGCGGACGATGAGCATTCTAAGTGATATGTTCTGCAAAGGTAATCGTAGCCTCAAGCCTCATCAACCGGGAATGGCTAAAACAGGGGAGATGCAGCAAGTTTAGGTGGGTCATGCCCAAGCAGGACAAGATATTTCCCCTGTCTAGATGTCCCTTTTTATTCGGCTTAGTGGGTGGTTGGGCGCGCCAACCACGGGGTTTATCTTGTTCGGGACTGTTCAGTAAGGAATGGTTCCGGCCTTGTGTTGCAGGGGATGAAGGGAGTAATCCTCGGTACGGTGATCTAGGCCCCGTACTGTGACGGGCGGTACCCAAGTAGCCCTGCCATTGTATGGAATCCATTTTCCAATAAGTGCCCACGGTTTTGATTGTATTACCCACTTTTGTGGCTAGTAGCTGGAATTTAATCATGTAACAATTTCGGCTATTTTCTATTTACTTGAAAACCCTAGACACTATTATAATATCACAGAATTTCCTATGAAATGTTTCGGTTAGCGTAAGGTAAAAACTTACCCGTATTTATGTGTGGGGAGTCTTACGTGATACCTTTATTTTCAAATATTTTTCAAGTTAAACAACCTTAAACTGTTTACTCATACCAGACCCATGTCTGACCCGGAGTTTATGTTTTGTTTTTCATAAACTCTCGGGTACCCAAATTTTTACGGGTAGTCAAGGGATTCAGGTTAGCTTTGACGAATTCTGGAGTAGCAATGGAGCATGAGGCTTCAGCGTCGTAGATATCTATCTAGGTCCGCTGTGTTAGTTAGAGTATGTTGTATTTGAGATGTATGTAGTGACAGATGTATATAAAAATTTGTTAAGTGTATAATATTGTATAACTCTGATATAGGTAAACTATGTAATTGTTATGTGATGTATTATATTTTATTCCATTCCGCGGTGAGATTTTCGTGTTTGTTGTTCTTTCTTTCTCTTTCTTTTCTATTTCTATCCCTTTCTTTCATAATGATGATACGTCTTTCTGGTGATAGAAGGACGGGTCGTCACAGTTGGTATCAGAGCTGAAAGGTTAAGTGATAACCTTGGCTCTGGTGGAGGTTTCTCATTAGAGATAGAGTCGGTAGTACTCTAGGATGAGTCTGAGCGTAATAATAGATATGAGTGCGTACTTGTTAGTGAATATTAAATAATTTTATATTATGTTGATTGATTTATTAAGTGGTATATGAACCTTTGTCAGTGCGGTCTGTACAACTATACCGAAGGGGTTTCTAAACACTTGAATAGATCAATTCGACATGATATTGTTTTCAAAAGTGGGTGAATTAAATAATTTCATCCAAAATCTATTTTGATATATATATATATAACAAAAAAAGTTTTTTTTTTGTAAATTAATATATATATAATTATAGTATTTGGATGATAGTGTTAATAGACAAATAGATTATAAAGATTTACAATGGCTTATATAACCAAGGAAGTAAGAGATTTAATTTGGAATTAAAATTTAAAAATGAAGTTAAAAATGAGGATTTATTTTGAATTAAGTTGGAAGTTGAATTTAATTTTGGGATTAAACTAATGATTAAAACATAATAATAATAAGGATATGAATAAATTGATGAAGCACATCAAATTTACAATGTAAATGAATTGGATTGGGAAATTTATTAAAGATAAAATTTTGGTTGTGGTTAACTTAAGCTTAATAATAATTGGATTTAAATTTAAGATTGGAATGAAATGAATTGAGATATGGGTAAATGAAATTAAGATCTTATTTAATCAAATCCAAATGGGTTGGTAGGTTAAAGAGAATAGTATGGTGCCTAATTTAACGGAAGTTAAGTTAAACAAATTGAATTGAAATAGAATTCAGTTGAGATATAGATGGTGTTAAATAAATTAAATTCTTACTTAAATAAATAAAAGTAAGTTGAAATGGAATTGAATTGGAATAAATATGTTCAAGTAACTTGTAAGAGAAATTAGCAACACAAAGATTTAGAATATTTTTGGCTATGGATAAGTGTTCAATCTTAAGTTAAAATGAAATAAAAATCCAAAATTGAATTATAAAAATAAAATTGAACACTGATGATTTTTGGAAGATAAAATCCAATTCAAGTATGGATGGAATAAATATGGCCTTGGAATTAATCTTAATAAAATAAATGGAAGTGAACTAATTTGGAATAAATGGGTTCATTGAATAGGTTAATTGGATTTAAATTGGTTAAATAGAAGTCTGATTATGAGATAATAAATGGAATTTGATCTTGTGAGTACCAAATAAGCTGGAAATAATTTAAGTATGAAATTAAACAAGTAAATTAACCAAAGATTAAACTTTATAGAAGCATAGCTTCAAGGGAAGTGAGAGTTTATTTAGTAAAAGCTTTAATAAATTAAGTTGAAATAAAATCTTTATTCAAATAGAAATAGTTGGATAAGAATTTAAATTTGGATAAATAAACTCTGACGGCTTATTAAAAGAATTTAAATATTGGAAATAAAAAGTATACTTGTTTGATACAGGTAAGATCTAAAATTTAAAGTGGAAATGAATGTGGTTAAAAATAAATGGATGTGAGTATGGAGAATATATGAAATTGAGGCTCATAAAGTTAAGAATGGAATTATAAGGCAAAATAAAATTATTTTGTACTTAGGAAATGAAATAGACATCCAAATCAGAATACAAACTAGAAATAAACTCTAGAACTATAATGAAGTGATTTTTCAGATAAAATCAAATATTGAATTGGAAATGGAAATAAACTAAGATGAAATAAATTAGTAAATTAAGTGTGTAAATGAAATTAGAATTGGTCAAATAAAGTTGGATGGTAAATTAATAAATTTGATTATGAATTAAAATGAATGGGAGGCTGAGACCTTGAGTTATATATGTATATAAAATTCAACTTGGATTGAAGTTGTATCTTATAGGATTGAATTGCCAGAACTGATGTCTGGGATTCATAATGTATCCCATGCATCTCATCTTTGAATTTTGTTTAGGATCCATCATTAGTTGTAGAACTAGTAGTACAGGGAGATTTGGAAGTCAAGCGGATTTTGACTGTAGTTAGGAATCCTGTTCAGATTGTTGATCAACTGAGAGGCAATTCGGGAGTAAGTAGTGAAGCTGGTTGAGTGTAGTGGAGCGAGAATCTCAGTGATTGCATCTGGGAGACTCTGGATAGTTTTTGGGAAGTTTATCCGAATTTGTGTTCGGATAGCTAGTGTTGCTTGTTAGGATAAACTGTTTGATTGTTTGCTATTGTATGAATGATATGTATGTGTGAATGGTTAGTATAACAGCGTTTAAATTATCTTTATTTTAAATTTCGGGGATGAAATTCTTTTAAGGGGGGAGGAATGTAACGACCCTGAATTTTGACCCTGTTTATTTTAATAAATATTTAATCTGATTTAATAAAATATGAACTAATTATTTTCAAACGAATATGATTTTGGAATAATTGTCAATTGTTTATGTAAATTTGAATTTTAAAAGGGAATTTGATCTTGGAAATTTAAATAGAACCTTTTAATAATATTGACCTTATATAACTAAATTAAAATACTGTACTTTGTTTATATTTGGAAATATACATATGAATGATAACGTTTAAATTAGAATCCCATTTCTAACAATGTAAAATATAAATGTAAAATATAAATGTAAAATATAAATGTAAAACATAAATCAAATATGTGTTTATAACTTAATTTAAATAAGTGATAGCAAAGTACAAATGAAAATGAATGCAAATATAAGTAAGAAATTTTTTTTTTGAATATGACTTGAACATTGACGGTTAAATATAAAGTACTAATGTAAAATTTAAAATAAGAATTAATTAGTTAAGATTTTATACAACATAACTTAATAATTTAAAATAAGAACAAAGTATAAGATTCAAAGTAAAGTAAAATGAAATCAAATACAATGTAAAACCAAACTTTAACTATCATGTATAACTTATATAAATTAGAAGTTAACTAAACAAAATATTTTCATATACAAATTGACAACAACTATATTGTATATTAATTATTCAAGTTAGAAACAATAAAACAATTTATTTTTACAAGCAAACCAAAGTAAAATTACATCTGACCCAAACATATTTATTTTTCAAGTAAGCAATTCATAAAACATGATTAAGTTTTACACCATATCTTCACCTATAAATCTATACATAAGAGACAAAATAATAAAACAAATGTTGCAAAAGGGTATGATCCTCATTTATAAAGTGTAAACACAACCTCACATATTGTTTTAATACAAATATCTGTAAACATGGGAAAAAGGGAAACCTGACTAACTAAGGAAGCAAACTCAGTAAACATAATGATGTGAAACAAGACTTAGTAACACAATCATTTAATGCTCCTCTGATTTGAGCACACCTTTGTGTCTATTTGTATTATGCAAATCCTATTTCACAGAAATAAAACCTATTTAACAGGATTGTATAGCAGTGAGTTAAACATATAAAAACAATAAAGTATAACAGGCTTGATATTTATGAAACCTGCAAATGATTATGCTAAGCAAACTATAAAAAATCTATGTATTTATGAGATTAAGTGTAGGCATATAGTACATAGCATTTAATGATTTAGCATCTCAGCCGAATTCAGGATCATATCAGTATAAAAAAAAAAAAAAAAAAGAGAAGCTTGCCTGATAAAACAAGAATAGAACAGTAGCAGATAACACCTTACCAGGTCAAAACCTTCTCCATTCATATTCTTATCTTCTTTATATGTGTATACATCCTTTGCTTGATGAGTAGCATAGTAAACCCGAGAACAGAAAAAACATAAAGGAAGAAAAACTCAGGTAAACATAAAGAACGGAAAGAATTTAGGAAGCCAGAAAGTTACAGAGTTCAAACTTCAAGCTGTAGCATCTATTAACAGCCCTGCCTTTTTCAACAATGGATTTTAGTGAGTAAACAATCTATTTTCAAAATTTAATTTGTGAATTTTCTTTTTGGATGTTATGTGCTTGTTATAGCTTAAGCAAACTTCTCTGTGAATATTTCTGTGCGTTGGGAATTTATATGACCTGTACTTCAGTATTTCCTGTTTTGGAACAAAGTAAAAGCAGAGATAAATTTCAATACTTCTTCATACAAATATTTGATACTTAAGAATATAAGTTAAACACACTTGTTATACTGTAATTACGGCTTGGAAGAATTGATGAAGGTGGTTAGTGTAAACTGAGACACTGCAAACTCAAGTATCAGTAAATGGAAATCAATATGTTCAAAATTCAAATATTTAATTTTGTTAATCTGATTCCATATCTTGATTCAACAAACAAAGTTAGGACTTTTAACATAAAAATAATGATTTTTAAATAAGAATTCAAGGTGCAGTTTAAAGAGGAACTGAATTTGATTTTTTGTCAATAACTGTTGATTCAATCAATTTTTATTTTTAAAATTTTAGTTGAAGCAAGCTTAAACATGTAGGATCACGTAAAAATTAGCAGATAATTTTTATATCATGTGAATTAAAGGAGTGGGATTGATTTAGGGTTTTAGCCCAAAATTTTGACCTGTCTGTTAATGTGCCCAGTTCATCATAAATTTGTGATCGAGCTGTTTGGAACTTTGGGAAATGGAAGGGGGGTGTGTTGTCGAGGTGTGGTCAAAGGTAGGAGGCTTACGGTGGTCACGGCGGCGGTGACGAGGTGGTTATGTTGGAGGGGTTTCGAGCTCTGTTGGGTTGTACTGTCGTTTTTCGTTTCGGCATTTCTGGAAACATTTCGACTTTGGATTTCGAATATGGGAGAAGATTGTGGTGCGTCTACGTCATGGGGGTTCGCTGGAGACCGTTGGTGATGCGGTGCACGTGCACAGCGTGGAGGTGGAAGACGGCGATGTGTCAGTGATAAATTCCTCGTGTCGTGCTCGAAAAATTTGGAGCTCTCCTTCGAGTTTGATTCGAGTGTTGAGGCGCGTGAGTTAATTCACGTGTTGTAGCTTAATGCTTAGAAAAATTAAAACTGAAAAAAAAGGGAACAAGAAGAAGAAGGGGTTTGTATAGAGTGTCTCGGGAAGGTTTGGTGAAGACTCGAAGAATACACGAGAAAAAGGGAGTGGGACTTGGTGAAGAACTCGAGTGAACTAAAGGAGGGAAACTCAGGTTTGTAGTTTCAAACTACAGCATGTTATAAAAATTAGGAAATTAAGTAAACCACTTTCAAAAAAAATGGGAAGTGTTGTAAAACTTGATAGAGTTTTTAACAGTTTTAGATTAGAGCTTAAATACAAGTCCCAGCTATTTAATAGGTATTTAACAAATGCATTTAACACTTTATTTTAATTAAGCAATTGATTTGAGTAAAGATTAAAGTTAATCAACATTTAAGAATTCAAACTTTAAGAAAATTCTTTCAAATGTTAATTAAAATCAATAGTAATTTACTAACAATTTTATAAGTAATTAAAAATGATGCTTTAAAATCATAATTAGAGATCGAATAATAATTAAGATTAACTACTTAGGTAGATTAATGAATAATTAATAGTTAATTAATCAAGAGATTTAAATAAGAATTAAGAAATGATTAATGAAGTAATCAACAATTAAAAAAATTTTGATAATCAAGTTATTTGATTTATAATTAAGGTTTGCAACTAATGATTAAGGAAAAGCTAATTAAGTAATGAAGGTTAAACAAATTGATTTGAGTGGATTACTTGAGTAATTGAGTAATTAATTACTTATTGTAATTAATGAGGTTTAATATGAATCGTTTAAGTTAATTAATCAAGTTTAATTGAGTTAAATGATTATTTGATGATATGATGAATATAATTACTTGGAGAAGTAATTAATGATAATGACTGGATATAATTGAATGAGGATGATTTAATAATGAAAGTAATTTGAGTATAATTATTTTGTGTAATTTCATCAAGGAATTGATTAAAGGAAATCAGTTGAGGAGAATTTAAGTGATGTGATAAGAGTAATTGAAGAAGGTTGATTACTGAATAGTATTAATCAGGGATGATTAATAAATATAGTTTAATTGAAGATTTAATTAATTACGGTAATTCATTTAATAAAGGATAATGAAATGAAATGTAATTAGCAATCATTAAATAATAATGAAAGATTAAAGAATAATTAATTGGTAAAATTAAGAAGTAATGTAATGTATAAAATTGAAGGTTGGTTTCTATATTTGGATTAGGTAATTAGTTTGGGAAAATAATTAAAAGATGACTACTTAAATAAAAATTAAATGTTAATTAATCAAGTGATTAATTTATTAACTGATTGATAATTGGTCAATAGTTATATAAGCAAGATTATGGTAATGTAGTAGTTAATTTAAATTTACTTTAAATCAATTAAAGATGCAAGTGATTAATTTAATTCATTTTAAATTAATTATAGCTGATATGATTGCTCATATTTGGATGGATGCTATTGTTTACTCTGATTGGTTTGAAATTCCTAGCATAAGATAAATGATGCTGTATGAAATGTATGCTTGATGGTAGTATGATAATAATATGGATTATCTGTTGTGATGATAATTACCTGTTTATGATGATGATGTTCTATTGTGATATTGTGAGTTATCTATCTGTGTGCATATGGATAATTACATTGTTTATTTTATAACTTTAAAACAACTTGGCCCTAAAAGACACGTTTTGGATTTCGATGAGACCGGGATCGGGTTTCCACCTTTGGAATATCCGAAAACCACATCGATCCAAATTAACGTTAGGTCGTTAATCTGATATGAAGATGAAGGTTCAGAATGCAAGGGTTGTCGTCGTTAACTCTGAGGGTGATTCCAAAATGAGTGTAACGAGATAATGCCTTCGGTTTCGTTCGAACCCGGAACGAACTTGTATGGATTGAATGCTTTCAACATATCGTCAGGCGGACGATGAGCATTCTAAGTGATATGTTCTGCAAAGGTAATCGTAGCCTCAAGCCTCATCAACCGGGAATGGCTAAAACAGGGGAGATGCAGCAAGTTTAGGTGGGTCATGCCTAAGCAGGAAAAGATATTTCCCCTGTCTAGATGTCCCTTTTTATTCGGCTTAGTGGGTGGTTGGGCGCGCCAACCACGGGGTTTATCTTGTTCGGGACTGTTCAGTAAGGAATGGTTCCGGCCTTGTGTTGCAGGGGATGAAGGGAGTAATCCTCGGTACGGTGATCTAGGCCCCGTACTGTGACGGGCGGTACCCCAGTAGCCCTGCCATTGTATGGAATCCATTTTCCAATAAGTGCCCACGGTTTTGATTGTATTACCCACTTTTGTGGCTAGTAGCTGGAATTTAATCATGTAACAATTTCGGCTATTTTCTATTTACTTGAAAACCCTAGACACTATTATAGTATCACAGAATTTCCTATGAAATGTTTCGGTTAGCGTAAGGTAAAAACTTACCCGTATTTATGTGTGGGGAGTCTTACGTGATACCTTTATTTTCAAATATTTTTCAAGTTAAACAACCTTAAACTGTTTACTCATACCAGACCCATGTCTGACCCGGAGTTTATGTTTTGTTTTTCATAAACTCTCGGGTACCCAAATTTTTACGGGTAGTCAAGGGATTCAGGTTAGCTTTGACGAATTCTGGAGTAGCAATGGAGCATGAGGCTTCAGCGTCGTAGATATCTATCTAGTTCCGCTGTGTTAGTTAGAGTATGTTGTATTTGAGATGTATGTAGTGACAGATGTATATAAAAATTTGTTAAGTGTATAATATTGTATAACTCTGATATAGGTAAACTATGTAATTGTTATGTGATGTATTATATTTTATTCCATTCCGCTGTGAGATTTTCGTGTTTGTTGTTCTTTCTTTCTCTTTCTTTTCTATTTCTATCCCTTTCTTTCTTAATGATGATACGTCTTTCTGGTGATAGAAGGACGGGTCGTCACAGTTGGTATCAGAGCTGAAAGGTTAAGTGATAACCTTGGCTCTGGTGGAGGTTTCTCATTAGAGATAGAGTCGGTAGTACTCTAGGATGAGTCTGAGCGTAATAATAGATATGAGTGCGTACTTGTTAGTGAATATTAAATAATTTTATATTATGTTGATTGATTTATTAAGTGGTATATGAACCTTTGTCAGTGCGGTCTGTACAACTATACCGAAGGGGTTTCTAAACACTTGAATAGATCAATTCGACATGATATTGTTTTCAAAAGTGGGTGAATAGAATAATTTCATCCAAAATCTATTTTGATATATATATATATATAACAAAAAAAGTTTTGTTTTTGTAAATTAATATATATATAATTATAGTATTTGGATGATAGTGTTAATAGACAAATAGATTATAAAGATTTACAATGGCTTATATAACCAAGGAAGTAAGAGATTTAATTTGGAATTAAAATTTAAAAATGAAGTTAAAAATGAGGATTTATTTTGAATTAAGTTGGAAGTTGAATTTAATTTTGGGATTAAACTAATGATTAAAACATAATAATAATAAGGATGTGAATAAATTGATGAAGCACATCAAATTTACAATGTAAATGAATTGGATTGGGAAATTTATTAAAGATAAAATTTTGGTTGTGGTTAACTTAAGATTAATAATAATTGGATTTAAATTTAAGATTGGAATGAAATGAATTGAGATATGGGTAAATGAAATTAAGATCTTATTTAATCAAATCCAAATGGGTTGGTAGGTTAAAGAGAATAGTATGGTGCCTAATTTAACGGAAGTTAAGTTAAACAAATTGAATTGAAATAGAATTCAGTTGAGATATAGATGGTGTTAAATAAATTAAATTCTTACTTAAATAAATAAAAGTAAGTTGAAATGGAATTGAATTGGAATAAATATGTTCAAGTAACTTGTAAGAGAAATTAGCAAAACAAAGATTTAGAATATTTTTGGCTATGGATAAGTGTTCAATCTTAAGTTAAAATGAAATAAAAAATCCAAAATTGAATTATAAAAATAAAATTGAACACTGATGATTTTTGGAAGATAAAATCCAATTCAAGTATGGATGGAATAAATATGGCCTTGGAATTAATCTTAATAAAATAAATGGAAGTGAACTAATTTGGAATAAATGGGTTCATTGAATAGGTTAATTGGATTTAAATTGGTTAAATAGAAGTCTGATTATGAGATAATAAATGGAATTTGATCTTGTGAGTACCAAATAAGCTGGAAATAATTTAAGTATGAAATTAAACAAGTAAATTAACCAAAGATTAAACTTTATAGAAGCATAGCTTCAAGGGAAGTGAGAGTTTATTTAGTAAAAGCTTTAATAAATTAAGTTGAAATAAAATCTTTATTCAAATAGAAATAGTTGGATAAGAATTTAAATTTGGATAAATAAACTCTGACGGCTTATTAAAAGAATTTAAATATTGGAAATAAAAAGTATACTTGTTTGATACAGGTAAGATCTAAAATTTAAAGTGGAAATGAATGTGGTTAAAAATAAATGGATGTGAGTATGGAGAATATATGAAATTGAGGCTCATAAAGTTAAGAATGGAATTATAAGGCAAAATAAAATTATTTTGTACTTAGGAAATGAAATAGACATCCAAATCAGAATACAAACTAGAAATAAACTCTAGAACTATAATGAAGTGATTTTTCAGATAAAATCAAATATTGAATTGGAAATGGAAATAAACTAAGATGAAATAAATTAGTAAATTAAGTGTGTAAATGAAATTAGAATTGGTCAAATAAAGTTGGATGGTAAATTAATAAATTTGATTATGAATTAAAATGAATGGGAGGCTGAGACCTTGAGTTATATATGTATATAAAATTCAACTTGGATTGAAGTTGTATCTTATAGGATTGAATTGCCAGAACTGATGTCTGGGATTCATAATGTATCCCATGCATCTCATCTTTGAATTTTGTTTAGGATCCATCATTAGTTGTAGAACTAGTAGTACAGGGAGATTTGGAAGTCAAGCGGATTTTGACTGTAGTTAGGAATCCTGTTCAGATTGTTGATCAACTGAGAGGCAACTCGGGAGTAAGTAGTGAAGCTGGTTGAGTGCAGTGGAGCGAGAATCTCAGTGATTGCATCTGGGAGACTCTGGATAGTTTTAGGGAAGTTTATCCGAATTTGTGTTCGGATAGCTAGTGTTGCTTGTTAGGATAAACTGTTTGATTGTTTGCTATTGTATGAATGATATGTATGTGTGAATGGTTAGTATAACAGCGTTTAAATTATCTTTGTTTTAAATTTCGGGGATGAAATTCTTTTAAGGGGGGAGGAATGTAACGACCCTGAATTTTGACCCTGTTTATTTTAATAAATATTTAATCTGATTTAATAAAATATGAACTAATTATTTTCAAATGAATATGATTTTGGAATAATTGTCAATTGTTTATGTAAATTTGAATTTTAAAAGGGAATTTGATCTTGGAAATTTAAATAGAACCTTTTAATAATATTGACCTTATATAACTAAATTAAAATATTGTACTTTGTTTATATTTGGAAATATACATATGAACGATAACGTTTAAATTAGAATCCCATTTCTAACAATGTAAAATATAAATGTAAAACATAAATCAAATATGTGTTTATAACTTAATTTAAATAAGTGATAGCAAAGTACAAATGAAAATGAATGCAAATATAAGTAAGAAAATTTATTTTTGAATATGACTTGAACATTGACGGTTAAATATAAAGTACTAATGTAAAATTTAAAATAAGAATTAATTAGTTAAGATTTTATACAACATAACTTAATAATTTAAAATAAGAACAAAGTATAAGATTCAAAGTAAAGTAAAATGAAATCAAATACAATGTAAAACCAAACTTTAACTATCATGTATAACTTATATAAATTAGAAGTTAACTAAACAAAATATTTTCATATACAAATTGACAACAACTATATTGTATATTAATTATTCAAGTTAGAAACAATAAAACAATTTATTTTTACAAGCAAACCAAAGTAAAATTACATCTGACCTAAACATATTTATTTTTCAAGTAAGCAATTCATAAAACATGATTAAGTTTTACACCATATCTTCACCTATAAATCTATACATAAGAGACAAAATAATAAAACAAATGTTGCAAAAGGGTATGATCCTCATTTATAAAGTGTAAACACAACCTCACATATTGTTTTAATACAAATATCTGTAAACATGGGAAAAAGGGAAACCTGACTAACTAAGGAAGCAAACTCAGTAAACATAATGATGTGAAACAAGACTTAGTAACACAATCATTTAATGCTCCTCTGATTTGAGCACATCTTTATGTCTATTTGTATTATGCAAATCCTATTTCACAGAAATAAAACCTAATTAACAGGATTGTATAGCAGTGAGTTAAACATATAAAAACAATAAAGTATAACAGGCTTGATATTTATGAAACCTGCAAATGATTATGCTAAGCAAACTATAAAAAATCTATGTATTTATGAGATTAAGTGTAGGCATATAGTACATAGCATTTAATGATTTAGCATCTCAGCCGAATTCAGGATCATATCAGTATAAAAAAAGAAAAGAAAAAAAAAGAGAAGCTTGCCTGATAAAACAAGAATAGAACAGTAGCAGATAACACCTTACCAGGTCAAAACCTTCTCCATTCATATTCTTATCTTCTTTATATGTGTATACATCCTTTGCTTGATGAGTAGCATAGTAAACCCGAGAAAAGAAAAAACATAAAGGAAGAAAAACTCAGGTAAACATAAAGAACGGAAAGAATTTAGGAAGCCAGAAAGTTACAGAGTTCAAACTTCAAGCTGTAGCATCTATTAACAGCCCTGCCTTGTTCAACAATGGATTTTAGTGAGTAAACAATCTATTTTCAAAATTTAATTTGTGAATTTTCTTTCTGGATGTTATGTGCTTGTTATAGCTTAAGCAAACTTCTCTGTGAATATTTCTGTGCGTTGGGAATTTATATGACCTGTACTTCAGTATTTCCTGTTTTGGAACAAAGTAAAAGCAGAGATAAATTTAAATACTTCTTCATACAAATATTTGATACTTAAGAATATAAGTTAAACACACTTGTTAAACTGTAATTACGGCTTGGAAGAATTGATGAAGGTGGTTAGTGTAAACTGAGACACTGCAAACTCAAGTATCAGTAAATGGAAATCAATATGTTCAAAATTCAAATATTTAATTTTGTTAATCTGATTCCATATCTTGATTCAACAAACAAAGTTAGGACTTTTAACATAAAAATAATGATTTTTAAATAAGAATTCAAGGTGCAGTTTAAAGAGGAACTGAATTTGATTTTTTGTCAATAACTGTTGATTCAATCAATTTTTATTTTTAAAATTTTAGTTGAAGCAAGCTTAAACATGTAGGATCACGTAAAAATTAGCAGATAATTTTTATATCATGTGAATTAAAGGAGTGGGATTGATTTAGGGTTTTAGCCCAAAATTTTGACCTGTCTGTTAATGTGCCCAGTTCATCATAAATTCGTGATCGAGCTGTTTGGAACTTTGGGAAATGGAAGGGGGGTGTGTTGTCGAGGTGTGGTCAAAGGTAGGAGGCTTACGGTGGTCACGGCGGCGGTGACGAGGTGGTTATGTTGGAGGGGTTTCGAGCTCTGTTGGGTTGTACTGTCGTTTTTCGTTTCGGCATTTCTGGAAACATTTCGACTTTGGATTTCGAATATGGGAGAAGATTGTGGTGCGTCTGCGTCGTGGGGGTTCGCTGGAGACCGTTGGTGATGCGGTGCACGTGCACAGCGTGGAGGTGGAAGACGGCGATGTGTCAGTGATAAATTCCTCGTGTCGTGCTCGAAAAATTTGGAGGTCTCCTTCGAGTTTGATTCGAGTGTTGAGGCGCGTGAGTTAATTCACGTGTTGTAGCTTAATGCTTAGAAAAATGAAAACTGAAAAAAAAAGGGAACAAGAAGAAGAAGGGGTTTGTACAGAGTGTCTCGGGAATGTTTGGTGAAGACTCGAAGAATACACGGGAAAAGGGGAGTGGGACTCGGTGAAGAACTCGAGTGAACTAAAGGGGGGAAACTCAGGTTTGTAGTTTCAAACTACAGCATGTTATAAAAATTAGGAAATTAAGTAAATCACTTTCAAAAAAAATGGGAAGTGTTGTAAAACTTGATAGAGTTTTTAACAGTTTTAGATTAGAGCTTAAATACAAGTCCCAGTTATTTAATAGGTATTTAACAAATGCATTTAACACTTTATTTTAATTAAGCAATTGATTTGAGTAAAGATTAAAGTTAATCAACATTTAAGAATTCAAACTTTAAGAAAATTCTTTCAAATGTTAATTAAAATCAATAGTAATTTACTAACAATTTTATAAGTAATTAAGAATGATACTTCAAAATCATAATTAGAGATCGAATAATAATTAAGATTAACTACTTAGGTAGATTAATGAATAATTAATAGTTAATTAATCAAGAGATTTAAATAAGAATTAAGAAATGATTAATGAAGTAGTCAACAATTAAATTTTTTTTGATAATCAAGTTATTTGATCTATAATTAAGGTTTGCAACTAATGATTAAGGAAAAGCTAATTAAGTAATTAAGGTTAAACAAATTGATTTGAGTGGATTACTTGAGTAATTGAGTAATTAATTACTTATTGTAATTAATGAGGTTTAATATGAATCGTTTAAGTTAATTAATCAAGTTTAATTGAGTTAAACGATTATTTGATGATATGATGAATATAATTACTTGGAGAAGTAATTAATGATAATGACTGGATATAATTGAATGAGGATGATTTAATAATGAAAGTAATTTGAGTATAATTATTTTGTGTAATTTCATCAAGGAATTGATTAAAGGAAATCAGTTGAGGAGAATTTAAGTGATGTGATAAGAGTAATTGAAGAAGGTTGATTACTGAATAGTATTAATCAGGGATGATTAATAAATATAGTTTAATTGAAGATTTAATTACTTACGGTAATTCATTTAATAGAGGATAATGAAATGAAATGTAATTAGCAATCATTAAATAATAATGAAAGATTAAAGAATAATTAATTGGTAAAATTAAGAAGTAATGTAATGTATAAAATTGAAGGTTAGTTTCTATATTTGGATTAGGTAATTAGTTTGGGAAAATAATTAAAAGATGACTACTTAAATAAAAATTAAATGTTAATTAATCAAGTGATTAATTTATTAACTGATTGATAATTGGTCAATAGTTATATAAGCAAGATTATGGTAATGTCATAGTTAATTTAAATTTACTTTAAATCAATAAAAGATGCAAGTGATTAATTTAATTCATTTTAAATTAATTATAGCTGATATGATTGCTCATATTTTGATGGATGCTATTGTTTACTCTGATTGGTTTGAAATTCATAGCATAAGATAAATGATGCTGTATGAAATGTATGCTTGATGGTAGTATGATAATAATATGGATTATCTATTGTGATGATAATTACCTGTTTATGATGATGATGTTCTATTGTGATATTGTGAGTTATCTATCTGTGTGCATATGGATAATTACATTGTTTATTTTATAACTTTAAAACAACTTCGCCCTAAAAGACACGTTTTGGATTTCGATGAGACCGGGATCGGGTTTCCACCTTTGGAATATCCGAAAACCACATCGATCCAAATTAAGGTTAGGTCGTTAATCTGATATGAAGATGAAGGTTCAGAATGCAAGGGTTGTCGTCGTTAACTCTGAGGATGATTCCAAAATGAGTGTAACGAGATAATGCCTTCGGTTTCGTTCGAACCCGGAACGAACTTGTATGGATTGAATGCTTTCAACACATCGTCAGGCGGACGATGAGCATTCTAAGTGATATGTTCTGCAAAGGTAATCGTAGCCTGAAGCCTCATCAACCGGGAATGGCTAAAACAGGGGAGATGCAGCAAGGTTAGGTGGGTCATGCCCAAGCAGGACAAGATATTTCCCCTGTCTAGATGTCCCTTTTTATTCGGCTTAGTGGGTGGTTGGGCGCGCCAACCACGGGGTTTATCTTGTTCGGGACTGTTCAGTAAGGAATGGTTCCGGCCTTGTGTTGCAGGGGATGAAGGGAGTAATCCTCGGTACGGTGATCTAGGCCCCATACTATGACGGGCGGTACCCCAGTAGCCCTGCCATTGTATGGAATCTATTTTCCAATAAGTGCCCACGGTTTTGATTGTATTACCCACTTTTGTGGCTAGTAGCTGGAATTTAATCATGTAACAATTTCGGCTATTTTCTATTTACTTGAAAACCCTAGACACTATTATAATATCACAAAATTTCCTATGAAATGTTTTGGTTAGCGTAAGGTAAAAACATACCCGTATTTATGTGTGGGGAGTCTTACGTGATACCTTTATTTTCAAATATTTTTCAAGTTAAACAACCTTAAACTGTTTACTCATACCAGACCCATGTCTGACCCGGAGTTTATGTTTTGTTTTTCATAAACTCTCGGGTACCCAAATTTTTACGGGTAGTCAAGGGATTCAGGTTAGCTTTGACGAATTCTGGAGGAGCAATGGAGCAGGAGGCTTCAGCGTCGTAGATATCTATCTAGTTCCGCTGTGTTAGTTAGAGTATGTTGTATTTAAGATGTATGTAGTGACAGATGTATATAAAAATTTGTTAAGTGTATAATATTGTATAACTCTGATATAGGTAAACTATGTAATTGTTATGTGATGTATTATATTTTATTCCATTCCGCTGTGAGATTTTCGTGTTTGTTGTTCTTTCTTTCTCTTTCTTTTCTATTTCTATCCCTTTCTTTCTTAATGATGATACGTCTTTCTGGTGATAGAAGGACGGGTCGTCACATCTCTCGAGAGCAATTTACACGAGCAGCCATTGATTTTATCAGAGAAGAGAAGGAGTCGAAAATAATAAAAGGATACGGGTTAAGGAAATCAACCACTTGGGCCGGCCTTGTTTACATAAAGGGATAAGAATTTAAAAATAGGGTTTTTTATTGTTAATTTGTTTTTTGTTTTGTATTTTCATTTTTAAACTATTTAAATTTCTAGTCGTGTGACTAGGGGACAAGCTACGTGGCGTAGCGTGAGAATTCGCAACTCGGTGGTTGAGTTGTGGCAAGGTTTTGAGCGTAGAGTTAGATTAGTCAATAGAGGGTATAGCGAGTTTACGTGTGTAAGCGAGGGACTATCTAATTTCTAGTAGAAACCTTGGGGGAAGCACGTAGGCAGGGTTTTGCCGAAGCTGGGTAAATTCTGTGTTGTTCTGTTTTTTTCTGTTATTTATATTCTGCGATATCTGTGCTGCTATTCTGTGATCTGAATTGAAATTAATTTATAAGCTTCTGCGATTAATTTTAATAATTGATACCATCACCCTATTCACCCCCACTCTAGGGTGAAATCGATCCTATAAGTGGTATCAGAGCTAGGAACAAAAGCAGTTTTTGTTTTAATTTTTTTTTTTACAAAAATCAATTTTTGTTTTAAAAATTCGTGTTTTAAAAGTTGGTTTTTGTTTTAAAATTTTGAATTTTTGAAATGGCTTCTTTTATTAATACTTCTGTTGAGGGTCGCTCCAATATTATTCCTTCTATTTTCGATGGAACAGATTTTTTGAATTGGAAATTAAAAATGAAATTTTATTTAAAATCTGTTAATATTAAATGTTGGGATATTATTGAAAATGGGTGTGATATAACAGATAAGAAAATTATCTCGATTAATGCTATGGCTATGCATTTATTATATTCTCGTATTAATCAAGATAATTTTAATTTCATTTCTCATTGTGAAAATGCACAGGAAATCTGGAATACTTTCGATGCAATATATGGTGCAAAAGTCAACAGCAATGAAAAGTCCTCCATAACTGGCTCAGTTAAAGAAATATGCTTAACAGGATTGGTAAATAGCAGTTGTGATGAGGATGATGATGATGGAGCAGCCGAGCTGGCATTAATAATGAAGAAATTCAAAAGGTGGAATCACAAATACGGAAATCCAGCTCTAAATAAAAAATTAAAAAGCAGAATAATTAAAGCACTGGACAACTCGGAAGAACACGGGATCATTTGCAACAAACCCTGTAATATCAAGCCCAATTATCCCCGATTTCAACGCGATTTTGAAAAGAGATCAAAACGGTGTTTTGCAGCCACGTGGAATAAAAGCGATAGCAGTGAGAGTGAGAAAGCAGATATGTGCCTTCATGGGAATATAGCCGATAGCGACGATGACGAGCCAAACGAGGTATCAAAACTTACTCACTCTGAATTACTTATCTATTTCCACGAAGTAAATGGCTGTTTTGAATGACTTAGGGAAAAATACGCCAAACTTGAATCTCAAAAGGATACATTGATAGAATGTAATAAACAACTTGATCAATTAGTTAAAACCTATCAAAGTAGGATCCCTAAATGTGATAAGTGTCCAACATTTGATGAAGAAATTAAAAAATCAGAAATTAAAATGAAATCGCTTGAAAATGAAATTCTGATTTTAAAAGAGAATGAAAATACTAGAAGAGAGAATTCTATTAAAAAGTGCACACAATTATTAAACGAAAATAAGTCTCTCAAAACACAAGTCCAACAATTGTCAACGACTTTAGATAAATTTTCAAAAAGTGAAAAATCATTGAATATGCTATTAGGGAAACAAACTGTTAATACAGTTAGACAAGGACTTGGATATAATCAATCTAAAAATGTTAGAAATGAGATTAATCGAGAAAAATTAATGTGCACAATTTGTAGAAAATTTGGACACGATCACAATAATTGTTGGTATAGACCCAAACATGTGAAAACTATATCGATTTGGGTTCCTAAAGGCACAAATATAAAATCTCTCAAAGTTAAACAAATTCGGGTGCCGAAGGGAACAATTATAAATAATTTTGGGTCTTTACAAAATTGTTTTTCAAAATTTTCTGCCACTAACAACCATGGACCTATAAAAACAAATAGGTCACATAAATCTTTCATCGTGTAGGTGTGGTGGCAGGCTAAGGAATAACAACAGTGTTCTCTAGATTTTGGTTGTTCCAGAAACACAACGGGCGAAAAAGCAAAGTTCCTTAGCCTAGTACAAAGGTGACAGAATCACAATGGGCAATAAAGAAAAATATCGTAAAGGTAAAAACAGGTAAAGGTATACTTTTAACGATATATTAAATGTGATTATCTACATCATGCTCTAAATTAAAATAAGCCAATATTGAGATGAACAAAAGATGATGATTTTGATGCTATGACTTTTTCAAAATATTGACCAACCATCTTTAAATAGAATTACTTGAAGTAATTATGATGGTTGACTGATTCGGACTTAATCAATATGATTTTTTTTGACTTGTTCTTATTTATGACATTGATTTGTGCTTAATTGATGACCAATCAGATTTTCAATTTTGAACTAATTTATATAAATTTGTTCGGTCAAATGATTGTTATTCATGCTACACATAGATATATTTGTTTTGACATTTTGGTCACTGCTTGTAAATTTGCACGATTTCAAATTTCATGTGAAAGCTTTTAAAAAGGATTTAAAGAAATTGTTGAAACTTCAAGAAATTGTTTTTGAAATAATTATGATGTTGACTGACTGTTGATTACTCATGAATATAACTGTTTATCCTACGGTTTCTGAAATTTACACTATGATATTTGTTTGAGTGTTAACATGGCTTCATTTCAAATTTCATTCTGAGATAGTTTGTTGAAATTTCACAAATCTGGTCTTTGACATCCAACGAGTGAATATTGAGTGAAAATTAAATTCAGATGCTGATTACACTGATAATATAGTTGATAGAAAAATTACTAGTGGAACGTGATTAATTTTTGAAATATTCATTTGCTGCATCGTTTTTCAAAGAAAATATCTGCATATTTTTCACTTGAAATAATTTTCAAATAGCAGAAAATTTTCTTATAAAACCCACTCAAGAAAATCATGTTTGACCATATTTACAGATTAGTCATTTTTTGAAAAATTGATTTTATAATTTTTGAATTTGATTTTAAATGACTATTTTGACTAATTTGACTCCCTTTGATTATTGAAAAGATAAATAGTGATTGAAAAAGTGATGAGTGTTGATATTTATCATATATTATAACTCAAGACAATATAATTAGAAAATTTCTTTAGAATTTCATAACAAGAGTTATAAAAACTTTTTGTTAGGTAAAAATTCCATGATCATTTCTATTTCTATCATCTTTCTATCGACCATTACTCATCAAAATCATATATAGTATGTAAATTTGTGGTAGTTTACAAAGGAAATCATTTGTTCTTCAATATCTTTAAATTTGTGAAGGAAATTATTTGTGCTTCAATTTATTATATTTGACAATAAAAATAAATATCCAAAGTATTCACTCTCATTTAAAAGTCCTCACGGTTATGCATGGGTGAATTACTTGGATTTTTGATTATGTGGTTCCATGCTCATTTAAAAGTCCTCACGGTTATGCATGTATGGAACGCATATCAAAATTAATTGATTAAATTGACAAGTTGATTCTAATCCCACTTAAAAGTCCTCACGGTCATGCCTGGTTAGAAGATACTTGATTTCATTTTTAAAATTAAATTGGAATACTACTAATCTCATTTAAAAGTCCTAACGGTTATGCATGGTTAGTAGATATTCAAATTTCCTGAAATAAATATACCACAAATAGACAGAACTGTATGATTTTTTGATGATTTTATCCCCATCACTTCTAAAAGTGGAATATGCGCCTGACAAGGGTAATTATGATTTTTGTTTGAGTTTTATTGAAATTTGATATTTATATTCAATTGAGCTAAATGTTTGATTCATGTCTGTCACTTCATCCCTATTTTTATAACACTATTATTCTTTTGCTGATAACAAAAGGGGGAGAGAAAAGTTAAGATTTTTTCAAATAGAATCAAGCAAAGGTCAAATAATTTTCCATTTGCATATAGGCACATTTATATATTTCTATTTGTATGCATATATGTAGGGGGAGTATCATGGAGAGAGGAAGCATTCAAATAGGGGGGAGCAAATTGAACGATCAAATACATTTAATACATTCAAAATCTTAAATATATGTTTGTTATCATCAAAAGGGGGAGATTGTTGAATATGCGCTTATATGATTTTTGTTTGATGATAATAAACATATACACATTCATTTAAATGTATTTGTTAATATACTATTTTGTTTTCACAGATTAAATAAATATTTGTTGAATAAATTAAATAACACAGAATTTGAATTCAAACAAATATTTTATTCAAACAAATATTTATTACAACTTTGAATAGTACAATTTCAAGCTCCCACTATAACTATACAACTTTGATTACATCACATTTTTTTCACATTTACATCAGCACCTCACTACATATCACTCACACTCGTATTTATCTTCAACTGCATTCCAGTTTGAATCCAGCATCTGAGAAATCTGCAAAAATATAAACTAACGTAGTAAAATTGAAAAAGAAATATTTTTGCAATTCAAAAATAAAACATGACTTTTGAAAATATGATTTGCCTCAGTTATTTGGGTTGTTCGTCATAATTTAAATTTGAATTCATCATACACGAACAACTTGTGACATACACAGTGTATTACTGTATATGCCACAAGGCCGTGCACACCGATATATACACTTGATAATGCTACAGGGACAGGTGAGCACAGGTCAAATCCAAATACAGGATTCAACTCAGGTGCGACATAAATTAAATCACGACACGAGCACAAGGTCAAATCCGAGTTTTGAAACTGGATTCAACACAAGGCAACTTGAAGAATGCAAAGCTTCGACAAATCAAAACTCCATCAAAGCACATGTATGCAGATCAGTGCAAGTGCCAACCAGAATAAAATCCAACACAGTTACAACCAACTACATGCAAGAGGCAACAAAGACCAATCAGTAGCATGCTAATGAATTATCAAATTTCACAAGCAATGACCCGTGCAATGACCAAGAAATGACCAAACAAAGCCAGTTCAACAAGGATCAAGTCATGGAGTCGCAGTAACAATGAAACTGCAGTGGAACAATTGCAACATGAATGAAAAGACCAGACACTATAGCATGTACAAACCAAATAAGTCAGACCAACACTACAACTCAAAAAGTAACATGAATGTCACCAGCATGCAAATAGGATCTCAATATCCAAGCATGAAGGTCACAGTGGAAATTACTCAACTCAGATACAATAGGTAAAATGACCAAGTGCAACTATACAACTACAATTCGAGTAATATCACAGATGAAGTTCACAGTGAAGCCAAAGTGTACAACTACAAGATCAGGGAAGCAACCAGAATGGAACAGAGACCAAGAACAAGCAATACATGGAAGTGAGACAAGACAAACATGAAGTGAATCAAGTCAGTAAGGATGAATGCACATTGCAAGCTACATGGAGATAGAGCTCGAGACTACAACTCAAAGTTCAATGCAGACTGCACAATGATCCAAACAACAACAAGCAAATATGCCAACAACTAATGCATCAGTATAGGAAGCAAGCAAGATCAACACAGCTACAATGGATCAGTGAATCAAATTCAAAGCAAGTATCAAAACCAGGCCGAACTATACAGTACAGGTTACAGTGATTACCAAGTCGTAAATCAAGTTTGTATAAAAGCAATGGTTATGGCCGAAGCTAATACAGAGTAGTGGATTCGCATACCCAAAATCAAGTTAGTCAATGCCAAAGTCAAAATGAAGTCAGAAAATAAAGTCAACAGTAAAATGATCGGAGCAGAAGCCGTGGCAATCAAGGAGTTGAACAAGCCGTGGATATGTTGAACAAGTAAAATTGATCACGAAATAAATCAAAGCCGTAACCATCAAGCAACCAAAATATACGATAACGAATTAGTCAGAATCAATCTCAAACATTCAAGCATCATCAAGTGGCCGAGGTGAATCAGTTAACAAATTCAATTAGAGAATATACGACGCAAATCTAGGGTTACAAACCCTATATAAATTGACACCATCATCGGCAATTTTAGGTATCAAGTTCAAGCAAGTCAAAACCAGAAAAAGCAAAAGCAAAAGTTAACATACCAATTATAATTCGAACTTGATCGAATTGAAGTAGCTGTCTGCAATTCAAAGTAACATCTGATCGAACAAGCTACAATCGAAAATAATCATCTGTTTCGATCGAACATCTTGAAGCAGCGCTTCAATTAAAAACCCTAAATTGGAACGAAGAAGGGACAAAGCCCTAATTCAATTTCACGAAAAACCGAAGCCCTAAGTCAAATCTCTCGAGAGCAATTTACACGAGCAGCCATTGATTTTGTCAGAGAAGAGAAGGAGTCGAAAATAATAAAAGGATACGGGTTAAGGAAATCAACCACTTGGGCCGGCCTTGTTTACATAAAGGGATAAGAATTTAAAAATAGGGTTTTTTATTGTTAATTTGTTTTTTGTTTTGTATTTTCATTTTTAAACTGTTTAAATTTCTAGTCGTGTGACTAGGGGACAAGCTATGCGGCGTAGCTTGAGAATTCGCAACTCGGTGGTTGAGTTATGGCAAGGTTTTGAGCGTAGAGTTAGAATAGTCAATAGCGGGTATAGCGGGTTTACATGTGTAAGCGAGGGACTATCTAATTTCTAGTATAAACCTTGGGGGCAGCACGTAGGAAGGGTTTTGCCGACGCTGGGTAAATTCTGTGTTGTTCTGTTTTTTTCTGTTATTTATATTCTACGATATCTGTGCTACTATTCTGTGATCTGAATTGAAATTAATTTATAAGCTTCCGCGATTAATTTTAATAATTTATACCATCACCCTATTCACCCCCCCTCTAGGGTGAAATCGATCCTACAATACTCGTGTCAGTAGTTACCTAGTTATAGAGGTAACCCGGCCTTGTGTTGGCAGAGATCCGGTTAGGTCCTCGGGACGTCCCTCCAGAGGCGTACCCATGTGGCCCAGGAAATTCCTTAAGCTTGACCATTTGTTGGAAATCCAATTACCAATACGAACCCAGTACGGTTTTAGTTGTATTACCTGCCATTTACTTATGGTGGTCACCATTGTTTAGATGGTTGCTATAGTAGGCATATTTCGGAATGTCTATGCTGGCTAAGATTAATATTATATTTTCGAAAATGTTTTTCACACTATGCACTAATAATAATATTTAAAGTGTTTTCTCGTATTAAGCATTTTTGACTGTCATAAGGAGAAATCTCCCCCAAGTCTACGTTTGCATTGTATGTGTGGCGGGAGGCCTTATGGCAGTTTCATTTTCAAAAAGCATTGCGAATTTTTTTCAAATTATTTTGTTTGCTTTTGATTTAAAATAAACTGCTCTTATTTCAAACAACTGCTTTGTTTACTCATACCAGTCCCATGACTGACCCAGAGTTTATTGTTTCTTTCCTAAGCTCTGGGTGCCCATAATTTCCACACGGGCAGCCTAGTAGCAGGTCTTCCGTGTTTTGGAGCTAGCTGGATTTTGAAGTCTTATGGTTTGGAAGCTATCGGTTTTTGAAGGTTTTTAACTTGGAGATATTTTGGAAAACTTTTGGATCTCAAGGTTCTTAGTTGGATGTTCGCTATCATTTCATTTCATTTTAAGACTTTCTTGGAATGCAATCACATGTTGTTCTTTTGTGTTGGTCTATTTTGGTGTAGTTTTGTATATGTATAAAAATACTTTGATGTTGGTGATGTTGTTGTAATGATATTGTGATGTTGTATCTGGGATATGGATGTTTGGCAGTTTATTTTGTTTTTCTGTTGTTTATATTCATCTAATGTTGTTACAAGCTCCATCCGAACTGGAATTTGACGTTCGAATCTTCGGGAGTCGAATACAAATGAGGTATTTGATGTCGAATTTTGAACGCTGAACTTCGGGTCGTGACACAAACGATTGCAAATGTAAATTCGCGACACCCTCTATCGACTAACCTAACTCTATGATCAAAACCCTACCACAACTCATCCACTGAGTTGCGAATTCTCGAACTACACCATCATAGTTCATCCCCTAGTCACACGACTATGCTTTACAAATATTTAAAGGAGAAAATACAAAAATAAAAACAATTTTAAAAGCCAAAAACCCAAATTTATTAAATAAAGCCCAAAGACAATATTATAGCCGACCCAAAGTAATATGAGTGATAAAAAAAATAAACTGTCCCCTTTTTCTTTTATTTCTTCGGCCCGCTCTCTTATGAAAAATGGCAACGTCGTTCTTCTTTCAGATTTAGTTTTTTTTTTTCATTTGAAGTGTCGATTCTAATCAAATGATGTTCGTCCCATAATTGGCTTCACTGCTTCTTCGATTTGGCTCGCAGTCGCTTTCAATTAGTCGAGTTGAATCAATGCTTTGAACTGGTACGTGAATTGCCTTAACGATTTCGATTATGCTCGACGTTTGGTTCGAGTTACTGATTTGATTTTGATTTACGAGTATACCCTGAATTTTTGTCTTGAGCTCAAATGATTTACTGCCTATGATGTTAACAGGTATAAAAAGGGTTCGAATCCCTTAATCTTCATTCGTATAAATTTGGTTTGAATGATTCGTGTTGCTATGCTTGGCCAATGATTTTTAATCGAATGGTGTTATTATCTGCTGACTTGTTCATATTCATGTATATTTGTTCCTTGAATATCACGGCTTTGATTTTGACTTGCTCGATTTTAGCTTGGTCACCACGGCTTTGAATTATTCAATGTTCTATGCTCGGCTATTTGGATTTTTCTCTGTGGCTTTGGGTTTTCTTTAATATTGAACTACATGTGTATTTAGGTTGTCTTTGACTTGATTTGATTCCAATTCTTGCTGGCTTCAATTATGGTATTTCCTGTCTTTTACTTTGATTACTTCAAACTCCACCTTGGTCACTATTGATCTTGCTTATTTGTTTTGATACATGTCCTTATGCATATTGTTCGCGCCAAAATTGGCGACAAACACCCAATTGTAGATGAAAGCACCGTTCACAATCATAGATCATAGATAGCAAGTATGTAGAGAACATAAATATGAAGAATACTCAAAATTTCAAAGAAAACCAGTAGAAACAGACGATTTATAGTGGTTTGGCATTGTAGCCTACGTCCACTTTGAAGAGTTGTTGTTTTATTGATTATCATTCGCTGGTTAGAAGAGTATAGATGATAATAATCAAGTTACAATGGAGTTTTACAGAGTAACAACGTGGAAGAACCAAAAAGATCCCTTTTCTGAAGCTCTTGGACTACTATTTATAGGCGTAGGCTGCAAATATCTTGCTCAGATCTCGGTAGACTCCTTCTCTCACAAGGGCGGGCCCACATGATCGATCTCTGATCGTTTCGACTTGATCCATAATCGATACATATAAGATTCGTATTGATCCAAATCTTGCCCAATTGAGTCTAGATCAATTATAAACATTCCTAAGGTTGTACGCAAGCTCCTATGAAAATTTGGTAGCATTTGGGCTTCTAGATTTTGAGATATAATCGATGTAAGTTTGCGTTTGTAGAATGTTTCCAAATTCATATCGCTTCCATTCAAATCGCTTTACTTCGTATCGATGAAATACACATGCTAACCAGATGACGTGACGCTATCTTCTAGGATCGATCCATTACATGATGAGCAACCAAGTCTTTCTCTTGGGCATGCGTTGTTCGTATTCACCAGTTTAGCGTCGTTTGTATCCATCCGTTATACCCCATTTCGTGTCGATCCATGCGTATTCTTTTCGCATCGATGGTTTCAATTTTTTTCGTATCGACATTTGAGACTACTTTGTATCGATAACTACTTCAATTTGTATCGATATGAACATAGGCTCTTCGTGTCGATTTCGACTTCGTATCGATATTCTTAAGTGTTCTTCCGTATCGATCATTCCCATTCCGACTTCGTATCGATAGCTGTCACCCCAAATCATATCGATGCTTTAGGGTTTCGCATCGATTGTTTGTAGTCGATACGAATTGGGTAAGCAGTACGAAGGATTCTCATGTAATGGATACGAAATAAGGTTTCTCCATGGATACGAACTGGCTGCATTTTACTTGAAAATTAGTGGATAAGAACGAAATTGTTATGCGGCTATGGTTACGAATTAGACGGATACGAATGTGATGCTTCTATCCATGGATACAAACTAGCCGCATTTTGCTTGAGACTTGATGGTTATGAACGTGATGGATATGGCAGTGGTTGGTGTGATGGATACGACCGAGGCTTTCTAGATGGATTCGAATGAAATGGATACAAAGGAGGTAATTTTTGAACTGATGGATATGAATGAGAGCGTTGATTGGCCATGGACACGAATGAGTTCTAATCCTTCCATGGATGCGAATTGTAGCTGTCTCCCTTGATTTGGATCGATCACATCTTGAGCACACGAACTCCGAAATAACTTGAAATTTGAAACATTGACTATTATAGCTTTGCTTTTCATACTATATCAATTGTAGCTCGATTCGGACTTAGGTAAAATTTACTAGTAACTATAGCGAACGAGTGTATAACCGATCTTCGGTGACGATCTGTCTTATCTTTCCAGTTAGTTTTCTGGTGTCACGGCCTTGCTAAAGGGCGGGATAACACTTGCCTCCCAAAACATGCCTTACGGTAGGAAGGTGTGTTTTGTGATACCATAAGATGGATGTTCGTATTTTTCTAATGACCTGTAAAATGATTGATAATCTTACCTGACTATGAATAGTGATCGTTCGCGATCGTGTGCCGTTCTTGGCGATATGTGACAGTTCGAGGTCGGGTGCCATTTGAGCCGAATTTTAACCTTTCGCGGTGGGGTGCCATTCGAGGCGAATTGTGACCGTTCGCGGTCGGGTGCCGTTCGAGGAGAATTTTGACCGTTCGCGGTCAGGTGTCGTACGAGGAGAATTGTGTCTGCCGGGGGGAGGGGAAATTAGTATCATTAATGTTAGATTTTACGTTCGAGTGAGTTTTTGAATTGTTTGTTATGGCGTTTTATCGTCATCTCATAGCATGCCTAAGGACCGTTCGCGATCCCGTACATGTGCAAGTGACATAGCCATTATGGAATTGCAAATACCAGATTTACATTCAAAATGAGTCTTACAACCAAAATGTTCAACGAAATCAAGTCCAGATGCAAAGAATAGAAAACAAAAGCAAAAAAGAGACGTCAAAGTGCAGACACCCACACTAATGCGGTTGATGGTCGTCTCAGAGCACGCCTAAGGACCATTCGTGATTCGATACATGTGTACGCGACTTAACCGCACTAGTGTGGATTTTGTGACTTATTCGTCATTATTTTTATCAGTTTAGGACAAGCTGTTGCCTTGATTTTGAGTCGTCCGCAGTTGATGCAGATGGTGGTCATTCTTGCTCCACCATTGCTGCTCGCCTCCTCATGTATTATAATAGCATGCCATTCCAGATATGGCCTTCTATGTCATCCCTCAAGTGCCTGCAATCATTTTTTTTATGGCCTCTTTGTTCGTGGAATAAGTAGTACTTTTCTGATTTCCACTCATTGTTGGTCGGTTCCCTATTCATTGGCCTCCGATAAGGAATCTACCCCCTAATGTCTTGGTAGATTCATTCCAAAGTCTCGTTCAGCTCTGAATAAGAGGTGAATCTTGGCTCCTTTCACGGCCACTTTGACTCACCATAGCTATCCTCTGCTTTTTGATTCCCTCTATCCTTGCTTGAATCCTTTCTGGGCGGATCTCCATTTTGACTACATAAACATCAACTCCATCTCCTTCCTCTCCCTCAGCATTTGCATCCTTCTGTCATAGAAACCTTTGCCTCGTGGTAGAATTCTCAGAGATCTATAGGTGGGTCCCTTATTAATGAATTCTTGAACTCTATTTCATCAGCTGTGCCAGATACGGCTGCCATAAAAACCATGGATGGATTTGGGCGATCCATCGATGTTGCTACCGCATTAAACCTCGTTAAAATATTCTTCAAAGACTCTCCGGTCTTCTACTTCAGTGTCGTTAGACTCATCACATTCTTGGGTCTCAAAATGTGAACCCTAAACTGCCTCATAAACTTCTCAGTCAACTCGGTCCATGTTCCAACGGAGCCGCTCTACAATCGCCTAAACCATAGTGTTGCTATGTATTCAAATAAAATGGGAAACACCAAGCCATGACCTCCTCCGATGCCCCAGGTACCTCCATGTACCTCATATACCTTGTCGGATGAATAGCAGGATTGGTCCTTCCATTGTACGTATCCAGTGTTGGTAGCATGAATTCTGGTGTACTCCTGGCCTACCTAATTGCGGAAGCGAAGGGGATCCTATTAATATCTTCCAGGTCTCTATTCACTAATCCACCTCTCATGGCTCGTCTGATCATCTCCACCAATCTGTCACTATCGTCAAGCTATAGTCTTTTTTTGTTGCCTCCGGTCTGCCTTTCGAGTTCACGAGGGAATCCTGGAATCTGCTCCCCTGGACAGGCGTCCATTCGTCTATCAACGTCATTTTGAACAGCTCCGCCTGGTATCCTACGTGAGGTTGGATCAACATGCTCCTGGGGAGTGCCTCCTAGCTTTGGGGCTACTCCTGATGGTCCCACTCTTTTTTTTCTGATTGCTCCATGCTCCTGACCTCCATCTCCAGCACTTCCTACCATAGCATTCCCTTGATTATGCATTCTAGCTTGTCCAATTTGCTGAATAGGTTCATCATCACCTCTTCTTTCCTTTTCAGCATTCCCTCCTGCATGGCTTCTATCATCATCTCCATCTCGTCTCGGGTGATGATGACTGAGGGCTGATTCACTCCTGAGGAAGCCTTCTGACTTGCTTCATGCTAGCTCCTTCTACTCTTGGTCTCCTTGCTGATTGCTTCACCATTGCTTTCCAGATCGAAGTCCTTAAGCGTTTAGATCCAAAATCCAAGCTGTAGAATCCCTGAGTGCTTGCCTTCTCAGTGAAAGCACCAAAATCTTCATGCTAAAATTGGCCATAAACACCTAATTACAGATGAAAGCACCTGTTCACAATCACAGATCATAGCTAGCAAGTATGTAGAGAACATAAATATAAAGAACACTCAAAAATTCAAAGAAAAGCGGTAGAAACACACGATTTATAGTGGTTTGTGTTGTAGCCTACCTCCACTTTGAAGAGTTGTTGTTTTATTGACAACCACTCACTGGTTACAAGAGTATATATGATAATAATCAAGTTACAACGGAGTTTTGCAGAGTAACAGAGTGGAAGAACCAAAAAGATCCTTTTCTAAAGCTCTTGGACAGCTATTTATATGTATAGGCTGCAAATATCTCGCTCCGATCTCGGTAGACTTCTTCTCTCATGTGGGCGTCCCACATGATCGATCCCTAGTCATTTCAATCCATGACCGATACGAACGAGATTCGTATCGATTTAAATCTTGCCCAATTGAGCCGATGTAACAATCTAGGTTTTAAAGACGAATTTGAATTTGTAATCAAATTAAATTTTTGGGTTAAATTGTGGATTTGTTTGAATTTTTCAAATTTAATAAGTGATATATACTATTTTGTTTTAGAATTTTGGATCTGAAACTAAAAAAAATAAATATTTTCAATTGAATTGGATCATAAATAAAATGTTGATTTGGAAATTCAAAATAAATTGGATCTAGAGATTATTCTTTGAAAAAAAAATTAATATGTATAATCATCTATTAAATGAATAAATTGTGTTTTAATCCATTTTCTTTATGAAGTTATAAGAAGTATAAAATTTATCTTATCAATATTTAATGTAAATTAAAAGTATAAAATATATGTTATAAATTTAATGTTTGATAATTAAACTATAAAAAGAAATAAAAAATTCAAGAATTAATGTTAATAATAAATTATATGGTCATATAGCAACATAAGATAAACTATAAATTACAAAATATAATAATAACAAATGAAACACATATAGGATCGTATGTGAATAAGGCAAGCAAGAAATAAATGAAACAAAATTGTTATGTACTTATGTACATATAAAGAACAAGAAACAAGAAATAATAAAACAAAGTGGCTTGCAAAAGAAGATAATGAAACAAACAAAAAAAAAATATCTACAAACAAAAAAAATAATGTCTACAAAACTGTATATACATAATTAAAATAGCTTAAGCTTGTAAACAAAAATAGAGACATTGCATTTAATACCCTATCTTCTCAAGCACAAATACTATCATCTCAGTCGTAATAGTAAGAAACATTTCAGCCTCCAAACAAAGAAAAAATCTTTAGTCAATGAAAACATAAATCTGTTCAAAATAAAATATGCCTAACTAGATAAAACCTTCCCCTGTACAAACTATCTTTTTCTATATATATGTATTTATCCGACTCTAGTTCGTTCAGTAAGAAAATTAGCAAACCATAGAAAAAGAAAATAAGTCTCATCATTATCTACCAACTCAAAAGAAAAGCAAAACAGGGTTAAAAGAAAATCAATCTGCAGTTTCAACAACAAAGAGTTCTCTGTCATCTTCTCAAAACTGTGAGTAAACACAACTTTAAAGCTTTAAGTTTGATTAAAAACAGAAAGGTGATTCATTGATAACATGATGTTGTACATGTTTATTTTTGAATACAGTGGTGTTTATATATGGATTGTCCTGTGAAAATCTGAATATACTGGTTTTCTCTGATCATTGTTATAGAGTTGAATGTTTAATCAAATTTCAAACATTATCATTCAACCTTTGTTAGGCTTAAAGCATCAACAAAGCAAGTTTGTTTAAATTTAAATTATGGTCTAAGAATTTGTTTAAAGCTTGAAAATGAAGAATTTACTCTGTAAATCCAGTTTTACAGTATAAAGGAAATCATATGATAAATTCGAACATTTTAAAATACTAACTCGATTATGTAACTTGAATTAAAAGCCTAAGATAAGATTTTTAAAACTAAGTTGGTGATTTTTAGTGGTGTAAATTAGAAGCAGTTCATAGATGCACTGGAAGCGCTTCTGGATCAATTTCCGATAATCGAAGAATCTTTGAACATTGAAATTTTGCTTTAAGCTTGCTTGGTCATCAATGGAGTTAGGAAAAATGTTAAATGATTTTTCTATTGCAATCAATGATTGAACGAAGTGAAACTAGGGTTTAAGGACTCTGAAAAGTGGCGTTTGGGTTTTGATCTCGTACACGCTCGTCAATGCGTCGAGCATGGCCAAATTTGGAGTGGGTGTACTAGAGACATAGATGGAGGCATGGCCGAAGTCGTGACGATTCAGGTGGTGGGAGCGACCGAGGTGAAGAATTTTGCGGGGGTGTTCAAGTTACAGGGTTCGCATCGATATGCTTAATCTCGTTTTGGACAAACATAAGGAATCGAGTTTCGATTCCTTATGTTGGTGAGATTCGCGACTTGCCGATGATGGAGCAGTTCGCCGGAGCGACGGCGACGCGCCGTGCACGGTGATGAATTGATATCTGGAAGTTTTTTCTAAGTTCGTGAAGACTCGAAGGGGAATTCTTGATTTCCTGATGTTGGCTCGAGTTTTGGTTTCGCATGAGTGTTTTGTTGCCTGTTGTTATCATTTAACTAAAAAATTTACTTACTGAAAAAAAAGGAAGAAGAAGAAGCGAACGTGAAGGGAGAGGACTTGGGGACGCATAGGGGAAACTCGAGTAACACTCGAGTAAAATCTGAAAAATCTCGGGTTTTGTTTAAAGATAGGTAAGCCCAATAAAATTCAAGTTATAATGTTAAACAAACTTTAGTAATTATGAAGTAATTAATGTTCGACTATTTGAGTTAAGAACTTAGTACAAGTTTTAATTAACTAAGGGGATACATAATAATGTTTTCTAAAATTTTGCTTAATATTTTAAATTAAGAAGTTAATATAAGTAAGTTTTAATTTTAATTAAAAATTAAGGTTCTCTAAGTTATTAATAATTTAAATTTCAAAGTTTAAAAGAATATTTTTGAAATGTTAATTAAGACAAGTAATGATTATTATTAATTGTTTAAAAAGAAAAGGGTAATTAAGAATAGTTGATTAATTGTGATTAACTAAGTGATTAGAGATTGATTAATATAAAACTAAAGATTGGCTAGTTAATAATTAAATGTTTAACTAATTTGTAATTACGGATTATTAATTAGACAATTAAAGTCAAGTAATCTACAATTAGTAGTTAATTAAGTTAATTGATTAAGGAATTATTTTAATTAATCATTAACAATAGTTAATCATTGATTTAAATAAATCAATAAAAAAATAGGTATGTGGTTAATTCTTTCACCTTAAATCAAAGATGATTGACTATCATCAAATATTGTGTACTGAATTGATATTTTTGTTTGTGATTATGATGCAATGTGATGTGAATCGCCTTTTGCTGTACTGTGATTTGTGATTTGTTTCTGTATATATATGTGAAAACCCCTCTACCTGTAAAACGACATTTGAATTTCGAGGCGACAGGGAGTCGGATCCCAGTTGGTTATCCAAAATCCACATCGAATTGTAATGATGAATCTTTGTGATTGATAAATTTACATTACCTGTGAATCTGTGAATAAAGATAAGTGTTATGGATTATACCGCTTATCGATATTGATATATCTGTGATGATTGATGTTGTGCACTATTGTGTAAAACCGCTGGACCACACTTATACACACACAAATATGGATTGCACGTGCAAATCAGTTAAGTCGCAGATTTTTAAAATAGTTTTGAATTTGAATTTTTAAATTCAAATAGTTTTGGAAATGGATTGAGTTAAGTATAAAAAGCTTTTGAAAAGGGATTCCAAAAATAAAAGTTATTCTCAATCACTTAGTTAAAATTTGAATAATTTGATTTAAATTGAAATTCAAAATCTCAAATTGAATTCTATATTTGGTATACAAGCTTATATGGGTTTTAAACCATTTTTAAAATGTTGTTTTGGGAATTTGAATTAACCAAAAGACTATAACTTGTATAAATGAAATCGAATTTTTCCGAAACGAAAATAGTTGTTTCCAAATAATAAAAGCTTTCATATGAGAAATGAATTTCTAGTTTGTATTAAAGGGATTTCAAGTTTGAATTGAAATGATTTTCCAAATTATGAATAAATCTTTGGAAACGAGTTTGAAAGCTATGAAATAAATATTGATTTAAAGATTTAAATGAGTTAATCCAATTGAAATGGAAATTGTTTTGAAATCCATGAATAGGCCTTTGTGAAACTGAGTGTACTTTATGAAATAAATCTTTTTGTTTAAAAGATTTGAAATGGTAATTGGTTTAAACCATTTGAAAGAAAGTTTGGAATCATTAAGTTGTGGCTTAATTGAAATCCCATATCCATATGTTTTTAAATATTGCGCTCATTATTCGATTTAGCCGGGAGAGGACCTTGTCTCGTATAACCCATTCCGAATAATGATACGTCGTTATGGATAGCATTTGAAGACCGGTGGTGAAGACCGGGTATTTGCGAGAATGATAGGATGACCTATCGATTGTCTCTACACTGAGTAGCTATGGTATAGAGATTTTCTAACTGACGGGAAGTCTGATCGGGATTGTAAATACCCGGATTGCAAGGGCTTCTTCGGAAGTGCCTTCGGTTCTGTTCGAATCCGGAACAGACTTGTGTGGTTGTATGTCTGACATTGCGTTTTGAGATATAAAGCAGATTTCTTTCAAATACATATCTGTTGGTGGCGGAGAATTTATTCTCTTAGCTTAATACCCTTCTCTGAGACATACAAGCTCAGAGGTTATGTAGTTGAAGGTTATCCGCGATATACTCCCAATTTGGTAGTGTGGCATGCTAAGTGCTACTGTGTGTTGATGATCATTTGTTGATCATTTGCGATCAAAGCATGACTTTGTGAAAAGTGTAGCTTAATGGACGAAACCTCATCAAGCCTCACAAACCGGTAATGGTCGAAACAGGAAAGATGCGGCAAGGTTTCAGGGGTAGCTCCCCTAGGGTGTGACCATTCCTTCTGGAAAAGGATAGTATCATGGTATGGAGCTCAGATACTTACTCATGTGTGCACTGTAGTATATATTTATTACTATGTGATGTTTTTGGTGTAGAGAGCTCTCGGATAAAGGTCCCAAAGGACTGGGGGTGGCATACCTGTAGGTATTACTCTCGGGCAGGGAGGAAACCGGCCTTGTGTTGGCAGAGATCCAGGTAGGTTCTCGGGGTGTCCCTCTAGAGGCGTTCCCATGTTGTAGTAGGAAGTTCCTTAGCCTGACCATTTGTTGGAAATCCATTCATCCAATACGCACCATGTACGGTTTTAGTTGTATAACCTACTATCTACTTATGGTGGCGCCCCACTGTTTGGATGGTAGTTATAGTAGGCATAGTTGGAAATGCCTATGCCGGCTAAGATTAATATTATACTTTTGAAATTTTTCTACACTATGCACCAATAATAATATCAAAAAAGGTTTTCGTTATCAATCATGTTTGACTATCATAAGGAGAAATCTCCTCCAATTCTGCGTTTGCATGGTGTGTGTGGCGGGAGGCCTTATGGTAGTTTCATTTTCCAAAAAGCATGGAAATTTTTAAATTTAAAATCTTTTGATTGTTTTTAAAGACAAACCTCTTTTTTTGCTCATACCAGTCCCATGACTGACTCGGAGTTTATTGTTCCCTTTCTAAACTCTGGGTGCCCATAATTTTCCACACGGGCAGTCTAGAGTTTGGTTTTTTCGGATAGTCAGATCTAGTAGTTCAGTCCTTGGACGACTGACCGTGCTTATCTTGGTGCAATCTTGATGGTGGATCGAGCTTGAAGTTTTGGAGATTTGACTTTGGAGATTTTGGATCAGAGTTGCGGTATTGGATTTTGTGAAGACTTATCGCATATTGTATCGTGTTCCGCTGTATTCTGTATTGTATATTCTCTGATATTGATGATTATCATTGTATCAAATTGATGTATCGGATATTGTATTCATGTTGTATCAGTGATATCATCTTTTTTTCCGCTGTGTTATTTATCATCTAATGGGTGTTGCAAGCTCCGGCGATACGAATTTATGTTGTTTGTCGGACATCGAGTTCGAGTCGTGACATTTTGGTACCAGAGCTAAAGGTTGAGTAAGAACTTAGCTACGGAGTGTAACACATTAGATGGCTCATTAGAGATAGGGTGAAGTATACCCTAGAATGAGTACAACCAGTGGAACCAAAATCCAAATTCCTTAGTCAATTCTCTTTATTTGTTGTTATTCTTTAAGATATTTTGTTCGAATGCCTAAATCGGTCTTCTTACTATTTACAGATAGTAAGAATGAGTGGAAGAAGAGGACGGGATAGGGGACAGGGAAGTACCACTTCTACTGGTCAATGCCCTGCAATGACCGATATTCCCATTCGATCGCAATCAAATTTGGCCGATCTATATCGAAGCTTTTCTAGACTTGGTGGAAAACCATTCACTGGCAAAGAATCTGTTATCGAAGCACAAGCCTAAATTCGATCGTGCGAAAAGATTTTCAAGGGACTAAAATTGGAAGATGATCATATGCGATTGATAGCTTCCTGGCAACTCCAGGAAGAGGCTTTAGCTTGGTGGGAAACAGTTACATTGGATGAGCCGGCGGATGAATTTACTTGGAATCGTTTCAAGGAAGTGTTCGAGCAGCGATATATGCCGCCTGTTGGTATCTCTAGAATGTACCGGGAGTTTATGGATTTGAAGCAAGGAAGCTTATCATTTGTGGAATACTTAAACAAATTTAATGAATTATCTCAATTTGGTCCAGAATTGGTGAATACACCGTTAAAGAAGAATGAAAAGTTTATTCGGGGAATGAATAGGGAGTTTCAGGAAAGGATGACTACTCACGTTAAGGAATCTTTTTCTGAATTAATTGATATGGGCTATAGATACGATACTCTGGATAAGAAAAAAGATCTGAAGGAGGATGGAGATATAAGTAATCTAAATTGGAGAAAAGGGAAGTTTGGTGGAAAGAAATCGAGGAAAGATAAAGGAAAGAGGAATATACAGAAGAAAAAGGTAAAAGATGTTACTTGTTTCATTTGCTTGGAGAAAGGCCACTACTCGGATAAATGCAAGAATCCTTGGAAGCCAAGAATGAGAGAGCCATTTATGAGGCCAGATCAGGAGTCTACGGGATACTATTACTGCCGCAAGCCAGGGCATAGGATCAACAACTGTCCAGCTCATAAGCAAATCTAGTAAAGAAGGTGTATGCAATCAGAGACGATTCTTCAACTTCAAATCCTGATTAAGGAAAAGAAATTTTATATGGTAACCTTCTCGTTTATGAATAAATTATCAGAATTTGTTCGACATGAGAACTATCCTTAGTTTATTTCTCAGTAAATTGTAAATGAGTTAAATCTTGAATCTGAGATCGTAGTCGAATCTGTTTTTGTCTGTTTCATTGGGTTTTGATATAATCTACGAATGGTTAGTAATCCCTTTGAACTGATCAATATCCCTGTATACTTCGTAGATCAGATAATCCAATTGTTTCGTAGTTGATTGACTTTGTTTCCATATCTATTGTTGATATTCTGGTTTGGTAAGCCAAATGCAGAATAAACATTCGGTTTGATTGGGAAAAGATATTTCTCTATCTATCATCTATCTTTATTATCCCCTTGGCAAATTTCGGGCACGAAATTTCTTAAGGGGGGAATCTGTAACGATCCCGGTTTTAAAGACGAATTCGAATTTGTAATCAAATTAAATTTTTGGGTTAAATTGTGGATTTATTTGAATTTTTCAATTAATAAGAGATGTATACTTATTTGTTTTAGAATTTTGGAACTGAAACTCAAAAAAATAAATATTTTCAATTGAATTGGATCATAAATAAAATGTTAATTTGGAAATTCAAAATAAACTGGATTTAGAGATTATACTTTGGAAAAAAATTTAATAAGTATAATCATTTACTAAATGAATAAATTGTGTTTTAATCCATTTTCTTTATGAAGTTATAAGAAGTATAAAATTTATCTTATCAATATTTAATGTAAATTAAAAGTATAAAATATATGTTATAAATTTAATGTTTGATAATTAAACTATAAAAAGAAATAAAAAATTCAAGAATTAATGTTAATAATAAATTATATGGTCATATAGCAACATAAGATAAACTATAAATAACAAAATATAATAATAACAAATGAAACACATATAGGATCGTATGTGAATAAGGCAAGCAAGAAATAAATGAAACAAAATTGTTATGTACTTATGTACATATAAAGAACAAGAAACAAGAAATAATAAAACAAAGTGGCTTGCAAAAGAAGATAATGAAACAAACAAAAAAAAATATCTACAAACAAAAAAAATAATGTCTACAAAACTGTATATACATAATTAAAATAGCTTAAGCTTGTAAACAAAAATAGAGACATTGCATTTAATACCCTGTCTTCTCAAGCACAAATACTATCATCTCAGTCGTAATAGTAAGAAACATTTCAGCCTCCAAACAAAGAAAAAATCTTTAGTCAATGAAAACATAAATCTGTTCAAAATAAAATATGCCTAACTAGATAAAACCTTCCCCTGTACAAACTATCTTTTTCTATATATATGTATTTATCCGACTTTAGTTCGTTCAGTAAGAAAATTAGCAAACCATAGAAAAAGAAAATAAGTCTCATCATTATCTACCAACTCAAAAGAAAAGCAAAACAGGGTTAAAAGAAAATCAATCTGCAGTTTCAACAACAAAGAGTTCTCTGTCATCTTCTCAAAACTGTGAGTAAACACAACTTTAAAGCTTTAAGTTTGATTAAAAACAGAAAGGTGATTCATTGATAACATGATGTTGTACATGTTTATTTTTGAATACAGTGGTGTTTATATATGGATTGTCCTGTGAAAATATGAATATACTGGTCTTCTCTGATCATTGTTACAGAGTTGAATGTTTAATCAAATTTCAAACATTATCATTCAACCTTTGTTAGGCTTAAAGCATCAACAAAGCAAGTTTGTTTAAATTTAAATTATGGTCTAAGAATTTGTTTAAAGCTTGAAAATGAAGAATTTACTCTGTAAATCCAGTTTTACAGTATAAAGGCAATCATATGATAAATTCGAACATTTTAAAATACTAACTCGATTATGTAACTTGAATTAAAAGCCTAAGATAAGATTTTTAAAACTAAGTTGGTGATTTTTAGTGGTGTAAATTAGAAGCAGTTCATAGATGAACTGGAAATGCTTCTGGATCAATTTCTGATAACTCGAAGAATCTTTGAATATTGAAATTTTGCTTGAAGCTTGCTTGGTCATCAATGGAGTTAGGAAAAATGTTAAATAATTTTTCTATTGCAATCAATGATTGGACGAAGTGAAACTAGGGTTTAAGGACTCTGAAAAGTGGCGTCTGGGTTTTGAGCTTGTGCACGCTCGTCAATGCGTCGAGCGTGGCCAAATTTGGAGGGGATGTACTGGAGACATAGATGGAGGCATGGCCGAAGTCATGACGATTTCGGTGGTGGGAGCGACCGAGGCGAAGAATTTTGCGGGGGTGTTCAAGTTACAAGGTTCGCAACGATATGCTTAATCTCGTTTTGGACAAATTTGAGTCGAATCGAGTTTCGATTCCTTATGTTGGTGAGATTCGCGACTTGCCAATGATGGAGCAGTTCGCCGGAGCGACGGCGATGTGCCGTGTGTTATCCCGCTTTTTGGCAAAGCCGCGATAGCAAAAGATCGGTCAGAAACGGAGAACAGTTCGTCTCAGAAGCTGGTCATACTTCGTTTCGCCATGGATATCACTGAATTTTATCCGAGTCTAGATTGAGCTACAATTGATAGGACACGGCAAGAAAGACCACAGGAGCCAGAATTTCAAATTTCAAGTCAATCCGAGTTCGCATGCTCAAGCTATGATCGGTTCAACTTGGAAAGAACATGCTGGTTTCGAACCCACCATGATGGGTGTCTTCGAACCCATCATCATGCACCACTCGAAACCATCACCTTCGAACCGAAGGACATCGAACCCATCGGTTTCGAAACCATCAAAGCGCCTCACCTTCGACTCCATTACCTTCGACTCTATCGTGTTCGAATCCATGTGCCTCGTATCCATGGAGGGGTTGCAGAGCCCATGTGCATCCAAGGAACACAAGTTCGAACCCATCACAGAAGCCATGCTTCGAACCCATCGCAGAAGCCATGCTTCGAACCCATCACAGAGGCCTTCTTCGAACCCATCTGTGATACCATCTTCGAACCCATCCTGTGTAACTCCATTCGAGCCCACTAGGTCAACCAACCACGATGACGTGTCTTCCATCGGTTCGAATGCGCCGAGATACATGGAGTCGAAGCGATCAACACGGAGTGAAGTCCAGATCGATTCGAAGTTTGCGCTCCACGTCACCACGAAGCCGCGTGCCATGATGGATTCGAAACCATCGTTTCGAATACATGGGTTCGAACCAGACAGCTATGCCAAAAACCCAATTTCGAATCCATCACATCTCCTAACCTGTTGATCCAAATGCCACGAAATTTTCACTGAAGCTTGTGTACATGTTGAAGAATGTCCACGTCAAATTTCACCTTGATTGGATGAATTCTTGATCGGTTCGAATGGAGTTCGAACCGATGCCAAAGTGGGCCCAAACTTCCTGAGACCGTGAGTGTGGGCCCCCGCACGTGCCAGACGTGGTCCCCCGAGTTTTCAGCGAGATACCAGCAGCCTACGCCTATAAATAGAGCCCCAGGGCCAATAGAAAAGGGATCTTCTGACTCTGAAGCGCCCAGACTCTGCCGGATCAAGATCTCCATCATTTAATATCATAAACCTGCTGTTAAATTCGAATTCCTTGCTGTAATTCATTGTTGATTACTGTAACAACTTGTAACCGTTGAAAGAAAAGCAATAAAACATCAAAACACTTCATAGTGGACGTAGGCAACACGCCGAACCACTATAAATCGATTGTCTACGCATTTCCTTTACTGTTGATTGGAGTTTTTGTTAGATAATATCTGTTTTGAATTTGCATTCTTGACTATTATCTCTTCAACGACTCCCGAAGAGTGTTGTGCCCAATTTTGACGCAAACACTTTGGTGCTTTCACTGAGAGAACCCAGATTTTCTCCTGCTCGTTGGATCTGTCATCGATACCGGATTGAATAAATCTAAGAGAGAGATCCAAATCGTTAAATCCAACTTCCTTCCCTTCTATTCATATTTGCATAAAGTCTAGGAAAGGAACTCAACTCTAAAGATGGTTAGCACAAGAACCACCTCGAATGCCGTCAATCAAGAAGGACAGGATAGACAGAATCCTGCCCCTCTACCTCCATCTAATCAAGATGCCACTGGGCACTCAGAGCCGTCGGGTCCGGTTACCCGACAAGAATTGCAGTTGTTACTCCAAGAGCTGACCCAGAGTCGGCAACAACTAGAAGAACAGCTACGCGCTAACGCTGAGCTAATCAACAAGCTGGATCGCCAAAAACGAAAGAGATCCATGAGGGATCGTGCATCTCGCTCTTCCAGCGAAAGTTCTTCATCTTCTGATTATCATAACCGACCTCCACGACCCCGGTTAGATGGGAGTCGTATGCCACCCACTGGAAACCAACCAACATTGACCGTTGGACAAATAAGAGTTGGTCCGTCAGCCAGTTTCCAAACCGGACCCTCCTCCCGAGGGGGTGCCGTTCCTCACCACGCCGTTGAATACCGCACCACTAGCGTTGCGGCTGAACCAGGGGACGACGCTCAAGACCAGTCGGACCTAGACCGTCGACATAGCGGCCGTACTCCTGAACCGTACGTCCCAAAGGACTATGAGCCGAGAAGGCGCGATGTGAACCATCGACGATATCCGGTTCAAACCCAAAGTATGGAACGTAACCATACTCCGGTGCAAATGCCGGATCTTTCAACTATGATATGTCAGATGATCCGTGAGAGTCAGGGGTTCACAAACGACGATTGGGGAGTTTCCCGAAGTCATACTCCCTTTACGGACGATATTCTTAATGCTGAACCCCCACGGCGATTTCGAATGCCCACTCTGCCCATGTATGAGGGAAACGCCGATCCCAACCAACATATTCTAAAATATGAATGGTCGATGACTGCTGCCAGAGCCGACGACGCTGTGAAGTGTCGTAGTTTCCCCATATCCTTGGGGGGCATTGCCACCATGTGGTTCACCCGATTGCCTCCTCGATCCATCTCCTCGTTCGACCAGCTGGCCACAAAATTCGTTGAGCAATTCCGCATGCACGTCGCAAGGCCGAAAGATGTCAACACTCTATCTAGTGTCATACAAGCTCCCGGAGAGACACTCAGACACTACTTAGAAAGATTCCATACTGCATGTGCAGAAATTAGTAATCCAAACGATAACTCCATCCTTATGGCGTTAACTAAGGGGATCGACCCCGATTCTGAATTTGGCAATTGGCTAGCTGGGAAACCACCTGCGTCATTGGACTGTTTCCATGCCAAAGCAGCTCAATTCCTGAGACGGGAAGACGTGAAACAGTCTAGGAAGCAAACTGACGCAGGGCCAAATGCGGAAGGAGCCCAAAGCAATGTGGCAATAAAACAATCCGGTGAGAGCTCCGGAAAAGTTCAGTTGAACATTAAAAATAAACAAGCTCGGCAAAGAGAGAGCGTGAATCAACTTAAAAAGCAAGATCAAAATCGTGGCCCGCAACACAGAAACCCGATGTTCGACAGTTATACTCCTTTGAATACTTCACTGGAGGACGTGTATTTGCAGACCCGTAATACAATTCAGTATGAAAAACCTGCTCTAAGACCGTCGTCGGAGAGACAAATCCAGACGGGAAAGTTTTGCAGGTTCCATGAAGGCTACGGGCACAATACGAACGAGTGTCGTCACTTACAAGATCTTGTTGAAAAACTAGTCAGAGAAAGGAAGCTGGAATAGTTTGTGCAGACACCGCAGCCCAGAGAAGCGGGCCCATCCAATCCAATCAATGAACCCAATCGACCGAGGCAGGAGGACTCGACTTGTCCCCGTGGGAGATTGGTGATAAACGCCATCAGTGGCGAGCCTACTACCTCAGGAGCCTGGAACGACGAAGAACCTCGTCACTGCCACACATGACAGGCTCCTTCAGTCTATGAATGCTTTGTAGCTTCCTTTACATTCTGAATTTTGAATTTGTAATAAGGCACTGACTTTGCCACATTTTCTCATTTCAGCAAATAAAATGCTATCTCTTCAAGCTAAAGCTGTGATTCACCGAATACGACGTTCAACAATCACGATACACGAAGAGCTAAGTTCCATTGAACAATGGAACTTATTCAAATAGCAAGTGACTGCGTTACAACCGGCCACTCACTAAGTGAAACCCCAGCTCGGGGGCAAGCCAACACATCGAAGGCTGAACTGGACCGACACATGACAGCCCATTCCATAATTCGCTCCCAGAGCGCGAGCGGACTCCAACTTCCCACAGCGCGAATTGGAGTATAAACATTAAACAATTCGTTCCCGGAGCGCGAACGGACTCCAACTTCCCACAGCGTGAATTGGAGTATAAACATTCCATAATTCGCTCCCAGAGCGCGAGCGGACTCCAACTTCCCACAGCGCGAATTGGAGTATAAACATTTAATAATTCGCTCCCAGAGCGCGAGCGGACTCCAACTTCTCACAGCGTGAATTGGAGTATAAACATTCCATAATTCGCTCCCAAAGCGCGAGCGGACTCCAACTTCCCACAGCGTGAATTGGAGTATAAACATTCCATAATTCGTTCCCAGAGTGCGAACGGACTCCAACTTCCCACAGCGCGAATTGGAGTATAAACATTTAATAATTCGCTCCCAGAGCGCGAGCGGACTCCAACTTCCCACGGCGCGAATTGGAGTATAAACATTTAACAATTCGTTCCCGGAGTGCGAACGGACTCCAACTTCCCACAGCGTGAATTGGAGTATAAACATTCCATAATTCGCTCCCAGAGCGCGAGCGGACTCCAACTTCCCACAGTGTGAATTGGAGTATAAACAATAAACAATTCGTTCCCGTAGCGCGAACGGACTCCAACTTCCCACAGCGTGAACTGGAGTATAAACATTCCATAATTCGTTCCCACTGCGCGAACGGACTCCAACTTCCCACAGCGTGAACTGGAGTATAAACATTCCATAATTCGTTCCCACTGCGCGAATGAACTCCAACTTCCCACAGCGCGAATCGGAGTATAAACATCCATTCCAGGTTCCCGGAGTGCGAACCAACCCATCAATGCGGACTCCAAATTCCCAGCGTGTGAATTGGAGCACAAACACCAAGTTAAAAGTTCCCATAGTGCGAACTAAAGTGTTAATACCAACTCCGAGTTCGTAGAGTGCAAGTTGGAATGTGAACATCATTCCCAAGTTCCCGGAGCACGAACCGTGTTACAAGCATCAATAACTTTCGGACTCCTGGAATGCAAACCAGGTTATCGATCTCAAATTATTCTAAGTCCCCGGAGTGCGGACGTGTGCTCAAGACTTGCAACAAGTGCGATCAACCACCAAAAATACAAGTGCTGTTCCCCAAAACTGGGGGGCACGAAAGCTAAATATTAATCATTAACCGAAGTGATACAACGTCCGAAGTTCAACTCATTCGTCAATCACAACGTGTGAACAAGATCTTCAGACTTGGCAAATGAGACGAACTCTACTTAAACGGTTAAAACACCACAAGTACACCGGACCGAAAATAAGACACTGCAAGTACTTAAGCACAAATAAAACAAGAGTTGAAACAAAGAAATAAGATTTTATTTCAACTAACTTAAAACAAGGACTTACACGTAGATAAGTTCTTCCAAAAAAGAATGCCTACTAGCAGGGGCCGAACCTGCATCTATACATGACCTACTGACAAAAAACGAAGACAAGTACCTATCTACCAAAACATCTGCTTGAGAAGCCGATTTATTTCTTCTTTTTCGTCCTTCTTACTAGTGGTACATCATCAGTGTCACTAGGGACAGAAATTCTTCGTTTTGAATGTCTCCTCTCCGGCGGTGGCTCTTCGGCTGGAGGCATGATGTCAATATCCTCCTCGGAGCTTGAGTCTGCATGGAGGCTTCCTGCCGGAGGAGCAGGGGGGACTAGATCCGTAACGGAAGTTGAGACAGTGCCACCCGATGATGCTACCGTAGCAGGTTGTGGACTCTGCGCCACCGTTCTGCCACCGACGGTACCGCTATGCCCCGCAGCCTCTATTTCGGCGTTGACCTCAGCCAAAATTTCCTCATCTCGAGTCGCTTGGGCCTGGCTGGGGGCATCCGCAGTTTGCATCGAAGAACTTGAGGACGGCGGGAGGCTACTAACGATGATAAATGGCAAGTCAGAGAAAGAACCACCCTGCTCACCGAGCAGTTCGCTCACCATTTGTTCGTCAGCAGATAAGGGTCCCCCCCGCACCGTTTCAGCAGATACCGTGGTTACAACAGTAGTCTCGGTAGCGATGGCCTTATCTCCTCTGCTTGATTCTTGAGCCACAACAGTCGGCGCAACTCCTGTCACTAGGCAAAAAATAAGAAGTTATTAGTAACTGCTACAAAGCAAACACTCTATTTAGAAAACGCTTGAGATAACTTCGGAATACCTTCCCCGGTTTGGCTCGCAGACGGCTGAACGACCTCGGAAGTATGCTCATGAATAGGAGATAAGCGCGGCTGTTCCGAGTCGTAAGCGGGAACAGGTTGCAAACCGACCGCAGATACAGACACCGACGAAGATGGTGTGGTGACTTCAGTGGCAGCAGAAGGGTGATCAACACCTGGCCCCTCTCCGAATTCCAGGGAACGACCACCGATCATTTCCTTCTCATGAGAGATGATAGCGTCATGAAGAACCTTCTTCTCATCGTCTTTGAGCAGCCGATTCTCAAGTTCGAATCGATTGACCGCTTCACCTGGGTGCGCTTCCTCTTCCTCCTCAACCAATCGGTCCTAGGCGCTACGAAGGTGAACTGGATAATCTTGAAGCCAGGCCAAGTTTCTGTGCTTCAACACATTGGCGTTGTAAGTTATGAGCAAATCATCGATATCGGCCTCTAGCCTGGCCTCTGCCTGTTGAACCTTCTCCTCCACCTCTGCTTCGACCGCCTGAACTTTGGCCACGGCCACATCTCTTTCGGTGCGAAGCACTATAGCTTGCTCGCAGGCTTCTTGCGCCGTGTTATGCGCGTCATCTCTATCTTTAATAATTTCGGCAAATTTAGCCTTGAGCTCATTAAGTTCTTTTAACGCCGCATCCCGCTCAGCAGTGACGACAGTGTTCCGGTGGCCCATGTCTTCCACCGTAACATAGTGCTCCTTTTTCATTCTATCCATGGCTGCTTGAGCTTCATCGGCCTTTGTAAGAGCCTCCATCTCTGATTTTCGAGACGATTCAGCCTCGGTATTCAACACTTGTATGATACGCTCTTTTTGAGCCAGCTCGGTTTGAAGTTTTTCAGTGATAGCCGCTCGTTCGAAGGCCAACGCGGATGCTTTATCGGCCGCCCTATACCACGCCTTATACTGGGTGTAAAAGTCATGCACATAGTCGAGCGCTAATCGCTCGGCCTCCGGCGGGACTCTTTTCAGGTTCGGAGGAAAGACGTAGTTATCGAAGCAAATATTCGAGAATTCTCTCTTTAGTTGCGCAAGTCTGATTGCCCCTTCCCCCGAGATTTCAGTAGGAGGCTGCTCTGCGACTATCGGGGTCATCGCCTCAGATCGGGAAGATTGAGAAACCGACGTATATCGAGAAGACTCGAAAGGATGAGGGACATGAGCAGGAGGTTGTACGGGATCTCTGGAAGGAGGAGGAGTACGCGATCGCGATCGGCGCTTATAGCCTCTGTCCGTGTCATATCTCTCGTGACTAGAATACCCAGAGCATCCCTGGTCATAATACCCAGGGCGCCCCTGATCATAACCTCTATCCCCTTCTCGTCTGCGCGAATCGTAATATGAAGGCTTGCGGGCGTGTCGAAGACTCCCAAGCATTGAACCTCGCTTAGACATGATATCTGCGAAGCAAAATAAAATAGAATTAATCACCTTACAAAACAGATAGTTTTCAGTCAAAGGTTATGCAGTTTCGTGAAATGTGTATGAATATGCATTCCCCCCGACCAACCAGAAGTGTCGACCTCGCTAGTAATAAGAGGCTCGTTCAATTCTAGAGTGCGATGGAATTCCTCCAACCCGGCATCATGTTGAAAAGACACATCGTCCGGAATTGGAAGATCGGCAAGCCCTTCAAAAAGAATTTCGGTTCTCGGAGGAGACATCTCCGAGATTCTAACTCCGGAAGCAGAACGGGCCGTGACAACCGATTTCCATCTCCCCTTCTTACTTGACTTAACCGAGGCAGCCTTGCCTTTTCTCTGCTCCGCGACATCCGGAACTCCATCCGTAGGCCCGGTCAGCGGCTCATCATCGGTGTGGGTTCTTTCAGAGTCAGCTTCCTCAGTTATAGTAACTTCGGGTTTCTTGTGCTTGACTCGTTTTTTCGAGACGACCCTTAATGCCACCTCAAAGCTTATGCTCTGCCCTTGTTCGATCAAACCGCAGGCCCGGAGATTCCTGTCCGTCAATAACACGTCGATATCCCTATCTCCACTCGAGACTTCTCGAAGCACTCGCACCATCTCCCTAAAGTGCTCGCCCTCAGGTCGCTGAATCACCGCTGTAAAAAAGGATAATATATAAGTTCCACTTCGGCTGCAATTGCTGTAGTAATTATTTACGAACTCAACTATACTCACGTCTGAATAGCCATCGTCGGGCAAATCCAGGAGGACATCTGACATAAAACCATTCTGTCCTATAATAGCTCAACCTGGTCCAAGACCCGGTAACCACTTGGCAATTTCTCACCGCTTCCAGGAATGTGAAGGAGGGATAATCACCCCGAGTTTTGAAATTGAACAAGTATCTGATCTCAATTGGGAGCGGTGGTCGATGGAGATATTCCATAAATGCAATGAACAAGCTATTGATCGACGCATATCCGTTCGGGTGCAACTGAGATGGGGCGATCCTCAAGAACGACAATACTTCCCTTATGTACTCGGTGAATGGAGGAAGTGTCCCGGCCGCGCACGCGTGGCGGTTAAATGCTGTATATCCCTCTGGGGGATTATGCGGTCTATCATTCGGCCCTGGCAGTGGCACATCATCCAGCGACAGGCCGTGCCTCAAACATATTCTCCCCAACATGTCTTTAGAGATATTGGATGGAACGGAATCTGATGGATTGGCAATGAACGACGCATCGGGAAGTTCATCCGGGGCTGGACCAATAATCTCAGGATCAATATCCGGAATCTCTAGCCTCGGAGAGTCTGTAACTTGAGTCTCCTGCTGCTGTGAACTTGACGGTTCCATAACTAGCTAACTCACGAGAAACCATCGTTAGACGACAAAAACCCGTGCATTCCCCAGTGTAACGTGTATGAGTGTATGTTTCGCAGTGACATGCATTACTTGAATAAATGTTGCAGAGTTAAAGAAACATGCAAACGACAAAGCTACGGAGTCCGGCTATAATGACCGTCATCGCTGACCGTCATCACTAATCCGTTTCCATGATGGAAATTGATCCAGATAAAAGTTGTTATGGTTCCATCGACGAGCTTCGAAAGGCGGACATGTATGCAGTTTAATATTCAAGTCCAAATGTGCAAGAGTGAAGCTCGTCGGAGTTATGCCTAGAAAATATCAAACTTTGGTATCCATCATAGAGGGTTCGAAACCATCACAAGGACTTCGTTCGAACCCAACCAAACAGCTCTTCTTTCGAACCCATCCTGACGCGCTTCGAACCGATAAACAGATGACAAGTTCGAACCGATAAGGAAACCTCAACTCCGCATCATTCACGTTCGAACCGATCCACTTCGTATCGATACGAAGTTGTGTACTTCGAAAAGATAGCCTATGGGTTCGAACCCATCGGTTCGAATGGACCCCTCGAATCCCTCAATCGGTGCGAACTGCGCATCCCAACAAAGACATTCCAAGGATCGATTCGAAATCCAATAAAAAGACGCCACCGTCATCGAGTCGAACTCGAGCCCACGCATCGGTTCGAATCCCTCCCAAACCAGATCTGGTTTTGCCAATCTCGAGGCTACGCAATCGATAAAAAGAAACGGGTTCGAAATAACTTCGCCGTTTAAGTCCGAGGCTAATTACCTAGTTTGAATGATGAATTCGAGAAATTAAAGCTTCGGATCTTGAATGATTCGAAAGCACGACACAGTGTTTTTTCTCTTTTGAAGCATCGAAACGATGCACTGCACAGTAAAAGGCAAGCAAGAGTAAAAGTAAAAAGTGAAAAAATGCCGAGGTCCTTGCTATTTATATGGGGGGTTGGAGATGACTGGGTCGATTCGCGTGCCGGTAGACTTGACCGATTACAACAGGTCGGAATGTAGAACCGGTTCGAAATCCACTTTCGAACCCATACGTTTGAGGCTCCATCGTGTGAAGCACACGGACCACTGCCACGAACAAAAGCCTCGAAACCATCCTTTCACCTCGGTTCGAATGTCAGTTTCGAACCCATCACAACACAAGTATACTCCATCCTTTCAGACCGGTTCGAATGTCAATTTCGAATCCATCATAGCAGCAAGCGTACCGCGTCCATACAAACGTGGATTTCGAACCCATCAGTGCTCGAATGCATCGGTTCGAAACATTACGCTCGCGCAATACAAATTCGATTCCTTTAACCTTCTACATCGGTTCAGGAGAGGATCGATACGAAGGAACCTTTCAAAACAACCACCAAGCGTTTTCTCAATTCAAGTTTCCAAATCGGTTCAGGAGAGAATCGATACGAAATTCAATAGCCAACCAAGCTGGCAACGACTCGTGAACGCACAACGTTCGCAAGGGTCAAACTAACATATATGCATAAAAGTCGAACTAACAATCGATTTTAAACATTTATAGGGGTCAAACACTCATCTTGTTACAAATGCAACAGCCAACGGCTAAGCACTATTATACAGCAATCAATCATGTCAACGCAAGGTTACAGCAGTACAGCATACGAGTTTCGACAAAAAAAAGAAAGCAATGACTGTTCAGAGAGAAATGGCAGCTATTCAAAGCACGTCATGTTCCCACAAGACGTACTTTGGGGGGCAAAATGTTATCCCGCTTTTTGGCAAAGCCGCGATTCCAAAAGATCGGTCAGAAACGGAGAACAGTTCGTCTCAGAAGCTGGTCATACTTCGTTTCGCCCTGGATATCACTGAATTTTATCCGAGTCAAGATTGAGCTACAATTGATAAGACACGGCAAGAAAGACCACAGGAGCCAGCATTTCAAATTTCAAGTCAATCCGAGTTCGCATGCTCAAGCTATGATCGGTTCAACTTGGAGGGAACATGCTGGTTTCGAACCCACCATGATGGGTGTCTTCGAACCCATCATCATGCACCACTCGAAACCATCACCTTCGAACCGAAGGACATCGAACCCATCGGTTTCGAAACCATCAAAGCGCCTCACCTTCGACTCCATTACCTTCGACTCTATCGTGTTCGAATCCATGTGCCTCGTATCCATGGAGGGGTTGCAGAGCCCATGTGCATCCAAGGAACACAAGTTTGAACCCATCACAGAAGCCATGCTTCGAACCCATCGCAGAAGCCATGCTTCGAACCCATCACAGAGGCCTTCTTCGAACCCATATGTGATACCATCTTCGAACCCATCCTGTGTAACTCCGTTCGAACCCACTAGGTCAACCAACCACGATGACGTGTCTTCCATCGGTTCGAATGGGCCGAGATACATGGAGTCGAAGCGATCAACACGGAGTGAAGTCCGGATCGATTCGAAGTTTGCGCTCCACGTCACCACGAAGCCGCGTGCCATGATGGATTCGAAACCATCGTTTCGAATACATGGGTTCGAACCAGACAGCTATGCCAAAAACCCAATTTCGAATCCATCACATCTCATAACCTGTTGATCCAAATGCCACGAAATTTTCACTGAAGCTTGTGTACATGTTGAAGAATGTCCACGCCAAATTTCACCTCGATTGGATGAATTCTTGATCGGTTTGAATGGAGTTCGAACCGATGCCAAAGTGGGCCCAAACTTCCTGAGACCGTGCGTGTGGGCCCCCTCACGTGCCAGACGTGGCCCCCCGAGTTTTCAGCGAGATACCAGCAGCCTACGCCTATAAATAGAGCCCCAGGGCCAACAGAAAAGGGATCTTCTGACTCTGAAGCGCCCAGACTCTGCCGGATCAAGATCTCCATCATTTAATATCATAAACCTGCTGTTAAATTCGAATTCCTTGCTGTAATTCATTGTTGATTACTGTAACAACTTGTAACCATTGAAAGAAAAGCAATAAAACATCAAAACACTTCACAGTGGACGTAGGCAACACGCCGAACCACTATAAATCGATTGTCTACGCATTTCCTTTACTGTTGATTGGAGTTTTTGTTAGATAATATCTGTTTTGAATTTGCATTCTTGACTATTATCTCTTCAACGACTCCCGAAGAGTGTTGTGCCCAATTTTGACGCAAACACCGTGCACGTGCACGCTGACGGATTGATATCTTGAATTTTTTTTCTGGTTCGTGAGGACTCGAAGGGGAATTCGTGATTTCCTGATGTTGGCTCGAGTTTTGGTTTCGTGTGAGTGTTTTGTTGCTTATTGTTATCATTTAACTAAAAAATTTACTTATTGAAAAAAAGGGAAGAAGAAGAAGCGAACGTGAAGGGAGAGGACTCGGGGAAACATAGAGGAAACTCGAGTAACACTCGAGTAAAATGTGAAAAATCTCGGGTTTTGTTTAAAGATAGGTAAGCCCAATAAAATTCAAGTTATAATGTTAAACAAACTTTAGTAATTATGTAGTAATTAATGTTCGACTATTTGAGTTAAGAACTTAGTACAAGTTTTAATTAACTAAGGGGATACATAATAATGTTTTCTAAAATTTTGCTTAATATTTTAAATTAAGAAGTTAATATAAGTAAGTTTTAATTTTTATTAAAAATTAAAGTTCTCTAAGTTATTAATAATTTAAATTTCAAAGTTTAAAAGAAGATTTTTAAAATGTTAATTAAGACAAGTAATTATTATTATTAATTGTTTAAAAAGAAAAGGGTAATTAAGAATAGTTAATTAATTGTGATTAACTAAGTGATTAGAGATTGATTAATTTAAAATTAAAGATTGGTTAGTTAATAATTAAGTGTTTAACTAATTTGTAATTACAGATTATTAATTAGACAATTAAAGTCAAGTAATCTATAATTAGTAGTTAATTAAGTTAATTGATTAAGGAATTATTTTAATTAATCATTAACAATAGTTAATCATTGATTTAAATAAATCAATAAAAAATAGTTACGTGGTTAATTCTTTCACCTTAACTCAAAGATAATTGACTATCATCAAATATTGTGTACTGAATTGATATTTCTGTTTGTGATTGTGATGCTATGTGATGTGAATTGCCTTATGTTGTACTGTGATTTGTGATTTGTTTCTGTATATATATGTGAAAACCACTCTGCCTATAAAACGGCATTTGAATTTCGATGCAACTAGGAGTTGGATCCCAGTTGGTTATCCAAAACCCACATCGAATTGTAATGATGAATCTTTGTGATTGATAAATTTACTTTACCTGTGAATCTGTGAATAAAGATAAGCGTTATGGATTATACCGCTTATCGATGTTGATATATCTGTGATGATTGATGTTGTGCACTGTTGTGTAAAACCCCTGGACCACACTTATACACACACAAATATGGATTGCACGTGGAAATCGGTTAAGTCACAATTTTTTTAAATAGTTTTGAATTTGAAATTTGAAATTCAAATAGTTTTGGAAATGGATCGAGTTAAGTATAAAAAGCTTTTGAAAAGGGATTCCAAAAATAAAAGTTATTCTCAATCACTTAGTTAAAATTTGAATAATTTTCTTTAAATTGGAATTCAATATCTGAAATTGAATTCTATATTTGGTATACAAGCTTATTTGGGTTTTAAACCATTTTTAAAATGTTGTTTTGGGAATTTGAATTAACCCAAAGACTTTAACTTGTATAAATGAAATCGAATTTTTCCGAAATGAAAATAGTTGTTTCCAAATAATAAAAGCTTTCATATGAGAAATGAATTTCCAGTTTGTATTAAAGGGATTTCAAGTTTGAATTGAGATGATTTTCCAAATTGTGAATAAATCTTTGGAAACGAGCTTGAAAGCTATGAAATAAATCTTGATTTAAAGATTTAAATGAGTTAATCCAATTGAAATGGAAATTGTTTTGAAATCCATGAATAGATCTTTGTGAAACTGAGTGTACTTTGTGAAATGAATCTTTTTGTTTAAAAGATTTGAAATGGTAATTGGTTTAAACCATTTGAAAAAAAGTTTGGAATCATTAAGTTGTGGCTTAATTGAAATCCCTTATCCATATACTTTTAAAAAATTGTGCTCATTATTCGGTTTAGTCGGGAGAGGACCTTATGTCGTATAACCCATTTCGAATGATACGTCGTTGTGGATAGCATTTGAAGACCGGTGGTGAAGAACGGGTATTTGCGAGAATGATAGCATGACCTATCGATTGTCTCTGCACTGATAGCTACGGTGTAGAGATTTCCTATGTGACGGGAAGTCCGATCGGGATTGTGAATACCCGGATTGCAAGGGCTTCTTCGGAAGTGCCTTCGGTTCTATTCGAACCCAGAACAGACTTGTATGGTTGTATGTCTGATATAAAGAAGATTTCTTTCAAATACATATCTGTTGGTGGCGGAGAATTTATTCTCTTAGCTTAACACCCTTCTTTGAGACGTACGAGCTCAGAGGTTATGTAGTGGAAGGTTATCCGCGATATACTCCCAATTTGGTAGTGTGGCATGCTAAGTGCTGCTGTGTGTTGATGATCATTTGTGATCAAAGCATGACTTTGTGAAATGTGTAGCTTTGTGGACGAAACCTCATCGAGCATCACAAACCGGTAATGGTCGAAACAAGAAAGATGCAGCAAGGTTTCAGGGGTAGCTCCCCTAGGGTGTGACCGTTCCTTCTGGAAAAGGGTAGTATCATGGTATGGAGCTCAAATACTTACTCATGTGGGCATTGTAATATATATTATTATTGTGTGATGTTTTTGGTGTTGAAAGCTCTCGGATAAAGGTCCCAAAGGACCGGGGATGGCATATGTGTAGGTATTACTCCCGGGCAGGGAGGAAACCGGCCTTGTGTTGGCAGAGAGCCGGGTAGGTTCTCGGGGCGTCCCTCCAGAGGCATTCCCATATGGCAGTAGACGTTCCTTAGCCTGACCATTTGTTGGAAATACATTCATCCAATACGTGCCCTGTACGGTTTTAGTTGTATAACCTGCCATCTACTTATGGTGGCGCCCCACAGTTTGGATTGTAGCTATAGTAGGCATAGTTCGAATTGTCTATGCTGGCTAAGATTAATATCACACTTTCAAAAGTTTTTCTGCACTATGCACTAATAATAATATCAAAAATGATTTTCGCGTATCAAGCATGCTTGACTATCATAAGGAGAAATCTCCTCCAATTCTGCTTTGCATGGTGTATGTGGTGGGAGGCCTTATGGTAGTTTCATTTTCCAAAAAGCATGGCGATTTTTAAATTTAAAATCTTTTGATTGTTTTTAAAGACAAACCGTTTTTGTTTGCTCATACTAGTCCCATGACTGACCCAGAGTTTATTGTTCCCTTTCTAAACTCTGGGTGCCCATAATTTTCCACACGGGCAGTCTAGAGTTTGGTTTTTTCAGATAGTCAGGTCCAATAGATTATCTGGAGCTAGTTCAGTCCTTGGACGACTGACCTTGCTTATCTTGTGCAATCTTGATGGTGGATCGTGCTTGAAGTTTTGGAGCTTTGCCTTTGGAGCTTTTCGATCAGAGTTGCAGTATTGGATTCTGTGAAGACTTATCTCATATTGTATCGTGTTCCGCTATATTCTTGATTGTATATTCTCTGATATTGATGATTGTCATTGTATCAAATTTATGTATCGGATATTGTACTCATGTTGTATCAGTGATATCATCTTTTATTCCGCTGTGTTATTTATCATCTAATAGGTGTTGCAAGCTCCGACGATACGAATTTGATGTTGTTTGTCGGACATCGAGTTCGGGTCGTGACAGCCGAGATCGATCATGAACATTCCTGAGGTTGTACGCAAGCTCCTGGAAAATTTGGTAGTATTTGGACTTGTAGATTTTGAGATATGATCGATGCAAGTTTTTTTTTGTATCATGTTGCCAAATTCATATCGCTTCTTTTCAAATCGCTTTACTTCGTATCAACGAAATGAACATGCTAACTAGATGACGTGACGCTATCTTCTAGGATCAATCCACTTTTCATGCCGAGCGACCGAGTCATTCTCTTGGACGTGCCTTGTTTGTATCCACCAGTTTAGCCTCATTTATATCCACACATTACACCCCATTTCATATCGATCCATGCGTATTCTTTTCGCATCGAGGGTTTTAATTTTATTTTGTATTGACATTTGAGACTACTTCGTATCGATAATTTTTGCTTCAATTTGTATCGATATGAACATAGGCTCTTCGTGTCAATTTCGACTTCTTATCGATGTTCTTAAGTTTTGTTTCGCATCAATCATTTCCATTCCTCATTTGTATCGATAGCTGTCACCCCAACTCATATCGATGCTTTCTAGGCAGTGTCTCGTATCGATTGTTTGTAGTCGATATAAATTGGGTAAGCGATACGAAGGATTCTCATGCAATGCATACAAAACAAGGTTTCTCCATGGATACAAACTGGCTGCATTTTAATTCAAACTTAGTGGATACGAACGAGATTGTTATGTGGCCATTGTTATGAATTAGATGGATACGAATGTTATACTTCTATCCATGGATATGAACTAGCCGCATTTTGCTTGAGACTTGTTGGCTACGAACAAGATGGATATGGCAGTGGTTAGTGTGATGGATATAACCAAGGCTTTCTAGATGGATTCGAATAAAGTGGATACGAAGGAGGCGGTTGTTGAATTGATGGATACGAATGAGAGCATTGATTGGCCATAGACACGAATGAGTTTTACTCCTTCCATGGATGCAAATTGTAACTATCTCCCTTAATTTGCATCAATCATATCTTGAGCACATGAACTCCGATTGACTTTAAATTTGAAATGTTGTCTATTATAGCTTTGCTTATCGTACCATATCAATTTTAGCTCGATTCAGACTCGGAAAAAATTTGTTAGTATCCATAGCGAACGAGTGTATAGCTAATCTTCAGGGATGATTTGTCTTTGCTTTCCAGTTAGTTTCTTGGTGTCACGGCTTTGCTAAAAGGCGGGATAACACATATGTATATTGAATTACTGTTTCTTTCATACATGTATATATGTATGTTTTCATATTGCCTACTGCATATACATACGTATATATATACACACACACGTGTGTGTTTGTGCACGTATATATGTATACTTGTGAAGCTTTGCTCGACTTGATACTCTGTTGCTTGACCATACGCATTTTGCTGTTGAACTTGGAAGCCTTGTATTTGTTATATTGTGTGTTGTTTCATGGGCTTGTTCCTTCGAGTTAGTTTGCATTTGCTTCCGTTATATCTCATATTGCCTACTTTATAGGTACTTGTAAATGCTAAAGCTTGAACTGTACTAGTTTTGAAGCTTGTGCAAACTTGAGTTTGTATTTGTCATCATGTCGTTGCAGTTAAGTCTGCACTGTTTTATGATGAACTGAAATGCTGTCATGTGTACATATTTTATATAATCATGAAGTCTGGTTTCTGCTTCATTGTTTCTCTTGTTGTATTGTGTCTGGTTCGAACTGTTTTCAATTAAAGCTTGAACTGTATCCTTGAATTTGGTCTTGGCTATTTGATTCATGTGTACATATATGCTAACATAAAAATATATGCATTGTATTGGTATTTACATTCTTGAGTCATGTCATTCATGTGTACATCATTTGAATTTTTGGTCAAGGTTTGTTCGAGTCATTAAAACTTGACCATTCAATTTTTGTTTTTGTATTGCACCTGAGTTGAACCTAGCGTTAGCTCAGGTATGACCTTGTGCTTATATCATGAATTTATTTGGATAGTGCTTGAGTTGAATCCAGTGTCGGCTCGGTTTTGACCTTGTGCTTACCTGTCCCTGCAGTTTTGTCAAGCGTATATTGGTATCAACGGCCTTATGGCATGTACTGTGATACACTGTGAATGTCATAGGTTGTTCGTGTATGATGAATTCAAAATTAGATATGATGACGAACAATCTAAATAACTGAGGCAAATAACATTTTCAAAATACATATTTTATTTATACTACAAAAATATTTCCTTTTCAATTTTACCATGTTAATGTTTATTTTGCAGATAACACAGATGCTGGATCCAATCTAGAATAAGTTGAAAAGAAATACGAGTGAATGGGTGAAATGTAGTGAGCTGAATATGTAAATGAAAAATTATGATGTAATCAAAATTGTATTGTAATTGAAACTGTGTATATATATAGTAAGAGCTCAAATTTGTACTATTCAAAATTGTAATAACATATTTGTTTGTATAAAATATTTGTTTGAATTTAAATCTGTGTTATTTATTTTATCCAGCAAGTATTTATTTAATTATGTAAAAAATGAAATAGTATAATAATAAATACATTTAAGTGAATATATATTTATATATCTTTATTATCATCAAACAAAAATCATATACTTGCATATTCAACAGATATTCCATATACACCCATTCATTAAATCGTGGAAAGTGATTTCCTTTGTGCTTATCGACGTGTATTTCTATGACGTGCATAATTATTCAACGTTCATATGAAACAATCAAACGTGATGATCAAAGCATATTAAACATCCATTGCAAATATCATATCATTATCCAAGAATACAATACTATAGTTTAGGAGTTCTCACTATCATTTTCCCTTCGAGCTAATATAAAATTGGCTATAGCTCTGCTACAATGGCTTTTAAACTCTACGGAACTGAACTCTGTTACCTTGAATGGGCTTGATGCACCATATAATGCTTATGTCCTTGATGAGAAGAGGGAAAAGGGCTCGGCTATGGTGGATGGCCCTGAGTTAGAGGGGGGAATGAGGTGTTTTGACTTGTTTTCGAAGTGGATTGACATTGCAAACTAGTGTATATATTTTCTTCATTTATTTGAGATATTTTGCCATAATCTCCCTGTGTTAAGAAGCCATTAGAAAGGGATCTAAAAAGGAAGAAGAAGGACGAAGAAGATAAAAAGGAAGTGTAAGGAATTGTAAGAAGTATGTGCATGTATTTATAGGCTTGAAGTTGTAAAAAATATTTTAAACATCATCGTTATCCATCACCATCACCATGTGCGTCCACCTCCTTATTTCCCATCATGTTCGACACGTAGCCCCCCGCCTCCATGTGCTTCTATCACTTCATTCTCTCCTATTCCATGTGTTGTCCTTAGTGTGTAAGATAGTTGACTTTAGGAAGTTTATGGGTCAAGTTTTTTATAAAATATATTAGATTTATCTTATATATGTTTACACGTATATTTGTATATTTATATATGTTCATGTGCATGTGAGGATATGTATTTATGTGTTATATATGTGTACATGACATAAAAACAATGTTGCATTGACTCCAAACAACTTTCATTTGATAAACTGTTGTCAATTAGAGAACTTATTCCCAATCATATTTTCACTTATACGTTAAATTACATATATATAAACAAAATTTGAAATCTTATCATCGTAGATGAATTAAAACGATCATATTTGAATTATAAAACCATATAAATTAATATTAATAGTTATTTACAATAATCGTTGTTATATCGATAAACCGATATCGATTTGTTCTTATATTTTCAAATCGAATATATATCTTTATAAAACTACTATAAATGGTTTATTAACACGTTATAACTATTAAAAATGAATTATAATCATTCAAAACAATTATTTAAACAATTAAAATAATTATTAAATCATTCGATCTCAATTTAATTTAATAAATCAATTATTGTATTTAAAGGCATTACTAATAATGTCATAAACACATTAAATTTTCAAAAATAAAATAAATTATTTTATTTTAACATTCTTGTTCAATTATGGAAATAAATGTATGACGTTTAATGATTTTAGAGCTGTTTACCGTTAAAATAGTTTTCGGCCATTTTATCAATTTAAATTCATTGAAAATATTTATAAACCTTTATTCAAAATAAGATTAGTATTACTTATTATCACTCAAAACAATATTATTTGTATTATCGACTTTATATTTGAGTAAATTTAAAAATAAATATAATTTATCAAAGTGATAAATTTATAGGTCGTTATAGTCAAGATAAGATAAGGACAAAGACCACATGTTAGAAGTTGTATATGATACAATCGATATGGTGTTATCCGTCGCATGCTGGCCTATGATTTGTTGAGCTTTCCTCATATTCAAAATCCCAAGGCATGCGAGTTCTAACACCCACTAGAGAGATTGAGAGATTTTATATTTTTACTTTGTTTTTGAGAAATATAAAAGTCTTATGGGATCCTTTTTAGGAAAATGAAATGGTAACATTTAACTATTCTAATATTGTAAGAAGATTTGCTATACAAAGTTAAGTTAATCTACATCGATAAATTTGTGTAACTAATAAAATTGATAAAATGTTTATTAATTAAGGTATACAAATGAACAAAATAAAATATTGGCAAAGAAATAAAAAATATACTTATTTTTAAATCCTGTGGCATGTTATTACTTCAAGACCTATACAAAAGATAGTTTATACAACCATTAAAGCGTTCATGCCTCGGTCGCTTAATTGTTTATTTGTACGAGACTATATGTTGTCTTCTGTGAGTGTAAAACTCTAATAACAACACAATAATATAGATATTTGATCCATATTCAATCACATATAAATGATATACGGTGAACGGCCATGGTTCTTATTTTATGAATCTTTGATGAGATTAGTTCGTTAGAAATAATTAAATAAACCATGATGCAAAATCATATATTTGATGTGCACATAAATGTACACATTTTTACCATCATATTTAATTGAATTAATTTAAAAAATGATCATATTGGGTATTTTAACCTGTTTAAACCAAAATTCAAATTAGTTGCAAATCGTCGTATATTCATCTTCATATAGGGGCAAAATAGTCATTTTTGTGCATATATTAATTTATAAAAATTTACTTGGAATTTCTATATGATTTTGCAAGAATTTGGCTTCAAATGGAAGAGGATTTCTTGGAAAATATGCATGCACAAGTGAATACAAAGGAATGGAGATGGAAATAATTAAAACTCATGATAATGGAGGACCCCACCTACCATAATGTATAAATTAGAGGCTAATGCACATGCTAATAGAGTTTAAAGCTTCATGCACACTTAAATGATGATTATTTGATGCTAATGATTACTTGGCCTCCACACTTCTTAAGAGGGTATTTTGGCTAGTTTCCAAAAAAGTGAGTTAGGGTTTCATACATGTATAAATACCACTTATATTCATGTAATTAGCCTCTCTTCCTCTTATCCTCTTTAGTTCATTTTAGGCTCAAAAATAAATTAAAGCTCTCTTTCTTTTCCATGGCTACTTGGCCATTTTCTTTTCATGTAACTTTTCTTTTTATATGTAATTATAGTTCCTTCTCTTTTATTTACATGCTTCTTCCTTTCATGTTAGTAGTGTAGATCATTATTTTATGCTAGTAGCTTAGTTTTTATTTACTTTGATCTCTTTTTCCGTTTCTTTTTGTTTCATGTTGCTTTCTGCATTTTTTGATATGATAAAAAATATGAGAGGATAAACCCCTTCAATTTAGGGGTAATGCAGCACTCTAGTATGTAGATTCAACAATTGATCATTTATGTTCTCTTTTTGTGCTTAATGGAAAGATTTGAAGTGGTATAAATTGTTGTTTTAGCTTTGAATTTGATTGCTTATATTCTCCACACCAAATAGGCTATGCTTAAACAAACAACAAATATAAATTGCCTCTTCATTTAAATAAGATTATGGCAAAGAAGTGAATGTTGAAATTAAAATTCGATGACCTATATTTTTAAATAATAGTTAATAGACTGTGCTTAAAATAGATTTCATTTTCAACTTTTTCTCATTTTTCTTGAGAGTTAAAAGTGTATTAGTGGTTTTTCTATGTTTGATGATTTATATTGGGCTAATTAATAGCTCAAATATGTCATACTTATTATAAGCACATCAACTAATTTCACTAATGTCAAAAAGAGAGATCATAACTTCATTTTATTGATTTATGTGGTGTAGAGAGTAGAAATTACTTCTAAATTGACTCCACACTCTCATATTTTTATCAATTTTCTTTTGTTAGTTTTCTTACATTTTAGCTTAAACAACTTTCAACTTTGGTTAATTTGATTGAATAGAGAATTCAAAATCTAACAATTCCCTGAGGATCGACCCATACTTGCATATGTACTACAATTGCACACCGTGCGCTTGTAGTTATTTTTAATTTAAATTCGACATTAATTTGCTAACTCGATTGATATTTGGCCAGTTCAAACAATATTCAATAAGATCGACTACAATAAGGATTGCCTTTGAATGGTTCAACCATTTTAGAAAGCAAAGTGAATGTACGAGAATGGATGTAATTTATGGCATAGTTGGGATGAAGAGAGTGAATGATCAACTCTGCTTCATAAAGAGACATTGGAAACATAAATTGTAAAAAATATTAAAAGATACTAAATATGGAATGAGAAATGTGATTTCTATCCCAAATTTATTTTCGTACAGAAATTGTTTTCTATGAAAGTTACTTTTATAAGTTTAAGACAATTGATCAAAAACTCTAGGTTGTGAATTAGTTACTGTTATATATAAAATATCCCTAGGAATAAAAATATGAAATAAGAAACACTAAAGCATTGATAAACATCAGAAAGCACTAAAATGGCCTAACTAAACATAGCTTCCGACAAGAAGGTGGCAGTTCCAGCAGTACCTTCCGAGTATGTCAAAATAACGTCTTGACCGTGTCAATAGAGAGCTTTCAACAAGGTCGGAGGCTACCATTCAAAGGCAATAGCAAACATGTTAACAACATCCAAATTATTCAACAATACACCACTCAAAGGAAATGGATAGCAGACACTCTACATTTCGTGCCAAACCATTCGAAACGTCTTGGTTTCGCCTTCATTCACTTCCGTCAGAGAAGTATTCAACCAATTTGCCACTTTTGAAACCATATACAGCCTTTCGAAACAGTTAGGGCCACTCTTACCTAAGAAAGAAGAACTACATGTCGAATACCGTAAAGTCATGAGGTTTCGAATTAGATGGGGCAGAGACTTTCAAAAAAGTCCATGTACAACAAAACCTTTTAGGAGTTTCGACTCACTCGAAGCCAAAAGGAAGGCATGTTTCGGTAGTTTCAAAGGCTAGCACCTAGGTTAATTATTTTGACACCTTAGATTACAAATCAAAAGCACATCAAAAGACCTTTCGAAAAGGTTGAAAGGCTATAAAGCAGCACCTTTTGTCGAAGTTGAAAGGAAATAAGGAAAGAGAGAAGCCCGGCCTCCAGCGGTAAGAGATGAATGACTAAAACCCTTTCGACTAGGTCGAAAGGTATGGCTCAGTGGACACTCACGAAGGCAGAAAGGTTGACCTTTAGACCGTGTCGAAAGCTTTGGGTCAAGAGGTCCCAACTCACACTTATAAATATGACCCTAGGGGTCAGTTATATGGGACCTGATTTCTTTTACTTCTCACTTGTATTTCTCTTAAACTAGTAAACCATAATTCTCAAATTAGTTTGGGGAATTTAGTTAATTTGTACAATTGATTTCAATAAAAAGAATATTATGATCATTATGTTTACTTATGAAATCTGACTTCCTTACTTTGATATGTATGTCAGTCTATAGTAGCGTTGATCGAAAGGGGCCCATTCGACCAAGTCGAAACCCCTAGTTCTCTTATTTCCTAGGAACCTTAGCTCAAATTAACTAGATTGCAAGTGCTACCCCTCTCGATATATTTGAACCTCTTTAACCCAGCCATTTCCTAAGCCAATTAGGTCCCTAACCCAAGCTCCCTTGTCCGTGTTGAAAGGTGGATTCGATACAGTTCTTAGTCAACTCATTTGAAAGAATTTATCTAGAGGGAAAATACTCTTTCGACTGTGTCGAAAGGTACTAAAGGCGAAATTTTTTATCACTTTTACGTTTCATGAAAGCTTTAGCAATCTCCACTCATTCGAAAGGAGGTTCTGAAAACCCTGCTCGTACTCCAACTTGAAATTTGAGGTGTTGACAAGTTTTCCTGTTAACAGTTACAATAAAAGAAATAAAAAGCCATAATAAGTAGTTAGATGAGGCTTCATATTTCATATGTTGTTATAGTGATGATGAAAATAGTGGGAGCATGCCATATAATGCTTATCAGCTGATGCATCACACTATAAAAAATTATTTTCACTAACATACCATATATTATTTATGAAATAATGGCTATTTCTAGTATTGAATGAAATTAAATATAGTTTTTTCTATTATGAATATTCTTAATATTCATTATGAAATAAATCTACTAGAATAACAGTATTCATTGCATTAGCTACATAATGTTGAAATATCTGCAGCTATGGCAATTAATTTTAGGATAATGGACTAAGAAATTTCTTGGCGTTATATTTCTTTAAATCATATGATAATGAATCATATGATATTTGTGAGTTGAACCTCAAGGATTAAGTGTTAATCGCCCATTTATTTGGAGTGACATGTTGGTGAACTCATAGGATTGATACATATGGGTGTATGTAATCGTGGATCTAATGATACCAAAACAATTACACATACATCATTAAATTCACCAATAAATTATCACAAACATAAACATGTGTATTTGATACACATGTAGTATATCTGTGGTACTAACACGACGTGCAAAAGAAAATAAAATGATGTGATTTGATGGAATATGTGAGCGTATTGGAAATGAATTCCAAAAGTATATAAAACGAATAAGATTCTATCTCATATAATACCTAATGATGTATCAAATAATGAGTAACTTGATTTTATTGAACAAAGAATGATTAATGGTGAGTGAAGTTGAGTTAACTTCTTTCTGTAAACAAATGTATTTTAGAGTAAGTACACAAGTTAAACTTTATTTCATTTAAAACAAAGTTTACAAAATCATAAAAGATAAGAGTTGAGCAAACGATCCCTATATAACCTAGGTCAAGGAGTTGACAGGTTGCATGAATCCAGAGACTGCATGTAATACTTGTTTGTGAATAATCTTGGGTAGACCACTCCAAATGAGTTTTGGACCATAAAACCAAATCAGCTTTATACATATATATAAGCAATTGATAAAATGTCTATGCATACTAATTCGATTGCATTGAGAAACAAATGTTGTTCCAAGAAACACCAACTTCATGACAAAGAAATTTATTTTATAAATTCTTGATAGTAAAATGGATTTGTATATGATCCAAAGATAAAACTAATTACAAAGGATGAAATAAAATTGTCCAAGCCTAGATGGACACAACTAATTAAAATGTCTAATTAGAACCCTTGCACATAAAGAGAAACAATAATTTTCTTATCGATGATAAGAAAAGAATTTACCCAATTGTTAGCAAGCTATTAAAGGTATTGACTCTATGGCATGATTTGCAAATTGAAATGGATTCCAGTTATATGATCAAAATATGATTTTGATAGTTTTACCCAAAGGGATATGATCTAGCGGTCGTAAAAGTGTCTCTAAGAAGAAAATTGATGTAATTAGACTATGGTAAGCTACATTGATATAATAACATCATAAATTTCAACTGTTGAAATTAACATAGTAGATTAGTCATTCAACATACTTGACTTAATTTGGATTTTAATCGTAAAACTATTTATAACTCCCTTAAAATTTAACCAAATTAAATAAGAGAATTTAAATAAAGTGAAAAAAAGAGCTTAAAACAAAATTTTCACAGACATTCGAATTTGGCTATGAAACTTACACCGTTGTTCTTGTAATGATTTTTCGAATAGTTTTCTTATATAACCTACCAATCCAAGTTAGTATGAGAGAGCTACGTGCGACAGAACGATAAATGAGGAATTAAAAATATACATTAAAAGTTAAAAGGGCCAAGTCGACCCATACTTAGGCTAGGCCGACCTATGACATTCGACCATACCCTAGGGGCGGTCGACCAGACCTATTGTAAATCGAGTGATTAATCGTGCTTGTGCCAAATGTTTGGATGGCGATGATGATTTCTTGAAGCTGAACATTCTGATGAGTGGTTTCAATGTGCAATTGAGTTGATCTAATGGCCCTAGATTATAACCTAATACTATAAATTAGTCTCTAATCTAAACCCTTGAGCTTTATTTAGTCGCTTAATAACAAAACTCTGCCCAAATTTCTACTGAAACCCTGATCTCTCAAACCCTAAAACCAAAAGGAACCCAAATCAAAATCCTAATCAAACTAAAGAAAAATTAAGGAGCAAAGCAAGCAATCAAAGAGGAGACTAAGGAGATCTAGAGGAGAGCTATTGATTTGAGGCCAATTTTCTCATATCTAGAGCTTAGGACAGATGTGAGTGGGCAAGATTTAGTAATTTGGTTAAAACAATTTATTTTAATCTGTTTTAAGTTGATTAGATCTGTAAACACCCATAATTAATTTGTTAATCTGAAATTGAGTTAGTTAAACTATAAACTCCATAATTTAAACTAGAATTAGACTTTGAAAATTTTAAATTGGATATGTTAAATTGTGAACCCCTAACTGGAAACCCTAATTTAATTAAAATTTGAAAATTTGAAAATATAGATTAGGGCTAACTGAATAATTAGGGGTAACCATTACTGTTAATCGCTTTGAATTAATGACATAAACAAACAAATTAATCAACGCAGTAAAAATCGTCAAACCTTGGAAATTTCACTATGTTTGGTTGTTTGCGCCAAAATTAGTCACAAACATCCAAGAACAGGTTTGTATAGAGAAGTAAATGAAGAAACTAAATTAAAATAAAGGAATATATCAAAATAATAAGAAAATCAAAACAGAAATCAAGAGCAACAAGTTATATAGCAGTTCGGCTGACTCCGGCCTACGTCCTCTCCAAAGATTTTCCTTTTATCAAATTGTATTGTTGATTACAGTTACAAGTTTGTGAAATTTGAGAGTAAAAATGGTAGAGATTGCCTAAGTATAAGATGAAGAGAAGTAGAATGAAGGTCCTTTTTTTTAAGTCTTGCCTGCTATATTTATAGTGAAGGCATCCTTTAACCTTACTGATATCTTAAAGCCGACTCCCTTGACCACTTGGACCCAGTATGAAGAAAGCATAGCCCAACATATTGTTTCGACCGAAATCATCATGCTAATCCGACCATATTGTGTCGACCTGATGGTCTTCGTATCTTATGCCAATCTGTCTTGGTATGCCAACCACATTATCACCATGTCTTATGCCGACCCTATCACCACATACTATGCCGATCCGTCCAATACCATACACCATGCCGACCTGATCCACTCCATTTGCTATGTTGACCCGAGCTATTCCACTTACTATGCCGACCAGAGCCATGCCACTTGATATGCCGACCTGAGTCGTCCCACTTACTATGCCGACCCAAGTCATTCAACTAGCTATGCCGGCCCGAGCCATGCCATACACTATGCTGACCTAAGCCGTTTCATTTACATTACTGACCCAACCTTTACTATACGTTATGTCGACCCGAGCCATTTCATGTATTTTGCCGATCCAACCTCTACTATACGTTATGCCTACCCAATCTCTTCTATGTCGATCCATCTTCTGCCAAGAAGGTATGTCGATCCCTTTCATGCCATGGAGATGTACTGATCCCTCATGTTATGTCGATCCCTTGGGTTCCAAGTAAGCATCCATATTTCAAGTGCCCTGCATCGTTTATCTACCAACTCCATCCAATTCTGCCTTCGTATAACCATTTGTACCTTACTTTCGGGTCCTATAAGCAAAAATCTACACTCATCGGGCTTGATAATCATGAAGTCCATTGGGTTAAATCCGCTTGTATACTGCCTTGACAAAAGGTAGGTTAACAGTTTGCCCTAAAAAACATGCTTTGTGATAGGAAGGTGTAACGACCCATAAATTTTAGTAGTTTTATTTATTTAATTAATTGAAATTTTAGGAAATTTTAAATAATAATATTTAAAATAAAAAATTTAATATTTGGAATACGTCTATTTGAAGATAGCAAATGGTAAATTGTCATCTGAAAATATGAAAGTTTATTTTCTTATGTAACTCTGTTTCAATTTAAATCAGTTAAATACTGATTGTAATAAAGTATCTTCCAAACTTGAATATGTTTGTGCAACAAATTTGTAAATCATATTCTGAGTGAGACGTCATATTTCGTTTCTCCAAATTTGTGCTGCCATTGCTCCGTTTATTTTATTTTCGACAAATTAATAGTACTTTCGGTATCGGTTATCGATTTTGATAGGATGATTGTGCCACTGATATCTATGTACCTTTTTGATCGTCTCGTCGTGCTGATCGCTATGGTAATATTCACTTCTGTGTTTTGGTGTTTGGTATGTAGTGGAACCCGCGTAACAGATATCTTTATTTATCTCCATTTTGAAACTTTTGTATTCCTTTGTCCTTTCGTGTCTTTTGTATGATAGCTGTTAACAATCAGCAATCAATCAATACTCTTTGAATTCATCAAAGTGACCGCTGCTTTTCTCAGGATTGATTATTATTTGCTGGTCCAATTTCTTTCTCTGGCATTTTATATTGTTCATCTTCTTTTGAGCTAATAAATATATATAACATCATATAGGATGCACCTAGCTCGACACTTCTCCTTTCCAATTCCTCTCCCTTCCACCTTCACTTGACCGAGACCCTACTTCCATCGCCGCCCCACTCGAGCTTGCTTCCTGACCCAGCAGTTTTTCCCGACCTCAGCCTCTACCAATCCACTTTAGCTGAGCCTCCTCCCTCGCCGAAGCCACATGCATGCAACCTGACACCACAACTAAGCATCTCCACTACCCCACATTGCCAAGCAACCGACTCATTTTCCCGAGCCTGAGTCACTTCTGTCGTGCCTCTTTTCCCATGCTTGCAGCATCTCTTGTCTTCTTATCCTCTGTCGCCTCTATTTTTTATAAAAGGTATTTGTATGATAGATTTATATAAATTTTTCATATATGTCTGTTTTCATATATATATATATATATATATATATATATATATATATATATATGGATATAATGAATCTGTTATCTTGTTTTCATAAGATGAAAGGGTTTTTTATGTATTTCAACAGTTAGTTCTTATATATAGGTCTGGAGGTATAAGTTTCTAATTGTGTTGTTTATTTTCGGGTTGTATAAATTTTATTAGTATTATATATGATCTGATTGTATATCAGATTTTTGTTATTTTATTTATATTAAACCGTATTAGTGGTTTTCTATTTGCACAGTAGCTTGATACATATATATTTATTTTACTTTAGGTTGCTGTATTTAAGTGATTTAAATATATATCTTACATATGAAAGAAGTATTATTATATATTTTGGCATAGTATATATTCATACAAAATATGTTTTGTTAACATCTTGGGATGTCATGTTTATAAAATATGTTATTTTGTATTAAAAACATATTTTTGTAAAAAAAAATTATGTCAGTTTTCCAATATAAAATGCTAGTTATATATGAAGTTTAACGGTGTGTATGTTAGTATAAATGACATTTTGTGTATATATAAAGTTTACATAAGTTTTTGATCTGTTATTCTTTAATGTGTCAGTTTATATAAAGGTAGAAATGCTAGGTTATATATTGATGATAGGTGTTTAAACATATATATATATATATATATATATGTTTATAGTTTTATATTTTAGTTATATAATAATATATTCAGTTATATATATATATGTATATATATATATTATATGATGCATTATGGGTTATATATATTATCATTTTTATCTTAAATTTCATGTTGTTTTATATTAATTTACGTATATATGAGGATATGTGGGTTTGGTTATCAGATTTGTAAATAGTGATCTTAGATCTGTATTTAAAATTCAAAATGGGTTGGAAAAATATAAAATTTTTATTTTTAATATATGTGTTTAATTCAAACAATGATTTTTAATTATATATATTATTTTAATATTTGTTTAAATTAAATATTGATTTCATGGAAATAATAATGATAATATATATTTAGTTTTTGTTTCTGTTTCTATTAAGCTTGTTTTAATTATTCATCGATCCTTTGTTAACAGCTTTGATCGTCAAATCCATGCCAATCTTGCTTTGCTTTGGAATTCGTGGTTGGATTCGTAACTTCTCTCATTCTCGTTTATCTCTAACCTCGAAAGGTGAGCAATCACTCATGATTAACGTTCTTATATCTATTAAATTTGATTTCAATTGAAACGACAATTGAAACATGTTGCTGTTAGTTATACACATTGCTATATATATTCTATTATCTGCATCTACTCACTTGTGACACCTGACACCATTATTTGTTATTTATATTGATGATATATGTTATATTTTTATCATATCTGTTATCACTCTACAAGTTCCCTGTTGGTATAAAATTCCCTATCGGTTGAAATGATACATACCCGAACGATATATAGAATAGAAGGAAATCGTTATGGGTTGAAATCAAAAACACAAGCGATTTTCATTGAGTTGAATTTGGGATTACAGGTTGAAATGATATATACCTGTATATATTTAAATTGCTGATTGAAATGATAAATATCCTAATCACTTGACCATAGGATAGAAAATTATATACAAACGCCATTGGTCTATACACACACACACACACACACACACATATATATATATATATATTTGAAATGATTTTTTCGATGTTTAAAGATATATATATATATATATGGTTTTACATAAATACTGATTTTTTAATATTATATATAAATATTATTTTATATATAGTTGAATTTTTTATTTTTAAAATTATATGTTTGAAAAGTTTAAAGTTATAAGTTAGTTTTGAAATTTATTGACTTTAAGATTTTACTTTCAATTTTACTATTTTAAAATATATAAAATAAGTTTTAATATAAAATGAATTTATTTATAAGATTTGATTTAATAAAAGGTTATTTATCTAATAAGTAATATGTTTAAGTATTTATTTAAATTTATATTTTAAAATAGATTTATAATGATTTTTATAAGTGAAGGTTGGGAAAATAGATTTGAAATTGATTAAAAATGGTATTTAATTAAGAATTTATTTAATTAAATCGATTTGAAACTTATGGAATTTGAAATTGTTAAAGGATATGATTTTATAACTTGATTTTGGTTTAAGGTGATTTCAATGAGTAATTCAAGTTTAAATAAATTGAAGGAATATTCAGTCATTTGAAATTTGAAAGTTTTATATAAATGATGTTGGATTTATTAAGTAAATATTTCAAAACTAAATAATAGTAAATTGAATTTGATATATATATATATATATATATATGAAATTATCAAATTTAGCCTTGAAAATGTTGGATACTTAAAGCTTTGAAATATATTGAAATTTAAATGGTTCATTTTGTGGCTCAAATCTATTTTTGAAATCGATATAATTTGAAATGGTTTATTGAGAAACTGAATTGAAATTGTGATTTTAGATTTGATTAAATTTGAATTTTGGAATTCGAGTTGATTTGGAATTAATTTGTGAAATTTGGGGAAGCTATTTTATTACACAAATTATTTTAGAATTATATTTAAGACTATTTATATATTTTACTCTATAAATTATTTCAAATAAACTATTTTTAATACAAACTATTTTAATATAAACTATTTTACTTTATGAACTATTTTATTATATATACTATTTTAATATCTAAACCGGTTAAGTGGGAAGTATTATGATTTCAAACTATTATGATTTCTAAAGTATGATTTCCAAAGTATTATGATTTTTAAGTTATGATTTCTAAAGTGTTATGGTTTTAGAAGCATTTCGAAAGTGTTATAACTTTGAAGTGCTATGATTTTTGGAAATGAGATGGAAATGATATCGTATTTGGTTTTGAAATGGAAATGATATCGTATTGGTATGGTTTTTGAAATGGAAATGATATTTTGGTTTTGAAGTATAAACTATTTTGAATTGACCGCGGTATAATAATAACGTTTGGTTGTTAAAGAGACCAGGATCGGTTATTGTCATACTCTCTGCCAATACTGAAAACCATTTTAATAACCGTGTACACGGTGGAGATTCTAGAATGAAGAAGGATGGTGGCGACGTCTTATTGAGGTATATACGTGGACTCGACTCTCGTGAGTTGGCATAAGGTGGCTAAAACATGAGCGATTCTCGGGCCAAGTGAGGTATCTCCTCCGATTGGACACACTCCTTCAATACTATATTATGAATTTGTGATTGATTTGGTAGCCACCCTTGATTTTTGATTTTAGGAGTATGGATCGAGGTGGGCGGTAGCTGCGGCTATGCATTACCACCAGCTCGGATGCGTAATTGGTATATCTACCCTGGCATTGCCTAGTTGTGCCGTGTCACCTACCTTAGCGACACCATTACAAGTTTATTTTGTACCATACCAATGGAGTGTCCTCTGACGACGCCTGGTACGGGGGAGATTACGGTATTGTATAGACTATGGGAATATATAAAATGTGGTAAGGTGGAAATATAAAGCCTTAACGCTATTTTGATAGTTTACTTTACTATAGACAGCGTACATTACTACATAGTAGATAGTTTAACGGATCCTTAGAGGATGGTTATCCCAAACATCCTTTGAGTTACTCGTATTTCAGTTGTTATTTCACTTAAGTTGGATTTATTGATATAAGAATGTTAATCCTGACTCGAGCGTTTTGTGTTTTACATTACGCTCGGGTCAGACTGAGTGGTGCAGCTTTGAGACTCACCTTTGGAGTTAGAGCTTCGCTTGGAGATCCATCTACATCTTTTTAGCTTTCAGTTTTTCAGTTGACTATGGTTATATATTCAGATTTTGTATTTGACTATTGTATTTGAAACTTCTATTGTATCTTATTTAGCCCTGATATATATAGTAACTTCATGAACTACTATTCATTTTGATTCCGCTGCATACTATAGTATTACCCTGTGTCTATGATTTTGTGATTTATTACTGTGTGTGCTGAGTTTTGCCAAATTTAAATTGGCAATCTGATATTTTGAGCAATTCAAGTACGACATGTGTGGATGCGAATAGTTGAAAATACCAGGTTGTTACAGTTGGTATCAAAGCTTTGGTTTTAGGCAAAACTTAGCATATAGAGTAAATTTAATTACTGAATCACTTTCATTCGAGCTTATATCTCTTCCTCTTTGATTCGGTTTCCTTCGACTTTTGGAACTCTCCCATTGGTTCTAAAATCCATTCTTATCTCTCCCTATTCATATTTTCTTGACTTTGGAGTATCCCATTGCTCCACTGTATGACTTGTAAAGGGGTGAAACTCCTCCACAATAGGCATTGATTCACTGGAGATTTCTGTATCCTCGGTTGAGATGCTACTATCTCTACATATGCCAAAATTCTATTCTCTTGTGGTTGAATGTTGATTTGCATCAGAATTCTGTATTATCGACCCTATTCTTAAAGTCACAGTTGACCCGGTTAAGGTCGCCAATGAAAGAGGCTATGCGGCAGGATCGTGTAATATGGAATAATGAAATAGTCTAGGTATATAAAGTAGGTAAATGCAAGAAGACACCAGGATTTTATACTGGTTCAGACCTCTCGTCCTACGTCCAGTCCCTAAGCTTCACTTAGGAATTTCACTAACTAACACCCTCACTTCACTCGGAGGAATAAGTTTACAACTTACCCGAACAACCGAACGGGATTTCTTGCCTCAACTACCGAAGAGGACTTCAACTCAATTACTAAAATACAATATGTTTGCGCCAAAATTGGTCACAAACCCCGATGAATGTGAAAGCACCAGTGTTGGAATATAAATCAACAATATCCAAACACAAATCACAGATCTAAGTAGCAAAGTAATAAATGGTGACAAGAACACACGATTTATAGTGGTTCGGCTATCTCCGGCCTACGTCCACTTCAAAGGTTTTTCCTTTTATTGATGTTCTTCGCTGATTACAATCGATTACAGCGGATTACAATGAATTATAGTTCTGAAATTCAAATACAACGGTGGTTGTTGAGTGCAAAGTAGAGCCTTGGTGGAGTCTTGATGCTTCAGAGTCTTAATCTTGCCAAAGAGAATCCGGTCCTTTTTCTGAATGACCTGGGAGTCTATTTATAGGCGTAGACTGTTGCTCTCTTGCTGAAAACTCGGGAGACCTCTTCTGGCACGTGAGGGGGGCCCACACGTACGGTCTCGGGAAGTTTGGGCCCACTTTGGCATCGGTTCGAACTCCATTCGAACCGATCAAGAATTCATCCAATCGAGGTGAAATTTGGCGTGGACATTCGTCAACATGTATGGAAGCATCTGTGAAAATTTCATGGCATTTGGATCAGCAGGTTGGGAGATATGGTGGATTCGAATTTGAGTTTATGGGATAGCTGTTTGGTTCGAACCCATGTGTTCGAACCGATGGCTTCGAACCCTTCATAGCACGCGACTTCGTGGTGACGTGGAGCGCCTTCTTCGGTTCGATCCAAGCTTTGCGCCGAGTTGAACGAGTCGAGTCCGAGTTCTTTGCCGTGTTTACTGGGTGGCTTCGTGCACTGGGTTCGAAGGTCGTCTTCGAACCGTTGGAAGGGTGTCCGTTCGAATCGATCCAAATGTGTCACCTTGGATCGATTCGAAGTTGACTCATCATGTTGGGTTCGAAGACAGCATGGGGCGAGGCGGCTTGGATGGTTTCGAAGTAAGGCTCACTTCACGGTTTCGAAGTCAGGTCGTGGATGGATTAGGAGTGGAGTCGAGGCCGATGGATTCGAACGCCACTTCTTCGCATGGATTCGAACTAGTTGGATTCGAACACGATGGGTTCGAAACAGATGGTTTCGAACATAATGGGTTCGAACATAATGGGTTAGAAGTAGAGTCGAACCGATGGATGCGAACTCCATCGATTCGAACTTTGGTACACGGGTATGGATTCGAGGCGCGGCCTCACTTCTTGGTTTCGAACCAGATCGGTTCGAACATAGGTAGGGTGATGGTTTCGAACAGAGCAATGTCCATCTTTCTCAACTTGAATCCATCATAACTTGAGTATACGACCTCGGATTGACCTGAAATTTGAGATGCAGACTTCTATGATCTTTCTTGTCGTGTCCTATCAATTGTGGCCCATTCCGGACTCGGACAAAATTCATCGATATCCATGGTTATCCTGCAATGCATGGCTGATATTCATGAATAGCAATTATTGATTTCCAGTAAATTTTGGATATCTCAACTTTGCCAAAAGTTGGGATAACATTTTGCCCCCCAAAACATGCCTTTTTATAAAAGGTATGTTTTGAACGGTCTTATATCAAGTGCAATAAATTCATGTTCCACTCATATCTGTGGCACTATCAATCAAGTTTGTGGCTGTTCGAAGCCAAATCAATGTTCGTTCTTCCCGTAGGAGTTGAGAATGAAGTTTTGTAGTCTCTCTGGATTATTATTGGCTACTCTGAACCCTTACTAAGTCCATTCTAGACTTAGTGATTGAATAGAAAGATCCTATTGCTCTCTGGCGTTGCCTTCTATCCCTTGCACTCCGGTCCCAGTTAGGACGTATAGCGATATCATGGTCGTTCGGGACCGATCATAGCCTCTCCGGGCTCTTGCTGGATCCCATCCTGTCACTCTCCGGTGAAGGGGAAACAGCGCTTAAGTGAGTTGATCCTGTCGCTCTCTGGCGAAGCAACTCACTTCTTGCACTCCGAACCCCGTCTCTCCGGGTAGGGTCATAAAGCGATCATGTTTATATTGAAATTTAATGTTCACCCTTTGACACTCCGGTCAAAAGGTTTATTGCAAGAAGTTCTAATTTATTTATTAAAATTCAAGTTCCAGATGTTCAATCTCAAACATCAGAGAAAAACTAAAGATTGCCTCTCCGGGCGTAGCGGTTTATCTCCATCTCAGAGCATGCCTAGGGATTTCTCCGGTTCCCGTACATGTGTAAGTGGAGTGACCGTTTATTCTGAAAACAAATCTAAATAAAACTATTTGACCAACGTCCAAACCCTGGACTTGGCCCTTGCCATCTTTAATCAGTCGATGACGAGTCGTGATCCCGATCCAGGATCGTTCCTGTTAGGTGGAGGCGGTAGTCGTTCAGGTCTTGCTGCCATTGTCCGTTCTCTGACAAATTGTGGCAGTCTACCACCCCTAGCATGTTCTTCCACCTCATCCTTTAGGTGGCGGCATTCATCTGTAGTGTGCCCATCCAGCTCATGGAATAGGCAGTATTTTCCAGTCCTGCGCTCCCGCTCGGTGGGATCCCTTATAGGTGGCTTTCGATAGGGGAGTTGCCCCCTGGTTTCAGTGTAGATTCTTTCTAGGCCTGCAGTCAGATCGGTGTACTGCCTGAATCTTGGTTCTCGGGATTTCTTCCGTTTATCAGGACCATCGTGTCTGTCATCCTGTTTCCTCTTTCCCTTGTCCGCTCCGGACTGTTCTCTGGAGGTTCCTATGCTTTGTGTGGTATTTACTTCACGACTCTCGGCTCGTGATTCTTCTAACCGAATGAATTTTTCAGCTTTATGAAAGAATTCCCCAAGATCTTGCGGTGGATCTTTAGTTAGAGAATCTTTGAACTTGGTGCCTTCCGCGACTCCTGCCACCGCCGCCATTAAAATCATTGATGGATCCGGGCGATCCACAGAAGTCACTGTCACGTTGAATCTGAGTAGAAAATCTTTTATGGACTCTCCGGTCCTTTGCTTGATTGTTGCTAAAGTCATCACACTCTTGGGTCGCGTCACATGGACCCTGAACTGTCTCATGAAGCAATCAACGAGCTCGCTCCATGTTCCGATTGATCCAGTCTCCATTTGCCTGAACCATAGTGAAGCTAAATCTGTCAAATATAGAGGGAAGCATCGTGCCATCACTTCCTCGGATGCCCCCAGTACTTCCATGTGCCTGATATATCTTGTGATGTGCATGGTCGGGTCTGATCTTCCGTCATAGGGATCTAGCGCTGGTAATTTGAACTTTGGAGGGTTCCTTGCGTTTCGGATGTTTGGAGTGAATGGACTCCGACTAACTTCTTCTAGGCCTCCGCTAGGCAATCCTCCTCTCATGATTCGTCGCATTAGGCCTATCATTCTCTCATCTCCGTCTAGGGGTTGGCCCCTTGTCAGATTCCTGTCCTGCCCCCCGAGCCTTGAAGGGAATTCTGGTACGTATTCTTCGGGTGGCTCGTTAACATATGCATTGGCTCCAGCTTGTTGAGCTCCGTCTGTTGGTCTCCCAGTGTCGGACCCTGAGGGTCTGCCCCCAAGGCCTTGTTGACCACCTTCAGCTCCTGTATTCTGGTCTTGAACCTGACCTTCATTTGCTTCTGCAATCCTGATTCCTTGTCCCATACTCGTAGCTGTTGTAGTTGGTCCAAGGTTTTGCATGTTTGCTGTCCTCATTTGCTCGAGGAAGTTTTGCAGCATCTCCTGTTGACTCTTCATTATGCTTTCGCGCAATGAATTAGCCATGGCCTCCATCTCGTCCCTGGTGATGTAGACGGAAGCTTGTCCTTCTCCTGATCCTGAGGATGCCTCTTGGCTTCCTCCCTGTTGGCTCCTATCAATTCTTTGTCTCGTTTGTCGAGTCATTGTTTCCGGATTGGAGTTCTTCAAACTTTTGAATCTGAATTCCGAATCTAATGTAGCGGGTGCTAGTTCTTCTCAGTGAAAGCACCAAAGTGTTTGCGCCAAAATTGGTCACAAACCCCGATGAATGTGAAAGCACCAGTGTTGGAATATAAATCAACAATATCCAAACACAAATCACAGATCTAAGTAGCAAAGTAATAAATGGTGACAAGAACACACGATTTATAGTGGTTCGGCTATCTCCGGCCTACGTCCACTTCAAAGGTTTTTCCTTTTATTGATGTTCTTCGCTGATTACAATCGATTACAGCGGATTACAATGAATTATAGTTCTGAAATTCAAATACAACGGTGGTTGTTGAGTGCAAAGTAGAGCCTTGGTGGAGTCTTGATGCTTCAGAGTCTTAATCTTGCCAAAGAGAATCCGGTCCTTTTTCTGAATGACCTGGGAGTCTATTTATAGGCGTAGACTGTTGCTCTCTTGCTGAAAACTCGGGAGACCTCTTCTGGCACGTGAGGGGGGCCCATACGAACGGTCTCGGGAAGTTTGGGCCCATTTTGGCATCGGTTCGAACTCCATTCGAACCGATCAAGAATTCATCCAATCGAGGTGAAATTTGGCGTGGACATTCGTCAACATGTATGGAAGCATCTGTGAAAATTTCATGGCATTTGGATCAGCAGGTTGGGAGATATGGTGGATTCGAATTTGAGTTTATGGGATAGCTGTTTGGTTCGAACCCATGTGTTCGAACCGATGGCTTCGAACCCTTCATAGCACGCGACTTCGTGGTGACGTGGAGCGCCTTCTTCGGTTCGATCCAAGCTTTGCGCCGAGTTGAACGAGTCGAGTCCGAGTTCTTTGCCGTGTTTACTGGGTGGCTTCGTGCACTGGGTTCGAAGGTCGTCTTCGAACCGTTGGAAGGGTGTCCGTTCGAATCGATCCAAATGCGTCACCTTGGATCGATTTGAAGTTGACTCATCATGTTGGGTTCGAAGACAGCATGAGGCGAGGCGGCTTGGATGGTTTCGAAGTAAGGCTCACTTCATGGTTTCAAAGTCAGGTCGTGGATGGATTCGGAGTGGAGTCGAGGCCGATGGATTCGAACGCCACTTCTTCGCATGGATTCGAACTAGTTGGATTCGAACACGATGGGTTCGAAACAGATGGTTTCGAATATGATGGGTTCGAACATAATGGGTTCGAAGTAGAGTCAAACCGATGGATGCGAACTCCATCGATTCGAACTTTGGTACATGGGTATGGATTCGAGGCGCGGCCTCACTTCTTGGTTTCGAACCAGATCGGTTCGAACATAGGTAGGGTGATGGTTTCGAACAGAGCAATGTCCATCTTTCTCAACTTGAATCCATCATAACTTGAGTATACGACCTCGGATTGACCTGAAATTTGAGATGCAGACTTCTATGATCTTTCTTGTCATGTCCTATCAATTGTGGCCCGTTCCGGACTCGGACAAAATTCATCGATATCCATGGTTATCCTGCAATGCATGGCTGATATTCATGAATAGCAATTATTGATTTCCAGTAAATTTTGGATATCTCAACTTTGCCAAAAGTTGGGATAACACAATATTCGACTTGTTGTGTTCTTGTCAACACTAATGAGTCTAATGTAGTACCATATTCCTATAATCTTATCCTCAAGAATATGCAATGTGTTTGTGAAGATTTAGGAATGTGAATTGCTATGAATCAAAAGAATGTTATAAACAAAAACAGTGATTCAAGCAATAGATTGGTGATTGCTTTGAGAATATCTAGAGAATATGAACAAGAGAATAGTAAGATTAAAGCAAGAGAATTCGGTTAATTAAATGATGTTAGAATCATGTATATATACTTGTAGAAGAGATGCATATGTTGTCAAAGGTTGCAAACAAGAGATGCTTCCATTTCCATTGATGAAAGATTACAAATCTTTGGAGGAAGAAGGTGTCTTTTCAGAGAAAATTTGCAGGTTCAAATTCAGTCGACTGAGCAGGGAATTCAGTCAACTGAAAATATGAAGTAAAATTTTCGGGACCAAATTCTGTCGACTGTGCAGGAAATTCAGTCGACTGAAACTGTGCACAAATATGTTAAACTGCACAGATTCAGTCGACTGACTCAGGTTATTCAGTCGACTGAATTCTGTTGTTAAACAAAAATAGCAGTAGCTCATTTGGTTAGAGTACATGCCTTCCAAACTAGTGACCCGGGTTCGAGCCCCGCTCCATGCATTTTTTGAAAACTTGATTTTGATTAAAATATGCAAGCAAGTTTATTTGAATGTGAATGATGATTCTTGAGGAAAGATTTTAACAAAGCACTAAACTAGACTCTACATACATATTTGATGACTCTTGTTAAAATATATAACTATACAAACCATATATTGAGCCGATGAGTCTGGATGTTATCGTAGACGTAGATTCGTGAACTGTTGTGTATTGTCAGCAATCAAAACCTATGATCCAACATTCTCTCCCTTTTTGATGATGACAACTTCATTTGCTACGAACGAATTTAACGAATTTTTGACAAGCTTTATTGATCTTATCTCCCTTACTGAATATATTCCTGTAATTATGCTTTAGATTTCTCCCCCTGAATCTATGCTATATATTTCTATAAATAATTAATCTTTTCTCCCCCTTAATCCGTGCTTGCATGGTTTATTCCTGCAAATAGTGTTAGAGCAATATCTTTCTCCCCCTTTGTCATCGACAAAAAGGAGAGTTTATATGATGATATAAAATATATTTTACATAAGTGTTAACATAGAGCAATATAAAACAAAATAACTACTACTTATAATGTAAGGTATCAAAAAAAATTTAACATTTAAAGCATGCGATATCCAAGGTTCTTATAATTTCCTAATTGTTAGGAAACCATACCCATTTGGGTGTGGTTGAACCTTTATAAATATAATTTTCATTATTAACTACCATATCAAAATAATCATCAATGTATTTTTCTCTATTTTTCCAATTAACAGGAACCCAAATACTTAGATAATTTTTATTCATATTTCCTGTTAATGATTTTGTACTTCTAAAGAAATTACCAACATTATAGGTCATAGTAGTATTTGAATTTCTATAAAAATTGGATTTAGGCTTTACTCAAAATTTAGTACTAGCACTATCATTTTTACTCTACATGAAAGCATATCTAGTGCTATTTCTACGATCAGTTTTATTATATCCTAAACCACTTTTATCATTGTGAGCTTTTGAATTCTTAACATAACCTAATCCATGTTTACTTGAAGAGAATTGAGAATTTTCTAAAATCTTAGACAAATTTTCTATTCCTTTGTTAAAGTTAGAAACATTTTTAGTGATGTCATCTAATCTAGCTTGAAGACTATTATTTTCCAACTCAACTTGTCTAATCTTAGTTTTTAACTCATGATTTTCAAAAACAATTATATCATTCTTTATTTTTTGAGTTTCAATTTCTTGACTTAAGAGTGATAATTGAGTATCCGAATTTGAATGAGATTCTTGAACTTTTTCAAGTTCTTCTTCTAAGATTTTCTTTTCATCTTTTAACATATCCCTTTCAAATTCAGCTTTGTTTTGATTTTCATGAGTTTCTTTGAGTTTCTTTTTAAGAGTTTTTATTGTGCTTAAAAGTTCAGTGTTTACTTCAATTAAATCCTCGAAAGTTAAATTATTTACCTCAGATTCTTGAGCCATGAAGCATACATTTGCCTGTTCATTGTCGCTATCACTATAATTTTCGGATGAAGATGAATCTGAATCGTCCCATGTTACAGAAAATGCCTTCTTTTTGAATTTATCCTTCTTGTTTTTGTTGTTGAAGTTTTCTGATTTTCCTTCATTTGTTCTTGACAATCTTTTTTGCATATGTCCTTTCTTATGACAATTGAAGCATTCTATATTTGAGGATGAAGGTTTGTTCAAGAAATTCTTTTTCAATCCGTTTTTGTTTCCTTTTCTATACTTTAAGAATTTCTTGAAATTCTTGGCTATAAATGCTAGATCCTCATCTTCAGACTCTGATTCTTCCTCTTCCGCATGAAAATCAACATTCTTTCTTTCTTGAGCTTGATCCTTTTTAGCTTGCATATTTACTTCATACGACATAAGATTTCCAATCAGTTCTTCTGGTTTCATTGTAGATAGATCATTTGCTTCCTCGATTGCTAGTACTTTTCTCTCCCATTCATCAGTGAGTGAATTTAGAACTTTAGACACAATGTCAAAGTCCGTGTATCTTTCTCCTAGTCCGTTTAGAGCATGATGAATGTCTTGAAATCTTGAGTACATGTCATTGATGGATTCATTTTGTCGCATTCTAAAGTTTTGGAATTGATTCTTCAGCATGGATATCTTTGTTTGTTTAACTTTGTTTGTGCCTTCATGTATGACTTTGAGTGTTTCCCATATCTGATATGCAGTAGTACATATGCTAACACGGTTGAATTCATTTCTATCCAGGGCACAAAATAGCATATTCATAGCTTTGGCATTTGCACTAGCTTCATTCTTTTAAATTTGTGTCCATGTAGGATAATCTGTTGTGGGCACAACGAACTCTGCTTGAGTAGCATTCCAAGCGTCGAAACTTGTTGCTAGCATATAAATCCTCATCCTAGTAGCCCAGTAGTTGTAGTTTAGTCCATTGAATAGGGGGGGTCTTTGGGTAGATTGTCCTTCCGCAAATGTGGAACTATAGGCAGATGTTGTGCTTGTACTTGCGTTATTTTCCATATTATCAATATGTCTAATAATGGTGTTATGGTTATAGGACAACCTCGCTCTAATACCAATTGAAAGAGGCTATGCGGCAGGATCATGTTATAGGGAATAATGAAATAGTCTAGGTATATAAAGTAGGTAAATGCAAGAAGACACCAGGATTTTATACTGGTTCAGACCTCTCGTCCTACGTCCAGTCCCTAAGCTTCACTTAGGAATTTCACTAACTAATACCCTCACTTCACCCGGAGGAATAGGTTTACAACTTACCCGAACAACCGAACGGGATTTCTTGCCTCAACTACCGAAGAGGACTTCAACTCAATTACTAAAATACAATATTCGACTTGTTGTGTTCTTTTCAACACTAATGAGTCTAATGTAGTACAATATTCCTATAATCTTATCCTCGAGAATATGCAATGTGTTTGTGAAGATTTAGGAATGTGAATTGCTATGAATCAAAAGAATGTTATAAACAAAAACAATGATTCAAGCAATAGATTGGTGATTGCTTTGAGAATATCTAGAGAATATGAACAAGAGAATAGTAAGATTAAAGCAAGAGAATTCAGTTAATTAAATGATGTTAGAATCATGTATATATACTTGTAGAAGAGATGCATATGTTGTCAAAGGTTGCAAACAAGAGATGCTTCCATTTCCATTGATGAAAGGTTGCAACTCTTGGGAGGAAGAAGGTGTCTTTTCAGAGAAAATTCGCAGGTTCAAATTTAGTCGACTGAGCAGGGAATTCAGTCAACTGAAAATATGAAGTAAAATTTTCGGGACCAAATTCAGTCGACTGTGCAGGAAATTCAGTCGACTGGAACTGTGCACAAATATGTTAAAATGCACAAATTCAGTCGACTGACTCAGGTTATTCAGTCGACTGAATTCTGTTGTTAAACAAAAACAGTAGTAGCTCATTTGGTTAGAGTACATGCCTTCCAAACTAGTGACTCGGGTTCAAGCCCCGCTCCATGCATTTTTTGAAAACTTGATTTTGATTAAAATATGCAAGCAAGTTTATTTGAATGTGAATGATGATTCTTGAGGAAAGATTTTAACAAAGCACTAAACTAGACTCTATATACATATTTGATGACTCTTGTTAAAATATATAACTATACAAACCATATATTGAGCCGATGAGTCTGGATGTTATCGTAGTCGTAGATTCGTGAACTGTTGTGTATTGTCAGCAATCAAAACCTATGATCCAACAGCCCACGATTTATATAAGTGTATCCATCTTTCTCTTTTGTAATTTAATCATCTTATCTTCAATTTGATCCTATCCACGAATTAGAATTCTTTTTGATTAAAGTTCCTCTAATTTGTATCACTACCATTGTTCTACAATCTATTCTGTATAATCAAATGAGGAAGTGTATTTGTATTAATATTAAATTGTTTTATATATTTTGTTGTTTGAGTTGTTAATGTTGATTTGGGGTTTCGATCGATTCATCTGATCAACGCTATCAATAGAAATTCTAGAACACTTGAACAGAGCAAGCTGACATAATTGTTTTCAAAATTTAATTATTTTTTATGATTAAATTACATATGCAAGTATAAATTTTTCTAAAATTTAATTGTTAAACGAATCGGCTATTTGAAATGATAATATTTGATTTTCATTTATTACTGTGAAAATCATTGACTATTGTCACATTATAAATAAATTAAAAAATAAATAAATACGGTTTATAATTTTATTTATAATTTGCAATGAATTTAAATTGAGAATTTGAGAATTTAATTTCTGACGATTTCAAACTTTAGTTTTAAAGTTTAAAAATGTATATTATTTAAAATAATTTCGAATATAAATCATTTCCAAAGAATTTTAAATGTTTAAATCAGTGCTCTCCATATAAGTGGAGAGACCATTATGTAGCTTTGCCACACGTTTGTTTTGAAAAATAAATTGTTTTTAATTTCTGAAGTATGACTTGATTTATAATATATATACATATATATACATATATATATATATATATTATATAGGTATATGATTATAGATTAGAATTGATATATATAGTATATATATTTATCTCTAAATGGTTTGCAGTGTATCGGATATTTAATTCTTAAATTTATGTTAAAGGATGATTTTAATTATAACAAAATCCAAAATTTTTGAAAAAAAATTAAACTTGAAATAATTAAATTAGAAAAGTTTTACTTGTATAATACTCAATTACATTCCAATACTACTTACCTAAATTATTCAGAAGTTGAATATGTAATTGGATAATATACAATATAAAATGATTTTATAAATAAAATTTGAGTGGTTGTAATAAATGTTATACATTTAAATTTTTATTATAAAGTGTTAACAGAGATAAATAAAATAATAAGTTGACTGAATAGTCAATGAGACAAGTTGAATAAAATTCTGATTAAAGAAACCTTTTTGTATCAAATATTTATAAATTCAAATTTAATCAACTTAATGAAGTACCTTGAATTTAAAATCAATTGTTGGATAGTAATTAATTAAAATTGAAATTTATATGGTTTAAACTAATTTTTCTATTTTTCTTTCCAATCTATTTTCCTTTCTCGTTGTTTCTATTCTCATATATCCTTCCTTTTTGGGGATGAAAAGTTTTGAGTAGAGGAGAGTGTAACGACCCGTAAATTTTAGTAGTCTTATTTATTTAGTTAATAGAAATTCTGAGAAATTTTAGATAATAATATTTAAAATTTAATATTTAATATTTGAAACACGTCTATTTAAACATAGCAAATGGTAAATTTTCATCTGAAAATATGGAAGTTTATTTACTTGTGTAATTCTATTTCAATTTAAATCGGTTAAATATTGATGATAATAAAATATTTTCCAAACATAAATATTTTTATATAATAAATTTGTAAACCATATTCTGAGTGAGACATCATATTTCGTTTCTCCAAATTTGTACTGCTATTGCTTCGTTTATCTTATTTTCGATAAATTAGCAGCACTTTCGGTACCGATTATCGACTTTGATAGGATGATCATACCACCGATATCTGTGTACCGTTTTGATCGTCTCGTCGTGCTGATCGTTGCGGTATATTCACTTCTGTGTTTCGGTGTCCGTATGCGGTGGAACCCGCCTAACGGATAACCGTACTGATCCCCATTTTGAACCTTTTGTATTCCTTTGTCCTTTCGTGTCTTTTATATGATAGCCGTCAGCCATCAGCAATTAATACTCTTTGAATTCATCAAAGTGACCGTTGCTTTTCTTAGGGTTGATTATTATCTGCTGGTTCACTTTCTTTCTCTAGCATTTTATATTGTTTATCTTCTTTTAAGCTAATAAATATATGTAACATCATATATGATGCATTTGGCTCATCACTCCTTCTTTTCAATTCCTCTCCCTTCCACCTTCACTTGACCTAGACCTCACTTCCATCGCCGCCCCACTCGAACTTGCTCCCTTACCCCACAGTTTTTCTCGACTTCAACCTCCACCCATCCACTTTAGCTGAGCGTCCACCCTCACCGAAGCCACATGCCTGCAACCTGACACCACAACCAAGCATCTCCACAATCCTATATCGCTAAGCAACCGACTCATTTTCCCAAGCCTGAGTCACTTATGTCTTGCCTCTTTTCCTATGCATACAGAATCTCTTGTCTTCTTATCCTCTGCCGCCTCTTTTTTTATAAAAGGTATTTGTATGATAGATTTATATAAAATTTTCATATATGTCTGTTTTCATTCATATATATATATATATATGGATATAATGAATCTTTTATCTTGTTTTCGAAAGATGAGAAGGTGTCATATATATTTCAATAGTTAGTTCGTATATATAGGTATGGAGGTATAAGTTTCTAATAGTATTTTTTATTTTCAAGTTGTATAAATTTTATTAGTATTATATATGATCTGATTGTATATCATATTTTTATTATTTTATTTATATTAAACTGTATTAGTGGTTTTTTTTGCACGGTAACTTGATACATATATATATTTATGTTTCTTTAGGTTGCTGTGTATAAGTGTTATATATATATATATATATCTTATTTATGAAAGAAGTATTATTATATATTTTCGACAGAGTATATACTTATACAAAATATGTTTGTTAACATCTTGGAATGTTATTTTTATAAAATATGTTATGTTGTATTAAAAATAGATTTTTGTAAAAAAAATATGTCAATTTTCTAATATAAGATACTAGTCATATATGGAGTTTAACAGTGTGTATATGTTAGTATAAATGACATTTTGTGTATATGTAAAGTTTACATAAGTTTTTGATCTGTTATTCTTCAATATGTCAGTTTATATAAAGGTACAAATGCTAGTTTATATATTGATGATAGGTGTTTAAACATATACACACACACATACATACATATATATGTGTGTGTGTGTGTGTGTGTGTGTAGTTTTTATAATTTAGTTATATAATAATATATTCGGTTTTATATATTATATGATGTATTATAAGTTATATATATTATCATTTTTATCTTAAATTTCATGTGGTTATATATTAGTTTATATATATAAGGATATGTGGGTTTGGTCTTAAGATTTGTAAATCGTGATCTTAGATCTATGTATTTAAGATTAAAAATGGGTTGGAAATATATAAAGATTATATTTTAATATATGTGTTTAATTCAAACAATGATTTTTAATTATATATATATATATATTATTTTAATATTTATTTAAATTAAATATTGATTTCATGGAAATATAATATATATATAACTTATGTCATACTTTCTCATACTTTCTGCCAATACCGAAAAGTTTAAAATATGTCATATAATTTTAAAAATAAAAATAACATTTATATAGATGTTATTTTATATATACTTAACAACCAAAAGCATATAAATTTATTTTTAAAATTATATAAATGTCATATTTTATATATACTTTCTGCCAATACCGAAAACCACTTTAACAACCGTGTACGCGGTGGAGATTCCATAATGAAGAAGGATTGTGACGACGTCCTATTGAGGTATATACGTGGACCCGACTACCGTGAGTTGACATAAGGTTGCTAAAACAGGAGCGATTCTCGAATCAATGAGGTCGCTCCTCCGATCGGACACACTCCTTCGATACTATATTCTGACTTTGTGATTGATTTGGTGGCCATCATTAATTTTTGATTTTGGGAGAGGTGGTAGTTGCGGCTATGCGTTAGCACCAGCCCGGATGCGTAATTGGTATATCTACCTTAGTATTGCCTAATTGTGCCATGTCACCTACCTTACCGAGACCACTACTAGTTTGTTTTGTACCATACCTATGGAGTGCCTTCTGATGAGGCCCGGTACAGGGGAGATTACGGTACTATATAGACTATAGGAATATGTAAAATGTGTTAAGATGGAAAATGTAAAGCCTTGACTCTATTTTAATAGTTCAATTTACAGTAGACATTATTATAATAGAGTATATTACTACATAGTAGATAGTTTAACAGATCCTTAGAGGATGGTTATTCTAAACATCCTTTGAGTACTTGTATTTCAGTTGTTATTTCACTTGAGTTGGATTTATTGATATAAGAATGTTAATCCTAACTCTAGTGTTTTGTGTTTTACTTTACGCTTGGGTCAGACTGAGTGGTATAACTTTTGAGACTCACCTTTGGAGTTGGAGCTTTGCTTGGAGATCCATCTGCATCTTTCAGCTTTTAGTTATTCAGTTGACTCCAGTTATATATTCAGATTTTGTATTTAACTATTGTATTTGAAACTTTTATTGTATCTTATTTAACTCTAATGTATATATTGTAGCTTCATGAACTACTATTCATTTTGTTTAAGCTGCATATTGTCGTTTACTCTGTGTCTGTGATTTTATGATATATTTATTTACTGTACATGCTGAATTTTGCCAAATTTAAATTAACAGTCTGATATTTTGAGCAATTCAAGTCCGACATGTGTGGATGCAAATGGTTGAAAATACCAGGCTGTTACAGAAGGCGTGTTTTGAATTGCCATAAATCCAATGTTCAAAGCTTGTTGATGACCTGTGAACAAATCATTGAATTTGCAAGATTGTTGGTACGACCGTTCGAGATCGTTAATTAAACTTATAGCCATCCTAGGCTGATGATGATCGTGCGGGATCAAGTGTTTATTCGAGGCGAAATGTGATCATTCGTAATCGTGTGTCATTCGAGGAGAAATGTGATCGTTCGAGATTGAGTACCATTAGGGGCGAAAAGTTATCGTTCGAGAGCATGTCGTTTGGGTTGAAAAGTGAACGTTCGAGGTCGAGTGTCATCCAGGGCGAAATGTGATCATTCGAGATCGGGTGTCGTTAGAGGCGGAATGTGATCGTTCAAGATAATATGTTGATCGAGGATGAATATGATCGTCTGAGAATGTATACCATCCAGGGTGAAATGTGACCATTTAAGATCATATGCCATTTGAGCGAAATGTGATCGTTTGAGATCATATGTCATTCGAGGCGAAATGTGATCGTTTGAGATCGGGCGCCATTTGAGGCAAAATATAAGGGCCCAGTTGGGACTTGGAATCAATGTCGGATTTCACATTCGAGTAAGTCTTATAATCAAAATATTCAACTAACAAAATCAAGTTCTAGTACCAAAAAGAAAAAAAGAAGCAAAAACTAGAACACCAAAGTGCGCGCATCTCCAGGTATGGCAGTTCATTGTCATCTCAGAGCATGCCTAAGGACCGTTCGCAATCCCATACATGTGTAAGTGACTTAACAATTTTATTGCAGAGTTTATTACTTAATCTTTTCCATTCCGATCAGTTGATAAAAAAGTTAACGCCTCGATCCAAGGCAGTTTTCGTTCGTTATGGATGGTGGTCGCTCTTGCTCCATTGTCTTTGCCCGTGTTCTTACGTATTGCAATAACCTACCGTTTTGGATATGTCCCTCAATCCCATCCTTCAAGTGCCTGTAGTCATTTGTACTATGCCTAGTCAGCTCATGGAATGGATAATATATTTCTTATTCTTTTCATTTTTGGTAGGTTCCCTCCCCATTAGCCTTCGATAAGGGATCTACCCTCGGTGTCCAGATATATTTGTTCTAATGTTTCAGTTAATTCCGTGTAAGAGGTGTATCTTGGTTTCCTTCGTGGACGCTTCGATCCACTAATGACATCTTCTGCTTTTCATTTGCCTTTATCATTCTTATTTACACCTCCTGGTGATCATTCACATTGCACAGCATTCGCCTTCGGTTTTTTTGCTCGTGCGTCTTCCTGCCGCAAAAATGATTCTACTTCGTGATAAAACTCCCCAAGGACCATAGGCGGATCCCATGCCAACTAATCCTTGAACTCCATGCCATCAGCAATTCTAGATATAGCTACCATCAAAACCATGTATGGATCCGGACGATCCACTGATGCCGTCGCGGCGTTAAACCATGTTAAAAAGCTCCTCAGGGACTCTCTAGACCTCTGTTTCAGTGTTGCTAAACTCATCACATTCTTAAATCTCGAGATGTGAACCCTAAACTGCCTCATAAACCCATCAATCAATTTCGTCCACGAGCTGATAGAGCCGCTTTCCAACTGTCTGAACCATGGTGCAGCTATAACCTCAAATACAAAGGAAAGCACTGTGCCATGAGTTCCTCCAATGCCCCCAGTACTTCCATGTGTCTTGTCAGATGAACAACGAGATCTCTTTTTCCATCATACGTCTCAAGCGTCGGTAGTTTAAATTCTGGTGGATTCCTTACTTGCTTGATATTTGGAGAGAAGGGACTCCTATTGACATCTTCAAGATCCCTATTCACTAATCCTCCACGCATAGCTTGCCTTATCATCTCTACAAACCCACCCCTTTCTGCCACCGGTAGCCTCTTATCATCATGCCTAAGCTGCCTCCCGAGTTGATAAGGGAATTTTGGGACGTAGTCCTCCGGCCGATCATCCAAATTCTGATTGACACCAAGTTCCACAGGATTGCTCGTAAGTCCTCTGGCATCACAATCAACCAAATTCAGGGGCATGCCCCCCAGCTCGTGGGGATCGGCATCGACCCCTCTGGAGGGATCAGTGTCCAGCCCTCTAGGTTGGCGAGGGGTTGCCCCTGGTTGTTCTGCTCCATTCCTTTTCCTATTATTTCCACCTTATGTTCCTAGTTCTGGTTTTCAGTGATTCCTACAACCTCGACTCTTTGGCCCACAACTCTAGTAGCTCCAATTGCTTTAACTCCTTGATTTTGCATTCCTGTCACTCTAACAGTTCCAACCCGTCCAATTGTTGGAGTAGGTTTTGCATTATCTCCTCTTGCTGTTTCAACAACCTCTCATGCATAGCATCCATCATCGTTTCCATATCGTCTCGGGTAATGAAGATTGAAGTTTGATTAGCTCCTAAGGAAGTTTCTTGAATCCCTTCACGAAGGCACATATCTATCTCCTTGTTGATTGCCTAGCCATTGCTTTCTAAATCCAAGTTCTTGAGCTTTCAAATCCAAGATCCTAACTGTCAAATCCCCGAGTGCAAGCTTTCCCAGTGGAAACACCAAAATGTTTATGCCAAAATTGGTCACAAACACCTAAGAACAGGTTTGTGTAGAGAAGTAAATGAAGAAACTAAGTTAAAACAGAGGAATATATCAAAACAATAAGCAAATCAAAACAAAAATCAAGAACAATTAGTTTTATAGCGGTTCAGCTGTCTTCCGCCTACGTCCACTCAAAAGATTTTCCTTTTATTAGATTATACTGTTGATTACAATTGTGAAATTCGAGATTAATAATGGTAGAGATTGCCTAAGTAGAAGAGAAAGAGAAGTAGAATGAAGGTACTTTTTTCGAAGCCCTTCCTGTTATATTTATAGGTGAAGGCAACCTTTGGCCTGACTAACATCTCGAAGCCTGGGCTCCCCTAACCACTTGGGCCCACCATGAGGAAAGCTTATCCCAACATACTATGCCAACCGTAATCATCATACCGATCGAACCATATTGTGCCGACTCGATGGTCTTCATATCCTATGCCGACCTGTCTTGGCATGCCGACCCCATTATCTCCATGTCCTATGCCGACCCTATCACCACATACTATGCTGATTTGACCAATACCATACACCATGCCGACCCAATCCACTCCATTTACTATGCCGACCTGGGCCATTCCACTTGCTATGCCGACTTGAACCATGCCACTTGATATGCCGACCTGAGTCATTCCACTTGCTATGCCGACCCAAGTCATTCCACTTGCTATGTCGACCTGAGTCATTCCACTTGTTATGCCGACCCGAGCCATGCCATACACTATGCCGACCTAAGTCATTTCATATACTTTGTCGATCCAACCTCTACTATACATTGTAACGACCTGAATCATTTCATGTACTTTGCCGATCCAACCACTACTATATATTATGCCGACCCGATCTCTACTATGTTGATCCCTCTTTTGCCACGAAGGTTTGCCGATCCCTTTCATGCCGTGGAGATATTCCGGTCCCTCATGTTATGTCGATCACTTGGATTTCAAGCTAACATCCATATTTCAAGCGCCCTACATCATTTACCTACCAACTCCATCCAACTCTGGCTTTGTATAACCATTTCTACCTTACTTTCGGATCTTACAAACCATCAATTTTCACTCATCGTGCTTGGTAATCATGAAGACCATTGGGTTAAATCCGCCTGTATAATGCCTTGATAAAAGGTGGGTTAACAATGGTCAACCCTGTGAAGCTAAGTTCAACCAACAATGTTCGACCTAGTGTAGTCTTGGGTCAACCGTTGCAATTGAGCATTGCCAATTTGAACCTTGATCTAAGGCCCAAATTTAATGGATAAAAATTATATAATTTAATTGATAATTTTGTATTTAGTGAACTAATATGTTGAGTTAAATTGGGCTAAGTCACGCACATAAGGAAATAGGGAAATTTGGTTCCCTATTAAGATGGTTAGGGCAATGTATTTTGGTATTAGATTAGAGCGATGTCTCACACATTATTGGTATTAGATTAGGGCAATATATTTCAAATTATTGATATTTTGGCGATGCATTTCACAATAGGCTCAGTAGTGTTACAATCGGGTGGGCGCAGCATTAGCGAGAACACTATTTAGGAGCTCGATACTAATGGAAGATCCAGGTACTGCATGGTTCTTGCGCATGGTTTTGGGATGTGATACCGGTGGACGCGGCGTAGTACAATAAGTCACTATATTTATCGAGTATAGGAAGTTTAGGCTCGGCACTAATAGGAGTTCATATATGGTGGATCTCGGCTATACAATAAGAGGCATTTTTCCATATGATATGGGATGTGAACATAGGAGCATACGATGAGTGACTATGCGAGTTCGCATTACGATGTTCTCCTTCACTGGGCATAGTATGATGGAAATTGTGATGGAAGAGTAGTTACCGATTTGGTCGATCATTGGTATGAGGTTCGATAGTTTTGACCCATTGTGTTAGCTAAGAATCCCTAGTAATGAACCTTAGGAACCTTCTTGGACACTGTTTTACACTTTACATCAGTTAGAGTAGATTTAAAGTCAGTTGCACTCAATCATCTTATTAGTCTTGTATTCAATCATCAGACTTTTTATCTAACCCGTTCCTTTTCCATCATTTTCCCACCATAGGTGGATATGGCAGTGGTTGATTTGCCTGTTTCAGATACTTTGAGAAAGTCGTTCTTTTTTGGGAGTCAGCTTATCTACATTTCCTCTTCTTGTATCATTTAATCTTATCAATACATTTATATCTATATATTGTTTTGTGAAGGATATTTCCACTTATAATGTACGCTGATTTGGATTTTGTACTGTTATTTTCTAAGACTACGTTATGATATGATATTTTCTAAGACTACTATTCTCTAAGATTTTATGCATGATTTATACTTCTACTGTGATACATTATGTTTTTTACATGTTTACACTCTCGTTGTGATATGTTGTTATAATTAGATTATCTTGATAGTACTTGTTATCTTAGTCTTTGTGTTGTTAGTTAAACCAAACCCAATGATTTGCATTTCTCAATGCGATGCGTTTTTAGACATGTCGGGAGGTATGGGTTGTCATGTTATCGCTCGATATGATTTTGAATTTTTGGTATATGTATGTAAAAACGGACTTTAAGGATTGGAATATATCCGAAGAGATGGTGTCGAATAGAAGCGCGTAGAAGTTAGCGATCCACGTAATCGGACCATGAGCTAGGAGTTTTTTTTCTTAGGTTTGGTTTAGGGTTAGTGTTATAAGTTTTAGATCATAGGACTTGTGAATGGAAGCCTAAGACGTAGTGTTTGGTCTTCGATCAATATTACTATTGGTATCATCATCATCATCATCATCATGTTTTTTAAATATATATTTTCGTTTCTATCGTTATTTTTATTTTACTTAATGGTTGTTGTTATTATTATTATTTGTTTACTTATTTGACTTTATTTTATTATTATTATCATGGTTATTATTACTATTATTACTATGACTTTTAAATTGAATTTGTCATTTAGTTTTGGGTTACATCTCCAGCCAACCCCAACTTATTTAGGAATAATGGCTTAGTTGTTGTTGTATGTTAAAACGGAAATTCTAAATAATGATTTTAGAATATGTTGTTTGCAGTTAATAACAAAAATGTCTCAAGTCGGTCGGAGTAATTCTAAGTTTGTGGGTTATTGGATAGCATCCAAGAATTAATATGAAAATATTGTTTAATGAGCATCATAGTCAAGCAAATATTTTGATAGAAAAATCGAACAGTTTGAATTTCAGTCAAAATATAGAGAAAGCATGTGTCCATAAGAAAACAATATAAAGGTAGTAAAATATTTCAAAACTATACATAAAAAACAAACTTATGATTGTTAACGATGTACTCATGTTAAAATCATTTTAGTTTGGGTTTTTATTCTCAATATTTGATTTGAAAGAATATATTTTATGATAAATATAATAGGATGTTATAATTAACCCAAAATGGTATACATGGACACCATATCAAATTGTTTAATATGGAGCAAATAAGATGGATTTCTTATGCATTAGTAATATGAATTATCATACATGTTGTATTGTCTATAGTATCACATCTCGTTTATGTATTTAACACATATGACAAGTATCAAATCTGAATAAAGATCATTAAATGAGAGTCTAGAGTATTCTCGTTTTATTTATGAAATACTAGAGAATTGTTTATAGAAACAACAAACTTCTTATGAAGGAGTGTGAACTTGAATTTCATTAGTGATATCAAGTATAGTATGTCAACTCTACATTCTTGTTCCACCTTAAGTCAATGACTTTAGGTCGAAAATGTTTAAAACAATAAGTAATGGTCGTTTCAAACAAAGGCTAAGTACATCATCTTGAATAGTGCTCCAATGTAAAAATATAAATAAATGTACAAATTTATAACTGAGCTAGGGGTGATTTCAAAAGTTGAAAATCCCATGGCATTGTTTTGTTTCGATAAAGGATGTATGATCCAAGAATCATATAGCCATACTAGATAAATACTGAATTAAAGATACATAAGTTTAGAGGCCCTAGGCCCTCATATAATCAAATTGCTAACATGCCTAGCAAGATAGCACTAAATCTCAAATACGCATAGCCAACATGCCTGGACGAATTATATTAACGTGATGCGATAACATGAAAATCAAATCGGTATAACATCAGCATATGACAACCCTGGAGAGAATAATGCAAGATAAATCATAGCGCTTATATGGAACCATCAAATAAGCTCAAGATAGTAACCTGATGCGTAAGGTGAGAAAATAAACTTACGGTCTCAGCCTATGGCAACTAGAATCTCTTCGTTATTAGCGTCAAACTCTTCATCATTGTAAAGGACCTGCTCATCTTCAAAGAGCTGTAATAGAGTTCTCAGTCATCTTTTTCATCATTTTAAGTCCATTTGATAAGGACTTACATGATGAGTATAACATCCCCCACTTCGAGACTCGCAAATGGACGCCGATGCTGCTGCAATCATCACCGAAATAATTTTTCAAAGACAAAGTGAGTTTAGTATTATTTTGCAGAATATTGTTTTGCATAACATAAATGAACAGAGCAGCTAAATAACTTTTTCATATCTTTAACTTGAATTGCATAATTTATTACATCATTTTAACCTAAATTTGTTCCCTTGCAGAGGTAAATACAATAGAAAATATGACTAGCATTATATCCGACATATGAAGATGCCAACACAAAAAATAAAACATTATAATTCTTGGTTTTACATAGAAAAATTTTAAAACATTTTTTTCTCTAGATAACCCTTATGCTTGTTATTTGGAATCTTTATTCATCCTTCAAATATATACCATTCTAGGCCATAAACTCATCCTACTCAAATGAGTACATGTGAATTTATGGAAAAACAAAAGTATGGGTCAGAGATTAAGTTTAGTATGAGTAAAATCTTTACCCTGGTCATCCATAGTGAGACCATGCCACTAACACAGAACAGGGTTTTCCCTCACATTATCATATTTAAGATACATCATATATGTAAACAACATAACATAAAAAGCAACCATGAAAATATCAAATCAAGTAGTGTGCCCTACACTTATCATCCGGTTATGAAACATATCATATATTAATTCAAATTAAGTATACCATATACTTATGATCTCGTTATGGGCCTTGTCATATAAATATTCATCATCCATTTAGCCATTACCTAATCATTTGGTTTAGGCTTACATCATTAGGTTATCATTAACTTGTTTGTTGATTACCTCCCTAAGCCTTATCACTAATTTATCTTTTCTCGAACAATGTCACATGATGAAATGATCGTTCATACCACCGATGGGAGCCACCCTGACTCTCTTAAGAGGTTGACTATAAGCACCCTGAGTACATTCTAGTAAGCATCCGGACTAAGCATCAGTGGCCCCTCTTAATCCTTGAACTGCAATCATCCACGTTGCTGATTTATTTATTTTAGTTATAACACCACCCAGATTTTGTGTCACACTTCCATGACACTTGTCCTTAACTCCCCTTTAGAGTTTATAAATAAATTTGGATTGAACCCTATCATGGCACCCTTACATATACCATTGGACTTTAGGCTAATAGTCAAGGCACCATACCAACCAATAACTCCATGAGCCAGGATATCTTTACAATCTTAGTTCAACTCCTATCTTTAATTCATTTATAGTGTACCATACAGTTTCTTTAGACACACATCTTTATCTTTTAATATACTCTATGATTTACTAGCTTCTCTAAGCTTTCCTTCATTTCAGAATAAGTTAACACAGTTTTAGCTTATCAAAATTCCTCTTTTATTTCAACCCTATGCAATAGTTTATTAATACCTAGAAACCGTCTACCAAAGCACCCTAAGCATTTCTTGTTTTCCTTGGGAAAATATAGCTCCCTAAGCTATCAGAGTTTAACTTTAGTTGTCGCATTTTAGCTATCCCACAACTTTCGAATGTTGAGCCTAGTCATCATGTGTTGGCTATCCCATAGCCATAATGGGTTAATTCTCTCTAAGCCATCACTTACTTACTTTCCTTCCTTATCTATCGTGTGTTAGCTTCTTAAGAGCCTTCGCAAGTAGATAGCTTCCTAAGCTATCGAGTTTTGAACTTCATGTAGTGGTCGTGGGATGGTTCTATTATAACCATCACATGCCAACTTCTCTGTCGTCATCACGTACTAACTTCTCCATAGACATTATAGGACAATAGCTACCCAAGCTATTGTGCATTAATTCTATCTTATCCATAGAAAGCTTATGAAGGCTGAGCTTAAAGTGCTATAGTATCACAGCGTTCCAGAAGCCATCATGTATTATCTTTCCCAAAGCCATCGCATTTTATTTCTATTCTAGTCATCGTGTATTAACTTTCCCAAAGACATTGCATGTTATTACTATATTAGTCCGTGGATTAAACTTGTAGGGGCTATCATGAGTTAAATGACACGTCTATAATTATAGTAAAACTAATTAATTTCCTTATTAAATATTAACATTGTACTAAATCTCATTTGGTGTCGAGTTTTCGTTGGTTAATTTCCTTCTTCACAGTTTACTTCTCAAAATTGGCTAAGTACATATTCTATTGACTAATTAATTTTCCTTTGTTAGTCGATTCTTTCCTTTACTATAAATTCATATAAAATCAAAAATGAAGGGGAAATTCCTAAAAATTCATCAAAAATCAAATTGATTATATATTACATTATCTCAAAATTTTAGGTCAAAATAATTAATTTGATTGTATTTAATAATTATTTCATCGAAATTAATCATTTTTCCAACTTAGAAAATTCATCGTAATTCCAAATTGATTCCAAAAATTATGAAATTAAAAAATTATCTTTATTTCATCATCATAAACATCATATTTCAATTGTAAATCATTTAACTTAGATTAATTCATGCTTTACCCTAAAACATGAGAAAATTCACTCTATTAAAATTTTCAAACATAACTAAACAATGTTTATTCATTTAAACATGTTTACCATCATCAAAACATTCATATGAGATCAAATCCGAACACAAATGGGTAGGGATTGGTTTTGGGGAAAGTTTTTGCTCGCCTTTGATTAAGAAAAACCTTGTTTAATCTTCTCGCTTCTTTGAAGTTGATAGCTTAAATCTCCTAGCATAAATTTTCCTCTTCTCTATAGCAAATTGGTGGCCGACCATGGGTTGGATCTTTGGGAATTCCTTTTAGTAAGTGAAAATGAAATGAAGTGGAATGAAATAAGGGAATGCAGCCAAAGAAAGCAGGATTGTGTTTTTGGCTTGGGCTAATATCCTATTCTAGCCTAGTCATACCATTACACTTCCTTTAACACCATCCTTCCCATATAAAATTTAAATTTATTATTTTCATTAACAAAGGCAACCTTAATTTCTTTAAATACCTTTGGTCTATTCAATTAACATTTTAAAGTGTCTCACGCTGAGTTAATTAAATATCCCATAGGCAATTCTTGTAATTAAACTATTTTATTAATATCTTTAATAAGTTTTTTCTTATTATAAATTTTTGTTTACTTTCCAATATTATGGACCCTCCAAAATATAGTGTGTTACAGTGAGTGGTAGAAAAGGCCACTATCCAAGTGAGCCTAGATTCTTGCCTTCTTATACAAAACTAGCGAATAGTCTTCCGTAAACTAGCTCTTGAGGTACGATCCACACTAGCATAATCAGACATCAGGGCAAAGACAAAGTGCTTCTTATGAAAAGTAATTGGCAAGATAAGGTCAGTAGGGTAAACTGAGGCCAGAACCAAAGGGGGCACATGTAAGGGAGATGAAGTACGGACTGGGAAAGTTAGAGGTAGAGTAGCCTCAGGAGAGACCGGAATGATAGGGGTCGGGATGAATTAATGTAGTGGCATCTTGGGCAATAGGAAAGGGAGGGGAGGTGTTGTGTAACATTCCGAAAAACCAACCACGTTTAATTTGACATTTAATTTAATTTTGAAATTAAATTATGGGATTATTTGTGAATAAATTAGAAATTTCGAGAATAAATGAATTTTTGATTATAAATAGAAATTTGATTTGAAATTTAAGAATAAGTATTTTATAAACAAATATTGAATTTCAAAATTAAATGTATTAAAAATAAAATAGAAATTAAAATCTTTAAGATTAATAAAAAGTTAATGATAGTTTGTTTTCTAAATTTTTAATTATATTAATATTTGAAAGATGTAATAAATTTCAAAATATTTATTTTTAAGATTTAATTCTCTTATATAAATAAATGTGACTATTTGTTAATATGAAATCAAAATTTTAAAATCCTTCTTTTATAAAAGTTGTACAAAAATAAATAATAAAGAATGTATGAATGTAAATTGTATAAATATATAAGTATATAAATATGTTGAACTAAATTAAAGATTGAATGTGAAAAAAACAATGGAGATGAGATTTTGTTTGTGTAAATATAAATATAAAAGAAAACATAACACATACATAACTAAAAGAAAATGTATTTATTTAGATGGGAAACATAATATGAAGTTATATTTAAGGGTTTTTAACGTGAAAATTTAAGGTGTTTAAAAAAATATATAAATACGAGAAAACATATTACAAGATTTATAAATAAAGTAAAGGAAAGGGTTCAAGCACAAATTTGTTTCATATTAACAAATTTAAAAAAATAAGGGGTAAATTTATTTATAAAGTGTATATGATATAAAAAAAATTTAATTTTTTTTTGTCTTTGAAAATTACAAATGTTAAACATGCATAAGGGTGTAAAGGAATTAACATACATTGAAATCTCATGATTTTTTTTTTACAAATGGCATCCACTATCATTGCTTGACTAAAATAATAAATTTGAAAATAAAAATAAAACTTTTCAGCTCCCCATATTCAATTATTTATCATCCCACCAAATCCGAAAGAATAGTAAAACAAAGATTGTGTATCACAAATCTCAACACCCAAGAAAAAATGAGGAGAAGAGTATAACCAGGATATATTCAGATAAAACATCTTCTCTCTAAACCCTAGAAAAAGAAAATACAAAAGAAATCACATCCTCACAGCAAAGAAAATGTAAAGAAGATCAGATGCAGTTCCAGGCTTTGTTTTTCTATTCAAATTCAAGTGAGCAAACTTCAGATCAACAAATTTAATCAAAACCAAGATTCAGAAGCAAACAACAAAGCTCAAGTCTGGAAATTCAAAGTAATTAAACTGAAGAAAGAAAAAAAAATCAAAGAAAGCATATCAAAATGTTTTCCAGAATTCTTTCTTCCAGGCTCTGTCTTCATTTTACTGTGAGTAAACTTCTTTCCTCGGAAATTTGATCTGTGTTATCGTTTCAATGTATGCTTGAATTAATATTGTGAAATGTTTTTGCATGCTTGTATATATGTATGGATGACTGTTGTACAAAGATAAAGCAAAATTCTTAAATGAAATCATCGCTACAACCTGAAATTAAGGCATGCAACAAGTTCAAAATCAATTCCAGAATCTTTTCAACATCATTTCCAAGTTCTATTGTTCTCTGTTCTTCTCTGTTCAAGCTTTAATCCAGGTGAGCAAGCTTGACATGTTCTATCTTTTAAATGCTTAGGTTGTATTTGAAATTTATGCCTGTGAAATCGTATGAATATACCTGCATGTATGTGTGTGAAGTGTTGTGGGCATGTTTGTGCTTACACATGAACAACTCCCTGTTGTTCTACAATCTTAAACCCAATAAAACAAAATTTAACTGCTCTTTATATATTCAATATTAAAATAAGATCATTGAAGATAAAATGATGGTTTGAATGTAAAAAAAAATTTAAAAATAATTTCAAGCAAAAATATTGAATAAATTTTGTGAAAAAAAGTAATTCACAGTAGATCATAGTATATCAGAAAAATTCAAACACCTTAACTTCAAAATTTGATTATAAAATCAAGTTTGTATCACGAATTTATGAATTTAGATACATGTCTCGGGATTTTTAAGCAATTTAATGTCGAGAATTCTTAGAATGAACAGAAAATTGTATTTTGGGCAATTAATGGCGGTCATGGTGGTCGAGGATTTCGTAATTGAAGTGAGAGGTGGCTGATGGGTTAGGGGTTATCGGAAAATCATGGGGGAGTTTATTATTCAACGTAGTGGCTTGGCGATGTTGATATAGGGTTTAAGGTGTTGTATGACGTTGTGGTTACCGAGACGATTTGCGGCGATGATCGTGCATTGGAGTTAGTGAGACCAAGGGGTAAAGGAACGTGGGTTATCGATGGAGCTCCGTTAGAGATTGCGAGGTCGCTGACGATCTGTGTGGTGGTATGCCGGTGATTTCACATGACGGGGTTTTGAAGCCCGACGTGCTCGAATGGTACGAAATTCAATTGGGAAGAGTGGGGCAAAATCTGGGTGGTCAGGGGTTTCAACGCGGTCAGGGATGACTTGCCAGTGATGGCAGTGATGGTCGATGATGACTGGATTATTGGTGCACGTGTACCATGGAGAGGTGATATCAGGAATCTACTATAGGAAGAAGAAAGAAGAAGGAAACCTGAAGTTTAGATCGTGAAATTTAGGTGATGGCTCGAAGTTTTCCTCGGGCGTGCTCAGGAAATATTTTTGTTGTCTCGGGGTTGGTGGTTTGGGCTTGAGTCAATTTTCCTATTCCAGGTTTAAAGGTTTTAAGCAAAAAAGGAAAAAAATGTACAGGTTTTAAGTTTAAATAGAATAGAATCCAGATTTTAATAAGCAAAGGAAATCAAGTTTAAAAGTAAAGAAAAGATTTAACAAGTTTTAAGTTTTATAAAAACCAGATTTTAAATTTAAAATAAATCTAGTTTAAATATCTCTCTTACATAAATTTCTTATATATATTATAAATGTTTTCTTTAACATTTGATTAAGAGGTTATTTAATTTGTTTAATTTAAATTTTGTTAAGTTAAATTGGCAGGTTATTTTAAATCTTAAAACAAAATGAAATTAAACAATTGAATAATATATATAATGTTTTAAATTGCTGCTTGATTTTAAAGCCTTATGTTAATTTATGGGATAAATTAATTTAAGAAATTAATTTGAGAATAATTAATTAATTTAAGGTTAATCAATTAGTGAAAGTGATTAGGCTAATCACTTGTTGCAATTAATTAAGAATAATTAATTAAATGATAATTAATTAAGAATCAATTAATGTAATTTATTAGGATAACTAATTAATGAATAATTAAGGGTTAATTATTTAATGATTAAAGGTTAATTGGTTTATTAATACAGATTTATTAATTTATTATTAAAGGTTAATTAATGAATGATTAAAAGATAATTAATTAAAATGATTTGTAATTAATTAATCAAGATTTGATAATTAATTCATAAGCAATTAATTTGGTTGGAAATTAAAATTGAATTAATTAAGATTTGAACCATTAATTGATCCTACTTATAAATGATTATTGCATGCTTGGATTGTTTGTATTGTATGAGATGCCTTGAGTTGATTGTCCTATCTGATCTGTGATATTTTGTTCTGTGGATTGAGCTGTGTATAATTTATTCATTTATTTGTGATACATTTGTATATTAACTGTGAATATGTGAATGAACAAATGAACGATAAGTGTTATAGATTATACCGCTTACCGATATTGATATGATTGAATTTGTGATGATTGATATTGTTGCACTATTGTGTAAAACCCCTGGACCACACTTATACACAGACAAATATGGATTGCACGTGAAAATTGGTTAAGTCATAAATTTTTGAAATAGTTTTAACATTGAATTTTTGAATCCAAATGGTTTTGGAAATAGATTGGTATTAAAGTAAAAAGTTTTTGAAAAGGGATTTCAAAGATAAAATTTATTTTTGAATAACTTAATTAAGTTTTGAAGTTTAAATAATTTGATTTAAACTTAAATTCAAAATTTGAAGTTGAATCCTTTGTTTGGAAATTATGGTTTAAAAAGGATAAACGAGTTATAAAAGGGTTTATATGGGTTTTAAACCAATTTAAAAAAAAGTATTGTTTTGGGAATTTAGATTCAACCCAAGTTTATACTTAAAAGGCTTTGACTCGTACAAATATAATTGGATCTTTCCGAAAGTGAAAACTATTTGTTTTCTAATAATAAAAGCTTTCATATAAGAAATGAACTTCTAATTTGTGTTAAAAGGATTTTAAGTCTAAAATAAAAATGTTCTTCCAAGTTATGAATAAATCTTTGGAAACGGGTTTGAAAGCTATAAGTTAAATCTTTAATTTAAAGATTGGATGAGTTAATCCTAATTGAAATGGGAATTGTTTTGGAAATCTATAAATGGATCTTTGTGAAACTGGGTGAACTTTGTGAAATGAATCTTTTTGTTAAAAGATTTGAAATGGTAATTTGTTCAAACCATTTGAATAAAGGTTTTTGGGTTTTTAAAAGTTGTGACTTAACTGAAATCCCATATCCATATGTTTTTAAATATTGCGCTCACTATTCGGTTTAGCCGGGAGAGGACCTGGTATCATATAACCAATTCCGAATAGTGATACGACGATCACATTTGAAGACCGGTGGTGAAGAACGAGTGTCTTCAAGAATGATAAGATAACCTTTCGATTGTCTCTGCACCGAGTAGCTACGATATAGAGATTCCCTAAGTGACGGGAAGTCCGATCGGATTTGTGGATGCCCGAATTGCACAGGGCTTCTTCCTTTATTGGACGAAATGCCTTCGGTTCTGTTCGAACCCGGAACAGACTTGCATGGTTGTATGTCTGACACTACACTTTGAGATATTAAACTAGTCTCTATCAAATACATTTCTGCTTGGTGGCAGAGAATTTATTTTCTTAGCTTAACACCCTTCTTTGAGACGCACGAGCTCAGAGGTTATGTAGTTGATAGCTATCAGTGATATACTCCCAAATTTGGTAGTGTAGCATGCTGAGTGCTGCTTTGTATCATTTATTGATCAAATCATGGCTTTTGTATAAAGCGTAACTTTGTGGACGAAACTGCATCAGGACCTCACACCATGGAAATGGTCGAAATAGGAAAGATGCGGCAAGGTTATGAGGGTCGCTCCCTAGTGTGTGTCATTCCCTTCTGGAAAAGGGTGATATCATGGTATGGAGCCCAGATACTTCACTCATGTGGTCACTGCAAATCTATTACTTTGTGATTGCTTTGTAGTTGTTGGATTAGAGGTACGTCGGATAAAGGTCCCAATGGACTGGGGGATGGCATGCTCGTGTAGTAGTTACCTAGTTAGAGAGGTAACCCAGCCTTGTGTTGGCAGAGAGCTCGTTAAGCTCTCGGGACGTCCATCCAGGAGGCGTACCCATGTGGCAGTAGGAAGTTCCTTAGCTTGACCATTTGTTGGAAAATCCAATCTTCAATACGCGCCTTGTACGGTTTTAGTTGTAGAACCTACCATTTACTTATGGTGGTCACCACTATTTGGATGGTAGCTATAGTAGGCGTAGTTCGGAATGTCTATGCTGGCTAGGATTAATATTATACTTTTGTAATGGTTTTCTACACTATGCACTAGTAATAATATCAAAGAAATTTTCTCATGTCAAGCATATTTGACTATCATAAGGAGAAATCTCCTCCAATTCTGCGTTTGCATTGTGTGTGTGGTGGGAGGCCTTATGGTAGTTTCATTTTCTAAAAAGCATCGCGGATTTAAATTTTAAAATCCTTGGTTATTCATTTTAAAGATAAATTGTTTTTGTTTGCTTATGCCAGTCTAATGACTGACCTGGAGTTTATTGTTCCCTTCCTAAACTCTGGGTGCCCACAATTTTCCCACACGGGCAGTCTAGAGTTGGGTTTTTCAAATAATCGAATAGTAGGTGTAGATTCGATATCTTTCAGCCTTAGGATTTGGCAATCGCATTTGGATCGAATTTCTTCATTTCGTCTTGATTGGGAGTTCGAGCTACTTCTGGATTGGTGCTTTGGAGATGGAGTTATGGTTGTGGATTCTATCTCTCTTCCTTTCTTGAAGACCATATTGCAGATATTGTCCCGCTGCTATTGTCTTGTATCGTATCTCTGATGTATATTGATATTCATTGTATCATTCAGTTATATTTGATATTGTATCAATGTTGTATACTATATATATTATTCATTTCTTCCGCTGTGTTGTATTTAATGTGTTTAAGCTCCGACGAACCACATTCGACGTTTGGATCTGCGACATTTGAATATGAGTGTTGTATTCGGTGCCGATTTTCGAAGGTCGAGTCAGGGTCTTTAGAAAAGGTATCAGAGATGAAGGTTAAAACTTTAGCTCAGGAGTATAACACATTAGGTACCTCATTAGAGATAGGGTGAAGTATACCCTAGAATGAGTATATCCTTAAGATATCCGTTCGAACGCCTTGGTAAATTCTCTTACTATCCACTGATAGTGAGTATGAGAAGAGGACGAGCTAGGGGACAGGGGAGTACCACTATAAATGATCAATACCCTGTAACAGTGGAAACAACTTTCTTCTCAATCTCCTTTGATTCGATTTCGAATTCTTTTGATTGCTACGTGACAGCTCGAGGAAGAAGCTTCGGTGTGATGGTGGCCCTACGAATCATGTAGATAAGTCTCTATTTTGTATTCTCTTTGTCAAATTTCTATCAGCTTTTCGTTTTTTACTTTAATGAATTTGAAATTTAAAATTTAAAATTTAAAATTGAGTTAAATTGGTTAATAGAATATGAAGCTAAATTTGAATTGTATCAATAAAATGATATCGGTTAAAACCAAATTTGAAATTCCATTATAATTTCTTGTGTAGACTGAAGTCCGAAGAGGGACAAGTTGGTATGTACTTTGGAGTATTCTGACCTGAATTTGGAATCCATATCTAGCGTTTGAGAATTATGGAAGGTTAAATCCATTTATTTATTGTTTGGGTCTAGATATATTCTACTAGTGGTTAGTTGTTCCTTTGAACTAACCAGTGCCCCTGTATATTTCGTAGATCTGGTGACCCGAGCATCTCACATAGTAATGAATGAGTTTGTTCTCGTATCTATTGATGATATTCTGATTTGGTAATCCAAATACAGAATCGATATCCAGTTTGGTTTGGAAAGATATTTCTCTATCTTTCATCTGTTCTTTGTTGTCTACCTTGCAAATTTCGAGGACGAAATTTTTTTAAGGGGGCAATCTGTAAAATTCCTAAAAATCAACCACGTTTAATTTGACATTTAATTTAATTTTGAAATTAAATTATGGGATTATTTGCGAATAAATTAGAAATTTCCAGAATAAATGAATTTTTGATTATAAATAGAAATTTGATTTGAAATTTAAGAATAAGTATTTTATAAACAAATATTGAATTTCAAAATTAAATGTATTAAAAATAAAAATAAAATTAAAAGCTTTGAGATTAATAAAAAGTAAATGACAGCTTGTTTTCTAAATTTTTAATTATATTATTATTTGGATGATATAATAAATTTCAAAAGATTTATTTTTAAGATTTAATTCACTTATATAAATAAATGTGGCTATTTGTTAATATGAAATCAAAATTTTTAAATCCTTCTTTTCTTTTTAAAAGTTATTAAAAAATAAATAATAAAGAATGTATGAATGTAAATTGTATAAATATATAAGTATATAAATATGTTGTAAAGATTGACTGTGAAAAAAACAATGGAGATGAGATTTTATTTGTGTAAATATAAATATAAAAGAAAAAATAATACATACATAAATAGAAGAAAAATGTATTTATTTAGATGGGAAACATAATATGAAGTTATATTTAAGGGTTATTAATGTGAAAATTCAAGGTGTTTAAAAAATATATATAAATATGAGAAAACATATTACAAGATTTATAAATAAAGTAAAGGAAAGGGTTCAAGCACAAATTTGTTTCATATTAACAAATTAGAAAAATAAGGGGTACATTTATTTGTAAAGTGTATAAGATATAAAAATTTATTTAAAAATTCTTTTGTCTTTGAAAAATTACAAATGTTAAACATACATAAAGGAGTAAAGGAATTAACATACATTGAAATCTCATTATTATTTTTTTACAAATGTCATTCACTATCATTGCTTGAATAAAATAATAAATTTAAAAATCAAAAAAAAAAAAATCAGCTCCCCATATTCAATTATTTAACTTCTCAACAAATCTGAAAGAACAGTAAAAGAAAGATTGTTTATCACAAATCTCAACACCCAAGAAAAAAAATGATGAGACTAATATAACCAGGATACATTCAGATAAAACATCTTCTATCCAAACCCTGGAAATAGAAAATACAAAAGAAATCACATCCTCACAATAAATAAAATGTAAAGAAAAGCAGATGTAGCCCCAGGCTTTGCTTTTCTGTTCAAAACCAACTGAGCAAACTTCAGATCAACAAATTTAATCAAAAACTAGATTCAAAAGCAAACAACAAAGCTCAAGTCTGGAAATTCAAAGCAATTAAACTGAAGAAAGAAAAAAATCAAAGAAACCAAAACAAAATGTTTTCCAAATTGTTTCTTCCAGGATCTTTCTTTATTTTGCTGTGAGTAAACTTATTTCCTCAGAAATTTGATCTGTGTCATCTTTTCAATATGTGCTTGAATTAATATTGTGAAATGTGTTTTCATGCTTGTATATATGTATGGATGACTGTTGTACAAAGATCAAGCAAAATTCTAAAATGAAATCATCACTGCAACCTGAAATTAAGGCATGCAACAAGTTCAAAATCAATTCCAAAATCTTTTCAACATCATTTCCAAGTTTCATTGTCCTCCGTTCTTCTCCGTTCAAGCTTTAATCCTGGTGAGCAAGCTTGACCTGTTCTATCTTTTGAATGCTTAGGTTGTATTTGAAATATATGCCTGTGAAATCGTATGAATATACCTGCATGTATGTGTGTGAAGTGCTGTGGGCATGTTTGTGCTTACACATGAACAACTCCCTATTGTTCTACAATCTTAAACCCAATAAAACAAAATTTAACTACTCCTTATTGTATTCAATATTAAAATAAGATCATTGAAGATAAAATGATGGTTTGAATGTAATAAAAATTTAAAAAATAATTTCAAGAAAAAATATTGAATAAATTTTGTGAAAAAAGTAATTCACAGTAGATCATAGTATATCAGAAAAATTCAAACACCTTAACTTCAAAATTTGATTATAAAATCAAGTTTGTATCATGAATTTATGAATTTAGATACATGTCTCGGGATTTTTAAGCAATTTGATGTCGAGAATTCTTAGAATGAACATAAAATTGTATTTTGGGCAATTAATGGCGGTCATGGTGGTCGGGGGTTTCGTAATTGATGTGAGAGGTGGCTGACGGGTTAGTGGTTATCGGAAAAATTATGGGGGAGGTTATTATTCAATGGGGTGGCTTGGCGATGTTGATATAGGGTTTAAGGTGTTGTATAACGTTATGGTTATCGAGATGTTTTGCGGCGATGATCGAGCATCGGAGTTAGTGAGACCAAGGGGAAAAGGAATGTGGGTTATCGGTGGAGCTCCGGTGGAGATTGCGAGGTCGCTGATGATCTGTGGTGGTGGTATGCGGTGATTTTAGATGACTGGGTTTTGAAGCCTGACGTGCTCGAATGGTTCGAAATTCAATTGGGAAGAGTGAAGCAAAATCTGGGTGGTCAGGGGTTTCGACGAGGTCAGGGATGACTTGCCATTGATGGCAGTGATGGTCGATGATGACCGGTTTGATGGTGCACGTGCACCATGGAGAGGTGATATCAGTAAACTACTATAGGAAGAAGAAGAAGAAGGAAACCTGAATTTTGGATCGTGAAATTTAGGTGATGGCTCGAAGTTTTCCTCATGCGTGCTCGGGAAAGATTTTTATTGTCTCGAGGTTGGTGGTTTGGGCTTGAGTCAATTTTCCTATTCCAGGTTTAAAGGTTTTAAGTAAGAAAGGAAAAAAAAATGTACAGGTTTTAAGTTTAAATGGAACAGAATCCAGATTTTAATAAGTAAAGGAAATCAAGTTTAAAAGTAAAGAAAAGGTTTAACAAGTTTTAAGTTTTATAAAAACCAGATTTTAAATTTAAAATAAATCTTGTTTAAATATCTCTCTTACATAAATTTCTTATATATATTATAAATGTTTTCTTTAACATTTGATTAAGAGGTTATGTAATTTGTTTAATTTAAATTTTGTTAAGTTAAATTGGCAGGTTATTTTAAATCTTAAAACAAAATGAAATTAATCAATTGATAATATATATAATGTTTTAAATTGCTGCTTTATTTTAAAGCTTTATGTTAATTTATAGGATAAATTAATTTAAGAAATTAATTTGAGAATAATTAATTAATTTAAGGTTAATCAATTAATGAAAGTGATTAGGATAATCACTTGTTGTAATTAATTAAGAATAATAAATTAAATGATAATTAATTAAGAATCAATCAAAGTAATTTATTAGGATAATTAATTAATGAATAATTAAGGGTTAATTATTTAATGATTAAAGGTTAATTGGTTTATTAATAAAGATTTATTAATTTATTATTAAAGGTTAATTAATGAATGATTAAAGGATAATTAATTAAAATGATTTGTAATTAATTAATCAATATTTGATAATTAATTCATAAGCAATTAATTTATTTGGAAATTAAAATTGAATTAATTAAGATTTGAACCATTGATTGATCCTACTTATAAATGATTATTGCATGCTAGGATTGTTTGTATTGTATGAGATGCCTTGAGTTGATTGTCCTATTTGATCTGTGATATTTTGTTCTGTGGATTGAGCTGTGTATAATTTATTCATTTATTTGTGATACATTTGTATATTATCTGTGAATCATTGAAAGAACAAATGAACGATAAGCATTATAGATTATACCGCTTATCGATATTGATATGATTGAATCTGTGATGATTGATATTGTTGCACTATTGTGTAAAACTCCTGGACCACACTTATACATACACAAATATGGATTGCATGTGGAAATTGGTTAAGTCACAGATTTTTGAAATAGTTTTAGAATTTAATTTTTGAATCCAAATGGTTTTGGAAATATATTGGGATTAGAGTAAAAAGTTTTTGAAAAGGGATTTCAAAGATAAAATTTATTTTCAATTACTTAATTAAGTTTTGAAGTTTAAATAATTTGATTTAAACTTAAATTCAAAATTTGAAGTTGAATCCTTTGTTTGGAAATTATGGTTTAAAAAGGATATACGAGTTATAAAAGGGTTTATATGGGTTTTAAACCAATTTAAAAAAAAGTATTGTTTTGGGAATTTAGATTCAACCCAAGTTTATACTTAAAAGGCTTTGACTCGTACAAATATAATTGGATCTTTCCGAAAGCGAAAACTATTTGTTTTCCAATAATAAAAGCTTTCATATAAGAAATGAACTTCCAATTTTTGTTCAAAGTATTTCAAGTCTAAAATAAAAATGGTCTTCCAAGTTATGAATAAATCTTTGGAAAAAGGTTTGAAAGCTATAAGTTTAATCTTTAATTTAAAGATTGGATGAGTTAATCCTAATTGAAATGGGAATTGTTTTGGAAATCTATAAATGGATCTTTGTGAAACTGGGTGAACTTTATGAAACGAATCTTTTTGTTAAAAGATTTGAAATGGTAATTTGTTTAAACCATTTGAAGAAAGGTTTTTGGGTTTTTAAAAGTTGTGACTTAACTGAAATCCCATATCCATATGTTTTTAAACATTGCGCTCTATATTCGGTTTAGCCGGGAGAGGACCTTGTGTCATATAACCCATTCCAAATAGGGATACAACGATAGCATTTGAAGACCGATGGTGAAGAACGGATGTCTTCAAGAACGATAGGATAACCTTTCAATTGTCTCTGCACCGAGTAGCTACGGTATAGAGATTCCCTAAGTGATGGGAAGTCCGATCTGAATTGTGGATGCCCGGATTGCAATTGCTTCATCCTTTATTGGACGAAGTGCCTTCGGTTCTGTTCGAACCCAGAGCAGACTTGTATGGTTGTACGTCTGACACTACACTTTGATAAATTAAACTGGTCTCTATCAAATACATTTCTGCTTGGTGGCGGAGAATTTATTCTCTTAGCTTGACACCCTTCTCTGAGACGTTCGAGCTCAGAGGTTATGTAGTTGATAGTTATCAGTGATATACTCCCAAATTTGGTAGTGTGGCTTGTTGAGTGCTGTTGTGTATCATTTATTGATCAAAGCATGGCTTTTGTATAAAGCGTAGCTTTGTGGACAAGACTGCATCAGGACCTCACACCCCGAAAATGGTCGAAACAGGGAAAATGCGGCAAGGTTATGAGGGTCGCTCCCTTTAGGGTGTGTCATTTCCTTTTGGAAAAGGGTGGTATCATGGTATGGAGCCCATATACTTCACTCATGTGGTCACTACTAATCTATTACATTGTGGTTGCTTTGTGGTTATTGGATTAGAGGTACCTCGGATAAAGGTCCCAAAGAACCGGGTGATGACATGCTCGTGTAGTAGTTACTTAGTTAGAGAGGTAACCCGGCCTTGTGTTGGCAGAGAGCTGGTTAAGCTCTCGGAACGTCCCTCCAGAGGCGTACCCATGTGGCAGTAGGAAGTTCCTTAGCCTGACCATTAGTTGAAAAATCCAATCTTCAATACGCGCCTTATACGGTCTTAGTTGTAGAACCTGCCATTTACTTATGGTGGTCACCACTATTTAGATGGTAGCTATAGTAGGCATAGTTCGGAATGTCTATGCTGACTAGGATTAATACTATACTTTCGAAATGGTTTTTTGCACTATGCACTAGTAATAATATCAAAGAAATTTTCTCATATCAAGCCTATTTGACGATCATAAGGAGAAATCTCCTCCAATTCTACGTTTGCATTGTGTGTGTGGCGGGAGTCCTTATGGTAGTTTCATTTTCTAAAAAGCATTGCGGATTTAAATTTTAAAATCCTTGGTTGTTCGTTTTAAAGATAAACCGTTTTTGTTTGCCCATACCAGTCTCATGACTGACCCGGAGTTTATTGTTCCCTTCCTAAACTCTGGGTGCCTACAATTTTCCTACATGTGCAGTCTAGAGTTGGGTTTTTCAAATAATCGAATAGTAGGTGTAGATTCGATAGCTCTCAGCCTTAGGATTTGGCAATCGCATTTGGATCGAATTGCTTCGTTTCATCTTGATTGGGAGTTCGAGCTACTTCTGGATTGGTGCTTTGGAGATGGAGTTACAGTTCTGGATTCTATCTCTCTTCCTCTCTTGAAGACCATATTGGAGATATTGTTCCGCTGCTGGTGTTATATTTTCTTTCCGCTGCTATTGTCTTGTATCATATCTCTAATGTATATTGATATTCATTGTATCATTCAATTGTATCAGATATTGTATCAATGTTGTATATGATATATATTATTCATTTCTTCCGATGTGTTGTACTTAATGTGTTATAAGCTCCGGCGAACCAGATTCGACGTTTGGATCTGCGGCATTTGAATACGAGTGTCGTATTCGGTGCCGATTTTCAAAGGTCGAGTCAGGGTCGTTAGATGTTGGGTGAGGGGGTCAAGGTAGTGGATAATTTAACATCTATCTAAGAGAAGTGGGCTTCAAAAGGGGGATTTTCCTAGGGGGTCAGTAGACAAGGAGCCAGAGCGGGAACACGCTGAGCTAACATGGCCAAAGGAGTAGAAGTTATCACAATATAGAGGCTTCAACTGGTAAGTAAAATTCAAATGGGTGGTCCTCTTTACACCAAGGAGAATGAGAATATCAGTAGGTAATTTCCTTGATGGAGTAATTTCAAAAAGGGCTTTTGCAAACATGAGGCGGTCAAGTCTATCCGTAAAGATGTCACAGATGAACAAATGGCTAATATGGTTTGCAATCCAATTTATACCTTCTAAAGATTGAAAAATTAATGGGATGTTAGCTAGATGCACCCAAATCGGATTTCATAAAATTTATACATCGCTAGGTTAACAAAAAAAAATCCACTATGTAATAATGAACACTTTCCCATCAATAATTATTGGATCCACTTTCAAACTCCTGGATCTTTCTATAGGGCACGAGAATTGAAAGAAGTACATAAAATTGTCACATCTGACATCAACCATTCCGTGAAGTTTCCAGGCCATAGGGACATGCCTTTTTACCGATAAAAAGGAAGGAGGTTCATCTAAGAAGAAACCAATAAGATGATCCGTCTAGAAAGAAATGCCAGTATTAATATTTTCCTTCGGAGAGAGAATAAGAAAATGATTAAAACCAATAGCGAATTGCATAGGGATATAAAACCCATCCTTTCTCCATGTTCTTTTAAATAATGACGATAGATTATTAAAGGGAGATAGGGCCTTATTCTCGTATTATGTACATGCCGAATTGGCAACCTGATTATTACAATCACCAAATTATAAGAAAACAAAGGAAATAAATAGGTTATCTAGAACCATTGAACATCAAAAAAAGTAGGGACATAGGAAGGCTCTTCATGAGACGCAACAGAAAATATAACCAAAGCAACATCCTTGCAGGATATAAGACTAGCATCTTAAACAAAAGACTGGCCAACTAAGGGCTTCTTCTTGAAGCTGGAAGGAGGGATAAGAGTGGAAATTCAGTTGTGTCGGATAGTAGAGTAATGATCATAAACCCAAACTGCAAAAATCAAAGAGTGACATGGCATAATCCCAAGTTGCAAAAACCAGATCGAAACAAAAATAGGCGAGTGATTTAAGCCCTAGGTCGATATGAGGTATCTCTAGGTTCGACGAAAGATTGAAGAGGTGGAATTAGATCAGATCAAGAAAATAGGAGAGAGAGGCAATTTTTGAATCCCATAATTTTATTATAATAACAATGCTGCGAAATAGTTCATAAAAGAACCGAAAGCTCACTGGAAGTCGAAAAATATATTTTGATGGGTTCCACGTAATAAAGGCAGTTTATCAACATCAGATAGAGTTAAATGACAAAGTAGATATTTAAAAAATATAGCCCCCATTCACTAATGGGCTGGCCCTATTAAATTTTGATAAACTGATTGAAGAAATTGTAATAAGATTTCATAGTTGACTCCAAGTGCAAGTATAAGATTGATAGAGTTAGGATTTGCCCAAGGAGCAATTATGTAAATTGTTACATATGTCTAACTCGATAACCAATCTTGTTCATAATAAAGGTTTTTGATTTCTATAATATATTTTGTTATTGTTAACGTGAAAATCTGACGCTAACACCTCGGTGTGTGTAGAAACGATGTGAAAGCACCACCCGTGAATACGGGAATCAAGAAATAATAGTAAGTAACAGAAAATGCAGTAAATGAGCATAGAGTTTATAGTGGTTCGGCTTATGATCAAGCCTACGTCCACTTCAATCCTTTTTATTGCTGATCGGATTACAACTTATTACAATCTCCTTCAATTGCAATCCAATTCAATTCAAAAAGAAACAAGTAGCTAGGGAAAACTTCGATGTGACAGAGTTCTTCGAGTCCATGATTGAATGTGTTGAATCTTTGTGTGAAGTTTTATCTAAGCGTCTTGCGTGAGCTTGAGGTGATGGAATGTAGCTTGCTTCGAAGATAGTAAAGTTCCAATGACTTGAAGAAAAATGACCCCCCCTCCAAAAGTCCTTTGAAAGTTGGAGATAGTCGTGTATTTATAGGGATTCTTGGTGTCAAGTTGTAAGCAGCGGCCGAGATGAGTTGGATCGTGAGTCGGCTCCGGGTTAGGCTAGGTCGTAGGTCGCCCTTTCCCACTTATGCACGGCCTACGATTTAAATGGGAGGCGCATGTTCTCCTGGCTTCAAATCTCAAGTCCTAGGTCGTTGCTGAGTTAACGTGCTATGTGTTAAGTTTTAACACCTCCTTCTCCTTTATCCCCTAGGTCATCGCCGAGTTGCCGAGGTTCCGACTCAAGTGTGAACCGATTTACTTTCGGCATTTAGGTCGGCCACTAATTTGGGTAGATAGGTCAGTATACATGCTGAGTCGGAACCGTCTTCTGAGCATTAAGTCGGCACGCTTCTTAAGAGGTTAGGTCGTCAAGCTTTTAGCAGTTGGGTCGGCAAACAATTCGAGTGGTTAGGTCAGCATCCCTCTTATGCCCTACCCAGTTAGGTCGGTTTTCATGATAAGTTACTAGGTCGACGAGTTATCACCGAGGTGGGGTTAACATTTGCCCCTCGAAGTATGCGCCTAAAGATTAAGTCGTGTGCTTCGATTGCCCTTAACCCGTCCCTTCTTAGGTTGGTAGTTCGTGTGCGACCTAACAGTTATACCGCGTACACCGCCCTAAGTGTTCCGCTGTGGAGTATAAGTTGGCATTCCTTCTTCTTCTTCGTCACTTGTTTTCCTGCTCGATTCTGCCATTGAAGCATCCTCAAATTCTTAAAGGCGATTCTATTCCAACCAGTCACCGATAATCTCTACCATTGATCGCGTAGGTAACCTCATTCTTCTTCCGATTGTAGGTCACTGTCGATTCGTAAACCTTGTTGCTCGAACTCGAATCGTTCCTTTGCACGACGTCCCATCACGAAATCAATCATACTTATAATCGGCAAGGCGTAGGTTGCTCGAGGTGATCATTGATACAACGAAGGCAGTTTATTACCTCAAGCTAGATGATCTCTGATGGCATGGCATCGAATTCATGACAATTTTGAATCGCATTATTGGGTGATTGGTCGGCATGAATGAAGGCGGCTGTTGATGGAATGGTTATTGGGTTAACGGGTTGAATGCCGTGGGATGTTGGTTCGGAAGCGAGTTAGTGAATTTGGGTTGCTTAGCCTTTGGCCGACCTGGCTCTTAAGTGACCTTAAGTCGTGGCTGAGATAATACTTGAAAGAAACTTGCCGATCTAAACTTTAAGGCCTGAATCGTGACTGAGTTAATACTTGGAGAAGTTCCTACCTTTTGAATCGGAGCTCGCCTTCTTATCTCTCCCTTCTGACCTGGAGGACTGAGTTGCCGAATTAAACTGCTTAGACTCCGATCCGCTACCGACCTAGCCTTATCTCGCGAAAGACTTTTAAATCATAGCCGAGTTAATACTTAAGCTTTGGACGTGTTGACATTTAGGAGCATAGACCCACTTTGAGTATTTGACTTGAACTGCCGAACTAAGTTGCCTAAATTTTGAACTGCCCCAACTTTAAATTTGCTTCAATCTCATTGTATTATTTCACAGACCGCATTAACTTATAAGCTGCCAACCTGCTGAAAATAACAAACAAAGAAAACCAAGGCGAAAATACTGCCATTGACTGCCCACATCAAATGACATATTAGTCGAGACAAGATAAGCAACTTAATTACATTGCATGAAATGCTTGTGAATCAATCAACTAAAGTTAAATACCAATGCAAAGTATTAACAATTTGAACTGATTTGTCTGCATCAACATTATACTTGCATATTTAGGCTTAAAACAATAGTCTATGGATTTCATAACTAACAAATGCTTGCTAGTTTTCATTCCAGTTATATTCGTTTATTGCTCTGTTAATTTTATACAACACCTCACATATTTTAGGAATCGTGCACCTTGATGTTTGAATATCCAGTTGTTTATGTAGAATGACTTCCCATTAAGAAGAAATGGCAGCTCAAGAGGAAGAAACTTTTCCGACAGCTCTTCCTATAGAGAACCCTCCAAAGAGAACCTCAGCTATTCTAACTCCGAGGGCATTTACTCAGCTGCGTACTCAATTTGGTTTTACTGAAAGTGATGTCCTACTCCCTGGGCCAAGTGATACTGCCGAAAATCCTCCCCATGGTTTTATTGCAATCAATCGTCAAATGTGCTTAAGCGGGGCGATCCCTCCTTTTAATGACTTTCTTCGAATTCTTCTCCTTCGGTTGTCAATCTCTCCGTCCCAACTTCATCCTAATGGCTATGCCATCTTGATGGGGTTGTGTGTTTTGTTTAGAAGAACTTTTGATCGCTTGCCAAGTTTTGAAGAAATTCGTACTTATGCTCGTTTGCAAAGAGTAAAGATCATCCTTCCCTTATAATTGTGAGGAGTGCTAGAAACCGCAAACTTATTTCTGATCTTACCGAAAGCGTTCATGGATTTTTGAACCAATTTTTCTTTGCTCGCCGCCCCCCAGGGTTTTATGCCGTCTGGAGAGTAGGAAGTAAGATTACCTGTTTCCGTTTTCTCCATTTTCAAGCTTTCTCGAGATCCGAATTACCAATTGCTAATTTCATTCATTGCTCTTTTCAGCACTTCCTCTCCCCTCTAGAGATCCGGTCCATAAGCAGACTTTTGACAGATTGAGTGTCGTGGTCGTAGAAGAGAGAAGCGTCAAGTTTTTGTTGAGGGATGAATTTTTGCATCAATACGGGCTTCTACATACTTCTCGCTCTACGCGCCCTCACGAAGCCCCGGATTCTCCAGCTAAAACTCCAGATGCCCCACCTCCTGCTAAAGAGCCTGTGCAGGGAGAAACTACCATTGAGGCCTCGCTAGTGAAATGTTCGACTCCGAAAGACGCTGCGGGGCCCTCCGATAAGCCTGCACTTGCCCCAATCATTGAAGAAGAGGAACCTCTTCTTCAAACCTGGGAGAACGTTGAGAAAGGAGTTGATGGAGGGAGTTCCGCTAAGCATGGCGGCGATGACATCTTCGAAGATTTGAGCGACATAATGATCACCTCTCAAGAGCTCTTCAAAGATGACCCTGCTGTCACCAAAATTATATCTCCGGCAGTTGAAGCAACTTCTGCCCTTAAACAGACCCCCTTATCCGAAGAATTTCCGTTAGCTATAAAACCTGTTGTTACCCCTCGACTGACGAGCGGTTCGTGGTTCAGCGCGTGTAGTTCACACATCACACATGACTAGGATTCTTTGACATCTTACACACTTAGCTTTTCACACTTTCAAAAAATTCTAAAGTTGTGCTTTTTCCAATTTCAGGTTCTTCAATGAAGCGAGACGGCTTGTATTATGATGACTTCCAGCGATACGGGAGATGCGACCAGTATGACTATAAGCGCTATCTTCCTGTTCACAAAGAGACTGATGAAGAGAGGGCCGTACGGAAGGCTCGGGAGAGACGTGCCCATGAAGAACGTTATGGAAGACCGGATGACCGATATGATTCTTCCCACAAAGAGGGTGACTCCCACAAACGCAAATCTCGCGATGATAGAGGGAAGAGTCACATAACTGATGACCCGAGTAAACGGGCTAAAGTAGTGAGGAACCAATGCCTGCAACTTCTGAAAAGATTACTGCTCCTACTTCTTCTCAGTCTCCTGCCCTTCCCGTACTGATATCCAGGCAATTATCAACAGGCCTTCTTACCAAGTTGGACCAGGTCCAGCCACTCTCCAAAGCCGATTTCCAAATTGGTGCTTAAAAGGAGTTCGCTTCGACCTTGACCTGGTTCCCATAGATAAAAATGCCATGTTACGGAACCTTGATGCCGTCAGGATTGACATTGAGAGGATGTCAAATTGGCAAAAACTTGTTGATGATCTCCAAAGGGTGAATCGGGCCAATCTCGAAGCTATGCTGACCATGGAGAATGACAAAACTGAATGGCAAAAGACCCTTAAGCAGCATGATGCAGAAATGAGGAGCATTGCTGATTATAATGAAAAACTTGAAGCGGAAGTTGGAAAACTCAAAGAGGAGCTTGCCACTTCCTCCACTTCTTATTCTCAAAGGGAGAGTGTGCACCAGCAGCAGGTGCGGGATGCTCATGCTGCGCAAAGGGATACCGAGGCTAAGGCTGATGGGCTGGAGCAACTTGTAGAAGGCTACCGTACTGATATTACTCAGTTACGAGGGCACACCAGCTTTCAGGTTGCGGAAATTGAAAAATTGAAAGCTCAACTATCTAAAGTCGAAAGAGAGTGAGATGAGGCTATTGCTAGTAGAATTGTAGCTGAAGAAGCTCATGAAGCTACCAAAGCTGACATCGGCTCGACATTATTTGAAGTCTATTTGCAAAGTGTGTTAGGGCGTGGCAGTCTTGCATTTCTGGGTCCCAAATACGAGGTTACCCTAGCTAAAGTATGGGAAGCCGCACTTGATATGTTTAAAGGCGCCGGGTACACTGAAGAGGAGCTAGAGGCGCACTATTTAGACTTCGAAGCTCGCGCAGCTCTTGTTAGAGGGAAGGAGCAACTTGCTAGATCGCGAATTGAAATGATGGGGGAAGAGCATCAAGAAAAAGAAGCAACTTTGACTGCCCCTGTCCCTCCTTCAACTTCAGTCGATGTTGACATTGTTGGTTCTAGCTCTCATACACCGATTCCTACTAAAGATGATACCGGAGCCATAATTACACAAGCCGTAGATGAACCACGAGAGAGTGCTGAAGCTCTAGACTACGAAATTGATGTGATACCACCAACTTCTCCAGGTAACCCTAATAATGCTCAGGGGGACAACTTGTTAGTTTCTTACGGATTTGACGAGCTTCTTGATTATTTCTTGAATCTCGACGAGCCATTGTCTCCTCTTTTTGCGGGAAATACTGACACTTTTAACTTTTCCTTTGTAGAGAAAGCGCCGAGCGTCATTCAAACTTCTCCACCTCCAGTTACAGTTCCTCTGCCTCCCCCAATCACTCCTACTCCTCATCTGGCATCACAGGAAGAGATAATAGGTGCCCTTCGGGGCTTGGATGACCCTGCTGCTTCGCAAGAGCAAAAGGACGAAGGACTAGAGGGAGATGAGATATCTCCGGCGCGGACTCCTTCTGATGACATAACTTTGTCTAAACTTGTTACTCCAGGAAGTGAGTCTTCTTCAAAGAGGAGAAAGAAGCACGGAACATCAAAAAGGAGGAGGAAGAGCATCATTGCTACTGAAGAGGAACCGGAAGTTGAACCAGTTGTACCTCCCTCTCCTTCTTCCCTCATGCCTACAGATCGACCCAAAAAGCTAACCATCCGGCCGGGTGAAGGGTCCAAAGGTGGCAAGAAGAAATGAAGATTCCTGTTTTTAGCTTTTTGTTTTTTGCACGTACTGGTCGGGGATTGTGCGGGTACCGGCCCCCGCTTTTCTTTTACTTTTTACTTTGAAACCTGTACCTGTACAAAATTTTAACAGTGTTGAATAAAATGATCCTTTTTCTTTGTACAAACTTCTTGTCTGTATCTAAGAATGCGTTTATTATTCATTTTTGTACAAGTTTCTTTGCACGATATTGCAGTGAGCTTGTGGTATATTGTTCGAGCGCAATTTTACCAATGTAGTTATACCATGTTGCCCCTATACAATAAGCTTGTTGCAATGTTTTATATTTTGAGGGGACTTGTACTTTTATTTTCTAGAGAATAATTATTCCATACTTGGAGGAATATTATTTCGTTAAAAAACGGAGTACAACTCCCTCCATATAAGCTTTTACGCTTCATCCTTTGAAGATATCACCTTTTCTTTTGTGCATATACACATTTTGCTAAGTGAATTCTTCTATGTGGTAAAGCGGGCATCTGAAGGGTACTTTAACTTCTTTTTGAGGAAGAGTATTTTCCAGAATAGGTGGATCATTCTTCCTTTAAGAGTCAAAGTGTGCCTTTGAAGATGGCTCCTTTCTTTATTTTTATTTTATTTTTTTACGCCACAGTAAAGGGCTTTTTTATTTTTGCTTCTTTGAAAAGTTGCACCTCTGAGGAGGGCTTTTTCACGTTTCAACACTTGGAAGTTTTATTTCAATCTCGGTGAAACGTGTGCCTCCGAAGAGTTGTGCCTCGGAGGAGGGCTTTTTGCACGTTTCAACACCTGGAAGTTTTATTTCAATCTTGGTGAAACGTGCGCCTCCGAAGAGGTCTTTTGGTTTTGTTGTGCCTCTGGGAAGAGGTCTTTATATATATTTTTTTTGTTTTTGCCCCTTGGAAGAGGCTTTTATTTTTCCCTGTTCGCTGGGAAGCGGGCCTCCGAAGAGGGCTTTTCACATTTCATTTCACGGGAGTGTATCGACCGATCATGAAATGTGTGCCTCTGAGCTGGGTTACTGCCTGGAAGTTTGGAGTTTCTTTCTCTCGGTTGGACGGATTCACGGGAGTGTATCGACCGATCATTCCGCAACTTTGTATCGAGAAAGATCACTCTTTTTCTGGTTGGCCCGCCTGAGGTCTTTTAGCATTTCAACTGTGGTGAAATGGGCCTCCGGAGAGGGCTTTTCACGTTTCAACACCTGGAAGTTTTATTTCAATCTCGGTGAAACGTGTGCCTCTGAGTAGGGCTTTTCCCTGGAAGTTTGGAGTTTCTTTCTCTCGGTTGGACGGATTCACGGGAGTATATCGACCAATCATTCCGCAACTTTGTAACGAGAAAGATCTCTCTTTTTCTGGCTAGGCCCGCTCGAGGTCTTTGATTTGGACTCTAAAGAGTAGCTTTGGACTCTGAAGAGTAGCGTTGGACTCCAAAGAGAAGCATTTGGACTCTGAAGAGTATTTTGGACTCTAAAGAGTAGCGTTGGGTCTCCGAAGAGAAGCATTTGGACTCTAAAGAGTACTTTGGACTCTAAAGAGTAGCGTTGGGTCTCCGAAGAGAAGCATTTGGACTCTAAAGAGTACTTTGGACTCTAAAGAGTCTTTTGGACTCTATAGAGTAGCGTTGGGTCTCCAAAGAGAATCATTTGGACTCTAAAGAGTACTTTGGACTCTAAAGAGTAGCGTTTGCTCGAGGTCTTTGATTTGGACTCTAAAGAGTAGCTTTTGACTCTGAAGAGTAGCGTTGGACTCCAAAGAGAAGCATTTGGACTCTGAAGAGTATTTTGGACTCTAAAGAGTAGCGTTGGGTCTCCGAAGAGAAGCATTTGGACTCTAAAGAGTACTTTGGACTCTAAAGAGTAGCGTTGGGTCTCCGAAGAGAAGCATTTGGACTCTAAAGAGTACTTTGGACTCTAAAGAGTCTTTTGGACTCTATAGAGTAGCGTTGGGTCTCCGAAGAGAAGCATTTGGACTGTAAAGAGTACTTTGGACTCTAAAGAGTAGCGTTGGGTCTCCGAAGAGAAGCATTTGGACTCTGAAGAGTATTTTGGACTTTAAAGAGTAGCGTTGGCGCTTGTGTCTTTATACCCTGCGCTTCTTAGCAATCCCTCACAATAACTTCAAGTACATGTCCCATTTTTTCATTTGTTCTTTGCTAGAGAAATGTGCCTTATTGCTGAGTGGATCCATGGGGCAGATGCAAGTTGCTCCGCCAGATGTTCGTTTACACAAACGATCGTGGTCGGCTAGCAAAGGCTGATAATCTTCCTATTAGGAAGGTGCCCTCTTTGGTGGAGTCCTCAGTTGTTTGCAAATTGCACTTCTTTCGAAATACTTGAATTCGGAGCATTTGTGACTTGTCATTTGTTTACTCCGTGATTTGTAGGGATCACTTCGCTTCGTGATATGTTGGATGAGCAAGCTTTATTCTGATAGCCTGCAATACTAAATCGATATTTTTAGTAATATTTGCATATCGAAATGATACAGGCATTTTAACGGTATTAATGAATATAAGATTTATAATCGCTCATTACTGATTCACATCAAATTTACAGTGGTTAGCAGCACAAGAATTATACATCCATGATCATCTTACAAAGTTAGGCAACGCTATTAAGTAAAATATGGGTGTAAATGAATGATATTCCATGATTTTGTGATTCACATGTTAGTCAATGATCAGCTTCTCAGATTCCTGCTCTGTAGTTCTATTGCCTGAGCTGGACCGATAAGCAGGACATGGTTGCCCCTGAGCGGACGAGGTTGGGTCAATTCCGTCTTTCTTCACATATTGTTGAAGTTTATTCTGTTTCAGCAATTCTTCAATCACTCTTTAACTGACGACATTGATCAGTATCGTGACCGGGTTGGTTGTGAAATCGACAGAATTTCCCATTTTGCACTGCACCTCTCCCCATCTTAGGTGGTTTAGGGTACTTGACAACATCCTTTGTTGCCAAGAAAATCTTTTCCGGTGTATCAGTTAAGGGGGTGAAATCTGAAGGGTCAAAACGTCGAGGTTTTTTCTTATTTCCTTGCCTCTTTCCTTCATCACTCTCCCTTTTCTGGTTTCCAGATCCTATCTTGTTAGAGATGACATCGTTATTCTTGATTTCGGCCACCACTGCTTTTACTGGCATCGAGAGGTTTTCTAGGCGTATGAATTCGTCGGCTTTTTTATAAAACTTCTCGAGTGAGTTTGGTTCCTTCATTTTGAGCCACATCCCGAATTCACTTGACTTGTCGATGGCCCGCATTAAGTATGTTAAGATCATTCGGGGTTCCGCATTGTCTACCTCGGCTAAAGCTATATTAAAACGGTTCAAAAAAGACTTGATGGGTTCTCCGGGTGATTGTTCTAGACTAGACAGTGACATTGTATCTTTTGCCTTTGACGCATACAATCTGAATTGTTCTTTAAATTTCCGGGTTAAATCGGAGAATTGATCTATGGATCGAACCGGTATCTTGGTGAACCAAAGCAAAGCCACCCCTTCTAAATATACTAGAAAATATCGACATTTAATCTCATCCGATGCTTGTGCCCCGGTCATATGCCAATCGTATCTGTATAGAAATTGGTTAGGGTCACTTGTCCCTCGATAGGCCGGGATGGTAGGAGGCACAAATTTCCTGGGAAACTCCGCCTTTAAAATCCTTTCGGTGAACGGAGTCTTGCTCGGAGCGAACCCCCAATCGTTTTCATCCTCATGCCTCCGCAGCTTTCCTTCATGATTGAGTGGACCATTTCTGATAGATACTCCTCATCGTTTTGAGACTTTGCCTGGCAGAAGTTAGCCGCCCTTTCGGAAGTTTGAAAAGTTGGCCGTGGCCTTGACCCTTCAGCTTGGGAAGGTGCCCTTGCAGTGGTGTTGTCTGCTCTTTGAGGAATACCTTTCACTTGGGGGTCACGGGCATCTTCAGCATAGATTGTTTCATTATCCTGTCGTTGGTGATTTGCCTCAAGCAGGGCGTTTAACCTATCCATAATCAAGGCATTCTGGGCATTCTGGGCTTCCAATTGCGCATTCTAAGCATTCAATTGTTGATTCAATCCCAAAGCAACGGCGTCCAACTCTGCTCGAGTAACTCCAACAGTTGGAGCTGCTTGACTTGAAGGAGGAGAGGTAGCAGTATTCTCTTGATCATTGTCGGATCTTGCAGAACTTTGTTTTCTCCCAAGAGCCATTATTTCCAATAAACTTCTGGTTTTAAAAGAAATCCTTTCAACAATCCTTTGCGGAGCAATAGTGGAAATTTCCTGAGTTGGGTTCTCAGTGAAAGCACCAAAAATGTTAACGTGAAAATCTGACGCTAACACCTCGGTGTGTGTAGAAACGATGTGAAAGCACCACCCGTGAATACGGGAATCAAGAAATAACAGTAAGTAACAGAAAATGCAGTAAATGAGCACAGAGTTTATAGTGGTTCGGCTTATGATCAAGCCTACGTCCACTTCAATCCTTTTTATTGCTGATTGCATTACAACTTATTACAATCTCCTTCAATTACAATCCAATTCAATTCAAAAAGAAACAAGTAGCTAGGGAAAACTTCAATGTGACAGAGTTCTTCGAATCCATGATTGATTGTGTTGAATCTTTGTGTGAAGTTTTATCTAAGCGTCTTGCGTGAGCTTGAAGTGATGGAATGTAGCTTGCTTTGAAGATAGTAAAGTTCCAATGCCTTGAAGAAAAATGATCCCCCCTCCAAAAGTCCTTTGAAAGTTGGAGATAGTCGTGTATTTATAGGGATTCTTGGTGTCAAGTTGTAAGCAGCGGCCGAGATGAGTTGGATCGTGAGTCGGCTCCGGGTTAGGCTAGGTCGTAAGTCGCCCTTTCCCACTTATGCACGGCCTACGGTTTAAATGGGAGGAGCATGTTCTCCTGGCTTCAAATCTCAAGTCCTAGGTCGTTGCTGAGTTAACGTGCTATGTGTTAAGTTTTAACACCTCCTTCTCCTGTATCCCCTAGGTCATCGCCGAGTTGCCGAGGTTCCGACTCAAGTGTGAACCGATTTACTTTCGGTATTTAGGTCGGCCACTAATTTGGGTAGATAGGTCAGTACACATGCTGAGTCGGAACCGTCTTCTGAGCATTAAGTCGGCACGCTTCTTAAGAGGTTAGGTCGGCATGCTTTTAGCAGTTGGGTCGGCAAATAATTCGAGTGGTTAGGTCGGCATCCCTCTTATGCCCTACCCAGTTAGGTCGGTTTTCATGATAAGTTACTAGGTCGGCGAGTCATCACCGAGGTGGGGTTAACAGTTATATTATGATATAATTAGTTAAGTAATTAATTTGAAGCGCATTAAATAGAAAATATTTAAATAATATGTTATGTGATAGTAATTGCAATGTGTTGTAATCGTGAGAAATTTATCACATTAAAAATAACATATTCATTTAGACGTTCCTAGTCAAGGTGTTTTGGGACAGGATATCGATTCATTTGACGAGACTAGAGTACGTAACGCTCTCCAAATGTGAGGCAATGTATTACTTGTGGCTTTTCGAAGGATCAAAGAATGACTCCCAGAGAGTTTTCTATTTGTTAATATAACTGAGGTCAACTATAGAATCTTGAAGTGAGTTGTTAAACAGTTCCCTCAAGAATACTTTGGAACTTTGATAAGGACACTCCACTTTGATTATAGTAAAATTGTGGAACGGTATCCATCGAACGTCTATAGTTGGGTCTAAGCTGAAGCATTGGAAGTGAAATACAATTCAATAGAGAACTCGTCTCCTTAGCTGTATGAGGTTAGTATCATGATATAACAACCCTAGTTTGGTGATTACTTGTCGATATTGAATTATAATGATAATTATAATTTAATATTGTGATTTAAATTAAAATTAGAGAAATTATATTGTTTATTTTGAATAAACAATAAATTTTGGAATTTAAAATGAGAAAATGAAATTCCAAGCTTTATTCTATTTTCTTTGGAGTGATAATAAATGTATTATGGATTTTATATAATGAAAATGAATTTGTTCTAGAGAAAATGCAATAATTATATTAATTATTGTCCATTTGCTTCTTTTAATAATTTTTAAAAGAAGTATGTAATTTTTAAAGGTGGTGTATTGAAATAAAAGATGGAAATTAGGTTAAAAATAAGTTTTGGCTATAAATAAAGTTTTGAAATGGTTTGAACTATTTTTCTAAGTGAGAAAAGTATTTTTGTTAAATTTTAAAAGTCAGAAATATAGACTTTTGCATTTTGTTGCCAAAATAGTGCGTTTTTGTAAAATAAGATATTTTAATAATAAAAATGTTTTAAAAATTAAAATTATCTTTTATATAGTGCAAAATATTTTATTTTATTTGTGTTTAAGTTCACATATTTTGTTTGGTTTAAAAACTTGAGAGAAATGTAATTTGTTTTGTAAAATAGTGTAATTTGTGCATAATTGTGTATGTACATGAACCAATTGCTAAGGCCATTTATTTTCTTTTTATTTTTGGGTCCATTAGCCCACTTAGGACTTAGCCTGGTTAAGAAAAGAAGTAGTGTTTAGCTATACGTTCATTTCAGTACCTTCTTCTCTTCCTTCAGCTGAAAAGCAAAAGTCAATAACCCATTTTTTAATTTCTCAAATCCAACCTTTTCTTCATTTTAGTTCTCCTAATGCAAGTCTTTTTCGCTCGAGAATCTCAATTAAAGGTAATCAACTCCAAACTACTTAATTTCATCATAAACATTCTTATTACGGTAAATATTTTTAATTTACTGTAAAATTATGGCTTACATGTACTTTATCTTTCCTCTATAGGTTCTTGAAGGCAAGAATCACTCCAAAGCTTCAAACTTTCTGCCAATATCCAAGCTTTTGCAACAAATCAGAAAGGTGAGAACAATATCTCACGAATACTAGCTAAATCGCTTGAGAAGGAGAATTAAATGGTTTGGTGAAATAGTGGTATGGGACACGTGCGTTTATCTTATCGGTTAATTCCTGACTTGTCTATTTGATCGTTTTGACCTTCGGGTCGATTTTGCCAATGAGATGAGGTAAACATTTTACTGCTTTGAGTGTAGAATTTACTTGCGATTAGTAAACTGTTTAATGCGAACATGTGGTATGGGATGCATGTTAACACTATTCGGGTTCATATTCGAGAGTTTGTGACACATTTGCCATTACGGCTTGCCAGTATTGGACCTTCGGGTCATTGCCATTGTGGCGTTTGCCATCACAGTGTATTTGTCTTCAAAATGTTTGCCATTGCGACATATTTGTCTTCGAGACATTTTCTATTGCGGCATGTTTTCCATTGCAGCATATTTGTCATTGTGACGTTTTGCCTTCAGGCGAGGTAACTGTTTGAGATAATAGTACTTGGCAAGGCTTCGGCGACATGCACGTGCAAAAACTTTTAAGATGGTTTCTTTGACTATTTCCCCTAGTGTATCGCCACTTTCTGAAATTGGTCCTTTAAACCATTCGATATATATTTGTAGCGATTACCTTTTGGGAATTTAACTCTTGGAAGTTCTTTTTGAGATTTGAATTGCCGACACTGGCGTTATATGAGATTTGCCTTTAGGCGTTTACTTAAGATTTTATTCTCCTCTTTGGAGATATATTTGCCTAATGGCCTGTTTGAGATAAAAGCTCTTTATGCATGTTTTGGGTTTGCTAAGATGGAGGTTTTAGGTTTTCCCCAAACCATATTTGATGTTTTATGAATGCTGATGATATGAGGCACGCTATTTTTAGCGTTTTATGGGTTATTTTATCCCTTTTGAGATTATATGTTTGTGTAGTGATACCATATTATCACTTAATGTAATCATATACTTTAGGTGTCCCTTTCCACTCGAGAATGTTATCACATTATCCTTATGCTTATATTATCGCTTATCCTAATTTACTGATTAGTTTAGCTAGGCTGATCGTGTATTTTATACTTGGGTCAGATCGAGGTGTTTCAGGTTAGGTACCCTTTGGACTTAGCCTATTTTGCTTCTACATGGACTTTTCTGCTAGCTCTTTTTGTTATAGCTTTTGTATAGTACCTTTTGATTTGCTACTCTGATATGTATATTCTTTTTACTCGGTTGTGTATTGTGGTTGCTATACCACTTGACATGTATCGTTTTGTATACTCTGTGATGTATCTGTATATGTATGTAGATGTGATGGTCTACTATTTTGTGATGTGTTTTGCATTCAAGTTGTTTTATTTTGTTCTGATAGATCCTACAGCCACCTATGGCTTTGTATTAAGTATTTATTGGATATGTCGATCCACTTGAGACAGAAAAAATGGCATTGTCGACATATTCAATAGATATTTAAGACAAGGCTATAGATGGTCGCTCATATCCAGCCCTATTCTCTACATTAGCAGATAGTATTACACAGCAATACTCTTTGTTAATGTGGGTCTCGGGGGGGAGGGGGTGACAGCTTGGTATCAAAGCTGAGTTCATAAAAAAAATGATAAACACAGAACATAAATACATATTACGGTACATCAAAGTGTAAGACAAGTGTTACAAATCCCTGAATCAACATGCCTTTGTTATTTTCGTGTCCATCAGGGTAGATAGAAGTTTGAGAATATGTCTAGGAATGCATTTTAATTCCGTAGTATTCCATACTTGAATTAATTATATCTACCATGTGAATAATCTTTATCTTATCTTAACTTTCAGCTAATGGCTGGAAGAGGCAAAGGACGACGCTCAGATTCTGGGCAATCTAGCGGCTCGCATCCGGACGGCGTTTATATGTCTATCGATTAGTTCATAGAGTTATTTAGGAGCACTCAGCCTCTAGCTCCTACTCAAGCATCTTCTCCGCGTAAGACTATCTTTGCACACTTGTGAGTGATTTCTCTCATCTTGGAGGAAAGTCGTTCAAAGGCTCAGAGTCCGTTCTTGAGGTCCAAGCTTGGATACGTACGTGCGAGTGCATCTTCTCTCGCATAGATCTTACTGACAACGACAGAGTTCTTGTTGCACCTAGCCTATTACAAGATCATGCCCTTGATTGGTATGAGTTTCTCATAGCCGAGCTCAATGAATCTACTCTTTCTTGGACTCGGTGTCGGGAACAATTAGAGCTCAGATTCATTCCTAAATCCGAGAAAGCTTTATTGGCCCATTGTTTCCTTGAATTGAAGCAAGAAAAGTCCTCCGTCTCTGAGTATGTTTCATCATTCGAGGCCTTATCTATGTATGGTACACCTCTTATAAGAAGAATCTGAAGTTTATCTCTGGTCTTAAGAAGTATTTGAAGAAGTCTTTGATGCTCCAGCTTAAGCTTTCTTTCAAGGAGTTGGTTGACTCAGCGCTTCATCTCGAAGCCGTTGAGAAAGAGTGTGAGAGTGGTGATGAGTTTGAGGTTCGCAAGAACCCCAATAAGAAGAAGTTCCCATTTCATAAGCCAAAGTTTTTCCCTTCCAAGAAGAAGAAGCTTTTTGGATCTGGTCCTAATTCCAAGCCTAGTGGATCACCTCCTACACGGAAAGGTTGTTTCAATTGTGGTTCTCCTGACCATATGATTCGAGATTGTCCTAAGCTGCTCTTCTGCGGCTATTGCAAGAAGGAAGGCCATCATATTTCCACTTGTCCTATTTCTCTGAATAATTTTAAATGTAGCAAGCTGAACGTAGCGGATGCTTCTGGAGGTTTTTCTTAGTGCAGAGTTACTTCTCCTTCTAAGGTTCATTGTTGTTTCGTGATCGTTCTATTCGAGTACTCTTTGATACGGGTGCATCACATTCATTCATATTGAAGAAGCTTGTCGATGATTTGTCTTTGGATGTTTCTTTTATGGTTACTTCACTGAGGATTGCGAATCCTATCGGCGGATCCGCAACCCTTAGCATGCTTTGTGATGATGTTGAGATTTCTTTATGTGGCTTTTCTTTTTGTGTGAATCTACATGTTATTTCTTATTTATGATTTAATATGATTTTGGATATGGATTGGCTAGTGCGATATGACGTCGGGATTATTTGTTCTAAGAGAATTTTATATCTTCGACATCCAAATTCGTCTACTCAGCTATCACTTGTTCTTCGAAATGTGGATGATTCCGAAGTGGCTGTACATTCTCTAGACTCATGAGATGATGATGGTATATCTCGTATTCTTATTGTTTGTGATTTCTCTGACGTATTTGAGCCTGTTTCAGGTTTGCCACCCAAGCGGGCGATTGAGTTCCACATTGATCTCATTCCAGGCATGCAGCCAGTTAGTCGTCCTCTCACGAGGATGTCTACAAAAGAAAATAAGGAACTCAAGAAGCAGCTTTTAAGGCTTGAGTCCAAGTAGTTGATTCATTCCAGTTTTTCACCATGGGGTGCTGCGGTCGTCTTCATAAAGAAGTTCGATGGAACTCTTAGGCTTTGCATCGACTATCGCAAGCTTAACGAGTTGACCATCAAGAATAGGTATCCATTACCTAGGATCGACGATATGTTTGATCAATTGAGTGGCGCTAAGGTCTTCTCTCAACTCAACCTTGCCACTGGTTTTCATCAACTACGGGTCACGGAAGATAACATACCTCCTACAGCTTTCCGCACTCAATATGGATCTTATGAGTGGCTCGTTATGCCGTTCAGTTTGACGAATGCTTCTACTTTCTTTGTTGATCTTATGAATCGAGTATTCCGACGATATCTCGATAAGTTCGTCCTTGTGTTCATCGATGACATCCTTGTTTATTCGAAATCTGAAGCCGGGCATGCTAATCACTTGAGAATTATCTTGAGTACTCTTCGTCATCATCAACTTAAAGCCAAATTCTCCAAGTGCCATTTCTGGGAGAATAAGGTTATGTTCTTTGGCCACTTTGTTTCTTCCGAATGCATTTCAGTCGATACTTCGAAGATCGAATCCATCCAAAATTGGAAGAGGCTTGAGAATGTTCATGAGATTCATAGCTTCCTTTGATTAGCGGGTTATTTCCACCATTTCATTAAAGATTTCTCTCGTATTGTGCTTCCTCTCACCAGCGTTACTCGGAAAGACGTTCGATTTATTTGGTCTGACAAGTGTGAAGCTTCTTTTCAACAGTTGATGGAGCTTCTTACTAATGCTCCTATTCTAATGGTTTCCGAAGGGAATCAAGATCTTGTTGTCTATACCGATGCTAGTAGATGTGGCCTCGGTGCCGTGCTTATGCAGAATGATCGGGTAGTTGCTTATGCTTCTAGGCAACTACGACCAAATGAAGTACGTTATGCCACTCATGACCTCGAGTTAGCCGTCATTGTCTTCGCCTTAAAGATTTGGCACCATTATCTATTAGGCGAGCACTTCATTCTCTATATTGATCACAAGTCCTTGAAATATTAGTTCACTCAAAATGAGCTCAATATGAGGCAATAGCGTTGGCTCGAGTTCCTTGCCTCCTATGACTTCGATATCCATTATACCCCTGATAAGGGTAATCATGTTGCTGATGCGCTTAGTCGTGAACATTCGGCTGTTGTTTCTATGATGCTAGTTGAGTGGGATGTTCTTGAGAACTTATATGTTTGTGATTTTCATGATCGAGCTCCATCTTCTGATTCGCCTATTCTATTATTCAATTTGGAAGCTCGACCCAGCTTATTGGATCATATTGCCGATGCTCAGCAGCGTGATCCCGATCTTGTATACCTTATCCAAATTTGAGAGTCTGAGTCCCATGACAAGGAGTTGAGGGATTTCAGCATTGATTCTCATGGGCGCCTTCGCAGGAAGAACCATCTTATTATGGCTTCTGATTTTGACACTTAGGCATGATATTCTCGATGACTGTCATCGTTCTAAATATACCATTCATCCTGGTAGTAGTAAGATGTTTGCCGATATGCATCGCCTTTATTATTGGGAAGGCATGAAGCATGATGTGGCGAGTTATGTGAGTGATTGCATGACTTGTCAACGTATCAAAGCCGAACATCAGCGCCCTTTTGGTCTTCTTCAGCCTTTAGAGATTCCATTGTGGAAATAGGATCGGATTTTGATGGATTTCATTAATGGCCTACCTTGTTCGAGATTGGGCCATTCTAGCGTTTGAGTCATTGTTGATCGCCTCAAAAAATCATCTCATTTCATTCCTATTAAGTCTAATAGGAGTGCTTCTTATTTGGCCAAGTTATACATCAAGGCAATCGTGAGACTTCACAGTGTTCCTAGATTGATTGCGTGTGACCGTGATCTGCTTTTCATGAGTCATTTCTGGTAGAGTCTTCAGCAAGCTTGGGGAACAAAGCTTGATTTTAGCACAACATATCATCCGCATACTAATGGACTAACTGAACGGGTGAATCATATTATGGAGGATCTTCTCCATGCTTGCATTCTAGATTTCGGTGGTAGTTGAGAGGATCACCTACTTCGTGTGGAATTCTCTTATAATAATAGTTTTCAGTCCATTATCGATATGGCTCCTTTCGAAGCCTTATACGGAAGGCCGTGTCGATCACCTTCTTGTTGGTTGGAATTTGGTGAGAAGCTTATTCTTGACCCAGATTCTGTTTTTGATTCTTCTGAGAAGATTGATCTTATTCGTCAGAGAATAAAAGAGGCACAGAGCCGCCAGAAATCCTATGCGGACAACCGTAGGAAGCCTCTCGAGTTCTCTATTGGTGATCTCGTCTTCATTCGTGTTTCTCCTTTCAAGGGGGTTATGCATTTTAGTACGATTGGGAAATTGGCTCCTTGCTTTATAGGACCATTTCCTATTATTGAACATATTGGCCCCGTGGCTTATAAACTTTCACTTCTACCTCATCTATTTGGCCCTCATGACATGTTTCACGTCTCTCTGCTTAAAAAGTGTCTTCGAGAGTCGGATTCTATTATCAATTCTCATGATTTGCAAGAGCTTGAGATCTCACCAGACCTATCTATTATGCAGAAGCCTACTCGCGTATTTCTTCAAAGGTGAAACGCCTTCGAAAAAAGGACGTGTCGCTCGTTAAAGTTCAATGGTACGCTAATTCCAATGACAGCACTTGGGAAACTAGAGAGTTTATAGAGCGATCCTATTCTGGTTTTCTATCTTCGCATACAAATGGTGAGAATGTCTCTTTATCTCAAGCTTACTTTCCTTTCTTTTTGAGTGATGAAATTAAATAGTTGAATACAAGCTCGTCTCTAGGAATTCCGAGGATGCAATTTTGTTAAGGGGAGTTTGTAACAACCCTGGTTTGGAGATTACCTGTCGATATTGAATTATAATGATAATTATAATTTAATATTGTGATTTAAATTAAAATTGGAGAAATTACATTGATTATTTGGAATAAACATTAAATTTTGGAATTTAAAATGCAAAAATGAAATTCCAAGCTTTATTCTATTTTGTTTGGGGTGATAATAAATGTATTATGGACTTCAAATAATGAAAATGGTTTCATTTTAGAGAAAATGCAATAATTATATTAATATTGTCCATTTTCTTTTTCTAATAATTTTTAAAAGAAGTATGTAATTTTTAAAGGTGGTTTATAGAAATAAAAGGTGGAAATTGGGTTGAAAGTAACTTTTGGCTATAAATAAAGTTTTAAAACGGTTTGAATATTTTTCTAAGTGAGGAAAGTATATTTGTTAAATTTTAAAAGTCAGAAATATAGACTTTTGCATTTTATTGCGAAAATTGTGCATTTTTGTAAAATTAGATATTTTAATAATAAAAATATTTTAAAAATTAAGATTATCTTTTTATATGGTATAAAATACTTTATTTCATTTGTATGTAATTAACATATTTTGTTTAGTTCAAAATTTTGAAAGAAATGTAATTTGTTTTGTAAAATAGTGTAACTTGTGCATAATTGTGTATGTACACGAAGCAATTGGTAAGGCCATTTGTTTTCTTTTTTTTGGGTCTATTAGTCCACTTAGGGCTTATCCTAGTAAGAAAAGAAGTAATGTTCAGCTATACATTCATTTCAGTACATTCTTCTTCTTCCTTCAACTGAAAAGCAAAAGACAACAACCCATTTTCTAATTTCTCAAATCCATCATTTTCTTCATTTTAGTTCTCCTAATTCAAGTCTTTTTCACTATAGAATCTCAATCACAGGTAATCAACTCCAATCTACTTAATTTCAACATAAAAATTCTTGTTACAGTAAAGATTTCTAATTTACTGTAAAAATTGTCGTTTGCATGTACTTTATCTTTCCTCTAAAGGTTCTTGAAGGCAAGAATCGCTCCAAAGCTTCAAACTTTTTGCCAGTATCCAAGCTTTGTAACAAATCAGCATGTTGAGAATAATGTCTCACAAATACAAGCTAAATCGCTTGAGAAATTGCTTGAATCTACTGCCTATGCAAAAGTTTATTCACTGTAAACTATATTTTCGTTTCTGGCCTGAAGTGCCAACTTTGGCTATCCATAACTTTCATCTCCGGCATTGAAATGCAGCCGAATCTTTTTCTGAGTCAATTTTATATATTTAACTTTGTTGTTGAAAAATTTGGTTGAAAAATATTGTGATTTTTGTATTCAAACCGTTTCTGCAAAATCAACAGAACTGAGATTTTTGCCAGTAGAAATTGTGTTTTCTGAGTTGCTGCAAACATGGTCTGAGTCCATGTTTGAGATAGCATAACTCTTTCATTTCTTATTGAATTTGCTTTATTATTTTTTTGTTTGAAAGGTAATGTTTTTCACTATAAGCATACCAAATTTCAAATGATTTTGACCTATAAAGCTTATAAAAATATGTTGTCGAACTTTGACTCGGAGCATGTTTTTGCCCAGATTTTACAGTGAAAACATTGTCTAACTTCCTCATACTTAAACAAAATTGCAAGATTCTTTTTTTGTTTGAAAGATAAAGTCCTCTAATATGTGCACCAATTTTGATCTCAATTCGATGCATTTGGTGCCCCTTTTTACACCTAGAAGTTAACCCTTAATGGATATATAGGCCTGGGCACATTCTTGTTGAACTGTTACAAACATGGTCTAAGTCCATGTTGGAGACAACGTAACTTTTTTTCCTTTTAGAATTCATTGATTCTTTTTTTGTTTGGAAGATAAATTTTTCTAGTTTGTGCATACCAATTTTTATCGTTTGGCCATTTATTCTATGTCCGAAAGTTGAGGCCAGAGAAGATTCCAGACCTGAGTATTATTTTACCTAGGCGTTTTTATGTTCTTTTTCCATCCGACTTTTGACTTCTACTTCTTGTTTTATGATATTTCTGAAATATTTTGAGGGCTATTATGCCTATCAATAGGCTAGCCAAGTTTTGATGAATTTGAAATCCAAATTTGAATTGAATTTGAATGACAGTTTTGAGTGATTTCTTTGATTTCGAGGACAGATTTTTCCAAACAATTTTGAAATAATTTTTTAAAATAAGTTGGCATTTAAAATAATTATTATGTTATACTTTTAAATTATTTTAAGCTATAAAATCTATTTATTGTCTATAATAAGGGAATTTTCAAATAGAGTCTTCAAAATTGATTTTGGAAATGTTTTAAAAGCTTATTTTCTCAAATAAATTATTTTATACATAAAATACATATTTTTGCACTATTCGAGCGAATGAGAAGGAGAATTAAATAGTTTGGTAAAATACATGGTGTGGGACACGTGCGGTTAACTTATCGGTTAATTCATGACTTGTTCATTTGATCGTTTTGACCTTCGGGTCGAGTTTACCGATGAGATGATGTAAACTTTTTAGTACTTTAAGTGTAAAATTTACCGACGATTAGTAAACCATTTAGTGTGAACGTGTGGTATGGGACGCACATTAACACTATTCGGGTTCCTATTCGAGAGTTTGTGACACGTTTGCCATTACGGCTTGCCAGTACTAAACCTTCGGGTCATTGCCATTGCGGCGTTTTCCATTACGGCGTATTTGTTTTCGAGACGTTGGTCATTGCGGTGTATTTGCCATTGCGGCACATTTGTCATTGTGACATTTTGCTAAGGTACCTATTTGAGATAACAGTACTTGGCAAGGCTTCGGCCACACGCACGTGCAAACACTTTTGAGATGGTTTCTTTGACTATTTTCCCTAGTGTATCGCCCCGTTTTGGAATTGGTCCTTTGACCATTCGATATATATTTATGGCGATTACCTTTTAGGAATTTAAATATTGGAAGTTATTTTTTTGAAATTTGAATTGCCTACACTGGCATTATATGAGATTTTCCTTTTGGTATTTACTTGAGATTTTATTCTCCTCTTTGAAGATATATTTGCCTTATGGAGTGTTTAAGGTGGGATCTGTTTATGCATGTTTTTGATTTGCTATGATGATGGGCTTAGGTTTTCCCTAAACCATATTTGATGTTTTATGAATGCCGATATTATAAGGCTTGCTACTTTTCGCGTTTTATGGGTTATTTTATCTCTTTTGAGATTACATGTTTGTGTAATATCACTTAATGTAATCATACACTTTAGTTGTCCCTTCCCACTCGAGAATATTATCACATTGTCCTTATGCACATATTATCGCTTATCCTTATTAATCGATTTGTTTAGCTGGACTGACCCGTGTATTGTATACTCGGGTCAGACCGAGGTGTTTCAGGTTAGGTACCCTTTGGACTTAGCATATTCTGCTTTTGGATGGACTTTTTTGCTAGCTCTTTTTGTGGTAGCTTTTGTGTAGTCCTTTTTGATTTGCTACTCTGATATGTATATTCTTCTGACTGTATATTGTGGTTTCTATACCACTTGACATGTATCATTTTGTATACTCTGTGATGTATCTGTATATGTATATAGATGTGATGATCTACAGTTCTATGATGTATTTTGCAGTCAAGTTGTTGTATTTTGTTCTGATAGATCCTATAGCCACCTATGGCTTTGTATTAAGTATTTATTGGATATGTCGATCCACTTGAGATAGACAAAAATGGCATTGTCGATGTATTCAATGGATATTTAAGACAAGGCTATAGATGGTCGCTCCTATCTAGCCCTATTCTCTGCATTAGCAGACAATATTACCCAGTAATACTCTTTGTTAATGTGGGTCTCGGGGTGGGGCATCACACATGATCAACTGTAGTCAAATCAAAGTCATAATTATCTAGAGCAGTGCGGTAATAATAATAGTTGTTATTAAACCAAGATTTTGTGTTTGGATTAATCAGGTTGAATGTGGATGATATTAAAATTTTGACCAAAACCAAATTCTACTAGTCTTAATATGATATAGTTTTGATGAAGAGAATTAGTGTAAATAATCATTACTACTAGTTATCGCTTACAATAGTAAATTTGGATTTTACCAAAAAGACGTATAAGCGATAAATACAGCCAAAATATCACACCACTAGCTGAGGTGTCATATGAACATTAATATTCAAATTGTTCGATATTAATCACTATCTGAATTTAAACCTTTAGTCACACAATCGTAATAATGATGAATACTCTAGGAAACCACTCAATTTAATTACTTTATAATCATCGTACATTAATTAAATCAATAATATATATTAACTATCTAATTTTACTTGACCTTTTTGAAAAACATTAGTATTTAAAAAAGGGCGTATATAAAAGTCATATATGCATGTATCGATATACAATATCGATAGAACATTTAAATTGGATTCAGATAGATTAATTTTTAAGTGGTTTTGGGAAATTTCTGAGTCCCACATAGCTCTTTTATGGCCAGCCATGAATAATAAGGGCGCCTAGAGAATTTGATGAGGAACTAAAGGTGGGACGGTTTCAAAGGAGGGAATTGAAACGTTTCAATGTTTCGTTTGTAACAAACTTTCTTTCATTCATTAATTTTTATTTCTAAAGACAATTTTTTTCTTTGGCTCTCCTCTCCCTCTTCTATCATGGCCAAAAAATATCGCGTCCTAACCATGAAAATTTTATGAAACAAAATCAAACTAAATTAAATAAATACAAAGACGGTACTTAAAATCGTCGTTGCTTTTGGAGATGATTCGATCGAATCTAGGAGTTATATTCTTCATTCAAAGCGTGAGTTTTGGCTTCACCATTAGGTTATTTTCTAATTTGATTTGAATACAATTTCATCATGATAATACTGTTTATATTATATGCATGCTACTTTTAATTTGATTATTTATTCATCATGTTGGTATATAGTTTAGATCTCATATATTCTATACTTCAATTTATTGCATTTTAGTCATCTTAATATAATTTATATCCTACAAATTCTACGTCTTATTTGATCATATAGTCATATTCTTTATATAGTTTAGATCTAATTATTTTTCAGCGAATTTATATGTGCCTAAGTTGTCTGATCTATTGTTTCTCATTATTTTAAAAAAAATGGAAGTTTTTGGATTGGAAACTAATTTAATCGACATAATTTTGAAACTCTCTACATACAAAAACAAAAATAAGTTACATTGTTAATTATTTGAAATTGATTTGTAATTAAACACATGTTTTAAACACTTGTTGTTTTGAACGTAATTCATTTGATAATTATGTACATTTGTTTAAAAGTTGTTTTAATTAAAAATTTATAAATGGAATTTTGTGCAAAAAGTAAAAAAAACTTTTCGAATCCTTCCCAAGTTTAAGTTAGATTTCAATTTGTACTTTAGTTTTTATAACATATATTAAATTATAAAGTTTACATAGAGAAATATATATATATATATATATATATATATATTTGTGTGTGTGTATGTATATATGTATGTTATTTCAAATTAAAACATAGTTTGCAAATTATTTATTTATGTATACAACACAAAGTTTATAAAAATAATTTATTTAAAATCACCAATTTAAATTTTCAACACTTCATCGGTTAAAATTTGATTCGAAATTATTGGTCAAAATTAGGATGTGGTTGAATGTTCAATAATATTTTGAAATGGAATTAAGGATAAGTAAATGAAAGGAGATAACTTCCCTACCTTTTCCTCTCCTTCTTACTTTCTTACATAAACACAGCTGATTGTCATTTTGAATGTAATAAAATTTTGATTAGTTAAAATAATTTTACAATGTATTATCCACACACACACACACACACACACACACACACACACACACACACACACACACATAAGTAAGTAAGTAAACTATACATGTACATAGGTAGTTATTTTATATATTTTATATAATTTCAAAATAAACTATGGAGAACAAAGGCATGTATAAAGGGAAAAATGGGTCCATTATGGTGTAAATTCCAACACCTACATAGCCATGTATACTTCATATTTGTAGCATGTGCATTACACACATATAAATGTATTTGATACACTTATTAGTAAAATTTACAATTTTTTTCTAAAAATATAATTTAAAATAAGATTTTATTTAAAATATTATTAGATTAGATCTAACAAACCTTTAGACTTTAAACGCCCAATAAAGATCTGAAATAGATTTCTTTTGAAAATACATATTTCACATATTTCTGACTGTCTTGGTTCCTTCACAAAAAAATGCTTGAGCATTAGTCGGTCCAAAGGGCATGACTAACCACTCATATAAAGCATATCTCGTTCTAAAAGTAATCAAAGGAAAACTTTCTTCATCAACTTTTAGTATCTAGAATGCCAAAGCCAAATCTTGCTATGAAAATACTCTAGCTCCACTAAAATGATCGAATAAATCATCTATTTTTGGTAATGGATAATGATTCTTTATCATAAACTCATTCAACTTCCTATAGTCATTGCACATCCGAAATGTTCCATCTGATTCTTTACAGATACAATGGAATTGAAATACTCAACCTAATAAAGCTCTTATGCTCAAGTTCCACTAGCTGCTTCTTTAACACTTTCATCCCTTTAGGCAAAATTCACGAGGAGGTCTACTAACAAGTTGTACCCCTTGTATTAAATCAATGCAGAACTCGATTGCTCTTTTTAGAGGTAATCCTACTATTAGCTCAATGACATATGCGAACTACCAAACCACTAAAACTCAATCAATCTCTTCTTCTAGATTTTCTATAGCACATGTTGAACCTTTGGATCCCCCTTTCGTCTTGTCCAAAGCTACCAAGATTTTTCACCCCTATTAGAGTTTCCTAAAGCAATAACCCTCTCGGCACAATGAATTTTGGTGTCGTTTTTCATTAACCAATCTGTATCCTAAATTACCCTTTCCCTATGAAGTCAAATACATATAGGTCGCATGAAAACAAATGTTAACACAGAACAAATTCTAAACTATTGCACTTTAACCAAGAGTGGAATACCCATCAACCGGATTGACAACACACAAAGAATTAACTAGATGGGTGACATATAATCCTAAATCTATCAACACTATTATAACACAACAGATTTGTGGCAACATTATTTAGGATATTTAATTAGCTAAATAAAATAAAATAATGTGTTGACTAGGGGATTGGGATTTGATTTAATTAAAGGTTAGCCATGCCATTTAACCTTTAAATTAAAATAAGAGTTAAATTGAAATAGAGAAGGAGTAAAATAGGAAAGGGGTCATTCCTATAACCCTTAAACATGGCCGTGTATCTCCACATACACGTTTGCTTTTCATTTTTCAATTTTTTTTATAAGAGGTCAGCCACCATTAACAAGAGTAATAGGAAGAAAAACTAGGAAGAAGCTTAAGCAAATCAAATTCATTCACTACTCAATCCCTTTAACCTTTAAAGTCAAGGTGAATAATATTTACATCTCTTTTTTGATTGTGTTTTTGGATTTAATATGAATTCCGAATGTTTTGCAATGATTTGCCTTGTTTTTGAATGATGGAATGAATATATATACTTGTTGACTAATTATGGTTATTCATATTGAATTTATTATACGTTTTAGGGTGAAAACGCTATAAAATGACATCCAAATGCCTTGCAATTTTTTATGAAGATCATAAATATTATTTTGAAGATGGGTTTCAATTTTCAAAATTTTCTGAAATTATGTGGAATTTATATGAATTTTATAATAAAGAAAATGTTAATTTGGGTTAATAATTATTTTCGGTTAAATAATAAAAGATTTGGGTCTGAAATTTTATATGTTTAAAAAATATTTTAAAAATTTTTTTGGAATTTTTGTAGAATTTTCCTAAGTGTTTTAAGGGTTATATAAAATTTATGGTATGGGACTTAAATGTTTTATGCAATTTAAAGAGGAGAAGGGGCTTCTTGTAAAATAAATTAAATAAAGAAATCTGGAAAGTCGACAGCACTTTCGAAAAGTGCGGTAGTTTTTTATTGTTAAAGAAAGAGGAAACCAATCAAAATTAGACACGTGAAGCAGGTTAGGTGAAAAAAACTATTCACTACATGTTTTTGACTGTTTCGACACCGTCCGCACCAGTTGCACCTCCTCATCTTCGCTTCCGACATAGTCAAAACCAATGCACATGTATCTGGGAACTGGTACGTAGGGATGGATGTAGGCGGAAGGTATAGAGTCGAAACCAGGGGTTTCAAAGGGCTTGAGGCAGTAATTTGTTTTTAAATTAAAAATGCGCCTGCTTGTTTTCGACTAAAATGGCTTTCGAATGAGTATCTTTCAACTAGATCAAATGGTTTTAAAGTAAATGGTTTAGATTGGGTTGTGCTTTTGTTTTAAATGATTACTTTCGACTGAGTCGAAATCTTTAGCTGCCTCTTCTTAGCTTTTGACCCAGATGGTTACGAAATGGTTTTTCGGTTTTCTAAAAAACTGGCCACCTATGTAATGCTTTCGAAGGGATGTTTCAAACCATCACTTCATTACTTAGGAAATGGTTTTGAAACAAATGCTTTCAATTTGAAAGTTTTTAAGACACTTTTTCTATAAGTAAACTAAAACCCAAATTGGTTTCGAAAGAGATAGTTTTAAATGGTTTCGAAGTAGATGCGTTTGACATTAATGGGTTTCTGATCCTTTTGCATACTTGAAGGCAGAATCCAAATGGTTTCGACCGAGAAGTTTTTCAAAGGATTCGAAGGGGCAAATTTTTGAATGGTTTCGAAAGGTTTCCACATGTTTTAAATTGAACCCAAAGTGCTTTCGAAAGGATTGAGTTTTGAATGTTTCGAAAGTTTTAAATGAATAGTTTTGAAATGGGTGGTTCACAAGGGTTTCGAAAGGGTTGAAAGGAAAAGTTTTGCTATGTTCTCGAATGGCAATATTTAAAAGGTTTTAAAAGGAGAATGTCTATTATTTTGAAGCTTTCGAAGAAAACAAAAGGAAAGGATTTTCCAAATGTTTTCGAAAGGCTTTTAATGGTTTCAAAGGAGTTACTTCCAAGGGTTTTGAAAGGTTTGTTTGAAGGTTTTTAACAAAGATTTTGAATGTAATAAATAGGCAATATAGCCTAATTATTTTCAAGCTAAAAAGGGTTTTAACTTGAAAGGATAGTTAATCCTTATTAAATTCATTAACATTATTTTCAGTAAAGTATATATATCATGGTAAAATAGCTTAGAGTAAAGTTAAGAATATATTTCCTTGTATAAGTATGATTTAAAAGGTTAAATCATTTTGAAAAGGTTTTCGATAAAAAAGATAAAGAGTAGTTAACCCTAAGAAAATGAATCGGATGTTTAGTCCATTTTGCAGGCAGTCGGCCTAGATTTTGGATAATTAGTCCAGTTTGTAGGAAGTCAGCCCAGTTCTATGGACATATAGTCCATTTGTAGCATAACAAACCTTACTATTATGTTGTTGACAGATAGTTCACATATTATCTATTTTGCGGATAGATAGTCCATTTATTAGCATAAAGGAAATTGTTATTTTGATATAATCAGTTTGATTAACCAGTTTGGTTGTAGGAAAGGATATGCAAAAGATATCTTTTAAAGAGGACATTAGTGAGGGAAAACATGTTCCGCTAAGTGGTGTTGTCTCACTTAATATTAGTAGACAGAGATGTAATAGAATTATTCACACCAAACTTTATGTTTGACTCAAAGTTTTTATTTCTCCTTAAACTCTCGGGTACTCAAAAATTGATTTGAGTAGGCTTAGGATTGAGGTTTCAGGATTTAGTCTTTTGGCGAATAAAGCTTTCGAAGATGAGTAGGTAGCTGATATATAGAAAATTAGAAGTTATAGATTATTGTTGTGTTTATTTGCGCTGTGTATTAAGTCAAATATAACTATATTTCTTTGATCAACCAAGGGGGTATCGTCATATGTCACTCTTGGCGTATTTCGTAATGATATATTTAATCGCTGCCTGGAAAATATTAAGGGATTATGTAACATGGATATGAATTATTGTTTTGAAATGTAATCAACAAAATGTTTTTTTTTAAATCTGTGATTTTGTTCATATTTATATGATTCTGATATTATGGATACCATTATCATTACTGTATTTTTGTCACCAGAAGTTTATACTATAGATGACTGCAGCTTCTGTAGCGCTTAGCTTTTGACATCTTGATACAGGATGTTACAACTTGGTATCGGAGCATGGTTCATGAAAACCTTTAAACTAAAAATGCTTTTTAAAACATAATCCTAAGGAATTAGAATAAGATTGTGGTATGGGATAAAGCTATAGTAACGTACTTGTATTTCCTATATATAAGTATACGCTTTATCTCTAGTCTCGTATCCTTATTAGGTTATTTTTCTATTTCTCAAGAGGTTTGAATATAGATATAGAAGGTAGAAGAGGAAGAGTTAACCCAGGAGGTAAGGACGCCGATAGGAATGCCAGACCTAGTGCAAGGACGACTCAAGGTCAAGCACAAGCAGATAATGTAGGTGCTGGAGTCCCGCAAATGAACATGGGAGCTATGCGTCAATTTTTGGTGAATATAATGCAAGCAGGAGTTGCAGCTGGAATGGTAGGAGGAGATGCTACAGGGGTAGGAGTTTGAGAAGTTCTGGTAGTTAACCATTATGCTAAGTTCAGCTGAGATTACGCTAACCTTGGATGCTATAGAATTGGAAAATTAGTTCTTGCACTGCGAAAGGATTTTTGCAGATTTGTGGCTCAATGATGAGCTTAAGAGAAGGTTGGCATCCAGACAACTTCAGGGAGCCACATAGTTTTGGTGGAGCAGTATGACAGCTAGTGTGGATGAGGAAACTTTGTCATGGGAAGATTTCAAGGGAAGGTTCCAAGAGAGGTTTACGTCTGCAACGGCACAGTCTACTCTGATCGGGAGGTTTGCTGAATTAGAGTAAGGAGAGATGTCTGTCCTAGAGTACGTTAGAAAGTTCGAGGAGTGGTCCCGATATGCGTATGCTTCAGTGGATACAGTCATGGAGAGGAATGAGAAGTCTATCATGGCGTTGAAGGATGAGTTGGCTAGGGCCACATTACCTCGTATTAGAGATCCTTCTGACTTTGTAGTGGAGATGGCCTTAAGGCATGAGGAGATCCTTGATTCTTTAGAGAAGAGTAAGGCTAAAGAAGTCTATATTGGTCAGAATCTAAAAAGGAAGTTCTTTCCTAAGAAAAGTGCTGAGAAGTGTAGCACAGCTAAGAAGGGAAAGTCTAAGATTGTCTATTTCAAGTGCGACAAGAAAGGGCACTTTGTTAATGAGTGTCGTGTTGGGAAGACTAAGAGGGTAGCTGGAAAGAAGAATGTCAGATGCTTCAATTGTGACCAAATTGGCCATTACAAGAGCTAGTGCAAGGAGCCCGCTAAGGATGGAAAGGGCAAGATGTATGCATTGGAACCTGTTGCTTCTAAGCCAACAGCCCAGGAGAAAGAAAAGGCAGTTTTAGGAGGTACACTTCAGATACATTGTATGACTGTTAGCATTCTATTTGATACTGGTGCATCACATTTTTTATATCTAGATGTTTGATAGAAAAGCTTAACCTATAACCCATATATTTAGTTACTTCCTTACAGGTTGCGAATCTAATAGAAGGATATGCAACTCTAGGATTGAGATGTGACCTATTAGAGTTTGACCTGTTAGGTCATACTTTTATTTGCAGTTTGCATGTGTGTGATTTTGTGGGGTTTAGGATTATTCTTGGGATGGATTGGTTAAGTGAGTACGATGCCAGGATATTTTGCCGAGTTAGGAAAATATCACTTAGACACCCTGATTGTAGTGATTGGATAGTTTACATCGTAGAAGGTTTTGGCAGTGAGATATATGCTTTGTTGGGTTTTATGGAAGTGGAGGATGAGTTGAGTCAAGTTTTCACGGTTAGAGAATTCGTAGGTGTTTTTGAGCTAATAGTAGGAATGCCACCAAAACGAACCACTGAGTTTCAGATAGAATTGGTTCCGGGAGAAGAACCAGTGAGTAGACCGCCAAGCAGGATGACCCCTACAGAGATGAGGGTTAAAGGTGCAGCTGACGGAATTAGAAGGCAAGAGTTTTATTAGGCTAAATAGTTTGCCTTGGGGAGCAGCTATATTGTTTGCTAAGTAGCCGGATGGATCGTTAAGGCTATGTATCGATTATCATAAATTTAATGAGAGGATGATAAAGAATCGTATTCATTGCCGAGGATTGACGGTTTATTCGACTAGTTGAGTGGAGCCAAGTTATTTTCGTAATTGGATTTAGCGACAGGTTTCCATTAGCTTAAAGTAGTAGAGGATAGTATACCTTTGACAGCGTTTAGGACCAGATATAGGTTGTACAAATGGTTAATTATGCCATTCGGACTGACTATTGCGCCAGCTTTTTTTGTGATTTTGATGAACCGGGTTTTCCGAGACCACTTGGATAGGTTCGTATAGATGATATCTTAATATACTCTATGGACAAGAGAGAGAGCATGAAGTTCATCTTAGAGTAGTGCTTGCCAAGTTAGTATCAGCTGAAGGAGAAGTATTCCAAGTGTCATTTCTAGAAGAAGGAAGCGAAGTTTCTAGGTTATGTAGTCTCAGAGGAAGGGTTGTCAGTAGATCCGACTAAGGTTGAAGCAGTGAATGATTGGAAAAGACCTGAGATGGTGACGAAGTTAAAGAGTTTCCTTGGTTTGGCTAGTTGTTATCGGAGGTTCATTAAGGATTTTTCACGGATTGCGTCACCGATGACCAAGGTGACGAGAAAGGATGTGAAGTTTGTGTGGATCGATAAGCGCGAGGAAGCATTCAAGAGTTTGAAATACTTATTGACCCATGCAATTGTTTTGGTTGTTCCGGAAGGGAATCAGGATTTGGTGGTTTATACCGATGCGTGTGAAACAGGATTTGGAGTTGTTCTGATATAGAGAGGTAAATTGATTGCCTATGCTTCTAAACTTCTTAGACCGCATGAGATCAGATGTCTAATGCATTATTTGGAATTGGCTACGGTGATTTTTGCAATGGAGGTGTGGAGACATTACATTTTGGAAGTGAGATTTGAGTTATATATAGATCATAAGTCATTGAAGTATTTGATCTCTCGGAAGGAGTTGAACATGAGATAATAAAGATGGTTAGAGTTTACCGCTGCTTGTGATTCTGGGATTGAGTACACACCGGGGAAAGGAAATAAGATTACATATGTGCTTAAAAGGAAACATCATAATGTAGTATAGGCGATGATTGCCGAGTGGAAAGATCTGGAAACATTAGTAGATTGCAGAGTGCAGTGGAGATTCAAGTCTGGATCTAGTGGAGAAACCGTAGTGTTATCTTGTTTGGAAGTTTGACCAGTGATGATCAAGAGGATTGATTCTAAACAGTAAGAGGATTCGTTATTGGCTGAAAGGATCAAGAAGTTAAGAGATGAAACCGAGAGCAATGACTTGAAATATTTTAGTCTTGACCATAATGGGAGGTTGAGAAAGAAAGGGAGATTATGTGTTCCGATTGTAGGAAACATAAGGAAAGAAGTCTTAGAGGATGACAACTTTCGAAGTTCTTTGTTGACCCAAGAGATTCTAAGATGTATTAGGATATGAAGACGATTTTCTTCTGGGAAGGTATGAAGCGGGAAATTGGGTTGTGTGTGAAGCATTGCATGATTTTGCAGTAGGCAAAGGCCGAACACCAGAAACCAAGTGGGTTGCTTCGGCCATTAGATATTCCAGTATGGAAGTGGGATTCTATTTCTATGGATTTTATTGAAGGGTTGCCAAGTTCGAACAGAGAAAATGATAGTATACAGGTCGTAGTGGACAGACTGACCAAGAGTTCTCATTTCATTCCATTTAAATCAACTAGAACGACACCTGTTTTGGCGAGGTTATTCCTGAATAATGTGGTTAGACTATGTGGAATTCCTAGTGGTACAGTTAGTGATGGAGATTCTTTGTTCACTAGCGAGTTCTAGAAGAGCCTATAGGAATTTTTATGAACCAAGTTTAAGATGAGTACCGCTTACCATCCGTAGACGGATAGGCAAACAGAAAGAGTTAACAAAATCTTGGAAGATTAAAAGAGCTTGTGTTCTAGATTTCTAGGGAATCATGGGAAGACCATCAACATCAAGTCGAGTTTTTGTATAACAACAGTTATCAGACTATTTCTGGGATGGCACCGTTTGAAGCTTCGTATGGAAGGCCATGCAAATCCCCCGTATGTAGGTTAGAGACCCGGGGATAGGTTGATTATTGGTCCACATTTGATCAGAGAAGCTGTAGTAAAGATTGAGGTCATCCATGCTAGATGAAGGTGGCTCAGTCTAGGCATAAGAGTTATGTGGAGAAGAGATAGTAAGATCTAGAGTTCTCAGTTGGATCAGGTTTTCGTCAAAGTATCATCGATGAAGGGTGTGATTAGATTTGAGAAACCAGGAAAATCGACATCGAGATTCGTTGGACCTTTTCCTATTATTGAGAGGATCAGGAAACTCGCATATAGAGTTGAGTTACCGAGCTATTTAGTAGGAGTCCATGATATTTTTCGTGTTTCTCATCTCAGAAAGTGTGTTAGAGACTCGAAGACTAATATTACATCGACTGTGCTAGATGATTTAGTGGTAGAACCGGATTTCACTACAGTGACGAAGCCTATTTGTATTGTGGAAAGAGATGAGAAGAGGCTTAGAACCAAGACGTCAGATTAGTTAAAGTCCAGTGGAGCGACGATGATAGGAACTGTACTTCGGATATTAAGAGCAGGATTAGAGATACTTATCCTAACTTGTCCGATGGAATGTATTACCTTCTTGTTTGATTTGTTGTGCACCTTATCGTAATTTCGAGGATGAAATTCTTTAAGGGGGAAGTCCGTAACACCCATATTTTTGGTAACATTACTTAGGATATTTAATTAGCTAAATTAAATAAAATAATATGTTGATTAGGGGATTGAGATTTGATTTAATTAACGGGTAGTCTTGCCATGTAACCTTTAAATTAAAATAAGAGTTAAACTGAAACAGAGGAAGGGTAAAATAGGAATGAGGCCATTCCTATAGCCTTTAACATAGCCATGTATCTCCCCATACACGTTCACTTTTCATTATAATTTTTTTTAAAAGAGGCCGGCCACCATTAACAAGAGTAAGAGGAAGAAAAGCTAAGAAGAAGCTTAAGCAAATCAAATCCATTCACATATCAATCTCTTTAATCTTTAAAGTCAAGGTGAATAATGTTTACATCTCATTTTTGATTATGTTTAATATGAATTCTGAATATTTTGCAATGGTTTTTCATGTTTTTGAATGATGGAACGAATACATGTACTCGTTGATGAATTATGGTTATTCATATTGAATTTATGATATGTTTTAAGGTAAAAATCCTATAAATGGCATTCAAATGGCTTGCAAATTTTTGTGAAGATCGCAAATATTATTTTGGAGATGAGTTTCAAATTTTAGAATTTTTTAAAATTAAGTGGAACTTATATGAATTTTCTAGTAAAGCAAATGTTAATTTGGGTTAATAATTATTTTCAGTTAAATAATAAAATATTTAGGTCTAAAATTTTTATATGTTGGAAAACTTATTAAAAAAGATTTTCTGTAATTTTTGTAGAATTTTTCTAAGTGTTTTAAGGATTACATAACATTATTTTAGGTATAAGACTTAAACGATTTATATAATTTAATGAGGAGAAGGGGCTTTTTATAAAATAATTTAAATAAATAAATTTGGAAAGTCAGCAACAGTTTTGAAAATTGTGGTACTTTTTATTGGTAAAGAAAGAGGCAACCAATCAAAATTAGACACACGAAGCAGGTTAGATGAAAAGAACTATTCGCTACATGTTTTTGACCGTTTCGACACTGTCGGCACCAGGTTTCGCCTCCTCATCTTCACTTCCAACACTGTCTAAACCAATGCACATGGTATCAGGGAACTAGTACGTAGTGAATTAGATGTAGGCGGAAGGTATGGAGTCGAAACTAAAGGTTTTGAAGGGGTTGAGGTAGTACTTTGTTTTTAAAATAAAAATGTGCCTGCTTGCTTTCGACTAAAATGGCTTTCGACTATGTAGCTTTCGACTAAATCAAATGGTTTTAAAAGAAATGGTTTCGATTGGGTTTCGCTTTTATTTTAAATAATTGCTTTCGACTTAGTCGAAGCCTTTAGTTGTTGCTTCCTACTTTTCGACCCAGATGGCTTTCGACTATGCAGCTTTCGACTAAATCAAATGGTTTTAAAAGAAATGGTTTCGATTGGGTTTCGCTTTTATTTTAAATAATTGCTTTCGACTTAGTCGAAGCCTTTAGTTGTTGCTTTTATTTTAAACCTAGCTACCTCTCCAATGCTTTCGAATGGATGGTTTCGACACCATCACTTCATTACTTAGAAAATGGTTTCGAAACAGATGCTTTCGACTGGAATGTTTTTAAGACCCTTTTTTAAAAGTAAAATAAACCCAAATTTATTTCAAATGAGATAGTTTTAAATGTTTTCGAAGCAGATGATTTCAACTTTAATGGGTTTCTGTTCCTTTTGCTCTACTAGAAGGCAGAATCCAAATGGTTTCGACCAAGACGTTCTTCAAAGGTTTCGAAGGGGAATTTTTTTGAATGGTTTCAAAAGGTTTCTACATGTTTTAAATTGAACACAAAGTACTTTCAAAAGGATTGAGTTTTGACTGTTTGAAAGGTTTTAATGAATAGCTTTGAAAGGGGTGTTTCCCCAGGGTTTCGATAGGGTTGAAAGGAAGGGTTTTCCTATGTTTTCGAAAGGAAATATTTAAAAGGTTTCAAAAGGAGGATTTCTAATATGTTGAAGCTTTCGGAAAAAAGAAAGGAAAGGTTTTTCCGAATGTTTTCGAAATGGTCACTTTTAATGATTTCGGAGGGTTTACCTTCAAGGGTTTCAAAAGGGCTGTTTAAAGGTTTTTAACAAATTTTCTGAATGTATAGCCTAAGTATTTTCAAGCTAAAAAGGGTTTAACTTGTTTTGAAAGGATAGTTAATCCTTATTAAAACTAATCAACATTATTTTGAGTAAAGTATATATATATCATGGCAAAATAGCTTATAGTAAAGTTAAGAATATAGTTCCTTGTATAAGTTTGATTTAAAAGGTTAAATCATTTTGAAAAAGCTTTCAAAAAGATAAATGGTAGTTAACTCTAAGAAAATGAATCGGACAATTAGTCTAGTTTTTAGGCAGGCTGCCTAGATTTCGGATAGTTAGTCCAGTTTGTGGGCAGTCAGCCCAGTCCTGTGGACAGGTAGTCCATTTGTACATAACAGACCTTGCAATTATGTTGTGGAAAAATAGTTCGCATATTATATGTTTTACGAACAGATAGTCCATTTATTAGCATAAAGGATATTTCTATTTTGATATAATCAGTTTGATTAACTAGTTTAGTTGTAGGAAAGGATTTGCAAAATATATGTTTTAAAGAAGATATTAGCGAGGGAAAATAGTTATGCTAAACGGCATAGTCTCACTTAATATCAGTAAACTGAGATGTAACAGAATTATTCACACCACGCTTTGTATCTGACTCAAAGTTTTTATTTTCCCTTATACTCTCGGGTACTCAAAAATTGATGTGAGTAGGCTGAGGGTTGAGATTTTCAAGTTTTAGTCCTTTGATGAATAAAGCTTCTGAAGACGAGCAGGTGGTTGAAGGGTAGAAAATTAGAAGTTACATATTATTGTTGTGTTTATTTCCGCTTTGTATTAAGTCATATATGACTATATTGCTTTGATCAACCAAAGGGGTATGGTCATATGTCGCTCTTGGTGTATTTTGTAAATGATATATTTAATCATTGCCTAGGAAAGTTAAGGGATTATGTAACATGGCTATGAATTATAGTTTTGAAATGTAATCAGCAAAATATTGTTTTTTGAAATCTATGATTTTGTTCATATTCATATGCTTCTGATATTATGGATACCATTATCATTACTATATTTTGTCACCAGAAGTTAATATTATGGATGACTGCAGCATCTGTAGCGCTTAGCTTTTGGCCTCCAAATATGGGATGTTACACCAGTCTTCTGAAATGAAACTGTGTTTACCCCCAATGTCAAACAGAATTCAAACTGAAAAAAGGAAAATCAAAATCTTACCTTTAAAAACAACACTCTTGCCTTTTACCTCTGCTCATGATCCTGCTTTTGTCCCTTTCAAAGAAAACAGACATGTCTGCTTCAGATCTGGACAATCCTTCTTCTTATGGCCTGACGATAAAACACTTAAGTTTGAATGCTCCAGTGATTTGCATACACTTTGATGCATAGTGCCCATTTTATACATAGTTGTAACAAGCAACTTTCGAGACATCATTTAGGCCTCCTCCCTCCCAAGTATTCCCTATCGATTATTTACCCTTCTTACTCTTCTGGTGTGGGTTAAACATTTACCTTCACTGTGCCTTAGGATTCACTTTCACTCTCTTGTTGTCTTGATGAACACTATTGTATCTCCATGCCATATCCACCACAAACTCAAAAGAATATACTAAGTGTTCCATCACGTTATTATACAAGCATTGCTTCAACCTTCGAATAAACTTCTAATTCTTCTTTAGAGAGGTTTTAATCATCTCTCAGCCATACTTCGCTAAAGCATTGAACTACTGAAGATACTCCTCCAACCAAATATCTCCTTGCTTTAGATCAATGAATTCCTATAACAATACACTTTTTTGAGACTCAAAGATAAACTAAGTCTTGAAACTTTCCCTTAACTGTGCACAAGTGAACTCTTCTTCTGGGATCTCGACATTTATTTTCTCCCACCAATCCATAGCATCTTCGAGCTACTGCATCAAAGCTAGTATTTTCTTTTACGAATCATTTAGTTCTATATCTTTGAAGATATGCTCATACACCTTCGTCCGATTTAAAAGTAGAACTATAGGCTCCTTTCTGGTAAAATCATGCCCCCCAAATTCTGATAGTCTTGGCTTAAGTTCAAAAAATCTTCTCTTACTACTGCCTTGGTTAACCTATCTTTGACATGTTCACCCTTATCAAATGCACCATTAATTTCCCAAACAAACCATTTATATCCATGCTTACATCATTGAGGAGCATGACAACTTCATTTTTATCCATCAATGGCACTTCCCTTACGTTTTCTCCATCCGTTTTGGTACTTTTCTTCTCTATTCTAGCATTAGCTCCCACTATAGTAATCTTCCACCTCTCGTTTACATTTTTTCTTTTATATTAAGAAAGTCTTCATTGCTGTCAGAAGGAAAGAGACCAAAACAATAGGAAGAATGGATATATCCACCAGTATATTTATATAACAAAACAAAGTATGTCATATAATAGAATATACCTTCCCTACTGTGTTTGTTTTCTACTGTCTAATTCTACCTAGACCATTAGTTGGCTCTATTTTACTAAAGAATCCCATAGCCTAAGGTTTTGTGTCAGCAGTAATATCCCAACATTCCCAAAACCCATAAATGGAACCCCAATGTGCTGCGGTCAATTTGGAGTTATCTTCCGATAATAGAATGAGTTTGGTATATTTCAATAGTTTTAAGTAAACAGTGTAGCTAATAAGTGTCATACATGATTATTCTTGCATTTTTTTTCATATTATTCCCAATAACATGCCCACAGGGGTCAAAAATATAATAAACTTAGAAAATAATGTCATGCCCAACGTATGAAGATGTTGACAAAAACATTTCATACAGCGGAATAAAAACAACATTATACCATCTAAGCCTCTTGCTTCGTCTTTGGAATACTTCACTAGCCCCTAAAAGTAACCTTCTTATATCTATTAACTCAACCTACTCGAACAAGTACCACGAATTTATAGGGAAAAGAATAATAACAATATGGGTCAAGCGTAAAGTTGGAATGAGTAATATATTTTACTAAACATAAAATATAGTAAGACCACACCACAAAAGAATGAAATGAGTTTTTCCCTTACTATAACACAATATTCATTTAACAACTTGAAATATGAACATTAACAATTATTTCATTCCACATGTGCTAATATCACGTCAAGAATCCAAAGCCATTTCACTCAATATGTCATTTGGTCTTGTCCTCTCTTTTTTCAAAATTGAAGCAATAAAGCCTTTAGCTGCCACCAAGGCCTTGTGTCGTCCCTGTTTCTTTAGTTATTACTACCTCTACTTTCGGTTTGGTTGCCAATTAATCCTTACACCTATTCTTTCGTGGTTTGGTTGCCACTCAGGCCCTACACCTATGTTGTCGAGTTTTGGTTGCCATTCAAGCTTTACACCTGGGCTTTCGGTTTTTGGTGGCCACATCAGGCCTTAGATCACCTATTGAATTATGCTTTTGCCGCCATTTCAGGTCTTACACCAATTTCTTTTTTGTTTTTGATGCCATCCCACATATTATTCCAACACTTTTGGTTTTACATTTTACTCTAGGCCTTATACCAAAGCTTTCGGTTTTAGTTTCCACTTAGGCCTTACATCTATGCTTTCATGTTTTGATTTCCACTCAAGCCTTAGATGCAGGCTCTAAGTTCTTGGCTTCTACATCAGCCCTAACATAATCTACCGAATTTTCTACCTTACTATTCATTCATTAGGTATTATCCTTAGTTGTTCATTAAGCAACTTAAAGTTTTGAAATTACCTTTGGCCTTCCAAACCGTAGAACAATCTCTATTATACATTACATTTGATAATGTTCTAAATACTTAGTTTGACCATCTTAATCCTTAGTATCAACCCTCCCCTCCGGAAGTCAATAGATTCGTATTAACTTTCCACCAAAAATTAACAGGTCTCGATAATTACGACTCTTGGTCTCATCTGGGGAAGCCTAACTTAGTTTAGTTCCATTTCATTAACACGTGCAATCTCAATTCTAGGTTCCCAAAATAACTTTTGGTACCTATTATTCCTCTACCACGCTTATATCTCTCATCCACTTTTCCCACGGCTAACACCTTCGATTTAATATCCTAGGCTCATAATTAGCCTTTATTATCCTCCTTTGCTTAAGTCTTAAATTCTAGTTCCGTTTTCTTTTAGTTTGACTAGTCTACCTCAAGTACTGCTCTAGGTACACCTCAAAAGCCTGCCTACACACCCAATGCCACCATTATATATATCAACACCTAATTTATTCTGACTTTTCCTTTTACAGTAAGTATAGTAATTTTTTTGGCTTATGCAGCATATATTATGGATCTGGTCTCCTGACCATTATTTAAATACTTTACTCATTAAATTCATCTCCCAACCTTTTATATTTGCCTTTTGTTACTCATAAATTTCTCTTTGCAAAAGTGTATTTTAACAGAAAACACTTTAATACCTCCATAAAAATTAGAAAATGTTTTTTCCCTTTTAATAAAATTTCTAAAACTCCAAATTTCTAGACATTTTCTACCATAAATAGTTCCTTAGATAATTTGTATCTAATTATTCATTAATGTGAAACTTCTATAAATCAAAACCCATCTCTAAAATTATGTTCACAACAACATATTAAATTTTCATACATTTTAACCACGAAAAACATGTCCAGTTGTAAGAGAAAATAGGATTAAGGGAATATATTATTCACCTGGATCTCTTAATTGGCTTATTTTTAAGTCTATTTTAATTTCGTTGGCTTTGATCTTCTTCTTTTCCACTTTCTATTTCTTTGGCCCCCACCTCTAAATGCCTTACGAGCATCTCCAATTGGTTGGATATTCTCGAATCTGCACTCTCCAAGCTCTCCAACAGGGCTCCAGAATATGTGATAGTGCAGAAAGGGGGGCTGCAGTGTGGGAAAGGCGAATTCGACGAGGCGCCTGTTAAACAAGCGCTGGATACCACGCGCTTGTTTAACAGGTGCCCACTTATTTCCCCTCCAACGGTTGCCCCCCTAACGGCCATATTTCCCCTTCAAATACAACTGCACCCCTCTTCTTCCCTTCACAACCAATTTCCTTCCTCCATCATAATTTTTTACTACCACTAATATCAACTGAAAATGTACTCCGATTTTCACGTCGATGCTGCAAGGTCCAGTTTTGAAGACTATGAATTACAAGACGTTGTGGTTCTGATTGGGGGGAGAAGTAACTAATGCAAGTTGGAGCGCTGCAAAAGACTACGATCTTTTCTACATTTACTCTGCACTCTCGGTCGGCCCTATTCGAGGGACCAATCAAAGTGGTGAGACTTTTTGAGGAAAAATTATTAATTACTACAATCAGAAGAACATCAATCGAAAAAGAACGCTATCTTCAGTCAAAGGTCATTATGGAAAAAAAATCGTCAAACGCAAACGTTCGATTCTCAAATTTTCAAGCTAAAGCAAACGAATCCTAGTGGATTTGGAAATGAAATGCATTTAGTAAGCTTTAATATAATTTCATTGTTCTACTTTTTGTCATTGTTCTCTAATTATACTAGTGTTTTTTAACAGAGAATGGCTGCAAACAAGTTGTTCAAACAAATCTACAAACCTGATAGTAAACAAGCACCACATTTTTATCAGTTCATGCATGTTTATGACATGTTGGTCGAGCATGTTAAATGAAAATCATCGCTTCAGAAAACCGTTCAACAAGTTCAATCAAATAGTGGTCGGGGTAAAACACCTCGAGTTGGAGAAAGATCCAGTCCTAAGGAATCGCTAGGAAGCTACGGTTTAGGATCAGAAGAAGACCCAACCCCAACCGAAGATCATTTTTTAAGCCATAGGGAGCAAAAGTGGCCAAAAAGAAGCAGACTGCTGGAGCGGATCAAGTAGAAATTAAAAAAATCCTACTTGAATCTGAAGATAGATTTAACCGGGCAATGGAAACTCGAGCAATTCAACACCAAGAAAAATTATCAAGAATGGATCAACTTCTTACTGGAAACCGGCAAAGAGATGAAGATGCGATAATGTTCGATGACACGTCACACATATCTGCAGAACAACTGGAGTACATGGAGCAAAGAAGGAGAAAAATTATGAGGCGTAGACTTGAAGAGAGTTATTAAATGAACTACCATTTCTACAACCTTTGTATCTTTTAATTACCGTTATTTGTATTGTGTTCTGAATGCAAGCAATTATTAATATAAGTATTTTCATTGAAATTGCATTACATTGAAAAAAGATTATAACAACATTACGTTAATTAAACATAAACAGATTACAATAACAATAACAAGTAACAACAATATAAATAACAGTAGGAAAAGTAACAACAAAAATATAGTTTCACTGATTTCCAGAAAACCTCCAAAGATGATCTATGAGATCGTTTTGCAATCTTCGATGCAATTGAATACTACGGTAGGACATTTCGCTTTCTACATGAACTTGAGTTCTAGTGCGCTTCCAATCATATCATTGCACCAAACAGGCGGTGCTGTTGGAGCACCCTCGTAAAAGTAATCTTCTTCCATGTCTCTTTCATCCACTATAATCATATTATGTAAAATAATACAAGTGTATATTATTTTGGTCATTTTAACTGGTGACCAAAGCTTGCATGGATTACTGACTATGACAAATCTAGATTGAAGAACCCCAAATTCTCTTTCAATGGCCTTCCTCTGGCCTTCTTGCATCGCTGCAAACTTTGATTGTTTATTGTTTTGTAGGCTAGGAATTGTCTTGACAATGGTACTCCATTTAGGATATATACCATCGCCAAGATAATATCCATGATCGTACGTGTTACCTCCTAAAGTAAAGGTATAAGGAGTTGATCTACCATTTGCTAAATCATTGAACAACGTGGATCGTTCAACAACGTTAAGATCATTGTTCGAACTCGGCATTCCAAAAAATGCATGCCATATACATAAGTCATACGATGCTATGGCTTCAAGAATAATAGAAGACCTACGAGACATACCCTGATAAGCTCCAGCATATGCCTTTGGACAATTCTTCCACCCCAATGCATGCAGTCTATACTGCCTAACATTCTAGGCCAACCACTACTACCATGCATATTTAATAATATTACTATATCTGCCACATTTGGTCTGCATAAGTATTGATCACCGTAAATGTCCACGATAGCTTGACAAAAAGCACCAAACACTCTAATACCGTGCTTTCCGCCACTTTCAAATTTTCATCAAGCGCGTCCGTCGATCTTGCATATGCAAGCATTCTTAGTGCAGTTGTCATTTTTTGAATTTAGTCAATCCCATTGTACGAGATGCATTGGTTTGAAGATAAAATATTTGTCATGCTGCTTGATACATTGTAGAATTCTAAGAAATAGAGGACACCGCATGCGGAATCATCTTCTAAAATCAGCATCCATGTAAGTAGGATTTGGAACAAAGTAGTCTTCCATCAGTCCGTCGTTGTGCCATGAATGTCTACGATTTTTATACCGGCGACCAACAAATGATCCACCATGTTGCCTGCTTGATTGACCAACCTGTGGTGCAGCCATACTTATTAGCTACTTTTCGCGATGAAAATGATCTTCCATCATTTCATCAAATTCGTCGTCGCTATCATCAAAAAAAATATAATCTTCGGCCGCCATTTGTTATATTTGAAATTGTATGAAATAAGAATGAGCAATAATACTTCTCAGCATCTAACAAGCTTTTTATAGCTTAAATCACATGCTGACTTTCATAACAAAACAAACAATCACATGAGGATAACATTAATTAAATTCAACCACCATCTATAAAGTAGATTCCATTTATGTCACGGCTGCAGTGTCTCATTCCATCTAAACACTATTGACTATTGATGCAGTGTCTCATCCCATCATACAACTGTAGCTATGTTCTTAACAAACACTATTAACTGTTGATGCGGTGTCTTGTCTGCACGGTCTTGTCCCCTCCATACATTATTGACTGTTGATGTAGTGTCTCATCCCATCATACAACTGTGGCCATGTTCTTAACGCAATAATACAAAAAGAAACAAGACAATGTTACTGAAACACCCAAACATTAATACGGTCAATGACAATACATACACAAACAATAATACACTCCATAATAATACACTCTACAATGATACAACCAACAAAAATACCCCGACTAGGACTTAGAAGTGACACTAAGAAAATACCGGTTATGGTCAAATTGTAAGTTATGCACGACATTTCGAAGACATCTTATTTCTCATTCAAGCTCGTTGGCCTATGGTATGGCCCTTGGGCACAGCCGTTCATCAACCCATTCTGCATAATTGCACCCTTCAGGCCAGAATGGACACAATTCGATTCGACGACCAATATCTTCGCCATCAGCTCTAACCACAACTTCAACCTTATAATCACAGTGGCAAAATACTGTGTAAGAGTCAAACTCTTGTTCAACCGAAGGTTGCAAATTTGGTGCTTGTTCAACTTCCTATGGTTGTTGATGAACCAACTGTTCGTGTACATGTTAACATCTTATTGAAGTATGAGTTGGTCAAGATTTGGGAATTCATGAGCAACATCCTCGTAATGCTGGTCTTGGTAATTGATATTCCAATCTTCATCGCGGTGTGTTCGCTTTCAGTTGGAACGTACCCGGCATCAGAGTCAATAGATGATGACCAGGAAGGCATTCATATGAGGATTAGAAGATTGAAGGAGCGAAAACTAAATTGTGCGTTTGAGAAGAAAAGCTCTCACGTATATATTGAAGCGTGTGAATGTTAAAAATTATTTATGTTTAAATATGAGCACTGTGTTTTGATTTGACAATACATTAGAAAGTTAAAATACTCATAAACAAGACAATAACAAATATGCATACACAGAAACAATAATACACTCAACAATAATACACTCAAATTATGGATAGCCAAATCATTCTAGCCAATTTTGACATATGATATAAGCTTCATGTCCAGTGAATGTGCTATGATATTTGAGAAAGTAACAACCTTCAAATATGGAACGGGTTGGTTCAAACAAATTTTTAAATATAGCCTCGTTGATAACCGTACTGTACCACGTACATGCTTTGTAGAAATTCCCATAACCAGTCCTCAACTCCACCTTCGTACTTCAACTTCTACACTCAACATTGCTATTGTAAAGTTCAGCAATAGTGCCCTAAAACTGAGTTCCCGTTATCTCTTCATCATCGCACATCTGACCAGTTTGTATAAAAATATTTACTAATAGTTTGAATTCTGTAGCCAAAAATATTATGTTACACATTGATTGAATTTACTGAACTTTTAAATGTTATGACATTAGAATATAACACTTTATCTTAAATAAAGAGGTCGTGGTCCGCATCAAAAAAATGATGCATGAGATTAACGTCCACGTGTCAAACATCCATAAAATTTTGACAAAGAATCACAACTGTGTTTGTTACTTCAATATTTTGACTTCATATACGCTTAATAATAAACAAGCGTAAATTATAATCAACACAATGCAATAATCAACATAAAATATAATCGACAAATGCCATAACATATAGACAATCACATCAGTAGCATCATCACCAACATAATATGCAACCTGCTAATGTAAGGTGTGAAAAATAATAACACAGACTAAAACATCTAAATGTGGCACATCAATCTATGTGATCGGAACCGCTATCAATCTCCTCATCGTTTCCACTATCGTCGTCACTGTTATCGTTGACATCATCAAAGTCGTGAGGCTCAGGTCCGGTATGGAGCTACTCCTGAAGCTGCGGAATCTGGGTTTGTAATCCCTGTATCTGCACATCATACTGAGTCTACTTCTGCTAGACCGCAGTCTAGTAACTCTGATACATCATCTGTGTATAATCGAGCGTCATATGCTCAAATGCAGCAATCATCCGTCTATCATAATCCATGTACTGAGAATACTGATATGGGCACAAGAAAAATTATACATAGGTGGAGAATATAATGACAAGTAATTTAAAGAACAGTTAAAACTCATACAAACCTGATGAGGCTGATACAATCCGACGGATGGTACACCCGTAATACCGTCATCTATAGGATACTGCAAGGGATACTCCACCACCCGACCATATACATCATATGCTCTAAACGAATGAGGAGGGGGTCGAAAGTAGGATGCTACATGTACTGAGATGATGTAGGATCAAAGGTGGCAGGCGGTAGTGGAACTCTATCGAAAGAGGTACGCGGACCGACATGATCGGAGTTCAAACCCTGAATATAATCAGGCAACGCGTAAGCACGTGGAACTACTCAAGCCCAATATGAATCAAAGTCTCCAAGAACTGTAAAAGGTTCACCATCCACCCATCCCTTACCCCTCATCGCAAGAATATAAGCTAGTCCAACCCCAATATCACCATACGTATCATCCCATGGTAGCAGATTTGATGGAATGCGAACTATACCATACAAATATAGCCAACACCGCTCCCCTAAATACCATATAAATGGACATGTAGGAACCTGAAAGCAAATTCTAACGTGACATGGAAAACTGAAAAGTGAGTGGATGATTAGGACCGTGCTTAAGGAACTATAAGTACTAATCCCATGGATAAACGATAATGTTACCACGCCGCCTCATATCCATTTGCTGTCTAGCCTCCATCAGCTCATTGTGCACCCCTTGTGCAACTCGGGGCAAATTTATAGGAGGATCCCATCGACACAATCTAGGAAAGTAAATATAAGGTGTGGCATTTGCCACTACAATAAGTCGGAGGTGCATATTGGTAGTATACCCGTAGTACCAAAATGGAAGAATGTACCAAAATCCAAACATTTTTCTAAACTGCTGAAGCGCATAAGTATCTAATGCTACGTACAAATAACCAAGAATAGCAGTACTGCAATCATATATATGTAGTCCATCCACATCTACTAATCCAGCCAAAAAACCAAGCCTTATAGTACCCTTATTGTTACAAAAAAATGTAGACCCAAAAAGGTATAATATGAAGGCAAGGATAACCGGAGCGTGCATATCATCAACGGCCATGTACTCTACTATATACGGCTGCAAATAAGGGAGAGTAACAACTCATCCTTTAACATCCATATCGTCCAAAGTCGGTAAATAAGCTGAATATGACTCGAACTCCTCAAATGAACTATCAAATGGAACAGGGAGACGGTCCGATCGACCAACCACTATGCCAGTGAGCATATAAAAATTTTATGGATTCGGTCCTAGCTTAAAATCAGGGAAATGAAATGTGTGAGTGGTAGGCCACCATCTCTCGGTGAGGGCCTCTACCAGGCAACGATCTACTTGTGCAAATCTCGGTAAATCTAGAAATTCACCAAAAGGTGAGGTATGTAGCCTATCCAAAATCGGCTGCGGTAACTGATCAACATATTCAGACGTACACCTATACCAACTACCTTACATCGCTACATGACGAACCAAAATATATGATTATTTAATATTAAAATAAACAAAGAATTATCGTACATATATAGTTACATGGTTGTTCATCAAGCAATAAAGAAATAAACATATACCTGTGGCGTCGCTATAGCCACAATAAGTCGATGCGAAATAGTAGAGGGCAAGTCGTGCAAGGATCGAAGATCGTTTGGAGTTATGGTAGCATTAAGAGGGACATGAGCGGGTCCGATATTGGCATCGGTCATATATCGAACGGTGTGTCTACCAGTTTCGAGCGGACGAGGCGACATTTGGACGTAAAGTAAAATAAAAAAATTAACTTAAAAGAGGATGGAAGAGGTAAAAATGAGGCAGAGAGGGGGGAAAGTGCTTGATGTAGGAGCGATCACCAACCACCTGTTGAACAGGCACCTGGCTTCTGAACAGGCGCAAAACACGGACACCTGTTGAACAGGCGCCTGAAGCCCAGGCGCCTATTCAACAGGCGCCTATCCTCATTTTTGTTGATGAATTGAGGGATCCAATATTTCGAAGTGTGAAAAATCGAATTTCCACACTCCGAACTATTGGAGATGCTCTAAATATGTGTCGGTATAGGTGAAATAATTCCATAAAACTATTTAATATAATAGGGGTGTTACAACATCTGGACAAACTCCAACAAATTTGTGAAGAGAAAAATGTTAGTGTCAGGGTTATAGTTGGTACTAGCGTTGCATCTCTACTTGCTTTATCCTTATCATTGCATGTGTTATAGCTCTAGTAAGGAGAAAGCATAGCTATATTGAAGTTGAGGATGATGATGAATTTTATATTTTACTTGGACTACTTACAAGATTTACATTTGAAGGTCTCGGAGTTGCTACTAACGCCTTCTTACTAAAATATGGAGAAGGCAGATTCGGTTCTTTTTTTTTTTTGAAAGAGCACAAAGTGGTTCCACTAAAATGGCGATTAGAAGATTATATGGTGTCGGTCAAGGTAAAAAAGATTTCTTACTTAAGGTCGACAATATTGATATTATTCATCATATATCTTTAAGGAGACTAGTTGGATTTTGTCCATAGTAGTTCTATAAGCTTTTGGTTTATGTGTATATATCTAATGGATCATATAATAAATGGATTTTCTACTTGGATCATGAGATTGTTCTAAACTAGAAAACAAGACGTAAGATTATAAACGATATAGCTAAGGCATAACATATTTACATGAAGATTGTAGACAAATGAAAAGATTGTTCACTTGGACATTAAACCTCAGAATAGACTTACGATGAAACGATGCTAAAGTTTTGGATTATGGATTAGCTAATCACATTATTCAAGATTAGATTGATGTAATGACAAGGATGAGAGGTACCGCTAGATATTTAGCACCTAAATGGTTGACATCGGACATTACAGAAAAGATTGTTTCCTTTAATCTCAACGTTGTCATACTTGGATATAATATATGGGAAAAAATTTTAGACTACTCAAAAATAAAGAGAGTGTTTATTTAGTTAGTTTGTTACAATGAAAAGTTAAAGAAAATAAATTAGTAATATGGTAGATTGTCGTAACATTGACATGCAGCTTCCCATTGAAGATGTTACAATGACTATGGGTCTTGCAAGGTGGTGTCTAGAGGGCGATAGTATCAAGCTACCTTTCATGTCCATAGTATTGAAAGTGTTCGACGGATATATGAATATGGAGGGTAATTTGGACTATAATTTCTTTGACCTAGCTCCTTATGTCTCTTAATGTGCAAATCTTGTTGAATCTATGCATCAATTCTTCTAGGGCTGTGATGGCTTCTACTTGTAAATGTAATTAAAGTAATAATAATGCTTTAACTATGTTTTACTAGAAAATATAGTAATGTAAATGATAAAACATTGAATAAGTTATATAAGCAATTGTTTATAAGTTTATAAATTAGAATATTAATTTGTACCTATAAGAAAAAATAAATTAACTATGTTTTACTAATAATGACCATAAGACTGAAGATTCAAGAAAGGCCAACATAAATGAACTAAAGTCATGCATGTAAGAGATATAAAGTTTAGCTTAGAACAGAGGTAATTGTACCGAAATTGGTTCACCAAAGTTATAGTTTTGTATGAGTGTGTGAAGAGCACTATGAATGAAAACCACTATTCTACCCCTATTTTCTTCATTTTCTACTCGCTCGTCATTTTTATGTTTCACCGATACTGTTATTTTCATGTTCTTTCTTCTGTTCCAATGACTAATGAACAACGCTGCTTTAGGACTATAAGTTACATGTCAGATCAGTCCTGTTAGTTTTTCCAAACTAAACACGAGTAGTACAAATTAACGCCTCGTTTGGATCGACTTAGATAAGTCGCTTCTTTGCTTTTTGAAAGAAAAAATGAATAGATTTTGGCTTGGAAAAAGCAAAAAAGCGACTTAAATAAGTCAATCCAAATGAGCCTTAAGTTAACCAAGATTTGAGTTACATGGGGATTTTTAAGTTTCCCCAATCTTAACTTCCTAATCCTTTTTAAAGCAGTAATGTTAAATTTGAAGAATAACATTACTTATTATTATTACTTGGGTCTATTGTTTGATAGTTCAATTATCTCTATATGGAATTCCTTAAAGAAAAAGTTGAGTCAAAATTTGAATTCATAAAATTCTGGGAATTCATTGAAGCGCTATTCTCAGTTGTCATGACACGTGAAAATTTATGTATTTTTTGAAATTACTTTAGACATTTTTGTATTATGGTACCACGGTGTTGTATGTTTTGTAAGCAATGATAGGTTTCTTTTCTTAGTTGCAACATTTTTTAATCTAGTATGACTTCTAATATAACAACATCTCTGATGACTCATTGGTTCAAAATATTTTAAGAAGTTAGAAAATGTAACCCCTTAAATTTTCTAATGGGAAAATGAAGTGGGGCGATTGTTCAATGGGCACATGGACCTTAGGCGCCTATTGAACAGGCACTTGCACCTACATCTAGACGTGAGCGCCTAGGAGTGGGGTGCTTGTTCAACAAGCGCCTAAGGACTAGGTGCCCGTCGAACAAGCGTTCATCTCTAAAAGCCTACATCGGGCGCTTGAAGATGATTTTCCTCATTTTTCACCTTCCAATTTCAATTCTTTTCACTTTTAATCTAAACGACGTCGAAATACCGCTACGACTGTTCAAAATTGCAAGATGAATTGTCCATTATATAACCGACGTTGATGCTGGTCTAGTACAAAGTGTTCCTAATGCTGGTATGATTACATATGAGCTATGTTGCTTGCATGAGCTGCCAAAGATGAAGATGCATCAATTATGTGTTGCGTTAGCATTGTCGCAAGTAATTTTTATTACACAGTTTGTTATATAATTATAGCTGCCAAAAATATTACTTTGTCATTTTTGTTAGCTTGCTGTAAATTATATATCGTTACTTATATACACCGGTCATTTAGCTATGTGTAGTAGTTAGCATAAGTGCATTTCGAGTACTTTAGCACATTACCCCAAACAATTAAGGATGGATTATACGCATCACTGTTTGGTGATTTCCTTTAGTTACCCACATTTGCACACTTAGGCCATTGTGTAGTAGAGGCTCCTACATAGAGATAGTGGCCTACCACATACATGTTTAATTTTCCCAATTTTAAATTAGGGATAACAACTTTTGACTTTTATATACTCATCGGTACAAAGGTTGGTCAATTAGACCATGAGCAAGTACCTTTTGATATTAGTTATGTGGAGTTTGTGTCCTATTTTGCATATTTACCAGGTTTTTTAGATAACTAGTTTAGAGGGTGTATTGACCTGCAAATCCGTACCATTTGAATTGACAATAATCCACACATGTCCTACCTAAAAAGCACTGACTGACAGAAAGTCAAGAGAAAGAAAAGAAGAGAGAAGAAGAGAAGAGAAGAAAGAGACGATAGAACTAAACAGAACAATACATAATCTCACATCGCAGCGGAAAACATATAATATCATATTAATGATCTTTACAAAACAGAAACTGTATAAACATGCATCAATCAGAGTTCAATAATCAATCAAAAGTTATCAGGTTGGACAATTATAATAACATGTCCTTACAATTGCCGATAATATACAACAACTAAGTAACGGATAATCAAAATTGATACGTGTATATGAAAATGAAGATCTTCATCTCTCCTGCTGAAGCTCCAAAAGCACCAAATCTAAACCTGTAAACATACTCCGTCTGACCCGAGCGTTGAAAAGGAAGAACAACCGGATCAGTCTGGTAAACCAGCGTGAGAAGCACGCTCAACTGAATTTATTAAATTACCAAACTTTTCCTTTATCAAAACAAAAGTATCTTATAAGACAATCCCAGACATAAGACATATTTTTACCTTACGATAAGTAAAACATTTCATGTCAAATCATTTGATATTATACTAGTGTCTATTATACAAATAATAATCAAAATAGCCGAAATTGTTACCATTATTAAATTCCAATAGACTAGGCTCTACAAATAAAATGGCAGGTACGTAGTGGAGTTTGGATTTCCATACAAATGACCAGGTGAAGGGACTACCTTCCGATTGGTACACCTCTAGATGGATGTCCCGAGGCACAGAAAATCTGCCCTCTACCAACACAAGACCGGCCCACCTCTATAACTAGATGGTACTGGATATGTCATCCTTCGGTCGTTACCGACCTTTATCGAGGGCCCTCTAGCATACAAACCATAGTAATTAGATACACGACGTCATAGCGTGTCAAGATATAACTAGAAGAGGATGATCCTATCCTACTTGGAAAAGACCCACTTAGCCTTGCCGCATCTAATCCTGTTTTGGTCATTTTCGGTTGATGAGGACTTGGTAACGATTACCTTTCACAAATCACATATCACATCACTTTGAAAGCCACACGGCCATTTCCGTTACTAATTGCCTTCCATAAAAATACAACCCTTGAGCTCATACGCCTCAAGGAGGGTGTTAAGCTACGCTAATAAAAACCAATCTACGTAATCTATAGAAATGTAATGTCAGAAAATCATCCATACAAGTTGTCCTGGAACAAGACAAACCGTAGGTACTTTCCTACCACATCCTGTAGGGAAATCCCAAGGATTAGTAGCGAACAGTCCTCGCATTGGATATTTCGTAATGAAGAGACCACTGCTACTATATGTATATATTGGGATTTTAACCCTAAACGATCAAAAAGCAGTCCCCTCTATGAAAATCTGCACAAATCGAATGCATATACGTCAGGCTGAAGTGTTTTTCAGATAAATCTGATCCCGGTCTCTTCGCACCAACAACGCAAAAGTGTTTCTCAACCTCACACAAAAACTATGTCTCTTAGACTTATCAAGTCTTCAACTTTCAACTTGCTATCCTTCGGCCAAGAAGAAAGCTCGATAGATTAGAGTAATACTTCACACTACATGAATCACCATCCTCAACACAAACGATAATCAAGCCTACATAGAACTAAGTGCATGACTAAATAGTTCTCACATCACGTCGAGGAACTAAAATGAGCGAATTTGATAGTCGGTTATTTAACTATCAAAGCAAACAAACAAATATTTAGCACTATAAGCAATCACTAGGCCTTTTTAATTAATTTTTTATTAATTAAATCACTTGCCAAATATTCACTTCGAATTATCTTTAAAAAGACATAATCTCAAAACCATTTCAATATTGGAAAACATTTCCATATACTTATTTCGACTATATAAACATATTCACAAATCTCTTTATTTTCAATACTTATAAAATATTACATATACTTAGATGAGGATTAAGTATATTTTTTATTCTTTAAGGAAAACATTCTCTTTGAACATATTTATTTGGATCAAAACGAATGTTGCGTAAAGCACCGTTACGACAACCTAAAATCACTAGTATAGGGATTCGAAAATTAGATAGATATATAAATCCCATGTACTATACAAAACATTTCCTTTCGAATATAACAATAGTGTTATAGTCCATTATTTCCTTACTTGTCGAAAATGTCTATTTTAACAATTAATGTTGAAATATATGTATTCGATGCTTAAAACATTTTAAAACATCTTCAAACCATTTTATTCCATTTAAAATATCATTTCCCAAAAATATCCATTTTATTTAATATATTATTCACTGTCCAAAATCGTGAATATAAATCGTTTACCAAATTCAATATTTCTACACATTTATATTAGGGATAATCCACTGTCCAAAATCGTGGATTTAATTCTTTTACCAAATTCATGGCTTCTATATATTCATTAAAGGATTATCCACTATCCAAAATCGTGGATATATCTTCTTTAATAAACTTCTATATTTAACTTATCAAATTCAATTGATTTTGGATTTATAAAGCAATGTTTATAAATTCCATTTCTATTTCATAAAAATTTCTATATATAAAATCCCTTAATTAACCGATTTCATTTATCTCTTATTGATATGCCAAAATCCAAATTATAAGTTAATTACTTATAATTCTCTTATTTACAAATTCATTCATTTATAACTTCATCAATTCATAAATATATAAATCTTATTTACTTATAAAATCCATTTATAACTTCATTTTAACATTAACAAAACCCTTTATAATTCCATCATTTTTGATTTATAAATATCGTTTATAAATCTTATATATAAACCATTTATAATAAATCAAAAACCACCATTTAAACTATTTTTGTGATGTCCCGGAATTTTGGGCAATACTTATTTAATAATTGCCATTTATAATTTATTTTAAAATATGTAATATTGATTTAATAATCTAATTTAATCCAAATGTTATATTTTCAAAACTAATAATTAATCTAATTAAACAAATGTTATCTTTTCAAAACTTAATAATAATTTAATTTGGAATGTTTATTCTTTTCAAAAGATAATAATATATATATAATTAATAATAATTAATCTTTCTAAGTTAAAAAAAATATTCTATTCGTAATGTATATACGTATACATTGTAAAAAGGAAATTGGTTTAATTTAAATTTGATAAAATGTTTTCAAATTATAATATATATGTTTATATATTGTGATTTGGAATTCTGTTTTTAAAATTCAAATAATTTCTGAAGTTAATATTTAAAATTTTCTATTTATAATGTATAAATATATTTGTATATATATATATATTGTAAATAGAAAATATTGGATTAAACTTAAGCAGAAAATGTGTTTTCAAATTTATAATATACATATGTTATATGGTGATTTGGAAGATTTTTGATTTGACTTAACAAAATGCTTTTCGAAAGCTATTTAAAATTTATCTTATATTTTTAAAACACTTAAAGAAAAGTTATTTTATTAAAAGTATAATAGTTTGAAAATAGTACATTATTATAAAAGCTTAATTTGTTTTCTTTTAAATTGGTTTTTAAAAATAAATTTAGTTTTTATATATAATATCAATGTTAGATATAATAACTTAAGTTTAAACTTTCTAAATAAAATTTGAATAAATGTTCATTTTCTTTCTTTTAAACTTATCTTTAGAAAATGGATTTTAAAGTACGAATAAATAAAACATAAGAGATAAATACATTTCATAGTTATACATATTAAACATTAGTATTTAGGATTGTATTTAATTAAGATTTAAATTATTTGTATATAAGTAATTACATTAAAAAGATAAAATTAACATTTGTAACATAATAAATAAATTTAAAATAAGGATTTACATTTGTCATTTACTAAAGATTAAGTAAATACACTTGTAAGCTTTTGGACAATTCAAGAAACAAGTGGCAAGTCTTTGTTTTAAAGAAAATTTTGTTTTTTTTATTAAGGTTTAAAAGAAAAGGTCTGTTTGTTTATTTTCTTCAGCTCATACTTTCTTAAGATTTCTTCTTAAAAAAAACCAAATGAAAAATTCAACTGTAATCAAATATGTAGAACATGCAATTAAACATGGAAATCAACAGCAATCAACTATTAGCAAATTCAATTCAAACAGCATGATGCAAAGCAAATTTAAAGTCCAGGGAAACTAAACAATGCCTGTCAAATTCTGTGTTCTCTGCTTCTAAAATTCTGGTGAGTAAATTTATTTTAAAAACAGATTAAGCTAGATTTTTTGATGGATGCTTGTTGAAATAATTAAGTTTACATATATATATATGGATGTGAATGTTATAGTAAACATAATATCAATGTTTGCATGCTTGATTTTGAAGATTGAATGCATATTTATTTAACAGTTTGAATGCCTGTAGAAATGAAATTTGTAAACTATGTTCTTATTCATGTTCCAGTTTTTTAAAAAAATTCCTATCTCCCAAGTTAATCACTGTTAATCATTGAACATTGAAAGGAATTTGAACATAATGAAGTAATCTTGTGTTTAAAAATAAATTTAAATATTTATATTGAACAACATACTGTAAATGTTAGATTTACAGTGAAAAATCAAAATTTGACGAAAATCAATCTTAATAATTTAGATTTATGACCATATGTCCTGAATTGAAATACAAAATCATGAATTTCAACATGAATTTGGGAATTTATAATTTGGTATTCAAAGAGGAATTGAGGATTACTTGAATTTGGGTCCTTGGTCGTTTGCCATCGATCCGAGTTGAGGTGGTGGTCGAGTTTCGGCATGGAGGTGGTCGTGGTGCCTGGGAATGCAGGAAAAATGGTGAAAGGTTTATCTGATAGCTGTGGCGAATGGAGAATGGCGAAGTAGGGTTTTTGAACCTGTTTTTGTTTGGATCGGAATAGAGTGGAGTTCGGCGTCGACGGTGCTTCGGGTTGAATCGCATAAGGGGGAAAAGCTTATGTGGTTCGTGACGCGTGGGTGGACGAGGTGGCAGGCCCTCCGGTGATGGGTTTCGCCGATGGCGGTGATTTCTTGGGTCGTGTTCATTTTCTGTTGAATGTGCTGATGCACCTTTTTTCGAATCGATGATGCTTTCGTTAATTTCGGGGGACGAGGTGGTCGGTGGGGTCAGGGGCGACTTGTGCAATGTCGCGACGTTGTTCGCCGTCGACCAATTCCAACGTGCACGTGCACGAGGTCGAAAGTGTGCATCTGGAGTTTTGATTTGTGGAAGAAGATGTTGGACCAGGTTTTCCTTCGTGTCGTCCTCGTGTTTGTCTCGCGTGCTACTCGAAGGTAGGAAGGGTTGTCGCGTGTTTTGGGTCTCGAGTAGTTGGGTTTCCAGGATTTGTTCCTGTCTGTTTTTAACTGCAAATTGAATTTTAGAAATTTTAAAAGCTAACTAAGTTTTTAAACAAAGCTTAAAACAGTTTAAATATGTTTGAAATGTTTTAATTTAAAACTTTGTGTTTAAACAAGTTAAGTTAAATTTGCTTTTAGAACAGTTTGTTTTAAAAGTTTTAGTACTATCCTGATTTTGTACTATATAAAATGAAGTTTCAAAATTTAAAGGACAAGTGTTTAATTAGTTTCATAATGAATGAATGTTTGACTTAAAATGAATTTTCAATTTTAAAGTTTAGATTTTCAAAATTTAAACTTTTGTTTTAAAATAGTTTGTTTCATTTTTGCTTTCTTAAATGATATAATAATGTTTTAAAATAAAATTGTTATTGAAGTGATTTAAAATGTGATTAAAGTAGGTATTTAACTTAGATAAATTAAAAGATAATGGTAAATTAAAAGATGATGTTTTTGTGTAAACCAAATACAGGCTTTGAATTTAAAATTTTAATTTTAAAATTATTGATAAAAGTTAATGAAATGTATGGTCTATCTTAATCAAGTTTTATTTATAAAGGTAATTAAAGTATAATTACTTAATTAACTTAAAAAATGTGGGTAATTAAATTAAGGTAAATTGGTTTGTGTAATTAATTTAGTATAATTAGTTATGTTATTAAGGATTGTTTAATCTATGTTAAATAATTATGTAATAAGTAATTAAGAAGTTGACTACTTAATGATTAAGAAGAATTATTAAAGACGAAGTAATTAAAGAAATTAATTACTCAGTGTAATTAATTATGTTATTGTGGATAATTTTAGTTAATTAATTAAGTTTAATTATTTAAAAGGAATTACTTAATGATGGGATTAAGTATAATTACTTAATGTAACTAAAAATGTGTAATTACTTAGTGAAGTAATTAATGAATAATTATTGAATGTAATTAATTAAGGAATTACTTGATGGATAGTAATTAAAGAATAATTACTTGAGGGAAGTAATTAAGGGATAATTACTCAGTGTAATTAAAGGATTGATTAATGAAATTACTCAAGGAGTTGGTTTAATTGGTGAAGTAATTAAGGAAGTTAATTACTGATTGTGATTAATAAGGTTTGATTAATAAATGTAATTAAGATTATAATTATTTATTAAATGTAATTAAGAGAACAATTGATTGATAAAGTAATTAAAGGGTCATTAATTAATGTAATTAATGAATAATTAATTGTTTAATTAATTAATAAATGTGATTAATTATAAGATAATTGATCAATGAAGTGAGAAAAGAAGTAATAATTAATTAATGTAATTAATTAAGGATTTATGTAATTACTTATAGTTAATTAATTAATTAAAAATTAATTAAGATTAATAAATGATTAAAGATAAATTAATCTGTGTAATTAATTTAAAGGCTAATTGCTTAAGGTTACTAAGGAATAATTAATCAAGGATGATTAATTAATAAAGAAATAATTTAAGGATAATTAATCTGTAATTGAAGATTAATTAATTGAATTATAAAGTAAAGAGTGATTGGTTAATTAATTGTAATTAATTAATGATTGTTTAAACAGGATTAGTTGTTAATTCTCAAGTAATTAATTTAATTTAAAATGATTAAATTAATTATAAAGGAGTTAATGATGCTGTTTATGTATGATTGTTTGTGGAATATCTGGATTTGGTTGATATCTATTGGATGATATGTTGTGATATTCTGTGATATGATATTTGATATATCAGAAATGAATGCATGATATTTATCTGTGAATGATGCTGTGTGAATTCAATGTTTTAAATTGAATTAATTAGTTAAACTTAAATCACGTGGACATTAAGATGGCGTTTAGACTCTATGAGACCGGGTTTCCAAATTTGGAATTCCAAAAACCATATCGATCCAAATTAAACGTTAGGTCATGAATCTCAAGTGAAGAGTGAAGACTCGAGGTGTAAGGACTATTGTCGTTAATACTCTGAGGGTGATTCCAATACGAGTTTAACGGGGGTAGTACTTTCAGGTTCGAAATGAAGATTCAGAGTGCAAGGGCTATTGTCGTTAACTCTAAGGGTGATTCCAAAACGAATGTAGCGAGATAGTGCCTTCGATTTCGTTCGAACCCGGAACGAACTTGTATGGATTGAATGCTTTCAGAACATCGTCAGGTAGACGATGAGCATTCTAAGATAGATGTGTTCTATAAAGGTAATCGTAGCCTCAGGCCTCATCAACCGGGAATGGCTAAAACAAGGGAGGTGCAGCAAGGCTAAGTGGGTCATGCCCGAGTAGGACGAGTTTTACCCCTGTCTAGAGGTCCCTTATTATTTCGGTTGTGTGGGGGTTGATCATGACAACTGCCGGGGTTGTCTTGTTCGGGTCTGTCCAGTAAGGGATGGTTCCGGCTTTGTGTTGCAGGGGATTGGGAGTGGTCCTCGGTACTGTGATCTAGGCCATGTACTGTGATGGGCGGTACCCCAGTAGCCCTGCCATTGATGGAAACCTATTCTTCCTACGAGCCCTTTACGGTTTTGATTGTATTACCCACTTTTGTGGCTAGTAGCTGGAATTTAATGAATGTAACATTTTCGGCTATTTTCTATTTACTTGAAAGCCCTAGACCGTATTATAATATCGCTGGATTTCCTATAAAATGTTTTGGTTAGTGTTAGCACCAAAATTGGTCACTAACACCCTTGAGTAGAGTTATGTAGAGAGATTAATGAAGAGAGTAAATTAGGACTGAAAAATAGTGTAATTCAATGAAAAAGAATAACAAAAACGAGAACACCAGATTTATAGTGGTTCGGCGTAACTGCCTACATCCACTTTGAGTTTAATCTTTATTGCTTTCTCAATTACTTGAATACACATACAATCCGTAAATCAATCACGTGGATACAAGTTTGAGTTAAAAAGAGGAGAGTATAAGAAATGGCAGAGTCTCCCCAGTATTCCCGGAAAAAAGGGTCCATTTCACTGTGCCCCTGTCCCTCTATTTATAGACGAAGGTGGGTTGGACTTTCCTGGTGGGCCTGCTAGCTGAATAGCTCGTTCCAAATAGAGTAAACGGCCCAAAGGGAGTAAGCTCTGTGTACCGAACCAGGGAGGCCGAACGGTAAGATGCCGAGCCAAGGCAATGGCGCCGAACGATGTTCCTAGGTCGAACGAAGCTGGAGTGCCGAGCGATCCAAGGTTGCCGAACCAAGCTGGATGCCGAACAATCGAGGTTCGCCGAACATACCCTTTTAGCCGAACGATACCCTTTAGCCGAAGGATGTTCCTAGGTCGAACGAAGCTGGAATGCCGAACGTTCTTCTGAGGCCGAGCATTCTTCTGATGCCGAGCGAAGCTTGCCGAGCGACGTGCGCGTAACCGTTCTCGCTGAACCATGGCTCAATGCCAAACATGTTGTCCTCATCAAACCCGTATGCCTCCAGGCTCTTCGTGGTCATAATCTTGTCTAGTGCTGATAATAGTGTCTTCAACTGTCGTTTTGTAACCGGGCCAAGATGCCGGTTAACATTTGCCCCTCAAAGCGTGTCGTGTGAAGCAACACAACACGCTTTGAATCAGCGAGTATTCCTTGTCTTCAGAAAGAAATCCATCATGTTTCTTGAATAGTCATTATCCTTCGACTTTATCCTCCCAAGCTATCATATCCTTCTTTGGCCGTCTTGACGCTTGGTTGATTCCCAATATTATAAATCCACGGTTGTAGTTCATCAGTGACCAGCCGTGTCTGATTCTACAGAGCTAGCAAGCTTCGGCTACCTGATCTAGTCTTTTCTTAATAACCCTTAGTGAGAATTCAATTTCTGTTGATTTCAAGAAGTCGGACTTGTTCGAATGTACACATGCACGTTTGGGTACATGTTCTTTCCATTGGCTCTTGAATGCGTTTTATATGCTCATAAGTCATCGCCAACTCCGTCCAGTTTAATTGCAATTCAATTGCAGTTCCTTGATTGTATTTTCTGTGAAATAAGGGTTGCAATCAGCCACTTGAGGAGTTTTCCGAACCCCTCTTCAGTAAAAACTCTATGATTTTGTTCACAACTTCAACCTTTAAGATTGGTAAGAAGAGGACGTCAATGCCCCCAAGTGGGAAACGGCCGTGGACTAGCCATTTGAGTAATTTCCATCGATGGGGTTCCTGGATTTTTGCAAACATCTTGCACTTTTCGCATTGTCTAGCATGATCGACTGTATCTAGATTGATAGTTGGCCAGTAATACCTGTAGCAAAGTATCTTCTTTATCATGGTTTTCCCCCTGATGCTATTACCGCATTCTTCTTCATAGAATTTGCTCAAGATATCATCATGGGCGATGCGCCGAAGCATGGGGATGGACAAACTCCTTTTGACAAACGACTTATTCTTAGATGATTTGGTATGAAGATTTGAGGAGGATCTGTCGTTTTCCATTCCTCCGTTCAGTAAGAATTCCTCATTGTAGATAGTCTTTGATGGGAGTCAACCATGACACCTTTTCATTTTGTTCGCTGAGGTGTGTAATGATGTAATACGTGAAGTCGGTTAGTGGCCCTTGGACTTGGTCGAGATAAGGAGCAAGACAATGCCCCCTAGCAAGATCAACTTCCTGTAAAGTTTTCACTTCAAATCCTCTAGCAAGCTTGAGGCTGGCAGTCAAGGCTTCATACTAAGCAGCGTTGTTTGTTATAAGTAAATCGAGTTTCAGGACGTAGCAGATTGATCGTTCCTCAATAGTCGTTATCATGACTCGAGTCATTATCATGACTCCTATGCCATAATACTGATAATTAGATGCTCCATCCGCGTACATTTTCCATCTTATGGTTGGTTCTCTACTACTCTTCAAGTAGTCATCTGAGGTAGTGAATTTGGGTGTGAGGTCTGCTGATTTCGGTCCTTAGATAGCCCTTCGAGGGAAATAAGTGATATCGAATTAGCTTAGTTTGATATTTTATTTAAGTAGTCTTTCAGACGTCTCAGGTCATTGTATGCTCTGTCGCAACGGTTGGTAGGCATAGACGTTGATGGATTGAGCCTAAAAGTAAGAGTGGAGCTTTCATGGTGAAATCAATAGATATTATGCTAGCTTTTGTAGCTTCGGGTTGATATCCAATGCATGGCTCGCGATAGTTAATGAAATCACATATGCTTGTTAGAATGGGTCCAAGGGAACATATCATCATTTATTCAGAAAATCCAACTAATTCTTTTATCATCACTACACTGAGTTGTGATCCGATATTCAACACCCGGAAAGGGTCGCCATGGAGGAGTGTAATGTCGACCGTCACCTTAGCAGGTGCCATCCCAGATTCTTTGAGTATAGATGTAATTATTTTGCATAACATTCAATGTGAAATATGGTTGGGACGACCAATAATGATGGTTGCTCTAGTCGAACCCTAGAGTCTTGTTATGAGTTTTTAAGTCTAATAGCGAAGGACTCTGAATGCTCTAATAGATTATCAACAAATGGCCAAAGATCAGGCTTAAATCCGCATTGAAGGAAATGCCGAGTGGGGGTCAGCCTCGAGTGGCGTGCAACTGTATAGCTGGATCTTGCTATGAGTTTGAATTTGCTTGTGTATTCGAGTAACGCACTTTCTATTCAATGCATTCATGATCCTTTACCCGTCCTTCGGGTTAGAGTGAAAGTCAATTGCTCATGAGCTAAGGTGTCAATTCAATGATTCAATCTCTAGGTATCCTTTCGGTCGTCTCCTTGAGCAACTGTAAGCACTATATATAAGTTTTAATACTGAGCTATCGTAGCCAGTTTTAGGATGACCATGCGTCTTCTCCCAGTCTCGGGTTGATAAATGTACTGCATGGACGGTTAAGTCTCGTCTTAGCTATGTTTATGTTTCCACCTAAGTTCCAAAGACATAGAGGTGATCGGTGAATAGTCGGTTCACATTCATCTTGCTCCTCGCTCGTGCCTCCAGGTTTGGGGCATATACCGATAAGTAGGAAGGCCAGCCACGCCCACTTTATCTTTACTCTCTTTCCCGTTGAATCGTGGGATCATGTCAATTGATGGGAGACTAGGTCTCACCTATCTCGGATTTTATCGTGGTTTTTCATTCCAAGAGGAATACTTCGATGCCACGTCAGTTTCAGGGCGTAATTTGGACAGTGGATGGTCATCTACGTCCACTTTGGTTCATGCTCTGTAATCAGTTCTCGGGGTAAACCTGGCTACAAATGCAGTCGGGTTATGCTTATCCAGTTTCATACTCCTGACGAATCGAATGAGGGTGCTGGAGAATTTTTGACCAAGTATTCATGGTTTACCCTCCTTTCCACACTCTGGAGGTCATAGTTTTTCAAGAAACATCCGAGTCACATTCGTATGTGCTTGGTGCGCATCGGTATTGACCCTCGATCTGAGGTATGATATAGTCGATTGCTCGTAGCTTTGGATGCCATTTCGATTGGTTTTGTATTGAGGCTTCCCTACAGTCGTTGCTTCAAGTTATAATGAACGCCACGCTAGAGCTATAGTAAGCTGTCGTATTCAGCTTTTTAGTGATTTTTACCCATGCTCCCAGCATTGATTTGGCCAGGCCACTAGTTGGATGGTCGAACTCCATCCTTAGCGGGTTAATAATCCTTCGGTCGATTCCATGCCGAAGTTTGCGTAATAGAGAATGGTCGGAATCCACTCGTCTATTTATCAATGTTTATACACCACTCTGCATTCAGGTGACTTAGTGTTATTCTCCCCCCGGTTGATTCGCGCCCAATTTGTACTCATGCTTCGGTCCATGCTCCGGGGACTTAGAGATTTGTCGAACGGTTTATGCTTTAGTCCACAGTTCGAGACGCAGGGATTTTTGTCAACTCGTTTATACTCTAGTCCGCATTCTGGAATTTTAGAGTAATCTAGTCCGCTTTTGGGATTTGGAGATTCTTCACAAGTCTTCTATAATCTAGTCCGTGCTCTGGGGACTGAGAGTACCTGTGATGACCCGGAATTTCTAGCAGTTTAAAATTTGAATAGTTAATTGGTTTTAAATATTTAAAAGTAAATTTTAATTTGAATTTAAGATATCAATATTTACTTGATAATAAAATCATTGAATTGTATAGCTTAAATATTGAATTTTATAATTGGAATTGGGTAAATTGTTGAATCTAAGATTCTAAGCCTGTTTCAAATAATTTGAAGGCTTATAAAATCTATAATGAGGATACGGAAGATAATAAAATGGTTTAAATTTAATTTAAAGGTAATTTGTTCAAATTTTAATAATATATCGTTTAAATTGAATTTAAAAATAGCCTTCCGAGGCACAGTCTCAGAATTTGATGAAACCAGTTCTATTGGATCCGTAATAGTTAGTTATTATCGGATTTTAATTTTTGTAACAATCGGAGTTGTCGTTTAACACTGGCAGCTCGAAACGCTTCGAACTATTTTAATCGATTTAATTGAAAATTTGATCGTTTACTTCCGTAACTCGCGTATATGATCGAATTAGCTTCCGAAACATGTTCCATTGTGTTCGGAATGCGGGTAGAACCTTATAAACGACAGTCGGCATGTTTGATTTGGGGTTTGAGATTTCACGTTATAATTAACGAGACGTTTTTGAGAGTTTTATAATTTAATAAAAATTTTAAGTCAAAGGGGTCAAAGATATTTTCATTAACTCGTACTCAAGAAGCTTCTCGCCTAATATATTTAATTCCTCGTCTTCCTCTCAAATCCAGAAGGAGAAGATCGAACTAAAATGGGAGCAAATTGATCTCTTCACAAAAGAATGCCTATAATCCTTCTTTTCTCCGTAAAATCCCTAGTTCCTCTTCAGTTCAAAAACCCGCTCTCTCTCCCTCCTCTTCCCCACATAGAGATTAACAGTAATTGAAAAAAAAAAAAGAATAAGGCGACCGAAAGGGGGGAAATCATGTCCTTCGCCCTCGAACAAGCAAGGATACTCGATTTTTGCAAGGCTATGTTGTGATAAGTTAAAGGCCGAAGCCATGTTCAAATCAGATCGCGAATTGGGGGCAATCTAGGGCAATCATGGCCACGTCGTCAGAGCAGCATCGTGTCGAGCTTGAGTCTCTCGTGGGTAGCAGCGGTCGTGGTGTTGCCTAGATCGAGGAGTGGTGCCGGTTCGAGCGACAGAGGGGTTCGCGAGTTGGAATTCGGTGACATTGGAGCTCGACTCGAATGCGTAGAGGAGGAGGGTCGCGACAGTTTTGATGATGTTCTGATATCTCGAAATTAATGGTGAGAAATCTAGTTAACGTTTTAGTTTATGCTATTCTATTTTACTTTAAAAGCATAATTTACTGGGTGCATTTAATCGAATTGAATTATGGGTAGTTTTACTCGGGCAGTAGGATTTTGACTCGAAGTAAAGTAGTGATGTTTCGGATAAATGGTTACTCAGGTTGTAATGGAAATCCTGTTCGTTCTGTTTTTTTTCAATTGAAAGAAAAAGTTGAGACTGAGTTTCGAGTTAAAGTTAAACTTGTAATTCATTTTAAGTTTTATTTAAATAAATTTAAAAGTTCAAAGGGTTTTGCAAACGGTAATTAAGTCATTTTAAATTTTAAAGGTTAATGTTCATCTTCAAGATAATTAAGATAGATTGATTAATTACATTAATAAGGTAATTTAGTTTAGTAAAAATCGATCATTCGTAATTAGAGATTAATCAATTACTTAAATGATAAAGTACTAATGGAAGTACCTGAGAATTTATTTCTTGTAATTAATTAAAGTAAGAATTAAATAAGATAACTTATTAAGGGCTTATGATTTGTGATTAAATAAATTAGTAGTGTAATTTAAGTGGATGACAAATTAATTCAATTAATTGATCATTTGAGTTGATTAATTTAGAAATTTAGTGTTTGAACCAATTAATTGAAGGTTAAGTTAATGTATTAAGCTTAATTAATTTAGAAAAGTAAATTGATGGTTGATAGGAAATTATTTAATGTAGTTAATAAAATGTAATTACTTTGTGGGATTAATCAAGGAAGTAACTAAGATAGTTAAATAAAGGAGAAATTAATTTATATGATTAATGATGTAATTAAAGATTTGATTACTTAAGATTAATTAATTCATCATGAGTGACTTATAAGAAGTTAAATTAATATAAATAATTGTGGACTAATATAATTAAAATAGTTTATTAATTCCTGAGGTAATTAAGATTACTTGTTGATTTTGGGTTAAGACTAATTATTTTCGTGTAATGAATTAAAGATAATTACTTGAACAAAATTTAAAGATAATTAATCCTGGTGATTAATTAAGATGAATGAATATGGAGAAATTGATTTATTAATTGGTTTGAAATAAATCAATGAAGAAATTTAAGTAATTGGGGTCTGGAATTCAATTAGAATTAATTGAATTGGCTTGTATGCGATTAAGCTTGCTTATGGGTGATTAAATGGTGATGGATGCTTGAATGAGTTGTTATCTCTGATATGAAATGTTGGGTATTTCATTTGAATAATTTGGGTTAGGATAACATGAGATTCGAAAAGACCGGGGTCGGATATTTGGGAAATACCCGAAACCACTTCGAATTTTTATAAATTGATTTATGAAATCAATAGGCTGGATTGAAAAGTTTTAAATGGACTAGGTTATTTTATCTAAGCTAGGTACTTAGAAAATTGATGTGTGAAATAAGTGTTGTCTATAGCAAAACTGTGAATTGGTTAAATTGATATAACTTACCCGGGTTTATATAAGTTGATTTCTTTGGTATTCCATGTTAGATGGGTTTACTCACGCTGGTTTCCAGCCTGACCCGGGTGTTACTTTGATGTAATGCTCGGGTCAGACCGAGTATTACAGATTTTCAGGTTAGGACGTTCAGGAGCTCAGGAGGCGAGCTGGTGACAATATCGTATGGAGTTTATCCGCTGTATTTATATTATTGTTTACCTGAGTCATGATAATTGTATATATATTCAGTAAGTGTATATATGTAAAACTCTGATGTACTAAAATGTAACCGATAGATATAGATTCTTTTGTAGTTATTATTTATTAATATATTTTATCCGCTGCGAATGTGAGATGTTTGGTGTTTCTGTTCTTCTTCTTCTATCTCTTTCTTCTTTTCATAACTATCTGGGATTTTCGGGTTCGAAAATTTCGGGTCGTTACATTTGGTATCAGAGCTGAAAGGTTAAGCGAGAACCTTGGCTCTGGTGAGGATTTCTCATTAACTAGAGTCCGAAGTACTCTAGAATGAGTTGAGTGTATATATTATGGGAGAGCGTACTTGTTATTTTCTTATATAAAGGTTTTAAATGATTTTGTATAAAGTATATTTTGATATATAAAGCAATATTTTCTTCTAATAAATATTAAGGTGATTGGTTGTGAATTATTGGAATTAAAATTAAGAAGGAATATAATACAACCAAATTTAAAACTAAATTAATTAAAAATGAAATTCTAGTATTAGAACTCAGAAAATTAGACTTGTTTGAAACTTTAAATGAACAAAGTAAGTTTGGTTTAAAAAGGTTACACCAATCTTTGAGAATTTAGTTCGAATTATATAATTTGAGATGGTTATAAATTTGAAGTTGGAATTGCACTCATTCAAATTGAATCCGATTTGAATTAATTGGATTTGGGATTGAAGATGTATAAGTTCAAAATTTAAATGGAAGATTTGAATTAGGTTGAATTGAAATGATTAAAATTGAAGTGGGTTCAATTGAATGGATATTAGTCCAGAGTAATTGGAATAATTTTGGAATTCTAATTTAAGTGGAATTGGTTTAAAATCAAAAAGGAATTTGAAATATAGATTGTAAATGTAATTTATAAATTGAAATAAACTTCATAAATAAGTGAGATTATAATTTGAAATAGAATTCCAGAGAATATTTGAAAATAAGTAAGATGAAATTCTAGAGTAATATTTAAATATGAATGGATGGATTGGGAATTTAGAATTTTTGGGAAAATTTAAATTTTCCTTTGGATTTGAAAGTGGTTCCCAGATGTTTTGGAGAAATAATAGTATTATTTCAAAAATATTTTTTTTGTGTTGAATTTGAAATCTGGGAGATTTGGAGTTCAAAATATTTGGAAGTGTTTTGAAAAGAGATAAAAGCATCGAACTCTTTCGGTCACTGGAAAATAACGTCGGTAATGACTGCAGCATTATCGATGTTCATTTTCGAGTTTCTAGAAGAGAAATTGCTACCAAATTGTTTAAAATTGGAATTGTTTGTAAACTGGGTTTGGTTTTGAAGTTCTAAGGGAGAAATGAATTTGCCAAAGAATTTTGGATATCGTTGAATTCTAAGGTGATATTGGAATTTTGGAAATTTGTTTAAAACTCTGGAATCTTGATTAAAATGTTTATGGAATAATAAAAATATATTGGTTAAATAAAATGTATAATTCTGAGTTAAAAGCAAAATGTGAATGTAATTGATTATAAATAGTAGTTGTAAAATTGGAAATTATAATTTAAGTTGTAAAGGTTTAGAAATTAAATGGAATTTTGGAAATCGAACTCAGAAATTAAATTGATTAAAAACTTTAAATAAAAGTAATTTGGTTTAAAGAGTTAGACCAACCTTTGAGAATTCAACTCGAATTTATATAATTCGAGATGGGTTAAAGTTGAAATTTAGATTTCATTTGTACCAATTGAATTTAGTTTGAATACATTAAAATTGAAATTGAATTAGTTCAAATTGTAATTTGGTTTAAACTAATTGAATTGGTGATTGAAGATGTATAGGTTTAAGGATTTAAATGAGGAATTGAATTGGATTATGTTGAAATGATTTGAATTTGAAATGGATTCAATTGATAATAATTCAAATTGATTGGAATAATATGAAATCAAAATTAAAATCGAACAGGATTAAAATCAACTAGAATTTGATTTAAATTGGGAAAGGAATCAAGATTGATTTAACTTGAATTGGGAATAAATTTCAACAGAAATTGAAGTTATTCAAGTTAGAATTGAGTCAATTAAATGGAAATTAGTTGGGGAAGTGAACAGTTTGACTCTTGACTATTTTCGATATAAATTGTTTTCATCTCAACTTATTTTCTAAGCTATTAAATATATACAACCTTTCTTTTTAAAGCTAACTTATTTTATAATTGTTTACCATTATTTTGGAACTATTTGACCATTTTTCAACTGTTTCCTAAACTAATTACTATTTTTCAACTATTTCACAAATTAATTACTATTTAACAACTATTTTGCAATTATCTAAAATTTCTATGACCATTTAACTATTTCTCAACTATTTTATAATTAGTTAACTATTTTACAATTATTTTGCAAACTATTGATTATTTTTCAACTACTTATCTATTTTTAAAATTTTCAAGCTATTTTTCTAAACTGGTCGGAGTTTAAAACTGTTATTGATTGAAGTACCCAACCGAGATAAGAATTGAGGTAATAATCCAAATGAGGATTAAGGCAAAGGTGAATATTTGATTTTGGGTAAACAAAGTTATCTCTTGTTATATATTCTTCCCTTGTTGAATCTATTGTAGGAAGAAAAAGGATTTTGGAAGTGTTTGAAGTATAAAAGGAATTTTATACGAGTTTAAAGAGATCCAAGGTTTTAAAAGTTATATATATATATATATATATATATATATATAAAGGATCTTATGAGAATTTTGGAAAAGGTTTTGGGAACCTTTAAATTTGAAAAGGTTTTTGATTTTTGGGTAAAATCAATATTGAATTTGGAAAGCCTAGTTTAAGAATTATCGATTTTGGGATAATCGATTTTGTGTAAAGGAGCTTTGTATGATATCATACTAGGTGTATGATTTGAAGATACTATATGTATAGTATAAAGTGTTTTGATGATTGCTCTGGGAAAAAAGGCGCTCCCTTGAAATGAACTTCTCAGGAGTGCCACCGAGTGGTGCTGCCTTGAGCCCAGGGGGGATCTAAAGTTGATCCTATGAGGAGTCCGGACAAAACTAGTTCCTGAGGATTATTGGGTAGCGTAAGTCGATGGCGTTGATGCCTACAGAGGCATTTGGGTTATGCTGTGACGACAATGTAACTCAATGTCGCTGCGATCTACTGTGGGGACCATAGCGAAATCGTGTGGAGGATGAGTGTCAACGGTCTACACTTGATTTTGCCGGGAAGGCAACGCAACATCGGTAGACTGCGATCTATGGTCAAGTGGAGTGGAGAAGTTTCATTTTTGGCAGCGAAATTCGATGGCGCCGATGCCTACAGTTATATGGGTTTTTGCTGTGATGGCTACGTAACCCCAGTTGTAACTGCGATCTGTCGTGGGTTCCATGGTGTAATCGTGGGGCGCGGAGGCTTACAGTTATCTGTGGATTTTGTCGGGACGGCAACGTAATCATCGGGTTAACTGCGACCATGGATGGGGGTGATGATTTCCAGAGCATCCTCACTAAAAAAAAATATTTCCTCTATTTTCAAAACTGTCTTCGATATTTTCAATAAAATTACTTTCCTAAGTATTTTCGTTGGATGTTGAAATTGGGTCTGCTAAGTACTTATAGGTTTTCAGTCCTACGCCTGATCAACGTATGACTGAATTTCTGTGAGAAAAAGGATGGACTGGTTGAGACATCGAGTTATAAAAGTATTTTTATTAAAACTATTTTAATAGTAATATCTGAATTTAAAAGCATTCCTACAATTTTTAATATTAAGATGTTGAAATTTTAGGAGATTAAAAGGGAAAATCCAAACTGGAATTATAAAATAAAATTGGAACTCTAGAAATTTAATAAAGTGATTCTGTAATAAAATTGAATCTTATTATAGAATTGGAGTTAGCTAATTAACAAAATAACTACTTGATTGAGTATGTTAATAAAATTTAACTCGGCTAAATAAAATGGATTGTAACTTAATAATGAGGTTGGAAACGAATTCAAATTGTAAATAGAACTCGACTTGGATTTAATAATGAAATAAATTAGAAGAGATGTTGTAAAAATAAAATGAGATAAGTATGCGGTTGGACATTATTTTGGAAATTGTGAAGGTGAATTTAAAATCAAAATTTAAATGGATAAGTTAACTAAATTTAATGGAAGTTGCTTAAATGAGAATCAAATAGAAGCAAACTTAAGTTTAATATTGGAATAAACTAAAGTAAATTCACTTAAGGTTAAAAGTTGTGAAAGTTTGGCTTCGAATAAGAGTGAAAGCCCATTAAATAAAGCTTGGATTGAATTAATTTGGGAATGGCTAGTAGTATACAAGAATGGAATGTGTCGAGCTAAATAAAATGATTGTGAATAAATTAAAATGGAATTGAAATAAATAAAATTGAGTTGGAATCAATTTTAATAGGTTATAAAACTTAAGTAATAATTTATTCACATGGATGTTATCAAATTGCGTAGAAATAATTGTTGTTTAACGTAAACTGGATTTAATTAAATTTTATGGATTAGTGGAAGCACGTATAATTGATTTTTGAGTTAATTGAAGTGAATATGAGTTGTTTTGCTTAAAAATGAATTGAATGTGAACAATTGCATTGTAAACCATTAGAATTGAATGTAATGGCATATAAATTTGGTTGAAAGCAATTGGATTAGCTTTAAATTATATAAATCGCTTATGGTAAGCATTTGGTGTTTGTTGTTTTTGAAATGTTTGTGTTTGGCCATTGAAAGTAAGTGAAATGCTAATAGAATTTCTATATATGGCACTTACATATGTAAATTGAGTAAGCACAGGTACCTGAAGACTGTTTGGTTGGTTTGGATTGCGCTAATTGCTTAAATTAATAAGTTGCTTGCTTAAAATGCTAAATAAGGTATGCCTACGCAATAAAAATAGGATATATGAACTGTTTTTGCTTTTTCCGACCGTGTGGGTCGATGTATATATATTCATATCTCTTGTCAAATTGCAAAAGCTCCTCCGTACAAAGGAGACTCTGCCAAAATTTTCCGAAAATTTTGGGAGTTAGAAATTTTTTTGAGAAAAATTGGTTAACGACAAAACAATTCCAAATTGGAAATTAAAATAAATTAGTAGATGAAACTAATATGAATCAATTTAAATGAAAAATAAAACTCAATATTAGAAATCAAAAATAAATTGAATTCTTATGAAACGGTGAAAACTAATTTGAAATAGATATGAACTTGTGTAAGGAAATGTATGAAATGATTGTATAGGGTTATGATTGGATATTATTGCTAAGAAAGATATGCAGGGATTATAAAGAAAAGGAAATTGGATTTGATATCAGAAGATAAATTTGAATTACCCGACAAAAGGTATGTATTTTATTTCTGGATGAAATTGGATTGGGTTTTTGATGTAGCCACTTGGCTTTTATTTTCTTTTGGAATTTGGGAGCCCGTAGAGGCCTTTTGTAGTAGTACCGAGCTAGCCGCACAAAGGAGACGCTGGCAAAATTTTTTGGGAATTTAGAGAGTTAGAAAATTTTTGAGAAATTTTGATAATTCAAAATTTGGTTTTAAATTGAAATTTAATTGATTGAGCAGAAGAGTATTGATTGAATCTATAGAAGGTTTTGGGAAAGTTGAATAAGGTGTTAGTGGACCTTTAATAAAAGATAAGTGGTAGAATGTTGAATTGTGAATTTTGGAAAAGATAAACGGGTATTGGTAAATTCTTCCTAATTAGTAATTTCGGGGACGAAATTCTTTTAAGGGGGAAGGAATGTGATGACCCGGAATTTCTAGCAGTTTAAAATTTGAATAGTTAATTGGTTTTAAATATTTAAAAGTAAATTTTAATTTGAATTTAAGATATCAATATTTACTTGATAATAAAATCATTGAATTGTATAGCTTAAATATTGAATTTTATAATTGGAATTGGGTAAATTGTTGAATCTAAGATTCTAAGCCTGTTTCAAATAATTTGAAGGCTTATAAAATCTATAATGAGGATACGGAAGATAATAAAATGGTTGAAATTTAATTTAAAGGTAATTTGTTCAAATTTTAATAATATATCGTTTAAATTGAATTTAAAAATAGCCTTCCAAGGCACAGTCTCGGAATTTGATGAAACCAGTTCCATTGGATCCGTAATAGTTAGTTATTATCGGATTTCAATTTTTGTAACAATCGGAGTTGTCGTTTGACCCTGGCAGCTCGAAACGCTTCGAACTATTTTAATCGATTTAATTGAAAATTTGATCGTTTACTTCCGTAACTCGCGTATATGATCGAATTAGCTTCCGAAACATGTTCCATTGTGTTCGGAATGCGGGTAGAACCTTATAAACGACAGTCGGCATGTTTGATTTGGGGTTTGAGATTTCACGTTATAATTAACGAGACGTTTTTGAGAGTTTATAATTTAATAAAAATTTTAAGTCAAAGGGGTCAAAGATATTTTCATTAACTCGTACTCAAGAAGCTTCTCGCCTAATATATTTAATTCCTCGTCTTCCTCTCAAATCCAGAAGGAGAAGATCGAACTAAAATGGGAGCAAATTGATCTCTTCACAAAAGAATGCCTATAATCCTTCTTTTCTCCGTGAAATCCCTAGTTCCTCTTCAGTTCAAAAACCCGCTCTCTCTCCCTCCTCTTCCCCACATAGAGATTAACAGTAATTGAAAAAAAAAAAGAATAAGGCGACCGAAAGGGGGGAAATCATGTCCTTCGCCCTCGAACAAGCAAGGATACTCGATTTTTGCAAGGCTATGTTGTGATAAGTTAAAGGCCGAAGCCATGTTCAAATCAGATCGCGAATTGGGGGCAATCTAGGGCAATCATGGCCACGTCGTCAGAGCAGCATCGTGTCGAGCTTGAGTCTCTCGTGGGTAGCAGCGGTCGTGGTGTTGCCTAGCTCGAGGAGTGGTGCCGGTTCGAGCGACAGAGGGGTTCGCGAGTTGGAATTCGGTGACATTGGAGCTCGACTCGAACGCGTAGAGGAGGTGGGTCGCGACAGTTTTGATGATGTTCTGATATCTCGAAATTAATGGTGAGAAATCTAGTTAACGTTTTAGTTTATGCTATTCTATTTTACTTTAAAAGGATAATTTACTGGGTGCATTTAATCGAATTGAATTATGGGTAGTTTTACTCGGGCAGTAGGATTTTGACTCGAAGTACAGTAGTGATGTTTCGGATAAATGGTTACTCAGGTTGTAATGGAAATCCTGTTCGTTCTATTTTTTTTCAATTGAAAGAAAAAGTTGAGACTGAGTTTCGAGTTAAAGTTAAACTTGTAATTCATTTTAAGTTTTATTTAAATAAATTTAAAATTTCAAAGGGTTTTGCAAACGGTAATTAAGTCATTTTAAATTTTAAAGGTTAATGTCCATCTTCAAGATAATTAAGATAGATTGATTAATTACATTAATAAGGTAATTTAGTTTAGTAAAAATCGATCATTCGTAATTAGAGATTAATCAATTACTTAAATGATAAAGTACTAATGGAAGTACTTGAGAATTTATTTCTTGTAATTAATTAAAGTAAGAATTAAATAAGATAACTTATTAAGGGCTTATGATTTGTGATTAAATAAATTAGTAGTGTAATTTAAGTGGATGACAAATTAATTCAATTAATTGATGATTTGAGTTGATTAATTTAGAAATTTAGTGTTTGAACCAATTAATTGAAGGTTAAGTTAATGTATTAAGCTTAATTAATTTAGAAAAGTAAATTGATGGTTGATAGGAAATTATTTAATGTAGTTAATAAAATGTAATTACTTTGTGGGATTAATCAAGGAAGTAACTAAGATAGTTAAATAAAGGAGAAATTAATTTATATGATTAATGATGTAATTAAAGATTTGATTACTTAAGATTAATTAATTCATCATGAGTGACTTATAAGAAGTTAAATTAATATAAATAATTGTGGACTAATATAATTAAAATAGTTTATTAATTCCTGAGGTAATTAAGATTACTTGTTGATTTTGGGTTAAGACTAATTATTTTCGTGTAATGAATTAAAGATAATTACTTGAACAAAATTTAAAGATAATTAATCCTGGTGATTAATTAAGATGAATGAATATGGAGAAATTGATTTATTAATTGGTTTGAAATAAATCAATGAAGAAATTTAAGTAATTGGGGTCTGGAATTCAATTAGAATTAATTGAATTGGCTTGTATGCGATTAAGCTTGCTTATGGGTGATTAAATGGTGATGGATGCTTGAATGAGTTGTTATCTCTGATATGAAATGTTGGGTATTTCATTTGAATAATTTGGGTTAGGATAACATGAGATTCGAAAAGACCGGGGTCGGATATTTGGGAAATACCCGAAACCACTTCGAATTTTTATGAATTGATTTATGAAATCAATAGGCTGGATTGAAAAGTTTTAAATGGACTAGGTTATTTTATCTAAGCTAGGTACTTAGAAAATTGATGTGTGAAATAAGTGTTGTCTATAGCAAAACTGTGAATTGGTTAAATTGATATAAATTACCCGGGTTTATATAAGTTGATTTCTTTGGTATTCCATGTTAGATGGGTTTACTCACGCTGGTTTCCAGCCTGACCCGGGTGTTACTTTGATGTAATGCTCGGGTCAGACCGATTATTACAGATTTTCAGGTTAGGACGTTCAGGAGCTCAGGAGGCGAGCTGGTGACAATATCGCATGGAGTTTATCCGCTGTATTTATATTATTGTTTACCTGAGTCATGATAATTGTATATATATTCAGTAAGTGTATATATGTAAAACTCTGCTGTACTAAAATGTAACCGATAGATATAGATTCTTTTGTATACTATTATTATTTATTAATATATTTTATCCGCTGCGAATGTGAGATGTTTGGTGTTTCTGTTCTTCTTCTTCTATCTCTTTCTTCTTTTCATAACTATCTGGGATTTTCGGGTTCGAAAATTTCGGGTCGTTACAGTACCGTAGTCTGCACTCTGGGGATGTAGAGGTTTTTTAAGCCGTTTATACTCTAGTCCGCACTCAGGGGACTTAGAGCACTCTAGTCCGCACTCCGGGGATGTAGAGGTTCTTAGGTCGTTTATACTCTAGTCCGCACTCAGGGGACTAGGAGCACTTAGGTCGCACTCTGGGGACATAGAGGTTTCTGAGTCGTTTATACTCGAGTCCGCACTCTGGGGACTTAGAGTACTCCAGTCCGCACTCTGGGGACTTGGAGGTTTAACTCGTTCATATTCTAATCCGCACTCTGGGGAATTAGCGTACTACAGTCCGCACTCTGGGGACTTGGAGGTTTAAGTCATTTATACTCTAGTCCGCACTCTGGGGACTTAGAGTACTCCCGTCCGTGCTCCGGGGATGTAGAGGTTCTTAGGTCGTTTATACTCTAGTCTGCACTCAGGGGACTTAGAGTACTACCGTCCGCGCTTAGGTGATTGGAGCGCTTGATGTAGACAAGTCCGGAACCTCCTCCTATACCGACGGGGGTTATGAAGTAGAAATTACAGGCGCCTCTAATCACACATCCGAATTGAGCATGAAGGAGCGGCTCGAGAAAGAGAAGGTCAGGGTCAAGGTCGAGCCCCGAGTTGTGGACTTGGACGATCCTTTGAACAAGCCGTTGAAGGTCATCGTTCCTGGCGGGTCCAAGCCTATGGAAGTTCTCCGTACTTCTTTAGTTGCTACCCCTCTATCAAAGAAGAGTACCAAGGGTAAATGCTATGGAGAGGAGCCGTCCGGAAAGGAGTTGAAGAAGTACAAGAAGTGATTACTATCCTCGTTCAACGAGAGTTAGTTTAAGTCATGTAATTATTTTCATCTATTTCCTTAGTCCTTGTAAATAGAATGTCGACTCCGAACTTTGAAGGGGTTGTAATAGGAACTCATTTCTCATTAAAGTGTAGTTCCTTTTTCCGTCTTACAAAAGACTCTTATTGTTCAGTTTTCTTTGTGATTGTGATGTTGATCCAAGCAGTTGTGAGTAACATAGACTTCTCGGTCCATCTTCATATAACTCGGAAACACTTCGGGAGTTGTTGAACTTCCATTCTGTGCTTCGAGCACTTAGAATACATTCTAGCCCGTATGTCAGGGATTTGACAAATTCAAGTCATCTGTGTCATAGTTCATATTCAGGGAAATAGGAGATCTGAATTGCTTATATTCGAGTCCGCACTCTGGGGACTTAGAGTACTCCAGTCCGCACTCTGGGGACTTGGAGGTTCAAGTCATTCATACTCTAGTCCACACTCTGGGGACTTAGAGTACTCCAGTCCGCATTCTGGGGACTTGGAGGTTTAAGTCATTTATACTCTAGTCCGCGCTCTAGGGACTTAGAGTACTCCAGTCCGCGCTCTGGGGAGTTGGAGGTTTAAGTCATTTATACTCCAGTCCGCGCTCTGGGGACTTAGAGTACTCCAGTCCATACTCTGGGGACTTGGAGGTTTAATTCATTTATACTCTAGTCCACACTCTGGGGACTTGGAGATTTGAGTCGTTTATACTCTAGTCCGAGCTCTGGGGACTTAGAGTACTCCAGTCCGCACTCTGCGGACTTGGAGGTTTAAGTCATTTATACTCTAGTCCGCGCTCTGCGGACTTAGAGTACTCCAGTCCGCGCTCTGGGGACTTGGAGGTTTAAGTCGTTTATACTCTAGTCCGCGCTCTGGGGACTTAGAGTACTCCAGTCCACGCTTTGGGGACTTGTAGGTTTAAGTCGTTTATACTTTAGTCCGCGCTCTGGGGATTTAGAGTACTCCAGTCCACACTCTGGGGACTTGGAGGTTTAAGTCATTTAAACTCTAGTCCGCGCTTTGGAGACTTAGAGTACTCCAGTCCGCACTCTGGGGACTTGGAGGTTTGACTCGTTTATACTCTAGTCCACGCTCTGGGGACTTAGAGTACTCCAATCCGCACTCTGGGGACTTGGAGGTTTCAGTCGTTTATACTCGAGTCCGCACTCCGCGGACTTAGAGTACTCCAGTCCGCGCTCTGGGACTTGGAGGTTTAAGTCATTTATACTCGAGTCCACACTCCGAGGACTTAGAGTACTCCAGTCCGCGCTCTGGGGACTTGGAGGTTTAAGTCATTTAAACTCTAGTCCGCACTCCGGGGACTTAGAGTACTCCAGTCCGCGCTCTGGGGACTTGGAGGTTTAAGTCGTCTATACTCGAGTCCGCACTCCGGGGACTTAGGGTACTCCAGTCCGTGCTCTGGGGACTTGGAGGTTTAAGTCGTTTAAACTCTAGTCCGCGCTCTGGGGACTTAGAGTACTCCAGTCCGCGCTCTGGGTACTTGGAGATTTAAGTCGTTTATACTCTAGTCCGCGCTCTGGGGACTTAGATTACTCCAGTCCACGCTCTAGGGACTTGGAGGTTTAAGTCGTTTATACTCTAGTCCATGCTCTGGGGACTTAGAGTACTCCAGTTCGCACTCTGGGGACTTGGAGGTTTAAGTATTTTATACTCTAGTCCGCGCTCTGGGGAGTCAGAGTACTCCAGTCCGCGCTCTGGGGACTTGGAGGTTTAAGTCGTTTATACTCTAGACCGCGCTCTAGGGACTTAGAGTACTCCAGTCCACACTCTGGGGACTTGGAGGTTTAAGTCGTTTATACTCTAGTCCGCGCTCTGGGGACTTAGAGTACTCCAGTCCACACTCTGGGGACTTGGAGGTTTAAGTCATTTAAACTCTAGTCCGCGCTCTAGGGACTTAGAGTACTCCAGTCCGCACTCTGTGGACTTGGAGGTTTGAGTCTTTTATACTCTAGTCCGCGCTCTGGGGACTTAGAGTACTCCAGTCCGCACTCTGGGGAACTTGGTGGTTTAAGTCGTTTATACTCTGGTCCGCACTCCGGGGACTTAGAGTACTCCAGTCCGCGCTCTGGGGACTTGGAGGTTTAAGTCGTTTATACTCGAGTCCGCACTCCGGGGACTTAGAGTACTCCAGTCCGCGCTCTGGAGACTTGGAGGTTTAAGTCGTTTAAACTCTAGTCCGCACTCCGGGGACTTAGAGTACTCCAGTCCGCGCTCTGGGGACTTGGAGGTTTAAGTCGTTTGTACTCGAGTCCGCACTCCGGGGACTTAGAGTACTCCAGTCCGCGCTCTGGGGACTTGGAGGTTTAAGTCGTTTATACTCGAGTCCGCACTCCGGGGACTTAGAGTACTCCAGTCCGCGCTCTGGGGACTTGGAGGTTTAAGTCGTTTAAACTCTAGTCCGCGCTCTGGGGACTTAGAGTACTCCAGTCTGTGCTCTGGGGACTTGGAGGTTTAAGTCGTTTATACTCTAGTCCGCGCTCTGGGGACTTAGAGTACTCCAGTCCACACTCTGGGGACTTGGAGGTTTAAGTCGTTTATACTCTAGTCCGTGCTCTGGGGACTTAGAGTACTCCAGTCCACGCTCTGGTGACTTGGAGGTTTAAGTCGTTTATACTCTAGTCCGCGCTCTGCGGAGTTAGAGTACTCCAGTCCGCGCTCTGGGGACTTGGAGGTTTAAGTCGTTTATACTCTAGTCCGTGCTCTGAGGACTTAGAGTACTCCAGTCCACACTCTGGGGACTTGGAGATTTAAGTCATTTATACTCTAGTCCGCGCTCTGGGGACTTAGGGTACTCCAGTCCGCGCTCTGGAGACTTGGAGATTTAAGTCGTTTATACTCTAGTCCGCGCTCTAGGGACTTAGAGTACTCCAGTCCACGCTCTGGGGACTTGGAGGTTTAAGTCGTTTATACTCTAGTCCGCGCTCTGGGGACTTAGGGTACTCCAGTCCGCGCTCTGGGGACTTGGAGATTTAAGTCGTTTATACTCTAGTCCGCGCTCTGGGGACTTAGAGTACTTCAGTCCACGCTCTGGGGACTTGGAGGTTTAAGTTGATAGTAGTCGTATTTCCACTCTTTAATTTGTATTCATCTACCGTATTGAGGCTAATGTTGTCGAATGAACCGTCGAACCACGTTTGCTCATGGAATGGGATCTTGCCCCCAGCTCAAGGGACGAAATTTGAAAAATGGATGATCGATTCTCGTCCGCTTGGTAATTATAGCTCTTCCAATCGAGTCAAGGAAGGAGGTATATGACCGATGGTTGGATCACATCCGTGTTGGGTTAGATAGCAGAATCTCTTACAATTTGCTCTGTATCTCCTTCTTTTGTGTTGAAGGCAGGATTTGGTGTGTAGATGATCAAATCACGTCCACTCTAGACAGATCTTGGCGTCACTGAGCTTCAGAAGAGGCCTCTGTATTTTGTCAAACTTTGTTCTATGACTTGATTTGAGTGGACGATCAGGCCATACTAATTCCAAGCCTTGTTCAGGTCTCCGAGTCAAACGAGGAGGTAAATGAATAGATGGTCAGTCATGTCGACTTTATATTTGGGCTCTAATCGTAATGAGCTTTTCAATCTCTAGTTCTTGGCCCTAAATTAAAGGCACATGATTGATGATGAGCGATTGAATTATTCTCATCTAGATGTACTCCACACGTCCGATCATGGTCTGCGTGGATTGGTTGGTGACCAAATCTGGGTATCCAATCTCCTGCATCGTTTTGAAAGTAGTTTAGTTAAAGTTAGTCGTAGTTCATAGAACAATTGAAATAGAAATGGAAATGATTCAAAGAAGATTATGATAAATCTCATTGATAGATGAAGTAGCATCGTGTGCTTGCTATTCGACTTTTGCCCTTGGCTCCTTTCAAAGGGATGTCGGCCGTCAACAGTCCAATTGATAATCATAGCCCTTTATTAATAGGCATCGGATATTCGTTGCCCGCCATTCTGCAGGACATGTACATACTATTGAAGCTTTACTTTCTAGATCAGCTTTTTGATCACACCTCGGAGGTGTTTATAATCGCCCGAGTTAGGATCAGTGAGCATTTGGGAATATACAACATTCCCCTGATTTTCTTTAGACTTTGGTGTACTCTCTCGAGGTTGGTTTCCAATATCACTCCGAGTCGTGAGTCTTCAAGTAGAGGTTGTCAATTGAATCTTTCAAAGAGCATATGAGCCAAATTTTGAGGCCTTGTTTCGGCTACTAGGATCTACATCCTTAGTCAACGGGCCTTTATTGTTATTTTCCTTAGTCTGTTCTGCTCCTCCACACTTTGATTTAGATTCATTATTGTCATAGAGATGATCCATGGTCGTTGGAGGCTCTCCAGCTAACCGGCTGCTAAAATATATATGGAGGACGATTATCCTCAAGTGATCAATATAATTTCCCTTTGAGAGTATCGTTCAAGTAGCAGTTGTTTGTCCGCTCCCTTGTTGTCGTTCAAAAGCTGTTGCTAGATCCTCTATGCCCCGGTCGATCAAGGGATGTAAGGGAAGTAGATAGAATGTTCCTTTATTAAGTTGAGTTTTGAATTCACTATAGGGGTCGTATAAGAGACCGGTGTAACTTAAGTTTGGAACGGTCTGGATGCCGCTCGGCATATACAATACCGTTCGGCATTATAGAGGTGGTCGGCATAGAGGTATGTTCGTCCTGGAAGAGCGTTCGGCCTAGAGGTTTCGATCGGCCTGGAGGAGCGTCCGGCCTAGAGGTATGGTCGGCCTGGACGAGCGTTCGGCCTAGAGGTACGCTAGGCCTGGAGGAGCTTTCGGCCTAGAGGATCGGCCAGGAGTGTTCGGCCAAGATGGTTCGGTCAGGAGTGTTCGGCCAAGATGGTTCGGCAGGAGTGTTCGGCCAAGATGGTTCGGCCAGGAGTGTTCGGCCAAGATGGATCGGCCAGGAGTGTTCGGTCAAGATGGATCGGCCACGAGTGTTCGGCCAAGATGGATCGATCACGAGTGTTCTGCCAAGATGGTTCGGCCAGGAGTGTTCGGCCAAGATGGATGGGCCAGGAGTGTTCGGCCAAGATGGTTCGTCCAGGAGTGTTCGGCCAAGATGGGTCGGCCACGAGTGTTCGGTCAAGATGGATCGACCACGAGTGTTCGGCCAAGATGGATCGGCCAGGAGTGTTCGGCCAAGATGGATCGGCCAGGAGTGTTCGGCCAAGTGTAACTCGGCATACACCTTTTCTGCAACGATCGGCATAGACTTTTTCTGGGGCGATCGGTTGAATTGACTTTAGAGGAGGGTCGGCCTTCATTCAACTTGAGTGCAAACTTTAACATCCAATCGCCAAATCTTGCGTACATCAGTGAATCCAATCTACGGCTATCAGCTTCCTTTAGATTTCGTTCAAATCTGAGTAGAATAGGAAGTTTTCTATTAGACAACTGGATCTATCTCGCGAATATGGAAATCCAATAGTAGATGATGAGATCCAATCAAGCTGAGAATTCAATTCTCAGTGAAAGCACCAAAATGTTAGCACCAAAATGTTAGCACCAAAATTGGTCACTAACACCCTTGAGTAGAGTTATGTAGAGAGATTAATGAAGAGAGTAAATTAGGACTGAAAAATAGTGCAATTCAATGAAAAAGAATAACAAAAACGAGAACACCATATTTATAGTGGTTCGGCGTAACTGCCTACATCCACTTTGAGTTTAATCTTTATTGCTTTCTCAATTACTTGAATACAGATACAATCCGTAAATCAATCACTTGGATACAAGTTTGAGTTAAAAAGAGGAGAGTATAAGAAATGGCAGAGTCTCCCCAGTATTCCCGAAAAAAAGGGTCCATTTCACTGTGTCCCTGTCCCTCTATTTATAGACGAAGGTGGGTTGGACTTTCCTGGTGGGCCTGGTAGCTGAATAGCTTGGTCCAAATAGAGTAAACGGCCCAAAGGGAGTAAGGTCTGTGTACCGAACCAGGTAGGCCGAACGGTAAGATGCCGAGCCAAGGCAATGGCGCCGAACGATGTTCCTAGGTCGAACGAAGCTGGAGTGCCGAGCGATCCAAGGTTGTCGAACCAAGCTGGATGCCGAACAATCGAGGTTCGCCGAACGTACCCTTTTAGCCGAACGATACCCTTTAGCCGAAGGATGTTCCTAGGTCGAACGAAGCTGGAATGCCGAACGTTCTTCTGAGGCCGAGCATTCTTCTGATGCCGAGCGAAGGTTGCCGAGCGACGTGCGTGTAACCGTTCTCGCTGAACCATGCCTAAATGCCAAACATGTTGTCCTCATCAAACCCATATGCCTCCAGGCTCTTCGTGGTCATAATCTTGTCTAGTGCTGATAATAGTGTCTTCAACTGTCGTTTTGTAACCGGGCCAAGATGCCGGTTAACAGTTAGCGTAAGTTAAAAACTTTTCCATGTTTATTTGTGGGAAGTCTTACGTGATACCTTTGTTTTTCAAAGGATTTTCTAAAGTTAAGCAATATTTAATCGTTTACTCACACCAGACCCATGTCTGACCCAAGTGTTTATTTTCTATTTTATTAAACTCTTGGGTACTCATATTATGTATGAGTAGTCGAGGGATTCTGGTTTGCTTTGACGAGTTTTGGTGAAGATATGGAGCAGGTGGCTTCAACGTGTAGATATATGTATAGTGTTCTGCTGTGTTAGAGTTGTATCTGTATCTTTGTGTTGTACTTGAATTGTAAAATCTAAACAGGTGTTATAACTGTCTAGTTTGTGTAGTTTGAGCTGTATAACTCTAATGTATATGATACTGTGTGTTATTTTATTTGATTAATATAATTTATTCGTTCCGCTGTGAGATTCTGATGTTTTTTGGTTCTTTCTTTTCTATCTTTTCCCTTTTCTATCCCTTTCTTTCTTCTTAATGATGCGTCTTTCTGTGGTATGAAAGGCGGGTCGTTACATTGTGGTATCAGAGCGCTAGGTTGAGCGAATACCTAGGCTCTGGAGTGGTGTCTTCCTTGAGAGAGCGTATTTGTAATTTTGAATATATATATATATATTCCTACCTATTTTGTTGGGTTATCTGTTCGGGTTTGCCAACATAAGTTCTTAAAGTAGAAAAGATAGTGGTGTGTATAGCACGACTATCAATGGAAGAAATATGAGTATTTGAGGTTGGAAGAGTATCTACCAGGGAAGTTTTGGGCATCTTGAGTAAGTTTGGCAGCTTGGTGTATGGATTTCATCGATCTCTGAAGAAAACCTTTTAAAGGTTCGGAGTTTAACTTTGGAGTATAAGTTTGGATTGCGCTCGTGCGAGCGGATTTTCTAGAGTTTGGATCGGTCGGAAGTGTTGAAGCAAGTAATGGTATTTTGGCAACCATAAGAAGGAGTCTTATCTGTATTGGAGTGGGAGACTCAGTTCAGCTTGGTGTTTGTGCTTGGTTTGAAGCCCGAGTTTCTTGAGAGGTTTCTGCTCATCTTGAAGACTCTTTTTGTGGAGTTGGTTGATATAGATTTGGAATTCAAGGATCTTTTGGATAGGAAGTCTTTGGTAGCAATGGCAACTCAGAGGTGTTGAGAGTGCTGTTAGGAAGATCTCCTGGCTCAGCAGTGTCCTAGAGGTGGAGTTCGAAAGCCGTTGTGTGGTCTGTTTCTTTGATGATTCAGAAGTCTTTGAGACTCTTCTGTCTGTAGGACGGGCAAATGGTGAAGGCTTGTCCACTACTTCTAGAAGCTCAGCTGGGTAGATGTTTGTGGTTGAGGTGGGCCATTAGTTTCTTCTTTTGAAGGGCTTAAGTTGTTCTGTTATGTAAGAGAGAATAGTTTCTTTGGAATCTGAATTGGGTAGCATCGCCAAAGTGGCTTGCGATGGTTCGAAAGTTCTCTTAGTAATCTTTGCTTTAGTTTGAGACATCTCTAAAGAATGTTGGAGCAATCGAAGTGGCTTGAGACTTTCTGAATATCTTCGAGGAAGTCAAAGGAGTTTGTCCGCATCAGGAGATGGAGTTCTGTTTCGATTTGGTTCTTGGATTTTCCAATGGTTTAACCTAGTAGAGAGAAGACTCCAGGAGAGAGGATTTTGTGAGCAATCAGGATTGAGTGGATCTAGTTTTCTGACTGGATTTATGTTGTAGTATTTGTGACCAAATTAGATAGGCCATTAAGCTTTTATGGAATTTGATGGACAATGTTTCTAGATGAGTTGATCAAGTTTGTGCTTGTGTTCATCAAAAGCATTCCCATCTTCTTCGGATCAGAGTTGCGCAGCGGAGTCATGGTGGCAGCCATTCCAGAATAGAAGCAATCTCGGATTCATCGAAAGATTTGTGTTTTTCTTGGATTTAAGGATTTCTTCAGGAAGTCCTTTCGGGATCAGAAGGCTTGGTTGTCGAGAGCATCTGTTCTGTTTTCCGGATAGGAGAAGCATGTTTGAAATTTTTGATGCTTGTATAGTAGATTGGAGTTCTGAATTTCGATGGATTTTGGAAGAACCATCTTATTGAGTGGAATCAAGAGATCATCTTATTTCTGATTCAGTTTTGATTTGAGAAGCATCTGTGAAGTTTGGATTGTCAAGAAGGTTGAGGGCAGCCCAGGATCAGTGAAGGTTTTGGTCAAGAGACTAAGAGATTCGGAATTCGAAGTCGGAGATTTAATTTTTGGATAAGTTTTCTCCGATCATAAGAGCGATGAGATTGGGTGAGATGGGAAGCTAGCTCAAAGTGTATTGGAATCTTTCTATATTCTCTTAAGGATAAGTGTTTAATCTACAGGACTGAATTGCCAGCTCGGATGATTGGGATTCGTGAGGTATTTCACATATCTATGAGGGAGTACGTGTTTGATCTATCACTGGTTTAGAACCAGCAGATCGTGGAGATTTGGATGGTGAATCGTGCTTGTCTTTGGTCCGGTATCCTATTTAGATTGTAGATCTAGATATATAGGGGTTCTAGATCTGAGTAATGTAGCTAGTTTAGATTCTATAGAGCGAGTATCTTGGTGTTTGTATCTAGGAAACTCTAGGAAATTCTATCCATAATTTTGTATGGATAGTTAGAATTGATTGTTTGAATTGGATGTTATGGTTTCTAGTAAAAGGCTGATAGCATATGTTGCTATTTTAAAATTAAAATCTGAATGGGATTATTAAATTATCTTTGCTTTTAATTTCGGGGATGAAATTCTTTTAAGGGGGGAGGAATGTGATGTCCCGGAATTTTGGGCAATACTTATTTAATAATTTCCATTTATAATTTATTTTAAAATATGTAATATTGATTTTATAATCTAATTTAATCCAAATGTTATATTTCCAAAACTAATAATTAATCTAATTTAACAAATGTTATCTTTTCAAAACATAATAGTAATTTAATTTGGAATGTTTATTCTTTTCAAAAGATAATAATATGTATAATTAATAATAATTAATCTTTCTAAGTTAAAAATTTATTCTATTTATAATGTATATATGTATATGTTGTAAAAAGGAAACTGGTTCAATTTAAATTTGATAAAAAGTTTTCAAATTATAATATATATGTTTATATATTATGATTTGGAATTCTGTTTTTAAAATTCATATAATTTCTGAAGTTAATATTTAAAATGTTCTATTTATAATGTATAAATATATTTGTGTATATATATTGTAAATAAAAAATATTGGATTAAACTTAAACAGAAAATGTGTTTTCAAATTTATAATATACATATGTTATATGGTGATTTGAAAGATTTTTTATTTGATTTAATAAAATACTTTTAAAAAGCTATTTAAAATTTATCTTATATTTTTAAAGCACTTAAAGAAAAGTTATTTTATTAAAAGTATAATAGCTTGAAAATAGTACATTATTATAAAAGTTTAATTTGTTTTCTTTTAAATTGGTTTTTGAAAATAAATTTAGTTTTTATATATCATATCAATGTTATATATAATAACTTAAATTTAAACTTTCTAAATAAAATTTAAATAAATGTTCATTTTCTTTCTTATAAACTTATCCTTAGAAAATGGATTTTAAAGTATAAATAAATAAAACATAAGAGATAAATACATTTCATAGTTATATATATTAAACATTAGTATTTAGGATAGTATTTAATTAAGATTTAAATCATTTGTAAATAAGTAATTACATTAAAAAGATAAAATTAACGTTTGTAACATAATAAATAAATTTAAATAAGGATTTACATTTGTCATATACTAAAGATTGAGTAAATACACTTGTAAGCTTTTGGACAATTCAAGAAACAAGTGGCAAGTCTTTGTTTTAAAGAATATTTTTTTAATTAAGGTTTAAAAGAAAAGGTCTATTTGTTTATTTTCTTCAGCTCATACTTTCTTAAGCTTTCTTCTTAAAAAAAAAGAAACCAAATGGAAAATTCAACTGTAATCAAATCTGTAGAACATGCAATTAAACATGGAAATCAACAGCAATCAACTATTACCAAATTCAATTCAAACAGCATGATGCAAAGCAAATTAAAAGTCTAGGGAAACTAAACAATGCATGTCAAATTCTGTGTTCTCTACTTCTAAAATTCTGGTGAGTAAATTTATTTTGAAAACAGATTAAGCTAGATTTTTTGATGGATGCTTGTTGAAATAATTAAGTTTACATATATATATATATATATGGATGTGAATGTTATAGTAAACATAATATCAATGTTTGTATGCTTGATTTTGAAGATTGAATGCATATTTATTTAGCAGTTTGAATGCCTGTAGACATGAAAGTTGTAAACTCTGTTCTTATTCATGATCCAGTTTTATTAAAAAAATTCCTATCTCCCTAGTTAATCACTATTAATCATTGAACATTGAAAGGAATTTAAACATAATGAAGTAATCTTGTGTTTAAAAATAAATTTAAATATTTATATTGAACAATATACTGTAAATGTTAGATTTACAGTGAAAATTCAAAACTTGATGAAAATCAATCTTAATAATTTAGATTTCTGATCATATGACCTGAATTGAAATACAAAATCATGAATTTTAACATGAATTTGGGAATTTATAATTTGGTATTCAAAGAGGAATTGAGGATTACTTGAATTTGGGTCCTTGGTAGTTTGCCGTCGATCAAAGTTGAGGTGGTGGGCGAGTTTCGGCATGGAGGTGGCCGTGGTACCTAGGAATGCTGGAAAAATGGTGAAAGGTTTATTTGATAGTCGTGGCGATCGGAGAATGGCGAAGTAGGGTTTTTGAACCTTTTTTTGTTTGGATCGGAATCGAGTGCAGTTCGTCGTCGACTATGCTTCGGGTTGAATCGCATGAGGGGGAAAAGCTTAGTGGTTCGTGACGCGTGTGTGGACGAGGTGACAGGCCCTCTGGTGATGGGTTTCACCGATGGCGGTGATTTCTTGGGTCGTGTTCATTTTCTGTTGAATGTGCTGATGCACCTTTTTTCGAATCGGTGATGCTTTCGTCAATTTCGGGGGACGAGGTGGTCGGTGGGGTCAGGGGCGACTTGTTGAATGTCGCGACGTTGTTCGCCGTCGACCAATTCCAACGTGCACGTGCACGAGGTCGAATGTGTGCATCTGGAGTTTTGATTCATGGAAGAAGATGTTGGACCAGGTTTTCCTTTGTGCCGTCCTCGTGTTTGTCTCGCGTGTTACTCGAACTTATTAGGAAGGGTTGTCGCATGTTTTGGGTCTCGAGTAGTTGGATTTCCAGGATTTGTTCCTGTCTGTTTTGAACTGCAAATTGAATTTTAGAAATTTAAAAAGCAAACTAAGTTTTTAAACAAAGCTTAAAACATTTTAAATATGTTTGAAATGTTTTAATTTAGAACTTTGTGTTTAAACAAGTTAAGTCAAATTTGCCTTTAGAATAGTTTGTTTTAAAAGTTTTATTACTATCCGGATTTTGTTCTATATAAAATGAAGTTTTAAAATTTAAAGGACAAGTGTTTAATTAGTTTCATAATGAATGAATGTTTAACTTAAAAAGAATTTTTAGTTTTAAAGTTTAGATTTTCAAAATTTAAACATTTTTTTAAAATAGTTTGTTTCATTTTTGCTTTGTTAAATGATATAATAATGTTTTCAAATAAAATTGTTATTGAAATGATTTAAAATGTGATTAAAGTAAGGTATTTAACTTAGATAAATTAAAAGATAATGATAAATTAAAAGATGATGTTTTTGTGTAAACCAAATACAGGCTTTTGAATTTAAAATTTTAATTTTAAAATGATTGATAAAAGTTAATTAAATGTATGGTCTATCTTAATCAAGTTTTATTTATAAAGGTAATTAAAGTATAATTACTTAATTAACTTAAATAATGTGGGTAATTAAATTAAGGTAAATTGGTTTGTGTAATTAATTTAGTATAATTAATTATGTTATTAAGGATTGTTTAATCTATGTTAAATAATTAAGTAATAAGTAATTAAGAAGTTAATTACTTAATGATTAAGAAGAATTATTAAAGACAGTTACTTAATGAAGTAATTAAAGAAATTAATTACTCAGTGTAATTAATTAAGTTGTTGTGGATAATTTTAGTTAATTAATTAAGTTCAATTAATTAAAAGGAATTACTTAATGAGGGAATTAAGCATAATTACTTAATGTAATTAAAAAGGTGTAATTACTTAGTGAAGTAATTAATGAATAATTACTGAATTTAATTAATTAAGGAATTACTTGATGGATAGTAATTAAAGAATAATTACTTGAGGGGAGTAATTAAGGGATAATTACTCGGTGTAATTAAAGGATTGATTAATGGAATTAATCAAGGAGTTGGTTTAATTGGTGAAGTAATTAAAGAAGTTAATTACAAATTGTGATTAATCAGGTTTGATTAATAAATGTAATTAAGATTATAATTATTTATTTAAAGTAATTAAGAGAACAATTGATTGATAAAGTAATTAAAGGGTCATTAATTAATGTAATTAATGAATAATTAATTGTTTAATTAATTAATAAATATGATTAATTATAAGATAATTAATCAATGAAGTGAGAAAATAAGTAATAATTAATTAATGTAATTAATTAAGGATTTATGAAATTAATTATAGTTAATTAATTAATTAAAAATTAATTAAGATTAATAAATGATTAAAGTGTAATTAATTTAAAAGCTAATTACTTAAGGTAATTAAGGAATAATTAATCAAGGATGATTAATTAATTAAGAAATAATTTACGGATAATTAATCTGTAATTGAAGATTAATTAATTGAATTATAAAGATGATTAAAGAGTGATTGGTTAATTAATTGTAATTAATTAATGATTGTTAAACAGGATTAGTTATTAATTGTAAAGTAATTAATTTAATATAAAATGATTAAATTAATTATAAAGGAGTTAGTGATGCTTGTTTATGTATGATTGTTTGTGGAATATCTGGATTTGGTTGATATCTATTGGATGATATGTTGTGATATTCTGTGATATGATATTTGATATATCAGAAATGAATGTGTGATATTTATCTGTGAATGATGCTGTGTGAATTCAATGTTTTATATTGAATTAATTTGTTAAACTTAAATCACTTGGACATTAAGATGGCGTTTGGACTCGATGAGACCGGGATCGGGTTTCCAAATTTGGAATTCCAAAAACCATATCGATCCAAATTAAACGTTAGGTCGTGAATCTCAAGTGAAGAGTGAAGACTCGAGGTGTAAGGACTATTGTCGTTAATACTCTGAGGGTGAATCCAATATGAGTTTAACGCGGGTAGAACTTTCAGGTTCGAGATGAAGATTCAAAGTGCAAGGGCTATTGTCATTAACTCTGAGGGTGATTCCAAAACGAGTGTAGAGAGATAGTGCCTTCGATTTCGTTTGAACCCGGAACGAACTTGTATGGATTGAATGCTTTCAGAACATCGTCGGGTGGTCGATGAGCATTCTAAGGTAGATGTGTTCTATAAAGGTAATCGTAGCCTCAGGCCTCATCAACTGGGAATGGCTAAAACAAGGGAGGTGCAGCAAGGCTAAGTGGGTCATGCCCGAGTAGGACGAGTTTTACCCCTGCTAGAGGTCCCTTATTATTTCGGCTGTGTGGGCGGTTGATCATGACAACTGCCGGGGTTGTCTTGTTCGGGACTGTCCAGTAAGGGATGGTTCCGGATTTGTGTTATAGGGGATCGGGAGTGGTCCTCGGTACGGTGATCTAAGCCACGTACTGTGACGGGCGGTGCGCTAGTAGCCCTACCATTGATGGAAACCCATTCTTCCTACGAGCCCTTTACGGTTTTGATTGTATTACCCACTTTTGTGGCTAGTAGCTGGAATTTAATGAATGTAACAATTTCGGCTATGTTCTATTTACTTGAAAACCCTAGACCCTATTATAATATCACTGGATTTCCTATTAAATGTTTTGGTTAGCGTAAGGTAAAAACTTTTCCATTTTTATTTGTGAGGAGTCTTACGTGATACCTTTGTTTTTCAAAGGATTTTCTAAAGTTAAGCAATTTTTAACCGTTTACTCACACTATACCCATGTCTAACCCAAGTGTTTATTTTCTGTTTTATTATACTCTTGGGTACTCATATTATGTATGAGTAGTCGAGGGATTCAGGTTTGCTTTGACGAGTTCTGGAGAAGATAGGGAGCAGGTGGCTTCAGCGTGTAGATATATGTATAGTATTCTGTGTGTTAGAGTTGTATCTGTATCTTTGTGTTGTACTTGAATTGTAATATCAAAACAGGTGTTACAACTGTCTAGTTTGTGTAGTTTGAGCTGTATAACTCTGATGTATATGATACTATGTAATATTTTATTTGATTAATATAATTTATTCGTTCCGCTGTGAGATTCTGATGTTGTTTGGTTCTTTGTTTTCGGTCTTTTCTCTTTTCTATCCCTTTCTTTCTTCTTAATGATGCGTCTTTCTGTGGTATGAAAAGGCGGTTCGTTACAATTTTGCAAAATTGTTATCTTCATATTTCAAAAATCACATTTCAATTATATTTACAAAAATTCATAATTTTTATATCATAAAATTATAGCTTCTATTTATTTAAAATAAATCCATTTCCTAATCAATTAAAAAAATTAATAGGCCTCTATTTTCAAAATCATTTTGAAATCCTTTTTAATTTAAAATCATTGCTTTAACATTTTTAAATTACAAAAATAGGCCCAAAGCTGCAACAGCACCAAATACATCAATCATGGCATCCAAAACATCATATATCAAATGATAACAGGATATATCACAATATCCATAAATAAAACCAATACTAGTGAGAAATCCAATTGGATCCCTCCAACCTGTCACCTGCAATAAATATACATATTAGAAAATATGTACAGTGTCCGCTTCAAGGCAGACGTGCGTATAAAGGGTCATCCGCTCATACACGGGAACGTATAGGGTTTCATCTGCTCTATAGGCAGGAATATATCCAATTACGAATCGATATATAGATAATATATCATATATTATCCAAACAATCATCAATCATCATAAATAAAATTTATTCTCGCTTATATAAAAATATCAGTCAGTCAGAAAGAGTGAGTTGTATCCACATTGATTCCTATAGCAGTTGCAGTATTTTATTCCGAATAAAATTAAACAGGCATTTAATTTTACCCAAAATTTACACTAGCTTCAATCAACTCCAAACCAGAGCTAAAATATAGTGGTCGTTAATACGGACCCAACGCAACCTGTTTCGTCAAAAATGGACCCCGTATGAAGAAGTTATGCAATTTTAAATTTTATACAAATTTTAATATAATATAATTTCACTTTTCGTTTTTTATTTTATTTTTAAACCTTTATCAAATCGCAACCGTTAATTTTGGTTTGAAGAAATCTAGCCTTTCCAAAATCCTTCTCCTTCTTCGTTCAAAACCGTGAGTCACGAACCCATAGTTCGATCGTTCAATCGATTTTCTACGCCTCCATGGATCACCGAGGAGATGATCGAACAATGCCACATCGTGGATCATGGCGCCTTGCACCTTTGCTCGAAATCTAGTCATGCTCGGCTCCAAATCCATATCGTAACATGTGCGTGAATATTGCGCCTGTGAGTGAGGATTGTAGTCGATCCGCTTCATAGTTTTCGATCATAACCGTTGAGATCGGAAATCTCGACGTGCTCTTTGACTTTCCTGTTGAAGCCGAGGTCTAATTGTGGATGGATGAGGAGATCGGAGGGAGGGAATTTTGAAGATTTTTGGCCGTGTAAATAGGGTGGTGGCTAATCCTAGGTTGATCTGGTTTTGATGAAAATAGTGAAAAGTTATGGCCTTATATAGAAAATTTACGCGCATTATTCATCTCCAAATTTTTCGAACTCGAAATGAAGTGTGCCGCCTTCATTTATAAAGTTTTACCCCTATTCCGCACGCAATGGAATATATATCGAGATCCAATTCGATCATATTTGGAAGATAGGATTTCAAATCGACTTTATTTAAATTTAAAATTCACTTAAACGATTTTCTACGCGTTTTAGCTTGCCATGGCTAAACCGTAAATCCGATTGATACGAAATTTAAAATCTTACAATAATATAATATTATGGATCCAATGAAACTAGTTTCATCGAAATTCAAGACTGTTTGAAAAATGGCTATATATTTTTTGGCAAGGCCGACGGGGTTAAATGGACCCCGACCATTTTATTGCTGCACCAATCGGAACAAACACATACAACAAAGAGAAGAACTCATAGAAAACAGAGTGACACCTTGCGCAACAAGCACTGGGGAAACAAAGAACAGAAAAGCAAAAAAATAAAGAGAATAAACTACCTAGAACTACAAATGAAATGCTGCAAAAATTCCTGGGCCTATTGCGAAGGAGAGAAGACTCAAAGAATTTTTAATCTCATGACATAACCACTTCTTGAAATTAACATCAGATTTACCATTATTGGCATCGAACAACCTCGTATTGCGCTCTCTCCATACAGAGCTTATGAAGCTCTTCAACACAGCAGTGAAAGTTCTCTTTCTTTTAGAATTAATTCTCGCTTTTTCATATATCTTTTCCCACTCCACCTGATTGTCAAGTGAGACATCATTACGTAGAAGCTTCGCCATAACGCTAATCCAGATTTGCTTAATAAAAGAACATTCAAGGTAAAGGTGCTCAACAGTTTCTGGTTGCACACAATAGTACGTACAGTAAATATCAACATGCATACCCGTGCAAGCAAGTTTTGCTTTAGTCATTAATGCACGATTTAGAACTTTCCAAAGCAAGAAATTTTCTCTCATTCTACTGTCATTGCTCCATGTTCTCTTCCACCATCTCCAAGTTGGGCATGAACTGTTCTTCATCAAAAATTCATAAGCATCTCCAATCTTGAAATTAGCCTTTTTGTCTCCCCATACTAGACAACCAGAAGTAGAGGACAGGGAAGTAAACATACATATTTTGTTCCAAATATATTGTATTCGCGGATTAGATGAAGAATAACGTGAAGTTTGAAAATTGTAGAGAATGTCTCTAACCTTAGTTGCCATGTGTATCCCCGTTTGCTGCAACTCACCGTACGTAAGCTGACGTCGAAGAACGTTCCCCTTATCTAACCATGGATCATCCCAAAAGTTCAACGTGTATGTAGGGTTAGTGTTCATTTGTATAAGAGGAAGAAACATCTCCTTTATCTTGAAAATACATTGCCAAGTCCAGCTTAAGTTTTAAGGCTTTGTCATGTTCCACAAACTCCTCCCCTTAATCGCATTCTTTTCAGACCAAATAGCCAAAAGGCTTTCAGTACAGTTGTAGTATGCGTCTATATGTTTCGCAAAGGCTGCTATGTTCCAATGTTTTAAACTGTGTATACCAAGACCCCCCTTGTCCAGAGGCCTCTCTATTTTGCCAAAATTTATCGGGGCAATGTATCTTCCAGTTATTTTGCCATTCCATAGGAATCTCATAAAAGCACTTCTGATCATATTTATCAGTTTGAAGGGGAGAATGAAGGTTCTAGCCCAATACACTTGCATTGAAAATATTACTGACTTAATTAGGGTTAATCTTCCTGCTTGACTAAGAGACCTGGAGGTCCAACAACTAAGCCGTGCAGTTATCTTCTCGAAAAGAGGAAGACATTGATTAGTTGAGATCTTCGACGTAGCCAGCGGGAGCCCCAAGTATGTAACAGTATTAGAGTTTAGAGTCAAGCCAGTGATTTGTGATATTAGTTTATGATGTTCAGTATTAACTCCCGCAATGATGATGACTGATTTGCCAAGATTAACTTTTAGACCCGTCATGGCATAGAATTGGTAAAGAGTGTGCATTATGTTCTTGACGGTGATGATATCAGGAGTACAAAACACAACTAAATCATCAGCAAACATTAAAGCAGAGATCTGAGGTTCTTTGCATGCTGGATGAAGCTTGAATCTTCTTTGGTATATTAGTTTATCAAATAACCTCATAAGAAGTTCCATGACCAGTATGAATATATAAGCAGATAGGGGATCACCCTGTCGGATCCCTTGCTTACTAACAAAAAAAACCTTCATTCATACCATTGATATTAACAGAAAAGGTCGGGGAGGAGATACTCTCATATATCCATGATATAAAATGTGGAGGGAAGTTCATGTACCCCATGATTCTTACAATGCTATTCCATTGCAGCATGTCAAAAGCTTTCATGATGCCAAGCTTCATCATCGCTTTCGGAGGAGCATTCTTGCGTTTGTATCCCTTAATGAGTTCGTGGGAGAGAAGAACGTGGTCCAGAATGTTCCTACCAGGAAAGAAAGCAGCTTGATTTTTGGAGACAATTTTTGGAAGAACATACTTTAGTCTGTTTGCAATAACCTTAGAGATGCATTTATAAATTATATTACAACACAAGATAGGACGGTATTCGTTAACACAGTGAGCATTCTTGAGTTTGGGAATAAGAGCTATGTTAGTATAGTTAAATGATCTGAAGATTTTACATTTCTTGAGGAATAGGAGTATGGCATTGGTAACATCAGCAGAGACAATCGACCAACAAGAAGTATAGAATAGCGCATTCATCCCATCAGGGCCTCCACACGAATTAGTGTTAAGTGAAAACATAGCTTGTCTTATTTCTTCAGGGGTGACTTCATTGCATAGAAAGGTATAATCATTCTAACTTTTGATTTCTAGAATGGCTATTTTTACACGTTATTAAATATTAAAATATTCAATTTCTAGAAATTAACTTTTAATTCAATGTTAAAGTTCTCTAACATCATTCTAATTCAAATAGAATTTAATCCAACTTTATAAATCATTTTCATTCACATTAAATCCAAATTCTAATTATTTTTGCAATTTCTAATATTAAATTAACAATTTAATTATTCAATTAAACATTATATTCGAAATATACATTATTCAACTTATAAAATTTACTTGTGCATAATTAAAATCAATTAAATATAAAGATTTCAAATAACCAAAATTCATGGTTGTTACAGAGGGGTCGTTTTAATCCTTATATCTTTACATAGATACATAATCGATTATTAGGACAACATTAAGATGCACACTCCTTTCACATGTGCCTTTATACTGTACCTTTTTGGATCCATTTTTTTTGACAAAAAACGCATAATTAGAATTGGATATCTAGCTTATTTGTTTGATATTAATACACTTTGAGTTTACGGTTATGGTACTTTAATCCTTGGCTATCCATATATAACATTGGACATATATGCTCAGATGGAACCAAGCAATTTGGAAGCGGGTTAAAATGGTGAATTCAAAAAAAAAATTTCCATTTCGGTCTCAATTAAGTTTATAAAGCCTAAACGAGTTTTAGACCCAATCCAAATATTTTAAACAAAAACATTATTTTATTTTGTTTGGAAGTTATTATTAAGTTTAGTGTACAGATGTATCAAATACATTATTCGTGTGAAGTGCATGAGCTACTGATAAGAAGGGGACTAATATAATTATATGTAGATGCTAGGATTTACACTACAATGGACTCATCCCTTTTTATATATACCTCTATTGTCCAAGGTTTTAGTTAAAATCATTTACGTATATAACAAAAGAGAAGAATTGTGTGTGTGCGCACACACACACATATACATTAAAAACATACTAGACTATATTATATGATTTGAAATCTAAAATTACAAATAGTGAATTTGATTTCAATTGAAGAAATGTTTGATACTAAATATGACATTTTTTGCACAAGATCTAACTTGTGATGTCAAATAGAACAATACATCTACATTACCACATATATATATTAGAATTTAAATTGAACATCTAACGTAACCTTTTAGTTTGGAAATGAAATACACAGAACTTCAAAGTTGGAAAAGAAATAAAGGAGTTAAAATTTACATAAAGGTCCATTCATAAATTTTTGGTTCAAATAATGTTTTTAAACAATGAAAAAAACAATCAAAATCAGAATATCAACCATTTAACAAATGGAATTAATTTTCATGGTGAAAGTTAATTAATTACCATGAATATTTTATTTATATATTTATATAAGTATTTTAAAATTATAAAATAGATCTCAATAAAAAATTAGTTTTTTATCAACAAAATTTTAATGCAACCGAAAAAGAATTGGACAAGTTAGGTATATGTAATTTTGTGATAATAACATACAAATCTAAACAACACGAATGATATCAACAAATTAACAAAGGAGAAAGGGGGACTAAATTTTATCAATAATAACGATCATATTCTGAGATGAGATGAAGAGAAAACAGGATATGAATTGAATCAACATAATTAACATACTTTTCAACAGAGATAGAGATGAAAGAGTATGAACCACTTCTTACAGGATAAACCATTAATTGGCAAATGAATCATATAGATCCAAACACATGAGTAACATAAATAAATTAAGTTTGATAGTAACCTAGGGATGCTGCAAAAAAATTATATCTTAAAATGATGAATCAATCCTCCTTAACTCAATTGAATCGATCTTCGAATTTTGTAGGAATCAAGAGATGAAAAAATCTTTGTTTTTGGTATTTGTTTTGAATTTGTTTTTGGATTCTTTTTTATGCTATTACTCATGAATTTTTAGCACTAACATGATAAGAGAAGGAGAGAAAAGGCTAAATGAATAAATGACATAAAAAATTCAATAAAAGATCACCTAAGATAGTAGTTCACTTTCTTCCATTTATTTCTCCTTTGCCTCTTCATTCAAAAAATTGAATTCTCCTTCTCCCCCTACTTTGGCTAGCCATATCAAGGAAGGAATGGGCCTAAAAATAATTCTAAAACCATTTAGTATTTAATCCATTTAAATGCAGTTTAAATATTCTACCAATATTGTATATTGATACACCCATTTACAACTTTCATTTACACAATTTATTAAATATTAACGGTATGAAAAAAAAAATATTAATTAATTTAATTAATTATAAAATATACTTAGTATTTATTCTATCTAAATAAAATTTAATTATTCTACCGACATCATATATCGATTTGTGCATTTATTAACTTTTACATATGCATTTTATTAAATGCTAATGGTATTTAAACAAATCAAATAAAACTAAACAATTGATATGCCATAAATATTAATTAATTTAATTAATTACAACCATTATAAATTAAGTAAATCATGTGGTTCATTCAGAGTATTCATCATTTTAGTTGTAAGACTCAAAGATGTAAATTCAGCCAGCGATTAATCTTAAACAATTCGAATAATAACATTTACACATCACCTTAGCTAGCTTTGTGACATTTTGGCTGAACCTGTCGCCTACAAATCTTTCAAAAAAAACAAAATTATTTAATATAAGTAGTGCCTTGTAGTAATGATTATGTACACCAGTTCTCTTCGTCAACATTATATCACATTAGGACTTATGGAACTTGATTTTGGTTAAAATTCCAATATCGTCTACATTCAACTTGGTTAGTATATAAACAAAGTCCTTGGTTCAGTAATAATTTTTTTATTAACAATACTTATCTACCTAGATATTTTAAATTTGAGTTGACTAAAGTTGACCGTGGTGTTAACTCTATATAACTAAGGAGATGAATTGTCTATTGAATAGTATTTCACTTCTAATGCTTCAACTCAAATCAACCATAGTTGTTCAATGGATGCCATTCCATGATTTAACTATAACAAAAGTGGATGTTTACATTGACGTTCCATAGTATTCTAAAGTCGAGAGACATGTGTAACGTCATCATATTGATATTCTTTGTTTGACCTTAGTTATATTAACCAATAGAAAACTCTCAAGCGAGTCATTCCATAGTTATCTAATAAATATCAATACATAGTCCTTTGATGCCCCTAGTGGCCATAAGTAATACGCAGCCCAACATTTAGGGAATGTTACGCATGCTAGTCTCAATAAGTATATCCTTATCCCATCTCGAAACTTCTTGACTATAAATATTTAAAACAGTATGCTATTTGTAATGTCATAAATTTCTCATGATTATAACATATTATAATTACCATCACATGACATATCATTTGAGGATTTTCTATTAAATATAATTTAAATTAATCGCTTAATTAATTATATCGCAATATAACAAATATGTAATAGAAAGAAAACACATTTTTTTAACAAGATTGATTATCAAGTCAGATGCACACGATAAATTACATAATTACCTATAAGGCATACCCCTAACTCTATCAATCTCTCACTTGTATTTTAGGTCGATTATGGAATCTTATTTCATATTCTTCGATCGGTTTCCTCGTAAACTAGTCAGGTCGGTCCCTTAATGAATTTATATACTATTTTATTTTAATTATATACTCTATCAATCAACTTTCTCTAACGTTGATAAACTGACTGTATCATGTAGAGCTATTCGAAGTATGTCCCTCGACTACTGTGAGCTCTAGGTCCTTTTACGAATTATATCACATCGCATAACAATGTTATTTTGAATCACCCCAAGCTCAGTTATAAATTAATGCATTTATTTATACTTCTTTTATTATAGCACTTATTCGAGGTGATGTACTTAATCTTTGGTTGAATCAGTCACTACTTATTGGTTGAAACATTTCCAACTTAAAATTCTCAACTTAAGGTTAAACATGAACTTAAGATTGACGAACTATACTCAATATCACTTATGAAGTTCGAGTCTGGGCACTCCTTCATAAGGAGTTCGTTGTTTCTATAAACAATTCCATAGCATCTCATAAATACTCGAGAACACTCTCAATTTTCATATAGTGTTCTCAATTTGGATTGATACAAGCTTTATGTATTAAATACATAAGCAAAGTTTGATATTGTAGACGATATAGCATGTATGATAATTCCTATTGCTTAGTGCATAAAAACCCATCTTACATGCTCCATATTAAACAATTTATATGGTGTCCGTATATATAATTTGGGAAATTTCCAACATACTTTTATGCCAATTATAAAAATGTCATTTTTAAATCCAATGTTGAGTACTAAAGAGCTAAACTAAAATAAATTAACATGAGTACATCGTTAATAGTCATAAGTTTGTTGTCTACTTATAATTTTATAAATATTTCAACACTTACTAATATATTTTTAGAGACACACTCTCCATCTGCATATTGTTTGAAATTCAAACCTTTTTACTTCTTTGTCAAAATACTTACTTAACTCTGATGCCTATCGAATTATACTTTTGTATATTTTCAAGGATCATATCCAATAGCCCACAAACTTAGAATCGCTCCCACTAACTATGAGACACTTTGGTTATTATGAGCAAATAGCATATTCTAAATAATTATACAAAATTTCTATTTCAACATATGCACACCAAAACTCAAAGTCTTATCAAGTGATAATTTGGCGAGTAAAATCTAAATTAACACAAGTATGTTGAATGACAAATCCATTACATTAATTTCAACAATTGAAATTTAGAATGTTGATCTTTCAATATAGCTTACCATATTCTGACTGCATTGTATCCTTCTCAGAGACACTTATGCGATCGATTGATCATATCCCTTCGGATAAAACTATGAAAATTATATTTTGATAATGTACTTAGAATCCATTTTGTATTATTACGTCATGTCATGTGGTAGAGTCGATACTCTTAATAGCTTATTAAGAACTAAGGAAAATCGTTTTCTCGTCGTTGAAACGAAAATCATAGTTTCTCTTTAATATGCAAGAGTTCTTATTTAATATTCTAATCATTTTTATCCATTTAGGCTTGGTTAATTTTATTTTTTCCTTTGTGATCGGTTTTATCTTTGGATCGTATAAGTTCGTTTACTACCAATAATTTCCAAAACTATTTTTTTCATCGTCATTGGCAATTCTTAAAATAATTGTTTCTCGGTGCAATGGAATAGGTATTTATAAACATTTTATAAATTATCTATATGTATGTACAAAACTATTTTTAAGTTTACCAAACTTATTTCTGCAACATAAATTGGTAAATCAATATTGAGTGGTCTCGAACTCGTTTTGGATGCTCCACACAAGATACCTTTAGAATATTACATGCAACGATCCGCCTTTTCGAATTTCAAAAGTCAACTCTAATACATCCATGGTATTCATGTACCGAACATCCAAGTACTAGGAAGACGGATTTTGGGGTGAAAGAAAGAAAAAAAAGAACAAAATCTCACATCGTGACGAGTAATATATAATATACAATGGATCCTTACAGAAAGAAAAACTATAATATACATACATCAATCAGTGTACACTAAACAAGTCATCAGCATCCTGGACAGTTATAACAACCTATCCTCACAAATGTTGTTAAATAAAACAACTAATGTAATGCAAATAAAAAGATACGTGAATACGACTTGGAGGCATCCAGCTCGTCTCCTGAAACTCCCAAGCATCCAAATGATCTGTAAGTATGCTCGATTTGACCCGAGCATTATTAAAAAATAACACCCGGATTACTCTGGTAAACCAGCATGAGAAAGCACACCTCAAATTTATATTGATGTTATAAAAACCTTTCAAAATAAATATATCTCATAAGTCCACGTCGCACATAAACACGGATGGGATTTTACCTTACGATATTAAAAATACTTCATATAGGAAATTCGATGATATTATAATAATGTCTAAAGGCAAAGATATCAATAATCAAGTAGCTGTGATGCTCGTGAGTGTACATCACAACAATAATAAATATATAATCAAAAACCGCTTAGCACATTCGCTAATTATGTAGGATTCCACGGAAGTGCCTCGGTACTTCGAGAACGATCTTCCTGCACAAGGATCAGAGTTATCCTTTCAAAGCAATAATACATCCCTAATGATGTACGATAGGAAATACATAGCTAGCCCCAAAAAATGTCAAGCTAAGTGCACCACTCCATGCATGCATAACAACTGTAGGTAACTCTATGGAGGAGATGACCACACCCTTACGGGTTAGCTAAACCCATGGCCATGCATCCTATCTCTGCTTTTATTCATTATCACTGGTGAGGCTACGTCTAGCATTCTAGCTCATGCACCACTAACTGAATAGATCATGGACTCACATATGGATTCCCATACCTCAATAGGTCTCAAAACCACACATGGGTTCCCACATCTCAACAGAGATATCAGAATTACACATGGATTCCCATGCCCCAACGGGTCTTTAAATAAATCCTTTTTATAAAAGAAATCCTTTTATAAATAATTTATTATTTAATTATAATAAATAAAAAATTTAATGTCACAAATAGAAATTTTAAACATTTTTAAATCATAAAATAAAAAATTTTAAAAACATTTAAATAATATAATAACTAATTTTTAAACAATTTAATAAATATAGTAAAATAACTTTAAATAGCTTTCAACATCGAATTAATAAATTTTCAAACAACATTATTAGTATAATAATTAATTAGCTTTGAATAATCAATAATAAAATAATTTATTATCTTTAGACAACGTTAATAAGTAATTAATTATATTTAAACAAAATTAAAAAATAATTAATTTTAAAACGTTATAAGTATAATGATTAACTTTAATAAAGAAGTAAATTTTACAAAATTTTCGTAACATAGAAATTAAACAAACGCTCATTAAAATAATAATTAAATAAAACATTTGCTTCAAATTATAAAATCTGAAGTTGCTTTAAATCCACAACTTTCCAGATCCAGAAAGAAGCTCAACGATCACAATGGTACTTAAAAAGCTACCATTAAATTCAATTTAACTTCTGAAGTTAAATTATAGGTATTTATATAGGCAGGCATATATGTAAACCAAATCCATAATTAACAATCAACAGTTAATACACTACTTATCCAGTATTAATCAACTGGCACTTGAATGAATGTCCAAATCAATATAATAGCGGAACGAGGATTTTTCTGCTAACAAATGTCATTCAATGTAAACTCTTTCACTTATTATTAGACAGTTTTACTTGGCCAAATAGATAACACCAAAGCAGTAATCTTGAATTAACTACGCTATAATTTAAACAACATAATTATATTAAATCGATATTATTTGTCACTTTATATATTATCCATCTTCTAAAATGATAATTTATCCAAACCAAACAATCAACAAATACTACATCCAAGCAGGCAACAAATAATTTTTATCTATTATACAACATACCGATTGACCAAACAGGTGAGTGTAACTCACTGAATTCTAGTTATCATCGAAGCATTCTGATTTTGTCTAAAATCGAACAACATTCAAATAGCGCAAATTCCAATAGCTCCAATCTTAACCAATCCAAATCCAAGATGTAGATCAATACGAGTCTAACACGACTGACCACGTTCGATTTGGACCTAGTATGAAATAAATATTCGTTCTACAAGATTTGAGATAAATCGAAGTACTAAATAAATTGATTATTTATTAAACACTAAATAACCTTAATCCCATTATAATCCATTTTCTCCCTCCTTTATTCAAAACTCAAGTGCATGCACTACATATACGCCATTGTCGTGCACATCTTCACACGTATATCGAGCAATACTTGATGAAATCTTCCGCCGTCGATCCCAACGAATTCCCCTTTGAGATCTCTGCCTCCTCAACCTAAAATTGCAGCACCCAAACCACCACTTGAATCGTGACCCTAACTCTAGTATGCGAATCCTTAACGATCACATGTCCCAAATAACCACTGCACCACCAAAAATTCCTGTAACAACCTAAAATTTTACCACTGTGAAAATGGAATATTTAATTAATTTTATATATATCTTCATAAGTTAAATGAACTTTTTTCAATTATTTAAAGATGATAAGAAATTTATTTTCAAGTTTTGTTTACATAAATAAATAGTTTGAATTAAAAACTGAAAAATATGACTGGAAATTGGATCACGAAATCTCAATGGTTTGACAAATGGAAATTGTCTTAAGTTGTACCAACATTGTTTGTACATGCACACACATACACATATACACACATATGTGTATCAAAATCAGTCAATACAAAGCTAAAGAAAATATCTAAGGTATTTTACAAAAAGTAAGTGAAAAAGGTAATATCTAATCGCCATTAAAACATGGAAAGAAGACATCAAATCCGCCATTAATGCATGTCATTCCATCTTAATATATTTTTGCAATATGTCTTATCACATTACATCTCACTAATGCATGCACTTGAATATAGGGACAAGGATTTGATGTTGAAGTGATGTGGTGTAAGAGATATTTTGATAATATTTAAGGATAATTTTGCAATTTGCCACATTTTCCTAAGGCTACAAATAAGACCCTAAGGCTTCACAAATTCACACATCTCATTCCATCTTCCTCTTCTTCACCTCTACTTTAATGGCTTCCATCACCTCCATCCTCTCATCCATTTTTAGCCATCTAGAAGCAATAATCCAAGTGATCGTAAGCTAAAAGTTCGATTTTGCAAAGCTATAGTCAATTTTTAGTTAGTCGTTTAAACCTGAGGTGATAAACTCTTAGACTATCGTATTATATGCTATTAGATGTTATATATGTTTGATTATGATTATTGATGATGGTTGTTTAATATGAATGTTGAATATGTATGCAAGTCACGGAAATACATGTCGATAAGCACAAAGGAAATCACGTTCCTTTATTTAATGAATTAGTATATATGAAATGTTAAACCTCTTTAAAATTGTTTAAAAATATGAAATATATTCTAAAATATTTTAAAATGTTTTAAAAGTGATAAAAATGAGTTTCCAAATGGAATAAAAAAGTCTTTTTGATCAATATAGCTTAAAAAGCACTTCCTGCAGCACTTTTCCGCAGCACATTTTTATAACTTTTAAATGTAGTTTTAAGCGCAGCCGTTCTTTTCCGAATCCTTTCTAAATATAATAAAATGATTGATAAAGTAATTTAAATATGATTTGAAGGATTTATGGAATGCTTAAATATTAAATGATTTAGAGTCAATCAAATTACTTGACTGCCTTATGAGTGTCAGAGAGATAGTGTCTAGGCTTGGGTTTGGAAAACCAGTTTCCTGGTCTACTTGGCTATCTGGACTGGCCCATCGGATGAGATAGTAAATTTGATTTATTCAGATTAAAAAATTTCAAAGTTAAAGGATATAATTCTCCAAATATAAATAACTTGAATTTTTTGGAGATAATCCTCTTGTACTCGGTGTTAAAGCCTGAAATGGGAACACATACTATTCATGGAATTTAGAGGGTGATTTCACCATTATTCCACCTATTGTATTTGTTGAATATGGGAATTGATATTGAGTATAATTAGATGATTTCTGTAGATTCTACTCACTTAACATTTACTGGTTTTGGATTAACAACCTAGATAATATGCTCTTAACCAAATTACAATTAGATGATATTGAGTATAATTCAATGAAATGAATTGGAAATATTTTTCTAAGTGAAAATGAAATGGTTTGGAATCATTCCATGGTTTAAAAAGGTATAAATTAACCAAAAGGATTTGATAAATGAGTCTTGATGATTCCATATACTTTGAGAAAGTTAAGAAATTTTTCAATGAATATATCTCTGAGATATATCTATGATTGAATAGAAATATGAATTAAATTTAAAATGATTGATAATCACATATGAAATTAACACCTTTTTAATCGATGATTGGTTCGGAGGAACCATGGTCAGATTTGGGTAATTCCTATTCGAAGACCACTTTGAACCAATTTACGTATTCGAAGTGAAGAAATGGATATGATATTAAGGATTTTCGTAATGAAGGACTGCTTGTTGATCATTTAGGGATAAACTACCAATATACATATAGTAGTAGTCTATTCGTTATGAAATATCCAATGCAAGGACTAATCACTACTTATCCTAGGAGTAACTCCCGACAGGATGTGGTAGGAGAGTGCCTTCGATTTGTCCTATTCCTGGACAACTTGCATGGATGGATGTCTGACGTTGCAATTGAAATTACATTGGTTGATTTCTATGAACGTATCATTTGATTGGTGGCGGAGAAGGCAACTTCTCTTAGCTTAACACCCTTTCCTGAGACATATGAGATCAAGTGTTACACATTTGTAGAAATTAGGTTTGTGATTATGTATTGGCAACATGGAATTCAAAGTGGACTACGAGTAAGGTAATCGTTACCTCGACCCTCATCACCCGAAAATGACTAAAATAGGGTAGATGCGGCAGAACTAAGTGGGTCGCTCCCATTAGGATATAGTCCTCACCTTCCTAGATATATTTATTCCTGCTATGACGTCGGGTTTTAAATTAATGTGGTGTATGCAAAGAGAGCTCTCGGGTAGGTCGGGAATGACCGGGGTGAAGACATATTCGGTACTATCTATGATAAAGGTAGGCCGGTTCTGTATTGGTAGAGGTTGGAGCCTCAAGTGCATTTTTCTAGAGATGTATTGTCGGAAGGTAGTCCCTTACCTTATCATTGCATGGAAATCCATTCTCCAATAAGTGCCTTCGAATTTGATTGTAGAGCCCAATATACTGGAATTTAATAATGTAACAATTTTTGCTAAGATTATGTGTACTTACATAAAAAGTGTTTTCAAAAGAATGTCATTAAAAAGAATATCCACATATTCTATGTAGCAAATGTTTTGGTTATCGTAAGGTAAAAACATGTACCATGTTTATGTGCAGTGTTGTCTTATGAGATACCTTTTGTTTTCAAACATCGTATTTTGAGTTTCTTACACCAGTTCCATGACTGATTCGGAGTTTATTTTCTTTTCCTCTGAAACTCTAGGTGCCCTATTTTCATAGCCAGCCAACTAGTTAGGTAAGCTTGGAGCATTTTGGAATGGAGCATGGAGCAAGTAGCATTTTGGCTCTTTTGTTGAAGTCATCTATCACTTTCCGCTGTGTTTGTATTATATATTAGTATTTACTAGCACTGTAAGGATAGGCCATTATAACTATTCCAGTTAGGTTAGTACCTGTCATAACATTGATGAAACAATTTGGAGTAATTGCATGTACTTCTCATATTTATAAAAATGTTGAATATGATGTGAGATTCTATTATTGTCTATCTTCTATCTTTATTTTTTTTTACCACATCATAATCTACCTCTCCAGCACTTAGATTTAGGGCATGTGAATACTGAGGATGTATTAGTGTCAATTTCTGAGAGTTGAGCAGGTGGGTCATCACATTTGGTATTAGAGCTTATAGTTGAGTGAATACCTAAGCCTAGATGGGGTCAACTCATTAGAGATAGGGTTAGTATTATCCTAGAATGAGTTTAGTCCAAGAGAGCGCATATTTGAAATTTTTATCCGAATAAGTTTATTCGATTTAATACCAATTCCCTAAAATAATTTCGTCTATATTTTTAAAAATGTTCCCTTACTAAATGCAGATAGTAGGAGATGAGTAATAGAAGAGGACGATGGGGAGGTAGCCACACTATGACCACTAACGGATGATCAAATGCTACATTAACGGAGGAAGCGGTAATTCCTGTGCCACCTTAAGTTAACTTTGCCACTCTTTGCAAAGATTATACCAGCATGGGAGGAAAGCCATTCCAAGGCATATATTCTATTATTGAAGTTCAAGCCAGGCTCAGAACTTGTGAAAATTTTTTAGCGGATTAGACATTGATGATAATCAAAAGAGGTTCTTAGCCTCCTGGCAATTGAAGGATGGGGCACTAGCTTAGTGGGAATCCGTTATTCTTAATGAATCTGAAGATAATTTCTCTTGGGCAAGATTTAAAGAAGTTTTTGAAGAGCAATACATACCCACTGCTGGCAAATCCCGCCTTTATAGAAGTTTCATGGATCTAAAACAAGAAGCAATGTATGTGGAAGAGTATTTTCACAAATTCAGTGAATTGTCTTGCTTTGGGCCTGGATTGATAGACACGCCCCTGAAGAAAAACGAAATGTTCATTTCTGGGATGAAGGAGCAGTATTAGGATAGGATGATCGCCCATGTTAAAGGAACCTTTGTGGATTTAATAGATACGTGTTTCCGTTATGAAGCTTTAGATAAGAGGAATCCAGTCGCAACCCAAAACAACGATAACAAGAGGAAGTTCAATAACAAAGAAAAGAAGCCATGGCAAGGCAAGCCTGGAGGAGAACCTAAGGAAAACCATTTTAAAGATGTTGAATGTTTTATTTGTGGAAAGAAAGGACATTATTCAAAGTACTGCAGGAGTCCCAAGGCTCAAAGGTAGCAGCAAGGAACCATCTCTCCTATGGTGCAGAAAAGCCTCTACCATAACTGCCACCAACTCAGCCATTGGAAGAACAAGTGCCCGTTAATGAAGAAAGGAGAGCAGGTTAAGGTCTACGCTACCAAAGACAAGCCTTCAACCACTACTGATGTAAAAGGCAAGGGAGTTCTTAAAGGTAATATTTATGTCATTGATGATTTAGTTAAAGTATTATTTGATACTAGGTCTTCCCATAATTTTATTGCTAAAGGACTGGTTGACTGATTAAAACTGATCACAAAAATAATAGATACCCCTATTTGCGTGTCAAATCTCATAGGCGGTACAATTAATCTTTGTATGATTTGTGAAAATGTTCGAGTTACTCAACTCTACCAAAAAATTTCATGCGACTTATTTTTTCTTGAATTTATTGGGTTTGAAGTTTTGCTTGGTATGGATTGGTTATCCAAGAGTAAAGCTGTCTTTGATTGTGTTAAAAGGACGATAACTTTATGGACCGGCTTTGGGAAGTTTATAAAAATATCTAGTGAAGAACCTAATCCGATAAGGGATAGTTTCATGTATGCACTAGACTCATCTCAAAAAGATTTGGAGATAATACTAGTTGTCAAGGAATTTCATGATGTTTTCGAGGAAGTTAAAAGTTTGCCCCTGCATTGGGAGATTATGTTTTGAATTTTCTTAATTCCTAGTGCAAGTCCCGTTATTCACCCTATTTGAAGGATGGCCTCGAAGGAAAAGATTGAGTTGGTAAACCAAACTGATGAGTTGTTAAAAAAGGACTAATTAGATCTAGTTGCTCAAGTCGGGGCGCCATGGTGGTTTTTTTAGCGAAGTCATGGCTCCCTATGGCTTGTGCAGACCATCGAGACCTAAATAAGCAAACGATTGAAAACAAGTATCCTCTACCCTACATAGATGACTTATTTGATCAACTTCATGGTGCCCGAGTATTCTCACAAATGGATTTAGCCACAGGATTCCATCAACTAAGAATAGCTGAGGATGGCATTCCATTAACTGCATTTAGGGGTCCGGATTGCTTTTACAGTACTAAAAAAGGCAAATATCTGACGGCACGTAGCGACGGCTTCCGAGGCTAATTTCCAACAGCTTCCACGGCCGTCAAAAGCCATCGGAAATTCATGAATTATAGGCCCAACCGAGCCTCCTTCTTCCTTATTTTGTAATACGATATTTTTTATCAAAACCCCCAAATCCCTCCTACAAGCTTTCAATCTCCAATTTCTAGCTTTCATATCCTCCATGCTACCTAAGCATACTCTATTGTTCTCAACCTCAGGTATAATATCTTAATTTGGGCAAAAAATTAAATTTTGCCATAAATCTAGATTTGCATAAGGTGATAAATTAGAGCTAATTAGTGATTGCAATTGTTTCCAATTGCGTAACAATGGTTTATAGCATCCCATGGTATACCTATTTCATATGTTGTCGTGAAATTTTAAACAGTATGTATAATTTATGATTGTGTGTATATATAGTTAGTAAAACTATATTTTTTCCTAAAATGCGCACAATTAATTAACTAGTGTCCCATAGAGAGTTTTTGGCCCCGTCTGATGAGTTTGCACGTGATCGTTATATAAATAGTCGTTTTTTTTTAAAATGACCATTTATATTCATCTGGTACAACGTTTGTTGAATTTGTCCATGTATTGGACAAGTTATGAACACAGTAACCATTTACATTTTGTATACTACTTTGTCTCAAACGGTTCATAAAATTTTGGCCTAACTTTTCTTTTTTGTTTTCTGCATACACGCATTTGTGTACAATGCAGGGAACAAAAGAGAAATGCTGCCGAAATTTTGTTGAATCGTTTGAGACGAAGTAATAAATGAAATATAAATGCTTACTGTTTTGTAATGGGAAGTAGGATGCCTGACTATGGAAAAAAATATCTTTTTGTATAAAATTTTGTATCGATACGTTAAAAATAAAATATGTCATATATGAAAATATTTTTAATTTGTGAAATAGTTCTTTAAATTCAAATATTACATGACCATAAAAATAATATTTTTTGAATTTATATTCTTGAAAATAAATATTAAATTTTTTACTTGTGACTCATTTTTCTCAAATAGAAAAAACGATTGATTATTTTGTTGATCGAAGAAGATTGATGTACCAAAGAAAAGGACTGAGAGGCTCAATAAAACTAGATTTTTATAATGGTATATATGTATTTGTTGAATTCGCATTAAGTAATAACAGAAATGATCCAGAAATTCATTGTCCGTGTAATAGGTGTAGACATTTGAAGTATTTGTTAACAGATATTGTGGAAGTTCATTTGTGCCAAAATGGTTTCGTACCCAAGTATTATTTTTGGGATCGGCATGGAGAAGTTGTAGAAAATACTTCTGTAGAATCTAAAAGTTTCGTTAACGAAGTAGTTACGATGACCCGCATAGAAAATATGGTCGAAGATGCAACACGATCAATGTTTCATACGGTTGAAGTTGACGACGATGATGGAAATGTTGAATAACCAAATATTGAAGCAAATTTTTTTTACGATTTACCACATGCTGCTAAGAAAACTATTTGGGATGGTTGTAAAAGCAGCACTCAGCTGTCAGTAATCACAGAATACATTGCGATGAAGTTAAAATACAACATCACTGAAGCTGGGTTTACGGCTGTTGTACAAGCTGCAAAAGATATACGCCGCCCGATAATCTAATGTGTGAAAATCACTATGAATTTAAAAAAGCTTATGTTGGCTTTTGGTTTACCTTATCAGAAAATAGATACACGTTTAAAAGACTGCATGTTATTTTGGAAAGAAGACGCAAACCTTAGAAATTGTAAAATTTGTAATCAGGAGAGATACAAACCAAGAAAAAGAAGGGGAAGGAAGTTCCGTACAAGCGTATGCATTACTTACCCATTGCTCCAAGGTTTCAAAGATTATATGCATCTTCTGTAACTACACCTAATATGAGATGGCATAGTGTGAGAACGGAGGAAGAGGGTACGTTGACACATCCGGCCGATGGAGAAGCATGGAAGCATTTCGATAAAACGTATCCAAATTTTGCAGTGGAGAGTCGAAATGTTAGATTAGGATTATGTACGGATGGTTTTTCAACATTTTCTCAATTTGGTTCTAAATATTCATCCTGGCCCATTATCGTCACACTGTATAATTTACCTCCATGGATGTGTATGAAAATGCAATATATGTTTTTTACTGTTGTCATTCCTGGCCTCGATGATTCGACACAAGGAATCGATGTATATTTACAACCGTTGATTGAGGAGTTAAAAATAATGTGGAACGAAGGAGTTGAAACATACGATGTGTCCAAGAAGAAATTTTTTCGTATGTTTGCTTCTTTGTTGCGGACTATAAGTGATTTTTTGGCCTATGCAATGCTTTCAGGATGGAGTACTGTAGGTCGTCTAGCATGTCCATTGCATGGATGAAACACAAGGTTTTATTTACCTCTTGGTAAGAAAATTTAATGGCTTGATTGTCATTGATATTTTTCCATGTAAATCACCCCTTCAGAGGAGACAAGAGAAACTTTTTAGCTAATAGAGCAGAAACCAGACAACCACCGACGATATGGTCAAGCAAAGACATATACGAACTTGTTAGGGACTGTCCAAAGATATATGAAACTCGAGTGCAAACAGAAATTGAAGGCAAACCGATTGTTCATAACTGGTGCAAACAAACTATTTTTCAGGAGTTGCCATATTAGAAACATCTTCTGCTTCGTCATAATATAGACGTGATGCACAATGAGAAAAATGTATTCGATAATGTTTTTAACACAATTTTGAATGTGAAAGAGAAGACGAAGGATGACTTGAAGTCAAGACGCAATATATAAGAATTATGCAAACATCCTGAGCTTCGTATGAAACCAAATGACAATAAAAAATCCAAAGCATGTTACGAATTAGATAATAATCAAGTTAAAGTTGTGTTAAAATGGGTGGAAGGATTCAGATTTCCTGATGGATATCATCAACTCTTCGTAGATGTGTTGACTTTAAAAATGGTAGATTGAGCGGAAAGAAAAGCCACAACTGTCACATAATGATGGAAAATTTATTTTCTGTTATGTTCAAAGAACTACTGTCGTTAAAAGTTTGAAAGGTAGTAATGAAACTTAGTATGTTTTACAAAAAGCTTTGTTTGACTACTTTAAAAGTGCAGCGTTTACGTAAACTTGAAGTAGATATTTCTATGTTGCTCTGCAAATTAGAGAAAATATTTCCACCAGTTTTCTTTAATGTAATGGAACATTTACTATTCATCTTCCACCTGAAGCACGACTTTGAGGTCCTATTCAATATGGATGGATGTATCCATTTAAGAGGTATGTAATATATTATCGAGTAATTGCATTTGAAAGATGAAGTTAATGTAAATTAATTTTGCACAAATATGTAAATCTTCTGAAGTAAAAAGTGAGGCAAAAAGCACGAGTTAAAGGTTCGATATGTGAATCTTACATCGAAGAAGAAACTTCTTTCTTTTTCTATCACTATTTCAATGACCATGTGAATATATCATTTGAAAGTGTTCCTCGTAATTGTGACGACCCTGGATTTTGGCCCTATTATTTTAATAAATATTTAATCTAATTTAAATAAAAGGTAAACTTATCATTCTAAAATGAATATTAAACATAAGTATAAAATAATATATGGTTATAAACATAAATATATAACAATAAGAAAATGTAAATATAAGGTATAAATAGAAATAAAAATAAAGCAAGAATTTAGTACTTAAAATATGCATACAACATAACTTTAAAATTGTAAGAAACAAAGTATAAAATAAGCATAAATATAAGTAAGTAAACCACATGAATTTTTCAAGCTAGAACAAATATCTTTATATACAAAATCAATGTAAATCTGCAAAGTGTATAAGCTAAAACAAACATCTTTACACAATATTTCCACACATAAAACAAACATGTATATATAAACTATTTGAGCTATAAGTTCACAAGACAAATGTTTAAACACCAAATATCTTCATCTACAAGCCAAAGTATAAAATAAACCTGACACCTACATATGTATGTAAATTATTCAAACAGAAGTTAATAATAAAACAAATATTTATAAAAAAAATATTTTCATAACAAAACAATGACACAACATATCTTCATATACAAGCCATGGGTCTAACTACAAGGTGTACTTTTGCATACAAGTATCTATATGCTCAGTTAAACATAATGATAATTATGTAAACATATTAAATAACAAACATTTAATGCTATCTGTTCAAGCCCAAATTTTGTCATTTCAAAATATTTAGAAAATCCTTACTTTGCAGTAATAACGATCTATTCATATCAAACAAATTGAAGAAAACAGCTAAACTAGATAACACCTTCCCATATTACAACTTTTTCTCTTATAAATATATTACAGGCATCTTACTATTTCGAAATTCTTTCAATAACAACTGAAGTATACCAGAGAAAACTAAAACAAGGAAAAAAAAGAAGAAGGGTAAACTTAATTTTAATTCAAATTAGAAACTGACAAGAATTCAAAACAGAAATTCAAGCAGATTCATACTGCAGACTCAAAAATAAGAAATGTTCTCTGTTCAACAAATCATTCAGGTGAGTATATATAAAGTTTTCAATTTTAAGTTAAATCAGTAAGATGATTCATGGTATATATGGAGTTGTATGTGTTAAAGTTTGATATGAAGCTGAGTTACATTCAAGAAGTTCTTTAAATACTGCATATGTTGTTCTCCTCTGTTATGTGTTACAAGGTTGGAACTATTTAATCTTGAATGTTGTCATTTAATCATGATAAAAGTTTTAATCTTCCAACAAAACCTGATGCTCCAACTTCAAATCACGGTTGTTAAATCTGTTTAAAGCATATTAGTAAATTATACTCTGGAAATCAAGCTTTTTACAGGAAACAAGAACTATTTTGATAAATTAATTGTTACAAAATATTACTTCGAGTTAATAACTTGAATCTTTAAAAAAAAATAGGATTTTTAAAGCAGAAATGGGAATTTTTGGTGTAGGATTGTATGAGCTGTTCATAGTTGATCAAAAATTGCATTTTTACCAATTATAGATGATTGACTCAATAATTACTGTTGAAATTTGGATCGAAGCAAGTGTAAATATTATTGATTTTGAGAAAATTATCAAATAATTTTTCCATTGTATAAATTAAGGGAACGAATTTATTTTAGGGTTTAGTCTTGAGCTTGTGAACGTGACTATATCGAGAGGTGTTCGACTCCTATTCGTGATCGAGTTGCACGAATCTTGGGAAAATGGTAGCTTTGCGTGTTGTCTTGGTGTGGCCGAAACTTGGGCGTCCCTGGCGGTCTATGCGGCGGTGGCGAGGCGTTTGGATGATGGGACGTGTTTGCAGTATTTCAAGCAAACTGTTGTTTTTCGATTTCGAATTCGAGAAGGTGATTCGTGTTTGTTTTTCGTGTTTATGTGTGGTTTGTGATTTTCCTGAGGCGTCGGAGTTCGCCGTAGTGGAGCTGCGTCGCCGTTCACGTGTACGGTAGTGAAGGATGGTGTCAGTGTCGATGTGGGTGCGTGTCTCGAGTCGTGTTCGAGTTAATAGGGTGGTAGCTTCGAGTTTAGGTCGAGCGCACAAGAAAGGTTTCCTGATGTTATATTTAAACTTAAGTTTAAAATTTGAACTAACTGGAAAAAAAAAGAGAAAAGAGAAGAAGAAGATGAGCACGGGTGAGTGTCTCGGGGCAAGGGTTAAGTAACTCGAAGATCACTCGAGTTAGCAAAGGGTAGTGCTTGGGTTTTCAACTACAGAATACTATAGAAGAAAAATAACAAAGTTGAGCAGATTGATTCAACCAGTTTAAAACTCTGTAAACTAAATAAAGGTTTAACAGTTTAAGTTGAAAATTTAATTCCAGATTTAATTATTTAGGTAATGTTAAACAATGTTTTTTTAACTCTTAATTAATTATTCTAATTAAGTAATTAACTTAAGTATAAAATTGAGTTAACATTTAAGTTTTGTAGTTAATAATAAATTGATTTTCAAAATTTAAGGAAGCTTTTAAAATGTTAATTAAGATGAATAATTAATATCAATTAATTAGTTTAGGAAGCAATTAAGAGTGATGACTTTTAAATAGTGATTAGAGATTGGTTAATTAATAACTAATTGATAAATAAATTTGTAATTAACTACTTAAAGTTAGTTAATGAATGATTAGTAGTTAAGTAATTAAGTAATTTAATTAACGGGTAATTAAGGAATACTTAATTTGTAATTAAGTTTTGTTAATCAATAATTAAGGTTTATTAATTATTGGTTAAAGAGTAATTAATCTACAATTAATATTTATTAATTGGCTTCAATGGTAATTAAGGGATGGATTACCCGATTTAAATTAATTTGTTAATTAATTAAAGGTAATCTCTTGATGATTAATTAAATATAAATACTTGATGAGATTTAGTGAGGAAATTCATAATTACAGGATGTAATTAATTAAAAGGAATTACTTATTGGGAAGTAATTAAAGGGTAATTACTTAGTTGAAGTAAGGATAAATTACTTGGTGTAATTAATCAAAAAGGATTAATAATTAAGTAAGACGTTAATTACTTAAGTTAGTAATTACAGCGGGGTAATTACTGTTTATGGATAGTTAGGGATGATTAATGGATGCAATTAATTCATGGGTATGGTTAAGTATAATTACTTAATAAAAGTAATTAGATAATGATGATAATCTTAATGTAATTAAAGAATAATTAATCACGGAAGATTAACTAAGATAAATGATTATGGGATGGTGAATTAATTGGGCTGTAATTAATTAATAAGCATGACTTAAAGGTGATTGATTAAATTCAATTATGGATGGTGTGATTGATGATCTTGCTTATGTATGATAAGTGGTTATTCATATGCCCTGAATTGATTGATACCCCTGACATGAAATGGTTCGTATATGATGGTTGGGTGGGCTATGATAATGTGGTTATGTATTAATGATGATTTGCTGAGTAAAGGTGACATCTTTAATTTAAAGCTGAATTGCATTTCACTTGAATGACATGTGCTAAGATGAACTGAATTCGAAGAGACCGGAGTCGGGTATTAGGTAATACCCGAAACCACTTCGATTCTTTATTAATTGATACGTGGAATCAACAGGGTGTAATGGAATGATTTAAGTGAGTGGGGCCATATAATTTAAGTGCTGGCACTTAATTGTTTTCTGAAATAAGTAATGTCTATAGCGACTTGTGAAGTTGTAAATTGGGAAATTTTACCATAAGGGCCTCTTTCCATCAAATAATAATTTTCTAGGACACAAGTTTAAAATAATTAGTTTGTACGACAAAAGTTAATACACGTTACGTCTGTTACTTTATCCCTTCATTCCGTTACCTTTTCTCCCTTTCTTTTTCCTTTTTCAGAACCCAGCAAAACAAAATCAAACATAAAATCGAAATTTAGGTTTTTCTAAACAACTAGACAATTTGTGATCGAAGATTTCTGCCATTATTCAGTTAAACATCAATTTTTCTTCATCGATTCGTCTACAAGTATGTACTATTTTTTTATGTAAACGATTTAGGTACATGTTTTCGAGTTGGCTTATTGTTAAATGATATTAATTAACGAGTTCTGCATAAAATATTAAGTGTCAGATCTTATTTTATTCAACTATTAAAAAAGATAGAAGCATTTATCTTCTGATGTAAAGGATTTAAGATAAAACCATTTTTGTTTTTATATAAATGATTTAAGTTGTTTGTTTTTTTGGAGATGGTTTATTGTTAAATGATGTTAATTAACGAGTTCTTCATAAATGATTAAGTTTCAGATCTTACTTTATTCAACTATTAAAAAAGACAGAAGCATTTATCTTCTAATGTAAAAGATTTACGTACGTTTTGAGTTATTTTTCATAATCACTGATAGAAATGGTTTATTATCTAATGCATTCAAGGTATTTGATGTTTTTCTCATGATATTAGTTATTACATAAAATACACAGATATGTTAAAACCCTAGGTAAAAAAGATAAAGACATTTATGTTTTTATGTAAATGATTTAAGTTGTTTGTTGTTTTGGAGATGGTTTATTGTTAAATGATGTTAATTAACGAGTTCTTCCTAAATGATTAAGTTTCAGATCTTACTTTATTCAACTATTAAAAAAGATAGAAGCATTTATCTTCTGATGTAAAGGATTTACGTACATTTTGAGTGATTTTTCATAATCACTGATAGAAATGGTATATTATTTAATGCATTCAAGGTATTTGATGTTTTTCTCATGATATTAGTTAGTGCTTAAAATAGACAGATATGTTAAACCCTAGGTAAAAAAGATAAAAGCATTTATGTTTTTATATAAATGATTTAAGTTGTTTGTTGTTTTGGAGATGGTTTATTGTTAAATGATATTAATTAATAGTTCTTCACTCTATCTAACATTTCATTATATATGACAATTTTTATGCAGCGTAAAAATGCATACAAGGTCTTCTAAGTCAAAGATATTCATTCGTAAAACTACATGCATATTCATAAACGAAGGTGGAACCCAATGCATAAACATAAGACCTATATCCAGTCCATTCTGCAATGAACACAGCCAAAGACCATCATTATCTACAGCTCCATTGGTAATTGTTTTCATACTTATGTTTCCCATAATATTTAATTCTACTCTTCAATTTGTATATACATAATAAATTGGAATCTAGATTCCATATTTTAAATAAAAAAATAGCTAAATATTTTGAGCTTACATTGTTTACCTTGGCTAGTCTGTTATTCTGTCACTGCATTTACGTATACATGCGTGTGTGTGTTTGTACGTTTCTGCATTCATTTCATGTCTTTTGTACTGGATTGATGTGCATTGACTTGAGTTGTTGCTTTATGTGCAGTCAGTTATCATGTATCTTGTCTGCACTTGCATTCTCATCTTGTCGACATGTCTGCATTGGACTCTGGTTTCAATGTGTATTCACTTGATGTTTCACAAATGTATATATGTAATGTTCGAACACTTCAGTCAGGTTTGGTTACTTCATTTGCATTGATCTTGAGTTGTTTTCATGTTGCATTTGTTTATGTGTATGTTGTGCACTTGTTTGCACTGTCACTTTTGAATCTGAATATTCATTGATGTTGTAGCTTTCATGTTGCATTCATACATGTTGTACATGTTATTACTTCAAGGCTATTGTGATGATGAAGATAAAGCAGATTATGTTTCTATACTTTGAAACTTTCTAATTGTAAATTTTCATTTCATCAAATAAATATTGTTCATTTTCAGTTGTGAATGTTCATTTATCTCTTATTGATCTACATTATAAATTTCAAAATGTGAAAATTTGAAACTGTAAAAATTGAAATAGGTCAAAAAAAACTCAAACATTTGTTTTTTACAAAAAAAAACTGTTAGATTTAATTTGTAATTTTTTTTTAAAAAAAAGAGGTACTTTATATGGTAAAAAAGTGCTTTATCTTTTACTTTTTTATAAAAAATTACTTTTTATACTAAAAAATATATTAATTTCAAAAAAATACAAAATAATTTAAATGATAAAACATATTATCTTTTTATTCAAACATATAATTGACCATTACTTGAACAACTAAAAAAGATAAAGCACATTATCTTTATATATGTTGAAACTTTTAATTGTAAATTTTCATTTCATCAAATAATTCTTGTTGATTTTTAGTTGTGAATGTTCATTTATCTTTTATTGGTCTAAATTATAAATTAGAGAATGCGAAATTTTTAAACTGTGAATATTGAAATAGGTCTAAAAAAATTTCAAGCATTTGTTCTTTACAACAAAACCTATTGGATTTAATTTGTACTTCTGTTTTCTAAAAAAAAAAGTACTTTATATACTAAAAAAGTGCTTTATCTTTTATTTTTTTAAATAGAGGTACTTTATGTACTAAAAATTATCTTAATCTCAAAAAAATACAAAATAATTTAAATGATAAAACATATTATCTTTTTATTCAAACTTTTGTGTAGTAAGATTTTTTTTGATAAACTTGTTATTTTTACCTCCTAATTTATTTTTTGATTTTCCTAAATAGAATCAGAGTGCACCAACGCAAGAATTACCTGATGTGAATGAAAAAGAAGACTTCATATCTGATGATGAAAAAACGATTTCGCAGCAACTAGCTGAAGACGGTACTGATTTGGATGATGTAGATCGGTATGAAATTAAGAAAATAGCCAAGAAGCAAAATAGGCAGTACACAGGTACTTATAGATGTAATTTGGATGCAATCTATAAGGTAATGTCAATTATAAAGGAGAAACTCATTCTTTCACCTGAAGCAAAAGCTTTTTTAGAAAAAACGCCATTCAAAAACTTCTTCAACGTTTTTCTTAGTGATTCAATAGCACGACAAGATTTAAGGAAAAGTGCTTCAAATTTAGATGATATCATTACTTCTTTTGATGAAAAAGAAAATGCTTTCACAATTGGAAACAAATTACTCAAAATTACTCCTGAAGAAGTCAGTCTAATTTTGGAATGCCATTAGCTGGAGAAGACTTATTTCCTATACCAGCTTCTAACAAAGCCTCAGCCATGGAAAGTTTCTCTAATTTTTTAACTGCCAGTTTTGAAGAAGAAGACATAATTAACCAAAAAACAGTAACAAAAAGATTGAATACACTGTTAGAAGAAGAAAAAGGAAATGAAGATATAGTGAAATTGTTATTGTTATTGCTGGTTATAACTTTCCTTTTTCCAAACAACCAAAGCTATATGCAATGGGGTTTCTTGCCGAAGTTGCTGAATTTAAAAAAATTAAATTCAATTTCCTGGCCGTGAGCAATATGTGAAAATGTTTTGAAAAATGTTAAAAAGTATCATGCTGACCCTAGAAGTACACCAGGCTGTACTATGGTGTTACTGGTATGCTTTCATAATTTTAACTAAATATAAATATATTTAAATTTATATTTAATAAAAAAATATAAATGCTTTTATCTTTTTCTTGCAGTACTGGATTTGTGAACGAACACAAATAATTGATGAGAAGGAAAATCTGCAAACAAAAATCCCAAGAATGGGGAAATGGGATTTATCGAAATTGAAAGATTTGGACCTCATTGAGGTTGACAATGACAAAGCATGCTATTTTTTTTAACTGTACATTTTTTTTGATTTTTTCGAAAGCAATTTTGTAGAATGTTAGTAGCCTAAATAATAGAAAACCAAATGAGTATAGAAAGTATATGTGCAAGCTTAACTTGTCTAGTACTTCAATTACAGTATATGTGCAAGCTTAACTTTAAATTTATTCATTGCAGATTTTTAAAAAAATTGCAGCTGTAACAAAAGAAGAGAAAGAATTTCTTTCCAATATAAAAGCTATTGAAGTGGAAGCAGACCAAAACAACAAAAGAAAATTAGATGAGTACCAGGAAGACACAAGTTTGAGAAAATATGCCAAAGAATCTGCTAATAAAATAATGGAGCTACAGTCAAAAGTCAATTTTTTGTGTTCTGAGATGAAAAATGTTGAAGAACAATTAAAGGAGGAAAGACGTTTAAGAGAAGCAGCTGAAAATAGAATCCATATTCTTGAAATGAAGCTTCAGAAATTGGAAAATTTAGAAAAGCATGATGTGGAGGAAAAAGATAATTTGAACAAAAAAACTGAAGCTGAAAAAGGTAAAAAAAAAATTGTTGGTATGATTCACATAAACAATTCTGCTAATTTTCCAACTTTTGATATTATGCAAACTCAAGATTTCATACTAGAAAAGCAGACAAAAGATAGTTTAAAATCTTACAATCTGAAAGAGCCTGCTCAAGATCCTATTGTTGTTGAAGATATTGTCCTAAAAGAACCAAAAAAGAAGAAGAAGCCAAAGAATGTTGACAAATGTCCACTACTCAAATATCTTACCGAAGAACAAAAAGAAATTGTCAAAAAAAAATTCAAAATTCTTGGAGCAAACAAGTAAGTAACTAAACTACTTTTGACTCAACTGAATTAAATATATATTTATTCCAATAAGATATGCATATAAATTACAGCAGAACTTTTGTCATGTTGATATGCATATAAATATTCTCCATGTTTTTTTGTCATACACCCATGTGTTATACTGTAAGTGCCATAAAACCAGGACTTCTACAACTATTGTTATTTTCTTTTGTTAAAAAATATTTCGTTACATACTAATCTTAATTTTTCAGTATACCAATCTTAATTAATTTTCTTTTATACTGTAAGTACCATACAACACAGAACATACTAATCTTAATTTTTTAGTGATGAAGCATTTACTTGTGATGATGGAAACTTCATCACCATCACAAAAAGTATGATAGAAGAAATTCTCTATGGAGAATATATTTCTGGTCAAGTAAGTACAAAAAACTATACTTTGCTTCATTATAAATATAAAATCTATACTTAATCCATATATTTTTTTGGAAATGTAGGCTATTGATTGGTTTTGGTTCAGAAAAAAAAAATTTAGAACCAAGTTCTAGCATTATATATGTGAACACAAAAATGACAGTAAGTGTACTATAATGTAAAATTTAATTTGTTTCTAAGATAAATTTTCTGAAATTATTTTTAAACAGAAAAGCGCAACAGATGGAAACCTGGAAAATATCAAAACAAATATGTTTAATCCTTTTATTAAACAAGCACTTCTAAATCCATTATGTTGCAATATATTATTTCCTATACATGGCAACGAACATTGGAGCTTGCTAGAGCTAGTAGTGGAATCATGTTCATGGAACCATTATGATTCTCTACACTTGACCACAAGATCGAAGACACTAAGAAGTGGACATTCAAGGTTTGCTATTAATGTGGTAAGTAAAATACACAGAAAGCAAAAAAGATAAATAGATTTATCATTAATATAAAATATATATATATATATATATATATTTGGCAGAAAGCAGCGGTAAACAAAATCAATAAAGACTTACAAGACGCAGGCGAGAAAACAATTCTGGGAAAGCCTACATTGATTAAAAATGTTAACTGTGCTCAACAAAGCAACGGGTAATTTTCATAATCACTGATTAAAAATGTTTACCTAGGATTTAAGTACATGTTTAGTTTTATTTTCATAATCACTAATACAAATGGTATATTATCTAATGCATTCAAGGTATTTGATGTTTTTCTCATGATATTAGCTATTACATAAAATATACAGATATGTTAAACCCTAGGTAAAAAAGATAAAAGCATTTATGTTTTTATGTAAATGATTTAAGTTGTTTGTTGTTTTGGAGCTGGTATATTGTTAAATGAAATTAATATGGGCATAGGAGTGGATTGGAAAACACCAAGTACCACAATTTCAGTTCAATTGGGTGATTACTGTGATCTAATTGATTGTCATGTAGGAAGTGAAAATAGAGTGCAATGAATATATATCTTCAAAACTAATCGTTAGGTAAGTAATCTGATTATAGAACTGATATAGTAGAGTTGATAGGCTTACTCAGACATGTGATCTTACTTGATACTTTGATTAGAATCTGATTGTAGGTACTGCTAGTCAAAGCATCTCCCAACATATTATGAAGTGTAATCTTTAAGTTTAGTTTGTCTCGTGAGGGAATAGTTTGTCCCGTGAGGGAATAGTTTGCCTCAACAAGTGTAAACATATTTGCTAAACATCTATATAAAAGCATTCGTATCTATTAAATAGATGCCTACATAGTAGATGCTATTAATTAAGTTCTGTGTTTCTAGATGTCAATAATATATAAGGCTCTTCTTTTCTTTTTTTGTTTTCTTTTCATGTCCACAGTCACATTATTGTTTTTATTAAAAAAACGTGGTTAAAGGGAATTCAACTTGGATAAGTGGGTATATTTTAGGCGGGAATCCATCCAAAAATAGTTTCTTTTATAGAAGAAACATGATAGATGGGACAAAATCAGACGATTTACTTTTTTACCAACATTCAAAATAAATTCGACAACATCTAAGAAAAAACGGTCCACTTAAAACTAAATCCAAAGAGATCTAATCGGAAAAATAACCATAAAACTGCAGCAGCTCCCCGAAAAAAATTAAAAATTGCACGATGAGGGCAAAAATGAAATTATTTTTGATTTGTATGACAGAGCAATTTTTTCGGTGCATCTCATAGCAAGTTTAAAATATTGAAAAAATGCCCCAGGTTGTTCAAATCACTGATACAAATGGAATATTATCTAATGCATTCAAGGTATTTGATGTTTTTTTCATGATATTAGTTATTACATAAAATATAAAGATATGTTAAACCGTAGGTAAAAAAGATAAAAGCATTTATGTTTTTATATAAATGATTTAAGTTGTTTGTCGTTTTGGAGCTGGTTTATTGATAAATGAAATTAATTAAAGAGTTCTTCATAAAATATTAAGTGTCAGATCTTACTTTATTCAACTATTAAAAAAGATAGAAGCATTTATCTTTTGATGTAATGGATTTAAGTACATGTTTAGTTATATTTTCATAATCACTGATACTGGAGATTTTTATACAACGATGAATGTTACACAATAACTAAAATTTTAACAAATGCAGGTTCGACTATGGAATTTTCGTAATGATGTTTATCCGAAAGTTAGCACAAGGAATGGACACAACATCAAAAATCAGTCTAGAACAAGTAAACGCATTTAGAGCACAAATAAGTGCACAAATTCTCTCTGATGAACCATACTGCTGGACAATTGAAAAATTCTGCAGTTCAGATTCAGCAACAAAAGATGTGAACTGACAATGATAGCAACAAATTCTTTGATGTCTAACAGTCTTTTTATCATACATTTGTTAAAATTTTATTTGACTGATGAATTTGTAATGGTTGACTTAGGCCATATTATTTGAACTGTAAAACCTACTTACAGATGTTGTAGACTTGAGTTTGTTTATGTGTATGCTATGCACTTGTTTGCACTGTCACTTTTGAATCTGACTATACATTCATGTTGTGTCCTAGAAAAAAATTGGGCCATATAATACAGAGTGTGTTATGTAATGTGAAGGTTACTGTGATGTTGAGTAATTTGCTAGTATGAGGAAGATAGTGTGGATGGAAGTGCTATGCAGTTAGTGTTGATGGTTGCTGTGGATTTCAGGTTATAGAGGTCGTTTCTGTTGGTGTTGAGGATGTTGTAAGTCAAATGACAAAAGTTTGAAGATAGTGATTGGAATTGCAGTGCAGTGAGAGTTGATGGAAGTCCAGTGAGCTATTTTAGGTTGTGGCAAGTGCAAGGTTGGTAAGTTGTAGGCAGAAGGGTAGATGTTGGTGGAAATGAATGATGAAAGTGATGATGCCTAAGAATGGGAAGAAGGAATGCTGGTGACATGGATTGGTGACGTTTGGTTAGTGATTATTGAGCAGAGCTTCATAGAGGGAAGATTTGAATGGTTTGTAGACGGATTTTGCAAGTAGTTAGCAGATGTTGATGGAAAGAGTGGTTAATAATGAGATTGGGTAAAACAGAAAATGTAATGATAATTTACTGTAATACGTGAATGAGAACAGAATTGAATTGTATGCAGAAACCTTAGAATGTATTGAAAATAGAGAAGAATTTGTAACAATTGCAAATGTGTAACAACGGTATTTTTTGATATATGTTTGGAAATAAAACAAAACAAAACCAAACACAGTAAATCAAACCAATTTCCTGCAGCATTAGCAGCATCAACTAACCACAATTGCACGCAAGTTGAATACTACTTTCTTGAAAAAAGAAGTTATTAGAAAAAGATATATAACTATTGGAGATGGATAGGTATTCCACTGTTATGAAAAATCAACAAATATTTCTGCACAAACAAAATTGAACAAATATTTCTGCACAAACAAAATTGAACAAATATTTCTGCACAAACAAAATTCAAATCAATGACCGCAATATACTTAAGTCCTAAGCTTGTTTGAGGCCAATGATATATCAATTTATCTTTTTTAACAGAATAATTGCAACCAATAGTTCTTCCATACTTTCCATTTCCTGTTACAAGAACAACTACCACCTTCATCATTCACAACTTCAAGTGCCTCTGAATACTCCTTACTTCACTGCCAACCTCTGCTGCCACACTTTTTAACTACAACACCTCCTCCTTTACAAAAGTCCCAATACCACTCTGTCATACTTCACTTACTACCCATACTTCTATCTCAAACCATTCACAACCTATAAACTTCACAATTCTCTAGCCATACAAGCAAATACTACTACACCACTGTTTCATTCAATACAAACTGCAGCAACATTCCACACTCAACACTGTCATAGAAGCCACAACCCACAATTCTTCTTCACTAACCATCATCATACCAATTCCACACTGACTACCTACCGGCAACCATCACAATGCCTACCAGAAAAGCAGAAACTCATAAACAATTGCATACAACCAAAAGTAATCAAAATCAGATTATATCCAATTCAACATATGCAATAATCCAAATATTCAAGTCAAAGTATTCATAGAACAACCAATCAATCAAATACACTGGACTAATACAATCAGCTCAATTATTCAACTCAAAGTATTCATAGAACAACCAATCAAATACATTGGACTAAAACAATCAACTCAAATATTCAAAGAACATCCTCTTCTATTATGTCCTAGTTTTTTACACTTTCCACATCTGTTTTGCTTAGCATGAAAGTCAGCCCCTTCAATCTTATTCATCCTCGGCCTACCAGCTCCAAGAACAGGCTTGGGAGGAAGAACAATAGATGATTCTTCAGCTTCAATTGCTTCCTTATCAAAAGTTGGAATAGGATTGATCAAATGTGAATATGAAGCTCGATATTACTCAACAGTAAAATAATTCTCAATATATTCATAAACAGAATTTCTGGTTAAAGAAATACACTTCAAAGCATGCGCACAAGGAAAACCTGTCACTTTCCATTGATTGCAACTGCAAATGCGATTTTTAAGATCAACCTTTTGAGATGTTGGAGAATGAACTTTAAAAATATACCTACAAAATGTAAAATTAAAAATAGTTAAAATGTATACACAGATTGCATTTCCAAAAAATGATTATTAGCACTATATATATTCTCTCTAATCTATCTAATAAATAAGACCCAATTCATGTGCATAGAACTAATAGTGAAAAATAAGACTCATAAACCAAAACAAATAACAACGGGCATAATGTTCATATTCTTTAGAGAAAGAATATCTTATGTAGATTTGATTTTAATTTTAATTTTCTTTTTAAAAAAACTGATAACCAATCTAGAAAAAGGAAAGCATAAAGGTTATAGTAAGAATTAAAACCTGTAAACCTTGACAATGATTTCAATGGGTAAGGCATCCACTGATTAAGTGGAATTGACTAGAACATTGCCTTGATGCACCAGATTTGACTTTTCCAAAAAGATCAACAGGATTGTCAAAGTCAAGAACTAACATACCATAAGTAAAATGTACAGACTCATCCAGACGAAAATAATGAATGAGCTAAGAATTACATATAGTGTTAATTACAATGCCACGACTGTCAAGATTCAAAAGATCTAGAGGGGTTTAAAATTTATAAATACCAACAAAATGAAATCATAACAAAGGCTACATAGCAAGTTGAAAAAAGATAAATGCATTTATCATTTTTTTTAGAAACTATGAACATCATGTAAAAAAGTAGAAATACATACCTAGATGATTTAGAAACACTCCACCCAAATCCTTCTTCCTTAAATTTCAACAAACGAGCTTCCATTTTTGGACATAGCACACTAGTCCACTTTGATCCTCTTCTCTACGATTAGACATTTGCATCATCAGTTTTATCCTAATTCCATCAAGACAAGCAGTAACAGGCAAACTTCTTTCATCCAAAATCCAAGAATTAAAACTCTCAGCTACATTGGATTTATTTTCACCATACCGCTTCCCCGAAAAAAACAAATCAGCCCAATGATCATATGGTTTATCATTCAAGTACTCTATAGCTTTGGCACCTCCAATTTCTTTGTACTTAGACATGGCTTTTTCAAACTCATGATGATTAGAAGCTATAGCACAACGCTCAAGTAAATGAGCTACCCAAACACCCCTTCCACTTTTCACAATGCTAGCAATATTATTTTGCATATGATGCAAACAATAAGAATGATGACTATTTGGAAAAAAAATTGAAATACTTAACAATAACCCCCAGTGTCTATCACTTAAAAAAGTTAATATTCTATCACAATTGAGAGCATTCTTTAGGTGTTTTAAAAACCAACTCCAACACTCTTCATTTTCTTTGGGAACAAGAGCCATTCCTAATGGGAAAAAACCTGGAAAAAAAACAAAAAAAAATTAATTCACTGTTTATGTATTACATTTGAAACAATAAAATCCATTATATTTGAAACAGTATTATCTAATAGTAGACAATCACATGAACACTATACCCTCAGCCCAAATAAAAAAGGAAAAATCAATTTCCTAGAGGCAATTCATCCTTTTAAAAAAAATTCTATTTGAATGTGTAGTCTACGCATAAAGGGTAGAAATTGCAAAGATATAATACATAATTCATGCATACAATGCAAAGAATTATATTCAAACATCTAAAACATATATGCTTTTATCTTTTCTATATGATGTTTAAATCATTTGTATACCTTATGTAAGAACTTCAAATAAAGAGAAAAATGATAAATATGTTCAACATGTAGTAGTATCTATGATATATAAGTACGGCTTAATATGTTATTTAATTCTTTATATTAAAAGATAAATGCATTTATCTTTTTTAACTCCTGTATACAGTAACATTTTGTATATCAAATTAAAGAACATTAAATCTTTTACAGTATTTGTTTTGGATCAAATTTACAATAAGAAGAGCATGACTGCCCATTGAACAATTGTACCTACTTTGTAACTAGTGCAACTAGATTGAAGATGTTAGAGATAAAAACATATATGCATTTATTGTTTGAAATATGACAGATTCTGGTAAATCCGGCATAAGCAGTAGGTATCATGATAAACTGAAAAAAAATAAAACGTCTAGATTATGTATCTATCAAAATAAAAATAAAAAAAACAACCAACATTAATCATCGTTAATTTTCAGTTGAACTAAATTCTGAGTTTGAATTCATTTTTCCAATAATTTCACATGCTAATCCCTAACGCAGAAGAAAATATAATGAATTGAACAACATATTACTACATTTGAAACAACCAAATGCACTATATTTGAAACAGTACTATATAACAGTAGACTAATCACTTGAACAAAATGCAGTATGTACACAACAAAATTCACTAGAACAATAACTTAAAGAAACAGTACTATGTAACATAAATACAACAGCAAAAAATAATAATTCAAAATCAGTACCTTGATTCCCATTTTTCGCAGTGGCAGCCATCAAAATACCACTTCGCCCTTTCAAAAAGGTAGCATCCAAAAACACCATAGGACGACAATAGTTAAATCCAAATATACATGCCTCATAACATACAAAAACTCTCTCAAATTGATTTGTTTCAGAATCCACATCCATACTTGAATAACTATTTGGGTTATTTCTTTCCAATGCCTTCAAATACCAAACTAATTCATTGTAAGATTTCTTTTCATCACCAAAAATATCATTCATAGCCAATTTCTTACCCTTATAAGCAAAGTAATAGCTTAGCTCCACATCGTAATCTCTTCTAAAACTTTTAATGATATCCTTGGTTTTTCTTTTTGGCTCATCACGAATTTGATTGACGATTAAACTTTTCACAAGATCACAATTAATGGTTAGACTAGTAAGGGAACGAAATACACCACCACAAGTATGAATCAAGTTAATGTTTTTAACAAACAGTTGGTCCAATTGCTTCAGTTTGCAAGAAGCATGAATCCTAAAAGGACAGCTAGCTACAGCACATCGAACTGTCAATCGTTCTTTACAATTCTTAATATACTATACTTTAAATCCATTCTTCAAACAATAAGCACTAACTGTTCTACGGAATCCAATAGCAGAATCAAACTGTTGACCAACGCCAGTAAAAAATTCCATATTTGAATTCTTCTTCAACAACTCATGTAAATCCTTTTGTTGAGTAAAAACAGAATCTAAATCATCATCATAACCTAACATATTATTACTTGACTCAACACCAACAATTGAACCAGACTTGCTACTTTCACCAACAAAATTATCCATTGAATCATTCTTCAACCATAGAAAAATAACCAAAAATTCTTCCTTTTTAAACCAAGACAAACATAATATAGCTTGAAGATCACTATCCATTTCAATAAAGGTAGTCTTTGATTCTCGAATAAAAAAAATATCAAAGCATAATGGAGTAAAATTATTCCAGTCCTCCCAAATCCTATTCCTAACAGAAGAAATAGAAGCATCCAATCCAAAACGAGCACTAAAATAATTGTTATTGAAATCAAACACAACTATAACAGATGAATCACACCTGCAAAAAAAATGTAAAAAAATATAACTATGTGAAACTGATCTTAAATAAAAACTAATAGCATAAAACTATTTAAATCATTTTCAATACCACTTTTTGAAAAAAGATAAAACAATTTATCTTTTACAGATCACTATCACTCTTTGGGTAACTTGATTACAACAATGGAAAATATAACTATGTGAAACTGATCTTAAATATAAACTAATAGCATTAAAATATTTAAATCATTTTCTATACCACTTTTTGAAAAAAGATAAAATAATTTATCTTTTACAGATCACTATCACTCTTTGGGATAACCTGATTACAACAGTGGAAAAACATTGAGTTCCATTCTAACCCTTACCAACTAAATTTTCAACACCTACCACATCAAACATTCTTACATAACAGCTAACAATAAATACTGTCCTATCATAGTCTAGTACATAAATACCAATTGTCTGATCCTCTTTTAACCAAGTATATTGGGATTATGTTTACAATTTCAAATCCAGCATGGTACATAAGTTGAAATCAACCAAAAAAAAATTGGTACATGGGGAAGAAAAACATTCATCATGATTGTACCTATTCAAGTTTACATTGTTGAAAAATCATAGGTGAAAAAGATGATCTGCAAAAATATACTTAATGGTGAAAAAGAAGAGCTAAAAAATTATCATAACAAACACGCACTAAGATCAATATGATCTTTAAAACACATAATCACATTCGATGGCTGCCAAATTATTACTAGAGCCAGAATGGAATTTTGATACACCATTCTTAAACATCTAAACAATCAGAGTTTAATTGCAAACTAAAAAACAAACGAGGCTAAATACACAGTGCTTGTGTTATCAGAACAAAACAATACCATTCAGAAGCCATTATTCCAACTACATCAAACAAAACCTTCCTCCAATAGATGAAAACAACCTCCTGTGAAAAGAAACATACAGTAACATCATGAACATCATAAAAAGTAGAATTGAGAATGAAAAACAGCAAATAAAATGGAGACTCACCAAATGAAGAAAATCGCCTAACGATTTCCCACAATTAAAGTCGATTTTTATTTGAGAAAAAACTAACGCCTCACGACCGCTTTGATTGCACAAGAAACGGCCGCTTTGATTGAACAAGAAACGACCGCCTAATTTACAAGATCGGTAAATTTCAGAAGGTACGTAGTTCTTTGAGAAGATGAAGACGCACGCGCCTAATTTTCACGATCAGCAGATTTCAAAAGATACGTAGTTGTTTGAGAAGATGAAGACGAACGCGCCTAATTTCCACGATCGATTTCAGTAGATATTTAGTTGTTTGAGAAGATGAAGACGCACGCCGCACATACTTGTCCTCGAAAATAATAATTTCAAACCCGTGTCCTGGAAAAAAATTGGGCTATATAATTAGGCTCTTCATACCAATTTCCACTTGTAAATTTATATAAGTACCTCGGGTTTATATGAGTTGTATACGTTTGTATTACATGTAGATGGGTTTACTCACGCTGGTTTCCAGCCTGACCCGGGTGTTACTTTGGTGTAATGCTCGGGTCAGACCGAGTATTACAGATTTTAAGGTAGGGACGTTCTGGAGCTCAAGAGGCGAGCTGGATGGCAAGAACGAATAGAATATTTCCGCGGTAATTATATTATTGTAATTCTATGATAAGTTGATTGTATATGTCCAGCATTTGAATATATGTGAAACTCTAATGTATTAAAATGTAATTGACAAATATAGTATTACTTGGTAAACTGTTATTATTTATTATTATATTTTATCCTCTGCGAATGTGAGATGTTTATGTTCTTCTTCTTCTATCTCTTTCTTCTTTTTCATAACTATCTGGAATTTTCGGGTACGGAAATTTCGGGTCGTTACAGTTGGTATCAGAGCTAAAGGTTAAGCGAGAACCTTGGCTCTGATGGGTGTACTCATTAAAGATAGGGTCAATAGTACCCTAGAATGAGTTGAGTGTATATATATGAGAGAGAGTACTTGTTATTTTCTTATATAAAGATTTTAAATGACTTTAAATGATTATATTTTGATATATAAAGCAATATTCCACTCTAATAAATATTAAGGTAATTGCCTGTTAAATTATTAGGATTAAATTAAGAGTGATATAATACAACCAAACGGAAATTAAATAAAGATAATTTGAATTGGATTCAAACTGAAATTGAAATCTTGAATTGGAGAAGTATTTTAGAATAAGATGATAATGGATGGTTTTAGATATGATAATCTTGGTTATTATCAAAAATGTTTGTTGTGTGTTTAATTATAAGATGTGTATTAATGAGTAAGCAAAATGAAATATTCTAAAGAAGTAAACACTTAAGTAAAGTATGACTTATAAATTGAAATTGGAAATACCTAAATTTGTGAAATTTTAAATCTGGGTCCAGAAATTGAAACTTGTTCCAAAGTGCTAAAAGAAATAATACATAAATATTAGTTGAATAAATGAGACTTGTTGCAAACAATGGGTTGCTTGAAGATCAGGCTTAAATTTAAAACCAAAAGTGGTTTAAAACTTAGGGTATATCTAGGTAAGCAAATTGCTATATAAGAGTTGAATTCTTCTAATTAAGTTTAGTTTATAGGTTAGAAAGTCCCTCTAGAATTCAGCCTTTAAGAGAATGGCTAAGAGTGAAGAATGGAAGGCAAGGCGTAGAGAACGAAGAGCAGCTGCACGTAAGGAACGGGAAATAGTAATTCAAGAGTATGAAAATAGGATTAAGGAAAGAAATGGACCAGGACCTTATGATAATGTCACTTGCTATAGATGTTACAATAAGGGTCATTACGCAACTAAGTGTGGTAAAACAAGGAGGGAATTAAAGGGTACATTCCAACGATTTCGCTCCGAGATATTATGCTTTAAGTGCCATAAGAAGGGACATTTCCTTAACCATTATCCTAAAGTGAGGAAGGTGAAGCGTAAACCAATGGAATCGGTCAACGAGTCAACCATTTGCTATCATTGTAAAGGGTTGGGACATATCGCGAGAAATTGTCCCAAGAGACAGAAGAAGAAGATTAAGGTTGTGGAACATCCAGTAGGAAGCATGGAGGTCATCCAGATCGGTGAGAGGGTAGAAACTTTTTGTGGAAAATGCTATAAGTGGGGACATCCTGTAGAAAAGTGCATGTTTGGGCTTTGCCAATTGGAAGGAAGTCCATAAGAAAGATTCTGATAGAAACGATAGGACTCTAAAACCTAGGTGATGGTGTAAACATCTTAATTGTGATTTTGTAAGGCTTTTATTATGATGAATGGATGTAATGTTGAACCGCTAATGTGCAGTCTATCCATGTATGAAATATTTTGTGGCAGTATGATCTAATAAACTACCTTCTTTTATTTGACATGGAATTTGAAATTAATTCAAACTGAAATTTAAAAGGTTTGGTTTCCAAATTGAATTTGATTTGAATTAATTGGAATCATGACTGAAGATGGATAAGTTTAAAAATTCAAGTGGAAAATTTGAACTGGATTAATTTGAAATTAAGGATATGGAATTACTTTGAACTAAAAATTTGAATAATTGAATTTGTAAATTAAAATTGTTTAAGAACTGGCTTCAAACTGGAAGATAAAATTGAGTAATAATTTATTTATTTTTAAAATAAAAGTGTATTGAATTCTTATTTGAACCTTGAAATACATAAGTAAAGATAATTTAAAATGGAATTTGAGAATTGGACTCAAAAATTAAATCGTTTAAAAAAATGGAAAATTTAGGTTGAATTGAAATGATTGAAATTGAAGGGGGTTCAATTGAATGGGTATTGGTCCAAAGTGATTGAAATAACTTGGGATTGTAATTAAAGTTAAATATGTTTAAAATCAAATGGAATTTGATTTAAATTTGGAAAGAAAGTGAGAATTAATTCAACTTGAATTGGGAATAAATCAGGTCCAATGGAAATTGGAGTTATTTAAAATTGGAATTGAGTCGATTTAGATGGAAGTGGAAATTTAAATTGAATTGATGAGAATGGAGATTTGGAATTGAATAGTTTGACTCTAGACTATTTTCAAAATAAATTATTTTAATATAAATCTATTTTTACTATACAACTTTTCTTTTAAAACCAAAAACTTTTTGATGTTCTTTTACAATTATTTTTGGAGCTATTTAACCATTTTTCAATTTTTTATAAACTAATTACTATTTTTAAACTATTTTACAAATTAATTACTATTTTATAGCTATTTGCAATTATCTAAATGTCTAATATTATCTAACTATTTTCCAACTATTTTATAGCTATTTTGTAAACTAATAATTATTTTTCAACTACTTACCTATTTTTCAATTTTCAAGCTATTTTCTAAATTGGTCGGAGTTCAAACTGTTACTAATTAAACACCCAATTGGGATAAGAATTGAAGTGATAATTCAATGGAATTGAAGCGATAGTAAATAAGTGAATGGAAATTAAAGGAAGTTGATATTGGAAGGAGTAATCAAATTCGAATATTTGATTTTGATTAAACAAAGTTATATATCTTTGTTATATAAGGTAAAATCTCCCCTTGTTGAATCTATTGCTGGAAGAAAAGGATTTTTGAAAGTGTTTGAAGTATAAAAGGGAGTTTTATACGAGATTGAAATGATCCAAAGTTTTTTAAAAAAATTATATGTATCTGTATATATATAAAGGATCTTATGAGGATTTTGGAAAAAGGTTTTGGGAAACTTTGGATTTGGAAAGGCTTTTGATTTTTTGTTAAAATCAATATTGGAATTTGTAAAGCCTAGTTTGAGAATTATCAATTTTGGGATAATCGATTTTGTGTAAAGGAGCTTTGTATGAGATCATACTAGATGTATGATTTTGAAAGATACTATATGTGTATAATATAAAGTGTTTTAATGATGGCTCTGAGGAAAAAGGTGCTCCCTTGAAATGAACTTCTCAGGAGTGCCACCGGGTGGTGCTGCCTTGAGCCCCAAGCGGGAGTTCTAAAATTGATCCTGTGAGGAGTCCGGACAAACTAGTTCCTAAGGATTATTGGGTAGCGAAAGTCGAGGGTGATGATGCCTACAGGGGCATTTGGGGTATGCTGTGACGACAGTGTAACTCGATGTCACTACGATCTACTGTGTGGGGACCATAGCTAAAATCGTGTGGAGGATGAGTGCCAACAGTCTACACTTGATTTTGCTGGGAAGGCAACGCAACATCGGTAGACTACGATCTATGGTCGAGTGGAATGGAGAAGTTTCATTCTTTTGGCAGCGAAACTCGAGGGCGCTGATGCCTACAAATATATGGGTTTTTGTTGTGATAGCTACGTAAACCCAGTTGTAGCTACGATCTGTAGTGGGTTCCATGGTGTAATCGAGGGGCGCGGAGGCCTACAGCTATCTATGAATTTTGTCGGGATGGCAACGTAACCATCGGGTTAACTGCGACCATGGATGGGAGTGATGATTTCTAGAGCATTCTCACCAAAGATATTTCCTCTATTTTCAAAAACTGTTTTCGATATTTTCAGTAAAAAAAAAATTTCAAGTGTTTTCATTGGATGTAGAAAACGAGTTTACCGAGTACTTATAGATTTTCAGTCCTACGCTTGATCAACGTATGACCGAATCTCTATGAGAACAAAGATGGACTTTTTGAAACATCGAGTTATAAAAGTATTTTTATAAAACTATTTTAGTAACATTATATGGATTTTTTAAAAGTAGTTTAAAAATGATCAAAGAAAATTTATCTGATTTTATGCTTTTTCATAAACTCTGGCTTCGTTCCTTTTCGAGGACGAAAAGATTCAAAGGGGGGAGGAATGTGACGACCCTGGATTTTGGCCCTATTATTTCAATAAATATTTAATCTAATTTAAATAAAAGGTAAACTTATCATTCTAAAATGAATATTAAACATAAGTATAAAATAATATATGGTTTTAAACATAAATATATAAAAATAAGAAAATGTAAATATAAGGTATAAATAGAAATAAAAATAAAGCAAGAATTTATTAATTAAAATATGCATACTACATAACTTTAAAATTGTAAGAAACAAAGTATAAAATAAGCATAAATATAAGTAAGTAAACCACATGAACTTTTCAAGCTAGAACAAATATCTTTATATACAAAATAAATGTAAATCTGCAAAGTGTATAAGCTAAAACAAACATCTTTACACAATATTTCCACACATAAAACAAACATGTATATATAAACTATTCGAGCTATAAGTTCACAAGACAAATGTTTATGCACCAAATATCTTCATCTACAAGCCAAAGTATAAAATAAACCTGACACCTACATATGTATGTAAATTATTCAAACTGAAGTTAATAATAAAACAAATATTTATAAACAAAATATTTTCATAACAAAACAATGACACAACATATCTTCATATACAAGCCATGGGTCTAACTGCAAGGTGTACTTTTGCATACAAGTATCTATATGCTCAGTTAAACATAATGATAATTATGTAAACATATTAAACAACAAACATTTAATGCTATCTGTTCAAGCCCAAATTTTGTCACTTCAAAATATTTAGCAAATCCTTACTTTGCAGTAATAAAGATCTGTTCATATAAACAAATTGAAGAAAACAGCTAAACTAGATAACACCTTCCCATATTACAACTGTTTTCTCTTATAAATATATTGCTGGCATCTTACTATTTCGAAATTCTTTCAGTAACAACTGAAGTATACCATAGAAAATAAAAACTAGGAAAAAAAGGGTAAACTCAATTTTAATTCAAATTAGAAACTGACAAGAATTCAAAACAGAAATTCAAGCAGACTCATACCACAGACTCAAAAACAAGAAATGTTCTCTATTCAACAAATCATTCAGGTGAGTATATATAAAGTTTTCAAGTTTAAGTTAAATTAAACCAGTAAGATGATTCATGGAATATATGGAGTTGTATGTGTTAAAGTTTGATATGAAGCTGAGTTAAATTCAAGCAGTTCTTTAAATACTGCATATGTTGTTCTTCTCTGTTATGTGTTACAAGGTTGAAACTATTTAATCTTGAATGTTGTCATTTAATCATGATAAACGTTTTAATCTTCTAACAAAACCTGATGCTCGAACTTCAAATCAGGGTTGTTAAATCTGTTTAAAACATATTAGTAAATTATACTCTGGAAATCAAGCTTTTTACAGGCAACAAGAACTATTTTGATAAATTAATTGTTACAAAATATTACTTCAAGTTAATAACTTGAATCTTCAAAACAAAATAGGATTTTTAAAGCAGAAATGGGAATTTTTAGTGTAGAATTGTATGAGCAGTTCATAGTTGATCAAAAATTGCATTTTTACCAATTATAGATGATTGACTCAATAATTACTGTTGAAATTTAGATCTAAGTAAGTGTAAATATTATTGATTTTGAGAAAATTATCAAATAATTTTTCCATTGTATAAATTAAGGGAACAAATTCATTTTAGGGTTTAGTCTTGAGCTTGTGAACATGACTGTATCGAGGGGTGTTCGACTCCTATTCGTGATCGAGTTGCACGAATCTTGGGAAAATGGTAGCTTTGCATGTTGGCTTGGGGTGGCCAAAACATGGGCGTCCCTGGCGGTCTACGCGGCGGTGGCAAGGCGTTTGGATGATTGGACGTGTTTGTAGTTTTTCAAGCAAACTGTTGTTTTTTGATTTCGAATTCGAGAAGGTGATTCGTGTTTGTTTTTCGTGTTTATGTGTGCTTTTTGATTTGCCTGAGGCGTCGGAGTTCGCCGCAGTGGAGCTGCGTCGCCGTGCACATGTACGGTAGTGAAGGATGGTGTCAGTGTCGATGTGGGTGCATGTCTCGAGTCGTGTTCGAGTTAATAGGGTGGCAGCTTCGAGTTTAGGTCGAGCGCACAAGAAAGGTTTCCTGATGTTATATTTAAAATTAAGTTTAAAATTTGAACTAACTGGAAAAAAAAAGAGAAGAAGAAGATGAGCACGGGTGAGTGTCTCGGGGCAAGGGTGTAAGTAACTCGAAGATCACTCGAGTTAGCAAGGGGTAGTGCTCGGGTTTTCAACTGCAAAATACTATAGAAGAAAAATGACAAAGTTGAGTAGATTGATTCAACCAGATTAAAACTCTGTAAACAAAATAAAGGTTTAACCGTTTAAGTTGAAAATTTAATTCAAGTTTTAATTATTTAAGTAATGTTAAACAATGTTTTTTTTAACTCTTAATTAATTATTCTAATTAAGTAATTAACTTAAGTATAAAATTGAGTTAACATCTAAGTTCTTTAGTTAATAATAAATTGATTTTCAAAATTTAAGGAAGCCTTTAAAATGTTAATTAGGAAGAATAATTAATATCAATTAATTAGTTTAGGAAGCAATTAAGAATGATGACTTTTAAATAGTGATTAGAGATTGGTTAATTAATAACTAATTGATAAATAACTTTGTAATTAACTACTTAAAGTTAGTTAATGAATGATTAGTAGTTAAGTAATTAAGTAATTTAATTAACTGGTAATTAAGGAATACTTAATTTGTAATTAAGTTGTGTTAATCAATAATTAAGGTTTATTAATTATTGGTTAAAGAGTAATTAATCTATAATTAAGATTTATTAATTGGGTTTAAGGGTAATTAAGGGATGGATTACCCGATTTAAATTAATTTGTTAATTAATTAAAGGTAATCTCTTGATGATTAATTAAATATAAATACCTGTTGAGATTTAGCGAGGAAATTCATAATTACAGGATGTAATTAATTAAAAGGAATTACTTATTAGGAAGTAATTAAAGGGTAATTACTTAGTTGAAGTAATTAAGGATAAATTACTTGGTGTAATTAATCAAAAAGGATTAATAATTAACTAAGACGTTAATTACTTAAGTAAGTAATTACAAAGGGGTAATTACTGTTTATGGATAGTTGGGGATGATTAATGGATGCAATTAATTCATGGGTATGGTTAAGTATAATTACTTAATAAAAGTAATTAGATAATGATGATAATCTTAATGTAATTAAAGAATAATTAATCACGAAAGATTAATTAAGATAAATGATTATGGGATGGTGAATTAATTGGGCTGTAATTAATTAATAAGCAGGACTTGAATGTGATTGATTAAATTCAATTATGGATGGTGTGATTGATGATCTTGCGTATGTATGATAAGTGATTGTTTATATGCCCTGAATTGATTGATACCCCTGACATGAAATGGTTCGTGATATGATGGTTGGGTGGGCTATGATAATATGGTTGTGTATTAATGATGATTTGCTGAGTAAAGGTGACATCTTTAATTTAAAGCTGAATTGCATTTCACTTGAATGACATGTGTTAAGATGAACTGAATTCGAAGAGACCGGAGTCGGGTATTGGGTAATACCCGAAACCACTTCGATTCTTTATAAATTTATACGTGGAACAATAGGGTGTAATGGAATGATTTAAGTGAATGGGGACATATAATTTAAGTGCTGGCACTTAATTGTTTTCTGAAATAAGTAATGTCTATAGCAACTTGTGAAATTGTAAATTTATATAAGTACCCCGGGTTTATATGAGTTGTATACTTTTGTATTACATGTTAGATGGGTTTACTCACGTCGGTTTCCAGCCTGACCCGGGTGTTAGTTTGGTGTAATGCTGGGGTCAGTCCGAGTATTACAGATTTTCAGGTAGGTATGTTCTGGTGCTCAGGAGGCGAGCTGGATGGCAAGAACGAATAGAATATTTCCGCTGTAATTATATTATTGTAATTCTGTGATAAGTTGATTGTATATGTCCAGCATTTGAATATATGTGAAACTCTGATGTATTAAAATGTAATCGACAGATAAGTATTACTTGGTAAACTGTTATTATTTATTATTATATTTTATCCGCTTCGAATGTGAGATGTTGATGTTTCTGTTCTTCTTCTTCTATCTCTTTCTTCTTTTTCATAACTATCTGGAAATTTCGGGTACGGAAATTTCGGGTCGTTACAGTAATGAAGAGGGCGATGAACAGGAGTCCTCTCAAGCAATGTTATCTATTTTTAGACAACATGGTCGCCTTCTGGAAAATGTGTAGAAATATGGCTAGATGATAGAGATCTTCATGTAGCACACACTTATATTCTTCTAAATTGTGCCGAGGTTGCACCATTTGTTAGGTAATCTGAAATAACAATTTGTGCTTTATTCTTTTCTATAATGCATGTGCATGGATAACCTAATGTAATAATTTGTTTATATATATAGTGTTTATGAATGTGAACATCCGAACGGAGATCTCAGTAAAGAATTTTCTGCCTAGTTTTCAGATTATGTTTATGAGCCGAGAAATTGTGTTGTTGACGAAGGGTTGAAACATCTTGCGATGGGATCAAAAAGATTGATCAAGACATATCCAATATATTTCATCAAACGGAAATAAAAATCCTGTCACTCATCGTGAGGTTCGAACTCATTTCAGCAGTATCGGCAGGAGTTCGTAAATTTAATGAATGCAAATGTAAATAGTTTGTGCTATATAATTTTAAATGTAGAAATATTGTATGTAAAAATCAATTTCAGGAAGAGGTGCATGGTCTCGTAGGCTATATGGACGTGTTTACTTGTAAGAATGCTGTCGAGCATGTAAATCCAGACGGAACAGTTTCGTATAGATGACACGACGATAAATCCAGCAAGAGCCATGTAAGCATATTTCATTTTGTGCAGTACTGGTAATTGTTCTACATATTAAAATATAATGAAATAAGATATGATAATATTAGTATGTTAATGCAGGAAAAGTTTATGGAGTAGCGCCGGAAACTCTTTGCAGATATGGGTCGAGATCAGCCGACGATGGATGAGGAGGATGCTATTTTTGAGTCAGTTATGGATCCATTGAAGTATGGCAAACCATACGGATTTAGCAATCAAGTGGTAAGTAAATAATATACTGGGTATCATATAAGTTTTCAAATTTAGTACATTGGTTTTGAGCCACTTCGTTATGAAAGCATTATGCATTACCAAAATATATAAATTTGTTACTTGATTGTCATTTCAAAAAAATAATAAAAAAGACATGTTATTTAATTTAGTTTGCTTGATATATGTTGTACACATGCATAAATTTGTCACATTTACTATTAAAGAGATCAAAAGCAGTGATATCTCTTAATGTAACGTACTATTATTTTTTGTTAATAAATGGTTGAATCACAATTTAAAAACGGCCAAAAGAACATATTTTCAAATGTATACAAATACATAAGTAATGGTTAGAACTTCATTAACGAGTAAATTATTGTAGCTTTTATTTTATTGCATTAAATAACAGAAAGAAATTCAATGAGGCAAAATGGTGATGGACAGAGTTTTGAAATAGAGTTACTTTGCCATAAAAGCCTTAGGTGCTTCCAACGACATATTTATATTTATTTATTAGCGATTAATGTAACATGTGGATTCATTACTCGAGTAACATATGATTTTTGGATGGAAATATATAAACTGGGCGAGTATTTTGTACATTTGTTTTGAAATAAAATAAAACAAGGATAAAATTATTTTGCATCAACATAAATTATTTTATTGCTAATTTTTTCTTCATTTTAGGACTAGTATCTTGATTAACAAGTATAAACGAACATACAAATATGAAGTACAAATACTTTACTAAAGTAGATTACACATGGCTACCAAAATTTGTAAATAAGGCCTTTAGTGTTTCAGATATTGTAACGACCCGGAATTTTCGATCCCGAAAATTCCAGATAGTTAGGGAAAAGAAGAGAGAGATAAAAGAAAACGAAGAATAGAAACACCAACATCTCACATTCGCAGCGGATAAAATATAATATCAATCACATCAGTTTAAAATGAAAACTGTACTAGTCAAATTTCACTTTAATACATCAGAGTTACAACATATATACAAACATTGGACATATACAATCAATATGTCTCAGATATGCAACAATATAATACAGCGGAAATACTCCATATGTTCCAGCCATTCAGCTTGCATCCTGAGCTCCATAACGTCCTTACATGAAAATCTGTAATACTCGATCTGATCCGAGCATTACATCAAAGTAACACCCGGATCAGGCTGGAAACCAGCGTGTGTAAACCCATCTAACTTGGAATACAAAGGCACTTTAATAAAAACTAGGGTAACTCGTTTCGATTTACAAATTCACAATTTGTTATAGACATCACTTATTTCACACATCAAATTCTATATACCAAAAACTTAGATTAAATGGTCCAATTCTCTTAAATCATTCCATTCCAGTCTATTGATTTCACATATCAATCTATAAAGAATCGAAGTGGTTTCGGGTATTAACTAGTACCCGACTCTGGTCTCTTTGAATCCAATGTCGTCTTAACCCAAATTATTCAAGTAAAACACAATTCCACCTTTAATCACAAGAAGTACCCGACTCCGGTCTCTTCGAATCCAATGTCATCTTAACCCAAATTATTCAAGTAAAACACAATTCCACCTTTAATCACAAGATGTCACTCTTTTACACAATAATCCATCATCGACAGATAACCACATAATCACTGTTCAAGACAAACATATCATATCACAAACATTTCATATCAGAAATATCAACCAATCATTCATAAGCAAGATCAATTAGTCACCCATTCCTAATTAAATCAAATAAATTTCTTTAATCACTTTTAATCTTGCTTACTTAACAATAATTAATTACAAACCATTAAGTAATCATCCTTTAATTATCCTTTCTAATTACATTCAGTAATTAGTCTTTAATTAACTTACAACATTCATTGATCAACCTTGATTAATTCACATTCAATAATTACTTATTCATAATTACTTACATTAATTAATTAACTACTTAATTAATTAATTAATCCTTTAATTAATTACTCTGAGTAATTAACACTTATTTACTTTCACTAAGTAATTATTTTTAATTACTTTCCATCAAGTAATTACCCATTAATTAATTACATCCTGTAATTATTCATTATTTACTTCACTAAGTAATTACACTTCATTAATTACATTAAATAATTATACTTAATCCTAACTAATTCTTAATTAACAATAAATTAATCCTTAAACCTTTATAAATTAATTAATCCTAAATTATTAATTAATTTAACTTTAATTACCTTATTAATTTAAGTAATCCTTAAATCATAAAAAAACTTAACTAACTTTCATGATAAAACAATTACCTTTAATTATCGAAAATTAATGCATGTTTTAAAAACATTTCATCTTTTTAATTTAAATTTAAAGACTAGCTTTCCAAACTTCTCAAAAACATTCCCACATTTACTTTGGGTTCAACCCATTCCTGACTCGAGTGCCAACCTGGGTCCTTCTTTATCTTCCTTTTCTTTTCCATTTTTTTCCCTAAGTTTTAGTTAAGTTTCAAATTTAAAACAAAACTGCAGTATGAAACCCACACGAATCACGAGCAAACACTTGAGACTAACCTCCTCTATCCCGAGCATTACTTCGAGACAGCCACTAATCCAACACCCTGACACAGAAGCAACGCCGTGCACGTGCAAAGTTCATCCATGTCGCTCTACTTCCGATGACTCCTCACACACGTCGACGATCGACCACCAGAACGATCCCGACCCTCAATCTATCGCCACGAAACCCAAAAAAAATTCAAGCCTTCCACTTGAACTAGTAACTCATAATCTCCTTAGAAAATCACCTCGTCAAAGAAATTCCGACCACCAGAACCGTCGTGACTTCGCCAACACCTTCGTCCACGTCTCCAGTATGTCCCCTCCAAATTTGGCCAAGCTCAATGCCTCCACGATGGCAAATAACCCCATAATCAGACCTCCATTTCTAAACCCTCTTAAGCCCTAGTACCCACTACGGCCAACACCATGACCATCGAACGCCACCGTTACCATTTTTCCAGTGACGCCTGACATCCCGTCCTCCTACATGCCAAATCACGAACCCCCACATGATGCCGATCAACGGCAAATGCCAAAAGTCCCAAAATTGATCATCTCGAGTTTCCCCGACAACCTTAAGCCTTAAAATCCAAAGACTTAAACCAAAATTCAAGATTTCCTACCCTGAATCCATACATACAATCCAATCTCAAAATTGCATTCATGAAATTTTGAACAATTGTCTCATTTTCACAGTATTTCCTTATTTCAAAAATAATTATTAAACTAAAATCCCTCAAACCATTTTTAGAGTTGATATCATGTTGTTATAATCAAATCTCTTTCAAGAATCTATGTTTAAAATTGCTTATATTTGGAGTTATGGATTTTTAAAGGAATTCAAGAAACTGTAAAACAAACAGAGACCAAAATCATACATATACAGGTACATCCACAATATAAATATTAATTCAAGTTATATTCATGCTGAAACATCCATGCAATCCCATATTATCTCACACATTTCACTTATTTTAAAATTTGAATCTCAGATGTAAACTATTTTTAAAAGAAAACGGATTTGCTCACCTTAGAAAATGCAGAGAGCTTTAAAACTGGATTGCTAAAAACTGGAAACTTTGAAAATTTGCATTGTTGAAGGAAATACTTCGAACAGAAATGCCTTGAGACTTTGATTGATGCCAGATGAAGCTTATTTGCGGGTGATTCCAGATTTGATTTGTTCAGGTTGCATTTGAGGATGGCCTTTGCTACAGGCTTTGAAAATGTTTCTTTGAGATTTGTTTTTTTCTTCAGATCTGCTCTTTGCCTTTGTTAAATGGTTTCAGATTTGAAAGTTGTTTTGAGGGAAGATTATAGATTTTGGTTGCATGATAGAATTTCTGGTTTGAAATGGTTTTACAGGTGAAGTTCTCTGGTTTGCATTTGTTTTTTTATTTAATAAGATTACAAACTTTGGCTTTTGATTTTTGGGATATTTTATAGGGTTTTAAACTTGAAAATGTTTTCAAGTTATGAATTGAGGAAGTGATTCAGATCTGGCCATTGTTTTTCTTGTATTGAATATGAAAAGGTAAGAAAAAGATATGAAGGAAGAAGGTGGAAGTTTTTATAGATTAAATTTAGGGTAAATTAGAATTAAAGAATAATAAAAACACATAATGACACTTGTCTTTATCACTCTTAATTATCAAACACTTGTTACTTATCTCTTGATTTAATTACACTTGTAATTATTCATTTTTTTTAAATGAATTTTAAAAGTTTTTATATTAATTTCTTAATGAATAATTACATATCTTAATTTATAAAATAAAATCCTTTAAAAGAAAATAATACAAAACACACTATATTCTAAATAAAGTCATATATAATATATTTTTAAATCCAAAATGTTTTAAAATATCTATCTTTTAAATCTCAAATCCTAATCCAAATTCAAATTCAAATACAATTTAATATACAATTTGAAATAAACTCAAATATATGTATAAATTTAAACAATACAAATTAAATTTGTAAATAATAAATTTTTATTTTTAAATCTATTTATATTTGAAAAACATTACATTATTACTATTGTTTGAAAATAACAAATTTGCCAATTTTAAAGAATTTATAAAGGAGATTATCACATTTGTTTGTTTAATCTATAAATCAGTATTTTCAATTGTTAAATTAGACAATTATTCAATTATCTGATGCCCGAAAATCCGGGTTATCACAGGTATCAAAATGGCGGTTTATGCTTTGGGAACTACATCAATTAATCTTTTTTCCCATCATATAATATTTGTAAATTCTAAGTTCAAATAATGAGTAATTTGTTAAAATACAAAACAATGTTTTGTAGTGGTTGATATTTGTCCAATACATTGTCAGCCTCATTTAGTCTACAGTTTCATGGTTTAGTCGCATGGCCCTCCATAACCAATTTACAGATCATTTTTAGAAATTAGTCATTTCCTTCCAAAATAGTTTTCCCTTTGTTGGGTGACACAACTTTTCGTATCTATAAATTGGCCACCTTCCTCTCATTTGAGAGATAAAAAACAGAGTAATTTCAAATTTATTGCTCTCATCCTTCCCTACAGTTACTTTACTTGTGCTAAAATTTTCCAAAGTTATAGTATTTCAAAATATAAATCAACAATCCTATCAGTATAGTTATTTGGTGTCACCACAATCTAAGATGTTATCAACATGCACATACACTTACACAAACATGTATAAACTAAATTAAATAACATCATCACACTTCTAATCATTCACATATCTGCACATACTCTTACAGAGATCACACAGCCAAATTAAATAGTTATTACAGGCAAGTAGTCAAAGACGGAGTAGGCAGACTAGAGCTTAGATCGATCTAGCAGAGATCGAAGATTTGTGAGCTAGAGTGGCGCAGTTGGAGGAGTAGAACTATAGGCATGCCATAGAGACTGCACAGTTGCTAGACCAGCATATCACCAAGTACATGCAGCAGTATGGTGGCCGCTTCCCTTCCTCTACTGGCTCTGGCTCTGGAGGAGATTGATTGACTGCTTTGGTCGGTATGTTTTTTTTTTGTTTTGTATGATTTGGTAGTGGTGGAGGTATTTGTTGATTTATGTACTATGTTATGATACACTTAGCTGTTTTGTTGTAAAATTATGTGTTTTGACTTAATTTTATGTATTTTTTTTGTTTGATGAATTGTGTATAGTTTGGTTTTTGATATTTGGTTGGAATATTACATATTGGATCCTGCAGTAATGGTGGAATAGTATTTGTATGGGAAATGTGGATGGAAGGTTATGTTGCAACAAAAATATTAAAAAAATTGTAGCAGATTTCCGACGGCTTTCAGATTATATTTTTCTGATGGCTTCTGGCCGCTTTCAGATCAATTTTTCCAACGGTTTCCGACTGCTTCCGACAAGTGTAGGAATCCGTCGAAAGCCATCGAAAATACGAATGGTGAGATGTGTCGGAAGCCATCGGAAACACTGCACTCTGACGCCTTATTTTCCTACGGCATTATCCGATGGTTTTCGGCAGCCTTCGACGGCTTCCGTCGGCCTCCGACGGCCGCCGATGATTTTCGGCCATTGGAAAATACCTTTTTCCTTGTAGTGTTACGAATGGTTAGTTATGCCTTTTGGGTTGACTAATGCACCTGCCTATTTTATAGAACTTATGAATAGAGTATTCAAAGATGTGCTAAAAAAATTCATGTTGGTATTTATTAATGATATTCTTTTCTGTTCCAAAACCGAGGAAGAACATGAAAGGCATTTGGAGATTGTCTTGGAAATATTGCGGAGAAATGTACTTAAAGCTAAATTCTCGAAATGTCACTTTTGGGAGAAAGAAGTAAGATTCCTTAGGCATATTGTATCAGGAGAAGGGATCTCAGTAGATCTAGAAAAGATTTTAGCTATACAATATTGGATGCAACCACAAACCCCGAAGGACATCCGCAGCTTCTTAGGATTGGCAGGATATTAACAGAGTTTCATTCAAGGATCCTACAAAATTTCCTTCCATCTAACAGAATTGACTATGAAGGACGTTAAATTTGAATGGACATCAAAATTTAAAGAAGCATTCAAGGAACTCAAGAGAAGGTTAACTACCGCTGCAGTCCTAGTTATTGCTGATGAAGGTAGCAGTTTAACTATATATAACGATGCTTGTGGCGAAGGAGTAGGTGCTGTTTTGATGCAGCATGGAAAGGTAATCGCTTATGCAAGAAGACATCTAAATACTCATGAGAGGAATTATGCAACACATGACTTAGAATTATTAGTCGTTGTGTTCGCATTAAAAATATGAAGGCGTTATCTATTGGGTGAAAAGTTCGAGCTCTTCACAGGTCATAAATTTTTGAAGTGTCTTTTCACTCAGAAGGGCTTAAATATGAGACAACAACATTGGTTAGAATTTCTTGCATCATATGATCTTGATATGTTATATACACCTGGGAAAGCTAATGTATTAGCGGATGCGCTAAGCAGAAGGCATGCCATTATATCTTTTTTTGTGGTACATTCAACTTTGATTAATTGTATAAAAGAGAGTCAGCTCAAGGATCCAATCATTTCAAGAATAGTTATGGAAGTAGAGGAGAATATAATACTAAGAAGATGGATAGGATTCAAAATAGATGAGCAGTGAATCTTAAGAATGAATGGAAGGATATGTGTTCCCAACGTCGATGGGATAAGGCACGAAGTTTTAATAGAATGTCATAATTTTCGACTTTCTATACATCCTGGAGTTACTAAAATGTATCGAGATATGAAAGAACTTTTAGGTCATGGCATGAAGAGGGATATCTCAATCCATATTAGTAGATGTGCAAATTTTCAACAGTTCAAAAGTGAGCAGGAAAAGACCGCTGGATTACTCCAACCTCTTGAAATTCTGACTTGAAAATGGGACAAAATATCGATGCATTTCATTAATGGATTACCCCGATCAAGAAAGGTAAATTAAGGCATTTGGGATATCATAGACCGATTAACCAAGAGCGCATATTTTATCCCAGTAAAACCAATAAGAACTGCTGCAAGTCTGGCAGAAATGTACACGAGGGAATTGGTTCGATTGCATAGTGTCCCCAGTAGCATAGTCAGTGATTGAGACCTTACCTTTACTAGTAAGTTCTGGAAGGCATTGCAAACAACTTTAGGAACTAAGCTAAACATAAACACCATATATCACATCCAGACCGATGGACAAACTGAGAGAGTAAATCAAGTATCGGAGGATCCTCTAAGAACTTGCATCTTAGAATTTGTAGGTTCATGGGAAAGCTACCTACATCTGATAGAATTCTCTTACAATAATAGTTATTAGGATAGTATTGGCATGGCCCCGTATGAAGCTTTGTACGGTCGTCCGTGTAAATCCCCAGCATGTTGGATCGAGACTGGAGATCGATTAGTACTAGGTTGTGATATGATTGGAGAAGCTTCATAAAAGGTTGATATAATTAGAAAAAATAAATAAAGGAACCCCAAGTAGGCAGAAGAGCTACGCTGATCAAAGAAGAAGAAATTTAGAGTTTTCAGTTGGAAATTATGTATTCCTAAAATTTTCTCCAATGAGAGGAGTGGTAAGATTTGGTCGGGCAGGGAAGTTAGCACCTCGATTTATTGGGCCTTTTCCTATTCTCGAAAGGATTGGCCCACAATCTTATCCTGTGGGACTACCCAAAAGGTTATCTGGTGTACGCAATGTCTTTCATGTTTATCACCTACGAAAATATGCGCATGATCCAGAGAAAATTATAGAAGCAGCTGCTCAAGAAGATTTAGAAGTTGAATCTAATTTGGCGGTTATCAGGCGACCAATGCGAATAATAGATCATGATGAGAAGCGATTAAGGTGGAAGGTTGTAAAATTAGTTAAAGTCCAATGAAGTGGAGATGTCGCAGACTGCACATAGGAGACAGAGGAAAGAATGCATAATACCTACCCTGAGTTTAGAATGGATACATATTTGTATGTGTATGTTGTACTCACCAACTTATGGCGATGTCACCTGCTATATCTTATACATATGTACTACTTCATTATATATATTTGTCTTTGAGTTATCTTGTTCTTACCCTTATTTTCGAGGACAAAATTCTTTTAAGGGGGGAAGTATGTAACGAGTCAAAATTTTACCACTTTGAAAATGGAATATTTAATTAATTTTAAATACAACATTATAAGTTAAATGAACTTGTTTTAATTAGTTAAAGATGAAAAGAAATTTATTTTCAAGTTTTTTTACACAAATAAATAGTTTGAATTAAAAACTGAAAAATTTGACTGGAAATTTGATCCCGAAATCTCAATGGTTTGACAAATGGAAATTGTCATAAGTTGTTCCAACATTGTTTGTACATGCACACACATACGCACACATATGTGTATCACAATTAGTTAAGTCAAAGCTAAAGAAAATATCCAAGATATTTTTACAAAAAGTAAGTGAAAAAGGTAATATCTAATCACCATTAAAACTTGGAAAGCAAACATCAAATCCACCATTAATGCATGTCATTCAATCTTAAGATATTTTTGCAATATGTCTTATCACATTAAAGCTCATTAATGCATGCACTTGAGTATGGGGACAAGAATTTGATGTTGAAGTGACGTGGTGTAAGAGATATTTTGATAATATCTAAGGGTAATTTCGTAATTTGCCACATTTTCCTAAGGCTATAAATAAAATGCTAAGGCTTCACAAATTCGCATATCTCATTCCGTCTTCTTCTTCTTCACCTCTACTTTAATGGCTTCCATCACCTCCATCTTCTCACCCGTAGGCCAAGCCATCTAGAAGCAATAATCCAAGTGATCGTGAGCTAAAAGTTGGAGTTAGCAAGCTATAGCCAATTATTAGTTAGTCGTTTAAACCCGAGGTGGGTAAACTCTTAGACTATCGTACTATATGCTATTGGATGTTATATATATATATATATATTATGATTATTGATGATTGTTGTTTAATATGAATGTTGAATATATATAAGTCATGGAAATACACATCGATAAGCACAAAGGAAATCACTTTCCTTCATTTAATGAATTAGTGTATATGGAAAGTTAAGACTCTTTAAAAAAATTTCAAAATATGAAATAAATTCTAAAAATATTTTACAATGTTTTAAAAGTGATAAAAAATGAGTTTCCAAATGAAAAAAGATTCTTTTTGATCAATATAGCTTAAAACGCACTTTCCACAGCACTTTCCTATAACTTTTGAAATGTAGTATTAAAAGCAACTGTTCTTTCTCAAATCTTTTGTAAATATATTCAAATGATTAATAAAGTATTTTAAATATGATTTGAAGGATTTGTGGAATGGTAAAATATTAAATGATTCAGAGTCAATCATATTACTTGACCGCCTTATGGGTGTCAGAGAGATAATGTCTAGACTTGAGTTTGGAAAACCAGTTTCCTGCTCTCCCAGGCTATCCGAACTGGCCCGATATATGGGATAGTAAATTTGATTTACTCAAATCATAGTTTTTCAAAGTTAAAGGATATAATTCTCCAAATATAAATAACTTCAATTTTATGAAGATAATCATCTTATACTCTGTGTTAAAGCCCGAAGAGGGAATTCATACTATTCGTGGAATTTAAAGGGTACTTTCACCATTATTCCACCCATAGTATTTGTTGAATACGAGAATTGATATTGAGTAGAATTAGATGATTTCTATAGATTCTGCTCACTTAACATTTACTGGTTTTGGATTAACATCCTATATAACATGCTTTTAACCGAATTAAGATTATGAGTTTTGAATTAGGAAATCTTTGTTAAGATTTAAATGAAATGAGTTGGAAATATTTTTCTAAGTAAAATATGAAAGGGTTTGGAATTATTCCATGATTTAAAAAGGTTTAACTTAACCAAAAGGAATTGACAAATGAGGCTTGATGATTCCATATACTTTAAGAAAGATAAAGAAATATTTCATTGAATATATCTCTAAGATATATCTATGAATGAATAGAAATATGGATTAAATTGAATAACGATTGATAATCACATATGAACTTAACATCTTTTTAATCGATGATTGGTTCGGAGGAACCAAGGTCGGATTTGGATAATTCCTATCTAAAGACCACTCCGAACCAATTTACACATTCGAAGTGAAGACATGGATATGATATTAAGGATTTTCGTAATGAAGGACTGCTAGTTGATCATTTGGGGATAAATTCCCAATATACATATAGTAGTAGTAGTATCTTCGTTATGAAATATCTAATGCAAGGACTAATCGCTACTAATCTTATGAGTAAGCCCCGATAGGATGTGGTAGGAGAGTGCTTTCAGTTTGTCCTGTTCTTGGACAACTTGCATGGACGGATACCTGACGTTGCAATTGTAATTGCGTTGGTTGATTTCTATGAATGTATCATATGATTGGTGGTGGAGAAGGCAACTTCTCTTAGCTTAACACCCTTTCCTGAGACATACGAGCTTAGGAGTTGTATGTTTGTAGAAATCCATTTTGTGATTATGTGTTGGCAATGTGGCATTCAAAGTGGAATGTGCTATGAGTAAGGTAATCGTTACCTTGACCCTCATCACCCGAAAATGACTAAAACAGGGTAGATGCGGCAGAGCTAAGTGGGTCGCTCCCACTAGGATATAGTCATCACCTTTCTAGGTATATTTATTCTTGCTATGATGTTGGGTTTAAAATTAAAGTGTTGTATGCAAAGAGAGCTCTCGGGTAGGTTGGGAACGACCGGAGTGATGACATATTCGGTACTATCTATGGTTAAGGTAGGTCGGTTCTGTGTTGGTAGAGGTTGGAGCCTCAGGTGCGTTTTTCTAGAGATGTACTATTGAAAGGTACTCCCTTGCCTTGTCATTGTATGGAAATCCATGCTCCAATAAGTGCCTTCCGATTTGATTGTAGAGCCTAGTATGTTGGACTTCAATAATGTAACAATTTCGGCTAACATTATGTATACTTACTTATAAAGTGTTTTCAAAAGAATGTCATTAAAAATAATTTCCATATATTCTGTATAGCAAATGGTTGGGTTATAATAAGGTAAAAACCCATTCCATTTTTATGTAAGGCGTGGTCTTATGAGATACCTTTTGTTTTCAAACATCGTATTTTGAGTTTCTCACACCTGTACAATGACTGACCCGGAGTTTATTTTCTTTTCCCTTTAAACTCTGGGTGCCCTATTTTCCTGGGCAGCCGGCTAGTTAGGTAAGCTTGGAGCATTTTGGAATGGAGCATGGAGCATTTTGGGTCTTTTGTTATAGTCCTCTATCACTTTCTGCTTTGTCCGTATTATGTATTAGTATTTACCAGCGCTGTAAGGATAGGTCATTATAACTATCCTAGTTGGGTTAGTACCTGTAATAACTTTGATGGAACAATTTGGAGTAATTGCATGTACTACTCATATGTATAATTATGTATTGAATACGATGTGAGATTCTATTATTGTTTATCTTCTATCTTTATTTCTTTACCCCATGATAATCTGCCTCTCAGGCACTTGAATTTACGACACGTGAATACCGAGGATGTATTATTGTCAATTTCTGAGAGTCGAGGAGGTGGGTCATCACAATTCCGATCTCAGATGATGTTCGCCCCGACGAACTCTAATCCAACTTCCATTTTGTAAATTGATGAAACAAAATCTCCAATAAATCAAACCCAAGTTACTCATGCTCGTGCTTAAAACTGTCGCATTCTTAAACTATCATCCGCACCCTCTAATTCCTATGCCAAAAGATAGATCTACCCCTAACTAATTCAAAGATATCATTTTTTTATTTTCCTTTGATTTTCTTATATTTTTAAAGGATGATTGCTTGCTTTATTTATTTGTTTTTGGTGGTGAAAGACATAAGGACGAAAGGAAAATAGATAATGGGTTTGTAAATGTCGACCTATTTTTATTTCAATTTTCTGGCATTTCGCTTACCCGGATTTTCATTCATGTACGAATATCAAACTACAAACAAAAATACAATCACACTCAGAAGAGCAATGCGACCTCAAAACAATAATAATATACACTGGTTATTGACTTTTAAAAAATCACAAAACAGTATCATTTGCCGATAAATCATCAAACAATAATTTAAATATTTTTCAAATTAAAAATTAGGGAAAAATCAAATAAATTAAGTCAAAAATACATAAATAAAAATTGACTCGTTATATTAAAAGTATATTTTTAGATTAATTATTCAAACCATTTATTATTGCGAATAAATTACATAATGAATTTCACCATTGTTACTTGTAAATTTAAGGGAGTTAAATAAGACTACTAACCACATTAAATAAATAATTAATTCAAATCCAAATATTTAAATAGAAATATTAAGTTCACAATTTAAATATTTATATATTCCCTTTATTTGAATTCAATTTTTTAACTTTTAAAACCAATATCTCAATATTTAAAATGAATTAAACATTTCAAAATCAAATGACCAAAATTTTACGTTGTTGCATTGTTTCCTGGAGATTTGACCAGGCAACTGGGTACTCGGCATTCTAAACGTTCGGCGGCAGAAGAACGTCCGGCATACATGGAACGGTCGGCATACACGAAGGTTCGGCATCCATGAAGGTTCGACATGAATCTTGTTCGGCACCCCGAGACCGTTCAGCATCAAAGAGCGTTCGGGATTGGATAGCGCTCGGCATCTAGAGAGCATTCGGCATTGGATAATTCCCGGCATCTAGAGAGCATTCGGCATTAGATACTGCTCGGCATCCAGGGTGTCCGGCAGTCAGGACGTTTGGCTTCGCCTTGTTCAGCATGATACCATATTGTTCGGCATTCAACCAATCTCAATCAACTTCAACTACTGCTCGGCATACACTCGCCATTCAGCACCTCACTTCGTTCGGCATGGAGATGATGGTTCGGCATCTAGTCGTCTGGCCAAGTCACTGGTTCGGCTTCCAGTATCGTTCGGTGCAAATGCTTCCCACGGCATTCAGAGTGTTTGACCTCGCTGCGCTCAACATGAGGTGATTGTTCGGCATTCATGCCCTGTCCGGCATTCGATGTTCGGCATCTATGGGTCGGCGCACAGAGATTACCCTATTTGGGCCAAGATATTCAGCCACCAGGCCCACCAGGGAAGTCCAACCACCTTCATCTATAAATAGAGAGGCAGGGGCATAATGAAATGGATCGGTTTTTTGGGAACACTGGGGAAACTCTGCCGTATTCAACACTCTTTCAAGACTTAGTCTTTGGTTTTGCAATTGTATTCAAGTAATTAGAAACCGATTGTATATGCAATCAACTATCAAGGAAATCAATAGAAATCAACTTCAAAGTGGACGTAGGCAGTTACACCGAACCACTATAAATTTGGTGTTCTTGTTCTCTGCACTGAAATTTACATATTTTTCTCTATTTTAATTAACTCTCTTCATTAATCTCTCTACACAATCTCTCTAAGGGTGTTAGTGAGAAATTTTTGTGCTAACATTTTGGTGCTCTCGCTGATAATTGAATTCTCAAGCTGTTAGGAACTGCTTTGTAGCTACTGGATTGCATAAATCCCCCAGAGGAGATCCAAGATCATTGACAAGGCGTCTGTTGATTCTATTCAGAGTTATAACCAACAACTCTACCATGGGAAGACCACGAACTAGATCGGCCTCCCATAACGGAGATGTCCACGAAACTGCTAGTGTACAACAAGTTGGACCTAGAAATCAGCAAGCAACAAGAGGTGCAGGGCCCTCCACCCAAAACAAAGCGGAAGTCGTTTCCCGAACAGAGTTCAACAACTTGATAAGAGAACTCAAGGTAAGTAGAAGGCAACTTGCTGAGAAGATTCAAGCCAACACTAACCTCATGACTCAGCTCGCTCAACAACAGCGCCAGAATGCTGGAGGCAACCCTACCCCTTATTTTGGATCTGACAGTTCAACGCCAGCTGACGAACTTCCTAGGCGTAGACGCTAAAAGGATGAAGAGGCATAAGCAGGCGTTGGGAATCAAGCCCACGAAGAGACCGGACAACCGAATCTCCAAGACCCAAATCAGGCGGGACATCAACCTGCACGGTCCCGTGGAACGGAACCCAACCTTCTATCCTCCATACAAACTCCGGACTTAACATCTATGGTCAGGCAGTTGATGAGAGAAAACCAAGGCTTGACCAATGAAGATTGGGGAGTGTCCAGAAGCCATACTCCCTTTACGGATGGTATCCTGCAGGCTGAGTACCCAAAGAAGTTCAATATGCCGACTATCCCAGCCTACGAAGGGAAGACTGATCCCAGGTAGCATGTGATGAGGTACAGATGGATGATGGATTCTGCAAGAGCTAATGATGCAACCAAGTGTAAGTGCTTCCCAATCACCCTGTCCGGAATTGCCACCATGTGGTTTACTCGGCTTCCCCCACGGTCTATATCCAGCTTTGACGGATTGGCAATGAAATTCATAGAGCAATTCAGGATAAACACCACTCGTCTAAAGGATGTGATGTCCTTATCAAGCATAATCCAAGCTCTAGGAGAGTCATTGAAAGTATACTTGCAGAGATTTCATGTTGCTGCTACCGAAGTGAGCAATCCAAACGACCACGCAATTTTGATGGTGGTAATGCATGGAGTGGATCCAGACACTGAATTCGGAGATTGGTTGGCGGGAAAGCCCCCAGCCACGTTGGAACGTTTTTACTCGAAAGCTCATCAGTTCATAAGAAGGGAAGAAGCCTGATGGACAAGACGAGACAAGGAACCAGGGCCTGCTCAGGAGATTGTGAAGAGTACCGTCGCCATGAAGCAAACCGGCGATAATTTGGGAAAAGCTCAAGTCAACGTCCAAAGCAAGCCTGGGCAGTCTAAAGGATCCGGAGGTGGAAATCACGGAAAGAAAAGAGAGACGGGGAAATGGAAGTCAAGGATCCCGACATACAATGAATACACCCCGCTCAACGCATCACTTGAGAACATCTATTTGTCAACTTGTAACACTTTTTAGTATCGGAAACCACGCCCATAGGAATCAACGGAGGAGCAGAAGCGGACTGGGAAGTACTACCGCTTTCACTAGTCTTATGGGCACAACACAGAGGAGTGCAGACACCTCCATGATGTTATAGAAAAGCTGATTTGACAGAAGAAGCTGCAGGAGTTCGTCAAAGACCCACAAGACAGAGGACAAGAGACATCGGACCCCGGACCTGGGCCAGCTCCACGCCAACCATAACAACCTGCTCGAACTGTGGGTAGATTGGTTATCAATACGATTGCTGGCGGACCTCATCCTGCGGATAAGAATTGGCAGGAGATGGAACGATATGCTAACTCTTTAGGACATGCGGAGTATGAGTGCTGTTCGAATGTGGAGGATGGGACCCCTACAAAGCAACAGCGCATGATGGATGATGATATTGTATTCAGGAGCAGAGATGCGGATAAGGTGGAGGCCCCTACCATCGATCCGATGGTCATATCTGTGACAATCGGGCCGGCGTTTGTAAAGAGAATTCTAATTGATTGCGGAAGTTCCGTTAACATCATCTTCAAGAAGGAATACGACCAAATGAAGCTGGAGACAAAGGATTTGAAACCATCCACTGCCAGAATCCATGGCTTTAACGGCGCAGCAACGGATGCAGTGGGATATGTGGAGTTACCAGTTGAACTGGGGCAAGGCGAGCGTAGGAGGGTACGGATCCTACCATTTATAGTGTTGGACATTGACTCTCCATATAACGTATTTCTAGGACGTCCAGCCTTGGCAGAATTTAGGGCAGCATTGGCCCCTTGGTGTCTAACGTTAAAATTTCCTACAGACAATGGTGTTGGAGTGGTACACGACGATCAGGCGACCGGACGTGCCTGCTATGTTGCTGAGCTGAGAGAGGCTCAGCGTAGAGAGAAAGGATAGGTTGTGGACCGCTCCGTCCGCATCCGAAATGCTGATGATTGACAAGTAACGCCCGAGCCCTGGCTCGGGCAACATTCTCGGATCCATAGAGACATAGATCCGAGAGACGATAATGGGGTACCCAGGGAAACAAATGCAGCACCGGCTGAACTAACAATCGATATCCCAGTCAACCGAGATGACCCATCACGAATTCTTAAAATTGGATCACAACTCGACCCCGTGGTGGCCGAGAACCTCACTGACTTCCTCCGAGCGAATCTTAATGTCTTCGCTTGGACACATTCTGGCATGTGCGGGATTTCTCCTACAATCGCGAGTCATATGTTGAACATAGACCCAAAGTACGTTTCCGTAAAACAGAAAAGGCGAGGTATGGACCCAGAGAGGTCTGCGGCTCTTAAAGAGGAGGTGGACAAAGTCAAAGCCAATGGGTTCGTCCGCGACGCCCTCTATCCCGAATGGGTATCTAACCCAGTGCTAGTGAAGAAAGCAAATGGAAAGTGGAGGACTTGTGTTGATTACTCTGATCTGAATAAAGCATGCCCGAAGGATAGTTTCCCTTTACCTAGAATCGACCAGCCCGTCGAATCTACCGTCGGACACGAATTACTATCATTTATGGATGCGTACTCTGGATATAACTAAATCCCGATGCACCTCCCAGACCAAGAATACACCAGTTTTGTCACAAACGTTGGGTTGTATTACTATATAGTGATGCCCTTTGGATTGAAGAACGCGGGAGCAACTTATCAGCGTCTGGTGAATCGGATGTTCAAAGACCGGATTGGTAAATTGATGGAAGTTTGTGTGGATGACATGCTGGTGAAGTCGCGGCAGTCAAACGACCACATCCGAGACTTAGCGGAGATGTTTGACATACTCAGACAATATGGAATGAAGATCAATCCTTTGAAGTGTTCATTCGGTGTAGCTTCGGGAAAGTTTTTGGGTTTCATTGTGAATTCACGAGGAATCGAGGCTAACCCAGAGAAGATCCAAGCCATCCGTGATATACGAGTGCCCAGAACCATAAAGCAGGTGCAAAGCTTGAATGGAAAGGTGGCCGCGTTGAGCCGATTCATATCTAGGGCCACAGACAAGTGTATCCCTTTCCTCGATGTCATAAAGAAAGGAAGGAGGAATTTCGAGTGGACATCCGACTGTGAGGAGCTCTTGTAAGGCACTTAGAAATCCCCCGGTGTTGTCGAAACCAATAGACCACGAAATGTTGTGCATATACTTGGCTATATCCCAGCATGCTATCAGTACAGCCTTGGTTCACGAGGAAGACCGGGTTCAAAAGCCAGTGTACTATGTTAGTAAACATTTGACAGGGGCAGAAGGAAATTATCCAAAGATTGAAAAACTAGCCTATTGCTTGGTGATTGCATCACGCAAGCTTCGCCCTTATTTTCAAGCACACTCGATCAGTGTCTACACTGACCAACTTTTGCGGTAGATACTCAAACGACCAGAGACTTCGGGGAGAATGCTTAAATGGAATATTGAATTAAGTCAGTTCAACATTACCTACCTACCGCGAAGGTCCATACAAGGACAAGCACTAGCTTGCTTCATTGCTGAATTTACTATGACAGATGAATCAAACGACCACAATGTCATACCTCCCATTCAATGGAAGATGTATACCGATGAGGCATCTAACGATCGTTGTTCGGGGGTTGGCATAGTTCTTATAACTCCTGAGAACCGATCAGTCTGCTACGCTTTGAAGCTCGAATTCACAGCAACAAATAACGAAGCCGAATATGAAGCATTGATCTCCGGCTTGAAACTTATCAAAGAACTGGGAGTAAAATCGGTTGAAATCTTCAGCGACTCGCAACTGGTGGTGTACCAAGTGCGAGGAGACTACCAAGCAAAGGGGCAGAGACTTGCCCTATATTTGGTTCGAGTTCAGGAGCTGCTGGCGAATCTCGAGTATTATGACATTTCGCATGTCCCGCGTGAGCGAAACATAGCAGCCGATTCATTGGCAAAATTAGCAAGCACAGGCGACGCGCAGCAAATAGGATTATTTCCTGTTAAGACCCTTCATGCTTCGAGTATAGATATGATGGAGGTAGATTTCGTGTTAGAAACAGAAATTGAGAAGGAATCGTGGATGACCCCAATCAAGCAGTACCTTCTATTCGAGATCTTACCCAAAGAAAGGAGCGAAAGATAATGAGTCCTTCGTAAGGCTTCTCGCTATGTAATACAGGATGGAATAATGTATGGAAGGGGATTCTTGACCCCACTACTCTAATGCATTGCCCATGGTGAGATAAAAGGAGTCCTGGAGGAAGTCCATGAAGGAGAGTGCGGCGACCATACATAGGGCATATATTAGCAAAGAAGATCCTCTGTTATGGATACTACTGGCCAACTGTGAATCATGATGCTGTAGACTATGTAAGGAGATGTGATAAATGCTATATATATGCAAAAATCCCAAGAGCCCCGCAGATGGAACTCACACAAGTGGTTAGTCCCTGGCCATTTGCAATGTGGGGAATTGACCTAGTTGGTTCTTTACCCATAGCCAAAGGTGGGGCGAAATATGCAATAGTTGCGGTCGACTACTTCACCAAATGGGCAGAAGCAGAGCCTCTGGCCACAATAACCACCAAGAAGGTTATTAATTTCGTCGCACGAAATATTATATGCCGTTTCAGCCTTCCATGAGCCATCATTACAGACAATGTGACTCAATTCGAAAGCAATGAGTTCAAAGAATTTTGTTAGAAATATGGCATTAAGAAGAAGTTTGCAGTGGTTGCTTACCCGAAAGCCAACGGACAAGTGGAAGCCGTAAACAAGATAATCATGTCCATATTGAAAAAATATCTGGAAAAGGCTAGAGGCAAGTGGGTGGATGAACTTCCAACAACGCATTAGGCCTACAGGACCGCCCAAAAAACCGCGACTGGCCACACTCCATTCGCATTGGCATATGGCACGGAAGCTGTCACACCCATGGAACTTGAAGTTCCATCACATCGGGTAACTTATTACGACCCCGACTCGAACCAGAATCTTTTATTCTAATCATTGGACTTCATTGACGAAAAACGCGAAGAGGCCAATTTGAGAGCAGCCGCATACAGATATAGAGTCACAAAATATTATAACGAAAAGGTCCGACCAAGAATTTTTAGTGTGGGAGACCTCGTTTTGAAACGATTTTTTTCGATCCTGTCTCATATGAATCCCGCATGGGAAGGTCCATAAGTCATTGAACTGAAGCTTGGAGAAGGAACCTTCAAGCTAGCGACCGTCGATGGTGCGACACTCCCCCGAGCATGGAACAGCGAGCACTTGCGGCATTATTACTTCATGTATTAGTTGCATTTATTTCCAGTACGCCTTTATTTCTAGTTCTTGGCAGGTAATAAGACAATTCAGCTTGCTTTCATTAATAAAGGCTTGAAGCCATCTTTTCCATAAATTACTGATGTCTCTGCGTATGATGATCCTGTGACAGGCAAACGAAACCATATTATTCTGGCCGACGTACGAACACATGCAAACGATTCAAAATCTCCAAGTCCTCGGAGTGCGGACTAGAGTAGTCTACGTCCCCGGAGTGCGGGCTCGAGTATAAACGATTCAAAATCTCCAAGTCCCCGGATTGCGGACTGGAGTACTCTAAGCCCCCGGAGTGCGGCCTCGAGTATAAACGATTCAAAATCTCCAAGTCCCCGGAGTGCGGACTGGAGTACTCTAAGTCCCTGGAGTGCGGACTTGAGTATAAACGATTCAAAATCTCCAAGTCCCCGGAGTGCGGACTGGAGTACTCTAAGTCCCCGGAGTGCGGACTTGAGTATAAACGATTCAAAATCTCCAAGTCGTCGGAGTGCGGACTGGAGTACTCTAAGTCCCCGGAGTGCGGGCTCGAGTATAAACGATTCAAAATCTCCAAGTCCCCGGAGTGTGGACTGGAGTACTCTACATCCCCGGAGTGCGGGCTTGAGTATAAACGATTCAAAATCTCCAAGTCCCCAGAGTGCGGACTAGAGTACTCTAAGTCCCCGGAGTGCGGGCTCGAGTATAAATGATTCAAAATCTCCAAGTCCCCGGAGTGCGGACTGGAGTACTCTAAGTCCCTATAGTGCGGACACGAGTATAAACGATTCAAAATCTCCAAGTCCCCGGAGTACGGACTGGAGTACTCTAAGTCACCAAAGTGCGGTCTCGAGTATAAATGATTCAAAATCTCCAAGTCCCCGGAGTGCGTACTGGAGTACTCTAAGTCCCCGGAGTGCGGGCTCGAGTATAAATGATTCAAAATCTCCAAGTCCCCGGAGTGCGGACTGGAGTACTCTATGTCCCCGGAGTGCAGCCTCGAGTATAAATGATTCAAAATCTCCAAGTCCCCGTAGTGCGGACTGGAGTACTCTAAGTCCCCGGAGTGCGGGCTCGAGTATAAACGATTCCAAATCTCCAAGTCCCCGAAGTGCGGACTGAAGTACCTAAGTCCCCAGAGTGCGGACTCGAGTATAATCGACTCAAATCTCCAAGTCCCCAGAGCGTGTACTGGAGTAATCTAAGTCCCCGATATGCAGACTAAAAAACACCTTAAGTGTTTGAAGCGCAGAAGGAAGAATGAATAACTCTCAAAGAATCTCCGAGCTATATGAAGGTGAACCGAGAAGTCCATGTTATTCACAACAGCTCGGATTGAAATCACAATCATACAAAAATTGAATGACAAGAGCCTTTTGAAAGACAGAAAAAAGGGGAACTAAACTTTATTCAGACAAAGTTTTTACTACAAAGTACGGAGTGGACAATCTATTTACAAAGACTACGGAAGTAGATGAAAATAATTACATAACTTAAACTAACTCTCATTGAACAAGAGTAATGGTCACTTCTTGTGCTTCTTCGACTTCCTCACCTCCATGGCCTTCTCGGACAGCTCCTCCCATGTGCGTTTACCCTTGGTACTCTTCTTTGATGGAGGGGTAGCAGCTGCAGAAGTACGTGGAACATCCACGAGCTTGGACCTGCCATGGAGAATGACCTTCAATGGCTTGTGCAAGGGATCGTCTAGGTCCACAACTCAAGGCTCGACCTTGATCTCGGCCGTCTCTCTCTTCTCTTTCTTGAGCTGCTCCTTCATACTCAGCTCAGATGTGTGTTCGGAGGCTCCTGTGATATCTAATTCATAACTCCCCTTGATAGGAGAAGTAGTCTCAGATTTGTCTTCATCCAGCGCCCCAATCACCTGAGCATCTGGCCCGGGAGCTTCTCCTGCCTGACTGGCCTCACCTATCTCTTCCTCCAACTCCTTGGCGACATCGCTCCTCAGAGTGGGCCTGGGATCAAAACAACCTGTGCGAAAGCAAGAAAAACAAGCATTAGAATACAATAGTCCTTCATAAAGAATGACGACATTTGAAATCTTAAAGTGAAGAGTTATCTACCAGATTCCGGCAGGCTCTCAGCCGTCAAGGGGGTCTCACCCTACGGAATGGGAGACAGAATATGGACGCCAAGGCCAGGGTCCTTCGGATTGTAACCAATATGCTGCTCTAATGGATCGAGTATCGGCCGATCGGCCGATCGAGAAGGCGCATGAGCTGGAGGCACGGCCCCGGATGGACCGGTAATAACTTCTTTCTTTTTCTTTGAGGGGGAACCTTTGCCATATATAGTTTTAGCTGTAGACAAGTCCGAAGGCTCGTTTCCCTTGAGGAATTCTTTTATCAAGGCCCCCTTGTCAATCTCTTCGGTACTGCACTCGTCCTTTCTAATTTCGATTAGAGTCTCCCACGCCTCGGCCAGAGATTCAAGATAACCCTCGCCCAAGAAAGTCAAGTCTCGATGCATGAGAACGCGGGCGTTGAACTCAGCAATTAGCGGGTCAAACATATTTTTGACCCCCTCCCTGCCTTCTTCTCTAGCCGCCTCAAGAAGCGAGTCGATATCGATGGACGCTATCCTCTTGCCCTCTTTACGGGCCTCATTCTTTAATGCCTCGACTTTGGAAAGCTCGCCCTCAAGTTTTTCTTTCAAGAGTCGAGTGGCAACGATCTCATCACAGTATCGTTGTTACTCCTCTTGAGCTGCCGTTTTCTCTTCCTTCTCTCTGCGGAGCTGATCCACAAGTTCCTTGACTTGGAGGCTGAATGCGTCCCTCTCCATTTGAACTGAGTTCTTCTCTAGAGCCAAAGCCCCACAGTGCTGAAACGCCTCGTCGAATTCTTTCTTGTGAGTTGCTTCCAGACGAGTGACGGCCTCCGTGGTGTCCTTGGCGCTCCGATGGGCAACGTCAAGTTTGGACTTGTAAGTTGCAATTTCTTCGTCCTAAGCCTTAATGATGTCTTTGTTGTGGATAGCCTCAAGCTTCAGGCGATCGATGTCATGTTGGCGCTCCATGGAGACTTCGGAAAGTTTTCAACCAAGTGAACAAACGCGTCATGTTGAACATAGACGTCGTTGGTACAGACAATGGTGCTCTGCTTGACATGACGGGGGATAGGATGAATCGCTGGGAGGAATTTTAAGCCGTCGAAGCAGATTTTCGAAAATTTATCTCTAAGCTCGGCCAGCCTCTCCGATACTATCGGGTCTGTTGCAGGAGCGGGAGGAGACGGCTTTGAAAGTTCGGCTCTCCAGTGAGTATCTCGGGACTGTTGAGTGGTAGAGGAGTCAGAGTGTTGATCCCAGGGGGCATCAGATTGCGACCCCTTATGGTCGCGCTTGTCTTTGCTAGGTTCCGAATGAGAAGAGGAATGATGATGGTACTTGGGCTGATAGTATGTTTTCTTATGAGATGATGAGTCCCGGGAATGATAATCCCTATCGCCATCATCGTCTCTGTCCCGACGTCTCCCGGAACCTGAGTCACGCTCGGAGTGATAGAAAACAGACAACTCGTGGAGGCGATCAATGCCATGTGTACGTCCCATGCCACCTGTACGAAATTTGAGAAAGAGTTAGCAATGAGAAGAGTAGCGCAATGACGAAAATCTAAGTGCAAATTGAAGTACAAGTGTTTGTGCATGTCCTAGTGTTTCCCCCCGACGGACTAGTTGCTTTACTAATGAGATTTTTCTCTCCCTGACTCTGGGCTAGAGAGCCCGCATCGCCCCTGATGGGCGAGTGAAGTTGAAATGCTTCCTGATCGTCGAATTCATAATTGAGAAGGTCATCGGGAATGGAGAGGTTCGATAGTCCCTTTAAAGAACTTTTTACATTCTATGAAGAGGCCTATTTCTCCATTGGAATGAGTGTAACTTTTGAAGTTCCGCCAACCTTCTCCTTTCTAATCTTGTACGTTAACCCCTTTTTCTTCTTTGAAGGGGAAGATGACCTTTCGATATCGTGTACTTTGACTATCGGATCCTGAGTGGGACCCAAGTTCTCACCTTGTGCTTCGGGTGTTTCATTCCCTCGAATTTCCCCCTCTTCCTGTGCACCAGGGGTGTGACGTGGTGACGACTCAGCTAATTTTTTTCCTTTACCGGATGCGGGCTTGGGTATGGAGATTCCCTCAAGGAGGCTTACCCGACGACCTTCTGCTAACAGTTGGAACCTCGATAGTGACTCATTTGAAATAAGAGTTCGGATGTCTCGTTCTTCGGCAGAAAGAGCTCTAATAGCTTCAACGGCCTCAGAATATCCGCGACCGTCAAGACGTGGATTGATACCCGAGAAGATGAAACAAAAGATAGAAAAGGCATAGTTTTGACCAAACATGAGTATAGTTTCAAGAAGAAGACTTACTTCCTTCAACCCATCTCCTCGCGAAACTAGGAGGGCAACACATATAGAACCATTCCTGTTTGTATAGGGAAAACTTGCTCCACGCCCCGGTTAAAATCTGGCATTTATGGTGCGGTTCGAGGAAAAAAAGGGGCTATCTCTTCGCTTCTTGATCATATAAATGTATCTGATGTCGCACGGAGTTGGAGGCCTAGAGAAGACGGTCATGAAGAGGATGTAGGTACCATAGATGAAGAAGGCGTGACCGTTTTGGTGCAGTTGCGACGGGGCGATATCAATGTATTGCAGCACGTCCTGAAGAAATAAGTTAAACGGTGGTACACTGCCGACCCAGCACATAAAATTATTACAGGTGGTGTATCTAACTGGGGGTAGGTGTGGACGATTGTGCCCCGATGGAACCAGCACATCGTCAAATGGGATTTGTGGATAGAGCATATTCGCCAGAGCATAGCTTCATTGACCGTCGAAGCTTGAGAATCGACCGGGTTGTCCAAAAGAATCAATGCTTCCAGGGCATTGGGAGCTAAGTTATGAGCGAGGGAAGTCGACGGATTAGAAGTATCTGCGACCCCTTGTTTAGAAGACGACCCGGGTCTATCCGAGATCGTGGCAGAGCAAGTTTTCTTAGAAATCTCAAATAAATATTGAGGTTGACGAGAGCACCTGTTTGAACTACTCTTGAAAAACAATCGACGTCAGAATTAACAACACAAGAATCCCCCTCCCCCTCGTGTGGTGTGTGAAATAGTGCGATCATTCATGTGTAAGCGCTGAAAAATTGAAAGTCACGGAGTTAATAATATAAAAATGAGCTTCTAATCATCGTCTTCGAAGACCGTCATCGCTGACCGTCTCCAAAAGCCTGGCTTATGGTGTTTACAATTCCGGATTCAGAAAATGTTAGAAGAAGTTATCTGATCATGTCGATATAAATTCAGGTTCATGTCTACCGAAACTAGGAAGTTATCATTCCGGATCAGTTCGATATGCTAGTATGTTGGAGTCCTTGTCCTTGTTTTATTATGTGATTAGGCAAGATAAACAAGTGTTCGGCCTAAGCTAAGGGATGGTTCGGCATTCATAATGGCCCGGCCTAAAAGTTGTTCGGCCCGAATATTGTTCGGCCAAACCTTCGCTCGGCCTAGCTACCATTCAACCTGAAAATTGTTCGGCCAAACTATCGTTCGTTCGACCTAGGTAGCGTTTGGCAGAGTATCGTTCGGCCAAAATTCTGTCGGCCGAAATAACACTCGGCATCCCATCTAATTCATGCTTCCACCCTAATCTCCCAACCCACTGTTCGACATGTGGTGGGTCACGCCGAACCAGAGTTACGCCGCGCCCCAACGCTCGGCACTCCTCCCTTAACTACAGTTTCATTTTTTCCTCTCTTCCTCCATCCACACCAAACCACCAGGACGGATCGTTCGGCGAGTAATACCAGACCATGTTGTTCGGCATCCTAGCCACTTCGTACTCCTCCTCTATTCTTTCTTTTCCTCCAATCTCCTTCGGCACAAGAGATCCATGCCGAACCACAATGCACCTCCCAACATCTCCCCCATGTACTCGACTCTAGCCACTTCTCTTTCCCTTCATACAATCTAGCCCAAAGAAATATCCTATTCAAATTTCGATTCACTCGTCCGCGTAACACCTATCAGCTACAGTTCTAATTTACGGACTCGAGCCTCATGTTAAAACCCATTTCTTCGGGGAAACGAATTAGATAGAGGGATCGTTACCTAGTTAGTAGATCGAAACGTGGAGAAATCTGGGGTTAAGGGCTCGGATTTGGTTAATGCCGAATGGATTAGGAAGGAATGGTTGTTAACACGTGAAATTTGCAAGTACGAGATAGCGGAGGTAAAAAAGTGAAAAGAGAAGAAAGGGGAACCGCTGGCCTTTATAGGGAAGAATAAGAAGTCGAAGAGGCTATTGCCGGTGGAACCGGTCAAAGCCGCATCGTTCGGCTTCGGCATACAAAGCCGCTCGGCACACGTGGAGTGTCCGGCCTCGATTGTATTGTTCCGCTTTCGCGTTACATTCGTCACACACCACATCATCAAGTGTTCACAAGAAAACAACCTCCAAGGGTGACGGGCCAAGTTCGGAACGAAGCACAAAGGACTCGAAGTTCAAAGCGTATCACTTTCGGTCACGTGATACACTTTGGGGGGCAAGTGTTTCGTGGAGGTTTGACCAGGCAACTAGGTACTCGGCATTCTAAACGTTCGGCGCCAGAAGAACATCCGGCATACACGAAATGGTCGGCATCCATGAAGGTTCAGCATCCATGAAGGTTCAGCATCCATGAAGGTTCGGCATAAATCTTGTTCGGCACCTCGAGACCGTTCGGCATCAAAGAGCGTTCGGCATTGGATAGCGCTCGGCATCTAGAGAGCATTCGACACTAGATAATGCTCGGCATCTAGAGAACGTTCGGCATTAGATACTGCTCGGCATCCAGGGTATCCGGCAGGCAGGACGTTCGGCTTCGCCTTGTTCGGCATGATACCATAATGTTCGGCATTTAACTAATCTCAATCAACTTCAACTATTGCTCGGCATACACTCGCCATTCAACACCTCACTTCGTTCGGCATGGAGATGATGGTTCGGTATCTAGTCGTTCGGCCAAGTCACTGGTTCGGCTTCCAGTATCGTTCGGTGCAAATGCGTCCCACGGCATTCAGAGTGTTCGGCCTTGCTACGCTCGGCTTGAGGAGATTGTTCGGCGTTCATGCCCTGTCCGGCATTCGATGTTCGGCATCTATGGGTCGGCGCACAAAGATTACCCCATTTGGGCCGAGATATTCAGCCTCCAGGCCCACCAGGGAAGTCCAACCCATCTTCGTCTATAAATAGAGAGGCAGGGGCACAGTGAAATGGATCGGTTTTTTTGGAACACTGGGGAAACTCTGCCGCATTCAACACTCTTTCAAGACTTAGTCTTTGGTTTTGCAATTGTATTTAAGTAATTAGAAACGGATTGTATCTGTAACCAACTATCAAGGAAATCAATAGAAATCAACTTCAAAGTGGACATAGGCAATTACGCCGAACCACTATAAATGTGGTGTTCTTGTTCTCTGCACTGAAATTTACATATTTTTCTCTATTTTAATTTACTCTCTTCATTAATCTCTCTACACAATCTCTAAGGGTGTCAGTGACCAATTTTGGTGCTGACATGCGTTCTCCTCCCTTCCCCTAAAAGAATTTCATTCTCGAAATTTCCAAATGTAGGAAAAATGTCTCTGACCCTTTAACTTTTCAAATTAATTAGTTGAAAAGGATTATTTAAATTTCTATGTCTTTTAAAATTACGTAAAATTTTGGCAGCGTCTCCTTTGCACGACCGATCGAAAAAACTATAAATTGCCATTGGGGGTCAAACCAACAAAAGAAAACAAAAAACCAAGTGGCCTCCATTATCTAGGGTACAAAATCATCAACCAAACAAATGTATCATGTACCTATTTATCGGGCAACAAACTCTACTTTTGAAACCAAAAGCATCAGACTAGCCTTTGCTTCCATGAACCCACATCTTACTTACAAATAGTATCCAAACAAATAACTCATAGCTATATAAATTTCATTTATATTGACAAAAGCATACAATTTCATAAAGCCTGTACGATGTACATATACCATCCGTATGCAATATTAAATTTGATTGCTTACTCGATCAAAAAAATTTAACTTCCGAACTAGTATCACTCACTCGACTTCCCTAGTGCAGACTCTGATCTGGTTCCCTAATTAGAAACCATCATTCTCCTTAAATAGCCATCGAATATAATAAAAAAACTTCAGAATAAACTCAATATTCCATATCAAGTGTTCGTCGTCGAGAATCGAATGAAAAATCCTAACTCGGACTAGCGTAAATCAGCTCGAAATCATGTGCAACATCCACCTAATTGGAGGCCCAAAACTAACAACTATGGATGTTGTAGTCATCCATAGTTATTAATTCTTGGTGTTACGGCAATGTTAGATACATTGATATACAAAAACACAGGAATATGGAAAAAAATTAAACAGTATACAAATTCCACATTCCATTTTAAAATATTACATATTTATGCAATCCCAATTCGTAGACTACATTCAGATAACATATAATTAATACAAAATATGCCAAGAGTGACATATGAAGATGCCCCTTGGATAATCAGAGCACATGATAAGGCAATAAAACAAATTTTCCTTTACAACCAAACCACAGCGGAAAAAGAATTCTAATTAGCTAGCATGCCTCCTACTCATCACTGGAAGCTTTATTCATCTAAAAGAACATGTGGAAACCCTAAGCCTTAAACTACTCAAAATCAATTGAGTACCCGAGAGTTTAAGGGGAAAAAACTTCAAGTCATACATAAAGCTTGGTATGAATAATAAACTACCATCTCAAACCATTTAGATATCTAGTGAGACCACACCGCTTGGCATGATAGGTTTTCCCCTCACTAGTATCTTAAAACCATTATAAAACCATATACTATGCTCCTGCATCCAAAATGGTTAAAAAATTCAAAATAATATGATGATATGCAAACGAGTAAGTTAGTTCTAGATTACCCATCCCCATTCATTCTGACTATCTATCTCAATTGTAGTTTTTTAGGGTTATTATTAACCTATTAGTTTTCATGGGATCACCAATAACCTATTTAATACTTATGGACAATCTGTCTAATTTCATAGTTTTTATGGGATTACTAAGAACCTATTGGTAACTCCAATATCCTTTCTCTTATTCCAGTTTTCATGGGCTGACTAGGAACCTATTGACTAACTGTCAATATCTTAATTTCTTAACCTAATTTTCATGGGCTGACTAGAAATTTGTTGACTAACTGTCAAATTCTTAATCCGTATATAATTTTCATGGTATCATTATGAACCTATTGCCCTTGCCAATATCAAATTATTATTCTCATGGGCTTACTATGAACTTGTTGGCCCCTACCAGTAACGCCCTGCATTTTTAGATAATTAAATAACCAAAATAATTATAAACGGCGAAAATGATCATTTTTGGAATTGTTAGAATATGGCCTTGAAACTTATATCATTGTGTTCGTGGCGATTTTCTGATTAATTTACATATATAATATACCTTGAACAAACTTCTTATGAAAAAGTTATTGACGTTCGAAGTTCCGTATCGAAAAATAATTATACGTGTAAATGTTATGCGCGCGTATAAATTCCAGAAATAACGCACGTTTGAATTTCAAAATAGACACATGTCATAAAGGAAATTAATTGACATAAACAATTAGAGGTAATTAAGTAACATTAATAGGCAATGTTAATCAAATTAGCAATTAAAAGAAATAAATTTACATTAATTAGCAATGTTTGAATTTCAAAATAAACATGTGTTTTAAAGGGAATTAATTTGCAATTGATGGAAATTAATTAGAATGAATAGGAAACGGTTAAAAGTTAACGTTTAATAAATTGATTTCTGCCCAACCTCAAGCGTTGTTTTCTAGATCCAATGATTTGCAACTAGCATGTGATGTGGTTGCACCAGATTCAATCCTAAAATCCGATGGCTTAATATCCCTACGATTTACTATCAATAAAACCCTAGGCCTAGCTATTTTCTCATAATCATTTTTTCTCTCAATTGGGTTCATTGCTTGAGGCTGAACCCTATATAGAAACTTTTTCTAAGGTGAAGATCTTTTTGAATATTAGATGCCGTAGAAATGGATCTGGGAAGGCCATGGATTAAAACAAAGGATGATAGGTGAGTGGATTTAAATATCTCTTTTATATTTATGATACAATATCGTTAGGTTCCCATTAAATATTTAATTTAGCATTTATTTCAGTAATTAGTTCTCATGGTTAGTTATGTTGAAATTGTAAATTTTATAAGAGAAGTGTACTTATGTTTAAATGTTATTTATATTGAAAAAGAAAGTAATCCAACTAAATATAAGTAATATTAGGCTTAGAAATTGTAGAGAAAGCTATAAGCCTAAAAGTGAGAAATTTATAGTAAATTATATTGGAAAGGGAGAAATGAATTAAAATGGGGAAAATCAAATAACTTGATTTGGAAGTTAGTGCTAGATTAATTGGTTAGTTTAGAAAAGGGAATGCATTTCCTTAGTTTAATATTGCAAAAATAATGATAAACGTAATTGCAAGAACAAAAGAAAGAAAAAGGAAATTAGTGTAAAATAGAGACATTTCTATATTTTGCATTACCCAATAGTTTAAGAAACAACAAAAGAAATATCTTGCAATTTTGAGTTATTGTTTATTACATTATTTAGTATTAAAATAGGGAAATATATTATTAGCATAGTTTTTGTTACCAACCAAATAGAATAGAACTACTTCTTAGAATAAAAGAGAATAAAGTGAAGAGTTGGTGAAATTAAAGAAGAAATCAAGTTAATTATTTGACAGACTAGAAACAATAAACAGAAATGTGTCTAGATCTACATTTACTGCGTAGATAGAAGAATAAAAGCAAAGCAGTTATTATGATAATTAAATTTTTTGGCAGTCGGATGCTGTCCCAAGCCAAGATTGTCATATAATATAAGTGAAAAAAAACAGAATTTAATATCATAATAAAAAAAGACATACTAGAATAGAAAAGAGACATTTGCAATTATATTTATAACATGTAGATTATAAATGAATCTAGAAGTAAAAATTGCAAGTATAATTATAACATAGGTTATAATTAGAGATAACAGAATAGGCTTATTTTAAAACTTACACTAAGTTGATATGCAAAAATAGAAGAAAGACCTATAGCAACAGCATTCCCTTTCAGTTAGGAACTGATGGTCTCATAATAGTTAGGTGAGATTGGGACACGCTTATGCTGATTTGGGTAAATAAGCAGCCAACAGATTAAGAAAAGTAAACTAAATGCATAATAAAAGATTAGACGTAGGATCTAATAAAATGGTAAGATGCGTTTGGAGCAGCCCAAAGGATGAATAGCCTAACGAAGCAGTTCATCACAGATTTCAACACAGAAGAAGCAGGTCCAACTTAGTTATTTTGGGCTAGAAGGAAGTATGAGACTTTAACGGGACATGATGGTACTTTAGGATGGCTTTCAAGGTAGGCCTAATTAAACTATACCCCTGGAGGTAAGTCTATAGGTGTTTCATCAAGAAAGTATGCCTTGACTGCTTTTGCATTGCAGGCCTAATGTAGTGGACCTTTGTAGGCAGTAAAAAGGTTGATGAATGGACTAGGATATTCATATGACAGCGTACTCCGACTTGCGAGTAGGTTTTAGTGGGCAGGACCCATGTGTAGGACCCAAAAGGATTGTTGCATGCGGAGATCAAGCCATTATCAACCAAATGCGAGTTTGGCAAGACTAGAGTTAAACCAACAGGCCAATTATTCTTCCACTATAGAGACATTGGATGAGGGGCGCAGCCAATTGGATGTTTAGATTGTTTGCAGCAGTGTACAACCACTTAGCTCTTTAGAGTTATTTCCATTAATTGAGGGGGTTGCTACGTGGGGTCATAGCCACGATGAGAAAAGAGACAGATCAAGTAGAATATCTGTATTGTATGCCTAATGAAGCTGTCCTTTACAAATATAGAAAATCCAAGACTGAGTTTCGTATAAGGAAGACATTGTTAAGTAAGATTCAGGGAGCAGACAGAACGATTATATATAGTCCTCAAGGTCGCACTGGGTGAAACATTATGGATGTCCGAGCATTAGTATAGTCTAGTGAGATCATAGTATTACGTTTTCATAGTAGACGACGGAACATTTGTATTGTAGGCCTCACGAAGCTATCTTTTACAAATGTAGTCACAGAACTCTCTAGGAGTAAGACGATGGGGTCCTTTTCGAGGAGGATATGGAATATACTATGGGTAGTACCTAGGACCGATGCATTCATTGGGCATATAACTATTTATGTATTAGTTATTAGGTTTTAATCTACTAAGGGTAGATGGGTATGATTCACACATAGAGGCGAGAGTACTATAAACCTAGTAAACCTAATATAACAGAAAATGGAAATAAAACGATAAATGTAGAATTAAGCTTAGAAGTGTATAATTTGTCCATTCACCAGAACTTTAGTTTTGACCCCCTCCTCATAACATCCAACAGGTTAGATAGATGGCAGAGACTTTCCAGCTTTAAGACACTTATTTAGAAAGTGTTATTATCTTGGTGAATATTTACTTACTATTATATTTTAGTCAGTTCCTCTGTGAGATATTTATTTTAGCTATGATATATATGTCTTTCCCTATTTGCAGGATACAAATACCCATCTCAGACTTCAATGGGCTTGGATTTTAGCATTTTTGCGAAAAATCCGAACCCACTAGAATTTGGGTTGTTACACTGCCAATATCTTTAATTAGGATTTTATCATTTCTTAAGTTACGTTCAGTACCGGGAAAACCTAGCAGATTATTCTGCCCTTCCCTAAAGTACCATTATTGGTTAATTGCAATGTGAATAAATATATGAAGAAGCAATCGTAATAACACCAACCCCTATGGTTTAATGTCCTTGGATTCATTTTATACAAATCTTGGTTAAACTTTTTAACCTGTTATCAAGGAAAACTTATTCTATTTCAAAACTCTTTAATTTATTTATGCCATGGTTTTTCCTTAAAAATAAGATTGGGTTATTTTTTTGAAAACCATTAAGTATCACTTTTGACATCCCTGGATAACTTCCTTCGAAAAAAAAGAAACCTCCTTTTCAAAACACTAGGTATATATCTTTCGAAGCCCTTTTAAAACATCTCTTTTGAAACCCAAATATACCTTTCGATCGTGTCAAAACATTGCTTAATAATCTTTAGAAACTTAACTCTGAAACCAATGAAAGTACCCCTTTCGAAAGCATTGGGTTTTACTTCTAAAACATGTTTTGGGTCAAAGCGGTTATATACGAAAGTATCTCCTTCGAAACCCTTAATAATATTGTTTGGGGGAAAATTTGATGGTGTCGAAACCATCTATTTGAAAGCATAAAACCTTTGAGTAAAAATTTAAAGGATAGCATCGAAACCACTTTCGACACCATTGCCTTCGAAACCCGTGAACCCTTTCAAAAGCATTTAGGAAGTCACTTAGCTTAAGTATAATACAAAGAGAACCCTTCGAAAGCATTGATGGGTGTAATACATTCGAAAGGTTAAAGAATAGCGGCGTGTTTCTAGGTTTCGACCAAGTCGGAACCACTACTTTCGAAAACAATCTTTTATAATAAAGTAACACATTCGAAAGCCTATACCTTTAAAACATAAAATGGCAACCTCCTTTGAAAGCTATTTAGAAAAACCCCATACGAAAATATATGCTTCCACTACATCAAAAGCTTTAAGTAAAACATAAGCACTTAACATTTGAAAAAAAAACTAAGGTTACGACCCCATCGGAAGCATTGCTTTCGGCACCATGGCTTCCGCCTTTCCTATAATCCACTTCGTTCCATCTAAGTGATACCTTGTGTGTTGGTCTCGACTAGGTGGGTTTCGGTTGGGTTGGTTAGTTAGAGCGGAAGCATTGGAGTCGAAAGGCACTACTATGGGAGGCGGAACAAACTTTTCTGATTAAAGGCTGAAATTATGCTACTTTTGGTAATTGCTTAACAATTACCTGCCTATTTGTAATCCTTTGATTGTTTTCCTTAAAACTTTTCAAATACTTTACAAAATAACTACCACATTTATCATATCTTAGACAAGGGAAAATTAACGTTTAAAGCCCTTCCATTAAGCAAAACAAGTATTGCAAATAAGTTCGTTTAAATTAATTTATTTTCCATCGCAAATCAGTTAGGAAAAATCCCTAAAAACCATAGAAATTCAGTTTCATCATGTTATCAAACATATTAAAATTTCAAACCCAATTTCTTCCGGAAATAATTGAAACAAATTTTAAAACTAAATATATCATATTTTACTGTAGAAATTCAAAATAAATTTTCCATAGCTTGAAAAATTACGAAAATTGAAATCCATCTCTAAAATCAGGTTTTACCTAACATATAATTTTTCCATGGCTTTATAAAATGAATAACAATCGATTTTTCCCTAAAATCGTACAAATTCGTATGTAAATGAATTGGTTTAAATCGTACATATAATAGTTCAAGCATATCATCATCCAACACATCATGAAAATGAATTTTACCTTAAATCCAAAAACATATGATTATAAAAAAAATAGAGATGGAATGAATTAGTATTCACCTTTAATATGATAAGAGCTTTGAGATTTGATTTAAGATTAATCCTCTTGCTTTAATTCCTTAGCTCGATTTAATCTTCCCTTCTTTTCTTCCTTGTAATGGACGGCTTTCTTAGTTTTACCTTTGTTTTGTATTTGAGAAATAAAATGAACGCGGGAAAATGAAAGGATACATGAATAGGTGGGTCATAGAAATGAAGGTGGTTATTCCCTAATAGGGCTTTATGTAAATTAATAGCATACTAGTCAATTAAGCCCATTTATAACTATTAAGCACGACCTTAAATTTTATTTTCAAATCTTAATCCCCTTATCATTTTAATTCTTACATTATTCTATTTAATATATCTAATTAAATCTCCTGAATAATGTTATAAAAAAATTAAGGATGTTACATGCTCCCCTCCTTAAAGAATTTCATCCTCGAAATTAAATAAGGACTAAATACTAAACATAACAATCATCTGTAGCAACTCCTAACAACCATACTAGCCTATCTGACTGGATACATCTATATAAATCCAATATAGACATACCCTTAAAGCAGATCAGGATACTCTAATCCAGTATTTTGTCTCCTAAGTATAGTCCTTCTCGTTATCGCTCCACTGAACTTTCACCCACCTGACTGTCTTCTTCCTCAACCTTTTCTCATCTCTCACTACAACTCGAACTGGTTTTCTAACAAAAGTCAAATTAGGCTTTACTATCAAGTCTTCTAACCTAGTTGGAGGAATTGTAGTCTTTGTATCATGCACATACTTGCGAAAATGAGGCACATGAATTACATTATAGACACCTGCCATACTACTTGATAACTCTGATTTGTAGGCGAGCTTCCCAATCCTCTCGATAATCTGGAGTGGTCCAACATATCTCGGGGCTAACTTCCCTGACTTTCCAAATCATACCACACCCTCCATCGATGATACGTTAATGTAAAAATTATCTCCAATTGAGAACTCTAGGTCTTACGCCTCTTATCTATATAACTCTACTATCTTGACTGGACTACCTTTATCTTCTCTCGGATCAACTCAATCTTCTCTGACGCCACTCTAACCAAATCTGGACCTAAGACTACTCTGTCGTTAGTCTCCAACCAACATGCTGGCGATTTGCATGGCCTTCCATACAAAGTTTCTAAAGGCATCATTCATATACTAGTCTAATAACTATTATTATAGGAACAACCAAATGTAGGTGGTCTTCCAAAGATCCACCAAAGTCAAATACATAAGCTCTCAGTAAATACTCGAGTACCTTGTTGACTCTCTCTGTTTTCCCATCCGTTTGAGGGTGGTATGCGGTGCTCGTATTAAGCTTGGTAGCCATTACTTCATGTAGGCTCCTTTATAATTCACTAGTGAACACGAAATCTCTGTCACTGACTATACTAATGGGAACTCCATGTAGTCTAACTATGTTCTTCATGAACAACTCTATGAAGTGGCTTTAAATCCAATACTTTCCAAATCCAGAAAGTGGCTCAACGATCACAATGGTACTTAAATACTGTTAAATTCAATTGAACTTATGAAGTTAAATTACAGGTATTTACGTAAGCAGGCATATATGCAAACCAAATCCATAATTAGCAATAAATTTAAGACATCACTTATCTAGTATTAATCAAATGGCTCTTGAATGAATGTCCAAATTAACATAATAGCAGAACGAGGATTTGTTCGGCTAACAGATGTCGTTCAAAATAAACTATTTTGATTATTAGTAGACAGTGTTTATATGGCCAAATAGATAACATTAGAGCAGTATTCTTGAATTAACTATGTTATTATTTAAACAACATAATTATATTAAATCTGTATTATTTATCACTTTATATATTATCCATTTTCAAAAATGATAACTTATCCAAATCAAATAATCAGCAAATACCACATCCAAGCAGGCAATAAATAATTTTTATCTACTATATAACATACCGATTAACCAAAAAGCTAAGTTTAACTCATCGAATTCCAGTTATTGCCGAAGCGTTCTGATCCCGTCTAAAATCGAACAATGTTCGAAGCTGTTTGATTTTGGCACAAAATTCCAATAGCTCCAATCTCAATCAATCCAATTTCAAGATGTAGAAATCATCAATTTGAGTCCAATGCGACTGACCATGTTCGATTTGGACCTAGTATGAAAGAGATATTGATTTTACCAGATTCAAGATAAATCAAAGTGCTTAATTAACTTATATTTAATTAAACAATAAATTACATTAATCCCATTATAATCCATCTTCTTACTCCTTTATTCAAAACTTATGTGCATGCATGACATGCACGCCATTGGCATGCACATCTTTACCCATATATCGAGCAATACATGACGGAATTTTCCACCGTTAATCTTGATGAGCTACCCTTCGAGATCTTCGCCTCCTCAACCTAAAATTGCACCACCCAAACCAGCACACTGCATCGTGACCCTAATTCTAGTATACAACCCTTGAATGGTCGCAAGTCTCAAATGAGCACCATACCACCCAAAATTCTGATCTCAGATGCTATTCGCCCTGCCAAACTCAAATCCGACTTCCATTTTGTAAATCGATAAACAAAATCTCCAATAAATCAAACCCTAGTTCCTCATGCTCATGCTCAAAACTGTCGCATTCTCAAACTTACAGTCGCCCCCCTTAATTCCTATGCTAAAGGTAGATATACCCCTAACTAATTCAAAAATATCTTTTTATATTTTTTATATTCTCCTTTGATTTTTTTTTAAAAGAGGATTTCTTGGTTCGTTTCTTTGTTTTTGGTGATGAAAGACATAAGGAACATAAGGATGGAAGAAAAACAAATAGTGTCGAGTCTATAAGTATTGACCTATTTTTATTTCAATTTTCCAATGTTTCGCTACCCAGATTTTCGTTCGTGCACGAACAACGATTTATAAAACAAAAATACGGTTGCGTTCAAAACGACAATGTAACCTCAAAATAATAATAATTTACACTGATTATTGAATTCTGGAAAATCACAAAATACCGTCGTTTATCGACAAATCGTTAAACAATAATTTAAATATTTTCTAAATTTAAAATCATGGAAAATAAAATTGAAAATATATAAATTAAAATCAAATCGTTATGTTAAAAATAAATTTTTTGATTAGTTATTCAAACAATTTATTACTGCATATAAATTACAAAATGAATTTCACCGTTCTTACTTATAAAATTAAAGGAGTTAAATAAAACCATTAACCCAATAAAATAAATATTTAATTCAAATCCAATATTTCAAAATCAAATGACCAAAGTTCTAGGTTGTTAGATTATGTGTAGTTTCTTGACTCACATAGCCTTTCAACTCATTGACCTAGGATATTTGGGGGTTCCTTATAAATTCGTACCATGTATGATGTTGTAAACTTTTCCATAAATGAAATTAATTTTAACCTTATGTACTTACTTGTAAGTTCATGACCTTATAGAAAGTAGCTAACCCAACTTCACTCTTCATTAGTCATACTTTGCAATAATGTCCAATTACTTCTTATCAACACATCATTATGTGTCACATGAAGGAGTAATTTTCGAGATTTAACCTTATTCATTTTTAGATACTTAGGGAACCCTTTCCAATACACTCACCTATTCGATCGAATCAAATATTTATTTTCCTTATATGTTATGTTTTCTATTTTCATTCTAAATTCTACGAACTTATCATAAACATACTACTTGCATATCAAATACGCATGTTTATGCTATGATAATTTAACGGTAAATTTAACGAAGTATGTGAAACCGTTTTGGAATCATTAAACCTACAATTGTATTCATCTCTCTTTTGTCACTCTCACTGAATGGGTGCTTCGCCCATAAACTTTTGAGATATAATTTATCTCTGTTATATTATCCATAACCATATATTTAAAGAATTATTCCTTTAAGATATACCTTAGTCCATAGTCCTAAAAATAATTATTAAAATTTTAAATACTTATATGGATTAGCTAATGGAAAAAATACCATTATTATAATAGATTTATTTCATAACGAACATTCAAAATATCATAATAAAATAAACCTATATTTATTTTCAATAAATAATGAAAACAATTATTATTCCATATAAATAATATTTTGTACATTTACAAAACTAATTTTTCGTATCTTAATGCATCCACTGATATGTATTATATGACATGCTTCAATTATTTTCTCCAAGACTATAATAGCGTATGAAATATGAAGCTTCATTTCATTACTTATTATGAGATATTTATTTCCTTTTCTATTACTAGCTTACAATCGAAGAGCCTAATCCTCTCTTCTTTCCCTAGGGAAGCTGTGACCAGTTATATCTTAAACTCATAAAAATAACCTTTATAGAAAACAATTCTCTATATTATAACACAATTGGAATAAAAATCACATTTATCATTCCATATTATGTATCTTTTAGCATTTTATATAATTCTCATTCTCAATGTCCCCTAATGAACTAGAGGTGACCATTCACCCTTTTCATCACAATAGAGCCTAAGTTGCATCCACTTTTGTATTTTCACTTTCCTTTCCAAATTGGTCAAACCATTCAAAAGAAATCATTACTGCAAACTATATACCCTGTATTTATGATATTTAATAATATTAGATTTAATTGAGAATTTAATTAATTTAAATATTTGAGGGGCAAAATGGCCATTTGTCCAACTTTGGAATTTAACGATGGGACTTACGCCACTGCATTTGGCTCGTTTTCCTAATTTGCATTGTATATTTACTTGTTCAACTCGGAGGTCAAATGAAGGAGGTATAGGAGAAATAGGTGTCAGAATGTTATTTTGGGCTATTTTTATAAAACTTAAAAATTGAATTGGTCCTTATGTATTACCCTCAAGACATAAAAACTAACCCGTATACATACAATTATTCATTTTTCTTCCTCACCAATCAATGCTCAATCTCTTTCCCACTTATCCTTTAAAACTTCATTTGGTTATAAATTACACGATTCTAAATAAGATTCAATGAAACTAGCAGCAAATCGAAGTGGACGATGAAGGCTACAATCTAGAAAAGGAATTATGATGAAACTTGGAGGTTGGTGCATGAAACAGTCTAGACAGCGAGCAGTTTTGGGATTCGAAGCATTGTTTGTAGGATCAATTTCACCCTGGAGGGGGGTGAATAGGGTGATATTAATAATTATAAATATGTAATGCGCGAATATATAAAATAATTGCAGCACCGATAATAGCAGAATAATAGCAGCACTGCTAATAGCAGAATATTAAAAGCAGAAATAGAACAACGCAGATTTACCCAGCTTTGGCAAGACTCTGCCTACGTGTTGCCCCCAAGGTTTCTACTAGAAATAAGAGTCAAACGCTTACATATGTAAACTCGCGACACCTGTTGTCGACTAACCTAACTCTACACTCAAAATCCTGCCACAACTTAACCATTGAGTTGCGAATTCTCGAACTACACCACCGTAGTTCGTCCCCTAGTCACATGACTAGAATTACAGAAGTTTAATAGAGAAATACAAAATAAAAATAACTAGATAAAAATAGAAACCCAAAATTAAAAAAACAGTCCAATATAATAAACAAGTCCGGCCCAAATTAAATAAAAGAGTGTCGCCTGTTTTCTTTTCTTATGTCTTTGGCCTGTTTTCTTTGAGAAAAAATGGCCGCCTCTTTCTTTCGTTCCTCTTCGTTCAAAATTAGGGCTTCTGAGAAATTAAGCATGCTGACTTCAGTTATTGATTGAATAATATTTCGAATGCTTTCTTCGATCGATTTATTTGTTCATGGCTTCTTTAAATTGTCGAGCGCATATACGTAGTTTAAAATTGGTACGTGATATTCCTTTTCAACTTTGATTGTGCTCGACCTAGAAGCGAGTTATTATTTGATTTATTTCAGTGATTAGCTCTCTGATTTGCTTGAACTCGAATGATGATAAAGCCGATGATGTTAAAGGGTTTTTTGGGGTTTAAGTCCCTAAATTTTTTATCGTATAAATTCGTCTGATAATATTTTCTGTCGTTCAATTTTGCTTGAGTGCATACGATTTGATTAGACTAGTTCAAATTCATATGTTTTTCTGATATGCTTGCTTAGTCACCACGGCTTGCATTTTGACTTGTTCAACTCTTTGCCTTGATCACCATAGCTTTATGAATTTGAACTTGCTCCATGAATTTTTTGTTTGACTTCGGCCACTTTGACTTTGAGATAATATGTTGAGATAATCGGCTTTCTTTTTATTTCTTTTGCGACTTGTTCAATTCCTTGGCCACCACGGTCTTGATTCTTTGGTACTTTGAATTTATGTTGACTTCTGTTACATTCTATGTGAACTGAGCATGTTGACTTGTATTCAGTTGCATATGTAATTGTGTACATTTTCATGTTATTTGCTATCGTCTTGTATTTGCATGCTTGGAGTCTTGATTGATTTTGCTCATTAATCTTCACTGTTGAGGCTGCACTTGTACATTTTTTTTTCACTTGAAGTTAACCTGTTTTAGTTTGAACTATACTAGATTGTAGCCTCGCTTGCATACTGCTGTGGAACTTGGTTGGACTGTCTAGCCTTGCTGTACTGGTTATCACCACACACACACATGCATCCATGTACGTTGTGTACTTCATTTTTGTTGCAAGTTGCCATTCACTTGTGCAGCTGCACTTGTTTGCTCTAGACAACTGTCTGGATGATATGTCTGGCTGCATGTATACATATGTGCAAACATATCTATATATGTATGTGGTCTATTAGTTTTCATATTCTTGTTCATTGGTCTTCACTGCTTCATATATATATATATATATATGTATGTATGTATGTATGTATGTATGTATGTATGTATGTATGTATGTATGTATGTATGTATGTATGTATGCATGCATGCATGCATGCATGTCTGGTTTTCTTTGAAGCTTCATGAACTCACAACTGTACACTTTGTTATTGCTTGATGGACTCAGTTAGTTGCAGTATCATGTGGTCTTGTAGTCTTTGATGATTGTATTCAGATGAGTATACTTATAGTTTGCCTCCATGCCTTCACTTGTTCCATATAAATCTGGTTCCATATGAAATCTTTTTGTGCATAGCATATATATGTCAGTGTTGCTCCTTTGTGCACTGTCTTGCATTCCACTCTTTTTCAGTCATGCCTCTGATTGCTCTGTTATTTCACTTAATTTGGTCTTTGTTGCAATATTGTATTAACCTGGTTAAAGTTGTTTCATGACTCCACTGTGTACATTTGAGCATGTCTAACTATTGTTGATTTGGGACTTTATATATACATCATTTTATTATAGTCTTAACGCATATGCACTTCTGTTGTATATCATCATGCTTGTTGCTCTTTGTAATTGTATTTTGGTTTGAGTTGAGTTGCATCCCTGATGATCTTCATGAGTCTGAATGTCGTGAGCATTTGTATCTGGTTCCATATATGACCATGCTACATTATTTTCTTATGCACTTGTGTCCAATGTTTTACTTGTTGTTCTTCATGTATACTTGAATCTGGTCTTAGCCTTGGTTTCTTTGTAGTCTGGTATAGGTTGCTATGACCGGTTTATTGAACATGTTACTTTGATGCTATGTTCATTTGTTTGAGACTTTTGTTTCCAGTTCTAGTACATATGCCTGAATACATGGTTTTCACTTGAGTTTGAATGGTTGAGTATTTTTCATGTGTACATTGAATTTTTGGCCGAGGCTTGTTTTATGTTGGTTTTTGAATTCTTGTGCTCGACAATTTTGTGATGTTTTTGTAGTGCACCTGAGTTGAGCCTAGATTTGGCTTGGGTTTGACCTTGTGCTCATATCGTGACTTTATTTATATTGCACTTGATTGAACCTAGCTTTCGCTCGGGTTTGACCTTGTGCTCACCTGTCCCTGCAGTTTTATCAAGAGCATGCGGTGTACATGGCCTTGTGGCATGTACGGTGTTACACTGTGCATGTCACAGGTTATTCATGTTTGATGAAATCAAATTTAGATGATGACGAACAACCCAAATAACTGAGGCAAATTATATTTTCAAAACACATTTTATTTTATACTGCAAAAAATATTTCTTTTTCAATTTTATTGCGTCACTGTTTATTTTGCAGGTAACTTAGATGTTGGATTCAGTCTGGAATAGAATTAAACACTAAATACGAGTGAATGAGTGATATGTAGTGAGGTGAAAATGATAATGATAATTGTATAGTGAAAAATTGTGTTGTAATTTGAAAACATGTTGTAATTAAAATTGTGTATATAGTGAGAGATCAAATTTATACTATTCAAAATTGTAATAAAATATTTGTTTGATTAAAATATTTGTTTGAATTTAAATTCTGTGCTATTTATTTTATTTAGTAAATATTTATTTAATTATGCAAAAAATAAAATAGTACAATATCAAATACATTTAAATGAATATATACATATATATATATATATATATATTATCATCAAACAAAAATCATGTACTTGCATATTCAAAAATCTCCCCCTTTTGACGATAACAAACATATATTTAAGATTTTGATTTTGTTAAATGCGTTTGATCATTCTATTTGCTCTCCATATTTGAATGCTCCCTCTCTACAACAAAACTCCCCCTTCATATATGCATGGAAATAAATAAAAATATGCACGTGAATCTAGATGCAAATAGAAAATACAAATTAAAATATTTGACCTTTATTTGCCAAAATCTTAACTTTTCTCTCCCTCTTTTGTTATCATCAAAAGAGTAATAGTTTTAGAAAAATAGAAATAAAGTGATAGACATTAGTACAATATTAATACCCAATCGAGTATAAATATTAAATTTCAATAAAAAATCATAAATACTATGTTAGGCGCATATTCCACTTTAGAATGATAGGGATGATGTAAAACCATATAGTTGTGTCTGTTTGTGGTGTATTTATATCAAGAATTTGAATATCTACTAACCATGCATAACCGTTAGGACTTTTAAATGAGAGTAGTAGTATCCCAAATTTTTATAAAATAGAATTCAAGTATCTTCTAACCACGCATAACTGTGAGGACTTTTAAATGGGATTAAAATCAACTTGCCTATTTAATAAACAATTTTGATATGTGTTCCATATATGCATAACCGTGAGTACTTTTAAATGGGCATGAAAGCACTGAATCAAATATTTCAAGTAATTCACCCATGCATAACCGTGAGGACTTTTAAATGAGAGTGAATAGTTGGATGTTTTTATTGCTAAAAATAAAATAAAATGAAAACAAATAATTTTTCATTTAAAACACCACATATTGACATACTATATTGGATTTTGATGAGTGATGGTCGTTAAAAATATGATAGAAACAGAGATGGTCATGGAATTTTTATCTAACAAGAGTAATTATAAATCTTGTTTAAATTTTTAAGGAAGTTTACTAAATATACTGTCTCAAGTTATATTATATGATTAATATCAACACTCATCACTTTTTCAATCACCGCTTATCTTTTTCGATAATCAATAAAGAGTCGGATTAGATAATATAGTCATTTATGATTAATTTCAAAAATAATTATAAAATCAAATTTTCTAAAATGACTAATCTGAAACAAGGTCAACAAAAACTATTTTTCTGAAATGGGTTTTATAGGAAAAATGTCTGCTAATTGAAAATCAGTTGAAATCAAAAACATGCAGATATTTTCTTTAAAAACAATGCAACTACTGAATGTCTCCACATAAACCACATTCCACTAGTAATTTTTCTATCAACTAGGTTACCAGTGTAATCTGCATCTGAATTTTCCTTTGACTCAAGATTATCATTAGTTGGAATAAACCAGACCATGAAGTTGCAACAGATACCTTAAAATCTTTTTACAGCTTTTAAATGAAATTCTTTTGAATTTGAATTGAAACCATGACGATAAAAAAACAATGAACATAGTGTCAAAATAAGATAAATAAATATATCTACGTGTATCTTGAGTAATCATCAACCAACATTGTTAGTCCAAGAAAATCTATATGAAATAGTTCAAAGATGATTGGTCAACATTTTTAAAATCAAAATCAACATTTATTTCGGTGTCACATAACTGGCTGATTTAATTCAAATGACGGTGCAGATCATCATATTTAATACATCGTTCAAGATAGATGTACCATTACCTATTTTACCTTTACGATAATTTTTTGTAGTTGTCCATTGTGATTCTTCCACCTTTATACTAGGCTAAGGAACTTTGATTTATCGCCCATCGTGTGCCTGGAAACACCCAGAACCTAGGTAACACTATCGTTGTTCCTTAGCCTGCCAGCACACGTACACGAGAAAAGATTTTTGTGACCTATTTGTTTTTGAAGGTCCATGGTTGTTAGTGGTAAAAGATTTTGAAAAAGGCGTTAGAGTAGACCCAAGAAAATTTATATTTGTTCCTTTTAGCACCTAGATTTGCTTGACTTTGAGGGATTTTATATACGTGCCTTTGGAACCTAAATTGGTATGGTTTTCACGTTTTTGGGTCTATACCAAAAATTATTTTGATTGTGTCCAATTTTTCTACAAATTGTGCACTCATATTTGACTTGATTAATTTTGCTTCTAACAATTTCAGATTGATTAGATCCAAGTACTTGTTTAACAGGATTGACAGATTGTTTCCCTAATAATATATTTAATTATTTTTCTTCTTTGGAAAATTTTCCTAAAGTTGTAAACAATTGTTGGACTTGTATTTTGAGAGATTCATTTTCATTCAATAATTGAGTGCATTTTTTAATAGAATTTTCTCTCCTAGTATTTTCACTTTCTATCAAAATCAGAATTTTATTTTCAACTGATTTTATTTTAATTTCTGATTTTTTAATTTCCTCTTCAAGTGATGGAAACTTATCACACTTAGGGCTATTGGTTTGATGGTTTTTAACCAATTGATCAAGTTGTTTATTTAAATCTGTCAAAGTATCTCTTTGTGATTCGGTTTTAGCGTATTTCTCCCTAAGTCTTTCGAAACAGCCATTTACTTCATAAAAATATATAAGTAATTCTGAATGAGTAAGTTTTGATACCTTGCTTGGCTCGTCATCATCACTGTCAGTTATATCGCCTCGAAGGCACATATCTGCTTTTTCACTCTCATTGCCAGTGCTTTTATCATTTTCATCCCAAGTGGCTGCAAAACTTCTCCTTTTCGGTTTCTTTCCTTGGCTGACTCGATTATGAGGACAATTAGGCTTGATATGACTGGGTTTGTTACATTTGTAACAAATGATCTCCTGTTCTTCTGAGTTGTCCAATTTTTTAACTATTCTACTTTTCAATTGTTGATTTAGAGCTTGATTTCCGTATTTGCAGTTCAATTTATTAGTAGTGCTGCTTAGCTGCTCCATCATCATCACTACTTTCCATTGTTCCTTTAAGAGCTATTGATTTCTTTCATGTATCACCTCCTTCGCATTCTTTCCTGAATTTCATTTCTAGCTCATAAGTGGTGAGATTTTCAATGAGATCTTCAACTTTGGTTTGTTTCAAATCCTTTGATTCTTGAATGGCAGTAACTTTTGCTTCAAAATTCCTTGAATGACTCTACGGATTTTTCGAACTATTTCCAATTCTGTGTATGGTTTTCCAAAAGCTTTTGATTTTATACAATATTGGAAAGTCATCCATACGTCTCTTTGACATTTTCATCCTTAGCCATTGTGAAGTTCTCATAGTCGCTACTAAGAATGGCAAGTCGAGGTTCATTAACTTGAGATGTTCCTTCGTGAGTCACTTTAAGTGTGTGCTAGATTTCTTGCACAGTTAGACAATGTGAGATACGATTAAATTCAATTTGGTCCAATGGACAAATGATAGAATTCATAGCTTTAGCATTAGCATTCTGTAGTTTATTTTCTAGATCTGTCCGTTAATCCATCGGTTTTTCATTTTCCTGATAATCTACGACTATAGTTGGTGTCCTATATCCTGTGTCAATTATATTCCAAGCATCAATCGTTTTCAAAAAAAAAATTATTTTTCCAGTAAGAATATTCACCATTGAACATTGGTGGTCTAACTATAGACTAACCCTCAGCAAAAGCATTAATTAAAAGAGGCCATTTAAAAAAAATTAAAAAAATTTGTTTTGAAAAAAAATCAAATTTTTTAAAAAAAATTGGCTTTTGGTCCTAGCCCTGATGCTACTTGTAGGATTGATTTCGTACTAGAGGGAGGTGAATAGGGTGACACTAATAATTACAAAAATTTGATGCGGAAATATATAAAATAATTACAGCACTGATAATCGCAGAATAATAGCAGCAAGATAATAGCAGAATATTAAAAGCAGAAATAGAACAACACAGATTTATCCAGCTTCGGCAAAACCCTGCCTACGTGCCGCCCTCAAGGTTTCTACTAGAAATTAAGTTGTCAGACGCTTACACATATAAACTCACGACAACCGCTATCGACAATCTAACTCTACGTTCAAAACCCTACCACATCTCAGCCACTGAGTTGCGAATTCTCGAACTACACCACTGTAGTTTGTTCCCTAGTCACACAACTAGAGTTTACAAAAGTTTAAAAGAGAAATGCAAAATATAAATAACTAGATAAAAATAGAAACCATAAATTAAAAAAAAAACAGCCTAATATAATAAACAAGACTGACCCAAATTAAATAAAAGAGAATCCCTATTTTTCTTTTCTTATGTCTTTGGCCTGTTTTCTTTGAGAAAAAATGGCTGCCTCTTTCGCTCGTTCCTCTTCGCTCAAAATTAGGGCTTTTGAGAAATTGAGCATGCCAACTTCAGTTATTGATTGAATAATGCTTCGAATGCTTTCTTCGATCGATTTATTTATTCATGGCTGCTTCAAATTATCGAGCGCGTATACATGGTTTAAAATTGGTACGTGATATTCCTTTACGACTTTGATTATGCTCAACCTAGATTGTGTTATTTGTTTGATTTACTTTAGAGATTAGCTCTCTGACTTGCTTGAACTCGAATGATGATAAAGCCGATGATGTTAAAGGGTTTTTATAAGATTTAATTTCATAAATTTTCAAATGTTTAAATTCATTTGGTAGTTTTTTCTACCATTCAATTTTGCTTGAGTGCATACGATTTAATTAGACTAGTTCAAATTCATATAATTTTCTATATGCTTGCTTGGTTACCATGGCTTGCATTTTCACTTGTTTCATTCTTTTCCTTGATCACCATGCTTTATGAATTTGAACTTGCTCCATGAATTTCTGGTTTGTCTTCAGCCACTTTGAATTTGAGATAATATGTTGAGATAATCAGCTTTCTTTTTATTTATTTTATGACTTGTTCAATTCCTTGGCCACCACGGTTTTTTATTCTTTGGTACTTTGAATTTATGTTTATTGCTGTTACATTCCATGTGAACTGAGCATGTCAACTTGTGATCAGTTGCATATGTAATTGTGTACATTTTTATGTGATTTGCCATCCTCTTGTATTTGCATGCTTGGAGTCTTGATTGATTTGCTCATTGCTCTTCACTTTTGAGGCTGCACTTGTACCATTTTGTTTTTCACTTGAAGTTCACTTTTTTTCATTTGAACTATACTGGATTGTAGCCTCACTTGCATACTGCTATGGAACTTAGTTGGACCATCTATCCTTGCTGCGCTGGTTATCACTACATACACACACACATGCACCTACGTATGCTGTGTACTACATTTTTATTGCAAGTTGCCATTCACTTGTGTACCTGCACTTGTTTGCTTTAGACAGCTGTCTGGATGATACGTCTGACTGCATGGATACATATGTGCAAACATATGTATATATGTATGTGGTCTATTGGTTTTCATGTTCTTGTTCCTTAGTCTGCACTACTTCAACGATATATATATATATATATATATATATATATATATGCATGTCTGGTTTTGTTTGAAGCTTTATGAAGTTACAATTGTACACTTTGTTGTTGCTTGATGGACACCGATAGTTGCAGTATCATGTGGTCTTGTAGTCTCTTCAAATGAGTATATTTATGGTTTGCCTCCATGCCTTCACTTGTTCCACATGAGTCTGGTTCCATATGAAATCTTTTTATGCATAGCATATATATGTCAGTGTTGCTCCTTTGTGTACTATCTTGCATTCCACTCTATTTCAGTCATGCCTTTGATTGCTCTACTGTTTCACTTAATCTGGTCTCTATTGCAATACTGTACTAACCTGGTTGAAGTTGTTTCATGACTCCACTATATACATTTGAGCATGTTGAACTATTATTGATTTGGGACTTCATATATACATCATTTTATTATAGTCTTCACGTTCTGCACTTATGTTGTATATCATCGTGCTTGTTGCTCTTTGTAATTGTAGTTCGGTTTGAATTGAGTTGCGTCCCTGGTGATCTTCATGAGTTTGAATGTCATGACCATTTGTATCTGGTTTCGTATCTGACCATGCTACATTGTTTTCTTATGCACTTGTATCAAACATTTTACTTGTTGTCTTCACGTATATTGAATTTGGTCTTGGCCTTGGTTTCTTTGTAGTCTGGTGTAGGTTGCTTTGACCAGTTCATTGAACATGTTGCTTTGATGTTGTGTTCATTTGTTTATGGGTTTTTTTCTTCAGTTCTGGTGCACAGGCCTGAATCCTTGGTTTTCACTTGAGTTTGAATGGTTGAGTATTTTCATGTGTACATTGGATTTTTGGTCGAGGCTTGTTTTATGTTGGTTTTTGAATTCTTGTGCTCAATAATTTTGTGATGTTTTTGTACTGCACCTAGGTTGAAACTAGCTTTGGTCGGGTTTTTCCTTGTGCTCATATTGTGACTTTATTTGTATTACACTTGAGTTGAACCTAGCTTTGGCTCGGGTTTGACCTTGTGCTCACCGGTCCGTCCAATTTGATCAAGTGTATATCAATGTGCACGGCCATGTGGCATGTACAGTGATACACTATGCATGTCATAGGTTATTCGTGTTTGATGAATTCAAAATTAAATGATGACGAATAACCAAAATAATTGAGGCAAATAATATTTTAAAAATATATTTTATTTTACACTGCAAAAAAAATTCTTTTTCAATTTTACTGTGTCAGTGTTTAATTTGCAGGTAACTTAGATGTTGGATTCAATCTGAAATAGAGTTGAAGACTAAATACGAGTGAATGAGTGATATGTAGTGAGGTGCAAGTATAAATGATAATTGTATATTGAAAATTTGTGTTGTAATTTGAAACTGTATTGTAATGAAAATTGTGTATATAGTGAGAGCTCAAATCTATACTAATCAAAATTGTAATAAAATATTTGTTTGAATAAAATATTTGTTTGAATTTAAATTCTATGTTATCTATTTTATTCAACAAATATTTATTTAATTATGTGAAAAGTAAAGTAGTACAATAAAAAATACATTTAAATGAATATATATATATATATATATATATATATTATCATTAAATAAAATCATGTACTTGCATATTCAACATTGTTTTGTTGAGTGGATCATCTCTACTCTTGTATAATACAATTAGAGTGGTAATCATGGTTAGAGAGTCTGGTTTAGGATTAATAATGAACTAATAGTGAACATATATACGATTAAGTAGTAAACTAATTTGAGATTATATGAAATATATTGTATTAAATTGGGTTAGATGATTATATCTTTAAAATTGATGATAGTAACCATAATATAATATAGAATGTGACAACCCATACCTTCCAACATGCACCGATCCAAAGATCGGTGTAATTTTCACTCTCATCTCATGCCGAGAAATACAGATAATCAGGGATTTAACCTTTTACATTTCAGAGACTATGATAAGCATATATACTAAACTTTAGAACTCACGGTAGAAGGAATAAAACAACAATATAGAAAATGTCTATCTAAGAAAATATCCAAATCAAAGTCTCAGAAAAATTAGTACGTAGTTCAGTACAGAGTACATAGAAAAATTTCTCTCCAAGTATGATATAAGGAAGTAAAAATACTAATATGATATAATAATACATGGAGAGTGAATATGGTAAAAGCCATCTCCAAAGACAAGCACGACTCTCCAAGTATGAAGATTGGGCCAATTACTTGCTTCCTTGTCCACCTGCGGTCGGAAAAATGACGAAAAAAGAATATGTCAGACAAAAATTCTGGTGAACAAGTACAAGTTTAATATGCAATTATCATGTGCAGTTAACTTCAAAACTATTCTAAATGACATAGACTGTGCTACAAGTGTCCATGAACTCCTAAGATCGAATACTTATGGGTCCTTATCTAACACAAAGTTCAAACTTCTGGTTGAACCTCACATTAATGATCGGTCAAAGCTCCTAGAGCTACCCAATGAGCAAATACCCCATGTAGGTGTTATGGGAACTGTTAACCCATAAATACCCATACCATCACTAACTTAAAGAGGGAGAACCCAAATGCAAACTCATGGTGTGACTCATTGTATGCACCCATGTCCATCTCTCAATCGTAGTGCAAAATTCCTCTTATTGTACTACGTCGGTGTCCACCTATACCACATCGCATTACAATCATGTGTACAAGAACTCCCATTTGTACCGGGCTCCGTTCTACTCTATAGTCTCTTACCGCATTGCGTCGGGCCTAACTGTCCTTTAGAATCCCCTGTTAGTACCAGGCTCAATCATTAGCATCTCCATCAATGATGCACATCCACTTCGAAACTCCCCTAAAGTTTCTGGGAAATACATCGCCTTAGTTGACTCTTGACTCTTAATTTGGTATTTAACTACTACCCAAAATAGCAATGACCTAATGTCCTTTAATAGGGAACTAACATCCCTACTCTTTTGCATGTGTACTTAGCCCAAAATAGGCTCAACAATCAATTTTTCATATACATAATTTTTAACTGAAATTATATAATTTTTACTATCAACCTGAGCCTTAGGCCGAGGTTCGGAGTCTATCATTTTCATTATGAAATGTTCATCGTAAAACCTATATGGTCCACCGCTAGGGTTCCAGGGTCGACCGGTCGCATAGTAAAATTAGGGTTATGTTAATTTTCTTTGGCGATTGTTAACTACTGTTTAATCGATGTCATTAGTAGTAACTGGTGAACCCTAATTATTAGATGATTAGTTTGTGTTTCAATTTTCAATTCAATTTGGGGTTTACGATTTAGGGTTTACAAATTTAACTGGAAAAGGAGGTGTATACATGAATATCATGCTAAGAGTTTATTGTAGTTCAATTCTAGTCTAGTTTGCATCTTCCAATTTAAGGTTTTATATAGTTCAAACTAGATTTATAGCACCTTAAAGCAATTAAAATAGATTAAACTAACAGTAACAATCATTTTACTAAAATTGTCCCCATCCCCTCTCCCCCATCCCCTGCCTCAAGCCTAAGCTCTTCATATCCGCTTTTGCCTAAGAATCCCCCCATGTGATATCTCCCCTTGTTCCACCTTGATTTAAATGCTTGTGTTCTTATAGGTTTATTTTATTTGGTTTTTAAAAACTTTTAGAGTGAGGGAAGAGGACAAATTTTCACAGAGTTTCTTTATTTTAAATTTTTAAATGAGATTTGAGGACAGGTTAAAGTATAATTTATATGGTTTAACAATTTGTTTGGGCCCTTGGATTTATTCTAGAGAATATTTAGGGTCACCAGATATGGTCATCAAAAGTTTGGAAGCAAAGTAATTAATCTCCACCATTCGAGCACGTCACGACGCAGCGAATTACGTTCATTTTGCAAGGCTCATGATCGACCGCTACCTTTCCTAGGTCGACCGCTACCGATCAGCCTACGATCCACATATTGGTTGACTGGATCTAGTGTAAATTTATGAATTATAAATTTTATTCTATCTTCGATTATTCAAATGACCTTAAATTTTACGTATTAACTCCGACAATGAAGTCTTATTTATGTAAATCGTCCGAAAAATTGCTGCGGACACAATGGTACAAGTATCGTAGCCATATTCAAACATTTGTGAAATTTTATTGTTAGTCCTTATTTTATTTTGATTCTATTTTCTTATTAAATTTCTCTATATTTCTCACTAAATTTTTGGGGTGTCACAATCTCCCCCTTTAAAAAGGTTTCGTCTCCAAAATCTCAATCTATGGATATTGTAACTCATACACACTTCAACCAATAACTGCAACCAGATACTCATCGATCATCCACGAGCAGTCATTGTCCTTAGAAATATTTATAATGCAATATTACATATATATGCAACGTGAAATGCACATAAAGCTATACTAATGCAAAAGAGTGGATGGTCTACTGACCCAGTTGACCTCTTGTTACTTAAATTCTCGTGCCATTTATCCAAATATATGCAACATCCTAAGTAAATATACTTGCAATTCATTATGTATGCACAACCATATAACTCATATGCAACATCCATATGCATAACGTCCACTAGCACAACAAAAATCAATAGATAACATGCTACCAAGTGTGATTGTGTGTATACCTAAAGAATATACTATCTTAACCGTGTATATAATGCAGCAATTCATCCAAATACATCCATTAGCTTCCATCATACATAACATGTCCTACTGACATATTTGCAACCATTTCTACTATCCAATGGTCTCTACCTAAAAAAACTACCACTGAAGCGCTGCATAAGAAATTTGTACTTCGGAATTAAATTGGAAACAAACCAGCAAAGAGTGGTGGCTGGGTAGCATGGATCTTCTCCTCGTGGTCTCATATACTCTCCGTTGGGTCATCTCTCCATTGGACTTTAACATGACTGATCTCCTTGTTGTGGAGTCTCTTTGTACCATGCTCCAGAATATGTGTGGGTATGCGATGGATAAGTAACTCTCACTTAACCTCACCTCCTCCAGCTGACTCGGCTCGACCATAGTAGTTGTATCATGAAAACACTTCCGCAAGTGTGGCATATGGAAAACATCATATACCCCTGCTAACTTTTTTGAAAGCTCTATTCTATATGCCAACTTCCATACTCAAGCCATTATCAGGAAATGCCCAACAAATCTCGGTGCTAGCTTCCCTAACCTACCAAATCTCATCACGCGCGTAAGGGATGAAACCTTCACAAATACCATATCTTCCAATGTGAATTCTAACTCTGTATGTCTCATGTCAAAATAAGATTCTCATCTACCCTGAGTGATCTTCGTTCTTCTACGGATCAAATCCACCTTCTTCAATGTTTCCTCGCCATGTTTAATCCAAGAATAATCATGTACATTGTAGATCACCAACATGACGGTGATCTACAGAGTTTATTGTACAATTCCACGAATGTGCCATCCCAATGCTCGCATGATAACTATTGTTGTAGATAAACTCCATTAATGACATAAAATCCTCCTAAGAACCTCCAAAGTCTATAATGCACATCCATAGTAAATATTCCAAAATTTAATTTACTGTATCTGTTCGGTCAATGAGTGTGCTAAGTCAACCGATCGGCTATGACCCAAATGCTCTCATTCCCTCTCCTACTTCTTTGTAAACCATCTATAAAGTCAATGGAAATACTCTTCCACTTCCATGGAAGAATATCCAATTGTTGCGATAACCCTCATGGCTTCTTCTGCTCCGTCTTTACGCTCTAGCAAGTCATACATCTAGATACATACTCTGCTACTTGTTTCTTTATACTGGCTAAAAGAAAACTCCCTTCATGTCGCGATACATATTGTCACCACCAAGATGAATGGTCATCCTATAATGGTTAGATTCAACTAGCACCTCATCTACCAAATCGACACAACGAGGGACACAAAGCCTGTCATCCCTACGTAACCATCCTCTTGAGTTAATGGCATAATGCCTCAAATGATTCGATGACCTTCGTCTACCAATCCTCCCTATAATATATACTAACTCCTAATTCTCTTTCTGCATAGATCCAATACGCTCCATCAGTGTAGGCTGAACATATAAAGCTGCTAGTAATCTTTGGGTAATATACTCCAAATGTCTCCACTCTAAGAAAAGGGAACTCGAACTGTGCATTGTCGAATCAAATCATCTTTCACTACATTACTCTTGCCTGGGGTATACGAGATATCAAAGTGAGACGATGCCAAGAACATCATCCACCTTGCTGCCTCAAATTCAAGACCTTCTAGGAGAATAAGTACTTCAAGGACTTATGATCTATATATAACTCAAACCACTCTCCTAAAAGATAATGCATCCATGAATTGAGCAAAAGGAAAATGAATGCCAACTCAAGATCATGGATAGGTAGTTTATCTCATGGGTCTTTAGTTTCCGGCTCACATAACTCACCTACTTCGCTCTTGCACCGCGCCTAACTTATTACTACAAATGTCGGTATAAACTGTATATGGCTTCGTCCCATCAGGTAGTACCAGAACTGGCGCACTAGTCGTTGCATCCTTCAACATGATAAAAGCATCTTCACACTAAGCATCCCATGAGAAAAATAAATTATTATTGGTAAGACATGTCAGTTAGGTAGAGATCTTCACAAAATCCCCAACAAACTTCCGATTGTGGGCTGCCAAATCAAGGAAACTTCTCACTTTCATAGCATTCTTCAAAACATGTTAATCCTGAACTTCCTCAAAAGCATTCTTCTCACTAAAAGTGACATTTCAAAAACTTCGCCTTGAGGTTATGCATACCAAGTATATTAGTACCTCCTCCAAATGCAACACGTGCTCCTACTCACTCGTAGAATAAACTAGGATATCATCCACAAATACCACGACAAACTTGTTAAGCAACCCTCTAAAAGCTCATCTCATCAAATCAACAAAGTAGGCAGGTGCATTGTTCAGTCCGTAAGGCATAACTAACTATTCATACAATCTATTAGGCGTACTCTTTTGAATACTATTCTCGACTACATGCAACTAATGGAACTTAGTAGCCAAGTCCAACTGTGAGAACACTCTAGCTCTAACCAACTGATCTAAGATATCATTTATGTGTCAATGGATAATGTTCCTTCTTTGTCTATTTATTCAGCTCCCTATAATCGACATAGAGTCCGAGAGAACCATCCACCATGGTGGAAAAAATGACCAGCACTCACTACTCAAAATGATCCTCCTAATAAAACCCTTCCCCGACAACTCATTAACCTGCTTGTTTAACTTGTGACTTTCCTTTGTAGCCATATTCCTTAATGGTAAGGTGATTGGTCTAGCATTCTAAACTCGATCTCTCTCTACAGGGAAGATTATTAACCTCAACAAAAACATTTGGGAAATCTTTGACTACAGACATTTCACTATGCTCGTCATATGATAGGTCCAAAGAATATAAGTAGCTTAGCATAGCCGATCCTCGGGTGTCTCAATAAACCTCCAAGCTATGCCCACTACACATGCTTAATATAACTACCTTCATATCACGGTCTAAAATAACCCCACACATAGTCATCCAAACCATGCCTAATATCAATCCATACCTAGAAAATCCAAATATAATGGCATCACAATCGAACTTAACCCCTAAAATAAGAAACTTCATACCCCTACATACCATAAACAAATAGGTTGGTCCTCCTATGGGGTTTGATATAACTAAAGGGTCTATGACTATATTAGTGTGTAAATGTAAGTCATCGACAAGTCTACTAGTAATGAAAGAATGTAAAGCACTAGTTTCAAATAAAGTTCGAATAGATGAATCAGAATGAGTCAACACAACTTCGATCGCCACTTTCTTACCCTTGTCCACCACTAACTGTGCACTCGAGCTAGGGATAGCCTCTTGTGCATAAACTAGAACAACTTGAGTAGAAGCCTAAGTATGAGCTCTTGGTGGTGATGTGCAAGCTTTCTTCACATGCCCATACTGATTTTAGTTATAACACTTCACATTTGAGAAATCGTGCCTATATTATCTCTTATCTCTTAATCGTATATGTTATCTATGGAAGTTCTAATCGTGCCTATGCTAATTCCTAATCGTGCCTATGTTATCTCTTATCTCTTAATCATATATGCTAATTCCTAATCGTGCCTATGTTATCTCTTATCTCTTAATCGTATATGCTAATTCCTAATTGTAAAATCACGTCCACACATAAACACAGATGGGTTGTTACCTTACGATAATTAAAACACTTTATATCAAATTCTATTATATTATAATAGTGTCTATTTCACAAATAATAATAAATATAGCCAAAATGGTTACCCATATAGCATTTCAGACCTAATCATTTAAGGTTCTACAAAACAAAATGGCAGGCACATATTGGAAATGGATTTCCAATAGGGTATGGAACTAGTGGAAAGATCAAATTTTATCCATGGCTAAAATCCAATACTCAAACGTCGCTATACATCCATATATACAGCTAAAAAAGGGTACCCTCTAGGAATAACATCCAAGGACTCAGACATCGCTGTATCTCTGCCAACATCTGGTCGCCTATATAAATCTCAATTGAAAATATGGTATACTTGACAACATAGTATCCTATCAAAATAAGGGAGTGAGGCTTGTGAGGTTACGATTACCTTTCTAATATCACATATCTCTGAATGCCACATTATCATTCCACGTCACATGACAAATTTCTCGAAAAGTATAACTTCCTGATCTCATATGTCTCGAAAAAGGGTGTTAAGTTAAGAAAAGTTGTTTTCTCTGCCACCGGCTGATATACATTTATAGAAACCATTCAAATGTGATTTAGAATACAATGTCAGACAAATATCCATACAAGTTCATTCTAGGACTGAACGAAATTGAAGGCACTCTCTTACTATAACTAGTAGCGAGTTGTCCTTGCAATCTGAAGATTTCCACGAGGAGACCACTACTATAAATATCTCTACAATGGGAGCGACCCAGAAAATGTCAACATGCAGTCCTCTCGCTATGAAGATCCTCAATCTTCATAAACCATCCTCATTAATCTACACTTCCAAAAGCATACATTGGTCCGGAGTGGTTTTCGGATAAATCCAATCTCGGTCTCTCCGTACCAATATCAAAAAGTGGCTCTTAACCTCATACAAAAACCAAGTCTCATGGACTTGTCACGGTTCCAACTTTCAACTTGCTATCCTTCGACCAGAAGGAAGCTCGATAGATTGGAGTAATAAACTCACCCTACACTACATGAATCAATATTCTTAATACAACAATAATCAAGCCTACATAGCTAGCTACATGCTAAGTTCACGACTAATCAATCTCTACATCAAGTCAAGGAACCGAAACTTTTCTAATAGGCATAATCTAGTACAAAAGCAATTATTAAACCTTTTTTATAATTCTTTATAAATAAAATCACTTCCTAAATATATATATCCCAAAATATCGTTAAAAAGATATATACTCAAAACCAATTCAACTATTCAATAATTGGAAAACATTTACATATACTAGATATATATTCCAAACTTCTCAAATACTCGATAATTGGAAAACATTTCCATATACTTATCTCAATGGAATAAGCATATTCACAAATCATTCTATTTTAAACACTTAGAGAATAACATCACATACTTAAATGAAAAATAAGTATACTTACAACCTTTCAAGAAAGCTACATATTCTTCAAACCAATTTAAACTTCAGTTTGAAAATATCATTCAAAACTATTGCTTAAATATAATTCATTTCAAAACATGAATGTACTTACTTTATAAAAACCATACTTACTTATCAAAATTAATCACTTACGTATACAAAAAATGTTTATAACTTTCAATTCTCCAAATTTCATGTATAAAATCATTTCTAAATATCAATTTGCAGATCCCATTATTTTACAACTTAGTTGGTTACAAATCCATTTATTCAAATATTTACAAAACTTCGTTTATATAAAATTCTTTTGTTTACAAAGTTTCATTTATAAATCTATTCTATTAAAATCTCATTATTTACCAAAATCCGTTTATGAAACCATTTACAGATTTATTGATGTTAAATCCATTTATAAAACCATTCTTAAAATATCAATAGTAAATCCAATTTATAACTAACTTATAAAACCATTTCTGTGCACATCCCTTTTATAAATCCATTATATAAAACGGTTTGCACAAATATTGATTTCAAATCCATTTCTAATTCTTATGAAATTCCATTTAGAAATCCATTACTTATTCACAAAATGTTACTTATGAATCTTATATATAAAAACTATTCAAAAACTCTATTTGAGAACATTCATAAAACTATATATTTAATATAACAAAACCAATACTTTCATTTTAATTCAAAATAAACTCCTTTTCATAATTCAAAAATAATTATAAACAAAAATACTTCGAGATCACTTGAAATCACTTTTTAAAAAAATCACTTTGAAATCACTTTTAAACAAAAATCACTTTGAAATCATTTTCAAAGCATTCAAAGATACTGAAAACATGGCCCAATGCTGCTTAAGCATTAAACAAGGGGATAAACATCCAATTCAAAACATAGCATCCAAACACATCATGTATCACATATTTATGAAAAATAATCAACAATAATGAGGAATCTAGTTGGACTCCTCTAATCTGTTTCCCTACATCACAAATCACATGTTACGACATAAAAATAAATATGTGTACATAAATATAATCAGCAATGGTGAGGAATCATGTTGGTTCCCTCCAACTTGCAACTTGCAACTTGCAGCAAATACATCATATGAGAAAAAATGTACAATGTCTGCTTTAAGGAAAATGCACATATAAAGGGTCATCCGCTAATACATGGGAACGTATAGAGTCTCATCTGCTAAAATATGCAGGATTATATCAAACCAATAAATATATATATATATATATAGACACACACATACATACATACATCCAAATAAGCATCAATCATCATACATAAAATATTTCCCACTTAATAAAAATATAAGTGAGACAGGGAGAGTGAGTTTTACTCACATCAGTTGTAGTTGTGCTACAGCATTTTATTTCGATTAAAAACGAACAGGCGTTCATATTTAACAATAATTTTCAATAGCTCCACATCCATCTAGACAAGCTCTATAGCGTAGTTTTCAACAATACAAATCCAATGCAATTCGTTTCGTGCGAATCTGATCTTGTATGTAAGAGTTATAAATTTTTAATCATTCGATAATTAAATTAACATTAACTTAATTAAATTAAAATTTTCAAAACTTAACCATTCTTCTTCTTTCCCTCACGTTCACGCCGTATACTAGGCCACGAGAAGTTGAACCCATCCTTTGTTTGCAAATCGATCTCCACTGCCCTCCTTAATGAATTATACGATGATCTAAAACCACCACGAGGAAGCCCATGCCAATGCGCATCCACCGCCTCAGCCTCGCCACGACTCAGTCCCCAAAATCGCCACCAGTGGCCTGCCCTAGGTTGCATGAATGTGGGTCATTTTCTCCTTTCACCAACAATGATAACACGATCCATCCATACGGATTTGAAGATCTCCTTACGCTCATTGATTTTGCAGTTAAAAGTTTTGCTGAATGTCGATGGATTGAGGGAAGAAAGTGGCAAATTTTTGGTCGTGTGATCTAATATGGTGGCTAGGATTATTTAGAGACTAGGGTTTGCAAACAATGGCCGTGTGATCTAATATGGCCGTGTGATCTAATATGGTGGTTGGACCCACATTTTGGAAGGTTTAAATCGATAATAATCCATAAATGTCTGACTTAAATAATCCAGAATGTAGATAATCAATGGGGTTAAATAAGAAAAATAAGAAGAGAATAAAAAAACTAAGCACATAATCTTATAGCGGAAATGATAAAATATAATAATCAAATAAACAATTCATGAAACTATTTACTATACATTTGATTATAATCTATACACACTTATCAGAGTTATATATACATCAGGGATAGATAATCAATACAGTAGAATAGCATGATGTAGGAGACAATAATGACAGTAATATACCAAAACTCCATCTTCGTCCTCAAGAGAATACACTTCAATATGCTGGAAAAAAATTCAGGACTGACCCGAGCGTAATAAAAAGACAAAACACTCGAGTCAGGACTAAATACTCTTATGTAAGTCAAATAATATCACTATAATGAATACAACAACTTAAGAGATGTTACGGGATTTTCCATCTCCAAAAGATCTGTTAAACTATTTTATATATAGTAATATACGCTATAGTAGATAATGTCTATCAGTAAAATAAATATCAAAATAGCATTAAGGCTTTACATTGATCCACCTTAAAACATTTGTATTGTTCTAAACCAAAGTCATAATGGGCTCGTATGGGGAGGAATATGACAAGGCACGTGAGGCAATGTCCAAGGTAGGATTCTATCACCTTTCTGGCTAGTCGTAACCCATCTGTGGCCGACCGTGACAATCAATCCAAATGACAAAATGCGCACCCACCGAATACGAAATCATAATAGTAATACGAGGGATCAATGTTGCTAGTGGTAGCTAACCTCAATGACCAAACATAGGATCTTGTTTTTGTCATTTTAACAATGACACAAGTGTCAAGGCTATCCATCATCGTTCTCTTACTTCATTCCAGTAAACATCGCCAATTCAACCACTACATTCTGGATATCATCGGCTACGTACATAGTTGGTAAAGTGGTTCCAATATTGACAGAGAGTATGCCAATAAGAGTCCCGGGTCTCCTTAACAACCAATCGTCATTTTACACAACGGTCGGTACTTTCTATATTTTGAAAATAATTCATAGGTGATATCAACATTTCATATTCGCTTCAAAATTCAAATCCATTTCGAAATCATCATATTCGCTTCAAAGGATCATAATTTACTTCAAAATGTCAAATCAATTCGATATATCGATTTCACTTCAAAATTTGATTCAAATTTCAATTTAGGTTATAACTTCACTTTAACCCAATTCGCATTTAAATCTAAGATTTAAATATAAACATTTCACTTTTGACCAGTTTGAATTTTAGAAAATACTTTAAATAGTTTTAAAATAGTTCAAATAGTTTAAAGAAAATAGTTTGAGTAATAAAAACAGTTTATATAGAAAAATAGTTTGGAAAATCAAAATAATTTGAATATTTAAGAATACAGATTTTAAACTATTTATACTAAAATAATTCATTTAAAAAAAGCTTCAAAATCAAACCTGTTCAATTCCAAATTTCCTAATTCAAATCAGTTCTAATTTTCCTTACGATTTAATCGATTCAATTCCGTTCTCAAGTCGAATTTTATTTCGATTTCAAATTAATTTCAATGCCAATACCAAATTAATTACAACTCCAATTCTAAGTTAATTTAAATTTCCAACTCCCAATTAATTTTAATCCCATCTCAAATTAATTTCAACTCCGTTCCAAATTTAATCTGTTTCGATTTATATCAATTACGAGTTCAATTTCCAGAGTATCGATTCAAAACACTTAAATCAATTTTTTCATAAATATTCAATTTAAAATCAAAATATTTAAATATAATTGAATTCCGAACTCAATTTCGAAATATCATTCTAAATCACATTTTCTTAGAAATATTCAAAGTTCGAATAAAAGTTCAGTCTTTAAGACAATCAATTTCTGAAAGTCACATCTTATTCGATTTTGACTTAAAAAGCTCAACTTAGATTATTAAAACAATTTCATTTTCCAAATTTAAATCTCACATTTCGGGCTCTAGTTTGAAAATAATTTAATTTCATAAATTTGATTCTATTCCTTCAAATCAAATCATTTAAATAATTGAAAAACAAATTATTTAGAATCATTTAACTTAACTAATCTAGTGTCTGTATATAATTCTCTATCCTATGGCCAAGTAAATCAATTGTTGCAATTTAATTCCAAGGATGGATATATATCATTTCAATCCAAAATAAATGTCACAGGTATATATTGTTTCAACATATTTCTTAATTTATTCAAAATAATTCAATTTGTTGTTTTATGTACTGTAAATAATATGCCGGGTTAACATGATATATCAAAATAGATAAACACCCAAAATATTAAAAAACGGCATCCATCACGAACAATCATCCAAACAGTTAATAAAATTCACAACAATTTCATAATTATCAATATCAAGTATCATACGGGACATTAAATTCTAATTCAATTTAACCGTCAATTCAAATTCTATCAATTAATTCGAATGTCGATTTAAATGTCAGTTAAACTTATCGAACAACAATCAATAAATTTTAAATCACTTCACGATATAATTTAACTAACATAAAAATTATTTCAGCCAATTGTGAGCATATAAACACTCACCTTTGATTTATTGACGATTTAAAATCCAAATAAAGGCCCAAATTTAAACAGTCTCAGAACTCGACCAAACCACTTCCATAATGTCTGGATTTTTGATATGATCGCAATGGAGAAAACCGCGCGCCGATACGAGCTTGTATGCAAAAGTTATTCAAGTTAGAACATTTGAAATTTAATATAAAATAATAAATTATTAAATAATATAAAACATGTACGTACCTTTTCTTCCCTAATAGTCACGTACAGAACCCGTCACTCATGGAATAATCTCAGTGAACGCACGCCTACATCATCGACCAGATGATGGTCAGTCACAACCGTCTCGAGTGCCTCGGTCCACTCCACCTCCACCACTAATGCCTTTGAACTCGCCGACTCCATTCATCACGAAAGCCATAAGAATGTGCGACACTCAAAGCCAAATTCTGGCGAATTTGTGGTGCAATAGCATAGATCAACTATATGGATTTGAAGAACTTGCCGAGATCTACAACTTTGCTTTTGGAGGTTTTCGATTTCGTTGAACGGATTGAGAGATATTAAGGAAGGAAGTTGGTGAATTTTCGGCCACTGAAAGTTAAAAAACGGCGGCCATGTTTTCACTAGGGTTTCTGAAAACAAATAATAATATTTTATCAATATGTGTGCCATATTTATGTAGTTAGGTTCAAAATCGTCCAAACTCCAATCAAGACGTGTCGCCTGGCGTTTATAATGTTTTACCCCCATTCCGAACGCAATGGAACTAGTTTCGAGGCCTAATTCGGTCGTATGTGGAAGATAGCTTTTCAAAGTCAATTTATTTTATCGAATTCCTTAAATTGATTTATACGCGTTTCAAACTCATGTGGAAAATGACAAGTTCGATCGCTACGAAATTTGAAATACTACAATAATTCACTATTATGGATCTGATGAAACTGGTTTCGTTGAAATCCGAGACAGTCGCCAAAATGGCACTTGTTACCCATTAATTAAAATATAAAATTCCCAAATTTTAATTATTCACATTTAAATCCAATTTTAAATGTTAAACATATTCATTCATATTTAAATAAAATTTAAACCAATTTTCGATGCCATTTTCATTCTCATTAAATCTCGAATTCAATTATTCAAAAAAATTCAGTATTAAATTTAAACAATTTAATTATCCAATAAATCAATATTATTGAATACTTAAATTTTTATTTCTACAAATTTTTATTTCTACCCACATTTATCCAATAACTACAATAAACTGAATAACGTACAATAGTCAAAAGTACGGGTCATTACATACTCCCTCACTCAAAACTTTTGGTCCTCCAAAAGGGACTGAGTACAGAATTTAACACTCAATATATTTAATTCAAAACTATCAACTTGTAAAACTTTGAAATCTTATTTACAAAACTATTACTACGTTTCTATTACGCCACTCTGATTGGTTTACTGAATTTACAAGCTAGTTCTCTAAACAGGTTATAAAATTTTTTAAAACTTCAATAAATTTCTAACTCTCATATTTACGGAAAATTTCGGCAGAGTCTCCTTTGCGCGGCTCGATCGGAAAAATTTACAATATCAATATATATCACAAATATACCAAATAGATATCAAATATACATCTCATCTTAATGATGAGACATCTCAAAGGGAAAAATATAAAATCGCTGTATGTCATCCAAGATACGTACCTTATTATTAATAATACGAGCGAGTTTGCTTGTATTAAGAAAGCAAGAGCATATAAATTATCGTATATGCCGCTAACGGTCTTCATATGTACCTATCTCAACTCTGTTTAAGATATTACTTGCATATAACAATACAGAGGTATGTATAAGTCTAATATAAGCATTTAACATGGATTTTGAATTCAAACGATAAATACAATCACCAATATGCAACATATAACAATCATATTGTTAGCACCAAAATTGGTCACTAACACCCTTAGTAGGATTGTGTAGAGAGATTAATGAAGAAAGTAAATTAAAATAGAGAACAGTATATAAATTTAAATGCAGGGGCAAGAACACCAAATTTATAGTGGTTCGGCGCAATTGCCTACGTCCATTTTGAGGTTAATCTTTATTGCTTTCTCCATTACTTGAGTACAGATACAATCCGTAAATCAATCGCTTGAATACAAGTTTGAATGAAGAAGAAGAGAGTATAAAAAATGGCAAAGTCTCCCTAGTGTTCTCAGAAAAAGATCTCTTTTCAGTGTGCCCCTGCCTCCCTATTTATAGACAAAGGCGGGTTGGACTTCCCTGGTGGGCCTGGTAGCTGAATGCCTCGGTCCAAATGGAGAGGCCTCTGTGTGCCGAACCGAACAGGACGAACGGCCAAATGCCGAACCATCCTCTTCATGCCGAACTGTGCGTTTGTTATGTGGGAAGAGTAGACCGAGCAACAATCGAAGCCGGTCATGCTAGGGAGAATGTTGAGCCATCTTTGAATTCTGAATGTCCTTGGTATGCCGAACGAGGCATTTGGCTGATCGCTCCTGGATGCCGAGCGATATCTTGACTGAACAAAGCCTTTAGCCGAACGCTCCTGGATGCCGAACGATATCTTGACCGAACGGAGTCTTTAGCCGAACGATGCCTTTGGCGGATCGCTCCTGGATGCCGAGTGATATCATGACCGAACGTAGTCTTTAGCCGAATGGTGCCTTTGGCCGAACGCTCCTGGATGCCAAGTAATATCTTGACCGAACGAAGTCTTCAGCCGAACGATGCCTTTGGCCGAACGCTCCTGGATGCCGAGTGATATCTTGACCGAACGAAGCCTTTAGTTGAGTACTAAGTTGCCTGGTCAAGTTTCCAGGAAACACTTACCCCCCAAAGTGTATTACATGACTGAACGTAGTACGCTTTGAATTACGTATCCCCCATGCTCCGCTTCGAACCTTTGCTCATCACTCTTGGGGATTGCTCTCTTGTGAATACCAGTTATGGAGGTGTATGCCAAACAGTGTAGCCGAGGCCGAACGATATAACCGAAGCCGAACATCCCTCGTATGCCGAACAAGCTGATGCCGAACGACGTGGCTTTGACCGGTTCTACCGGTTATCGTCGTTTCGCCTTCTTCTTCTTCCCTATAAAGGCCAGTGTCTTCCTCCTTCTTCTCTTTCCACTTTCTACCTCCGCTACCTTGTACTTTCCAACCTCACCAGCTAACAGCCTTCACAGATCTATCAAACCCTTTCCAAGTTTTGACCTACTAACTAGGTACCAATTCTTCTACCTAAATCCTTTACCATAACTAAAAACGTCTTCATGCTCAAGTTCGTAGATTGAGTCGAGTCTTGATTGAGGTGGTTTAAGAGTTTTTAGAGTTAGATGATGAGGGGGGAAGGAGGAGCGATTAGAGACGAGCTTATTAGGAAGCTGTTGGGAGACGTGTTGTGGTTTGGCACAGTTACCTTGTGCCGAACGAGATTGAAGGAAGAAAGAATAAAGGAGGAGCAGGAGATAGTTGGGATGTCAAACGTTACTTTGGCTGGGCATAACTTAGGCCGGACGTTATTTAGGCCGAACGATAGTTTCGTCGAACGATAGCACGGCCGAAGGATCGCTTGCCCGGTCGACAGTTAGGCCGAACGATCTTTAGGCCGAACGATCATGAATGCCGACCCATATTTCAGCCGAACAATACTAGGCCGAATAAGCATAAATGCCGAACCATACTTAGGTCGAACAATCATAAGTTTCGAACCATACTTAGGCCGATCAAACATAAGTGTCGAGTCATACTTAGGCCGAACGATCAATTGCCTTGCCTAATCACATAACAAGACAGTGACAGAAACTCCAGCATACTAGTATATCGAACTGATTTGGAATAAACCTAAACTTAAATTGACACAACTGGATAACTTCTTCTAACATTTTCTGAATCCGAAACTGTAAACACCATAAGGCAGACTTTTGGAGACGGTCAGCGATGACGGTCTTCGGAGGCGATGACTCGAAGCTCAATTTTATGCTATTAACTCTGTGACTTTCAATTTTCCAGCACTTATACACGATTGACCGCACTAGTTCAAACACCACATGGGGGGAATATTTGTGTTGTTAATTCTAACATCGAACGTTTTTCAAGTATAGTTCACATAGATGCTTAGCCGAATTCACTATTTATTGAAGATGCCTAAAAAATCCAGCTTCTCCACGATCTCTGACAAACCGGGACCATCCTCTCGACAGGAAGTTGCGGATGTTTCAAATCCATCAACTTCCCCTGCACATAACTTAGCCCCCGATGCCCTGGAGGCATCGATTTTCTTGGACAACCCTGTCGATTCACAGGCTTCAAAAATCAATGAAGTTGCGCTCCGGCGAATATGCTCCATCCATGGAATACCTTTTTACGACGTGCTGGTTCCATCGGGGCACGATCGGCCACATTTGTCCCCAGTCGGATACACAGCATGCAATAGATTCATGTGCTGGGTTGGCAGTGTGCCACCGTTCAATTTGTTTCTGCGGGATGTGCTGCAATACATCGACATCGCCCCGTCGCAGTTGCAACCAAACGGTCACGCCTTCATCTATGGCATTTACATACTCTTCATGACTGTCTTCTCTAGGCCTCCCACTCCTGGTGATATCAGATATATTTATATGATCAAGAAGCGGAGAGATAACCCCTCCTTTGTGTTCCTCGAGCCGCACCATAAATGGAAAATTTTAACCGGGATGTGGAACAAGTTTTCCCTGTACAAACAGGAATGGTTCTATGTGCATTGCCCCCTGGTTTCGCGAGGAGATAGGTCGAAGGAAGTAAGTCTTCTTCTTGGAACTATACTCATATTTTGGTCGAAGCAATGCCTATTCTAACTCTTGTTTCATCTTCTCAGGTATCAATCCATGTCCCGACGATCGCGGATATTCTGAGGCCGTTGAAGCTATTAGAGCTCTTCCCACCGAAGAACGAGACATCCGAACTCTGATCTCAAATGAGTCACTATCGAGGTTCGCATTGTTAGCAGAAGGTCGCCGGGTAAGTCTTCCCGAAGGCGTTACTGTACCCAGGCCGGTCTTTGGCAAAGGGAAAAAAATTAGCTTAGTCGTCAGCACGCCACACCCCTGATGTACAAGAAGAGAGGGAATCAAGGAGGGTGAAACACTCGAAGCACAAGGTGAGAATTTGGATCCAGCCCAAGATCCTATAGTTGAAGTGCACGATATCGAAACGTCATCTTCTCCTTCACATAGGAAAAAGGGATTGATGTACAAGATCGGAAAGGAGAAGGTTGGTGGAACTTCGAAAGTTACGCTTATTCCGACGGAGAAAGAGGCTTCTTCGCAGCACGTATAAAGTTCTTTAAAGGGCTTATCGAACCTCTCCATTCCGGATGATCTGATCAATTATGACTTTGATGATCCGGAGGCATTCAAACTTCATTCGCCTATCAGAGACGACGCGGGCGCTCCAACCCAGAGTCAGGGAAAGAAAACTCCTATTAGCAACGCGACTGGTCCATTGGGGGGAAACACTAGGACACACACGAGCACTTCAATTTTCGCTTAGACTTTTGTCGTCACACTGCTCTTTACTAATTCACTGTTATTTGAATTCTATACAGGTGGTATGGGGAGTTCACATGGATTCGATTGCCTTCGTGGCTCGTCTGTTCTTCACCACTCGAGACGGGACTCGGGTTTCGGAAGACTTCGAGATAGGGATGGTGACGGCGATAAAGACTATCATTCCCGGGACTCGTCATCTCGGAGGAAAACTTATTATCAGCCAAAATACCACCAGGATACCACTTCTCACGCGGAGCGACATAAAGACATGCGTGGCCATAAGAGGTCGCAACCTGATGGTCCCCGGGACCAACACTCCGACTCCTCTTCCACTCGACGATCCCGAGATTCTTACAGGAGGGGCGAACTTTCAAAGCCATCTCCACCCGCTCCTACAACTGACCCAACAGTATCAGAGAGGCTGGCCGAGCTTAAAGATAAATTTTCAAAAATCTGCTTCGATGGCCTGAAATTCCTCCCGGCGATTCACCCTATTCCCGGACATGCCAAACAGAATGCTCTTGCCTGTATGAATGACGTCTATGTTCAACATGATGCGTTTATTCATCTAGCTGAAAAACTTTCTGAAGTTTCCGTGGAGCGCCAGCATGAAATCGACCGCTTGAAGCTTGAGGCTATCCACGACAAGGATATCATACAAGCTCAGGACGAATAAATTGCCACTTACACGTCTGAGCTCGAGGTCGCCCATCAGAGCGCTAAGGACACTGCTGAGGCCGTTATTGGTCTAGAGTCAACTCATAAGAAAGAACTTGATGAGGCGGTTAAACGATGTGGGCTTTGGCTCTAGAGAAAGACTCAGTTCAGAAGGAGAGGGACGCACTCAGCCTCCGAGTCAAAGAGCTTGAGGAGCAGCTCCGTAGGAAGAGAGAAGAGAAAACGGCCGCTCAAGAAGAGTCACAACGGTACTGTGATGAAATCGTTACTACTCGACTCTTAAAGGAAAAACTTGAGGCCGAGCTTTCCCAAGTTGAGGCGATAAAGAGTGAAGCCCGAGAAGAGGGCAAGAAGATAGCGTCCGTGGATATCGATTCGCGTCTCGAGGTGGCTAGAGAAGAGGGCAGGGAAGAGCTCAAAAGCATGTTTGACCCGCTAATTGCTGAGTTCAACGCCCGCGTTCTCATGCATCGAGACTTGACTTTCTTGGGCGAGGGCTGTCTTGAATCTTGGGCGAGGGAAGAGGACTGCTAACATTACATGTTTGACCCGCTAATTCGAGCAGCATATTGGTTACAATCCAGAGGACCCTGGCCTTGGTGTCCATATCATGTCTCCCATTCCAAAGGGTGAGACCCCCTTGACGGCTGAGAGCCTGCCGGAAGCTGGTAGATAACTCTTCACTTTGAGATTCCAAATGTCGATATCCCGCGACTATTGTATTCTAATGCTTATTTTCCATGCTTTCGCGGAGGTCTTTCTGTCCCGAGCCCACTCCAAGTAGCGATGTCTCCAAGGAGTTGGAGGAGAAGATATGTGAGGCTAGTCAGGCAGGATAAGCTCCCGGGCCAGATGCTCAGGTGATTGGGGCGCTAGATGAAGACAAATATGAGACTTCCTCTCCCATCGAGGGGAGTTATGAAGTAGAGATCACTGGCGCCTCCGAACACACGTCTAAGCTAAGTATAAAGGAGCGGCTGGAGAAAGAGAAGAGAGAAACAACCAAGATCAAGGTGGAACCTCAAGCCGTGGACCCCGACGATCCTTTGAATAAGCCGCTGAAGTTCATTCTCCCTGGCAGGTCTAAACCTATGGATGTCCCTCATACTTCTTCGGCTATCACTCCTCCATCAAAGAAGGGTACCAAGGGTAAATGCGGAGGAGAGGGGTCGTCTGAGAAGACAACGGAGGTGAATAAGGCGAAGAAGTATAAGAAGTAATCATTACTCTTGTTCAACGAGAGTCAGTTTAGGTTAGGCAAGTACTTTTGTTTTATTAGTTTGTGTAAATAAACTTTTGATTCCGAGCTTCAAAGGAGTTGTAATGGAAAGTTATCTTTGATGAATAAAACTTAGTTTTTCTATCTTTCCATGGCTCTTGTCGTTCAATTTTCTTTGTGATTGTGATTTAAATCCATGCCGTTGTAAATATAATAGACCTCTCCATTCATCTTCATATAGCTCGGAAATTCTTTGAGAACTATCTGTTTTTTCTTCCACGCCCCAAGCACTTAGAATATTTTCTAATACGCACGCTGAAGGCTCGATGTCTTCAAGTCATTTGTATCCAATCCGTCTTCAGCGGACCTGGTCATTTAAATCGTTTATACTTGAGTCTGCGCTCCGTGGACTTAGAGTACTCCAGTCCGCACCCCAGGGACTTGGAGATTTTAAGTCGTTTATACTCGAGTCCGCGCTCCGGGGACTTAGTGTACTCCAGTCCGCACTCCAAGGACTTGGAGATTTTAAGTCATTTAAACTCGAGTCCGTGCTTCGGGGACTTAGAGTACTCCAGTCCGCACTCCGGGGACTTGGAGATTTTAAATCGTTTATACTCTAGTCCGCACTCTCGGGACTTAGAGTACTCCAGTCCGCACTCCGGGGACTTGGAGATTTTAAGTCGTTTATACTCGAGTCCGCGCTCCAGGGACTTAGAGTACTCCAATCCACACTCCGGGGGCTTGGAGATTTTAAATCGTTTATACTCAAGTCCGCGCTCCGGGGACTTAGAGTACTCCAGTCCGCACTCTGGGGACTTGGAGATTTTAAATCGTTTATACTCGAGTCCGCGCTCCAGGGACTTAGAGAACTCCAGTCCGCACTCTGGGGACTTGGAGATTTTAAGTCGTTTATACTCGAGTCCGCCCTCCGGGGACTTAGACTCGAGTCCACGCTCCGAGGACTTAGAGTACTCTAGTCCGCACTCCAGGGACTTGGAGATTTTAAATCATTTATACTCGAGTCCGCGCTTCGGGGACTTAGACTCGAGTCCACGCTCCGGGGACTTAGAGTACTCCAGTCCGCACTCCTGGGACTTGGAGATTTTAAATCGTTTGTACTCGAGTCTGCGCTCCGAGGACTTAGAGTACTCCATTCTGCACTCCGGGGACTTGGAGATTTTAAATCGTTTATACTCGAGTCCACGCTTCGAGGAATTAGACTACTCTAGTCCGCATTCCGAGGACTTGGAGATTTTAAATCGTTTATACTTGAGTCTGCGCTCCGGGGACTTAGAGTACTCCAGTCCGCACTCCGGGGACTTGGAGATTTTAAATCGTTTATACTCGAGTCCGCGCTCCGGGGACTTAGAGTACTCCAGTCCGCACTACGGGGACTTGGAGATTTTAAATATCCGTGCGCGTTCGTACGTCAGCTGGAATAACATAATTTTATTTGCCCGTCACGGGATCATCATTTGTAGAGACATTAGTAATTCATGGAAAAGATGGCTCCAAGCCTTTATTAATGAGAGCAGGCTAAATTGCCTTATTACTTGCCAAGAATTAGAAATAAAAGCATGCTGGAAATAAGTGCAACTAATACATGAAATAAATAGACTAAGTATAATAATGTCGCAAGTGCTCGCTGTTCCATGCTCGGGAAAGTGGCGCACCATCGATGGTCGCTAGCATGAAAGTTCCTTCTCCAAGCTTCCGTTCGATGACGTATGGACCTTCCCATGAAGGATTCATATGAGACGGGATCGGGAAAACTAGTTTCAAAATGAGGTCTCCCACACTAAAAATTCTTGGTCGGACCTTCTCGTTATAGTATTTAGCGATTCTATGTCTGTATGCGGCCGCTCTCAAATTGGCTTCTTCGCGTTTTTCATCAATACGATTCCAATAAAAGATTATGGTTCGACTCGAGGTCATAATAAGTTACCCGATGTGATGGGACTTCAAGTTCCACAGGTATGACAGCTTCCGTGCCATATGCCAACGCGAATGGAGTATGGCCAGTCGCGGTCTTGTGGGTGGTCCTGTAGGGCCAAATTGCTGTTGGAAGTTCATCCACCCACCTGCCTCTAGCCTTTTCCAGATGTTTTTTCAACATGGACTTGATATCTTGTTTACGGCTTCCACTTGTCCGTTGGCCTTCGGGTGAGCAACCGCTGCAAACTTCTTTTCAATGCCATATTTCTAACAAAATTCTTTGAACTCCTTGCTTTCTAATTAAGTCCCATTGTCTGTAATGATGGTCCGTGGAAGGCCGAAGCGGCATATGATATTTCGTACGATGAAATTAATAACCTTCTTGGTGGTTATCGTGGCCAGAGGCTCTGCTTCTGCCCATTTGGTGAAGTAGTCGACCGCAACTATTACATATTTCGCTCCACCTTTGGCTATGGGTAAAGAACCAACTAAGTCAATTCCCCACATTGCAAATGGCCAGGGACTAACAATTTGCGTGAGTTCCGTCGGCGGAGCACTCGGGATTTTTTCATATATCTGGCATTTATCACATCTTCTCACATAGTCTGCAGCATCCCGATTCACAGTTGGCAGTAATATCCATAACGGAGGATCTTCTTTGCTAATGTCTGCCTCCCAGTATGGTCGCCGCACTCTCCTTCATGGACTTCCTCCAGGACTCGTTTTATCTCATCATGGGCAGTGCATCGGAGTAGTGGGGTCGAGAATCATCTTCGATACATTATTCCATCCAGTATTACATAACGAGAAGCCTTACGAAGGACTTGTCGTCTTTCGCTCCTTTCTTTCGGCAAGATCTCGAATAGCAAGTACTGCTTGATTGCGGTCATCCATGATTCCTTCTCGATTTCTGTTTCCAACACGAAATCTACCTCCGTCATATCTATACTCGGAGCATGGAGGGTCTCAACAGGAAATAATCCCATTTATTGTGTGTCGCCTGTACTTGCGAATTTTGTTAATGAGTCGGTTGCTCTGTCTTGCTCACGCAGGACATGTGAAATATTGTAGTGCTTGAGATTCGCTAGCAGCTCCTGAACTCGAACCAAATATGGGGCAAGTCTCTGCCCCTTGCTTGGTAGTCACCTCGCACTTGGTACACCACCAGCTGCGAGTCGCTGAAGATTTCAACCGATTTTACTCCTAGTTCTTTGATAAGTTTCAAGCTGGCGATCAACGCTTCATATTCGGCTTCGTTATTCGTTGCTGTGAATTTGAGCTTCAAAGTGTAGCAGACCGATCGGTTTTCAAGAGTTACGAGAACTATGCCAACCCTCGAACAACGGTTGTTAGATGCCCCATCGGTGTATATCTTCCATCGAACGGGAGGTATGGCATTATGATCGTTTAATTCGTCTCTCGTAGTGAATTCCGCAATGAAGTCAGCTAGTGCCTGTCCTTGTATGGCCCTTCGTGCCAGGTAGGAGATGTCGAACTGACTTAGCTCAATATTCCATTTTAACATCCTTCCGGAATTTTCCGGTCGTTGGAGTATCTGTCGCAAAGGTTGATCGGTATAAACACTAATTGAGTGTGCCTAAAAATACGAGCGAAGCTTGCGTGCTGCAATCACCAAGCAATAGGCTAGTTTTTCAATCTTCGGATAATTTCTTTCTGCCCCCGTTAAGCGTTTACTAACATAGTAAACGGCCTTCTGGACCCGGTCTTCCTCGCGAACCAGGGCTGTGCTGATAGCGTGCTAGGATACAGCCAAGTATACGTACAACATTTCGTGGTCTATTGGTTTTGACAATATCAGGGGACTTTCCAAGTGCCTTATAAGAGCTCGGAATGCTTCCTCACGGTCGGATGTCCACTCAAAATTCCTCTTTCCTTTCTTTATGACATCGAAGAAAGAAATACACTTGTCTGTGGCCCTGGATATGAATCGGTTCAACGCGGCGACCTTTCCATTCAAGCTTTGTACCTGTTTTATGGTTCTGGGCACTTGTATATCTTGGATAGCCTGAATCTTCTCTGGGTTAGCCTCGATGCCTTGGGCATTCATAATGAATCCTAGAAACTTTCCTGATGCTACGCCAAATGAACACTTCAACGGATTGATCTTCATTCCATAATTCCTGAGTATGTCAAACATCTCTGTTAAGTCTCGGATGTGGTCGTTTGACTGCCGTGACTTCATGAGCATGTCATCCACATAGACTTCCAATGTTTTACCAATCTGATCTTTGAACATTCGATTCACCAGGCGTTGGTAAGTTGCTCCTGCGTTCTTCAATCCAAATGGCATTACTACATAGCAATACAATCCCATGTTCGTGATAAAACTGGTGTGTTCTTGGTCTGAGCGGTGCATTGGGATTTGGTTGTATCTAGAGTACGCATCCATAAATGATAATAACTCCTGTCCGGCAGTTGAGTCGACCAGCTGGTCAATCCTAGGCAATGGGAAACTGTCCTTAAGGCAGGCTTTGTTTAAATCAGAATAATCAACACAGGTCCACCATTTTCCATTTTCTTTCTTTACTTGCACCGGGTTAGATACCCATTCAAGGTAGAGGACATCGCGGACGAACCCGTTGGCTTTGAGTTTGTCCACCTCCTCTTTAAGAGCCGCAGACCTCTCCGGGTCCACATATCCCACTGCATCTGTTGTTGCGCCGTTGAAGCCATGGATTCTGGCTTTAGATGGTTTCAAATCCTTGGTCTCCAGCTTCATTTGGTCGTATGCCTTCTTGAAGATGATGTTAATAGAACTTCCGCAATCAATTAGAATTCTCTTTACGAACGCCGGCCCGATTGTCGCAGATATGACCATTGGGTCGATGGTAGGAGCCTCTACCTTATCTGCATCTCTGCTCCGGAATACGATATCATCATTCATTGTGCACTGCTGCTTTGCAGGAGTCCCATCCTCCACATTCGAACAGCACTCATACTCCGCATGTCTTAAAGAGTTCTCATATCGCTCCATCTCCTGCTAATTCTTATCCGCTGGATAAGGTCCACCAGCAATCGTATTAATAACCAATCTACCCATAGTTCGAGCAGGTTGTTCTGGTTGGTGTGGGGCCGGCCCATGTTTAGGGTCCGATGTTTCTTGCCTTCCGTCTTGTGGGTCTTTGATAAATTCCTGTAGCTTCTTCTGTATAATCAGCTTTCCTATTGCGTCATGGAGGTGTCTACACTCCTCTCTGTTGTGCCCATAAGACTCGTGAAAGCGGTAATATTTCCTAGTCCGCCTTTGTTCCTCTGTCGATTCCTTCGAGCGTGGTTTTCCATACTAGAAATTGTTACAAGTTGATAAATAGATGTTCTCAAGAGACGCGTTCGACGGGGTGTATTCATTGTAGGTCGGGATCCTTGACTACCATCTCCCTGTTTCTTTTTTCTTTCCGGGATTTCCACCTCCGGATCCTTTAGACTACCCAGGCTTGTTCTGGACGTTAACTTGGGTTTTTCCAGAATCATCGCCGGTTTGCTTGCGTTGTTACCTTTCACAGACTCTTAAACGGGCCCTGGTGCCTTGTCTCGCCATGTCCATCGAGCTTCCTCCCTCCTTATGAACTGATGAGCTTTCGAATAAAAACGTTCCAGCGTAGCTGGGGGCTTTCCCGCCAACCAATCTTCAAATTCAGAATCTGGATCCACCCACGCATTATCGCCATCAAAATCGCGTGGTCGTTTGGATTGCTTACTTCAGTAGCAGCAACATGAAATCTCTACAAGTATGCTTTCAACGACTCTCCCGGAGCTTGGATTACGCTTGATAAGGACATCACATCCTTTGGACGAGTGGTGAGCATTCTGAACTGCTCTATGAATTTCATTGCTAATTCATCAAAGCTGGATATAGATCGTAGGGGAAGTCGAGTAAACTACATGGTGGCGATTCCGGACAGAGTGATTAGGAAGCAATTACACTTGGTTGCATCATTGGCTCTTGCAGAATCCATCATCCATCCATACCTCATCACATGTTGCCTGAGGTCAGTCTTCCCCTCATAGGCTGGGATAGTGTGCATATTGAACTTCTTAGGGTACTCAGCCTGTAGGATACCATCCTTAAAGGGGGTATGGCTTCTGGTCACTCCCCAATCTTCATTGATCAAGCGTTGGTTTTCTCTCATCAACTGCCTGACCATAGTTGTTAAGTCTGGAGTTTGTATGGAGGATGGAAGGTTAGGTTCCGTTCCACAGGACCGTGCGGGTTGATGTCCCGCCTTATTTGGGTCTTGGAGATTCGGGTGTCCGGTCTCTTCATGGGCTTGATTCCCAACGCCTGCTTGTGCACCTTCATCCTTAAGGCGTCTACGCCTAGGAGGTTCTTCAGCTGAGGTTGAGCTATTAGATTCAGAATAAGGGGCAGGGTTACCTCCAGCATTCTGGCACTGCTGTTGAGCGAGCTGAGTCATGAGGTTAGTGTTGGCTTGAATCTGTTCAGCAAGATGCCTTCTACTTTCCTTGAGTTCTCTTATCAAATCATTGAACTCCATTCGGGAAACGACTTCCGCTTGGACTTGGGTGGAGGGCCATGCACCTCTGGTTGTTTGCTGATTTCCAGGTCCAACTTGTTGCACGCTAGCAGTTTCATGGACATCTGCATTATGAGAGGCCGATCTGATTCGTGGTCTCCCCATGGTAGAGTTGTTGGTTGTAACTCTGAGTAGAATCAACAGATTCCTTGTCAATGATTTTGGATCTCCTTTGGGGGATTTATACAATCCAGTAGTTACAAAGCAGATCCTAACAGCCTGAGAATTCAATTCTTAGTGGAAGCACCAAAATGTTCGCACCAAATTGGTCACTAACACCCTTAGAAGGATTTTGTAGAGAGATTAATGAAGAAAGTAAATTAAAATAGAGAACAGTATATAAATTTAAATGCATGGGACAAGAACTCCAAATTTATAGTGGTTCGGCGCAATTTCCTACGTCCACTTTGAGGTTAATCTTTATTGCTTTCTCCATTACTTGAGTACAGATACAATCTGTAAATCAATCGCTTGAATACAAGTTTGAATGAAGAAGAAGAGAGTATAAAAAATGGCAAAGTCTCCTCGGTGTTCTTTGAAAAAGATCCCTTTTCAGAGTGCCCCTGCCTCCCTATTTATAGACAAAGGCGGGTTGGACTTCCCTGGTGGGCCTGGTAGCTGAATGCCTCGGCCCAAATGGAGTGGTCTCTGTGTGCCGAACCGAACAGGCCGAACGGCCAAATGCCGGACCATCCTCTTCATGCCGAACGGTGTGTTTGTTGTGGGGGAAGAGTAGACCGAGCAACAATCGAAGCCGGTAATGCTGGAGAGAATGCCGAGCCATCTTTGAATGCCGGATGTCCTTGGTATGCCGAACGAGGCATTTGGCCGATCGCTCCTGGATGCCGAGCGATATCTTGACCGAACAAAGCCTTTAGCCGAACGCTCCTGGATGCGGAACGATATCTTGACCGAACGGAGTCTTTAGCCAAATGATGCCTTTGGCCGATCGCTCATGGATGTCGAGTGATATCTTGACCGAACGTAGTCTTTAGCCGAACGGTGCCTTTGGCCGAACACTCCTGGATGCCAAGTGATATCTTGACCGAACGAAGTTTTTAGCCGAACGATACCTTTGGCCGAACGCTCCTGGATTCCGAGTAATATCTTGACCGAACGAAGCCTTTAGCCGAGTACTAAGTTGCCTGGTCAAGTTTCCAGGAAACACATATGCAATCAAAACAGTAATAAAAATTGTTTGCAAGAAAAGAAACCATCAAACCATTAATATCTATCCAATTAATTCAATTAGTCCATAACAACGTGAATTTACATTATCCAATGCCAATTTTTAGTTTATACCCTTCATTTCTTATTAACATTTATTTCATTAACATTTTAATTGATTCATTTCAATTTATTTGCATTCAACCAACCTTTATTCAATTAGATTCACATTCAATTGATTTTTCATTTAATTTATTTATTTCCAATTGATTTGCATGCACTTATCAACATTAATGAATTTACTCCTATTAATTTATACTCGTTTATAGTTACATTCATTTTTTTTCACTTCCACTATTTCATTTCAATAATTCATATAACTAATTACACTTAAGTAATTTAATTCCATACCATATTTCATATATTTTGACTTGATTCACATTTACTTATCAATTGTTTAATTCGTTAATCACATCTTGGATTTATATTCAATCCATTCGCTTTTAATTGATTTACATTAACTAATTTAGTTTCAATCCATTTTTACTCAATCAACCAATATTCATTGCATTCGCATTTGATTGATTACAATTAGATGTATTTACATTCAATCGATTTGTTTCAATTATTTACATTTGTTTAATTTATTAACACTCGTTACAAATTCAATATATTCAATTTTTATTCCATTGAATTTGTGAAATTTCAAATTCTTTCACTTTTTTTAACCTATTCCATATAAATTCATTGATGAATCATTTATAAAATTATTCCACTTAACCATGCTTAAGTTAAATTTGTAAGGACCCGATTCTTCGACTTCCGAAAATCGACATCAATACGTCCACTGTATCAACTGCCGAGCAATCGAATGCCGGAAAACCGAACACTTAGGTTTTAAGTAGAAGAAAGAGGTAGAAGAAGAGAGAAAAAGATAGAACGGAACAGAAACAACAGAACAATATCAGAATCTCACAATCGCAGCGGAACAACATATAATAGATAAATGAATAATCTTTAAAACAAAGAACTATATCAGTTATTACATTACCTCACATCACATTACATCATATCATCAGAGTTTACAACAACAAACAGCGGAAAAGAAATACTATATACTATAGATAATATGCTACACCATCCAGCTCGCCTCCAGATTTCTGTAGCAACTCCTGAATCCAGAATGACCTGATAACCTTAACTCTAGACTGCCCGTGTGGAAATTTGTGGGCACCCAGAGTTTAGGAAGGAAACAATAAACTCCAGGTCAGTCATGAGACTGGTGTGAGAACTTAAAAAAGTTATTTATCTTTAAAATAAAGAACAGGAAAATTTTAAAATAGATTCGCAATGCTTTTTAGAAAATGAGACTACCATAAGGCATCCCGCACACACACACAATGCAAACGCAGAATTGAAGGAGATTTCTCCTTATGATAGTCAAAGATGCTTGATACGCATTAAAAAGAAACAATTGATATTATTACTAGTGCATAGTGTATAAAACGATTTCGAAAGTAGAATATAAATCTTAGCCAGCATAGGCATTCCGCACTTATGCCTACTATAGCTACCATCCAAACAGTGGAGCGCCACCATAAGTGAATGATAGGTTCTACAACTAAAACCGTACAAGATCGTATTGTTTCTTTGCATTTTCCAACAAATGGTCAGGCCAAGGAACTTCCCATTGCCACATGGAAACGCCTCTGGAAAGACGCCCCGAGAACTAACGTTACGGTTAGAACTCTACAAACACAAGGCTGGGTTACCCCTAACTGGGTAACTACTGACACGAATATGTCATTCCCCGATCGTAACCGATCTATCCGAGGATCCTCGATTTCACCAACAACCACAAAGTAATAAATTTGCAGCAACAACGTAGGTTAAACATCTGGGCTCCATACCATGATATCACCTCTATCCAGAAGGAATGACATACACTAAAGGGGCGCTACCCCCTAATAACCTTGCCGCATCCTTCCTGTTTTGACCATTTTCGGGGTTTGAGGCTCGACGAAGTCTCGTTCACAAAGCTACGCTTTATACAAAAGCTGTGCTTTAATTCACAAATGCTCAACAGCACTTCGTAGGCCACATTACCAATTTGGGAATGTATCACTAGTAACCATCAACTACACAACCTCTGAGCTCGTACGTCTCAGAGAAGGGTGCTAAGCTAAGAGAATAAATTCTCCGCCACCAACAGAAATATATTTGACAGAAACCAGCTTTACATCTCAGATTGTAACGTCAGACACACATCCATACAAGTCCCTTCCGGGATCGAACGGAACCGAAGGCACTTCCAAAGAAGCCCTTGAAATCCGGATATTCACTAATCACGTCCGGACAACCCGTCACTAAGGGTGATAAAACCTCTATATCGGAGATCAGCCGATGAAGAGTAACTCGATGGTAATCCATCCGTTTTCACAAATATCCGGTCTTCAACACCGGTCTTCAAATGCAATTCATAACGACGTATCACATATTCGGAATGGGTTATACGACCCCAAGGTCCTTTCCCGGCTAACCCGAATAGTGAGCGCTTATTTTTAAAAATAAGTGTGGCATTCAAATTCAAGCAAATTCACAACAAATACCTATTTAAAGGTAAATATTGATAGTCGGTTATTTAACTATCAATAGAGATGCGCACATCATCAGATTCCAAATAATTTTCAAATTATTTATTTTCCCAAAAATATCTTTACTATATATAAACTTCCACACTTCAAAAATAAATCAATATTTATTTTTAAACCAATTTTCCCTTTCTTTTATAAATTCCATAGTGAATTTACATTTCCAAAATATTTATGAATATACGATTTTTCAAATCGATTTCTAATATTCATTTTCAACTTATCTTTAAAAGATAAATTCTCAAAACGTTTCATTTCATATTGGAAAAACATTTCCATACTTATTTAATAATAAGTATTTCACAAAACTATATATTTTCAACATTTGAAAATATTTGATATACTTAAATCAAAATTAACTATATATTTCATTATTTAAGGAAAACATTCTCTTAAACACATCTATTTGGGTCAAAACGAATGTTACGTAAAACATTGTTACGACAACCCAAAATCACTAGTATAGGGATTCAAAATTTAGATAGATATATAAATCCCAATACTATATAAAACATTTCCTTTCGGAAATCATTTACTATAACAACAGTGTTATAGTCCACCATTTCCTTCTTTCTCGAAAACGTCTATTTCAACAATGAATGTTGAAATCTATGGTTTCGATATTTAATGCATTTTAAAACATCTTTAAAACCACTAACTTCATTTCATGATATTACTTTCCCGAAAACATATCCGTTTATTCAATAATATATTCACTGTCCAAAATCGTGAATATACTTTATTTACCCAATTCAATGTTTCTCCACATTTATTAAAAGATTATCCACTGTCCAAAATCGTGGATAAAATTCCCAACCAAGTTTTATTATCACAACATTTAACTTAAAGGATAATTCGCTGTACAAAATCACGAATATATCTCTTTTAATAACTTCTATGTTTAAATTTATCAAATTCAATTGATTTCGAATTTATAAACAATCCTTATAAATTCCATTTCCATTTATACAACTTCGATTTATAAATCTCCTTTATTTATCCAATTCAATTTATATAACTCAATTTATATACCAAAATCTAATTTATAAGTTAATTGATTATAAATCTTTTATTTCACAAAAATCTATTTATTTTATAACTTCACAATTTATAAATCCAAAATTTCATTTCTTATGAAATCCCTTTATACTTCATTTTGACACTTATAAAAACTCTCGTTTTATAATTCCAATATTTTAATTTGTAAATATCAATTTTATAAATCTTTTATATAAATCGTTTCAAAAATCCCAATTTAAACTATTTATAAATTTATCAACTGCTTATTTCAAAAATCAAAATTTTTTTCTTGTATTTCATAAAAATTACAAATTTTATAACATTAAATTTTATAACGTTAATTTAGTTAAAATGAACTAATTCAAAAATTTAATAAAACATATACTTTCAAAAATCACTTTAAAATCCTTTTATATTAGAAATTTTTACTTTAACATTTTTAAAACTTTAAAATAGGCCCAGTGATGCAACACACCAAACAAATCAATCACAGCATTCAAACATCATATATCATCATATGATAAACAACAAATATCACAATATCTGTAAATAAATAAATACGATTGAGGAATCCAGTTGGATCCTTCCAACCTGTTTCCCTGCATTCACAGACATTAGCACAATACCAATCCCGTTTCAAGATGGGATATCGCGGTATATGGGATTTATAATATACTATCCGCTTAATAGGCGGCGCAATAGGGTCTGATCCGCTATATAATGCGGGAAATCATCAACTGCAATATATACATATGCCAATATATATATATATATATATGTATGTATGTATATATATTGCTATATATACTACTATATATACTATCATAATCAAGAAAACAATCAATCAATAACTGCAAAATCAACTTTGTATTTTTGAGTGAGAAGATCTCACCTTAGCTTTTATTTTGCAATCCGTTTCCATTCCAGACTTGTTTTCTCGATTTATAGACCTTGTATAAATATTATACAAATTAATTAATATTTGAATACTTTAAATTAACCCGTTATTTTATTTTAAAATAACACTTTTAATTTTAAACAAGCTTCTATTTGATAATTTAAATTAACCAATGATTTTCTTTTCGAAATAAAAATTTATAATTCGAACTGATTCTCAAACTAACTTTTTTTTGTAATAACTAAATCATCACTGTGATATACATATATATAAATTTCAGTTTTAATTGAAAAGCAAAACAAAATCAAATACCTCACTGTAATTACCCTCTATTTATATATATTTATTAAACTAAAACAGAATTAATTTATGGCTTACTGTAAACTCATACATAATTCATGTGTATATTACTAGAACTGTTGTATTTCACTGGAGAAAATTATATTCGAATTAAACTAAAAACAATTAAAATAAAACTACCCTCTGTCGACACCCCAACCCTAGCAGTCATCACTATACACTACCGGGGCCATCATCGGCGAACCCAATCTCACCAGCAATGCGCCCATCCCCACTCGAACGCGCCGCTCGATCCATCTTCGACTACGCATGCCATCACCCAATCGCGACTTCCTAGCTCGAATTCGATATCGGCCTCGGCCCACGAACGCGCCCCCTACCTTGCCAGCGCCGCGCTATCCCCTGCCGCCTTTGACGACGCGGCCCCGAATGCTCGCTCGCGACTCCAGTAGCCGCCCAGATCTCGCGATGCCCTCCTTCTTAGAGATGATTCGAACGAAGAAAAGGGGATGTCGAACGAGGCTCGGCTATTTTAAACGAGGAAGGGGAAGCTTTATTTTATTTTTTCTCTATCGGCCATTATTAGAATTAAGTGAGGAAGAACGAGATGTCACCATTTTCTTTTGAACTTGATTTTTATCTGGGAGGGAGATAGAAAACATCGGCCACCATTTTCTAACTATTTGCTCGGCATATTTCTTTCTTGTTTGTTTTGAACGATAAGGAAGAGGGATATTTAAAATTGAGAGGAGGTATGCTTTCACGATCTCTGGCGTGATACTAGGCGTGATTTTAGGAGAGATATACGGAAGGAAAATGGCTGATGTTGACCCAATTTAAAATTAATATTTAAATCAAATTCGTTATAAAATTTCAACGCGTTTATATATCGTGTGCTCACAAAACAACTCCGAAAAATACGAAATTTGAAATCCGATAATAATTCGATATTACGGACCCAACGGAACTGGTTTCGTCAAATTCTAAGACTGTGCCTCGGAAAGCTATTTTTTAATTCAATTTAAACGATAAAATTCCAAAACTGAACAAATCACTTTCAAATTCAATTCTGAAGCTTTTATTATCTTCAGTATTATAAATATGAATTTTACAAGCCTTTAAATTATTTTTAATTAGTTTTAAAATTGAAGATTCAAATCTTTATTCAACTTTCAATAAATTAATTTTATAATTTAATCGCCAAATTCATTCTGATAATTTGAAATTCAAGTCAAACGATCATTCAAATATTTAAAATTAATTAAATATTTTCAATTTAAATTGTTCAAAATTCTGGGTCGTTACAATCTTCTCCCCTTAAAAGAATTTCGTCTCGAAATTACAAGTTAGGAAAAAATGGTCCTTAGCTCGTCTACTATTTTTCACAATCTAAATAGTTTTATCAACTTACTAACCAAAATCTTTTTACTAAAGATCCATTATCATTTCAGCTAGCTTTCCAACTTCAATTATAAGTTTCAAACAACATTGTTTACTTCACAATTTAAATTTAAATTCAAATTTCAAACTTTCAAATTTTCTCAAAAAATTTCTAACACCCTAAATTTTCGAAAAATTTCGCCAGCGTCTCCTTTGCGCGACTCGATCGGTACGACTACAAAATGGCACCACGGCCCCTCAGAATAAAAAAGAAAAGAGAAAGCCAAATGGCTGGAGAAGAAAATCACCAAATTTCATACTGAAATTCAAATACGTACCTTTTTGTCGAGCAATTCAATTTTATCTTTGAAATCAAAATCCCAATTCCATTTCTTTTAATACACCTGTATATCCTGCTAGCCATAATATCCAATTCCAACATTCAAACCATTTTGCCAATTCCATTACACAATATTAAATATATGCTTCTTATACATTTTTACTTCACTATTGAAGTTACATATTTATTCTCATTCAATTTTTGCATTTTCAATTTCATCTGAATTCAATTAATAATTTCAATTCTATTTGGATTCGATTTACCTTCTGAATATTGAATTTTATCACTATCTTTTATTCATAACTGCACAATTTTAAATTAGTTCCCATTGCTAATTCATTACCAATTCCAATTCATTTTATTCAAATTGTTTTCAACATTTAGTTTCAATTCCAGTTTCAATTCCCAACTTTTATTTTCAATTCACTATTTTGGTTTATAACCACTTATATTAAACTGGATTTCAATATTCCATACGAATTCAATTCATTTATTTCCATTAGTTTTGCTTACTAATTTTAGTTTAATACTTCACTTTATTTATCACAAATCAAATCCAATTTCAATTCTATTCTATTTGCTTACAAAATCGAAATGAATCTCAACATTCAATTCACTTTCATTTAATTGCAATTGTAAATTTACTCATTCATTCACAATTTATTTCCATAATTCAACACTCAATTCCAATTCATTTTAATTACTCCAAATTTATTTTCAACTTATTAATATTCCATAAATATTTTAAATAGGATTCCAGAGTCTTTTCAACTTTTTTCAAAACCATTATTGAAAACAATTCAAATTATCCTTTGAATTTCAAAACCAAACCCCAAATTTTCCAAACATCTTCCTTTTAAAACAATTTGGTAGCAATTCCTCTTTTGGAAACCCGAAAATGAACACCAGTTATGCCGCGGTCATTATCAGAATTATTTTCCAGCGACCGAAAAGAGTTTAGAGCTTTTCATTCCTTCAAAAATTCTTTTCAAAACCTTTTAAATTCATTTTCCAAATCAAAAAGGAATTTAATTTCTAAAATTTCCAAATTCTTTCAAAAAAAATTTCCAAAAACTTCTCCGGAATTCTATTTCCAATTATAAATCACATTTATAATTTTCATTCTTAAACTTCATTTGTATATGGATTTTATTTTCTTATCTTTGAAGTTATGATTTCAATTTCGTATTCAATTTCAATGGTAATAATTTTTAACATTATTAATACTTCCTAACAACCATGCATCCATATACTAATAATTTACAGAAAATTATTTCTTTTATATACAGAAATATCTTTGGGTAAAATTATTTCATTTACCCTATTTTAAAAACAATACTGTGTCAGTTCATCTTGTTTAAGAGTTTAGAAACTCCTATCAACACAGTTAGCTAGACTGCACCGACCAGAATTTATAAACAATCAACCGATAAGTCAACACAATACAAAACAATTTCACTAACAAATACGCACTCATATCTATTATTACACTCAAACTCATTCTAGAGTACTACTGACTCTATCTCTAATGAGTAACACCCAACAGAGCCATCGTTGTCGCTTAACCATAAGCTCTGATACCACTTTGTAAGGACCCGATTCTTCGACTTTCGAAAATCGACATCAATACGTCCACTGTATCAACTGCCGAGCAAACGAATGCCGGAAAACCGAACACTTAGGGTTTAAGAAGAAGAAAGAGGTAGAAGAAGAGAGAAAAAGATAGAACAGAACAGAAATAACAGAACAATATCAGAATCTCACAATCGCAGCGGAACAACATATAATAGATAAATGAATAATCTTTAAAACAAAGAACTATATCAGTTATTACATTACCTCACATCACATTACATCATATCATCAGAGTTTACAACAACAAACAGCGGAAAAGAAATACTATATACTATAGATAATATGCTACACCATCCAGCTCGCCTCCAGATTTCTGTAGCAACTCCTGAATCCAGAATGACCTGATAACCTTAACTCTAGACTGCCCGTGTGGAAATTGGTGGGCACCCAGAGTTTAGGAAGGAAACAATAAACTCCAGGTCAGTCATAGGACAGGTGTGAGAACTTAAAATAGTTATTTATCTTTAAAATAAAGAACAGGAAAATTTTAAAATAGATTCGCAATGCTTTTTAGAAAATGAGATTACCATAAGGCCTCCCGCACACACACACAATACAAACGCAGAATCGGAGGAGATTTCTCCTTATGATAGTCAAAGATGCTTGATACGCATTAAAAAGAAACATTTGATATTATTACTAGTGCATAGTGTATAAAACGATTTCGAAAGTAGAATATAAATCTTAGCCAGCATAGGCATTCCGCACTTATGCCTACTATAGCTACCATCCAAACAGTGGGGCGCCACCATAAGTGAATGATAGGTTCTACAACTAAAACCGTACAAGATCGTATTGTTTCTTTGGATTTTCCAACAAATGGTCAGGCCATGGAACTTCCCATTGCCATATGGAAACGACTCTGGAAAGACGCCCCGAGAACTAACATTACGGTTAGAACTCTGCCAACACAAGGCCGGGTTACCCCTAACTGGGTAACTACTGACACGAATATGTCATTCCCCGATCGTAACCGATCTATCCGAGGATCCTCGATTTCACCAACAACCACAAACTAATAAATTTGCAGCAACAACGTAGGTTAAATATCTGGGCTCCATACCATGATACCACCTCTATCCAGAAGGAATGACATACACTAAAGGGGCGCTACCCCCTAATAACCTTGCCGCATCCTTCCTGTTTTGACCATTTCCGGGGTGTGAGTCTCGACGAAGTCTCGTTCACAAAGCTACGCTTTATACAAAAGTTGTGCTTTAATTCACAAATGCTCAACAGCACTTTGTATGCCACATTACCAATTTGGGAATGTATCACTAGTAACAATTAACTACATAACCTCTGAGCTCGTACGTCTCAGAGAAGGGTGTTAAGCTAAGAGAATAAATTCTCCGCAACCAACAGAAATATATTTGATAGAAACCAGCTTTACATCTGAGATTGTAACGTCAGACACACATCCATACAAGTCCGTTCCGGGATCGAACGGAACCAAAGGCACTTCCAAAGAAGCCCTTGAAATCCGGATATTCACTAATCACGTCCGGACAACCCGTCACTAAGGGTGATAAAACCTCTATATCGGAGATCAGCTGATGCAGAGAAACTCGACGGTAATCCATCCGTTTTCACAAATATCTGGTCTTCAACACCGATCTTCAAATGCAATTCATAACGACGTATCACATATTCGGAATGGGTTATACGACCCCAAGGTCCTTTCCCGGCTAACCCGAATAGTGAGCGCTTATTTTTAAAAATAAGTATGGCATTCAAATTCAAGCAAATTCACAACAAATACCTATTTAAAGGTAAATATTGATAGTCGGTTATTTAACTATCAATAGAGATGCGCACATCATCAGATTCCAAATAATTTTTCAAATTATTTATTTTCCCAAAAATATCTTTACTAGATATAAACTTCCACACTTCAAAACTAAATCGATATTTATTTTTAAACCAATTTTCCCATTCTTTTATAAATTCCATAGTGAATTTACATTTCCAAAATATCTATAAATACGATTTTTCAAATCGATTTCTAATATTCATTTTCAACTTATCTTTAAAAGATAAATTCTCAAAACGTTTCATTTCATATTGGAAAAACATTTCCATACTTATTTAATAATAAGTATTTCACAAAACTATATATTTTCAACATTTGAAAATATTCGATATACTTAAATCAAAATTAAGTATATATTTCATTATTTAAGGAAAACATTCTCTTAAACACATCTATTTGGGTCAAAACGAATGTTACGTAAAACATTGTTACGACAACCCAAAATCACTAGTATAGGGATTCAAAATTTAGATAGATATATAAATCCCAATACTATATAATACATTTCCTTTCGGAAATCATTTACTATAACAACAGTGTTATAGTCCACCACTTCCTTCTTTCTCGAAAACGTCTATTTCAACAATGAATGTTGAAATCTATGGTTTCGATATTTAATGCATTTTAAAACATCTTTAAAACCATTAACTTCATTTCATAATATTACTTTCCCGAAAACATATCCGTTTATTCAATAATATATTCACTATCCAAAATCGTGAATATACTTTATTTACCCAATTCAATGTTTCTCCACATTTATTAAAAGATTATCCACTGTCCAAAATCGTGGATAAAATTCCCAACCAACTTTTATTATCACAACATTTAACTTAAAAGATAATTCGCTGTCCAAAATCACGAATATATCTTTTTTAGTAACTTCTATGTTTAAATTTATCAAATTCAATTGATTTCGAATTTATAAACAATCCTTATAAATTCCATTTCCATTTATACAACTTCGATTTATAAATCTCCTTTATTTATCCAATTCAATTTATATAACTCAATTTGTATACCAAAATCTAATTTATAAGTTAATTGCTTATGAATCTTTTATTTTACAAAAATCTATTTATTTTATAACTTCACAATTTATAAATCCAAAATTTCATTTCTTATGAAATCCCTTTATACTTCATTTTAACACTTATAAAAACTCTCGTTTTATAATTCCAATATTTTAATTTGTAAATATCAATTTTATAAATCTTTTATATAAATCGTTTCAAAAATCCCAATTTAAACTATTTATAAATTTATCGACAGCTTATTTCAAAAATCAAATTTTTTTCTTGTATTTCATAAAAATTAAAAATTTTATAACATTAAATTTTATAACGTTAATTTATTTAAAATTAACCAATTCAAAAATTTAATAAAACATATACTTTCAAAAATCACTTTAAAATCCTTTTATATTAGAAATTTTTACTTTAATATTTTTAAAACTTTAAAATAGGCCCAGTGATGTAACACACCAAACAAATCAATCACAGCATTCAAACATCATATATCATCATATGATAAACAACAAATATCATGATATCTGTAAATAAATAAATACGGTTGAGGAATCCAGTTGGATCCCTCCAACCTGTTTCTCTGCATCCACAGACATTAGCACAATACCAATCCCGTTTCAAGACGGGATATCGCGGTATATGGGATTTATAATATACTATCCGCTTAATAGGCGGCGCAATAGGGTCTCATCCGCTATATAATGCGGGAAATCATCAACTGCAATATATACATATGCCAATATATATATATATATATATATATATATATATATATTGCTATATATGCTGCTATATTTACTATCATAATCAAGCAAACAATCAATCAATCAATAACTGCAAAATCAACTTTATATTTTTGTGTGAGAAGATCTCACCTTAGCTTTTATTTTGCAATCCGTTTCCATTCCAAACTTGTTTTCTCGATTTATAGACCTTGTATAAATATTATACAAATTAATTAATATTTGAATACTTTAAATCAACCCGTTATTTTATTTTAAAATAACACTTTTAATTTTAAACAAGCTTCTATTTGATAATTTAAACTAACCAATGATTTTCTTTTCAAAATAAAAATTTATAATTCGAACTGATTCTCAAACTAACTTTTTTTTTAATAACCAAATCATCACTATGATATACATATATATAAATTTCAGTTTTAAATGAAAAGCAAAACAAAATCAAATACCTCACTGTAATTACCCTCTATTTATATATATATTTGTTAAACTAAAAAAGAATTAATTTATGGCTTACTGTAAACTTATACATAATTCATGTGTATATTACTAGAACTGTTGTACTTCACTGGAGAAAATTATATTCGAATTAAACTAAAAACAATTAAAATAAAATTACCCTCTGTCGACACCCCAACCCTAGCAGTCATCACTATACACTAGCGGGGCCATCATCGGCGAACCCAATCTCACCAGCAACGCGACCATCACCACTCGAACGCGCCGATTGTTCCATCTTCGACTACGCATGCCATCACCCAATCGCGACTTCCTAGCTCGAATTCGATATCGGCCTCGGCCCACGAACGCGCCCCTACCTTGCCAGCGCCGCGCTACCCCCTACCGCCTTTGACGACGCGGCCCCGAATGCTCGCTCGCGACTCCAGTAGCCACCCAGATCTCGCGATGCCCACCTTCTTAGAGATGATTTGAACGAAGAAAAGGGGATGTCGAACGAGGCTCGGCCATTTTAAACAAGGGAGGGGAAGCTTTATTTTATTTTTTCTCTATCGGCCATTATTCGAATTGAGTGAGGGAGAACGAGATGTCGCCATTTTCTTTTGAACTTGATTTTTATCTGGGAGGGAGATAGAAAACATCGGCCACCATTTTCTAACTATTTGCTCGGCATATTTCTTTCTTGTTTGTTTTGAACGATAAGGGAGAGGGATATTTAAAATCAAGAGGAGGTATGCTTTCACGATCTCTAGCGTGATACTAGGCGTGATTTTAGGAGAGATATACGGAAGGAAAATGGCTGATGTTGACCCAATTTAAAATTAATATTTAAATCGAATTCGTTTTAAAATTTCAACGCGTTTATATATCGTGTGCTCACATAACAACTCCAAAAAATACGAAATTTGAAATCCAATAATAATTCGATATTACGGACCCAATGGAACTGGTTTCGTCAAATTTCGAGACTGTGTCTCGGAAAGCTATTTATTAATTCAATTTAAACGATAAAATTCCAAAACTGAACAAATCACTTTCAAATTCAATTCTGAAGCTTTTATTATCTTCAGTATTATAAATATGAATTTTGCAAGCCTTTAAATTATTTTTAATTAGTTTTAAAATTGAAGATTCAAATCTTTATTCAACTTTCAATAGATTAATTTTATAATTTTAATCACCAAATTCATTCTGATAATTTGAAATTCAAGTCAAACCATCATTCAAATATTTAAAATTAATTAAATATTTTCAGTTTAAATTGTTCAAAATTCTGGGTCGTTACAAAATTTGTTTCCACTTAGTATATTCACTCTCCATTTTTTATACTAACATCATTTATAAATCATCTAAATTCATTACAGTTTATTATTATTACTTCATTTCTTAAGTTATTATTAATTCATCGATTAACTTATTTTATTCAAATTCATATTATTAATTTACTAAAGTAAAATTTATTTTATAACTCAATTCACATTAATAAATATATATTTTCTTCCACGATCAAATCCTTTAACCTCTTTTAAGTTAAATTCAATTTATAATTTATTCCAATAACTATTCCATATTATATTAGGTAAAATTCGATTTTTTTAAACTACTCCACTTGCAATTTAAATTTCTTTTTATCCCATTTTAAGTAAAATCCAATTACTCTTACTAAATTTTTACTTATATTCATTTATTTTTATTTGATTTCTTACATACTTAAATTACATTTGGTTTTTTTAACCCGTATTCATTTGATTAATTCATTTCATAGTTAAGTGGAATTAATTCACTTTAATGATTCCTCAAGTTTTATTAATATCCAATTCAATTTTTTTAATATTAAGTTAAGCTTCATTTCATTTTAATCCATTACTCATTTTATTTAATTTTATTCAAGTTAAATTTCTTATCATTCCCATTCATTAAGTTTAAATTCATTTTTTTAGCTTATTAATTCTCAAAACTTTTAGTTATACAATTTATTCATTCAAATTTCATTTTATTTAATTCATTTCAAATACATTTCATTAAATTTAAGCTTCTTGAATTAAATTTTAGTTTATTTACTTAATTTCTCTAACTCCATTTAATTAACATTTCTTAAGTTAATTTTATTTCATTTCTCGAATTCAAATTTCTTTTATCCGCTTAACGTAAAGTATTCACCAGTTCAAATTCTAATTTTACTTTCTTATTCAAACTTACAAGTTATAACTATTTCTTTCATATTCAAATTTATAGGCAACAAAGTCATTTCTTATCTACTATTTCCAATTATAAGTTCCAAACTATTTTCACATATTTATTATGTCATACTTATAATATTTTTCAAAATCAAAATTTGTTTTAATCCAAAATAAATTTCTTTTGGTGGAAATTCTCACTCATATACTCGAAAATGAATGCTGGTGATGCTGCAATCATCCCCAGAGTTATTTCCCAGTGACCAAGCGGGTTTAATGCTTTATTTCTTTGCAAAATATTTTCAAAATATTTTTCTATTCAAAACTCTTTCAAATAATATTAATATTAGTTTTAAAGTCTTCGAAAATAAATTTGAAAACAAAAGAGTTTAATTCCAAAATTCTCAATTTAAAAAAATCATTTCTATGTGTAAGCTATATTATAAATATACTTATAGAAATTCCCTTACTTTATTTACCAAAATATTTAAATAATTTACAACTTGGCCGTCTTAAGCACTTCCTATTTTAATTGATTTCGGTCCAATTTAATTAACAATTGCTTCATAATAAAATCATCAACTATTCGTTTTATTTCTAAATTCAAGCAATAATCGACGATAACAACAATCTTCATTAAAAATTTATAATTTAACATATATAATATAATTTAGGAAATTTATTTCATTTACCTAATTTTAAAATAATATTATGTCCACTTGCCTCATTTAAGTGTTTAGAAACTCCTGTCGATGATATGGCGTTGAATTCATAAACAACTCAATGAATAAGTAAACACAATATAAAACAATTTAAAACACTAATAAGTATGCACTCTCATATATATAAACTCAAACAGACTCATTCCAAGGTATTACTACCCTATCTCTAACGAGGCAAACCCATAAAGCCAAGGTTATCGCTAAACCAGGCTTTGATACCAACTATGATGGCCCACATTTCGAAAGGTTTAAATCGACAATAATCCACACATGTCCGACTTAAACATTCCGGAACGTAGATAATCAATGGGGTTAAATAAAAAAATACGAAGATAAGAAGATAAAAACACAGAATCTCACAGCAGAAATGATAAAATGTAATAACCAAATAAACAATTCATGAAACTATTTACTATACATTTGATTATAATCTATACACGTTTATCAAAGAGATATATACACACACACATCAGAGATAGATAATCAATATAGTAGAATAGCATTATGTAGGAGATAATAATGATAGTAATATACCAAAACTCTATCGTCGTCCTCTAGAGAATAGTCTTCAATACGCTGGAAAAAAACTCAGGACTGACCCGAATGTAATGAAAGACAAAATACTCGAGTCAGAACTAAAATACTCTTATATATGTCAAATCAATATCACTATAATGAATTCAATAACTTAAGAGATGTTATAGGATTTTCCATCTCTTAAGGATCCGTTAAACTATTTATGTATAGTAATACGCTACAATATATAATGTCTATCAGTAAAATAAATGTCAAAATAGCATTAGGGCTTTACATTGATCCACCTTAACACATTTATACTATTCTAAACCAAAGTCGTAATGGGATGGTGTAGGGATAAATATGATAAAGCACGTGAGGCAATGCATAAGGTAGGATTCTACCAGTGTACCCTTTCTGGCTGGTCGTAAGCCATCCATGGTCGACCGCGATAATCAATCCAAATGAAAAAAAGTCCACCCATCGAAATCGAAATCACAATAGTAATACGAGGGATCAAAGTCGCTAGAGGTAGCTAACCTCAATGGCCAGACGTAGGCTTATATTTTAGTCATTTTAATTATGACACGAGTGTCAAGGCTATCCATCGTCGTTCTCTTACTCCGTTCCAGTAAACGTCGCTAATTCAACCACTACATTCTGGATATCATCCACCACGTACACAGTTGTTAAAGTGGTTCAAATATTGACAGAGAGTATGCCAATAAGAGGCCCCGGTCTCTTTAACAACCAATCATCATTTTATACACCAAGTGGTACTTTCTATATTTCGAAAATAATTTGTACGTGATAACAACATATCATATTCGCTTCAAAATTCAAATCCATTTCGAAATCATCATATTCACTTCAAAGGAACATAATTTACTTCAAAATTTCAATTCAATTCGATATATCGATTTCGCTTCAAAATTTGATTCAAATTTCAATTTAGGCTATAACTTCATTTAACCCAGTTCGCATTTAAATCCAAGATTTAAATATAAATATTTCACCTTTTGACCAGTTTGAATTTTATAAAATAATTTAAATAGTTTTAAAATAGTTAAAATAGTTTAATAGAAAATAGTTTGAGTAATCAAAATAGTATATATAGTAAAATAGTTTGGAAAATCAAAATAATTTGAATATTTAAAAATATAGGTTTTAAACCGTTTACATTAAAATAATTCATTTAAAAATAGTATCATAATCAAACCGGTTCAATTCCAAATTTTCCAATTCAAATCAGTTCTAATTTCATTTCGATTCAATCAATTCAATTTCGAATTCAAGTCGAATTTTATTTCGATTTCAAATTAATTTCAATGCCAACACTAAATTAATTTCAACTCCAATTCTAAATTAATTTAAATTTCCAATTCCCAATTAATTTAAATCCCAATCTCAAATTAATTTCAACTCCGATTCTATATTTAAACCTTTTTTGTTTATATTAATTACGAGTTTTATTTTCAGAAAATCGATTCAAAACACTTTAATCAATTTTTCCATAAATATTCGATTTAAAATCCAAATATTTAAATATAATTGAATTCTGAGCTTAATTTGAAATATCATTCTAAATCACATTGTCTTAGAAATATTCAAAGTTTGAATAAAATTTCGATCTTTTAAGACAAATCAATTTCTGAAATTCACATCTTATTTCAATTTTAACTTAAAAATCTCAAATTTGATTATTAAAACAATTTCGTTTTCCAAATTTAAATCTCATATTTCGAGCTCCAGTTCTAAAATAATTTGATTTCCATAAATTCGATTCTTATTCCTTTAAATTAAATCATTTAAATAATTTCAAAACAAATTTTTTAAAATCATTTAATTTAACCAATCCGGTATCTGTATATAATTCTCTATAATATGGCCAAGTGAGTCAATTATTTCAACTTAATTCCAAGGATGGACATATATCATTTTTCAATCCAAAATAAATGTCATAGGTATATATCATTTCAATCTATTTCTTAATTTATTCGAAATAACTCAATTAATAGTTTTATGTACCATAAATAATATGCAGGATTAACATGATTTATCAAAATAAGTAAACATCCAAAATATTAAATAATAGCATCCATCACAACTAATCATCCAAACAGTCAATAAAATTCACAACAATTTGACAATTATCAATATTTTGTATTATATGGGCAATTAAATTCTAATTCAATTTAACCGTCAATTCAAATTCTATCAATTAATTCTGATGTCAATTTAAATGCAGTTAAACTTATCAAACAACAATCAATAAATTTTAAATCACTTCACGATGTTATTTAATTAACATAAAAATTATTTCAGTCAATTATAAGCATATAAACACTCACCTTTGATTTATCGATGATTTAAAATCCAAATAAAGGCCCAAATTTAAACAGTCTAGACCAAACTAGTTCCATAATGTCCGGAATTTTGATACGATCGCAACGGGGAAAACCGTGCATCGATACGAGCTTGTATGTAAAAGTTATTCGAATTAGAACATTTGAATTTCGATATAAAATAATATATTATCAAATAATATAAAACATGTACGTACCCTTTCTTCCCTAATAGTCACATACAGAACTCATCACTCACGGCAAAACCTCAATGCATGCATGCCTACATCATCGACCAGATGATGATCAGTTACGACCATCTCAAGCGCCTCGGTCCACTCCACCTCCACCACGAATGCCTTTGAACCCGCCGCCTCCATTCATCACGAAAACCCGTAAGAACGCATGACACTCAACCCAGATTCTGGTGAATCCGTGGTACAATAGCATAGATCAACCATATAGATTTGAAGAGCTCGCCGAGATCTACAACTTTGTCTTTGGAATTTTTCGATTTCATTGAACGGATTGAGAGATATTAAGGAGGAAAGTTGGTGAATTTTCGGCCATTGAAAATTAAAAAATGTGGCCATGTTTTAACTAGGGTTTCTGAAAACAAATAATAATATTTTCTCGATACACATGCCATATTTATATAGTTAGGTCAAAAATCATCTGAACTCCAATCGAGGCGTGTGGTGTTTATAATGTTTTACCCTCATTCCGAACACAATGGAACTAGTTTCGAGGCCTAATTCGGTCGTATGTGGAAGATAGCTTTTCAGAGTCAATCTATTTTATCGAATTCCTTATATTGATTTATATGCATTTCAAGCTTGCATGGCCAAATGCAAGTTTGATCGCTACGAAATTTGAAATCTTATAATAATTCACTATTACAGATCCGATGAAACTGGTTTCGTCAAAATCCAGCCAGTCGCCAAAATGGCTATTATTACTCGTTAATTAAAATATAAAATTCCCAAATTTTATTTATTCACATTTAAATCCAATTTTAAATGTTAAACATCTTCATTCGTATTTAAATAAAATTTAAATCAATTTTCGATGCGATTTTCATTTTCATTAAATCCCAAATTCAATTATTCAAAAAAAATTCAATATTAAATTTAAACAATTTAATTATCGAATAAATCAATATTACTAGATACTTAAACTTTTATTTCTACCCATATTTATCTGATAATTACGTTAAATTTAATAACTTACAATAGTTAAAAGTACAGGTCGTTACATCCTTATGTAGAAAGTTTTCGACACTACTCACTCGAAATATTTCTGAACTCTAAACGAAGCATGCCACCTGGCGTTTCGAAGGGTTTACCCATATTCTAAACACAATGGAATACGTATTAGAGGCCATTCCATCACATACAGAAGATAGGTTTTCAAATCATATTATTTCAATTAAAATTACTTAAATAAATTTCTATATGTTTCGGCTTCGCACGATCAAACGGTAAGTCCAATCGATACGAAATTTGATAGCATACTATAATTCACTATGACGGATCCAATAAAACGATTTTCTCCAGAATTCGAAACAGTGTCAAAAATGACTATTTTTACACTTTAATTATGAAAGTGATTGTGCTATGGATCGTGTAATATGGATCTACGATAATACAGAGTGTAGTAATGGTAGTTGTACGGTAAATAGTGTGTAATATAAAAGCAGTTGACACTAGGAATTTTTATACTGGTTTGGAGCTCCGTCCTACGTCTAGTCCCAGACTCCTTTTGGAATTTCACTAAAACAATAGCCCTCACTTAACCCGAAGGAACAGGTCTATATAACCCTTGAGCAGCCGAACAAGGACCTGAGCAGCAGAACAAGATTTTGTCTCAGCAGCCGAAGAGGACTTCACACGCCTGAGCAGAAGAACAGGACTTCAACAAATACAAAAGATTTTTTCGACCTTGTGTGTTCTAATAACACGGATTTGTCACTTGTAGTACACCCTTCCTATAATCTTCTCCTCGAGTATAAATATATATATTTGAAGTTTATGAAGAATAGAAAGGTATAATATTGCTCTAATGCAGAATATTTGAAAGTATAGTTACAAGTAATTCAAGAGTGGTAGATTAGAAAGATAAGAAAATCCGACAGTTTGGAATCAAGTTAGAGTATGTATTTATAGATGTTAAAAAGCAGCAACTGTTGACGAAGAGTTCCGGTTGAAGTGTTGCGTCTAAATCCGTTCATAGAGGTTCGTAACTCTTCACAAATAGTCGGGTCTTTTTCGAAAATAGTTGTTGTAGAATTTCAGTCAACTGAACCTCTGGGTCAGTTGATTGAATATTCAAACATATTATTTTTTTATTTGGGCACCGGTGCATGTTGCACAGAAATTTACAGGTCAATCGACTAACCTACTAGGTCATCGACTGACCTGGTGATTTCTGTGCAATTTGCATAGTTTTCACAGGTTTTAAATATACATATATTATATTTGATTTTAAAGAAAACCTTTAATAATATGTATGTATATTTTCTATGCTTATATGTATAAACCATTAAGATTATTTATAAGCTAATATATACATTAAACGAGGAGAGATTTTAACAAAATTAACCTAAGACTCAAAAACAAGATAATATAATTGATGCACCGATTTTGATGTCTTGTCTCCATGTGGTATATATTCTCTTTTTGTCGTAGTAGTCTTCAAATCTGTATGTCGTAGTGATAGCTTTGTGTCATGAATCAAAACCAAGTCTCAACATTCTCCTCCTTTTTGATTGATGACGACCTTTAAATAGATATTGATTTTGACTGTATATATAATATAAATACTTACTCCCCCTGAATCTTTGACACTCTATATCCTTCATTCTTAATGTTAGCAATAATATTTCTCCCCCTTTTTCATCGATAAAAAGGAATAAAGAATATAAAAGTATGAAGCATTGATAGATATTATAAAGGAACCGCACATTCATATATTACAATATCATAAACAAGAGTCTTGAAATAATACGAAAAGAGTGGCTATTTAATACAAGCCATAGTGTTGTGAAATAAAGACTAATATTTTTATAATGTAAGAAAAGTAACACCTTACTCCATTATATTCTTATCCTTATCGCCATGTGATCTTTGACTACCACTATCGCCTTCATTTCCACCGTTGTCGCTACTACTTGCTTGATCATCGGTAGAGAAAGACCAAGTGAAGACGGGTTGTTTACCTGGATCACCTAGTGCAGCTGTTGAAGTTTCGGATAAACACGAGATAGCTTGTCATAACTTTATAAAAAATCCTTTAACTTTATCAAGCTTTTTATCAACTTTAGTGATATGGTATTGAAGTATTTGTTGGTTATGTCATATCATGGAAATTGATTCTTGTGGAGGAAGGCCTGGATTAGGAATCAAAATTTCATCTTGCTGACGGGTAGTTGATCTTTGGTGAGTTGGACGGTGGGATGCTTCGCCTTGTTGTTGTTGTGTAGATCTTGAGACAATTGGCGTTGAGTCCATTCTCCAAAATTAATGACAGGGTGAGGTCGAGCAACCGGTAGCTTTATTAATGCTAAAGTATGAGAGTTTAAGTATCTTACGGTAGAAACTAGTGAGTCTGGTTCTGGAATCTCACATTCTTTTAGCAATCGCATAATTACTCACCATAGTAGATGACATTCATTCAACCATTGTTGAAACTTAAAAATTTATCAAGAATTAACCGAAGCCAATTAACTTTGATATTGTCAAAAATGGCGTATAAGCTTCGAAGTTGCGGTCGCAAACAAGTTCATAACTTTCGGTTCGTGGAGTTACGGTTTTCGTTAATGCATGATGTATAATTCTAGCTTTTGGCCTTAAGATCATGGATTTGAGTTGGTGCATATCGTCTTTCAAAAATAAATGACTTATACGATCATGAACGACCATATCATAATCAACATTGCTCAATTCAATACCATCATTTTCAGATCTTAAAATGTGAGCCATTCGATCTAACGAGAAAAATATAGGTTTTCCACAAACTAAACTCCATACACAATCTTCTTGATTTTGAATGTTTTGGTGACCTAAATTTAGATTAGCATAGAAGAGATTGACAATAATTTGGTTTATTTTATGCTTATTGTCATCAATATTGAATAAAGACTCCAAATTGCTTCTATGAGCCAATTCTTGTATATGGTATGGAGGAAAATCGACAAATTTTACAAAGGAACCTTCAAAGCTACGAGACTCTTGCATTCTCCTCCATCTTATAACTGCGGTATCATCGTAGAGCCATTGTTGGATTTTCTCATTGGAAGGAGGTTGGAAGAATGAAGATGCTTGTCCTTTTCTCTTTGTAGCCATTTAATTTGATTGTTTGGAGGTAAATATTGAGTTTTTAAGGATCTAGGGTTTTAGAAAAGTTGAAAAATCCAAAATGAGTGTGAAGAGCAAAGGGAAAAGTGAAGGTTAAAAGGTGAAAAGTGAGTGGGTAGAAGCAGAAATTTTGCTCAGATCCACGAATCAGTCGACTAAATCAGTGGTTCAATCGACTGAACCTGAAATTCAAAATTTTCGAACTTCTGGTTCAGTCAACTGAATGCCTGATTCAGTTGACTGAATCTTACTTATGTAGATTTTGTCTTCTATGCAGATGACCGATCCTCTGTGACAGTCGACTGATACACTTGTTCAGTCGACTGACCTATGTGAATTTCCTCAATTACCTCTGTTTTGAGTAATATTTTATATAGTTATATTTATGAAGCTTTGTAGATTTTTTAAATTGAATATTAGAACATCATATATGTTGATAATAAGAAGAAGAATAAGAAATGATTTATTCCAAAACAAATTATAAATACTTTAGTCAAATTATTCGGAGAAAAACAAATAATAACAACTACTCTTATTTTGAAGGGCTAGAAGTTTTGTAGCCCTAAAGCTGTTTGCGACAAATATTTGATGCTTCATTTCGATCCCGTGAGTTTGGTGAGACTAGTGGTCGTGGTAGGGATGAAGTAGATGGTCGTCGAATGGGGGAAACGGTGTGTTCGTCTATTGAATGGGCTAAAGCACCGCAAAATTTCATAGCAGTGTGTTCTATAATTCCTAGAAATCTCGAGTTGATCTTTGCTCGTAATATATTTCATGCTGAAGCATTAACGACTCTTGTTGATAGTGAAGCAAATCACTTATTTTTTGTTTGGTGTTTGGAGAGACATCAAACATCATCTTCTTTCCTTTCTTTTTCTCCAGAGTATATCTGATATGATCATGATAGGTAGAAGGTGGTGTAGTATGATGAACGGGAGTTTTTGGTGATTCGATAGAGGCTAGAATTTCAATGGAGTCAGTTGATGAAGAAGTTGACATTTTGATAGTGATGACCCGCCTTTCATTCAATAGAAAGACGTATCGTAATTTAGAAAGAAATAGGTAGAAAAGAAATAGAAAGAAAGAACTAAAAAATCATCGGAATCTCACAGCGGAACGGAAAAATATATATTACATCACATAGATATTACATAGTAGTCACTAATATCATACATCAGTCATTCAGTTACAACATCATATTAGATAGTCGCAATGACCTGCCTATCCATTACAACCCAAAATGCAAATTAAGGTACTAACACAACGGAATAGGTATATATAGATATGCCAAGTCTCCTGCTCCAAGTCTTCTCCAAAACACGTCAAGCCAACCTGAATCGCTTGGCTACTCGTAAAAATTTGAGTACCCAAGAGTTTGAGAAAATAGAAAATAAACTCCGGGTCAGACATGGGTCTGGTGTGAGTAAACGGTTTAAGTTATTTAACTTGAAAAATCATTTGAATACAAAGGTATCTTGTAAGATTCTCCGCAAATAAACGTGGACAGGTTTTTCCCTTACGATAACCAAAACATTTGATACGAAATCTTGTTATATTACAATAGTGTCTAGGGTTTTCAGCATAAAATAGAAAATAGCTGGAATGCTTACATCTTGCGTTCCAACATAGTTGGGCACAGTCAAAACTATACAAGCACTTATTGGAGATTGAATTCTATACAATGGCAGGGCTACTGGGGTACCGTCCGTCACAGTACCTGGTCTAGATCAAAGTACCAAGGATCCACCCTGATCCCCTACAACACAAGACCGGAGCTACGCCTTACTAGATAGTCTGAATATGACAACCCCATGGTTGTGGCCAACAACCGCCCACACAGCCGGAAAAGGGACATCTAGATAGGGAAAATCTTATCCTACTTGGGTGCTACCCGCTTAGCCATGTTGCACCTCCCATGTTTTAGCCATTCTCGGTTGATGAGGCATGAGGCTACGATTACCTTTATAGCACACATATCTTGGAATGTTAATCGTCCTCCATTGACGATGGTCTGATAGCATTTATCCATATAAGTCTGTTACGGGTCCGAACGGAACCGAAGGCACTATCTCCGTTACACTCGTTTTTGAATCACCCTCAGATTAAAGACAAATAGCCCTTGCATTCTGAATCTTCGCTTGAGATTTCACGACCTATTTCTTAATTTGGATCGTTGCGGTTTTCGGATAACAATTTGATATCCAATCCCGGTCTCATCGAAATCCAAACGCCGTCTTTTAAGGCTAAATTGTTTAAGTAAAACAATTCAATTTAAATTTAGAAGTTCATATTGACACAGAAATTCGTCACAGATAACTGAAACATCTCACATTAATCAACAGTTAAATTCAGGCATTTCATATCACAGAACATCACAAATTATCGGACTAGAGATATTAAATAATCCAAAGCATTCAATTCAAATTAAACATTCATAGGCAAGATTAACTAGTCACAACATTTTAATTAAATTAAATCAAATTAAACACAAAATAATTAATTACTTATAACCCTTCTTAATTGTCATTGATTAATTGCATGCCATTTTATTTTCTTTTAATTAATTATTGGAATTAATTAATTATCATTTATAATTACTTAAGACCGTAATTAACTAAAGTATAAACCATTTATCTTAATCATTTACTTAATTACATTATTTCATTTTATTTTAATAAACTTAATAGTTAATTTAAATAATAGACATATAATAAAATATTCCAACTTAATTAGTTTAAGTAAAAAAAATTATTAAATCACCATATACTAATCTAACATTTAAGTAATCATTTTCATTTAAGAAATTTAGTTAGGAATTTTTTTTAAAAAAACTTGCTTTGTTTTACTTTAAAACCCTGTTAATACGCTAGTGAACAGACCCGAGCCAAGCCCTATACAAACCCTATTGCAAACCAGAGCCAAACCAATCCTTCCCCTCTCCTTATCATCTTCTTAAAAACTTGCGTACAAACCCAATACAAAGCCCCTTTCTTCCCCGAGCTTCTCTCTTCCCACAATAGCTACAGCAACAACCACTACACAATGATGCACGTGCACGTGCACACAGCATCGTCGTCACTTCGATCATCGCCACTACCACCAACAAGTCGTCTATGTCACCCTCGTTCGGCCTGACCACTTAGAATTCCTGAAACTAACCAAAAATCGAATTCGAGCAAATCAAACACCATTGGAACAAAATTGACCACCAAAAACCACCTCGCATCACCCAACTCCGATCACCAGAGACCCTGTCGCCACGTCTGGAGCTACGCCAGACCATCCCCTTCCTTTCCCCCTACTTCATTCAACCTGATGCGACGATGACGCCGCAATCACCTCGACAACACCGTCGACCTAAACCAAGCCTTAAACCCTACAACGTCGCCATTCAACCACCATGGCGAACTAAAAGACCTCCGACTATTTTTCCTAAATGCCTCGACCTTCGTGCTACCTCCAGCAACGAACTCGACCTTCCACCCTTCACCGATCGTCGGAAATCGAGCAAAATCTTGATTCCGTTCAACTCACAAATTCTAACCAAATTAAAAATTTAAAATCATGAAGTTATTATTAAAAATCATGGTTTTCAAAATCAAATCTGATGATATAAACAAAACCCGAGATTTAAATAATTAATTTTCTGACTTAATTTGATTTTTACTATATTTTCTTCTTTCCGGTAAGACTACTAGCTAACTACACTTATAAATATTTTTAAAAATAAGATTTAATTAATACAAACATATTTCTTTTAAAGATCATAACCTAAAAGAGATTGTGGGAAGAGAATTTGAATTTTTGAACCTATTTTTAGTTTGTAAAACAAGAACAGAGGCATGCTTACCTATACACAGACATGCAGATGCATATATACCAGGCAAACACATTCATACCTCCATGCAAATCATATTCAAGTTATACCACTACTAGATCTTACATGCACAAGTTAATGAAGGTGATTTAGCATTGTAAAAGTTAAGTTTACTCACCTAAAATAATTGAATAGAGAACAGAGCTTTGAACTGCAACTTGATCTTTGAAACTGGAAATGATTTGATCTACTTGGTTGAACTTGACTTGAATTGCTTGCTGTGCACAGTTGAAATTTTTAAGTTGATTTAGTTTTTCTCTTATTTTGGTTTGGTTTTTCTTTTTATTTTCTTTGGTTTTAGTTTTGTTTTGTAAGATGAAAAAAAGAAAGAGTTGAGGCATATATATATATATATATATATATATATATATATATATATATATATATATATATATATTACTGCCTCAAACCATATATCAGGTTTCTCATATTTTTTTTCTTTTTATTATAGTTTGAAAATGAAGAAAACAAATTTTAAAGAGAACTTGACACTTGTAAACTTGTGAATTTGCATGACATCCCTAAGCTTACAAATTTCTTTATGCATGTATTTTATATTTTCTTTTATTTATATTTATATATTTTTATTTTACATTTTCTTTTTATTTACCAAGTTTACTAAATATTATAAAACCCTTTTATTTATTTCTTAATTTATTTTAAACTTAAGTTATCAATCCTTTAATTAATAACTATATATATACTAAGTGTTAAAAAAATGTATAGTTTGAATCTAACTTATTTTTAAGATATTTATTTTGAATTTCAAACCATAGTTTCCTATTCATTGTTTATATCAGTAAATAGATAACATATTAGAAGATTATCCAATTAAATATTTTCAAAAAATCCCGGTTTGTCACATTCCTCCCCCTTTAAAAGAAATTTCGTCCTTGAAATTTTAAAGCAAAAGATAATGAAAAGTTTTTATATTCAACATCAAAGCATACACATCAGCCATAACAAAAGCAAACAATTCATTCAAACAAACAGTCCTAACTATCCTCACACGATTCGGGATAGTCCTTCCTAATACCATTTAGAGTTTCCCAGGTACAATCTCTGGGATCCTCGCTCAACTAGATCTTAACCAACTTCACCACTTTGTTCCTGAGCTCCTTCTCATCTCGATCCACAATCTAAACTGGATGTCTGACCACAGTTAAGTCCGTTTCGACCTCTAAATCTTCCTGGACTGCTGGTTCTACAATCAGTGATGGGTCGTACACGTACTTCCTCAGATGAGATACGTGAAATACGTTGTGAATCTTAGCCATCCAGTCCGGTAATTCAATATTGTAGGCCAAAGCACCTACTCTCTCAAGAACACGGAAAGGTCCAATATACCTCAGAGCTAGCTTTTCCTTCTTACCAACCTGATCGCTCCTTTAATCGGGAAAACTTTGACAAATACCAAATCCACAACTTTGAATTCCAAATTCCTTCGCTCTTATCTTCGTAGCTTTTCTGACGATCCTGGGCTTGCTTCATTCTTCTCTTGATCAGCTCAACCTTCACAGATGCCTCCCAAATCAAATCTGGACCAAGAATAAGACAATCTCTGGATTCTACCCAACAAGATGGTGATCTACAGGGTCTTCCGTACAAAGCTTCGTATGGTGCCATCTTAATACTTTCCTGATAACTATTATTGTACGAGAATTCTACCAAGTGTAGATGGTCCTACCAAGATCCACCGAAATCCAGAATACAAGCTCTTAACATATCTTTAAGAATGCGATTCAGCCTTTCTGTCTGACCGTCGTTTGGGGATGATAAGTTGTACTTAAACTTAACCTTATTCCAAGAGCTATTTGCAGAGCTTCCGAAAAAAATTTGGTAAAAATTGGGTCACGATCACTCAAGTGCTGATGGAAACTCCGTGTAGCCTGACAATCTCTTTCAAGAAAATCTCCGCTAAAGAAGGTGCAATTGTGGTTGCCTTAACTGGGATAAATTGGGCGCTCTTGGTCAGCCTGTCTACGATTACCCATACTCCTTCATTTCCTTTTCTAGTTCTTGGCAACCCATCGATGAAGTCCATCGATATCATTTTCCATTTCCATTTCGGAACTTCCAAAGGTTACAATAATCCTGCAGACTTCTACTGATCACCCTTCACTTGTTGAAAGTTCGCACATCTATTTACGAAGGTAGCAATATCCTTCTTCATGCCCGGCCACCAGAAAACTCTTTTCAAATCGTTATACATCTTCGAGATCCCTGGTTGGATACTTAACCTAGATTTGTGGCCTTCCAACAAAACTTCTTTCTTCAATCCATCTACATCTGGCACACACAATCGCCCATTAATTCTTAAGGCTCCTTGACCGTCTATCTTAAAATATGAAAACCGACCTTCCTTGGCTCCAAGAATTAATTCCTCTAAAGTTCGATCCTTCATTTGATTGCTTACAATCCTTTCCTGTAGAGACGGGATAACTTCCAAAATAGCCAAAATTGCTTTTCTACTCAAAGCGTCTGCCGCTACATTTTCTTTTCTTGGAGCATAGAGAATGTCCAGATCATATGATGCCAAAAATTCCACCCATCTCTGCTGCCTCTGGTTTAGGACTTTCTGGAAGAAAAGATATGTTAAGGGTTTATGATCGGTGAAAAGCTAGAACTTCTCGCCCAATGATAATGCCTCCATATCTTCAACGCAAAGAGGATAGCCAGCAATTCCAAATCATGCATAGCGTGGTTCTTCTCATGTGGTTTCAACTGCCTACTCGCGTACGCAATCACTCTTCCATTCTTCATCAAAACAGCACTAAGCCCTACTCCACAAGCATCGGTGTAGACTTTCACTACACCAAATACTGAGATTTGCAACTAACCATCCACGCATTTGGCAACGGTTATCAACCGTTGCCATTTAGCAACGGTTAATAACCGTCTTGGTTAAGTTAGCAATGGTTTTTTATCGTTGCTAATTGGGAACGGTTAGTAACCGTAGCTTCTTTGGAGACAAATGATGGCGGTGAATTTCATCCTTTCGCGCCATAATTTTTGGCGCGCTTCGTTCCAATTAGCCACGGTTTTCAACCGTGGCTAATTAGCAACGGTTTTTAACCGTCGTAAATATTTTAGGCAGGGCCGGCCCAAACCAACTGAGCCGGGCAACACCAAAAATCTGTTTTACTTCAAAGTTACAGCTCAATAGAAATCTTCATGTTGGCGATGCTCGAACCCAAAAAAACTAGGGTTTCAAAAATCAACGCTTTCTAAATAATCATCGCTGCATACTCGGCTATTCCATCAGCCATCGTCGGCTCATGCTTGCCTCCTACGCGATATTTTCTACTGCTGATTTGAAGTCCTGCTACAGTCTCTATACTGCCACTGCTAATTAAGTAAGCGAATTTCTTGTTTGGAGTTGTCTAATTTTCTAAAATTGAGTCGCCCTTTTACTGCTTTAGATTTCATTAACCTTGAAAACGCCTGAAGCTAATAACTTATTAGTATTTAGTTATAAACAACTAGTTTTCTGTAACTAATCGTTTAGGAATCGAAATTTGAAAGCTGAAGCTAAAAAACTAATAATTATTTAGGAACTGATACTTTCATTGATGTACTATTTTTCCTGCAGTGTGTGTATGTCTACCCGCAAACATTTAGGCAGAACCCAATATGATTTGCCTGTACACTTAACTAGATACACTAGTTTGTAAACTTGATACATTTCGTTAAAAATTAAATACACTGTTTTGTAAACTATTTGAGACTATAAGTATTGCAGCCCACTTAATGTGACAACTTTTGTATAAAAAGTTGGTACTTTGTTATGTTATAGTTTTATATGTGATTTTATGCTTATATATGAAAAAGAAAATAAAAAAAATTGACATGTTATATAGTAAGGGGCAAAAAAATTCACATTGGGCTTGGTCAACCAATTCTTTGGGCCGCCCTTGCTTTTAGGATTGATCAGGCGCAGTTTTGGTCAGGCGCAGTTTTGGGCAGTAAGCAGCTACACTATGTTGTGGTCTGGTGGGTTGAAGTTTGAGGTGATGCAACGGAATATTGTGATGTGTGAAGTGTTGCTGTAGAGGGGTTTTAATGTTGCTGTTGATGTGCATAGGGTAGTTTGTTACTGCAGCGGTTTGTAGTGGGGATGTAGTTGACTGATGTGCAGGGGTGTAGTTGATGGAGGGTGGTTTTGCAGCAATATAAAGAGGGAGGTTGTCACAGTGTATGGTTGTATGATGGTATGGATAGTGAAAGTGGCAGCAGTGGATGATGCTGTGAAGTGGAGATGTAGTTGAAGTGCACTGGTTTCCTGAAGTGAAATGTATGTGCAGTGGTGATTGTTTATTGAAGTGTGTGATTAGTTTTACAAATTGTAATGTACTGTACTGCACTGCATGCTAGTTAGACATAGCTGCTTATAGTGACTGCTAGGGTATAAGTTGATGCAATGAATTTTGTTTTACTAAATATGAGACCTTATTTAGTAAGTGGATAAAATTGTTGTTAATGGCACAAGCCAAGTATCAGGAGAGGGGTAATGCATAGACATTACTCTGGTGCTACAAAATGGCGCCGTTGTAATGGGAAATTTTTTGGAAACAGTTTGATGCTAATGTTAAATTTCAAGTGAAATCAGAAGAATATACATCTGTTTAGTCAATATCAGAGTTGAACTTGGTGGAAAGCCATAAGATATTGTTACCCATGATTTCTTACTAGCTCTTGTTATTTTCTTTCAGTATGTCTTTTAGTATAGACAAACAATGGATGAATCAATCTAATCGAAGAAATACAGAATATGTGGAAGGTGTGAGAAATTTCGTTAAATTTGTTGCTGAAAACGGTGGCAATAAGGAAAAGTATTTGTGCCCTTGCACGCGGTGCAAAAATGAAGATACATTCAAATTAAATGACATTCATTTTCATTTGCTTAGATATGGTATTGTTCAATCATATACCGTGTGGTGTTTTCACGGGGAAAGAATACCGGAGAAGCCAAAACAAAAACCGGTTAGTCACGCCACAAATACTGATGAGTCCAAACATATTAGGATGGAGGATTTGATAAATGATGTAGATAGATTCCATCATTTTCAACCTACAAGTCAGTTGCATGATAATGCTAATATTGGTGAGCAGTTTACGGATAAATCATTTTGTGATAGTGCAACTGCAACAGAGCCATTGTATCCTTCTTGTCCAAAAGAGATTACAAAGTTGTATGCCATTGTGAAACTGAATAGCTTGAAGACCCAATACGGCTTTACAAACAATGGTGTGACTGCACTACTCGAATTCATAAAGGAGTTACTCCCCGAAGGTAACACGCTACCGTCAAAGTACCCCGACGTGAAGAAGATCATTAAGCAAGTTGGGATGAATTACATAACTTATGATGCATGCATTAATGACTGCATCTTGTACTGGAAAGATAATGCGAACAAAGTTTCATGTACAAATTGCAACGCACCAAGATATAAGACATCATTCGACGAAGAGAGAAAAGCTACCACAGTACCCTGAAAGACCTTAAGACATTTTCCTTTAATATCTAGATTGAGAAGACTGTATATTGTACCATGGATAGCAGAAGCGATGACCTGGCATGGTCGTGCCATGTCCGGTACAACCGTAATGCGTCATCCGCGTGATACTTCTCAATGGAAAACTACAGATTCTTTTGATTCTTCGTTTGCTGCTGAACCACGAAATATCACGCTTGGAATAGCAACAAATGGTTTCTGTCCTAATGCTTCTTTAACTAACCCTTACAGCTATTAGCCAGTAATTGTAGTACCATATAACCTTCCTCCATCTTTGTGCATGAAAAGAGAGTTCTCAATGTTTACACTGTTGATTTCTGGGCCAAAACAACCGGGGAAGGATATTGATGTTTATTTAGAACCTATGATAGGCGAGTTAAAGCAGTTATGGGAAGGAGTCGTTACATTTGATTCATTTAAGAAATCTGAATTCATAATGAGAGCTAGAGTGTTGTGGGCAATCCATGATCATCCCGCTCTTGGGACTTTATCGGGATGTACAACTCACGGCTACTTTGCATATCCTATTTGTGGAGAAGAAACTACATCTGTTTATATCCCTGAAAGTAAGAAGATTTGTTACATGGGACATCGTAGATTTCTTCCGTCCGGACACAAGTTTCGATACGATAAGACAAATTTCAACAACGAGCAAGAACTTAAGCGTCCTCCAAAACCACTGACTGGTTATCAAGTTGAAAAAAAGGTAGCGAATATAAAAATGAATGTTGGTAAAAACATACCGAAAATTGGTCGAAAACGGAAAAAGACAATCGATGAAGAAGTTCCTGCATGGTATAGGAGGTCGAAGTTCTTTGATTTGCCATATTGGAAAACAAATTTGACCCGACATAATATTGATGTTATGCATACGGAGATGAATGTCACGAAACATTTGATCAACACAATTATGAACCATAAAGACATGTCAAAAGATGGGATCAATGCACGGAAGGATTTGAAAATCATGGACATAAAACAAAAGTTGTGGGTGATAGAAGATCCTGAAACAAGTAAAGTAACCATACCAAATGCGACTTTTACTTTGAGCAAAGAAGAAAAGATACGGTTTTGCACCGTTTTGAAAATTTTGAAAGTGCCGAGCAAATTCTCTTCGAACTTCCATAACAATGTGAGCATCAACCCTCCTGAACTAAAAAATATGAAGTCACATGATTACCACGTCATAATGCAACATTTACTTCTGGTATTGCTTCAGCATTGTATTCCGCAACATAAGGATCTACGGAATGCTATTCACCGCATTAGTCTCTTTTATAACATTTTGTGCTCAAAGGTGATCAACAGGGAACATCTTCTAGAAGCAAAGGCTAGTTTTGTAGAAGTAATGTGTGTTATTGAAAAACATTTTCCGCCTGCATTTTTTGATATCAGCATTCACCTTATGGTTCATTTAGCCGATGAAGCATTGATTTCTGGTCCTGTTAGATATAGGTGGATGTACCCATTTGAACGGTAAATTACTAATTTTAGTTATGTACATAATTATTCGATTTAAATAGCTATTGATGTCTACATTTTACAATTATTCATCTTAATAGGTTGATGAAAACATATAAAGGATATGTGCGCAACAAAAGATATATTGAAGGGCGTATTGTAGTAGGATATATTGTACAAGAAGCTAGTCTTTACTGCATGGAGTATATGCCAAAAGGAGGTGCTGGCACTCATAAACATACCCGTGAAGCGTTTTTAGACGAGGAGATGAGTTTGCTGATGAAATAGCACTAGATAATGGTAAAGATATAACGTTAACTCAAGTGCAATTTCAACAAGTGCGTAAATGGGTCCTTGATAAGTACGACGGATTGGATGAATGGAAGAAGTAAATTCATGAATTTGTTCTGAATTCTTATTATTGTAAATCAATTCATATATATAGTATTTATTGTGTGTTTTTCGTAGGAGGTATAACTCCTATGTTCAAAGCACCAAATCTCAAACTTGAGGCGGGGGTACATCTGGGGAAGCTATTAAAAATTTCACTTTTTGGTTACGTGAGGAGGTATATGTATTAAATATTTAACGTATTTTCAATTTGACCATACACCTCCTTGACAATGTTTTTTTACTTATTGTGTTTGTTGTAGTTGTTGAAGACCGTCGATGTTGACTCAACTCTTTGGCAGTTAGTTAACAGGCCGAAGTTTGATGCCCGTAGTTATATGAAGTACCAAGTGAATGGGTTTTTATTTTCTCCGAAGAGTTATGAAGAGCGAAAGCTAACACATGATAGTGGTGTATGCATGAGAGCAATTACACAATTTAGAGCGAGTGGGAAGGATAAAAATTTTAAGGAAGCAGAAACAACTTATTACGGAGTCATTCAACAGATAATTGAGTTGGATTACATTGACTTCAAACAAACAGTTTTTTATTGTGATTGGGTAAAGGTCGAAGATAAGATCAATGGTTGTAAAATAGATTTTGTTTCAAGCTTGATAACAGTTAACTTGGGAAAATTGAAGAATAAAGATAGCGTGAATGATGAGCCATTTATTCTTGCATTGGAAGCAAGTCAAGTGTTCTACTAAAAAGATTTTAAAAATAACGGATGGTTTGTGGTTTTGCTTACACCAAAACGGTTGACCATAAATGTTGATGACACTGAGTTTCCCACCGTTTATCAATCAGCTTTTGAAGCCAATGAAAAATTAGAAGATCTTATCAAATGCATATGTTAACTTTGTATTTCATATCAGTTATTGTACCTTAACAAAATATTTATTTAAAATGGTGTAAAATGTAGAATGGTGTGTTATATGATAGTAATAGATGAATTATATTTTGTGTTTGTATTTCGGAGCAGTTTTGTACCTTAACAAAATAAGGATGGATATATTGCAAGTATTCATTTTGTGTTTGTAGTTGTAGGTACTTACATATAATCACATACATACACACATGTACACATACATACATATGATCAGCTTGACTATTCTTTCTTTCTTTGTGTTTGTAGGTAGACAGGCAGTTTAAGATATTGTATTTGCACCCTTTAGTTCAGCAGTGCTAAGGTAATATATTTTTGTATTTGCATCCTTTATTTCAGTCAGTATTTTAGATATTGTTTTGAATCCGCTTAAGTTTAAAATTCTGGTGATGCAGGAAGACTTTATCACTGCCGCATAAAAGTGAATGTTCCCCTTCCCGCCCATCCCTGTGATGCCCGATTGCTATTAAGCTGCTGTACATCTGATATAGTAAACAACGTGCCCTTCTGATTTGTCTGATCCCACAAGCTTCTCGCCTCGAAATGTGGTGAGAAGTTGGTGGGATCAGACAAATCAGAAGGAGACGTTGTTTACTATATCAGATGCACAGTAGCTTAACAGTGATCTCTTGGAGCAATACAGGCATGGGCCGGAAGGGGAAGAAATGTGCGTCATAATGTTGTTGGGATTATTTTAGGATTTTAGACTTTGCAGGACGTAATGTCACAAGATGCCACACCACCGTCAAATGATACTACTTCACAATCATCCACTTTAAAACGGGAGAAAGTTGATATAGACAACTACGGTTCTCCAGTCGGAAAAAATGGTTCAAAGGTCGCTACGAAGATTGGTAAACAAGTAAGAAATCATGTGCCAATCTCATATCCAAGTTGGAAAAAAGTTCGTCCAAATTACAAGGAAGACGTGTGGAATCAATTGGAGGTAAGTTCTCCAATCTCATAACCATTTTTATGTACTGTTTCTGTTTGTAAAATATAGTCGTCTGATTGTAATATGCACCCTTTTTCATAGAGACTGATGAAACTATATACGTTATTCATAGAGACTGATGAAACTATATACGTTGAAATGTAAAAGTCCATATACTTTGAAATGTAAACTGTGTACATGAACTTAGATTTTTTAAATTCATTTATAATGCTTTCAATACATAAATAAAAAACATATAACATGCATTTTTTGTTATGCAGAAATATTATGAGCTCGATCCTCTATCAAAGGACCTTATTATGAAAAAAATGTCCGAGGCTTTTAGGAGACACAAGAATGATTTGCGCAAGAATCATTATGACCATTTCATCACTGACGAAGAAAGAATGAGAAATTGTCCACCGAAAATTTCTCAAGATGATTGGGATGAGTTCATAAGAAACGAATCAAAACCCGAGGCGAAAGAAAAAAGGAAGTGAGGCAAACAAAATAGATCAATGCTCGAATATGGTCATCATTCGGGACGTAAGAGTCACGCTATGATTACTCAAGAAATGGTATGTGTCATTGAATTGGTGCATCACATTTATAAACCCACTTCTACCATCATTTTCTCTAACCAACAGACTACTGACAACCCACTTCTTCCCCCCGACCACCTCCACCCCTGAAAAAACAAACTATGCACCACTGCGCTGACCATCCTACTTCATAGTGCCTTCTTATCAGTACACAACATCCACTCATAGTCACTCCTACCCAACCATAGTCTCAACTGCCATATACATCACCAATTTACACATTCAGCTCCAACTTACTACTACTGAACATACCCCTGCATTTCATCCTCTAACATTCGCTGCATCACCACAGTGCTATCCTTCCCAACACACACCAACACACTTCACTCCTCTCTTCAATCATCACTTACAATCAACCATCCATCCCACTTCTTCCACGACATAGCCATTCACCCTACTGTCTTACCAGAACCATCTTAACTGCCTCTTTACAATTCTCTTGCCACTTTTACTAACCTTATTCACCTATACCAAAACCATATCACCCTTCTCAACAATGACAAACACTGTACATTTCCAACTGTGCAACAGTGCGCTGCATATCACCATTATATCACCTTACTACATCCCATTCAACCCCAGGCCACTGCCTAACCCACCCCTTCTACCAACTGCTAAACTTCCCTTCTTTACAACAACATCCAGTGCCATTCTATCAATCTTTGACATCTCCTACCCCTGATCACACCATACAATCACCAACTAACCACTGCAAACTACACAACATCGACATCCATAAACACAGTTCGTTCAACATCCACACTTCTACTTCATTAAAATGCCACAAGTTCATCAAAACTATGCTTCATCTCTACTTCATTAAACTGTCAAGTCCTTCTGTCACCACTTCATATCACTGACCACTTCTGCTGCTGCCCACCACTTCTGTTGCTACCATCACAACAACTTCCTCTGCCTTCTGTTGCCAGTGCACATCCTTGCACAGCATCTACCTCTCTAAAACAACACTGCTTGTCATCACCTTACATCACACTGCCTCCAGACCCTGCTTTAAACCCCTCCGTCTGCCATTAGTTCCAAATATAAATTTAGGTCATTGTATGCAGGTCGATTCAAGTAGTCCGGGAACAGAAGTATCACGTCTTCGACTATGGGAGAAAACACATAAGAAAAAAGATGGCAGCACGTCAGATGCGACATCTTCCTACTTTGTAAGTTAAACAAATAACAACGCCTCTAAATTAAATTTTCATTATTCATATATATATGTATTTACTTTTTAGGACAAAATTGAAAAAGAAAAGGAAACGACGAGTGGTGGTGATGAAGCCGTCTTTATATCAGTGTTTGGTAAAGATGTAAAGGGCAGGAGTCGAAGTATTGGGACCAATATAGCTCCTAGCCAAGTTAAGAGTGCTGTCATTCCATGCAAACGGCTCAAACAAGCCCAAGGAGTATATGAGCAGCGACTGCAAAACGTGGAGTAAAAATTGATGAAGCTGGACAATATGGATGATAAACTGGAGCGTCTTCTCAGCATAGCCCAAGATAATCATCAAGTAGGCAGTGAAATCGCATCTTCTCAGTTTGCCACTCCGAACAATCAGTTAATCGACCAAAGATGTGAAATCCTGAACTTCGAGGACGAAGTAATTGCAACAGGTACTATTTTATTAAAATTTGAAGAAAATAATATGTTGCAAAGTCAGTGAATGCTTAACTTCGTGAACGGGAGAGTGCGCTGCATTTTCTTGCACGTATAAATGAATATGTACCCAAAACACTTCTCAGCACTCATTTCTTTGACTTAAGTAATCTGGTGCACTATCCCTGATGCATGCGAGTAAATTACATGCTTTATACGTGTGTTTTACTTTGATTTTTGTGTGGAAATTCTTGCATGCGTGATATATATTGCATGTATAATTTTCTAAAGGCAAATGGTTCCAAGATTTAAAACTTTTATTCTTGCGTGTGTAGTGTCCCTGAAGCATGCAAATATACCACCTCTAATATATGCGTATCCTTGCATTGAAATTATTTCATGCGCACACTTATGCTTTTGTGCCCATATATACAACCTCTTAAATGTTTGGAAGCTTGTTAGTTCTGTTAGTTCGATTCCATATATTCACTCCAGAAATGCTTATATAACAGGTACTATATGCCGAGATTCCACAGCATCAGTAATTCATGGAAAACCAATACCACCCACATATGAAAAGGTGTTGTTGGACAAAATTTTATTGCCGAATGAGCTAACCGCCAAAATACGTCGACAATTTACCGAGACCTTTGGGGATGTTGGAGCCAGAGGTTATGTGAGCCATCAAAAGGGTTTGATACGATACCTTTAGTCGGAGGTATTGATATTTCTGACTTGTTCTTTGCATATATTGCTGATTTTCTTTTGTTTGCTGTATATGAAATTTGCATATGCAAATGCATGTGTATTTTGTCCTGGTCTGTCTTGTTTACAAGATAATCGACAATTTATCAAATACTAGAAAGTAAAGCTTTTACCTTCCAAAAAAAAAGGTTGAAGCCCATTATATTCTCCTTCAATGCCTCTTAAACTAAAAAACAACTGTGTTTAAAAATTATTATAACATTATATATTTGCAACTTGAAAGAAGTGTTGCCAACTCGTACAAAGCATAAAACATTATATTGACTTTGCATTTCAAAGTCTGAGCTAGAAAGATAATCAAACATTCACCAATTTTTTTTTGATATTCGAAATAATAGAATAGAAATAGTTCAAAGTTGGATAATGAATTGCATTCAAGATTCAATGCAACTTCTATTAGTGGTAATTAATACTTATGTCACACGGACTGAGTCAGATTACATCCAGTGTCTATTCAAGACTGACCAAAAACAAGAGGGTTGATAATCTAATTGAAGTCAGCCACATCAATGATGTTCAGATGATAACATGCACCCCAAGATCTAATTCTTTTCTTGATTAAACAAGAAGATAAGTAACAACATTAGCAGCCTGTGTACAAAACTGTGATATAAGAATAGCAATGCACCTGTTAAGTGATGGCAATAGGCTTATCATTGACTTGTATTAGTAAACATTTATAATAGAGCTACAGATATTTTACTGAAAGTGCATTTCTTCGTAAAACCATCCATGGATCCAAACAAAATTGTCTGTTCATAAACATACAACAAAATCAGTGATCAGCATGAACAACAATATTTTCAACCAAGGACCTTATATTCATTGTGTTTTAGATATACATTTGACATGATAATAGCTTCCATATTTGGTATGGTTACATAAGCAGGGTAGTGTAAAATCTAGCTAGATGTGTAAACTATAAGAACTAAATTTATGAAACAAGCAACACATAATTATATAACAAACATTTCATTTCTAAGCATATTTACATGTATTGCTAAAAGTTAACTAATAACTAAGGCAGTGTGTGTAAACTTTTTTAGTGTGATTAGTTTTTAATTTGGATCTATTTCTTACGAAAGTTTTTAATAAAGAATCCAACAAAGATGATATTTATCATAGAAGTGATCTTGTACTGATTACTTTTATTCATACCAATCTATTGTATGCCATACTCCTACAGACAGTAATGATTCATGAAGCAACCATACTATTGTATTTATATTTGATAACGTTAAGGTTAAATACTTAAACGTTGTCAAGTAAATCAAAAGGTAAATATTAGTTTTCTTATTCATATGTTACATTCAGCTGCTACTATGACAGATGTGATGGAATTGAAAACCAACAATGGAGAGATTTCTACACTAAAGACCAAAGTGAGTGGGCTAGAGGCAACACGAGGGATATGATGAAGTTCATGCAGAAACATCGACAGCAGCGAAGAGCGGAGACTGTAGTGAGCCATCGCATGATATATAAGTTTTTTCATATAGACGGGATTTGTGTATTACATATGTTATGCATTTATGTCACGAGTCTTATTCGACGTGTTGGATTGGATTTATTTTTGTTATGTAACGTGGTAGTTTTGTTTTATGTATGATTTATTTGCGGCTGCGAGAGAAGCGTAGATTCCTTGCTTTTTTGCTTCATCCCATGGTGCCAAAAGTTAATTTCCTCCTAGAAATGTTTTTACAACAACATCGGATAGCATTCAAGGTGATTTAAAAACCTTAGAATTTATTCGATGGTGATAAACCTTAGAATTGGTTTGTAACCGTTGCCTTTTGTACATTAAGCAACGGTTTATACCCGTTGCCTATTGTCCATAAAGCAACGGTTTATACCCGTTGCCTTTGGACCAGTTTGCAACGGTTTCTAACCGTTGCCTTTGGACCGATTTGCAACGGTTAGCACCCGTTGCCTTTGTCCCAATTTGCAACAGTTTTTACCCGTTGGCTTTGTCCCAATTTGCAACGGTTTTTACCCGTTGCCTTTTAGAAATAAAGCAACGGTTTCCTCCCGTCGCTAAATTCAACCACTCCTTTATTAAAGACGGTATTTACCCGTTGCTTTTAGGCTTAACAATGGTTTTTGCCCGTTGTTAATAGCTTAAAATGGTGTAGTGTTTAAACTTGCTCCTTCCATCTGGAATAGCCAGAACAGGTGCACTAGTCAACCTCTCCTTTAGATCCAGAAACGCTTCTTCACACAGGAGTCCATTTAAATTTCGCTCCCTTCCTAGTCATTTTGGTCAAGTGGGAGGAAATCCTAGAATAATCACGGATGAATTTTCCTGTAGTAACCTACCCAGCCAAGAAAACTACGAACTTCCATAGGACTCTACGGTTGCTTCCACTCTTGAACAGCTGCCACCTTGATCGGATCCACCGAAATACCTTCCCCAGATATGATGTGCCCTAAAAATCTTACTTCTGACTTCCAAAAAGGGCACTTCGAAAACTTAGCTTTCAGGATATGCCTCCTCAATGTCTCTAATACTATTTCCAAATGATGCTTGTGGTCTTCCTCTAATTTGGAGTAGATGAGAATGTCGTCGATGAACATGAGCATAAACTTGTTCAGCACATCCCGGAAGACACGGTTCATTAGATCCACAAAATAAGCTGGAGCGTTGATTAGTCCAAAAGGCATAACCATCCACTCATAAAAACAGCTGGGTCCTTTGAAAGCAGTCAAGGGTATAGTGTCTTCAGCTACCCTTAGCTGGTGAAAACCCAAAGCTAAATCCAATTGAGAAAACACAGTAGCCCCATGAAGTTGAACAAAAAGATCGTCAATACAAGGCAAGGGGTACTTATTCCTAATGGTTTTCTCGATAATCTACACAAAATCTTAAAGACCCATCTGATTTGGTGACAAAAACTATAGCAGAACCCCAGCTAGAACGACTAGGTCTGATCAATCCTCTCTTCAAAAAATCTAGAGTCTGCTTCACCAATTATTCTCTCTTGGAGCCATCCTCCTACTTGGTTGAACCACCGGTATCGCTCCAGGAACTAAGTCGATACGAAACTCAATCTCCCGATAGGGGGCAAACCTTTGACTTCTTCGAAGACGTTTGGAAAATCTCTGACAACTTCGATGGTTCCTACTTCTTCTTGAGATGCCTCGAGTCCATGTAAAAGACTACCCAGGTGAATTCCTGAACTATAGCAAGTCACTTTTGCAATCCTTCCCAGTTTGGTTTCAATGATACGGTTCTCTCTTCACAAACCAGAACAGCTTTATGCTTGTCTAACCAATCCATTTCCAAAATAAGGTCAAATCCTTTAAATCCAATACAAATGGGTCGCGCGAGAAACTATGAGATAGATAAGAAATTCTTGGACCTTTACAAATCATATCTAACTTAGTCACTCTCCCTATGGGATTAGATACAAAAATAGGGCGGTCTATGACACTAAGGGTAAGATGAAATTTCTCTACCGTTTCTAAAGAAATAAAACTAAGGGAAGCACCAGAATCAAACAAAACTCTAACATGCCATCGAAAAGCAAAGTACCTTCAAGAACGTCTTTGCCTTTTCCATCAGTAGAAGCTGACGGTCCACCCTGCGTAGCAAATACTTTATTTGGTTGAGCTCTCTGGAGAAGTGGGCAAGCTTTCACCATATGCCCAAGCAGCTGATAATTGAAGCATAAGGACTTATGAACCATCGCAGAAATTGTTGCTTTGGAGCTCCACCTCTAGGACACTTCTAAGCCAAATGACCTTCCAACTGGCACACATAACATTTCCGAGCTGCATTGTTGCCTCCAGGTTTTCCTTTACCCTGCTTCTTCCAGTTTGGGTTGAATTTCCTTTTATTCTGATTGGTAGCATTCCCACTCGGTGCTGCCATTGTTTCCAAGGGTTTCTTTTCCATAAATTCTTCATATCTCAACGCCATATCTACCAGTTCAACAAATGATCCTTTGAGATGTGCAGTCATCTTCGCATGAAACTAATGCCTCATTGCAAGCACAAACATCTCATTCTTCTTAAGGGTGTGTCAGTAAGACTAGATCCATAGCGGGACAATTCGTTGAACTTGGTTTCATACTCTAAAACCGACAAACTTCCTTGCTTAAGGTCTAGAAAATTTCTATACAGTCGAGTCTTCCCGATGTTGGGCACACTGTTCTTCAAACACTTCCTTCAACTTCTTCCAAGAGATATCATCCTCAGGAGCATTCATGGTAACTGCATCCCACAATGCAGTTGCTCCCTCCTGAAGTTGCCATGATGCCATAACACGCTTCTCCTCATCTGACAGATCCAAACTCTTAAAAATCTGCTCACACGAGCGCAACCAATCTTGAACTTCAATGATAGACTCTGTACCCTTAAAAGTCTTTCCTTCTAGATTGGTGAAGGCTTTGCTCAACGCTGCAAAGTTCATTCGAGGCGGTATTGGGGTTACAGCCTCGCCAGTTACTCTACCACCTTCAACATTCGGACCTCTTCCATTCGTGGTTGTCGTGCTACTCACACCCCTGCCACTTCCTGCCTTGGAACTCATGTTGGCAACCTAGACAGGTAACCCAACAATCAGATGGGTTTATATATATATATATATATATATATATATATATATATATATTCAACCTAGCGCTCTGATACCAACAGTGGCGACCCGCCTTTCATTCCATAGAAAGACGTATCATAATTTAGATAGAAATAGGTAGAAAAGACATAGAAAGAAAGAAAGAACTAAATAATCATCAGAATCTCACAGTGGAACGGAAAAATATATATTACAACACATAGATATTACATAGTAGTCACTAATATCATACGTCAGAGTCATTCAATTACAACATCATATTGGACAGTCGCAATGACCTTCCTATCCATTACAACCCAAAATGCAAATAGAGGTACTAACACAGCGGAATAGATATATATAGATACACCAAGTCTCATGCTCCACGTCTTCTCCAAAACACGTCAAGCCAACCTAAATCACTTGGCTACTTGTAAAAATTTGAGTACCCAAGAGTTTAAGAAAACAGAAAATAAACTCCGGGTCAGACATGGGTCTGGTGTGAGTAAACGGTTTAAGTTGTTTAACTTGAAAAATCATTTGAATACAAAGGTATCTTACAAGATTCTCCGCAAATAAACAAGGACAGGTTTTTCCCTTACGATAACCAAAACATTTGATACGTAATCCAGTTATATTACAATAGTGTCTAGGGTTTTCAATATAAAATAGGAAATAGCTGGAATGCTTACATCTCACGTTCTAACATAGTTGGGAACAATCAAAACCGTGCAGGCACTTATTAGAGATTAGATTCCATACAATGGCAGGGCTACTGGGGTACCGCCCGTCGTAGTACCTGGTCTAGATCAGAGTATCGAGGATCATCCCTGATTCCGTGCAACACAAGACCGAAGCCACTCCTTACTGGATAGTCCGAATAAGACAAACCCACGGTTGTGGTCAACACCCGGCCACACAGCCCAAAAAGGGACATCTAGATAAGGGAAAATCTTATCCTACTTGGGTGCTACCCACTTAGCCTTGTTGAACCTTCCCTGTTTTAGCCATTCCCGGTTGATGAGGCTTGAGGCTACGATTACCTTCATAGCACACATATCTTGGAATGCTCATCGTCCCCCATTGAAGATGGTCTGATAGCATTCATCCATACAAGTCTGTTACGTGTTCGAATGGAACTGAAGGCACTATCTCCGTTACACTCATTTTGGAATCACCCTCAGATTTAGCGACAAATAGCCCTTGCATTCTGATTCTTCATTCTCGATCTTCACTTGAGATTTCACGACGTATCGCTTAATTTGGATCGATGTAGTTTTCAGATAACAATTTGATATCCGATCTGGGTCTCATCGAAATCCAAACGCCGTCTTTTAAGGCCAAATTGTTTAAGTAAAACAATTCAATTTAAATTTAGAAGTTCATATTCACATAGAAATTCATCATAGATAACTGAAACATCTCACATTAATCAACAGTTAAATTCAGGCATTTCATATCACAGAACATCACAAATTATCAAACTAGAGCTATTAAACAATCCAAAGCATTCAATTCAAATCAAACATTCATATGAAAGATTAACTGGTCACGAATTTTTAATTTAATTAAATTAAATTAAATTAAACACAAAATAATTAATTACTTATAACCCTTCTTAATTGTCATTGATTGATTGCATGCCATATTATTTTATTTTAATTAATTATTGGAATTAATTCATTATCATTTATAATTGCTTAAGACCTTAACTAATTAAAGTTTAAACCATTTGCCTTAATCATTTACTTAATTACATTATTCCATTTTATTTTAATAAACTTAAGAATTAATTTAAGTAATATACATATAATAAAATATTCCAAACTTAAATAGTTTAAGTTAAAAAATATTATTATATCACCTTATACTTACCTAAAATTTAAGTAATCATTATCATTTAAGAAATGTGGTTAGGAAATTTGTTTTTTTTTTAATAAAAAACTTGCTTTATTTTACTTTAAAACCCTGTTAATACGCTAGTGAACAGACCCTAGCCAAACCCTACTACAAGCCCAAGCCAAACCGATCCTTCCCCTCTCCTTATCTTCTTCTTAAAAACTTGCGTACAAACCCGATACAAAACCCCTTCTTCCCCGAGCTTCTCTCTTCCCACACTAGCTACAGCAACAACCACTATACAATGATACACGTGCACATGCACACCGCATCATCGTCGCTTCAACCATTGTCGCTACCCGCCAACAAGTCATCGATGTCACCTTCGTTCGACCCGACCACCCAGAATTCCTAAAACTACCCCAAAATCGAATTTGAGCAAATCGAACATCACTAGAAGAAAACCTACCACTAAAACCATGTCGCATCACCTAACTCCAATCAATAGAGACTCTGTCGCCATGTCTAGAGCTACGCTAGACAATCCGCTTCCTTTTTTCCCCATTTTGGTTCAACCCAATGCGACGATGACGCAGCAATCACCTCGACAACACCATCAACCTGAATCAAGCCTTAAACCCTACAACATCGCCGTTTAACCACCACGGCGAACTAAAAGACCTCCGACTATTTTTCCTATGTGCCTCGACCTTCGAGCTACCTCCAGCAACGAACTGGACCTTCCACCCTTCACTGATCGTTGGAAATCGAGCAAAATCTCGATTCTGTTCAACTCGCAAATTCTACCCAAATTCAAACTTAAAAATCATGAAATTATTATTAAAAGTCATGGTTTTAAAAATCAAATCTGATGATATAAACAAAACCCAAGATTTAAATAATTAATTTTCTGACTTAATTTGATTTTTACTGTACTCTCTTCTTTCCAGTAAGACTACTAGCTCACTACACTTATAAATATTTTTAAAAATAAGATTTAATTAATATAAACATATTTCTTTTAAATATCATAACCTAAAAAAGATTAAGGGAAGAGAATTTGAAACTTTGAATTTATTTCTAGTCTGTAAAACAAGAACAGAGGCATGCTTACCTATACACCGACATGCAGATGCATATATACCAAGCAAACACATTCATACCTCCATGCAAATCATATTCAAGTTATACCACTACCAGATCTTACATGCACATGTTAATGAAGGTGATTTAGCTTTTTAAAAGTTAAGTTTACTCACCTAAAAAAAATTGAACAGAGAACAGAGCTTTGAACTGCAACTTGATCTTTGAAATTGGAAATGATTTGATCTACTTGGTTGAAATTGAACTTGAATTGCTTCCTTTGCATAGTTGAAATTTTGAAGTTGATTTAGTTTTTCTCTTATTTTAGTTTGGCTTTTCTTTTTCTTTTCTTGGGTTTTAGTTTTGTCTTGAAAGATGAAAGAAAGAAAGAGTTGAGGCGCACACACACACACACACACATATATATATATATATTACTGCCTCATACCATATATCAGGTTTCTCATTTTTTTTCTTTTTATTATATTTTGAAAATGAAGAAAAAAAATTTAAACAGAACTTGACACTCGTAAACTTGTGAATTTGCATGACATCCCTAAGCTTACAAATGTCTTTATGCATATATTTGTTAGTCCGTGAGATAATGGTTTTGATGAAAACAACCTTAGAATAGATTATAAAATATAAATACTAACATTATAAGTTTAGATATATATGTATATGCAGGATTTAACTGTGTAGGTACCAAGAATGAAGACTGTACAGTATAGAGATTCAAAATATCAAGATTGAAGACTCATGAGTATCAAGATTATCAAGAGTTCAAGACTTCAAGAATAAGCACTTTAATTAAGAATTTTGTTAAAACTCCTAGAAAAGCACTGGCATTTTAAAATCCAATTTATTCGTGGAATGGAATCCACTTTGAGCCTGTTAAAGAGATGGAACCCTAAGTAGGATGGAACCTACGAAAAATCTAGTGGAACATTGTTTTGTATCCACTAATTTTTATTCAAATGATTTTACAAAAATTATCTTGTTTTCAAAATGATTTCAAAACTTTCCTTTTAAAATAATCAAAAACCTTTATCCTGATTTTAAATAATTTTAGGCTCAAAATCATCTTTAAATTCAAAGTCAAATTACTCCTAATTTTAAACTATCTTTTAATATAATATATTTAACTTCTAAATATTTATACTTAGATTTAAATATAAAATTATAGTTAAATTCTATATATATTATTCTCTATATTTACTTATGAGTTTTAACTATAGTCAAGTATATTTATAAAGTTTAAATTAGTTTTAATATAAGATAAAGGTTATTTTCAAAGAAAATCAAATCATCAAAAATTGCCTCGGGATGTCGACATACTCATGGTGACCATGTCGACAAAGTGTCTGTTAAGTTCAAAATTTAAATTTCAAAAGAAGTGTCTATTCGCCATAACTCTTCACGAATGCACATGGTTGTTGTTCTTCTATAAATAGGGGTTAGTTTCAACGAATTTATCATCACATTTTCTGGTTTTTCACTCCTCTTCTTCTTCCACTTTTCTTAATACATATTCTTAACATTACTCTGCCGAAATCAACATTGAATCGAACTCGATTATTCATAGTTTGATTCTCTATCACTATCTCAACAAGATTCTCAGTGCAATTCAGAGTTTTAGGCTTTTTGTAATCAACTTAGCGTGAAAAGATATGATTATAGCCTTGAAAATCAATCAAGCATGATAAGGTGTGATTGTAGCCTTGGGAAATCAATTGGGTGAATTTTTTGCCCATAAAATCAAGTGGGTGAACTTGTTGCCCGTAAAATCAAGTATCTCTACCCAGAGGATTGTGATTCTGAGGGTGTACTTCGTAGCCTTGAAATCGAGGGTGTAATTGTAAAGATTGCTTTTGAAAGGAAATCCGTACTTGTGTTGCGGGACTGGATGTAAGGTAACTCCGAACCAGTATAAAATCCGGTGTGTTCTTTCCTTTACTGCTTTTTATTTTATTTCTGCATCTGTGTTTGTTTCTGTGATCATATCCGTGTCTGTATATTGCACACATCTGTGTTTAAATTAACATAAATCCAAAAGATTTACTAACTCTTCATAAACATTATTCACCCCCCTCTTGTGTTAATCCTAGCCTTAAGATCTGTAATCCGCATTTCTCACAATTGGTATCAGAGCAAAGTTTTCATAGTTTCATAATCTGATTTTTGAAAAAAATTCAAAATGGCTACCAACACTGGTACTGTCACTAACACTAGTATCCCTAGCACTAGTTCATTTGTAGAAGGTCAGTCTAATGTCAGACCTCCACTTTTTAATGGCAGTGACTATGCATATTGGGCATGTAGGATGAAATATATTTACAATCTATAGGATTAGATACTTGAAATATTACACAAACTGAATATTCTGAACCCACAACTGATTTTGCACAGTGGACTGCTGAGCAAAAGATTGTTGCACAAAATAATTCTAAGGCAATGAATATTTTATTTTGTTCACTAGATAGAATTGAATTCAATAGAGTGTCAGTTTGTAAGTCTGCATATGAAATCTGGAAAACTATGCAAGTTACTCACGAAGGACCAAGCAAAGTTAAACAGACCAAAATTTCCATGCTCACAACTCAGTTTCAATTATTTAAAATCAATTCTAATGAGTCTATTTCAGATATGTATAGTAGATTTCAGGATATTGTGCATTCTCTAATATCTTTGGGAAAGGAATTTTCTGAAGAAGATCAAGTTAGAAAGATTTTAAATTCTCTTACTCCAGAATGGGATCAAAAGACACTTGCTATCGAAGAGGCAATGACATCAGTACTTTAAAGATAGAAGAATTAATTGGAAATCTAATGTCGTATGAAGTTCAAATGATCGGGAGAAGAGAAGGCAAAGCATCTGAAAAGAAATCAATGGCATTCAATGCATTAACTGATGGATCAGATTCAAATAGTGATAATGATGAAGAGATAGCCTTAATGACCAGAAATTTTAGAAAATTCCTGAAATACAGAAAGATGAATAATATCAAAAGAAACAACTATAAGAACTCTGAAAATCAGAATGTAGTGCCAAATAATGTCAAATGTTACAACTGAGATGAACCAAGCCATATCAAAAGAGATTGTCTGTATCCAGATAGGCTCCTATGAATAATGATCCAGCAAAGAAACGGAAGCGTGCATTTACTACTACTCTAGATGACCCAGACTCGTCCTCAAGTGATGATGATCAGAAGACAGATAATTCGAATTTTTGTTTCACAGCAATTCACAGCTCCGATGAATTCATAGAAACGGACTCAGAAAAAGGTACACATTTACAATATAATTTGTTGAAATTGCTTGCTTAGAATTAGATGTTTGATTGCTTGATTGATTGATTTTGAATTGGTGTGTTGTTTGAATTTTAAAATTCATTTTCTATTTTTTATTATTATTTTATTATTTTTTATTATTATTTTTAATAATATAATAATATCTTCTGAAATATATTATTAGTCCAATAATATTCCAGAAATATATAATAAAGTATATATATATATATATATTTATTAGAGAACTTAGGAAAAATAATTCACAAAAATTCATAAGCACATGCCGACATGGTCCCTACCATGATGTCGACATAGGTACCAGAATTTGAATTTCAAAATTTGAATTCAAATGTTTGAATTTCCCTCCATCATTTCACTTTATTCAATTCTCTGAAAAACTACCTTTTGACCAGAGAATATGTCCTTTGAGAATCTATATATTCACTATCTTTTATCATATCTTTTCACTCTCATTTTCAAATTCAAACTCTCTTTCTTCAAAACTTCAAGCCCTCTACTCTCTACTTTAATGGCTTCTTCAAGAACCCTCCACCATGAGAATTTCCAGAAAAATAAAAGAGCAACTATTCAATGAACCGGAGGCAATAAAAGCATACATCAATTATGCTAACTATGCCAAAGTCCATCCCGGAAAGTTTGCTATTTTTCAAGATTTCTCTTCTTATGAACTTGATTCTCTTTTTGCAAACAACGGAGTTCTTAGTCTTATTAATGCTTCTCAAAATGATTTTGTTTGCTATCAAATCTTGTCAAAATTTTCTATGCTAATTTAAACCGTGATTTTTATAATGGAAATGAGGATGAAATTTGGAGTAGTGTCAAAGGCACTAGAATTGTTTTGAATTGTGCTCTTTTGGGTACCATTCTCAATTGCAAGAGTACGGGAATGGATCTCTCTAATTTCAAAATCAATAAAAATGATCGTGAGACATTTCATCACATTTTCGAAGGGAATGATAATTTTGAATTCAAAAATCAAAATTTTCGACCAAAAGCAAGAATTGTCAATCTTCTTTTGCAACATACTTTGACCCCGTGATTGGGGAATTTTAACAATCCAACTTCAAAAGTTTGCAAAGCACTTTTTGCTATTTTTGGGAATTATGACATAAATTGGGCGCAAGTTATTTTGGATGAACTTCGTCCCAAAAATCTTGAAATGGGTGAGAATACTTTGTATCATGGAATTTACCTCACTCGGATTTTTAACTATTTTGGAGCGGATTTCAAAGGCGAAGAATTTGTTTCTAGAAAAGTTTTCAATCATTCCAACATTTCGCTTATGAAAATTCCATTCGTTTTTCAACCTTATGAGACTCTTGCCAAAAAGGAAGAGCGTTTGGCTCATGAGGAAATGGAAGAAGAGGAAGAAGAAGAAGAAGGGGATGAAATGGAAATTGAAGAAGAAGAAGGTGAAACCTCTTTGGAAAGCATCGACTATCCTCCTAATCCATCCACCAAAACCCTTCTCAAAAACCAAAAGACGATTGTTGAGAATCAACGGATTCTTAAATGATCTGTTAGTAAGAAGTTGGACAAAATTTCATCCAAGATGAACAAGTTCATTTCCAAAGTCAGCAAGAAACTTGGACTTTCTTCATCATCATCATCCTCTAACTAGTTATACCTTATCGTATCTCGTTGTAATAGCTTTAGTTTATTTTGATTTGAATGTTCGTGTAGTTCTTTATGATTAATCGTTGTATCGTCTTAGTATGAAATGAAATGAAATTTCTTTCCGTTTTCTAGTTTATCTTATCTCCAGAATAAATGTTGATATATTATATAAATATATATATACACACAATTATTCACAAAATCAAAATATCAACAAATTTCACTACACCATGTCGACATACCCCCTATGACCATGTCGACATGTGCTGGTCAGAAATAACAATTCATTTTGAATTTGAAATTTGAATATTTACCATATGTCAATTCATTTCAAACGAATTTCTACACCTATGAATACCTATTTCTTTCAAAATTCATCACTGAAAACTATTTCTTATCAACTCTATCTCTCATTCTTCCACAAATCCAAATATGGCTAATCCAACTTATAACTTATCCGAAAATCTCGAAGAAACTCTTAATTCGTTCAAGAATATTCTCTCGTTCATTCTTCGTAACCAGCGACACTTAGAATTGAGTCAAATGCAGAAGATCAAGGAGCAAGAAAGGCATTTTGAAGCAATACGATGGATGATTTCCTCACTACACAAGGATGATAACGAAGCACATCCTCCAGTCTCTCTCACCAATGATAATGAAAATTGGGATGCTATTAATGCAAACCCTATCTTTGGAGAAGAAGGATGGGTGGAAGTTCCACGTAATGTTTAATTTTATGCTTTGTTTGAATTGTTTGCCTTGATTGATTTGATTTCATTTCCTTTGGCTTGATTTGAATTTGATTGATATTTAGTATGGATTAATGTTTGTTGTACAAAACATGTATAATTATACATTGACATGTATATAATCTTTACTTCATTATTATGACTATCAATTCTATATTCCATTGTACAAGTTTATTAATGCAGGTATTTTCGTCCAAGAATAAGGGGGAGTTATATAGTTTGGAGTTATAAAGTTTAGAGTTTTTTTTTTTTTTGATGACAAAGGGGAAGAAGTATAAAATAGGGTAATTAGGGCATAGATTAAGGGGGAGTTATTAGTTTTAGGGGGAGTTATTAGGATAGAAGTAATATTTTATAAAGAAAGGTTATCATCATTAAAAAGGGGGAGATTGTTAGTCCGTGATGACAATGACCTTAGAATAGATTATAAAATATAAATACTAATATTATAAGTTTAGATATATATGTATATGTAGGATTTAACCATGCAGGTACCAACAATGAAGACTGTATAGTATAGGGATTCAAGATATCAAGATTGAAGACTCATGAGTATCAAGATTATCAAGAGTTCAAGACTTCAAGAATAAGTATTTTAATTAGGAATTTTGTTAAATCTCCTAGAAAAGCACTGGCATCTTAAAATCCAATTTATTCGTGGAATGGAATCCACTTCAAGCCTGTTAAAGGGATAGAACCCTAAGTAGGATGGAACCTACGAAAAATCTAGTGGAACATTATTTTGTATCCGCTAATTTTTATTCAAATGATTTTACAAAAATTATCTTATTTTCAATATTATTTCAAAACTTTCCTTTTAAAAGAATCAAAAACCTCTATCCTTATTTTAAATAATTTTAGCCTCAAAATCATTTTTAAATTCAAAGTCAAATTACTCCTGATTTTAAACTATCTTTTAATATAATATATTTAACTTTTAAATATTTATACTTAGATTTAAATATAAAATTATAGTTAAATTCTATATATATTATTCTCTATATTTACTTATGAGTTTTAACTATAATCAAGTATTTTTATAAAGTTTAAATTAGTTTTAATATAAGATAAAGGTTATTTTCAAAGAAAATCAAATCATACAAATTTGCCTTGGGATGTCGACATACTCATGGTGACCATGTCGACATAGTGTCAGTTAAGTTCGAAATTTAAATTTCAAAAGAAGTGTCTATTTGCCATAACTCTTCACGAATGGACATGGCTGTTTTTCTTCTGTAAATAGGGGTTAGTTTCAACTAATTTATCATTAGATTTTCCGATTTTTCACTCCTCTTCTTCTTCCACTTTTCTTAATACATATTCTTACCATTACTCTGCCGAAATCAACATTGAATCGAACTCGTTTATTCGTAGTTTGATTCTCTATCACTATCTCAACAAGATTCTCAGTGCTATTCAGAGTTAGAGGCTTTTTGTAATCAACTTCGCGAGAAAAGGTGTGATTGTAGCCTTGAAAATCAATCAAGTGTGATAAGGTGTGATTGTAGCCTTGGGAAATCAATTGGGTGAATTTGTTGCCCGTAAAATCAAGTGGGTGAACTTGTTGCCCGTAAAATCAAGTATCTTTACCCAGAGGATTGTGATTCTGGAGGGTGTGCCTCGTAGCTTTGAAATCGATGGTGTAGTTGTAAAGATTGCTTTTGAAAGGAAATCCGTACTTGTGTTGAGGGACTGGATGTAGGGTAACTCCGAACCAGTATAAAATCTGGTGTGTTCTATCCTATACTGCTTTTTATTTTATTTCTACATCTGTGTCTGTTTCTGTAACCATATATGTGTCTGTATATTGCACACATCTATGTTTAAATTAACATAAATCCAAAAGACTTAGTAACTCTTTATAAACACTATTCACCCCCCCCCCTCCTCTAGTGTTAATCCTAGCCTTAAGATCTGTAATCAGCATTTCTCACAATATTTTATATTTTCTTTTTATTTATATTTATATTTATTTATTTTTACATTTTCTTTTTATTTACCAAGTTTACTAAATATTATAAAACCCTTTTATTTATTTCTTAGTTTATTTTAAACTTAAGTTATCACTACTTTAATTAATAACTATATATATAGAGTTAAAAAAATATAGGGTTTGAATCTAATTTATTTTTAAGATATTTATTTTGAATTCCAAACCATAGTTTCCTATTCACAATTTACAATAGTAAATAGATAACATAATAGAAGATTATCCAATTAAATATTGCCAAATATCTCGGGTTGTCATATTGATAGTTAGTTTGTATTTCTGTTTGTTTGTATGAATAACATAGAATAAATATACATATTTATAGACTAATTATCTTTTACACATAGATTACTTGTGCGCAAGCTAGTGCCGCAGAAACATATTCTGCTTCACAAGTTAATAGTGAGACACAATTTTGTTACTTGCTAAACCATGATATTAATGATTTGCCAGTGAAGTGACATGTACCGCTTGTACTTTTTCTATCCGTTTGTGATCCTCCGAAATAAGCATCGATATATGACACTAACTCGAACGAGCAATCTTTTGGATAGAAAAGTCCGAAATCTGTGGTATTACTAAGATAATGTAGTATTCGTTTTACGGCTCGTAAATGTGATTCTATTGGATCAACTTGAAATCGTGCATATAGACATACGCTCATCATTATATCTGGTGGACTTGCTATTAGGTATAGTAATGATCCTATCATAGTACGATATTGTCTACAGTCTTTCCATTTTCATCTTTATCTAGATGTGTTGTTGTGCTTATAGGTGTTGGTTTGGCAGAAGTGTTTGCCATTCTTAATCGTTTGATAAGATTATTACAGTATTTTTCTTGGTTTATAAATATTCCATTTGAAACTTTTTTTATTTGAAGACCAAAAAATACGATAATTCTCCCATATGGGACACTTCGAATTCTCTAGTCATTATTTTAGATAATTCTTTGCATAATTTATTATTAGTTGAACCAAATATTATGTCGTCTACATATATTTGAACTATTAAAATATCATTTTTAGAATGCTTTATAAATAAAGTCTAATTTACTTTTCCTATTTCAAATCCTGATTCAATTAAATAGCTTTTAAGGTGTTCATACCAAGCACGTGGTGCTTGTTTTAAACCATATAAAGCTTTCTTAAGTTTATAGGCATGATTTGGATATTTTTCACGAAAAAATAAAGGGGATTGCTCAACAAAAATATTTTCTTTAATATAACCATTTAAAAATGCACTTTTAATATCCATTTGATAGAGTTTATAGTTATTAAAACATGCGTAAGCCAATAAGATTCGTATTGCTTCTAGTCTAGTGATTGGAGCAAACGTTTCTTTGTAGTATATTCCTTCTTGGTTATATCCTTGTGCTACTAGTCTCGCTTTGTTTCTAGTTATATTTCCTATTTCGTCTGCTTTATTTTTATAAACCCACTTAATTCCTATAATAGTCTGATCATTCGGTCTGGGTACTAGTTCCCTAACTTCATTTCATTCAAACTGATTTAGTTCTTCTTGCATAGCAATAATCCAATTTTCATCGGATGATACTTCCTTAGTATTCTTAGGTTCTATAGTAGATAGAAAAGCTACATTACCATTAAATTTAGTTGATTTCTAACTCGAACGTTTGAATTTATTTCTCTAGTTATATTTTATGTAGGATGATTTCATAAGATTCTTCGAGAAGATCTTATTGTATTAATAATATTTATATTTTCTAAATTATTAACAATGTTTTCATCTTCTCTAGAATTATAAACAATATCTTCATCTTCTCTTGAATTGTTTATTATATTTGTGTTATTATCAAGTATATCATCATCATCATTTGTTTTTGAAATAAGTTTAGAGTTCTCATCAAAAGATATATGAAGTGTCTCTTTAATAGTATTAGTTCGTTTATTGAAAATTCGATAGGCTTTGCTTCGATTAGAATATCCAAGAAATATACCTTCATCACATTTTGAATCGAATTTGCCAAGCTGATCTTTGGTATTTAATACAAAACATTTTGATCCAAATATTTTAAAATGAGATATGTTTGGTTTTCTACCATTAAAATGTTCGTAAGGTGTATTCTTAGTGAGGGGTCTAATAGAAACACGATTCAATACATAACAGGTAGTTGCAGCAGCTTCTGCCCAAAAATGTTTTGGTAATGTGCTTTCGTTTAGTAAGGTCCTTGCACACTCTTGTAGAGTTCGATTCTTTCATTCCACAACTCCATTTTGATGTGGAGTTCTAGAAAACGAAAAGTTATGAAATATTCCTTTCTTTTTACAATAATTATCAAATAGTTCGATTTCGAATTCACCTCCGTGATCACTTCTGATATTTTTTATTTTAGTACCTTTTAAATTTTGAATTCGCTTAGCAAATGTTTTGAAATTTTCAAAAGTATCGCTTTTATTTTTCATAAAGATGGTCCATGTATATCTAGAAAAATCATCAATTATTACAAATACGTATTTTTGATTTATGGATTGAACTTGGGTAGGTCCATATAAATCCATATGAAGTAATTCAAGTGGTTGTAATGTCGATACGACTTTCTTAGATTTAAACGATGATTTAGTTAATTTTATTAATTGACATGCGTCACATATATTATTAATTTTAAAACTCATCTTTGGTAATCCTTTTACGAGATTACTTGTAGAAATTTTATTTGTAGTTTTAAAATTGATATGACAGAATCATTTGTGCCATATCCAGGGATCATTTTCCTTGGCTATTAAACAGATGTCTGAGTTATGATTAACTTTCATATTCAAAACGTAAATGTTTTTATCTCTATTTCCTTCGAAAATAAGATTCTAATTTTGATCGAAGATACTATATTTATTTTCAGAGAAGGATATTTTAAAAACTTTACCGCATAATTGACTTATACATAATAGATTATTTTTTAGATTCTTAACTAATAAAACGTTTGCAATAGGAGGTAAATTAGATGTACCGTAATTGCTCACATCGCATTTGTCGATGATATAGCCCTTGGAATTATCTCCAAAAGTGACAGAACCTCTTTCATAGTATGTAATGTTTGTCAACATATCTTTTCTCCTGTCATGTGTTTTGAGCAACCACTGTCGAGTATCCATTTTCCTCTCTTCTTGAGTATGACCTATAAAAAATATGAGATAACATTGGTACCCATCTTTTTAATAGGGTCCTAAAAGTTAGATCTTAGGAAACCAAACCATGTGGGTTTAGTATCCCTTTTTGTAAATATAATCCTTATTATTATGAATGTTTTCTATAAATGATCTAATATACTTATCCCTTATTAACTTGTTATTAGTTTTAGGAACCCATATGTTTATAGTTTTAGAAACTAGTCTTTCTGAAGATATGGATGTTTTATTAGACTTAACATTGTTTACATTATTAGATTGTGAATTCTTGACTTTCTTCTTATAACATAAACCATTTCTATTGTCAACAGGTTGTGAATTTTCAATAATTCTAGATAAATTTTCTCTTCCTTTATTAAAATTTGAAACGTTTTTAGCGATTTCTTATACTTTGGTATTTAGACTTGAATTTTCTAGTTTTACCATTTTAATATTATTTTTAAATCATGATTTTCAGAAACAAGAACATCATTCTTTTCTTTTTGAGTCTCAATTTCTTGACTCAATAATATTAGTTGAGAATTAACATTTGAAAGCGATTCTTGAATTTTCTCAAGTTCTTCTTCCAATATTTTCTTCTCGTCTTTAAGCATATCTCTTTCAAATTCTGCCTTGTTTTGATTTTCAACAGCCTCTTTATATTTTCTTTTGAGACTTTTTAAAGTATCTAACAATTCTGAGTTTATTTCTATCATATCATCAAAAGTTAAATCACTAACATCTTTACCTTTGGCCATAAAGCATATGTTGGCTTGTTCATTATCGCTATCACTCTCACTTTCGGAAGAAGAAGAAGAAGAGTCTGGATCATCCCATGTAATTGAGAAAACTTTCCTTATGAATTTGTCCTTTCTTTTATTATGATATTCTTTCTTTTGATCTGACATTACTTCCGTATATGCCCCTTTTGTGACAATTAAAGCACTCCAAAACTGATGAAGACGGTGGTTTATTGCTGTTTGAGCTTCTCTTGCTATTATTTCTGTTTCCTTTTCTATACTTCAAGAATTTCTTAAAAATTTTGGCAATAAAGGCTAGGTCGTCTTTGTCTGAATCTGATTCTTCTTTATTTGCATGGAATGCTATATTTATCTTGAGCATGAGCTCGTTTAGACTGCAAATTTACTTCATATGACATTAGATTTCCTATTAGCTCTTTCGGAGTTGGAAATATCATTCGCTTCTTCAATAGCGAGAACTTTTCTTTCCCATTCTCCCGTTAACAAGTTAATGATTTTGGATACATATCGGAATCTGAATATTTTTCTCCTAGTCCTACTAATGAATGGTAGTTATCCTGAAATCTTGAATACATATCATTTATAGATTCATTTTCTTTCATCCTAAAGTTTTGAAACTGACTTTTGAGCCTGGACATTTTGTTTTGTTTGACTTTGTTAATTCCTTCGTGTGTAACTTTGAGTGTAAACCATATTACATATGCAGTATTTCACATGTTAACACGTTAAACTCATTTTTATCTAAGCCACAAAACAACATATTCATGGCTTTTGCATTTGTTGTGGCATCTAGTTTCTGTGTATTTGTCCAAGTAGAATACTCTTCGGTAGGAATAATATATTCTGTCTGAGTTATATTCCATGAATCAAAACCATTTTCTTAGATATATATTCTCATTTTTATGGCCCAATAGTTATATTCATGCCATTAAATAGTGGTGGACATGTAGTGGATTGTCCTTCAATGAAGCTAGTATTAATGCTAGTGCTAGTGTTAGTTTCCATATTATTAAATTATCAGATAACTATGTTACGGTTATATGATGACATTGCTCTGATACCAAATGAAAGTGACTGTGCTATGGATTGTGTAATATGGATATACGATAATACAGAGTGTAGTGATGGTAGTTATACAGTTAATAGTGTGGAATATAAAAGTAATATAATAAAATGATACCAGGAATTTTTATACTGGTTCAGAGCTCCATCCTACATCAAGTCTCAGACTCATTTTGGAATTTCACTAAAACAATAACCCTCACTTAACCCAGAAGAACAAGTCTATACAACCCTTGAGCAGCCGAACAAGGACCTGAGCAGCAGAATAGGATTTCTCCTTAGTAGCCGAAGAGGACTTCACATGGCTGAGCAGCAGAATAGAACTTCAACTAATACAAAATATTGTGATTTGTCACTTTTAGTACACCATTTCTATAATATTCTCCTTGAGTATAAATATATATATATTTGAAGTTTATGAAGAATAGAAAGTTATAATATTGCTTTAATGCAGAATATTTGAAAGTATATTTGCAAGTAGATTCAAGAGTGTTAGATTAGAAAGATAAGAAAATTCGGTAGTTTGGAATCAAGTTAGAGTATGTATTTATAGACGTTAAAAAGCAGCGACTGTTGATGAAGAGTTTCGGTTGAAGTGTTGCGTCCAAATCTTTTCGTAGAGGTTTGTAACTCTTCACAAATAGTCATGTCTTTTTAGAAAGTAGCTGTTGTAGAATTTCAGTCAACTGAACCTCTGGGTCAGTCGACTGAATATTCAAACGTATTATTTGTTTATTTGTGCACCTGTGCATGTTGCACCGAAATTTACAGCACAGTCGATTGACCTGGTGATTTCTGTGCAATTTGCACGGTTTTCACAGTTTTTAAATAAATATATATTATATATGATTTTAAAGAAAAACTTTTATAATATATATATATATATATATATATATTCTATACTTATATGTATAAATCATCAAGATTATTTGTGACGACCCGGAATTTTCGAGCATTTAAAATTGGAATATTTAATTGATTTTAAGTATTCAATAGGGTAATCTTAACTTGAATAACGAATATTACAATTTATTTGATAATTTAACTATTGAATTAAATAATTTGAAGTTGGGTGAAATGTTGAATTTGGAGTTTTAAGCCGGTTTAAAATAATTTGAAGGCTTATAAAATTTATATCGAGGATATTGAAGAGGGTAAAAGTGTAAAAATTGAATTTGGAAGTGTTTGTTCGGTTTTGAAATTTTATCGTTTTAAATTGAATTTAAAAATAGCCTTCCGAGGCACAGCCTCGGAATTCGACGAAACCAGATCCATTGGGTCCGTAATATTGAATTATTATCGTATTTCAAATTTCGTATTGTTCGAAGTTGTTGTGTGAGCGTACGATGCATAAACGCGTTGAAAATTTACATCAAAAATTATATTTACTTATTCACGTGCTAATCACTATCAGCTGCCTTTTTTTCGATCGCTGCCTCCTCTCGTACATGCCATCATCATCATGTCTCCCTTTCTCTCATCATGCAAAAATCAAATCAAAACCGACAACTCCCTTTGTTAAATCACGTATATTCCTTCCATCCTCATCAGTTCAAACCAAAATTAGACAAAGAAATCATGGCAGGCGCTAAAATCAAATCCATTTCTCTTTTAGAATTCACGCAACAAAACAAAAGATAAATTAGTGGCCGAGTTCGATTCAATTAAAGTCGTGCCCCCTCTCTCTCCCTCAATTCCTCAGTTCTGCATGAAGTTCCAATCATTCTCGCGAAAAAAAAATGAAGCCTAAATCGATCGTTCGAGATTCAATTCAAATCGAAGCCGATCGACATCAAGTCGAAGTACCTTCTCTCTTGCATGGCATGGAGGGAGGCCGCGAGTTCTCTGCAGTTTATCGCGGCGGCGTGTGGGCATGGGCGAGTCAATTGGAGAAGCTAGGGTTGTGCGGGAGGGAAGCGCGTACTCGTGGCGACGAAACAGCTAGTGGTTGGGGTCACGACTTGTAGAGGCCGAAGACGAGCTAGCGACGTTGATTTGGAGTTCGGCAGCTTGGAAGTCGCGATGGTAGACTTAGGGGAACTGGAGTGGGTAAACGATGATGAGCGTCAGTCGATCCTTTTGGGCTAATTGCAGTAGGATTTTTAACTGAGGTGTCTTCTTTATTTAATTTATATATGTATAGGCGCTGAGAAAAATATTTACAGAGAAGAAATCCTAGTATGTGAAATTTATAGGCAGGTATGAATAAATATAACGTGCATGCTATAATATACTAAGGTAAATGGAAGTTTTATATAAATGGGCAGAGGAAAGAATTTTTAAAACCAGATTTCTATTTTATAAAAAAAAAAATATATACATCTATATATTACAGAAGAAAGATTTCTCATAGTAAAGAAATCTCTATACCTTCTCTTAATTTATTTAATAAACTTATTTAGCTACTTTGTTACTAAAAATAATTTATTAAAAGTAAAATTTGTTTAAAATCAAAAATTTATTAGTTGAAACCTAAATTCTTAGTTGAATTAATAAATGGAAATTTATTTGTTCGATTTTATTTCGAATACTAATAAATCATATAAATTGTTTATTCAAGGTCAAAAAAATTAAGAAACCAAGGCAATATTGGAATGGATTGCAAAGGAAAGCAAAGGTGAGTTAATCTCACTCAGTTAAATTTAAAATTGAAATGATTAAATTTAAATAATTGTTTGAATGGTTGAATTGATTGATGTGCTACAGTATGGTATATTTTGGGATTGATATTTATATTGTGCTAACATCTATGGATGCAGGGAAAACAGGTTGGAGGGATCCCTCAGCATTTATTTAAATTATGTAATACCCTTTGATGTGATTATTTTATATTCTGTGATGAATATTATTGATAATTGGAATATTGGATGTTATGGTTTCCCTGAATATATTCTGGTGCACTAAGTTATCAAGATATATAGAATTGGATTTTGGAAATAAAACGAAGAGAATTTGTAAGTGAAATAATTATAGAAAAATTAAATAAATTAAGAATAATAGTAGTTTCAAATTCTAATAAATAAAATTCCATATATGGAAAGGAAATTTGAATTAACAGAAGATTTATGAATTTTAAACTTCAGCATTATTATTTTAAAAGAACAAAACATTTTTTTAATATTTAAGACTTAAATTATTGAAAAGAATAAAGAAGAAATTGGGGAAAAGCTGAAATTTGTATATTTCAGTTAAAAGATCTAAAATCAAATGGAAAATAATAACAATAATAATTAAGTGCATAATTAATGAATTTTGAAATAAATTGAGTAATTAAAAAGCTTATTTCAATGGAATAAATTGGGAATCAATTTGGAAATTGATTTAAATGATTGAGATTTGAAATTCTCCCTAGATAATCAAGTACATTTTCAAAGTAAATTTTTAAATATAAATTAAAAGATTTTAAAGTTGTTTTAAAAAGTTATGTTTTGTAAAATTTAGTATTTCTACTGTTTAAAGTCTAAAGTAAGTATTTCCTTTTAATCTATTATAACAGTAATTATTTAAAGAATGACCTAGTATTATGTTTTTAAAAGTGAAAACCTAGTTTTATATTTTATAAAGTAGCCTTATTTTTAAATATTCATATAGTATATATTTTAGCCAATTATTGAAGTAGTTTTAACTTAAATGGTTTAAAGTAAATTCCAAAACAAGCAATTTGTTTAATCTATTTTCATAGTAATTATTTAAAGAATGATTTGGTATTTTGATTAAAGAAGAAATCTAATGTTTAGTTATAAGGTAACCTTTTTTAATTATTTCTAGATTATTATTTTAAATTAAGTATTAAAGTAATTTTTCTAAATTAAATGATAAATGTATTTTTCAATAAAGCATTTTTAAATTATTTTAAAAATCTAGGTATGTGCTTGGTGATTTCAGTGGAGATAGGAAATATTTGGGAAAGTTTATCCTGAAAGGAATGATGGTTTGAAACTGTTTCAAAAGGTTGGAAATAGAAATATATCTTGTGAAGATATTTTTGAGATTTATAAATAATTTGGAAAATTATTTATTGGTTGATGGATGTTTGTGCATATAAATTGATAGTTAAATAACCGACTATCAATATTGGACAAAAATACGTTGATCGTTTCGAAGAGACCGGGATCGAGATTAATTTCTCGAAAACCACTTCGATCCGGTTTGCACGTTTTTGTGAAAAACGATTTTGGATTCGAAGATGGAGCAGTGAAGTGCAAGGGCTAGTCGCTACTAATCCTGAGGATGTTTCCAAAACGGATGTAGTAGGAATAGTGCCTTTGGTTCCGTTCGAACCCGGGACGGACTTGTATGGATGAATGCTTGCGAAACATCGTCAGGTGGACGATGGGCATTCTAAGAGATATGTTCTGAAAATGTAACGCTTAGCCTCAAGCCTCATAAAATGGGAATGATTGAAAATCAGGGGTTATGCAGCAAGGCTAGGTGGGTAGCACCCAAGCAGGGTGAGGTCATTCCAGTCTAGATGTCCCTTTTTATTTCGGCTTAGTGGGCGGTTGCTGATCCCAACCGCGGGGTGATCTCACTCGGGATTATCCAGTAAGGGGTAGTTCTAGTCTTGTGTTGCAGGGGAGTGGGCGTACTCCTCGATACGGTGATCTAGGCCCCATACTCTGACAGGTGGTACCCCAGTGCCTAGTCATTAGTTGGAAATCCATTCTCCCTACGAGCCATGTACGAGTTTTGTTTGTATTACCCACTCTGTGGCTAGTAGCTGGAATTTAATAAATGTAACAATTTCGGCTATTTTATAAGTATTTGTATATAGACCCTATTATAATATCAGAGGATTTCTATAAAAAGTGTTTTAGCTATCGTAAGGTAAAAACCCGACATGTTTATTTGTGGCGTCGTCTTACGAGATGCTTTTGTTTTCAAAGGATCTTTGAAACTTTAATAATCAATTGAGTGTGATTTTCTCACGCTGGTATTCCAGACTGACTCGGGTGTTATTTAACTGTAATGCTCGGGTCAGACCGAGTATTATAGGATACAGGATATGATGCTGTGGAGCTCAAGAGACGAGCTGGATGTCGATACGTATTTCTGTACTTGTTTATGTATATATATCCCATTGTGTTGAGTTGTTGTGTATCTATTTGTATAATATTGATGCTGAGTTGTGATTGATGTACTCTGATGATGTAATATATAAACAGAGATATTTTATTTTTGAGTAAAGATCATTTATTTCCTATTATATTTTATTCCGCTGCGATGGTTAGATTCTGTTGTTGCTTTCTATTTTCTTCTTCTACCTCTTCTTCTTTAACCCAAATGGTTCGTATTTCTGTACAACTTGAGTTGATTTAAGTAAAATAGTGTTGACTCAAGAGGTACGGATTTGCGAGCTGTTACAGTGGTATCAGAGCTTTGGTTGGTGATAACCTTGGCTCTGGTGGGAATTATTCATTTAAATTAGAGTCCGAAGTACCCTAGAATGAGTTTGAGCATATTAATAGATATGAGCGCGTATTTGTTAGTGAATATAAATTGTTTTAGTATTGCGTTGATTGATTTATTGGGTGGCATATGAACCTTCGTCGACACAGTCTGCGCAACTATATCGAAGGGGTTTCTAAACACTTGAATAGAACAATTGACACGGTATTATTTTAAATATGGGTGAATGAAATAATTTTACCCAAAAACATATTTTGATATAAAGAATAGTTTTTGAAAACTATTTAGCTAATATATGGTTGCTTGGATGTTAGAAATGATAATATTAAAGTATTATCATTGTTAAGTGAAAATTTAACTAGAAATTGAAAATATAACCAAAGTTTGAAGGAATAAATTCATTATAAAATGAAATTCATAAATATGAATTATAAATGTAAATTATAAATTGAAACATAATTAGATGGGAATTTGTATAAGCATAAACTATACAAATGCATTATACTTAAAATTTGAATTAAAACAGAATTTGAAACTTTAAACCCGGAGATTTTGGAAGTATTTTGGAGATAAATAGTATTATTGTTGTTTTTGGGTTATTTCTGAAAGGAAATTTGTTTTAAAATGGATTTTGGAAGTGAGATAGCATTGAATTCACTTCAGTCACTGAAAAATAACTTCGGTGATGACTACAGCATCATCGATATTCATTTTCGAGTTTCTAAGTGATGAATTACTACCAAAATTGATTTGTTCAGGAAAACCTGTTTGTTTTTGAAATTTCAAAGGAAATTTGTTGGGAATAAAACCAGGATTGGTTTGATTTTTGGGAAATGTGATTTGTGATGTTAGAGATTCCAAATTAATTTGAAACCAAAGGTTGGGTGTTTAAGAAAAAAAAATCCTGATGAGATAGGTGGTAAGCTTATAAATTGAGATGATTTTTAAATCATGAAGGAAATATAAGCCTTGAATGTTGGAATTTAAATTTAAAAAGAAAAGTTAAAAATGAAATTAACTTGGATGGGAAATAAAATTTTGACTGGATCGATATTAATTGGATAGGCTGAAAATAATATCCAGTTGCATTTGAATTAAGTTGAAATCGAATTGAGTTAAAATAAAATTGAATTTGGAATAAGAATTCAATTGAATTAATGAATGGAATTAAATTCTTACCTGAACAAAGGGAAAATAAATTGGATAAGGATTGGATTGAAATAAATAAATTAGAATGACTTGTAAAAGAATTAAAATGCATGGAATAAAATATGCTTGGGTTATAAATAAGCATAAGGCTTGAGTTAAAATAAAAGAAGAATATATTCAAGCCTATGATGGATGGGATTGTGTAAATAATAAGTTGTGGCTTATAAAATTTGAAAAAGTGGGATAGAAACCCAAAATAAATATTTTTGATGAATTGAAAAATAAAATGAAGATCAAAACTTGAATTATAAAATAAATTTGAACTTAAGAAAATTTAAATGAAGAGATTTTGAGATTAAAATCAAGTTCTGGATTATAAGTAGGAGAAAAGACTAATTAGATAATAAATTAGTTAATGAAATTGAATTGTGAGTTTATGATGAAGTTTGGAAATAAACTCAAGTTATAAATTAAATTCGACTTAAATTGTTGATGAAGTGAAAGTAATTGAGAATGAAGTTGAATTGTGAGTTAATAAAATTGGATGGTAAATTGAAAATGGATAGTTGATTCGGAACTTGAGTTATAAATTAAAATTTAACTTAAAGTGATAACAAATTAAATATAATTGGAAATGTGTCGAATAAAGGAAAATGTATTAAAATAGTAATAGTTTGAATGTACAAATAAAGTCCAAATAAGTGGAAATAGGTTGGATATGGCCTTGTAATCAATTGAATGAGGTAAGTATGAAAGTTAATTTTTATAATAACTAATCAAAAGAAATTATTTAAAATGAGATTTGATTGTGATAGAGTTAAGTTGAATTGGAAAGAAAATTTACTTGTAAAATGAAAATGAGCTTAAGTATAAAATTTGAATAAATTGAAGTAAATTGACTTAAGCTAAATAGATGGGGGAGTTGAATTGAAATCAACTTGAGCTAAGTTTAATAATATTGCATTGGTTTTAAATCAAGTAAAAATAAATTGGATCGAAATAGAATTTGGTGGGTTATAAATAATATTTAAGGAAATAAAAATTTAAAATGGATTGAGTAGATAAACTAATTATATTGAATAAATAAATGGATGGGATAAATAAGAATCAAATGGAAGTGAACTTAGGTTTGAAGGGGAATAAATTGAGTAAATTAACTTAAGTTGAGAATAATTAGAAGCTCGACTAGAAGTAAAAAAATGGAAGACCATTAAATTAAAGCTTGGTTTGAATTAATTCGGGAATGGTTAGTAATGTCCAAGCTTGGAATGGGTCGAGCTAAATAAATTATCGTGAATGAATTAAAATAAAAAGGAAATTTAATTGGTAATGAAGATGAACCTAAGTTGTTAATGGTTTTGAATGGAACTTGTTTGAATAATGGAACTAGTTGGTTAATAAAATGAAATGCAAGTGAATGGATTCAAATCTGAAATGCAATGAAAATGAGGATATATGAATTGTGAATAAATTTTAAAAATGGAATAGAATTAAGTATAAATTTAGTTGAAATCAATTTCAATTGATTATAAAACATAAGTACTTATTTATTCACATAAATCTCGTCGAATTGCGTAGAATAAATTGTCATTTGATGTAAATGGAAGTAATTAAGATGCTATGAATTGATAGAAGTAAAATGAATTGATTTTGAGAATAATTGAATTAAATATGAGCTCGGATTGCTTAAAAATAAATTTAAATGTAAGCGATTGAGTTTTAAACCATTCAAATGGATGAAGTTATATACGAATGGATTGAAAACCATTCAAATTGAATGAAAATGGTTTGTAAATTAATTGGAACTGTGGAATTAGTATGAAAATTGTATAAGTTGCTTACGGAGAAATGTTTGGTGTGAATTTCTTTTAGAATTCATGTGTTTAAAACTGTTGCAAATAAGTGAAATGTTGTTAAACTTCATTTATATCGCACTTACATGTTTAAATTTAGTAAGTACAGGTATCTGGGAGCCGTGTGGCTGTATTTGGTTATGCTATTTGCTAAAAATAATAAGCTACTTGCTTAAAAATTCTAAATAAGGTATGCTACGCAATAAAAATAGGAAATATGAACTGTTTTAGGTTTTTCCGACCGGGTGGGTCGATGTATATATATTTATCTCTTTTGTCAAATTGCAAAAGCTCCTCTGTACAAAGGAGACTCTGCCAAAAAATTTCAGAAATTTTGGGAATTAGAAAACTTTTGAAAATTTTGGAAAATTTTGTTGACTACAAATGTTTTCAAATTGGAATTTGAAATAAATTTGTAAATGGACTAATGTAAAATAATGACATGAATTAGTTATAAATGAAAAATAAAATTTGAATATTCAGAGTTAAAGATAAATTGAATTCATATGGAAATGGAGGAATTAATTTAAATAGAAATAGATATAAACTAAAGTGGTAAGATGAAAATTAATAAGCAGCGTATAAAATGCTTATACTAACTTAGGTAAAAAATGATAAATTCTTAATTGGAAATTGATATTACAAACATATTCTAAGTTAATATTCGAATGAATAAATATTGACATTTTGTAAAGAAGTGGATAAAATGTTTTGAAAGTTGTGATTGGATATTAGTGCTAAGCAGGATATGCAGGTAATATAAAGGGAAAAGAGAATTGATTTTGATTTCAGAAGATAAATTTGAAATGCTCGACAAAAAGGTATGTGTTTAAGTTTCTATATGAAATTTGATTGGGATTTTGATCGAGCCACTTGGCTTTTTGTTTTCTTTTTGCATTTGGGAGGCCGTAGGGCCATTTTGTAGTTGTACCGAGCTAGCCGCGCAAAGGAGACGCTGGCGAAATTTTTCAGGAATTTAGAGAGTTAGAAAAATTTTGAGAAAATTTTGATAATTCAAATTTGGTTTTTAAGACTAAAACTTGAATGATTGGGCAAATAGGATTGTTTGCAAACTAGGGAAAAGTTTGGAAAGTTAATAAGAATGATAATGGTCTTTTGTAAAAAGATAGTTGGTTGGATGTTGAATTTCTTGGTTTTGAGGATAAGTAAACGAGTATTGGACCATTCTTCCTAACTAGTAATTTCGGGGACGAAATTCTTTTAAGGGGGGAGGAATGTGACGACCCCGAATTTTCGAGCATTTAAAATCGGAATATTTAATTGATTTCAAGTATTCAATAGGGTAATCTTAATATGAATAACGAATATTACAATTTATTTGATAATTTAACTATTGAATTAAATAATTTGAAGTTGGGTGAAATGTTGAATTTGGAGTTTTAAGCCGGTTTAAAATAATTTGAAGGCTGATAAAATTTATATCGAGGATATTGAAGATGGTAAAAGTGTAAAAATTGAATTTGGAAGTGTTTGTTCGGTTTTGAAATTTTTTCGTTTTAAATTGAATTTAAAAATAGCCTTTCGAGGCACAGCCTCGGAATTCGACGAAACCAGTTCCATTGGGTCCGTAATATTGGATTATTATCGGATTTCAAATTTCATATTGTTCGGAGTTGTTGTGTGAGCGTACGATACATAAACGCGTTGAAAATTTACATTGAAAATTCTATTTAAAATTATATTTACTTATTCACATGCTAATCGCCATTAGTTGCCTTTCTTTCAATCGCTGCCTCCTCTCGTACATGCCATCATCACCGTGTCTCCCTTTCTCTCATCACGCAAAAATCAAATCAAAACCGACAACTCCCTTTGTTAAATCACGTATATCCTTCCATCCTTATCAGTTCAAACCAAAATCAGACAAAGAAATCATGGCAGGCACTAAAATCAAATCCATTTCTCTTTTACAATTCACGCAATAGAACAAAAGATCAATTAATGGCCGAGTTCGATTCAATTAAACTCGTGCCCTCTCTCTCTCCCTCAGTTCCTCAGTTCTGCATGAAGTTCCAATCATTCTCGCGAAAAAAAAAATGAAGCCCTGATGCAGTACGAACTATGGAATCAATATGTTTAAATTGTTCAAAGCCTTTGAGTTGTTTGGAGTTGGTTTCGTTTTTAAGTCGTTCGGGGGTTATAAGTCGCTCACGACTTAACAAAGGGTATTCACGACCTAATGTTAAGGTCTTAAGTCGTTCGCGACTTAACAAGATAAAGGCTTTAAGTCGTTCACGACTTAACGAGATAAAGGGGAACGAGTTAAAGAATGAGGCGACCCGAGTCAAAAACCAGAAACATAACGGTCTGGACGATATACTGCGTTGTTGTATTGAAGATCTAAGTCGGCTACGACCTAAGGAAAGGGTAGGTCGTCTACGACTTATCATAAAGCGGAAGGAAGCTCCAGTGGTTGAAGACCTTAAACCGGAAGCGAGTTACGACTCAGTTGAATCGTAGAAAGTTAAGTCGCGAGAAGATGCTGTGATGTGATTAGGTCGGCAACGACCTAGTATAAATCGTTATGTCGCGTGTTTCTTATGTCGTGTACTATGTTGTATCGTTAGGTCGTCTACGACCTAAGTTTTGTAGTTTGCTTGTTTTCTTTGAGTCGTTGTAACTTGTATATGGATGAGTCGTAAGTCGTCTTGTGTTGAGTTAATTGTAACTCGTTAAGTCTTAAAGTCCTGAGTCGTTATCTGTATGTAATTTTTCCTTGAGTCTTGAGTCGTTGAATGTAAGTCGGTCATGTATATGAAGGTGTTGTAATAAGTTGAGTCGGTATGTTGTGTTGTAATATGAGTCGTGAGTCACTGAATGCTTGAGTCGTGAGTCGTAGGGTGATGAGTCGGCAACGACTTAAGGTTCAGGTTGAGACACACTATAAATAGGGAGTGAGTTGTACATTTCAAGGGGTTGATTTTTTGAATAAAATTTCTTGTTGATTGTTGTGTGCTTTCTTCTAAAATTGGTAGTTGAGTGTAATCTCCTATCTCCTCTTTCAGTTAATCGAGTGCGCTCGATTCAATGATCGTAGAAGCCGATTCATGGTATCTAGTGCGCTAGATCAACGTACGAAGAATCGTAGATCTTTGAACACGGTATAGTGCGCTATCAACGTGTTTGAGATAGCTAGAATTCGGTATCTTCGGATCAACGAATTTGGGCATTTTGGTATTCATCAATCCACCGATTGCTACTTTCACCGATTGAAGTTTATTTTGATTAATCCGCTGCGTCAGTTTTGGTATCAAAGCTAGACTTAGCCAATCATAGCTAAGCCGAGACTTGGAGCCAATTTTTGAAGTTGAAGTTTGAAGTTGTTGTTCATCGTGTTCATCTTGAAGTTGCAACGAGTTTGAGGATTTCAATCCATTTCCGTTTGGATCAAACTTGGAGAAGTGTTTGAATTGGAAGTTGCTTGGAGACCTTGAGCCGAGCTAAGTTGAGGCCGAGCTAAGTGTTAGGCCGTGACTTGTTTGACTTATATTGAAGTATTTGTTGAAGTTTTTGAGAAGTTTTCAATCATGCCGCCAAGAAGAGCTAATCGTCATCAAAACGTTGAAGCGTTGTATAGAAGAGAAGAAGCCGAGCTTATGGAACAACGTATTAATGAGAAATTTGATGAAGGCATTGGAAAGCTAGAGAAATTAATGAATGATTTGAATCAAACTCAAAGGAGGAGATCACCAAACTCGAACCATGGAGGAAACCGAGTTTCGCCATCGGTTACGGAAGCGAGGAGGGTATCACCGCATTCTTTTAGAGATAGAAGAGAAACATCAATTTCATCACGGAGAGATCATCATGACTATGGACATGAAGAGAGAAGAAGTCAACGTGAATTTGACAATGAGGCATATAGAGATGAAGAGAGAAATAGTCGAAGAAGCACGCATGAACGAAGGGATGAGAATGGTCGAGATCGATGTAGGCGTACTTTTGATTTTGATGAAGAGGGTGATAGAGCTAGCATTCATTATCGAGATCGAGACCAAGTTTGAAATTCATATCGAGATATGGATGAAGATCGTCGATGGGAATCGGGTATGAAGATGGAAATTCCTGAATTTAAAGGTGGAATGGTAGCTGAAGAATTTCTTGATTGGGTGTCAAATGTTGAAGAGAACTTTGATTTCAAGGAGGTTCCTGAGCATAGAAGAGTGAAGTTAGTTGCTACAAGGTTGAGGGGGAGAGCTTTGGCGTGGTGGCAGCAAACTAAACTTACGAGGGAGAGAATGGGGAAGTCAAAGATTGAGTCTTGGGATAAGATGAAGAAGTTGATGAGAGCTACTTTCTTACCATACAACTATCAATCACTTATGTACCAAAGGTTGCAGAATCTGAGGCAAGGGACGAAGTCAGTTAATGATTATGCAGATGAATTTTACCAACTCATTGCTAGGAATGATATTATGGAAACGGAAGAACAGCTAACTGCTAGATTCATTGGGGGATTGAGAATGCAGATCCAGGATATGGTTAATATGTTCGATCCGAGATCTGTTGCAGAAGCACATCAGAAAGCGTTGGCTTGGGAGAAGCAAGGAAGGCGTGGAGGTGGTGTGTTTACTAATTCCAATAATCAAGCGAAGGGTGTTAGTAGAAGTTCTAATGTTCCTAAACCTGTTACAAAACCAGTGGTGAAGGAGGATGAGAAGGCGAAGGTTAGCAGTGGTTTCAAATGTTATAATTGTCAGGAGTTGGGTCACAAAAGCAATGAATGTCCGAAGCCGAAGAAGAGAGCAATGGTTGCTGAGATTGAGGATGATGGTGAGGAGGCAGAATGTTCAAATGCACCTTATGTCGAGGAGGAGGAAGAATTGTCTGGAGATGTAGGTTGTAATCTTATGATGAGGAGGTCATGTCTTACACCAATGCAAGAAGAGGATTCTACTTGGTTGAGAAGCAATATTTTTCAGTCGACATGCACTATTTTGGGAAAAGTTTGCAAATTCGTTATTGATGCTGGGAGTTGTGATAATATTATCTCTACTGAAGCAGTAAGGAAGTTGAACTTGAAGACTGAGAAGCATTCTAAACCATACAAGCTAGCATGGTTAAGGAAAGGTGGAGAAGTGAAGGTGTGTCGAAGGGCTTGTGTTAATTTTTCTATTGGGAAGAAGTACAAAGACGAAATTTGGTGTGACGTTGTAGACATGGATGTGTGTCATCTGTTGTTGGGCAGACCGTGGCAGTTTGATAGAGCAGTCCAACATGATGGTCGTGCTAATAGCTATAGTTTCATGTTCGAAGGTACTAAGATTACTTTAGTTCCCAAGAAGCAGCAACAGAAGGAGAGCAAGCTGGAGGAGATTGAGGAATTGAAAACTCTGTTGACTTTGAAGGAGTTTGTTAAGGAAGTTGAAGAGGAGCCTGAAGTCTATTTGTTGATTGGACGAGAGAGTCATGAAGAGGTTGAGATTCCAGAAGAAGCAAAGCCAGTTTTGAAAGAATTTGAAGATGTATTTCCAGAGGAGTTGCCCAAGGAGTTACCGCCACTGAGAGACATTCAACATCAAATCGATCTTGTTCCGGGAGCGGTTTTACCACATCGACCACATTACCGAATGAGTCCAAAGGAACATGAGGAGTTACGAAGGCAAGTGGAAGAGTTGTTAAAACAGGGACGTGTTCAGGAAAGCTTGAGTCCTTGTGCAGTACCAGCATTGTTGGTGCCGAAGAAGGATGGAACATGGAGAATGTGTACCGATAGTCGAGCTTTGAACAAGATTACTGTTCGCTACCGATTTCCTATGCCGAGGTTGGATGACTTGCTAGATCAGTTGAGTGGGTCTACTATCTTTTCGAAGATTGATTTGAAGAGTGGTTATCATCAGATTCGAATTAGACCGGGAGACGAATGGAAGACTGCATTCAAGACGAGAGAGGGGTTATACGAATGGTTGGTTATGCCATTTGGTTTATCAAATGCACCTAGTACATTCATGCGGGTGATGAATCAAATCTTTAGACCATTTATTGGGAAGTTCGTGGTGGTTTACTTCGATGATATTCTGATATATAGCGGGAGTACGGAGGAGCATGTAGAGCATTTGAGAAAGGTCTTGATTATTCTTCGTGAGGAACAATTTTATGCAGCTACAAAGAAATGTGTGTTCATGACTCGAAGTGTATTATTTTTGGGATATGTTGTATCTGAGAAGGGAATCCAGGTGGACCAGAGTAAAGTTGAAGCTATTAGAAATTGGCCACAACCGAGAACTATCACTGAAGTTAGAAGTTTTCATGGATTGGCATCATTCTACCGAAGGTTTATTCCACACTTCAGTAGCGTGATGGCACCAGTTACTGATTGCATGAAGGGGAAACAATTTTCTTGGACAGAGGAAGCTGGGACTGCTTTTGAAAAGATCAAGGAACTGTTGACGACAGCGCCAATTCTTGTATTACCAGATTTTCAGTTGTTGTTTGAGCTACACACTGATGCATCAAAGGTTGGGATTGGAGGAGTGTTGAGTCAGAGTGGGAGGCCAGTTGCTTATTTCAATGAGAAGTTATCAGGGGAAAAGATGAGATATAGTACATACGATGTTGAGTTTTATGCTGTTGTGCAAGCTGTTAAACATTGGAGGCATTATCTATTTCAGAAAGAGTTTGTTCTTTACACTGATCATGTGGCGTTGAAGCATTTGCAGGGGCAGGATAAAATTTCAGCGAGACATGCATCATGGATTGCTTATTTGCAGCAGTTTACTTTTGTCGTGAAACATAAATCTGGGGTAACGAATCGTGTGGCTGATGCTTTGAGTAGGAGAAGTCATTTGTTGACAACATTGAAGGTTGAAGTGACAGGATTTGAATTATTACCAGAATTGATTGAAGAAGATCCTTACTTTGCAAAGTTCGTTGAGAAAGTTAAGGATGGAAGTACTGATGAATTGATGTTGGTTGATGGATTCTTGTTTAAAGGAAATCGATTATGTATTCCAGAGAGCGGTTTGAGATTGAAGATTATCAAAGAGTTGCACGAGGAAGGACATGTGGGCCGTGATCGTACGTTGCATTTGATTTCTCAATCTTACTTTTGGCCGTCCATGAGGAAAGAGGTTGAAAGATTTGTGGAAAGATGTCATATATGTCAGGTTTCGAAGGGAACCGCGACAAATGCAGGATTGTATATGCCGTTACCTGTACCATATAAACCATGGGTTAATATCAGCATGGATTTCGTTTTGGGTTTGCCGAGAACTCAAAGGGGAAATGATTCTATATTTGTTGTGGTGGATAGATTTTCGAAAATGGCACATTTTATTGCCTGCAAGAAGACAGCGGATGCAGTTCGAGTGGCACAATTATTCTTTAAGGAGGTGTATCGATTGCATGGTTTACCAGAATCTATTGTTTCTGATCGAGATACTAGATTTTTAAGCCATTTTTGGTTAAGTTTGTGGAAGATGGTGGGAACAAAGTTGAATTTTAGCAGCGCTTATCATCCGCAAACAGATGGACAGACAGAAGTTGTTAACAGATCGTTGGGAAATTTATTGCGATGTCTTGTGAAAGATAATCTGAAGAGTTGGGACATGAAGTTATGCCAGGCAGAGTTTGCTCATAATCATGCAGTGAATCGTAGTACAGGATTCAGTCCATTTCAAATTGTATATTCAAATTTACCCAGGGGACTGTTGGATTTAGCAGTAGTACCACAACCGAAGGGGACAGTTAAATGAGCTGTTGAATTTGTTGATGAATTAACTGAATGTCATAAGATCGTTCAGGAACGATTGGAGAAGTCGAATGAGAAGTATAAGCGAACTGCAGATTTGAAGAGACGAAATGTTGAATTTAATGAAGATGATTTGGTGTATGCTGTGTTGACAAAGGATCGTTTTCCAGTGGGCACTTATAACAAGTTGAAAGCCAGGAAAATTGGTCCTGTAGAAGTTGTGAAACGGATCAATGAAAACGCTTATAAGTTGAAGCTACCGGAAGACGTATACACTTCTGACGTGTTCAATGTTAAACATTTGATTCCATATCATGGAAATGAAATTATTGTGGAAAGAGAAAGTGAAAATTCGAGGACGAATTTCTGTCAACCGGGGGAGGATGATGCAGTACGAACTACGGAATCAATATGTTTAAATTGTTCAAAGCCTTTGAGTTGTTTGGAGTTGGTTTCGTTTTTAAGTCGTTCGGGGGTTATAAGTCGCTCACAACTTAACAAAGGGTATTCACGACCTAATGTTAAGGTCTTAAGTCGTTCGCGACTTAACAAGATAAAGGCTTTAAGTCGTTCGCGACTTAACGAGATAAAGGGGAACGAGTTAAAGAATGAGGCGGCCCGAGTCAAAAACCAGAAACATAACGATCTGGACGATATACTGCGTTGTTGTATTGAAGATCTAAGTCGGCTACGACCTAAGGAAAGGGTAGGTCGTCTACGACTTATCATGAAGCGGAAGGAAGCTCCAGTGGTTGAAGACCTTAAACCGTAAGCGAGTTACGACTCAGTTGAGTCGTAGAAAGTTAAGTCGCGAGAAGATGCTGTGATGTGATTAGGTCGGCAACGACCTAGTATAAGTCGTTATGTCGCGTGTTTCTTATGTCGTGTACTATGTTGTATCGTTAGGTGTCTACGACCTAAGTTTTGTAGTTTGCTTGTTTTCTTTGAGTTGTTGTAACTTGTATATGGATGAGTCGTAAGTCGTCTTGTGTTGAGTTAATTGTAACTCGTTAAGTCTTAAAGTCCTGAGTCGTTATCTGTCTGTAATTTTTCCTTGAGTCTTGAGTCGTTGAATGTAAGTCGGTCATGTATATGAAGGTGCTGTAATAATTTGAGTCTGTATGTTGTGTTGTAATATGAGTCGTGAGTCGCTGAATGCTTGAGTCATGAGTCGTAGGGTGATGAGTCGGCAACGACTTAAGGCTCAGGTTGAGACACACTATAAATTTGGAGTGAGTTGTACATTTCAAGGGTTTGATTTTTTGAATAAAATTTCTTGTTGATTGCTGTGTGCTTTCTTCTAAAATTGGTAGTTGAGTGTAATCTCCTATCTCCTCTTTCGGTTAATCGAGTGCGCTCGATTCAACGATCGTAGAAGCCGATTCACGGTATCTAGTGCGCTAGATCAATGTACGAAGAATCATAGATCTTTGAACACGGTATAGTGCGCTATCAACGTGTTTGAGATAGCTAGAATTCGGTATCTTCGGATCAACGAATTTGGGCATTTTGATATTCATCAATCCACCGATTGCTACTTTCACCGATTGAAGTTTATTTTGATTAATCCGCTGCGTCAAGCCCACATCGATCGTTCGAGATTCAATTCAGATCGAAGCCGATCGACATCAAGTCGAAGTACCTTCTCTCTTGCGCGGCATGGAGGGAGGCCGTGAGTTCTCTGCAGTTTATCGTGGCGGCGTGTGGGCATGGGCGAGTCAATTGGAGAAGCTAGGGTTGTGTAGGAGGGAAGTGCGTACTCGTGGCGACGAAACAGCTAGTGGTTGGGGTCGCGACTTGTAGAAGCCGAAGACGAGCTAGCGACGTTGATCTGGAGTTCGGCAGTTTGGAAGTCGCGATGGTCGACTTAGCGGAACTCGAGTGGGTGAACGGTGATGAGCGTCAGTCGATCCTTTTGGGCTAATTGCAGTAGGATTTTTAACTGAGGTATCTTCTTTATTTAATTTATATATGTATAGGCGCTGAGAAAAATATTTACAGAGAAGAAATCCTAGTATGTGAAATTTATAGGCAGGTATGAATAAATATAACTTGCATGCTATAATATACTAAGGTAAATGGAAGTTTTATATAAATGGGCAGAGGAAAGAATTTTTAAAACCAGATTTCTGTTTTATAAAAAAAAATACATCTATATATTACAGAAGAAAGATTTCTCATAGTAAACAAATCTCTGTACTTTCTTTTACAGAGAAGGGAATATTTTAAATTAAAGATTAATTAATTGAATCATTAGTTTCAATTAAATTTATTAAATAGGGATGAATTGGTTAATTTATTTAATAAACTTTATTTAGCTATTTAGTTACTAAAAATAATTTACTAAAAGGAAAATTTGTTTAAAATAAAAAATTTATTAGTTGAAACCTAAATTCTTAGTTGAATTAATAAATGGAAATTTATTTGTTCGATTTTATTTCGAATACTAATAAATCATATAAATTGTTTATTCAAGGTCAAAAAAATTAAGAAACCAAGGCAATATTGGGATGGATTGCAAACGAAAGCAAAGGTGAGTTAATCTCACTCGGTTAAATTTAAAATTTAAATGATTGAATTTAAATAATTGTTTGAATGGTTGAATTGATTGATGTGCTACAGTATGGTATATTTTGGGATTGATATTTATATTGTGCTAACATCTATGGATGTAGGGAAAACAGGTTGGAGGGATCCAACTGGATCCCTCGACATTTATTTAAATTATGTAATACTCTCTGATGTGATTATTTTATATTCTGTGATGAATATTATTGATAATTGGAATACTGGATGTTATGGTTTCCCTGAATATATTCTGACGCACTACGTTATCAAGATATATAGAGTTGGATTTTGGAAATAAAACGAAGAGAATTTATAAGTGAAATAATTATAGAAAATTTAAATAAATTAAGAATGATAGTAGTTTTAAATTATAATAAATAAAATTTCGTATATGGAAAGGAAATTTGAATTAACAGAAGATTTATGAATTTTAAACTTCAGCATTATTATTTTAAAAGAACAAAACATTTGTTTAATATTTAAGACTTAAATTATTGAAAAAATAAAGAAGAAATTGGGGAAAAGATGAAATTTGTATATTTCAGTTAAAAGATCTAAAATCAAATGGAAAATAACAATAATAATAATTAAGTGCATAATTAATGAATTTTGAAATAAATTGAGTAATTAAAAAGCTTATTTCAATGGAATAAATTGGGAATCAATTTGGAACTTGATTTAAATAATAGAGATTTGAAATTCTCCCTGGATAACCAAGTACGTTTTCAAAGTAAATTTTTAAATATAAATTAAAAGATATTAAAGTTGTTTTAAAAAGTTATGTTTTGTAAAATTTAGTATTTCTAATATTTAAAGTCTAAAGTAAGTATTTCCTTTTAATCTATTATAACAGTAATTATTTAAAGAATGACCTAGTATTATGTTTTTAAAAGTGAAAACTAGTTTTATATTTTATAAAGTAACCTTATTTTTAAATATTCATATAGTATATATTTTAGCCAATTATTGAAGTAGTTTTAACTTAAATGGTTTAAAGTAAATTCCAAAACAAGCAATTTGTTTAATCTGCTTTTGTAGTAATTATTTCAAGAGTGATTTGGTATTTTGATTAAAGAAGAAATCTAATGTTTAGTTATAAGGTAACCTTATTTTAATTATTTCTAGAGTATTATTTTAAATTAAGTATTAAAGTAATTTTTCTAAATAAAATAATAAATGTATTTTTCAATAAAGCGTTTTTAAATTATTTTAAAAATCTAGTTTTGTGCTTGGTGATTTCAGTGGAGATAGGAAATATTTGGGAAAGTTTATCCTAAAAAGAATGATGGTTTGAAACTGTTTCAAAAGGTCGGAAATAGAAATATATCTTGTGAAGATATTTTTGAGATTTATAAATAATTTGGAAAATTATTTATTGGCTGATGGATGCTTGTGCATATAAATTGATAGTTAAATAACCGACTATCAATATTGGACAAAAATACGTTGATCGTTTCGAAGAGACCGGGATCGAGATTAATTTCTCGAAAACCACTTCGATCCGGTTTGCACGTTTTCGTGGAAAACGATTTTGGATTCAAAGATGGAGCAGTGAAGTGGAAGGGCTAGTCGCTACTAATCCTGAGGATGTTTCCAAAATGGATGTAGTAGGAATAGTGCCTTCGGTTCCGTTCGAACCCGGGACGGACTTGTATGGATGAATGCTTACGAAACATTGTCAGGTGGATGATGGGCATTCTAAGAGATATGTTCTGAAAAGGTAACTCTTAGCCTCAAGCCTCATCAAATGGGAATGACTGAAAATCAGGGGTTATGCAGCAAGGCTAGGTGGGTAGCACCCAAGCAGGGTGAGGTCATTCCAGTCTAGATGTCCCTTTTTATTTCGGCTTAGTGGGCAGTTGCTGATCCCAACCGCGGGGTGATCTTACTCGGGATTATCCAGTAAGGGGTAGTTCCGGTCTTGTGTTGCAGGGGAGCGGGCGTACTCCTCGGTACGGTGATCTAGGCCCCGTACTGTGACAGGTGGTACCCCAATGCCTAGTCATTAGTTGGAAATCCATCCTCCCTACGAGCCTTGTACGAGTTTTGTTTGTATTACCCACTCTGTGGCTAGTAGCTGGAATTTAATGAATGTAACAATTTCGGCTATTTTATAAGTATTTGTATATAGACCCTATTATAATATCAGAGGATTTCTATAAAAAGTGTTTTAGCTATCGTAAGGTAAAAACCCGACATGTTTATTTATGGCGTGGTCTTACGAGATGCTTTTGTTTTCAAAGGATCTTTGAAACTTTAATAATCAATTGAGTGTGATTTTCTCACGCTGGTATTCCAGACTGACTCGGGTGTTATTTAACTGTAATGCTCGGGTCAGACCGAGTATTATAGGATACAGGATATGATGCTGTGGAGCTCAGGAGACGAGCTGGATGTCGATACGTATTTCCGTACTTGTTTATGTATATATATCCCGCTGTGTTGAGTTGTTGTGTATCTATTTGTATAATATTGATGCTGAGTTGTGATTGATGTACTCTGATGATGTAATATATAAACAGAGATATTTGATTTTTGAGTAAAGATCATTTATTTCCTATTATATTTTATTCTGTTGCGATGGTTAGATTCTGTTGTTGCTTTCTATCTTCTTCTTCTACTTCTTCTTCTTTAACCCAAATGGTTCGTATTTCTGTACAACTTGAGTTGATTTAAGTAAAATAGTGTTGACTCAAGGGGTACGGATTTGCGGGCTGTTACATTATTTATGAGCTAATATATACGTTAAATGATGAGAGATTTTAACAAAATTGACCTAAGATCAAAAACAAGATAATATAATTGATGCACCGATCTTGATGTCTTCTTTCCATGTAGTATATATTCTCCTTTTGTCATAGCAGTCGTCAAATCTGTATGTCGTAGTGATAGATTTGTGTCATGAATCAAAGCCAAGTCTCAACAAATTAAAATATATAATTTCCAATTTTTTGTTTATTCACTTTTAGTTCAAGTTTAAAAATCTACTAACTTCATTCTAATTCAAATAGGATTTAAATCAACTTTCTAAATCATTTTTATTCTCATTAAATTCAATATTCTATTATTTATCCAATTCTATTATTTAAATAACAATTATATTTAGATTTTAATTGTTTGACATATAAACATAACTTTTCAATATTTAAATTCAATTAAATATTCTAAATTCGGACGATTGAAAAACTAGGACGTTATAGGGAGAGCCCTGAAATGCAAACTTGATGTGTGACTAATCCTACGCACCCATGTCCATCTCCCGATCGTAGTGCAAAATGCCTCTTATCACACACTATGTCGGCATCCACCTATACCATGTCGCGTCAAAACCATTCATATAAGGATTCCCGTAAATACTGGAGTCCTTTCTACTCTATAGCCTCTTATCGTGCTGAGTCTGGCCTGACTGTACTTTAGAATCACCCGTTAGCACTGGCTCACTCACCTAGCATTTCCATCAGAAGCATCCACTACAGAACTCTCATGAGTGTTTGTGTAATACATCATCCTAGTCGGATCTTGATGCTTAATTTGGGAATTTAATTATTACCCAAAAACACGATGACCTAATATCCTATGATAAGGAACTCACCTCCTTGTCGTCTCCATCATGTGTACTTAGCCCAAAATAAGCTCAACAATCAATTTTCCATTTGTATAATTTTTGACTGAAATTATATATTTTTATTATCAATTTGAGCCTTAGACAAAGGTTTAGAGTCTGCAATTTTCATTATGCACAGTCGGCCGCTAGACCTATACGGCCAACCGCTAGGGTTCCAGGGTCGATCGGTCGTATAGTAAAAGTAGAGTTATGTTAATTTTGTTTGCCGATTTTTAATTATTGTTTAATCGATGTTATTGGCAGTTATTGGTGAATCCTAATTATTAGATAATCGGTCCATGTTCCAATTCGCAATTCAATTTGGGGTTTATGATTTAGGGTTACGAATTTAACTATAAGAGAGGTGTATACATCAATATCAAGTAGTTTAATTCTAGTCTAGTTTGCATATTCCAATTTATAGTTTGACATGGTTCAAATTAGATTTCTAGCACCCAAATCGAATTAAAATATATTAAACTAAAAGTAATAATCATCTTATTAAAATTGTTCCCACTCACCTCAAGTCTAAACTCTTCCCATCCGCTTTTGCCTAAGAATCACCCGTCCACGTGTTATCTCCACTTGCTTTGCCTTGATTCAAATGCTTATGTTCTTCTAGATTGATTTTAATTTGTTCTTAAGAACTTTTAAAGTGAGGGAAATGATAAATATGATAGAGTATTATTACTACTAAAAGGGGAATTTACAAGGTTTAACAATATGTTTAGGTTGTTAGATTTAGTCTAGAGAATATCTAAGGTCATCGGGCATGGTCATTAAAACCTTGGCAACCAAGTAATTAGTTATCGCCGTTCGAACACGTCATGAAGCAGCGAATCACATTCGATTTTATAAAGCTCACGATCGACCGCTATCTTTTCTAGCTCAACCACTACCGATCGACCTTCGACTACCATGGGTCGACCGGCTCTAGTGTAAATTTGTGAATTATAAATTTTAAGTTTTTCTTCTATCTTCAATTCTTCCAACGCCCATAACATTTGCATATTAACTCCAATTACGAAGTGCTATATGTGAAAACCGCTTGGAAGATTGCTATGAACGAGTTGGTGCAAGTTTCGTAACCAAATTTGGATATCTATGGAAAAAAAATTAGTCCTTTTTTATTTTAATTTAATTTTTTGTTAAATTTCTTGTTAAATTTTTGGGGTGTTACATAGAATAAAGGTATAAACAAATGAATATGAAGAATATAAAATTAGAAATAGAATTGAATAACAAATGAAATGAAATAGAAAATAAAAACGATTAGAATTAAATACATTACAACTAGTGGATTGGTGGTGTCCACTGGTGCATTTATAGCCATGAAAACTGGATAGGTTAAACTAGACCCCATTGGGACTATAAAAAGGATACGCTTTCTAGGATCGAGACTTTGTGCGACACTTTAGACAACTTCGAAGGAAGCTATGCGGTATAATGGTGATATTGTGGATTGTGTAAACGTTGTTGAATATACATGTATAAGGTGTGTGTATGAGACGCAGAGTCTAGGGAATAGTTGTTCCAGGGAAATTGTTGTTCCCTCGATATCCAAACGAAAATAGTTATTCCAACGAAATAGTTGTTCCCTTAATATTGATGTTAGTGATCTAGGGAATAGTTATTCCAAGGAAATAGTTGATCCCTTAGTATTCGAAAATGGATTTTATATCAATTAGAAACCTGCTGAATTATATTATAATAAATACACACGCGCCTGAGGTACAATTGTAGTACTTATGTGAGTACCGGTCGATCCGACAAGGAAAGAAAAAATTTCAAATTCACTAAATCAAATTATCCCAAGAGTTTGAAAATGTGTTAGCTAAAAAGTGTAAAATAATAGAGAAAAATTGGAATGAAAACTATGAGATTAAAATGCAATTTAGAAATAAATCTATTCTCACGTTCTTAAATATAAATCAACCTAAAGTAAATTTGTAATCTCTTTTTTTAAAACATGCGGAATTAGTTGATGTATTTATTATAAGTATGGTCTATTTGTGATATCAACTAACACAACTTAAACCATCAAACTTTAATACATCATACAAACATACTTGTCAGATCTAATGAAAATGGTTATGAAATTAAAAACAAAATCTATTTTAAGCATGATCTATTTACTATTTTGGAACTAGTAACTTAGAACATTAAATTTTGATTCTATTTTCACTATCAAAATCATAATCAGATGAAGATGTAACTTGTGTTTATATTTGATTAAGTATAGCCTATTTGTGATTAGCAACATAGGCTACCAAATTCACTAATAAACACCAAATTTTCATCTAAATCTAAATTTACATTAAGCACCAAAGAATAGATATAAATGAAATCATTATGTTAAATTTACTTGATTTTGAGAGCTTCATTATGGGTTTAGCTTCTTATTTTTGAATTCATGACAACATAAATGGATTTCAACATAAAGAAAAAGAAAAGAAAAACTAATTAAAGAGAATGAGAGCTAACTAATTTGCACAAAAAAGAACTAAGCTATTTGGATGAAATAAAAAGAGATCATAAAATAAAAAAACATGAAATAAAAAGCATGACAGAAAGTTGTAAAAAAACGACCTCTAAGAAGCCGTTAAAGAGAATATAGCTTTTATTTATAATTTTTGGCTACAACTGCATATGCGCTAAAGAAGATCCATTACATGAAACATAAGAGGGTATTTATATAAGACTAAAACCCTAATCTCCTTTTAAGGAGCTACCAAAAATAACCTTAACTTTGTATGGCCTCCAAATAATCATTAAGGATTAATTAATCCTTCATTAACATGTGCTTTTGCTTTTAAATGTGGTCCATTAGCAAGTGGGTAAGTGGGCTTCTCAATAAAGTGTAATTATTATTTTTCTTCTTTCTTTTAGCTTTCTTTACATGTGCATGCATACATCCATGAAGCCCTTCTAACTTGTACTCAATTTCCTACAAAATAAAATTAAAATATGCAAACAAATTTTCTCAATTTAAATGCATACATAAACCCCAAATGTGGATGAGTGAATGATGATTTGAAAACACTTTTGTATTTTGGTTAAAACATGTAAAAATACCCTAATATGTCCTCTACTTTAATAAAAGAAGATTAAGTATGAGAGTAAAAATATATATATTTTTACATGCATGTCAAATACCTCCACATTTATATTTTATTCATCCTCAAATAAAGTAAAACTACAACAAGTACACTTTTATTGGAAACAAGACTGCATTGACCGTATGCCATAAGATGTTAAACCTCTAGGTGTCCCTAGTAGGATGAGTGTTATCTAGTGAATTTTTCCAATGGTTACTACCTACAAAATCCAAATGTAATATGCAAAATTCCTAATGCAAAAGATATGAATGCAAGTTATATTTACAAAATGAATAATTTACTTTTAAATTGAGATGAGATGGTAATATACAAGTCTCGGTCATCGTCGCGAAATTTCTGTACTTTACTAATCAAAACTTCTAACAAAAATTAAGTTTTTATTACATTTCTACTCTAGCTTGGCAAGTTGTTTCAGTTGATAACATGGTGCAAGTATGAAATAAATCTTTTAATTGATTATCAGAGTTTGCAAAGTGGTATCCTCATTTCTATTTGTATAACAAGTTAAATCCATAAAGTCAGGACCGCGTGTGATTTTCAATTGCTAACTCTCTCTTTATTTGAAAAAATATTAACGTTATTATTATTATTTACATACACCTAACACGGAAAAACTGAGGTCATATATATCGTTCATGCACTGCATTTTAAGATCATGTGAGAAAAGTATAGAGCATGGCGAGCGTCCACACTAGTTTTGTACACTTGACCCTACGTGTTTATAATTGTATTTTATTTTTTATATACATACACATAACTTGGAAAACTGAGGCCAGATATACCCTTCATGCACTGCCTTCCGGGCTTATGAGAATAATACAGAGCGTGGTAAGTGTACACATTTTTGTGTGCACACTTGAATCTAGGTGTTTATTGAAAAAAATTCTTTTTTTAGAGAGAGAGTTATGCAAAATTATCTTAGCATCACTTAACTTTAAAGATCAAAAATGTTAACGCATGTACTTTAAATTAACCACTCTTTAAACGAAGACTGCAATTTAGAATAGACTTCATATCCATCACCTAAGAATCGCCCTATATACTAGTTACACTATAGTTGCTTGTAATTTAAACTTTTCTTTTTATTATTCGTTAATACAAGTAATTTCACAAAATTTTCAATTTAATGACCTAAACTGCATGCCTACTCTATCATGCCTATTTAAAAATAATAATTTTTTTGGTTTTTGTAAAAAAAATTGTTTTGAAATAAAGGCATGGAAAATGCAAAAATCAATTCATGTAAAATCAAAATAAACATGAAACTCCCCCCTACACTATATTTTGACTATGCCCCCATAGTCAATACATGATATAATGAGTGTAAAGGAGAAAAATATATACATATTTATAAGAGAGGATTAAATTTCCTCACTAGACGTAGTGTGGCTCATAAAGGATCAAAAGCTCCTCCTCTCGGTCACTTGCCAATTCCAATTAAGGCTTTAAACGATGACCATTGACCTTAAAAATCAATCCATCTCTAGTGTTTTCTATTTCTATAGCACCGTGTGGAAAATAGTTCGTGCCACGTATGGTCATGTCCATCTCAATTTTGATTTACCTGAAAATAAATGAAGTTAAGAGTCATACAAAAGAACTTTTTGATTTAACAAAAATGTTTTTCTTAGGATAACTAGTTATGAAAAACTTTTTTTTTCCTTATAAATTTTTGCATTTTCATACGTGTCATTCCTGATCTCTTCTAATTCATTGAGTTGTAATTTTCTATTTTCACCTGTCCAAGTTCAGAGTTTATGTTCTTTATTGTCCATAACGCTTTATGTTCAAGCTCGACTGGTAAGTGACATGCTTTACCATATACTTATCTAAAAGTGGACATCTTAAGATTAGTTTTAAAAGCAGTTTTGTAAGCCCAAAGTGCATCTGTCAATTTTTGAAACCAATCTTTTCAATTTTTATTAGCGGTTTTCTCCAAAATTTGTTTGATTTGTCGATTTGAAACTTCAACTTGTCCACAAGTTTGAGGATGATAGGGAGTGGATAACTTATGGGTTATTGAGTATTTATTCATTAAAGCTTGGAAAGATTGATTACAAAAATGAGTTCCGTTATCATTTATTATTGTGTGAGGTGTGCCAAACCCAAAAAAAATGTTTTCTTTCATGAATTTCGCAACAACCTTACGATCATTTGTTTTACATGGAATGGCTTCAACCCATTTGTAAACGTAATTGATAGCAATAAGAATATAAAAAATTTGGAAAGAGTTAGGAAATGGTCTTATAAAGTAAATTCCCAAACGTCAAAAAATTTGATCGTAAGTATTAGGGTCAAAGGCATCATGTTTCTTTCCTTGATTTTCCTAACATTTGACAATGATCATGTGCTTTACAAAACTCAAACGCATTTTTGAATAGCATAGGCAAATAAAAGCCACATTAGAGCACCTTTTCCATGGTTTTCTTAGGACCGAAATGTCCACCACACGCTTGGTCGTGACAAAACGAAAGAACACTCTTGATTTTTCTATTTGTGACACATTATGGAATGATTTGGTCGGAACAATACTTAAACAAGTATGAATCATCCCAATAGAAGTATTTCACTTGGGATATAAATTTGTATTTATCTTGTTTGAACTAAAGCAAAGTAGTTTCCTTAGTGACTAAATAGTTCGCTATATCGTCAAATCACGAATCGATGGAAACTGAAAAGAGTTATTCGTTAAGAAAGTTCTCATTAACAGGAAAAGAAGATGGTGCATTTGGAAGACGAGACAAGCGATAGGCTATGACATTTTCGGATCCTTTTTGTCTTTGACTATAAGATCAAATTCTTTAAGTAATAAGATCCAACGAATCCAACAAAACTTAGCATCCTTTTTAGCAAAAAGGTACCTAAGAGCGGAATGTTCGGTGTAGATCGTGATATCTGAGCCTATCACAAAAGTTTGAAACATTTCCAGTGCAAAAACTACAGCTAGAAGCTCTTTTTTGGTGGTTGTGTAGTTGAGTTGAGTGTTGTTCAAAGTCACACTGGCACAATAGATGACATAAAGGATTTTGTCAATGCATTGTCCTAGAACAACACCAACCATAAAGTTAGAAGCATCACACATTATATTGAAAGGAAAATCACAATTAGGCAAGAAGATGATTGGAGCAAAAATGAATTGATTTTTAAGACATTCAAAAGAAGAGACGATTAGAATTGAATCGAACAATTTTGCTAAAGTCTTTTACAAACCGTCGATAAAGGCCAGCATGTCCTAAGAATAATCGAATGTACTTAACGGTTTTAGGAATAAGTAGATTTGAAATAACATCAATCTTTTATTTATCTACCTCAATGCCCTTATTTGAAATGACATGTCTAAGGACTATGCTCTGTTTGGCAGTAAAGTGCCATTTTTCTAATTTAAAGTTAAGTGTTTTACTTTGCATCGATTTAGACCCAACTCAAGATGGTATAAGCACATGGAAAAAGAGACTCAAATTGAAAAATTGTCCATAAAAATTTCCAAAATGCATTTGATCATGTCAGAAAAGATGCTACCCATGCATCGTTGGAAAGTCGTGGGAGCATTGCAAACTCTGAATAGCATACGGCGATAAGCAAAGGTACTGAAAGGACATGTGAAAGTTGTTTTCTCTGGATCTTTGGAAGAAATTGGAATTTGGCTATAACCGGAATAACCATCAAGAAAGCAATAGAATTTATGGTCGGCTAATCTTTCAAGTATTTGGTCAATGTAAGAAAGAGGGAAATGATCTTTACGTGCCGCGGCATTTAGTTTTCGATAATCAATCCAAACACTCCAATCTGTTTGAGTACGAGTTGGAATGAGTTCGTTAGCGTCGTTTATGATAACGGTGAGTCCAGATTTCTTTCGGTACGACATGAATTGGACTAACCCAAGAGCTGCCGAATATGGGATATATGATACCATTATCAAGGAGCTTAAGAATTTCTTCTCGAACTGCATCTTTCATTTTAGGGTTAAGCCTTTGTTGCGCATCATGAGCAGGTTTGTCATCGTCGATTAAATGAATGCAATGTTGAACAATTGTAGGGTTAATTCACTTAATATCAATAATGGACCACCCAATCGCTTCTTTGTTTTCCAAAATAACTGAAAGAAGAGAAGTTTATTGGTCAAGAGAAATATCATAAGAAATTGTTACATGAAATGTTTCGCTATCACTTACGTATGCATACTTAAGGTGATAAGGAAGATTTGAATGAAAGCATGTCATCGATCTCGTTTGGCACATCTTGAAACAATTGTTCATGCTCTACCTCACATTTGTTATTAAGGTAAATTGTTTCATTTTTGAAGTTTTCTTGAAATCATTAACTTCCATTATGTGGTCAACTGGTTCCTTAGATTGATTTTCTAAATTGAAGATGTTAAAAACTAAGGTCATGTTACCAAAGGAAATTTTCATTGAACCATTTCAACAGCTTATCAAGGCATTTGAGATGGCCAAGAAAGGTCATCCTAAAATCAAAGGAATTTGACTCATAGAATTGTTTATCGGTTGTTTTTCAAGGATGATGAAATCTATTAGAAATATGAATTATCCTACTCTAATGTCCTCGATTTCTCCTATGGGTTTCTTTATAGAATGATCGGCTAATCGAAGGGTGGCTTTTGTCGGTTTAGCTCATCTAAACCTAGTTGATGGTACAAGGAGTATGAAATCAAGTTGACATTCGCACTTAAGTCTAACAAGCATTTATTAATTGTCTTGTCTCCTATCGTAAATGAGATTGTGGAGCAGCCAGGATCTTTGTATTTCATAGGAATAGATTGAGACAAGACTTCACTTAGACCTGCCGCAAAGAAGAGCACTTTAGGTGCTTGAGTGTGTCGTTTTTGTGTGCATAAGTCCTTTAAAAATTTGGCGTAGGTAGGGACTTGTTGAATGATATCTAAGAGAGGAATGTTCATTTTTACTTTTTTGAAAATCTCTAAAACTTTTCCATTTGATCAGACGGTTTCTTAGGTCAAAGTAGATGTGGAAATGGAATTTGAAATTTAGTAGGTCGGTCTACTTGAGTTGGAAAAGAATTAAACTCAGAGTTTGGCTCGAGATCCGACTCGATGTTTTGATTGGAATTGTTTATGGTTTTCGAAGTGTTGAGAGGAACTTCTAGTAAGTCGTTTGGATTAACAACTTAGTTATCAATTTGTTTACCAGAACACAAAGTGGTGATAATGTTCACGTGATTCACATTGCTATCTTGAACGACATGAGTTTGGTTTGAGCTTGTGGTTTGATTCTTAGAATTTGGAATAGGTTGACTTGGGAATGTACCTCTTTCCCATTTACTCATAGAGGTGGCTAATTGACTCATTTGCATTTCAAGTTTGAATCGTTTGCTTGTATTTTGCATATACAAGGTGAACAGAATTTGAAAACTGTTATTCGATTGAAGATTTTGAGTGGTTCCTTTAGCTACAATTTTCAAAAAAAATCCAGACGATGTCATGTGTTTAACTTCTTGAGGAACAAAAGATTGTGGTGCTTGGTTTGAAGAAGGTGACGCAAAATTTTGTTGAAATTAATTTGGTTGAAAAGGAGGATTTGAAGCATTGTTCGAAATGCTTGAAAAATTAGTTGAACCAAATTCGTATATGAATTGTTTTGGTTCCAAGAGAAGTTAGGATGATTTCTCCTACTGGGATTGTATGTTGGAGAGAATAGATCATTCCTAACTTTGTTAAAAGCGTTGATTTGTTCTAAGGAGTGAGGACGCTAATCAGCGATGTGGTTTGGATTATTACATTTATTTATTATCCCATCGATTTTCGCTTCTAAGGCCAATGATGATCCTATTGAATATGCGCTCGGTCTAGAATATATTGATTTCTCGTTAGATCATTCCCATTGAGTTGATTTTTTGGCTAAGTTTTCGAGAAATTGCCAAGAAGCATTGTGATGTTGTACTAAAATGTTTCCATGGCACATTGATTCAAGCATCGTTCGAGAGCTATTTTCAAGTCCATCATATAAAATTTGGCAAAGAGCCCATTTTTCAAAATTGTGATGTGGCAGCCTTTCTAAATATTTTCCAATGGATTCACCCCCGAATTTTAAGAATATTTAAAATTTCATTTCAAATTTTGGTTATTTTTTCTAAGGGGTAAAATTTCTTTAAGAAACTTTTACAAATTCGTCCCACGTTTTAATCGAATTTGAAGGCAAGCTATACAAACATTTATCAGCGTAGATGGTACGTGCAAGTGGAATTAACCTAAATTTTATTTTATCGTCACATAATTGTTGAAGTTTTATAGTTGCGTAAATTTTTTCAAATTTTGTTAAAAAGATATAAGGATCATCGTTATCAAAATTGTCAAATTTAGGAAGTGTGTTAATATGAATTGAATGGATTTCACGGTGATTACCCATCGGAGGGGGTAATATGATGTAAGAAGGGACAGAAACTCGATTGGGAAAAATTCTGTCCATGAGAGATCGAAGGGGGTTTTCGTTCGCCAAGGTTGAAAGATTGTTTATTTGCACTAAACAATTCATAGAAGTGTCATGAATCCAAACATTTATGCATAATGGAGAAGATTAAAGGGAGAAAGAAAAAGAAAGTAAAAATGAAAAGAGAATAAGATGAAATTTCTTTGGATTTTTTTTTACTTAAAAAAAATGTATTTTAAGAAAATGTTTGTTTTTTCAATGTAAAAGAATAAGGAAAGGTGAAAAATATGTTTTTTTTTTCTTTTTCGAATTTTTATTTTTATATTTTATATATACATGAAAGTAATATTACTAAATAAATGCAAGGACTTAATCAGAAATTTTTTGTCCTTCGTAACTACTAACTCAAAATTGTATCGTGGCACTTTGACTTAATTTAGCGAAATAATTTTTAGCCAGATAATGGATAACATTTATCAATGCACCATGAATTACTGTAGCAATACAGCTGAAGGTTTAAGTGCCTTTAGAGAAACAAACAGTAAAACCTTATGAATCACCATAATAATTACAAATGATTGTTGCTCTGCCGTTGTCTTATACACCAAGAAATAGTTTTTTAAAAGAAATCAACTTGTCAAATTACAAATTTGTCCTAGATGAGCTCATGACACCATTAAGTCTACTGTCTAATCATTATTGTTTAATTCAATTTTCTAAAGCGAAATGCAACTTGTGAGCCAACAAAATGGTGATGAAATCCCTTATGTGAAGTTGGGTTTACCACTTAGAAAATAAAAATAAGATGAAATGATGCGAAATTGAAAATAAACTTACATTAACTATACAACTACAAATGAAAAAAAAATTGTTTTTTTCTGTAAATGCAAGCAACCAACATTGCAAGAAAAATAAAAATAAGATATAAGAACATGATACCAATGCATGTAGAATTATCTATATAAAAGCATCGAATTTTTTTCTAAGCGCTATTTATTTTAGCAGCCAGTTCTTCTCCTTTTGATTTTATACAGTTCGCAACCTGAAATTTTGAAAATGAATTTTAGAAGAGAACAAAAACAAAGGGAATTGATATATATTTTTTAAGCACAAAAAATGAAATTAAACAAAAGAAAACTTACAAAAATTAAACTAAACCTGAATTTCCTAGCGAAAATGAGAGATTTATTTTTTATTTTTTATTTTTTCTTTTAACCAAAGGAATTTACACTAAAAAATATTCAAGAAGAAAGAAAAATATACATATATTCAACTCAGCCCATAACCCAAACATAAGCACAGCTACTCAATCTCTCCCCGCAATGCACTCCTAACCCACTTTCCCTTTTTCTCTGTGAATAAAATAAAAATGCAAAATAAAATAAAAATGCAAATGCGAAACAATACATGAAGTAAATAAAATAACGGTGGCGGCTTTTGATTTTGATTGAGAGGCTTGATTGATCGGTGTTGGAGTTTTTCACGAGTTCGATTTGAGGCCGAATTGGGCTCAGTGTGTGGATTTGTTGGATTATAATGGTTGTGGGTTTGAGGGAAGGTTGTAGGGTGCGTTTGATGTTGCAGTTGGCTTGTTGGATGTGAGGTTGCAGTGGTAGGCAATTGTTGTTGCGGTGGAGGTGTGATTGATAAAATGAATGTTGTTTGAATGATGCGGGTGAGTTGGGTTCGGATTGGTGGCGATTGGTGTTGCGGTTCTGAAGGAGTTTGTGAATCATCGAGGTTGTTGTAATGGAGAGGGTCTGGTCATGGCCGTAGATGTAGGCGGGGTTGGTTGCGTGTGTATGGAGATTGGGTTTCGGGTTGCAAGGCAACATATTGGTTGCGTGATGAGGACGACTGTAGGTGGTTGATGCAGGCAGGTGGAAGTTCAGGCAGATTTTCTGGTCGAAGACGGTGGTTTGGTGGTTGGTGAAGTTTATTTCGGGTTTCAGTTTGCTATGAGGGTTTGCAAGTTTGGGTTTGGGTAGATGGAAAGAGGAAGTGAAGGTTGGTGTTTTGGAATTGTTGCAGTGAAATTTTTGGTGATTGGTGTTGTTGGTTGATGAGGCGAAGGGTGTGGATGTTTGGGTTTTTGTTCGGGTTCTGGGTTTGGGAATTTGAAGATTAGGGTGGAGTTGGTGAATGTAGGTGATGGAAGGAAGTTGGTTGATTGGGTAGGTTTTTCAAACTTGAAGAATTACGGAGTGATGTGTAGGCAGTAAGATTTAGGGAGGAATTACGGAAGTATGCATGTAATGTGCAAAATGAAAAATAACCGTGTAAATGCCTATAACAACATAGAACATGCAACAGAGAATAAAATACAATTGCCTCAAATGTAAGTAACAGAAAAATGAAAGTGTAAAAAGTACTGAGAATTGGGGGGAGGAAATTTGTGATTGGAAGTGAACAAGAAGGACTATGCAGTGTAACGAATCAGTAAACATCAGTAACACAGAAGTGCACAAATCAAAACCAAAAACACAAGATAAAAAAAGATGCACAAACGGAAAACACAATACAAAACAAAAACAAAATGCACACAATACAAATGAAACAAAGACAATGTGAATTTATTTTTATATTATTTAATTTTTAAAAAAGACAACACAAATTTTTTAACTAAGAAGGAAAATCAATTGGTGGAGTAAATACGAATTAACTTGTTTTCTCCTGCAACGACGTCAAAAACTTGTTCGGAAATGGATTTTCTGTCATTTAGAAAACCGCCGAATTATATTGTAATAAAAAAAGCAAAAACACAGCATACAATTGTAGTATGTATGCGAGTACAAATCGATTCCACAAGAAAAACAAAAATTTCAAATTAACTCAATCAAATTATCCCAAGAGTTTGAAAATGTGTTAACTAAAAAGTGTAAAAAACTAGAGAAAAATTGAAATAAAAACTATGAAATTAAAAGGCAATTTAGAGGCAAATCCATTCCCATGTTCATATAAATCAACACAAAGTAGTTTGTAATCTTTTTTTTAACACATGTTGAATTATTTCATGTATTTATTAGAAGTATAGTCTATTTTTATATTAACTAACACAACATAAACCTTCAAATTTTAATATATCATACAAAACCATTTGTCAAATCTAATGAAAATGGTTATGAAATTAGAAATAAAATCTATTTTAAGCATGATCTATTTATTTTTTTTGAATTAGTAACGCAAAACATCAAATCTTTCATTTTCTTTATCAAGATCGTAATTAAACGAATATGTAACTTGTGTTTATATTTGGTTAAGTATAGTCTATTTGTGATTAACAGAATAGGCTATCAAATTCACTAATAAACACCAAACTTTCATCTAAATCTAATATTTACATTAAGCACCAAAGAAGAGATCATAAATGAAATCATTATATTGAATTTATATGATCCGTGAGAGTTTCACTGCCCCTAAATTAAAAGGATTTAGCTTCTCATTTTTGAATTCATGAGAACATAAATGGATTTCAACATAAACAAAAGGAAAAGAAAAACAAATTAAAGAGAATAAGAGCTAACTAATTTGCATAAAAAAGAACCAAGCTACTTGCATGAAATAAAAAAGAGCATAGAGTAAAAAAACATGAAATAAAAAGCGTGAAAGAAAGTTGCATGAAAAAGAAGGCTAAGAAATCATTATAGAGAATATAGCTTTTATTTCTAACTTTTGGCTACAACTTCATATTCATCAAAGAAGGATCCATTACATGAAACATAAGAGGGTATTTATACAAGGCTAAAACCCTAATCTCTTTTAAGGGAGCTATCAAAAATACCCTCAACTTTATGTGGCCTCTAAGTCATAATTAAAGATTAATTAATCATCCATTAACGTGTGCTTTTGCTTTTAAATGTGGTCCATTAGCAAGTGGGTAGGTGGACTCCTCCATGAAGTGCAATTCTTTTCTTCTTCCTTTTAGCTTCCACTACATGTGCATGCATACGTCCATGAAGCCTTTTCTAATTTGCACTCAATTTTCTACAAAATAAAATTAAAATGTGCAAATAAGTTTTCTCAAAATAAATTCATACACAAAATTTCCATTTTACCCCAAATGTAAATAAGTGAATGATGATTTGTAAATGCTTTTGTATTTTGGTTAAAACAAGTAAAAATATCCTAATATGTACTTTATTTTAATAAAAGAAGATTAAGTATATGAGTTAAAATATACATTTTTACATGCATATCAATTAATATATCATATTGATTGTTTGGGAAATTGGTGTTCCCTAGGGATGTTGATTTGGTAGACTCCATTAGTTTTATGTATTTGTTTATATTAATTTATTTATTTATTTATGCATAATATAAGATGAAACTGAATATGACCTTAATCGAGTAGTCAACCAAGGTTTAGTGTTGATATTACTCCTTACGCACAAGTGGGCAAGCTAAGGTATGCGTACGGGTCAGGAGACACTAATGATGTTTTACCACTCTTTTTGTATTGCATACGAGATAGATTTGTTTCATTTACCAAACTTATGTCTGGCCCCTTCTATTATTTTCTTTTTATTTACATCACTGGATCGATGGACTTTATTGGCATGGTGGACATGATGGCAAAGAACTCATGTTGTAAATATTGTATAAATTGTAAATATAACTTGTAACAGTGTACATTTATGTGTGTTGTGGATTGGATTTTGATTAATTATACCGATCTAACTATGTATTTGGATTTATGAGTTGTGTATGTAATGTTAATATTATAAGTTTTTTCCTTCAACCATGACTTCAAAAATAAACTAGTTAGATTCTATTTTCTTTACTTGTTATCATACCACGGTGACTTGTTGTTTTAAATCTTCGAGAAGTTAACGTAAGTTTAGGCATTGAACCCAAGGACCGAAAATTGCGGGTTGTTATTTTTGGTATCTGATCAAAAAAATTCCTTAATTTAAGGACTAGGAACATATCGAGAGAGCCTATGTGTATTTCTAGCATGAACATTCTTGCATGGTCCCATCGATATATACAAGCGACCTGTTAGACCGGTGAAACCCCATAGAATTTGCGGCTACAACCAAAGAGTAGTTCAGGTCTAGACACCACTTAATGTGAATTTTTCAAAGTTGTATAGAGACTTCTCTAGTTTGGATGGTAGACTATTCATTGGAATAGAACCGTATGTAGCAACGCGGGCTTGGCTTAGCATATGCGAGAAAGTTTTCAATCTCTTGGTTTAGGTTATACTACAAGGAGAAAGCTGGCTTCCTGGAACCTTCAGGGGGAAGCACCAAATTGGTGGGAAATTATTATCACTGAGAATAATGAAGAGAAAATCACATTGTTGTATTTTAAGAGAAATTTTTAAACCAAGTCTTTCTCAAAAGCGGAAAAAGGATGTTTGTTGGAAAGATTCATATACCTGAAACAGGGTGACATAGTTATAGGTGAGTATGTGAACCAATTTAATAAGTTAACAAGGTTCGTTGAATTGGTCAATGCCCTAGATAAGAAGACTGTGCAATTTGCAAAAAGATTAAACTCACCACTTAAAGATTTAGAATTGAATTAGATTCCATGTGGAGCCACATTTGAAGGTTTAGTTGAGGCAGCATTGCTGAATTCATTTAATGGGGAATTATAAATGGAACAACTCAAGAAAAAGGTGAATCAATAATAAGGAAAACATATGTGTGAGGATGGTCATGGAAAGCCAAAAAAAGAAGGGGTAATCGATGTAGAAAGAAGGGGCATGTAGCAAAAGATTGTAGAGTTGATCTCACTAGGTTAAGTGTTATAATTGTAACCATTTGGGTCATATAAAGAGGGAAGGCCCAAGTTTACTAAGAGAGAGTTAGGTAGTTAAGGCTTATGCACTAGAAGCAGTACTAAGTGCTACTATGCCAACATCTGCTAAGGGCAAGGGAAAGCAAATTGTGATTGAAGGTGAGTCATTAATTTTGAATTATGAAGTGTTACTGTGACAGTTATCCTTTATATCTCACACCGCGTGTAAGTCATTTGGTAGTGTTATGTTATAATTGAAAATGCGATATATTGTATATTAACACTTATGTATCGAGATTTTGGGGTATAGGTTTAAATTGTGGAATAGAATGGGATAACTCATTATAAGGCAACTTTGGATAATAGTGGTATGAATTAAATGAGGAGTAAAGGACTGGCTCAATATTTGTTGTACATTGTGATCCCAATATTCATGAGATGACGAGTGATATCAATATTTGACGAAGGAATCCCATTAGAGATTTTGACCTTTATCCCTAAATAAGTTAAATATGGTGGCCAATTAAAATGTTTTTTTGGCATATGGTTATGGAATGATAACTCAGATTTTTATAAGAAGTTTCCAAGTTGGTAAAAGAAAAAGAATAATGTATTAGATTGGTTAAGATAATTTGAATAATTTTGGTTAAAACATTATATAGAGGAGACATTAGTAAAATAATAAAATTGTGGATTAAGATGTATATGAAGGACGTTGGACTAAAGAAATATTTGCTTGGTATTGATAGAATTGAAGACATATTTGAGGTAGAGTGGACTCGGAAATTTTGTCAGTATAAGAGAGATAAATGATATTGGAATTTCAATTGATTGGACAACGTTAACCAATTGACTTAAAATATTTTTGAGATATAGATGAGGATTTCATTTAAAGGGCCTATAGTTTATTTTAGGATAGGTTCCAGTGACCCAATGATACTACTATGTGATCTGACTCGGTGATCAGTCCATAGGAAATAAATTTGAATAGTTAGCATTTGCATTCTTCTTTATGGTCATTGTGGTAATGGTCGAGAATAAAAGCGAATGATACTTAGGATATTTAGTTGTTTGCTGTCATTGTAAAAGTAGGTTATTTAAGATGATCCGGTTGGGTGTCATTGACCTGATGTTGCAGATAATGTTACACTAATTATGTTATATGACTTGGATGGATGTTGTTCTTCAAGCAACTGATTATTATTTTGTAGCTTTGATGGATTTTTTCTCTAAGCGAGGGATTGTTGTTATATGTCTTGGATGAATGTTTTTCTCTAAGTAAGTGAGTTTCGAATTATTATATTTGTTTTTGGGATGATAGTTATAAATGGTCGATATTTGAGTGATTGTTGAAGTTGCAAGTATATAATTTAGAGTGGATGTGACAAGAGTTTGATGAAATGTTTACTATGCTAGGACATCGTTTCTTTTTTCATATACTCCTAGGTATATTCTGGGTATGATGCTACCATGATTTATTAATATTTTTTGATTTGACTATATAGCAAAATGCCATCTCTGTTGAGTTGTCACATCCATGTCATGGAGGAAAATTAGGTTGGTATAACGTATAAGGAATGATGCCATTAGCTGGTTTATATCAGAAAGTGATTTAGGTTTGGATTTTTGTTGCGAAGGATATCCAGGATTTGATTTGGTATAAGCCTATATGAGGATGAGTATTTTCTTATGTTGGAAGAGTATGTAAAAATACTCAAATATAGATGGGTATTAAGATCATATGAGTTTGTTAATCTATGAATGAGATGAATTACTTAGCATTCAATGGATAGGTGTGATTTGGAAAGCATAAAGAATTGATTAGAAATGTGATCTTTGTTAGTAAAGAACATTCCCAATTAGATTGGTGGTATAAGTATTATGAGAAGTATCTCTCATCGGTGTAGATAAATAATTTCAATAATTAATTTCGAGTTTTAAAAAGATTGATCTAATTCGAGAAGTTAAAGAAGGGATGTTCTGGATTAAATAAATATTAAGGTAAAATAAGAAAGTACCACTAATTGGTGTAAATTTACGTGTTTCATGATGATTGAAGAAAATTTATTACAAATACCAAGGAAAAGATATATAGTTTACAAGTATAAAAGATGCAGTGGTGATTATATGGAAATGGAATTTTGGAGGTTCAGATGTAACTTTGAAAGAAAAGTAGATAGATTCTTTTCGAACATCCCTTAGTTGAAAAGACGCTATCTATTCATAGATACTCTTTTGGAGTAGTGACTTAAAGGTGTAGAGTGTACATTGCATATGAGATGCATATGGGCAATGAATTATATAGTCGATTCTTTTTAACAATGTCTCTATCTTATATTATTACTTTTTCTTAGGTTAGAATTTCACTTAGATTTAGGATTTTAACTAATGTGTTTGAAATGATTGAATAGGATAAGAGATCTTTTGTCAGATGTCTAGATGCTTGCTTGGTTATATGTTGTGGAACTGGGGAGGGAATGTTTGGATAATTATGGAGGGGATACTTTAAGTATCAAAACTTGTTGGATATTTGGAGAAGTGATATCATAGATGTAATGATACCACTTCATCTAGATTGAAAATTTGGATAAGGGATATGTATTGTGTAACAACCCTACCTATAACGACCCATATTTTTAACTATTTAAAATATTAAATTAAAAAAGATTTTTTGATAAAATTGTTAGAAAGAAAAAAAATTTAAGATTGTATTCATACAAATTAAATTATAATATAAGTTATGAGATTAATTTAAATTTCTATTAATAACATATGTTTGAAATAAGGTAAGAATTATAACATTTGTTAGCATGTATTTTAATGACATTTGTTTGAATGAAACTAATAACCGTTTGAATGTAAATTTCTAATTGATTGGAATAATAAATGTTAATAAAGGATAATAAACATATTTTTATAAAGAAGAAATCATACATTTATTTGTTTGAAATGTTTAGTAGCTGAAAGATTGATTATAGGAATAAGAAATCAATTATTTAATAAGAAATTAATAACTTTTGGTTTGTATACAACAATTCCATAAATACATTAAATGACTATAAATAAGGATTACATTTGTTTATGTATTTATTTATTTGTTTCCACCGAATAGGGTCTGTTTGGAAGTGTAAGATTTAAATTAATTGGAAATTTATTTATTGAAATCTTTTTTTTTGGCAAGGCCGACGGGGTTAGATGGTCCCCGACCATTTTATTGCGACACCATAGAGCAACTACAAACACGAAAGAAAAACAGAGGGGAACAAAGTGCCACAAACACAACGAGAGACAAACACCCAAAAAAGAAAACCCAAAAACAGGAAAAAAGAAACAAAAAACAACAAAACACCAAGGGGACTTAAGTAGAAAAACTCAATAGAATTCCAGGGTCAAAGGGGAACCGCAGCAAACTCAAGTCACGTTTAATTAGTTGCAAGATCCATTGCATAAGCAGAGAACTTGTCTTCGATTTGACAGGATCAAAGACCTTGACATTACGTTCAGTCCAGACCGCCATGATAAAACTCTTCAATACAACAGTAGATAGTTTCTTCATCACTTGATTACACCCCGTGCTAGCATAGATATGGTTCCATTCATCCAAATAATGATAAGCAGCATTACCAATACCTAACTTTATCTTAACATCATTGCATAAAACTCTGATAACCGGGAAAACAATGAACAAGTGCTCAACTGTTTCAGGGTGGACAGTACAGAAAGTGCAGTAGATATTAACATTAAGATTATTGATGAGGCTCCAGTCAAATCTGACATAATCCGCAGCTTTGAATGTCAAAGCAAGATTTAATTTGGTATCAAGAATAGCTAGGATCGATAATTGATACTTGCTGTAAAGGAGACTACATTGATCAAGTTTGATAACGTGGTGACCTCCACGTTTGTTCCATACTCCAAAATTTGTGGTCATTGGAGAGTCTTACCATTGAGCATTTCAAGCTTCATTCTCCTAGTCACTGCTTGAGTAGAGTACAAGTAGCTAGAAGTTTTATCTTTTTGGGATTTGATAATACTGTTCACAGTTGAAGCATTACAGTTAGACAAATCTGAAGTAAGAGGAGTAGTGGGTGAGTTCTGAAGGGGGGGTGGGGATTTGTAGGCTAGTGGAGGTAAGATGTTGGAGTAAGGGTTATCATGAGACTTGACTGTGGATGGGAGAATTGAGTTTGTGTAGTTAACAGTGTTGGTATCAGTTGTGCATGCATGTGCATGGTCGAGAAAATTATCTGTTGTTGGAATCAGGTTATCTAGATTATTCTCATCACCACTGGTAACGAATTTCTTCTTTTTGCCTATTTTGCCCCTCTTTCCACTTGAGTTAAGCTCCATACTACTTTTACTAATATCGTTGATGTTACTCTCTTCCTGAAGATTAATGTTAACATTTGGAGCTTCAGCACTGTGTTCCTTTTCAAGCATGCTTAGAGAGATATTAGTATCGTCTACACTGGCTTCAATTGTAGGAGTATGGTTCTGCTCAGAATGGACCACCACTTGTTTTTTAGTTTTATTTGCCCTATTACAAATCACTGGTTGACTTTCTCCTACGACCTTCTGGATCTGTTGTAGCTGCTCAAGAGAGGAGTTTTCCTCATCCAAATTTCGTAGTATATCAAATTTGTTGAAAACAGTCGGATTATTTTCATTGCATTCTCCTTCATTAGCTAAAATTTGCGCATCTCCTATGTTATTTTCCACAGTTACATTAGTAGCTTTACTCAGTTTAACTCCACTTTCTTTAAGATCCAATTGTGGCATTACTCCCATGCATGTATTATCTTTTTCCTGAACAATAATTTCACCTTCTTCTATGTTGCCTCCCTCATCAGATCTTTCAATAACCACTTCGTTAACTTCATCAGTGTTCTGCAGACCTGTTTGTTCCATACTTCCCTTCTTCGTAATTGGTCCAGGATCCTTACCCCTTACACGTTGCCACATTCTAATGACTTGCTGCCTGTGGGGTCTCACTCTTTGACGAAACTGCTTGATCACTTTAGCGTCTACACTTTCCACTCTGCCTTCAGCATTAGTAACTAATTCGTTGCTTTTTGTACTATCATTCTTATCACATTCAGTTGTTATATGTCCAAAGATCTTACAATCAACACAAACATGAGGCCTCCAAAGATATTGAACTGTAATCTTCTGATGTCCACCCTCAACCAATTTGACCATAAAATCATCAACTAACTCTTTATCTGGTCTGACTTCAATCAGGCATTTTGCATAACTCAACCTCTCCTGTCTTTCAGTCATTTCGTCCATACATAGCATTTTACCCAAATGACTACATAGCCAATTTATTCCTAGAGGCGACCAAGCATAAATAGGTAGATTGTACAAGTGTACCCACACTGGCACAGCTGTGACTGTACCAGTAACATTACTAACTCCAGCGTCATACGGTTTAATGATGAATAGTTTGTTATTCATGATTATGGGGTCGCTTTGTATGATTTTATCTCTGTCATCCGCACAAGAGAAGTTGAATAAGAATATGGTGCCATCAGATTTAACTGAAACAGATCCTTTTAGTCTCCATATATTTTTAAGCCTCTGTATTACAGCAGTGTAAGATAAAGGCCTATCAAGAAAGAAACCTACCACAGAGTTATTCCATAATACGTCACCTGCCGCTAGCACTTCAGGAGGAGGCACTAACACCGCATTCTCATACACAGGTAGCATGTCAACGGGGATGTACTTCCCAGCGTTTTTGGGTTTACGCTTGAAGAGTGAAGTCCATTTCCTTTCACACTGAACTGGAGGAGGAGGGACAGCCTGCGTTGATGGAGATGAAGGTTGAGGAGGAGTAAGAGGAGGGGGAAGAGGGTCAGGGGGGACATGAGAGGGTAGAAACGGCATTGAAGCAGCGTGGACAGAGGAGGAGGTAGGTACGGAGGCCGAAAGAATATCGGATGGGACATTAGAAGGAGGAGAGGAGAGAGGGCTAGGAGAGATGGTTGATGGGACAGAGACGATGTTAGGGAGGGGAGGTAAGACATGGTTGACTAAGGAGGAGCATGGTGGTACGATTGAAGTGACGGGAGGGTAGTGAGGAAGGACAGTAGAGCAGAAAGAATGGTTGAGGGGATGGACATCCGTAGAAGCGGACATGGAAAGTTTTTTGCAATTTTGAATCTTAATGAATTTAAGAAGGAAAGAATTTTTTCAATTGAAGAAGGAAAGAGAAATGAATTGCAATCAATGAATTTAAGGTAAGAATGTTTTCATTTGGAATGTACATTTTTTTTTTGGAAACATAAGAATGAATTTAATATTGTGCAAGTTGATTATGTGCAACAACCCGGAATTTCACTACTTTGATTTGCAAATATTTAATCAATTTTAAATATTCAAATGATAGATATTATGATGAAAATAAAAATCGTTTAAATAATAATTAATGATGGTGAAATCATTGGTTTGAAGAAAGATTAAAAGTGTGATAGAAATTCGTTTTCCCGAATTTTCGAATTTTCATCTGCTGAAAGTTGTTGGAACCATTGTAACACTTTTCTACACACACATACACACATTTACAAATATTTTGGCCTGAAAATGCATATTTTCACATATATGCACATTTAAGTATACATATAAAATTAGATAATTTTTATTTATAAAAAGAAAAAAATATATATTAATATATAATGATGCTTAAGGAAACCTTTTGGCAACTCAAAGTACAAGCCATAAATGGATGTTTGCTTTGACATGATGGGAAGGGAGGCTATGGGGGTAGAAATGACATGGTGAGATGGAGGCTTGATGAAGTGGAACTTATGTAACGACTCGCTAATTTATCAGTTTGATAAATTATATTTATTTTTAAAATATTCAATATATGTTTTAAAACATAGGTTATGATGTTTTGAACAATAAGTAATTGGTCGAAAATGGTTTTATCGATAAACAACTCTATAATCGTAAAACGTCGCACACGGAGCTGGATATATATACTTATTTTTATAATTGAACAAGAATATAAAATATTTATGGAAATTAAAAGTATGTATGACATCTCAAACACGCCCTTATATTTAATAATTGATTTGTGATTTTAAATTGAGATTTAATGATTTAATAATTATTATAATTATTCAAATAATTAAAATATGAGAAAATTGAAATCGCTTTATCAATATAATAGAATTTTTTTAAATAATTGTTCAGTATTGATTTATATAATTTTATAATTCAAATGAGATCATCTTAATTAATTAATAATGATTATAAATTTATTTTTAAATTTTGTTTACCTATATATGTAATTTAAATTAGAAGTAAAAATGTGATCGGAAATCGTTTTCTGGATTTTCAACGGTTTAACAAACATGTTTAAAAGTCATTGCAGCTTTGTTTATATGTAATCTGTACATAAACATAAAAATACATCCACTAACATATACTGAACACATATATACATACATATGACATACATACATGTATAAATACATATACCTTAGAAATATCATGATATTTTCACCTTTCTTCAGTTTTAAGAAACCATAAGTAAACTAAGGACATGAATAGATGGCTTGGAAGCGAATGATGTGATGGAGGCACATGAGGAAGGGGGATAACGTGGGGAACATGATGATAACGAGGGTGTGGGCTAAGGGTAGTTTTATCCATTCACTTTTAGATATTTTCTACCATTTTTGCCTATTAGTACCCATGAATACTCTTCCATTTCATTCACTCTCTTATTCATTTTTCCTAAGCTCCTTCACTATGTTCTAATGGCTTCTTCCTTAAAGAATTCATAAAGAAATTTTAGTACTAAAGAAAATAAAAATATTTATACACACACACAAATATATATATATATATATATGTTAGCATTCGACCTCTATACCAAGTGCAAACACCGCCCTATCTCCTCTACTACTCATGCCATCACCTATTTCCCCTTTGCCGGAGCACACCACCACCCAAAATCATGGTTGTGCCTACCTAAGGCCTTGGTCGAGCCCTAAAAGAAGAAAGGAAGGAGATGAAGAGCTCCAGAGCAAGGAAATGAGAAGGAAGTGCTGTCGGAGTGTTATTGGAATCGATTCGAAAGGCTACGAAAAATATTGGTGGAGTGGAGCCATAAGTGAGTACTTGATTTACTTACATTAAGAAGTTAATTATATGAATGATTAAATTATAAATTTAAATGCTTGTTTGATAACTTGAATGATTATATAGTTGATTTTATGGACGTTGATATGTTCATAACTTGGTTGTGATAAATTATGAGAAATCATAATCAAAATGGTTAAGTAATTAACCATGATCAATTAATGAAAAATAAATCCATATGGATGTGGAGTTTATTTAGCCTCTTAATGGTTTTGAAAATATAAAAAGGTTGAAAATGAATATTATAATAATATAATATTATGAAATTCTTTATAAGTGAAAAAGAGATTTAATTTGGAAAATATTGGTTTAAATGTTTGTAAATGGTTTATAAATGTTTTATAAACATTAAAATTCAATTTGGAGAAGTTTTGACAAAGAATGAATTTGGAGTCAAAAATAGGCGCGCCGCGTAATGGTAGTTTGAGATTTCGCGCCGTAAAAGTTAAAACTTCTATAAGATGGAATTGGAGTCGGATTTCTTTGCACTAAGAATCTTTCAAACTCTTATGACTATTTTTTTCAAATAAAAGAGAAGGACCATGATTTTGTAGATAATTTTTAAATATGAGCAAATCAAGTTTTCAAAAAAAATCACGCTTTGGTAGTTCGGTGGCCGAAGTCGCAAATGTTTTAAATAGATATTTTAAAAATGTTTAAAAATATGGAATAAATCTTGAAATGTTTTTAAATTTATTTGAGTTATAAAAAAAATTCCAAGTGATAGAAAGTCATTTTGATCAATATAGATTAAAAAACACTTTTCAGAGCACTTTTTCGCAACACTTTTCTGTAACTTTTAAATTATAGTTTTGAACGCAATCATTCTTTTCCAAATCTTTTATAATGTTTTTAAATGATTAATAAAGTATTTTAAAGATGATTTGAAGGATTTATGGAATGGTGAAATGTTAAATTATTTGGATTCGATCAAATAACTTGACCACCTTATGAGTGGCAAAGAGATAGTGTCTAGGCTTTGAGTTTGAAAAACCAGTTTCCTGCTCTCCCTGGCTATCAGGGCTGGCCTGACGGATGAGATAGTAAATTTGGTTTACTGGGATCAAAAATTTCTTATAGTATAAAGATAAAATTTTCCAAATTTAAATAACTTGGATTGCATAGAAATGATTTGAAAATGTTTTCCTAAATAAAACGTGAAACGATTTGGAAATATTCAACATTAAAAAGTTTTTTAAATTTACCAAATTATTTGGTAAATGAGGCTTAAGGATTCCATATACTCTGAAAAATATAAAGAAACGACTTAATGATTATATCTATAAGAGATATCTATGAAGGAATAAAAAGAAGAATTAAATGATTGATGATTGATAATCATATACGAACTTAACTTATTTTTAATCGATGATTGGTTCGAAGGAACCGAGGTAGGATTTGGGTTACTCCTATCCGAAAACTACTTTAAACCAATGTATATGTTCGAAAGTGAAGACATGTTGAAGATGATTATTATTAAACACTGGAGATCTTCAGAATTTAAGGTTTGCTGTCATGAGTCCCAAGGGTTTTCCTTACATTATATTTATATGGCAATGGTGTCTGCATTTTGAAAATTTCCGTTGTTTTGAAGATTGAAAATTTTCAAAGCGAAAGGACTACTTATTGACATTCTTTGGGTAGCTACTCATTTAGAGACATTTATTATAGTAGTGGTCCTATCGTGTTTTGAAATCTTTTGATTGCAAGGACTACTTGCTACTAATGGTAGTAGGACGAGTGCATTTGGTTTTGTTCAGTCCAAGAACGAACTTGTATGGACGAGTGTCTGACAGTGCACTTTTTATCGTATTAATTGATCTTTATCAACGTATCATCTGCTTGGTGTCGAAGAAGGCAACTTCTTTTAGTTTGACACCCTTTCCTGAGACGTACAAGCTCAGGAGTTATACGTTGGTTGAAATCAGTTGTTTGATTAAGGAATGGCAATGTGACATTCTAAGTGGAATGTTGTAACATTCCTGTTTTTAAATCAAATTCAAATTGGAAATTAATTTAATTTTTGCAATTAAATTGTGAATTAATTTGGTATTTTCTAAATTCAAATAAATATTTGTTTGTTTATTCGTGTGTGTGTATATATATATGATTTTTGAATAGAATTTCTAATTGGAAATTCAGAAATAAATATTCTGAATAATATATTAATTATAAGCTTAATTGTGGATTGATTTGAAAATGTGGAAATAAAAAAAATATAAGATTTTTTAATAAAGAACTTGATTTGGGAATCTAAATATTTTATAAATAGATTATAATTTGGAATTTGAATTTTAAATTCAAATACATATATGTTGGAAATAAAGATTTGGAAAATAAATAAATTATGATTGGAATAAAATTTATACTTATAAAAAATATATTTGTTTACTCATTTATAAATACAAATTGATTGTATATTAATTTTTGAATTCGAAATTTAAAAATAAAAGTTTTGAATATATATTGGATTTGGAAAAATCTATAATTTAATAATAGAAAAACTTGTTTTGTATTTATAATGATTTGAAAATTTCATTTTGAATTGATATAAGTATAATTTGCTTAAATTAATAAAAAGTTTAAAATTCTTTCCTTTATACTTGAAATAAATTAATTTTGTACATATTTAAATTTGTATTGGATTTGAAAACATTACATTTTAAAACTTGTTATATATACATATATGTAAAAGAAAATGAATTTATTTAAATTGAAAATATAAATAGGAAATATAATATAAAGTTATATTTAAATATTATAAACATGAAGATTTAAAATGTTTAAAATATAATACATATGTAAATAACATGTTTATAAAAACATGATTTATAAATAAATTAACATAAGGGTTTAAAATGTAAACAAATAAAAGTTTAACAAAGGGTTTAAACATAATTTTTAAATTATTTAAAATAAGGGTTTAAAATATAAAAAATACTAGTGTTAACAAGTGTAAGTAAAATCACATGAAGTAATACAAGTGTAGGCTTAATAAACATGAAAAAAAGATAAGTGGCAAGCAAAATCATTTCTTTTCTTTTAAAATTGAATTACATAAACGTATATGTAAGAAACAAATAGAAACGAGGCCATTTTTTCTCAAACCTGAGAAACCAAATTCAAAACCTGTAAAACTAAAAACCAGAAAAATCATCTCAAAGTAGATCTGAAAACAAAGAAAGTGAAATTCAAAAAAACCCAAAATCCTTAGACAACCTCCAAACCTGAAAATCCAAAACCTAGAAATAAGATCCAGAAAGAAATCAAAAATTTGAATCAAAAGAATCAAAACCAGAAAACAAAGTAAATTAAAAGGATTAAATAAAATTTTAAAAGAATCTGACGCAAATATCCAGTTCAAAATTTTCTAAACAAAGCTTCAGATCTGGGCAGCTAAGATTCAAGCAACATCAAGATTCAAATCAATAAAACTCAAACTTGATCAAAGAAATAAAGCTTCCATTTTTTCAAATTCAAAGGAAAAATTCTTTTCTCTGCTCTGTCAAACTTCAAGTGAGCAAACTCTCTTATATCTGCCTATATTCTTTGACATTGTGATGGATGCTTGAAGTATGATCTGGGATGTTGCTTAAAGTGAAATTATGTTTGTATATATATATATATGTATGTATGTATGTACATTTGCTTGTACATGTCTGGGTTACAGACAGAAATATTCTTGTTCCAAGTTTACAAAGTCAGTCAACTTCAAAAATTCAATTCCTCCCTCTCTAATTCTTTTTAGAAGTTAAGGTCAAAAGAAAAGGTGTTTAGATTAACAAGATCTTAATTTTAAAAATCATTTTTTTAGTTTAATTAAGTTGAGTTAACTGGGAAATCAAGTAAATACAGATGAACATAAGATATATCAGAAAATTTAAAGGTCTGAATTAATTGTTTTGAAATTGTAATTAGGTGTATACACGAAAATGGTGATTTTTTATTTTGGTTTTAAGATTTTTAGTTACATGATTGCCGAGATACCATGTGATGATCAGAAAACGTAAATTTGTGATTTCTGATGAACGGAGAGATGATAAGCTTCGAAATTTACGTTGAAGGTAGCTTAAGTATTGGAGATTGTTGGAAAAATATTCAGATATTTTTTAGTTGCTTGAAGCGATGGATCGAAGTCAAATTAGGGTTTTAATCCAGATTGGTGTCGATCGCGTTCTCAAGGCAATGGTATCGTCTAGGTCGAATCGGACTACACCGGGATGCGTGAAATCGGTGCGTGGATGTTTGGCGACGCTCCAAAAAATATCTCATGGCCTTTGGTGGCTTGAGGTGGTGAGGCAATCGGGTTTTGGTGATCGAACTTCGTTCCAGTTTTGGGTCAAACACTTCGATTTCGATTGGATTGGAGATTTGACGATCTGGGCGGTAAAAAGTGGTAGGTAGGTGGTCGTTGACTCAAGGGAAACGGCGAGGTTGTCTGGAGATCGCCAGAGCTATGGTGCATGTGCACGGTGTCGTGTTCGTGTTAGTAAGTTTGGGTTTTGAAGAAGGAAGACATCGACATGGGGTTGAACTTGAAGTAAATGTAAGTTTTCTCGAAGAAAATATGAAAATGGGTTGCTCGGGAAAACGTTGGCTATGCTCGGGTTTTATAGGGTTGAGTTACCTGGTTCGTAAAGAAAGTAATGTTTGAACAAGTTTTTAGGATTTAAATTGTTTTAAATTGTTTTTTTTGTAGGTAATTATAGATTAGATTAATTATGTAGTTGAGTTAATAAGTTTTCAAAATATAAAAGAAATAGTAGCCAAATTCCTAAATATAGTTTTCAAATAGTTTTAAAAGATTGAATTTTGAAATGTTTGAAATTATTTTGGGTTTTGAGTAATTATATTGGGATAATTATTGAGTGTAATTAACTTAAAGGTAATTTAATTAATGTAAGTAATTAATGTATAATTACTTAATGAATTACTTTGTGTAATTACAATAAAGGGTAATTAATTAATTACGATTTATTTATAAACGTAGTTAAAGGTAATTAATTACTTAAAGATAATTACTTAATTAAAAGTAATTAATTAATGATTAAAGGTTTATAAATCAAGTGTTTAAACAATAATTAATTAATGTGATTAAATAATTAAGGTAATTTAATTTGAGGATAATTAATAATTAAAGGTTAATTAATTAATGAAAATGGTTACGAGTAATCACTTTTTGTAATCAATTAAGGTTAAAGAATAATTAAATAAATTAAAGTTAATTATTTAATAATTAAAGGTTAATTGATTTATTAATAAAGGCTGATTAAGTAATAATTAAAGGTTAATTAATTTATTATTAATAGTTAATTAATAAATGATTAAAAAATAATTAATCAAAATGATTTGTAATTAATTAATATTTATTAACCAGGATTAGCGATTGATTCATAAGTTGTAAATCTGGTTTAAATTAATCAAATAATTAATTAATCTTATTTATGGATGTTTGGATTCTATTGAATGTTGAATTGTTTGATATCCCTGATGTGATGCTCTATTTTGATTTGAGCGGTGATAAATGTAATTTATTTATCTGTGATGAATGTAATTTATTTATCTATGATAAATTTATATTATTTATCTGTGAATCTGTGAATGGAAATAAGCGTTATAGGAATATACCGCTTACCGATATTGATATGATTGAATCTGTGATGATTGATGTTGTGCACTATTGTGTAAAACCCCTAGACTACACTATACACACACAAATATGGATTGCACGAGGAAATTGGTTAAGTCACAGATATTTGAATTCAATGAAATGGTTTTAAAATTGAATTTTGAATCCAAATGGTTTTGGAAATAGAATTGGGTTGAATATTAAAAGCTTTTGAAAAGGAGTTTTTAAGATAAAAGTTATTTTGAAATAACTTAATAAAGTTCTGAAATTTAAAATGGTTTAAAACACATATAAACACATTTATAACTTGTATCCCCTTTTAAACCATAATTTCCAAACATAGAATTCAATTTCAAATCTTGAATTTAAATTCAAATCAAACCATTTTAAATTTCAAAACTTTATTAAGTTATTTCAAAATAACTTTTATCTTAAAAACTCCTTATCAAAAGCTTTTCATATTTAACCCAATTCCATTTCCAAAACCATTTGGATTCAAAATTCAATTTTAAAACCATTTCATTAAATTCAAATACCGTGACTTAACCAATTTCCCCATGCAATCCATATTTGTGTGTGTATAGTGTAGTCTGGGGTTTTCACGTAATAGTGCACAACATCAATCATCATAGATTTAATCATATCAATATCGATAAGCAGTATATTCCTATAACGCTTATTTCCATTCACAGATTCACAGATAAATAATATAAATTTATCACAGAGAAATAAATTACATTCTTCACAGCTCAAATAAAAATAGAGCATCACACATTAGGGATATCAAACAATTCAACATCCAATAGAATCCAAACATCCATAAATAAGATTAGTTAATTATTTGATTAATTTAAACTAGATTTATTACTTATGAATCAATCGCTAATCCTGGTTAATTAATATTAATTAATTACAAATCATTTTGATTAATCTTTAATCATTAATTAATTACCTTTAATTAGGTAATTATCTTTAAGTAATTAATTACCTTTAACTACTTTTATAAATAAATCTTAATTAATTAATTATCCTTTATTGTAATTACACAAAGTAATTACCCCTTAATTTCATTAAGATATTAATTTCATTAAGTAATTATACACTAATTACTTACATTAATTAAATTACCCTTAAATTAATTACACTCAATAATTATCCCAATATAATTACTCAAATCCTAAAATAATTTCAAACATTTCAAAATTCAATCTTTTAAAACCATTTGAAAATTTTATTTAGGAATTTGGTTACTATTTCTTTTATATTTTGAAAACTTATTAATTCAACTACATAATTAATCTAATCTATAATTACCTTTAAAACAAAAAATTTAAAACAATTTAAATCCTAAAAACTTGTTCAAACATTACTTTCTTTACGAACCAGGTAACTCAACCCCTTAAAACCCGAGCATAACCAACATTTACCCGAGCTTATTCCCGAGCAACCCATTTTCATATTTTCTTCGAGAAAACTTACGTTTACTTCGAGTTCAACCCCGTGTCGATGTCTTCCTTCCTCAAAACCCAAACTCATTGACACGAACACGACACCGTGCACATGCACCGTAGCTCTGGCGATCTCCAGCTAACCTCGCCGTTTCCCTTAAGTCAACGACCACCTACCTGCCGCTTTTTACCACCTAGATCGTCAAATCTCCAATGCAATCAAAATCGAAGTGTTTGACCCAAAATGGAACGAAGTTCGATCACCAAAACCCCATTGCCGCACCTCCTCAAGTCACCAGAGGCCATGAGATTTTTGTCGAAGCATCGCCAAACATCCATTCTCCGATTTCACGCACCCGGTGTAGTCCGATTCGACCTAGACGATACCATTGCCCTGAGAACGCGATCGACACCAATCTGGGTTAAAACCTTAATTTTACTTCGATCCATCGCTTCAATCAACTAAAAAATATCTAAATATTTTTCCAATAATCTCCGATACTTAAGCTACCTTCAACGTAAATTTCGAAGCTTATCATCTTTCCGTTCATCAAAAATCGACAAATTAACATTTTTTGATCATCACATGGTATCTCGGCAACCACATAACTAAAAATCTTAAAACCAAAATCAAAAATCACCATTTTCGAGTACTCACCAAATTACAATATCAAAACAATTAATTCAAACCTTCAAATTTTCTGATATATCATATGTTCATCTTCATTTACATGATTTCCCAGTGAACTCAACTTAATCAAACTAAAAAATGATTTTTAAAATTAAGATCTTGTTAATCTAAACACCTTTTCTTTTGACCTTAACTTCAAAAAAGAATTAGAGAGGGAGGAATAGAATTTTTGAAGTTGACTAACTCTGTAAACTTGGAACAAGAATATTTCTGTCTGTAACCTAGACATGCACAAGCATATCTACATATTTATATGTATATACAAACATAATTTCACTTTAAGCAACATCCCAGATCATACTTCAAGCATCCATCACAATGTCAAAGAATATAGGCAGATATAAGAGAGTTTTCTCACCTGAAGTTTGATAGAGTGGAGAACAAAATTTTTTTCCTTTGAATTTGAAAAACTGGAAGCTTTATTCCTTTGATCAAGTTTGAGTTTTACTAAGTTGAATCTTTATGTTGCTTGAATCTTATTTGCCCTGATCTGAAGCTTTGTCTAGAAAATTTTGAACTGGATATTTGCTTCTGATTCTTTTAAATTTTCTTTGATCTTTTTGATTTACTTTGTTCTCTATTTTGATTCTTTTGATTCAGCTTTTTGATTTCTTTCTGGATCTTGTTTCCAGGTTTTGGATTTTCAGGTTCAGAGGTTGTCTAATTGTTTTAGGATTTTGATTTTTTTTGAATTTCACTTGCTTTGTTTTCAGATCTACTTTGAGATGATTTTTCTGGTTTTTAGTTTTACAGGTTTTGAATTAGATTTATCAGGTTTGAGAAAAAAATGGCCTAGTTTCTATTTGTCTCTTATATATATGTTTACGTTATTCAATTTCAAAAGAAAAGAAATAATTTTGCTTGCCACTTGTCTTTTTTTCATGTTTATTAAGCCTACGCTTGTATTAATTCATGTGATTTTACTTACACTTGTTAACACTAATATTTTTATATTTTAAACCTTCATTTCAAATAATTTAAAAATTATGTTTAAATCCTTTGTTAAACTTTTATTTGTTTACATTTTAAACCCTTATGTTAATTAATTTATAAAACATATTTTTATAAACATGTTATTTACATATGTATTATATTTTAACATTTTAAATCTTCGTGTTTATAATATTTAAATATAACTTTATATTATATTTCCTATTTATATTTTCAATTTAAATAAATCAATTTTCTTTTACATATATATAACAAATTATAAAATGTAATGCTTTCAAATCCAATACAAATTTAAATATGTAGAAGACTAATTTATTTCAAGTATAAAGGAAAAGTATTTTAAACTTTTTATTAATTTAAGCAAATTATACTTATATCAATTCAAAATAAAATTTTCAAATCATTATAAATACAAAACAAGTTTTTCTATTATTAAATTATAGATTTTTCCAAATCCTATATACATTCAAAACTTTATTTTTAAATTTCAAATTCAACAATTAATATATAATCAATTTGTATTTATAAATGAGTAAACAAATATATTTTTTATAAGTATAAATTTTATTCCAATCATAATTTATTTATTTTTCAAATCTTTATTTTCAACATATTTGTATTTAAATTTCAAATTCAAATTCCAAATTATAATCTATTTATAAAATATTTAGATTCCCAAATCAAGTTCTTTATTAAAAAATCTTATATATATATATATATTTTAATTTCCACATTTTCAAATCAATCCACAATTAAGTTTATAATTAATATATTATTCAGAATATTTATTTCTGAATTTCCAATTAGAGATTCTATTTAAAAATCATATATATATATATATTTATATTAATAAACAAACAAATATTTATTTGAATTTAGAAAATACCAAATTAACTCATAATTTAATTCCAAAAATTAAATTAATTTCCAATTTGAATTTGACTTAAAAACGAGAATGTTACAAATTCCCCCTTAAGAAAATTTCGTCCTCGAAATTTGCAAAGGCGACAACAAAGGATGGATGCACAAAGATAGAGAATCGACTCATCAATCAAGCTAATTATCTATTCTGCATTTGGTTTGCCAAATCAGAATATCATCAATAAATATGAGAACGAACTCATACAATACTACACATGATACTCGGGTTATCCATTCTACGAAATATACAAGGCTCCGGTTAGTTCGATGGATAACTAACCACTCGTAGAATATATCTGGACCCAAAAGAACAGACAAATAAATTCAATTTTCCACAATTCTCAAACACTATGTATGAATTCCGAACTCAGGTTGGAATACCCTAAAGTATACATCAACTTGTCCCTCTTCGGATTTTGATCCAAGAAATTACAATAGAATTTCAAATTTGGTTTTAATCGAAATCGATACAACCCAATTCAGCTTTATATTCTTGTTTACCAATTTATTTTAATTCAAAATTTCAAATTCATTAAAGTTTAAAACGAAAAGCTAATAACGAGAATACTAATTAGGGACTTATCTATAACGGTTCGCAAGGCCACCATCATACCAGAGCTTCTCCCACGAGCTGCCACGAAGAAATCAAAGAATTGAAACTGGATCAAAGGAGATTCATAGAGAAAGATTGTTTTCGTTATTGCAGGGTATTGACCATTTGTAGTGGTATTTCCATGTCCCCTACCTCGTCCTCTTCTCGCACTCATACTTATTATCAGTGGATAGCAAGAGAATTTACTAAGTCATTCATACGGATATCTTAGGGATATACTCATTTTAGGGTATACTTCTCCTATCTCTAATTAGCTATCTAATGTGTTATACTCCTGAGCTAAAGTTTCAACCTTCAGCTCTGATACCAAAATGTCACGGTCCAAATCTAAGCATTTGAAAATCGACACCCGTACTTCACTTGTACTCGAATGCCGCAAATTCAACCGTTGAAATTCGATTTGCGTCGTCGCTTATAACACATTAAGTACAACAACATAGCGGAAGAAAAATGAATACCATTGATATACAATATTTGATACAACAATTTGATAGAAATGATATCAATATAAGAGATACAACAGCGGAAAGATAATAACACAGCGGAACAATATCACCAGAAGACAGAAGAGTCTCCAAAAGAATCCAATTCCATATCGCAATTCCATCTCCAAACCAAAGATAGCTTGAACCAAAAACTCGAACCACCATCATCGATGCATTAAGAAAGGTTAGTCATCCAAAGACTGAAGAAGACTTCGAGAGACTGAAGGCTACCGAATCTACACCTACATTTTGATTATCTAAAAAACCCAACTCTAGACTTTCCGTGTGGAAAATTGTGGGCACCCAGAGTTTAGGAAGGGAACAATAAACTTTGGGTCAGTCATGGGAATGGTATGTGCAAACAAAACAGTTTTATCTTTAAAACAAATAACAAAAGATTTTAAAGTTGAAATCCGCAATGCTTTTTGGGAAATGAAACTACCATAAGGCCTCCCGCCACACACACAATGCAAGCGCACAATTGGAAGAGATCTATAACCCACAGGTCCCAGGATCGAAACCTGGCTCTGATAGCAAAACATCATGGTCCAAATCTCAGCGTTCGAAAATCGACACTCGTACTTCACTTGTACTCGAATGCCACAGATTCAACCGTTGAAATTCGATTCGCGCCGGAGCTTATAACACATTAAGTACAACAACACAACGTAAGAAAAATGAATATCATTGATATACAATATTCGATACAACAATTTGATACAAATGATATCAATATCAGAGATACAACAACGGAAAGATAATAGCACATCAGAACAATATCACTAGAAGACAGAATAGTCTCCAAAAGAATCCAACTCCATAACGCAACTCCATCTCCAAAACTCCAAACCAAAGATAGCTTGAACGAAAAACTCGAACCACCATCATCGATGCACTAAGCAAGGCCAGTCATCCAAAGACCGAAGAAGACTTCCATAGACTGAAGACTACCAAATCTACACCTACTATTTGATTATCTGAAAAACCCAACTCTAGACTGCCCGTGAGGAAAATTGTGGGCACTTAGAGTTTAGGAAAGGAACAATAAACTTCAAGTCAGTCATGGGACTGGTATGAGCAAACAAAATAGTTTTATCTTTAAAACAAACAACAAAAGATTTTAAAGTTGAAATCCGTAATGCTTTTTGGAAAATGAAACTACCATAAGGCCTTCCGCCACACACACAATGCAAGCGCACAATTGGAGGAGATGTTTTGAGAATTTGAATTAAACCCAAGTTTTATACTTAAAGGGTTTTAACTTGTGCAAATGTAATCGGATTTTTCTGAAACGAAAACTATTTGTTTTCAAATAACAATAACTTTCATATAAAGAAAGGATTTCCAATTTGTGTTGAAAGGATTTCAAGATTGAAATGAAAATAATTTGAAAGCTATGAATGAATCTTTGTGAAAGATTTTTGAACTTGGTTTTGAAATTGAAGGGGATCTTAAAAGTATCTTTTGTATAAAAGATTTGAATGAGAATTGTTTTGAAAGTTATGAATGAATCTTTGGAAATGGTTTTGAAAGCTACTAATTGATTCTTTGATTTAATGATTGGATGAGTTAATCCAATTTGAAAAGGAAATTATTTTGAAAAGCCGTGAATGAATCTTTGTGGAAGATTGGTGAACTTTGTGAAGTGAATCTTTTTGTTTAAAGATTTGAAAATGGTAATTGGTTTAAACCATTTGAAAGAAAAGTTTTGGGTAATAAGTTATGACTTAACTAAGATCCCAATATCCATATGTTTTTAAAATACTGCGCTCATTATTCGGTTTAGCCGAGAGAGGACCTTGTGTCATATAACCCATTTCGAATAATGATATGATGGTATGGATAACATTTGAAGACCGGTGGTGAAGACCGGGTATTTTCGAGAACGAAAGGATTACCCGTCGAATGTCTTTGCATCAGTCGTGCCGGTATAGAGATCTCCATATGTGATGGAGAGTCCGATCGGGATTTTGAATACTCGGATGGCAAGGGCTTCTTTGTGCAGTGTCTTCGGTTCTGTTCGAACCCGGAATAGACTTATATGGATGCATGTCTGACATTACACTTTGAGATGTAAAGCTAGTTTCTATCACATACATTTCTGTTTTGTGGCGGAGAATTTATTCTCTTAGCTTAACACCCTTCTCTGAGACATATGAGCTCAGAGGTTATGTAGTTGATGGTTACTAGTGATACATTCCCAATTTGGTATTGTGGCATACGAAGTGCTGCTGATCATTTGTTGATCGCAGCATGGCTTTTGTGAAAAGCGTAGCTTTGTGGACGAGACTTCGTCGAGCCTCACAACCCGAAAATGGTCGAAACAGGAATGTTGCGGCAAGGTATTTTAGGGGTCGTGCCACTAGGGTGTGTCCATTTCCTTTTGGATAAAAGTGAGCTCATGGTATGGAGCCCAGATATTTAACTATGTGGTTGTTGCTATTTGTTGGTGAATCCCGAGATAAAGGTTGGTAACGACCGAGGATGGCTTACTTGTAGGTGTTACTTTCGGACAGGGGTAACCCGGACTTGTGTTGGTAGGGAACTGTTTTGGTTCTTGGAGGCGTCCCACCCGAGGCGTTCCATTTGATAAGGAAATTCCTTAGCCCGACCATTTGTTGGAAATCCAACCATCCAATACGCTCCTTATACGGTTTTAGTTGTATAACCTGCCATTTACTTATGTTGGTCACCATTGTTTAAATGGTAGCTATAGTAGGCATAGTTCGAAATGTCTGTGCTGGCTAAGATTAATATTATACTTTCGAAAGGTTTTCTGCACTATGCACTAATACTAATATCAAAAGATTCTTGCATATCAAGCATGTTTGACTATTATAAGGAGAAATCTCCTCCAATTGTGCGCTTGCATTGTGTGTGTGGCGGGAGGCCTTATGGTAGTTTCATTTTCCAAAAAGCATTGCGGATTTCAACTTTAAAATCTTTTGTTATTTGTTTTAAATATAAAACTGTTTTGTTTGCTCATACCAGTCCCATGACTGACCCGTAGTTTATTATTCCCTTCTTAAACTCTGGGTGCCCACAATTTTTCACACGGGCAGTCTATAGTTGGGTTTTTCAAATAATCAAATAGTAGGTGTAGATTCGGTAGCCTTCAGTCTCTCGAAGTCTTCTTCAGTCTTTGGATGACTAACCTTTCTTAATGCATCGATGATGGTGGTTCGAGTTTTTGGTTCAAGCTATCTTTGGTTTGGATTTTGGAGTTGGAGTTGCGATATGGAGTTGGTTTCTTCTGGAGACACTTCTGTCTTCTGGTGATATTGTTCCGCTGTGCTATTATTTTTCCGCTGTTATATCTCTGATATTGAGTCATTTGTATCAAATTGTTGTATCGAATATTTTATATCAATGATATTCATTTTTCTTCCGCTGTGTTATTGTAGTTAATGTGTTATAAGCTCCGACACAAATCGAATTTCAACGGTTGAATATGCGGCATTCGAGCACAAGTGAAGTACGGGTGTCGATTTTCGAACACTGAGATTTGGACCGTGACAAATGTGCTTTATGGAAGAATAAAGCATGGCTTTGTGAAAAGAAAAGCATGGCTTTGTGAAAAGCAAAGCGTGATTTTGTTAAAATTAAGCGTAGCCTTACAAGCCTCACATCCCGGAGATGACACGGATAATTATGCAGTTTGTAGGACATATATTTCAGGCTATCGGTTGTATGAGTATGGAGGAGTCCAGTGGAATCTGGATCCTCTAGGCATTTATTTTCACGTAGTGGCTTGCTTGTGAAAATCGATAAGGCTACCGGATATTGGTAATGTGACAAGTGCAGTTCAAAGTGACTTGCTTAAGAAAAACGATTAAGGCACCGTGGGAACTATGTTGCTATACGTGGATTGAAGGAAAAGGCAACTAGTTCCCTATCATATTGAAAATTCCATTCCAATACAAGCTTTACAGTTTTGATTATATTCCTAAAATAGCTGTACTGCTTTGCAAACATTTCAGCTACCCCCTTTTGGTATCATATATTCCATCTAGGTATATTCCGTTGACCTAGCTCGGATATATTACCATAGACTTAGTCCGGGTATTGATATTTTATTTTGATATATTACTGAAAAATGTTTTCAAAAGAATGTCATTAAAGATAATATCAATGTGTTTTTGGTATAAAGTATTTTGGTTATCATATGATAAAAACCCGTTTGTGTTTATGTGTTGGTGTGTTCTTATGAAATACCCTTCTTTTCCAAGGTTTTAAACCAGCATCAATTTATATTTCGAGTATCTCATGTTGTTTTATCCAGCCTAATCCTAGTATTTTTAATACTCGGGTCAGATCCGATTAGTTTCATATTTAGTTGAAGACGCTTAGATTTTTCAGAGGAGAGCTGGAGATTTTCGTCTATGTAGGGACATATTCTATTATCTACTTCATCTATTGCATTTTCTTTTATTTTTCAGCAATTATAAGGACAAAGATTTATAACTGTCCAGGCTGAATCTAGGTTAGAATTTGATGTTGCATTTGAATTTTTCCATTGTAAAATTTTATATTGAAATAATATATGTTGTTCTATTCGTGTGAGCTTCTTTTCTTTCCTTTTTTCTTTTTCCCCTTAACAATCAGGCTTTCGACACTTGGATTTGCGGCACGAGGATGTATTAGCGTCGGTTTTCAAGGGTCAAAATCCCTTTTGTTACAACTTAGTTTGTGGAGGGTGGGCATTTTAGCAATTTAGCAATTTAGCATATCTATTTGTATATATACATTTTCCCAAATTTCTTTTCGTAATTTTCTCATTCCATACTTCCACTTTCAAACTCCTCCAAGCTTCCATCTTCTTCATATCCACTTCCATGGCTTTCTAACTATTTTATAATTATTAAAAACCATAGATTTCTACTTTAAAATCACTTCTAAAACTTGCTAAAACCTCTCTACATCTTGCTCTTTACCTCATCTTCTAAAACCAAGCACTTCATTCTGCCATAACCTCCTCTAGTGTAATGACCTAGATTTTCCGCCATTTGTTTTTGAATATTTAAATGGTTTAAATATTGGATTTGGAATTACAATTTAGTTAGTAAGATTTTAAAACTGAAATCTTAAGCGATTTCGTAGAAACTGAAAATTGTCGATTTAATCGACGCGTTAAAATAACGATCCGAGGCACATTCTTGGAATTTGATGAAACTAGTTCCATTGGAATCATAATAGTATATTATTATTAGATTTTAAATTTCATAGTGTTTGGAATTAAAGTTTGGTCATGAGGAATAGAAATGCATTGAACTAATATCGAAATATAGTATAATAATTGGGTCCAAAAATTATCTTCTACATACGATTGAATTAGGACTCAAAACCTTTTCCATTGCGTTTAAAATAGTGGTATAATGTTTACGCCTAGCGGCATGCCTCGATAGGGGTTCAAGATTTTACGTTACGAAAATCAAGATATTTTATAATTTTAATTAATATAATGTCTAGTCAAACTTTCCTTTTCGCTGTTATTACATCCTTTCACTGCACCTATTTACCTATTCAAACACACAGCTATTCATTCCTTCGATTCATTTAAATCACGTCCTCTCCCTCCTCTTTTCCGATGAAATCAACGAAGAAAAGAATCTCGTTGTCTTCAATTTAAATTCACGCACCTCTCCCTCCTTCTCTTTCATTCAAATCTAAATCACAGAAAAAATAGGAACGAGAATGAAATCTCGTATAAAAAAGGTATAGAACGAATGAAATTTCATTGCAACGCCTGGTTTGCTCGCACGCAAGGGGAAGGTGCAAGCGCGTGAGGCTGGGCTCAAGCTCGGGGCATGCGGCTGTCGCTTAGGACATGGAGCCGCGATCGATTCTAAGGTACTCGAGCGATTTCAGGAGCGAACGGTGGTGGCAGCATTTAGGCAAACGTGGAGCTAAGCAGAGATCTAGAGGTCACGACTAGGTAGGTGAATGAAGAGAGGCAAAATACGACTTTAGTTCGTCACTTGTGGGTTTGGAAGGTGGCACGCGTATAGGGTAGTTTCCCTGGGATTTCATGTAAACGAGATGCCTAGTTTTCTTCAAGGCGAGGAAGGGAGGAGCATGGAAAAGCGAAGCTAGTAGGGTTCGGCGAGCTTAGATTTGATGGTCGAGGCGGTGGTCTCGAATCTGGTAACGTGTGTGAGTAGATGAGGATTAAGGGAAGGTTAATTTTAATTTTTTGGTTAAGTTAATTAAACTTTTTATATAATTAAGGTTAATTAGAGGTTATTGATTTTAATTAATTTAAATAATTTTTTTCATGAAAATCAAGTGCTTATAAAATTGTACAGCTTTTATACAAGGTAAAATAAATTAACTTATCGGGGCACGTTGGATTCGCAGCGACAAATACTACGCAGTGGAATAAAAATTGGAATTGGTACGATTTACAATTTTGAAAGATCAAGGTGAGAAATTCTCACTTGTTTGGATTACCGAATTTAAATTCAAATAGTTGAAATTAATTTTTGATAGCTAGTTGAATTTATAAATTATTATCAGTTTGGATGTAATATATATATGGTAGTATATATATTAGTAGTTGGATATATTTCCCATCGATTAGAGCGGATGAGACCCTATGCGCCCCGCATAATAGCGGATGACCCTATATACCACGGTATCCCCTCGAAGTGGGATTAGTATTTTTACGTTGTATTAACATCTATGGATGCAATGAAAACAAGTTTGGAGGGATCTAAATGGATTCCTCAAATTTATATTGATTGTTTTTCATATGTATTAATATATGATGTTTTAGAATAATCTGCTATAGATTATTGTTGTGATGGTCTAACTTTTGGTATTTTAAATACCATAAACATATTTTTTCGAATTTGAAAGATTTAAAAGGATATATAGAAATATTCATATAGAAATTTGGATTATTTTTAAGAAATTGATTTAGATAAAAACAATAATTGTATTTGGTTTGTATTTAACTATTTGAAAAATATTTTAAATAGAGATTTTAAATAATTTATATAGAAGATTTTTAAAACGTTGGACTTTTAAAACGATATTTCTAGAAAAAATGAAAAGGAGTGAAATCAATATTTTAAATAGATTTGTGAAATAAATGGAATTTTTTAAGAAATGGATTTATAAAATTAGATTTTATAAATGGGATTAGTTTTATAAACAAGTGAAACTCAAAGGAGTTATAAATTTATAAACAATGTTTGTAAACAAGGGAAAATGAAAAATAATTGATAAATTGGAATATAATTTAACAGGGTGAGTTATTATCAAGATATGGAAAATAGATTTTGGGAAAAATAGTGGATTCTATTTTTGAAAAGTGAGGATAGTTAGAAAATCAAAATGGTATCGATGTGTGGTAAATCGAGAGGAATTATAAATTGAATTAATTATTGGGATTTTAAATATATATTTTATTAAGAGGTTAAGTTTAAGCAAGTGAATTTTTCAAATATCTAATATTAATTGAAATTAAACTCTAATTTTTATAATCGGTCTTAAAAATTGATTGTTGTCTAAAATGAATTATTGATGTTTATATAAAGTGTTCTATATTTAAAAAAAATTACTTGAACAGATTTTTAAAGAAATAAAAATAAAGTATTATTCTTTTAAATACTTATTTATCTACCTATATATATATATAGCTTTGTAATGATTGAAATTTAGTTATAAATTTTCTCGAGAATCTGGAAATGGGGATTATTCAGTGGAAGGGATTTATAGGAGAAATTCTCAAAAAAGGAATTTTTGAAGAAGTAAGAAAATTTTCGAAATAGTTAAATGAAAGTGAACTTCGAGAAATGAATTAAAATTTATAAATGAAGTTAGAAATGGATATTTGGAATTTTAGACAAGTGTTTGACTTGGGAAAATATTAAAGGAAATTAATTAAGGAAGCCGGAACTTATAGAATTTGCTCTAAAAAGTTAAGGAATTTACAAATAAATTTGTAAATGATTTTGAGAAAAATAGGAAATAAATGGAATACTTTACAAATGTTGAACATAAAAATGGATTTGGAAAAAAACTCTAAGTATTGAATAGGTTTGAGAATATTTCATTGAAATATAAGGATTTGAAATCGTTTCAAATGTTGGAAATTTTGGAAGGGATTTGAACATGTATATTATAAAGATATTTTGAAATATATTTTTGGAAAAATTTATAATGAGGCTTGATGTCTGCTTATAGATGTTTTTATTGATAGTTAAATAACCGACTGTCAGTTTTGATCAAATTCGTTGATCATCTCGAAGTGACTGGAATGAGATTTAATTATTTGTAAACCACTTCGATCCGTTTTGAACGTCATGAATGAATACCATGAAGATAGTGAAGATGATGATTCGGTTTGTTTAGACCCAGGACAACATGTATGGATGAATGCTATCAGAACATTGTCATTGGAAGACGATGAGCATTTTAAGTGGAATTGTTCTTGAAAGGTAACGTCAGCATCAAGCCTCACAAATCGAGAATGACTAAAACATGGGAGATGTAGCAAGGCTAAGTGGGTCGCACCCAATTAGGCATGTTATCACTTTTCTAGATAGCCTTGGAAATATATATAAATTATGGATATGGTTTGCATGAAAAAAGGAGCGCTCGATTATTTTTAAGGGTGGGAACACCTAGGGTAATAACATATTCGGTTCTATCTAGGTTAGGGGTAGGCCGGTCTTGTGTAGCAGGGAATCCCGACGAGGTCCTCGGTACATTTTTCTAGAGATGTACCATGATGGGAGATACCTTAGTAGCCAAGTCATTGTATGTGATCCATTCTCAAATTTGAGCCTTTACGGTTTTGTTTGTAGAGCCTAGTATGCTGGAGTTTAATTAATGTAACAATTTTGGCTATTTGAATAAGTATTTGTACTTAGACATTATTATAGTATCACTGGATTTTCTATCAAATGTTTTGATTATCGTAAGGGAAAAATCCATCGTGTTTATGTGTGACACGGTCTTACGAGATACCTTTGTTTTTAAAAGGATATGGATAATTTTAATAATTCAAATTGAGTGTGTTTTCTCGTGCTGGTTTTCCAGACCGACTCGGGTGTTATTTTATTATAATGCTCGGGTCAGACCGAATATTACAGATTCATGATAGGATGTTATGGAGCTCAGACGATGAGCTGGATGATAGAGACATATTTTGGTAGTTGACTTATATTTCCGCTGTATGAGAACAAGTTATTAAAACTGTTCAGATTGATGTACTGATTGTTGTACTCTGCTCATTGTAAGTATAAAACAGTTACAGGTTCTTTGTGTAAAAATCTATTATTATATATTATATTTTGTTCCGCTACAGTTGTGAGACTCTGTGTCGTTGTTTTCTATTTTCTTCTTCTACCTTTTCTTCTTACCCTAGTTATTCGCTCTTTCGTACAATTTGGGTTGAACAAGAGTGAATTATTATCAACTCAAAGGTATAAAATGGCGGGTCGCTACATGTGGTATCAGAGCTTAAGATTAAGTGATAACCTTGGCTTTGACGGGAATTACTCATTAAAGATAGGGTCAGTAGTACCCTAGAATGAGTTATGAGTGTATTAATAGATATGAGTGCGTATTTGTTAGTGAATATAAAAAAATTTATATTGGATTGATTTATCTGTTGAATGGCATATAAATTATGGTCGAACAGTGAGACGCCACTAAGTCGATAGGAATTTTTAAACGCTTGAACACAATAAACTAACACGGTATGGTTTTGGAGGGGGTAAATGAAATAATTTTAGCCAAATTATATTTTATATAAAAGGAATATTTTCTAGAAATTTGTATAGTAGATTGATGTGCTTGGTTATTATTATATAACCAACATAAGATTTTAAAATTTGGAATAGTTTATAATAACCAAATTAGATTGTATAAGAATGAAATACACAAGTGAATTAAAAACTAAAAATGGATTCAAATCAGAAATTGGAAAATTAAATCCTAGAATTTTTTGGAAATGTTTCCAAAGTATTTTGAAATAAATAATGGTAATATTATTTTTGAGATATTTTTGAAAGAAAACTGTTTTAAATGGATTTTGGAAGTGATATAGCGTTGAACTCACTTCAGGTCGTTAGAAAATAATCCTGGTGATGACTTCAGCATCATCAGTATTCATTTTCGAATTTCTAGGTGACGAATTGCTACCATAGTAATTTGATATGGAGATATGTGTTTGGTAAACAGGTGTTGTTTGGAAATTCCGAGGGAATTGTTTTGGATAAAAATTAAGTTGATTATTGAAAGTTGAAGGAAATGGTTTGTTAAAACAGAGTTATATATATATATATATATATATCATTTCAAAGTAATTTGAAATATGAACCAGTTGTTTGAATTTTGAAATTTCTAATTGAATGAGAAGTGAAATCAGAAGAAAATAAGTTTTTGAAATAAAACTTGGAAAAAGTGAACTTCAAGATGAAACTAAAATTTAACTCATGTAAGTTAAATAAATTGGATTTGTAAAAGAAAATTTATAGGAATTGGAATCTAACTTAAGCAAAGTAAAATAAATCAATAAATGAAGTGATTATAATAAATGGAATGAAATTAATAGAATCTAATGAGGTTAACTAAATATAAAAGCTTATGAACATGGATAAGTGAATGGAACAACTAAATATAAGCAAGGAAGTGTGGAAAATTTTGAAGTTGGAATGAAATTCTTATTTGACCAAATTCAAATGAATTGTGAGAAACTAAAATTTAACTTAACAAGTTAAATGAAAATTGAATGAATTAAAAATAAATTAGTTTGGAGTGAAATTAGTTTATGTATGAATAACTCGAATATGGTTTTCAAATGTGGTTAAAAGAAATTTAAATTTAAATAAAAAAGTGAATTGGATTTGAATCATATTCAATTAAATTAAATATGTAAATGTGAATTATAAAGTGACTATATAACTATAAGTTAAAAAATTGGATTAGATTAGAAATAATATCAAATTGAAGTAAATATAAATTTTGAATTATGAAATAATTATATAACTATAAGGTATAAAGTTTAAATAAAATAAAATTTAAGTAAAATTTGGAATTGTGAATATATAAATTTGAATAGCTTATAAAATTTGAAATTGGTGGAATAAATATATATTTAAGCTATGAAGTGATGTAAGTCTTGAGTTAAAAATAAAATATGAATATACTCAAGTATAAAATTGATGGGAATGAGAAAAATAAGTTGTGTAACTTATAAAATTGGAGAAAATGGAATGGTAAAACCAAAATAAAAATAATTTGATATTTTGGTGGAGGAATGAAACGCCAAACTTGAATTATGAAATAAATTGGACTCAAGTAAATTAAATGGAGTGATTTTTGAAATAAAAATTTAATTGTCCAATGGAAAATGGAATTGACTAATTAAACGGATTAGTTAGTACACTGAAATTGAAGTAGCAATGACTTGAGTTATAAATAAATTCAATTTAGGTGTAAATAAATTGAACATGGCCTCAATGTCATTTAAATGAAGCCGAGAATGAATTGAGTATGGAATTAAAATTTGAAAGGGATTAAGTGAATGAACTAATTATATAAATTAGTAGATGGAATGGAATTTGATTGAATAAAAATCGAACCAAAAATTTGAATTGGAATTTGTTTCAAGGGAAATAAACTCAAGTTATATAGTTGAAAGAAATAAATTAGCATGGAATATCCGAGTTTAATAAAATGGATTTGAATATAATGAATGTGGATATGAATGGAATGTAAATGAATTGATTGAGAATCAATTTGAAATGGAATAGAATTAAATATCAATTGATTTGGAATCAATTTAAAATAGCTATAAGCTTAAATGGTTATTTTATTAAATGATTAGCGCCGAATTTGCATAGAAAAAATTATCGTTTGTCGTAAACGGAAGTAAATAAAATTCTACGAATAAGCAGAAAGTGAATAAATTGATTTTGAAATCAATTTGGAATGGATATGAACTTGTTTGGTATAAATATGGATTGAATGCAAACAATTGGGTTGTAAATCATTTCGAATTGAATGAAAAGTATATGTATAGAGTGAAAGTAATTAATTAGTATCAGAACCTTATAATTGCTTATGATTATATGTTAGAGTGCACTGTTTATGAAATTTATGTGTTTAACTAGCTAAATAAATGAAGTGTTATTAAAATTTCATGTTTTGGTAGTTACGTGTTTAAAATTGAGTAAGTACAGATGCCGAGAGGCTATTGGGCTAGAGTTGGTTTGCGTAATCTCATATAAAATAATCCGCTTGCTTAAAAATGCTAATACAAGTTACGTTTTCGGATTAAGTACCGCAAAAATATAAATGTAGATATATATTATATTTTTCAACTGTATGAGTCGATGTATATATTTTTAACTCTCTTGCCATATTGAAAAAGGCTCATCATACAAGGGAGACTCTGCCAAAAAATTTCAGAAATTTAGGGAGTTAGAAAATTTTTGTTAACTAAAAAGTTGATTTCTAAAGTTGAAATTGAAATTGAAAAAAAGGGTTTTGGTTTAGAATTGGAACTGAATATTTTGGAACGAATCTAAAGAGGTTTAGAAAAGTGAATATCAAGTTTTAACTAAGTGGGTTTAGGAAGGTTAATAGGTTTAGAGCATTTTTCTACCTTAGCAATTTCGGGGATGAAATTCTTTTAAGGGGGGAGGAATATAACAACTCAGATTTTCCACCTTTTTTTGAATATTTAAATGGTTTAAATATTGGATATCGAATTATAATTTAGTTTGTAGGATTTAAAACTGAAATCTTAAGCAATTTCGTAGAAATTGAAAATCGTTGATTTAATCGACGCGTTAAAATAGCGATCTGAGGCACAGTCTTGAAATTTGACGAAGCTAGTTTCATTGGATCCATAATAATGTATTATTATCGGATTTTAAATTTCATATTGTTTTGGATTACCGTCTGGTCGTACGGGATAGAAACTAGTTGAACTAATATCGAAATTTAGTGTAATAATGAGGTCCAAAAAGCTATCTTTCCATACGATCGAATTAAGACTTGAAACCTTTTCCATTATATTCAGAATAAGGGAATAACATTATAGATGCCTAGCGGTATGCCTCGATATGGGGTTTGAGATTTTAAGTTAAAAAAATTTGGATATTTTAAAATTTTAATTAAAATAATGTCTAGTCAAACTTTTCTTTCAGCTGTTATTTCATCCTTTCACTTTACCTATTTACCTATTCAAACACGCCACTATTCATTCCTTCAATTCGTATAAATCATGTCCTCTCCCCCTCTTTTCAGTTGAAATCAACGAAGAAAAAAATCGCGCTGTCTTCAATTTAAATTCGCATACCTCTCCCCCTTTCTCCGTTGTTCAAATCAAAATCACAGAAAAAGGGAACGAGAATGAAATCTCGTATATAAAAAGGGTATAGAATGAATGCAACTACATGGTGTGGCATGGTCGGCTCGGACGCAAGAGGGAGGAGAAAGTGCGTGAGGCCGGGCTCGAGCTCGGCGCAGGCATATGTCGCCTAGGGCTTCAAGTCACTATCAATTCTAAGGAACTCGAGCGATTCCAGGGATGAGCAGTGGTGGCAGTATCTAGGAAAACGTGGAGCGAAACAATGATCTGGAGGTCGCGACTAGGTAGGTGAATGAAGAGAGGAAAAATTCGACTTCAGTTCATCGCATGTGGGTCTAGAAGGTGGCACGCATATAAGGTGGTTTCCCTGGGATTGCATGCAAACGAGATGCCTGGGTTTCTTCAAGGCGAGGAAGGGAGGACCACGACAAGGCAAAGCTGGTAGGGTTCGGCGAGCTCAGATGTGATGGTCGACGCGGTGGTCTTGAGCCTGGTAATGTGTGTGTGCGGATGAGAATTAAGGTGAGGTTAATTTTAATTTTTTTTGTTAAGTTAATTAAAATTTTAATTTAATTAAGGTTAATTAGCTGTTAATGATTTTAATTAATTTGAATAATTTTTCTTCATTAAAATAAGATGCTTATAAAATTTGTATAACTTTTACATGTGGTAAATAAATTAACATGTCGGGTCATGTTGGATTCGCAGTGGCAAATACAATGCAATGGAATAAAAATTGAAATTGGAACGATCAACAATTTTTGAAGATCAAGGTGAGAAATTATCACTCATTTGGATTGCCGAATTTAATTTCATATAGTTGAAATTAATTATTGAATGCTGGATGACTTTATAAATTATTATCAATTTGGATGTAATATATATATATATATATATATATATAATAGTAATATATATTAGTAGTTGGATATATTTCCTGCTGACTGGAGTGAATGAGACCCTATGCGCCTCGCATAATAGCAGATGACCCTATATACCGCGATATCCCCCTCGAAGTGGGATTGGTATTTTTATGTTGTATTAACATTTGCGGATGCAGGGAAAACAGATTGGAGGGATCTAACTAGATTCCTCAAATTTATATTGATTGTTTTTCATATATATTAATATATGATGTGTTAGAATAATCTATTATGGATTACTATTGTGATGTGAATTATTAGATGCTATAGTAGCACTGGCCTAACTTTTGGTATTTTAAATACCATAAATATATTTTTTGGAATTTGAAAGATTTAACAGGAGATTTTGAATATAGAAATATTCATATAGAAATTTGGATTATTTTTAAGAAATTGAGTTAGATAAAAACAATAATTGATTTTGGTTTGTATTTAACTATTCATAAAAATATTTTAAATAGAGATTATAAATAATTTATATAGAAGATTTCTAAAACGACGGACTTTTAGATGATATTTCTACAAAAAATGAAAAGGAATGAAATCATTATTTTAAATATATTTGTGAAATAATTGGAATTTATTAAGAAATGGATTTATAAAATGAGATTTTATAAATGAGATTTGTTTTATAAACAAATTAAGCTCAATGGAGTTATAAATTTATAAACAATGTTTATAAAAAGGGGAAAATGAAAATTAATTGATTAATTGGAATATAATTTCACAGTGTGAGTTGATATCGAGAGATGGAAAATAGATTGGGAAAAATAGTGGGTTTTATTTTTGAAAAGTGAGGATGGTTAGAAAATCGAAATAGGATCGATGTGTGGTAAGTCGAGAGGATTTATAAATTGAATTGGTTATTGGGAATTTAAAAATATATTTTATTAAGAGATTAAGTTTTGCTTTAAAAAGGGAAATTTTATTTATTAACAATGTTATTTTAAGCTAGTTAGTATTAGAATACTCCGGAAGTAAATTTTTCAAATATCGAATATTAATTTCTAATTTTTATAATCGGCCTTGAAAATTGATATCTGTCTAAAATGAATTATTGATATTTATAATGCATGTTCGGTATTTTAAAAAAGTTTACTTGAACATATTATTAAAAAATAAAAATAAATTATTATTCATTTAAATACTTATATATATATATATAGAGAGAGTTTTGTAATGATTGAAATTTAATTATAAATCTTCCTGAGAATCTGGAAACGGGGTTTTATCCAATAGATAGGATTTATGGGTGAAATTCTCAAAAATGGAATTTGGGAAGAAGTAAGAAAATTTCCAAAATAATTTAATAAAAGCGAACTTCGAGAAATGAATAAGAATTTATAGTAGAAGTTAGAGATGGATATTTGGAATTTTAGACACATGTTTGACTGGGAAAAATATTAAAGGAAATTAATTCAAGAAACCGAAACTTATAGAATTCGCTCTAAAAGAGCTAAGGAATTTACAAATAACTCTGTAAATGATTTTGAGAAAAATAGAAAATAAATGGAATACAACCCAAGTGTCGAACATAAAAATGGAGTTGGAAAAAAACTACGTATTGAAAAGGTTTGGGAATATTCCGTTGAAATATAAGGATTTGAAATCGTTTGAAATGTTGGAAATTTTGGAAGGGATTTGAATATATATCTTTAAAGATATTTTGAAATAAAATTTTGGAAAAATTTATAATAAGGACTCATGTCTGCTTATGGATATTTTTATTGATAGTTAAATAACCGACTATCAATTTTGGCCAAATTTGTTGATCATTTCGAAGAGATAGGAATCAGATTTAATTATCCGCAAAACACTTCGATCTGGTTTGAACGTCACGAATGGATACCATGAAGATAGTCAAGATGGTGATTCGGTTTGTCCATACCTAGGACACCTTGAATGGACAAATGCTATCAGAACATCGTCATTGGAGGATGATGAGCATTCTAAGTGGAATTGTTCTTGAAAGGTAACGTTAGCCTCAAGCCTCATCAACCGGGATTGACTAAAACAGGGAAGATGTTGCAAGGCTAAGTGGGTCGCACCCAATTAGGGTATGTTATCGCTTTTCTAGATACCCTCAGAAATATATAAATTATGGACATGGTTGTGCGTGAAAAAGGGAGCGCTCGATTTTTTTAAGGGTGGGAACACCCGGAGTGATAACATTTTCGGTTCTATCCACGTTAGGGGTAGGCAGGTCTTTTGTAGCAGGGGGTCCCTACGAGGTCCTCGGTACATTTTTCTAGAGATGTACTGTGATGGGCTATACACTAGTAGCCCAGTGATTGTATGAGATCCATTCTCCAATACGAGCCTTTACAGTTTTGTTTGTAGAGCCTAGTATGCTGAATTTAATTAATGTAACAATTTAGGCAATTTGAGTAAGTATTTGTACTTAGACTCTATTATAGTATAATTGGATTTTATATAAAACTTGGTTACCGTAAGAGAAAAACCCATCGTGTTATGTGTGATGTGGTCTTATGAGATACCGTTGTTTTTCAAAAGGATTTGGATAACTTTAATAATTCAAATTGAGTGTGTTTTCTCACGCTGGTTTTCCAGACTGACTCGGGTGTTATTTTATTATAATGCCTAGGTCAGACCGAGAATTATAGATTCAGGATAGGATGCTATGGAGCTCAAGAGACGAGCTGGATGATAGAGACGTATTTCTGTACTTGATTTATATTTCCACTGTATGAGGAAAATTTATTAAAACTGTCCAGATTGATGTATTGATTGTTGTACTCTGATGATTGTAAGTGTAACATAGTTATAGATTCCTTTGTATCAAAATATGTTATTATATATTATATTTTGTTTCGCTACGATTGTGAGATTCTATGATGTTGTTTATTGTTTTCTTCTTCTATCTTTTCTTCTTATCCTAGTTATTTTCTCTTTCGTACAATTTGGGTTGAACAAGAGTGAATTATTCTCAGCTCAAAGGGTACAGAATGGCGGGTCGATACATCAAGACTTCTCCAAATCAATATTTTTTTTAAACCACGTAAAATTCCAGTGGCTACAACCTTTATTTGAAACACTTTCTCAAATTCTGAATATTTTTGGGTCAAAAATACATTTTTTTTCTGACTCATTTACGGACCATATTTTCAATTTGAAGAACACCTCTTATTCTTTTGAATAAGTTGTCTTCTGCATATGATCGAATTAGACTTCGAGACTAGTTCCATTGTGTTCAGAATAGGGGTATAACATATAAAAAGTCAAATGGTATGCCTCGTTTGGGGTTCGAGAATTTTGGATGTTTAAAAGCTAGATATTTTCTAATTAAGATAATTTGTATACACCATTCTATAACCATAACTAGCCCATACCCATGCCCATTGTGCTGCCCATACTTCCCCAACGTAGCCCATATCCACTGGCCCATTTAAATTCACGTTCAAAATAATAAATTGGTTGGTTCTTTCAAAATTCAAATGCTCTCAAATCCAACGACTTGAATTCGTTGGGACCAATCGAGGCCGAATTGGCCAACAGCTTCAACTATAAAGTTAGAGAGCTCGGCAAGGCGGACCTATTCTATGTTTGGATTGTCATAGATCATCGCATGGAGAGTAAAAAGGGTCCACATTTATTGTGTAGTTTTTTGGCGTTTCTGGCAATCGATGGCGGAGCTAGGCGACGCGCGTGGTGCCACGAGTCTAGGGGAGGCGGAGCGGCGCACGCGACGAACGGTAAGGCGACGGTGACGATCGGTTTAGGGCGCGGTCGAGATGGGTGTGCAAGCTTGGTTTCATTTGCATACGTGAGGATGAGAGGGAGAAGGTTTAATTTCAAAATTTTAATTTGTTTTAAGTTAATTTTAATTTAATTATTTCAAATATTAATTAATCCATAACTTTTTCATATGAGGTCCAAATTGAGCGTGACAAGTTGTGATGCGATTATATCAGCGACTTCGACGCTATGGAGTTGGTTTGGATGGATTTAGAGATCATAGGAATTTTTGTTAAAGTTGAACATCTTTTCAATTTTTAATTCAAACTGAAATGTTTGGCGACTTTTGAAATCAATGCGACTTAATCTCACCTTTTAGTTAATTAGAGTATTTTTAATCGACAAAATTATCAATTGGATGTGTGAATATTTTATTATTGGTTATTATTGGCTGTTTGGAAAATTTACTAATTTATATTGTTGGTTTGGATATATTTCCGCCCCTGGAGCAAATGAGACCCTATAACTTTCTCATGTGAGAGCGATGACCCTTTGTATACGAATTCTACCTCAAAGCGATTGATTTTTATATTATTTAGTTATGTACTATAAGTGATGCAGGTGGACAGGTTGGAAGGATCCAATAGGATTCCTCACACTGTTGATTTTATTTTTCATATAATTTGCTGTATGATGTGTTGGATGCTATAGTGTGTGACATGGATATGAATTTTCTTATTTAGTGCTTCATAGCACTCGGCCTTATTTTTTGTATTTTAAAATACTATAAAATTATGATTTGATTTGAAAAGGGATTCAAAGTGATTTTGAAAATTATGTATGTTTAATAAATTTTTTAAATTTATGTAAAGAAGAGATTTACTTTAAAATAAAAGGTATGATTTCTTTTAAATATCATAAATTAATAGTCTATGAAATATTTTAATTAGATATTTTTGAATTGAGGATAAAGATTTATTTTTGAAAAACCTTAAAAGAAGTTCGTCTTTTATAATAAAAAGGATATGGTTTTAAAAAAAATAGAAATATTTTGATATAAATATTTAGTAACCATTTATATAAAGTGATGTATATAGGTACACATATTTATTTATAAATGTGATAAATTATAAAAGTGATATTTTACAACTAAAGTGAAGATTTGTAAAATCATATTTTTGTTAGTAATTGTATGGATTTATAAACGGTGTTAATAAACGAAAGGAAACTATTATCATTGGATAGATTGGGAGAAATACATCAAACATTGGATTCATTATACGATGTGGATGTTATTTTAGAAAATAGTTGATTCTATTTTGGAAACTGAAGCGAGGATAAATTGGGAAACGTTAAACAGTATTTTATAAATAGAAAGAAATTTATACATATGGAAGCAAAGTGGAAACAGATTGTAATTGGTGTTTAAATGGGATCTTTATCAATAAGCGAGATTCATAAAGAGATAGAGTTATGAATGGGTTTTATAAATAGAGATATTTTATAAAACGAAATTTGTATAAAATAAATGGAAATAAACATAGTGTAACAACCCGCATATTTGTCGATTTTATATTTAAATATTTTATCGTTAGTCGGATTTTAGTCCGAAAAGCTACTTTTTGCATACGGTCGAATTAGGACTCGGGACCACTCCCATTGAGTTTAAAATGCCGTTTGCGACCTTTTTGAGTATAAGCTTCGATATGTTTGGAGAAAGTTGATTTTTGCTACTTTTTCACTTAGGGTTTTGGTTTGGGCTGAGCCCACTTATGTATTCAGTCCCAACCCCTCTCCTCCTCATTTACTTCATTTCCAATTCCTTATACTCAAGCTAAAGCATCAATGGTGGGAGAGATTGGAAATTAAAACTCCAAAACCCTAGTTGTCTCTTGCAAATCAACTCTAGCTCCAAACTAATAGAAGAACCCATTGATAAGCTTCTCTTCTTCTTCTCCAACTCATTCTCTTATCAAATTCAGAAATTCCTAAACCTAATTTAGGAGATGTTTCTCTTTTTAGCTTAGATTCAAGCTTGTTGAGTTGGAATTGAAGAGTGATTGTCATTGTCATTGTTCTATAGCTTCTTCTTCAATCGTGTGGGTTCAAAGGTGAGATTTTTATCTCACATCTTTGTCTATAATTATCTTCGATTGTTAGGTATGAATTCCTAACGTTTATTCGTGTGCAATTGATTTTGGATTGATTTGGTGTATATTCCAATTTTTGGAGTTTGAAATCAAAATCTATGAAAATCCTTTTATGGATATTTGGACATTGATATTTGTGGCGTATCGAAGAGCCGTTTGGGCTGGGTTGTCGTTCGACGTAATTCCTTTGTCCTCGCCATTTGCTCAATCGATCGTTTTCTATATTCGTTTGGCCATTTTTGGCCTAGGTTCAGGAAGACCACAAAATTGCAGTTTCAGACGTCTGAATTTGGGATTTCAGACGTCTGAATTGGCTTATTTTCAAACAGAAAGAAAATAGGCTAAAATATGCCTATTTCAGACATCTAAAACATTTGGTTCAGACGTCTGAATCGTGTTCTGGAAATTTTTATATTTCCAGATTCAGACGTCTGAACCACTTGTTTCAGACGTCTGAAACTGTTGTGATTTTGCCTTCTTGCCTTTTTGTTTGAGAATTCCAATTTAAATCGATTCGTGATAATCCTATTTGTTGTTATCATTTATTATGACTTTGATGACTCTTTTTAGGGATTTTTGAATATCCATTTTGATGGATTCTTTATCGGTTTCTTTGGATTTTATTCATGTCTTCGAATGTGAATTTTAGTGATTGATTGTTCTTACAATCTTCTTTGTGACTTGTCACTTTAAAAATATAAATGTTTTCTATACTAGTAGTAAATATCAAAACTCTTTCCTCAAACGATTTTAATACTATTTTAATTACAAAGCTCGTTTCTAAAACCGTTTTTCAATCTATTAGTATATACAAACCTTTACCTCACTCGTATGAGAAATCTAATTAAACGACCTAGTAAAACGAGTGGTATGAAACGCTTACGTTTACTTCGTCGGTTAATTCTTAGACTTGTTCGATTGAATCTCTTGTGACAATTTTCTAGTGGAAATCTATAGTTTGTTCGTAAATATTTAAGTTAAGCAAGTGGTTATGGGACGTGAAGCTAAACTCATATATTTACTAGCTTAGTGTAATTGACACTTCTCGTTGATCATGACGATCATCTTTGTGATTTAGACTAGCAATGTGCGATGTCTCTTTGTCTGCGAGGGAGACTAAACCCCGTTTTGTGGAGTTTCGACTCAAATTGGTGGGGTAGCAACCCATGGTCTTCGGGCCGTTTGTGGAGCTTCGGCTCAATTTGTGATGGTTAGCAACCATGGAATTAGCGTTCCGTTTGTGATACACGTGTTGGTGAGCTTTATGCTCCCGTTTGTGATAGGCCTCCCCCCTTTGTGATTTCTGGATTTCTTGAGATGATTTCTAGAATTTGTGTTTCATCAATTTTCGTGATTTCCATTGATAAGCTTTATCGATATTTGTGCATTGGTGAATTTGTGCGTCATTGACTTTTGTGATTTCTGAATTTCGTGTGTTGAATTCTGGAATTTGTGTGTCATTGACTTTTGTGATTGACATTGATATTATTGTCAATATTTATGGTTTGGTGAACTAAATTAGGAGTATGACGTTTCTGTGATTCTTGTGTAGATTTTGTGACATTGAATAATCCCTTGATGATTTTCAACTGCTTATATATATATATCACAGCTTGGTATTGTGATTATTATGTGTTTAGTCATATCTCTTATTCTATATCATTTCATCTGATATTTATAGCTAGACTGATCCGTTTATTATTTTATTATTAAATAATACTCGGGTCAGACCGAGATGTTACAGGTGCTTCTGCTTGACTTCTCTCTTGGGATTGATTCCTCTGACTTTTGGTTAACTACTTAGATTAGTAGTTTATTTTGTTGTATACACTTGAGATATAGACTCATAGTTGTATTCTTTTGTATAGCACGTTTTGCTACCCTTTTGTATTATTGTGGATCTTTCTGACCACTACTCTGATGTACACTTTTATGTGTAATATTCATATCTTATTCCGCCTTTGTGATATGAATTGTTTGTGACTGATTTATGTTATGTTTATTTCTATATTTGTTTCCGAAGGATTTATATAGCCACCGTGTAGTAGCTTTGAGTTTGTGTCGGTATGTCGGATTTCCTCTTGAAATAGAATGCATGTTATATTATCTGACATATCGGTGCTCGCGCAAAGAAATTACACGGATGGTCGCTCCTCAACAGCCTTATTCTCCGTGCTAGTTGACAGCATTACACCGTAGTGTTCTTGGCTAGCGTGGGTATAGAGGTGGGGCGTCACAGCTTGGTATCATAGCCAAACTTCGGAACAATGTAGAAGAATTTTACAAGGATCATCGTCCTAAGTTCATCTTAGGAGTCGTGCTTTAGGATTTTATTCGGGTCTTCGTACCGTCCTATCCTATTTTCATTTATGATTCCTTGTTTATTTATCAGGATTGCTTGATATTTATCTTGAGAATAACTTTTCTCCTTCTTTCTTTTCTAAAGGAAGAGAAATGGTTAGTTCTAGCAGTCCTAGCACTGGTCAATCCAGTAGCCCTTCTCTGGATGGCGCATTCATGTCTGCCCAACAACTTTTGGATCTTGTAAAGAATCAAGAGTTTATCTGTGCTTTGAGTAAGAACCCCGAAATGGTTCTACCTTTGAAACTTGAAGTTTCTTTCAATCATCTTGTGGATGTTACTCTTTTTCATGGAGAGGTTGGTAAAGGAAGTGTTTGTGATATTGGGACTTCCAAGAAGAGGTATATTAAGTTCAAGAGCCTTAATCCTAATAAGAGAGTGAAGCAAACTACTTTTGAAGCAGAGACTCCAATCCCTTATCGTGGAGGATGCTACAATTGTAATTCTAAGGACCACTATGCAAAGGAGTGTCCGGAGCCACTCTTTTGTCGCTATTGCAGAAGTACAGGTCATCATATTTCTGTCTGCCCCATACTTCAAAGCAAGAAGAGGGTGGAACAAGAAACTTCGGTAGCCAAGACTCCTACCCCAAGTCGTAAACAATGCTACAATTGTGGTTCCACAGACCATTATGTAATTAAGTGTCTGAAACCCCTCTATTGCCGCTATTGCAAAGGCTCAGGTCATTACTTATCTACATGTCCCAAACTCCCTAGCAAGAGGGAGGGAAAGTTGAAAGTCGTGCAAGCCCCTTGTGACACTTCTCTTGGTCAAGGTATATCTCATTCAATCCTTGATGACATTTGCTTTGTGATTATCTTGTTCGTGTTCTTTTTGATATGGGTTCCACCTCACTATTTTATATCAAAAGAACTTGTTGATTCTTTCCCTTTAAACAATTTTGGGCTTGATGTCTTCCTTGAGAATTGCGAATCCGGATGGTAGATCCGCAACACTCAATTTGCTTTCTATTGATGTCGAAATTATTTTATGTGATTTTTCTTTCCGAGCCGACTTTTACTTAGGCTTCGGAATTTACTTTTGTGAGGATTGGCTTAATTATTATGAGGCTATATCCTTTGTCCCGTGTGGACTATTCATCTTTGACATTTTCAATCTGTTAAGCAGATTTCTATTTTTTTTTTCTTTATGATTTTGATTCCACCTTGATGGCATCATTTTATTCCTTAAGCCCACTTATAAGGAAAGTGTTATTTCTCTCATTCATGTAGTTTGAGAACTTTTTCGGTATTTTTGAGCTTGTCTTAGGATCATCACCTAAGTAATCTTTTGTGTGGTGCTAAGGTCTTTTCAGTTTGACCTTACCACCGGTTTCATTTGCTACGAATTGCGGAAGGTAGCATTCCACTTACCGCATTCCGCACTTGTTATGATTCCTATGAATGAATTATTATGTCATTCAGTTTGTCCAGCTTATTTCATCCATTTTAGGTATCGAGTATTCTATCGAATATCTCGATGATTCCATTCTTTTGCATTTATTGATTTTGGATGAAAATAGCAATTTAAAATTTTGCAAAATCTTTTTCATAAGATTTATTTAGAAGTATAACTGGATTTTTGTTCTTGAAACGAACAAAGAATATTCTTAGAAGTTTTTGAGAAACTTACTTATCCTATAGAATATGATTTTGTGATTGGATTTCCCATTTAGTATTTTAAGAATTCTGGTCGATGCGCTTGATCAACGTTATCGATAAGAATCTCCTAAACGCTTTGATGAGACAGTCAAACACGATATATTGACTTGTAAAACGTAAATTTTTCTAGAAAGATAATTACATAAAGATAATGGTAACTTTGAAAGTTTTAGTTTTTTTTTTTGGGAAAGAGGATTATTTAAAAGAACTCTTCCTTTCGATACTCTTATTCTTGTGATTCCTGAAGGGGAACCAAGACTTTGCTATTTGTACCGATACTAGTCGTATCGGTTTGGATGCCATTCTCTTGCAAAAGAGAACGTGCTATCACTTGTGCTTCTAAATCATTATAGCTTATCGAGACTAGATATGCCACTCATGATCTAGTACTCGCGGCTATTGTTTTTACTTTTGGAATTTGGCGTCATTATCTTTTGGGAGAGAAATTTATTCTTTATACCGATCATAAGTCCTTGAAGTATTTATTCTCTCAAAAAAGGAACTTAATTTGCGTCAACAACGTTGGCTCGAGTTCCTTACTCCTTATGATCTTGATATTCTTTATACCCCCGGTAAGGGTAATCGTGTCGCCGATGCTCTTAGCTGTGAACAACAAGCTGTTGTTTCTATGATGATATCCGCATGGAACGATCTCGAGATCTTATCCACTTGTGAGATTCGAGACCGCGTTTCCGATTTATGTTCATCTCTTGTTTTATGTAGCCTTGAGGCTCATCCTTCTCTTTTAGACCGCATTCTAGAAGCTCAAAGGCTAGATCCCGAAATGGCTCTTCTTGGCCAAAATATTAAGGATAAAATTGATATTGAAGGTTTGAAAGACTTTAATATCGATTCTCGTGGCGGCATTCGGAAATTTGGTAGACTTATCGTGCCAAATATTAGTGATCTTCGTAAGGATATTTTAGAAGATTCTCATCGTTCTAAATTCACCATTCATCCCGGTAGTAGTAAAATGTAAGCGGATATGAAGCGACTATATTATTGGGAGGGAATGAAATTTGATATTGCTAACTTTGTTAAGCGTTGCATGACTTGCCAACTCGTTAAAGCCGAACATCAAAGGCCCGATGGGTTATTGCAACCTTTAGAAATTCCAATTTGGAAGTGGGACCAAATTTCCATGGATTTTATAGATGGCCTTCCCCGTTCTCGTTCAGGTCATGATAGCTTATGGGTGATCGTTGATAGACTTACTAAATCCGCCCATTTTATTCCCGTTCGGTCTAACCGAACCGTTCCTCTTTTGGCCAAGCTCTTTATCAAAGAAATTGTTAAATTGCATGGAGTTCCTACTTCTATTGTTAGTGATCGTGATCCATTGTTTACAAGTGGATTTTGGAAGAGTCTTCAAAAAGCTTTGGGAACGAAGCTCAATTTTAGCACTGCTTATCATCCTCAGTCCGATGGACAAACCGAGCGTGTGAATCAAACACTTGAAGATCTTCTTCGTGCATGTGTTCTTGATTTTGGGGGAAGTTGGGAAGATCATATTCCACTTGTTGAATTTTCCTATAATAATAGCTTCCAATCTAGTATTGGTATGGCACCTTTTGAGGCACTCTACGGAAGGCCATGCCGATCTCCTTCTTGTTGGCTTGAGACCGGTGAGAAGCTGGTTTTAGGTCCACATTTTATTCGTGATTCCACAGAAAAGATTGAACTTATTCGACATAGGATGAAAGAAGCACAGAGTAGACAAAAATCCTATGTCGATAACCGGAGAAGGAAGTTAGAATTTTCTGTGGGAGATCTTGTGTTCATTCGTGTTTCGCCTATGAAAGGTGTTGTGCGTTTCAGTAGCTCGAGAAAGTTAGCGCCTCGATATATTGGGCCATTTCCTATCACTGAACGTATTGGTTCCATGGCTTATCGCCTCTTGTTACCGGCTCAATTTTCTGCTATTCATGACGTGTTTCACGTTTCTCAATTACGGAAATGCCTTTGAGATTCCGATTCTATTCTTGAGCCCGGTGTTGTGGAAGAGATTGAAGTTTCGCCTAATTTAACTTATGAGCAACATCCTATTCGTATCATTGCTCCGGAGGTCAAACGACTTCGAAATAAAGATGTTCCGCTTGTTAAAGTTCAATGGTCTTCAAATCCTAAGGATTGTTCTTGGGAATCTAGAGAGTACATCGAGCGAACACATCCGGACTTACTTTCTCGTGCTCTATGAGGTGAACTTCTTATTTCAAATTTCTTTTGTGTTGAATATGCTTTTATGGTTGTTACTACATATCTTCTTCTCAAATATTGCGAGGACGCAATTTCTTTAAGGAGGGGAGTTTGTAACAACCCGCATATTTATCGATTTTATATTTAAATATTTTATCGTTAGTCCGATTTTAGTTCGAAAAGCTACTTTTTGCATACGGTCGAATTAGGACTCGGGACCACTGCCATTGAGTTTAAAATGCCGTTTGTGACCTTTTTGAGTATAAGCTTCGATATGTTTGGAGAAATTTGATTTTTGCTACTTTTTCACTTAGGGTTTTGGTTTGGGCTGAGCCCACTTATGTATTCAGTCCCAACCCCTCTCCTCCTCATTTACTTCATTTCCAATTCCTTATACTCAAGCTAAAGCATCAATGGTGGGAGAGATTGGAAATTAAAACTCCAAAACCCTAGTTGTCTCTTGCAAATCAACTCTAGCTCCAAACTAATAGAAGAACCCATTGGTAAGCTTCTCTTCTTCTTCTCCAACTCATTCTCTTATCAAATTCAGAAATTCCTAAACCTAATTTAGGAGATGTTTCTCTTTTTAGCTACGATTCAAGCTTGCTGAGTTGGAATTGAAGAGTGATTGTCATTGTCATTGTTCTATAGCTTCTTCTTCAATCATGTGGGTTCAAAGGTGAGATTTTTATCTCACATCTTTGTCTATAATTATCTTCGATTGTTAGGTATGAATTCCTAACGTTTATTCGTGTGCAATTGATTTTGAATTGATTTGGTGTATATTCCAATTTTTGGAGTTTGAAATCAAAATCTATGAAAATCCTTTTATGGATATTTGGACATTGATATTTGTGGCGTATTGAAGAGCGGTTTGGGCTGGGTTGTCGTTCGACGTAATTCCTTTGTCCTCGCCATTTGCCCAATCGATCGTTTCTATATTCGTTTGGCCATTTTTGGCCTAGGTTCAGGAAGACCACAAAATTGCAGTTTCAGACGTCTGAATTTGTGATTTCAGACGTCTGAATTGGCTTATTTTCAAACAGAAAGAAAATAGGCTAAAATATGCCTATTTCAGACGTCTGAATCGTGTTCTGGAAATTTTTATATTTCCAGATTCAGACGTCTGAACCACTTGTTTCAGACGTCTGAAACTGTTGTGATTTTGCCTTCTTGCATTTTTGTTTGAGAATTCCAATTTAAATCGATTCGTGATAATCCTATTTGTTGTTATCATTTATTATGACTTTGATGACTCTTTTTAGGGATTTTTGAATATCCATTTCGATGGATTCTTTATCGGTTTCTTTGGATTTTATTCACGTCTTCGAATGTGAATTTTAGTGATTGATTGTTCTTACAATCTTCTTTGTGACTTGTCACTTTAAAAATATAAAGGTTTTCTATACTAGTAGTAAATATCAAAACTCTTTACTCAAACGATTTTAATACTATTTTAATTACAAAGCTCGTTTCTAAAACCGTTTTCCAATCTATTAGTATATACAAACCTTTACCTCACTCGCATGAGAAATCTAATTAAACGATCTAGTAAAACGAGTGGTATGAAACGCTTACGTTTACTTCGTCGGTTAATTCTTGGACTTGTTCGATTGAATCTCTTGTGACAATTTTCTAGTGGAAATCTTCAGTTTGTTCGTAAATATTTAAGTTCAGCAAGTGGTTATGGGACATGAAGCTAAACTCATATATTTACTAGCTTAGTGTAATTGACACTTTTCGTTGATCATGACGATCATCTTTGTGATTTAGACTAGCAATGTGCGATGTCTCTTTGTCTACGAGGGAGACTAAACCACGTTTTGTGGAGTTTTGACTCAAATTGGTGGGGTAGCAACCCATGGTCTTCGGGCTGTTTGTGGAGCTTCGGCTCAATTTGTGATGGTTAGCAACCATGGAATTAGCGTTCCGTTTGTGATACACATGTTGGTGAGCTTTATGCTTCCGTTTGTGATAGGCCTCCCCCCTTTGTGATTTCTGGATTTCTTGAGATGATTTCTAGAATTTGTGTTTCACCAATTTTCGTGATTTCCATTGATAAGCTTTATCGATATTTGTGCATTGGTGAATTTGTGCGTCATTGACTTTTGTGATTTCTGGATTTCGTGTGTTGAATTCTGGAATTTGTGTGTCATTGACTTTTGTGATTGACATTGATATTATCGTCAATATTTATGGTTTGGTGAACTAAATTAGGAGTATGACGTTTCTGTGATTCTTGTGTAGATTTTGTGACATTGAATAATCCCTTGATGATTTTCAACTGCTTATATATATCACAGCTTGGTATTGTGATTATTATGTGTTTAGTCATATCTATTATTCTATATCATTTCATCTGATATTTATAGCTAGACTGATCCGTTTCTTATTTTCTTATTAAATAATACTCGGGTCAGACCGAGATGTTACAGGTGCTTCTGCTTGACTTCTCTCTTGGGATTGATTCCTCTGACTTTTGGTTAACTACTTAGATTAGTAGTTTATTTTGTTGTATACACTTGAGATATAGACTCATAGTTGTATTCTTTTGTATAGCACGTTTTGCTACCCTTTTGTATTATTGTGGATCTTTCTGACCACTACTCTGATGTACACTTTTATGTGTAATATTCATATCTTATTCCGCCTTTGTGATATGAATTGTCTGTGACTGATTTATGTTATGTTTATTTCTATATTTGTTTCCGAAGGATTTATATAGCCACCGTGTAGTAGCTTTGAGTTTGTGTCGGCATGTCGGATTTCCTCTTGAAATAGAATGCATGTTATATTATCTGACATATCGGTGCTCGCGCAAAGAAATTACACGGATGGTCGCTCCTCAACAGCCTTATTCTCCGTGCTAGTTGACAGCATTACACTGTAGTGTTCTTGGCTAGCGTGGGTATAGAGGTGGGGCGTCACACATAGTTTTATAGATATGGAAAGGATTGGGTTGAAATTTAAATTTGGAATTGTATAGAGGAAATATATTTATGTTCTTAAAAGTTGATTATTAATATTAGTATTGTTTTAAAAGTTGTTTATCAATATTTTAAATATTTTGAAAAGTTAATTATTTAAAATATTAATACGGTTTGAAATTAATTATAGTTATTTAACAATAAAGTTTTGGAAATTAATTAATATTATTTATGGTAATGTTTAAGATAATTTATTATTGTTTCATTAATAATTTTTTAAAATATTTAATTATTACCTTTAAAATGTTTTAATTACTATTTATATATACTGTTTATTATATAATAGTGTTTTAAATAAATGATTAGAATTTATTTATAAATTTTCAAGATTTATAAATAGAGTTTATAATGGACTTGGGTTTTATAAAGGAAGTTTCTATAGAACGGTTTAAGGACTTAAAAAGACGATTTTACAAGGTAAAAGGTTTTTATAAATGGTTAGATATTTACAAAAGAATTTTGGAAATGGGTTTATAGATTTATAAAAGGATTTTTATAAATGGTTTACTAGAAATTATAATGGAGTTTATAAAATATTTAAAATTGTATAAAAAGGAAATCTTCCTCGGTGTTTGGTGGATATTTTTTTGAGATATGTATTTGGATATTATTCCAAGTATTGAAATATAGGGATTTGTGGATACACACACACACACATCTTTGTAAAAGAATTTGAGACAAATATTTGCAAAGTGAATTTAATTAATGAAATATTAATTAAGGAGGTCGGCGGTTGCTTATGTGCTTAACCAATGTTGATTTCCCCTATTGAATAAATTCCTAATTTGGATGTGTGTTTGTTATTTGATAGTTAAATAATCGGCCATCAAAATTGGACCCAAAATGTAACTTTGGAAATATCTAGAGAAACACGTGATTCATATGACACAGTCATCTCCGATGATGGTGTTTGTTTGCACAATTCTTATTTCGTTCTTCTATGATAATGATAAAGAAATCCTTCCACTAACGGTTAGGAGGTGATCTCTTATCTTTGACTGTTTATCTCCTAAAGAACCGGGGTTGATTTTACCAGAAACCATCGAGTGTTGTTTCAAACAAACCTAATCGGATCTATTTCCATTAGTTTGAACAACGTGATCGGGGGTTCTCGCTTTCTGTTTGGTGGCGAGCAAGAGGCTCTTACTCCTACATGTCTCGAAGAGGTAGTATAAGGCCTTGACCGGTTGGTTTGCTTGGTGCTTCAAGTCGCGAGGCTGGCTATAAAACCAAGGAATCAGTGTAATGCCACGGTGGTGCTGGGATGGTTGAAAAGCCTACCGGTCATCACTGAAGGATGGTTGAAAAGTCTACATTCGTTGCACTTGGTATCAGAGCGTAAGGTTAAGGGAGAACCTTCGTTTTGGTGAGGCAACTCATTAGGAGATAAGGTAATGGAATCCCTTATTATGAGTTTTGAGTGTATTATATATATAAGTGAGTATTTGTTAATGATATAAAAATGTTTTATATTGAATTAATTTATCCATTGAGTGGCTTATAAATTCTGGTCAGTACGTGGAATGCCACGGTATCGATAGGGGTTCCTAAACATTTAAACAAGGCAAACCGACACAATATTGGTTTGAGAATGGGTAAATGAAATGATTTTACCTAAATTATATTTTATATGTATAAAGGAATAATTTTTTAGAAATTATTATAGTCATACATGGAGTGTTTGGTTGTTAGTGAATGATAATATTTGATTATTATCATTTGTTGTTTGATGTTCTAATAAAAGTTGTTATTATTATAATCTAAACAAAAATCAATATTTGTGAAATGAATTACATAAAAGTGATAATTTATAAATAATCTTTATAAACGTGATTTATAAATGGAAAGGATACGAAATTTCCTAAGTATAATTATAAATATGATTTGATAACAAAGGGGATTTAAACAATAAATTTGAGGATTTAAAACCCGTTGACTTGAAATACGGCTTTTCAAAGGTTTTGAAAAATTAATAATAGCGTTGTTTGAAAATATTTTGATTAGAAATATTTTAAAAGGATTTAAAAGGAATAGAAAGCACAAAACTCACTTCAATCGTTGGAAAATAATTCTAGTGATGACTGCAGCATCGTTGGCGTAAACTGACTACGATTTGAATGTGCCTGAAACAAAACGATAAGCTCCGAGTCTACATCTATTGAAAGAAGAAGAAATAGCTTGTGCACATGTTTATATTTACCTTGTCAACATTCTCAGATGTCACTTTAAATCTACCCTTCTGTTGCAGTATTGTGGGTCTTGATTTTTCATCGCCATCATCGCATTTTAAAGCTGAAATAAAATATACAGAATCATGTTAAAGATCGAACAACAATCTAAAATAAAATGAATTCTGATGATTATACTAAAGTAGTTTACATGCCATTTTCGAGTTTCTAAGTGATGAATTGCTACCCTAGTGATTTAACATTGAAGTTGTATTTGGTAAAACAGGTTTTGGTTTTAAAATTCGAAGTATGATTTGATAAACATAAGATAATAAGTTTTTAAACTAATTTGGAAATGGCGTAGATAAGAAAGGAAAATTTGAAATTGGGATATGAAATAGAAAATTTAACTTAAATTAAGTTAAATAAATTGGGTTATGGATTAAATTAAATGAAGTTTGACATAAGAAAGGTTAAATGAAATTGAATTGGATTTGAAATGGATAGGTGAATTAATAAGGTAAATAAATGAAATGGTAATGTAATAAATATGAATTTGAGTTGCAAAATGAATTGAATAAGGTTGGAATATTGTTTGATAGAATTGCATATGAACTTAAGTGTTGAATGATAATGAAAATAGCAAGGGTTGTATAAAAAATTTAAAATGAACTTAAGTAAATAATTTTATGGAATGGATGTTAAATGTAGTTAGTATTAAAGAAAATATATCGAGTAAATTGAATATAGAATGAAATATTGCTAATCAAAGATTGAATTTAAAACGAACGTAAGAAAAGTAAATGAGAATAGAGTGAATATTAAAATTGGATGTAAATCAATTTAATGTTAACAAGAAATGAAACTATATAAATATAGTGTTGACATTTGGATGTGTGAATTGGTATTGTTATAAATTAGTTGGATGGATATTAATTGTGGATTGTTTCTCTTGTTACATTTGCTACATTTGCACATAATTATTGTATAGTCTATGTTATATATTGATATTCCTTTCTATACTTGTTCTTATTGTTTTTTGAGTGATTAGTAGGTGCGGATGGTGCATGCTTCGCATTTGGAGCTCACTTTCGCATTGTATTGGTTGTGTATGCTTACTATACTAAAATAAGGTACACATCTCAGATTACATATCGTATTTTTTGTATTTTTTCCCTATGGGACGCCTCATCTTTGAAGATGAGATGTATATTTGTGATTGTATTTATATTGTAAAATTTTCCATTCAAACCTCGCAAAGGAGACATTGGCTACATTTTCCGTAAATTTAATGAGTTAGAAATTTTTTGAGAATTTTGGAAGAATTTTGGTAACTAAAATTTAATCTTTATGTCATAGCTTGGAACGGTATTAGTTGGTATTGGTGAATGAATTAAAAGACTTAGGAGAATTTGGGAATCTAGTATAACTGATTGTTTTTGAAAGGAAAATGGGTTTGGGGCATTTTTCTTACCTTTATAATTTTGGGGATGAAATTCTTTTAGGGGAGGAAGAATGTAACGACCTAGAAATTTTAGTCATTTGAAACTGAAATATTTAATAGATTTTTAATATATAGGAAATTTAATTTAAGTTAAATAGTTTGGATTTCAAAATAGCAAATTATTTGATATTTAAATTATTAAATTAAATCATTGGAATTGTCTAAAATTGTTGAATCTGGACTTTGATGTGAATAAAATGGTTTCGAAAGTTGGTTTAAATTCTATTTAAATAATAATAAAGATAGTAAACTTTTAATTTGAATTAAAATTTAATAAATTGACTTTTATAATAATTCGCTTTAATTAACGTGCAAAATAGCCTTTTGGGACACTGTCTCGAAAATAGACGAAACCAGTTTCATTGGATCCGTGATAGTGAATTATAGTATGCCGTCGAATTTCATGGTGATTGGACATATTGTTTGGACACGCGAGATCGAAACACGTAAAAATTTATTGAAGGAAATTAAAAAATAATTGGGTTTGAAAAAGCCATCTTCTGCATATGACCGAATTAGACTTCGAGACTAGTTCCACTGTATTCGGAATAGAGGTATAACATATAGAACACCAATCGGCACGCCATGTTTGGGGTTCGGGAATTTCAGACATTTAAAAGCTAGATATAGTCTAATTAAAATATTATATACACACCATTCTATAACCACAATTGGCCCATACCCAGGCCCATCGTGCTACCCATACTTCCTTAATGTAGCCCATAACCGCTGCCCCTTTTACATTCACATTCAAAATCAGAAATTAGTTGGTTCCTTTCAAAATTCAAATGTTCTCAAATCCTACGACTCGAATTCATCGAGACCAATTGAGGCCAAATTGTCCAAAGACTTTAACTACAAAGTTGGAGAGCTTGGCAAGGCGGACCTATTCTATGATTGGATCGTCATAGATCATCGCATGGAGGGCGAAAAGGGGCTGCATTCATGGTGAAGTTTTTGGCGTTTTTGGTGATCGGTGATGGAGCTAGGCGATGCGTGTGATGGCGCAAGCATGGGCGAGGCGGAGTGGCACGCCAGAAGAACGGCAATGCGGCGACGACGATCAATGTAGGGCACGATTGAGATGGGTTTGCGAGCTTGGTTACATTCGCGTACGTGAGGATGAGAGGGAGAAGGTTTAATTTAATAATTTTAATTTATTTTAAGTTATTTTTAAATTAATTATTTCAAATGTTAATTAATCCATAACCTTTTCGTACGAGGTCCAAATCGAGTGCAACAAATTGCGTAACAATCCTATCAGCGAACTCCATGCTATGAAGTTGGATTGGATGGATTCGGAGACGAAGGAATTTTGGTTAAAATTGAACGTCTATCCAATTTTTAATTCGAACTGAAATGTTTGGAGACTTCTGAAATAAATGTGAGTTAATCTCGCCTTTTGGTTAATTTGAAATATATTTTTAGTCGATAAAATTATTGATTGGAGGTGTGAATATTTTATTGTTAGCTATTATTGACTATTTGGAAAATTTACTAATTTATACTATTGGTTTGGATATATGCTCGCCCCTGGAGCGGATGAGAACCTATTATGTTCTCATGTAAGAGTGGATGACCCTTTGTATCCGAATCCCGCCGCGAAGCGATTGATTTTTATATTATTTAATCATGTACTGTATGGGATATAAGGGGATAGGTTGGAGGGATCCAATTGGATTCTTCACACCATTGATTTTATTTCTCATATAATTTGATATATGATGTGTTGGATGCCATAGTTGGAGACATGGATATAAGTTTGCCTATTTAGTGCTTAGTAGCAATGAGCCTTATTTTTGGTATTTTAAAATACTATAAAATAATGATTTGATTTGGAAAGGGATTTCAAAGTGATTTGAAAATAATATATGTTTAATAGTTTTTTTAAATTTATTTAAAGAAGAGATTTACTTTAAAATAAAAAGTATGATTTTTTTAAATATTATAAATTAATAGTTTATGAAATATTTTAGATAGACATTTTTTTGGTAAGGCTTAGTTTATGAAATATTTTAGATAGACATTTTTGAATTGAGGATAAAGATTATTTTTAAAACCTTAAAATGAGTTCGTCTTTTATAATAAAAGGGATATGGTTTTAAAAAGAAAATAGAAATATTTTTGATATCAATATTTATTAATTCTTTTATATAAAGTGATATATATGTATATATACATATATTATAATTTTTTTTATAAATGTGAAAAATTATAAAGTGATATTTTACAAATGATGTGAAGATTTGTAGAATCGTATTTTTGTTAGTAAAAGTATAGATTTATAAGTGATATTTATAAATAAAAGGAAACTATTATCGTTGGATAGATTGGGAGAAATAAATCAAACGGTGGGTTTAGCATAAGATGTGGAATGTTATTTCAGAAAATAGTTGATTCTACTTTGGAAATTGAAGTGAGGATAAATTATGAAACGTTAAACGATATTTTATAAATAGAAAGAAATTTATACATACGGAAGCGACGCGAAAACGGATTATAATTGGTGTTTAAATGGGGCCTTTATAAATAAGTGAGATTCATAAAGAGTTAGAGTTATAAATAGGTTTTATAAATAGAGAGATTTTATCGAAAGGAAGTTTTATAAAATAGAAGGAAATTTATAAACATAATTTCATAGATATGGAAAGGATTATGTTGAAATTTAAATATGGAATTGTATAAAGGAAATATATTTATGTTCTTAAAAGTTGATTATTAATATTAATATTATTTTAAATTTTTTTTTATCAATATGTTAAATATTTTGAAAAGTTAATTATTTAAAATATTAATATGGTTTCAAATTAATTATAATTAATGATCAATAAAATTTTGGAAATCAATTAGATAATTTATTTTTGTTTCATTAAGAATGTTATGAAATTATTAATTGTTATCTTTAAAATGTTTTAATTAATTTTTGTTTATACTGTTTATTATATAATAGTATTTTAAAATAAATGATTAAAATTTATTTATAAATGTTCAAGATTTATAAATAGAGTTTATAACGGACAGTTTTTATAAGGAAAGTATCATTAAAATGGTTTTTGGGCTTAAATAGATGGTTTTACAAGGTAAAAGGTTTTTATAAATGGTTAGATATTTATAAAAGAATTTTGGAAATGGGTTTATAGATTTATAAAAGGAGTTTTATAAATGGTTTTTTTTTTGAAATTATGATGGAGTTTATAAAATATTTTAGAATTCTATAAAAGGGAATCTTCCTCAGTGTTTGGTGGATATGCTTATAACGTTGAGATAAGTATATGGATATTTTTACAAGTATTGAAATATAGGGATTTGTGGATGCACACACACACCCCTTTGCAAAAGGATATTGACATAAATATTTACAAAGTAATTTTAATTAATAAAAGACTAATTAAGGAGGCTAGTGGTTGCTTATATGCTTAACCAATGTTGGTTTTCCCTATTGAATCAATCCCTGATTTGGATGTGTGTTTGTTATTTGATAGTTAAATAACCGACTATTAAAATTGGACCCAAAACATAATTTTAGAAATATCTAGAGAAACACGCGAGTCATATGACATAGCCATCTCCGATGATGTTGTATTGTGCGCATAAATCTCGTTTTATTTTCCTAGGACAATAATAAGAAAATCTGCCCACTAACGGTTTGGAGGCGATCTCCGCTCTTATCTTTGACTATTTATTTCCTAAAGAACGGAGTTGAGTTTACCAGAAACTATCGAATGTTGTTTCGAAGAGATCGAGATCAAATATGTTATACAAAAACCTCCTCGATCCAAATTAAGCATTGCGAAGTGAAGATATCTTAAGGATTATGGAAATTGAAGATGGAGCTCTCAAGTGTTTCGTTCAGTCCTAGAATGAACTTTTATGGATGAATGCTGGCATTGCATTGTTGCCTGGAGAACATTGTTAGCATTCCAAGTGGAAAGTGCTATACAAAGGTAAAATGTAGCCTCAAGCCTCATCAACCAGAATTGACTAAAACAGAGAGATGCGGTAGGGCTAATTAGGTAGGGTAAGATCATCCCTATCTAAAGTTGATATTATCTCTTAATTGTATGCTTCGGGGTCCATCAATGGGGGGGATCATATTTGGTACTATCTAGTAAGAGATAGGCCGGTTTTGTGTTGGTAGGGGATCCAAGCGAGGTCCTCAGTGTTATTTTATCTAGAGATGCACCGTGACGAGTGGTACCCCTGTAGCCCAGTCATTGTATGGAATCCATTCTATAATAAGCGTCGTACGAACATAGTTGTGCCCAACTATGATGAAACGTGAGATGCAAGCATATCAGCTATATATTTGTATTTTACTTTGACCCATAGACATTATTATAATATAAATGGATTTTCTATAGAAAATATTTTGGTCATCGTACGGTAAAAACTCGTCCGTGTCTATGTGCGGCGTGGTCTTACGAGAAACTTTTAACATTAAAGGATTTTATAACTTAAAATTCCAGTTGGGTGTGTTTTCTCACGCTGGTTTTCCAAACTGACTCGGGTGTTATTTTATTATATCCGTCAGACCGAGCATGTTTATAGATTCCTTTGGATGCATTGGAGCTCAAGAGATGAGTTGCTAGTCTTCAACTCATATTCCCGTATTTTTTTATTTTTCGCTGCGTTGTTGTGAAAATCAGCAGCATTTGAGACGACGGGTTGTTATAACTGCCCAGGCTAATGATTATGATTTGTTATTGTACTCTAATTGATGTACGTATATAGAGATCATTGAAACTATATTATATATGGTTCCGCTGCACTTTTGAGATTGTGTATCGTTTTAGTTTTCTGTGCTCTCTTCTTCTCTTTTTTCCTTCCCCTTTCTTTACCATAACTATTTGTCTTTCCGTTCAATTTGGAAGCGACGTGTGTTGTTTATTTCAAACTCGGATTGTACGAATTGGATGGTCGTTACATTAATAAAGGCTTAGTGGATCCCATATGGAATTAAATCAATGTTTGAACGATTGTTTATTTGATAGTTAAATAGACGACTATCGAAGATGGACCAAGACTTAAGTTTGATAATATCTAGGAGAAACACATGAGTTAGATGTTAAAGCCATCTACAATGATATTGTACTGTGCGAATAAATCTCATCTCGTTCTTGTAGGATAAATGATAAGGAAATACGTCCATTAACGGTTAGAAGGTAATCTCCGCTCTTATTTTGTCCGTTTATTTTTTAAAGAACCGGGGTTAGTTTGCCAAAAATTATCAAAAGTTGTTACGAAGAAACCAGAATCGGATATTTTTCCATTGGTTGGATTAACGTGATAGGGGGTTCTTGCTTTCTGTTTGGTGGCGAGCAAGAGGCTTGTGCCCCCTCACATCCAAGAGAGTAGTATAAAGCCTTGATGGGTTGGTTTTCTAAGTGCTTACAGTCATGAGGTTGGCCGTGAAAGCCGATTGGAGGTACCAGTGTATGCCACGGTGGTGCTGGGATGGTTGAAAAGCCTACCAGTCATCATTGATGTTGAAAAGCCTATGTTCGTTATATTGGTTATTTGAGCGCAATGTTAAGTGAGAACCTTACCCCTGGTGGGGCAAACTCATTTGAGATTGGGTAAGTGAGACCCTAGAATGAATATGAGTGTATTATATATAAGAGCAAGTATATGTTAGTGAACACAAAATGTTTTGTATTGTGTTGATTTATCTGTAGAGTGGTTTATGAATTATGGTCGAGACGTGGGGCGCCACCATGTCGATAAGGATTTCTAAACACTTATTCTAGGTAAATTGACATTTTATTGCTTTGAAATTAGGTAAATGAAATAATTTTATCCAAAAGTCTATTTTATACATAAAAGAATGATTTTCAAAATAGTATAGTATAGCATGGTATAGTTAGTTGAGTTGTTGTTTTCAAATAGATAACAATATTCTATTATTATAAATTAGGATTTTGTTGGTCATGCTTGTCCAGTTGATCATTGACTATTGTTAGTCTGTATAGGTAGCTTCCCTTTTTAAGATTTGGGGTGGGAAAATAGAAACAAAAAACATTGAAACGAACACCTTATGAATTGAGTTTCACAGTTTGACCATAAGACATTTGATTAATAATGTAGGGTTAAACTGATTTAATAAAAGATGTTTATTAAAAGCTAGAATGTTTGAAATGAATATTAGGAAAATATTTACAAAAGTTGATTTATAAAATGGATTTATGGGAATGTGTCCTTTAAATAAAAAGAATTTAAGTTAAAAACTTGAGGACTAAAATCCCGCTGCTTTTGAAAAATGATTTGTAAGGTTTTGAAAGATAATAAAAGTATTATTTGAAAAAAAATTGGGTTAAGGAAATTTTGAGAACGAAAATTTTAAGTAAGAAGTAATTTCTTTGGATTGTTTAGGGGATAGGAAGTCTTGATTGTTTTGTGATAATCAGAATAATCTTATAAGTAACGATCGGATGTTTGCGTAGGCGAACGTTGTAGTGCACTAAGTAAATTATTCACTTTATCATTGTATAATCAAAACAAGTTCAACACGAATGAACCCAAAACAAGTTGTGATAAATGTTTAGTTGGAAATATGAGAAGTATGGTTTGAAAAGTGGGTTTTGAAATAAAAGTAATATACTTGAGTTAACTAGTTCGAGTGGCTCGAAAATAACTTAAAATTAGGGAAGAGATGTGTTTGGATGATAAACACTTCTCTTGAATATTACCCCTCTTAGTAAGGGAGTGTATGATACCGCTAGGTAATATCCAATTCCTTAGTATCAATTTGGAGTTACTCAGGCTATATATATATATATATATATATATATATATATATATATATATATATATATATATATATATATATATGATTAAAATATGTTGTTTCAATTCAATTTTTTTTGAAATAAGATTAGTATTTGGATCTTGAGTTTTCTTTGGGAAATAAATGTATACTGGAATAGCTGAATCAAATAAGGGAATACACTCTTAGGATGTAGTGGAGTAGCATCTTAGTGAACTTCAGTTTAGTTTTATAAGATGTTTTCCTAAATAATTTAGTGGAAATAGAATTGGTATTGGGGGAACCAATTGAAGAAGTACGTAGGTTGGACATATATCATTTCCCTTTTTCATATAGTTTTGATCTAAGATTCGAATATATGGCTTTGAGGTGTTTCACGCCATTTTGGATAAGAATCTATTACTCGATTTTTTACAGCAAGCACTTGATGAGTGTTTTTCATAGGGGACTAGCGTTTTCTATCATAGTTGCAGCTATGTAAAGAGAACAGAGGTTTCGAATCAAGGAGCTTGATCGGGGTCCACATTGGAAAATTAGATGAGTGATACTAGTTTGAAGGAAAAGTTATATGTTCAAACAGAGAACGAATCTGACTTTTTATATGAATTACCTATGTACATCATACGAACTGATGTACTATGCTAAGTGTTTTCTGAGTTTGGTTGAGGTGTAATTTTTGGGGACGAAATTCTTTTAAGGAGGGAAGAGTGTAACAACCTGAAATTTCACTGCTTTGATTTGCGAAACTTTAATTAAATTTAAATATTTAAAGAATAGATATTATAATGAAAATAAAATCTTTTAAATAATAATTAATGAAGGTGAAACCATTTTGTAATTTTTTTACAAAAATAATTAGTTCGAAGGAAGATTAAAAATGTGACCGGAATTCGTTTTCTCCAATTTTTCGACATTTTGACTTTCCGTCGGCTAAAAGTTGTCGGAATCATTGTAACACTTTTGTACACACACATAAAAGCATTTACAAATATTTTTACTTGAAAATGCAAATGTGTACATGTATGTACACTTAAGTATATGTATAAAAGAAGATAATTTTTATTTATAAAAAAGGTAAAAGTAAATTAATATATATATAAAGATGCTTAAGGAAACATTTTGGCAACTCAAAGTACAAACCATAAATGGATGTTTGCTTTGACATGATGGGAAGAGAGGCTATGGGGGCTGAAATGACATGGTGAGGTGAAGGCTTGATGAAGTTGCACTTAGTTTATGGAGGGTGGGCATTTTAGTAATTTAGCATATCCATTTGTATATTTACATTTTCCTAAATCTATAACGACCCACCTTTTTGGATGGTTTAAATCCATGATAAGCTACACACGTCAGATCAAGCCATTCAAAAGGGAGGATTGTCATGAGGTAAATAAGAAAAAGGAGAGAAAGAAATAAAACAGACACAGAATCTCACAGCGGAATGACAAAATATAACAATCAAATAAACAATTCATGAAGCTGTTTTACATATAATGTTTGATTGCACTTTTATAATACAGATCCGAGTAACATACAAAGGGAATGAATAAATGCAGTGGAACAACATGATGTGGCAGAATAAATAAAATAAATAGTGATAATATACAATCTTCATCTTCGTCCTCTAGAGATGTATGGTCTTCAATACACTGAAAAGCTCAGACTTACCCGAGCAAATTGAAAAGACAAAATACTCGAGTTAGAACTAAAAGGTCTTAGGTAAGTTAAATCAATGGTAAATAAATATGAGTGCAATGGCATCAGAGGTGTTTACAGAGTTTGATATCTCCTATCCAGTGTCTAACGTGAGTGCAATTACTTAAGAGATGTTCAACATTTACATCTCCTAAGGATCCGTTAAACTATCAACATACATAGTACAATACGCTATTATAATAGTGTCTATAGTAAAGTAAAGTATTAAAATAGCGTTAAGGAATTACCCAGATCCCCCTTAACACATTTTATATATCCCATAGTCTATAAAGTACTGTAAGCTCCTCCGTGAGGTTTTCCTAGGGGCACTCCATTGGTATGGTACAAAACAAACTCGTAGAAGGCATGACACGACATTCGAGACAATGCTAGGGTAGGATTCCACCATTTCACTCTCGGACTGCTGAAAACGCATAGCAGCTAATTCACCCACCTTGGAACACACTCTCATAATCAAATCAAGGGGGGGCCACCAAATCAATCACAAAGTCAAAATATAATATCAAATAAATGTGTCCGATAGGAGGAATGCCTCACTTTTCCTGGTATTGCTCCTATTTTAGTCATATCTAAGCTGACTCACGGGAGTTAGGGTCATGCAAATACCTCATACTGAATCGTTCGTCAAACCATCCTACTTCATTTTTTGAGTCTCCACCACGTACACAGTTGTTAAAGTGATTTTCGGTATTAGGAATAAGTATGAAAATATTCGATCCCAGTCTCTTCAACAACCAAACACTTATTTCACACCGGATTCCTTTACATTTCAATATTCAATTCATAATTAATATCTACATATCATATTCGATTTCAAACCTTATCACTTTCGAAATCATATTCACTTTCAAAACCATATTCATTTTCTAAATCATATCGATAGGATAGGTTAATTAAATCCTCATTCCAAAATCATCATATTTACTCAAATATATCATTTCGCTAGCAAATATCATTTCAAATCACAACTTAGTTATAACTTCATTTAACCAAATTTACTTGAAAATCAAGAATTCGAATATAAGCACTTCCACTTTGCACAGTCTGAAATTTAGAAAATAGTTTAGACAGTTATAAATAGTTTAAATTGTTTAGTATAGTTTAAAATAAATTTTTAAATAGTTAAAATACTCTAAAATAGTTTAAAAATAGATTAAAAATAGTTTAAATGGATTTAAGATAGTTTAAATAGAATTAAAATAGTTTAAATAGATTTAAAATAGATTATATAGATCTAAAGTATATTAAATAGATTTAAATAGATTAAAAATGGGTTAATTAGTTTAAAATAGGTTAAAATGGATTAAATTTTATTAAATAGATTAAAATATATTAAATTGATCTAAATAGTTTAAAATAGATCTCAAATTTATATCTAAACATTTTCTACAACTCAATTTCGATAAGTTCATTTATATTTGACAATTCAACTTTGTAATTCCAGTTTAAATCCTTTGAACAATTCATTAAATCAATTCAAATTTCAGCATTAAGGCTTGGATTTTCAAAAAGAGTTCAGTCTATGTAAACCAATTTCTATTTCAAAATACCAATTAACCGAATTAAAAATTTAAAGAATTAAAAATCATTTAATTTAACCAATCCGGTGTCCGTATATAATTTTCTACCATATGGTCAAGTGACATGGATATTTATCATTTCAATTTGCAATTTAAAATTTCACGGGTATATATCATTTCAACCCGCTATCCCAAAATTTAATTTCAAATACATGAAATCGCTTGAGTCTATCATTTCAATCCATAATGATTTCTTCCCGATCTATCAGATTGTTCGGGTATGATTCATTTCAACCCATCGGGAACTTGCAGTGTTATAATAATATAAAAATATAACATCTAGTCATCCAATATCAACAAATAAACAAACATCACAATTGCCATACAATCAACCAATAAATAACATCAATCAACTGATTATATTTAACATGTATTAAATTTGACAATTAAATTCAATATTAAATTAAATGATGAAATAAAGGTCATATTTAACTGGAATGACAATTTAAATATACCAAACAACACCCAATCAATTTCTAATCACATCGTAAAATTGGTTTAACTAACATAAGATAATCTAGTAGTTGTGAGTGGGTTAAAACACTCACCTTTGATTTCAAATCGATTTCAAATCCAAAATAAGGCACAAAAATCAATAGTCACAGACTGCAACCAAACCAGTTGCAAAATGTCTGGAATTTCGGTACGATCGCAATGGAGAAAACTGTGTCCCAATCCGAGTTCGTACGCAAAGTTATTGATGTTAGAAGACTAAATTTTTAATTAAATAATGAAATAAAGTTTTAAAAAAGAAATTAACATGTCACCTTATTGTCATTCAACTCGAACGCAACTGAACCCTTGAATAAGCCACAACCGCCTCCAAATCATTGTTAACGCACACCACTCTGGTCATCTAGCCTCTGATCCACTCTCGCCAGCGCGACAAACGCCTCTGGCCACTCCATCACCCAACGCGCGTGACCTCATAGTTCGCCAGTGGCAGAGCGCCACTGCTACAAACAATTGTCGATCACGGTAATTCAGGCAACCAATAAACCAAATGAACCGTACAGATTGACATGCCTCAACATCCTCTACGCTCCGATGCCCTTCGATCGAACCATTGTCGAAGATCCACTGTTAAACGAAGTTATGGCCTATGGACCGCTGAGAATAAAACATAGATTTCTAGCCAAACGTTGATTCGATTGCGAAATGAAATCTATCTGTGGATTACACTCATTGAGAGCTTCGAAACATTATATAATATTTCACAGTTTGGAGGAGTTTAAATTTTGAAATTGATTTGAAATAAGAAATTGAATTGGGATTTAGGTTTTGGTCAGTCTACCATTCAAAAGAGGAGATGAGAAGGAATTGTACATACAGACAGAAATAAGAAGGCTGCTAGGATTTAGAAAATAAATATACTTATATGGACACGAACAGATAAGTAAGAATGAACACATATCGAATTGATTTGAAACGATAATAACGACCCAAAAATCATGTTATGCTTCCGGAACGAAAGTAGGTCATCCATATATCAAAATAGATGTTTTCGATATTTTTAAACTCAATGGAATAGGTTTCAAGTCCTAATTCCATTATATAAAGAAGTTAGCTTTAAAATTTGTTTATCTAAATTGAATTCAATTAAATTAATTTCTGCACGTTTTGAGTTTGTATGATCGAACGTCAAGTCTGATTGCTACGAAACTTGAAATCCTACAATATAATTCACTATCAGGAAACTAGTTTCATCGAAATTCGAGTCAGTGGCCAAAATGGCTATTTTCACGTTAATTAAATAAGTTAATATTAAAATAATTAAATTGTTTTTTCAATTCAAATATTATAATTAGCAAATTTTATCATTTTCAATTCCTTAGACATTTACAATACTTTAAAACAAACTGACATATCAAATACAGTGTTAGATATTACACTAATTATAGTGTTCAATTTTAATTTTAATTAAGTCCCATTTAATTATAATTTAATTCCAACAAATTGATTTACTTTGATTTAAATCTTTTATCCAATCAATCATTACTCTATGGATATAGTTAACATTAGTTTATATCTTATTACATTAATATTCTCCAATTTCATCTTAATTTCCATTAAAGTAATATTTAATTACATTTATTGCAATTTATTTCCAATTTGATTTCAACAAGGTAAACAAATAGGTAACAAATAACAAACGTCACCTTCAGCTTAATTTAATCACAGTTATAAGTTGGTTTTCAACACAAATGTTATGATTGTTTACACAACACTAATTTTATTCAATTACAATTAATTACATACTATTTCATTAATTAATACCACATTTACAATTATTTCCTAATACTCCATTTATAACCAAGTATAACATTTCAATTATTTCTATTAACTGGAATTTCATTAAAATTGATAACAATTAACTTAAATCAATATGGTTACATCTCATTCTAGTTATTATTTTCATTAATAAGTCATAAATTTTTATTTCTTTTAATATTAAATCACAAAACCTTATCAAATTAACTATTTTTAATTATCGAAAATTACGGGACATTACAAAATTCATTTTCTTATTTTTCTCATTTCATACTTCCATTTTCAAACTCTTCCAAATTTCCATCTTCTTCATATCAACTTCCATGGGTTTCTAACTATTTTCTAAGTATTAAAATCCATAGCTTTCTGCTTTAAAATCACTTCAAAAGTTGCTAAAACCTCTCTACATCTTCTTCTTTGCCTCATCTTCTAAAACCGAGCATTTCATTTGACCATAACTTCCTCCAGACTTCTCCAAATCAAGATTTCTTTTTTTAAACCATGTAGGATTCTAGTGGATAAAACTTTTATTTGAATCACTTTTTCAAATTCAGATATTTTTAGGTCAAAAATACTTTTTTTACTCATTTTCGGACCCATAATTTCTAGTCCAAAAATACCTCTTATTATTTTGATCATATCTTCCTCAAAGTATATCCAAATTGAGTGATTTGTTTTTTAAAATTGTAGAGAAAAGAAATTCTAATAAATTTGTTTGACCACTATTTCAAATTCTAAAGAAATTCTAATAAATTTGTTTGACCACTATTTCAAATTCTGAGAGTAACATGGTCAAAATTCGAGGAAAAGATGACCCATTTTCGAGTTGATTTTGTGGTTTTCCAAGCTTTGCAAGTTCTAATGTATTTCAATTTTTCAAAAGAGTTTTGCAAAATTTTAGTGAGTAAACTTCTTAATTTTTAGGAAAGTTTTTACCTTTGCATTTACTGACTATTTTGTGATAAAGTAATTTGATTGTTTAGTTGGACTATTGTATGGTTTGGATGCATATATGTTGCTTATATATGTGAATGCATGCGGATAAGTTATTGTGTGCTTGAATGTGAACTCTAGATTTTTATGAGTAATGTAAATGTGTGATCTTCTTTATTTGGGTTTGTGGTATGAATAAGTTGTTGTTGTCGACATAATTATGTGGTTGTTGTGTAAGGAAAATTTAACAAAGTTAACAATTAGATTTGGTTATTGATGAAGAATCCTTTATGAAGAGTACAATTTTTGGTTTGTATCAAAATCGATTTTAAAAGTTAGTAAGCTTACTAGTGTTAATTTTCCAAAGAGAAAAGTTGAAACATTTGCAAGTATGACACTCATAACGATAATTGTTATGGATGAAGTTTCAATATAGGTCCTTTTTTTAAAATTCAGTTTCATACTTTAAAATTATTTTGGAATGGTTTAATAAAACTAATAAAAATATTTTTAGAAAGTTAATTAAGTTTTAATAATTATTACTAATTAATTAAGCTTGGTAATTAATAATTAATTAATTATTAAGAAAAGTTCATTAATCTTAATTAAATAAAGATTAGTTACTAGTTAATTATCCTTTAAAAGTAGGATTAATTTTCAATCAATTATGAGGTAAGTATATTATTTATTTTTAATAAATTATTAATCAAATATAAGGTCAGCTATTTATTTAATTAATCAAGTGTTTAACTATTTTTAATGATAAATTAATTAAGATTTTAATTCAATATAATTATTTATTAAAGGTTTAATTCATTATTGAAGTTTTAATTAAAATATTAATTAATTGAGATTACTTAATAGTTAATTATTAATAAAGGTTTTAAATTATTATTTAATAATTAATAAAGGATTAATTAAGGGATTAATTTATAAATGAATTATTTATCAAAGGTTTAATTATTTACTAATTTATAACTAAATCAAGTTCAAATTTAATAAAGATTAATTATGATTTAATAAAAAGTTTAACTTATAATTAATCATTTGAAAAGAGAGTTTTAAGTTTTAATCCTTTGGTTTGAGAATCAATTGTTTTAAAGGCACTTCTTTTCAAGATGGTTATGAACACAAGGGATTCAAATGTCGATACCATTAAGTAGGCAAACAATTGTGAATGAGTTATATAAATGGTTTGATTGTGTGGACATGTATTAGCAGAATAAATTTTCGTTCTGCTATAAATTGATTATTTGGACATCTGATAGTAGAATAAATCCTTGTTTTGCTATAATATAACTGTTTATTTTATGGACATATGTTTGGTAGAATAAATTCCCATTTTTCTATAAGTAGTGAACTGTTTGGACATGTATTTAGAAGGACAAATCATCATCCAACTATTATGTTATTTAGACATGTATATGCTAGTTGAGTTGCATTGACATGTTATTCCCTGATTTGGATATGTATTGCACTTACATATATGTTGACTTATGTGAATAAATAGTTAAGTGTCTTCAAAGTGAAATTGATGTTAAATGCTAACTTAAATTACTACCATTGGGATTGCTAAGCCTCCTTTTGAAATTATAAAGTATGGTTTTGAATTAATTTCAATTCTTTAATCAATTGGGGTTATGGTTCATAACTTTTTTTCAAGTTATATTATTATTTTATAAAGGTATTTATAAATAATAACTTATTTAGAAAAATGTTGTTTACCAAGTAAAAAGGATTATTTAAAGTGATTTAAAAGGATGAGTTGCAAAAGATATTTTGTAAAGGATTTCTCTTAAAGAAGATTTATCAAAGCAGTTTTAAATGGGGAAATGTTTTATAAATGATTTTAGAGGTTTGTGAAGAGGTTTTGTAAATTGACTAGCTTATAGACGTACAAAAGTGTTTGATTTTTGAAATATATGAAGGTATTTAAATGAGAAGGGAGCTTTTAAAAAGGAACTTTTATAAAGGATAAGTGGATTGGTTTATAGTAAGTAATGTTTTCAAAATGAAATTTGAAAGAAGGAATTTTCCAAACGTTTTGATAATATACTTATACCCCTAAGATAAGTATAAATATTTTCCAAGTAAAAATGGAAAGTAAAGGTTTTGAAAATATTGTTGTGTAAAGATCTTTTGATCATATTTTATAAAGTGATTTTAATTTAACTAAAGATTAAATTAATAAAGGCTTAGTGCATCCCATATGGAATTAAATCAATGTTTGAATTTATTTGATAGTTAAATAACCGACTATCAAACCTGGACCAAAATATAATTTGGAAATATAGGAGATACATGTGAGTTATATGGCATAGTCATCCCCAATGTTGTTGTACGGTGTGTATAAATCTCATTTCATTCTTCTAGGATAAATGATAAGGGAATCCATCCACTAACGGTTAGCAGGTAATTTCTGCTCTTATCTTGTCAGTTTATTTTCTAAAGAACCGAGATTAAGTTTACCAGAAATTATTGAAAGTTGTTTCGAAGAAACCAAGATCGGATTTGTTTCCATTGGTTGGATTAACGTGATAGAGGGTTATCGCTTTCTGTTCGGTGGCAAGCAAGAGACTCTTACCCCTACATGTCCTGGAGAGGTGGTATAAGGCCTTGATAAGTTGGCTGCTAGGTGCTTACAGTCGCGAGGCAGCCATAAAAGCAGATTTGAGGTACTAATGTATGCCACGATGGTATTGGGATAGTTAAAAATCCTACATTCATTACATTTGGTATCAGAGCACAAAGTTAAGTGAGAATCTAAGTCCTAGTGAGGTAAACTCATTTGAGATCAGGTACGTGAGACCCTAGAATGAGTATGAGTGTAATATATATAAAAGTGCGCATTTGTTAGTGAATACAAAACGTTTTATATTGTGTTGATTTATTTATTGAATGTTATGAATTATGATCGAGACGTGGGGTGACCCTGTGTCGATAAAGATTTCTAAACACTTAACCTAGGTAAATTGACATAGTGTTGCTTTGAAATTGGATAAATGAAATAATTCTACATAAAAATCTATTTTATATATAAAAGAATGATTTTCAAAATAGTATATTATGGTATAGTTAGTTGAGGTGTTGTTTGTTAGGAGACTATAATAGAATATTATTACCAACTAGGATTTTGTTAGTCATGCTTGTCCAGTTGAGCATTGACTATTTTTAGTACGTGTAGGTGGCTTCGCTTTTTAAATTTGGGTTGGGTAAACAGAAATAGTGAAATTGAAATGAACATCTTGTGAATTAAGTTTTACAATTTGACTGTATGGCATTTGATTGATAATATGGGGTTAAATTGATTTAATAAAAGATGTTTATTAAAAGTTATAATATTTGAAATAAATATTTGAAAAATGTTTTATAAAAGTTGATTTATAAAATGGATTTATAGGAATGTGTCTTTTAATTAAAAGAATATAAGTTAAAACTTAAGGACTAAAATCCTGGTGCTTTTGAAAAATGATTTGTAAGGCTTTGAACGATAATAATAGTATTATTTGAAAAAAAAATTCGGTTAAGGAAATTTTTGGAATGAAAATTTTAAGTAAGAAGTATTTTCTTTGGATTGGTTAGGAGAAATGAAGTCTTGATTGTTTTGTAATGATATGAGTAATCTTCTATGTGACGATTGGATGTTTGCTTAGGCGAACATCGAAGTGCACTTAATAAATTATTCTCTATATCATCGTACAATCAGAACAAGTTCAATCCGAACGAACCCAAAACATGTTGTGATAAATATTTTGTTGGAATATGAGAAGTATTATTTCAAAAAGGGGATTTTGAAATAAAAGTAATATTCATATGTTAACTAGTTCGAGTGCCTCGAAAATAACTTAAAATTGGGGAAGAGATGTGTTCGGATAATAAAGACTTCTCTTACGTATTACCCTTCTTAGTAAGGGAGTGTATGATACTGTTTGGTGATATCCAATTCCTTAGTGTCATTTTGGAGTTACTCGAAATATATATATATATATATATATATATATATATATATATTCTGTGATTAAAATATATTGTTTCAATTCAAAAAAGCTTTGGATCTTGAGTTTTCTTAGGGAAATAAATGCAAAATGGAATAGTTGAATCAAATAGGGGTATAAGCTCTTAGGATGTAGTGGAGTAGCATCCAAGTGAACCTAAGTCTAGTTTTATAAAATATTTTCATAAATAATTTAGTGGAAAAGGTAATGTTATTAGGGGGAACTAATTAAAGAAGTGCGTAGGTTGGACGTAGATCATTTCCCTTTTCGTATAGTTTTGATCTAAGATTCGAGTATACGGCTTTGAGGTGTTTTACGCCATTCCGGATAAGGATCTATTACTCTATTTTTGATGGCGAGCACTTGATGAGGGTTTTTGGTATGGGACTAGTGTTTTCTATCATTGTTACAGCGATGTAAGGAGAACAGAGATTCCAAATCAAGGAGCATGATCGGAGTCTGCACTAGAAAATCGGGTGAGCGATACTAGTCCGAAGGAAAAGTAATGTATTCGAATAGAGAACGAATTAGACTTTTTATATGAATAATCTATTTACATCATATGAACCGATGTATAGTTTCAAGTGTTTTCTAGGTTAGGTTGAGGTGTAATTTCGGAGACGAAATTCTTTTAAGGGGGGAAGATTGTAACTACCTGGAATTTCACTGCTTTGATTTGTGAATATTTAATTAATTCTACTCAAATGATAGATATTTAATGAAAATAAAACTGTTTTAAATAATAATTAATGATGGTAAAATCATTTTCACATTTTGTTTACAAAAATAATTAGTTCGTAGAAAGATTGAAAATGTGACCGAAATTTGTTTTTATGAATTTTCAACTTTTCATTGGCTAAACATTATTGGAATCATTATAACACTTAACAAATACGCACATTTAAAAATATTTCGAAATCAGAATGCATATGTTTATGTACACTTAAGTATACATATGAAAGAAGTTAAGTTTTATTTATAAAAAGATAAAAATGTACTTATACATACATATATATATATATATAAAGATGCTTGAGGAAACATTTTGGAAACACAAATTACAAGCCATAAATGGATGTTTGATTTGACATGATGAGAAGGGAGGCTATGGGGGCTGAAATGACATGGTGAGGTGGAAGCTTGATGACGTGGCACTTAGTTTGTGGAGGGTGGGCATTTTAGTAATTTAGCATAACCATTTGTATATATATACATTTTCCTAAATTTCTTTTCATATTTTTATCATTTCATACTTCCATTTTCAAACTCCTCCAAGCTTCCATCTTCTTCATATCTGCTTCCATGGCTTCCTAACTATTTTCTAATTCTTAAAAACCATAGCTTTCTAGTTTAAATCACTTCCAAAACTTGCTAAAAACTCTCTACATCTTCTTCTTCACCTCATCTTATAAAACCAAGCACTTCATTCGGCCATAAATTCCTCTAGACTTCTCCAAACCAAAATATTCTTTTTCTTCATACCACATATGAAAGATTTGTGAATATACTTATACCATCGATATAAGTATATGAAAATGTTTTCCAATATCGATAAATCAAAATGGTTTTACGAATATATCTTTTTAAAGATAAATCTAAAGCAAATATTTGAAAATTGATTTAATTAATAAAAGATTAATTAAGTGGGCATAGTGACTACTTATGTGCTAGATGTTTGTTACTTTGCTAATTAGATAATCGACTATCAAAATTTGGCCATTTTTGGTTCCTTGACTTGATGTGGGACTAATTAGTCATGCACTTAGCATGAAGCCGACTGAGTAGGCTTGATTATCGTTTGGATTATGAATGTTGATTCGAGTAGTGAGGAGTGTCTATAGTATTCCAATCTACCAGGCTTCCTTCTTAGCCAAAGGATGGTAAGTTGAGAGCTGGAAACATGATAAGTCTACATGACTTAGTTTCCGTATGAGGTTAAGAAAATCTTTTTCATTGTTGGTCTGGAGAGATCGGGGTCGAATTTATCTAAGAACCACTTCGGACCAATATATGCATTCAAAAGTGCAGGTCTATGATGATGATTTTGAAGACGGAAATCTTCATGATGTAGGGCTACTGGCCATTAGTCCCTCGGGGTGAAATTTACCATATTATTTATGTATGGTAGCAGTAGTGCTTCATTATGAAAATCTATGATATGCAAGGACTTCTTGCTACTAATTCTAGGAGTAGCTCCGGACAGGATGTGGTAGGAGAGTCCTTCGGTTTGTCCTGTTCTTGAAAAACTTGTATAGATGGATGTCTAACATTCCATTTTTGAGATTACAACGTTGACTTTCACAAACTTACGTCTATTTGGTGACGGAGAAGGCAACTTCTCTTAGCTTAACACCTTTCTCTGAGACGTATGAGCACAGAGGTTATATGTTTGTGAAATTCAATAGTGATCGAAGGAATGACAATGTGGCATTCAAAGTGGAAATGTGCTATGCGAAAGGTAAACATTGCCTTAAGCCTCATCACCCGGTTAATGGCTTATACAGGGCATGCCGTGAGGCTATATGGTTCGCAACTATTAGGATATGTTCATCACCTTTCTAGATACCCTCTATATGTCGGGTATGTGGTGTATGCTATGAGGCATCTCGGATAGGTTAGTAACGACCGAGGTGATGATATATTCGGTTCTATCCAGGCCATGTATGAGTGCCAAATAGGGATAGGTCGGTCTTGCCAGAAGCGGAGGATTGTTTGTGTATCCTCGATACAATATTCTATAGATCTATTGTACGGAAGGTATTCAATACCCTAATCTGCCATAGTATGGAATCCATTCTCCCTACGTGCCTGCCATTTTGTTTGTAGAGCCTAACGTACCGAAATTTAATATGGTAACTATTTCAGCTAAGATTAATTATTGTTTGTATACTAGACACTAGTATATTATAACAGGATTTAATATGAAATGTTCGGTTACGGTAAGGTAAAATCACATCCATGTTTATGTTTGGGCACGCATACGAGATACCTTTTTATGATAAAGAAAAGTTTATAACTTTAAAATAAATTTGAGATGTGTTTTCTCACGCTGCTTTACGAGACTGACCTGGCGTTCTTCCCTTTAATGCTTAGGTTAGACTGAGCATATTTACATATTCATATTTGGATGCTTTGGAGCTTCAGCAGACGAGCTGGAGGTCTTCAGGTCGTATTCCACGTGTATGTTTATTTTTCGTTGCATTGTTGTTTAAACTATCAGCAGTTGTGAGGATAGGTTATTACAACTGCCCAGGCTGATGATTGATGATTTGATTGTTGCACTCTGATTGATGTATGTAAATTATATTACAGTTTCTCTTTTGTAAAGATCATTGATATTATATTATATGTTATTCCACTACGATTGTGAGATTCAATGTTTGTTTTGATTCCTCTTTCTTCTTCTTCTTCTTCTTTGTTTCTCTTCTTCTCTCTTCTTTATTTCCCTTAACTATCGGGTTCTTCGATCGGTTTGGTCTGGATAAATATGGTTTGTTGTCAGCTCAAATCGGGTGCGGATCTAGGTCGTCACATCAGGCCCACAGGTCGACCCATTATTGGTGTCGATCGACTCCCAGCGGCCGATCGGTGGCAACTTGGCGGCTACAATAAACTCAGACTGCAATGGCCCAGATTTAATAATTTAAATCGAATGGCTGTGGTTGGTTCTAGCGCCTATAAATTTAGGCCTAACCCTCTCTTCTCATCTCGAATTTTTTCTGAAAGCAGTAGCAAAGCTCTACCATTTTCTCTTCTCCACTATTTTCTACATTATAAAGTAAAATATTTATATTTGTATATATGCAAATTGGAGAAGAATATAAATCAAATAAGAGAAGAAGAGCGAATCAACACTACGCGATAATGAGGTTATATATATATATATTCTTCTTTAACCCCGAATTTCTTCTTAGATATGTAACTCTAATGTATGTATATACCCTTTTACATATACTTCTCGGATTAAAAAGGATTTGGAGATGAATTTAAGGTTCTACTCTAGATCCGAAGATTTAGATTGCTTTTAAAAGGTGGGTGGGAAATTTTATATATTATTTATGATTTTAATTCTATTATGTTGGTATACGTTTGATTTTTATACCTAAATCAATTTTATTTGTTAATTGTAGGCTTAAATTAGTGTAAAAAACTATTGCCTACATATTCTTGTTTTGGATCTGATTTGGAAAATGTTTATACCTAGTTCTGGAAATCTGTCCCAAAGTTTTAGAATTTGAATATTGTATACTTTTATTCCAAATCTATGCTTGGGAGTAAAATATGATTTTTATATTATTTCATAATTTGTGCTATCGGTTTTCCATAGTTTAATTTATAGGAAGAACATCTATTTGATTTTTATAAATTTATTAACTTTTTCCACTTTTCATTAAAACGGGCGACATTTGATTTAACAAGGAATACCCACAAACGAAAAGGGAAGAGATATGTAAAGTACATATTTATTCTCCGCAGTTTATATTGTTTGTTCAAATATAAAGAAATTATCCATTCTTTGTAATTTCAAATGGTGTCAACCTTCCTTTTTCTTGTCAAAACCAATTTATGGAAATCACAGCGAAAAGTTTTCCTAAGGAATTTAACTCCAGAAAATTAAATATGTAGAGTATACTCTAGTTACATGTTTATGATTATAATATATTTGGATAGGAATAAGTTGTTTTATTAGGCAGTTTATACGTATTTATTGCATTACTAAAAAAGAAAAGCATTTATTGATGCGTTATTTATGCGTAACGTTCGTTAATTATTACTATATTTAGGGAGGTGAATAAGTAAAATTAGAAAATGTAGTAATTCCTATTAATGGGAAATAAATTAAGAATTGCCAATAATTAATAGGAAATAAAATATTATAACTCCAATTAATGTGTGATGTCCCGGAAATTTAGGCAATATTTATTTAATAATTTCCATTAATAATTATTTTAAAATGAGTAATATTGATTTAATAATCTAATTACCTTTTCAAACACTAATAATTGTTTAATTTGATAAAGTAATCTTTTCAAAATCTATAATGATAACAATTCAATTTAGAGATTTTATTCTTTTCAAAATTAATAATATATTTAATTGATAAAATTTATCTTTCTAAGCTAATTAAAATATATTATATTTATAATGTATATATGAGTGTATACATTGTAAATAGGGAGTTTGATTTTAATTTTAATTTAATAAATAATGTTTTCAAATTTATAATATATATATATATGTATATGTATATATTATGATTTGAAAGATTTGATTGAATTTAATATAGAAACTTTTCAAAAGCTTATTTAAAAATCTATCTTATTTTCAAAAAGTAATGAAAGTAAATATTTATGTTATTTAAAAATATAATAGTTAAAAATAGTATATTATAATAAAAATTTAATTTGTTTTCTTTAAAAATGGGTTCTTGAAACAAAATTAGTTTATATATATTAAAGAACAATATTTTAGTTTGAAACTTTGAAATAAGGTTTAATTCCATATTCTTTTCTTTTTAAATTTTCTTTCTTTAAAATTTAGCTTTGAAAATATTTTTTAAAATATACAAATAAACATTAAAGAATGTACTTAATAAAGGTAATTTATTTATGTAAACATTAAAAGCTAAAATGAGAATAAACATTTAAAACAAGTTAATGTAAATAAGAAATCAATTTTAAAACATTTATAAAAATAATTAATTATTATAATATTTGAAATGTAATATGTGTAAGGATATTAGATCATACAAAAACACTTGGAAGCATTTTAATAATCTTAAGTAACAAGTGGCATTGATTTGTTTTTTTTAAAGCATTTATTAAAAACGTAATAAGAGAAAAACTTGGCAATTCATTTTAAGTTCAAACATTTTCTTCTTCTCTTTAAAAGAAAACTGAAATCAGATTTTAAGAAAAAGTTCAAAACTAGATTTTTAAAGAAATTTCAATTTCAAATGCAATCTGTTCAAAATTGTAAAGCAAAACCTGTATTCAAAAATTTGTAACCAAAATGATTTCAGCACTATAGTTCAAAGTTTCAATTTCTAAGGCAAAGCTGTAATCAATGCCTGTAGCAAGTTTCAACTTCAAATACAACCTCTACTCAAAGTGATCTTTTCAAATGCAAGCAAAATCTACATCTCTGTAAAGATCAATTGCAGCAAATTCAAAACAGCAAGTAAAATTCAACAACTATAATCAATAGCAAACAACTGTAAACAAGAATGCAACACAATCACTATCCTTTGCTCTTCAATGTTGGTCAGTAAACTTTTATTCAAAAACAGTTTATAGGATTTGCATGTGATAATCTTGTGTGATAAAGATTGTGATATGGTTTGCGTGCATTATTTTACCTGAATTTATGTGTGAAAATGCTTGATATATGTGTGAATATTTGTATATGATCATATATGTGCTCTCTTAGTAGCTACAGACTCAACATTATCAAATTAATTCCTATCTTCTTAAACACTCTACATTAGGCTTTGAATTCTGAAGATAAAATGTGAATAATAGTATGATCTTGTTTTTAAAAATAGTTTAAGGTAATTATATTTAATAAATAAACTGTAAACATTGGGATTACAGTAAAATCAAGTTTTTGGTTAAAAATCAATAACAACAATTTCACTTTTGAATTATATAGACTGAATCATCTAAACGAATCATGAATTTTAGTGAAAATCTTGTGATTTTTAATATTGTTTTGATCGAGAATTTGTGAATTTCTGGATTTTGGGATTTTGATGTATTACCGTTGAACATCGTGGACTGGATATTCAAGCTTTAGCTTGGAGGAGACTGGAGTATGGTAGAGTGATGGAAAAATATCGTTGGATTTTTCTATGGGCTGTAACGAACGTATTTGGTCAAGGTAGGGTTTTGTGTTCGATTGTGTCGTCGAGGTTTAGGGGGTTCATTCGGCGTCGATGGCGCACCGAGTTCAACCGCTTGGGGGGATGGCTTTGGTGGCTCGAGAGGCATCTGAGGTCGTAGCAGTTTGGGTGCTGGAGGCGAGGTTAGTCGGCGGCCGGTGGTTTCTGATCAGGGTCGTCTTCCAGTTTTGGGTTCGAGTATCGATTTTGAATTTGTATCGTATTTCGCTGATCTGCTTCGTCATGGTGGTAGTCGAAGACAAGTGTGGGTTGGCGAGAGCTGAAGAATTGGTCGGCGGCGTGTTTTCTGGCCGTGCACATGCATGATGTTTTCGCGTGCATCAGAGTTTTGAGGTTTAGAGAAGGAAGGCCTAACCTGGAGTTTCTTGTGTTTCTCTTCGTGTTAGACTCGAAGAAGCGATAGTGGTGAGGCGGACTTTTTGTTGCATCGAGTTTACTCGAGTGCTGTCTCGAGTATGTCTCGAGAATTTTTGGTTTTGGGGCCGGAAACATTTTGTTTCCAGTTTTAACAAGTCCAGATTTTAAAAATAAAGTGATTTCAAAATTTTTAAGGGCAAAGCAAGTTTTAAATAAAGTTTTTAAACTATTTTTAAAATGTGTAAAATGTTTAGGTTTAGAAAATAATGTTTAAACAAATATAAGTTTTGAAGTTTGGATTTTAAAGTTTAAAATTTTGTTTTAAAAATAGTTTTGATATTAAAATATTACATCAAACAAAACTTTGTACTTAGTCCATAATGTTTTCAAAAAAAATAATTATTGAAATTTCAATATGATTAAGTTAAAAAAGGTATTTAACTTTAATAAGTTAAAGATGATGATTTGTATAAATCAAATTCAAGTTTTAAAATTTAAATTTATTTTAAAACGGAAGTTAAGAGTTAATGTAATAAATGATTTATTTTAATTTAATTATGTTTTATTAACTAAAGTAAGTAAAGTATAATTACTTAATTAACTAAATATGTTTAATTTAAGTAATTAGATTAAGATAAATTAATTTGTGTAATTAATTAAGTGTAATTAATTACTTAATTAATATTTGATTAATCAAGGTTACTCAATTAAGAATAATTAAGTAATAAGTAATTAAGAGATTAATTACTTAATGTTAAGAAGATTATTAGAGTAATTACTTAAGTAATTAAAGTAATTAATTACTCAATGTAATTAATTAAGTTAATGTGGTTAATTGTAATTAATTAATTAAGTTTAATTAATTAAAGAGAATTACTTAATGATCGGGTTAAGTATAATTACTTAATATAATTAATGGAGTATAATTACTTAGTGAAGTAAGTAATGAATAATTACTGGATGTAATTAACCGAAGGGGAAATTAGTTGATGGGAAGTAATTAAAAGATAATTACTTAGGGGAAGTAATCAAGTGATAATTACTCAGTGTAATTAAAGGATTAATTAATGTAATTAATCAAAGAGTTGATTTAATTGATGTAAGTAATTAAGGAAGTTAATTACTGAGTGTGATTAGTCAAGGTTGATTAATAAATATAATTAAGTTAAAGATTAATTATTAAAGGTAATTAGAAGAATAATTAATTAATGAAAGTAATTAGAGATCATTAATTAATGTAATTAATGATAATAATTAAAGGTTTAATTAATTAATAAAAGTGATTAATTAAAGGATAATTAATCAAGGAAGTAATTAAGATATAATTAATTAATGTAATTAATTAAGGATTAATGTAATTAATTATAATTAATTAATTAATGGAAGTAATTAAGGTTAATTACTAAGTGATTAAAGCATAATTAATTTAAAGGTTAATTACTTAATGTGTTAAGTAATAATTAATCAAGGTTGATTAATTAAGAAGGTAATTAAAGGATAATTAATCTGTAATTAAAGATTAATTAATTGGTTTATAAAGTGATTAAAAGTAGATTAATTAAATAAAGGTTTGTAATTGATTAATTAATGATTGTTTAAGCAAGATTATGGGATGAATTCTCAAGCAATTAATTTAATTTAAGTTGATTAAATTAATTATAATTTGGATTAATGGTTCCTGTTTGTGGATGATTAATTGAGTGGAATGTTTGGATTTGGTTGATGCTTATAGTTTGAATAATGCGTGATGTGCTATGATATGATATTGATTATAGCAATGATAAATGTGTGATATTTATCTGTGAATGGTGCTGTGTGAATTCAATGTTTTAAATTGAATTAAATTGTTCAAACTTAAATCACTTGGACATTAAGATGGCGTTTTGGATTTCGATGAGACCGGGATTGGGTTCTCAAATTTGGAATTCCGAAAACCACATCGATCCAAATTAAGCGTTTGGTCGTGAATCTTAAGTGTAGAGTGAAGACTCATGGTGTAAGGACTATTCGTCGTCAAAACTCTGAAGGTGATTCCAATACGAGTTTAACGGGGTAGTACTTTTAGGTTCGAGATGAAGATTCAAAGTGCAAGGGCTATTGTCGTTAACTCTGAGGGTGATTCCAAAATGAGTGTAGCGAAATAGTACCTTCGGTTTCGTTCGAACCCGTAACGAACTTGTGTGGATTGAATGCTTTCAAAACATCGTCAGGTGGACGATGAGCATTCTAAGATAGATGTATTCTATAAAGGTAATCGTAGTCTCAAGCCTCATCAATCGGGAATGGCTAAAACATGGGAGGTGCAGCAAGGCTAAGTGGATAGCACCCAAGTAGGATGAGATTTACCCCTGTCTAGAGGTCCCTTTTTATTCGTCTTAGTGGGCAGTTGGCGACGACCATCTATGGGGTTGTCTTATTCGGGACTATCCAGTAGGGGATTTAGGGTGGATCCTCGGTACGGTGATCTAGGCCACGTACTGTGATGGGCGTTACCACAGTAGCCCTGCCATTGTTTGGAATCCAATCTCCAATAAGCATCATACGTTTGATTGTGCCCAACAATGTTGGAACGTGAGATGTAAGTATTCCAGCTATTTCTGTATTTTACTTGGAAACCCTAGACCCTATTATAATATCACTGGATTTCCTATCAAATGTTTTGGTTAGCTTAAGGTAAAAACTTACCCATGTTTATTTGTCGGAAGTCTTACGTGATACCTTTTGTTTTCAAAAGATTTTCAAAGTTAAGCAACTTTTAACCTGTTTACTCACACCAGATCCATGTCTGACCCGGAGTTTATTTTCTGTTTTATTAAACTCTTGGGTACTCAAATTTTTACGAGTAGCCAAGGGATTCAAGTTAGATTTGATGAGTTTCTGGAGGAGATATGGAGCAGAGGCTTCAGCGTGTAGATATATAGTGGTTCCACCGTGTAGTGTTGTATCTGTATTCCTACAATGTACTTGAGTTGTAATAACTAGACAGGTGTTTATAACTGTCTAGTTTGTGTTGTATTAACTCTATAACTCTAACGTATATGATAATATCTTATGTGATATAATATAATTTATCTGTTCCGCTGTGAGATCTGATGTTGTTTCTTTCTTTCTTTTCTATCTTTTCTCTTTTCTATCTCTTTCTTTCTTCTTAATGATGCGTCTTTCTATGGAATGAAAGGCGGGTCCTTATATTGTGGTATCAGAGTGCTAAGTTGAGTGAATACCTAGGCTTTGGAGTGATTTCTTTCTAAGAGAGCGTATTTGTACTTATATATGTATATACACATATATACACCTATATACCTACCTATTCGTTGGGTTACCTATTCGGGCATCCAATATAAGTTCTAGAGGTAGGAGAGGTAGTGTTGGGTATAGCACGACTACCACTAGTGGAAGAAGTCTGAGTAATGGAGGTTGGAAGTGTATCTGCCAGACGGTATTGGGCATTTTTAGTAAGCTTTGCAGTCTTGTGTGAGGATTTCACCAATCTTTGAAGGAAACCTTTTCAAGGTTCGGAGTCCATCTTGAAGTGTTAGCTTGGTTTCGCTCGGGTGAGAGAATTTTCTAGAGTTTCGATCGGTCAGAAGTGTTGAAGTGAAAGATGGTATCTTGGCAACCATAGGAAGGAGTCTTGTTCGTATTGGAGTTTGAGACTCAGTTCGACAAGGTGTTTATGCTTGGTTTGATCCCAAGTTTCCTGAGAGATATCTGCCACCTTGAAGACTCTTTTGTGGAGTTGACTGATATAGTCTTGTGTTTCGATGATCTTTTGGATTAGAAGTCTTTGGCATCTGAGGCAGCAGTGACAGCTCAGAGGTGTTGAGTGTGCTATCAGGAAGATCGCTTAGCTTAGCAGTATCCTAGAAGTGGAGTCCGGAAGCAGTTGAGTGGCCTGTTTCTTTGTTGGTTCAGAAGTCTTTGTGATTCTTCTGTCTGTATGCCGGGCAGATGGTGAGGACTTGCCTACTTCTTTTGGAAGCTCAGCTAGGTTTGATGTTGTGGTTGAGGGTGGACCATCAGTTTCTTCTTTTGGTTAGGAAGACTTAAGCTGTTTCGATTTGTATAGAGACAATGGTTTCTTTGGAATCTGAACTGGGTAGAATCGCAAAAGTGATTTGGATGGTTCGAATGTTCTCTTAGTAATCTTTTGCTTTGGATTGAGGTATCTCTTGAGGATGTGGAGCTATCGAAGTGGTTTGAGATTTTCTGGATATCCTCGATGGAGTTAGGGTTTGCATCTGCATCAGGAAGAATTCTGAATCGACTTGGTTCTTGGGGTTTTTTTTGATGATTCAGCCTAGTTATGGGATGGCTCCTTGAGGGAGAGGTTTTTGTGAAGCAGTTAGGATTAATCGGATCTAGTTTTCTGACTGGATTTCTACTGTGGTGTTTGTGACCAAATCGGATAAGTCACTTAGATTTTTTGGAATTTGATGGACATTGTTTCCAGGATGAGTTGATCAAGTCTATGCTTGTGTTCATCAATAGCATTCTGATCTTCCTTAGATCAGAGTTGTGCAGCAGAAGCAAAGGAGCAGCTATTAGAGAATAGAAGCAACCTCGGATACCTCGGAAGTTTGTATTTATCTTGGATTAGAGGATTTCTATAGGAAATTCATTCGTGATCTGAAGGCTTGGTTGTCTAGTGCATCTGTTCTATTTTTCCCGAATAGGAGTAGAGTGTTTGAAGTCTTCTGATGTTTGTACAGTAGAGTTTGAGTGTCGGATTTCGATGGATCATGGAAGAACCATCTTGTTGAGTAGGATCCGAAGATCATCTATTTTTGATCCAGATTTGATCCGAGAGGCATCTGCGAAGATTTGGTTGATCTAGAAGGTTGAGGGCAGCCCAGGATCGACATGAGAGATTTGTGGATAAGAGACAAGGGAATTCAGAATTCGAAGTCGGAGATTTAATTTTGGACAAGTTTTCTCCGATAGTAAGAGCAATCAGAGTTGGGTAAGACTGGAAGCTAGCTCAGAAGTGTATTGGATATTTCTGTATGCTCTTAAGGTGAAGTATTTCGGTCTACAGGATTGAGTTGCCAGTTCAGATGGCTGGAATTCGTAATATATTTCACGTATCTCTGAGGGAGTACGTGTGACGCCCCACCTCTATACTCACGCTAGCCAAGGACACTACGGGGTAATGCCGTCAACTAGCACAGAGAATAAGGCTGTTGAGGAGCGACCATCTGTCTAATTGCTTTGTGCGAGTACCGATATGCCAGATAAAAATATAACTTTTCATCTCAAGAGGAAATCCGACATGCCGACACAAACTCAAAGCTACTACACAGCGGCTATAATAATCTTCGGAAACAAATATAGAAATAAACATAACACAAATCAGTCACAGATAATTCATAGCACAAAGGCGGAAATGGATATGAATTATCTGTGACTGATTTGTGTTATGTTTATTTCTATATTTGTTTCCGAAGATTATTATAGCCACTGTGTAGTAGCTTTGAGTTTGTGTCGGCATGTCGGATTTCCTCTTGAGATGTAAAGTTATATTTTTATCTGGCATATCGGTACTCGCACAAAGCAATTAGACAGATGGTCGCTCCTCAACAGCCTTATTCTCCATGCTAGTTGACGGCATTACCCCGTAGTGTCCTTGGCTAGCGTGGGTATAGAGGTGGGGCGTCACAGCTTGGTATCAGAGCCAAACTTCGGAACAATGTAGAATAATCTAGCAAGGATCATGTCCTAAGTCTTTCTTAGGAGTCGTGCTTTAGGATTTTATTCGAGTGTTCGTACCGTTCAATCCTACTTTCTTTAATGATTCCTTGTTTTAACATCATGATTGTTTGATATTCATTCTAAGAATAACTTTTTCTTCTTCTTTTCTTTCTTTCTTAAATAAAACAAAAGGTTGGTTCTGGCAATCCTAGTGCTGGTCAATCCAGTAGTCCTTCTCTGGATGGCGCATTCATGTCTGCCCAACAACTTTTGGATCTTGTAAAGAATCAAGAGTTTATCTATGCTTTGAGTAAGAACCCCGAGATGATTTTACCTTTGAAACTTGAAGTTCCTTTCAATCAGTTTGTGGATATCACTCTTCGATATGAAGAGGTTGGTAAAGAAAGTGATAGTCATATTGGGATTTCCAAGAAGAGGCATATTAAGTTCAAAAGCCCTAATCCCAATAAGAAAGTAAAGCAAACTACTTTTGTAGCAAAGACTCCAATCCCTAATCTTGGAGGATGCTACAATTGTAATTCTATGGAACACTATGCAAATATGTGTCTGAAACCCCATTCCTGTCGCTAATGCAAAAAATCGGGTCATCTTTTATCCGCATGTCCCAAACTTTTGAACAAGGACATGAGAAAGCTAAATATTGTGCAAGCCCCTAGCAACTCTTCTCTTGGTCAAGGTATTTTACATTCAATCCTTGATGACATTTGCTTTGTGATTATCTTGTTCGTGTTCTTTTTGATATGGGTTCCATCTCAATCAAAAGAACCTGTTGATTCTTTTTCTTTGAAAATATTTTGGGCTTGATGACTTCTTTGAGAGTTGCAAATCTGGATGGTAGATCCGCAACACTCAATTTGCTTTCTATTGATGTCGAAATTATTTTATGTGATTTTCTTTCTGAGCCGATTTTTACTTAGGCTTCGGAATCGAATTTTGGAAAGGATTGGCTTATTGTGAAGCCCATACCCTATTTTTCCATGAGAATTAATCATCTTCGACATTTTCTATATGTTAAGAAGATTTCTATTTTTTCTTATGACTCCGATTTCAAATTTTTGAAGGCATCATTTTATTCTTTAAGCCCTCAAGATGAGAAAAGTGTTATTTCTCTTATCTAAATAATTTTTGAAACTTTTCCGGTATTTTTGAGTTTGTCTTAGGATTATCACCTAAGAAATTTTTTGTGTGGTGTTAAGGTCTTTCTAGTTCGACCTTGCCACCGATTTTCATTTGGTTACGAATTGCGGGTGTTAGCATTCCACTTACCGCATTCCGCACTCGTTACGATTCTTATGAATGACTTATTATGTCATTCAGTTTGCCCATCTTGTTTCATCCATTTTATGAATCGAGTTTTCTACGATCTCGATGACTCCATTCTTGTATATATTGATTTTGGATGAAAACAACAATTTAAAATTTTGCAGATTTCTTTTTCATAAGATTTAGTTATAAGTATAAATGGGATTTTTGTTCCTAAAACGAACAAAAAGAATATTCTTAAAGGTTTTTAAGAAACATATGATTTTGTGATTGTATTGCCCATTGAGTGCTTTAAGAATTCTGGTCGATACGCTTGATCAACGTTATCGATAGGAATTTCCTAAACGCTTTGATGAGACAGTCAGACACAATAAATTGACTTATGTAAATTTTTCTAGAAAGATTATTACATAAAGATAAATGTAATTTTGAAATTTTTAACTTTTCAGGAAAGAAGATTATTTAAATGAAATTCTTTCTTTTCGATACTCTTATTCTTGTGATTCCCGAAGGGAACCAAGACTTTATCTTTTGTACCAATGCTTATCGTATTGGTTTGGATGTCGTTCTCTTGCAAAAGATAACATGCTCTCACTTGTGCTTCCAAATCATTAAAAGCCGATTGAGACTAGGTATGCTATTCATGATCTAGTGCTCGCGGCTATTGTTTTCGCTTTTAGAATTTGGCATCATTATTTTAGGGGGAGAAATTTGTTCTCCACCTCGATCATAAATCTTTGGAATATTTATTTTCTCATAAGGAACTTCATATTGGCTTGGGTTCCTTACATCTTATGATCTTGATATTCTTTATACTCCCGGAAAGGAGAATCGTGTTGCCTATGCACTTAGTCGTAAGCAACAGGTGGTTGTTTCTTTGTTGATGACCAAATGAATTTATTTTTTTTACCAAGTTCATCGGGCATTTTGATGTACTTCGTTTTATTGAGTTTCATCTCATTTCTTTTATAAACTTGCGTCTGATGTTCTTTTATGGTGTTCGGTTCATTGGACGTACCCTTTTTGTACTACGTCGGTGTTCCGAAATTATTCGATCTTTGGATCATCTGGCGTACCGTTATTGTACTACGCTGTTGTTCCAAATTATTCGGGTTCCTCATTTCTCGGGCGTACCGTTTTTGTACTATGTCGTTGCACTGGCTTAATTTTCTGCTATTCTTGACGCTTTCCGCGTCTTTTAACTATGGAAATGCTTTTAGGTTTCCTATTTTTATTCTTGAGCCCGGTGTTATTGATGAAATTGAAGTTTCACCAGATTTGACTTATGAGCAACATTCCATTCGCATCACTACTTCGGAGGTTGAGCGCCTTCGGAATAAAGATGTTCTTCTTGTGAAAGTTCAATGGTTCTCAGATCCTAAGGATTTCTCTTGGGAATCTTGGGAATTCATCGAGCGATCCCGTTCAGGCTTACTCTTTCATGCTCTTTATGGTGAACTTCCTATTTCAAATTTATTTTGTGTTGGTATGCTTTTATGGTTGTTACTCTTTATTTTCTTCTTAAGTATTGCGAGGACGCAATTTCTTTAAGGCGGGGAGTCTGTAACAACCCGCATATTTATCGATTGTGTATTTAAATATTTCATCGTTCGATGGATTTTAGTCCGAAAACCTACTTTTAGCAAACAGTCGAATTGGGACTCGAGACCACTTCCATTGAGTTCAAAATGCCGTTTGCAACCTTTTTGAGTATAAGCTTCGATATGTTTGGAGTAAGTTGATTTTTGCTACTTTTTCACTTAGGGCTTTGGTTTGGGCTGAACCCTTTAATCACTTACTAACTCAGTCCCAACCCCCTCTCCTCTTCATTACTTCATTCCTCATTTCCTAACACTTTAAGCTAAAGCAAAAATGGGGGAAAGAAGAGGAAATTAAAACTCCAAGCCCTAGTCTTCATTAGCAAATCCAACTTCTAGCTCCAAATTCAAGAGAACCCATTGGTAAGCCTTCTCTTCATCTTTCCCAACTCATTCTCTCTTTGATTTTAGAAAATTCCTAAACCTAATTTGGGAAATATTTCTCTTTTAAGCTTAGAATCAAGCTTCTTGAGTTGGGATTGAAGTGTGGTTGATCTTCCTTTTCTTTCAAGCTTCTTCTTCATTAATTTGGGTTCAAAGGTGAGATTTTTATCTCACGTCTTTGTCTATAATTATCTTCGATTGTTAGGTATGAATTCCTAACACTTATTCTTGTGCAATTGATTTAGGTTTGGATTGATTTGGTGTATATTCCAATTTTTGATGTTTTGAAATCAAAATCTATGAAAATCCTTTTATGGATATTTAGACATTGATATTTGAGGCGTATCGAAGAGTCGTTAAGGCTGGGTTGTTGCTCGACGTAAATCCTTAGTCGTTGTTGCTCGTCCGATCGCTTCCGGTATTTATTGCGGCCATTTTTGGCCTAGGTTCAGGGAATGCCCTGAACCCCAGTTTCAGACGTATGAAACATATTATTCAGACGTCTGAACATTATACTGGGAATTTTTATTCTCCAGTATTCAGATGTCTGAATCATATTATCCAGACGTCTGAATTGGTTCCTTTTGAACCAGAAAGGAAATAGGCTAAAAAGTGCCTATTTCAGACGTCTGAATTCAAGGATTCAGACGTCTGAATACTACTCTGGAAAATATTTTTATTTTCCAGATTCAGACGTCTAAATCTGCACTTTTTGCCTATATTGCCTATTTTGTTTGAATTTCCAACTTTAATCGATTAGTGTTGATTCCCTTTTGTTATTATCACTTATTATCGACTTTGATGACATTTTCTTCGTGATTTTTGGGAATATCCATTTTTGATGGATTCGGTATCGATTTCTTTGGATTTTATTCACGTCTTCGAATGTGAATTTTGATGATTGATCATTTCTACAATCATTTCTATGATTTGTCACTTTAAAAATATAAAGGTTTTCTATACTAATAGTAAATATCAAAACTCTTTCTTCAAATGATTTCAACACTATTTTATTACAAAGCTCGTTTTCTCAAACCGATTTCCAATCTATTAGTATATACAAACCTTTACCTCACTCGTATGAGAAATCAAATTAAACGACTTAGTAAAACAAGTGGTATGAAACGCTTGCGTTTACTTCGTCGGTTAACTCTTGGACTTGTTCGATTGAATCTCTTGTGACAATTTTCTAGTGGAGATCTACAATTTGTTCGTAAATATTTAAGTTAAGCTAGTGGTTATGGGACATGAAGCTAAGCTCATATATTTACTAGCTTACTGTAATTAACACTTCTTGATGATCATGACGATAATTTTATGGTTTAGACTAGCATTGTGCGATGTCTCTTTGTCCACGTGGAGGACTGTACCTCATTTTTATTGAGCTTCGGCTCACCACGAGGAGCTTCGGCTCAAAGTCCGCAATGGGGGACTATACCCTGTCATGAGGAGCTTCGGCTCACTAGGAGGAGCTTCGGCTCAACGTCCGCAATGGGGGACTATACCCTGTCAGGAGGAGTTTTGACTCACCAGGAGGAGCTTCGGCTCAAAGTCCGCAATGGGGGGCTATATCCTGTCATGAGGAGCTTCGGCTCACCAGGAGGAGCTTCGGCTCAATGTCCGCAATGGGGGACTATATCCTGTCATGAGGAGCTTCGGCTCACCAGGATGTGCTTCGGATCAAAGTCCGCAATGGGGGACTATATCCTGTCATGAGGAGCTTCGGCTCACCATGAGGAGCTTCGACTCAATGTCCGCAATGGGGGACTATACCCTGTCAGGAGGATTTTTGACTCACCAGGAGGAGCTTCGGCTCAATGTCCGCAATGGGGGGCTATACCCTGTGTGGAGGAGCTCCTGCTCATTTTTATGGGATTGGCCATCCTTTTCTTGTGATTTCTGGATTTCTTGTGTTGATTTATGGAATTTATGTTTCACCACATTTTTCAATTGGCATTGATATGTATGTAATTTATTGTGGCTTGGTGAAGCAAATAAAGAATATGATATTCTTTTTGATGCTATGAGATCCTTGAGATATTTGTATGATTTTCCTTTGTTGATTTTTCTATGTATACTTGTCGCAGTATGACATTTTTGGTTATCATACTTTTTTTACTACGTCTCTTCTTATATCTCATTTTATCTGATAATTATAGCTAGACTGATCTGTTTATTATTTTCTTCTTAAATAATACTCGGGTCAGACTGAGATTTTACAGGTGCTTCTGCTTGATTCCTTATCGGACCATCATCTGATCTTTTGGCTAACTACTCTAGTTTAGTAGTTTTTGGTTGTATACATTTGAGATCTAGACTCCTTGATGCATACGTATTCTTTTGCCTAACACTTGTATCTATTCTTTTTGATATTGTGGAACTTGTTAGACCACTGCTCTGATATACACTTTTATGTGTAATATTCATATCTATTTCCGCCTTTGTGATATGATCTGCCTGTGACTGATTTATGTTATGTTTATTTCTATATTTGTTTCCGAAGATTATATATAGCTACTGTGTAGTGGCTTTGAGTTTGTGGCGGTATGTCAGATTTCCTCTTGAGATGAAATGCATGTTATATTTTGTCTGGCATATCGGTGCTCGCACAAAGCAATTACTCGGATGGTCGCTCCTCAACATCCTTATTCTCCATGCTAGTTGACAGCATTACCCCGTAGTGTCCTTGGCTAGCGTGGGTATAGAGGTGGGGCGTCACAGCACGTGTATGATCTATCACTCGTTTTAGGACCAGCAGTTCTAGTGAGATTTTGGAAGTTGATCAGGACTTGTCTGTAGTCTAGTATCCTGTTTAGATTTGTAGATCTAAATTTATGAGCTCTAGATCAGAGTGGTGTAGCCAGATTAGATTTTATAGAGCGAGTATCCTGGTGTTTGTACTTGGAAAACTCTAGGAAGTTCTGTCCAGAATTTTGTCCGGATAATTAGAATTGTTTGTGTGAGTTAGTTGCTATGGTTGCTAGTATTTGGTTGATAGCATATGCTTGCTATTTTAAAATCTGTGTAGGATTATTAAAACATCTTTGCTTTTAAATTTCGGGGACGAAATTCTTTTACGGGGGGAGGAATGTGATGTCCCGGAAATTTAGGCAATATTTATTTAATAATTTCCATTAATAATTCTTTTAAAATGAGTAATATTCATTTAATAATCTAATTACCTTTTCAAAAAATAATAATTGTTTAATTTGATAAATGTTATCTTTTCAAAATCTATAATGATAATAATTTAATTTAGAAATTTTATTCTTTTCAAAATTAATAATATATTTAATTTATAAAATTTATCTTTCTATGCTAATTAAAACATATTCTATTTATAATGTATATATGAGTGTATACATTGTAAATAGGGAGTTTGATTTTAATTTAAATTTTAATTTAATAAAAAAATGTTTTCAAATATATAATATATATATGTATGTATGTATGTATTATGAATTGAAAGATTTGATTGAATTTAATATAGAAACTTTTCAAAAGCTTGTTTAAAATCTATCTTATTTTCAAAAAGTAATGAAAGTAAATATTTATGTTATTTAAAAATATAATAGTTAAAATAGTATATTATAATATAAAAAATTTATTTTCTTTAAAAATGGGTTCTTGAAACAAAATTATTTCATATATATTAAAGAACAATATTTTAGTTTAAAACTTTGAAATAAGGTTTAATTCCATATTCTTTTCTTTTTAAATTTTCTTTCTTTAAAATTTAGCTTTGAAAATATATTTTAAAACATACAAATAAACATTAAAAAATGTACTTAATAAAGGTAATTTATTTATGTAAATAATAAAAGCTAAAATGTGAATAAGCATTTAAAACAAGTTAATACAGATAGGAAATCAATTTAAAAACATTTATAAAAATAAGTAATTATTATAATATTTGAAATGTAACATGTGTAAGGATATTAGATCATACAAAAACAATTGGAAGAATTTCAATAATCTTAAGTTACAAGTGGCATTGATTTGTTTTTTTTTTTTTGAAAACATTTATTAATAATGTAATAAGAGAAAAACTTGGCAATTCATTTTAAGTCCAAACATTTTCTTCTTCTCTTCAAAAGAAAACTGAAATCAGATTTTAAGAAAAGTTCAAAACCAGATTTTTGAAGAAATTTCAATTTCAAATGCAATCTGTTCAAAACCTGTAAAGCAAAACCTGTATTCAAAAATCTGTAACCAAAATGATTTCAGCACTACAATTCAAAGTTTCAATTTCTAAGGCAAAGCTATAATCAAAGCCTGTAGCAAGTTTCAACTTCAAATACAACCTCTAATCAAAGTGATCTTCTCAAATGCAAGCAAAATCAACATCTCTGTAAAGATCAATTGCAGCAAATTCAAAACAGCAAGTAAAATTCAACAACTATAATCAATTGCAAACAACTGTAAACAAGAATGCAACACAATCACTGTCCTTTGCTTTTCAATGTTGGTGAGTAAACTTTTATTTAAAAACAGTTTATAAGTTTTGCATATGATAATCTTGTGTGATAAAGATTGTGCTATGGTTTGCATGCATTATTTTACCTGAATTTATGTGTGAAAATGCTTGATATATGTGTGAATATTTGTATATGATCATATCTGTGCTTTGTTATTAGCTACAGACTCAACATTATCAAATTAATTCCTATCCTCTTAAACACTCTACATTAGGCTTTGAATTCTGAAGATAAAATGTGAATAATAGTACGATCTTGTTTTTAAAAATAGTTTAAGGTAATTATATTTAATAAATAAACTGTAAATATTGGGTTACAGTAAAATCAAGTTTTTGGTTAAAAATCAATAACAATAATTTCACTTTTGAATTATATAGACTGAATTATCTAAACGAATCATGAATTTTAGTGAAAATCTTGTGATTTTTAATATTGTTTTGATCGAGAATTTATGAATTTCTCGATTTTGGGTTTTTTGATGTATTGCCGTTGAACGGCGTTGACTGGATGTTTGAGCTTTGGCTAGGAGGAGGCAGGAGTATGGTAGAGTGAATATAGTTGGATTTTTCTACTGGCTGTGACGATCGTATTTTATCAAGGTAGGGTTTTGGTGCTCGATTGTTTCGTCGAGGTTTAAGGGGTTCGTTCGGCGTCGATGGCGCACCAAGTTCGGCCGCATGGGGGGGATGGCTTCGGTCGCTCAAGAGGCAACTGAGGTCGTAGCAGTTTGGGTGTTGGAGGCGAGGTTAGTCGGCGGCCGGTGGTTTTTGATCAGGGTCGTCTTCCAGATGGGTGCGAGTATCGATTTTTAGTTTGTAATTCGTATTTCGCTGATCTGCTTCGTCGTGGTGGTAGTCGAAGTCAAGTGTGGGTTGGCGAGCGCTGAATAGTTGGTCGGCAGCGTGTTTTCTGGTCGTGTACGTGCACGATGTTTTCGCATGCATCAGAGTTTTGAGGTTCGGAGAAGGAAGGCCGACCCGGAGTTTCTTGTGTTTCTCTTCGTGTTAGACTTGAAGATGTGATAGTGGTGAGGCAGAGTTTTGGTTGCATCGAGTGCTGTCTCGAGAATTTTTGGTTTAGGGCACGGAAACATTTTGTTTCCGGTTTTAACAAGTCCAGATTTTAAAACTAAAATGATTACAAAATTTTTAAGGGCAAAGCAAGTTTTAAATAAAGTTTTAAACTATTTTTGAAACGTATAAAATATTTAGGTTTGGAAAATAATTTTAAAAAAATATAAGTTTTAAAGTTTGGATTTTAAAGTTTAAAATTTTGTTTTAAAAATAGTTTTAATATTAAAATATTACATCAAACAAAACTTTGTGCTTAGTCCATAATGTTTTCAAAACAAATAATTATTGAAATTTCAATATGATTAAGGTAAAAAGGTATTTAACTTTAATAAGTTAAAGATGATGATTTGTATAAATCAAATTCAAGTTTTAAAATTTAAATTTATTTTAAAAAGGAAGTTAAGAGCTAATGTAATAAATGATTTATTTTAATTTGATTATGTTTTATTAACTAAAGTAATTAAAGTATAATTACTTAATTAACTAAATATGTTTAATTTTAGTAATTAGATTAAGATAAATTAATTTGTGTAATTAGTTACTTAATTAATATTTGATTAATCAAGCTTAATCAATTAAGAATAATTAAGCAATAAGTAATTAAGATATTAATTACTTAATGTTAAGAAAATTATTAGAGTAATTGCTTAATGAAGTAATTAAAGTAATTAATTACTCAGTGTAATTAATTAAGTTAATATGGTTAACTGTAATTAATTAAGTTTAATTAATTAAAGAGAATTACTTAATGATGGGGTTAGGTATAATTACTTAATGTAATTAATGGAGTACAATTACTTAGTGAAGTAATTAATGAATAATTACTGGACGTAATTAATTGAAGGGGAAATTACTTGATGGGAAGTAATTAAAAGATAATTACTTAGGGGAAGTAATTAAGTGATAATTACTTAGTGTAATTAAAGGATTAATTAATGTAATTAATCAAGGAGTTGATTTAATTGATGTAAGTAATTAAGGAAGTTAATTACTGATTGTGATTAATCAAGGTTGATTAATAAATGTAATTAAGTTAAAGATTAATTATTAAAGGTAATTAGAAGAATAATTAATTAATGAAAGTAATTAGAGATCATTAATTAATGTAATTAATTATAATAATTAGGTTTAATTAATTAATAAAAGTGATTAATTAAAGAATAATTAATCAAGGAAGTGATTAAGATATAATTAATGTAATTAATTAAGGACTAATGTAATTAATTATAATTAATTAATTAATGGAAGTAATTAAGGTTAATTACTAAGTGATTAAAGCATTATTAATTTATATAATTAATTTGTATAATTAATTTAAAGGTTAATTACTTAATGTGATTAAGTAATAATTAATCAAGGTTGATTAATTAAGAAGATAATTAAAGGATAATTAATCTGTAATTAAAGATTAATTAATTGGTTTACAAAGTAATTAAAGGTAGATTAATTACATAAAAAGGTTTGTAATTGATTAATTAATGATTGTTTAAGAAAGATTATGGGATTAATTCTCAAGTAATTAATTTAATTTAAGTTGATTAAATTAATTATAATTTGGATTAATGGTTCCTGTTTGTGGATGATTGATTGGGTGGAATGTTTGGATTTGGTTGATGCTTATAGTTTGAGTAATGTGTGATGTGCTATGATATGATATTTGTTATAGCCATGATAAATGTGTGATATTTATCTATGAATGATGCTGTGTGAATTCAATGTTTTAAATTGAATTAAATTGTTCAAACTTAAATCACTTGGACATTAAGATGGCGTTTTGGATTTCGATGAGATCGGGATTGGGTTTCCAAATTTGGAATTCCGAAAACCACATCGGTCCAAATTAAACGTTAGGTCGTGAATCTCAAGTGTAGAGTGAAGACTCGAGGTGTAAGGACTATTCGTCTTTAAAACTCTGAGGGTGATTCCAATACGAGTTTAATGGGGTGTACTTTCAGGTTCGAGATGAAGATTCAGAGTGTAAGGGCTATTGTCGTTAACTCTGAGGGTGATTCCAAAATGAGTATAACGAAATAGTGCCTTCAGTTTCGTTCGAACCCGGAATGAACTTGTATGGATTGAAAGCTTTCAGAACATTGTCAGATGGACGATGAGCATTCTAAAACAGATGTGTTCTATAAAGGTAATCGTAGCCTCAAGCCTCATCAACCGGGAATGGCTAAAACAGGTGAGGTGCAGCAAGGTTCAGTGGGTAGCACCCAAGTAGGAGGAGATTTACCCTTGTCTAGAGGTCCCTTTTTATTCGGCTGTGTGGACAGTTGGCGACGGCCATCTGCGGGGTTGTCTTGTTCGGGACTATCCAGTTAGGGATGGTTCCGGCCTTGTGTTGCAGGGGATTTAGGGCGAATCCTCAGTATGGTGATCTAGGCCACGTACTGTGATGGGCGGTACCCTAGTAGCCCTGCCATTGTATGGAATCCAATCTCCAATAAGCGCCGTACGTTTTGATTGTGCCCAACTATGTTGGAACGTGAGATGTAAGCATTCCAGCTATTTCTGTATTTTACTTGAAAACCCTAGACCTTATTATAATATCACTGGATTTCCTATCAAATGTTTTGGTTAGCGTAAGGTAAAAACTTACCCATGTTTATTTGTGGAAAGTCTTACGTGATACCTTTTGTTTTCAAAAGATTTCCAAAGTTAAGCAACTTTTAACCCGTTTACTCACACCAGATCCATGTCCGACCCGGAGTTTATTTTCTGTTTTATTACACTCTTGGGTACTCAAATTTTTACGAGTCGTCAAGGGATTCAGGTTAGCTTTGACGAGTTTCTGGAGGAGATATGGAGCAGGAGGCTTCAGTGTGTAGATATATAGTAGTTCCGCTGTGTAGTGTTGTATCTATATTCCTGTAATGTACTTAAGTTGTAATAACTAGACAGGTGTTTATAACTGACTAGTTTGTGTTGTATTAACTGTATAACTCTGATGTATAAGATACTATGTAATATCTTATGTGATATAATATAATTTATCCGTTCCGCTGTAAGATTCTGATGTTGTTTATTTCTTTCTTTTCTATCTTTTCTCTTTTCTATCTCTTTCTTTCTTCTTAATGATGCGTCTTTCTATGTAATGAAAGGAGGGTCGTTACATAATGGGCAATTAGTGGAAATAAGTTAGGGGTCACAATCAATAGGGACAAGTGGATTAATAGGGCAGATAAAAATGGAATAAATATAAAAGGGTTACTAATTATAAATTAGTAATCATATATAAATGTCTTAGGAAATGTCTGTTAGGATTTTATGGACAAATAGACATTTATGAGCATTTAAAAGGGATTTACGGGTACATAAGTATTTAAGGTAAATCTTATTGCCTTAAATAAAAAGGGATTAATAAGCTAAGTCCAATGTCTGCCTAATATAATATAAATAAAGACTCAGGACGGTTAATTGGACTTAGTAGGTTAGTGATGCAAGGTCGGCAATGTCACTAATGAAAGAGCGCCCTTTACTTTGAGGCTATCAACGGTCGAATATACTTACCGCTGATGTGAGATATTACTAATCCTAAGCCCCATGACTTTGTGAGAAATAGGACCTACTTTAGGGTCAAAGATATTAAGTGGTTGTTTGAGGTCCCGCCTCTTTCCCAAATAAAAAGTATTAAATGGTCCAAATTAGGAATTAAGAGCGGTGGGGAATATCTCCATTGGGTTTGCTTCTGCTTTGAGCTATTAAGTAGCTGTAGGGTCCACCTCTCTCTTAAAAGGAAGTATTATATAACCTAGTCAGATTCCATATAAATAAGGATGTCTCTAAAAAGGTTTACTATAGTGTTGAGGTATTAAGTTGCTATTGTAGGGCCCTCCTCCCTACCGAAAGAAGTAATCTAATGAGATTCCATATTTATATTTAAGAGCGACGATGGATATCTCAGGAAGGGTTTGCTTCGGGTTTGAGGTACTAAGTGAATGATCTATGTTCTGCCTCTCTCCTATAAAAGAAGTACTAAGTTTCCTAATGATATTTCCAAGTAGTGTCAGCTAGATAGTACTATTGAGGAGTCTACATTGAGGTTAGGTATTAAATGGCAATGGCCTACCTATGAATATGTGTTAAATGGTCAAAGGCCTGCTTAGTTCTTATTAATAAGGTGTTAAGTGGCTTGGGTACAGTTTCTCACATTGCTAAGACTTTAATAATGATAGATGCATTAGTAATATGGCTATTATAAATTATAAGGCCGTAGATAGTGGTCAAAGGTCTTTGTAGCTAGGACAAATAGACCAATAATGATGACACTATAAATTCACCTTAGGAATAGGTCTAAAATGATGGAGTCTACCTCGATTAAGGTCTTAAATGGTAGAGTCTACCTATTTCTATTTTAAAAGTATTATGTGGTGATAGTAGGAACCCACTACATATTTAGAAGTATTAAGTAGAAAATGATTATGGAAGTACTGGGTGGTTGATAAGGCTTCATCGGTATTTTGTACCTTGGGAATGGGTAGGTAAGTATTCATGTGTGCAATGCAAGGTTAGATAAGAATTGCTAACCTTAATAGACATAACAATTAAATGGAAACCAATCGGTATAATTTATGTTATGGATAGATTTAGAGGAACATTTTTTGACCCCCTCCTCATTACAACCCATATGGTAGATTTTAAGAGAAACGGGTCGTTGGAGCTAGATGTGTTTTGTTATTAGAGGAGTCTTCTTTTCTCTCATGCTCCACACTGATATGATAATCTGCTATCCAAGGAATACCATTTGTTCTAAGATAGTAGTCGTAATCAGTATTGTTATCCTATTATTGTTTTCGATGTGAGTTTGATTTCTATCAATCTCTGATAATGGTCATGCTTATTTCCAGGTACCAAATCCAACGATCTGTGCTTTGATGGACTTGAGTTTCGATTTTTGTCGAAATTTCGGCCTATTAAGGTATGGGTTTTTACATTTGGTATCAGAGCCTAAGTTAGTAGATTAGAGGATTAGGATAATTAGAGAGAACCTATTCGTACTTTCCTATCTAATATTATTATATCTTTATGTTAAATTCTAAGAATTCCAACTATAAAAGTAGTTGTAGTTCCACTCCAATGGACTGGGCAAAAAACAATGGGTTAGAAATATTTTAGAGCTAAGATTTTCACACCGACTCCAAAGTACCCCAGGAGTGCCGACGATGCGTAAGGTGCTGTTGATGAAGAGCATAAGTACAACATATGGCAGAATCCTGGAGAAAGGAGGTGTCCAACATGATGGTTGAGATTCTAGCTACCTTGTGATTTTGGATTTTGATGATGAATTCCATCCGGAGACACACATTTATTCCAAATAAGTGGAAAATTAGAGTCTATATGTCACAATTGTTCGAAGACAAGTTTATGCTAGGGTGCATTCATTAGTCACATTTTTTATGGCGAATCAAGTTTTTAGTCGGATAATTAATGTTAATTTCTTAGTCTAGAACCTATGAGAGAATTTCGATAAAGTATATTTTGGAAATGTATTAGATTTTTGAAAAAGGATTTTCAAACGATTTCCTTTCCCAATGATTTATTTTGGAAATTTTGTTTTAGGAAGTTTTTGAATTTTAATTTTCATAGAAACTTGTATACCATTAAGTTAGTCGTGTTAAGAATTTTTAGTTTACAAAAGATTAACTTTTGAATTCTTAAATATATATATATATATCAGTAAAAGCTTAGTTTTGATTTTTGGCAAGGAAATAGTTTTCCAATTTGGGTAATTTGTGTCTTAGAATGGTTTTTTGAAAATCCTGAAATATATGTATATATATAAGTTTGATTTTTAAGAAAAATTTTGGTAAGAAATAGTTCCTATTATTTAGAAATAAGCATAGTGGAGCATATATTTAGCTTGGTGATTTTTTGGTTTATAAAATTGAGGTTTTCAAATGATCTCTTAAGGTACAGACAAAATTGGAATGACATTCAATTTTATTGGAGTATGTAGTTTGAAGTGTTGTTGTACCACCAGCTATTGGAAGAAATATTTTCATGCGAATTAGGCAGGAAATAGTAGATGGTATATTTTTGGGTTTTTGGAATTGTTATTGGTCCTATCAATTTTGTTCGGATAACTATGAATTGCTGGAGCATGGTTCAAGAGTAGTCAGTAAGCTTTGACATCGTTGTGATGTGGACAAGAATTTTTCGAATCGTACCGAATCGAAAGAGATGGCACAAAACGATTAGTATTATTATTCCGACCCTAAATGGGTCTAGGTACCATTAACGCCCAAAGCCTATCTAGCGGTTGATAAGTTTTGGCACAACTTCAACGTGGAACAAGACTATAATAGTCGCATCTGAATTCCCCCAACTTTCCTTCTTTCACTCTTCCTTCCTCGGTCAGCCGAACCCAATCTCCATCCTCCTCCTCCTCCTAGTAACATCCTCTCCCCTCTGTTCCACCACTATGCGACGCCTTTTTTTGCTTGGAGTGGCAACCTTTCCTTTTCCCCCTCGTTTTGGTTTACGCACATTAGATTTTTTTTCCCACCACCACTCCAGATCTAAACCATATTTCCTCCCTTAAACCTCTTCTTAGCCCAAGGAACATTTTCACACTGCTGGTTTTTTCTTGCATCGTTATGGTTTCAACCCTCAAGAGGCCACTTGGCTGGAACGTATTGAGCAGAAGGTTTCGTCAATTTTGGGTTGGAAGAGCCATTCGTCATGGTAGGATTTGCACCGATCCTCTACTTCGAGACCACTAAGCGGGAATGTTACCCACGCTCAATCTACCTTTCTATGTCCCGTTGGCGTAGAATTTCGAACGGAGGCAATATTTTGATTAATTCAGAGTTAAAGGGTGTTTTGATTGAGCTGACTAATGATGATCTCGCTGATATTTTGGAGGCCTTCGCGAAGGAGGCAGACTTGGATGATATTGAAATGACCGACTCGAAGATTTTGCAACAGATCTTGTCCCAAGATGTCGGTGTTTGAAAGATGGATAGTCTACATCTAATTTTCCATCAGGTTATGCACATCATTCAACATAATGTCATCCCTAAGACGGGACGACCAGATTTATCCCATGGTGCAGAAGACTACCGATGCTAGTATGGGAGGCATCGCCGTCAATTAGACTCGCACCCTTATGACGCAATTAGCTAATCAAGGATTAGCACTGCACAAAGTCACTTTCCATATTTTCACCTATCCACTCTTGTCTTTGGGTAATACGGGTGAACTAATGGAGATGAAGTTTAGTAGAAGTTTCCTTCTACCATCAATAGATCCTTCTTTAAAAAATGACAATTCTGAAGCCGTCAGCAGCCCCAGAAGCATCAACGGCACAAGATTTGGTGTACAATCGCCATGCTACGACCATTCAAGGGTCGCAACAATGGATTGAGCTCCAACTACGGAGAAAGACTTTTCATAGTCTGTAGGTATAATTTTAGGATTTTTGATGTTGTCTTTTCCCTTTCAGCATTTTTTCTTTTCTTTTAGGTTGTTTGGGTTGTAACTGTTAGTTATCTCTTATAAAACCAGGAATAATATTATGAGTTTCTACTTATTTACTGTGTTATTGTTTCTGGAAATGTAAACTACTCTCATATATGCATAGTAAAGAAGAAATATAAATACAAGAATTTCATAAAAGACATTTAACTAACAATAAATGCAATATAAAACTGGAGGTTTAGAATAGTTGGAAAATTTTAGTGAAGGACATAATAAAGTGTTTTGGTATCATGTGTCATTGTTCATATTCTTTAAAATTTTAAAAATTTCGGTAGTTGGGCATGTTGACATTTTTAAATAAAAGGTCAAGTTTTATGAGTAAACATTAGCTGTATAGAATTCGATTTATGTGTTTATCGCTTAACCGACTTCCGACTACACTGAATTGTGGTTTGATTTATCAAAATTTTTGAGAAGGAAAATATATTGAAAATTTTCCCCTTGATTTGAACGTCTTTTTTGAAAAAAAAACTGTGTTTTAGTTATTTTTACTCTTAAATTATTTTTAGACTTTTTGTTTAAAATGATGATATTTCAAGGGAAAATGTGCGTCTACGTATTTAGGGAATTTTTTTGATATAAGAATTTGAAAAGTGGGAAAGGTTTTTGTGAAATCGTTGATTTTGAAGGGTATATGTTAGGCTTAGGGGAAACAAATAGAGTTAAAATTTGCGGGTTTAGCGGTGCATTAGGATTGATGATGTGATAAATGCAAGTGATAACAAGGAAAAAGCTACTTTAGCCTTGGAATTTCAATTTCGGTATCTTTAGGCGATGCAAGCGAATCTATTTTTAGAATTATTCCATTTTGGAGCTTGAAATTAGCCTCTTTGTGCGTTTTGTGCATGGAAAATGTGAAGTAAATCCAAAATAGCGAGGAAATTTCCATTATACTACAGGAATAGGAAGTTTATACAGTGGTAAGAATGTTAAATTCTTCACCTAAATTCCTTTTTCCGTTATAGGAGTAAAGTTTAGAAAATGATTTTTCGACGTGTTAAATTTTTGGATGGTAGGAATTGGATGCAAAAATTGGTTGCTTCGTACTTCTATTCGTAGGAGTATAGGGATTTTGGTTGAAAATATTTTTCAAAAAGCTGAATACATGTAGAACTTTACTCCAAAAATCAAATAATTATATAGGTTGTTTGCATACATATAATGTATGCCAGTATATATATAGGTTGTTTGCATCATATTTTAAAAAAAATCAAAGAACTGCATTCATATAAGAGGATCTGATTTAGAATCATTCTGCATACATGTTTTCTATATGGCGATACATTTGTACACTCTGCAATTGTGCATGTTGGTTGCAAAATTGGATGTATACTAGTTGGTTATGTGGATTAGGATAATTAGAAGCCAAAACCATGACTTAGTCATCAATGAAATTTAGAGGGCAAATTCATTTTAAGGGGGAAAAATGTAACACCTGTAATTTGGCATTGGTTATTTAATTGGTTAGTTAGCAAATTTAGCTCCAAAAATGGAATTTGTGTAAACGATGAAATTCGACCATGAAACCAACACCAATGTATTCATGGCAAAATTCTGAGCAACTTTCATATTTGGAGTTTTTGGATTAGGGTCAAAACGAAGAAGTTATGGACAAAAAACGAATTCAAAACAGAAATAATTAAATAGGATAAATTAACATTTTTATATTAATTGCTCGAGCCCACAGACGACCTGTTATTGGGGTCGGTCGACCTCCAATGGTCGACCGGTGACCTGGCAGCTGCAATAACCTAGGCCGCAACGGCTCGAATTCAAAATTTTAAATCGAACGGTTGTGGTTAATTCTAGCATCTATAAATTCAGGCCTAACCCTCTCTTTCCTTCTCATATTTTTTCTGAAAATAGCTGTGAAGCTCTGCCATTTTCTCTTCTCTATTGTTTTCGAAATTATAATATATTTATATTTGTATATATACAAATTGGAGAAGAATAGAAATCGAATAAGAGAAGAAGAGGAGCAAATGAACACAACGCTATAACGAGGTTATATATATAACTGTATTTATATATTTATATTTCCCTTCAATCCCAAATCTTTTCTCATATATGTAGTTCTAATGTATGTATATACCCTTTTATACATATTTCTCGGACTAAAATTGATTTGGAGATGAATTGAAGGTTCTACTTCTGATCTGGAGATTTGTATCGCTTTTAAAAGGTGTTGGGAAAGTTTCTATATTGTTTATGATTTTAGATCTATTCCATTGTGCTATATTGTTGATTTTTCACAGTTTAATTTATCGGAAGAACATCCGTTTGATTTTTATTAATTTGTTTACTTTTGCCACTTTTCATTAAAAAGAGAAACGTTTGATTTGATAAGGAATACCCACAAACGAAAAGGGAATAGATGTGTAAACTACATATTTATCCTCCATAGTTTATATTGTTTATTCCAAATATTTCTTGAAATTTCAAATGGAGTCAACTGCCCGTTTTGTGTTAAAACCAATTTATGGAAATCAGAGCGGAAAATCTTTTCAAGGAAGTTAATTCCAGCAAATTGAATATGGAAAGCATATCCTAGTTAAATATTGATAGGAATAAGTTGTTTTATTAGGTAGTCTATATGTATTTATTGCATTAATAAAAAAGAACAGTGTTTATCCATGTGTTATTTATGCGTAACATTCGTTAGTTATTATTATATTTCGAGAAGCAAATAAATAGAATTAAGAATAATAATTCTTATTAAATAAATTAGGAATTGCAAATAATTAATAGGAAATAAAAGATTGTAACTCCTATTAATGGACAATTAATGGAAATGAGTTAGAAGTTATAATCAATAGGGACAAGTGGATTAATGAGCTGATAAAAGTAAAATAAATATAAAAGGATTACTACATAAATGTCTTAGCAAATGTCAGTTAGGATTTTATGGACAAATTGACATTTATGAGCTTTTAAAAGGATTTATGGGTAGATAAGTATTTAAGGTAAATCTTAATACCTTATATAAAAAGGGAATTAGTAAGCTAATTTCAATGTCTACCTAAGATAATATAAGTAAAGACTTAGGATGGTTAATTGGACTTTGTAGGTTAGTGATGTGAGATTAGTAGAGTCAATCAATGGAAGACCACCCTTCACTTTGAGGCTACCAACAGTCGGGTGTACTTACTATTGAAGTAAGATATCACTAATCCCAAGACCCGTAACATTGCTAGAGATAGGAGCTACTTTAGGGTCAGAGGTATTAAGTGGCAGTTTGAGGCATACATCATTCCTAATTAAAAAGTATTAAATGGTCCGAATTTGGAATTAGGAGCTGTAGGGGATGTCTCCATAGAGGTTCACTTTTGGTTTGAGGTATTAAGTGGATGCAGGGTCGTCCCCTCTCATAAAAGGAAGTATTAAGTAACCTAATGAGATTCCAAATAAATAAAGATGTCTCTAAAAAGGTTTACTTCAGTGTTGAGTTATTAAGTGGCTATTGCAGAACTCCCTCCCTACCGAAAGAAGTAACCTGGGGAGATACCATATTTATATTTAATAGTGATTATTGATATCTCGAGAAGGGTTCACTATAGGTTTGAGGTACTAAGTAACTTATCTAGGGTACACCTCTCTCCTATAAAAGAAGTACTAAGTAGCCTAATGAGATTTCTAAGCAATGCCAACTAGATGGTACCAATGAGGAGTCCGCCTTGAGGTTAGGTATTAAATGCCAAAGGCCTACCTATAAATAGGTGTTAAATAGTCAGAGGTCTTCCAAGTTCTTGTTATGAGGTATTAACGGGCTTGGGTACAGTCTCTCACATTTCTAAGACTTTAATGACGAAGATGCGCAAGTAGCCTGGCTATTATAAATTATAAGGCCATAGATAGTGGTCAATGGTCTCTATAGCTAGGACCAATAGACCAATATTGATGATGCCAGAAATCCACATTGGGAGTAGGTCTTAAATTTTATAGTCTACCCCAATTGAGGTCTTAAATAGAAGAGTCTGCATATTTCTCTTTTAAAAGTATTATATGGTAATAGTAGGAGCCCATTTCATATTTAGAAGTATTAAGTGGCAAATGAGTATGGAAGTATTGGATGGTTGATAAGGCTTCATCGGTATTTTGTACCTTTGAAATAGGTAGTTAAGTATTCGTATATGCAATGCAAGGTTAGATTAGAATTACGAACCTTAAAAGACATAATAATTAAATGGAAACCAATCGATATAAATTTATGTTATGGATAGTTTATATATTTTCCAGTCACCGGAACGTTGTTCTGACTACCTCCTCATTACAACGCATGAGATAGATCTAGATGAACAGGTTGCTAGCGCTGGATGTGTTTTATTATTGGAGGAAACTTCCTTTCTCATGCTCGACGCTGATGTGACAATCTGCTATCTAAGGAATACCATTAGTTCCAAAGTAGTAGTTATAAACAGTATTCTTATCCTCTTACTGTTTCCATTGTGTACTTAGACTTCTATCAATTTCTAATAAAGCTCATGCTTATTTGCAGGTAGCAAATCAAACGATCTATGCTTTGATGGACTTGAGCTTCGATTTTAGTCGAAATTTAGGCCCATTAAGGTATGGGTTGTTATAGATGTGATCGGCCGTTAGGGGTTACGACCAGCCAGGACGGGTAAACTGGTAGAATCCTACCTTGAGCGTTGCCTCACGTGTCTTGTCATATGATTATCCCTATGCGAGAGCACTACCATTTTTGTTTTAGTATTGTACCTATAGTGGACTCACCGGCTATCGATATTACTGGTTGTGTTACAGGACCTGCATAAACTACATGCTTAAAAATGCGTTAAGGAGGATCAATATAAAGCCTTAAAGCTATTTTAATATTTACTTTACTAATGGACATTACATATGTATTGTATCTACTACATATAGATATTTTAATGGATCATAAAGAGATGGAAAATCTCGTAACATCTCTTAAGTAATTTGTACCCATATTTCACATGATATTGAGTCAACTTGCATTAGAATTTTTAGTTCTGACTTGAGTATGTTTTTTTTCATTATGCTCGGGTCAACCTAAGTATTTCAGTTTTTGGAGATTGTTTGTTTTAGAGCTGAAGATGGATACGAGGAATTTCAACACTTTAGTTATTTCCATATTTTTGTTGTTCTTGATTAGTAAACATTTGTATTTTCACCATGCTACTTTACTTTAGAACTTTGATGTGATAAATTTTAATTAGCAACTTCATGAACTGCTATTTTATTATATCATTATATTCCACTACACAATTCTGTATTTTTGTTCTTCTGTATCTTTATTTCTTTAAATCCAATTAACCCCAATGATAATCTATCATTTGGACTGTTGGTTGTTAAAATGGATGGTTGTTACCATTAGTATCACAACTTTGGATAAGCGAACACCTAAGCCTATTAGGGTAAACTCATTAAGGGATACGGAATGCCCTATTTGTGACGACGCGACTTTTCGACGCTCGAAAACCGACATCAATACGTCCACTGTATCAACTGCCGAGCAATCGAATGCCGGAAAACCGTACCGTTATGGTTAAAGAAGAAGAAAAAGATAGAAGAAGAGAGAAAAAGATAGAACAGAACAGAAAGAAACAACAGAACAATATCAGAATCTCACAATCGCAGCGGAACAACATATAATAGATAAATAAATAATCTTTAAACAAAAGAACTATATCAGTTATTACATTACATCACAATTACATTACATTACATCATCAGAGTGTACAACAACAAAAACAACAAATAGCGGAAAAGAAATACTATATACCAGTGATATACTACGCCATGTCATCCAGCTTGCCTCCAGCAACTCCTGAATTCCAGAATATCCTGATAACCTGACTCTTGACTGCCCGTATGGAAATTTTTAGGCACCCAGAGTTTAGAAAGGAAATCAATAAACTCTGAGTCAGTCATGTGACTGTTGTGAGAACTAAAACAGTTTATCTTTAAAACAAAGAATAGGATAATTTTAAAATAGATTCGCAATGCTTTTTAGAAAATGAGACTACCATAAGGCCTTCCCCACACACACACAATGCAAACGCAGAATCGGATGAGATTTCTCCTTATGATAGTCAAAGATGCTTGATACGCATTAAAAAGAAACATTTTATATTATTACCAGTGCATAGTGTAGGAAAAATCATTTCGAAAATAAAGATATAAATCTTAGCCAGCATTGGCATTTCGCACTTATGCCTACTATAGCTACCATCCAAACAGTGGTGACCACCATAAGTGAATGATAGGTTCTACAACTAAAACCGTACAAGATCGTATTGTTTCTTTGGATTTCCAACAAATGGTCAGGCCAACCATTGCCACATGGGTACGCCTCTGGAAAGACGACCCGAGAACCTAACCGGATCTCTGCCAACACAAGGCTGGGTTACCATTCAAACTAGGTAACTACTGACACGAATATGTCATTCCCCGATCGTAACCGATCTATATCCAAGGATCCTCGATTTCCAACAACCACAAAGCAATAATTTTGCAGCAACAACATAGGTTAAGTATCTAGGCTCCATACCATGATACCACCTCTATCCCGAAGGAACGACATACACTAAAGGGGCGCTACCCCCTAATTACCTTATTGCATCCTTCCTGTTTTGACCATTTCCAGGATGTGAGGTCTGACGAAGTCTCGTCCACAAAGCCACTCTTTATATAAAAGCCGTGCTTTGATCATCAAATGCTCAACAACACTTCGTATGCCACATTACCAATTTAGGAATGTATCACCAGTAACCATCAACTACATAACCTCTAGGGTGTTAAGCTAAGAGAATAAATTCTCCGCCACCAACGGAAACATATTTGATAGAAACCAGCATTACATCTCAAATTGTAACGTCAGACACACATCCATACAAGTCCGTTCCGGGATCGAACGGAACCGAAGGCACTTACAAAGAAGTCCATACAATCCGGATATTCACTAATCACGACCGGACTTCCCATCACAAAGGGTAATAAATTTCTATATCGGAGATCAGTCGATGCAGAAACATTCGACGGTAATCCTTCCGTTTTCACAAATATTCGGTCTTCAACACCGGTCATCAAATGCAATCCATAACGACATATCACATATTCGGAATGGGTTATACGACCCCAAGGTCCTTTTCTGGCTAACCCGAATAGTGGGCGCTTATTTAAAAATAAGTGTGGCATTCAAATTCAAGCAAATTACAACAAATACCTATTTAAAGGTAAATATTGATAGTCGGATTATTTAACTATCAATAGGTATGCTCAACATCACCAGATTCCAAATAATTTCCCATAAATATTTACTTTCCAAAATATCTTTACTAGATATATAATTTCCACACTTCAACCATTTGAAAACAAATTTCCAAATCACCTTTCACCTTTACCACTTTTGAAAACAAATTTCAAATCGTTTCCCTACATGGGATATACTTTCATTTCAAAATGGTTCATTTAAACCAATTAAATAAATCCTTACCGATTTACTTTATATTTACGTTCCAAATCCGTAAATTTATTCCCACAGTTCAAAAATAAATCAACGTTTATTTTTAAACAAATTTCCCTTTCTTTTATAAATTCCATAGTGAATTTACAATTCCCAAATATCTATGAATATACGATTTCCAAATCGATTTTTAATATTCATTTTCAATTTATCTTTAAAAGATAAAATCTCAAAACATTCACTTCATATTGGAAAACATTTCCATACTTATTTAATAATAAGTAATTCACAAATTCATTTATTTTCAACACTTGGAAAATATTCAATATACTTAAATCGAAATTAAGTATATATTTCATTCTTTAAAGAAAACATGCGCTTAAACACATTTATTTGAGTCAAAACGAATGTTGCGTAAAACATCGTTACGACGACCCAAAATCACTAGTATAGGGATTTAGAATTAAGATAGATATCTAAATCCCAATACTATATAAAACATTTCCTTTCGGAAACAATTTACTATAACAACAGTGTTATAGTCCACTATTTCCTTATTTTCTCGAAAACGTCTATTTCAACAATGAATGTTGAAATCTCTGGTTTCGATATTTAACACGTTTTAAAACATCGTCAAAACAATTAACTTCATTTTTAATGTCACTTTCCCAAAACATACCCATTTTACTTAATTAACATATTCACTGTCCAAAATTGTGAATATTACTCCCGATCCAAACTCTTTATTATGGCACATATTATATAAAAGATAATTCGCTGTCCAAAATCGCGAATATATCCCCTTTAATAAACTTCTATGTTTATTTCACCAAATTCAATTGATTTTCGATTAATAAACAACGTTTATAAATTCACACACATATATATATTCATTTCATAAAAACTTCAACTTATAAAAATCACTTTTATTTACCAATTTATTTATAACTCAATTTTATGCCAAAAATCTAATTTATAAGTTAATTACTTATAATCTTTTATTTTACGAAATCTATTTATTTTAAAATTTCACAATTTATAAATCTATAGATTTCATTCACTTATGAAATTCATTTTATACTTCATTTTAACACTTAATAAACTCGTTTTATGATTCCAATATTATATATATATATATATATTATAAATATCAATGTTAAATTTTTTTTTATATACATCCTTTATAATAATTCAAAAATCCAAATTTAAACTATTTTAAAAATCTATTGATTTTAAAAATCACCTTCTGGTTATATTTCACAAAAATCTTAATTTTTATAAACATGAAAATTTATAACGTTTTAATTATTTAAAATGAATAAATTCAAAAATTTAATAAAACAGATACTTTGAAATCATTTTTTAAAATCCTTTTTAAATCAAAATCGTTATTTTTAAATTTCAAAAATGGATCCGATGATGCAACAGCACCAAGTAGTCAATCACGACATCCAAACATCATATATCATCATATGATAATCAACAAATATCAAAATATCTGTAATCAAATAAATACTGGTGAGGAATCCAGTTGGATCCCTCCAACCTGTTTTCCTGCATCCACAAACATTAGCACAATACCAATTTCGTTTTCGCGTTTTATTTCGAATAAAATTAAACACGCGTTTAATTTTACCCGAAATTCTCACTAACTCCAAACGACTCCAATCCAGCTCCATAGCGTAGTGCTCGTCCATACGATTCCAAAGCAAAAAGTTTCGCGCGTTTTCGACCTCGTATGAAGAAGATACACATTTTTAAACATTATACAATTTAAATATTATAATTTAACATTTTTATTTCTTATAAAACTTTGAAACAACCAGGGCCGCACAATTTTTGAAGATGGAATCCAGGCCATTGCCTAATGCTTCTTCCTCTCTAGTATACCATACGCGACTGAACCCATGAATGTGCCGAACTAGGGTTAAAATTTTCGGCCACTACGACGAACTTGCCGGCGATCAGAGACCACCAACATGCTCGCCTACGTCAGCTCCACCCACGCCTGAAGTGCCAAGAAACTCGGCCGCCTCCTCTGACCAAAACACGAACACGAACGACCCCCTTTGAATGCGGATTTCCATCGATTTGCTTGACTATATAACATCTCAGCCGTATGGATTTAAAGCCCTCTTCGAGCTCTAAAACATTGTAGTTGAGCATTTCTTCTAATTGTATATAGATTGAGAGAGATTAAGAGGAGAAGATCGTGCATTTCTGGCCTTTGAAAATGAGGGAGGCGGCTCTGAATTAAAATTAGGGTTTTGATAAATTTTGTGAAAAAAAGGGTCCTTTTATAGAAAACCGACGAAACACTATTCATCCCGGATTTTTCGAACTCCAAATCTTGCGCGGTGACCGGCGTTTCTAGAGTTTAACCCGCGTTCCGGACACAATGGAATAGGTATCAGAAGCTAATTCGATCATCTGTGTGAGTTATGGCAATAAACGATCGATTTAAAATTAAATCGGTTAACCAAATTTCTGTGCGTTTTAGCTCGCCCCGGACAAACGGTAAATCCGATTGACACGAAATTTGAAACCATACAACGATATCACATTATGGATCCGATGAAACTGGTTTCGTCAAAATCCGAGAATGTTTGAAAAATGACTATTTTAACTCGTCAATTAAATATTAAAATATTCAATTTTCACAGATTAACTTCTAATTCGATTTTAAAAGTTCTATAACATCATTCTAACTCCAATATGATAAACTAAAATTTTACAAATCAATTTTAATCATTTTAAACCTAAGTTTCAATTATTTCTGTATTTTCAATATTAAATTATCGATTTAATTATTCAGTTAAATCCAAATATTCGAAAAATAAATTATTCGACTTATAAATTTCACTTATTAGTATTTAAAATCAATTAAATATACAAATTTTAATTAACAGAAATTCTGGGTCGTTACATACTTCCCCCCTTAAAAGAATTTCGTCATCGAAATTACCAAGTAAGAAAAATTCACAGAATTCATTAACTTTCCAAAACAATCCAGTCAAATTAGATTTTTCAAATCTCTTAAGTGTTTAACTTTTCCAAAATTCATAGTTAAACTTCATACAAAATCTTTACTAAGTTTCCAAATCCAAACTTAGTTTTCTTTTCAAACTTTTCCAATTTTTCTCAAAAATATTCTAACGCCTTAAATTTTCGGAAAAATTCGCCAGAGTCTCCTTTGCGCGGCTCGATTCGGAAAAAAAAATGACAGTATGTATATCACAAATATACATCTCATCAAGTGATGAGGCATCTCGCAGGGAAAAAAGTGTAAAAGTACGATATTTAATCCGAGATATGTACCTTATATATTGTTAGCGAGCGTATACGGCTAATATAGCGTGAAAGCGAGCTCCAAATGCAAAGCAAGCACAATCTGCACCTACTAAACACTCAACAAACAATGATAATCATGCACATATGAAAATAGTATCAATATACATCATATAGCAACATAACACTTACATGTGCCACATAGCAATGCATTCAAAAGCAACAAATGCAACCATCAATCAACTATCATCCAACTATCATCCAACAAATCCATAACCAAATCAATATAAATTTACTTTTCATTATTATTCAATGAATTGACTTTCAATGTAATCACATTTGATTTGTTGACATTGGATTTACTAACATTCATTCATATTCATATTCAATTAGCAATCATTTAGTAATTTACATTCACATTAGTTTACTTCCAAATTGAATCAAATTCAGTTCATATTCATGCAATTTGGATTCAATTACTTTAGCTTCTAATTTCGCTAATTCAATTTCATTAACACTTAATGAATTTATATACAATCAATTAATAACCATATAACAACCAATGTACATTCAACATAACCAAATTATTTAATTTACATTCTATTTGGTCCAACACTTTTAATTCCAATTGGTTTATATTTTCTATTGATTTTCATTCAATTATTCAACTTCCAATAACATTAACTTTTAATGAATTTACACTTACATTCATTATTCCATGTCAATTTATTTTACATTTAATTGATTAATATTTCATCCATTCATCAATTCAATTGTTAATTCCTTTAACAATATAAGGTTGAATTTCACTTATATAACTCAAGTTCAAATTCTTAATGACTTCATTTCATTAATTCACTTATTAATTTACTTCGACACCAAAATCAACTTTATTCAACTTCACTTAAGTTATATTCCATTTCAACCATCATTTGTTTAACTTAACTTATATTTCCATTTCACAATTTCAAATTCCAATTTTATTCAACTCATCTTAAGTTAAATTCAAATATATTTTTATTCACTTCCATTCATTCAAGTTAAACTTTAATTCCAGGATTAAAATTTTCATTCATCTTTATTTGTTTATTTTATTAATATCAACATCACTTAATAGGTTCAATAGTTGGTTCATTTTAACTTTTCACATTATCTAGATAGAGCTTCCAGAATTCAATTACCCGGTTTTCTTACTCCAAAACCATTTTTGAAATCAATTCAAATTACCTTTTGAATTTCCAAAACCAAATCCAAATTTTACAAACAACTTTCATTTAAAATAATTTGGCAGCAATCCCTCTTTTGGAAACCCGAAAATGAACACCGATGATGTTGCAATCATCATCGAAATTATTTTCCAGCGACCAAAAAGAGTTTAGAGCTTTAATTTCTCCAAAACAATTTTCCAAAATATCAAATCCTTTCAAAACACTTCTCTGGAATTTTATTTTCAGATTATAAATCACATTTACAAACCTTTTACTTATATAATTTCATTTCTTATATATATAAGATTATTTCTCAAGTGTAAATCATTTTAATTATAACTTCATACTTATAATTCATTTTCTTATACAATTCATTCTTTTGAAATTGTTGTTTTTATTTAGCTTATTCAACAACCAAACAACCAATTCATATACACTTTAATAATTCTGAAAAATTATTCCTTTTATATAAAATATAATCAAGGTAAAATTATTTCATTTACCCTATTAAAACGATATCGTGTCAATTTGTTCTGTACAAGTGTTTAGAGATCCCTATCAACAACGTTAATTACTCGTGTTGACCAAAATCCATATACCACTCAACAAACCAATCATCACAATATAAAACAATTTATATTCACTAACAAATACGCACTCATATCTATTATTACACTCAAACTCATTCTAGAGTACTACTGACTCCATCTCTAATGAGTAATTCCTAACAGAGCCATGGTTGTCGCTTAACCATATGCTCTGATACCAAATGTGACGACGCGACTTTTCGACGCTCGAAAACCGACATCAATACGTCCACTGTATCAACTGCCAAGCAATCAAATGCCGAAAAACCGTACCGTTATGGTTAAAGAAGAAGAAAAACATAGAAGAAGAGAGAAAAAGATAGAACAGAACAGAACAATATCAGAATCTCACAATCGCAGCGGAACAACATATAATAGATAAATAAATAATCTTTAAACAAAAGAACTATATCAGTTATTACATTACATCACAATTACATTACATTATATCATCAGAGTGTACAACAACAAAAACAACAAACAGCGGAAAAGAAATACTATATACTAGTGAATATACTACGCCATGTCATCCAGCTTGCCTCCAGCAACTCCTGAATTCCAGAATATCCTGATAACCTGACTCTTGACTGCCCGTGTGGAAATTTGTGGGCACCCAGAGTTTAGGAAGGAAAACAATAAACTACGAGTCAGTCATGTGACTGGTGTGAGAACTAAAACAGTTTATCTTTAAAACAAAGAATAGGATAATTTTAAAATAGATTCGCAATGCTTTTTAGAAAATGAGACTACCATAAGGCCTCCCGCACACACACAATGCAAACGCAGAATCGGAGGAGATTTCTCTTTATGATAGTCAAAGATGCTTGACACGCATTAAAAAGAAACATTTAATATTATTACTAGTGCATAGTGTAGGAAAAATCATTTCAAAAATAAAGATATAAATCTTAGCCAGCATAGGCATTTCACACTTATGCCTACTATAGCTACCATCCAAATAGTGGTGACCACCATAAGTGAATGATAGGTTCTACAACTAAAACCGTACAAGATCGTATTGTTTCTTTAGATTTCCAACAAATTGTCAGGCCAAGGAACTTCCCATTGCCACATGGGTACGCCTATGGAAAGACGAACCGAGAACCTAACCGGATCTCTGCCAATACAAGGTCGGGTAACCTTTCAAACTAGGTAACTACAGACACGAATATGTCATTCCTCGATCGTAACCGATCTATATCCAAGGATCCTCGATTTCCAACAACCACAAAGCAATAATTTTGCAGCAACAACATAGGTTAAGTATCTGGGCTCCATACCATGATACCACATCTATCCAGAAGGAATGACATACACTAAAGGGGCGCTACCCCCTAATAACCTTGCTGCATCCTTCCTGTTTTGACCATTTCCGGGGTGTGAGGTCCGACGAAGTCTCGTCCACAAAGCCACACTTTATATAAAAGTCGTGCTTTGATCATCAAATGCTCAATAGCACTTCGTATGCCACATTACCAATTTGGGGATGTATCACTAGTAACCATCAACTACATAACCTCTAGGGTGTTAAGCTAACAGAATAAATTCTCCGCCACCAACGGAAACATATTTGATAGAAAACAGCTTTACATCTCAAATTGTAACGTCAAACACACATCCATACAAGTCCGTTCCGAGATCGAACGGAACCGAAGGCACTTACAAAGAATTCCTTGCAATCCGAATATTCACTAATCACGACCGGACTTCCCACCACAAAGGGTAATAAATTTCTATATCGGGGATCAGCCGATGCAGAAACATTCGACGGTAATCCTTCCGTTTTCACAAATATCCGGTCTTCAACACCGGTCATTAAATGCAATCCATAATGACATATCACATATTCGGAATAGGTTATACGACCCCAAGGTCCTTTTCCAGCTAACCCGAATAGTGAGTGCTTATTTAAAAATAAGTGTGGCATTCAAATTCAAGCAAATTACAACCAATACCTATTTAAAGGTAAATATTGATAGTCGGATTATTTAACTATCAATAGGTATGCTCAACATCACCAGATTCCAAATAATTTCCCATAAATATTTACTTTCCAAAATATCTTTACTAGATATATAATTTCCACACTTCAACCATTTGAAAACAATTTTCCAAATCACCTTTCACCTTTACCACTTTTGAAAACAAATTTCAAATCGTTTCCCTACACGGGATATACTTTCATTTCAAAATGGTTCATTTAAACCAATTAAATAAATCCTTACCGATTTACTTTATATTTACGTTCCAAATCTGTAAATTTATTCGCATAGTTCAAAAATAAATCAACGTTTATTTTTAAACAAATTTCCCTTTCTTTTATAAATTCCATAGTGAATTTACAATTCCCAAATATCTATGAATATACGATTTCCAAATCGATTTTTAATATTCATTTTCAATTTATCTTTAAAAGATAAAATCTCAAAACATTCACTTCATATTGGAAAACATTTCCATACTTATTTAATAATAAGTAATTCACAAATTCATTTATTTTCAACACTTGGAAAATATTCAATATACTTAAATCGAAATTAAGTATATTCTTCATTCTTTAAACAAAACGTGCGCTTAAACACATTTATTTGAGTCAAAACGAATGTTGCGTAAAACATCGTTACGAAGACCCAAAATCACTAGTATAGGGAGTCGGAATTAAGATAGATATACAAATCCCAATACTATATAAAAAATTTCCTTTCGGAAATCATTTACTATAACAACAGTGTTATAGTCCACTATTTCCTTATTTTCTCGAAAACGTCTATTTCAACAATGAATGTTGAAATCTCTGGTTTCGATATTTAACACGTTTTAAAACATCGTTAAAACAATTAACTTCATTTTTAATGTCACTTTCCTAAAACATACCCATTTTACTTAATTAACATATTCACTGTCCAAAATCGTGAATATTACTCCCGATCCAAACTCTTTATTATGACACATATTATACAAAAGATAATTCGCTATCCAAAATCGCGAATATATCCCCTTTAATAAACTTCTATGTTTATTTCACCAAATTCAATTGATTTCGGATTTATAAACAACGTTTATAAATTCACACACACACACACAGATATATATATATATATATATACACACACACATATATATTCATTTCATAAAAACTTCAACTTATAAAAATCACTTTTATTTACCAATTTAATTTATAACTCAATTTTATACCAAAAATCTAATTTATAAGTTAATTACTTATAATCTTTTATTTTACGAAATCTATTTATTTTAAAATTTCACAATTTATAAATCTATAGATTTCATTCACTTATGAAATCCATTTTATACTTCATTTTAACACTTAATAAACTAGTTTTATAATTCTAATGTTTTATATATATATATATATATATATATTTTATTGTAAATATCAATGTTAGAAATCGTTTATATACATCCTTTATAATAATTCAAAAATCCAAATTTAAACTATTTTATAAATCTATTTATTTTAAAAATCACCTTTTGGTTATATTTCACAAAAATCTTAATTTTTATAAACATGAAAATTTATAATGTTTTAATTATTTAAAATGAATCAATTCAAAATTTTAATAAAATGTATACTTTGAAAAATCATTTTTTAAAATCCTTTTAAAATCAAAATCGTTATTTTAAACTTCAAAAATGGATCCGATGATGCAACAACACCAAATAATCAATCACGACATCCAAACATCATATATCATCATATGATAATCAACAAATATCAAAATATCTGTAATCAAATAAATACTGGTGAGGAATCCAGTTGGATCCCTCCAACCTATTTTCCTACATCCACAAACATTAGCACAATACCAATTCCGTTTACGCGTTTTATTTCGAATAAAATTAAACGCGCGTTTAATTTTACCCAAAATTCTCACTAATTCCAAACGACTCCAATCCTTCTCCACAGCGTAGTGCTCGTCCATACGATTCCAACGCAAAAAGTTTCGTGCGTTTTCGACCTCGTATGAAGAAGATACACATTTTTAAACATTATACAATTTAAATATTATAATTTAACATTTTTATTCTTAAAAAACTTTGAAACAACCAGGGCCGCACAATTTTTGAAGATGGAATCCAGGCCGTTGCCTAATGCTTCTTCCTCTCCAGTATACCATACGCGACCGAACCCATGAATGTGCCGAACTAGGGTTAAAATTTTCGGCCATCACGATGAACTTGCCGGCGATCAGAGACCACCAACATGCTCGCCTACATCAGCTCCACCCACGCCTGAAGTGCCGAGAAACTCGGTCGCCTCCTCTGGCCGAAACACGAACACGAATGGCCCCCTTTGAACGCGGATTTCCATCGATTTGCTTGACTATATAACATCTCAGCCGTACGGATTTAAAGCCCTCTTCGAGCTCTAAACCATTGTAGTTGAGCATTTCTTCTAATTGTATATAGATTGAGAGAGATTAAGAGGAGAAGATCATGCATTTATGGCCTTTGAAAATGAGGGAGGCGGCTCTGAATTGAAATTAGGGTTTTGATAAATTTTGTGAAAAAAAGGGTCCTTTTATAGAAAACTGACGAAACACTATTCATCCTGGATTTTTCGAACTCCAAATCTCGCGTGGTGACCGGTGTTTCTAAGGTTTAACCCGCGTTTTGGACACAATGGAACAGGTTTCGGAAGCTAATTCGATCATCTGTGTGAGTTATGGTAATAAACGATCGATTTAAAATTAAATCGGTTAACCAAATTTATGTGCGTTTTAGCTCACCCCGGACAAACGGTAAATCCGATTGACACGAAATTTGAAACCATACAATAATATCACATTACGGATCCGATGAACCTAGTTTCGTCGAAATCCGAGACTGTTTGAAAAATGACTATTTTAACACGTCAATTAAATATTAAAATATTCAATTTTCACAGATTAACTTCAAGTTCGATTTTAAAAGTTCTATAACATCATTCTAACTCCAATATGATAAAATAAAATTTTAAAAATCAATTTTAATCATTTTAAACCTAAGTTTCAATTATTTCTGTATTTTCAATAATAAATTATCGATTTAATTATTCGGTTAAATCCAAATATTCGAAAAATAAATTATTCGACTTATAAATTTCACTTATTAATATTTAAAATCAATTAAATATACAAATTTTAATTAATAGAAATTCTGGGTCGTTACACTATTGCAAGTTAAGAGGATATTACAAGAGAGCATATTTGTATTTTTATATAAGTATAATCTAATAATAATCCTAAGAGAAAGTGTTTCCAATGATTTAAAAATAAAATTTTAAATGGGTATTTCATAAATTATTTATGGAAGATATGAAAACTTGTACTCTTGAATTAAAGTAATTATTACAAAAAGTTGAGTATATTATAAGTCTTAAATTTATAATTAAAAAAATTAAATATGTTTTTAACATTTTTGAGTTTAGACTTATTTAAAATAATGAATTTAATAATCCTTGGATTTTAAAGAAATTTTTATTATAAAGCATGTTTATAAATGTTTTCAATATCCCTTTTTCTACTATCATTACTATAAGATATTATTTTAAAAATTCTTGAAAAAAAATTCCAAGTCAAGAAATCTTTGCATAATATTATAAGAATATTTGAACCATGTATAAGTTTATTTTGAAAATAAATTTGAATATAAAATGATATAAATTATAAAACAATATTTAAAGAGTTTGTTGTAGAAAATGCCTTCAATGACATTTATTTTGAAACTCCTCATATTTTGAATTTGTAAAACTTGGTTTAATAAAATAATTTGTGGAAATACATGTATTTAGATTTGGATTATTTTCCATTTGAATCTGTCACATGGAATATAAATATGAAAAAAATAAGAAGGGTTGTATTCTAATAGATGTTTTTATATACATATGTTTTTAATCTCTTTTAAATATATCTTTAAGTGAATAACCTTCGCTTAGCAATTTATAAATATACTTAGGTCTTTAATAAAGAGTATTTAGAAGTTAAAAATAACTGAAAATAAATGAAGAAGAAATTTCGAGATGAGAATGGTTTATAAATATTTGTTAATGTCACTTATCTTTTATTAACTATTGTTCTAAATGAAATATTTTATACTTATATCATTAAAAAACGATATTTTTAAAGGCATTTAAGGTTATAAGATAAATAAAAAAAGGTTGTTAAATAAATGAATATCTATGAAATGATTTTTATAAAAGATAATTTATAGTGTTTAATAAACAATTTTACAAAGGATTTGTAAATTATTTATCTATGTAATTTAAGTATGTTATATAGAGGAAATTTATGTAGATATGATTTATATATTAAAGTTTATAAATAAAAGAACTTTTTTTAAAGGAAAAAGATATTTTGAACAAAGATTTAAAACTTTATTCTGTATGAAATTTATATAATGAAGATTATAAATAAAAGAAGTTTGTAAAATTTTAGAAAATATATTTACCATGGAATAATTTTTTTAAAGACTTTGTTTTATGATTTCTAGGAAGTAAGCATTCTTAAGTTAACAAGTTTTATCAATAATTTGGAATATGAAAATATTTTGGGTAAATAATAATTTCATTTTGTAAGTATAATATTAGTTTCATTTCATAGATATAATATTTATGAAAATATTAATTTCATTCTAAGTATAATATTTATGAAAATATTAATTCCACTTTATAAAGGATATGAAGTTATTTATTTATAAAAGATAAATGACTTTAAGAAGTATATATAGAAATATCATTGTGAAAGATAAATAATTTTTATAAATATGATCTATATTAGTATAGTTATTGAGCATAGTTTGCAAATAAAAAAATGAGAAAAAAATAAGTTATTATTTATATGTACTAAAGTCCTGGTAATTTTGAAAATAGCTTTGAAACATTTTTTTTAAGTAAATGGTAATTAATGATAATAATTTAGACATTGATAACATTAATGATAACTAAGGATAACATTGATTTGAATATTAATTAATGATGTTAGTCGAATTGAATATAAATGTTAATTTATAATAATATCTTAAATAATATATTTATATCTTTACATTGCTTATAAAGATCTATCGTGGTCATACCTTGGTGTTTACATGATTATTCAATTTACGGGTGGTTATAATTATAGTTATAAAGTAAGTAAATAAAAAGTCCCTATTTGTGCATTTTCATTGTTGAATGTGATTTACTCTTTCAAAGAGCGATAATTGGATTTATATATTTGAATTGATTACATGTAAATATGGCAGGCTTAGGATATATTATTAGATGGAAATGGCCGGTTGCATAAATAAGTCAATTTAGTCTTTTTATACACAATTTTAAATTATTATGTTTAAATACTTTGAATCATTTTTTTAAATTAATAATTTATATGAAAATGAAAGTGTTCTTATATTAAAGTTAAGAAATTTGTATCAAGTTTTGACGGCATGCAAAGTTGATGTCTAGGGTGTATATTTTAAATAATATTTATAAATGAGAATTACCACACATGAAGCAGGAAATTTTATAAATGAATTTTTGTAAAGTATTAAAATTTTGAAGATTATTGATTTTAGCATAAATGAGATTTGTATAAATTTTCCACAAGTATAAATTTTAGACATATTATATAAAGGAGTTACATATATTAAAAAAATTCTATTTGGAATTTTATGGTATAGAATAAATGATTTTGAAAGTAATTATTTATAGTATGATATGTCAAAAAAAATTGATTGTCTATTTTTTTTAAAAGAAAATGTTTTTCAAGTATTTCACTAGCCGTTAAAACTGGTCCACCAAATACTTAGAGATTTTAGACATGTGTCTGGCCAACGTATGGACTAAACTCTAAGAATAAGGATAAATGTAACTTCCCTCAAAGGACTGTTAATATTAACAGATCTCACTCTTGTCGCTTGAAAATAATTCTGGTGATGACTGTAGCATTCTCGGAGTTTATTTTTGGGTCTCGAAAGTAAGAAATGAATGATAAACCTATTAAGACATCAAACATATATAAAGGTATTTTGAAAGCTATTTCAGAAAATAAAATAAAAAGGTTTGAGTATTTTTAAGTAGAGATACCCTAAGTGTTAATCCAAAAAATTGGATCAATACCCGAAAATCGGATGAAAGCACGGGTTCAAATTAAAGGAAAAGTAGAATAACAGAAAGTAGTAAAAGAGACATAGATTTTTATAGTGGTTTGGCACAATCTCATGCCCTACATCCACTTTAATCTTTTATTAATTGTCTCTCTCTAGATTACAACTAGTTAGATCCGATCTAACTGTAGTCTAGTGGATCCTAGATTTGCGATGGAGTTAAGAATGTTATTTCAATAGAAATGAAGAAAGTGCCACGGAAGCTCCAAGTCCATGAATGTTGAAGAAGATCCAGCAGAAAGAAGATCCTTTTCTAGTAATGGATGTTAAGTATGCTAGTTTATGATTTTTGTTTGATGATAATATGTATATATATATATATATATATATATATATATATATTCATTTAAATGTATCTGTTATTGTCACATAATTAAATAAATATTTTATGAATAAAATAAACAACGCAGAATCATAGTCAAATAAATATTTTATTAAAAAAATATTTTATTACAATTTTGAATAGTACAAATTTGAGATCTCACCACAAATATACATTTTCAATTACAATACAATTTCGATTACATCACAAATTTCACTTTACAATGTTCACCTCACTACATATCACTCATTCACTCGTATTTGATCTTCAACTTTGTTTCCAACTTGTATCCAGCATCTGAATTATTTGCAAAAATAAACACCGAGGTAGTAAAATTGAAAAAGAAATATTTTTGCAGTGTACAATGAAGTGTGTTTTACGAAAATGTTATTTGCCTCAGTTATTTGGGCTGTTCGTCATTTATTTCTTTTGAATTCATCTTACATGAACAGCTTGTAACATGCACAGTGTATCACTATACATGTCACAAGGCCGTGCACACCAATATACACTGGATAAATTACGGGGACGGGTGAGCACAAGGTCAAACCCAAGGCTAAGATGGATTCAACTCAAGTGCAATACGAAAACAAGTCACAAAGTTTCGAATACACTAGATCCTGCATATACACATGTGTACACGTACACATGTGCACTGCCTCATCATCTCGAATTTCAGCCAAGAGACATCAGTACACATGAGTATGACTAGATCAATGAGCAAGACCAACATGAAGTCTCTAAATCAACACAGTAAAATGTTCAGGCATGAACATGATTACCAGAACAAACTGAAATGTACACAAATAGGCATGGTGGCAACAAGACTTCAAGTATATATATTGGTCAAGGAAAACAAAGAACAGACCCAACAAATAATCACAAATCCAGACAACACAAAGTACATGATGCAATAGAGCAGTGGGCACAAAGTCAACCTGAAAGCATTTCAAAAGGAAGCGGTCGAAGTAAACAATACACACTAGACAAACATGTTTACATGAATTAGAGGACCAGATCAAACCAGACAACAATATTGCAACCAAACTCGACCACTGGACAACCAACAATGCACAAGTTCAAGAACAGCTCACAAGCCAGTGCAATCAAAACAGAACTGAACCAGACTACAAGACTACAATAACGATATGCAGTGATGAAACAAAATATAATTACTTATGCAACAGAGCTCGAGTCTCACTAAAACAACATGTCAGAAACAAAACAATGCAAACATTCATATGTACAACAAGCTCTAGAGTCAAAGTAATGGCATGTACCAAGACAACAGTGAGAGTAGTACACAAGCATGAGATAAAGGCTACACAAAGAAACCACCATATATATACACACATACATATACGTATACACACATGTATACATATATAAATAGTGCACATGTAACTAGAACCAAGGTCAACCATAGAACAATTTCGAAGACATCAAACCACACATTCAACACACAAATGCACAACCCAGTACACACACAAATGTACAACCCAGTACACACACAAATGTACACATGAAGTTCATATGCAAACCAAACCAGACTAAAGTGAACAAGACTACATGAATACACACACACTAGCATTTATGACAACAAGAGCCGCAACCACTATAGAATACAAGTATGAAGGCATGAATCCACACAAGCACTCAGGTAGATAGAATCAAGATGAATCAGACCAAAGCAGTGTGTCAACAACAGATTAGTGACAAACATATGAAACAGAGGCATGAACAATTTCAAATGCATACATAAATGACCAAAATTAATTTCAAAGCCATCACACACATATATACATACATGTATGTATGTCTATGCCTGGAGTAATACACAAATATACACCTCAAGTTTTAATGCCAAAGTCAAAGCCAGGTGATAACACGAATTGAACAAGTCAATCTTCACGAAGTCAAAAGTCATAAAACTGGATTATCACAATTTTAAATAGCCGAAGTCATAGGTGAAATGAACGGAACCGACTAAAATATATTCAAGCAAATTCAACATGAACAAGTCAACAATTCGTCACATGCACTCAAGCAAAGATCGGACGAATAAGAGCAATTTGAAAAGAATTCAAATACAAAAATATGAACGTATGTTTTAGGGATTTAATCCTTATAAAAACCAGTAACATCATCAGAAAAAATTGGGGATTCGAGTTCAAGAAAATAGCAGAGCAATAAACCATGAAACTCGAATCGAATTCGAGCACAATCAAAAATTGAAAAAGGGGAAAAAAATCACATACCAATCTCATACATTCGAGCTTGACATAATTGAAGCCGTAGCGAGCTATCAAGACCAGAGAATAACTCGAAAAAGCCAATCAAGTAAAAACATACTATCAATCGATCAACTTCTAAGCGGCGTCTTCAATTGAACAAAGCCCTACTTCAGATCACAAAAACAAACGGCACGAATAAAGCAAGGGAAACAAAATAAAAAGGAACGAGTTCATTTCTTTTGGCCAAAGTGAATAGAAAAGGGAGAGAGAGTTTTTTGTAATAAATTGAGTGGGTCGGTCTTATTTATTTTGGGCTTAAAGTTTTTTTAAAAAAATATATGGTTTTTTTCTCTCTTGTTTTAGCTTTATATGTAATTTTTAAGTGTAATTTCATGTCGTGTGACTGGGACAAACTACGGGGCATAGTTTGAAAATTTTCAATGATTTAGTTGTAGCAGGGTTTGAGCGTAGAGTTAGGTTAGCGAGTGTCGCAAGTTTAAATGTATAAGCGTCTGACTGCTTAATTTCTAGTAGAAACCTTGGGGGTAGCACTTAGGTGGGGTTTTACCGAAACTGGGTAAATCTGTATTGTTCTATTTCTGCTTTTATTACTCTGCTATTGCCTGTGCTGCAATTATTATATATTTTTTCACATTAATTTTTATTATTTTTAGTATCATCATATTCACCTCCCTCCCACTAAGGTGAAATCGATCCTACAAGTGGTATCAGAGCTAGGAACAAAAACCAGTTTTTGTTTAAAAATTTTGATTTTTCAAAAACCAATTTTTGTTTTAAAAAAATTGGATTTTTTTAAATGGCTTCTTTTAATAATGCTTTTGTTGAGGGTCGGTCCATAGTTAGGCCATGCATGTTCAATGGTGAATATGCATATTGGAAAAATAGAATGAATTTTTTTTGAAAAACATATATTCTTGGAATATTGTTGAGATGTGATATAGGACACTAACTATAGTGGTAGGTAATCAGAAATTGAAAACCAATGGATCAATGGACTGATCTTGAAAATAAACTACAGAATACTATTGCTAAAGCTAGGAATTCTATTATATGTTCATTGGATCAAATTGAACTTAATCATGTCTCACATTGTCTAACAGCATAGGAAATTTGGCACACACTTGAAGTGACACATGAAGGAACCTCCCAAGTCAAAGAATCTCGCCTTGCCATGCTTAGTAGCGAATATGAGAACTTCATAATGGCCAAGGATGAAAATGTCAAAGAGATGTATAGACGACTTCCTAATCTCGTACACAAATCAAAATCTCTTGGAAAACCATACATAGAACTGAAAATAGTCCAAAAAATCCTCAGAGTCCTCCCATGAAATTTTGACGCAAAAGTTATGGTCATTCAATAATCAAAGGATTTGAAACAAGTTAAAGTTGAAGAATTCATTGGAAATCACATCACTTATGATCTAGAAATGAAATTCAAGGAAGAGCGTGAAGGAGGTGATACACAAAAGAAATCAATAGCTCTCAAAGGAACAACAGAAAGTGATGATGACAATGATGTTGATGAAGCAACTGAACTGGCATTGTTAATAAAGATATTCAAAAGGTGGAATCACAAATATAGAAATCCAGCTCTAAATCAACAACTGAAAAGCAGAATAGTCAAAGTACTTGACAACTTAGAAGTGCAGGAGATTATTTGTCACAAGTGCAATAAACCTAGTCACATCAAGCCCAACTGTCCTAATAATCAACTCAGCCAAGGAAAGAAACCGAAAAGGAGAAGTTTTGTAGCTACCTGGGATGAAACTAATAAAGTTGATAAAAGCTGGCAGTGAAATTGAAAAAGAAAATTTGTGTCTTCAAGGAGAAACAACTGACAGTGATGATGACGAGCCAAGCGAGGTATAAAAACTTACTCATTCGGAATTACTTATATATTTTCATGAAGTAAATGGTTGTTTTGAAAGACTTAGGGAGAAGTATGCTAAAATTGAATCACAAAGAGATAGTTTGATATAATTAAATAAACAACTTGATCAATTGGTTAAAAACTATCGAAACATGAGCCCTAAGTGTGGTAAGTGTCCATCATTTGAAGAAGAAATTAAAAAATCAGAAATTAAAATTAAAACACTTGAAAATGACATTTTGATTTTGAAAGAAAGTGAAAAAACTAAGAGAGAAAATTCTATTAAAAAGTGCACTCAATTATTGAATGAAAATGAATCTCTCAAAATACAAGTCCAACAATTGTCTACAATTTTAGGAAAATTTTCAAAAGGAGAAAGATCGCTAAATATTTTATTAGGAAAACAAACTGTTAATACTGTTAGATAAAGACTTGGGTATACTCAATCTGAATGTGTTATAAGAAAAATTAATCAAGTCAATTCCAAGTGCACGATTTATGAAAGCACTGGACACAATTACAATAATTGTTTGTATAGACCCAAACACGTGAAAACCATACCAATTTGGATTCCAAAAGGCACAAATATAAAATCCCTTAAAGTCAAACAAATCTGGGTGCCAAAAGGAACAAATATGAATTGTCTTGGGTCTACTTAAACTTATTTTTCAAAATATTTTGTCACTAACAACCATGGACCTATAAAAACAAATAGGTCACAAATTTTTTTTCTCGTATAGGTGTTGTGGTAGGCTAAGGAACAATAACAATGTTATCTGGATTCTGGCTGTCCCAGGCACATGACGGACAAAAAATCAAAGTTTCTTAGCCTAGTACAAAGGTGGTAGAATCACAATGGGTCACAATGAAAACTTATCGTGGAGGTAAAATAGGTAACGACACATTTATCTTGAACGGTATATTAAATGTGAAAATCTGCACCACAATCTAATATAAATCAGCTAGTTATGTGATAAGGAAATAAATGTTGATTTTGATTCTGATTTATGCAAAAATGTTGACCAATCATCTTTTCATCCTTGAACTATTTCATATAGATTTTTTTTGGACTAACGATATTGCAAGTTTAGGTGATGATAGATGTTTTTTGTATTGGTTGATGATTACTCTAGATACACATGGATATATTTGTTTATCTTACTGCTTCTAGATCTGACACTATGTTCACTAGTTGTTTATTTGCACGGTTTCAATTCAAATCCAAAAGAATTTCATTTATAAGCTGTAAAAAGATTTTAAGGTATTTGGTTCAACTTCACGATCTGGTCTATGATATCCAACTAATTATATTCTTGAGCCAAAGAGAAATTCAGATGCAGATTGCACTGGTAACCTGGTTGATAGAAAAATTACTAGTAGGACATGTTTTATGTAGAGACATTCATTAGTTGCATCACATTTTCAAAGAAAATATCTGCATATTTTTCATTTCAACTGATTTTCAATTAGCAGACATTTTTTATATAAAAAACTTTCTAGAAAATAGTTTTTTTGACTTTGTTTCAGATTAGTCATTTTAGAAAATTTGATTTTATAATTATTTTTGGATTTGATCTTAAATGACTACATTAACTAATTTGACTCCCTACTGATTATCGAAAAGATAAATAGTTACTGAAAAAGTGATGAGTGTTGAATTAATCATGACTTGAGATGATATATTTAGTAAATTTCTTTAAAAATTTACAAAAGATCTATAATAACTTCTATTGGTAAAAATTTAATGACCATATCTATTTTTATCAATTTATAACGATCATCACTCATCATATTCCAATATAGTATGTCAAAATGGTATTTTAAATAGGAAATTATTCATTTTTATTTTTTTATTTTTTTTATAATAAAAGAATCCAAAGTATTCACTCTCATTTAAAAGTCCTCACGATTATGCATAGGTGAATTACTTGGAGTATTTTTTTTATGTGCTTTCATGCTCATTTAGAAGTCCTCATGATTATGCATGTATGAAACACATATCAAAATTGATTATTAAATAGACAAGTTGATTCTAATCCTATTTAAAAGTCCTCACGATTATGCATAGTTAGAAGATGCTTGAAATTCATTTTTTTATAAAAATTGGGAATACTACTAATCTCATTTAAAAGTCTTAACGGTTATGCATGGTTAGTAGATATTCAAATTTTTGATATAAATATACCACAAATAGACAGAACTATATGATTTTATATGCCAATATCATCCCTATCACTCCAAAGTGGAATATGCACCAAACAAAGTATTTATGATATTTGTTTGATTTTTTTAATGAAATTTGATATTTAAACTCGATTGGGTATTAATGTTGTATTAATATCTGTCACTTTATCCCTGTTTTTCTAATAATATTACTTTTTGCTTGATAACAAAAGGAGGAGAGAAAATTTAAGAATTTGGCAAATAAAGGTCAAATATTTTATTTTTAGTTGCATATTCCCATCTATGTTCATTTTCACATTTTTATTTATTTTCATGCCTATACAAAGGGGGAGCATTGTTGTAGAGAGGGAGCATTCAAATAGGGCGAGCAAATAGAGTTCATCACTGACAAAATACATTTAATAAATTCAAAATATTAAATATATGTTTCTTATCATCAAAAGGCGGAGATTGTTGAATATGCTAGTATATGATTTTTGTTTGATGATAATAAACATATATATATATATATATATATATTCAATTAAATCTATTTATTATTGTACTATTTTATTTTTCATAGAATTAAATAAATATTTTATGAATAAAATAAATGACATGGAAGTCATATTCAAAAAATATTTTATTCAAACAAATATTTTATTACAATTTTGAATAGTATAAATTTGAGCTCTCACCATATATATACATTTTCAATTACAATACAATTTCGATTACATCACAAATTTCACTTTACAATGTTCACCTTACTACATATCACTCATTCACTCATATTTGATCTTCAACTTTGTTTCCAACTTGTATCCAACATCTGAATTATCTGCAAAAATAGACACTAACATAGTAAAATTGAAAAAGAAATATTTTTGCAGTGTACATGTGTGTTTTTTGAAAATGTTATTTGCCTTAGTTATTTGGGTTGTTCGTCATTTATTTCTTTTGAATTCATCTTACACGAAGAACTTGTAACATGCACAACGTATCATTGTACATGTCACAAAGCCGTATACACCGATATACACTTGATAAAATTGCATGAAAAGGTGAGCACAAGATCAAACCCAAGGCTAAGCTAGATTCAACTCATATGCAATACGAAAACAAGTCACAAAGTTTCAAACACACTAGAGGCTGCATATACACCTGTACACGTACACATGTGCACTGCCTCAACATCTCGAATTTCAGCCAAGAGACATCAGTACACATGAGTATGACCAGATCAATGAGCAAGACTAACACGAAGCCTTTAAATCAACACAGTAAAATGTTCAGTCATGAACATGATTACCAGAACAAACTCAAATTTGCACAATCAGGCATGGTGACAACAAGACTTCAAGTATATATGATGGTCAAGGAAAACAAAGAACAAAAACAAAAAACCATCACAAATCCAGACAACATGAAGTACATGATGCAATAGAGCAGTGGACACAAAGTCAACCTAAAAGCATTTCAAAAGGAAACAGTGGAAGCAAACAATACACACTAGACAAACATGTCTACATGAACAAGAGGACCAGACCAAACCAGGTAACAATACTACAACCAAACTCGACCACAATCACTAGACAACCAACAGTGCATAAGTTCAAGAACAGTTCATTAGCCAGTGCAATCAAAACTGAAGTAAACCAGACTACAGGACCACAACAACAATATGCAGTGATGAACCAAACTACAATTACTTATGCAACATAGCTCGAGTCTCATCAAAACAATATGTTAGAAACAAACAATTGCAAACATTCATATGTACAACAAGCTCCAGACTCAAAGAAATGGCATGTATCAAGACAAAAATGGAAGGAGTACACAAGCATGAGATGAAGGCTACACAAAGAAACCACCATACATACGTACGTATATATATATATATATACACACGCACACACACGCATATATACATACATACATACAGATGTATACATACATGTATACACATATAGGCAGTGCACATGTAACCAGAACCAAGGCCAACCATAGAACAGTTTCGAAGATATGAAACCACACATTCAACACACGAATATACAACCTAGTACACACACAAATGTACACATGAAGCTCATATGCAATTCAAACCAGACGCAAGTGAAAAAGACTACATGAATATGCACACACTAGCAGTTATGATAATAAGGGCTGCAACCACCAAAGAATACAAGTATGAAGGCATGAACCTACACAAGCACTCAGGTAGACAAAATCAAGATGAATCAGACCAAAGCAGCGTGTCAACAACATATTAGTGACAATTACATGAAACAGAGGCATGAACAATTTAAAGTGCATACATAAACGACCAAAATTGATTTCAGATCCATCACACACATATATACGCATATGTATGTATATACATAGAGTAATACACAAGTATATAGTAAAAATGATCAACCCGTAAACTAGAAGTAATAAGAAAATGATGAACAAGTCGAAATCAAATATTATCAAAAATTCAAAATGCCAATGCCAAGAAGCAGTTTCAACAACGAAATGATAGTGTAGCCGTGTGTTATGAAAATCTAGAAAATTATAACTAGCCAGCGGCGTGAATATAGTTACAGAGAAAATCAAGTCATGGTTTGAAGAGAAAAGATCTGCAACAGTTCAAACAAAGTCAATGTCGCGGCGATTTTAAAATGAACATGTCAAGTTTAAATGTCAAAGTCAAAGCCAGGTGATAACACGAATTGAAAAGTCAATCTTCACGAAGTCAAAAGTCATATAATCAGATTATCACAATTTCATATGGCCGAAGTCATAGGTGAAATGAATGGAACTGACTAAAATATATTCAAGCAAATTCAACACGAACCAGTCAGCAATTCATCACAAGCAATCAAGTAAAGATCGGATGAACAAGAGCAATTCGAGAAGAATTCAAATACAAAATTACAAATGTATATTTTGGGGATTTAATCCCTATAAAAACCTGTAACATCATCGGCAAAAATTAGGGATTCGAGTTCAAGGAAATAGCAAAGCAATAAATCACGAAACTTAAATCGATGTCGAGCACAATCAAAAATTGTAAAATGGGAAAAAATCACATACCAATCTCATACATTCGAGCTCGACATAATTGAAGCCACAATGAACTATCAAGGCCAGAGAATCGCTCGACGAAGCCAATCAAGTAAAAAAATACTATTAATGGATCAACTTCTAAACGGCATCTTCAATTGAACAAAGCCCAAATTCAAATCGCAAAAAGTAACGGCATGAACAATGCAAACGGCAGCAAAATAAAAAGGAACTTGTTCATTTCTTTTGGCCAAAGACAAAGAGAAAAGGAAGAGTGAGTTTTTTTAATATATTGAGTGGGCTGGTCTCATTTATTTTGGGCTTAAAGTTAGAAAAAAAATAGGGTTTTGTTTTCTATCTTGTTTTAGTTTTATTTGTAATTTCCCTGTTTAAATAGTGTAATTTCTAGTCGTGTGACTTGGGAGAAACTATGAGGCGTAGTTTGAGAATTCGCAACTTGGTGGCCAAGTCGTGATAGGGTTTTGAGCGTGGAGTTAGATTATTCATTAGTGGGTGTCGCAAGTTTACGAGTGTAAGCGTCTAACTACTTAATTTCTAGTAGAAACCTTGGAGGCCGCATGTAGGCAGGGTTTTGCTGAAGCGGGGTAAATCTGTGTTGTTCTATTTCTGCTTTTATTATTCTTCTATTTATCTATGCTGCAATTAATATATATATGTATATATATATTCGCATTAATTTTTATTATTTTTAGTATCACCCCATTCACCCCCATCTAGGGTGAAATCGATCCTACAGTAGATAAGTTAGTATTTATAGGAAATAGGCAACATAGAGTCAGCGACCCAGTAGCAATGAAGTCACAGAGATAGTGTAAAGTCATGCTAGAAGACCCAGGCCGATCCGAGTCAAATTCTAAACTCGTGCCGTGTAACGCTTGCGGATTTTCGTTGCCGAAAAACCGAAATGTTATGGGTTTAAGAAAGAAGAAAAGAAAAGAAAGAAGAGAGAAAAAGAAGAAAGAAAAAGAAAAATAGAGGGAAAAGAAGATAGACAATTTTTAGAAAACAGAGAATTAGAAAAAACAGAGAATTTGAAAAATAGAAGATAGAAGAATTATAAAAATAGAACGGGACAGAAAGGGAACAACAGAACAACAACAGAATCTCACAATTCGCAGCGGAACAACATATAATAGTAAATGAATAATCTTTAAACAAAGAACTATATCAGTTATTACATTACATTTCATTACATTACATCATATCATCAGAGTGTACAACAACATACAACAATAAACAGTGCAGCGGAAAAAGAAATACTATATAAACTAGTAATACGCCATGCCATCCAGCTTGCCTCCAGCAACTCCAGAATATCCAGAATATCCTGATAAACCTAACTCTTAACTGCCCGTGTGGAAATTGGTGGGCACCCAGAGTTTAGGAAGGAAAACAATAAACTCCAAGTCAGTCATGTGACTGGTGTGAGAACTCAAAACAGTTTATTTATCTTTAAAATCAAAATAGAAGAATATTTTTATTTCAATTCGCAATGCTTTTAAAAATGAGACTACCATAAGGCCTCCCGCACACACACACATGCAAACGCAGAATCGGAGGAGATTTCTCCTTATGATAGTCAAAGATGCTTGATACGCATTTAAAATAACATTTGATATTATTACTAGTGCATAATGTATAACAAATCATTTCGAAAATAAAGATATAAATCTTAGCCGACATAGACATTTCGAACTATGCCTACTATAGCTACTATCCAAACAGTGGTGACCACCATAAGTGAATAGCAGGTTCTGCAACTAATACCGTACAAGTTTCGTATTGGGAATTGGATTTCCAACAAATGGTCAGGCCAAGGAACTTCCCATTGCCACATGAGAATGCCTCTGGATGGACATCCCCGAGAACCAAACCGGATCTCTACCAACACAAGGCCGGGTTACTCCTAACTGAGTAACAACTGACCGAATATGCCATCCCCCGGTCCTTTGGGACCTTTATCCGAGAGCGCTCTCTAATCAATTCACACAATCATAACAAAGTGTTTTCAACATGAGTAAGTATCTGGGCTCCATACCATGATACCACCCTTTTCCAGAAGGAAATGCACATATCCTAAAGGGCGCTACCCCTCATAACCTTGCTGCTTCTTTCCTGTTTTGACCATTTCCGGGATGTGAGGCTCGACGAATTCACGTCCACAAAAACATACTTTATACAAAAGCCATGCTTTGGGTCAACAAATGATCAACACAATGATCACTAAGATAGACGATCAAATAAATGATCCTATCACAATAATCAACACAATGATCATTTCAGCATCACTCAGCATGTCACATTACCAAACTGGGAATATATCGCTGATAACTTCAACTATATAACCTTTGAGCACATACGTCTCAAAGAAGGGTGTTAAGCAAAGAATAAATTCTCCGCCACCAACAGAAATATATTTGAAAGAAATCGGCTTTATATCTCAACTTGTAATGTCAGACATACAATCCATACAAGTCTGTTCCGGGATCGAACAGAACCGAAGGCACTTACAAAGAAGTCCTTGCAATCCGGATATTCACAATCCTGATCGGATTCACCATCACATATGGAGAACTCAATACCGTAGCTACTCGGTGCAGAGTCAATCGATAGTTCATCCTATCACTCTTGCAAATACCGGTCTTCAACACCGATCTTCAAATGCAATTCACAACGACGTATCACATATTCGGAGTGGGTTATACGACCCCATGGTCCTTTCCCGGTTAACCCGAATAGTGAGCGCTTATTCAAAAATAAGTGTGCATTCAAATTCAAACAATTCACATCAAATACCCATTCAAAGGGAAATACTGATAGTCGGTTATTGAACTATCAATTGATATGCATACATCACCAGATTCCAAATGATTTTCCAAATTATTTATTTTCCAAAATATCTTTACAAGATATATAATTTCAACACTTTAAAAATAAATCAACATTTATTTTCAACAAATTCCACTTTTCACATATAAATTCCATAATGAATTTATATTTCAAAATATTCATGCATATACGATTTCAATTATTCATTTTCAATTTATCTTCAAAAAGATAAATTCTCTATATTCACTTCACATTGGAAAACATTTCCATACTTATTAAATAAGTAATTCACAATCATTTATTTTCAACACTTAGAAAATATTCAATATACTTAAATCGAATTAAGTATATATTTCATTCTTTAAGGAAATCATTCACTTAACATATTTATTTGGGCCAAAACGAATGTTGCGTAAAACATCGTTACGACAACCCAAAATCACTAGTATAGGGATTCGAAATTAAAATAGATATATAAATCCCAATACTATTCAAAACATTTCCTTTCGGAAATCATTTACTATAACAACAGTGTTATAGTCCACAATTCCTTTTATTTCTCGAAAACGTCTATTTCAGCAATAATGTTGAAATCTATGGTTTCGAATCTCAACACATTTAAAAACATCGTTAGATCGTTTTAAATTTTATTTAAAACACCAAATCCAAAACAATTTCTTTAACGTATTATCCACTATTCAAAAACGTGAATAACTTCGTTAACAAATTTCATTCTTTTATTCATTTTAATTCAAAGGATTATTCACTATTCAAAAATGTGAATATAACTCCATTAATAGGTTTCAACAATGAACTTATCAAAATAAGTTGTTTGCGAATTTATAAAACAACGTTTATAAATTCCATTTCTATTTATTTATAAAAACTTCCTTTTTATAAATCTCTTTATTAACATATTTCAGTTTATAACTCAATTATAAACTAAATGTTTATATTATAAGTTAAATACTTATAAAACGATTATTTTATAAAATCGTTCTTTAAACTTCATAATTATAAATCTTATAACTTATAAGATTCATTTATTTAACCAAATCTATTCTTCAATTAACTTCACAAATTTATAAATCTTACTATTTATAAATTTCATTTATAACTTCACAGTTTATAATTCTATAAATTTCATTCATTTATGAAATTCATTTTCACTAAATTCAAACACTTATAAAAACTCGTTTTATAATGTCTATATTTCAATTTATAAATATCCATTTATAAATCTCTTAATATAAATCAGTTTATATTATTATTCTAAAACGTCTTTAAATTCCTTTATAATTTCATCATTTCGATTTATAAAATAATCAAATTTTATAAATCCTATATTTAAACTTTTATCATATATTCAAAAATCCAATCTAAATTATTTTATAAAATCATTAGTTCATATTTCTCAAAAATCGACTTTTAATCGTATTTCTAAAAATCAGCTTTTTAACTATATTTCACAAAAACCATAATTTTTATAACTTTAAAAATTATAACGTTTATTTACTTAATATGGATCAATTCCAAAAATAAAGTATATTTTCAAAATCACTTTAAAAACATTTTAAAATCCCAAAATCTGGGTCCAATGATGCTACACACCAAATAGTCAATCACGACTACAACGATATCATATATCGATATGATAATCCATCAAATATCAAAATATCTGAAATAAAATAAATACTGTTGAGGAATCCAGTTGGATCCCTCCAACCTGTTTCCTGCATCCAAAAACATTAGCACAATACCAATTTCGCTCCAGTACGAAATTATCGCGGTACATGTTCTTAATAAATATTATCCGCTTAATAACGGCGTAATAGGGTCTCATCCGCTAAACAAAAAATGCGGGAAATCAACAACTGCAATATATACATATGCCAATATATATATATTGATATTATATATAATACCAATTTCACTGTTTATGAAATATTCGCGGTATATGTTTATATTAAATAACATCCGCTTACTAACGGCGCATAATGTCTATTTTAACAATCAATAATTTACAGTCATCATTCAAACATGCATTCAAATATTTTAAATCTAACTATTTAAAATAAAATCGAAATCTATTCGATTGAGTGAGAAATTCTCACCTTGGTTTTAATTTCCGTTTTAGCTTTTATTTCGAATAAAATTAAACGCGCGTTTAATTTTATCCGAAATTCTCACTAACTCCAAACGACTCCAAACCAACTCCATCGCGTAGTGCTCGTCCATACGATCCCAACGCAACTGAGTTTGCATTTCTTCGACCTCGTATGAAAAAGTTATGAATTTTACAAGTTTGTACATAAATTTTAAACAAATATTTACAACTCTTATTAATATTCAAACCTAAACTAATCTCAGCCTTAGATCCAACGCTCCACCATCATAGCCGTGAATTTTGCTTCTTCCCCCTACCCCTTTTTTCCACGCACGCACCAGTATCCAAGCTGTAACAAATTGAACCCATACATTTAAATCTTAGGGTTTAATTAATCTCCACAATCACACGACGATACCTCGATCAAGAAGCTCCATGCTGTAGCCCCTAACCCCCTCTAGGTTCGGCCTAAATCTCGTGAGGCTCGGCCCTCCCTTGGCTGTGAAATCGGCCTCTAAACGCGTGCATTTCCATTGCGTTTTCCCATTGATCCACTCAACAGAAACTGATCACCACCGTTGATTTGAAAGCTCTTGACGAGATCTACGTTTTGTTAGTTGAAGATTTCTGAAATCATTGAGTGGATTGGGAGAGATTGAGGGAAGAAATTGAAGAATTTTCGGCTTTACATTGTGAAGGTGGCGGCCACGTTTAGAAATTAGGGTTTTACATATTTTTTTTTATTTTAGATTTTTAACTCCTATTTATAGAAAAAGCTAGCGTAAACACTATTCATCCCGGGAATTCCGAACTCCGATTTAGACGCCGTAACCAGCGTACCTAGGGTTTATCCCGCGTTCCGGACACAATGGAACAGGTTTCGGAAGCTAATTCGGAAGTATGTGCGAGTTATGGCTACAAACGCTCAATTTAAATTAAACCGATTTAAATCGATTTCTAGGAGTTTTAATTTGTACCGGACAAACGGTAAATCCAAATGACTTGAAATTTGAAACCTTACAATAATATCATATTACGGATCCGATGAAACTGGTTTCGTCGAAATCCGAGACTTTTTGAAAAATGGCTATTTTGACTCGCCAAATTTAAATTAAAAATAAATCGATGCGTTTCGAACTGCCACGATCAAACGATAACTCCGATTGACACGAAAATTGAAATCCGGTAATAACTAACTATTACGGATCCAATGGAACTGGTTTCGTTCAATTCTGAGACTGTTCAAAAATTGACTATTTTACAGTCGATTATTAAATATTAAAATATTCAATTTTCACAGATTAACTTTTAATTCGATTTTAAAAGTTCTAAAATATTTCTATAACTCCAGTATGATTAAATAAAATTTTAAAAATCATTTTCAATCATATTTAACTCTATTTTCAATTATTTCCATAATTTAACGTATTAAATTATCGATTAAATTATTCAATTAAATCCAATAATTCAAATAAAAATTTATTTGACTTATAAATTCACTTATTAATATTTAAAATTAATTAAATATTCAAATTTTAATTAATAAAAATTCTGGGTCGTTACAATCTTTCCCCCTTAAAAGAATTTCGTCCTCGAAATTACAAGTAAGAAAGGTTACAAAATCTATTAATTTTCCCAAAATTCATAATTAAACTTCTTACAAATCTTTACTAAGTTTTCAACTCATACTTAGTTATGTTTTCAAAAACAAACTATATCATTTAACTTTCAATTCCAAAATCAAAGTTTAAAGTTTTCAAAATTTTCCCAAAATTTTCTCAAATTTTTCTAACGCCTTAAATTTCCGGAAAAATTCGCCATAGTCTCCTTTGCGCGGCTCGATCCGAAAAAAAAATGACAGTATATATATCACAAATATACATCTCATCAAGTAATGAGGCATCCCGAAGGGAAAAAAGTGTAAAAGTACGATATTTAATCCGAGATAAGTACCTTATATTTTATTAGCAAGCATATACGGCTAATATAGCGCTAAAGCGAACTCCAAATGCGAAGCAAACGCGATCCGCACCTACTAAACACTCAACAAACAACATGAGAATCATGCATATAGACAAAAATCTCCATGTACAACATATAACATCATAATATCTATATATGCTAACATAGTAATGCAGTAAAACAACAAATGCAAACATCAACCAACTATCACTCATAACCAATCAATATTCATTTATATTCTCATTAGTATTAAATGAATTGGTTTTCTCAGTTTAATCACATTTGATTCATTAACAGTGGATGTTCTTACTAACATTCATTTTCAATTAGTTTATATTCACTAATTTATATTCAATTCACGTTCAATTCTATTCAAATTTATTTACTTCTAATTTGAATTCAATTTCATAGTTTTCAATTTCATTAATACTTAATGAATTATATACAATCAACTAACAATCATATAACAACCAATGTATATTAATTACAACCAAATTTCCTTTGCTTATATTCATCCAATTTGGTTTAACACCATCACTTTCAATTGGTTTAATTAAATTGATATTCATTCATTTTTTTTTTTATTCAACTTCTAATAACATTAGATTTTAATGAATTAACACTTTCATTATTTTATATCAACTTAAATTTACATTTAATTGATTAACATTCAATTCATTCAATTTCTAAAGTTGAATTTCATTTATATAACTCAAGTTCATATTCTTTTAATCCACTTGATTATTTACTTCGATACCAAAATTCAATTCCATTCAACATCTCTTAAGTTATATTCCATTTAACTTTAAATCACTTCTTATATATATAAGTTTATTTCACAATTGTAAACACTTTAATTATAATTCAATTCTTATAATTCATTTGCTTATACAATTATTCTTTTATTTAGATTATTCAAACAACCTAACAATCAACTTATAAATACTTTAACAATTCTGAAAATTATTCCTTTATATATAAAATATATTCAAGGCAAAATTATTCCATTCACCCAATTTAAAATCAATATTGTGCCGAATAGTTCCATTCAAGTGTTTAGAAACCCCTTCGGCATAGTCTTGCGGACCACGCTGACGAAAGTTCATATACCACTCAACAAACCAATCATCACAATATAAAACAATTTTATATTCACTAACAAATACGCTCTCATAGCTATTATTACACTCAAACGCATTCTAGAGTACTGCTGACTCTATCTCTAATGAATTAATACCCAACAGAACCATGGTTGTCGCTTAACCATCAGCTCTGATACCAAATGTAACGCTTGCGGATTTTCGTTGCCGAAAAACCGAAATGTTATGGGTTTAAGAAAGAAGAAAAGAAAAGAAAGAAGAGAGAAAAAGAAGAAAGAAAAAGAAAAATAGAGGGAAAAGAAGATAGACAATTTTTAGAAAACAGAGAATTAGAAAAAACAGAGAATTTGAAAAATAGAAGATAGAAGAATTTTAAAAATAGAACGGGACAGAAAGGGAACAACAGAACAACAACAGAATCTCACAATTCGCAGCGGAACAACATATAATAGTAAATGAATAATCTTTAAACAAAGAACTATATCAGTTATTACATTACATTTCATTACATTACATCATATCATCAGAGTGTACAACAACATACAACAATAAACAGTGCAGCGGAAAAAGAAATACTATATAAACTAGTAATACGCCATGCCATCCAGCTTGCCTCCAGCAACTCCAGAATATCCAGAATATCCTGATAAACCTAACTCTTAACTGCCCGTGTGGAAATTGGTGGGCACCCAGAGTTTAGGAAGGAAAACAATAAACTCCAAGTCAGTCATGTGACTGGTGTGAGAACTCAAAACAGTTTATTTATCTTTAAAATCAAAATAGAAGAATATTTTTATTTCAATTCGCAATGCTTTTAAAAATGAGACTACCATAAGGCCTCCCGCACACACACACATGCAAACGCAGAATCGGAGGAGATTTCTCCTTATGATAGTCAAAGATGCTTGATACGCATTTAAAATAACATTTGATATTATTACTAGTGCATAATGTATAACAAATCATTTCGAAAATAAAGATATAAATCTTAGCCGACATAGACATTTCAAACTATGCCTACTATAGCTACTATCCAAACAGTGGTGACCACCATAAGTGAATAGCAGGTTCTGCAACTAATACCGTACAAGTTTCGTATTGGGAATTGGATTTCCAACAAATGGTCAGGCCAAGGAACTTCCCATTGCCACATGAGAATGCCTCTGGATGGACATCCCCGAGAACCAAACCGGATCTCTACCAACACAAGGCCGGGTTACTCCTAACTGAGTAACAACTGACCGAATATGCCATCCCCCGGTCCTTTGGGACCTTTATCCGAGAGCGCTCTCTAATCAATTCACACAATCATAACAAAGTGTTTTCAACATGAGTAAGTATCTGGGCTCCATACCATGATACCACCCTTTTCCAGAAGGAAATGCACATATCCTAAAGGGCGCTACCCCTCATAACCTTGCTGCTTCTTTCCTGTTTTGACCATTTCCGGGATGTGAGGCTCGACGAATTCACGTCCACAAAAACATACTTTATACAAAAGCCATGCTTTGGGTCAACAAATGATCAACACAATGATCACTAAGATAGACGATCAAATAAATGATCCTATCACAATAATCAACACAATGATCATTTCAGCATCACTCAGCATGTCACATTACCAAACTGGGAATATATCGCTGATAACTTCAACTATATAACCTTTGAGCACATACGTCTCAAAGAAGGGTGTTAAGCAAAGAATAAATTCTCCGCCACCAACAGAAATATATTTGAAAGAAATCGGCTTTATATCTCAACTTGTAATGTCAGACATACAATCCATACAAGTCTGTTCCGGGATCGAACAGAACCGAAGGCACTTACAAAGAAGTCCTTGCAATCCGGATATTCACAATCCTGATCGGATTCACCATCACATATGGAGAACTCAATACCGTAGCTACTCGGTGCAGAGTCAATCGATAGTTCATCCTATCACTCTTGCAAATACCGGTCTTCAACACCGATCTTCAAATGCAATTCACAACGACGTATCACATATTCGGAGTGGGTTATACGACCCCATGGTCCTTTCCCGGTTAACCCGAATAGTGAGCGCTTATTCAAAAATAAGTGTGCATTCAAATTCAAACAATTCACATCAAATACCCATTCAAAGGGAAATACTGATAGTCGGTTATTGAACTATCAATTGATATGCATACATCACCAGATTCCAAATGATTTTCCAAATTATTTATTTTCCAAAATATCTTTACAAGATATATAATTTCAACACTTTAAAAATAAATCAACATTTATTTTCAACAAATTCCACTTTTCACATATAAATTCCATAATGAATTTATATTTCAAAATATTCATGCATATACGATTTCAATTATTCATTTTCAATTTATCTTCAAAAAGATAAATTCTCTATATTCACTTCACATTGGAAAACATTTCCATACTTATTAAATAAGTAATTCACAATCATTTATTTTCAACACTTAGAAAATATTCAATATACTTAAATCGAATTAAGTATATATTTCATTCTTTAAGGAAATCATTCACTTAACATATTTATTTGGGCCAAAACGAATGTTGCGTAAAACATCGTTACGACAACCCAAAATCACTAGTATAGGGATTCGAAATTAAAATAGATATATAAATCCCAATACTATTCAAAACATTTCCTTTCGGAAATCATTTACTATAACAACAGTGTTATAGTCCACAATTCCTTTTATTTCTCGAAAACGTCTATTTCAGCAATAATGTTGAAATCTATGGTTTCGAATCTCAACACATTTAAAAACATCGTTAGATCGTTTTAAATTTTATTTAAAACACCAAATCCAAAACAATTTCTTTAACGTATTATCCACTATTCAAAAACGTGAATAACTTCGTTAACAAATTTCATTCTTTTATTCATTTTAATTCAAAGGATTATTCACTATTCAAAAATGTGAATATAACTCCATTAATAGGTTTCAACAATGAACTTATCAAAATAAGTTGTTTGCGAATTTATAAAACAACGTTTATAAATTCCATTTCTATTTATTTATAAAAACTTCCTTTTTATAAATCTCTTTATTAACATATTTCAGTTTATAACTCAATTATAAACTAAATGTTTATATTATAAGTTAAATACTTATAAAACGATTATTTTATAAAATCGTTCTTTAAACTTCATAATTATAAATCTTATAACTTATAAGATTCATTTATTTAACCAAATCTATTCTTCAATTAACTTCACAAATTTATAAATCTTACTATTTATAAATTTCATTTATAACTTCACAGTTTATAATTCTATAAATTTCATTCATTTATGAAATTCATTTTCACTAAATTCAAACACTTATAAAAACTCGTTTTATAATGTCTATATTTCAATTTATAAATATCCATTTATAAATCTCTTAATATAAATCAGTTTATATTATTATTCTAAAACGTCTTTAAATTCCTTTATAATTTCATCATTTCGATTTATAAAATAATCAAATTTTATAAATCCTATATTTAAACTTTTATCATATATTCAAAAATCCAATCTAAATTATTTTATAAAATCATTAGTTCATATTTCTCAAAAATCGACTTTTAATCGTATTTCTAAAAATCAGCTTTTTAACTATATTTCACAAAAACCATAATTTTTATAACTTTAAAAATTATAACGTTTATTTACTTAATATGGATCAATTCCAAAAATAAAGTATATTTTCAAAATCACTTTAAAAACATTTTAAAATCCCAAAATCTGGGTCCAATGATGCTACACACCAAATAGTCAATCACGACTACAACGATATCATATATCGATATGATAATCCATCAAATATCAAAATATCTGAAATAAAATAAATACTGTTGAGGAATCCAGTTGGATCCCTCCAACCTGTTTCCTGCATCCAAAAACATTAGCACAATACCAATTTCGCTCCAGTACGAAATTATCGCGGTACATGTTCTTAATAAATATTATCCGCTTAATAACGGCGTAATAGGGTCTCATCCGCTAAACAAAAAATGCGGGAAATCAACAACTGCAATATATACATATGCCAATATATATATATTGATATTATATATAATACCAATTTCACTGTTTATGAAATATTCGCGGTATATGTTTATATTAAATAACATCCGCTTACTAACGGCGCATAATGTCTATTTTAACAATCAATAATTTACAGTCATCATTCAAACATGCATTCAAATATTTTAAATCTAACTATTTAAAATAAAATCGAAATCTATTCGATTGAGTGAGAAATTCTCACCTTGGTTTTAATTTCCGTTTTAGCTTTTATTTCGAATAAAATTAAACGCGCGTTTAATTTTATCCGAAATTCTCACTAACTCCAAACGACTCCAAACCAACTCCATCGCGTAGTGCTCGTCCATACGATCCCAACGCAACTGAATTTGCATTTCTTCGACCTCGTATGAAAAAGTTATGAATTTTACAAGTTTGTACATAAATTTTAAACAAATATTTACAACTCTTATTAATATTCAAACCTAAACTAATCTCAGCCTTAGATCCAACGCTCCACCATCATAGCCGTGAATTTTGCTTCTTCCCCCTACCCCTTTTTTCCACGCACGCACCAGTATCCAAGCTGTAACAAATTGAACCCATACATTTAAATCTTAGGGTTTAATTAATCTCCACAATCACACGACGATACCTCGATCAAGAAGCTCCATGCTGTAGCCCCCAACCCCCTCTAGGTTCGGCCTAAATCTCGTGAGGCTCGGCCCTCCCTTGGCTGTGAAATCGGCCTCTAAACGCGTGCATTTCGATTGCGTTTTCCCATTGATCCACTCAACAGAAACTGATCACCACCGTTGATTTGAAAGCTCTTGACGAGATCTACGTTTTGTTAGTTGAAGATTTCTGAAATCATTGAGTGGATTGGGAGAGATTGAGGGAAGAAATTGAAGAATTTTCGGCCTTACATTGTGAAGGTGGCGGCCACGTTTAGAAATTAGGGTTTTACATATTTTTTTTTATTTTAGATTTTTAACTCCTATTTATAGAAAAAGCTAGCGTAAACACTATTCATCCCGGGAATTCCGAACTCCGATTTAGACGCCGTAACCAGCGTACCTAGGGTTTATCCCGCGTTCCGGACACAATGGAACAGGTTTCGGAAGCTAATTCGGAAGTATGTGCGAGTTATGGCTACAAACGCTCAATTTAAATTAAACCGATTTAAATCGATTTCTAGGCGTTTTAATTTGTACCGGACAAACGGTAAATCCAAATGACTTGAAATTTGAAACCTTACAATAATATCATATTACGGATCCGATGAAACTGGTTTCGTCGAAATCCGAGACTTTTTGAAAAATGGCTATTTTGACTCGCCAAATTTAAATTAAAAATAAATCGATGCGTTTCGAACTGCCACGATCAAACGATAACTCCGATTGACACGAAAATTGAAATCCGGTAATAACTAACTATTACGGATCCAATGGAACTGGTTTCGTTCAATTCTGAGACTGTTCAAAAATTGACTATTTTACAGTCGATTATTAAATATTAAAATATTCAATTTTCACAGATTAACTTTTAATTCGATTTTAAAAGTTCTAAAATATTTTTATAACTCCAGTATGATTAAATAAAATTTTACAAATCATTTTCAATCATATTTAACTCTATTTTCAATTATTTCCATAATTTAACGTATTAAATTATCGATTAAATTATTCAATTAAATCCAATAATTCAAATAAAAATTTATTTGACTTATAAATTCACTTATTAATATTTAAAATTAATTAAATATTCAAATTTTAATTAATAAAAATTCTGGGTCGTTACATGCCGAGTCAAGGTCCTTAACTCGAGGTTGATTTTAGGTGCTTGGCCCGATCATGATGAAACTTTCCCAAGTACTTTTGTCTTTTCTAAGTGCTCTAGCCAAATTTCAAGTCATTGTGACTATGTCTCAATGTTCTCCTAACTCAGGATAAGTAGGTTGAGTTAAGGCCTTAACTCGGGGTTGAGTTTAATTGGTGGAGCTAAATCACTCTAAACCTTTTCTAAGTCCTTTCTTGTCTTTTTCTAAATTTACATGTCAAGTTTCAAGTCATTTTTTCTCCATCTCAATGTTCTCCTTAACTCGGGATGAGTTAAGGACTTAGCTAATTTTCCAACCAATTAACCTGAGGCCTCAGCTCAAAACGAGCTAAGAATTTGGCTAATTTTTGACCAAACTTTTTTAAGCTCAATTCTCTAGTCTCTTTAATCTGCCTTCCAATTTTCAAGTCGTTTCGTCCTTGTTTGAATCTTCTAAGTCCAGTTGAAATTTGCTTTGCTAAAAAGTAGGTTAATGCTTGCACCCCAAAGCATGCCTTGCGAATGTAAGGTGTGCTTTGCTCAATAACAAGTTCCAGTAATCAGTCTTCGATGGTTGAGCTCTCCGGCTACATCAATCTTGGTGAATTGTCCAATTCCTTCGGATTCTCCTGTCAGTCATAGGTTGTTCCAAACCTGTTACAGCCTAAGATTCTGGACTCCGCCTAAATGTAGTTTATACATCACAATCATTCCAACTCCATTCGGAGTTATTACATCACATATATTAAATCACATATCAGAATCATCCCTTATTCATCCAGGGTTTACAACATTATCATTTCGATTTCGTTCAGAGTTATCACATCATACATCAAAATCATCCCATGTTCATCCGGGATTATTTGTTTAATTCCAATTACAAAGCATTCAAATCCTTTTATCAAATTTTTTTTCCTTTCTAAGTTTCGATTTATCTGGATCATTTTTCATTTGATTTAACGTGTAATCTCTCTGAATCATTTTATATTCAGTTTAATGTGCGATCTCTCCGGATCATTTTATATTTAGTTTAATGTATGATCTCTCCGGATAGTTAATGTTTTAACTTAAGGAGATGATCTCTCCAGATCGTTTATTGTTTAAGTTTAGGAGATGATCTATTCGGATCCATAACAAGTCCGTTCGCTCTCCGACAAAAGGACGCAACGATCAAGAAAGCTCATCCACTCACTCTTTGATGAGGGGACTTACTTCTTGCACTCTGGTCCTATCTCTCCGGTCATGACTCTAAGGCGATCAATATCATACAAGTGCATCTGTTCGCTCTCCAACAAGTGGACTTGCACCTTGCACCTTGCACTCCGGTTCCGTCTCTTTGGTTGGGACTCTAAGGCGATCAAAATCAATCATCACTCTCTGGTGGAATTTCAAATTCAAATATCCAAATCAAAGCAAATAAGCAGAAACCCCAAGTGTTCATCCCAGATAACCGACTTAGAGTGTGACAAGGGACCAATCTGGGTTTCTTGCACTTCTCAGTGGTCTGAAATTTTTATTATCTGAAGTAATCACCCCATGCATTCGACTTAGAACCTAATCTAGGTTTTTTGCATGTCTAAGTGCTCTGGGGCTATTATTATCCTAAGTAGTCATCTCAGACATTCGACTCAAAGCGTGCCTAGGAACCGTTTGGGATTTCGTATACGTGTAAGTGGCCCGAGGTTATTATTGTCTTTATTGCTCGATGCGAAAAGCAAAAAAAATAAAAAAGCAAAATGTGAGAATCAGATTCGACTCCTGTTTATCCCGATCATGGGATTATCATCCGATGAAAGTCTCTAATCCATAACTTCATTCTACCCCACCACCCCCCCCCCTCGTTCCAATAGTAAGCATCTATTTCCAACTCCTGCTATCTTTCCGTTTTATTCTGATTCGCCACTCTGGAGTCGACATCGCCCGTCCAAGCATTAAAGCTCATCCTAGATCAAAACCGATCGTGCCCCTAAGTCGTGGGGGCATTATTTCAACTTGCTTCGCCCAAATCCTTAACGCTCCTGTATTAGCTCCTTGTCTTCGGTTCTGAATTTCAGCAAATCTAGTTATTCCCTATTGTCACATCCTTTGGAAGAACCCTTCTAGCATCTCATGTTGTTTAGTTACCACTCCATCCTGCAACTCCTTCATCATTCTCTCCATCTCTCTCTGGTCACGTAGTTAGACTGATGAGAATTTAAGGACACCTCTTGGTTGCCTTCAAGCTTTGGTTGACCTGCTCCGTTTTAGATCTAGTATTAGACCTCTTCATCTTCTACAAATCCCTGATCCAAGCTTTAAGTCTTCAGATTTCGCTCTTGGTTCTCAATAAAAGCACAAAAATGTTAACCCAAAAAATGGATCAACACCCGAAAATGGATGAAAATACCAGTTCAGATTAAAGTAAAAGTAGAATAACAGAAAGCAGTAAAATAGATAGAATTTTTATAGTGGTTCGGCGTAATAGCACGACGTACATCACTTTAATCTTTTATTAGTTGTCTCTCTCCAGATTACATCTAGTTAGATTCGATCTGGCCATAGTCTAGTGGATCTCAGATTTACAATGGAGTTAATAATATTATCTGAATAGAATAGAGGTGAAGAAAGTGTAATGGAAGCTCCAAGTCCAAGAATGTTGAAAGAGATCCAGCAGAAAGAAGAACATTTTCTAGTAGTAGGTCCAAGTCCAAGAATGTTATTTGAAGAGCTTAATGTCATGTCGGGTATTAAGTTGATATGGAAAGTGGTTAATAAATAGGGCTTATAGGCAAAATGGATGTGCAGGAAATATATCAAGAACAATTCGTTTTGGGAGATTAATAGTAGGAATGACCAATCTAGGAGTTGGAAATGCTTACTAAAAACTAGGCCCTATGCATTACAATGTATGCATAAACAAATAGTTGACGAAATTTTTCCTCCATTTGGTACGACCCTTGGATAAATTCCAAGGCGGTAGATTAACTAACAAGTTAGGTAGGGACCTTAATTTTTTCTATTAGATTGGAACACATGGTTGGTGGTGACATTTTAACTAGCCAGGGTTGGAACACTTTTAGATTTTCATTTTTATGTTGTTTGAAAAACGAGAATGACAGCATCAAAATTCATACTAAATACCAGGAGGATTTTTGGAATTAGACATGCTCGAAAGATGGTCTATGTAAGTTTAAAAATATTTGGAAAACCATCAAAGTTGATTACTCTCATGTTTAATAGGCTCATCTCGTATGGAATAAAATGAATATACCCAAAAAGGCCGTATGTTTATTCAGAGCGATAAATGATTTTTTTCTCACTAAATAGAGACTGATTATGAGATGTGTCAACGTTGATCCGATATATGTTTTATGCAATGTTCATGAAGAAAAGATAACCCATCTTTTCTTAGAATGAAATTTTGTAGCTTATGCGTGAAAGTGGTGTCGTATTAAAGTTTTTTGGCTAGTTCATCACCCCAAAGTACTCCAGTTCCTTTCAGAAATCGAAGAACTTTAGTAGAAGTTCAATCACAATAACTTTTAAGGGACATAGCAATTTTGGTTTTCTCTACAGTAACTAGGTGCATTTGATAGAAAGAAATAACATGATTTTTTCTAATCTATCATCCAGTGAACAATTAGTGTGTAAATTCATAAAGAGCACAATTATGATTCGATTAAGTAAATCCAAGCACTTGAAAAACCATAGCATCATAGAGTAGTCAATACTAAACGAATGGATATTCTGGAATTTACTTTTTTCGAAGTTTTGGTGGAGCGTTTCGATAAAGATTGAGTTGTCCTTCCTCCATTTGGGTTGTTGAGTAGAATGGTATCTTTTTCTTCCTTCTATTTTAATTTTACATTGATTTTTCTAAAAAAATGAATATTACAGACTTGAATCTTAAATCTTAATCGTGAATCCTAAGTTAAGCCTGATTTATCCTTTCTGCATGCTGTGATCTTGTTTTGGCTCTATTACAAACATTATTAGCAGTATCACATTCATTATATTTTAATCAAAAAAGTTTAGCAAAAGTAGGGACCTTTAATTCAAAAGGAGAAGATATCCATTAGATATAACAAAATCATAGAGATTCCAAAGCTTATTGCCAAGTAATAGCAATCCTTCTTCAGATCTGACGAAGTCGTAGTGATTCCGAAGCCTTAAAGACACAAGTTGAAGGAAATTCTATGGCTTGAGTGGAGATGTTTCGAAGTGCAAATGAAAATGGAAATTTCAGTTCAGCCATTATTGCTGAAAGAGTTTAGTGAGGGACTGAAAACTTTCCCAAATGAGTCTGTTTCTCTTATGAACCTTGGAAGCTTCGCGCCTTATAGCTTTGTCTTCATTATATGTTGTATTTGGGATGGCCTATTTGTCTGTATTTTGGTCTTGTTTATGTATAGTTGTACATACTTTGTTTTGTAATAAAGATTCCAGGACCCTTTTTCAAAAAAAATTAATTATAATATGACATAAAAGGTTATATTAAGTTGTAATTATATCAATTAAAGTGTTAATAAATAATATATACACATAAATATAAGATTTACTATTATATTATAAATTCTATAACTAAATAAAAGAATCTTATAACTAATATGGTTAAAGGTGTTATTTCATAGTTTCAATAAAGGGGTATTTACTTTTAAGGGCACATTTTAGAAGAAAAAAATACATCCAAGGACAACGAACTTTAATAATTTGATTAAGGACAAAGACCACATTAGATTGTGTTAGTCTCAAGTTTATTTTACTTGCTTATCTTAGTAAATTAATAAGAAATGAAGAATGATACTCGACATTGCAAGAAAAACGATTTTAACATTTTTTAATCGATTAATGCTAGCATGAAAATATAGAAGTAAATAGCTCGAAAAGCTAAATGGATATAGCTTTATTACTAAAAAATAGTGTTATATTATATCACGTAAAATATAGAACTAAGCAGTTTGGAAAGTTATCCTCATTTAACTTTTGAAAAATGTTAGGTGTAAATAATAAAGCTATATATATTTAGCTTTCTATGCTATTTATTCCTATGCTATTTTTTCTCACATTCGTAATATTTTAGTAAATAATATTTATTATTTGTCATATTCTTTTTTCACATATTAAAAAACGTTTTCGTAATTAATCTTTATGTTTTATGAAATGTCGACGTGTGTCCTTGATTTAAAATATTTACATCATATTCAATTAAAACTTGAGGTTGTCCTTGATTTGAATAACGGAAGTTGGTTGTCCTTGAAATTAAAAAAAAAAAATTAGTCCTTGAAACAATTATCCACTTCGGTAAATGTGCACATTTAGAGCCCTTTTAAAAAAATATCATAAGGGAACTTTCATAAAAGCACTATCTTTAAGTTTCAATATACACAACCGTCTCTAATCAAAAACATGTTTTTAAGAAAACTCATATTTTTAAGTTCCAAAATATTTGCGGAAAAATCATCAAATATTTTCACGAAATCCAACAAATATTTGTAGAGAAATTTGCAAATATTTAAAGTTTATGTATTATAAATATTTGCAGAAAACTCTACAAATATTTTAGAGTTTTCTGTAAATATTTACAGAGAAATCTATTGCATTTTCTCAAATAAATTATGTAGATCATAGAAACATGTGATTAACGCAAAGGTTTAATGTCAAAAAAATTACCGAAAAATAAAGGTGTAATTTAGAACATGTTAATGGAAATGGTTTTTCACGTACCAAAACTGAAAATAAGAGACGGAATCAAATTTCCACATATTATAAATTTGTTGTAAGTTATTTGGTTAGATAAATAAGTTGGGTCACATTCTCGAAGGCCTACTCATGACAATCATCAATCATTTAAGGATTATCGATTTCGTCAAGTACCACTAGCTCTAGTGGTAAGATTTATAGATTGCATTCTAGAGATTTTAGGTTTGATTCGCGAGACACTAAAATCAGCGCTTTGCTTAAAATTAAGTTGTTGGAAAATTTCAACATGTGAGTTGCACATGTAAAATAAAATAGGTTATCCTATTTCACCGTAAAACCTAGTTGAAGTGATCAAATAAAGTAATAAAATATTTAAGGCATAAAGATGTAACTATTATGGAAAGAATGCGTAGAGAACAGAGTGATTTTCAATTTGTTGAAGGGACAGATTGAAAATATCACACTACTGTATATATGAGATTATAGTCCTCAAACTATACAAGCTCAATTTTTCTCTCAAGCTCTATTTTTCTCTTAATCTTATTCTAAAGATCAGATCCATCTTTTTTTTTGGATCCGACCTCTTTCTCTTAATTGATTCATGACTTCCGCTAATTTATTTCATTTTATCTAGTTTTTTCTTAATTAAATCAATACGAGTCATCTATTCGGGTCTAGGATTTAGTGATTAATTAAATCTAAAGAGCATTAAATCCTAATAAGTGACATCAAAGCCACCTATCATTGAATTCATTGGCAAAGTTTTTTATATGAGTAAGTTTCGACTTGAATTTCATTTAGAATTCATTAAACTCAATATCTAACTCAAATTGTAGATCTGCTTGATCAAGGATTTTTTGTGTTAATTATAGATATGGAAATTAGGTTGAAGGGCTTCTATTTCAGGGTAACAAGTTTTAAGAAAACTCTTATGAATAGTTAGTTTTAAGTATAATTTATAGGGAAATGGTACATTCATTTATCTATTTAAGTTATACAGGAAAATGATAAATTCATTTACCATTATTTCTGTATAACTGAAAATGATAACATCGTTTTTATCTTTTTTCCTATAAATTGTCCTTAAAACTAATTTTTTAAAAGGTCGTACTTAATACTTATTACTTTGCACAAAGAAGCCCTTTGAGTGAAAATTCTAATTTTAGATTTGGTCTGGTATCTTCTTTTTCCAAAATTGAAAGGCAGATTTATGAAACAATTCTAATGTAGAAAGGTAGATTCAGATGAGCTACATGTTGTTCATGAAATAAGTTAAAATTTTGAAATGGTTTCATTATTGTTTGGATAAAAACATCTATATGTTTATTATGATATATTTTTTAAACAAGTTGTGAATTTTCATGTGAGAAATAATTTGTATCTGATATGTATAGTTATTTCAATTATTAAGAAATTTTCACTATTGAGAAATAAATTTTTTTTATCCGAAGTGTTCATTTGTATTTTATTATATAGTAATATTGCCAAGATCTGAGATGTGGTTGTGTTACTTTAATTATGTTTGCAAGGTAAGATATGGTTAAACAAAGTAAGTGATTTGATTAAAAAAGGAAATCACCATTATTTAATGAATGTTTTCCATTTAATGAATATATGGCACGAAAGTAATAAACCTAATGGTTCCATAAGTGCATGTTGAAAATGGATTACTTTATTTTTGATATAAAATATAATACAATGTATATCATACCATTAAATATTACACAAAACTTGTTGTGTCACCTAAATAGATACAAGACAAACTAAAGAAGCAAAGTCAATGGTAAAGCAAGATAGCATAACCATTGCTACTGTCCGATAAGAGTAAACTAGGCCCAATAAATAGATATCTCGATTCAAACAGGCATGTTTATCTTTTCAACTCATTACAACATTTCTTTGATCCAAGTTGAGAAACAAAATTGCCAACTACTTGAACACATTACACACATTCCAATTTCACGTGAGGGTGCTTACTATCACGTTTTCGAAAGCGTGACTTGCACGAATGCACGTGATTTCATCATCTTTCCAATTGTCGTCTCCTAGTTTCATATGCTTTTGTAACGTGATTTTTCAGCTTCGTGTATATGCAATAATGGATATTTTCGATTCCCCTCGCCGTTATTCATCAGCGAATGAAACCATCCCTTGAAACTTATGCATTCTCTTTTAATCTGATATGGTTTCTACATTAACGATTGAACCTTAACCATTACTCCACAAAATACTGGTCTTGAGCCACTAGGTTTCATGCATTTGAAACCCAACATTCGAAGTATATAAATCTCCTCGCTGTAACAGTAGTCCTAGATTTCCATGTGAACCATTCACTGAAATCGCATTCCATGTAGAACCGCTGATGGCCACCTGCGTTTGACATGGTTTGGTGTAGGTTAGGTAGAAAACTAATAGTGGAAAGGCTGTTATGGTGGTGTTATGTTGGCTGAATGCTATGGTAGAAATAAAAAGAAGGATCGGGAAGGAGAATCTAGGAGGGGATTAATAAAGTTAGGGAGGATAAGGTATAAATGAATGTTCAGAAGAATGCAAGATGATTAGAACAAGGCAAGATGATCAGAATGAGGAAATATGATTTGGGATAGAGTGAGAAAAGATAAGAGAGAGATGTAAATAGATTGAATTGTATAGTAGAGAATAAATATAAAAATGAAGATAATACTTTATGTATGCCTTCAAAATTGTATACATGCTTGCTTATATATTTTTCTATGCAAGATAGCTCATTGCTAACTCATACTTGATACAACTCACACCATACTTAAAAAATTACATAAATCCAGTGCCTAAATTATACTAAAGAAAAACTGCTATCTCTTCTTCAACAAGGTATGCACGTGTGCACAACTAATATGGCTTACTAGCTCTCTCCTCAAGCCATATCTTCATCGACCCTTGATGTAGTCGCGTTCCTGCCATGTTCAGCTCCCTGCCCTTCACCGTTGATGACCAGTTTCCATTCATCTTAGCCGGAGACAGATTTTCCCAGCAGTTTGTACCTGCCTATAAGTGAAAAGTTATTGCATTTCCCCTCTTCTTCAAGAATTGACCTTGTCCCAAGGTCAAGTGTATGAATTTTTTGAATTAACGGCCAATAATCCTCCCAATTTGCTTCTTCTTTGCTTTTCCCTTTCCATTTTACTAATATCTGAACTACATCTTTTCCTTCTCTAAGCACCATCCTCCTATTCAATATTATGTCCGGTTCTTGCACCTCCTCCACTTCATAGCTGGGTAAATCTTCCTATATCACAACTTGGTTCCCTACTTTCTTCTTCAACTTAAACACATGGAAGACTGGTGTATTTTTACATGGCTAGGCATCTTCAACTTGTAGGCTACCTCCCCTATCTTGTTCTCAACTTGATATGGTCTATAAAATCGTGGTGATAGCTTATGGGTTTTTTGACTTCTTGTTGTTCTGTCTATAAGGTTGCGGCTTCAAGTAGACCCAGTCTCCTACTTGAAAGCTTCTCTCGAATCTTCTTAAATCTGCGTTTTTCTTCATTCTTTCCTATGACATTCTTAAACTATCTTTTAAAAATTCTATTGTAATGTCATGACTAAACATGATTCTCTTTACATGCTCCACCTTTGCGGTGTTAGGTACATAGGATAGTAAGGTGGGGGGTCTATGCCATAAACAGCTTTGTAGGGTGTGGTGTTTGTTGTTGTTTTCTAAGTGGTGTTATACAAAAATTCAACCAAGGGTAACCACTCAATCCATTCATGTGGTCTATGACACATAAAGCACCGCAAATAACCCTCTAAAATTTTATAATGATCTCGGTTTGACCGTCACTTTGAGGATGATAAGCTGAACTTAATTTTAGATTGCATCCTTGTAGTTTAAATAATTCTTTCAAAATATACTTGTGAATATTGCATCCCTATCACTTACAATTGACTTTGGCATGCCATGTAATTTGAATATGCCATTAAAAAATACCTTAGCCACATCTTTGGCAATGTAAGGATGGAAAAGAGGAAAGAAGTGTGCATATTTGCTAAGCCTGTCAACTACTACATAAATTACAGTATACTTGTGGCTCCTTGGCAAGCAAGTAATGAAGTCTAGGTATAGGTAGTGGACTAAGCAAGCTTGGAATTGACACATTATCCTACTTGGTTCTTTGGAAAACTTCACATGATTTAACATACCTTTCCACTGTGCCTTTAAGATGCTTCCAAAAGAATACTTGTTTGATCTTTTTAATAGTTCCCTTAATTCCTACATGACCCCCTAATAGAGTTGAATGATGCTCATTAATGAGTGTATGGACCAAACTGTTTATATGGTGATCAATAAAAAAAATTCCCTTGTAAAATACTAAGCCATCTACTAGCTTGTATTTGCCTTCATGCATCTGCCCCCTGGCCATTTTATCAATCAATTGTTGGTACCATGGTGAGGCCAACAATGTGGTTTTTAATTCCTGCAACCAATGTGTCTACACTATAGATATAGCTTGTGTTTGCATATCTTCATTATTGAAGTCCTCTCTTTTGGAAAGAGCATCTACCAATAGATTTTCCTTGCCACTTTTATATTCTACTTTATAATCAAAGCCATATAGCTTAGCAAGCCATTTATTCTGAACCCCGGTATGTAGTTTTGGTGTTAATAAATACTTCAGACTCTGGTGATCAGTCTTAATAATAAATAGTCTTCCTAAGAGGTACAGTGTCCATTTTCTAGTGGCAATTATGATGGCTAGAAGATTTTTCTTATAGGTACATAATGCCAAGTTTTTCACTTACAGTGCTTTACTCAAATAAGCCATTGGCTTGCCTTCTTGCAGTAGAACAGCCCCAATACCCTGACCACTAGCATCACATTCAAGTACGAGTGGCTTAGTAAAATCTGGCACAGAGAGTATAGGAGGATTTATCACACATTTCTTGAGTTGCTCAAAAGCTTGTTGTGCTTCTTTAGACCAATTAAAATAATTCTTCTTGAGCATATTGGTGAGTGGTTTGGCTATCATTCTATAATTCCTAATAAACTTTCTGTAGTACCTTGTGAGACCTAGGAACCCTTGGAGTGCCTTTAAAATTTTGGGAAATGGCCATTCCATCATGGCTTGCACCTTACCAGGGTTTACGGCTAACCCTTGCTGAGATATTACATGTCCCAAATATTCCACTGACTGCTATGCAAAACTGCATTTGCCTAATTTGATGACCAATTGGTTCTCTTTTAGCACCTGGAAGATTAGTTTTAAATGCTGCAAGTGCTCAGACATAGTCTGGCTATAGATAAATATATCATCAAAAAATACTAGCATGAATTTTCTCAAATATGGTTTAAAGATGCTATTCATAAGAGATTGGAAGGTAGAGGGGGCATTAAATAATCCAGATGGCATTACTAGAAATTCATAATGCCCCTCATGAGTTTTAAAAGCTGTTTTATGGATATCCTGTTCACAAACCCTAATTTGATGATAACCTGATTTAAGATCAATTTTAGAGAACAATTTAATTCATATAATTCATCAAATAATTCGTCTATCAAGGGGATAGGAGACTTATATTTTATGGTGAGAGAGTTAAGGCTTCTATAGTCAATGCATAACCTCCATATGCCATGCTTTTTCCTTACCATCACTACTAGAGATGAGTAGGAGCTGTTACTATGCCCGATGATTCCCATGTCCAACATTTCCTTGATGATACGCACCAGTTCATTTTTGATTTGGTAGGAGTGCCTATATGGCCTTAGGAAAACCGGTTTAGCTCCAGGAATTAAGGGTATTTGATTGTCCTATAATCTTTGAGGGGGAAGAAAAGTTTCATTGCTGGTGATTTCAGGAAACTGCTGCAACAATTCTTTAATGTCTAGATGAGTGTTGGTTTCTTCATTTGTTATATTAGATGTGGTTACTGTTGTACAAAGCATCAAAGTGAGTTGATTCTAGCCGGCTTCTTTTCTCATAGCCTTTTTACTTACCATCTTTACCTCTTGTTGCTTTATGCCCTGCCAAATATAAGTTTTTTGGTTAAAAATAAATTTAATTTGTAATCTCTAAGTTTAAGGTAACTTCTCCAAGGCTCTTCATCCACTGTGCTCCTAATATCACTTGGCAACCCTCTAATGGTAGTATTAGGAGATCCACTGGCATCTTGCACCCTTAGAATTTTAACATAACATCACGAAAAATGTCAGATCCTTGAAGCTTCTCACCATTGGCAACCATTACTTCATAGGACTTTGAGTCATCAGTTTGTAGTTACAGTTTTTTTGCCAACTATTCATCTATAAAACTATGAGTTGACCTTGAATCGATGAGGATTTGAACATATTTCCCTTTTATATGCCCTTGTACTTTGATGGTGGAGAGGGCTGGTATACCACACATGGCCTGTAGAGTGATGGCATGTGTTTCTTTATTTTCTTCCTCACTATGACCTTCCTCTTTATAATCAGTGCTATGGTCTTCCATATCTTCTTGGTCATCAAAGGTCATCATTCCTTCTAATATAAGTACTTGCGGGCTCTTACACTAATGATCTGTATGCCATCTCTCCTTGCAGCCATAACAAATGTTTTGTCTCCTCATTTCTATTATTTGTCTAGGAGTTAACCCATTGCTTTTAGCTCAATTCTCTAGGCTGCTGGAATAAGTTGGATTCTTAGTGTATATATAACACTTCGATTAGGAGGATTCTTGGAGGAAGTAAAAGACCGAGACACCTTGCTTACTTTCTTAGTTTGGCTTAACACACTCTCGAACATTTTGGCTATGGAGACAGCTTCCCTGAAGTCTACATGCTTAGAAGTCAACATATCATATTTTATTTCATCCTTAAGCCCTCAAATGAATCTGTCTAGTAAAAAATGGTGTGGTAGAGTTTCTATGCTGGCCTGCAACCCTTCAAATTTAGTAAGATAGGCTAAAACCGGAGTTTGTTGCTTTAGTTTTGCTAGAGTTTCAAAGGATCTTTCCATATCTTCAGGATTGAACCTTACCATTATTTCATTCCTAAATATTGACCAATCTCGATGATTAGGAACATTTCTGGTATACCATTTGTACCATTTTAATACATCATTCTTGAGATAAAATTAAGAAATCTCAACCCAATGGTAGTCTTCGGTCTGGTGAAACTTAAAGAACCGATCCACTTGGCCAAGCCACTCGTGTACCATGTCATCTCCTATATGCACTGGAAAATCCAGTTTAAGGTTTGGGGAGGGAGAATTTTTGTTCCAAGAATTGATTTCTTGATGTTGGTTTATAGGATGTTGAGGTAGGGTGGTAGGCACTGTAAGCTAGGGTCGTGGAAGAGGAGTATTTCTAGGGTATTGCCAAAAATCATTTGAGATGGTTGGGGAGTTGTTATTTGATGTGGACTAGAAGCAAGAATGCCTTGAAGGTGGGTAGTAGCAGGTGGAGTTTAAGAAGAAGTCATTTGTCATTTGATATGTTGAATTTCCTGTGCTAATGATGACAATATATTGTGGGTGCCTTCGAACCTTGTGTTTAAATCCTTAGTCGTATGATCAAGATTCTGTGTCGTTTGCTCCACTCTATGAGTGTTGTTCTCAAGATTTTGTGTTGAAGTTTCAAGCTTTTTTTAAAGATAACGTATTTCTATGATTTATTTCTTCCTGCCTTTTCCATGCTTCCTCCTGTTCTTGCGTGAACATGTCCAATCTTGTATTGATGTTCAGATTCAACGTTGATTGGTTGTAAGAGGTTACCCCAGTCATAAGCTCTGATACCACTATGTGATGGCCACATGAGCTTGACATGGTTTGGTGCAGGTTAGGTAGAAGACTGATAGTGGAAAGGCTATCATGGTGGTGTTATGTTGGCTGAATGCTATGGTAGAAATAAAAAGAAGGATCCAGAAGGAGAATCTTGGAGGGGATCAATAAAGTTAAAGAGGATAAGGTATAAATTAATGTTCAAAAGAAGGCAAGATGATCAGAAGAAGGCAAGATGATCAGAAGAAGGCAAGATGATCAGAATGAGGAAATATGATTTGAGATAGAGTGAGGAGAGATAAGAGAGAGATGTAAATAGATCGAATTATATAGTAGAGAATAAATAAAAATAAAGATAATACTTTATTCATGCCTTCAAAATTGTATACATACTTGCTTATATATGTTTCTATGCAATGACTTTTTTTTTGACAGCTCATTGCCAATTTATACTAGATACAACTCATCCATACTTAACATATAACATAAATCCAGTGCCTAAATTGTACTGAAGGAAAACTGTCATCTCCTCTTCAATAAGGTGTGCACGTGTGCACAACTGATATGGCCTACTAGCTCTCTCCTCAAGCCATATCTTCATCGACACTGATGTAGTCGTGCTCCTGCCATGTCCAGCTCCCTGCCCTTCACCGTTGATGACCAGTTTATGTTCATCTTAGCTGGAGACAGATTTTCCCAGCAGTTTGTACCTGCATATAAGTGAAAAGTTGTTACAAAAACAGATCCTTATTAAACTACCTTTATAACGTAATGACAAGATTGCTTACTTATTCGAACATAGAGTTAGATCTGTCGGAACCAAAGTAATTCAAGTGATAATGCATCTAGCTCTCAAACCACCAAACCCCCTCCACCAAGTTGTAATAACCACAGTCGTAAAGAAACCAATTCCAGATCTATATTTTCTAGCATCACAATTAGGAATAAACTTTATTTTTCTTTCAAGCATGGAACCCAATCCATTGAAGGACTTGATTCCATGTTGTTTCTGAAGCGTCGTCTTTTTAAAGTGAGGCCAAATTGTTGTTAATCTATTTCCATGGATTCGCGGATGAATTAAAAATAAGATTCTCGGTTTCTCCATTTACAATTAAAAACAATATACTTTAGTAGATTGAACTTTGATTTCAGATCCTAGAATCGACAATTGATTGCAGGAATATTTACTAATTCTGGATTCTCCATTTACATCTACGGGTAGTTTCTCTCCCCATTGGAGAGACGAATTCTTTTTTAATGGTAAATGTATTAAATGCGTTATGATAATAAATTAATTAACTTATGATAATAAATGCACTAAATGCATCCATTACAATAAATTTAATGATGTTCGTTTTTGGAAAATGAAAGGCATATGGTTTATTATTTGATGCATTTATGTTTGGTAGTTACAAATATTCTTTGTATATAACCCATGCTCATTGAAAACATTTTTTCACTTTCATATCTTGGAACGAGTAGCAGCTAAATAAGATATGGCCTATTTTGAAGTCAATATTCATTGCAAATATTATTTATTTATATATATTAATTAATGTCAATTTTTTTGTTATGAAAGTCATACTTTATTATATGTTTTTTCCTTTATGTAATGTGTTGAAATTTAGCATTAATATTTATGGCAAATATAGAAATAAATGAATTAATATAATATATAAATTTAATGCAGTGTACAAATAAATTTAAATATTTTTCATTGTCTCTTTGCAAATTAATTGTAATCTTACATTCTAAATGAGCTAATTGAAACATGTCACCAGAGTGACCACTCTTGTTTTTATTTTTCATGAAGAGTGTTTGATATTTGTGTGTATGTACTTACGCGGATGTTAGCCGGCCCAAATGAAGGTTAATATTTGACTGAATTACTTACATTTGTATAATGATAACAACTGACCATTATAAGGTTTTATAAGTGAATAATTAACCATCTCAAGGAACGATTATTATTTGACTTGAATTTATTATCGGTGTTTGATCATTATAACAAGAGCACAACTTACAGTTAATATTACTATCTAAAAACTTGATATTAATATTGCGTTAGGTATCTTGAGAATGGACTTATCAATTATTTGAATTTACTATAGCTGATTTTTTTATATAAGCATATACGGTCAATCATTTTTTTCATTTTCAACCAATTTTACTACAGTATCTGTCAATTTTAATAATATTCACATTTTGTTTGGGTTTGACTCAATGGATTAGTTAGAGAACATGTTGTTTGTTCTTAATTCTGTGGATATAGATCTTGCATATAAGAATCACAACCACCCTCGCTAAGGTTGAATGTTCATATAATGTTATGAAGAAACCGAGATGCGAGATAATTCAATCAGCAAGAGTCAAAGTATCATAAAGTACAATATTTCAGAAGCTTCCAAGGATGTAGTATCCGCAGGATAACCAATTTTAAAAAGTTCTTTATTATGGTTGTAAAGCGTTTTCTAAATAAAAAAAGGTAGGGAAACAAGCACACTTTGCAATACTTAATTCTATAAAGTCAAAATAAAAGAACCAAAATTGAGTACCATATGGAAAAATATTGCAAGTTAAAGACACTCAAGTTATTTTTTTGGTTACCCTTTTTATTAGTGTATAACTAATTTAGGATTACCTCTTATGGAGGTCAATTCACCTTATGGTAAGAAGAAAAGAAATGAAGCATGATAAGATAGGAAGTACCCATTTAATATATACTGTAAATAATAATTAATTATGGATAAAAAAGTCGCTAAGGGTTTAGAAGAAAATAAATAACGTAAGGATGTTTATACTTGATTCTTTAACGAATATATGCACATATAAAATGATTTTTTTTTAAATGGTACTTATATACAACATGTCACTGGGACAACAGAACATAAACCACATGCCAATATATGTTCAAATCACGCTACACAAGTTTTGAACTTGTGACCTCTCACACCAAAGCCGAATCACTTAACCACTGGGACAATGGTGCTTGTCTATAAAAAGAATTTTACTAGATACCACATATGTAGTAAATAGAAAGATATACATATTATTTGGATTTGTTTAATATTTTTTGTTATACTTTCATTTATACGTATTTCAGTTTCTATTTCTGATATGAACAAATCTAGTAATCTTATTCCTTTAAAAATAATTAGATTAATCTATCAATAAATTCATATACTATTAGAATTGAATATCTTGACATCGCTTATAATGAAGGCTTGAATTTGGATATTATGATTGATGTAATTATTTATTCTATCTAACTAAATAATTCTAGAATAAGGCACTAAAGATAGCAAATACTTTATTGATATTCTAAGTGACTTAAAGCTATAAAATTCATAAATTCGCATTGAGGAAAAAAGTTAAGTTGGAAAATGCAACTACTTTTAGTGATGTTGAGTTTGGGAGAGAAATAAAGTATGGATCATTGTCTTTGAAGAAAATCATTATTTTTGACTCAACTATAGTTATTTCTTCATATAATGTAAAGGATTTGTTTTCTTTCATTGAACAAGTAGTAAATTAGGAACCATAATAAGACATGTTAACAAAATTCTCTTCAAGTTAAGGTTATTATTTTAGAAAAATAACTCAACAACCTCAATGTACAATGTCGCTAAGGAGATTCACTTGAAAAGAAAGAAATATTATTCCAGACAACTATTTAGTATTTCTTCATAAAGAAAACTAATGGATTGACGGAGATAATTTAGTTAACTTATATCAACCAATGCAAAGACAAGTTTAAAAGTGGATCTAAGATATAATAATTAGTATAATTCTATATAAGACAATAAAGTTTGAGATCTATTCCCATACATCAAGATAATAAGCTTAATTGTTACGAATGATTATTTAAAATGAAGAGGGATCCAGTAGGTAACATGAAAAGATATAAGGTTCGTCTTGTAGAAAAGATCACTCTCAACAGAAAAACAATGATTAATAAAAAAAAAATTGGTCTACTAAAAAACTCTTTAGAGTCGTTTTGGACTTGATGCAAATTTTTATTTTAAGCAATATCGTATGGAAATTAAAGTTGCGTTTCAAAATGGAGACGCTAATGAAATTTTTTAAGAAATTCACAAACGACTCAAACAACTTCGAGACAATGGTATCATAGTTTCACCATTATTCGACTTTAAGGGGAAAACATTATAGATAATACGCGTATCATAATTTCTTAAAAGGTAATTTTTTTTATTCTTGATATTGAAAGTTGGTCATATATTGCTTATCAACATTATTCGGTTATATTGCATGAAATCAAGGTATTTCATTTGATTATTTTTTAAATATTAGTGATAACTCTTTTGTACTAGGGGTTCAAACACACTATATTACCATTTATAGGATGATATTTATATGGGCAATGCAGATAAGTTCTTAAAATAATTTGGAATGAAAAATAAGAATCGGTTGATTCTTTTTTTTCATAAGAGACAAAAAAAATTATATAGTGGCATACGAACATCCTTAAAGTTTAAGTACAAAAGATTTTGCATGCATTTGCAGTGTGGAGTCTAATGCATGCTAAGACATATATACGTTTGGATATTATGTGTATTGTTTGGTAGATATCTTATTGACCTAGAAAGTGGATTGCTCGTTAGCAACAAAACATGTAAGTTGTAACGACCTAGAATTTTGGATGTTTGAAATTGGAATATTAAATTGATTTTAATATTTAAAATTTAAATTTTAACTTGAATTTCAAATATAAAAAATTCTTGGACAATTTAATTATTGAATTTAATAATGAAAAATTAGTTAAAATAGTGAATCTGGAGTTTTAAGCTTGATAAAAATAATTTAAAGGCTTATAAAATTTGTATTAATAATACTGAGGATAATACTACTTATAAAATTGAATTTAAAAGTGATTTTTTTAGTTTTAAAAATACATCGTTTAAGTTTACATTTAAAAATAGCCTTCCGAGGCACAATCTCGGAATTCTACGAAACTAGTTCCATTGGATCTATAACAATGTATTATTGCCGGATTTCAAATTTCATAGCGTTTGGGGTTATTATTTAATCGTACGGGATATAAACGTGTTGAATTTAACATCGAAAATTCAATATAATAACTGGGTCCAAAAAGCTATCAATTTTAGTTAAAATTTAAATCATTGAATTTTAATCAAAGAGTAATTAGTTTATCAATTATAATTAAAATTTAAATCATTAATTTATTTAATTCATGATTTTCTTACGAAGTTTAAATCGAATGTAAGCTGTGGAGAAAATATAAACTTAGGACAAATTGCAATTTAAAAATCAAGGTGAGAAAATTCTCACTAATTTGGATTATCGAATAAATTTTTAAAAATAATTAAAATAAATTATTGGATACCTGGTTGATTTAATAATTATCATTTGGTGAATGATATATTATATATATATTATATTATATGGTAGTATATATATTAGTAATTGGAGTGATATTCCCGCATAATTTAGCGGATGAGACCCTACGTGCCCCGCATAATAGTGGATGACCCTCTATACCGCGATATCCCTCTTGAAGTGGGATGGGTACTTTTATTGTTGTATAACTTCTATCGATGCGGGGACAACATGTTGGAGGGATCCAACTGGATTCCTCAAATATATTTAGTGTTTTTCATATATATATAAAATATATGATGTGATTTAAAAATCTGCTGGATTACTGTGTGTTTTTAAAAATTATAACAACATGGGAATTAATTTTGGTATATTAAATACCATAAATATTATTTCAACTTGTAAGGAATTAAAAGGAGATTTTTAATATGAAAATGTGTATATCGAAATTTGGATTATTTAAAAGAGATTGGTTTGAATAAGCAATAATGGATTTTTGATCGTATTAAATAACGCGGGAAAATATTTTCAATAGAGATTTTAAAATAAATTATATAAAGGGATTTTTAAGATTAGATTTTAAAATGATATTCGGGAAATATAGAAAGAAGGTGAAATCGATATTAACAATATATTAGCAAAAAATGAATGAAATTTATAAATTGGAATTTTAAAAATGAGATTATTTTAGTGAAACTCAAAGGAGTTATAAAAAAATAATAAACCATGTTTACAAATAAAAGAAATCAATATCAGATGATAAATTGGAAATATAAATTTACAGGGAGAATTTATATTTGAGTACGGAGATAGGGTTAAAGAAAAATAGTGGATACTATTTTTTAAGTGAAAATGGTTAAGGAGACCAAAATGGAAGTGGTGTGATGGAAATCGAGAGGGGTTTATAAATCTAAAATTTGGTTATTAGGATTTAAAAATATATTTATTAATAAGTTAAGTTTATTTAAAAAGGAAATTTTTTATTTATTAAACTATGTAATTTTAAAGTTAGTTAGTATTGAAATACTTTAGAAGTGAATTTTTAAATACTTAATAATTATTTTAATAAAATCCTAAATTTTTAAACCTGCTTTGAAAAGTGATGTTATATAAAAGTGTTTTCAATATTTTAAATAATTATTCAAATATGTCTTAAAAATAAATTATTATTATTATTTTTCTTTTAAATGCTTATTTTAATTTACATATGTATACATAGAGAGTTTTCAAATTGGTTTAAATTTATTATAAATCTTCTCGAGAGTTGGAAAGGGTTATTCAATGGATGAGACTTATAAGAGAATTCTCAAAACGAAATTTGCGAAAAAGTAAGAAAATTTTCGAAGTAATTAAATAAAAGTAAGCTTCGAAAAAATGAAATAGAATTCATAAAAGAAGTAGAAAGGGAAATTGGAATTATATGTAAGTATATTTGACTTTGGAAATGTTGAAGGGAGTTAGTTAAAGAATTTCAAAACTTGATAAAATCGATATGAATGAGTTAAGAAATTTACAAATAAATTGTTAATGATTTTGAGGAAAAGAAATAGGGGATAAATAGAATACTTCCTAAGTGTTGAATATAAAATGAAGTGGAAAAATATTCTAAGTATTGGGAAGGGGTGGGAATATTCTGTTGAAAATATGAGGATTTGAAAAACTATTTCAAATGTTGAAATATTGGGAGTAATATCTTATAAAGATTTTTGAAATAAATTTTGGAAGTCTGAAATAAGACCTGATGTCTGCTTTGGATGTGTATTAATAGTTAAATAACCAACTATGAATTTTGGCTAATTTCATTAATCATTTCAAAGAGGCGTGGATCAGGTTTAATTATCTGAAAACCACTTCGATCCGGTTTGATCGTAACGAATGAATACCGTGAAGATAGTGAAGATGGCGATTCGATTTGTCCAAACCCAGGACAACTTGTATGGACGAATGTTATCAGAACATCATCATTAGAGGACGTTGAGCATTCTAAGTAGAATTGTGTTCTTGAAAGGTTAAGTGGGTTGCACTCAATTAGGGTATGTTATCACCTTTCTAGATGTCCTCGGAAACCTATATATTATGAATATGGTTGTGCATGAAAGAAGGAGTGCTCGACGGTAAGAGTGGAAAAAACCGGGATGATAACATATTCGGTCTATCCAGGTTAGGGGTAGGACGGTCTTGTGTAGCAAGGGATCCCGATATGGTCCTTGGTACATCGTTCTAGAGGTGTACTGCGGTGGGCGGTACCCCAGTGGCCCAGTCATTCGATGGAATCCATTCTCCAATAAGTGTCGTACGATTTTGATTGTGCCCAACTATGCTGAAACTGAGATGCAAGCATTTCAGCAATTTCCTATTTACTTGGTTTAGACACTATTATAATATCAGACGGAGTTGATAAAAATATTGTGGTTATCGTAAGGTAAAAACCCGTCATTTTTATGTGTGACATGGCCTTACGAGATACCTTTATTTTCAAAGGATTTTGAGAATTGTTAATAATTCAAATTGAGTGTTTTTCCTCACGCTGGTTTTCCAGATTGACTAGGGTGTTATTTTATTATAATGCTTGGGTCAGACCGAGTATTATAGATTCAGAATAGGATGTCATAGAGCTCAGGAGATTAGTTGGATGACGGAGGCGTATATCTGTACTTGATGTATATTTTCCGTTGTATGAGGAAAAATTATTATAACTGTCCAGATTTGATGTAGTGATTGTTATACTCTGATGATTGTAAGTGTTAAATGGTTACATATTCTTTTGTATAAAAACTGTTATTATATATTATATATTGTTCCACTACGATTGTGAGATTTTGTGTTGTTCTGTTTCTTTTCTTCTATCTTTTTCTTCTTCACCCCTAATGAACTGGTGTTTTTGGCACTCATTGCTCGGCATTCTATACATTGGACGTATTAATATCAATTTTCGAGGGTCGAAAATCCCCGTTCATTACAGTTGGTTTTAGAGCTGAAGGTTAAGCGAGAACCTTGGCTCTAGTTGGAATTACTCATTAGAGATAGGGTCGGTAGTACCATAGAATGAGTTGAGTGTATCAATAGATACGAGCGCATATTTGTTAGTGAATATAAAATGTTTTATATCGTGTTGGTTTATTTATTGAGTGGCTTTTGAACACTGGTCGGCACAGATCGTACAACTGAATCGATAAGGGTTTCTAAACACTTGAATAGAGTAATTCGACATGGTACTTTTTTGTAATGAGGTAAATGAAATAATTTTACCCAAGGATATACTTTGATATAAAAGAAATAATTTTCCAAAGCTATTATATATATTTGGAATGTTTGGATGATAATATTATAATCAAATAAGATTATAAAATTGGAAATGGTTTATATAACCAAATGAAAATTTATATAAATATAAATTATACAAATGGATTATAATTAAAACTGAATTCAAATTAAATATGGAAATTTAAATCCCGGACAGTGTGAAAAATGTCATTTATAGTGGTGTGGAAAATAATAATAAGATTATTATTTTTGGGAATATTTTTGAAGGAAAATTGTTTTAGAATGGATTTTGGAAGCGATATAGCACTAAACTCACTTCAGTCATTTGGAAAATAATTCTAGTGATGACTGCAACATCACCACTATTCATTTTCGAGTTTCTAGGTGACGGATTGCTACCGTAGTAATTTGATATGGAGATTTTTTTGAAAAACAAATGTTGTTTTAGAAATTTCAAGGAAATTGCTTTGGATAAAAATCAAATAGATTTTTGAAAGTTGAAGGAAATGGTTTGTTAAAAAAAGAGTTGTGTGTGTGTGTGTGTGTGTGTGTGTGTGTGTGTGTGTGTGTGTATTATTGTTTCAAATGGTTTGAAATAAGTACCGGGTGTTGAACTCTGAAATTTCAAAATTAAAGAGAAGTGAAAATAAGGGAATAATTTTTTGAAATAAAACTTGGAAAATATGAACTTCAAGATGGAATTAAAATTTAACTTGGTAAGTTAAATAAATTGAATTCCTAAAAGAAAATTTGGAGGAATTGGAATTTAACTTAAGCAAAAGTTAAAGAAAATAAATTTAATAAAGTGATTATAATAAATAAGATGACATAAACAGAATGCAATGAATTAACTAAGTATAACGTGCATATGAATGTGTAAGTAAATGGAATTAATAAATATAAGTAAGGGAGTGTGGAAAAAATTAAAGTTAGAATAAAATTCTTACTTGATTGAATTGGAAGAAATTGTACGGATAAAAATTTAATGTGAGCCAAGTAAAATAAAGTTTGATTGGATTAGAAATAATATCGAATTGAAGTAAATATAAATTGTGAGTGTTAGAATAATCATATGACTATAAGTTATAAAAATTTAAATGGAACAAAATTTGAGTGAAAATTTGGGATTGTGAATAAATAAATTTGAATAGCTTATAAAACTTGAAATTAATGGAAAAATATATATATTTAGTTGCATAGTGATGTAAATCTTGAGTTAAAAATAGAATGTGAATGTACTCGAGTATTAGATTGAGGGGAATGTGAAAAGAATAAGTGTGTAACTTATAAAAAATGGGAAAGTCGAACAGAAAACCAAAAATAAAAATTGCATGGTATTTCTAGAATGAAGAAATAAAAAAATCCAGAATTTGAATTACAAAAAATTGAATGTGAACTCAAGTGGATTAAATAGAATGATTTTTGAAATAAAAATCAGGTATTGAATTATAAATCGAAAATGAACCAATTAGATAAATTGGTCGGTTAATTGGATATGAAAATGGAATTTAACTTGATTAAATAATATGGATTGTGGGCTAAAACTGAAGTTGAATACAGAACTTGAGTAATAAATAAAAATTCGACTTATAGATAAGCTGATTAAATATATGTTGAATGTGATTAAATGAAATTGGATTAAAATAAAAATGGCTCGAGTTATAAACAAATTCAATGTGAATGGAAATAAATTAAATATGGCCTTAAATATTATTTTAAATGAATTTGAGAGTGAATTTGAGTTTGAAATTGAAATTTGAAGTGGATTAAATAAAGGAACTAATTAAATTAATTAGTGAATAGAATGCAAATTGATTGAATAGGAATCAATCTAAAATTTGAATTGAAAACTTGATGGCAAGGGAAATAAACTTAAGTTGTAGAATTGAATTAATTGGAAATAAATGAATTAACTTAAGTTTATATTTTTGGATGAAATCTTGGTTCAAATAAATTTGTGAAATGACATTTAATAAATTAGCATGGGATGATTTCAAGCTAAATAGAATGGATTTGAATATGAGTGGAAGGCAACTAAATTGATTAGGAACCAACTTGAAAGGGAATAGAATTAGATATAAATTGATTTGGGATCAATTTAAAACAACTATAAACTTAAATGATTATTTTATTAAGTGAATATCGCCGAATTTGCATAGAAAAGATTGTCTTTTAATGTAGAAGGAAGTAAATAAGATGTTGTGAATTAGTAAAAGGGGAGTAAATTAATTTTTAATCAATTTGAAAAGGATATGAAGTTGTTTGGCATAATATGAATTGAATCCAATAAATTGGGTTGTGAATCATTTGAATTGAATAAAATGATATATAAATCGATTGAAAGTGAATAATTGAATGTTAGAACCTTGTGGTTGTATATCCATGCTATGAAAATTATGTGTTTAATTAGTTAATTAAATGAAATGTTATTGAACTTTCATATTTTTGTGCTTACGTGGTTTAAATTGAGTAAAGGGTTTAGAAAGGTGGATGTTAAGTTTTTACTAAGTGGGTTTTGAATAAGTAATAGGTTTGGAGCATTTTTCTTACCTAGCAATTTCAATTACGATATTCTTTAAAAGGTGGAGGAATGTAACGACCCAGAATTTCAGATATTAGAAATAGGAATATTAAATTGATTTTTAATGTTTAAAAGTTAAATTTTAACTTGAATTTCAAATATAAAAATTCTTGGATAATTTGATTGTTGAATTTAATAATGGAAAATTGGTTAAAATAGTGAACCTGGAGTTTTAAGCTTGATAAAAATAATTTATAGGCTTATAAAATTTATATTAATAATACCGAGGATAATATAACGTTTAAAATTGAATTCAACAGTGATTTGTTCAGTTTTAAAAATATATCATTTAAGTTTACATTTAAAAATAGCCTTTCGGAGCACAATCTCGAAATTCGACGAAACTAGTTCCATTGGATCCGTAAAAATGTATTATTATCGAATTTCAAATTTCGTAGCATTTGAAGTTATCGTTTGATCGTACGGGATATAACCACATTGAATTTAATACTGAAAATTCACTATAATAATTGGGTCCATAAAGCTACATTCTCCATACGATCGAATTAGGACTCGAAACATTTTCCATTGTGTTCGAAATAGGGCTATAACATTATAAACACTTAGCGGCACGCCTCGATAGGGGTTCGAGATTTTAAGTGGCATAATCGAGACGATTTTGAAATTTGAATAATAAATGTATATGTTTTGACTTGACTATTACTTTCTTTCTTTTCCCAGTCATCTCCGATTTGACCTTACCCATCCAAACATGCGACCTTCATCCTTTCAGTTCTTTTAAATCATGACTTTCCCTCTTTCAAATCTTCAGAACCAAGAAAAAATGGCCGAGCAAAATGAAAAAAGTTGAAATTGCGTATCCCTTTTTTATTCTTCCAGTTTGAAATCAAACGAAATCAAATTCATTTCGTATAAAAAAACAGAAGTACAAAATCAATGCATTCGAGATTAAAAAATGAAAAGTAAAAATCGAATCGTTCGAAGGAAATCTTTCGATAAATCGCACAAGTATTCGAGCGATTCGTGGCGTCGTTCGATTAAAGTTAGGGGAGAGGAAGGCTCGACAGCAACTCGATTGTGTGCGTGCAAGCTAAGAAGTCTGGTGGCGGTGCAAGGCTTGGTGCTAGCGCGTGGTCGTTTGATGTGGGGAGTGCGATTAAAGGAGGCGACTGCATGGTCGCGATCAATCGCAATGAAAGGGAAGAATCGCAGCAGCATTCATAGTCGTGTGGACCTGAGAGGTGATGGCGATGCTCGTTCTAGGTTCTGGTGATGTGATGGTGGTGATGAAGGGCTGGCGTACGAAGAGAGGGAAGGTCGGAGAAGGTCAGGGCCATGGTGAGGTTGATTGGTTCAGGCAGAAGTGCTGACTCCTTAGTAGAAGGTATATTAGAATCTATTTTAATTAATTTTAATCAAAGAGTATTTAGTTTATCAATTGTAATTAAAATTTAAATCATTGATTTATTTAATTCATAATTTTCTTATGAGGTTTAAATCGAATAGAAGCTATGCAGAAAATATAAATTTGAGAGGAATGCAATTTAAAAATCAAGGTGAGAAAATTCTCACTCATTTGGATTATCAGATAATTTTTTTAAAAATAGTTAAAATAAATTATTGGATGCCTAGTTGATTTAATAATTATCATTTGTTGAATGATATGTTAAATATATGTATGTATATATATTATAGTAGTATATATATTAGTAATTGGAGTGATATTCTCGCATATTTTAATGGATGAGACCCTATGTGCCCCGATATAATAGTGGATGACCCTATATACGGCATATCCCTCTCGAAGTGGGATTGGTATTTTTATTGTTGTATAACATCCGTGGATGCTGGACAAAATAGGTTAGAGGGATCCAACTGGATTCCTTAAATATATTTAGTGTTTTTCATATAAATAAATTATATGATGTGATTTAAAATTTGCTGGATTATTGTGTGTTTTTAAAAGTTATAACAGCATGGGAATTAATTTTGGTATATTAAATACCATAAATATTATTTGAACTTGTAAGGATTAAAAGGAGATTTTTAATATAAAATGTGTATATCGAAATTTGGATTATTTAAAAGAGATTGATTTGAATTAGCAATAATGGATTTTTGATCGTATTAAATAATGCAAGAAAAATATTTTAAACGGATATTTTAAAATAAATTATATAAAGGGGTTTTTAAGATTAGACTTTAAAATTATATTCAGGAAATATAGAAAGAAGTTGAAATCAATATTGAAAATAGATTGGCAAAAAATGAATGAAATTTATAAATTGGAATTTTATAAATGAGATTATTTTAGTGAAACTCAAAAGAGCTATAGAAAAATTATAAACGATGTTTATAAATAAAAGAAATCGATATCAAGTGATAAATTGGAAATATAAATTTGTAGGAAGAATTTATATTTGAATACGGAGATAGGGTGAGAGAAAAACAATGGATACTATTTTTGAAGTGAAAATGGTTAAGGAGACTGAAATGGAAGTGATGTGATGGAAATTGAGAGGGGTTTATAAATTTAAAAATTGGTTATTGCAATTTAAAAATATATTTATTAATAAGTTAAGTTTATTTGAAAAGATTTTTTTTATTTATTAAACTATGTAATTTTAAAGTTAGTTAGTATTGAAATACTTCGAAAGTGAATTTTTAAATATTTAATATTTATTTCAATAAAATCCTAACTTTTTTAAACCTACTTTGAAAAGTGATGTTATAAATAAATGTTTTCAATATTTTAAATAATTATTTGAATATGTCTTAAAAATAAATTATTGTTATTATTCTTTTAAATACTTATTTTTATTTACATATGTATATATAGAGTTTTTGAAATGGTTTAAATTTATTTATAAATCTTCTCGAGAGTTGGAAAGGGTTATTTAATAGATGGGACTTATAAGAGAATTCTCAAAACAAAATTTGGGAAAAAGTAGGAAAATTTCTAAAGTAATTAAATAAAAGTAGCTTCGAGAAAATGAAATAGACTTCATAAAAGAAGTAGAAAGGGAAATTGGAATTATAAGTAAGTATATTTGACTTTGAAAATATCGAAGGGAGTTAATTAAAATTTTTGGAACTAATTAAATTCGTTATGAACGAGTTAAGAAATTTACATATAAATTGTAAATGATTTTGAGGAAAAGAAATAGAGGATAAATAGAATACTTCCTAAGTGTTAAATAAAATGAAGTGGAAAAATATTCTAAGTATTGGGAAGGGGTGGGAATATTTTGTTGGAAATATAAGGATTTGAAAAACTGTTTAAAATGTTAAAGTGTTGGGAGTAATATCTTATAAAGATATTTTGAAATAAATTTTGGAAAGTCTGAAATAAGACCAAGATGTCTACTTTGGATGTCTATTGATAGTTAAATAACCAACTGTTAATTTTGGCCAATTTCGTTAATCGTTTCGAAGAGGCCGGGATCGGGTTTAATTATCTGAAAATCATTTCGATCTTGTTTGAATGCAACGAATGAATACCGTGAAGATGGTGAAGACGGTGATTCGGTTTGTCCATACCCAGGACAACTTGTATGGATGAATGCTATCAGAACATCGTCATTGGAGGACGATGAGCATTTTAAGCAGAATTGTGTTCTTGAAAGGTAACGCTTAGCTTTGAGTCTCATCAACCGGGAATGATTAAAACAGAGGAGATGCAACAAGGCTAAGTGGGTCGCACCCAATTAGGGTATGTTATCACCTTTCTAGATGTCCACAGAAACCTATATATTATGGATATGGTTGTGCATGAAAGAAGGAGCGCTCAATGATAAGTGTGGGAACACCAGGGGTAATAACATATTCGGTCTATCTAGGTTAGGGATAGGCCGGTCTTGTGTAGCAGGGGATGCCGGCGTGGTCCTCGGTACATTGTTCTAGAGGTGTACTGTGGTGGGCGGCACCCCAGTGGTCCAGTTATTCAATGGTATCCATTCTCCAATAAGCGTCGTACGGTTTTGATTGTGCCCAACTATGTTGAAACTGAGATGCAAGCATTTCAGCTATTTCCTATTTACTTGTTTTAGACTATTATACTATCAGATGGATTTGATAAAAATGTTTTGGTTATCACAAGGTAAAACCTGTCATGTTTATGTGTGACATGTGGTCTTACGAGATACCTTTGTTTTCAAAGGATTTTGAGAAAAGTTAATAATTCAAATTGAGTGTGTTTCTGCATGTTGGTTTTCCAGACTGACTCGGATGTTATTTTATTATAACGCTCGGGTCAGGCCGAGTATTATAGATTCAGGATAGGATGTCATGGCGCTTAGGAGATGAGCTGGATGACAGAGGCTTATTTCCACGCTTGATGTATATTTTCCGCTGTTTGAGGACAAATTATCGTAACTATCCAGATTTGATGTAGTGATTGTTGTACACTGATGGTTGTAAGTGTTAAATAGTTACATATTATTTTGTATAAAAATATTCTATTACTTATTATATTTTTGTTCCGCTGCGATTGTGAGATTTTGTGTTGTTCTGTTTCTTTTCTTCTATCTTTTTTTTCTTCACTCCTAATGAACTGTTATTTCAGCACTCGATTACTCGGCATTCTATATATAAATGTCGATTTTCAGAGGTCGAAAATCCTCGTTCTTTACATAAGTGATATCTTTAAGGAACAAAAAAAGATTATGTGCTCATAGATAAAAGATCGGATATGTTGGAGATCATAATGCATTACGATTCGAATTTTTGGATCGTAAGAGTGCAAAAGATCCAGGCTACAATATATTGTGGAACTATAATACAGAAGTTGTCATACAAAAACTTATTGCCTCCTCCACTATGGAAACAATGTTTGTTTTCTGTTATGAGGTATCCAATGATGAAAAACAATTGCAAAATTTTGTCACAAAGTTTTGGAATTTTGAAAAAGAAATTGAAAGACCATTAAAGTAACACCGTAACAATAAACAACATATTATTTCCAATAAGGGGAGAGTGCAAAATAGATTGTAATTTATAGAGAATATTGTGACAAAATTCATTATGGAGGATCTGCTTAGGCACTTACAAAAGGATTGTCACCTAAGATTTTTCAAAAGAATAGTGCTCAAATGGGTGTAAGTTTTATGTAAGGATGTTTTGGTTTAGGTGGAGTTTGTATTTGGTATTGTCATATGATATATTGCTCTATAATTTTGTTATGGGTATTTTAAGTTCATATTTTTTTATGATCAGAAATAAAGTAGTAAAATTTTCTTTGCACTCCATGCTGTTCAAATATTGAACTTTTTTCGATCTCACAAAAGTAGGACCAAATGGAAATAGATATATATTGATCACAATTCATGTAATTTCCATACTACGCATACATGATTGATCTCTGTCACCTAATTGTATTGGTATATATGACCATTGATGAGTTTGGTTACAATAAAAGTAACGATTGTCACTTTGATCCTTTATCAACACAGTTAATGGACGTGATTGTTTCATATACACCTTTGTTATAAATAATAAAATTTAAGGCTCATAAATTTAAACACATTTATAAGGTTATTACGTATCTGGCTTAGGGGGAGGTTTTTTTGGGTGAGGGAGTGTTTTGAAGAAAAATTTCTACATTTAGACCGCGGATGTAAAGTAAAATGTGTTATGTTATTTTGATATAAAGCCCAATTAATATGATTAAATAAAGTTATAAAATATTTAAGGCAGATATAGCTATCATGGAAAGAATGCATAGAGATCGAATGATTTTCAGTTTGTTAAAGAACCAAATTTAAAATATTACGATACTATATATATGAGGTTATGGTACCCAGATTAAACAAGTTATAATTCCTTAGAAGATTAGATCCATCTCTTCTCTTTTGGATCCGGTTATCTTAATCAATTCATGAAATCATGTATGTCTTCCACTAATTTATTTAGTTTCCTTCAATTTCTTCTTAACTAAACCAATATGGGTTATCTATTCAGATCTAAAATTCAATGATTAATTAAATATAGAGTGTATTAAATCCTAACATAAGTATCACTCTTCTTGTAAAAAAGCTAAAGATTATTGATCTTACCAGTTTCTAATCTATATTCTGAAGCAATACTTTGATAGAGGAGTATTGTATCAAGTTTTGATATTATCTTCTTCTTTATTTGACATGTGTAGAACATGGTAAATGTTGACGTCAAAAATGGACATCAACACCCAATAGAATCTCTTAGAGATTAAACGATGAATGAAATTAAAGACATAGCAGAAAAAGTAAATGAACAAATAAATTTTATAGTGGTTCGGCAATTTTGGTCTACGTCCACTTCGCATTTTTATTGATCTCGCACTGGTCTATGATTACAAGAACGTTTGAATTAGTTAAGATCCATTAATACAAGAGTGAAGAATAAAAATGGGAGCCTAGGCAGCAAAAAGAAGGATACTCTTTATGGGAATGGCTGTTGTATTTATAGGAGAAGACATGCATGGATTGAGCTGAAATTTTGTAAGAAGAGTCTCTAGATCCGTAGGGGCCACCATAACAATCGATGGACCTAACTCAATATTTTGGAACGATCAGCCAAAGTTTAGCCGACCGTTATTTGTGCCTTTGATTGATGTGCCATTGATAATGTAGGCTCCTTATGATGTAAGATACTTGCTCTCCAAATTTCGTGCAATTTCGATGTACCGTTTGTGAGATATCACATTTTCTGTGGAACTATGGATCGTTCTGCCTGATTTTGTATGATCGTTATGGAACGATCGGTATGTCTTTCCAAGATTTGGGAGTTTTGTCACGCGATCATTTTTGTGGGCTCCACTCTTCAATATATTGATGCTTTGAAATTTTCAAGTGCATTGGCTTTGTAGATTTTGAAATATTGATCGATCTTCGTCGATTTATGTAATTTTATGGATCGTTTTAGATCGATCCATATAAATTCTTCATTTGCCCATAACTCGAGTATATGAACTCCGACCAACTTCAAATTTGAAATATAACTTCATGGGGTGTAACATCCTGTATCTGGAGGCCAAAAGCTAAGTGCTGGATGTTGCAGCCATCCATAGTATTAACTTCCGCTGACGAAATACGGTAATGTTATTGGTATCCATAATATCAGGAGCACTTGAATATGAAAAAAATCACAGTTCAAAAACAATAATTTTCAGTGATTGTATTTCAAATAATATAATATCCAAGTTACAAAAATCACCAAACATATCCTAGGCACTGATCAAATATAATTTATAACAACACGCCAAGAGCGACATATAAAGATGCCCCATTGGATTATCAGACAATATAGACATAGCTGTCTTAACACACAATGGAAATAATTTTAAAACAGAATTCCTAAATTAGCTATCCGTCAGCCACCTGCTCGTCTTTGGATGCTTTATTCACCAAAATCTGCTAAAACCTTAAAACCTAAACCCTCAGCCTACTGAAATCAAATTTGGAGCACTCGAGAGTTTAAGAAGAAAAAAAATATTCAAGTCAGATATAAAGTCGGGTATAAATAATTTCTGTTTCATCTCTATTTACTGATATATAGTGAAACCACGCTGCTTAGCAAATGAGTTTCCCCTCACTGATATCTGTTTTCAAAACATATATTTTGTAAGTCCTTTCTTGCAACCAAACTGGTTAATCCACTGACTATAATAATACAGCAATATCCATTATGCTAAAACAAGAAATAAAATAGACTATCTGTCTAAAATCTGAACTATTTGTTCTTTACTGGACAATTTTCCCTAAATTCTGAGCTAACGGCTCTATTCTAGACTATCTGTCCTAAAATTAATTATATCAAAATAGCAATATCTTTTATGCTAGATAACGGGCTATCTGCCCAAAATAGGTAAAAATGGTGGACTAACTGTCCTTAAAAAGTAGCAAGGTTTGTTATGCTAATAAATGAACTAACTATTCAGATCAGAGCTTGCTGCTCTTTTCTAGACTAATTGTCCTTTGGACTGACTATCCTCAAAATGGACCGACTGTCCGAATATAAATGAGCTAATTGTCCGAATTTCTTTTGGGTTAACTATCCTTCAAAATATATGGGCTAACCGCCTTTTAAATTTTTCTTGAAAACCTTTACAAAATTATTTAGTCCGTCAAATCATATATATATACATATATATATAAGGAAAACATATCTTTAGCTTTACTCTAAGCTATTTTTGCCATGTTATATATACTTTATCCAAAATATGTTGGTGATGTTCAATAAGGATTATCTATCTTTTAAAAATAAGTTAAAGTCCTTTATAACTTAAAACATTTACGCTATCTGCCTAGTCCTTCCATTCGAAACCTTTGTTTAAAACCTTTAAATAATCTTTCGAAAACACTGAAGGTAACTCCGTCAAAACCATTAATAAAACCCTTCGAAAGTATTGAAGGTAACTTCTTCATATCCTTTAATAAACCTTTCGAAATCATTGAAGGTAACTTCTTCAAAACCTTTTAAAAAGCCTTCCTTTCATAAGCTTTAAACATATGGCATCCACCTTTTAAAACTTTTAAACCTTAGCCTTTCGAAAATATTAAAACTATATCTTTCAACATTGTCGATAGGTTTCTTTTCGGCCTAGTCGAAAGGTTTTACCTTTCGACTTTGTCGAAAGCTTGGGGTACCTCCCCTATAAATTATTTATAAACCCATCGAAAGCAATGAAACTCAAAATCTTTCGAAGACATTGGGTTCAATTTAAAACAAGTGGAAACATTTCGAAACCATTCAGAGTTAACTACTTTGAAATCTTTAAAACGTTTAGACTTAAAACATTTGGATTATGCCTTCAAGTAGAGCAAAATGACGATCATAAGAACATTGGATTCGAAAGCAATTATTTGGAAACTTATATAAAACATTTCGAAACTATTCGGAAATAATGAAGTGTTGGTGTTGGAACCAACCCTTCAAAATCAATGGAGAGAGACGACAAGTATTATAAAACAAAAGATAACATGACTCCATCTGTGTCGAAAGGTTTGGAAGCGGCAACTAAGCTTTCAACCTGGTGAAAGCTATACCTTTCGACTTTGTCGAAAGACTTCAATTAAAAAAAAGCAAACCAATCGAAACATTTTTCTTTTAAACCATTTGACAACGTCGAAAGCTCTTTTGTCGAAAGCTAGCAGGCGTATTTTCTTTAAAACCTAAAACAAAAACTTTATCTTCTTCGAAAGATCTAATTTTTTATCCCTAAACCTTTCAACTTCAGCCAATTCACTACGTACCAGTTGTCTGATACCATGTGCATTGGTATTTGACATAGCCGAAAGGTTTGATACCTTTTGACCTTGTCGGAAGGTTTGGAATGGAGGCGGAAGCTCTTGCTGAAAGAATTGAAATAGTAGAAAAACTATTTATTTGTACTTTAAAATAGCTCTTTTGTACCCCACCTGCCTTGTTTGTCTAAATCTGATTGGTTGCTAGAATTTCATATTCAAAACTGTTGTCAACTTTCCTTATTTGAAAATTGAAATAATCTTGAAAAAGCCCATTTCTCCTTTATAATCATATAAAACATTTAAGTCTCATTCCTTAAATATTTCATATAACTATTAAAACACTTTGGAAAATTCTGGAAAAATTCTAGAAAATTAGTTAATAAGTACTCTTCAAGATATAAAATTTCTCAATCCAAACAATAATTATTTTTTCCGTAAATAATTTAATAATCCAAAATACCATTTTCTTGCTTAGAAAATTCATAAGAATTCCACAAAAATTATGAAAAATTGAAACACATCTCTAAAATTACTTTTTAGATCATCATAAAATTCGCAAGGCTAATGGATATCATTTAATAGGGATTTCCAAACAAGTCATAAAATCTATATGAACATATATAAATCAACATGTATATATAATCATTTTATCATTCAAAAACATGACAAACCTTTGGAAAATCATTCAGATTTAATCCTAAAACCGAAACCATAAAATTTTAGAGATGTAAACATTATTCATCTTTGTTTTAAAGATTAAGAAGATTGAGATTTGAATGAGTTTGATTTGAATTTGCTTATTCTTGAGCTTTTCTTTAGCTTCCTCTTCTTCTTCCCTTGTTAATGGTGGTCGGCCTTTCATTTAAATTTTAGAAATGAGAATGAACGTATATTAAGATATACGGCCTATGGAAAGTTATACAGGAATGACCTCTTTCCCATAATACGTCTCCTTTAATTCATTTTAAACCCTTCATTTAATTTATTAGTTAAAAGGCACGACTATCTTAATTAAATCAAATCTCAATCCCCTCATCAACACATTATTTTATTTAGTTTATCTAACTAAATCTCCTAAATAATATTATCAAAACTCTAGGGTGTTACACAGGACCATGCCAGTTACTCTATGCTGACTGTATCTCGACTGGATCCTGGTCCAAACTCTGCCCAACCATCGTCTATAACACTATATATCATCGATTCTCAAGGTTGGTTAAAACTCGTTTTTAGTTAAATATATGATATCACGGTCTTGTCAAAAGGCGGGATAATAGTAAACTATTCTTATTCACTCATGAATAATAAAATATTAAGTGTACACATGCCAAAGTTTGAAGGTTTTGTAAATTTACAATAAAATTTTGACTAAAGAGTCACCATCATAGTTTTTTTGCGTAGGCAAGTTTTATTGAAATCCTTGTAATTTCTTCTCGTGCCCCTTGTTAAAGTAAGGAATTTTTGGATGATATAATTACCCATGCTGCACTGTCTGTGTGGTTTGTAAGTAAACCATGCAAAATGAAAGCTTGTCCTTGTACCGATTCTTAGACAAAGCACCCTTCTAAAGCTGTAGTTCCCAAACCAAAGAACACTAAACTGATGCACAGTTGGTGTATGAACCAAGCTTAAAGCAGGTGCGGTTCTTAACGAGCCATTCATCCCACCTTCAGATTTCAGGATTCGAAAATTATGGATTCCTGCGGAGCTAAATTTTCAATTGTTTCACATTTCAACATTCAAAATATTATGGATACCTGTTATTTAAATTCTTAATATTAATTGAAGGAATACATTCTATGAATTTCTAGATAGTTTGCTTTTTTTTAATTCCATTTTCTCTCAGCGTAATTGATTTTTGGACTTTTTTCAAACATAATTCCAGAGTTTCAAAATTCAGTTTCATCTGTGTTGAAAACAGGTTTCACAAAAACATTTTATCAGTGTTTCCAGCGAAATATGTACGGTTTAAACTTCACATATTCGCAGCAAGAATGTTTACCGTTCTAACTGAATATTTTTTGTAAAGTGAAGATTTGCAATCTGCACCATAAGAATGCGCATTTTACACTTTAAATATCTGTAGTGCACACTGTAAATTTTTATTTTATGAATATGTGTATTTTAAACTGCATATATTTATATTTTAAACCATACATATTTGCAGTTCTAACTTCAAATACATACGGTTTAAAACTCATATTTTTTGTTGAAAAAGTTAATAGATATTTTTCGTGAAATTTGTTTTTTAAATGGATTTTTAGATATTAAATTTGAAAATAAGGGAGCGAATCCTAGTTTCTAATATAACAGATACTGAACATTCAGAGTACATTTTATGAAGAATAAAAGCCTGCGATAATCTTTATTCCCTGCTAATTAATTTTCCTTTGTTTACTGAAAATGCAAATGTTCAACAATTTATTTAAATTTGTTTGAAAAGCATCGAGTCTTTCCACTTGTATTTTACAATGCTTAAAGCAAACTTGGTAAGCTTGAACTAGGGTAAATTCGAAGGATAAAATTGATATAAAGTTGGAGGTGGAAGGAAATATGAGAGGCGTCAATTTTGTTTATATAGTAATAAGGTGGGAAAAGAAATTAATGGGTGCTAACAGAGTTCCTCTTGTATATTTAGTATATCATCAACCAAAGTTCTTTTGAATAAAATAACAAGATATTCAGCATGTCATCAACCAACTAGTGGTTTTGTAGCAGGTTATGCTTTGCTTAGCTTCATGCATGTTTTCTTGGATATTTCAAAATGAAGATGGCTAACGATATTTTGAATAACACAGTAAGACATTGTTTAACGCAAACATGTTTTGATTATGCACATCAACGTATACAAATATCAAATTATCCATATCTATTGGATTTTCCCTAACTTGTGTAATAAGTAAATAGCACATATGCATAATGGTTTTCAAGATGCAGTCCCCTTTGATTTCTGAATCTCTAGTTCATGCTCAGCTACCATAATACATGAATCTGATTCTAAAGAAGTGGCTGAACCTTTCTCTTTCGATAATGTTGATGATGGTTTCGATAGATTTAACATATCAGGCGTGCATTGTATGTCTGGCGTAATGCCTACTTGATCAATGTCATGCAGTGCAGGTGACAAATATTTTGCCACGGTGATGAATAAGGCTGAACCATCATGAAGCTCTGTCACACTCTGTCAAACAAATTAAGAAGGACGATGTTGTAAAAACAGAGGATAAACATCCTCAAGCAATATATTAGATAACTGAAATTGAATGAGTTTCATTTTTCAATCAAGTAATTGCACATAAATTTATATTCAAGACATTCAAATCTTACAGGAGAGATGAGTGTTCACAGTATAAACCGTTTAAAACTGTACGCATGATATGGTTAATATTCAACGAGAAAAATCAATAAACAATACCTGAATCTTTCCTTTACCAAATGTTCTGTGTCCTACAAGAACTGCCCGTCCATTGTCGTGTAGTGCTCCTGCTAGAATTTCACTTGCACTAGCGCTCCCTTCATTTACCTATATCAGTATATCACAAAGGAAGAGACTTACGAGTATGTTTTAGCTATTCAAAGCATCAACGCTAATCTAGGCTAATCTGGATTAACTATAAATAAGGTCAAGCAATGACTTACAAGAACAACAAGAGGATCATGGGTTAAAGCGTGACCATTTTCCATAGTGATGGGTAACATGTTTCCTTCTCTATCAATTGCGTTTACCAAAGTTTCTTCCCCATCTAACCATATTTGCGCAACATCCAGTCCAGCTTTCACTAGACCTCCCTGTAAATATCATACATGCATCATGCATGTGTCATGTTAGTTTATGATAATTCTCCCCAAGTATATGATATGTTAATATAATATCATACTGACAGGGTTATTTCGAAGATCAAGAATATATGACTGGACGCCTTGACTTTCCATTTCTTGAATCGTACTCTCCATTTCACTGGCAGCAGTCTGTTAACAGTGGTTGTTGATACATGTAGTTAGTTTGAAAGATACATGATGTTTTTACAACATGCATATATATACAATTACCAAACCATGTCATGTTATACTATCGCTCCTTTTCAATTGTATGAGTACCTGAGAAAAAGCAGATAGACGCACATATCCAGTCTTAAATTCATTTCCATTGCCCGATTTATGATAAATAACCGCGCTCGAGATCGGTGAAAGTTTGATTACTTCACGAGGCAATTGAACCTAAAACGATAAAACAAACTATCAAGATTCACTTCTACAAATAAAAATAAGGATGCCATGAACGAACTGGAGTTTTATTATATGTTAAATCAGCTGATACAAAACTACGCATTACCTCCCTAATACTCGAAACACTGCTCTTCGATGACCCCTGTAGAGTCGGTATATTCTTATTTAGACAAGAAAAAATTGTAATTTCATTAAAGTATATTTACACATATAGATACTCACATTGTTAAGTTTAACATTAACAATTGTTCCTACGTGTCCTCGAAGCTTCTGCGCTGCTGCCTCTCCATTTATTCCAGTAACATTTTCTCCTGAATTTGATTATACATTTATGAAAACTAATTTGCTAATGAAAATATAACTAATTACCAGCTTTTGGCTCTTAAGTAATGTTCTAGTAATGAAAATACACACAAACACTTACCATCTATCTCAACTAATTCATCTCCTGCTTGTATGCCAGCTCGGTCAGCTGGGCTTCCCTCAACACATGACACAACAACCTGACATATGTTATAACCATTACTCTTTTGTTTATTCAGTGTGTGTGTGTGTGTGTGTGTGTGTGTGTAAAATTCAGTGCCATAGTGACCACAGCAAATCATACATTTTTATTCAATCTTGGAGTGTCTAAGTCTAAATTAGTATCATGAATACTATGCATTCTTATACAGAATTCAAGTATTACTTGCAACTGCAACAAACATAATATAAGAAAGTATAAGAAGAATTTCACTAACCAAGTGTTCAGTTTTTGGATCTACATTTATGAACAGACCGACTCCGTGCAAGTTCCCATCACTGCCTATCCTGAAACTTTGATATTCCTAGTATTTGATATGTAAATAAGCATTAAGTACTGGTGTAAATGCGATGAAGATAAACCAAAATTGAAGAATTCAAAAAAGAGAATCAGATTATTGTGGGTTTTGTTTCTCAAAAAGAAAAGAAAAGGAAGAAGAACAAGATGACGATGATGAACAAATTTCAAGATACCTTTGGACTAATGATCCTAGTAAAAGGATCACCAAGTGTCGCAAGCATTCCACTGATCTTGTTATACGCTGCATCGGCTGTCTTCAAGGGAAACATTTCCACCATTGTTTGTTGCAGCTTTAAATCCCAATCTACATAAAAAGAATTTCAAAAGCATTTTTCTAAATAATACTTAATTACAATTACAGGCTGTGGAGTAAACATTTCGAAAAACATAGTAATATTTCAGAAAACTATAGCTGCTTACCTTGATGGTTGAAAGTAGGATCAACAAAAGTTTCACGAATCAAACCCCAAGCTTCAACCAATGTTTTCTGAACTGTATTTACCTGTCAAACTTCAAATTTTTAAACCTTATGAAACAAATTCACTTCTCTACTCATAGCAGCACAAACTATATCACCTCTGGCGCTCTAGATACTGGAAATGCCACTGTTAGCGATTCTGCAAATGCAGGAGAATCGCAGCCACACATAGAAATCACTGCAGCTGCTGCAGCCAATCCGACAGCTGTTCTTTTGGCAATTTTACATGTTGCTTCCAGAACTTTAATTGGTTCATATTTCACATGGTTTTCTTTTCTTTCAGGAAACAACTGTAGTTCCGATACAATTCTGTTTCCAGATTTTGGGAGATTTGGAAGTAGGGAAGAAGTAATATATTTTACAGAACTCATTGCTCTTCCAAAAACTACTCCTCGTTTACTTCCTACATATTTTATGAGCAGGCAGAAATTATATGAAGGAAACTCGTTAAGAGTAGGGCCTACGGGAATCTGAGGTTCATTTGAATTTGTTATGATTTGTAGTAAGAGGAGAAGCCACGTTTGTGGCTGCTTTCAAAACGAGACCCTGAAAATATCTCATTTCTTAACTAGTTCAGTTAGGACATTCCAACCACATGATAATTCTAATGGAGTAACGTCTTAGAATTCACCATGTTTATATGCAGAAGGCAACAAAATAACAATGCCGTAAACAATAAAAATCCTGTATGTTGATATAGGCACACAGCAGCTATTAACTTTGTGGCCATTGCATTGTTTTTGTAGTTTTTCATTATAAAAATCGTGAAGTTGCATGCACGATGCTTTTAAAGTCGCAGTGTAAATTATGCTTCTGATCAACATGAAATTTTGATTACACAACCAAAAGTTTTAACATTATTATCACTAGGGGTCATTGATTCTCGAGAAATATAATACATCTGAAGAATATATTTCAACATACAAGAAGCCTCAAAACCAAAAACATTGCAACCAGAACAATGATTCAAGAGTTCAATCAACCTAAGAACTGTAATCAACAGTCTTAAATGAATCATGCAACTCTCTCAACATCTGCTCATCCTTTCCCCATTCTGCATTAGGTGCATTAACAAAATGTGCATACAACTTGTTTCTAGCGCAAGTAACCTTTATCAAACCATGCGCTGTGGCCCCATCGATCTCGTATTCATAATATATCTGTCCATTCTCGTCCTTCTCCTCCTTGCTCTTCACTCCATCCTCAGCACTTGCAATCAGATCCTGTTCATGTTCCAAAACCACATCATTAATCATAGTCCTGTGTGTTCTGTGTAAGTGTGAGATACAGAAGTGTGCCACTCAACCTATTTTGAAGCAACATATATATTCTTTTGCAGCATATGATATAATTTGCAGCATTAAGTATCTTACGGTATGCTTTATCCTATTAACAAATAATGCGAACAAACTGCTTTTTTTTTTTAAACTTTATTGAGCAAAAATGACCAAAATCAATGTCTCCAAACTTTGATGAAACAAAACCAGAATTAACACAAGTAGGGACATTGTTCATTTCTATACACAGAAACTATTCACGGAATTATTGATTACTGGCCCAGATTGTTAGGAATATTTGTAATTTTTTTTATTATATCTTAGTAATAATGTACCATTATAGAACAGCCATAAGGAACAAACCTGCAAGCTAACATCAGAAAGAGCAAGGTTATTCAAAACCACTTCTTTGGGAGCCAAAGCTCTAAAACCAGAAAGATAAGTCAAGTACTCCTTTTCGGTCTTTTTCTTGGGGTTATAGAATTCAGAGTCGGTGCCATTAGTGCCTTTTTCTACTTTGGAAACGAGTCGTTCCTTCCAAGTAGAAGGGACCAAATACGTGTATTCGGCGGAAGTTTTCTTGTCGGAGTTACCTCCGTAGCCTCCGTAGTTTGCAGCGCTCGCGGCAGTTCCGTAGTAGAGTTGGAGGCCGTCGGTGGCAAGGGAAGGCAGAGGTGAAATGAGAAGGAGAGTTGTGGCTGTTAAGGTAATGGGGAGTTTGAGGGTATTTTCATGTAGCTTAGCGAATGTTGGATTGGTGTTTTTCGGTGATGTGGGACTGATGATGGGTTTGTTAGCTGAGAACTTAGAAGAGGGAGAAGAGATGAGAGTGGCCATTTTTTGAAAAGATGAGTGGTTGATGGTCTGATTAATCATGGATTTGTTTGTGTGGACGAGGAGTTAATTTGATATATCCGATGTGCAAGGGTTTTATTTTAGAGCGTCTCGTGCAAAGGAGAATTCCGAGCAAATATTTAATATTGAAATGGCAAAGTTCACCAACAATTTCGTACTCCCTTGAACATTTAGGGTAACATCCGGCATCAGTATTAATAGGAACGTGATCTGAAATTCACGTGGCTATGAATAGTTGTTTACATCATTTGGATCATTCTCATAAATATTAAATTCAAATAATTTTTGCATTTGAAAATGATCGAGACAAAGTGAAACAGCTCTTAGCTTGGATTCATCCAATCCATGGCAAAACAGAATACATTACAATTCGTGTTACTATTATAAAGATTCAATTAAAAGATATGACCATGAACTTTTGTTGAGAAAGTTTCGAATTGCTAAAACATAAACATTCAGACAATACATGATCAATTTCTATGATCTAACGTCGATTTGAAAAAATTAACAGACTGACTCAATTTTGAAATCACAATTTCGCAAAAAAAATAAAACAAACCCTAATGAAATAGGGGAAGAAGGTGAATCGACATGTTTTTTAATTTTTCATTTTGCATTAATTCAAACTTTGATATTTATTCTGTTGTATTTTTCTATTAAAGAAAAAAAAGAATGTAGAATTCTTAATCTTATTTGCATGGAAATATGATAACAGAACGACCACATTATTACCGATTCGAAAATTGTTACAACCGATTAATTAGTCAACTAAATAGGAAGCAAGAAGAACATAAGAGATGTTCAAGCCATAAAAAGAAAGAACGAAGCATCAAAATCATCATTCTACTTTAGTCCAATAGACTCATCCGGTAGAGATAGAAATTATGAGGATAAGAATAACGTGGATGTGCGTACTTAAAGACCCAATGAAGATTCTAGATATGTTGATCCGTCAATTTGACGTGTCTAGGTTGAAATAATTTTCAAATAACTTTTAAGATATTAAACATGCAAAATTATATCATTTGATATTTTACGAGTTTTACGGTGAAATTTACAAAGAAGGAAAACAATTCAATTTTTTGAGGAGAACTGAGAATTAGGTGATGTATTTATTACTGTTCCTTAAAGAATTTCAAACTGGTTAGTTTCGACTATAAATTGTTAAATTTGGAGTTACGACTTGAAAGATAGAGATTTATAAGTTATAAACAACGTACTTAACTGTTTCGGTTCAAACGGGAAATGCGATTCATGACTCGTCCAACAACTGTTTAAATGAAGTTATGGAATACTAGCCATTAGATCCATCTTTATTTTTTCTCCTTTGATCCCTAAATTTTCTTATTCTTCTTCTAGTGATAGGTAATTTCTTTAATTACAAATTGTTCTAAAATTTATAACGACCAAGTAATATCAAATTGATCGTCTAGATGAGATGCGGTGACTTCAACAATTTGTTTATTAGATTTGATGCTTGGATTATCGGAAATCACGGTCAAAGTTTTTTTTGGTGGAGCCCTAAGTGTTAAATTGAGCATTTTTGATTCAGGAGATGATAAACTGAATTGATGACATGGGTTTGCAGATCTCAAGAAGAGGAGTTCAATGATGGTGGTCATTCAGTTGAACTTGGTTGAAGTTGGCCAGAATTGGTGAATGAAGGTAGAAATAATGTATTTCGTGGTTGATGATTTTGGGTATGTGGACATGGAAGAGGCATTGAAGCCTTGGGTTCTCGAGTACGTGAAACTCAAAATATATTGAAGATTTGAGTTTTACAATTTAATTACAAGTTGTTGGGTATCACAATACACTAACGACACGTAAAAATGTATATTTTTACTCGCACACTTAATCTCATTTTAGTAAAATAAATTTCATAATCGAGTGTTTTTACATGTTTAAAACCAAATTTCAAAAATGCTTTCAAGTCATCATTCATGCATCTACATGGGGCAAAACAGTAATTTTTGTGTGTGAATTAATTTTAGAAAATTCACTTGGACATTTAATTTTTATTTGTAGGAATATGAATGGAAAATGGAAGAGACTTTATGTATGCATGCATGCACAAAGGTTGGAAGACAAAGAAATGAAGAAATAAAAGAATTCATGTAATCATGGAGGGCCTCACCTACCCACTAACCATAAACTGCAATTAAGAGCTAATGCACATGTTAGTGGGGATTAAAATCACATGCACATTTAATGGAGAATTAATTTCATGATAACGATTACTTGGAGGTTACATTTCCAAAATGGCATTTTGGATAGCTTCCTAAAATATGGACTAGGATTAAGGCATGTATAAATAACCCTCTTAAGTTTATGTAATAGAGTTTTTACAATCTTCTTATCGTATTATATGAGTTGTAGCCATAAAATTAAATGAGAAATAAAACGGCTTCCTAAGTCTCTTCTTCTTTTTTGTTCTTACATGTTTTTATTTTATCTTATGATCATTTTATTTATATGCTATATTTCTTCTATTTCATGATAGTAGGTTAGCATTCTTTTCATTGCAATTAGTTTTATTTTTATGCAAGGAGTTTAGTTCTCTTTTATTTTAATTAGCTTGCACTTTTCTTGCTTTTTGATGTTGCAATCCACATGTGTTGAAATGATAATAAATATGAAAAGCTAAACCCCTTCAATTTAGTGGTAATGAAGTTCTCTTAAATCATGTAGATTCAACATATTTGCTAATTTATGACCTGTTTTTATGCTTCATGAAAAGTTGAATTATGATGTAAGTTTATTAGGGAATTGATAGCATATGTTGTAATTACAAATATGCTATGCTTAATCCAACATAAACACAATTTACATCATCATCTAACTAAGTGAATTTAATCATAGAATTAAAATAGAATCAAATTTTAATGATCTATGTTACTAACCAAAAATAGTAAATATATCATGCTTAAAATAGATTTTATTTTAGTTCCATATTCATTTTCATGACATTTAACAAAGTGATTTTAATTGTTATATTAAAATTTGATGGTTTATAACATAAATAGACTATACATATGATACATACATCACTAGTTCTACTTAGATTAAAATGAGAGATCGTGGATAAATTTTTATGTCGATTCATTTGAGAGTACGAGGGTGGATTTGCCTCAAAATTGTCTTTTAATCTCATATTTTTAATCACTTTTGTTTGTAGTTAGTTTTTGCATTTCTCTTTAGTTAAAACAATTTCAAACTCTTTGGGTTAATTTGATTGAGTAGAAGTTAAAATTAACTCAATTCCCTACGGATTGACTCGTACTCGCCACGTACTAAATTGTACGCCGTGCGCTTGCGATTATTTTTATTACATTTTTTCAACGATTTTCTAAACGATAGAAAATTCATCGTTAGATAAAAAATAAGATCGTTAAAGCCTTGGGTTCTGAAGTAAACGAAACTGAAGAAAGGCACGGAAGAAATAATGATGAAAGGAGCATTGTTATAGAGAAAACGTAGGAGGTGATGGAAAGGTTTGCATTTATTAAGCAAGAAAATTTGGTTCTTGAATAACATATATACGAGACCAAAGTTATGTAAAAGGATTTGATGGGGATGGATAAACTTACAACGCAATATTGGATGGAGCGCAAAAGTGAATCAATTATGCTAATTTGGGCAAACTTTTGTGGGTTTTAAACAAAGAAATTCGACTTCTAAAATATTTACTTTCTATTAATTGAAATGATCCATCTATATTTCCCAAGACAAGTAGTAATGTATCTTTGGTTATGTTTAACAATTTATTGGGTACCTGTTATTAATCAAATGTCTTTTGTTTTAGAATCTACTAAAAACAAAGTATAACATAAAATTATTAACTAAGACAACATGAACCAAACCAGCAATACACATATGAAGTACAAAAACATAAACATATCAATAAACTAATAATTTCCATAATGATTTCAAATATGAACCATTAGATTCTTTTGTAGCGTATTATGATGTGTTGTGTTATAGTACGCTAATTGTTGGTCCATCTGAATGTTGTAATGCTATTTTTTTACAAAATGTCTTCTTGAAATAATTCTAGTATTTGGTTAGCAAAAATAATTCCATAAATCTTTCATCTTTGATGATCATATCATGTAGAATTACATACGATAACATGGTTCTAGTCATCTAAGATCGATTCCATAATTTACAAGGATTACTAATCATTGTAAATCTAGATCGAAGGACTCTGAAAGCTCATTCTACATCTTTCCTTTGTCCCTCTTGAATTTCAATAAAAATTTATTTGCAGTGTTATGGTTGGATTTGAAAATGTCTTCATAATGGTGCTTTGGATAAGTTACACCTCCTAGATAGTATATGTGTTCGTAAGTGTTTTACTAAGTGTAAATGACATGGAGTGATTTACTAAGCGAAAGATCCTCAAATAAATGTGACATCTCAATTAACTTTATATCATTATTAGAACCAGATATTACAAAAAAAGCATGTCAAATCTAGAAATCGTACGAATCAATCGCTTCCAAAATAATTGTTAATATTTTCCTTACTATTATAAGACTCATAATATGCATTAGGACAGTTCTTCCATTGCCAATGCATACAATCTAGATTTTCTAAACTTCTTATCTAGTCTGTAACAAGCTGCCCTGAAACAGACCTAATTTTCGATCATGAAAGGGCCCATCAAACCATACGACCATTCCAAAGCTGCATGTTGGTTGATAAAATTGATATAAAAAACATACATAGAGCTAACTATCTACGCATTCAGAATCTCAATGCGGAAGGATAAAATATAATATCAGAAACAATACCCATCTTAATAAAAATTCAAATGTTGGAAACATACAACACAATACCACATAATAATGCCAAATATCTGTAGTACAATATTACAAAGTACATCATCATGTCTAAATGAGTACATCAGAAATAAAAACAACATAAGTAGATAGATAAATAACTGTCTCTAATTCTGTCTCTGCTCCCATCTCTAAACCTGCATCTTCTGCTCTAACTTGATTTGTAATGAGGAGAGAGTCAGAACAATAAGTTTGGTGAATAAATTCTCAAGCCTTTCTATGATAGTACTTGAGCAGTATAATTTAAATATTAATATGTCTTATGCATCATAACTATATTATAAGTTTTTCAACTACAAGCCCCAAGGCTTTTATAGTCCAATTCTATAACCATTACCTTTTTAACCAAATAACTCATCTTCAACTGTAGACCAAAAGCCATTTCCAATTACACGCATCTATCGTCAATAATGTTCTAACAATTAAGAGATAGTGCCCAAGTCACTTAATACCTTTTTCAATAGGAATTTGGCAATGTAACGACCCAGAATTTTTGTCATTTGAAATTAGTATATTTAATTGATTTTAAATATTCATAAGTTAATTTTATTGGTTGAACAGCCTATATTTCGAATATAAGAATTTAACTGGATAATTGAATTATTAATTTAATATTTGAAATTGTGTAAATAAATGGAAATTGATTTTAATGTGAATGAAAATGATTTATAAAGTTATATTAAATTCTATTTGGATTATAATGATGTTAGCAAACTTTTGAAATTGAATTAAAAGTTAAATTGTAGAAATTGAATATTTTAACATTTAATTGACGAGTGAAAATAGTCACTTTTTAAATGGTATCGGATTTCAATGAAACAAGTTTCACAAGATTCATAATGTTATATTATCGTAGGATTTCAAATTTTGTGTCAATCAGATTTACGGTTTAGTCGTGGCAAGCTAAAACGCGTAGAAATTCATTTAAGTGAATTTTAAATTTAAATAAGTCGATTTGAAAACCTCTCTTTCAAATACGATCGAATTGACTCTCGATATATATTCCATTGCGTTCGGAATAGGGGTAAAACATTATAAAATTTCGAGTTAGCAAAATTTTCTATAAAAGGACCTAGATGTTTGCACCAAAATTGGTCACAACACTCTTCGGGAGTCGTTGAAGAGATAATAACAAAGAATGTAAATTCAAAACGAGTATTATCTAACAAAAAGTCCAAGTCAACGGTAATGTAAATGCGTAGACAAGCAATTTATAGTGGTTCGGCGTGTTGCCTACGTCCACTGTGAAGTTTTTTGCAGTTTTATTGATTCTCTTTCAACGTTTACAAGTGATTACAGCAAGAAACAGTGAATTACAACTGGAAATTCGAAATCAACAGCAAGAATATGATGTAGGATGATGGAGATCTCGATCCGGCAGAGTCTAGGTGCTTGAGAATCCCCAGATCCTTATTCTGTTGGCTCTGGGGCTCTATTTATAGGCGTAGGATGCTGATATTTCGCTGAAAATTCGAGAGACCACTTCTGGCACGTGAGGGGGCCCACATGCCCGGCATCAGGAAATTTGGGCCCACTTTGGGATCGATTCGAACTCCATTCGAATCGATCAGAAAATCATCCAATCGAAGTGAAATTTGGTGTCGACATTCTTCAACATGTATGCAAGCTTCTGTGAAAATTTCGTGGCATTTGGATCAGTAGATTGAGAGATATGGTCGATACGAAACGGGGTTCTTTGAGTGGCTGTTTGGTTCGAATCCATCTCTTCGCATCGATGGTTTCGAATCGATGGTGGCACGCGCTGTTGTGATGACGTGGAGTGCAAACTTCGACTCGATCCGGTCTTTGCTCCGAGTTGACCGCTTCGACTCCATATATCTCGGCGCGTTCGCATTGATGAATAACACGTCACCAAGGTTAGTTGACTCGATGGATTCGAATGGTGCCGTATTCATGGATACAAACTGCAACTGTTGGTGGATACGAATCAGGGTAACCTGATGGATACGAAGTGCTTTGACCCGATGGATTCGAAAGGGTGCTTCCATAATGGATACGAAGAAGACATTGGTCGATCATTACGAAGTGCATCATCTGCCAATGGGTACGAACTCCATCGATACGAACTCGATGGATTCGAACACGGCCGCTCCTGATCGATACGAACTCATGGGAGTTGACCGATTCGAAGTAGGTGATCTACCGATGGATTCAAATGGGACCAAGTCGAACCGAGGTACTTCTATGGATTCGAATTGATCGATACAAACCGAGACACTTTAATGGTTTCGAAGCTGATCGGTACGAAGGGTGGCACTTCGATGGATACGAAGTCATTGGAGCCTGATCGATACAAAAGTGATCGATACGAAACCGGTGCTTTTCCCTTCAAATTGAATCGATCATAACTTGAGGGTACGAACTCGGATTGACTTGAAATTTGAGATGCTGACTTCTATGATCTTTCTTGTCATGTCCTCTCAATTGTAGCTCAATATGGATTCGGACAAAATTCAGCGATATCCATAGTGAAGCGAAGTATGACCAATCTCTAAGACGAACTGTCCTTTGTTTTCGATCGATCTTTTGGTATCACGACTTTGCCAAGAAGCGGGATAACATTTGCCCCCCAAAGTACGTCTTGTGGAAACATGATGTGCTTTGAAAAGCTACAATTTCTTTCTGAACAATCATTGCTTTCTTGTCAAAGGTTGTAACCTTGTTTGATATGATTGATTGCTGTAGAATATTGCTTGGCTGCTGGTTGTTGTAATCGTAACCAGATGAGTATTCGATCCCTGGCGCATCCTTCATTAGTAACCCATCAGATTCTGTTCCGACCAAAGTTTCGGAAGACATGCTAGGAAGAATATGCTTAAGGCATGGTTTGTCGATGGATGACGTGCTACTACCGGGGCCAAATGATAGACCGCACAATCCACCGGAGGGATATACCGCATTCAATCGCCACACATGCGCAGCTAGGACACTCCCTTCGTTCAACCAGTATATAAGAGAAGTATTGTCGTTTTTGAGGATCGCCCCGTCTCAGTTGCATCCGAACGGATATACATCACTCAATAGCTTGTTCATTGCATTTATGGAATATCTCTATCGACCGCCACTCCCGATTGAGATCATATACTTGTTTAACTTCAAGAGTCGGGCCGATAGTCCATCTTTCACATTTTTGGAGGCAGTGAGAAATTGCCAAGTGATCACAGGGCCTTGGACTAGATTGAGCTACTTTAGAACGGAATGGTTTTATGTCAGATGCCCCCCAGGGTTCGCTCGACGATGGCTATTTAGACATGAGTATTGCTATTTTTCTGGGTAGTTGATAAAACTGATGTATTTGAAATCGAACTCACACATCTTTTCCTTTTTCAGCCGTAATTCAGCGACCTGAGGGTGAACGTTTCAAAGAGATAGTTCGGGTTTTTCAAGAAATCCCCAGCGAAGAGAGGAATATTGAGTTGCTACTGACAGATAGGAATCTCAGAATCCTTGGGTTGATTGAGCGGAGGCAAAGCATAATGCTTGACGGTGTCTTAAGAACCGCCTCGAAAGAACGAGTCAAACGAAGAAAACCTAAAGTTGTCATAATTGAGGAGGCGTACTCGGAGAGAACTCATACTGATGATGAGCCATTGGGCCAATCTGCGGATGTAGCCCAAGATACCCAAGAACAAAGAAAAGGCAAGGCAGCCGTTGTTAAGCCACCTAAAAAGGGAAGATGGAAATCGGTTGTCACGGCTCGATCCGCTCCCGGAGTTAGAATTTCGGAGATGTCTCCTCCGAGAATTGAAAATCTTTATGAAGGGCTTGCCGATATTCCAATTCCGGATCATGTGTCCTTGCAGCATGATGCCGGATTGGAAGAACTTTCAGAAGCTTTAGTTTTGAGCGAGTCTCTGCCCACTAGTGCGGTTGACACATCTGGTTGGTCGGGGGGTTGCACCCACATTCACACTTCACGGCACTACACGATTTTTAAGTGTAATACGTCCACTGTGAGAGATTACTAATTTCGTTTTATGTTTTTGCTTTGCAGATATCTTGTCTGGCAGAGGTTCGTTGCTCGGCAGTCTCCGTAAGAAACGCCAGTCTTCTTCATATTATGAAGCGTATAGGAGGGAAGGAGATAGAGATTATGACTATGGGCGCTTGAGTCATGAGCGCTCTGAAAGAGAAAAAGATTATAGGCGGCAGTCTCGATCTCGCACGCCACCTCCTAAAGCTCCCGCACCGCCTCCAGTTCATGTCTCGAGGTCTCTAGAAACTTCACGGCCTAAGCCGTCTTCCCAACCACCGAGGTCTGATACTCACCGTAGAATGGAAATCACGGCCTCCCCGTCAACAGAGCAGACATTGACGGAGCCTTCGGGGGAAGGAGTGGTTAGGCTTGCTCAACTGAGGAAGGAATTTCCTGAAATTTGTTTTGATGGGTTCGTTTTCCCCCCGCATCTAAAGAGGATACCGTCGACAGTTGCACCTATGATGCATGACTATCTCTCGGACGTATTCTTTCAGTATCAAGAATGGTCGAAGAGCGCTAAGAAAGCATCAAAAGTGACCTTTGATCGAGCAGCTACGATCGAGAAGTTGGAGAAAGAACTTGGTCAAAAGGACCACATTATTCAAGCGCTCGGCAATGAGGCCAAATCTTGTCGAAAGTCAGAGATTGAAGCTCTCAGAAAAGCGGATGAAGCTCAGGCAGCGATGGATAGGATGAAGCGTGAGCATTACGCTACGGTGGAGGACATGGGCCACCGAAATACCATCGTGACTGCTGAGCGGGATGCGGCCTTGAAAGAGCTAAACGAGCTCAAGGCCAAAGTTGTAGAGATTATGAAGGAGTGAGACACCGCTAATGTTTCCGCATAGGAAGCGTGTGATCAGGCGGTGGAATTTCGGAAAGAGAGAGATGCGGCCTTGGAGAAGGTCTGCGAGACAGAAGCCGAAGTCGATGAGAAAGTTCGTCAAGCAGAGACTAAGCTGGAGACAGAGATAGAAGAACTTCTCATCACTTATAATTCTAATGTGCTGAGGCACAGAAATTTGACATGGCTTGATGATTATCCGACACATTTGTTCAACGCCTGGAATTTATTAGTTGAAGAAGAGAAAGCATCAAAGCCAGGCGAAGATTTTAATGAATTCGAGTTGGAGAAACGTATACTGACTGATGATGAAAAGAAGGTTCTCCATGATTTCATGATCTTTCACGCAAAAGAGAGAATGGGTACCCAACACTTGGAAGTTGGTGAGGGGTCTGGCATTGTGCATCCAACTACAAGTTTAGAATTGATCACTTCATCTGGAACGGAGCCGATGCCAGCGACTAAGCCGCGGTCGGTCCCAGGCTACAACCCTGAGCAGCCACGCTTATCTCCCATCAGGGAGCACTCTTCTGAAGCTGCTCATTCAGCTATGAGTCAAGTTGAGGAAGGTACTCTGCACAAATCTACTATGTGTTTGAACTAAAGTACTTGTATTGAAGCGTGTTCTGACAACTTCTTTTCTTTCTTGTCCAGTGAGTAAAGTAACATTGATAGTGCCTCCTGCAGTCCAAGAGCCACATCAAGAACAGGATGCCATTATTACTGAAGCGATCGCCACGACGACAGCCGCGCCAACTGATGTGACACAAGGGGGTTCGATTACTTTTGACGAACAAATGATGAATGAACTCTTGAGCCAGCACAGTGACCCCTTTGTTGACATGTCATTTGTCCTTGGCACGTTCCCACCTGCTTCTATTGCATCGTCACAGTCCACCGCTACCTATCGTGAGTCTCGTGCTGCTCGTGAGACTGAGATACTTGCTCAAATAGAAGCAGAGATGGAAGCGGCAGCACACGGCGGTACTTCTGAGTGTGTTACGACGGCGGTTGATCCCACTCCTCTCGTGGTGTCATCTTCTGGGGACACGCTAGTCGAAACCAGCGCGCCCATTCCTCCCCCGGTGGTAGGCTCGACTCCTCCGACTCCTCGAGAAGAGAATATTCCTTTAAGTTCAAGTTTGGAGGAGTATATTGATATCATGCCCTCGTCAGAGGAAGATCCGCCAAAGGGTATGGGGTCGAAGCGGAAGACTGCTAGTGGTTCCAGTGGTTCCGTGTTGAAGAGGAAATCGAAGAAGAAGTAGATGATCCCCTCTAGTGCATTTTTGGCAGTTAGGAAGTCACTTTTATTTTTCTTTCATAGGCTATGTATAGATGCAGGCTTGGCCCCCTGCTAGTAGGAATTTTTTGAAAGAACTTGTACATGAATCTTCACATACAGTTAGTTGAAATAAAATTCAATTTCTTTGTTTCAATTCTCATTTCTCTTGTGCTTAAGTGTTTGCAGTGTTTGGTTTTCAGTCCGGTGTACTTTTGGTGTTTTTACTGTCAAGTAGAGTTCGTTTTATTTGCCAAGTCTGAAAATCTTGGTCACATGTTGTGATCGATGAATAAGTTGAACTTCGAACATTGTATCACTTTGGTTAGTGATTAACACTTAGCTTTTTTGCCCCCCGGTTTCAGGGAACAACATTTGTATTTTAGTGGTTGATCGCACTTATTGCAAATCTTAAGCACATGTCCACACTCTGGGGACTTGGGATAATTTGTGATCGATAACCTGGTTTGCAATATGGGAATTTGGGAGTTATCAATGTTTGTAGTACGGTTCGCACTCCGGGAACCTGGAATTGATGTTTATACTTCGCTTCACGCTCTGGAAACTTGGAGTTAGCACGGATGCTTCGGTTCGCGCTTCGGGAACCTGTAATTTATACTCCAATTCACGCTCTGGGAAGTTGGAGTTGGCATTGATGTGTCGGTTCGCACTCCGGGAACCTGAAATTGATGTTTATACTCCAAATCATGCCTTGGGAACTTGGATTTAGCATGGATGCTTCGGTTCGCGCTCTGGGAACCTGTAATCTATATTTATACTCCAATTCACGCTCTGGGAAGTTGGAGCTGCACGGATGCTTCGGTTCGCGCTCTGGGAACCTGTAATCTATGTTTATACTCCAATTCACGCTCTGGGAAGTTGGAGCTAGCATGGATGCTTCGGTTCGCGCTCCGGGAACCCGTAATATATGTTTATACTCCAATTCATGCTTTGAGAAGTTGGAGTTAGCACGGATGCTTCGGTTCATGCTCCGGGAACCTGTAATTTATATTTATACTCCAATTCATGCTCTGAGAAGTTGGAGTTAGCACGGATGCTTCGGTTCACATTGATGGGTTGGTTCGCACTACGCGAACCTGGAATAGATGTTTATACTCCAATTCACACTCTGGGAAGTTGGAGTCAGCCGATAGATGGTCACTCACACCTATTTGGGCTAGTTAGGAATTCGTTCACACTTTGGGAACGATGGATTTGATGTTTATACTCCAATTCGCACTCTGGAAATTTGGAGTCCGTTCACACTCTGGGAACGATTTATTGGATGTTTATACTCCAATTCACACTTTGGGAAGTTGGAGTCCGTTCGCACTCTGGGAACGATTTATTGGATGTTTATACTCCAATTCACACTCTGGGAATTTGGAGTCCGTTCGCGGTCTGGGAATGAGTTATTTGATGTTTATACTCCAATTCGCACTTTGGGAATTTGGAGTCCGTTCGTGCTCTGGGAACGATTTATTTGATATTTATACTCCAATTCACACTCTGGGAATTTGGAGTCCGTTCGCGCTCTGGGAACGATTTATTTGATATTTATACTCCAATTCGCACTATGGGAATTTAGAGTCCGTTCGCACTCTGGAAATGATTTATTTGATGTTTATACTCCAATTCACACTCTGGGAATTTGGAGTAGTTGTAGGACTGTCGTGTGCCGGTCCAGTTCAGCCTTTGATGTGATGGCTTGCCCCCGAGCTGAGGTTTCACTTAGTGAGTGGCCGGTCGTATCACAGTCACTCGCTATTTGAATGAATTCCATTGTTCGATGGAACTTAGCTCTTCGTGTGTTGTGATTGTTGAATGTTGCATTCGGTGAATCACAACTCTAACTTGAAGAGATAGTATTTTATTGCTGAAATAAGAAAATATGGCAAAGTCAGTGCCTTATTACAAGTTCAAATTTCAGAATGTAAAGGAAATTGCAAAGTATTCATGGATTGAATAGAGCCTGTCATGCGTAGCAATGGCGAAGGTTCTCGCTACTCCAGGCTCCTGGCAAAATAGGACCGCCCATGGTCGACAGCAAGAACAGGTCATTCCCGAGTTTTTGTTTAATCACACATGGCCCTTCCCACGTTGGTTTCACGTGCGAGGGTATTGAGTGTACTCTTCTGTAGACGAAATCACCAATTCTGAAGGTTTGGGGTTGGACCTTGACATCGTGCAACAGGTGAGCTCGCTTTTGGAGTATGACAGTTCTCAAGTCGGCCTGGTCTCCCATAACAACAACAACTCCTTCGTCAGTGGGGAATTTTAAGGTTAAGCCTTGAATTTAGCAAGGGCTGGTCGGCCTAAGAAAGCATTGTACGGCGAATCTATGTTCATCACCATGAATTGCAATGTCCGGACTCTGCAACACTGTCCAGTTCCCAACTCCATTGGTATTTCTAGCATTCCGACGGGTATGGCCGCGCTTCCGTCGAAGCCGCAAAGACTTGATTGGCATGGTTTCAAGTCTTTGGCATTCAGATTCATTTGGTCGTAGGCTCGCCTAAATATTATGTTCATGGAACTTCCGCTGTCAACCAGAATCCTTTTCGTCCACACATGGCCTACTTGAGCTGATATGACTAGTAGATCGTTAGTCGGGACTATGATTCTGTCAGCATTACTACACTGAAATACGATGTCGTCAATCATTACTTTTTGTCGTTTGATCGGAACTCTATCTTCCAAATTTCGATAGCATGCAAAATCCGCATGCCTAGTGGGACTGGCGTATGACTTCATCTCATCCCAGCTTCGCTTTGTTGGGTAAGGGATACCTCCAACAACATTTACTACTAACCTCCCGTCGGTGGAGGAGGAGTTTTCCTGTATCAGTCGATCGGGTTCATTATTTTGATTTGATGGGCCCGCTTCTCCAGCCTGCGGTGCCCGAGAAACTGTTCCGGTTTCCTTTCTCTAATCAATTTTCTACGAGATCTTGTAAGTGACGACATTCATTCGTATTGTGCCCGTAGCTTTCATGGAACCTGCAAAATTTTTCCGTCTGGATTTGCCTCTCTGACGACGGTTTTGGTGCAGGTTTTTGGTACTGAATTGTATTACAGGTTTGTAAATACAAGTTCTCCAGTGAAGTATTTAGAGGGGTGCAACTGTCAAACATGGGATTCTTGCGCTACGGGCCACGATTTTGATCTCGTTTTCTAATTTGATTCACGCTCTCTCTTTACCGAGCTTGTTTGTTTTTAACGTTCAACTGAACTTTTCCGAAGCTCTCACCGGACTGTTTGATTGCAACATTGCTTTGGATCCCTTCCGTACTTAGTCCTGCATCAGTTTGCTTCCTAGACTGTTTCATGTCTTCCCTTCTCAGGAATTGAGCCGCCTTGGCATGGAAACGGTCTAATGATGCAGGTGGTTTTCCAGCTAACCAGTTGCCAAACTCAGAATCGGGGTCGATCCCCTTACTCAACGCCATAAGGATGGAGTTATCGTTCAGATTGCTGATCTCCGCACATGCAGCATGAAATCTCTCTACGTAGTGTCTGAGCGTCTCTCCAGGAGCTTGGGTGACGCTGGACAGAGTGTTGACATCTTTTGGCCTCGCGACGTGCATGCGGAATTATTCGACGAATTTTGTGGCCAACTGGTCGAATGAAGAGATGGATCGAGGTGGCAGTCGAGTGAACCACATGGTAGCGACGCCCCCTAAGGATATGGGGAAACTACGACACTTCACTGCATCATCGGCTCTGGCAGCGGTCATCGACCATTCATATTTCAGAATATGCTGGTTGGGGTCGGAGTTTCCCTCGTACATGGGTAGAGTTGGCATCCTGAATCGCCGTGGGGGTTCAGCAGTAAGAATATCATCCGTAAAAGGAGTGTGACTTTGAGAGATTCCCCAATCGTCATTGGTGAGACCCTGACTCTCATGGATCATCTGGCGTATCATAGTCGAAAGATCCGGCATTTGCGCGTTTTGTGTGGCTTGTGCCGGAGTATGATTACGTTCCATACTTTGGGGTTGGACTGGATGTTGTCGACGGTCCAAGTCTTGCCTTCTTGGCTCATAGTCCTCTGGGACGTATGGTTCAGGAGTACGTCCACTATGACGACGGTCCAGGTTCGACTGATCTTGGGCATCGGCCCCTGGTTCTACCGTGACATTAGTGGTGCGGTATTCTACGGTGTGGTATTCTACGGCGTGGTGAGGAACGGCACCTCCTCGGGAAGAGGGTCTGGTTTGGAAACTGGCTGATGGACCAACTTAGTTGTCCAACGGTCAGTGTCGGTTGATCTCCAGCGGCTGGTACGTGACTCCCATCTGGCCGGGGTCGTGGAGATCGATTATGATAATCAGAAGATGAAGAACTTTCACTGAAGGAGCGAGAAGCATGGTCTCTCTCGGATCTCTTTCGCTTCTGGCGATCCATCTTGTTGTTTAGCTTGGCGTTAGCGCGTAGCTGTTCTGCTAGTTGTTGCCGACTCTGGGTCAGCTCTTGGAGTAGCAACTGAAACTCTTGTCGGGTAACCGGACCTGATGGTTCCGAGTGTCCAGCGGCATCTTGATTAGACGGGGGTAGTGGCGCAGGATTCTGTCTATCCTGTTCCTCTTGATTGATAGCGTTAGAGGTGGTTCTTGTGCTAACCATCTTGAAAGTTGAATTCCTTTCCTTAAACTTTTGCAAATCTGAATAGAATGGAAGGAACTTGGATTTGATGATCTGGATCTCTCTCTTAGATTTATTCAATCCGGTATCGATGACAGATCCAAAGAGCAGGAGAAAATCTGGACTCTCTCAGTGAAAGCACCAAAGTGTTTGCACCAAAATTGGTCACAACACTCCTCGGGAGTCGTTGAAGAGATAATAACAAAGAATGTAAATTCAAAACGAGTATTATCTAACAAAAACTCCAAGTCAACGGTAATGTAAATGCGTAGACAAGCGATTTATAGTGGTTCGGCGTGTTGCATACATCCACTGTGAAGTTTTTTGCAGTTTTATTGATTTTCTTTCAACGTTTACAAGTGGTTACAGCAATCAACAGTGAATTACAACTGTAAATTCGAAATCAACAGCAAGAATATGATGTAGGATGATGGAGATCTCGATCCGGCAGAGTTTAGGTGCTTGAGAATCCCCATATCCTTTTTCTGTTGGCTCTGGGGCTCTATTTATACGCGTAGGATGCTGATATTTCGCTGAAAATTCGGGAGACCACTTCTGGCACGTGAGGGGGCCCACATGCCCGGCCTCAGGAAATTTGGGCCCACTTTGGGATCGATTCGAACTCCATTCGAATCGATCAGAAAACCATCCAATCGAGGTGAAATTTGGTGTGGACAGTCTCAACATGTATGTAAGCTTCTGTGAAAATTTCGTGGCATTTGGATCAGTAGATTGAGAGATATGGTCGATACGAAATGGGTTCTTCGAGTGGCTGTTTGGTTCGAATCCATCTCTTCGCATCGATGGTTTCGAATCGATGGTGGCACGCGCTGTTGTCATGACGTGGAGCGCAAACTTCGACTCGATCCGGTCTTTGCTCTGAGTTGACCGCTTCGACTCCATATATCTCGGCGCGTTCGCATCGATGAATAACACGTCACCAAGGTTACTTCACTCGATGGATTCGAATGGTGCCGTATTCATGGATACGAACTGCAACTGTTGGTGGATACGAATCAGGGTAACCTGATGGATACGAAGTGCTTTGACCCGATGGATTCGAAGGGGTGCTTCCATAATGGATACGAAGAAGACATTTGGTCGATCGTTACGAAGTGCATCATCTGCCAATGTGTACGAAGTCCATCGATACGAACTCGATGGATTCGAACACGGCCGCTCCTGATCGATACGAACTCATGGGAGTTGACCGATTCGAAGTAGGTGATCTGCCGATGAATTCGAATGGGACCGAGTCGAACCGAGGTACTTCTATGGATTCGAACTGATCGATACAAACCGAGACACTTTAATGGTTTCGAAGCTGATCGATACGAAGGGTGGCACTTCGATGGATACGAAGTCATTGGAGCCTGATCGATACGAAAGTGATCGATACGAAACCGGTGCTTTTCCCTTCAAATTGAATCAATCATAACTTGAGCGTACGAACTCGGATTGACTTGAAATTTGAGATGCTGACTTCTATGATCTTTCTTGTCAAGTCCTCTCAATTGTAGCTCAATCTGGACTTGGACAAAATTCAACGATATCCATAGTGAAGCGAAGTATGACCAATCTCTGAGACGAACTGTCCTTTGTTTTCGATCGATCTTTTGGTATCACGTCTTTGCCAAGAAGCGGGATAACACTAGATTTTCCTCATTTTCACTAAACCCTAAATAACTAGGGCAGTCCACCATTAATATTTTAATGGCCGAAATCATTCAACCTTTCTTCCCTCGATATCTCCAAATCCATAAGCAATCATGAAAAATTATCAACTACAATGTTGTAGAGGGCAACGAGACGAAGAACTTCAACGGTGGAGATCGTCTTTGGGGAAGCAAATCAGCGACAATTTTCATTTGAATGTCCGACGTTCGAGCGCGAATCTCGAGAGCAAGGGGAGGCCAAGTGCCATGTCGTTCGAGGTGTTGGTGAAGCTCGTGAAGCACGTTCGTTTGATGCTAGCCGATTGTCTTCTAGTTGCTCGAGGTGGTGGCGAAAATTCCAAACAAACGGTGGCTGATATAGGTTATTCGCGTTCGAGTTATGTCTGGGAGGAAGAAGGAACAAACGGTCGAGATCTTATTTTATCAAACAAACGCCCCATATAAATTTAAAGTTTAAAAATAAAAGAAAATTGTAATTTATTATAATATAAATTCGTATAAACTTCTAAATGTCGTAACTTCTTCATACGATACGTTTTTGACAAAACAAGTTGCGTTGGGTCCGTATTGATGAGCATTACATTTATAGCTAGTTTGGAGTTGATTGGAGCTAATGTAAATTTTGGGTAAAATTAAACGCTTGTTTAATTTTATTCGGAATAAAACACTGCAACTGCTATTGGAACCATTGTGAGTACAACTCACTCTTTCTGACTCACTGATATTTTTATATAAGTGAGAATAAATTTATTTTATGCTGATTGATGATTGTGTGAATGATATATGATATATTATCTATATATTGATTGGTATTTGGATATATTCCTGCCTATTGGAGTAGATGCGACCTTATACGTTCCCATGTATGAGTGGATGAACCTTTTGTCTGCGCATCTGCCTCAAAGCGGACATTGTACATATATTTCTAATATGTATATTTGTTGCAGGTGACAGGTTGGAGGGATCCAACTGGATTCCTCACCACTGTTGGTTTATTTACAAATATTGTGATATATGCTGTTATGATGTGACATATGACGTTTTGGATGCCATGATTGATGTATTTAGTGCTGTTGAAGTATTGGGCCTATTTTGGGTAATTTAAAATATTAAAGTGATGATTTCAAATTAAAAAAGATTTTTACGTGATTTTGAAAAATAAATGTTTTTATTAATATTTAATTATTAAGGAATGGATTTATTTTGAATAAATAAATGTTATAATTTTTATGTTATAAAAATCATGATTTTTTAGAAATATAATCAAAATGTGATTTTTGAAATATGGAGTTTATGATTTTGTAAAATAGTTTAAATTGAGATTTTTGATTTATTATAAATGGTATAGATAGAAGATTTATAAAATTGAATTTTTATAAATCAAAGTAATGGAATTACAAAGGAGTTTTATAAGTGTTATAACGAAGTTATAAATGAATTTTACAAGTGAATAAGATTTATAAATTTGTGAAGTTAAAAATGTAATGATTTTGTAAATAAAGAGAATTATAAGTAATTAACTTATAATTTGGATTTTTGTACATAAATAAGGTCGGTTAATAAAGAAATTTTGTGTATGGAAGTTTTATAACATATAAATGGAATTTATAAACATTGTTTTATAAATTTGAAATCGATTGAATTTGATAATTTAATTATTATAGTTTATTAAAGGGATTTCATCCATAATTTTGGATAGTGGATAATCCTTTAATTAAATGTGCGATAGTAATGAATTGGGTAAAAGAGCTATATCCACGATTTTGGACAGTGGATTACCTTTTAATAAATGTGTAGAAATATTGGATTTGGTAAATAGACTATATTCACGATTTTGGACAGTGAATAATATATTAAATAAATGTTTTGGAAAGTGGTATTTTAAATGGAGTTAAATGGTTAAAAGATGTTTTAAACCGTGTTAAGTATCGAATACATATATTTCAACATTCATTGTTGAAATAGACTCTTCAAGAAATAAATAAATGACGGACTATGACACCGTTGTTATAGTAAATCATTTTCGAAAGAAAATGTTTTATATAGTATATGGGATTTATATATCTATATTATTTTCGAATCCATATACTAGTGATTTTGGGTTGTCGTAACGATGTTTTACGCAACATTCGTTTTGACCCAAATAAATGTATTTAATAAGCATGTTTTCATTAAAGAATTAAATATATACTTAATCGTGATTTGAGTATATGGAATATTTTCTAAGTGATGAAAATAAAGAGATTTTTGAATATGCTTATATTGTTTAAATAAGTATATGGAAATGTTTTCCAAAGTTGAAGGTTTTTGAGAATATATCTTTTTAAAGATAATTTGAGGTGAATATTTGACAAATGATTTAATTAATAAAAGATTAATTAAAAGGGCCCAGTGATTTTTATGGTGCTAAATATTTGTTTTTTTTTATAGTTAAATAACCGACTATCAAATTTGACCATTTTTAGTTCCTCGACTTGACGTGGGAACTATTTAGTCGTACACTTAGTACGTTGCCATCTATGTAGGCTTGATTATCGTTTGTGTTGAGAACGTTGATTCATATAGTGCGGAGTATAGCTCCAATCTATCGAGCTTCCTTCTTGGCCCCAAGGATAGCAAGTTGAAAGTTGGAGACGTGATAAGTCTATGAGACTTAGTTTCTGCGTGAGGTTAAGAAACACTTTTGCCTTGTTTGTGCAAAGAGGCCTAGATTAGATTTATCTGAAAACCACTTCGGACCAATGTATATGCGACGATTATGCAGGTTGTTTTTGATGATATTGATATTTTGGGTTTTCATAGTGGGGGATTACTTGTTGATCGTTTGGGGTTAAAATCCCAATATACATATAGCAGCAGCGGTCTCTTCATTATGAAATATCCAATGCAAGGACACTTCGCTACTAATCCTAGGGATTTACTAACAAGATGTGATAGGAAAGTACCTTCGGTTTTTCCTGTTCCTGGACAACTTGTATGGATGTTTGTCTGACATTGCATTTCTAAAGATTACGTACATTGAATTTACAAATGTACATCAGTGGCGGCGGAAAATGCAACTTCTCTTAGCTTAATACCCTCCTTGAGGCATATGAGCTTAAGGGTTACATTTTTGTGGAAGGAAATTAGTAGTCAACGGAAATGGCATGTGGCATTCAAAGTGATGTGATTGTGATTTGTGAAAGGTAATCGTTACCTCAGGCCTCATCGATCGAAAATGACCAAAACAGGGTTAGATGCGGTAAGGCTAAGTGGGTCGCTCCCAAGTAGGGTATGATTATCCTCTTCTAGATATATCTTTATACGCTATGACATTGTATATCTGATTATTGTGGTTTGTATGATATGGGGGATCTCGGTAAAAGTCAATAACGACGGAGGATGATATATTCAGTACTATCTTGTTGTAGAGGTGGGTTGGCCTTGTGCTGGTAGAGGATCCTTTGTGATGGTCCTCAGTGCATTCTTCTAGAGATGTACTACCGGAAGGTAGTCCCTTCATTTGGTCATTTGTATGGAAATCCAAACTCCATTACATACCTGCCATTTTGATTATATTACCCATTTTGGCTATATGCTGGAATTTAATCAATGTAATAATTTCGGCTATGATTAATACTATTAGTATACTAGATGCTAGTATAAGATCAGATGATTTGATATGAAACATTTTAGTTAGCGTAAGGTAAAAACATGTCCATTTTTATGTGTGGACTTGCCTTACGAGATAATTTTGTTTTGATAAAGGAAAAATGTGGTAATTTAATAAATTCAGTTAGGTATGTTTCTCATGCTGGTTTACTAGACTGATCCGAGCGTTCTTCCCATTTCAATGCTCGGCTCAGACTGAGTATATTTACATGTTCAGTTTTGGTGCATTTGGAGCTTCAGTAGGAGAGCTGGAGATCTTCATTTTTGTGTACACGTATCTGTTTTGATTATTGATTATCTGCTACGCTTAATTGTTTATATTATCCGCGATTGTGAGGACAGGTTATGATAACTTTCTAGGCTGATAACTATTGTTTGATTTTTGAACTCTGATTGATGTATGCATATGTAGTTTATGTTTTGTAAAGATCATTGATATGATATTATGTGTTTTCCGCTGCGATATGAGATACTTTATTATTCTGATTGGTTCTATCTTTTCTCTTTCTTCTCTTCTCTTCTTCTCTCTTCTTTTCTTTCTCTTGACTTTCCGCCAGTATGTGCTTTTTGGGTCGGACATGTATGGTTTAGTGTCGATTCAAAGGGTATGGATTTGCGGGCCGTCACATTTGGTATCGGAGCTTACATTTTGTATATTCCTAAGCTTTGATGTGTACTCGGTATAGATAGGGACAGTAGCATCCTAGATTGAGTTTGAGTATATTATATATATAAGCTGTATTTGATAGTGATTATAATTTTTTATATTGTGTTTTCTTATCCGTTGATCTTTTTATTAATTCTGGTCGGTATGTGGGACACCATGTTATCGATAACGATTTCTAAACACGTAAACGAGGCAAGTCGACATAGTATCATTTTAAATTGGGTAAATGAAATAATTTTACCTTGATTATGTTTTATATATAAAGGAAATAATTTTCTAGAAATTATTAAAGTTTATATAAACTGATTGTAGGTCGTTTGAAAATGTAAATATATATAAGTTAATAAAAGCTGTTTAAATAATCTAAATGAAAGCAATAGTTGTAGAAAGAATAAATTGTATAAGCAAATGAATTGTAAGTATGGAATTATAATTAAAGTGATTTACAATTGTGAAATAATCTTATATATAAGAAGTGAAAATATATGAATATATTTATAAATATGAGTTATAAATAAAATTGAATTTAAACTAAGAATTTGAAATTTTGAATCCCGTTTATTTTGAAAGTTGTTTCTCAAAATTTAAAGAGATTATTTTATTATAAATCTAAACAAAATAAATGAATTTGGAATGAATATTGTATAAGTGAAGTAATATAGTGAAATTATATAAGTAAAAGATTTGTAAATGTGATTTGTAAATAAAAAGGAATTTTTAAAAAAGTATATAAAGCACTGAATTCATTACCATTGCTGGGAAATAATAAGGGTGAAAACTGCAGCATCATAATTATCATTTTCGAGTTTCTATGTGATGGATTTGCTACCAATAGTAAATTGAAAAGTTAAGTCTTGTTGCGATAAACAAATTTGAATAAAAATCCAAATGGAAACTGATAAATATAAGTGAAATGAGTTTTGGACTTATAATACGAAATACAAATTTTGCTTTGGTAAAGTTGAAATAAATTTGAGTTAGCATAATAAATGAATGATTTGAAATTTAACTAAAGGAAAGTTGAATAATTTGAATTGGATTTTAATCGGATTATATAAGTTATTGAAATGGAAATTAAAAAAAGATAAGTGATTATATAATATGAATTCGGATGTTTGAATAAATATGCCGTGTAACTTATAAAGTGAGAAAATGTAAGTAAAATGAATTGTTAAAACAGTTAGACAATTTTATTAAGCAAAACATAATCTAAATTTGAATTAGTGATAGGAAATTTGACTTAGTAAAAGTTAAATAAAATGACTTTAGAAATAAAATCTAAATAGTAGTGAACTTAAGTTGTATAGTGGAAGTAAATATAAATGAAGATGAAATGAAACGTAACTTAAGTGATGTGGAATCAAGTTGATTTTGATAAATAAATTAATAAATTTAAGTGATGAATACGAACTTGATTTATATAATGAAATTCAACTTCAGTTGTAAAATGAATTAGTAATTGAATAATTGAATATAGGTCAATCAAATATCCATTAGTTGAAATTAAACATGTTAAAACCGAATTAAAGGTAAGTAAATATGAATGTTGAGAGTAAATTAAATTAAGTTGGTTATGTTGGATATACACTGGTTGTTAGATTGATGTTAGTTGATTGAATAGAAATTCATATGAAGTTAAGTTAATGAAATTGAAAGCTAAATAATTGAATCCAAATTGGAAGTTAAGTGAATCTAAATAGAATTGAATTTGATTTGAATTGAAATTGAACTAACTTGAATGTGAATTAGTGACTTTAAACTAATTGAATTCGAATAAATGAATTTTAGTAAACTCCAAGGTTAATAAATGAAGTATGATTTAATTGAAAAACCAATTCAATGAATATTAATGAGAAGTGAATTTATATTGATATGGTTATGGATTGATTGGATAGTTGTTGGATGTTAGTTGGATGATAGTTGTTTAATATTTGGATTTGTTGCTTTGTTGCATTTGCTATATTGGCATATATAGTTGTTATAAGGGTATGTGCTGTATATTGATATTACTTTCATATATACATGTTCTCATTTGTTTGTTGAGTATTTAGTAGGTGTGGATGGCATTTGCTTTGCATTTGGAGCTCGCTTTCGCGCTATATTAGCCGTATATGCTCGTTAATAATATATAAGGTACATATCTCGGATTACATATCGTACTTTTATACCTTTTTCCCTATGAGATGCCTCATCCTCAAAGATGATATGTATACTTATGATATATATATATGTTGTGATCCTACTACGATCGAATCGTGCAAAGGAGATGCTGGCGATTTTTTTTGAAAACTTAAGGCGTTATAACTTTTTTGAGTAAATTGGAAAAAATAATTGGATAACTGAAATTTTGATACTGAGTAAAAGTTAAGCGATATTAGTTGGTTTTGGAAAGAGAACTATATACAGATTTGAAAACTTGGTAAAGTTTTTGTAAGAAGTTTAACTAGATGATTTTGGAAAAGTTAAAATGTTTAAATGAATTTGATATATAGATTGAATGAGTTGTTTTGAGAAATTAATGGATTTTGTTACTTTTTCTTACTTGGTAATTTCGAAGACAAAATTCTTTTATGTAGGGGAGAATGTAACGACCTAGAATTTTAGTCAATTGAAATTCGTATATTTAATTGATTTTAAATATTCACAAGTTAATTTTAGAAGTTGAATAACCTATATTTCGAATATAAGGATTTAATTGGATAATTAAATTATTAATTTAATATTTGAAATTATGTAAATAATTGGAAATTGATTTTAATGTGAATGAAAATGATTTATAAAGTTGTATTAAATTATATTTGGATTATAATGATGTTAGCAAAATTTTGAAATTGAATATTTTAATATTTAATTGACGAGTGAAAATAGTCATTTTTCAAACGGTCTCGGATTTTGACGAAACATGTTTCATTGGACTCGTAATATTATACTATTATAGGATTTCAAATTTTATGTCAATCGGATTTACGGTTTAGTCATGGAAAACTAAAACACGTAGAAATTCGTTTAAGTGAATTTTAAATTTAAATAAGTCGATTTGAAAACCTATCTTTCAAATACAATCGATTTCGCTCCCGATATGTATTCCATTATGTTTGGAATAGGGGTAAAACATTATAAAATCAGGTGGAACGCTTCATTTCAAGTTCGAAAAATTTTCAGATGAATAGTGTCGTCAAATTTTCTATAAAAAGACCTAGATTTTCCTTATTTTTACTAAACCCTAAAGAACTAAGGAAGGCCGCCATTAACATTTCAACGGACGAAATCATTCAATCTTTCTTTCCTCTATCTCTCCAAATCCATCAGAAATCATGAAAAATTATCAACTATAATGTTGTAGAGGGCGGTGGGAAGAACAACTTCAATGGTGGAGATCGTCTTTGGTGAAGCCATTCGACGACGATTTTCGTTTGAAGGTTCGACGTCTGTGCGCGAATCTCGAGAGTAGGGGGAGGCCGAGTGCCACATCGTTCAAGGTATTGTTGAAGCTCGTGAAGTATGTTCGTTTGGTGCTAGCCGATCGTCTTCAAGTTGCTCGAGGAGGTGACAATAATTCCGTACAAATGGCGGCTGATATGGGTTATTCGCGTTCGAGTAATGTTTGGAAGGAAGAAGGAACAAACGGCCGAGATCTTATTTTATCAAACGAATGGCCCAAATAAATTTAAGGTGTAAAAATAAAAGAAAATCATAAATTATTATAATATAAATTCTATGAATTTCTAAATATCGTAACTTCTTCATACGAAGTCCATTTTTGACGTAACAAGTTGCGTTGAGTCTGTATTGACGAGCAACATTTTAGATCTGGTTTGGAGTTGATTGTAGTTGGTGTAAATTTTAGGTAAAATTAAATTCTTTTTTAATTTCATTCGAAATAAAACACTACAACTGCTATTAGAACCATTGTGAGTACAACTCACTCTTTCTGACTCACTGATATTTTTATACAAGTGAGAGTAACTTTATTTTATGCTGACCGATGATTGTTTGGATAATATATGATATATTATCTATATATTGATTAGTATTTGGATATGTTCCTGCCTATTGAAGCAGATGAGAGCGGATGACCCATTTGTATGCGCATCTGCCGCGAAGCGGACATTGTACATATATTTCTAATATGTATATTTATTGCAAGTGACAGGTTAGAGAGATCCAACTGGATTCCTCACCACTGTTGGCTAATTTACAGACATTGTGATATATGCTGTTATGATGTGATACATGACGTTTTGGACGCCGTGATTGATGTATTTAGTACTGTTGCAGCATTGGGCCTATTTTCGATAATTTAAAAATATTAAAGTGACGATTTCAAATTAAAAAGAATTTTCAAGTGATTTTGAAAAATAAATAATCTATTAATTTTTAATTATTAAGAAAGGATTTATTTTGAATAAATAAATGTTATAATTTTAATGTTATAAAAATCATGATTTTTGGGAAATATAATTAGAACGTGATTTTGAAATACGGAGTAATGATTTTGTAAAATAGTTTAAATTGATATTTTTGATTTATTATAAATCATTTATATAGAAGATTTATAAAATTGGACTTTTATAAATCAAAGTAATGGAATTATAAAGGAGTTTTATAAGTGTTAAAATGAAGTTATAAATGAATTTTATAAGTGATAAGATTTACAAAATTTGTGAAGTTATAAAAGGAATGATTTTGTAAATAAAGAGAATTATAAGTAATTAACTTATAATTCGGATTTTGGTATATAAATAAGGCCAGTTGATAAAGGAATTTTGTGTATGGAAGTTTTATAATGTATAAAGGGAATTTAGAAATATTGTTTTATAAATTTGAAATCAATTAAATTTGATAAGTTAATTATTTTAGTTTATTAAAGGAATTTCATCCACGATTTTGGACAGTGGATAATCCTTTAATTAAATATGCGATAGTAATGAATTGGGTAAAGGAGCTATATCCATCATTTTGGACAGTGGATTATCCTTTAATAAATATGTAGAAATATTGGACTTGGTAAATGGACTATATTCACAATTTTGGATAGTGAATAATATATTAAATAAATGTTTTGGGAAGTGGTAAATTAATTGGGGTTAAATGGTTAAAAGATGTTTTAAAATGTGTTAAGTATGGAGTACATAGATTTCAACATTCATTGTTGAAATAGACGTTTTCGAGAAATAAGGAAATGATGGACTATAACGCTGGTGTTATACTAAATGATTTTCGAAAGAAATGTCTTATATAGTATATGCGGTTTATATGTCTATCTTATTTTCGAATCCCTATACTAGTGATTTTAGGTTGTCGTAACGAAAGTTTTATGCAACATTTGTTTTGACTCAAATAAATGTGTTTTAATAAGTATGTTTTCCTTAAAGAATTAAATATATACTTAATTGTGATTTAAGTATATGGAATATTTTCTAAGTGATGAAAATAAAGAGATTTGTGAATATGCTTATATTGTTTAAATAATTATACGTAAATGTTTTCCAAAGTTGAAGGGTTTTGAGAATATATCTTTTTAAAGATAATTTGAGGTGAACATTTGACAAATGATTTAATTAATAAAAGATTAATTAAAAGGGCCCGGTGATTGTTATGGTGCTATATTTTTTTTTGTTTGCTCTGACAGTTAAATAACTGACTATCAAATTTAACCATTTTTAGTTCCTCGACTTGACGTGGGAACTATTTAGTCGTACATTTAGTACATAGCCATCTGTGTAGGCATGATTATCGTTTGTGTTGAGGCTATTGATTCGTATAGTACGGAGTATTGCTCTAATCTATCGAGCTTCCTTCTTGGGCCGAAGGATATTAAGTTGAAAATTGGAGACGTGATAAGTCTATGAGACTTAGTTTCTATGTGAGGTTGAGAAACACTTTTCATTCTTGGTGCGAAGAGGCCGTAATCATATTTATATGACAACCACTTCGGACCAATGTATATGTGATGATTGTGCAGGTGCTTGTGATGATATTGATATTTCATATTTTCATAGTGGGTGACTGCTTGTTGATCGTTTGGGGTTAAATTCCCAATATACATATAGTAGCAGTGGTCTCTTCATTATGAAATATCCAATGTAAGGACTATTCGCTACTAATCCTAGGGATTTCCTGACAGGATGTGGTAGGAAAGCACCTTCGGTTTGTCCTGTTCCTGGATAACTTGTATGGATGTGACATTGCATTTCTAAAGATTACGTACATTGATTTTTACAAAGTACATCAGTGATGGCGGGGAAGGCAACTTCTCTTAGCATAACACCCTCCTTTGGAAGTATAAGCTTAAGTGTTGCATTTTTATGGAAGGCAATTAGTAGTCAATGGAAATGGCCATGTGACATTCAAAGTGATGTGATTGTGATTTGTGAAAGATAATCGTTACCTCAGGCCTCATCAACCGGAAATGACCAAAACAAGGTTAGATGCGACAAGGCTAAGTGGGTCAATCCTAAGAAGGGTATGATCATCCTCTTCTATATATATCTTTACACGCTATGATGTCGCGTATCTGATTATTATGGTTTGTATGCTATGAGGGACCTCGGTAAAGGTCGGTAACGACCAGAGGATGATATATTCGGTACCATCTAGTTGTAGAGGTGGGCCGGTCTTGTGCTGGTAGAGGGTCCTTTGTGATGGTCCTTTGTGCATTCTTATAGAGATGTACTGCTGGAAGGTAGTCCCTTCACTTGGTCATTTGTATGGAAATCCAAAATCGACTACATACCTGCCATTTTTATTGTATTACCCATTTTAGGCTATATGCTTGAATTTAATCAATGTAACAATTTTAGCTACGATTAATACTATTTGTATATTAGACACTAGTATAATATCAGATGATTTGATACGAAATTATCACAAGGTAAAAACATGTCCGTGTTTATGTGTGGACTTGTCTTACGAGATACATTTGTTTTGATAAAGGAAAAGTTAGGTAATTTAATAAATTTAGTTGAGTGTGTTTCTCACGTTGGTTTACCAGACTGATCCGGACGTTCTTCCCTTTTAATGCTCAGGTCAGACCGAGTACATTTACAGGTTCAGTTTTGGTGCTTTTGGAGCTTCAGCAGGAGAGCTGGAGATCTTCATTTTCATATACACGTATCTTTTTTGATTATTGATTATTCACTGTACTTAGTTGTTTATATTGTCAGCAATTATGAGAACATGTTATTATAATTGTCCAGGCTGATAACAATTGTTTAATTTTTGAACACTGATTGATATATGTATATACAGTTTATGTTTTATAAAGATCATTAATATGATATTATATGTTTTCCGATGCGATGTGAGGTTCTATATTGTTTTGATTGGTTTTATCTTCTCTCTTTCTTCTCTTTTATTCTTCTCTCTTCTTTTCTTTCTCTTGACTTTCCATCAGTCCATGCTTTTTGGGTCGAATATATGTGGTTTATTGTCGATTCAAAGGGTACAGATTTGCAAGCCGTCATAGGCAGACTTTGACCATTTAATATCTCATTTTAGGAAGCTTCTCATCATTTAATACCTGTCCCAAGACAGACTCCCCTCTAGTACTATCTAGATGACATTGCACGGAACCTCTTCAGGCCACTTAATACTTCTTCATGGGAGAGGCGTACCCTACAATAACCACTTAATACCTCAAACCCAAAGTAGACCCTCCCGAAGATATCCTTTACTGTGCCTAACCGCTAACCTTGACTATTTAATACTTCCTACATAGGGAGGAGGTGGGCCCTTAACCGGCCACTTCATACCTTCAACCCCGAAGCAGGTCCTTCATATTATGACCTGTAACCCAAACTATGATGTCTCACATTATTCCAACTATTTGTAGATACTGGTAGCCATATTAATTGGGAAGATTTTCATGTGATTTTGACTGGCATCATATCCCTATAAGTTAGTCATAATCTACTCTCACTTAATATATTATCGCACACCTCACCGCACCGCATTCCCTATTAAGGCCTTGTAAAGAAAAACCCTTATTTCGCCTTAACTATTAATTTCTTTCCTAAAGGGATTTAATTCTAATTAATAACCTATCTACTACGAAATTAATATGCTATTAATTATAAACTATTTATATGCTAATATATATTTAATTATGTGCCTAAAATATTTCTAAGTGTACGAAGATTACATCCTAAGCTAATCGTATAAATGTCAAAACTTCAAATGTATACAAGTCAAATCCCATATCAATAAATACACCATATATCAGATATTCTCAATTCAACAGCAGATTTGAATAAAAATATAATCCATACCAAACTTATTTCATACTAAAATAGCAGAATTAACATTAAAAGAAATTTACGATTCAAATCCTTTTACATGCTATGCAACTTTTTTGCAAAAAATTGAAAAATGAAATTTCTATTTAAACTGTGGAAATATGTAGTGCAAGCTATGAATAAAAGAATCCGTACCTTACACACCATTTTCTAACTTATTTATTTTCAAAACCCTTAGTCAGATCCAAAGAAAAAGATAAGAAGTGGAATAGATTGTAAAACATTAGAATTGTAGTAATTACATAATTCCACTATTTTAATATATAATAATTGAGATTATAACTTAAGAATTGACATTTCATTTTCAAGAGAATTTTGAGGTTTTAGTGTGATGTTTTCATAAAAAAAATTCTCAAGGCATATACCAAATCGAAGTTATACTATATAATTATTAAAGTAAAAAAGTTTAAGTTTTTCACCCATTAAATGTCCTTAGCTCTTTCTCTTGGATTTGTTTATGTCTACTTTATCTCTTTCAGATCTCTCCTTTTAAAAATATACAACAAGGGAACTATATATGAATTAGATTCAGAAATTAGGGGTTGGAGGAGAATAGAATTATAAATTGAATAATAAGCACCTAAAATTATTACGTGAAACCCTAGATAAATTTTAGAATCTTTCAAGAAAGCGACCGTTTATAATAATAGTTCATATCTATCTTATCACTTGTAACCAAGGTTATAACAAAATGATTTTATATTCAATATTAACCTATTCTAATCAATTACATATAATCTCATTATTAAATGCATTATTTAATTTATTTTATTATTTACAATTATAACCAAATAACCTTACAATTAAATCCATTGCTTGAAATTAGATTAAAATGGTTATCAATTACGTTAAATCAACATTACTATATTACATTCTAATTTTTTATCATTACAAATGATAAATTTTAATTTCTTACAATATTAATATTTCAAAATCTTGTTAAATTTAATATTTTATTTACCGAAAAATACAGATCGTTACACTCTCCTCCACTCAAAACTTTCTGTCTTCGAAAAGGAAAAAAGGAGGAATTAAGTGATTAACATATTTTATTCGAAGTATTCAATTTATAAACAATTAATATAATTAATTTGTCATGGTCCGTTTTTCCGTACCCTTTGAATCGACAATAAATCACACATGTCCAACTCAAATTGCACGAAAAGATGAAACATGAAGGGTAATAAAGAAAAATAGACAGAACAGAATCTCACACGAATGGAACGACATATAATATTGAACAAATATCTTTATAGTGGAAAACTTTTAAAATGCATATATCAGAGTCTAACCTAAATTCATCCTGGAGAGTTATAAACATCTGTCCTTGCAATTGCTGACAAACATTAGACTAAAACAACTAAGTACAGCGGATAATAGAATATGTCCATACATAGATGAATATCTCCAGCTCTCGTTTGGAAACTCCAACCGTCTTCGACAAAACCTAAAACTACTTGGATATGACCTGAGTATTAAAAATACCCGGATCAAGCTTGATAAACCAGTGTGAGAAAAAATTGTAATAATAAACGACAGTGTCATATATCAGCCTTTGAATAAAAATCCTTTGAAAATAAAGAGTATCTCATAAGACCACGCCCACATATAAACGCTGATGGATTTTTACTTTATGATAACTAAAACACTTTTATATCATTTGATATTATTTCTAATGACAGATCTTTGAAAACATTTGCAAATAAACTTATTAATCTTATTCGAAATGGTTACCCATATAGCATTTCGAGGCTATTCATTACACCAATACAAGCAAAACCGTAGGCTCTTATTGGAGTAAGGATTTCCATACAAATAACTAGGTGAAGGATCTACCTTCCGAAATAGGTACACCTCTAAATGGATGCTCAGAGGCACATAACATCTGCCCTCTAACAACACAAGACCGGCCTACCTCTGTGACTAGATAGCACCGAATATGTCATCCCCCAGTCGTTACCGACCTTTAACCGATTGCTCATTTCCATACACCATATTAATTTACATCCCAAACGTCATAGGGGGAAGAAATATATCTAGAAGGGGATGATCATACCCTACTTGGGAATGGCCCACTTAGCTTTGCCGCATCTAATCCTATATTGGTCATTTCTGGTTTGATTAGGCTTGAGGCAACGATTACCTTTTCATATAGCACATATCACATCTTTGAATGCCACATTTCTATTTCCGTTAACTACTAATTTCCTTCCATAAAAATACAACCCTTGAGCTCATACGTCTTAATGTGGGTGTTAAACTAAGAGAAGTTGCCTTCTCCACCACCACTGATGTACGTTTGTGAAAATCAATGTGCGTAATATTTAGAAATGTAATGTCAGACAAATGTCCATACAAGTTGTCCAAGAAAAGGACAAACAGAAGGCACTCTCCTACTACCACTAGTAGCGAGTAGTACTTGCAATCCGAAAAATCTCCATAATGAGGTGACCACTGCTATATATAGCTCTATAATGGGTGCGACCCCGAGCAAAAAAACAAGCAGTCCTCACGCCACGGTCTTCAATAATCATCATCTTCAATATGTCTTCACATTCGAACATATACATTGGTTCGATGTAGTTTTCGGATAGGAATCACCCAAATCCGACTCTAGTTCCTTCGAAGTCCAATTATCAATAAAAAGTGAATATGAATATACAGGATTTATTAAGTCTATTTTTACTTTAATTATTTTTGGATGATTTCAAAATCTCTTTCTTTTTTAACTCAGGATAATTCTAAGTAATTCATTCTTTTGCTTGTCTTAAATTTCCTTACTTAACTCTCGATCCAAATTCCTTAACTTTTAGATGGGTAAAATTAATGTTAATTAAGACATCGTTTACGATAAACCTTGAATCAATTTGAGCAAAATTTTTTTAGTAAATAGGATCATAGAAATCATTCATTTTGGTGATTGATTAAATTTTTGATTATATCAATCTTCTTTTACTTTGGAAAAACTTAATATAATATTTTTTATCTTTGAGCATCCGGGCTTTCCTTTTGATCTGCTCCACCCATGGCCTAAGAAAAGAAAACATAGGCCACATAAGTTCAGGACACTGGTTGCTCCATACCTAACTTTAGTTAAACACCTTGTTTTATCTTCCCAGATCTCGCAGGCGAGATAAATGTACCAGTCGTTTCCACATACTCAGATTTTCAACTTTATTTTGGAATTGATTATAAAGATTCCAAATTATATTTCAAAACTCTTAATTTTCCTTTTGAAAACATTCAAAATTGATTCTAGAAAAAATCATCACATTTAAACTCATATTCAAAAAAGTTATACAATTCGCAGCATAAAAGTGCTGCGGAAAGTGCTATATAAGCTTATTTGATTTAAACAACTTTTAAACATTCGATAATTCATTTTTCCAATCCGAATCTCTTTTAAACTATTTAAATAGAGTTATAAAATATATTCCACATTTTTCACATTAAAAATATTCATTTAAATAGATTTCATATTATGGTCACTTAGCTATACTGGCGTGATTTTTCTAGAAAATTGATTTGGACTTATTTCAAAATCTACTCAATGAAACTTTGATGTTCTTTCTTAATTTAGAAGATATGATATAATAGTCCGGAATTTTCTTATCTCGAAGAATTCCGAGCTGTATTCCACTCTACACATTCATTTGAACTTGTCGGCGTGAAATCACGAACTACCGCTGCGCGAAGCGTCTAGTTTTAACTTATTTTTCAATATTTGAAATAATCTATTAAAATTAAATTTTATCACTTATAAAATCATTAAAAATCATTTTAAACCAATATTTTCACTTTTTAAAGTATTTAAAAGCTATTTTCACTATTTCCATATTATAATATTATTATATTCCCATTATTTTAATATTAAATTTTAAATTCCAATTCCAGTTCAATTTCAATTCTAAATTCAAGTTAAGCATATTTAAAACATTGATTTCAAATCTAATTTCAATTTAAACTTCACTTCAACCTTAATCTCAACTTCAATTTTCAAAATCGATTTCAACTTCTATTTCACTATTCATCTCAATTTCAATTTAACTATCCTTATCAAACCCATTTCACTTCAAATTTCAATTTTTTCTTATTTTAACTTAAATTTCACTTCTAATTGGAAAGAGTCTTATTTTTTCAAAGTATATCATATCACCAAAATTGGGTTTTATTTAACAAAAGTGATTACTTAATCAAAATGAGCATAATCAAGTTAACATTTGTCACTAACATAATTAGGGTCCATACATAAGTTAACATGATAGATAATCACAACCATAAACACTTGCTACTTATTCAAGCATAACAAAAACATAACCAAACATCCATAGCAACATTTAAAGGGTGTATACTTGCATATGCAATAAGATGAATGTTATAGCGAAATCAAAATATGATCTTTTAAAAGCGGTGAGAATTTTCTCACCTTTAACCAAAATCGTTTCACTTCCTACCAACATTCTTATCCAAACCAACACTTCCTAAATATTTCTAAACCTTATCATAACCATGCTTCCAAGTGCTCAACCATCTCCACCTCTATTTTCTTTGCTCACGGCCATGACCCTCCTCCACCTCCTTGCTCTTGGCCTAAGCCCTTAAACATCTTCATCCTCACAGCCTAAGGCTATTTTTTAAGAAGAGAAGAAGAAGAAGTGAATTAAGAAGAGGTTAGAGAGTAACAAGTGCATTAGTGCTTAAGCACTCCACTATTTTAACTCTCCTACCTCTCTTAAAAAGAAGAAGCCATTAATGAGCAAAACAAAGCTAAAAAATAAAGAAGAAGAATGAAAAATGAGAAGAATGGATGGGTATTTATAGGAAAAGTAAGAAGTGGTAAATTATGAAACTAACACTTTATAAAATTACCAAAATATCCTTACTTTATATTACTTTTTCAACACTTACCATCACCTTATCACATCATCACTTTATGTCTTAATCACTGAATATTTAAGTAAAGAAAAGTAAAGATTTAGTTGGATTTGATGTGATAAGTTTTATACTTTTGTGTTTACATTTGCTAATTGTTTCTAAACTTTTTAGTAAAAGTAAACTTGATTAATGAATTAAATAATACTTATACTATTTGAATATATATTCATATATAAGAAAATAAAGGTGCAACGACGTTGCGACAACTTTTAGTCGACAAAATATTGATTTTCGACAAAATGTTTTACGATCACATTTTGATGTTTTAGCTAAACTATTCATTTATGTAAACCAAATTTAAAATTTAATTTTTAATTCTTTAAATAAATTAAAACATATCTCTTTATATTTTAAAATCATATTAACTAATATCAAAATCTCTAATTTTACAGCATTTGTAAAACTGACAAAATTCCACAAATTTTGGTTATTTTTGTGAAAGGATTATTAACATACTTTTAAATCTTTTAATACACTTTTATTATCTTTATTAGATGTTTTAAATAAGATTTAACTTATCAAATAAATATTTAAACCTATTTATTTAAGCATTTATTTATTTTTAGCAAAACTTAACTTTTGTTAATTTGTTCTAAAATCTAAATTTACACTTTTTAATTATTAACTATAAGAATAGATAATTATTTATTATACATAACATATTTGTTTAAGTTTTAAATTCTTTTTAAATTTAAGTAAACAAAATCTCTCATTTTTGAAGTAGCGAAATTACGGGTCGTTACATTCTCCCCTACTTAAAAGCATTTCGTCCTCGAAATGAAAGTTAGATAAAGGAATCTACTCATGCTCATATCCTCAAATAATTTGACTTACTTATACTGATGATAGAAAAGAAGAAGGTTGATATCAACACTAAAACAAATGATGCCAAACATACATATAGAGATTCCCTACACTAACCTGAGTACTTATCACGTACTTAAGGTTATATTTACATACAACAAGGCAGACTTCTATCATACCCATCCTAGTGTTTATTGCACACTTAAAATAAAATATACAACAATCAAACAAGACTATGCATCCAAAAACAACCAAACTGATGCCATATCAACAAAAATGAATACATCCACATAACTCATCCCCTGACCTGAGCATGTACTACATCTGAGGTTTATATATACACATATCAAAACATTAGTCCGACCGCTATGTCTTAGTGCCTACTATTTAAGATAACTATCCAATTACTATGTAGACTGACCCCAAACATCATACTATATATATTATTTGATTTGATCTATTATTTGAATCCCCAAATTTACTTCCGAACTAGTATCGATTCCCTGATTTTCTAGTGCGGACTTTGATCAGACTTCTTGATCACAAACTCTTGCTTTCCTTCCATAGCTCTCAACTATGATAGAAAACTTGAGTACATAACCATAAACTCTTATCAATGTTCGTCATCAAGAATCGAGTGACAAATCCTTTCTCGGGCTGGTGTAAACACCTCAAAGTTCCATACTTAAATCTTAGATCAAAATTTATGTTCCGAAATGATCTACGTTTAACTTATGTATATATTCACATTCATATTTACCTAATATATTTTTTCAAAATTTCTATTAATCCAAGTTTATTTATCAACCATTTACTTTCTTCTAAATACATCATTACTTAAGCATATAAATATGACTTAAACTAGTATAATACACCTTTACTTCCTAAGAGTATATAGACATATCCCCAAACTTCAAACCGTTATTACTTCCATTAGGGTGTTCATCAAATGTGGAATTCTACTATTATATCAAATTAGTAAGTTATAAAACTCAATCCTTAGTTTTATTTACCTAAGGTCTTAATTTAGCTAATATTATTTATCCAATCCATATATTAACAAGACAACTTTATTAAGCGTACCCTTTTCTTTTAATTCTGTGATTATCTACTTAACTTATTTATCTATCCATTTCTAAATCAAATTTCTTAACCTTAAATCCATCAAATACGTTATAGTCAAATTGTAAAACTTAATTCACATGGTATTTGTTATTTAACTTTTTCATCCAATAATTAAACTACTAACCATATTATTCAAAACTATCCACTTCTAATCTTACTTCATTTTGAAGCACAAATGTTACCCTAAATGTATCACTAATTCAAAGTTTTATATTAGGCGATATTTCTTATCTCTCTTGTTTCTAAATTTCACTTTGATTATAACCTAATCAAAGAGTCTGAATTTCAAATTATCTTATCTCCTTTATAAGTTATAAAACTTACCCTTATATGATATATTTACGAAAAATCTCAATGTAGGTTTATCTTTTTTTTTCTATCTTGTTGATAAGAATTTTTCTAAGTAGGCACTTTCTTTTAACTTACTCTAATTACAACTTCTAGCTTCAATGTTATGATCAAATATCTTATGGTCAAATCATGCAATTCTAATCATAAGACATTCATACTTTAGTTTTACTATGCCAAATTACAAACAATCATTAATTTCTAACCAAAAATAATAATATCCCATTTTTTATTATTAAATATAAACCAAGGTAAAATTATTTTATTTACCAATTTTGTTAAAACAAAATCACTTTTATAAAATTAACAAGTATGCGCACGTATATATAATACTCTCATAACTCATTCTAGGGTGTTACTAACCCTATCTCTAATGAATTACTCATCCTAGGGTATTACTAATCCAATCTCTAATGAGACTTACCCCTATCAGGCTTCGGTGTTCGCTCAACTAAAAGCTCTGATACCAAATGTCACGGCTCGTTTTTCCATACCCTTTGAATCGATAATAAACCACACATGTCCAATTCAAATTTCATGAAAAGACGAAACATGAAGGGTAATAAAAAAAATAGATTGCAACAGAATCTCACATGAATGGAATAACATATATATTGAACAAATATCTTTACTGTGGAAATTTTTTAAAATTCATATATCAGAGTCTAACCTAAATTCAGTCTGGACAATTATAAACATTTTTCCTTACAATTACTGACAAACATCAAACGATAACAACTAAATACAACGGATAATAGAATATATCCATACGTAGATGAATATCTCCAGCTCTCCTTTGGAAACTCCAACCGCCTTCGAAAAAATCTAAAACTACTCGGATCTGACTCGAGTATTGAAAATACCCGGATCGGGCTTGATAAACCAGCATGGGAAAAACTCAATAATAAATGACAGTGTCATATATCAGCCTTTGAATAAAAATCCTTCGAAAATAAAGAGTATCTCATAAGACCACGTCCATACATAAACACGGACGGATTTTTATCTTATTACAACTAAAACACTTTTATATCAAAACATTTGATATTATTTCTAATGACATATCTTTGAAAACATTTGCAAATAAACTTATTAATCTTATCTGAAATGGTTACCCATATTGCATTTCGAGGCCATTCACTACGCCAATACAAAAACAACCGTAGGCTCTTATTGGAGAAGGATTTCCATACAAATGACCAGGTGAAGGATCTACCTTCCGAAATGGGTACACCTTTAGATGGATGCCTTGACGCACAGAACATCTGTCCTATACCAACACAAGACCGTCCTCCCTCTGTAACTAGATCGATCCCCCAATTTTCTAGTGCAGACTTTGACCAGACTTCCTAATGACAACCCTTGCTTTCCTTGCATAGCTCTCAACTATGATAGAAAACTTGAGCATATAATCACAAACTCTCATCAATGTTCGCCATCAAGAATCGAGTGATAAATCCTTTTTTGGGTTGATGTAAACACCTCAAAGTTTCGGACTCAAATCTTAGATCAAATTTTATGTGCCAAAATGATCTACGTATAACTTATGTATTTATTCACATTCATTTTTACCTAATAAATTTCTTTAAAATTTCTATTAATCCAAGTTTGGTTCAAAACCATTTACTTTCTACTAAATTCATTATTACTTAAGCTTACAAATATGAATTAAACTTGTATAATATACCTTTACTTACTAAGGGTATATTGATGTGCAGGTAAATATGCATATTTTTACCACCACATTTAATCTATTTAAATTGAATAAATGATCATATTGGGTATTTTAACTTGTTTAAACCAAAAATTCAAATTATTCCACATTGTCACATATTCATCTTCATATATGGGCAAAACGGTCATTTATGTGCATATATTTCTTTGAGAAAAATTTATTGAAAATTTGTATATATTTTTTAGGAATTTGATCTCAAATAGAAGTGGTTTCATGAAGATATGCATGCACATAATTAATACAAAGGAATGAAGATGGAAATAATTCAAAGTGAAGAACATGGAGGACCCCACATACCCACCTACCTTAATGTACAAATTAAAGGCTAATGCACATGCTTTTGGAGTTAATGGCTTCATGTACACTTAATGGGGGATTAAGACATGTTAATGATTACTTGGCCTCCACACTTCCTAAGGGGCATTTTGGACACTCCCCAAAAATATGCATTAGGGTTTCTAACTTGTATAAATACCCCTTATGTTTCATGTAGCTCTCTCTCCTCTTAGTTAGTTAGTTAGTTAGTTTTAGTTTAGAAAATAAATCAAATCTCTCTTTCTTTCCATGGCTACTTAGCCATTTCTTCTCTTATGTAATTCTTTTCTTTTATGCAATGTTAATTATTGTTTCTTTTTAATTACATGTTCATTTCCTTTTATGCAAATAGTGTAGATTTACTTTTATGCAAGTAGAATAGTTTTCTTTTCATTTGCTTTCATTTTTCTTTATTTTTTCTTTCATGTTGTTGCTACATTTGTTCATATGATGACACATATGAGAGGCTAAACCCCTTCAATTTAGGGGTAATGAAGCTCTCTAATTAATGTAGCTTCAACATTTTGTCAATTCATGCTCTCTTTTTGTGCTTAATGAGAATGATTGAAGTGGTTTAATTTGTTATATTTGCTTTGAATTTGATAGTCTATATTGTTGACACCAAATAGGCTATGCTTAAACAATCACTAACACAAATGCCTCTTCATGAATATATGATTATGGCATAAGAAAGTGATTTGAAATTAAAATTTGATGGTCTATGTTTCTAATCAATAGTTAATAGGCCATACTTAAAATAGATTTCATTTTCATTTTCTTTGTCAAGTTTCATGAAAGTTAGTAAGTGTTTTAAGGGGTGTGTTATAGTTTGATGGCTTATGTTGGCTAATCAATAGCTCAAATATGCCATACTTATGATAAACACATCAATTAAAACACTAATGACCATAAAAGAGAGATCATGATTTCATGTGTTGAACTACATATTCTAGAGAGTGGATTTATTATCTAAATTGACATTTAACTCTCATATTTGCATTTCTTTTCTTTTTGTTAGCTTCTTACATTTTTAGCTAATCACACTTTCAACTTTGGTTAATGTGATTGGATAGAATTTTGAAATCATCAATTCCCTGCGGATCGACCCGTATTCGCCGCGTACTACATTCGTACACCGTGCGCTTGCGGTTATTTTTATCTCTAAATTCGTTCGACGGTCTTCTAAACCGATAGAATTTCCGTCGACGAACAAGTTTTTGACGCCGTTGCCGGGGATTTTGATTTGATTTTGATTTTCTATTCTTCGAATTATTGTTCTTTGATTTAAGTGTGTTTTGTGTATTTTGTGGTTAAAATAAAAAATAAAAAAAATATTGTTTGTATGTGACGATCCTGAATTTTGAACAATTTAAATTGAAAATATTTAATTAATTTTAAATATTTGAATGATGATTTAAATTGAATTTCCAATATAACTATGAATTTGGCGATTAAATTTTAGAATTTAATCTATTGAAAGTTGAATAAAAATTTAAATTTGACTTTGGAGTTTGAAATTGAATATTAAATTTGTATATAAGATTCGAACTAATGACTTAGAAAGATAATTTGGATTTAAGAATTATTATTTATGTAAATTTATAAATTGATGGATAATTTTAAATGGCATTTTTCTTTAACTTAAAACAAAAAGGAATAAAATAATTATACAAAACAAATTGAATTTAAAATGATAATAAAATAGAATAAAAGAAAACGAAAGATTGCAAGATCTTTTGGTACACAATATTTTATCGTCTCTGCAAAATCGCGTACCTATTAGCCACCCTAAAATCTTCTCAGCCGAGATATCGTTTATTAAAAAAAATAGATACGGTACCTCTCTTTGTTTTGTTTATTCATTCGTTCGAACCCTAAGCAAAATCATTCAAGAAAAAGAAAAAAAGAAACGAAAAATAATGGCGGCCTCTCTCTAAAACCGTTCGTCCCCCTTTCAAAAATTAGGGCGCGTTCAATTCATGGATGTCGACTCCAATTGCTTGGTCGATCGATGATCTCGTGCTCGGCTCCTTAATAATTTGCGTCGTAATCAAGGTGAGTGAACTATCACTCACATCTACTTCACTCTTAGGCCGTTCGAGTTTATTTTGATGTTGATGTTTTTTTTTTGTGTATGGGTTCGATTTCGTGTTTTTCCTGGTTTTGATTTCTGAGTTTGATGATTTTTGAACTGTGACTTCGGTCTTGTTTTTGAGTATGAGGTTTCTTGACTTCTGGTGACACTCGTTTATTACCATGATGTTGGTTTGAAAAGGTTCGACCTTTCTGTTGATATTCTGGCTTGACTTGTTCTTATAATTCGATTTTGCCTTGCCTTAACATTGGCTTCGGCCCTTGAGAAAGTTCAAATTTGTTTTGGTTGTATAAATTGGCTTTGGCATCACTCTGTTTCACTGTCATGTTTGCATTTGAGCTCCTTGATGTTGCACTGCTTCATCATGGCACCTGACCTATTTTGATTCTCCTAATTCTTGAAAAAAAAAATTGTTTAAACCCAAGTTGATCTGAGTTTTCTAAAGCAAGTCTAAATATAACTCTAAGTTACTATTTTACTTAAGTTACTATTTACTGTTTTAAGCAAGCCCAAATGAAATGGACTTGAAGTCTGATCAGTTAGTTATGAAGTTATCACTGATTTTGTGTCCATCCTGTTTTGTTTCATTGACCACTGATCATTTAGCATATGCCATTCACTGTTGCTTGGGTTGAGACCTGAGTATTGCTTTCCTTGTGCCTTGTTTTTCAATCTGCTTCAATTTGAAGTCTTGTTGCACATATGAGTATTTTTAAAATTTTGCATTTGAACAGAACTTTTCTAAAAAAAAAATTAAAATTTTTTTTTACAGTAGTTTGCCAATTTTTTCTTTTGAAATATTTGCTGGTCATTACCATGTATATACATACATACATATACGTATGTATATATGTGTGTGATTGGTGCAGCTCCAATATGTTCATATCTGTAGCTTGATATGTCTAATTCTGGTTGCTTTTGAATCTAGTTCATTGTGCTTTGCACTTGAAATCTGTCCTTTGTTATAGTTGAGTCTACACTTGGTTCTTCATGTGTACATTTTCTGAATTTCTTGCATATATGAGCATGTATGATTCAATATGTTGTTTTGTTCCATGCTATGAATTTCTTTGCTTAATTGTGTGCATCTGTGCACAATTGATGTATATGCGTTCATTGTGTACTTGACTTGTAATAGTTTCCCACACTTGTGCAAGTTGATTCCATCTGGGTTTGATTTTCACGTTCACTGCCTTTGTTCTCGACCAATTCACTGTCGAGTTTTGCATTTGACATTGTGCATTTCTGCACCTTATTGAGCCTAATTCTTGCATCGCCCAGTTTCATAGTTGCATTTCATGTATATATGTTATAACTGAGCTCACCTGCATTGGTTCTTATAGTCATGAATAGTACACTCGTCCTTCATGCAAACTTGCTGGGCGATTGTAGTTGAAGTATTTTTTTTGAGTTTAATCATTCAATGTAGTTGTCTCGACCAATTGAGACAGTTTACAAACTTGTTTACTTCATTTTCTTGCCAGTTCATTAAATTTTCTCAACTTATTTTGTGCATGCGGAAAATTTGTTGGCTCAGACCTTTATATATTTTTCATGCATGAAGTATAATCAGGTTATGATATTTTGGGAAATTCTTCTACATGTATTCGAGTAACACCAAGGCCATCACGTTTTGCCTATAGAACCGTTATTTTGTTGTCTCTTTCGCGCATACATGGTATTGTCCAGGCTTTTACAATGGCATAGGTCACTTTGATAGCACATTAATTCAGGCATACATGAATTTAGTTTTGGTACAGACCTACATTGCAAGTGTATCCATATTATACATGAAGCAACAGTCAGAATATGTTTTTCATCTAATTTGCGTGTGCAAATTGAGTCCATTTCTACATTGTGTAGAAAGAAAATTTGGAGGCATATTCATCACTTCACCGTTGGTTGAAATTGAATTTTTATGCTTGACACTTTATGATGTTTTTAAGCGCACCTGCGTTGAATCCAGCTGTAATGCTCGGGTTTGACCTTGTGCTGATTCCTATTTTTAACACTACAGTGGCGAGGCAGTGCACGCGTGCGTGTACTGCAGCCACTCAGTATTTATTTTTAATTGATATTTCTTTTGCTTTTGATCCATTGATCTTTTGCGTATTTCATATGCCGTATTGGCAAGGCAGTATACGCGTGCGTGTACTGCAGCCATCGGTTTCGATGTTCGTAAGTAACTTTTCAATTTGATTTGATTTAAATTGATGATTTTGTTGTTATTTTCCGTTTAGAAAAAAAATGTTTTATAAATTATCTTCATAAAAAAAAAATTCCTGCATCTTTCTTCGTTGAAAATTTAAATCTGCTGATTTATTGTTTTAACACTGTTAAGTGTTATATTTACCGTTATCCGATTTCTTGTTAAAGGATCGGATAGGTGAATTTATCTTTGACTGTCGTCTAATTTCTGTTTTATTATTATTGTCTCTATGCACTAATAACTGAGTTTGAATTAGACTGACTTGGGTATTGTTTTCTTTTGAATGTAATACTCGGGTCAGACCGAGTATTTTTACAGCTTGAAGATTTTCTCGCAGCGAAGTTAGAGAGAGGGGGATTAAAGCTTTACTTCAGTTTTCAGGATTTCTTTTGTACTTTAAAAAAAAAGGATATATATATATAGATAAGTGTTCCGCTGTATTTAAATGTAATTCATTGTATAACTCTGATATTTGTATATAAAAGAAAAGTTCATTTATAAAATATATTATTTTTTCTGTGATTCTGTGACTGATTCTGTTTAAATGTTATAAACTAAATAACAATCCGTCATTTTGAACGTTTCTAGTTGGTTTAATTACCGACTAGAGGCGGTCAGAGCGGCGGGTCGTTACAAAAGTGGTATCAGAGCTTTGGTTTACACAAAGCTTAGTTTATGGCGTTTAATATGAATAGTTACTAGAATCACTTTAAAGAAAGTGTTTTCAAATCTAAAGAAGTATAAATTGTTTTTTTTTAAAATAAAAGGTATTTTGAAAATTAGAATCATTTTTGAAAATTCCCCTCTCTAAATTTAGGTTTGCGATAGTTTCTATTCGGTGAGGTCTCCTTAGATTTGAGTCTCGATCATTTGAAAACTCATTATCGAATTGTTGAGATTTATGAAAAATGAAATATAAGTTAAGTGAATTAACGAATTGGTTTAAATTGGTTAAAATCGAATATTTTGAATATCTCCAAAGTAATAATTGGGAAATAAAATGATATGTCAATTTGGTTATAACCAAGCGGATTATTGAATTATAACTTGAGATTTTGATTATGAATTCTTTTGAAAAATTGATTTCAAATGTTGTGAAGAACGATTTAGTAAATAAACGGAATATAAGTATTTAACTTATAATATGGACTTTGGTATATAACTAAGTTATATAGATTGAATCAAATTAATAAAGGAGATTATAAATCGAAGTTTATAAATTCGAAACCAATTGAATTTGATAAATGAAACATAGAAGTTATTAATTAAAGGAGATATATTCGCGATTTTGGACAGCGAATTATCCTTTAAGTTAAATATTGTGATAATAAAAGTTGGTTGGGAATTTTATTCACAATTTTGGACAGTGAATATATTATTAAATCAAACGGATATGTCTTGGGAAAATGATTGAATAATCCGACCTTCGCTAATAAGGATTGCAAAATTTTGATAGGAAATTTATTTGTCAAATTAACTGTATGAATCAAACTAGTTTTGATGAAAAAGCTTACATTCCAAGTTTAGACTAATGCCTAAAATCGTTAATGTGGAAATATAAGATCTAATGAAACCAAGTCGATGAATAATTTACTAAAGAACTAGTTGATTATTTTGAAATAGAAATCAAAGGCAATGTTCGAATGAGATTTAGATTTCAAATTAAAATTTGTCAATATGAAAATCCACAATAGATTTAATTGATTCAGTGATGAATTTGAATTTGAACATGCAGAAAATGAAGTAAATCCATTTGAAGTTGTTTTAAAATGTGTTAAGAATCGAAAGCATAGATTTCAACATTCATTGTTAAAATAGACGTATTCGAGAGAAAGAAAGGAAATGGTGGATTATAACACTGTTGTTATAGTAAATGATTTCCGAAAGGAAATGTTTTATATAGTATTGGGATTTATATATCTATCTTAAATTCGAATCCCTATACTAGTGATTTTGGGTCGTCGTAACGATGTTTTACACAACATTCGTTTTGACTCAAATAAATGTGTTTAAAAAGAACGATTTCCTTAAAGAATGAAATATATACTTGACTATGATTTAAGTATATTGAATATTTTCAAATGTTGAAAATAAATGGATTGTGAATTACTTATTATTAAATAAGTATGGGAATGTTTTCCAATATGAAATGAAAGGTTTGAAATTTTATCTTTTAAAGATAAATTGAAAAGTGAATATTTGAAATTTGTTTCAAATGGCTAAGTGTGAAAATTATATATCTTGTAAAGATATTATTTTGAGAAATTTGAACAATTAGTTCAACTTGGAAATTTTTCAAAAAGATTGAATTTTGAGTTAAATTGAGTTTAACTTTGACACCAAAAACAATATAAGTTGAGCTTTGAATTTTGGATAGTCGATTTGGATTGTATGTCTAACATTGTGAATTGATGACATATCAATTGATCTCTATTAAATATATGTCTGCGGTGGCGGAGAATTTATTCTTTTAGCTTAACACCCTTCTCTGAGACGTACGAGCTTAGAGGTTATATATCGGTAGAAATCAATTATGTGTTGAGAATTGATGATGTAACGTGAAATCCAAATCGAATGTGAAGTCGATAATAAATTGAATTATGAATGTGAATTGGGTTTGAAATAACCTTAAATTTTCAAATTGACTTAGAGGAAAATTTGAAATGGATAATGAAATGGAAAATTTTGGAATCCTCTATTTGTTATGGATATGAAATATTGTGGTTTTCAGAACGTATATATGAGAATACGATAAATTCGAAAACCATTAGTTTGGAAAGACATTGTTATGGAAAACTTATGTAAGTACATGAGTATGATATGTACGAACTATGAAATGAAGTACTATGTATGTATGATATTATGTTTTCCAAACTGAGGATATGGAAAAGTACCTTCCATTTAAAATTGGAAAAGGTATTGGAACTCGATATGAGTGTCCATTTGAAATTCGTAGCTACATTGAATTTTCATATGTGGAATGTCCATTCGGACTAAAATCCCCCACGATGGATCATCGTGTTTGGGATCGGGAACTAGCGGAATTCGAGGGGCGAGATGCCTATGGGTACAAGCGATTCTACTGGGATAGTAGTGTAACCGCCGGGTATACCGCGATCTAGATGATATGAAATAGCGTAATTCGAGAGGCGAGATGCCTAGGTTTACAAGCGACTCTACTGGGATAGTAGCGTAACCGCCGTGTAAACCGCGATCTGATGGTATAGCGTAATTCGTGGGGCGAGATGCCTACAGTTACAAGTGATTCCACTGGGATAGTGGCGCAACCGCCGAGTAAACTGCGATCTATGCAACAACCATGGCGAAATTCAAGAGATGTGAAATCTATAGTTTACAAGCGATTCTACTGGGATAGTAGCGGAACCGCTGGGTAAGCTGTGATCCGTGGGGGAACGTGCTTTCCATATCCATTTTTAAAAGAATTTTTAAAAGTATTTTCACTGGGAGTTGAAACAAGTATATTTAGTACTTGGAGATTTTTAGTCCTGCGCCTGGCCAGCGTATGCCTAAAGTCTGTGAGAACGACGATGGACTTGTTAAACTTCGAGTTAGCAAGTATTTTCGAACTTTAGATGGCAAATCAATAATTTGAAATTAAAATTGCATAATTCCAACCTAATAAATTAAGGAAGAGGATTTTTGAGATATTTTGAAAGTCCACAGCTTTGGAAAAGTTATACTATGTAGATTTTTAACAAGAATTTAAAATTTAAAATTTGGGTTTTGTAAGTTGAAAACTTTAGTAAAAGACTTTTGCGTCTTGATTGTAGAAATCAATAAAACAAATGGAATGAATCCTATACTTATTTATTTTTATTAAGTTTTGAGCTCGATAAAATAGGGTAGGGTATAAACATCAGTGAAATTTTAACAATCATTTCTCCTAACTTGTAATTTCGGGACGAAATTCTTTTAAGGAGGGGAGATTGTAACGATCCTGAATTTTGAACAATTTAAATTGAAAATATTTAATTAATTTTAAATATTTGAATGATGATTTAAATTGAATTTCCAATATAACTATGAATTTGGCGATTAAATTTTAGAATTTAATCTATTGAAAGTTGAATAAAAATTTAAATTTGACTTTGGAGTTTGAAATTGAATATTAAATTTTTATATAAGATTCGAACTAATGACTTAGAAAGATAATTTGGATTTAAGAATTATTATTTATGTAAATTTATAAATTGATGGATAATTTTAAATGGCATTTTTCTTTAACTTAAAACAGAAAGGAATAAAATAATTATACAAAAAAAATTCAATTTAAAATGATAATAAAATAGAATAAAAGAAAAAGAAAGATTGCAAGATCTTTTGGTACACAATATTTTATCGTCTCTGCAAAATCGCGTACCTATTAGCCACCCTAAAATCTTCTCAGCCGAGATATCGTTTATTAAAAAAAATAGATACGGTACCTCTCTTTGTTTTGTTTATTCATTCGTTCGAACCCTAAGCAAAATCATTCAAGAAAAAGAAAAAAAGAAACGAAAAATAATGGCGGCCTCTCTCTAAAACCGTTCGTCCCCCTTTCAAAAATTAGGGCGCGTTCAATTCATGGATGCCGACTCCAATTGCTTGGTCGATCGATGATCTCGTGCTCGGCTCCTTAATAATTTGCGTCGTAATCAAGGTGAGTGAACTATCACTCACATCTACTTCACTCTTAGGCCGTTCGAGTTTATTTTGATGTTGATGTTTTTTTTCTTTTCGGTATGGGTTCGATTTCGTGTTTTTCCTGGTTTTGATTTCTGAGTTTGATGATTTTTGAACTATGACTTCGGTCTTGTTTTTGAGTATGAGGTTTCTTGACTTCTGGTGACATTCGTGTATTACCATGATGTTGGTTTGAAAAGGTTCGACCTTTTTGTTGATATTCTGGCTTGACTTGTTCTCATAATTCGATTTTGCCTTGCCTTAACATTGGCTTCGGCCCTTGAGATAGTTCGAATTTGTTTTGGTTGTATAAATTGGCTTTGGCATCACTCTGTTTCACTGTCATGTTTGCATTTGAGCTCCTTGATGTTGCACTGCTTCATCATGGCACCTGACCTATTTTGATTCTCCTAATTCTTGAAAAAAAAATTGTTTAAACCCAAGTTGATCTGAGTTTTCTAAAGCAAGTCTAAATATAACTCTAAGTTACTATTTTACTTAAGTCACTATTTACTATTTTAAGCAAGCCCAAATGAAATGGACTTGAAGTCTGATCAGTTAGTTATGAAGTTATCACTGATTTTGTGTCCATCCTGTTTTGTTTCATTGTCCACTGATCATTTAGCATATGCCATTCACTGTTGCTTGGGTTGAGACCTGAGTATTGCTTTCCTTGTGCCTTGTTTTTGAATCTGCTTCAATTTGAAGTCTTGTTGCACATATGAGTATTTTTAAAATTTTGCATTTGAACAGAACTTTTCTAAAAAAAAAATTAAAAAAAAAAATTTGCAGTAGTTTGCCAATTTTTTTTTGAAATATTTGCTAGTCATTACCATGTATATACATACATACATATACGTATGTATATATGTGTGTGATTGGTGCAGCTCCAATATGTTCATATCTGTAGCTTGATATGTCTAATTCTGGTTGCTTTTGAATCTAGTTCATTGTGCTTTGCACTTGAAATCTGTCCTTTGTTATAGTTGAGTCTGCACTTGGTTCTTCATGTGTACATTTTCTGAATTTCTTGCATATATGAGCATGTCTGATTCAATATGTTGTTTTGTTCCCTGCTATGAATTTCTTTGCTTAATTGTGTACATCTGTGCACAATTGATGTATATGCGTTCATTGTGTACTTGACTTGTAATAATTTCCCACACTTGTGCAAGTTGATTCCATCTGGGTTTGATTTTCACGTTCACTGCCTTTGTTCTCGACCAATTCACTGTCGAGTTTTGCATTTGACATTGTGCATTTCTGCACCTTATTGAGCCTAATTCTTGCATCGCCCAGTTTCATAGTTGCATTCCATGTATATATGTTATAACTGAGCTCGCCTGCATTGGTTCTTATAGTCATGAATAGTACACTCGTCCTTCATACAAACTTGCTGGGCGATTGTAGTTGAAGTATTTTTTTTGAGTTTAATCATTCAATGTAGCTGTCTCGACCAATTGAGACAGTTTACAAACTTGTTTACTTCATTTTCTTGCCAGTTCATTAAATTTTCTCAACTTATTTTGTGTATGCAGAAAATTTGTTGGCTCAGACCTTTATATATTTTTCATGCATGAAGTATAATCAGGTTATGATATTTTGGGAAATTCTTCTACATGTATTCGAGTAACACCAAGGCCATCACGTTTTGCCTGTAGAACCATTATTTTGTTGTTTCTTTCGCGCATAAATGGTATTGTCCAGGCTTTTACAATGGCATAGGTCACTTTGATAGCACATTAATTCAGGCATACATGAATTTAGTTTTGGTACAGACCTACATTGCAAGTGTATCCATATTATACATGAAGCAACAGTCAGAATATGTTTTTCATCTAATTTGCGTGTGCAAATTGAGTCCATGTCTACATTATGTAGAAAGAAAATTCGGAGGCATATTCATCACTTCACCGTTGGTTGAAATTGAATTTTTATGCTTGACACTTTATGATGTTTTTAAGCGCACCTGCGTTGAATCCAGCTGTAATGCTCGGGTTTGACCTTGTGCTGATTCCTATTTTTAACACTACAGTGGCGAGGCAGTGCACGCGTGCGTGTACTGCAGCCACTCAGTATTTATTTTTAATTGATATTTCTTTTGCTTTTGATCCATTGATCTTTTGCGTATTTCATATGCCGTATTGGCAAAGCAGTATACGCGTGCGTGTACTGCAGCCATCGGTTTCGATGTTCGTAAGTAACTTTTCAATTTGATTTGATTTAAATTGATGATTTTGTTGTTATTTGCCGTTTAGAAAAAAAATGTTTTATAAATTATCTTCATAAAAAAAAAATTTCCTGCATCTTTCTTCGTTGAAAATTTAAATCTGCTGATTTATTGTTTTAACACTGTTAAGTGTTATATTTACCGTTATCCGATTTCTTGTTAAAGGATCAGATAGGTGAATTTATCTTTGACTGTCGTCTAATTTCTGTTTTATTATTATTGTCTCTATGCACTAATAACTGAGTTTGAATTAGACTGACCTGGGTATTATTTTCTTTTGAATGTAATACTCGGGTCAGACCGAGTATTTTTACAGCTTGAAAATTTTCTCGCAGCGACGTTAGAGAGAGGGGGATTAAAGCTTTACTTCAGTTTTCAGGATTTCTTTTGTACTTTAAAAAAAAGGATATATATATATATATATATATATATATATATATATATAATTGTTCCGCTGTATTTAAATGTAATTCATTGTATAACTCTGATATTTGTATATAAAAGAAAAGTTCATTTATAAAATATATTATTGTTTCTGTGATTCTGTGACTGATTCTGTTTAAATGTTATAAACTAAATAACAATCCGTCATTTTGAACGTTTCTAGTTGGTTTAATTACCGACTAGAGGCGGTCAGAGCGGTGGATCGTTACAGTGTGTTTGGCTTTTGTGTGCATTTGTTTGTGTTTTTGTTTGTATTGCATTTCCATATTAAAAAAAAAGTTTCAGTTATTCACAATCTTCATTGTTCTTAAACCTTTGATTACACTGATTGCATTACATTTTGATTTCACAATCTGTTGTGTACATTTGATTTCACAATTCTCATTGCAGTATTATATACATTCTCCGTTTCAAGTTGAAATTGTACAAACACTCATGTGCACTGTCAACCCCTCATAAGCAAGCCTCTGTTAACAAACTTCATCTTGCTTCTGTTAACAAACTTGCATCACCAGAACAATCACAGCAATTTCATTTCAAATCTGTCTTCATATCTCTCTCCTGCCATCAAAGTCTGATCATCAACAACAGCTCCTCAACGCTGTCTAACCACTTCTCCTTCACCACTTCCACTGACAAACATTCATACATCATCACTGGACCGTTCATACATCACAGTTTCACACATCCACACATTCATACATCTTCTACCATCTACTTCATCCATCTCCACCAAATAGTCACATATCACATAACTCCTCTGCATCCACAAGTGCAGCCTCCACCTTATATCAATACTGTCACAAACATACATCACTTCACTCCCTCATTACTGTCACAATACCCTCACACTTCTGCTCCATCCTTCACCACAGTTGCATAACCACACAGCAAGCAATACTTTTACCGATTGCACAACCCAAACATCCCACTCTTCACTGCTCCACAAATTACTCCCCTTCCATCATCTACTTCAACATCTACTTTACAGTTCATCCAACAAGCCTCTGTCCCTCCCTACATCAGATAACCACATCGCTCACCTCCATCATAAAACTGCAACACACCCATCCGCACTTCTCAAACAACATCACCTTTAACCTAACCATACACACCATCATTCATCAAAACAAAAAAAACAAAAAAAACAAAAATGAATCCTCATACAAACTGCTGCCTCACATAAACAAGCCTCTACTATCCACGTTGCAACTCTTGCATCAACCATACTTCCACTTCCACGGCCATATCTCCACACTGCAGTGCCGATCACACTTCTTTTCCAACTACTTTACTGTTCTCACCATTACACTGTGCACGTGCAGTTACATCTACCACCTGAAACCACTTCTGCTTGCAACAGAAGTGCAGACCATTCACCTCAACTACTCAAAAACTTCCTTCACAATTATCACCTGACTAACCTACTTCATTCTCCACTTTCACTGCCCAACCACCTGGAGACAATCATTCCTTCACTTCCCTACAGCCCATACCCAAGACTACAACACATATATACTGTTGACAACATTGTTTGCTTTCAATTCTAACTTCAACTAAAACTGTCACCACAACTACTTACACTCCTGCTGTCGAACCATTCCGATCACTTCCACAACCACTGACAACACACTCCAAGAACTGCCAAAACGCACAACTACCCCTCTTCCCAATTCGAACGCGACCACCCTCAACCACGTCTTCCCTTCACCACCGCAACCATCTGCACTCCTCAGATCCACATCACTTCACCTAAACTTCCCAATTCGAACCACCCCTACATCCTCGACCGCTACTTCAATCGTCACGACCATTCCTCCATTATCACGAACTCGAATCCCCTTCGACCTAACTCCATCTTCTCATCCTTTCATACCAGTCACCGAAATTAAACGCTTGAACAACTAGAACCGCGACCACACAGCAGCTCGACTTCGTATTCGAACATCAAGCCTTCTCGAGAATTCGATTTGAAGCACCAATTTTTTTTTCCTTAAGGCTTTCGATTTGCAGAACTCGAATTAATTTGGGTATAAGATTTTGGACATTGGATGTTTTTTTTATTAGAGTTGTGTCGTTTTATCTGATGATTAAGAAGTTGGAGGTGTGTTAATTTTTTGGTTTAGTGGGCCGGGCCCTAATGGTGTAAAAAAAACAGAGGGAAGCTTGCAAGTTTTGTTTACTTTTTTTTTCTTCCTTCATAAAAAAAAGAAATCTTTTGTTTAGATCTCTTACTAGTTGTTCCTTCATTCAAAAAAAAATTGGAACAATTTTTTTTATAAGTAAAACCCTACTTTTAAGTTTCCTTTCAAGAAACAAAAAAAAACAAAAAAAAATTGTACATATTCTTGTTTTATATTTCAGGTTGCCAAAGCAGAATTTCAGAAGGAAGACTGCTGCCAAAAAAAAATTGCCTGCTTGCTAATAGTTTTTTTTTGTTTTATTTGCCTTGCATTGTATATATCTCTTGTTTTTATTAGTTGCATTGTTGATTGCTTGCATTTGAATTTATATATAAAAAAAAATCAAAAAAAAAACAAATAAAAACAAAAATCGTTTATAGTTGCATTGTTAATATACGTTTAATTTCTGCTTTGCATTTCATCTTAGATTTTGATTAATAATAACGGTTAGAAATCAATACACTAAATTGTATATTGACAATTTGTCCTTTTTCGACAATTTAATTTCTCGGTGTCTAGGCTACGGCAGAGCAATAATTAGTTATAAATATTACGGTGATTCATAAATATTATACTGAATTGTTTCTCTGAAGGTACTTAAACCTTCGGCTGCATTGCTACGGTGGTTCGTGGTGCACCGATAAATCATGTCTGTTACCTGGCTGAGAACTATCTTGTTGATTTAAGACAATTTGTAATTATACAATTTTGGGTTAACTTAGGATAAATCATTTGTAATTAACCCCTGCATTCATTTAGCTGCATTAGTTCATGCATATCAAAAAAAAACAAAAAAAATTCAAAATCCAAAAAAAAATTGTAAATATTCCTTTTCCTTTGAAATTTTCAAATCCTTTTTCTTTGAAATTTCAAAAATCCAAAAAAATTTAGAAAAACCAAAATCCAAAAAATATATATATATAAAACCTTTTCAAAAACAAAGAAAAAAAAATTGAAAAAAAATCAATTTTCCATTTTGAAAAATAAATTCTATTTGTAAATATTTTTCCTTTATAAAAAAAACCAAAAACATTCTTGAAAATGTCCGAATTTTCATATTCACTCGAATTTCATAATAGTTGTGAAAATCAATATAATCCATATGATTTCACTCCGAATTCGTATGGATATTTTAACGACAACTATTCTTTAAACAATTCGAATTTTGAACAACAAAGTTTTCAAAACGATGACCAAACTTCGACTCTTGAAAATAGCATTGAAATGATTTCATCTTTACTCGAACTTTCTACACGAAAAAATCAAGAGATAAATGATTTATGTAATTCTTATTTGTGTAATAACTCGAGTCAAGGATTTCAAAATTTGAATTCAATTCAAAATTCAAACGATTACGATTATAACCCATGCCAATTCAATTTCAAACTCCAAAATGAATTTCAAACTCAACATGAAAATGGGAACAACTTTTCAAATGAATTTGGCAATGGGAATAGTTTCAATTGCGATACGATTGAAAACTTTGGTTATCAACAAATTCAAAGTGAAAATTTTCAAATTAATAATCATGAATTTGATTTTGTTGACGAAATGGAAAAAGATAACGGGGATTTATTACTTGAAAATTACAAAAATTATCGTGAAAATCATAATCAAATCTCAACCCACGAAGAATCAAATAATAATCTACCGTTTATCGAAATTGACAATTCTTGTTCTCAACAAGTCCAAATCGAAAATTTTCAAGTTAATAATTACAAATTTGACTTTGTTGAGCAAATGAATGAAATTTACGATGATCACACGAATTTGTTGATTAAAACATTGGAAAATTTTCGTGAGAACCAAAATCAAGTTTCAATGTGTGACGAGTCAACGATAATCCGTCTTTTACCCAAATCGATGATTTTCAAACAACAACTTTTGAAACTGAAAATGATGATCTTAATGAAGTTGTTGAAACCACGGTAATTGACTTGGATTTCCATTCTTTTGAGGGTGTGCAACCAAATTTAAAATTCGATCTTTCTTTTCTCGATTTTGAAAATTTGAATACAACAACTTTGGATTTTGAACTTGAGATACGCAATGAAGTTGTTGATAATCCAACAAAGGAAGACGAATTTAATGAACATGAATTTTTTGGATGATGAGTTGTTAAATTCCGACGGGAAAAATTTAAATCACCACTTTGATTTTGAAATCAATAATTATGAAATTGATGATAAACTTGAATTTGGTGAAAATAAATTTCAAGCAATTGTTTTGTCAACCCCGAAAATCATTGAAAATAAAACAACTCGTTCAATTTTTAATAAAACAGAATTCGTTTTTCCAAATCGACAATCAACTTCAAAATCTTCTACGATTTGGTTTTTCGAGCTTAAGCTGTATCTCGTATGCTCGACGAGACAAATGAAACGGTTTTTGGAAGACCGTTTCATTTACTTTTTGACAATATACTTTCTGATCTCGTGTAAATACCGTTCGTTTTCATGTAAATAATAATAAACATCCCTTGGGTTGACTGTGGGGACACAGTCAAAATCAAATGTGGGGGGGGGACTCATCTTCATTTTCTTTTTCGTGGTTTATTTTTGCTTTAAAATCACAAAAACAAAAAAAAATTAAAAAAAAAATCCCAAAAACAAATTTTCTTTTGATTTATTTTTAAAAGAAACACTATAAGATAAATATATGGCTTTGGTTTATTAAATTGAAATTTTTGAAATTTATTTGTCTAAACAAAGAAAAAATGAAATTTGATTACAAATAATAATGGTTTAACTAGTATATAGGAAGATTCATACGTGTTAATTATGAAGTATATCCTAATTGAAAATCTTTGTTTTAAAAAGTGGTTGATTTAAAGTAAAGGATATAACATTTTTTTGTCTCCTTAGTTAAATGGTGCTAAGATGATTTTGCAAAACTCTCTCTCTCTTAAACAAAATATAAAAAATAAAAAATAAAATAACATCCAAGTATTCACTCTCATTTAAAAGTCCTCACGGTTATGCATGGGTAAGTTACTTGGAATCTTTGATTATGTGCTTTCATACTCATTTAAAAGTCCTCACGGTTATGCATGTATGGAACACATGTTAAAAAAAAGACTTAATAAAAACCACCTACGGTCGGTAGGTGTATGCACGAAAGTGTGTACACTCGCCATGCTTTGTACTCCCCTCACATAAGCCCGAAAGGCAGTGCATGGGTGGTTTATCTGGCCTCAGTTTACCTGAGCTAAGTGTGTAATTTTTCTTGCAAATAATGAGAGAGCAAGCAATTGAAATCCTAGCACTATTTTTACTTATTTGATTTGATTTGTTATTGAAAAGAAATGAAAATACCACTTTGATAAACTTTGATAATCAACTAAGGATCCATTTTATAATTACACTTTGTTATCTACCGAAACAACAAGTTAAACTATAGTCTATTTGTTATGATAACTTGATTTTTGTTGGAAATTTTGACGAGTAAATGACATAAATTTTCAAGATAATGACCAAAACCTATATTTAACTTATTCGTGTCAATTTAAAAATAAATTCTTCATTTGTAAATATTTTCAAAAATTCGCATTCATCTCTTTGTAAACAAATCTTGCATTTTGTAAATATTTTCATCCTACATTTGGATTTTGTGGGTCGTATCCGCTGAAAACCCTCACGAGACAACATTCGTCCTACTGGGGACACCCAGAGGTTTAACGGCTTATTGCATACGCTCAATGCAATCGTGCTCCGTACGAAAATGGATTTATCTTAGTTTTACTTTATTCGAGGACGAATAAAAAGATAAGTGTGGGGGTATTTGATGTGCACGTAAATATGCATATTTTTACCACCACATTTAATCTATTTAAATTGAATAAATGATCATATTGGATATTTTAACTTGTTTAAACCAAAAATTCAAATTATTCCAAATTGTCACATATTCATCTTCATATATGGGCAAAACGGTCATTTATGTGCATATATTTCTTTGAAAAAAATTAATTGAAAATTTGTATATATTTTTTAGGAATTTGATCTCAAATAGAAGTGGTTTCATGAAGATATGCATACACAAAATTAATACAAAGGAACGAAGATGGAAATAATTCAAAGTGAAGAACATGGAGGACCCCACATACCCACCTACCTTAATGTACAAATTAAAGGCTAATGCACATGCTTTCGGAGTTAATGGCTTCATGTACACTTAATGGGGGATTAAGACATGTTAATGATTACTTGGCCTCCACACTTCCTAGGGGCATTTTGGACACTCCCCAAAAATATGCATTAGGGTTTCTAACTTGTATAAATACCCCTTATGTTTCATGTAGCTCTCTCCCCTCTTAGTTAGTTAGTTTTAGTTTAGAAAATAAATCAAATTTCTCTTTCTTTCCATGGCTACTTAGCCATTTCTTCTCTTATGTAATTCTTTTCTTTTATGCAATGTTAATTATTGTTTCTTTTTAATTACATGTTCATTTCCTTTTATGCAAGTAGTGTAGATTTACTTTTATGCAAGTAGAATAGTTTTCTTTTCATTTGCTTTCATTTTTCTTTCTTTTTTGCTTTCATGTTGTTGCTACATTTGTTCATATGATGACACATATGAGAGGCTAAACCCCTTCAATTTAGGGGTAATGAAGCTCTCTAATTAGTGTAGCTTCAACATTTTGTCAATTCATGCTCTCTTTTTGTGCTTAATGAGAATGATTGAAGTGGTTTAATTTGTTGTCTTTGCTTTGAATTTGATAGTCTATATTGTTGACACCAAATAGGCTATGCTTAAACAATCACTAACATAAATGCCTCTTCATGAATATATGATTATGGCATAAGAAAGTGATTTGAAATTAAAATTTGATGGTCTATGTTTCTAATCAATAGTTAATAGGCCATACTTAAAATAGATTTCATTTTCATTTTCTTTGTCAAGTTTCATGAAAGTTAGTAAGTGTTTTAAGGGGTGTGTTATAGTTTGATGGCTTATGTTGGCTAATCAATAGCTCAAATATGCCATACTTATGATAACGCATCAATTAAAACACTAATGACCATAAAAGAGAGATCATATTTCATATGTTGAACTACATAATCTAGAGAGTGGATTTATTCTCTAAATTGACATTTAACTCTCATATTTGCATTTCTTTTCTTTTTGTTAGTTTCTTACATTTTTAGCTAATCACACTTTCAACTTTGGTTAATTTGATTGGATAGAATTTTGAAATCATCAATTCCCTGCGGACCGACCCGTATTCTCCGCGTGCTAAATTCGTACACCGTGCGCTTGCGGTTATTTTTATCTCTAAATTCGTTCGACGGTCTTCTAAACCAATAGAATTTCCGTCAACGAACATATATATACATATTCCCAAACTTTAAATTGTTATTACTTTAATTAGGTTGTTTAACCAATGTGGAACTCTACTATTATTCCAAATTAATAAGTTATAAAACTGAATCCTTAGTTTTATTTATCTAAGGTCTTAATTTAGCTAATATTATTTATCTTATCCATATATTAATAAGACAACTTTACTAAGTATGCATCCTTTTCTAACTGATTCAATGATTAACTACTTAACTTATTTACCTATCCATTTTCTAAATCAAATTTCTTAACCTTAAATTCATAAAATACCCTATGGTCAAATTCTAAAACTTAGTTTACATGGTATTTGTTACTTAAACATTTTCATCCAACAATCAACCTATTAACCATATTATTCAAAACTATCTCCTTCTAATCTTACTTCATTTTGAATTACAAATGTTACCCTAAATGTATCACTAATTCAAAGTTTTATATTAGGATGATATTAATTATATCTCTTATTCCTAAATTTCATTTTGATTTTTAACCTAATCAAAGTATCTGAATTTCAAATTAACTTATCTCCTTTATAAGTTATAGAACTTACCCTTTTATATTATATTTACCCAAAATCTAAATTTCGGCTTGTCTTTTTCTATCTTATTGATAAGAATTTTTTCTAAGTGTGCATTTTCTTTTTACTTTCTCCAACTACAACTTCTAGCTTCAGTATTATCATCAAATATCTTATAGCCAAATCGTGAATTTTACTTCACAGGATATTTGTACTTAGCTTTTAAATCCATCGATTATGATAATCACTTAATCATTATTATTTCTTAATACTAAATATCTAAGGATATATGATTAAAGGTCTAAATTCTAATTCTCAACTAATTGATTCTATATGGAATATTTTATAGTCAAATCGTACAATTCTAATTACAAGATAGTTTTGTTAAGCTAAATTACAAACAATCCATAATTTTTAACCAAAAATAATAATATCCCTTTTAATATATAAACCCAAGGTAAAATTATTTCATTTACCAATTTCTTAAAAAGAATCTTTTTTATAAAATTAACAAATACGTACAGTATTATATAATACTCTTGTAATTCATTTTAGGATATTACTAACCCTATCTCTAATGAGTTACTCATTCTAGGATGTTACTAGTCCTATCTCTGGTGAGACTTTACCCATAACAAAGCCAAGGTTTTCTCTTAACCTTTAGCTCTGATACCAAATGTCATGGCCCGTTTTTTCATACCCTTTGAATCGACAATAAATCACACATGTCCAACTCAAATTGTACGAATATACGGAACATGAAGAGTAATAAAGAAAATAAGATAGAACAGAATCTCACACTAATGGAATAACGTATAATATTGAAAAAATATCTTTACAGCGGAAAACTTTTAAAATACATATATCAGAGTCTAACCTAATTTCAGCCTGGACAGCTATAAACACCTGTCCTTATAATTGCTGACAAACATCAAACTAAAACAACTAAGTACAATGGATAATAGAATATGACCACACGTAGATGAATATCGCTAGCTCTCCTTGGAAACTCCAATCGTATTTGACTAAACCTGAAACTACTAGGATCTAACCCGAGTATTGAAAATACCCAGATCAGGCTTGATAAACCAGCATGAGAAAATCTCAATAATAAATGATAGTGTCATATATCAGCCTTTGAATAAAAATCCTTTGAAAATAAAGAGTATCTCATAAGACCACATCCACACATAAACACTCGGGTGCGTCCTTCCCAGTCCTCTTGTACTAGGGAAAGGTCCTCTCAATGCTCTAACGCCCGCACCGGATATGGACCGAACTGTCTCACGATGTTCTGACCCAGCTCACGTAACGCTTTAATAGGCAAACAGCCCAACCCTAGGAACATACTACAGCCCCAGGTGGCGAAGAGCCGACATCGAGGTGCCAAACCTTCCCGTCGATGTGAACTCTTAAGGAAGATCAGCCTGTTACCCCTAGAGTAACTTTTATCCGTTGAGCGACGGCCCTTCCACTCGGCACCATCGGATCGCTAAGGCTGAAGGGGTCTTTTTTCTCTATTGCAACAAGAAAAAAGATCTACTTCATCCTACTAGTTCCGGGTTCGAGTCCCGGGCAACCCATACAGAAAATTACAAAAGAAAGCTTTCTTTGTCGATTTTCAACCATTTCATTTTTAAAGTTTTATGTTGCATTTAAATTTATTCAAATAGGTATATATCAGTTGAGATTGGTCAGTTGGGATTGGTAGCTAACGCGTTAAGTATGCAGCCTGGGGAGTACGTTCACTAGAATGAAACTCAAGGGAATTGACGGGGGCTCGCACAAGCGGTGGAGCATGTGGTTTAATTCGATGCAAAGCAAATAAACTTACCAGGGTTTGACATGCCACGAATCCTTTTGAAAGAGAGGTGCCTTTGGGAACGTGGACACAGGTGGTGCATGGCTGTCATCCAATCCCAGCGAGTTGTATAACATACATATACTTAGGATTTTATAAAAATATTCTACCCGTCATGTAGGAATGTAACGGACATGCAAATGCTATATTGATATTATATTTACATAAACACGGGCTTTAGTGAGAGTGAGACGGATTATTAACAACTAGTGATTTTTGATTTTATTGTTGAATAAAAATAATCAATCTTTCAATGAGATGAAAAAAAGATAGAGAATTTTTTTTCTTTATTTCTCTACGAAGCAAGCATTACCTTTTCTATTTTTAGTATAATGATGGCGACTAAAAAAGATTCAAGACGAAACAAAAGAGGTTAGAGACGACTCAAGAAATGCCTAAGGATTTACCTTCGGACTTTTTCATAATTACCCAACTTGAGTTATGAGTACGAATGATATTTCTTTTTTTTTTCTTTTTATGTAAGTAAGAACAGAAAAACTTAAATCATGGTCCTATTCTTCTACCCTTTCATGGGAGTCGATGACCACGAATTACAAATGTTTGGAAAAGCTCCATTGCTATTTCTCGAGGTAATCCACATTGATGTAATGAAAGCGAAGGACCAACGACAATGACGGAACTTCCCGAATAATCGATCCGTTTACCAAGCAGAGTCTCACAAAATCTTCCTTCTTTGCCTTTAATTACATCTGAAAATGATTTGTAAACTTTATTATGACCATCCCTCATTGGTTGCCTGTAAATGGACCTTTATGAGCCTATAAAGTGTCTTTAAGGCCATGACCAATACCCCAGTTGGTCCAATACATATGCCCCGCGATCAAGAAAAGAATCGTAATAGCTAAATGATGATGAGCAATATCGCTCAACCACAGACCTCCTCTTATTGGATCTTTTTTAAGCTTATGATAACTAAAAAACTTTTATATCAAAACATTTAATATTATTTCTAATGGCATTCTTTGAAAACATTTGCAAATAAGCTTATTAATCTTAGCCGAAATTGTTACCATTATTAATTCCAGAGTATTAGGCTCTACAAATAAAACTGTAGGTTCTTATTGGAGAATGGATTTCCATACAAATGACCAGGTAAAGAAACTACCTTCCGAAATGGGTATACCTCTAGATGGATGCCTTGAGGAACAACACAAAGGAACTTCTGCCAACATAAGACCGACCTATCTCCGTAACTAGGTAGTACCGAATATGTCATCTCCCGGTCATTTTCGACCTTTAACCGAGCGCTCGTTTTCCATACACCACATTAATTTACATTTCGAACGTCATAGCGGGAAGAAATATATCTAGAAGGGGATGACCATACCTTACTTGGGAATGACCCACTTAGCCTTGCTGCATCTAATCCTATTTCAGTCATTTTTGGTTTGATGAGGCTTGAGGCAACAATTACTTGCACATAGCACATATCACATCTTTGAATGCCACATTGCCATTTTCGTTAACTGCTAATTGCCTTCCACAAAAATACAACCCTTGAGCTCCTACGTCTCAAGGAGGGTGTTAAGCTAAGAGAAGTTGACTTCTCCTTCACTGTTGATGTACGTTTGTAAAAACCAATGTACGTAATCTTTTAGAAATGCAATGTCAGACAAACGGCCATACAAGTTTTCCAGGAACAAGGCAAACCGAAGGCACTCTCTTACTATCACTAGTAGCAAGTAGTCCTTGCAATCCGAAAAATCTCCATCACGGGAAGACCACTGCGACGAATAACTCTATAATGGGAGCTACCCAGAGCATGTTTAACAAGCAGTCTTCACACTATGGAGATCCACTTTCTTGAATAATCATCATCTTCAACAAGTCTTCACATTCGAACATATACATTGGTTGAAGTGGTTTTCAGATAGGAATCAACCAAATCCATCCTCGGTTGCTTCGAAATCCAATTATTGATAAAAAGCGAATATGAATATACATGATTTATTAAGTTCCTTTTCATTTTAATTCTTTTTAGATGATTTTGAAATCTCTTTCTTTTTAGTTAAAATAATTCTAATAAAGTCATTCTTTTGCTTTGGATAATATTTCAAATTTCCTCACCTAACTCTCAATCCATTTTTTTTAACTTTTTGGTGGGTCAAAAACAATGTTATTTAAGACAACGTTTGCGATAAAATCTAAAATAAATCCTAGCAAACATTTTTGAGTAAATAGGATCATAGAAATCATTCATTTTGGAGATTGCTTAAATTTTGGATCATACCAATCTTCTTTTATTTTGAAAACTCAATACGATCTTTTTATTTAAGAGTATCCGGGCTTTCCTTTCGATCTATTCCACCTCTCGCCTAAGAGAATAAAACATAGGCCAGGTAAGTTCAGCGCACTAGTTGCTTCATCCTTAACCTTAGTTAAACACCTTGTTTTATCTTCCCAGATCTCATGGCGAGACATATTTACTAGTTGTTCCGCATACTCAGATATCAATTTTGTTTTGGAATTAATTTTAAAGATTTCAAATTATCTTTCAAATTCTTATTTTCCTTTTAAAAACATACACAATTGATTCTTAAAAAAATTGTTACATTTAGACTCACATTCAAAAAGTTATATAATTCGCAGCATAAAAGTGCTGCAGAAAGTGCTATATAAGCTTATTTTGTTTAAACAACTTTTAAATATTTGAAAATTCATACTTTCCAATCCAAATCTCTTTTTAACTATTTAAATAGATTTATCAAATTTATTCCATATTTTTTCAAAATTAAAAACATTCATTTAAACAGATTTCTTGTTATGGTCACTTAACTGCACCAACACGATTTTTCAAGAAAATTGATTTGGAATTAATTCAAAATCTATTCAACTAAATTTTGATTTTATTTCTTCGTTTATAAGATACAGATATAATAGTTCAAAATTTTCTTATCTTGAAGAATTTCGAGCTATATTTCACTCTATACGCTGATTTGAACTTTTCGGCATGAAATCGCGAACTACCGTTTTGCGACGCGTCCAGTTATAATTTATTTTTCAATGCTTGAAATAATGTACTCAAAATAGGATTATATCACTTATAAAATAATTAGAAATCATTTTAAATCAATATTTTAACTTTTTCAAGTATTTAAAATATATTTTCACTATTACCATATTATAATATTATTTCATTCCTGTTATTTTAATATTAAATTTTAATTTCCATTTTCAAATCAATTTCAACTCTAAGTTCAAATTGAACACATTTAAAACTTAGATTTCAAATCTAATTTCCGTTTAAATTTCAATTCATCATTAATCTGAACTTCGATTTTCAAAATCAATTTCAATTTCAACTTAACTGTTCATCTCACTTTCAATTTCAATTCAACTATCATTTTCAAACCCATTTCACTTCGTATTTCAAATTCTCTTTTATTTTAACTTTAATTTCAATTCTAATTGAAAAGAGACTTATTTTTTCAAAATATCTCATATCACTAAAATATGGTCTTATTAACAAAGAGATCATTAAATCAAAACGAACATAAACAATATTCATATTTGTCACTAACATAACATCCATTCAACTAATCACATAACATATGATTTCAAATTCAACATTCACTATTAATACCATAATGGAATATATTATCACAATTCAATTATCTAACCAACTATCGAACATCCATATTAACAATCAATTTGGTATAAACATTCGTATGTCATAAAGGTATCAATGTGATTGTTTTAACATAACCAAAATATAAATTCAAAAGCAATGAGAATTTCCCACCTTTAACCAAAACGCTTAACTTTCTACCAACATTCTTATCCAAACCAACACTTCACTAAACATTTCTAAACCTTATCATAATCATGCTTCCAACTGCTCGATCATCTCTACCTCTACTTGTTCTGCTCATGGCCATGACTCTCCTCCACCATCTTGCTCTCGGCCTAAGCCCTTAAACACCTTCATCCTCATGGTCTAAGGCCATTTTTTAAGAAGAGAAGAAAAAGAAGTGAATTAAGAATTGGTTAGAGAGTAACAAGTGAATTAGTGCTTAAGCACTCCACTATTTTTAACCCTCCTACCTCTCTTAAAGAGAGAAGCCATTAAAATAGCTTAAATAAAGAAGAAGAAGAGAATGATTCATGTGAAAAAATGAGAAGAATGGATGGGTATTTATAGGAAATGTAAGGAGTGGTAAATTACAAAACCAACCCTTTACAAAATTACTAAAATATCCTTACTTTATCTTACTTTTTTCAACACTTACCATCACCTTAGCACATCATCACTTTATGTCTTAATCACTTAATATTTAAGTAAAGATTTGGTTGAATTTGATGTGACATGTTTTATCATTTTGTGCTTACTTTTGCCAATTGTTTCTAAACTTTTTTAGTAAAAGAAAACTTGTTTAGTGAATTAAATAATACTTATACTATTTGAATATATGTTCATATATAAGAAAATAAAGGTGCAGCAACGTTGTGACAACTTTTAATCGACAAAACGTTGATTTTCGACAAAATGTTTTACGGTCACATTTTGACGTTTTAGCTAAACTATTCATTTATGTAAACCAAATTTAAAATGAATTTTTTACTTCTTTAAATAAAATTAAAACATATCTCTTTATATTTTAAAATCATATTTAATTAATATCAAAATCTCTAATTTTACAGTGTATGTAAAATCGACAAAATGCGTCAAATTTTGATTATTTTTGTAAAATGATTATTAACATTCTTTTAAATCTTTTAATATACTTTTATTGCCTTTATTAATAGATATTTAAACTTATTTACTTAAGTCTTTATTTATTATTAACAAAACTTAACTTTTTTCGATTTGTCCTAAAATCTAAATTTATACTTTTTAATTTATTAACTATAAGAATAGATAATTATTTATTATACATAACATATTTATTTAAGTTTTAAATTCCTTTTAAATTTAAAAATAAAAAAAATCTCTTATTTTTGAAGTAGAGAAATTACGGGTCGTTACATATAAGAATCAAAATTTTCCAAATTCAATTTCATTGTATAAAGAGCTATATGGGATTGAACGTTTTTTCTTTGTAAAAGGTTTTGATAGTAGAATAGTTTTGTGCATGTAGAATAGTTGTAAATTAAATAGTTTGAAAAATAGTTTGTAAGTAAAATAGTTTGTAAATAAAATAATTTGTACAATAGTTTGTAAATAAAATAGTTTGTAAAATAGTTTTTTATATAAAATAGAATAAACTAGTTTGTATAAGAAAAATAAAAGAAAATATTTTTGTAAAATGGTTTTAAATTAGTAGTAGTTTTGCAAAAAAGAAAAGTCCAATTTAAATTACAAGAACATCCAACCCAACAACTTTCAATTTCAACGTCAAAGCATATCGATAATATTAGAACATAAGATGTACATATATCATCGTTTCACAAAATCACATTCGATCACTCGTTCAATCACACAGGTTCTCTTTCGAACTAGTATTGTTCATTCGACTTCCCTAATACGGACTCCGATAAGGTTTCTTGACTAGAAATCATAATTCTCCTTCCATAGCCATACACTATGATAGAGAATTCTGGAATCAAATCAAAAATCCATATCAAATATTCACCATCAAGAATTGAATGAAAATCCTAATACGAAATGGTGTAATTCACCTCGAACTAGTGTATTCAAATACGAATCAAATTAATTATGCGAATAAAACAATATACGTACAACTTACATACTTATTCCAATTTGTTTCATCACCATTACATTTTGATTTAAATTCATTATTAATCTCATTGATTAACACAAATATTACTTCATACTTTAATAGTTGTTTCACAGAATTCTCCATTTAAATAAAACATTAATATATTCATTCTCATAACATTGCTTGTATTTCTCTTTATTTTTAAATTAAATTAAATTTCACGTGTAATATTTCTCATTTAATACTATATTTATTACAATATCCATTTATTCCATGAACAATTTATAAGTCGTGATTTTATTTAAAATCATTTCACTTTTATTTCATATTCGTTTATCTAGTTAGTTTTCACTTACTTTTCAAATTTATTTATGCCACATTTCATAGATTTAATTTAGTTTATAACACTTTTTTTAAAAATCGCACTTATAGCTTTTCCTTAATCACAATTTTGATTTAAATATGTCAAGGCTTAAAGTTCACACTTATATATTATTACATTACATGTCAATAATGTATACAACAATTCTTTTTATTTACTAACATAGATATAACAAATTTAACCTTGTTTCACTTGCTTTCAATGCAAGGTTATCGAATTCAACTACATAATTCTACAAAATTTGTAAATTTCAACTCATATATTAATTCAAAAGTTTCGACTATCTAAAATATCTAGATATTCCATTTTATTTCAATCGTTGAAACTTGCAATTAACAAACAACAATATTCACAACCAAACATTTAAATTTCATAAACAAATATCCTAATTATTCATTTTGTTCTCTTTAATACACCATTACTAAACAAGTGTTTGGTTCATAAATTAAATCAATAATAATTAGCCAATGCTCATAAACTGACTAAATAAAAAAACCAACAATAAATGATAATAATTAAATATTACCATTAGACAAATCAAACACATTACAAATAACTATAATAGTTATAAAAAATTTATTCCTTTATATATAACATATAATGTTAGGAAAAATTATTTTATTTCAAAACTTGTATAAACATTTCATAACATTAACAAATACACGCTCTCGTATATACACTCAGACAACTCATTCTAGGATATCACTGCCCTATCTTTAATGAGTTAACCACAATAGGCTAAGGTATATCTAAACTGGCTCTGATACCAACTGTAATGACCCAACTTTTTGGATGGTTCAAATCGACAATCAACCACACATGTCAAAGTCAAACCATTCAAAAGAAAGGATTGTTAATGGGATAAATAAGAAAAAAAGGAAAACAAAACACACAATCTTGCAGCGGAATGACAAAATATAATAATCAAATAAACAGTTCATCAAGCTGTTTAACAAATAACATTTGATTACACTTTTACAATTCAAATCAGAGTTATACATATATCACAAATAAATAAATAATGCAGCGGAATACATAATGCAGTGGAATAATAAATACCAATAATATATTGAATCTTCATCTTCGTCCTCCAGAAAATAGTCTTCAATACACTGAAAAAGTTCAGACTGACCCGAGCGTAATGAAAAGACAAAACACTCAAGCCGGAACTAAAAGATCTTATGTAAGTTATATCAAAATAGATAAATTGAAATATTAGTGCAATGGTTTCATAGACGTTACGGTATTTTCATCTTGTATCAAGTGTACAACGTGAATTTAATTACTTAAAGGGTTTCAAATAATTCAAAATATCAATCTTAATCCTCTAATTAAATCAAATCCAAATTTTGAATCAACTAAAACCCTTCAAATAATTCAATTCCAAATAAAATCCAAATTCAAGAAATTATATAGGTATATGTCATTCAATCAGTATCAAAAATCAACATTAATAAGTCAATGAAAACCGCTCGGGTTTACCATTTCAACGCATAACGGTTTTCCCCTAATCTATAAGATCGTTCAGGTATATATCATTTCAATCCATAGGGATAACAGAGATATAGACATAAATAACATCCAATCATTCAAAATATCAACCAATAACATCCATCCAATCATCTAAATATCAATAGTTAAACATACAGCACAATCATCGTTGAAATCAACCAATAACTACCAACAATTTACTGGTTATCATTAATAGGTATTTAACTGGAAATTTAAATTTAAATATTAAATTAAATGACAAATAAATAAATAAAAGTCAGATTTGAATGGAATGACAATTTAAAATATGCTAAATAGAAAACAATCAATTTCTAATCACATCATAAATTCAGTTTAACTAACATAAGAAAATTTAGTAGTTGTGAGTGTTTGCTCACCTTTCGTGGCTACGAAGGTGAGGATAAAAATGGAGCAATTTGGAGATTCCTAGCAAAGATCCAAATGCAAAGCAAATCCAACAAAGCTTAGACATAAACACGAATCAATAAACAAGTTTCAACTACTTCTAACTTCAAAACAACCCAAGATCCAACCTACAGACAAACCTGAAACTGGGTCATATTTAAGAAAATATTCGGACAAGAATATTACTGAATCTATAAAAATGACAACTATAAAGTTGTTACAAATTATTTTCTATCCACTTTCAAAAAAGGAATCACTCAAAAAGATTCTATCTTGAGTAAGTTATGGTCAAAACAAACAGAGGTGTTTTTTGGGCTGAAATTTTGAGTTTAAAAATATTTCAAAAAGATTTGAGTTTTTGGTATAGCAAATTAAGGAATTTGAAGAGCTGATCTTAAATAAAGTTGAAGCTACCAGAAAAATAAATGGTTTGAAAAAAATTATCATATAATTTGGTTCATTCCTGAAGAATATATAATTGAAACAATACGGGGTATTTTTGGCCAAAACTGGACCCGAGAAAAGACTTGAAAAATGGAGATTTTGATGCAGAAATATTCTGAATGGGAAGAAGGGTTCAACAACAAAGTTATTACCATTGAAATTGTGCACGGTTTCGAAAAATATATATTTGATTTGGTGTTATTTATTGGAATATAGAAGCCATGGAAATAAGAGGAAGAAAGAGGGAAAATAGGAACGGGGAAAAGAAGGGAAAAATGAGAAAGAAAAGGAGAGGGAAGGTAAATGGAGATGGCCTTGGAGATGGTGGAGAGGGCGTGTAACGATCGTGATTTTTGCATTATTGTAAGAGTAAATATTTTAAATAGAAAATTTTAAATTAAAATATTTAAAATAAATAAATTTGCAATGCGAAAATGATTTTAGGTTTAGACTGACAGTTCATATGACATCACCATTTTGCATATGATACATTTTCTTCTATTTGAAATAGTTGTACAAGAACTCATACTTAGGTTATCATTTAAATGTAATTGCTTGTGTCTTGTTTCATCCATAAATCCTTCTTGTTACCGTAAACAATTTTGACACTAATTGGTGAGACAAATAAAATAAGATGATATAGACCAATGTTACTTGCCCTGAGTATGGACTGATATAGGCTGATAGTAGATTAGCCTGGCACACTTCATTTTGTTCATGCATGAAAGTATTGGCCTGGCCCTCTTCATTTTGTTCATGCGTTAATTTATGGTGCAGACCACCTTTAGTATGTATATACATGTTACTTGAAAATGTATTTTGCACTATGCATGTTTTCTTAGGGTACTTGCTGTTATTTGATTTGTAGAATGTTTTGTGCTTAATAATATAGTCAGTGTGAACATATTGCCTTGCTGTGAACAAGGTTTTAAAAAGCAAGTGTCGAACTTACAACCATAATCACTCTATATGCTAGCTAAGTCCTTTTCTCCAATTATGCACGTTTTACATTAAATGCCTTTGTACCATAATTAGCCAGCTTGCTACATTTTGAGTTACACACCGTTTGAAAAAAAAATGTATGCTTTTACTCATTTTCCAAGAGTCTGCACCTTCCATTCTTCATCTTTTGGAGCTCGGAATGGTGGTTCCAGATTTCTTTTTGCTCTTTGGTGGATTTTGTTGAATTTAAGGTGAGTTTTAAACTCACATTTCTAATTTATTCACCACATTATATATATATATATATATATATATATATATATATATATATATATATATATATATATATATATTTTTGCGTGCAAACTATGTTTCGAGGCACTCTTTTTCCTTCATACGTGCGTGCGTATAAAGAAAATTTTATTCCCCAACTCACTTATTTTTCAACTTCAATTGCGTATATGTAATATCCTAACTTTGTTTCATTGCATGCTTGCATAATAAGTCATTGTTTGCATTAAGCACGTTTTGCAAATTTTGAATCAAGCCCAGGTCGTGTCAGTTCACTTTTACATTCGCGTATACATGCAGTTGTAGTTGCCAGGCCTAAGTTCATTTTTGTGTGAGTGCTTTTATACTGCCTGGCCATCCCTTTTACTTCATTTTGGCATAATACAAGTGTGTTCAAACAGTTCACTAAATCTTGTGTGTTGCATCACATGACTGAGTGTAGCAAAAAGTCATGATCATATTTCTTTTTGTGTGAGTTAACTTTATTTCATGCGTGCTATTAAAATGGACCGGGTCGTGTATTCTAGCTTCACTTGTTTTTATCTAAAACAAGTTTCAACTCATCTTGATTTTGTTCAAGAGTATTCAAGGATTGGTTACATGCATAACCAGGTCATTTTTTTTGTCAGTGAAATTTTCATGCATACAGACTAAAAAATAAAAGTTGCATGGCCATCATCATTCTGGCTACATTTGTACAAAATAAATTGCATGCGTGCATGTAAGTAGTGCTTGTAAGAAATGCTAAACCAAGTCCCAGACCTTTATTGATTCATGCGTGCATGTGGTATGGTGAAAAAATGAGTCCAGGCTATCATTTTTGAGTAGATACATGTGTTGCACTAAAGTCTAGTCTTGGTAATTTAACTTACACATGTGTGAAGATGTATATGGTTTCAGGCCATTATCTTTATTAACCTCATTTCTTGCGTGTATTAGTGTATGCACCACTTCATTTTCTTATTCACTGTGAATGCGTGTGCTAATCTAAATCCAGGTCATTTGCATTTTTAATATGGACATCACATATTTTTGTGTCCAGGTTGATTTATTATCAACTCCATAATTATAAATTGCATGCATATTCTTCCGTGGGCGAAAACATTAATGTGTCCAGAGAAAACGAATCCAAATTTGTGTGCGTGCGTGGAACAAGTAAATAAGTCAGTTTTCTTTAAACTTTGGTCTATATTTTGTTGTTGGTAGTGTATTTAACTTGAGCCAGTTGCATATCCTTTTGTGCGTGAGTGTCTATCTGGGTTTTACGAAAAGAAAATGCGTCCAAGTTGCATGGGTATAATTTAATATGTGCATGCATTTCATTTTGAGTAAAATGTTTTAAAAGTGTACGCTGAGACAGTGCAAAATATTTTGATGAAATATAAGGGTGCAGCCTACTATTTAATTCACGTCGAATCGGTGTTACGTTTTAAAACGTATTTTGTTGCCGTTATTTTCATAACGAAATTTTTACGCCGGTATTATATTTTTGAAGTGTACTGTTTTGATGTCATTTTTGACGAATAAAAAGTACTGTTGTTTTGACTTCAGTAACCGTCAATTTTAAAGTGAATTTTCAAGCGTTTATCCCGCAACGCTGATTTGATATCCGTTTTACGATGTATTGTGAAGCGCAATTTCCTCTTCGAAATTGCTATAGTTGTTGCTATTCTAATCACGTGTTTTAAAAATCGTTCTAAAATAAAATTGTTTCCAAATTTTTTACAGTTTGGGCTTTTAAAAGAATGAGCAAGCGATTTAAACGCTTCAGCAAAATTGAGGACTATGAACCCTTACTTTTACTGATCCCCTTAATTCCGGACTTGTCCGTTTGAGAACGTAAAATGTTATTTATATAAAATACACAATTTTGCACTTTCAAGGAAACGATGAAGAGATTTAAACGATTTATCAAAAGTGCGGAGTATGTAACCATACTTTTACAATTTCGGTTAATTCCGGACTCGTTAATTGAAATATCTGCTGTTTGATAATTTTGATGATTTTTGTGGGCTTTCGAGCCACTATGCTGGACCTTCGGGTCATCTGATGGACCTTTAGGTCAATTACCAGTACTAAACCTTCGGGTCACTCTGTGGACCTTCGGGTCATCTGATGGGTGCCAAAAATTATAGTACTTGGTAGGCTTCGGCCATATGAGATGCACGTGCGGCGTAGCTAAAACTCGCCATCTGCTGGGATCGATCCATCTTTTGTGTTGATTTTCTAGTTATCTTATTTTGATTTCTAGATTTTGTAACTGCTGATTTGCCTAGTTATCTTAATTTATTTCTAGATTTTTGTGTACTGCTGCTTTGAATTCAATTGTGAATTTGGAAGTGAATTTTGATGACATTTAATGGGATTTCTTCCTTCAAACTATGTTGATTACTATGTTGTATAGTCTCTTCTGAGATTATAATTTTGTGTATAGTCTCTTCTGAGATTATAATTTTGTGTATAGTCTCTTCCGAGATTATAATTTTGTGTATAGTCTCATCCGAGATTATAAATTTGGGTATTGCCATTTTGAATTCGACTGCGAATTTAAAAGCTGATTTTGATGGAGTTTAAATTGAGATTTCTTTATTTGAACTATGTCGATTATCTATGTTGTATAATCTCATTCGAGATTATAATTGTTTGCTTAATTGATGTTTATCATACACTTATTTGTGAAGTTTAAATTAGAATGATCCGTTTATTATTTTCTTTTAAATAATACTCGGGTCAGACCGAGTTATTTCAAGATATTCGCTATCTCTGATTCTGTTGCTGCCTCATCTTTTGGGATTTCACACCATCTTTTGTCCAGTCTTCGAGGAGTTCTTTTAGTTATTTAACTCTCATCTCATGTATGTTATGATGTATATGTATATGTATATGTACATTTGGTTCATGTGAACTGTCGGTTGTTGTAGCATGTATTCCAGACTTGTCTTCCGCTATATATATATATATATATATATATATATATATATATATATATATGATATTTCTGTTCTGATGTGATTATACTTATCAGTGATGTTATTATGACTTGTTCTGAATTTTTCATTAGCCACCGTAGTTTCGTTTTAGATTTGGATTGAATATATCTTTGGGAGTAATTTTCACAACTCCTATCGATGTACTCAATACTCGTCTAAGGCATAACTTACGGATGGTCGCTTCTAACAAGCCTTATTCTTCGCAATAGCAGACGTTATTCCTTATAATAACCTTTGTTATTGTGAGCATAGAGGTGGGGCGTCACAGGCGGCGGCTATAGGGGGGGAGGAAGGGTTGAAGGAGAGGTGGAAAGGAGTTTTGATATGTGAGGTTTTTGGAGTTTTAGATCTAGAGTTCCCTATAGATTTTGAGGAGAAAGAAGAAGTGTGCAGAGAAAGTTTCTCAGGAGAAAAATTATGTACGTATATGTTGTCAAATAAGAAACATAAGGTCGTAGGCAAAGGGATGATCACATGACTGACTAGAGTCTCTTGGTTAACCATGGCCCATTAGACTAAACAAAGCCAATATGCATTGGCCAAATAAAACACAACTAAGCACTTCCAATTCATGTTAATTTTTCACAGTAATTCAAATTTTCGGAGCAATAAGAATTTGATTTTGATGAAATGAAAAGTAGAGGGAAGATCAGAATTCAGTCTAGTATCATATAAAAAGAATAAAATTTTAAAATTCAAATTTAAAATTTTCAACCAAAAATCTTTGACTAAGTTTGACCAAAATTTAAAATTTCACAAAAAAATTTATTCTATTAAATTTCGTCAAATAAAACACTCAACATCACAAATTCAAATTTTATTTATTTAATTTTTATTAAATTCAAAATATTGTCATTTTAAAGTTGTTAAAAGTTACGGATCGTTACACTTTATCTTAATTAAAAGATGTAATATCAATTAATGCAATATTACTTTGTTTCCCCTTGTCATATTTAAAAGGTTAATTTCCATTAACTACACATTCAGTTCTCATGCAATTACATTCAAACCTATGTTATCATCCTTATTATTTAATCAATAATACCCTATGAATTATATTAACATAAGTTTACATTTTATTACATTCATTATTTTACTATTAACTTCTTTTACCATATTAACTGCAATAATTAAATACATAAATTTTCGTCGATTTCCAAATTAATTCCAAACGTATTAAATAATGGGCTGATAAATGAACAGTTGTTACCTTTAAGTAATTTAATCATATTTATAAATTTATTATCTACAACAAATCTTATGACTACTTACACATCACTGATTATATTTAATTTCAATTAACAACATATACTTCCAACATTCAATTGCCTTAATTGCATAAGTTACCCATTCAATATTCAAACTGACAAATTAATGTGAAGATAATTACAACCATCGTTTATAATAATAGTTCATATCCATTATCTTATCATTTGCAACCAAGGGTTATAACAAAATGATTTTATATTCTATATTAACCTATTCCAATCAATTACATATAATCTCATCATTAAATGCATAATTTAATTTATTTCATTATTTACAATTATAGCCAAATAACCTTACAATTATATCCACTAATTGAAATTGGATTAAAATGTTTATCAATTGCATTAAATCAACATTACTATATTACATTCTAATTGTTTTATCATTATAAATCATAAATTTTAATTTCTTACAATATTAATATTTCAAAATCTTATTAAATCTAATATTTTAGTTATTGAAAAATACGGGTCGTTACAGTACTATTAGTTATTGGATAACCATGGAATGACTCACTCGATAGTTTTATGTTGGTTAATATAATTAAGGTAAACAAAGAATATCGATGTGACTAAATTACATAGTTCTCTCAATTTGAGAATACTGTTGATCTTCAATATGAAAGCTCTACTTTGATTATAGCAAATCATGGTACAACATCCGTTGAATGACTATAGTTGGGTCAAGTAGATGTATTGGGAGTAAGGAACTATTCAAGAGAGGATTGTCTCTTTAGTTATATGGGGTTAGTATCATGGTCAACTCAAGTCAACCCAAAGTAGTACAATTAATAATAATTGTTGTTATTGAACGAAGGACTTTGTGTTTTGACAATAGAGTTGAATATGGACGATGTTGGAATTTTGACCATTACCAAATTCAACAAGTCCAATGTGATATGGTTTTAATGAAGAGAATTGATGTAAATAATGTCACAACAGGGTAATGCTTAATTAATTAAAATTAGAATTTAGCGAAACTAAGCAAGGGATAAATTTGGTCAAACTATCACACCATCTGCTAAGTGATGTGTGAACGTTAACATTCGAATAGTTCAGTGTTAATCGCTAACCAAATTTACACCTAATGTGTCACATGACCGATATGACGAATTCTCTTTAGACCAAACGATTTAATTAGTTTATAATTGCTAAAATTAATAAATTAATTGATATTTATGATATATTGAGTATAAAATTTTGAATATGACTTGAGGAATAAACATTATTGTATATATATATATATATATATATATTTATGATAGTTATAAATATATCGATCGCTATGCGATATCGATAAGCAATTAAATCTGATTTAATTAGTAAAATTTATTTGGACCTATATGAGTTATTAGCCCATGATGTATGGCAATACATTCAGTAGTAAGAATCATGCAGGGGATGCAAAAAGATGGGGTAGGAGTATCTTAGATGGATGGCTCTAATTTAGGGAGAATGGGTAAGAAATACGATCCACCTTTCTCTCTATTCCTTCTACTATAAAAGGACTTCTAACCCTAATACATATGGATATTTTTTGGCTTCCATATCATCTCTTTTCTGGTCGAATTCACCTAGATAAAAGCTCTAACAAAGTTCATCTCAAATCAACAGCTATTGTATAGTCAACGATCAATAATTCAAAGATTAGCAGTCTACCAAATTGAGAAGAGTTCTAAGGAGGGATATTCATCATGACAAGGTATACTACAAGGCATAAGTTTTAGTATAGTTTTATTATTTCATATAATTTATAGTTTATGTATAACATTATGTTGCTTGTTTATATATATCATAATTATATTGTTAGTTAGGTGAGATTCCTATATGTATGAATGTTGTCAGACATTGAATGGTTATATATATATATATATATATATATATATATATATAAGTAAACAATTTTTTATATAAATCTATGATGACCCGCCTTTTTTGACCATTGAAAATCGACATAAATACGCCTATTGTATAACATGTCGAACGATCGAGTACCAGAAAGACAGATTGTTGAGGGAAAAGAAAATAGGTAGAAGGAAGAAGAGACTAAACAAATAGAATCTCACAGCAGACTTAATAACATACAATATAAATAGTTCTTTACAAAAATCAAAAGTGTAATATACATATCTCACATCAGAGTACACAAATCAATAATTACCAACCTGGACAGTTATAACAACCCGTCTCATAATTTGCTGATAATTTAAAACTAAACCCTGAAGTGGAATAAAAATCAAATATGAGTATTACGTCTTCGACATCCAGCTCGTCTCCTGAGCTCCATAGCATCCTAACCTGAACATATAATACTCGATCTGGCCCGAACATTATAATAAAATAACACCTGAGTCAGTTTGGAAAACCAGCGTGAGAAAACACACTCAATTTGAATTATTAAGTTTCAAAAATCCTTTGAAATCAAAGGTATCTCTTAAGACCATGCCACAAATAAACACTATGGGTTTTTACCTTACGATAACCAAAACATTTCATATCAAAATCCTTTGATGTTGTAATAGTGTCAAGTACAAATACATATTCAAATAGCTGAAATGCTTGCATCTCACGTTTTAGCATAGTAGGGTACAATCAAAACTGTATGGTGCTTATTGAAGAATGGATTCCATACGAATGACTGGTACTGGGGTATCTTCTGTCGCAGTACACGTCTAGAAACAGTGTATCGGGGACCACGCCGGAATCCCTTGCTACATATGACCGGACTATCCCTAACCTGGATAGACCTTATATGCTATCACCCCGGGTGTTCCCACCCTTTTCGAGCTCCTTCAATGAATTGTTGTAATAATATCCGAGGGTATTTAGAAAGGTGATAAACATACCCTAATTGGGTGATATCCACTTAGCCTTGCTGCATCTCCCCTGCTTTTTAGTCATTCCCGTTTGATGAGGCTAGAGGCTACGATTATCTTTTAAAGAAATTTTCATTTAGAATGCTCATTGTCCTCCAATGACAATGTACTGATAGCATTCATCCATACAAATCCGTTTCGAGTCCGAATGGAATCGAAACCACTATTGCTACTACATCCATTTCAGAATAATCCTCAGGATTAGTAGCGATTAGACCTTTTCACTGCTCCATCTTCGACCCCATGCTCTTATTTTCACCTCGATAACGTACTGGTTGGATCGAAATGGTTTTCAGATATTTATCCGATCCCGCTCTCCTTGAAACAACGCTCGATATTTTCTGTAAATTATCCCCGGTTCTTTAGGAAATAATAGGATGAAAATAAGATCGGAGATCACCTTCCAAACGTTATTGGATGGATTTCCTTATTAACGTCGTAGAAGAACGAACCGTGTTTATTCGTACAGTATAGCACCTCCAACAGTAACTGTACCGTATAATCCCCATGTTTCCCCTAGATATTCCCAAAGTTATATTTTGGGTCCAGATTTTATAGTCGGTTATTTAACTATCAAATAAACATTCATTCAACCGAATATTCCATTTTCCACTGAAAAACTCCAAGTCATATTTAATTTAAATTTTAGATAAATTAAATCTCTTTATCTAAAAGTACGTACTTACCTTATCGAATTCAGTATATTCACAAATTATCCTTTTCAAAATTATTTGAAAACCCTTTTAAAATAATATGGAAAGTACCACTGCGGTATCAAACCATGGATTCACAACTCAATGATTACGTCTTTATCCCAAAGAAATCCAAAACTTAACTGTAGGCACTTACAACCTCCGATTACGCCATGCGAGTATACTATTACTTCCCGAAACTTTATTTAAAAATTACCTCAAAATAATGCTTATGAGTTCTAAAATAAATTTTCACGTTTGATCTAGGCAAACATACATAAATAAACGTTGTTATATAAAGCCATATTAACATCCAATAATTCATCTTTTAAAACACAATGCTGACTAATTCTTAAATAATAATGATAAATCTTTAACGATCATTATAAGGTTACCATTTAATAATTAAATATGCTGTAAAAAATTTAAAATAATTAAATGGCAAATTTCCAGAATATTTTTAACACTTTTAAAAGTTACCTAGTTAATAATTAAAAATCCTCTTTTTAAAACAAACCCAATTTCTCGATTCTAATTTCATTCCGTAAATTTGAAAATCATACATGAGTTCCGGTATAACCAATTTTACACTTACTTCCAAATTTCACTTCTATCCTTCCAATCTATAAAAAATCTCGATTTTTAAAACCTTTCATATTTAGACAAGTACCACTAAAGGATTTATTATTTAACAAATCCTTTTATATGTTTTATTCCAAGATCCTTGTTCACTATATCCCGAAGTAGTTAACTACAATTTCAAAACCATTTATTTTATCCAATTAGTTTATCCAAAACTCTATATAAATATTTTACTTCAAAATCCCTATTAAACCATATTTTATCAATATTTAAAATTATCAAAATCTAGGCTAAAACTTCAATAGCATTGAATCAATTTAAATCACACAATAACCTATCACAGATTATCCCAACAAAATATATATCACCATATATGAAATTAAATTCAACATTTTTGAGGAATCCAATTGGATCCCTCCAACATGTTTCCCTACATCCACAGATGTTAATACAACATAAAAATACCAATTCCGCTTCGAGGCGGAATATCGCGGTTCGTAGGGTCATCCAGCAGTCCAAAATTGAGTGAGATTAACTCACCTTGGATTTTGAATTTTACCAACGTTCCAATTATAAATTAAATCGAACACGTTCGATTTAACCTAAAATTTTAACTTGCTCCAAACTTCTCCAGATCTGTTCCAGCATGTAGTGCTCATCGCTACGATTCCGTCGCCACTTGTTTCATCCAATTTCGACCTCGTATGACAAAGATACGAAATTTTGAATTTTGAATATAAATTTATATGAATAAACTTTTTTTAATTTATTAACCTAGATTTGGCCTTTGCTTTTGGATCCCCAAATCAAGGCCACTCTCTTGCTTTCTTCCTTGTCTTTATTCAAGGTCCTTCACGTAAAAGAAAACCACACAATACGATCAATTTCGAACACCGCTCCTCACCAACATTGATCAAAGGTTGATCGAGTTACTCCACGCTGTCGCCAGGAACGCCGTGCCCCAGTGGCCCAACCCCGACCATCCCTAGCCTCGTTGATGACCAGAAATTGCACTCAAATATTGGCCAAAACGCGGCAAAAATTCTCCTCCACACTACGATGATATGAAAATCCACCAATGGATCTGTAGCACTCGATACGCTCTAGGACTTTCCTTTAGGAAGTTTTCGACAAATTGGCTTGGTTGAGGAGATCGGAGGGAGAAAAGATTTGGACTTTTTTAGCCATTGGTTTGTAACAGGCGGTGGCAAGCAGATTATAGCTAGGGTTTACTGTGTAGGGTTATATATACGCGTATATACGTATTATTTTAATATTATTTTCATAATTTACATGCTTTTTTCAAACGAACTCCAAATGAAGCGTGCCATATAGCGTTTATATTGTTTTACCCCTATTTCAAACACAATGGAACATGTTCGAGGCCTAATTCGATCATATGTGGAAGATGGCTTTCTGAATCGAATTAAAATATTGAATTTTCGATATTTATTTCAATGCGTTTCTATTCCGTACGACCAAACCGTAACTTCAAACGCTACGAAATTTGAAATCCGATAATAATACACTACTTCAGATGTAATGGAACTAGTCACGTCAAATTCCAAGACTTTGCCCCGGAAGGCTATTTTAACGCGTCGACTAAATCGAACGACGGAATTTCTTGAAATTCAAAATTTAAAAACTTATCGACTCAATTATAAATCAAATAGAATTTATATCCATATTAGAAATCACTTCGATTCATATTAAATCAAAATTCAATTATTTACACTATTACCATATATTAATTCCACTATTAAATTAATATATAAATTTCAAACTTTAAATTTATCGATTTTTAATTCCATCCAATAGTCTATTACCATCACTCTAATTCAAATAGAGTTTAAAACAACTTATAAATAATTCCTATTCACATCTAACTCCAGATTCCCATATTTACCCAATTTCAAATATTAAATTACCATTTACTGAATCATTTAATCGCTATATTTGAAATTTTAAACTATTTCACTAATTCTTCCATATTCAAAATAAATTAATAATTCAAGTTCAACATTTAAAAATAAATTTTCAAAACTAAATGACCAAAATTTCGGGGTGTTACAAGATCAGATGTATACATAGCACAATAAATTTTATTTTAGTTATTTATTATTTTTTAATTAATTATACTTATATTAATATGTCATTACATGAATTAAATGACTCATAATTAATTATTCCATCATATCATTGTAAAAATTAATCTTATATTTTATATATGAAAATTTATGCTAATTATAATTTTATGTAAAATAAAGTATTTTTAATAATTATTTCTATTTTTAATATTATTTAAATCGAAAAATAAGTTGAATGATTCGTAAAAATAACATACGTTTCGAAAATTTTATTTTAAATTTTATAAAATTCTTCATCATAATATTATCTCTTGGCCAAAATCTTTGAATTTAAAAATCAATATTATTATTTGAAAAAATCATTTAATGAAGTCGCCGACATTAATTAAATAATAAAAAAAATTTGACTTAGAAAATCGTGGAAAAAATTTCATACTTTAAAATATATGTATATACTATATTTAATAAAAAAACAATTTGTATATTATGTGAGTATATATTTTACGTATATATATTATACAATCATTTATCTAATTAATATCTAGTTTAATATATATATATATATATATATATATATATATATATATATATATATATATATTATTTTTACATTTATACATGTATTATGTATATATGTGTAAATATTTATACCGTTTTAATACTTACTTAAATAACAAGTTTATATATACATATACACATATTTGGACGACATACAATTCAGATAAGATGAGCTAACATGTCCATTGCGATGCATATCAGAACACTTATATACGGACATGTTATGCCTTGCACGCATTGTTATGTTACATATGCGTATATGCACATTATACATATGTATAGTTATATTTAGTTAAACATAAATTAGATAAAATTCAATTCATTATTTATAAATTTAAATGAAATAAAAGATTTTATTTAAATTAAATTTGGAGATGTTCAAAATAAATTAGACTTTATAGACCTAATATAGATCCAATGCAGGATTATTTTTGAAATTAACCATATCTTCCACTACGGGCTAACGTAGTTCCAACAATGGCATCAGAGTCCAATAGCCTATGCGGTCTAATTAGTCATGTCAGGGTTAACTAATTAAGCTCATGGCCTAAATAATAGGGTGTTTAGAAAGGTAGTGTCTATGATTTTGTTTGAATAATCTAGTACTCTGTCCTACCTGGCTACCAGCCTGGCCCGAACATATATATGAGCTCAAAAGATTGCCCATAATAGAAAAGGCCCAATTTGAATTGGGCCTTGGGCTAATTTTCAAAAAATTTTAAAAACTTAAAATTAAACGTTTTTTAAATTTAAAAGTTAAATTTAAAGCATGGTTATAAAAGTTATAATGTAGTAAAATTTTCAAATTGTTTGAAAATAATTTTGAAGCATTTATACATTTATTTATATGATTAATAAATTAAACAAATTAATTAAATTAGTTGATTAATGGAAACTATATACATGCACTATATAATATGATATACGTTATGATATTCTAAAATGGTTAAATTTCGTAAATATACCTGTATGTGTATACATAGTGATTTTTGAAATTAAAACAATTTAATTAAAATAGTTAATTTAAATAAGTTAATTAAAAGGTTAATTAATTAAATAACACACACGCATATATATATATATGATATACATGTTATACTATTAAGGTTATAGTATGTATTAAATATTGAATATAAATGTTATATTACTAAAATTTAAAATTAATTAAAGTGTTAATTAATTAATATTAATTGAATAAGAATTAATTAATAGAATACTATACATAAGACTATTATATAAATAATATAATATATAAAAATTATAGATAATAAAACTTATATAATGTGAATATACAAATTGAAAAGGTGGAACATTAAAGAAACTATAACAGCCCTATATTTTCAACCATTCGCATCCGCACATGTCGGACTTGAATTGCTTAAAATATCAGATTGTTCATTTATATTTGGAAAAACTCAGCATTTACAGTAAATAAATAATCACAGAATCATAGACATAGAGTAATAACAGTAAGCATCGGAATAGATAAATAGTAGTTCATGAAGCTACTATTTAAACAACAGAGTTTGAAATAAAATACAAAAGAATATCTCAAATACAGTGTAGTCTAGAATACACACAGATGAAAAGTTTGAACAAAACCACTGGATAGCTGAAAGCTGGATAGATACAGATGGATCTCCAAGTGAAGCTCCAACTCCAAAGGCGAGTCTCAAATGCTGTGACACTCAGTCTGACCCGAGCGTAAAGCAAAACACAAAACGCTCGACTCAGGTTTAACATTCTTATATTAATAAGTGAAATGTCAATTGAAATACAAGTAACTTAAAGGATGTTTGGGATTTCCATCCTATAAGGATCCATGGAACTATCTATTATGTAGTAATATACGCTATTATAATATGTCCATAGTAAAGTAAACTATTAAAATAGCGTTAAGGCGTTACCCATATCCCCTTGACACATTTTATATAATGCCGTAGTCTATACAGATACTATAAACTCCACTCGTAAGTGGGCTATCAAGGAGCACTCCATAGGTATGACACAAAAAAACTTGTAAGGCGCGATAGGGCGACAAGGCACTCGAGGCAATGCCAGGGTAGATATACCTTCTGCGGATCCGGACTAGTGGTAACGCACAGCAGCTACTACCATCCATCTCATGACACACTCCCAAATCAAAGGGTGCACCTAATCAAATCACAAAAGCGATAGACTGGTATCAAAGAAATTTGTCTGATACGAGGAATGACATCACTTGGCAAGACATGGCTCCTGTTTTAGCTGCATCAAGCAGACTCATGGGAGTCAGGGTCACGTAAATACCATATAGAACCGTCACCAAACCATCCTACTTCATTCTGAAATCTCTGCCGCGTACATGGTTTTTAACGTGGTTTTCAATATTGGCAGAGAGTATGACAATATCCGATCTCGGTCTCTTTAACAACCAATCGTTATTATAACACCGTGGTCATTTCAAAATATCATACTTCAAACCCAAAATATCATATATTTAAAACCATATCAATACGATGTCATTATCACTTCAAATATATCTATTTCCAAAATCACAGCTCTTTCAAAATTATAACACTTTCAAAAGCATAACACTTTCAAAACCATAACACTTTAGAAATCATAACACTTGAAAATTATAATACTTTGGAAACGTTATAATTTGGAAATCATAATACTTTGAAATCATAACACTTGATAACATAATACTTTGAAATTCATAAGTTTGGTATCATATCTTCCACCACTTAAACAGTTTTGATATTAATAATAGTATACTTAACAAAATAGTTTATAAATAAAATAATTTATATGAAAATAGTTATAAATTAAAATAGTTTATATTAAAATAATTAGTATATTAAAAATAGTTTATATTAAAAATATTTTATATTAAAAATGATTTATAAGTAAAATATATAAATAGTTTTAAATATAATTTAAAAATACATTATATAATAAAATAGCTTCCTCAAATTTCAAAAATCAATTCAAATCAACTCGAATTCCAAAAATTCAAATTTAATTCAATCTCAATTCATCAAATTCCAATTCAATTCAGTTTCTCAATAACCATTTATATCGGCTTCAAATACAGATTTGAACTACAAAATAAACCATTTCAATTTCAATATATTTCAAAGCTTTAAATACTCCACAATTTCAAAACTAAATTTGATAAATTCATATGTATCATAATTTAACTTCATTATTATTCAGTTTTGAAATATTCACTTCATAAATCCAATATCGTTTAAATAAAACTCAAATTACAAATAAACTAAATATTCTCTTCAATTTATTTAAACTTGAAATATTCGTTTATCATTTCAAATCAAATTCAATTTATGGAATCACATCCTTTAAAAATCTCAAATTCAATAAGTTTCAAGTTGATTTAATTAAATAAAATCTTTAACAAATAAATTTCAAATCAATATCTATTTATCTTTCCAACCTTAATTTATAAATATCATTGTAAAAATCTATTTTAAAATATAATTTTAAAAAAATACTTAAACATATTATATATTAAATAAATAAAAATTTATTAAATTAAATCATATTATTTAATCTATTTTATTAAAACTTATTTACATATATAATATTTTCGATATTAAATAAAGCCATATATATTTCGTTTCAAAACCATAGAAATCATTTCCAAAATATTTATATAAAGACCAACGGTGTCTATATATAATTTTCTATCCTAGTCAAGTGATATGGATGTTTATCATTTCGATCCATAATTTAAATATATACAGGTATATGTTATTTCAACCCGCAATCCCAAATTCAATTCGATGAAAATCGCTTAGGTTTATCATTTCAACCCATAATGATTTTCTCCAATTCTACAAAATTGTTCGGGTATGTATCATTTCAACCCATAGGGAATTCCATACTAACAGGGAACTTGCAAAGTGATAACATATATGATAATAATATAACATGCATATATTATCAATATAAGTAAAAAATAATGGCGATAGGTGTCATAGGTGAACGGATACAAATAATAGCATATATATTGCAATGTAAATAACTAACAGCATCATATTTCAATTGTCGTTTCAATTGAAATTAAATTTAATAGATATAAGAACGTTAATCGTGAGTGACTGCTCATCTTTAGAGGCTAGAGGAGTTAGGCAACAAAACAAACTACGAATTCCAAGGCAAAGCAAGATTGGCACGAATTTGACGAATAGAGTTGATAAATAGGAATAGACGAAATCAAATGAGAACTGGATCGATAAAGATAATTGGCATAAGTGAACTTATATATATATATATATAACTATATATATAAAGTCATATTCTAAATCCAAACATATATTAAATTAAATATATATATATGGTTTTCAAAAATCATAGTTTTAAATTAAAACACATATATAAAATCAAACATATTTACATTATGTATTTTGAAATATATATATATATATATATATACACACACACACACACACACACACACACATACACACTTATTAAAAATGCAAAATACTTACATATATAGTGTATGTTCATTACAACATATCAAATACTAGGTACATAAACTTATACACACACACACACACACACACACACACACACACACACACACCGTAACTTTGATATACAAATGCAACATAAACAACAGCTTATATAACTTATGATAAACCTGTTATGAACTTATATTTCAACTTAATAGATCTTGTAACTGACATATTTAAAATTCATATGAACTAACATAATCAACCACTTTTTCAATATACAAGTTTGGTTATAGAACAAACTATAAATACTTAAACAATATACAAACCATCATCTAAACATTGATATATAAATAAGAAATACAAGCTGCAGCAATATAACTACGCATATAGTACTATATTGTAAACTCATTTTATATATAAATATATATAAATATACCTTTATTAATATAACAGACATATATGTAATATGTACTGAAATAACAAAATCAATGATCCCTAAATATACACATATATGTCACTACATATGAGTATATCATTGTAAATGCATGTATATAGTACTTCCTTACTTTCTTATGTAATATATACAAACCACATTACTTTTTTTCACTGTAAAGCAGATTTTTAAAACAAACACATACTTTAAAATAATGTATATTTCTATATATATATTTACATATTTATTCATTTTCGAAATGGTAACATCACCACAAACACAATACATTGTATCTACTTACAAAGCTTACAAAAAAACATATCCAATAGAATATATATTTATAAACAAATATAACTTATACAATAAACCAACAGATCGATTGTATATAAATAAATATAAAACAACTTATATAATTCCTTTTATATAAACAGAACATATAGATCTATAACATGTACATAAACTTTATATAACAGATAAATATATATATATATATTTATATATATATTCCGTATATAAAATATATAAAATTTAAGGAAATATACTGTTAACAAATATATTATATACCTTTAAAAAGAAGATGGGCTATTGAGTTGAATAATGAGGGTGCGACTATGCGACTGCTGTTTGGCGGAAAATGATGCAGAGGAGGAGAAGTGCTCGGCTAGGAGTTGCATGCATGGGAAGGTGGCTGCGAAGGCTAGAAGAAAGGTGAAAGGAAGACTAGAGCAGGGGTTACACTTGGTACCAGAGAGAGTGGACCTGGAGGTGGAAGCCGATGGAATAGGAGGCATGGCTGTCGGGAGTTTGGTCGGAGCATACGTGGGGTTCTGTAGTAGGAAGATTTTCAAATGTGTGCACCAAGCTCTCTTCAGCTATAGGGGAAGTTTGAAAAATATATGTGATCTATGTTCTAATACGTTATTTTTTTCTTTTTTTGAATGAGCGGAGAAAAATAGAAGAGGAGATGAAAGATGGAGTGAAGGCGATGAGTTCTGTCTCCAATGCATGATGAAGGCAAGGTTTCATATCAGTGAAGAGGAACACCCTTTATAAAATATGGATGCAACTTCACATATTATTTTCTCTGAGAAAAGTAGGAATGTAAGAAAAAAAGAAGAAGAAGAAAGTGAACAGATTATTATATTATACTATACTTCATAACTGAAAAGGCAGAAAGGAAATGGGAAAATGGACCGACAAATAAATTAAATGTTGGGAATAGAAAAAGCCAAGTACTGGATCTAGAAATTATAATTGATAGAGGCAATTGGTTATATGTTGGAAAATGAAAAGATAGGAACCCAAAAGACTCGGTTGCGGAATCGATACGCTAGGCATTTCATAGATTGCACCGCACAACGAACTCCGAAATACACAAATGAGTATACTGGAGATCAGCACGACGAAATGATCAAAACGATGTATAGATATCAGTAGTATGATCATCCTATCAAAAGTCGATAATCAGTACCGAAAATGCCGCTAAAACGCCTAAAATAAGATAAATGGAGCAACAGAATTCCAAATTTGAAGAAATAAAATATGACATCTCACTTAGAAGATGATTTACAAATTTATTATAGATAAATATTCGGGTTTGGAAAATATTTTATTATTATAAAATGTTAACTAATTTGAATTTAAATAAAATTTCACTAGAAAATAAAGTTCCATATTATTAATTGAAAATTTACCATTTGCTTTGTTTAAGTAGACGTATTCAAAATATTAAATTTTTATTTAAAAATTCAAACATTTAAAATTTCAAAAAAATTTCAGTTAATTACGTTAATAAAACCATTAAAATTTACAGGTCGTTACATAAACCCAAATGAGGAATAAATACATGCATAAATGTACGTTTACTGTTATTTCCAATGTATTCGACAATTGAATCATGAGAGTAATTCATCGGAATTATATTATTTTATAAGTCGATATCACTCAATATTCAATATTAAAGATTATGAATTTTTAATTTACATAATGTTGTCCTCTACCATATATATATATATATATATATATATTAATCGATTACTTGTATACTCCTTGGTAGTTGTGCAAACTTAAGCTAGGGATGTTATGTGTAGTATTATTAATATATTGAATAGATGAGGTAAGATAACTATATGTATTATTTGAGAGCATACTCAAGGTAAATATACTATACTTAGGCATTCGAGATATGGTAGGTACGAGTGAATAATTTCATTTCGATTTGTTGATCAAACACAAGGTCAAAATGAAATTAGGACATGGTACAAAGAGTTAGGAGTTGTATACAATACAACCGGTAAGGAATTATCCATCATCCGTGGAGCTATGACATTTTTGCAAATTCAAGGTTAGAATTTCAAGACGAATGTAACGACCCTAAAATAATCTCTTTAAAATATGGATACTTAATATATTTTTAAATAATTAATTAATGGATTTTGTAAAAAAGAAAAACTCTTTAAATATTAACTATTGATGGTGAAATAGTTTTTAAAATTTATTTACAAAAATAATCAATTCAAAGAGAAACGGGAATTGTGGTCGGATATCATTTTCCAAATTGTCGACTTTTCGGTGTTGATAAGTAGTCGAAAAATGTTGTGAACATTTGTATAACATATATACAAATTCATATACAACTTAGAATACATTTTAGAATATACGTATATATTTATACTTTAATTTATTAAAATATTAAATGATATTTTATGATAAATAAATAAGTTTAAAAAGTAATCAAGGAAAATTATTACAAAATGTCATTTCTCTCAAAACATAAGTACACTTAGGCATCAAATCATGTTAGCTCATGTTTGTGAAGGCTGGGGGAGACATGTTGGGGGAATGATTTCATAGGGGAAGAGGTGGAATGGTGGTTGGCAAGCATGGAGTAGAGGTTATGTCCTTTAAGGGTAGTTTGGTAAATTAACTTATCCCTTAGTATATAACTAAATTTCTTAATTATTTTTCTCTTTTTCTCATTTCTATTTTCATTTTCAAAAATCCATTCAGGTTCTCATTAACACTTTAATGGCATCTAAGTGTTTTAAGTTTCAAAATCCATTCTTCTTTACATTTCTTCCTTAAGCAAAATCCATAAAACATCATCCATTCTTCTCTAAATCGCTTAACCACTCAAAAAAAGTCCACATACACCCATATTCAACTAGGGCCGAGCACTAAGCCTTCTAGGCCAAACCATTTTGGCATTTTAAAGCATCCAAAAATCAATTTTTCCAAGTTAGAAGCAAAGATCTCGGTCATGCTCAAGTTTGTGTAGAAGTTAGAGTTGAATTTGCAAGCTTTTTGGTGAGTAAAATCTCACCTTTCAAAACAAAAGTTATAAACTTTAATTGTAATGAACTGAGATTTTCGACCCTTGAAAATCGACATCAATACATTCATTGTATAACATGCCGAATATTCAAGTGCCAGAAATACCGTTTGGTACGGGCAAGAAGAAGAGGTAGAAGAAAAACAGAAACACAACATATAATCTCACAAGTGCAGCGGAACAATATATAATATATAATAACCGATCTTTATACAAAAGAAAATATATTGGTTAATATACGTACAATCATCAAGGTACAACTATCCACAAATAAACTGGACAGTCATAATAACTTGTCCTCACAAGTGCTGAATATACAACATACACACACAGCGGAGTATAATAAAATATGAGCAATATGCTTGCAACTCCTCCAGCTCGTCTCCTGATCTCCATTACATCCGAACTTGGAACTGTTATACTCGGTCCGACCGGAGAATTATAATACAATAACACCCGAGTCAATCTGGAAAACCGATATGAGAAAACATACTTAATTTGAATTATTACTGTAATCAAAATCCTTTGAAAAACAAAGGCATCGCATAAGACCACGTCACACATAAACACGATGGTTTTTTACCATACGATAACCAAATTACTTTTATAGAAAATCCGGTGATATTATAATAGTGTCTAAGTATAAATACTTATTAAAATAGCTGAAATTGTTACATTAATTAAATTCCAACATACTAGGCTCTACAATCAAAGCCGTAAAGGCTCGTAGTGGATATTGGATTGTATACAATAACTGGGCTACTGGGGTACCGCTTGCCATAGTACACCTCTATAAAAATGTACCGAGATCGTACCTACCGATCCCTGCCAACACAGGACTGGCCTATCCCTTACCTGGATAGTACCGCATCAGCTATCGCTCGAGTCTTCCCTCCTCAATCAAGCGCTCTCTTATCCATGCAAAACCATATCCATAATTTATAATATATATCCGAGGGTATCTACAAAAGTGATAACATACCCTACTTGGGTGCAAGCCACTTAGCCCTGCCGCATCTTCCCTTTTTTAGTCATTTCCGGTTGATGAGTTTTGAGGCTACATTTTACCTTTAGAATAGCATTCATACTTGGAATGCTAACTCTGCCTTCCAAGCAACGACGCAATGATAACATTCACCCACACAAGTTGTTTTAGCTCTGAACAAACCGAATCTCCTTCAAGATCACCATCTCCATTATGTTTACGATATCACAATTCGTAATGCACAAATTGGATTGAAGTGGTTTTCGGATGAATAAATCTAATCCCGGTCTCTTCGAAACGATTAATGAATTTGGTTAGATATGATAGTCGGTTATTTAACTATCAAATAACATCCATAAGCAGTCACTAGGCCTTATTATAAAATTTTCAACATCTATTTAAAAATATCTTTACAAAGATATATACCCAAAACTCTTCCAATATTTCAATATTCAAAAACAACTTCAAAACTTATATACATAACTGGACATTTTCGAACCACCTTAATACTTAGATTTATTTTCTTCGAAGTCCATTTATAATTCAAAATTTTGAAAATATTTCTATAATAAAAATCTTGTAGTTAAAATGTTTCAAAACTATCCAATGCAATACTTAGAAAGTATTTATAAGTATATTTTCCCAAAATCATTTATTTCCAATACTTAGGAGATATACCATTCATTCCTATTTCTCAAAATATTTGCAATTTATTTGTAAATTCCTTAACTCACTTATAACGAATTCAGTAAATTCTAGAATTCATTAATTAATTTCCTTTAATATTTCCAAATTAGATTACACTTGTCTATATTTCCAAATATCCATATTTAACCTCTTTTATGAATTCTAATTCATTCTTTGAAGTTCTTTTATTTCAACGATTCAGAAATTTCCTTAAGTTTCCAAAATTTCACTTTAAGATTTCTATTACAAAATCATATCCGTTAAATAACCCATGTTTATAAATCTCGATAGGATTTATAAATGAATTCTAATCATTTCAAAACTATATATATAAGTATTTTAAAAGAATAATAATTTATTTCAATAAAGTATTTAAGTAATTATTAAAATATTAAAACATTTTAAATAAACGCCGATAATTCACTTCCTATTTCATTTTTAAATAAACTAATTGATTACAAAGCTTATTATAAAAAAATGTGAATTCATTTCAATAAATATTAAATATTTGAAAAATCTACTTTCTGAAATACTTCAACTGTAACAGCTTAAATTTACCTAGTTTAATAAATAAAATTTTCCTTTTTACATAAAACTTAACTCCTCGATCAAAATATATATTTAAAATTTCAATAATCAATTTCAATTTATAAATCCCTCTCGATTCATAATGCATTGAATTTCAAAAATAGAATCCACTATTTCTTTCAAAAATGATTTTCACTTTTCGTTATAAATTCACTCTTGTGAATTTATATTTCCAATTTTATCAAATGATAAGCATTTCATTTTATATATAAACATCATTTATAAACTGATAAACTCATTCGGATTTAACTTGTTTATAAAACATTCTCATTTATAAACTTCATTTTAGACCTATCACTTATAAATCCCATTTATTTTCCAAATCATTTTTAAATATTGATTTAAACTCCTTATCCATATTTTTCAGAAATTTCATTTAAAAATCCATGGTTAAAAATCCTTTATATAAATTGCTTTAAAATCTCTATTTAAAATATTTACGAATAGTTAAGTACAATCTCAAAATCCAATTATTGTTTTATCCAAATCAATTTCCTTTAAAAATAATCCAAATTACAATATACATATTTTTATATTCAAAATCTCCTTTTAAATTCCTTTAAATTCAGAAATAATATTAATGGTATTTAAAATACCAAAATTTAGGCCAATGCTAGTATAGAAACAATCAAATCACACAACAATCCTAACAAATTATTCAATTTCAACATATATCACTTTATATGAAAAACAATATATATTTGAGGAATCCAGTTGGATCCCTCCAACCTATTTCCCTGCATCCACATATGTTATATAACATAAGAATACCAATCCCGCTTCGAGGCGGGGTATCACCGTAATATAGGATCATCTACTATTATGAGAGGCGCATAGGGTCTCATTCGCTCCAATCGGTGGGAATATATCCAACTACTAATATATATACTAATATATACATAATATAACATTCAACTGATAAATATACATTCATCCAGTCAATCAATAATTAATTTTAATTACTATAAATTAAAACAGTTATCCCAAAAAAGTAAGATTTACTACCTTGATTATTATTTGCAGTTCAGTCCAATTTTAATTCTATCGCATAGATTCCACAGCTACGAACCAAACTCAACTTGTTTTTTATGATTTTTGGACGTTGTATGAATTTAATATGGATTAATGAACGTCAAAATAAATTAATAGATAATTATCTTAGATTTAAAATTGTTTTTAAATAAAAATACCTTCCTACCAATTCACATTTTCAAGCACGCACAAGACATCACGACATCGACTACTGTTCGACCTTACCATGCCAACATCCGCCTTTTTTGAGAAAACACCAATCACTTAATGCTAATCCACATCCCCAATTCGTCCTCAACCACAACTAAAACTCGCATCCAAACTGACACTATTGCCTCCCCCTACCTGCCCCGCCGACCACAACCACCTGGAACGACCCCTACTGCCTAACTCACACGAACGCAACCCGGCTCCAACACAAACTTCATCCAAAAACTGTTGCCTTCTTCCCCTACTCACGCATGCCACCAGGACCTCAGCCAAGCCTCGAATCGAACCTAGTCTCCACGTGCAAATCGAACCCAGTCGTCGCTCCATCTACTGCCGACCCACCCCTCCTCTATGTGCACGGTGCCCTAGCCTCGCTTGCTGCGCTCAAGTTCGATCAGGCATCACGACTTTGTTGCGAATTTTTTTACCTTTCATTCGAATTCGATTTTTTTTTGAAAGGGGAAAGGAGATACACAATTATTTAAAAGAAGAAGGAGGAGGTAGGTCGTACATGATAGGTCGGTTGGATTCAGAGTTAGGAAGGGCTAGGTTTGCTATAGGTTGGCTACGGTTTAAAATATATTATTCTAAACTCAAAATATCTCACCCACCATATCTCGAAATTACAAACCCCTATTGAGGCATACCGCCTGGTGTTTCAAATGTTATACCCATATTCCGAATGCAATAGAACAAGTCTTGAGTCCTAATTCGATCATATGGAGAAGATAGCTTTTTGAACCCAATTATTATATAAAATTTTCGATAACAAATTCAAGGCGTTCTTATTCCGTACGACCAAACGGTAAATTCAATCGCCACGAAAATTGAAATCCGATAATAATACACTATTATGTATTACAGATTTGATGGAACTAGTTTCGTCAAATTCCTAGACTGTGCCCTGGATCGCTATTTTAACGCGTCGATTAAATCGATGATTTCAAAAATTGATCAAATTACTTGGAATTTCAGTTTTAAAAACTTATTAACTCAATTCCAATTTAAATAGAACTTATATCAACATAAGAAATCATTCTGATTCAAATTCTGTTCAAATTTTAATTATTCACCATTCTGTATTACGATAAATCATTATATTTGAAATTTAAATTCATCCTATAATTTCAACCAAAATCTTCGCATTCAAAATCAATTTATACTCCAAATCCAATATTTAAAACCATTTAAATATTTAAAACCAGTGATGGAAAATCTGGATCTTTACATTCCTTCCCTCTTAAAAGAATTTCGTCTCCAAAATTGCTAAGGTAGGACAAATGATCCAAACCCTTTAACTTTTCAAAAACCCATTTAGTGAAAATTCGATATTTCACTTTCATAATCTTTTAATTCCAACGAAAGAAATTAGCTTTCATTTCTACTTTGAAACTCTTTATTTTCATTACAATTTAAAAATCAGCTTTTTAGTTAAAAAATTTCCAACGCCATAAATTTCTGAAATTTTTTGATAGAGTCTCCTCGTACGGAGAGCCTTTTGCAATATGATAAAAATATATACATCGACCCACATGGTCGAAAACACAATATATACCAATATTTATATCAGCGCCGTATTTAATCCAAAAACATGCCTTTAATTAGCATTTTAAGCGGGCAAGCTTACTTTATATGAAAATTTGCAACTCAAATCTAGCCTAATAGCCTTCTTGTACATGTACTTACTTAATCCATACACATAAGTTTCAAAAATATAAAATTTACCAATATTTCATTCAGTTAACTATTTAAACACATGAATTTCATAAGTAATGCAAACTATAACATGTATTTAGAATGTATATGCAATTAAAAGGTCCGAACACTTAATCTTTTGCTTCCAATTCAATTTATACAGCATTTATACAATTTCCAAATGCTCACAATGATCAATTAACATTCAATTCATATTCACATCCAATATAAATCAAATTTTATTTTCGATGCTAAATCATTGTAAATAAATTTCTATATCCATTTTCTGTATGTAATTAGTACATTCCATCAATCCATTTCAGATTAACCAAGTAAAAATTCAATTCCAAAAATCCATGTTTCATTTAATAAAATAACCACTTAAGCTACCATTTTCAATTGATTTTAAATCAATTGGTCAATTTCAATTGACCCACATTCAATTTATTCACAAAATCTTGTTCGCTCAATTTTATATTTAGCCACAAACCAATCCATGCTAATTTATTTATGAACCATTTCATAAATTTATTCGAGCAGGCTTCCATCCAAAAATATTAACCTAAGTTAATTCATTTTTCATTCAGTCCTTCCAACCTTATAACTTAAGTTCATTTCCATTGCAATCAAATTCCATTTCACTTAAAAATGACTGTTGTTCAATTTATTCACTGTCGATTGATTCGCATTTCCATCTACTTGGTATATCTCAATTTACACTATATTACTTGAGAATCTTCTCATAAAATTAATTTTAAGGTTTATTGTAACCTTTTATACAACACATATATTCATTTAAATAATATCCTAAATTCATATTCAATTTATTTACACTTAAATTGAATTTATTTATAACTTAAGTCATCACCATTTCAATGCATTTCTATTTTATTCGACAGCATTTCAAAATATATTTAATTCGCTTACTTGTAAGTGGAATTTTCATTTATAACTCAAGTTCCATATTCAATTTCAATTTCAAGCCATAATCCATTTTACTTAACCAAGTTAAGTTCCTTTTCTGTATTCAATTAACTAATTAATTTATCTAATTAGTTCACTTTCATATTATAATTCAATATCAGATTTTTATTTTAGAAATCACTTATTCGGTTCGACTTGAGTAAACTTTAATTTCTAATCCAAATTGGATGTGACGACCCAGAATTTTAAGCATTTGAAATTGGAGTATTTAATTGATTTTAAATATTTGAAAGGTTAATTTTAACTTGAATTCCAAATATCACTATTTATTTGATAATTAAAATTTTGAATTAAATAATTTGAATTAAATAATTTGAAGTTGGATAAAATGTTGATTTGGAGTTTTAAGCCTTTTAAAACTAATTTGAAGGCTTGTAAAATTTATGTTGATAGTTCTGATGATAATAGAAGTGTTAAAATTAAATTTAACACTGATTTGTTCAGTTTTGAAATTTTATTGTCCAAATTGAATTTTAAAATAGCTTTCCGAGGCACAGTCTCGGAATTCGACGAAACCAATTCCATTGGATCCGTAATAGTTTATTATTATCGGATTTCAAATTTCGTAGAGTTTGGAATTGTTGTGTGAGCGTACGACATATAAACACGCTGAAATCTATATCGAAAATTTAATAATAACTGGATTCAAAGCTATCTTCTCCATACAATCGAGTTAGGACTCGAAACCTTTTCCATTGGGTTCGAAATAGGGGTTTAACATTATAAACGCCTAGTGGCACGCCTTGATAGGAGGTCAAGATTTAAGGTTGCTTTTTTCGATCAATTTGTATTCAAGTTGAATTTAAATTAATATATATATATATATACATATATATATATATATACATACATACATACATATATATATATATATATATATATATATATATATATATATATATATATATATATAAGAGAACCTTATCAACCTCAGCCGAAATTATATCCATGTCAAAAACTTTTCCCTCTTCGGCTTTTTACTTTATTTCAAAAACTTTTCCCTCTTCAGCTTTTTACTTTATTTCAAATCACTTTTGAACCCAATTATTATATAAAATTTTCAATAATAATTCAAAACATTCCTTCACATACAACCAAACAGTAAATTCAATCGCCACGAAAATTAAAATCCGATAATAATACACTATTGCGGATCTAATGGAGCTAGTTTCGTCGAATTCTGAGAGTGTGCCCTGGATCGCTATTTTAACACGTCGATTGAATCGACGATTTCAAAAATTGACGAAATTACTTGAAATTTTAGTTTTAAAACTTATTAACTCAATTCTAATTCAAATAGAATTTATATGAACATTAAAAATTATTTCGATTCAAATTCAATTCAAGTTTCAGTTATTCACCATTTCCATATTATGATAACTCGTTATATTTGAAATTTGAATTCATTCTATAATTTTAACCAAAATCTTCATATTCAAAATCAATTTATACTCCATATCTAATATTTAAATCATTTAAATATTTAAAACCAACGAAAAATCCGGGTCGTTACATTAATATTGTTCATCTTATTAGCTTTTAAATGCTTATTATATATGTATGGTAATGTGATAGTTGTTCTTTTGGTTAATGCTTTGGAAAGATGACATCTTAGTTATAAGTGACGCTCTCTACATGAAATGTTGGTGTAAGCAACATGAAATGTTGGTAGCAAAAGTTAAGTATGTTATAAGTGATGCTCTCTACATGTTGTATAATTTGTTATGGACCTTGTATATATATGATTTACTTATGTTATGTGATGTGATGCTTGGATGAAAATCAATATGTCATGAAAGTAGTTCTCGAAGTATCCGTATAGAGACTATCACTATATCGGCATTTTTAGAAAATACCATCACTTCGACAACTTTTGTTCAACCTTCGAGCTTGGGTTTTATTTTACAAAGTTAATTAAGTTTTTGAATAAGGATATATTTAAAATTAATTTACTAATTTAATAATGATTTTAAATTTAATTAATTATTTTAATTAAGAGGATTAAGGTTAGGTAGTTAACTTAATAATGATGTGTTTAGAGTTAATTAATTACTTTTGTTAATGATGCTTGAACTTAATTAATCATTTTATCTAATGATGATTAAGGTTAATTAATTATTTAGCAATGATGGATTAAAGTTAATTAATTATCTTTACCACTAACAATGAAAATTCCAACTACTAATTTCAATCGTGTCTTTCTACATTACCATAAATACCCTTCAGCTTAAGTTATTCTTCGCTGGTTATAATGAAACCCCGAATCATTGTTAGCTCCCAACTCCTTCATCATGCTCTTGCCCTCTCTCCACCCTGCATTCTTTCTAATTCCCAAGATCAAAACTATAGCTCCTTTGTCGTCCAAGTCGATTGGTCGCCGCCATCATCCTCCAATTAGATCGTAGCACCCGATTCACTAGCGTAGCAATCAAGCCATTTTGATTGTTTCCTCAAAGAAGAAGATACTGCAGTTATTGTAGTCTCAAAATTTTAGCTAGAACATTTCCTAAAAGGAAATTTGAACTCAAGTCTAACTCGTGTAATTTTTTGCATTTGCTCAACTCATGTGATATTTCTCCAGTCAATATATTTAATGAAATATATAAATTTTCTAACTTTTTAAGGTTACCAAATTCATGGTGAATAGAGCCACTGAATAAGTTATTTGAAAAATCAAGCATGGAAAGATTTATCCATAAACTAAATTTCAATGGAATTTTTTCTATGAAGAAATTATTACTGAGATCAAGGTATTTCTTTGATTTATACTTAAATTCTCTGCTATTTCTCTTTGAAAATGATCATTGGAAAGTATTACTTTATGAAGTGCTAAAAAAATCCGATCAGAGTAGGAAAAGTACCATTAAATTGATTATTTCCGATTGCAAAAACAGATAGATTATTTCCATTGCACAAGTAAGGTGAAATTGTACCATGAAGTTTGTTGCTTGTAAGATCAAGCCCACTCAAAAAACTAGCTTTTCTAAGATACCAAGGTATTTCTCCAGTCATATTATTGCAAGCTAAACTAACATATATAAGTTTCTGTAATGTGGCAATATCTTTTGGAATCTTTCCAATTAAGAAATTGTCATAGAGATGTAACTGAAATAAGTTGCTCAAATTTGCAATTTCAAGAGCCATATATCCTTAAAACTAGTTTTTAAACATAGTAGCTTCTTCAGATTCTTTAGCTTATAAATCTCTATTAGAGTCGATCTAGAGATTAAATTTTCACTAACTTTATGTTCAGTGAGAAAGCCATAGTTACGTAACTCATCAGGCAATAAACCGGAGAGTTTATTATCGGAAAGAAACAAACATTCCATGTTCTTGAGCTCACTAGTTGACTTAGGAATAGAACCAATGTGTCGATTACCCTACGAAGAAAGATTAGATATAGATTGAAGCATACTAATATTCTCAGTTATACTACCGCTAAAATGATTTTCAAAAAGCAAAAGCATGGTCAAATTCATTGGTGTTCTTAAACTTTTTGGTACCTCTCTCGCAAATTCATTGATATCAAGATACAATAACTCAAGCTTGGGAAGCATTGAAAATAAATTTTTTGACATTTGTTTTATTGTTACTTATATCTGCTTATTTCTACCTTTTTTAAAATGCTAGACCATTTAAGCTTTTATAGTATTTACTAGATTAATTTAGCAATTTCTTAAGAATTGCCTAAATTTTGATTTTTGTAACAACCCTAGATTTTTTGCATATAATTTAAATTTGAGTTTATTTTATTTTTAAATTATTTTAAACTTGTTTTATTTCAAACATTTCATTTTAAATATAAATTTTGATTATTATATGAATTATAATTCAAGCTGGTACAAATTGGATATTTTCCTGAAAAATGGATTTGTGGTCAAAACTGGTCAAACTTTGACTTTAAAATTTTAAATTTAAATATTTGAATTCTTTAATTTATCTTTTATTATGAAAATAGATTTAATATCATGAATATTTCTTTTCATTTCATTGAAATTGGATTTAAATTGTGAAATTTATACCCTTTACAATATTGTGTGTATATAGGGTTATTTAACAATATTTTTTGTTTTAATTTATATAAATGATATTTTTACTTGATATATCTTATTCTAATTTGTATATTTATGTTATATTATGTATATTTTGACTTTTAAATATTTTTAAAGTGATGTTTGAATTTTTCCAAAGCTTATTTAATTTATTTCCAAATTTTAAAGCCTAGTTTCTATTTTTCTGCTATTTTCTTTATCTAAATTATATTTAAATTAAATTTTATATATTTATTTGTGAATGCATTTTATTTTTATGTTATTATCTTTTTTATAAATATATTTACAAGTCCATATAAATTTTCCAAAGTTCATCCTGTTTATTTTCCATTTTTCTAGACCAGTTTGCAATTTTGTGCTATTTTCTTATTTTAACCTTAAATAATTAATAAATATTTATATATATTTTATATTTGGTTATATTTTCGAATTTGTGACTGAAATTATTATTATTTTCAGTAATATAAACTTTTTGAGCAAGACGGATGTGTAGCGTGCTGCTACACAGCCGGTTAGATAATAGTAAATATATAAGCAGCGCGATCGACAGGCCCGATCGATGGCCAAAATGATGAGAGTTTACAACGTAGTCTTTCAACACAAAATAAGAGAACAGTCAACTACAACATAGTAATGCAGAACAAGTATAGACAAACAGACAATTTGCGCACAGGGGACTACAGCTGCTGCCTATGATGCCTGCCAATAGGATCAGCAGAAGTGCTACCAGCTGATTCCGTCGGCGAAGTGGTGGAGTATGGCAGTCTAAGCCTGAACGGTGCAGAGTAGCTATGCCCTGTTGAGAGAGAGTAAAAATAAATAGTACGCCTACATGCTCTCTCAAAGTGAGGATTGGTACCATGGAACACCCGATCGTTACGTTCAACCCAAATGCACCAACTGAAGACAGCTACAAAGGGATCCAGGTGAATGTTGGGGGGATTATACTGCCAATGATCAAAAAAGGTGGTGATAGTTGGGACGTAGCCGAGTAAGTGAGTGGATATTGCCGCCCAGACTCTATAGGAGAAATCGCAGTCGAAGAATAAATGTTGTATACTTTCTGTTACAGTAGAGCAAAAAACGCAAGAGGACTCCGGCACGATGCCAAAACGAAAGAGCCTATCTCTGGTATTGATGCGGTTTTGGATGAGACAGCATTGGAAGAATGCCATACGGGGCTGAAGTCTACACTTCCACAGTCTGGAGAAATTGAAGAGGCATCCATGGTTGTTAAGGTAGGAGTAGCAGGAGGAGACTGAGAAGCCGGTTGTAGGGCTAGGGCCCCAGAGGAACTTATCGGGTTGGGGGGCAAGTTGGATGGAGCGAAGGATAGAAGCAGCTTGGAGGAGCTCCGCAAAAGTGGAGAGGTCAAAATAGGATGAAGGAAGGAAGTGATCGGCGCCAAGGCGGAGGGAGTTGGAAATGGAAACATGGCTAAAGGGGGAGAGGGAGAAGAGGTTAAAGGAAATTTGAAAAGGTTTTGACTTTTGGTTTCCAATGGCTCTTTATTTTCCAACCTTTCATATTTGTAACTTACTTTTTCACCAATTAGCCATTATTTCCACATCTTTTAGCCAACCACCTTCATTCATCATTCATGTACATTTCTTTTTCTCAAACTGAAAAAAAATTTCGGCCATGGCCTTGAGAAGTTTGGGTAAAATTTCTTTTTTTCTTTTCTTTGTTTAATTTTATTCTTCTTATTGTTGACATTGATTTGCACTTGATCTCTTCTCTTATAGGGTCGGCCACCTCCTCTCCAGCCCCTGCCATCTCTACCGCCACCTAAGAACACCACCACCATCACCTTTTCTCTGACCAAAACCCAAGTCGTGCCTCCTTGTGGATTGATCCATCACCAAAATCCATCAAAACTCCATAAACTTGCCGAGGCCGAGCACAATCATCCACATCCACCACTTCCACCACCCATGGCCACCACTATCATCACCTCCACCACCTCCAACACCACCTGGACTCTCGGCCACACCATCCCCTTAGACCCCACAGTGTAGGCCGTGACCCTAGTGCCTTGACCGAGCCTTGTTTTGGCCTTGAATCATGTGATATTGCCTTGTTGTGTTGTTTTCAGCACTACCCACCTTTGCACCATCAACAACCAAGTGTAGGCCGACCATACCCAACCAAAACCTGATCCAAATCTTGCCTTAGACCTATAGTACACCTTATGGATAAAGCTGAAGGTTGTTGGAAGCAAGTGCAAAGCAATTCTGCTTTGATTTGTGCAGTTGATTCTATCTTATTCTATCGTATTTTGCATTTGAAAACTTATGTTATTTTTTTTTGTGTGACTTGTATTCAAGGGATTTGATACTTTGGCTCTTCCATTCATCTCTTTGTCGTGTTATCGTGCTTGTGTGGATTCCTTTTGTGCATTCGTAGTTGTGTCTCCAGCTCAAAGCAGTGAGTTATTCTCACCTGACAATGTGTACATATATAACTACTAAATTGACCCCTTTTGAATCTGTAAAAATGCATAACCATATCACATCTGCTATGTTATGATTATATGATGTTCACTCATGCTTAAACACCTATTATATCATATGTTACTGTTATATTATGCTATTTTGTTATTTTTATCAGTTTATCACACTGCAAGTTCCCTTTAGATTAGAATCACTATGGGTTGAAATGATACATACCCAAACGGACTTTAGAATATGAGAAAACCGTTATGGGCTGAAATGATACGCCCGAGCGGTTTTCAATTCATTTCATTTAGTTGGGACTGTGGGTTTGAAATGATAAAACCCGGATTTTTCTTTGTAAATTATGGGTTGGATTGATATATTACCGGTATCACTTTACCTGGCGTAGAAAATTATATACAGACCCGTAGTTAAAATATGTTTTTGCTAAAAAAATTAAAATATTTTAGAAATGTAAATATTACTATATTTTGATTTAAACTTAATAAAAAATAATTTTTGTAAAGTATTATTGATTTTCTGGAAATTTATAAGTTAAATAAATAATGGATAAGTCAGAAAATCTGAATGTAAGTTATTTTGAAAATTTTGATTTAATTATAACTGGAAATTAAATTGAAAATGAAATTATGACAAATTTATGATAATTTGAATTTAAAATGAATTTAAAGTGATTTTATAATATATTAATGATTTTAGAATAAAGTTAAAATTTGAAATGAATGATTATTTAAGTTGAAATTTTGAAATATAACCAAAATAGGAATTTGTGAATTTTAAGTTAAATAAATAAAATTGAAATTAAGTTATATTTTGAAATTTTAAACTTAAGTATTAATTTGAAATTTAATTCAATGAATTTAAAATTTAATGTTGAAATTTAATAAATGAATTATTATTAAATCTTGATTTTTAAATGGAAATTTAACTTTATAAAATCATGAACTTAAGGAAAATTAAACGATGTTTACAAATGTGAAATGTATGATTTTATAAGTTAAATTGTTTAAATAAAAATATAATTGGTTGTGAAATTATATTGAATATTTGAAGTTAACTAACTACATTTTTGAAATTCTATTAATTGCAATGTAAATGATATTACAACATTTGTAAATGCTATAGTTGATGATAATGAACTAAAAGCTAAACTGAATTAAAGGCTATTATAGCATTTTTGTAAGTGCTATAATTGTTGAATTTAACTAAGTTTATTTGAAATTTAAGTAAACCCTATTATAACATTTTTAAAATGCTATCTTTTGTTAAATTGAACTGTTTTGAATGTAACTTTCCGCAGCGTTTTCTAAATGCCGCGAAAAGTGAATTTTCACTGTTTTGATATACTTAAGTGAATAAATGAACTTTGAAAGTTGAAAATTTTGGAAATTTAATAATTTAAATTATTAAATGTAATAACTTCATTTTTGATTTAAATGAAGTAATTTGATTTGAAATATAAACTGTTTTGAAATGTGAAATGAAATGGTATTTTAAATTGGATAAAATGAATATGGTTTTGAAATGAATTTTGAAAGATATGAAATTTTGATATATTAAAATGATTGGAAATGAAGTTTTGTAAAGATATGATATTTTGATATATTAAGATGATTTGAAATGAAGTTTTGGAAAGATATGATATTTTGATGTATTGAAATGATTTGACAGGAAGTTCTGGAAAGATATGATGTTTTGGAAATGGTTTGGAATTAATTTAATCTTTATTTTGATAAAGATTTGGATTTGAAATGATATTCTATTTTGAAGTATAATTATTATTTTAAAAGTTATAACCGCGGGTTGTAATAACGATTAGTTGGCAAAGAGACCGGGATCGGATATCTGGCATACTCTCTGTCGATACCGAAACCACATTGACAACCGTGTACGCGGTGGAGATTCCAGAATAAAGTAGGATGGTGGTGACGTTCTTGAGGTATATTACGTTGACCCGACTTCCGTGAGTTGGCATAAGTTGGCTAAAACAGGAGCGATCTCGGGCCAAAAGGGGCAGCTCCTCTGGTTGGACACATTCCTTCGATATAATACTCTTACTTGTGATTGATTAGATGGCCATCCTCCGATTTTGATATGGGAGTGTGTTCCGAGGTGGGAATATGTGGCTGCTGCATTACCACCAGCCCGTGTGCGTAATTGGTATATCTATCCTGGCATTTCCTTGTGTGCCGTGTCACCTACCATATCGAGCCTTTACTACGAGTATGGTTTCTCCCGTAGCCTATGCGTATCTTCTCGTAGTCTCCCGATCAGGAGATATGCAGATATTGGATGGACTACTGGGACTATTATGTGTTAAGGGTGATATGGATAGCCCGGAACGCTATTTAAAAGTAAGTTTATTTTAATATAGACATTATTATAATAGCGAAATATTACTACATAGTAAATAGTTTAACGGATCCTTAGAGGATGGGCGGTCCCAGGCATCCTTTAAGCTACTTGTACCTTATTACAGTTCACTTGAGTTGGTTTACATTATATAAGTATATATTGTCCTGACTCGAGTGTTTGTATTTTTATTTATGCTTGGGTCAGCCTGAGTTATTCACAGATTTGGATTTCACTTTCTGGAGATTGGAATCGCTGGAGATTATCTACTTATCTAGTTTTATCTATTTCAGTTCTGTTGTTCTATTCATCTTGTACTTGGTTATCATCTTGAGACTTCTGTTGTACTTTATTTATTCTACTGTATTTTATGTAACTCTGATATATTTACATAGTAGCTTCATGAACTACTATCTTTTTTTACTTCCGCTGCATTTCTTACTCCGTATCTGTGCTCTATGATTATTACTTACTGTATGTTCTAAGATTTGCCAAATTTTATTTACAACACGATATTTTGAGCAATTCAAGTCTGACATGTGCGGATGCGAATGGTTAAAAATATCGGGCTGTTACAATTTTTTTCTACTCTCAATCTTATTACATATGGTTGGTTGGATCAGAAAGTAACAGTAGCAAGTGCATTTATCTACCTTTTGGCTGCTTTGTATTCTTTTGTATTTTGTTAACTGTAGCATCCATATACATAATAGCTGCATGTTGTTACTAAAAAGGCCATGCTAAAAGTCATTCCTTTTAGATTATATTAATAAATTGTTAATGTTTGGAATTGAAAATAAAAAAGTGTGAAATATATATCACTGACACTAGAGAAATCATATGCTTATCATGTACATATTGTGAATTTGTTTGTCTTAAATAGTTTTATTTTATCCAATCTCTGATTGAGGTGGGTAAATAGTATTACTTCACATTTGTTACTTTTTATCGATAAATGTGTTGATTGTATGAAGTAAATATATTTATAGTAATAGATATTGTGTATTTACTATATAGATTAGTTCATTAAATTTCTATCAACTCTGTATTGTATTTTAGTGTTTCAGTTCTCAAATGCAAAAGTAGGAAAAAATGGAGTATGTAAAAATGAAGTGTATCCACGAAAAGCGGTGCATTTAAAATTTCTTTAGTTCTAATCTTCTTTTAAATCCATGTTCAAGATTTCTAATTTTTTTTCAAGCATTAAAAAAAATGCTGCCACTTGAAGTTGAATTTTGCGAATGAAGTCAAAATATCCAAAATAGTCTGTTTCTGTACTTATATCAGTTCATAATCATGCTTAAATTTTTTGGGAAACTTGATAAAAAAGAAAAGCAACTGAAGCCTTTGCTTCAGGTCACCATATACTTACTTAAATCAGGATCTTTCTTTGCATAACAGTCTTTCTGCTTATTACTTTCTTGATTACTTGCTGCTTATCCTTTTCTTTTAAACTTTCATTTTGCTGTATGTTGCTTATATAATGTTTACCAACGCATACAAAGTATAAGAAACATTCTACATGCACGACATGAAATGCTTGAAAATAAGTTCTCCGTGAACCTTAAAAAAGCTGTATATTTTTACTGACTTTTTGTTAGCATTTTTGATTTTCATGTCAACGTTGAGGACATTATACTCCTACACTATTATTAAAGGGGCATGCATGTATATTGCCAATATGAGTTGCCATAGCATTAATTCACACAACATCAATCATGTTATCCAGAAACATGATATATAGACATTGCTGAGAAGAGCATGTAGTTAGTTTATCATATGAATTTTTAGTATCCTTTAACTATTTGTTTGAAATAAAGTGTATATTTCTCACTTACATTACCAAAAGAGCATATGCTTCAAATAATATTTATTATGCTTTAATATGTCTTGCTATATATTTGAAATTAGTAGCTAAATCATTTTTTTCTTAAATAAGTTTGGCTAATTATTTCTTCTATGAATATAGGACACCAATTTACTTTATTATGACGTGAGCTGCAAATAAGAAGATGTGTAGTGAAATGTGAGGTATTCATACCCATCATTGTCATATCGGGTTTTAAGTGATGTGTAGTTCATACATGCATTAAACAATGCAATGTGCACTAGTTCACTTTGTTGCAACAAGAGCCAACAACAAGAAGATGCTACGAATTTTTTCAGACATAAATTAAAGAGGGTTAACATTGCATTCAGTTTATAAGCTTTAAACTTGATTTTATTTTTGATATCATGATAGTTAATCCATGTTTCAATTTTAATGTTTCTTTCATACTTATTGACCATATTAAGCTTATTTATTCTACAATGTAATCAGTAAATTAAATTAGATTAATAATTGTTCATGTGAAAAAAAATATGTTTTTACAAATGTTAACTTAGGAAGTGATATATTTATTTATACAATTTATGGTTACTGTTCCAGAAAATCATTTCTTATACAAACAAAATTTATATATTTTACCAATATTTAAACATGTTTAAAATTTAACCGATGATCAAAATTGCACCTATAAAGTCCACTAATAAGCCTTGAAGTTCTAAATAAACATAGGAAAACAAACATATTAAGGTGAGAAAGATTGCAACCCGTTTGCTGCATGCTTTAAAGCTTGCTATTGGATTTGCTGGACTTTGAGGTCAGAAGCTTTATTCATAATTTCATCCATGACATGACCATCAGTCTCTTTTAAACTAAGGGTTTCAACATTTAAGCGAGAACTAAAGCTATTAAAATGATGAATTTTACGAAAGACGAGGAATAACTCACTTGATTTACTCTTATGTTCATTTTTTATCATAGTTTCATTTATTAGTAATAGTGTTCTATCAAATAGAACTACAATCATAAGACACAATCAATTCAACTTTCTTAGTAGATTTTAGACATGATGTCGATTAAGGCAAAGCTGTTTTATTTGCTTATAAAACCAATCCGTGGGTGTTAAATTTGAAGAATGACAAGAATTCCATAGGATCCTGACTTTCATGTAGAACTTTAGTTAAACTATGAAGATTAAATACATAAATATTTGGATGAATAATACGTGACCATTCAATAGAAAAAGGTGTCATAGTAACATATTCCTTGCTTGGCACATGGGATGGTTTGGTCGTGTAGTGCAGAATATGCCACATTTGTTACCTTTTTAATGGATATTGAGAAACATCATTTCAGCCAATACTTGGAAATTGTTCCATTTGAACCAAGGTTTAAAATGCCGGTTTTCGGTTCCTTCCGTTCATTTGAAATTTTTCAAAATTTCGGTTCCGTTTCGGAAATTTCGGAGATTCCGTTTTATTTCCGGTTTCGGGTTTCGTTACTTTTTAAACAATTTTATATAAATAAATAAATTAATAAACATTACAAATTTATATTTAAAATGGATTTGTCTTTCAAATTATTTTAACTTCAACCTTTGAATTAATTAAACAAAGCCCAATCCGTTTTGTTTTAAAAAACAATCCCAGTTGGCTGTCAAGTAAAGTTAAGCCCAATTCTTTTTCATTAAAACCCAAGCCCATATATTACTAGGCCTATCAGTGAATCTCTCCCCCTAAACCCTAGCATTCATCTTCCTGTAATGCTAGCCGCCCAAACTTCTAACATGAAGGCCAAAAAAGAAACGCTCATCTTAAATTGTTTGATTTTCATGCTGAAACTTCTTCCAACATGAACTCGAAGACTGCTCGATTTTCATGCTCAGGTGATTATAGTTAGAACTTTTCTTTAATCTTTTTACTGAACTTTATTACTCTCTTGATCAAATTTTTTTTTTCTTTACTCAAAAGACTTTGTAAATCCATAATCCTTCATCCATATTTCCTCTGTTTTTTTTATTTCATTCAATAATGAAATTGGATTTTTGGGTGAATTCCGGTCCAGTCCGGTCGCTGTCGGAACCGGACCAGAGTGGGCGGAGTTCCGGCATGCCGGCCGGAACTTCGAACCATGATTTGAACCATTTGAGTCAATCTTCAAATTCATTCTACCTCTGTAGTTTAGGCATACATACCAATGAATGGAAAATGTTCAAGAGAATTACTATCTAACTTTGAAATGTATATAATATACATGATCGAACATTACATGTACACACAATAATATATGTGATGGGTTATGAGACTTCAAGATAAATTCTATTTTCCGAGATGATGGATTATGTCCGATAGGCATAATCTCTAACCGTGCTTATAATATGTAGAAACTGTTTTTAACTAGCCATGTGGGTCAATGGAATCATAGGAGGCAATGTTGTGGAGTTGGTTCAACTTGACCATGATAATACGAAAAGATCAAACGGAAGAAAATGGCTCATTTTGCTTAACTGGTCAGCTACTGAACACTTTCCTGTGATGATTTTGCATACATCTTTTCTATTTTAAATGTTGCGCATTGTAGTCATTCTAATGTAAATATGCGAACTAAAATAGAAATTTAGTTTTTGCTTTAAAAACTTATATAGTTGCATATTTTTATATTTTTTTTATAGAAGGCAACTTGTTATGCAGCCATTCATATGTTGTGTCTGAAGTCTTCCATGTTTTAGGTATATTGTTATTCATATGTGGTTTTGTTTAATTTTTGGCTGTATGCTTTTTGAAGCTTTTCGGTGCTCTATTATTTTATGTTGACACAACTGATATTTTGGTGTTGTTTATATTGCAGTTCAGCTCATTTTATAATTGTTTTAATGTTGTACTCTTATTGTATGAATTCTTTTTTATTTCAGATTTCTATTATTTTTGAAATGCATGATGTTTATAGTTTTACAATAGTTGAAATTTTATTATGATAAGACTTTTCACTTTTAATTTTTCCAATGTCACAGTGCTTATGTGCAAAATAGTGTTCACAACTTCACATACCAAAAGTGAGCAAACGCAATTCCACATGGATGTGCATATTTATACTATTAATACTGAGTATGAAATAGTTAGCATATCTATCCTATTAATGCTGAGTATGAAATAGTTAGCTCTGAAGCCACTGCCATTTCTCCAACACAGCTATGCCATTTGTATTCTTAAGTCAAAAAGTCTTAGAATGAAATCCCCGTATTTTAAGAGCTGTGCTATATACACTATTAATTCTTAAGCTGACAAGCTCAATAAACGTGTACTCAATATATTTCCTAGAAATGGAATCATTTACTATTTATATGATGTAGTAGAAGACGATGCTCGCAATTTATACTAACAAGTATTTCGAAACTCAATCACTCCTAGCGGGTTACCTCCACATAAGCATGGTATAACATGTAAGTTGATAGAAATGGCACTGTTTTTGTTAACAAATAAACTTTTATGGTCATCTATGCTTTATAGAACAGTTGAGAATTTTCATATTCAAAAAATAAGCACATTACAACCAAATGTAGAGTTTTCCTAGGAATATATCAACTAGTGCACCTGTAACAACCCATAATTTGACCACTTTAAATAGTAACCTTTCTTAATTATTAAGGCTCATTTATTTTGTTGATGTAAAGCCGGGTAGTAGTTTAGTGCTTCTTCTTTTGTTTTTCATTTTTTTTAAAATATTTTTATAAACAAGAATCAAATGTCAGAACCATGGATAGAAGTTCATATGTATAACAAAAGCCATAGAGAAAGTCTTATGCATTGAATTATCCCTATTACTAGACTAGATAGAAGAAGAGATAGAAGAGATGAAGCCATGTTGTAAAGTGATGATGCATATAATATGTTTCCATATTAGCTAAAAGAGCATATGAATATATAAGTACAAGTATCATTTCCATTTCCAATAGTATAAAATAAACTAAAACAAAGGAAAGAATAATAAAACTTAAGTATTATAAAAATATGGTTCATGGTTGTTCTTCAGTTGTTTTGGTCTTTCCAAATGCTGCTTTAGGTTCAGTTTATGCATACAATGATACTGTCAACTGTACTTTTAGGAACATAATTTTAAATGCGTGCACATTGTGATTTCTAGGTCCACCTGGGAGTGCATATACACTCATTTTAATTAATAGTGTTTAGAATTAATTAATCATTTTCAATTTATAACTTTTAAAGTTAATAATCTTTTTCCATTAATGATATTTTAGACTAGTTAATCCTTTTTAATAAATAATGTTTTAAAATTAATTAATCAACTTAATTAATGAGATTTAAAATTAATTAATTAACTAAATTTGTTTTTAAGTGATTAACCTTTTTAATTTTAGGTATTTAAAGTTAATTAATCAAATTAATTAATGAAGTCTAAAGATAATTAATCACTCTTATTATTCACAAGTAAAGATGATTAATCAATTTAATAATAATGTTTTGGGTTATTAAATCCTTTTTATAATGGTATTTTAAAGTTAGTAAACCATTTTTACAAAGATGTTTAAAGTCAAAAACCTGTAATGAGAAGCCCAATCATGAGTTTGGCTTTAAGTAAAAGTTCGATTCAGTTATGGACAAGAAGTTTCCTAAATGACATCACTTATATGGAAAGAATTTAGTCATAATCTTAACACTAAACATCGAGGGTATGGAAACTTGTCAGTGTCTTGAAAGTTAAAATTGTCATCAAGGCAATGCATAGAGGTAACACTATCACTTGCTCGACTTCTTTTTAACCAAGAAATAATACAAGTTTGAAATCGATGAGTAGTGGTAGGAATATGAGGTTTACTGTCCATATACCATTTTGTTATCTTCGATAGTCGGTTTGTCGACTATCGATTACCTTAGCCTTCTTTATATTTCGTCACTCTAAGATGATGTGTTGCTCCTTTGAGCTTTGTTATCCTTTGTCGAAAATGAAAAATCCAAAGCATTAGTGAAAGCCAAGCTATGTGGGGTTTCTCCTATTAGGGTATTGTCACATTTACTTTAGATTAGTTTCGGGTATTTGTGCACTAATGTAATGACCCACTTTTCCGTACAGTTTAAGATGACAATAAACCACACATGTCCAACTCAAATTGAACGGAAAGGTGGATAGTTAGGAAAAAGAAAGAAGGAAGAAGACAAAAGGAAACCAAAAAAACACATAATCTCACAGCGGAATGAACAATCTATATTATATAACAAATCTTTATACAAAAAACCATACTGTGATATATGTATATACAGACATCAATTAGAGTATACTAACCTATTCAGCATGGACGGTTATAACAAACTGTCCTCATAATTGCTGATAAATACAATAATGAATGCAACGGAAAAGTAACCATGTACATGAATACGTCTCTGGGCCTCTAGCTCATCTCCTAAAGCTCCAAAAATCTTCAACTAAACCTAGAAATATGCTCGGTGTGACCATTATAGGAAAACAACACTCGGGCCAGTCTGATGAAACTAGCATGAGAAACACAATCAAATGGATTCTTAATGTTTAAATAACCTTTCAAAACAAAGGTATTTCGTAAAACCATGTCGCACATAAACACGAACGGCCTTTTACCTTAGGATAACCAAAAACCTTTATACTAGAAAATTCAGTGATATTATAATAATGTCTAAGGGAGAAAATAATAATAATCAAGTAGATGTGATGTTCATGAGTGTACATCACGGAAACACTAGGTATAAAATCGAAAACCAATATGGCATGTTTGTAATTGTGTTGGATTTCCATGGAGGTGCCCTTAGTACTTCGAAGAACGATCCTCCTACACAAGGATCAGAAATATCCTTCAGAAGTAGCATACATCCCTAGGGATGTACCATTGGAAAAACTTGCTGGTCTCGTTAAGACCGAGTGCATCGCCCCATGCATGCATAACAACTGTAGGTAATGTCTAGGTAGAGCCGACTACGCCCAAGGGGCTTGCCAACCCTACTGGCCGTGCCTCCTATCTCTGGTTTTAGTCATTCTTGCTGATAAGGCTACATCCGGCATTCTAGCTTATGCACCACCACCAAATAGATCACGGAATCCCACGTGGATTCCAATACCCTCAACGGGTCTCAGAATCACACATAGATTCCCACATCTCAATCATATCTTGGAATCATACCTAGATTCTCATACCCCAATGGGTCTCGGAATCACACATGGATCCCAACATCTCGATATATCACGAATCTCCTCCATAGAATTGTATATGGTTTTCGAAATGGTTACGGATTCGAGTCATCTCTTGCGAGTACACTCTACAGCTTCCCAGTGCTCCACAAAATCAAACGTCGATTTTCGGAATGCTCAATATCGCTTCTTTAGGAAATGATCGGATAATATATAAGAGCGGGGATCTCTCCCTAACCGTTTAAGTGGACAGATCTCCTTATCATTTGTCCTAGAAGAACGAAACAAGTTTATACGTACGGTATAGAACCACTGACGGTAACTGTACCATATAATCCCCGTGTTTCCCCTAGATATTTCCAGAGTTAAAAATTCATCGGTGTTAAGTAGGGAATAATTCCATACCATCAAAATTAAGAAGGATTACATAGGCCAAGATTTGATAATCGGTTATTTAACTATCAAATAAAAAAACATTCAAGACAAGATCATATTTCCCATGCAAATCACCAAGCCTATTTTATTTAATCTTTCATTAATTTAAAATTACATTGGACATACTTGAAAATCACTTCCATATACTTATCCCAACAGGACAAGTATATTCGTCAACCACTATATTTTCGATACATAGAAAATATAACCATATACTTATCTCAATGGTATAAATATATTCACAAACCATTTCATTTCCAAAACTTCTTTATTTCTTAAATATTTCCAAATTTATTTATAAAGTCTCTAGATAAATCTGCAATCCATTTATAAAACATTCTTATTAAATCTCAAAACTCCATTTATAAAACTTCTTCTTTTTAAATCCTTAAAAACTCATTTATAAGTTCTTTTATAATTATCCAGAACCATTTATAAAACTCTTTCCATATTTAAACAAACTTATTTAACAAACTCCTTGAGTCATTAAGGTTCCCTTAATAACCCATATATTATTTAAAATTACTTTAAATAACTTTAAATAATAAGTCATTATTTAAACATTTTTTTATTTCCTTCAGATTAAACCTCATTTAAAATACTATCTTTAAAATCTCATTAATAATATATTAAATAAATTTTAAACACTATTAATGTATTAATAAGTTAACTTTAAAACAATATTAATATAATAGTTAATTAACTTTGAACGTTATCAAAAAAGTACTTAATTAACCTTAAACTAATATTAATATAAAAATTAATTATCTTTTAAATATAATTAAATAACTTAAATCAATATAATTAATTAACTTTAATTAAAAATTAAAGAATTGTTAAGTTATTTTAAATAAGCAATTAAATTAAAATTAAAACATTTTTAAAACAATAACTAAATGACTTTAAAATAATAATTAAACATTCATTTAACCTTTAAGAATCATGTTAATAAAATAATTTATTTAAACATAAAACAATTATAAATTATTTTTAAAATATTATTATTATTAATAAGTTATTGCCTTATTTAATTTTATTGCTAAATAAAAATTATCTTTAAACCTTATAATAAATATAATTATTCTTAAAATAACTTTCAAATCAATAATTAACTTTTTAGATTCGAAGAAGACTTAACAATCACCATGGTACTTAAACAAGCTACCATGTTGTTCAGTTAACTGTTCAAGTTAATAACAAATATTTACATAATCCATGACTATGTAAATAAATCCAAAATTTAACCATCATTAGTTAATATATCACTTATTCAAAGCGAAATATCAATTAACGATATATAATCAAATGTCCAAATCCATAAAATAGCAGAACATGGATTTATTCTGCTGAATAATTGCCAAATTAATTTAGTTAGCGAAACGGTATTTTATTCCACTAAACAGATGTCCAATTACCAAATTCGATCCAATTTAACTCAATGGTAATTTATTTGGCCAAACAAACATCCATAATTAAGGCATATAAATTTAAACGACACTATTATTTAAAATGACGTGATTTAAACCCTGTGCGTTTAAATATTTCATAAATTTGTACTTATCCACAGCTATCAATAAGTTAGACTATGGTGTTGTTCACGTTTATACAGACCCATCACAAAAATCCATAGGTTAAACGATAGCGGGACATGAATTTTCAAAGTTAATATGTTGATATAAATAATTAAAACAAAACAATGTATATATTTTCTCACCCACTAGCAACTTGGGCTGAGCCCACTCATTCCAACCCGAGATCAATAGTGCCATCTTCCTCAACAAAGATGCCTGATCCCTTCATTTCATTCCGAACAGAGGAACCTAACAGTGCATGCATGGATACGTGCACCTGCACACTCCATATAGGCCACCAGTGTTGAGGCCAAGCCCACCCTCATGCTCGCCTTCACTGCCTCGACCCGATGCACCCCTCCATTCAAACTTCTGCCTTCCTCCCTTCATTTTTGATCGAAAACCCAATCAAAGAACGCATACAAGCCCTCATTTCATGCAACACTTTTTGTCGCTTAAAATCTCCAGATCATCACCAATCAAAGTCCTCTCCTCCACAATCACAGTGGCAAGCTCCAATTATATCCAACCCAAGGCATCGACGAACGTTGATGCGGAATCGTGTTGAAATCTCCCTAAAAATACTACACCTCCATACAACTCCAGTGATGCATACAGCGTCGATCAATTCTTGATGGACCGAGAGAAATCAATTTTTGAACTTCGAGAACAAACTTTCTTGTTTTCATATTTTTAGAGATATCTCTCCCGTTCCTTGATGAATACTCGAGCGATCAATTTTTAAAAATACTAGAGAACATTAGGAACAACTTTTGTTGGACGATTTTGTTAAAATGAGTAGGTTTGAAGATACGGATTTTTGAATCATGAAGAGGGATTTATTTTATGGCTTCGTGAACATATATATAGGAATGAGAAAAAATGGAGCAGAGTAATGTTTCCAAGCGTAGACATAGGGTGGGAGGATGAAGTGAAGTACATGCCTGAATCTATATGTCCTCTACTTATCACCAATATGTCATAGATCAAAGGGACAAAGGGAACATAAGTCAGGTAGGGAGAAAAATAAAAATATCGAGGAAACATCTTTGCGGCTGCACTGTGTGTAATGTGTGCTCTTATATGCTGTAAAAATTGATTTGAAAATAAATAGATTACGGTACCTAGCTATCCCACATCACATTCGGGTCCAAACTAGGAATGATAGAAATTAATGTACAATTGCGTATAACAATGTTACATGATCACAAAAAAAATAATAGAAAAGTTATTAAATTCTGCGAAGTCTCAAAATGCCAGCGTTTGCCGTAAAATACGTTGAACGTAAATTTATTTATTTTTCCAAATTAAAAATTATGGAAAAATTATAAAAATTAAGTTAAAAATATGTCATTGGAAATCAAGTCTCAGTTTGAAATTGGTAATTTATCATAATTTAAATTTAAATCTGAATATTTAAGTAAATTTAATATTCAAATTCGAAGTCTCAAAATACGGGTTGTTACAACTAAGAAGTGAAATACTCAGATTCTTAGTAAGGTTGGTGGGGTTCGGCATGGACGTATCCGAGAGAAGTAACAGACTATATGACTCTCTTACGTATATTTCTAGAGGTATACTTTCGGTAAGCGGGGAGCACCCTCCTAGTCCTTGTTAGAAAATTTTCCTTTCCTTGTTTGATTCGAACCTTCAAATTTGATTTTTCTTAATTACATCACGGAAAGTCAAGCACTCTTTGCGATGTTTAATTATTTGTACTCATTCTTTACATCTTACATTTGGATGTCAGATTCCACGTTTGGCAGCGTGGTATTACAAGTTGTTGTTTAATTACATATATTGTTTAAAATTTTATTCATACCAGACATATTGTCTGACCTAAGTTATTTTTTCCCTAAAACTCTCGGGTACTCATTTATATTTTAGCAGTCTGAGGGTAGCAGGTCTTTTATGGGCTCTTTTGAAGACGGCGTCCGAGCAGAAGTCCTTTATCTATTTAGCATCTATTTTCGATGTTTATTTTATTCTTGTAAGTGTATTTTGTTTCATCATGTGTAAAGGCAGGTTGTTATAACTTCCTAAACTGATCATAGTACTTTTGTGTTACTCTGATAACTCCATGTTAAGGAGTAACCTTATGTACTATTTTACTGTTATGATATATTTAACAGTTCTGTTGTGAGATTTTATATTATGTTCTTTATTTTTACCCAACAATTCATATTTAAGATGTTTGGGCAATGACACACAAATATCGTGGATGTATCAAGTGTCGTCACCAGGGGTCAGAAAGGTGGGTCGTCACAACGGACGAGTCCTAACACCTACTAGTGAAGTCAAAAGACTTCTATGTCTCGACTTAGGGTTTGACGAAACATAAAAGACTAGTGGGAGCTTATTAGTGGAATGAAACATTAAATTTAAGCTAACTAATATTATAAGAACATCTATTATGATTTGTCCTAATAATATACAGCTTAAACTTGTAGATAATGACAACTAAAAAACCATTTTTTAAAAACAACAAATTACCGGACCTAACTATATCGAATGGCGAAGAGCAATCAAAATAGCATTGACTCATGAGCAACTTTGGACAACTATTACATGTGAACCTAAAGAACAAGCAGCCGATGATGCGGACCCGAACCAAGACTTGCTTATGAAAAATGGATGTTGACTTAGAGATTGCCCAAGTTTTTATGTTATGTGCATTAGACAAGCCATTATAGAGGCAACATAAAAATATGTCTGTCCATGAGATATTCGATAGTCTCAAGATCCTATTTAGTGAATAGTCACGTTTTGTAAAGTACGAGCTTACAAAGAGATTGTTCAACAACCAAATGACCAAAGGAAAGAAAGTGGACGATTTCATGATAATGAAGACGGGCTATACTGATAGGCTTTCACAGTTGAACTGTGACGACCCGCCTTTCTCAACCCAGAAAGACGTTTCATCATTAAGAAAGAAAGGGATAGAAATAGAAAAGAATAGAAAGAAAGAATAACAACATCAGAATCTTACAGCGGAATGGAACAAAATATAATACATCAACATACTATTACATAGTTATACATACATCAGAGTAATACAATATCATATAACAGGACTGTCATAAACATACATGTCCATACATACATCCAAAATACAACACACACTAACTACACAACGGAACTACATATATAGATACATACGTCTGGTCTTCTCGCCAAAATAGCTCCTTCAGAAAATCAACACTCCCAAATACCTATCACTTGGCTACTCATAAAAATTTGAGTACCCAAGAGTTTATGAAAACACAAAATATAAACTCCGGGTCAGACATGGGTCTGGTATGAGTAAACAGGTTAAAATTGCTTAACTTTGGAAATCGTTTGAAAATAAAGGTATCACGTAAGACTCCCCACAAATAAATACGGGTAAGTTTTTACCTTACGCTAACCAAAACATTTTATAGGAAATTCAGTGATATTATAATAGTGTCTAGGATTTTCAAGTAAATAGAAAATAGCCGAAATTGTTACATCTATTAAATTCCAGCTACTAGCCACAAAAGTGGGTAATACAAATCAAAACCGTAGGGTCTCGTAGGGAAAATGGGTTTCCAACAATGGCAGGGCTACTGGGGTACCGCCCGTCACAGTACGGGGCCTAGATCACCGTACCGAGGATCACTCCCGACCCCCTACAACACAAGGCCGGAACCATTCCTTACTGAACAGTTCCGAACAAGATAACCCCGCAGTTGTGGCCAACAACTGCTCACACAGCCGAAATAAAAAGGGACATCTAGACAGGGGAATATCTTGTCCTGCTTGGGCATGACCCACCTAACCTTACTGCATCTCCCCTGTTTTAGCCATTCCCGGTTGATGAGGCTTGAGGCTACGATTACCTTTATTGATCATATCTTAGAATGCTCATCGTCCGCCTGACGATGTGTTGAAAGCATTCAATCCATACAAGTTCGTTCCGGGTCCGAACGAAACCGAAGGCATTATCTCGTTACACTCATTTTGGAATCACCCTCAGAGTTAACGACGATAACCCTTGCATTCTGAAACATCATCTCGATCTCCATTTGATAAGTCACGACCTATAGTTTAATTTAGATCGATGTGGTTTTCGGAGAATCAAAATTTGATTCTTCCGATCCCGGTCTCATCGGAATCCAAACGCCATTTTAAGGTCCAAGTTGTCTATTTAACTTAACAGTTTAATTTAATATCAGAATTCACATAATAGATATAACAGATAAATCATACACAGTTATCACAAATATCCATAATATATCACAACATATCACAGAAAAATCATCAACAGATATCAAAGTCAATCAAGCATAATTATCAATGCATACCAAACAATTTTGTTTTACTTAACTAAATTATTTGCTTAAGAATAAACTACTTTATTTTATTTAATTAATCACTGATTAATTAGCTTATTAATGAATAATTAATTAATCAATTAATCATTAACCATTAATTTATTAATTATTCAATTAATTAACTTTATTCATTTATCATTACTTAATTACTTAGTTAATTAGTTCATTCTTAATTATTAATAAATAACTTACTTATTAAAGATTACAAATTATTTTAACAAGTCAATTATTATCAATTTAATTAATTATAAATCTTTAACTAATCACTTAAATTAATTTTCATTTATTAATTAACTTTTAAGTGATAAGCCAACATTCTTAAGATTTAAATTGATTTAACATATGATTTATTTTTAATTACAAAATTAATTTAAAGTTATCAATTAAATTTCAAATATAAATTAATTAACATTCTGATTACTTTATATTAGTCAAACCATCTTTACATCACTTACCATTATTAAACTTTTAAACAAAAATTAACCTAAACTACTAATTGCTTAATTACTTAGTTATAAAAATATTAAACAAAATTGTGCACGCTCAAATAGAAAGATACCCGAGACAAACCCCTTCCTTACTCAAGAAAATCTCGAGTTTTCCCCCTGTTTCCTTGCGTCTCTCTCCCCATCTTCTTCTCCTCTCCCCAGTTTCTATTCTTCTTCTGATTTTTTTTAAAATTAAATTTATAAAACGGCTGAAACCACACACGAGAACGACCCGAAGTCACCTCCCCTTCCACTCGAGTATCACACGATACGAAGTCACCCACGACTTCACTGACACACTCACGCCACCGTGCACGTGCACGGTGGTGTGCTTGGCCTCTGGCGACTCGCGGCAGCCCCCACGCAACAAAAACTTCCACTCATACGAAATCGAAACCCAGATTTAAATTTCAAGTCGAAAACAAAAAAAGAGACCTGCAACATGAACAGGCGACAACAACGCCCACTGTCAAATTCTTCGTGTGGCCACCACACATCACCGGAGGTGATGAAACTCCACCAGAACGTCACTCACACCCCTCTCTATCTCCACCTAAAATCGCGGCCAACTTGATTGACATATGATGCCGAAACTCAATTTTTTACAAAGCATTCAAATGTAAGCACTAAAACCCTACACTTGATTTAAACTCAAAATCCCTTCATTGAATAATTTTTTTTGCATTTTTCTTGTGTTAAACAGATTACTAGCTTGCTTCATACCTACTTACAAGAATTAAAATTAACCCAAACCTCAAGAATTGACAAAAAATACATTTTAGTTCCATTTTATACTGCTCTTAAAACCCTTGTTTTAAAATCATAATTTTTATGTTAAAAATCATAATTATGTGTATGGAATCCAAATATGTTATGGAATTTACAAATTTAAACATTTGAATTTTGATTCTTGATTTTCTTTTTACCTGTAATTTGAAATACAGTATTATAACATGCTGTTTAAACTTTACAACACGTTTGCAGGCTTTTGTATAAGATAAACAAACTTGAATTAGCACAATACCAAAGTTCAAATGGTTATATGAATAAGTATTACAGATTTCTTGGCTTAACTTTGATCAGATTTCAAAAGTTTGGAAGAACGGCTACCTGTACTATTCAAACAACAGGAAATACCAAGGCTATTTATATAAACAATATCAAAGCACTTACCATTCACAAACTAAAAATACAAGTTTAGATTTAAATTTGGTAAGTTTACTCACTTAAAACTGTTGAACAGAAAGCAATGTTGAAGAAACTGCAGTTGAAACTATCCTGAAACCTTCTTTTGTTTTCCTGCCTTGAGTTAATATACGTTTGCAAAGCCAAAACAATGTTTCTCAGGTTTGTTTTTAAGTTTGGTTAAGTGTTTATAAATGAACTGATGATATATATTGGATATATATAGATGCTTGAACAAAACAGGTGATAACTGGACAGTTTATATGTTTGCATTGCCATTCTTTCTTCTTATTGGCTAAGTAATATTCTGCAGTATGAAATGATATAGGGATTTCGGCTACATGTACTTGTTAAACAAGAAGTTATGCTATTAAAATGTTTATGCTTTTAGTTATGATAACAAGTAAATAATGTTTTGCTGATACTTACTTTGTGTTGTACAAAGATATTTGTTCCATATTTCGGCCAACATATTTTATATAGACACAGACTTTGTTTTTATTGTATTTAAAGTGAAAACTTTGTTTTATTATATTGTAGTGGAAGCTTTTGTTTTCTTATACACATAAATTTCCAGCACCTAAGTTTCATTTTTAGTTTATATATATTTCCCTGGACAAAACACTTGATTTCTGTACAAATGTATATGTGTATATAGACAATGCATAAAGATATCTTATATTTGACTTCTTTACACTCTTGTTTGCACAGCAACTTAATATGATTTTTATTAAAATTTATGTTGTTCATTTATACTTATATTAATATTATAGTGTTCTCATGTTCATACACTTGTATTTATATAGTTCAAGTTATAACTTATATTCGTATATTTATTACTTTAGTTACATTCTATAATTTATGATTATGTTTTATACTAGTTTTGTATGTTTATATCTATATTGTCTTATACTTCCATGTTTATGTTTAATGTTTCTATGTTTATAAATTTTTAAACTTATCATTTCAATTTCATTTTATTGGATTAAATATTAACAATATAAAATCTTTGATCTTAGTGTAAAAGACAGATTTTGTTTTAATGGTTTTGAAGCATTTACTTTTAAATTTTCAAATCAAAATTTTCTTTTATAAACATATAACTGTTAAATATCCAAGATCTCATCATTTTTAAAAATTTAAAAGCTTGTATTTAATTTAAATTAGATTAAATATTTATTAAAATATGCTGTCAAAAATTCTAGGTTGTTACATTCCTCCCCCCTTAAAAGAATTTCGTCCCCGAAATTTAAACAACAGTTAATTCAAAAGCTTTTATATTAACAATCCAAAATACATATCATTCATACAATAGCAAACAAACAACAGTCTATTCTAACAAACATCACTAGTTATCCGAACATAAATCCGGATAAGCATTCCTAAAACTATCGAGAGTTTCCCACGCACAGTCTCTGGGATCCTCACTCCATTGCACCTTGACGAGTTTCTCTACTTTGTTCCTGACTTGCTTCTCGTATTGGTCCACAATCTGAACTGGATTTCTGACCATGGTTAAATTGGGTTCAACTTCCAAATCTTCTTGAATTACCGGTTCTACAACCAGTGAGGGATCATGAACAAATTTCCTCAAATGCGATACATGAAACACATTGTGAATCCCAGACATCCGCTCTGGCAATTCAATCCTGTAGGCTACAGCTCCAATTCTTTCCAATACTCGAAATGGTCCAATGTATCTCGGAGCAAGTTTTCCCGTCTTTCCGAACCTTATAGCACCTTTAATTGGGGAAACTTTAACAAAAACCAAGTCTCCGATCTCAAATTCCAATGGCCTTCGTCTTCTATCAGCATATTTCTTCTGACGATCTTGAGCAGCTTTCATACTTTTCTTGATAAGCTCAACCTTCGTAGAAGCTTCTCGAATAAGATCGGGTCTGAGCACAAGACGATCCTTCGATTCAATCCAACAAGATGGAGATCTACACGGTCTTCCGTATAAAGCTTCATAAGGAGCCATCTTAATACTCGCTTGATAACTGTTATTATAAGAAAATTCCACTAAATTAAGATGGTCCTCCCAAGATCCTCCAAAATCTAAAACACAAGCCCGTAGCATATCCTTAAGAATATGATTCAGCCTCTCTATCTGTCCGTCCGTTTGAGGATGATAGGCTGTACTCAATCTCAAATCTGTTCCCATTGCTGATTGCAGAGCTTCCCAAAATTTGCTTGTGAAAATAGGATCACGGTCACTTACTATGCTGACGGGAACACCATGCAATCGAACTATCTCCTTCAAGAAAATTTCCGCCAAAGAAACTGCAGTGCGGGTTGCCTTTACTGGTATAAAATGGGCACTCTTAGTTAAACGATCTACAATAACCCATATACCATCATTCCCTTTTCTGGTTCTAAGCAAACCATCGATAAAATCCATCGAGATCATTTCCCATTTCCAATTCGAAATTTCCAAAGGTTGCAATAACCCGGCAGATTTCTGTTGATCACCTTTAACTTGTTGACAAATGGCACAACTGTTCACAAAAGCAGCTACATCCTCCTTCATGCCCTTCCACCAAAAGACTCTCCTCGTATCTTTATACATCTTCGAGATTCCCGGATGAATATTCAACTTGGAGCGATGACTCTCTGATAAAACTTCCTGCTTCACATCCTTATCATTTGGAACACAGATTCTCCCGTTGATCCTTAGTGTTCCTTGGTCATCAATTTCAAAACTGGGACACTGACCCTTCCTGACTCTCTTGATGATCCTCCTCAACATCTTATCAGATTCTTGCTTGCTTGAGATCCCTTCAATAAGAGATGGAACCACTTCCAGAAGAGATATAACTGCATTCCTGCTGAGAGCATCAGCTACAACATTCGCTTTCCCCGGAGTGTACAGAATATCCAAATCATAAGATGCAAGAAATTCAACCCACCGCTGCTGTCTCAGATTAAGGTCTTTTTGAGAGAATAGACATTTCAACGGTTTGTGATCCGTGAACAATTCGAATTTCTCTCCTAAAAGATAATGTCTCCAAATTTTCAGAGCAAAAACAATGGCTAGCAATTCAAGATCATGCGTAGCATAGTTCTTCTCATGAGGTTTCAACTGCCGACTAGCATACGCAATAACCCTTCCGTTCTGCATCAGAACTGCTCCCAAACTAACAATACAAGCATCAGTGTAAACCTCGAATTTGCTTTTCCCATCCGGAATAGAAAGTACTGGTGCACTAGTAAGCCTTATCTTCAATTCCTGAAAAGCTTCTTCGCACTGAGGTGTCCATTTGAATTTTGCTCCTTTCCTGGTCAGCTTAGTCAGATGCGAAGAAATCTTGGAATAATCTCTGATAAATTTCCTGTAGTAGCCAGCCAATCCTAGAAAACTGTGAACTTCCGTCGGTGTCTCTGGCTGTTTTCATTCCAGAATAGTTTCAACTTTCGCTGGGTCAACAGAAATGCCTTCACCCGAAACAATGTGCCCTAAAAATTTAACTTCCGATTTCTAGAAATGGCACTTCGAAAACTTCGCCTTCGGCACATGCTTTCTCAGAGTCTCCAATACAATCCTCAAATGTTCCCTGTGCTCTTCTTCGGATTTGGAATAAACCAAGATATCATCAATGAATACCAGCACAAACTTATTCAACACATCCCTAAAGACTCGATTCATGAGGTCAACGAAGTAAGCAGGAGCGTTGGTTAATCCGAACGGCATAACCAAACACTCATAGAAACAATTTGATCCCCTAAATGCAGTCAAGGGAATATTGTCTTCAGCTACCCTCAACTGGTGGTAACCTGAAGCTAGATCCAATTGAGAAAAGATAGAAGCACGATGCAACTGGTCAAAAAGATCATCGATGCCAGGAAGAGGATATTTATTACGGATAGTCACTTTGTTCAATTCCCTATAATCCACACAGAACCTCAGTGATCCATTCGATTTAGTCACAAATACTGCCGCTGAACCCCAACAAGAAAAACTGGCTCTAATCAATCCCTTCTCTAAAAGATCCCGCGTCTGCTTAATCAACTCTTCTCTTTCCCTAGGAGCCATTCTCCTACTGGGATGAATCACTGGCACAGCTCCTGGAATCAAATCAATACGGAACTCTATTTCTCGATGTGGTGGCAGACACTTAACTTCTTCAAATACATCAACAAAATCTTGAACCACATCGATGTCTTCAACACTCTCTTCAGAAGTCTCAATTCCATGCAAAAGACTGCTCAAGTGAATTCCAGAATTATCACATGACACTCTGGCAATTCTACCCAGATCAGTTTCCAACGAAACTGTTCTTTCATCACAATTCAAAACGGCTTTATACTTATCCAGCCAATCCATACCCAAAATAAGATCAAATCCCTTAAAATTCAACACATACGATCACAAGAAAAACTATGGGATAGATAAGAGATCTTCAAGTCCTTACAGATAGTGTCTAATTTGGTCACCCTCCTATAGGATTAGATACCAAGATAGGACTGTCTACAGAACTAGGGGTAAGAGAGAAGTTTTCAACAGAGTCCAAAGAAATAAAACTCAAGGAAGCACCCGAATCAAACAAAACTCTAATATATATTCCATCTAAAAGTAAAGTACCTTCTAATACTCCTTTGCGCATCGAAGTAGAAGATGGTCCGGCTTCCAAAGCAAAAACTTTATTCTGAGGCGCCCTCTGTAGAAGTGGACAATTCTTGATCATGTGTCCTGGCTGATGACAATTAAAGCACAATGATTTCTGAACCATAGCTGATCCTGGGCCACTCTGATACGGTTGCTGTTGTTGCTGGAATCCTTTTCTAGGACATTTATTTGCCAAATGTCCTTCCTGCTGGCAAATGTAGCACTTTCGGGGTCCGTTGTTAGGTTTCTTCTTATTCGGTTTTCTCCATTTTGGATCGAACTTTCGCTTATTCGGATTAGTGAAATTCCCACCTGAAGCTGCAACTGGAGCCCCCGGTTTCTTACTCATCAAACTTTCATACCTCAATGCCATATCAATCAAATCAACAAAAGATCCCTTCAGAAGCACTGTTAATTTCCCATGGAATTCAGGCCACAACCCTTGCACAAATTTCTCATTCTTTTTCAGAGGAGTATCGATGAGTCCTAGTCCATAACAAGAGAGTTCGTTGAATCTAGTTTCATACTCCGAAATAGACATACTACCCTGCTTCAAATACAGAAAATCCTGATACAATTGGGTTCTTCCACCGTCGGCACAAACTTCTCTTCAAACAACTCCTTAAATCTGTCCCATGAAATGTCATCCTCAGAAATATTTGCAATTGTTGAATCCCACCATGCTGCTGCACCACCTTGCAATTGCCACGATGCCATATGCCTATTACGCTATCATTCAATCTCATGCTCTTGAAAATACGTTCGCAAGAGCGCAACCAGTCTTGAACTTCAATTATTAACTCTTAACCTTTAAATGGTTGCCCTCCGAGATGTTTGAAATCCTTGCATAAAGCTGCAAAACTAACTTGAGACGGTACTGGATTGACAGCCTCACTAACATTTTGACTCTGTCCATTATCTGTAGAAGTACTGGCCCAAACTCTACCTCTTCTTCCGGAACTCATGTTGGTCACCTGAACAGGTAACTCAACAAATTTAGATAGACTATATATAATTATATGAAAATACAAATACGCACTCTCAAGATAAATATAACTTAAGAGCCTAGGTACTCGCTCTACCTAGCGCTCTGATACCAACTGTGACGACCCGCCTATCTCAACCCAGAAAGACGTTTCATCATTAAGAAAGAAAGGGATAGAAATAGAAAAGAATAGAAAGAAAGAATAACAACATCAGAATCTCACAGCGGAATGGAACAAAATATAATACATCAACATACTATTACATAGTTATACATACATCAGAGTAATACAATATCATATAACAGGACTGTCATATACATACATGTCCATACATACATCCAAAATACAACACACACTAACTACACAGCGGAACTACATATATAGATACATACGTCTGGTCTTCTCCCCAAAATAGCTCCTCCAGAAAATTAACACTCCCAAATACCTATCACTTGGCTACTCATAAAAATTTGAGTACCCAAGAGTTTATGAAAACACAAAATATAATCTCCGGGTCAGACATGGGTCTGGTATGAGTAAACAGGTTAAAATTGCTTAACTTTGGAAATCGTTTGAAAATAAAGGTATCACGTAAGACTCCCCACAAATAAATACGGGTAAGTTTTTACCTTACGCTAACCAAAACATTTTATAGGAAATTCAGTGATATTATAATAGTGTCTAGGGTTTTCAAGTAAATAGAAAATAGCCGAAATTGTTACATCTATTAAATTCCAGCTACTAGCCACAAAAGTGGGTAATACAAATCAAAACCGTAGGGTCTCGTAGGGAAAATGTTTTCCAACAATGGCAGGGCTACTGGGGTACCGCCCGTCACAGTATGAGGCCGAGATCACCGTACCGAGGATCACTCCCGACCCCCTACAACACAAGGCCGGAACCATTCCTTACTGAACAGTCCCGAATAAGATAACCCCGCAGTTGTGGCCAATAACTGCCCATACAGCCGAAATAAAAAGGGACATCTAGACAGGGGAATATCTTGTCCTGCTTGGGCATGACCCACCTAACCTTGCTGCATCTCCCCTGTTTTAGCCATTCCCGATTGATGAGGCTTGAGGCTACAATTACCTTTATTGAACATATCTTAGAATGCTCATCGTCCGCCTGACGATGTGTTGAAAGCATTCAATCCATACAAGTTCGTTCCGGGTCCGAACGAAACCGAAGGCATTATCTCGTTACACTCATTTTGGAATCACCCTAAGAGTTAACGACGATAACCCTTGCATTCTGAAACAACATCTCGATCTCCATTTGATAAGTCACGACCTATCGTTTAATTTGGATCGATGTGGTTTTCGGAGAATCAAAATTTGATTCTTCCGATCCCGGTCTCATCGGAATCCAAACGCCATTTTAAGGGCCAAGTTGTCTATTTAACTCAACAGTTTAATTTAATATCAGAATTCACATAACAGATATAACAGATAAATCATACACAGTTATCACAGATATCCATAATATATCACAACATATCACAGAAAAATCATCAACAAATATCAAAGTCAATCAAGCATAATTATCAATGCATACCAAACAGTTTGGTTTTACTTAACTAAATTATTTTCTTAAGAATAAACTACTTTATTTTATTTAATTAATCACTGATTAATTATCTTATTAATGAATAATTAATTAATCAATTAATCATTAATCATCAATTTATTAATTTTTCAATTAATTAACTTTATTCATTTATCATTACTTAATTACTTAGTTAATTAGTTCATTCTTAATTATTAATAAATAACTTACTTATTAAAGATTACAAATTATTTTAATAAGTCAATTATTATCAATTTAATTAATTATAAATCTTTAATTAATCACTTAAATTAATTTTCATTTATTAATTAACTTTTAAGTGATAAGCCAACATTCTTAAGATTTAAATTGATTTAACATATGATTTATTTTTAATTACAAAATTAATTTAAAATTATCAATTAAATTTCAAATATAAATTAATTAACATTCTGATTACTTTATATTAGTCAAACCATCTTTACATCACTTACCATTATTAAACTTTTAAACAAAAATTAACCTAAACTACTAATTGCTTAATTACTTAGTTATAAAAATACTAAACAAAATTATGCACGTTCAAATAGAGAGATACCCGAGACAAACCCCTTCCTTACTCGAGAAAATCTCGAGTTTTCCCCCTATTTCCTTGCGTCTCTCTCCCCATCTTCTTCTCCTCTCCCCAGTTTCTATTCTTCTTCTCATTTTTTTTTAAAATTAAAGTTATAAAACGGCTGAAACCACACACGAAAACGACCCGAAGTCACCTCCCCTTCCACTCGAGTATCACACGATACGAAGTCACCCACGACTTCACTGACACACTCACGCCACCGTGCACGTGCACGGTGGTGCGCTTGGCCTCTGGCGACTCGCGGCAGCCCCCACGCATCACAAAACTTCCACTCATACGAAATCGGAACCCAGATTTAAATTTCAAGTTGAAAACAAAAAAAGAGACCTGCAGCATGAACAGGCGACAACAACGCCCATTGTCAAATTCTTCGTGCGGCCACCACACATCACCGGAGGTGATGAAACTCCACCAGAACGTCACTCACACCCCTCTCTATCTCCACCTAAAATCGCGGCCAACTCGATTGACATATGATGCCGAAACTCAATTTTTTACAGAGCATTCAAATGTAAGCACTAAAACCCTACTCTTGATTTAAACTCGAAATCCCTTCATTGAATAATTTTTTTTGCATTTTTCTTGTGTTAAACAGATTACTAGCTTGCTTCATACCAACTTACAAGAATTAAAATTATCCCAAACCTCAAGAATTGACAAAAATTACATTTTAGTTTCATTTTAAACTGCTCTTAAAACCCTTGTTTTAAAATCATAATTTTTATGTTAAAAATCATAATTATGTGTATGGAATCCAAATATGTTATGGAATTTACAAATTTAAACATTTGAATTTTGATTCTTGATTTTCTTTTTACCTGTAATTTGAAATACAGTATTATAACATGCTGTTTAAACTTTACAACATGTTTGCAGGCTTTTGTTTAAGATAAACAAACTTGAATTAGCACAATACCAAAGTTCAAATGGTTATATGAATAAGTATTATAGATTTCTTGGCTTAACTTTGATCAGATTTCAAAAGTTTGGAAGAACGGCTACCTGTACTATTCAAACAACAGGAAATACCAAGGCTATTTATATAAACAATATCAAAGCACTTACCATTCACAAACTAAAAATACAAGTTTAGATTTAAAATAGGTAAGTTTACTCACTTAAAACTGTTGAACAGAAAGCAATGTTGAAGAAACTGCAGTTGAAACTATCCTGAAACCTTCTTTTGTTTTCTTGCCTTGAGTTAATATATGTTTGCAAAGCCAAAACAATGTTTCTCAGGTTTTTTTTTAAGTTTAGTTAAGTGTTTATAAATGAAATGATGATATATATTGGATATATATAGATGCTTGAACAAAACAGGTGATAACTGGACAGTTTATATGTTTGCATTGCCATTCTTTCTTCTTATTAGCTAAGTAATATTCTGCAGTATGAAACTATATAGGGATTTCGGCTACATGTACTTGTTAAACAAGAAGTTATGCTATTAAATGTTTATGCTTTTAGTTATGATAACAAGTAATTAATGTTTTACTGATACTTACTTTGTGTTGTACAAAGATATTTGTTCCATATTTCGGCCAACATATTTTATATAGACACAGACTTTGTTTTTATTATATTTAAAGTGAAAACTTTGTTTTATTATATTGTAGTGGAAGCTTTTGTTTTCTTATACACATAAATTTCCAGCACCTAAGTTTCATTTTTAGTTTATATATTTTTCCCTGGACAAAACACTTGATTGCTGTACAAATGTATATGTGTATATAGACAATGCATAAAGATATCTTATATTTGACTTCTTTACACTCTTGTTTGCACAGCAACTTAATATGATTTTATTAAAATTTATGTTGTTCATTTATACTTATATTAATATTATAGTGTTCTCATGTTCATACACTTGTATTTATATAGTTCAAGTTATAACTTATATTCGTATATTTATTAATTTAGTTACATTCTATAATTTATGATTATGTTTTATACTAGTTTTGTATGTTTATATCTATATTGTCTTATACTTCCATGTTTATGTTTAATGTTTCTATGTTTATAAATTTTTAAACTTATCATTTCAATTTCATTTTATTGGATTAAATATCAACAATATAAAATCTTTGATCTTAGTGTAAAAGAAAGATTTTGTTTTAATGGTTTTGAAGCATTTAATTTTAAATTTTCAAATCAAAATTTTCTTTTATAAACATATAACTGTTAAATATCCAAGATCTCATCATTTTTAAAAATTTAAAAGCTTGTATTTAATTTAAATTAGATTAAATATTTATTAAAATACGTTGTCAAAAATTCCGGGTTGTTACATGAACGTACAAATAAGTAATGAGCTACAAGTAGATTTGATCCTCGGTTCCCTTACTTCTCAGTATGAACCATTCACACTGAACTATAACATGAACCAATTAAAAGTGAATCTTGTGGAGCTCCTTAATATGTTGAGGTAGCCCAAGTCCACATCTAAGGATCAAGGTGCCATACTTGTTGTAAAGGGTAGTGCATCATCTTCGAAGAGTACGAAGAAGCGTAAAATAGAAAGTATGAAAAATAGTAAAAAGACCGATGAAAAGGATGAATATCGCCACTACCACAAGAAAGATTATTGGAAAAGAAACTATCCTGACTACTTGAAGATTGTTACGGAAAAGAAGCGTAATGGTTCTATAGTTTCATCAGGTATATTTATGATTCAAAATTGTTTTGTAATCAATAAAATGTAAAAGGTTTTAAATACTAGATCCGGTACTCATATATGTAATTCGTTATAAGATTTAGGAACTAGCATCGCGTTGCATAGCGAGAGATGTGGCTCTAAGTTGCTGATGGATCTATGGTATATACAACATCAATAGGAGTCTATCATTTAGTTTTGCCTAGTGGATTAGTATTAGTATTAAATAATTGCTATTCTATAAAAGACTTTATTTGTGGTATAATTTCTATTTCTAGATTTTTTGAGATTGGATATATATATATATATATATATATATATATATATATATTTCATTATGCAAATAATGTTATGAACATTTGTTTGAATGGAAATAAAGTGCGCGAAAGTGTTCTTGAAAATAGCATTTATGTGATTAATACTAATTATGTATGTTCTGTGAATAATGCTTTTCATAATATAAATGATAATTATCTTTGGCATCGTAGGCTAGGTCATATTAGTGGGAAGCGACTACACAAATTTAAAAGTAATGGTTTTCTACCGTCAATTGATTCTGAATCATTCAATACGTGTGAGTCGTGTCTCAAAGGTAAAATGACTAAGCAACCCTTCATTGGGAACATTAGAAGAGTTGATGAACTCTTAGGGTTAGTACATAGTGAGTATGTTGCCTAATGCCCATAATTACTAAAGATAATAATTCTTACTTTGTTACCTTCACTTATGATTTCTTGAGACTAGGATATGTGTATCCTATGAAGAACAAATCCAATGTCTATGAGAAATTTATTGAATAGAAAAATGTAGTGGAAAATCAAATGGGTCGTAAGGTTAAGATTCATTGATCAGATCGACAGGATGAGAATGTTGGACAGGATTTCCAGCAATATTAAAAAGATAATATGATTATATCTTAGGTTATTCCACCGTATATGTAACGACCCAGAATTTTTATTTATTAAAATTTGAATATTTAATTTATTTTAAATATTTAAAAGTGAATTTATAAGTCAAATAAATTTTTATTTGAATTATTGGATTTAATTGGATTATTAAATCGATAATTTAATATGTTAAATTATGGAAATAATTAAAAATTTGAGTTAAAAATGATTGAAAATAATTTGGAAAATTTTATTTTATCATGTTGAAGTTAGAATGATATTTTAGAACTTTTAAAATCGAATTAAAAGTTAATTTGTGAAAATTGAATATTTTTAATATTTAATAATCGACTGTAAAATAGTCAATTTTTGAACAGTCTCAGAATTGAACGAAACCAGTTTCATTGGATCCGTAATAGTTAGTTATTACTGGATTTCAATTTTCGTGTCAATCGGAGTTATCGTTTGATCGTGGCAGCTCGAAACGCATCGAATCGTTTTTAATTTAAATTTGGCGAGTCAAAATAGCCATTTTTCAAAAAGTCTCGGAATTCGACGAAACCAGTTTCATCGGATCCGTAATGTGATATTATTGTAAGGTTTCAAATTTCAAGTCAATTGGATTTACCGTTTGTCCGGTACAAATTAAAACGCCTAGAAATCGATTTAAATCGGTTTAATTTAAATTGAGCGTTTATAGCCATAACTCGCACATACTTCCGAATTAGCTTCCGAAACTTGTTCCATTGTGTCCGGAACGCGGGATAAACCCTAGGTACGCTGGTTACGGCGTCTAAATCGGAGTTCGGAATTCCCGGGATGAATAGTGTCGCTCGTTCCTTATAAATAGCCCCTACCTTTCATAAATTTGATAAAAACCAAAACCCTAACCCTAATTCAAGTTGCTAGCCGCCACTTTATAACCTAAGGCCAGAAATCATTCTTCTTCATCCCTTAATCTCTTCCAATCCATCAAGAATTGGCCAAAGTTGTTAACTAAAGAATCGAAGAGCACGAGATGAGCTTTAAATCCATACGGATATGATCGGAAATGGTGCGACGGAGGGAGAGATAGGTGGGGCCGACAGTTCAGACCTGCGCACGCATTCCCACGCAACATAGATGGCCGAGCTTGCCATGGTTGGGGCCGAACTTAGCTTAGGTGTAGGGCTTTGTGTTACAACGTCTTGATCGAGTTTACATCGAGTATTTTGTTTGCAAATTTAAACCCTAGAAATCAAGTGATGGGTTCTTTTGCGTTTTGATGTTCTGTAGCTTGTAACGTGGGAGAAGATGAGGATGGGGACGGCCAAGATCTGCAGGATTAGGATCCAATGGCTATTGTGAGTTTGGGTTTAAAGTTATATTGTTAGGTTGTAAATTAAGTTATAAAATTCGTGTACGAACTTCATAAATTCGTAACTTTTTCATACGAGGTCGAAAAAATGCAAACCCAGTTGCGTTGGAATCGTATGGACGAGCACTACGCGATGGAGTTGGTTTGGAGTCGTTTGGAGTTAGTGAGAATTTCGGGTAAAATTAAACGCGCGTTTAATTTTATTCGAAATAAAAAGCTAAAACGGAATTTAAAACCAAGGTGAGAACTTCTCACTCAATCGAATAGATTTCGATTTTATTTTAAATAGTTAGATTTAAAATATTTGAATGCATGTTTGAATGATGACTGTAAATTATTGATTGTTAAAATAGACATTATTCGCCGTTAGTAAGCGGATGTTATTTAATATAAACATATACCGCGAATATTTCATAAACAGTGAAATTGGTATTATATATAATATCAATATATATATATTGGCATATGTATATATTGCAGTTGTTGATTTCCCGCATTTTTTTGTTTAGCGGATGAGACCCTATTACGCCGTTATTAAGCGGATAATATTTAATAAGAACATGTACCGCGATAATTTCGTACTGGAGCGAAATTGGTATTGTGCTAATGTTTTTGGATGCAGGAAACAGGTTGGAGGGATCCAACTGGATTCCTTAACAGTTTTTATTTGATTATGGATATTTTGATATTCGTTGATTATCATATACGATATATGATGGATCGTTGTAGTCGTGATTGACTATTTGGTGTGTAGCATCATTGGACCCAGATTTTGGGATTTTAAAATGATCTTTAAAAGTGATTTTGAAAATATACTATATTTTTGGAATTGATCCATTATAAATAAATAAACGTTATAATTTTTAAAGTTATAAAAATTATGGTTTTTGTGAAATATAGTTAAAAAGCTGATTTTTAGAAATACGATTAAAAGTCGATTTTTGAGAAATATGAACTAATGATTTTATAAAATAATTTAGATTGGATTTTTGAATATATGATAAAAGTTTGAATGTAAGATTTATAAAATTTGATTATTTTATAAATCAGAATGGTGAAATTATAAAGGAAATTAAAGATGTTTTAAAGAATAATATTAATTGATTTATATTAAGAGATTTATAAATGGATATTTATAAATTGAATTATGGACATTATAAAACGAGTTTTTATAAGTGTTTGAATGTAGTGAAAATGAATTTCCTAAATGAATGAAATTTATGAAGTTATAAACTGTGAAGTTATAAATGAAATTTTATAAGCAATAGGTTTATAAAATTTATAAAGTTATCGAAAGAAGGAATTTTGGATAAATAAACAATCTTATAAGTTAAGATTAATAATTTGGGAAGTTAAATGAACGATTTTGTAAAATAATCGTTTTATAAGTAATTAACTTATAATATGAACTTGTAGTTTATAATTGAGTTATAAACTGGAATAGGTTAATAAAGGAATTTATAAAAAGGAAGTTTTTATAAATAAATAGAAACGGAATTTATAAACGTTGTTTTATAAATCCGCAAATGACTTATTTTGATAAGTTAATTGTTATAACTTAGAGATAGAGTTATATTCACATTTTGAACAGTGAATAATCCTTTAAGTTAAAGTGAATAAAAAAGGATGAAATTAGTTAAAGTAGTATATTCACGTTTTTTGAATAGTGGATAATACGTTAAAGAAATTGTTTTAGATATGATGTTTTAAATAGAATTAAAACGATCTAACGATGTTTTAAAAGGTGTTGAGATTCGAAATCATAGATTTCAACATTTATTGTTGAAATAGACGTTTTCGAGAAATAAAAGGAAATAGTGGACTATAACATTGTTGTTATAGTAAATGATTTCCGAAAGGAAATGTTTAGTATAGTATTGGGATTTATATATCTATTTAATTTCGAATCCCTATACTAGTGATTTTGGGACGTTGTAACGATGTTTTACGCAACATTCGTTTTGGCCCAAATAAATATGTTAAGTGAATGATTTCCTTAAAGAATGAATTATATACTTAATTCGATTTAAGTATATTGAATATTTTCAAAGGTTGAAAATAAAAAGATTTGTAGATTACTTATTTTTAATAAGTATGGAAATGTTTTCCAACGTGAAGTGAATATTTAGAATTTATCTTTTTGAGGATAAATTGAAATGGATTATTGAAATCGAATATGCATGAATATTTTGAAATATAAATTCATTATGGAATTTATATGTGAAAGTGAAATTTGTTTGAAAATAAATATTGATTTATTTTTGAAGTGTTGGAATTTTATATCTTGTAAAGATATTTTGGAAAATAAATAATTTGGAAAATTATTTGGAATCTGGTGATGTGTGCATATCCAGTGATAGTTCAATAGCCGACTATCAGTATTTCCCTTTGAATGGGTATTTGATGTGAATTGATTGAATTTGAATGCACACTTATTTTTGAATAAGCGCTCACTATTCGGGTTAACCGGTAAAGGACCATGGGGTCGTATAACCCATTCCGAATATGTGATACGTCGTTATGAATTGCATTTGAAGATCGGTGTTGAAGACCGAGTATTTGCAAAAGCGATAGGATGACCTATCGATTGTTTCTGCACTGGGTAGCTCCTGGTATAGAGATCTCCTAAGTGATGGGAAATTCGATCGGGATTGTGAATACCCGTATTGCAAGGGCTTCGTAAGAAGTGCCTTCGGTTTTGTTCGAGCCCGGAACAGACTTGTATGGATTGTATGCCTGACATTACAAGTTGAGATATAAAGCCGATTTCTTTCAAATATATTTCTGTTGGTGGCGGAGAATTTATTCTTTGCTTAACACCCTTCTTTGAGACGTACGTGCTCAAAGGTTATGTAGTTGAATGTTATCAGCGATATATTCCCAATTTGGTAATGTGACATGCTGAGTGATGCTGAAATGATCATTGTGTTGATTATTTGTGATAGGATCATTTATTTGATCGTCTATCCTTGTGATCATTGTGTTGATCATTTGTTGACCCAAAGCATGGCTTTTGTATAAAGTATGTTTTTGTGGACGTGACTTCGTCGAGCCTCACACCCCGTGAATGGTCAAAACAGGAAAGAAGCAGCAAGGTTATGAGGGGTAGCACCCTTTAGGATATGTTCATTTCCTTCTGGAAAAGGGTGGTATCATGGTATGGAGCCCAGATACTTACTCATGTTGAAAACACTTTATGATTGTGTGAATTGATTACGAGCGCTCGGTTGATAAAGGTCCCAAAGGACCGGGGGATGGCATATTCGGTCAGTTGTTACTCAGTTAGGAGTAACCCGGCCTTGTGTTGGTAGAGATCCGGTTTGGTTCTCGGGGATGTCCATCCAGAGGCATTCTCATGTGGCAATGGGAAGTTCCTTGGCCTGATCATTCGTTGGAAATCCAATTCCCAATACGAAACTTGTACGGTATTAGTTGTAGAACCTGCCATTCACTTATGGTGGTCACCACTGTTTGGATGGTAGCTATAGTAGGCATAGTTCGAAATGTCTATGTTGGCTAAGATTTATATTCTACTTTCGAAATATTTCTCTACACTATGCACTAGTAATAATATCAAATGTTATTTTAAATGCGTATCAAGCATCTTTGACTATCATAAGGAGAAATCTCCTCCGATTCTGCGTTTGCATTGTGTGTGTGTGCGGGAGGCCTTATGGTAGTCTCATTTTTAAAAGCATTGCGAATTGAATTTAAAAATATTCCTCTATTTGATTTTAAAGATAAATAAACTGTTTTGAGTTCTCACACCAGTCACATGACTGACTTGGAGTTTATTGTTTTCCTTCCTAAACTCTGGGTGCCCACCAATTTCCACACGGGCAGTCAAGAGTAAGGTATATCAGGATATTCTGGATATTCTGGAGTTGCTGGAGGCAAGCTGGATGGCATGGCATATTACTTATATAGTATTTCTTTTTCCGCTGCACTATTTGTTGTTGTTGTATACTCTGATGATATGATGAAATGAAATGTATAAAATGTAATAACTGATATAGTTCTTTGTTTAAAGATTATTCATTTATTATTATATGTTGTTCCGCTGCGAATTGTGAGATTCTGTTATTGTTCTGTTGTTTTCTGTTCCGTTCTATTCTGTTCTATTTTTAAAATTTTCTATCTTCTGTTTTTCTAATTCTCTGTTTTCTAAAAATTGTCTATTTTCTTTTCCCTCTATCTTTTCTTCTTTTCCCTCTATTTTCTATCTCTTCTCTATCTTCTCTCTTTTTCTTTTCTTAAATTCTTTTTAAAACCCATAACTATTCGGTTTTTCGGCAACGAAAATCCGAAGCGTTACATTTGGTATCAGAGCTGATGGTTAAGCGACAACCATGGTTCTGTTGGGTATTATTCATTAGAGATAGAGTCAGTAGTACTCTAGAATGAGTTTGAGTGTAATAATAGCTATGAGTGCGTATTTGTTAGTGAATATGAAATTGTTTTATATTGTGATGGTTGGTTTATTGAGTGGCATATGAACTTTCGTCAGCGTGGTCCGCAAGACTATGCCGAAGGGGTTTCTAAACACTTGAATAGAACAATTCGGCACAATATTGTTTTAAATTGGGTAAATGAAATAATTTTACCTTGATTATATTTTATATATGAAGGAATAATTTTTCAGAATTATTAAAGTGTATATAAGTTGATTGTTAGGTTGTTTGAATAATCTAAATAAAAGAAGAATTGTATAAGTAAAAGAATTATAAGAATATGAATTATAATTAAAGTGATTTACAATTGTGAAATAAACTTATATATATAAAAAGTGAAACTATATGAATATTTTCATGAATATGAGTTGTAAATGAAAATGAATTTAAAGTTAAATGGAAATATAACTTAAATTATGTTGAATGAAGTTGATATTAGTATCAAAGTAAATTAGTAAAGTGAAGTGATAAATGTGAACTTAAGTTATATAAATAAAATTCAACTTTAGAAATTGAATTGAATGAATGACTTAAATGTTAATCAATTGAATGTAAATTTAATTGATATGAAATAATGAACATAAATGTTAATTCATTAAAATCTAATTTTATTAGAAGTTGAATGGTTGAATAAAAAATCAATTTAATTAAACCAATTGGAAAAGTGATGGTGTTAAACCAAATGGAATGAATATAAGCAAAGGAATTTGGTTATAATTAATATACTTTGGTTGCTATATGGATGTTGATTGATTGTATAAAATTCATTAAGTGTTAATGAAATCGAAAGCTATGAAATTGAATTCAAATTGAAAGTAAATAAATTTGAATAGAATTGAATGTGAATTGGATTTGATTAGTAAATGCAAACTAATTAAAAATTGAAAATGAATGTTGATAAAAATCCAATGTAATAAATCAAATATGATTTAGATTGAAAACCAATTCATTGAATATTAATGAGAATATAAATAAATATTGATTGGTTATGGATGTAATTGGTTGATGGTTGAATATATATTTCTATTGTTGCATTTTCTATGTGATATATATAGTTATTATGTTGCTATATGTTGTATATTGATACTATTTTCATATATGCATGATTCTCATGTTGTTTGTTGAGTTTAGTAGGTGCGGATTGCGTTTGCTTCGCATTTGGAGTTCGCTTTAGCGCTATATTAGCCGTATATGCTTGCTAATAAAATATAAGGTACATATCTCGGATTAAATATCGCACTTTTACACTTTTTTTTCCCTTCGGGATGCCTCATTACTTGACGAGATGTATATTTGTGATATATATACTGTCATTTTTTTTTTCGGATCGAGCCGCGCAAAGGAGACTATGGCGAATTTTTCCGGAAATTTAAGGCGTTAGAAAAATTTGAGAAAAATTGGAAAATTTTGAAAACTTTAAACTTTGTTTTAAAGTTGAAAGTTAAATGATATAATTGTTTTTGAAAAGATAACTAAGTATGATTTGAAAACTTAGTAAAGATTTGTAAGCAGTTTAATTATGAATTTTGGAAAATTAATAAATTCTGTAACTTTTCTTACTTGTAATTTCGAGGACGAAATTCTTTTAAGTGGGGAAGATTGTAACGACCCAGAATTTTTATTTATTAAAATTTGAATATTTAATTTATTTTAAATATTTAAAAGTGAATTTATAAGTCAAATAAATTTTTATTTGAATTATTGGATTTAATTGGATTATTAAATCGATAATTTAATATGTTAAATTATGGAAATAATTAAAAATTTGAGTTAAAAATGATTGAAAATAATTTGGAAAATTTTATTTTATCATGTTGAAGTTAGAATGATATTTTAGAACTTTTAAAATCGAATTAAAAGTTAATTTGTGAAAATTGAATATTTTTAATATTTAATAATCGACTGTAAAATAGTCAATTTTTGAACAGTCTCAGAATTGAACGAAACCAGTTTCATTGGATCCGTAATAGTTAGTTATTACTGGATTTCAATTTTCGTGTCAATCGGAGTTATCGTTTGATCGTGGCAGCTCGAAACGCATCGAATCGTTTTTAATTTAAATTTGGCGAGTCAAAATAGCCATTTTTCAAAAAGTCTCGGAATTCGACGAAACCAGTTTCATCGGATCCGTAATGTGATATTATTGTAAGGTTTCAAATTTCAAGTCAATTGGATTTACCGTTTGTCCGGTACAAATTAAAACGCCTAGAAATCGATTTAAATCGGTTTAATTTAAATTGAGCGTTTATAGCCATAACTCGCACATACTTCCGAATTAGCTTCCGAAACTTGTTCCATTGTGTCCGGAACGCGGGATAAACCCTAGGTACGCTGCTTACGGCGTCTAAATCGGAGTTCGGAATTCCCGGGATGAATAGTGTCGCTCGTTCCTTATAAATAGCCCCTACCTTTCATAAATTTGATAAAAACCAAAACCCTAACCCTAATTCAAGTTGCTAGCCGCCACTTTATAACCTAAGGCCAGAAATCATTCTTCTTCATCCCTTAATCTCTTCCAATCCATCAAGAATTGGCCAAAGTTGTTAACTAAAGAATCGAAGAGCACGAGATGAGCTTTAAATCCATACGGATATGATCGGAAATGGTGCGACGGAGGGAGAGATAGGTGGGGCCGACAGTTCAGACCTGCGCACGCATTCCCACGCAACATAGATGGCCGAGCTTGCCATGGTTGGGGCCGAACTTAGCTTAGGTGTAGGGCTTTGTGTTACAACGTCTTGATCGAGTTTACATCGAGTATTTTGTTTGCAAATTTAAACCCTAGAAATCAAGTGATGGGTTCTTTTGCGTTTTGATGTTCTGTAGCTTGTAACTTGGGAGAAGATGAGGATGGGGACGGCCAAGATCTGCAGGATTAGGATCCAATGGCTATTGTGAGTTTGGGTTTAAAGTTATATTGTTAGGTTGTAAATTAAGTTATAAAATTCGTGTACGAACTTCATAAATTCGTAACTTTTTCATACGAGGTCGAAAAAATGCAAACCCAGTTGCGTTGGAATCGTATGGACGAGCACTACGCGATGGAGTTGGTTTGGAGTCGTTTGGAGTTAGTGAGAATTTCGGGTAAAATTAAACGCGCGTTTAATTTTATTCGAAATAAAAAGCTAAAACGGAATTTAAAACCAAGGTGAGAACTTCTCACTCAATCGAATAGATTTCGATTTTATTTTAAATAGTTAGATTTAAAATATTTGAATGCATGTTTGAATGATGACTGTAAATTATTGATTGTTAAAATAGACATTATTCGCCGTTAGTAAGCGGATGTTATTTAATATAAACATATACCGCGAATATTTCATAAACAGTGAAATTGGTATTATATATAATATCAATATATATATATTGGCATATGTATATATTGCAGTTGTTGATTTCCCGCATTTTTTTGTTTAGCGGATGAGACCCTATTACGCCGTTATTAAGCGGATAATATTTAATAAGAACATGTACCGCGATAATTTCGTACTGGAGCGAAATTGGTATTGTGCTAATGTTTTTGGATGCAGGAAACAGGTTGGAGGGATCCAACTGGATTCCTTAACAGTTTTTATTTGATTATGGATATTTTGATATTCGTTGATTATCATATACGATATATGATGGATCGTTGTAGTCGTGATTGACTATTTGGTGTGTAGCATCATTGGACCCAGATTTTGGGATTTTAAAATGATCTTTAAAAGTGATTTTGAAAATATACTATATTTTTGGAATTGATCCATTATAAATAAATAAACGTTATAATTTTTAAAGTTATAAAAATTATGGTTTTTGTGAAATATAGTTAAAAAGCTGATTTTTAGAAATACGATTAAAAGTCGATTTTTGAGAAATATGAACTAATGATTTTATAAAATAATTTAGATTGGATTTTTGAATATATGATAAAAGTTTGAATGTAAGATTTATAAAATTTGATTATTTTATAAATCAGAATGGTGAAATTATAAAGGAAATTAAAGATGTTTTAAAGAATAATATTAATTGATTTATATTAAGAGATTTATAAATGGATATTTATAAATTGAATTATGGACATTATAAAACGAGTTTTTATAAGTGTTTGAATGTAGTGAAAATGAATTTCCTAAATGAATGAAATTTATGAAGTTATAAACTGTGAAGTTATAAATGAAATTTTATAAGCAATAGGTTTATAAAATTTATAAAGTTATCGAAAGAAGGAATTTTGGATAAATAAACAATCTTATAAGTTAAGATTAATAATTTGGGAAGTTAAATGAACGATTTTGTAAAATAATCGTTTTATAAGTAATTAACTTATAATATGAACTTGTAGTTTATAATTGAGTTATAAACTGGAATAGGTTAATAAAGGAATTTATAAAAAGGAAGTTTTTATAAATAAATAGAAACGGAATTTATAAACGTTGTTTTATAAATCCGCAAATGACTTATTTTGATAAGTTAATTGTTATAACTTAGAGATAGAGTTATATTCACATTTTGAACAGTGAATAATCCTTTAAGTTAAAGTGAATAAAAAAGGATGAAATTAGTTAAAGTAGTATATTCACGTTTTTTGAATAGTGGATAATACGTTAAAGAAATTGTTTTAGATATGATGTTTTAAATAGAATTAAAACGATCTAACGATGTTTTAAAAGGTGTTGAGATTCGAAATCATAGATTTCAACATTTATTGTTGAAATAGACGTTTTCGAGAAATAAAAGGAAATAGTGGACTATAACATTGTTGTTATAGTAAATGATTTCCGAAAGGAAATGTTTAGTATAGTATTGGGATTTATATATCTATTTAATTTCGAATCCCTATACTAGTGATTTTGGGACGTTGTAACGATGTTTTACGCAACATTCGTTTTGGCCCAAATAAATATGTTAAGTGAATGATTTCCTTAAAGAATGAATTATATACTTAATTCGATTTAAGTATATTGAATATTTTCAAAGGTTGAAAATAAAAAGATTTGTGGATTACTTATTTTTAATAAGTATGGAAATGTTTTCCAACGTGAAGTGAATATTTAGAATTTATCTTTTTGAGGATAAATTGAAATGGATTATTGAAATCGAATATGCATGAATATTTTGAAATATAAATTCATTATGGAATTTATATGTGAAAGTGAAATTTGTTTGAAAATAAATATTGATTTATTTTTGAAGTGTTGGAATTTTATATCTTGTAAAGATATTTTGGAAAATAAATAATTTGGAAAATTATTTGGAATCTGGTGATGTGTGCATATCCAGTGATAGTTCAATAGCCGACTATCAGTATTTCCCTTTGAATGGGTATTTGATGTGAATTGATTGAATTTGAATGCACACTTATTTTTGAATAAGCGCTCACTATTCGGGTTAACCGGGAAAGGACCATGGGGTCGTATAACCCATTCCGAATATGTGATACGTCGTTATGAATTGCATTTGAAGATCGGTGTTGAAGACCGAGTATTTGCAAAAGCGATAGGATGACCTATCGATTGTTTCTGCACTGGGTAGCTCCTGGTATAGAGATCTCCTAAGTGATGGGAAATTCGATCGGGATTGTGAATACCCGTATTGCAAGGGCTTCGTAAGAAGTGCCTTCGGTTTTGTTCGAGCCCGGAACAGACTTGTATGGATTGTATGCCTGACATTACAAGTTGAGATATAAAGCCGATTTCTTTCAAATATATTTCTGTTGGTGGCGGAGAATTTATTCTTTGCTTAACACCCTTCTTTGAGACGTACGTGCTCAAAGGTTATGTAGTTGAATGTTATCAGCGATATATTCCCAATTTGGTAATGTGACATGCTGAGTGATGCTGAAATGATCATTGTGTTGATTATTTGTGATAGGATCATTTATTTGATCGTCTATCCTTGTGATCATTGTGTTGATCATTTGTTGACCCAAAGCATGGCTTTTGTATAAAGTATGTTTTTGTGGACGTGACTTCGTCGAGCCTCACACCCCGTGAATGGTCAAAACAGGAAAGAAGCAGCAAGGTTATGAGGGGTAGCACCCTTTAGGATATGTTCATTTCCTTCTGGAAAAGGGTGGTATCATGGTATGGAGCCCAGATACTTACTCATGTTGAAAACACTTTATGATTGTGTGAATTGATTACGAGCGCTCGGTTGATCAAGGTCCCAAAGGACCGGGGGATGGCATATTCGGTCAGTTGTTACTCAGTTAGGAGTAACCCGGCCTTGTGTTGGTAGAGATCCGGTTTGGTTCTCGGGGATGTCCATCCAGAGGCATTCTCATGTGGCAATGGGAAGTTCCTTGGCCTGATCATTCGTTGGAAATCCAATTCCCAATACGAAACTTGTACGGTATTAGTTGTAGAACCTGCCATTCACTTATGGTGGTCACCACTGTTTGGATGGTAGCTATAGTAGGCATAGTTCGAAATGTCTATGTTGGCTAAGATTTATATTCTACTTTCGAAATATTTCTCTACACTATGCACTAGTAATAATATCAAATGTTATTTTAAATGCGTATCAAGCATCTTTGACTATCATAAGGAGAAATCTCCTCCGATTCTGCGTTTGCATTGTGTGTGTGTGCGGGAGGCCTTATGGTAGTCTCATTTTTAAAAGCATTGCGAATTGAATTTAAAAATATTCCTCTATTTGATTTTAAAGATAAATAAACTGTTTTGAGTTCTCACACCAGTCACATGACTGACTTGGAGTTTATTGTTTTCCTTCCTAAACTCTGGGTGCCCACCAATTTCCACACGGGCAGTCAAGAGTAAGGTATATCAGGATATTCTGGATATTCTGGAGTTGCTGGAGGCAAGCTGGATGGCATGGCATATTACTTATATAGTATTTCTTTTTCCGCTGCACTATTTGTTGTTGTTGTATACTCTGATGATATGATGAAATGAAATGTATAAAATGTAATAACTGATATAGTTCTTTGTTTAAAGATTATTCATTTATTATTATATGTTGTTCCGCTGCGAATTGTGAGATTCTGTTATTGTTCTGTTGTTTTCTGTTCCGTTCTATTCTGTTCTATTTTTAAAATTTTCTATCTTCTGTTTTTCTAATTCTCTGTTTTCTAAAAATTGTCTATTTTCTTTTCCCTCTATCTTTTCTTCTTTTCCCTCTATTTTCTATCTCTTCTCTATCTTCTCTCTTTTTCTTTTCTTAAATTCTTTTTAAAACCCATAACTATTCGGTTTTTCGGCAACGAAAATCCGAAGCGTTACAGTATACTCCATAATATAACGATGTGTTGGAGCAAAGGAATCGAACTCTATTAGATACGGTTTGTTCCATGATGAGTAAGGCTGAGTAACCTCTGCCCTATTAGGGGAATGCGCTGGAAACCGCATCGCATATTTTGAACTTGTTACTTGCTAAATATATGCCTAAAACACCATATGAGATGTAGTGTGGTAAGAAACCACAACTCAAATATTTGAGAGCATTGAGTTGTCCGATATACGTTAAAAATGTTGGTCGAAATAAACTAGAGGCAAGATGGGTGCTGTGTAAATTTATAGGATATCCTAAAAACTCGATGGAATATATATTCTACTATACCGAGGAATAAAATATCATTATTTCTCGACATGCTACCTTTTTAGAAAAGGAATTTTTGTCAAAGAAAATTAATAGCAAAGTTGTAGACTTGGATGGGATCTAAAAAATTAACATTGAAACTGAACCAGTAGGAGAATCAAATTCACCCATATACAAAACACAAAATTTATTAGAAGGTCCAGTATGGCATCTCGCATCCCCAGAGATACTATGGTTTTCTCAAGGATGGCGAGAAGGAGGACTATGTCTTAGATGATGACACTCCTCTACTGTAACGACCCTGATTCGACCTTCGAAAATCGACACCAGAATACATCACCCGTATTCAAATGCCGCAGTTTCAAACGTCGAATCTGGTTCATCAGAGCTTATAACACATTAATTAAAAAAACGCAGCGGAAAAGAAATGAATAACTTTATTGATACACAACAGATACAACATCCGATACAAATGAATATCAACATCAGAGATATAAGATAACAGCGGCAGAACAGCAACGGAAAAGATATCTTCATAGACTCCAAGAGAAGAGAGAATCCAATAGAATGCAACTCCATAGCCAAAGCTCCAAACCCGAAACTCGAACCATCATCATGTTTTATTAAGAAAGGTCAGTCATGAATGCGATCGCAAAAATCCAAAGGCTCCATATCTACTATCTATTTATAACCTGACCCTAGGTTGCTCGTGTGGAAAATTGTGGGCACCCAGAGTTTAGAAATGGAACAATAAACTCCAGGACAGTCGTGGGACTGGTATGAGCAAACAAAAATAGTTTATCTTTAACAAAAAGAATTTAAATTTGAAATCCGCAACGCTTTCTGGAAAATGAAACTATCATAAGGCCTCCCGGCACACACACAATGCAATCGCACACTTGGGGGAGATTTCTCCTTATGGTAGTCAAACATGCTTAATACGCAAAATCCTTTTAATATTATTATTAGTGCGTAGTGCAGAAAACATTTCGAAAGTATAATATTAATCTTAGCCAGCATACACATTTCATACTATGCTTACTATAGCTACCATGTTCAATAGTAGGTTATCGCCATATTCCATGGCAGATTATACAACTAAAACTGTACAGGGCGTGTATTATTTCTTTGGATTTTCAACAAATGATCAGGCTAAGGAACTTCCTGTGCCACCTGGGTACGCCTCTAGAGGGACGCCCCATGAATTTAACCAGCTCTCTGCCAACACAAGGCCAGGTTTCCTCTGTAACTAAGTAACTATACACGAGTAATGTCATCCCCCGGTCGTTACCGACCTTTATCTGAGCGCTCAACACCAACAACAACAAAGTACAAATTTGCAGTAACCACATAGGTTAGATATCTTGGCTCCATAACATGATACCACCCTTTTCCAGAAGGAAATGGACATACCCTAAAAGGCGCGACCCTCATGACCTTGCTACATCCTTCATGTTTCGACCATTTCCAGGTTGTGAGGTCCTGACGAGGTCTCGTCCACAAAGCTATGTTTTACACAAAAGCCATGCTATGATCAACATATGATCAGCAGCACTTCGTATGCCACATTACCAATTGGGAATGTATCACTAATAACCATCAACTACATAACCTTTGAGCTCGTACGTCTCAGAGAAGGGTGTTAAGCTAACAGAATAAATTCTCACCCACCAAAAAGATATGTATTTGATAGGAACTAGCTTTACATCTCAAAGTGTAATGTTAGATATATATCCATACAAGTCTATTCCGGGTTCGAACAGAACCGAAGGCACTTCAAAATGAGCCCTTGCAATCCGAGTATTCATAATCCCGATCGGACTCCTCATCACATACGGAGATCTCTAAACCATTGCGACTCAATGCAGAGACATTCGACGGGTAATCCTTTCATTCTCGAAAATACCCGGTCTTCACCGCCGGTCTTCAAATGCTATCCATTACGTCGTATCACTATTCAGAATGGGTTATATGACGTAAAGTCCTCTCTCGGCTAAACCAAATAACAAGCGCTTAATTTCAAAAACATATGGATATTGAGATCTTAGTTAAGTCACAACTTATTACCCAAAACCTTTCCAATCTTTTAAACAAAAAGATCCACTTCACAACTTCACCAATCTTTCACAAAGATTCATTAATAGGTTTCAAAACAATTCCATTTCAAAACCGAAATCCTTTCAACACAAACTGGAAATCTTTTTTTTTGAAAGCTATTATCATTTGAAATCAAATACCTTTCGTTTTGGAAAAATCCGATCAAATATACACAAGTTATAGCCTTTAAAGTATAAACCAGAAAATCAATGAACTAACGTATCATTGACAAGTTCTAATTTGAATTAAATTCAAATTCCCCGTACAATTTATTTATGTTTGCGTAAAAAATGGCCGCAAACACCCAATACCGTGAAAGCACCAGTGTATGAATATAAGTCAGCGATATTCAAACACAAATCACAGATCTCAGCAAATAACTCAAATACGTTTGCACAAAAGATGGGCAAAAAACTCCAAGTCGTATGATTTAGTTGATTTTATGTTGTTCGTAGTGATTTAGGTGGTTTATGCAAATGCGTAAAAAGCAGGGACTAAACTGTAAAAGACACACAGATTTATAGTGGTTCGGCCAGAATGTGCCTACGTCCACTTTATATGTTATTCTCCTTTTCCGATCCGATTACAAGTACAAAGCTTGTAGTACAAGTGTATGAAAGTTGTTTGAAAGTTCCTTCCCGGTTTGAGCTCTCAAACTTGTCTGCCATTGTTGTACCCCTGCCCCTCTATTTATAGAGTGAGGTAGGGGGCAGGGGTCTTGGAAGTATATAGCTGCTGGTGGGCCCGGGCTGAAGCAATCTGGACTGGCAATTGTCTGGTTCGGTGAGGCTTCATTCGGTTTGGAATGGGTGGTGTTGGACCGGTGAAGGAGTGGAATGGAGGTCCATTCGGCATTGAGGTAGGTGGCTGGTCCGGTAGTGGAGTGGATCCGGTAGTGGTATTGGTCCGGTGGTGATCTTGGTTCGGCTGTAGAGGGATAAGGCATGTTGGTTCGGTATTGGAGGGCTTGGGCCGAATGAAGCTTGGGGCCGAATGAAGCTTGGGGCCGAATGATCTTGGGGCCGAATGAAGCTTGGGGCCGAATGTTCCTGGGGCCGAATGAGCCTCTGCACTGAGAATGTTGGATGGACTTCTAGGCTAGTGTTGAGCCTTGCTTCCAATCGATTTTCAATCCCGGCATCCATTATTCCTTGCTAATTTGTCGATATTCCAGTTTTGACCAAAAAATGGGATAACACTTTGCCCCCCAAAACATGCCTTGTGATAACAAGGTGTGTTTTGAATAGTTCCGAATCCAATATCCAAGGTCCATAGCCATATCGGTAGAGTAGATCATCCTTGACTGCTCCGAGTCGATATCCAATTCCAAATCCAATAACCAAAGCTTGAGCAAATTCCATGTCCATCCGAACTCGACAGCCGAGCCTCAAATCATCCTTATCCAATAGCCAATAACCGAATCCAGGACCTCTCTGGGTCGATATCCAAACCCATAACCTCTCCGGGCTCTTGCCAAGCGCAATCCACACCTGACGGCCATGATCCCGTGTCCCTGGATGTTGAGCTAACCTCTCCGGGTTCTTGCCATGCGTAATCCACACTTGACGATTTTGATCCAGTGTCCCTGGACTTTGAGCTAACCTCTCCGGGTTCTTGCCATGCCTAATCCACACATGACGACCTTGGTCCAGTGTCCCTGGATGTTGTACAACGCCATGGCTTAAGTCCTAAGCCGAATCCTGGTCTCTCCGGACCCTTGCCGAGCATAGTCCATACTCGACGACCTGAAAATAACGATTGATAATATAGGGCCTAAGTCCTAGGCCGAATCCTGGTCACTCCGGACCCTTGCCGAGCATAGTCCATACTCGACGACCTGAATGAGTCAATTTACCACGTTCGGGCAAAGCGACTCACCCCTTGCCAGGCATAATCCATACCCGACGACCGTTTATCAAAAGTCAGATAAAAATCCAATTAAAATCCAACTCAAAATCCAAGTCCAAAATCCAAATCGAGAATCCAAATCCAAAATCCAAATCCAGAATCCAAATCCAAAATCCAAATCCAGAATCCAAATCCAAAATCCAAATCCAAAATCCAAATCCAAAACCATAAAAACAGAAATCCAAACTAACATCCAAAACCGAAAACAATTGTCCAAAGGAAAATCCAAATCAAAAAGCAAGGAAAACCAGGAGCTCAATCCAAGCTCCAAAACTGAAAACCAAAAAGAAAAGCATTGTCCAATCCAAAAGAAAAAGATAAATTTCACAAACCATAGCGTCGCAGTTTATCATCATTCAGAGCATGCCTAGGGGCTATCTCCGTCCCCGTACATGTGTAAATGACTTGGTTGCTTGCCAATAGTTTGCTACTTATTTCATATTAACCTGGTTAAGGGACGATCAACCGACCATCATTCCTGGGCCTCCCACCATCGTAGCTTGAGGTAGGCGGCGGTTGCTCCTGCCTCGCCGTTGCATTCCGCGGTCCAACATATTGCGGCAGTTGTCCATTCCTTACATGTTCCTCAATTATGTCCTTTAAGTGCCTGCAGCTGTTGGTGTCGTGTCCATCCAAATCATGAAAGAGACAGTGCCTTCCTGATGTCCTTTCCCGTTCTGTTGGTTCTCTCCTAGCCGGCCTCCGGTAGTGAAGGCGATTTCGAGTATTCAGGTATATCTGCTCCAGTGTCTCGTTCAATCCTGTGTATGTGGAAAACTTTGGATCCTTCCATTGCTTCCTAGCATTTCCAGAATCACTGTCCAACTTCCTTTTTCCTTTGTTTTTATCCGAACCATTGCTGGATGGTCCTCCCCCCTCAACCGCGTTAACCTTTTTCAGCTTTAAATCCGTACTCGCATCTTCTTGTCGAAGGAACCTTTCTGCCTCATGAAAAAATTCGTCGAGATTCCGTGGGGGATCTCGTATCAGAGATACCTTGAAATCCGAGTTCTCCCTGACTCCTGATACTGCTGCCATTAAAACCATCGATGGATCGGGCCGATCCACCGAAGTAACTGCGGCACTGAATCGAGTTAGAAAAGCTCTAAGCGATTCATCCATCCTTTGCCTTACCGACGTCAACGTCATCACATTCTTCGGTCTCTTGACATGAACCCGAAACTGTCCCAAAAACCTTTCCACCAATTCCCTCCAAGTCCTGATAGATCCTTCTTCCAGCTGCCTGAACCACATTGCAGCTAAGTCCGTCAAGTACAAAGGGAAGCATCGGGCCATCACCTCCTCCGATGCCCCCAGCACCTCCATGTGTCTGGTGTATCTCATCAAGTGATCCGTAGGGTCTTCCTTGCCATTGTATGCCTCCACGCTAGGTAGCTTGAACTTAGGTGGATTCTGAGCCATCCTTATTTCCCGGGTGAACGGACTCCTGTTTACTCCTTCCAAGTCTCCGTTGGTCAAACCACCTCGCACAGTCTTCCTGATTATATCTACCAATCCACCGTTATCTGTCGGGGGTTGCCCCCGAGGGAACTCCGGTACATACTCTTCGTGTGGCTCGTTAGCAGCAACGTTGGTTCTAGCCTGTTGAACTCCTTCCAAAGGTTCTCCTGTGTTGAATCCTGTGGGCCTGCCCCCAAGCCCTTGTCGATTGCCGCCTGGCTCCGTATCCTGTCCTTCATTGGGTTCCATAACCCTAGCTTCTTGTCCTGCATCCACAGCCGTTGTAGCTGTTCCTAGGTTCTGCATCCCTGCAACTCTCATTTGCTCCAAGAAAGTTTGCATCATTTCCTGTTGACTTTTCAGCAACCTCTCTTGCAGTGAATTTGTTATGGCTTCCATTTCATCCCGGGTTATATAGATCGAAGCCGGTCCTTCCTCACCTCCGGAGGATGCTTGTTGACTTCCTCCTTGTTGGCTTCTCTCAGCCCTTAGCCTTCTACTGTTTTGCCTAGTCATTGTCTTCCAAATCCAAACTTCTATCCGATGTAGTGGGAGCTGGTCCTTCTCAGTGAAAGCACCAAAATGTTTGCGTAAAAAATGGCCGCAAACACCCAATACCGTGAAAGCACCAGTGTATGAATATAAGTCAGCGATATTCAAACACAAATCACAGATCTCAGCAAATAACTCAAATACGTTTGCACAAAAGATGGGCAAAAAACTCCAAGTCGTATGATTTAGTTGATTTTATGTTGTTCGTAGTGATTTAGGTGGTTTATGCAAATGCGTAAAAAGCAGGGACTAAACTGTAAAAGACACACAGATTTATAGTGGTTCGGCCAGAATGTGCCTACGTCCACTTTATATGTTATTCTCCTTTTCCGATCCGATTACAAGTACAAAGCTTGTAGTACAAGTGTATGAAAGTTGTTTGAAAGTTCCTTCCCGGTTTGAGCTCTCAAACTTGTCTGCCATTGTTGTACCCCTGCCCCTCTATTTATAGAGTGAGGTAGGGGGCAGGGGTCTTGGAAGTATATAGCTGCTGGTGGGCCCGGGCTGAAGCAATCTGGACTGGCAATTGTCTGGTTCGGTGAGGCTTCATTCGGTTTGGAATGGGTGGTGTTGGACCGGTGAAGGAGTGGAATGGAGGTCCATTCGGCATTGAGGTAGGTGGCTGGTCCGGTAGTGGAGTGGATCCGGTAGTGGTATTGGTCCGGTGGTGATCTTGGTTCGGCTGTAGAGGGATAAGGCATGTTGGTTCGGTATTGGAGGGCTTGGGCCGAATGAAGCTTGGGGCCGAATGAAGCTTGGGGCCGAATGATCTTGGGGCCGAATGAAGCTTGGGGCCGAATGTTCCTGGGGCCGAATGAGCCTCTGCACTGAGAATGTTGGATGGACTTCTAGGCTAGTGTTGAGCCTTGCTTCCAATCGATTTTCAATCCCGGCATCCATTATTCCTTGCTAATTTGTCGATATTCCAGTTTTGACCAAAAAATGGGATAACAATTTAAAATAGTTATATATATATATATATATTGTATGAACTTTTCAATCATGATTTCCAAAATAATTTCAAATAATATTTTCAAACTAAATTTTAATTTCAAAACTTCCCTTTCAAAAGCTTTCCATATCCAATTCCATTTCCAAAACCATTTGGATTCAAAACTCAACTTTTAAATAAAATAATATTTAAATTCAAAATAACTGTGACTTAACCAATTCATTGTGAAATCCATATTTGTGTGTATGGTGTAATACATGGGTTTTACACAATAGTGCAACATCATCAATCATTATAGATTCAAACACAACAATATCGATAAGCGGTGTTATCCTATAACGCTTTTCTTCATTCATAGATTCATATATAATAATATAAATTCATCACAGATAAATAAATTACATTCATCACAGCTCAAATCAAAATAATTCATATCATAATGCATCACACATCAGGGATATCACACAATGCAAGGCATTCAGTACAATCCAAACATCTATAATTAAGATCAATTAGTCACCTGATTAATTTAAACCAGATTAATTACTAATCTTGGTTAGTCAATATTAATAAATTACAAACCATTTGAATTAATTTACATTTAATCTTTTATTAATAAATTAATTAACCTTTAATCATCAATTAATCAACCTTAATTAATAAATGAATCAGTCTTTAATTTTTAAATAATTAACCTTAATTATTTAATAATTTTTTAATTAATTATCCTTAATTAATTTACATTAATTAATTAACCCTTAATTAATTGTCAATTAATTATCCTTAATTAATTACAATAATTAATTAATCCTTAATTAGTTATCATTAACTAATTAATTACCCTTAATCAATTACAATAAGTGATTATCTCTAATCACCTATTTTAATAAATCATAAATTAATTATATTAAGTAATTATCTTTTAATTACTTGATTAATCGACCTCAATCATTAATTGATTACTTTTAATTAAATAATTTTCTTAAGCAATTAATTACCCTTAATTACTTTCATTAACTAACTATCTTTCAATTAACTAATTATCCTTAATCAGATCTCTTAGATCAGTTATCCTTAATTACTTATCATAAATCAATTAACTCTTAACAAATTAATTAGTCTTTTTAAATAATCTTTGAAACAAATTCATTATTTGACTTAAAACCTTTTAGTTAAATTAATGTTTTATATAAAAAAAACATTCCATCTTTAATTAATTACAATATTACGTTTATTTCAAATAAACTTTTAAAACAAAGGTTATTGTGACAACCCGGAATTTTCTAGCAATATCAATTTAATAATCGGCATTAAAAATTAAATTGATTTGATATATTTTTGTTAATAAGATCTGAATTGATACTTTTCTTTTAATAAATATTTAATTGGTAAATGATATCTGTTAAAAATAATTGTTTGTTTTTTATTTATATATGTCTATATTTGTATACATTGTAAATAGATGAGATTTGTTTTAAAGTTTAACAAATAAATTATGCTTCAGATTCTAATATACATTTTAGTGAATTGTAAATTATGTTTTATTTAATATAAACTTTTCAAAGCTAAATAAATAAATAAATATAGGGTTTTAAATACATAGGATAAATGCTTAAATAGTTTGAAACTTATTTTAACTTAAGTTTAAATTTAAATTTATTAACAAAAGATTTGTTTTATTTTCTTTTTAGTATAGCTTGATAAAAATATGAATTTAAAACTATATATGAGTTTTAATGCAATTTTTGTCAAATGGCACATTTATAAAATATGTAGTTTATAATAAAAAGATAATTTATTTATTTATCATTTCAAATTGATAAATGAGTTACTTTTAAATAATGTTAATAATAAATAAATACAAGACTACAAGATAAATTGGGAAAAATATAAAGTAAGTACATTGGTTAAATTTTAATAACATAACAACTATAAAATTCATTCAGATTTCAAACAACAAAACATAGAAATAAAATAAAATATACATAAAGCTATAGATTAGAAGTTAAAATACTGTATGCAATAAGTTAAATAAGAAGTAAACATATACGATAAATTCATAGATTATAAAGCTAAGTATAGAACTTCACAAAATAATGATAAGACAATAATGAAAACTAGAAACAAATAATTTTCAAATTTGTAAACTATCATAAGAATGGACTATAGTATATATATATATATATATATATATATGTTTCAAGCATCAAGGTCATTATGTGATTATACAAAAAAAATCAAAAATATGTGCAGGCTGAAAAACAAAATCAAATAAGTATGCAAGGCAAATATAAGATATGTCTTTGAACACATACAAGCATAAGGACACATACATTAAATGTTTTCACCTCAGTCAACAAAGAAAGTCAATTCGAATGTTATAAAAATCATTTCAGTGTTTGCTAACCTCTGGCCAAGGAAAAATAAAGTTTGTAAAGGCTTGCTAAGGAAGACAACATTTGATATATTTTTTGAACAAACAAAAGCAAAGTAAAGTGAGTTGTTGTAGGCTGTAGGGTATGCAGGTAAGTTAAGGAAGATAATTAACAAAGTAAGTTAAACATGAAGTACTTAAGCATTTAATGCAAGCCGCATTTTTTTTCTTATCTCAGCCTCCATCATAAAATATCTCTGTTTTAAAATCTGTACAAACAAGATTTTTATTGTTGTATTGTACCAAGTATTGTCACAAATATATGAAACATAATAATATATCCCTGTCTTCTTTCTTTTATTTATACCTTAGTCTTACCCTTTCTAATTCGTTCATACAAACTAAAATACTAAATAAAACTATTGCAAACTTAAACAAAATTCAGTTTAATCTACACTCAAGATAAATCAATACTGAGAAGCAAAGCAAAAAAGTTTCAGTTGTATTCAAGCCTGTTTCACATTTCAGTTCAAAAGTGGCTCTGTTCTTTTACATTTCAGGTGAGTAACTTTTTAAATCAATACTAAATAAATAGATTTCTGTTGCTTGTAAAGTTCTGTGATGGATGATACTTGTTTATGCATATATAGTGATAACTCAGTGTTATGAATAGCTGTAAACATGCATGTCTGGACTGTATATTTGGGTATTGACAGCCTCTGTTTCTTCTGTTCCAAGCTTACAAATTCTAAACCAATTTATCTGTTCAACTGTGATTTATTTTGTTGAGTAACTTCATATTGAATAACTTAAATTTCAATCTAGTTGTATGATTAAAATCTGAGACTTTGCTTTGGGTGAAATAGATACATGTATTGATGGATAAGCCTGTGAATATATACAGGATCTTCAGGGTATAAATTGAAACTGGAAGTGTTTGTATATGCTTGCTCTCTGATACTCTGGTAACAAAAAACTTTACTTTCAAAAATCATTTACACCTTTGCTGATTGATGAATGAACTTAAGATTTGAACAAAAGATGTTTGTAACATTATGAACTAAGTTTAAAAATTTAGATAAGATAAAAACAACTTAAAATTTTCTCTGGAAACCCAAAATTTAGAACAAATTTAAGTTTGGTCAAATTTCAAACTTCACCGATCATTGATTCAGGTATCTATATTGAATCCTCTCTGGAAATGAGGATTTTTAAAATACAAATAAGGATTTTAAGATTTAGGATGATTGTGTAATTTGAGATTGTCTGAATTTGGGTTTTTGAGCACCTGTGGATGGCCGGAAGGACTAGGGTGGTCGAAGCTTTGTCTGAAGGTGGATGAGTGTGCACTGAGGCCAGGAAAAATATGGGATAGGGTGTCAGATGGCCGTGGCATCGACGGCAATGGAATTAAGTGCCTAAACCTATTTTTTACGGTGCATGGAGTTTTGATCGTCGCGGCCTATACAAGGGTTCGAGTGGCACGTGGCTTTGAGGGGAGGTAGAGGGGAGATGATCGATGTCACGGCCGGAGTTTGGTGGCCTTTGGTGGTCGGAGCACCGCGCGCGTGGCGTTGTCAGGTTTGGGGGAGGGGGTGTGGAGTTTTGTTTCCAGGTTTCTTTTTTTCCTCATTTTCATTTTTGCACGCCTGGGAAAAACTCGGAGCAGTTCGTTGATTTTCACGGGGAACTTCGTGGGTTTACTCGTAGTAAACAAGAGAGGGGGCTCGGGTTGTTGGTTCAGGTTTTATAACCTGTAACTTTTTTTTTTTTTTACACTTTTGATATTTTTGTTTTAAATTTAATCAAAGTCAAGTCTAGTTCAAAAATCAAGTTTAAAAAGTGAATTTAAATTAGTTTTGAAAGAGAGTTGGAAATAATAAAGTTTCAAAATTTAAATTATTTTAATAACTTAAAAGTGGTTAATAATTAAAGTATTTTCAAACAAGGGTTGAGTTCAAATGAAATTTAAACTGTTAAGAAAAGATAGAAACAAGTTAACTCCAAAATTGAAATTAGGACTTAGATATGAAATTCTAGATTTGGAACTAAAATAAAGTTTTGTAATTTAAATTGATTCAAATAAGTTTTAATGCTATTGAATATCTAAGTTTAAAGGGGTTTTTTAAAAAAATTAGTGTTAAAACTTTATTAAGGGTAAATTGATTTTTATTGAGAAAGTAAATTAAAATAAATGTTTAAACATATTGGAAGTGAAAATTTAATCAATAATAAGACAGTTTACTTTAAGTAATGAAGATTCAGAATTTATATTCATTAACCTTTAAGTTAATTAAGTATGAATAATTAATGATTGATATTATTTAAATTAGTATTAATCAAAGTTGAATAATGAATTAAGTAACTAATATGTGATTAAGAACCATAGATTAGATTTTTAGTTAAATTAATAAATTTTAGTGGTTAATCGAACTTATAATTAACAATGATAAATAGAAGGGAAAAATTAAATAAGTGTTAGTGAAGATCATTAACTAGCTTATTTTATAATTAATTAATGTAATTGATTTTTAATAAATTAATTTGATTAATTAATTCAATAATAATCATTGTAATAGTTTAATTGTAATAGTTTAAATGTAATTATTTACTTGGAAAGTAATTAAGAAATTAATTACTTATTAATTGAGTAAATTGATTTAATTTGAGTTAATTAATTTAGATTAATTAACTGATATTTTGGAATTAAATTACTTAGAGAAGTAATTGATGGATAATTAATGGAGGTAATTAACTGGATGATGTTGTTAATGGAAGTAATTGGAATATAATTACTTGAAATTAATCAAGGGATTAAGCGTGTTATTGAGAAGAAATTAATTAAGAACGATTAATTACTGTATGTTATTAATCAAGAGGGTTAATATTTGTGATTTGAAGATTTGTATTTTTAATATAATTAACAAATGAAAATGTAATTAGGAATCATTAATTAATATAAATAATTAATGATGGAATTAGAAATTGATTTATTTGGGAATAATAAATCAACAAGATAATTAAACGGTAGTAAATCTATATAAATGAAATTAATTAATGGATTTATTCAAGATTAATTTCTGTAAATAAATTAAGGAAACTAGTGGAATGCAGCAAAAGATATTTAAATCAAAGATGATTAATTTGAATATATATAAGTAATTGATAATAAGATTTAAATTAAGTTAAATAATTAATTTTAGAAATCATTTGATGATTTGGTATGCATAATTACTTAGTGTAATTAATGGAGTATAATTACTTAGGAAAGTAATTAGATGATCATTACTTGATGAAATTAATACAAGATAATTTGTAAGTGAAGTAATTTGGGAAATTTCTTTTGTAATTAACCAAAGGATTAATTTATGTAATTAATTAATCATGGGATGATTAATAAGTAATTAAGGGTAGTTAATTACTGGTTTGTTATTAATCAAGGGTGATTAATAATTGTGTTTAAATAAAGATTAATCACTTAATGTAATTAATTTGAATAAAGCAATTTTATATAAATTGGAGATCATTAATTAATATAATTAATGCTGCAATTAAGAATTGTAAATTAGGGAATAATTAATAGGGAAGTAATTAAATGTTAACTGCTATGAATGATTTAGAATAATTCATTTGAGAAATTAATTAAACACTAAATTACTTCTTGTAGTTAGTGAATCATTAATTAATTTGATTTATAATTAATTAATGGTTGTGAGAGCAGGATTTATGGAATGAACGATTAATTTAATTTATTTTAAATTAATTAAAAATGGAAGTAGTTAATTTAATTCATTTTAAATTAATTATAGCTTGTGATTCATAAATCATTGCTTATGGATGATATTGATATTTCATTGATTGATTGTGATCTCAGATATGGGATGATAATATCTATGTGATATGGATGTATGGTTTAAATATGATAATATTTAATTATCTGTTTGGATGATGATATTAATTATCTGTTTATGATGATAAGGTGATTGTCTATTATGAGATGTGAATTATCTATCTGTGTGTATATTGGTAATATTGAATTGGACTGTTAAGACTAAATAGACAACTTGGCCTTAAAAGACACGTTTTGGATTTCGATGAGACCGGGATCGGTTTTCCTTATTTGGAACATCCGAAAACCACATCGATTCCAAATTAACGATAGGTCGTGGATCTGAAGTGAAGATGAAGATTCAGAATGCAAGGATTATCGTCGTTAACTCTGAGGGTGATTCCAAAATGAGTGTAACGAGATGATGCCTTCGGTTTCGTTCGAACCCGGAACGAACTTGTATGGATTGAATGCTTTCAGCACATCGTCAGGAGGACGATGAGCATTCTAAGAGATATGTTCTATAAGGTAATCGTAACCTCAAGCCTCATCAACCGGGAATGGCTAAAACATGGGAGATGCAGCAAGGTTAGGTAGGTCATGCCCAAGTAGGACAAGGATATTCCCCTGTCTAGATGTCCCTTTTTATTCGGCTGTGTGGGCAGTTGGTCTGCAGCCAACTGCGGGGTTATCTTGTTCGGGACTGTTTAGTAAGGAATGGTTCCGGTGCAGGGGGTCGGGAGTGATCCTCGGTACGTTGATCTAGGCCACGTACAGTGACGGGCGGTACCCCAGTAGCCCTGCCATTGTATGGAATTCACAATCCAATAAGTGCCAACGGTTTTGATTGTATCACCCACTTTTGTGGCTAGTAGCTGGAATTTAATGAATGTAACAATTTCGGCTATTTTCTATTTACTTGAAAACCCTAGACCTATTATAATATCACTGGATTTCCTATCAAATGTTTTGGTTAGCGTAAGGTAAAAACTTTTCCATTTTTATGTGTGGGAAGTCTTACGTGATACCTTTCTTTCAAAGGTTTTTTTTTTGAAAATTAAGCAACTTTAACCAGTTACTCATACCAGACCCATGTCTGACCCGGAGTTTATTTTTGTTTTTCATAAACTCTCGGGTACCCAAATTTTTATGGGTAGCCAAGGGATTCAGGTTAGCTTTGACGAATTCTGGAGGAGCAATGGAGCAGGAGGCTTCAACGTTGTAGGCATATATATAGTTCCGCTGTGTTGGTATCTCTGAGTCTTATTGTTTGAGTTGTATCGTATTGTGTTGTGTTGTATTAACTAGACAGGTGATTATAAAAGTCTAGTATGCGATGTACTATATGTATCACTCTGATTGATGTTATATATTATGTAAATAATTATGTGATTATTATAATTTATTCGTTCCGCTGTGAGATTCTGATGTTGTTGTTCTTACTTCTCTATCTTTTCTATTTTCTCACCTTTTTCTTTCTTTAAAAACGATACGTCTTCCTGGGCGTAGGAAGTCGGGTCGTTACAGTGGTATCAGAGCGCTAGGTTGAGTGAATACCTAGGCTCTTGAGTGAATTCTTTCCTGAGAGAGCGTATTTGTAATTTTGATATATATATATATATATATATATATATATTCATTTTCATCTATTTGATGGATTACCTATTCGGGTTTTCCAATATAAGTAGAAGGGTAGATTGAGTGGTTGTATGAGTAACACGACTACCTGTGGTTAGAAGTATATCTGACGAGACTGTAGACCTAATACCGTCTCGAGTAAATTCGTGGTATAAGGATTTCACCAAATCTCTGGAGGAAAACTGTTAAGATTTGGAGTCCATTTTTGTTGTACAAGTTTGGATGAGTAGAATTTGGATTTTTGTCAGTTCAGCAGAAGCTAGAAATATTATCTTGGTAACTCAAGTAATAGTAGTTGTGTATTGAGATGCATAAGCGATGGATTATTTACGAAGAAGTTCTCAAGGATCTTTGGATAAGGAAGCGTGTCTGCATTAGTTTTGGGGCTGAGTTCAGCTGAATGTTGTGAGGCCTGAGTTTTTGAGGAATTTTGGATTAAGGAATTTTTGGGCATCAGTAGCAGTGTTGCAGCTCAAATTGTTCTACCGGCACGCTAGGAGGTCATCGGTCAGTAGTTCTTTAGAGGTGAAGTTCAGAGGCAGTTTTGTGATCCATTTCTTCAATGGATTGGCTAGATAAGCTTAAGCTGTTCAGAGTGGTAAGGAGAGAACAGTTTTCCTGGATATTAGCTTAGGTTGATTGCAGAAGTGACTTGCGATAGTTGGGAATTCTCTTGGTTTATAAATTTTTTTTTTCTGAATATCTTTAAAGAAGTCAGTGGTTTGCCTTAGCATCTGAGGATTGATTTTTGATATCGACCAGATTCCAGAAGTAGTGCTGATGGTTCAGCCTAGTAGTAGAATGGTTTCGAGAGAGAGAATTTGGTAAAGCGGCTCAAGTTTTGGAGGAACTTCTGAATTTTATTTTAGATCTGTTGAACCATATTTTTATAATGTGTTGTCCAGTTTATGCTTATGTGTATCATCAGCATTTTCATCTACCCCAGATCAGAGTTATGCAGCAGAAGCAGTTGGGAGTGCATCCGTTTTTCTTTTCTGGAAAAGAGAAGTTGTTTTCTACCGATGATAAAGGTTGAGTTCTTGGTTTTGGTTGATTTTGAGAAGATCATTCTACTGGATTGCTTTTGGATTCAGATTGTTTTAGGAGTTATCAGCAAAGGTTGAGCTGATCAGTAAAGATGAAGGCAGCTCTGGATCATCAGAAGTATTTGGTGAACAAAAGACGAAGGAATTTGGATTTGGGAGTCGTAGATTTGATTTGTATGAATTTTCTCTGATTCAAAGTAGTTCTATAGATTAGTAATATAGACTGTTTGAATTCTATAGATCGAGTATTCCGGTATTATACTGGGAAACTCTAAGGAGCACTATCTAGAATTTTGTCTGGATGGTTAGCCTTGTTGATTGAGTAGATTGGTTGTGATGGTTGTTAGCATGTGGTTGATAATTGCTTATGATTTAAAATTAATTAAAATCTTAAATATATTATTAAATTACCTTTGCTTTTAAATTTCGGGGACGAAATTCTTTTAAGGGGGAAGGAATTTGACAACCCGGAATTTTCTAGCAATATCAATTTAATAATCTGCATTAAAAATTAAATTGATTTGATATATTTTTGTTAATAAGATCTGAATTGATACTTTTCTTTTAATAAATATTTAATTGGTAAATGATATCAGTTAAAATTAATTGTTTGTTTTCTATTTATATATGTATATATTTGTATACATTGTAAATAGATGAGATTTGTTTCAAAGTTTAACAAATAAATTATGTTTTAGATTCTAATATACATTTTAGTGAATTGAAAATTATGTTTTATTTAATATAAACTTTTCAAAGCTAAATAAATAAATAAATATAGGGTTTTAAATACATATGATAATTGCTTAAATAGTTTGAAACTTATTTTAACTTAAGTTTAAATTTAAATTTATTAAACAAAGATTTGTTTTATTTTCTTTTTAGTATAGCTTGATAAAAATATGAATTTAAAATAATATATGAGTTTTAATGCAATTTTTGTCAAATGGCACATTTATAAAATATGTAGTTTATAATAAAAAGATAATTTATTTATTTATCATTTCAAATTGATAAATGAGTTACTTTTAAATAATGTTAATAATAAATAAATACAAGACTACAAGATAAATTGGGAAAAATATAAAGTAAGTACATTGGTTAAATTTTAATAACATAACAACTATAAAATTCATTCAGATTTCAAACAACAAAACATAGAAATAAAATAAAATATACATAAAGCTATAGATTAGAAGTTAAAATACTGTATGCAATAAGTTAAATAAGAAGTAAACATATACGATAAATTCATAGATTATAAAGCTAAGTATAGAACTTCACAAAATAATGATAAGACAATAATGAAAACTAGAAACAAATAATTTTCAAATTTGTAAACTATCATAAGAATGGACTGTAGTATATATCTATATATATATATATATATATATATATGTTTCAAGCATCAAGGTCATTATGTGATTATACAAACAAAATCAAAAATATGCGCAGGCTGAAAAACAAAATCAAATAAGTATGCAAGGCAAATATAAGATATGTCTTTGAACACATACAAGCATAAGGACACATACATTAAATGTTTTCACCTCAGTCAACAAAGAAAGTCAATTCGAATGTTATAAAAATCATTTCAGTGTTTGCTAACCTCTGGCCAAGGAAAAATAAAGTTTGTAAAGGCTTGCTAAGGAAGACAACATTTGATATTTTTTTTGAACAAACAAAAGCGAAGTAAAGTGAGTTGTTGTAGGCTGTAGGGTATGCAGGTAAGTTAAGGAAGATAATTAACAAAGTAAGTTAAACATGAAGTACTTAAGCATTTAATGCAAGCCGCATTTTTTTTTTCTTATCTCAGCCTCCATCATAAAATATCTCTGTTTTAAAATCTGTAAAAACAAGATTTTTATTGTTGTATTGTACCAAGTATTGTCACAATTATATGAAACATAATAACATGTCCCTGTCTTCTTTCTTTTATTTATACCTCAGTTTTACCCTTTCTAATTCGTTCATACAAACTAAAATATGAAATAAAACTATTGCAAACTTAAACAAAATTCAGTTTAATCTACCCTCAAGATAAATCAATACTGAGAAGCAAAGCAAAAAAGTTTCAGTTGTATTCAAGCCTGTTTCACATTTCAGTTCAAAAGTGGCTCTGTTCTTTTACATTTCAGGTAAGTAACTTTTTAAATCAATACTAAATAAATAGATTTCTGTTGCTTGTAAAGTTCTGTGATGGATGATACTTGTTTATGCATATATAGTGATAACTCAGTGTTATGAATAGCTGTAAACATGCATGTCTGGACTGTATATTTGGGCATTGACAACCTCTGTTTCTTCTGTTCCAAGCTTACAAATTCTAAACCAATTTATTTGTTCATCTGTGATTTATTTTGGTGAGTAACTTCATATTGAATAACTTAAATTTCGATCTAGTTGTATGATTAAAATCTGAGACTTTGCTTTGGGTGAAATAGATACATGTATTGATGGATAAACCTGTGAATATATACAGGATCTTCAGGGTATAAATTGAAACTGGAAGTGTTTGTATATGCTTGCTCTCTGATACTCTGGAAACAAAAAACTTTACTTTCAAAAATCATTTGCACCTTTGCTGATTGATGAATGAACTTAAGATTTGAACAAAAGATGTTTGTAACATTATGAACTAAGTTTAAAAATTTAGATAAGATAAAAACAACTTAAAATTTTCTCTGGAAACCCAAAATTTAGAACAAACTTAAGTTTGGTCAAATTTTGAACTTCACCGATCATTGATTCAGGTATCTATCTTGAATCCTCTCTGGAAATGAGGATTTTTAAAATACAAATAAGGATTTTAAGCTTTAGGATGATTGTGTAATTTGAGATTGTCTGAATTTGGGTTTTTGAGCACCTGTGGATGGCCGGAAGGACTAGGGTGGTCGGAGCTTTGTCTGAAGGTGGATGAGTGTGCACTGAGGCCAGGAAAAATAGGGGATAGGGTGTCAGATGGCCGTGGCGTCGACGGCAATGGAATTAAGTGCCTAAACCTATTTTTTTACGGTGCATGGAGTTTTGATCGCCGCGGCCTGTACAAGGGTTCGAGTGGCACGTGGCTTTGAGGGGAGGTAGAGGGGAGATGAACGATGTCACGGCCGAAGTTTGGTGGCCTCTGGAGGTCGGAGCACCACGCGCGTGGCATTGTCAGGTTTGGGGGAGGGGGTGTGGAGTTGTGTTTCCAGGTTTCTTTTTTTTTCTCATTTTCGTTTTTGCGCGCCTGGGAAAAACTCGGAGCAGTTCATTGATTTTCACAGGGAACTTCGTGGGTTTACTCGAAGTAAACAAGAGAGGGGGCTCGAGTTGTTGGTTCAGGTTTTAAAACCTGTAACTGTTTTTTTTTACAGTTTTGAGATTTTTGTTTTAAATTTAATCAAAGTCAAGTCTAGTTCAAAAATCAAGTTTAAAAAGTGAATTTAAGTTAGTTTTGAAAGAGAGTTGGAAATAATAAAGTTTCAAAATTTAAATTATTTTAATAACTTAAAAGTGGTTAATAATTAAAGTATTTTCAAACAAGAGTTGAGTTCAAATGAAATTTAAACTGTTAAGAAAAGATAGAAACAAGTTAACTCCAAAATTGAAATCAGGACTTAGATATGAAATTCTAGATTTGGAACTAAAATAAAGTTTTGTAATTTAAATTGATTCAAATAAGTTTTAATGCTATTGAATATGTAAGTTTAAAGGGGTTTTTAAAAAAAATTAGTGTTAAAACTTTATTAAGGATAAATTGGTTTTTATTGAGAAAGTAAATTAAAATAAATGTTTAAACATATTGGAAGTGAAAATTTAATCAATAATAAGACAGTTTACTTTAAGTAATGAAGACTCAGAATTTATATTCATTAACCTTTAAGTTAATTATAAATTAGTATTAATCAAAGTTGAATAATGGATTAAGTAACTAATATGTGATTAAGAACCATAGATTAGATTTTTAGTTAAATTGATAAATTTTAATGGTTAATCAAACTTATAATTAACAATGATAAATAGAAGGGAAAAATTAAATAAGTGTTACTGAAGATCATTAACTAGCTTATTTTATAATTAATTAATGTAATTGATTTTTAATAAATTGATTTGATTAATTAATTCAATAATAATCATTGTAATGGTTTAATTGTAATAGTTTAAATGTAATTATTTATTTGGAAAGTAATTAAGAAATTAATTACTTATTAATTGAGTAAATTGATTTAATTTGAGTTAATTAATTTAGATTAATTAACTGATATTTTGGAATTAAATTACTTAGAGAAGTAATTGATGGATAATTACTAGAGGTAATTAACTGGATGATGTTGTTAATGGAAGTAATTGTAATATAAGTACTTGAAATTAATCAAGGGATTAAGCGTGTTATTGAGAAGTAATTAATTAAGAATGATTAATTACTGTATGTTATTAATCAAGAGGGTTAATATTTGTGATTTGAAGATTTGTATTCTTAATATAATTAACAAATGAAAATGTAATTAGGAATCATTAATTAATATAATATAATTAATGATGGAATTAGAAATTGATTTATTTGGGAATAATAAATCAACAAGATAATTAAACGGTAATAAATCTATATAAATGAAATTAATTAATGGATTTATTCAAGATTAATTTCTGTAAATAAATTAAGGAAACAAGTGGAATGCAGCAAAAGATACTTAAATCAAAGATGATTAATTTGAATATATATAAGTAATTGATAATAAGATTTAAATTAAGTTAATTAATTAATTTTAGAAATCATTTGATGATTTGGTATGCGTAATTACTTAGTGTAATTAATGGAGTATAATTACGTAGGAAAGTAATTAGATGATCATTACTTGATGAAATTAATACAAGATAATTTATAAGTGAAGTAATTTGGGAAATTTCTTTTGTAATTAATCAAAAGATTAATTTATGTAATTAATTAATCATGGGATGATTAATAAGTAATTAAGGGTAGTTAATTACTGGTTTGTTATTAATCAAGGGTGATTAATAATTGTGTTTAAATAAAGATTAATCACTTAATGTAATTAATTTGAATAAAGAAGTTTTATATAAATTGGAGATCATTAATTAATATAATTAATGATGTAATTAAGAATTGTAAATTAAGGAATAATTAATAGGGAAGTAATTAAATGTTAACTGCTTTGAATGATTTAGAATAATTCATTTGAGAAATTAATTAAACACTAAATTACTTCTTGTAATTAGTGAATCATTAATTAATTTGATTTATAATTAATTAATGGTTGTGAGAGCAGGATTTATGGAATGAACGATTAATTTAATTTATTTTAAATTAATTAAAAATGGAAGTAGTTAATTTAATTCATTTTAAATTAATTATAGCTTGTGATTCATAAATCATTGTTTATGGATGATATTGATATTTCATTGATTGATTGTGATCTCAGATATGGGATGATAATATCTATGTGATATGGATGTATGGTTTAAATATGATAATATTTAAATATCTGTTTGGATGATGATATTAATTATCTGTTTATGATGATAAGGTGATTGTCTATTATGAGATGTGAACTATCTATTTGTGTGTATATTGGTAATATTGAATTGGACTGTTAAGTCTAAATAGACAACTTGGCCTTAAAAGACACGTTTTGGATTTCGATGAGACCGGGATCAGTTTTCCTTATTTGGAACATCTGAAAACCATATCGATTCCAAATTAACGATAGGTCGTGGATCTGAAGTGAAGATGAAGATTCAGAATGCAAGGATTATCGTCGTTAACTCTGAGGGTGATTCCAAAATGGGTGTAACGAGATGATGCCTTCGGTTTCGTTCGAACCCGGAACGAACTTGTATGGATTGAATGCTTTCAGCACATCGTCAGGCGGACGATGAGCATTCTAAGAGATATGTTCTATAAGGTAATCGTAACCTCAAGCCTCATCAACCGGGAATGGCTAAAACAGGGGAGATGCAGCAAGGTTAGGTGGGTCATGCCCAAGCAGGACAAGGATATTCCCCTGTCTAGATGTCCCTTTTTATTCGGCTGTGTGGGCAGTTGGTCTGCAGCCAACTGCGGGGTTATCTTGTTCGGCACTGTTCAGTAAGGAATGGTTCTGGCCTTGTGTTGCAGGGGGTCGGGAGTGATCCTCGGTATGTTGATCTAGGCCACGTACTATGACGGTCGGTACCCCAGTAGCCCTGCCATTGTATGGAATTCACAATCCAATAAGTGCCAACGGTTTTGATTGTATCACCCACTTTTGTGGCTAGTAGCTGGAATTTAATGAATGTAACAATTTCGGCTATTTTCTATTTACTTGAAAACCCTAGACCTATTATAATATCACTGGATTTCCTATCAAATGTTTTGGTTAGCGTAAGGTAAAAACTTTTCCATTTTTATGTGTGGGAAGTCTTACGTGATACCTTTCTTTCAAAGGTTTTTTTTTGAAAATTAAGCAACTTTAACCAGTTACTCATACCAGACCCATGTCTGACCTGGAGTTTATTTTTGTTTTTCATAAATTCTCGGGTACCCAAATTTTTATGGGTAGCCAAGGGATTCAGGTTAGCTTTGATGAATTCTGGAGGAGCAATGGAGCAGGAGGCTTCAGCGTTGTAGGCATATATATAGTTCCGCTGTGTTGGTATCTCTGAGTCTTATTGTTTGAGTTGTATCGTATCGTATTGTGTTGTATTAACTAGACAGGTGATTATAACAGTCTAGTATGCGATGTACTATATGTATCACTCTGATTGATGTTATGTATTATGTAAATACTTATGTGATTATTATAATTTATTCGTTCCGCTGTGAGATTCTGATGTTGTTGTTCTTTCTTCTCTATCTTTTCTATTTTCTCACCCTTTTCTTTCTTTAAAAACGATACGTCTTCCTGGGCGTAGGAAGTCGGGTCGTTACAGTTATATAGATTAAACACTCAAAACTTAATTAAATTGAAATAATTTTTATTTAAAAACCTTTAACAAATCTAAAACTTAGTTATTTTAAAATAAATTTATTTAAAACCTTTTAACCAATTTAAACTTGGATAACCATTTATTATTTACAAAGAACTTGTTTTAACAAAAAGGTTTTAAATAAAACTTGATTTTGTTTTAAAAATTAAAAACTGTTTTTATACAAATCTTAGACCCGAGCTCAACCCGAGGTAAACCCGAGGTTGTGATATCCCAGAAATTTTAGCAAAATCAATTTAATAATCTGTATTTAAAATTAAATTGATTTCATAAAATTTTAATAAAAATTTACTTGATTTAATAATCTAATTAAATAAATGTGTAATTTATGAATTTATCTTATAAAAGCTAATAATTGTTTTCCTATTTATAATGTATGTATGTATATATATATATATATATATATATATATATATATATATATATATATATATATATTGTGAATGGATAAGTTTGATTTGAAGCTAAATGAACAAATAAAATATGGTTTTTAAAATTCTAATATTCATTTGATAATTTGAAATTTTTTATTTTATTTAATAAATAATTAATTGTTTAAAATACTTAAAGTAATTGTTTTAAATTGTAAAATTGTATTTTAAACATGGTTTAAATTTTATAAGATAAACAAAAGTTTATTTTATTTCTTTTTAAATATAGCTTAATAATTATAATTTGGAATTTTATGAAATTTAAATACCCTTTATATATTAGACATTAATTCTTTAATTTAAGATAAATAAGATAAGAAATTTATAATTTCTTTATAAATAATTTAAATTGATAAATATGTTATTTTCAAATAATAATGATAAATGTATAAATATAGATAGATTTTAAAAAGGCAATATTATATTTTGAAAATTAAAAATATGTTAATATAAACTAGTTTAAATTGGATTTTTAAAATGTATAAATAGAATTTGATTTTGAATTCATTTTGAAATTCAAATGAATAACCATATTTAAATTTTGAAGGTGAGCTTTCATATTTTTATGATTTGTTTTATTTCATTTTCTTTAAAAAAGAAATACATATACATTTATTAATGAAACTATTATATATGTATTTAATAAAGAAAAGAGGATTTTTATTTATCTTTAAATTAAAAATTATAAGTAACATATGCATAGAACAAGTGTTAATATTCTAGGTGATTAATGAGACAAGTGTAAACAATTAATCTTCTTACTTTGACAAGTGTCTTTTATTTTTATTTTCTTTTAATTTTTTTTAAATAAACCATTACACTTATATAATACATGTTTCTTTCATTCCCATTTTTTTTAATCTTCATTTTCCAAAGATAAATCTCAACTGAAAACAAATTTATATTTCAAACTCTCAAAACCCCAAATTAATATCTTGTAATCCTCTGGAAAAAAAAATGAAGAGCATGCAGGGCCTGTAACAGGATTTCAACCAAACCTGCAAAGCAATTTTTAACCTGTAAATTCCATCAACTTGAGATCTGAAGCAAGTTCAAGTCCCATTAACCTGCATGCGGATCTAAATGCAAGCAACTCAGTTCTTTTTAAAGCATGGAAGTAAATGCAATTCAAGTTTTGTCTAAAGCATTTCAGGAAATTTGTGCTTTGCTTATAGAACATTTTTCAAAACATAGGTGAGTAACTCCCTTTTCTTTTTAAAAATAGATAAAGTATAAATCTGTTGCATGATTTTCCCTGTAGTAAGAATGATTTGTTGAATGTTTATAAAATGAAGTTTCTATGCATTTAGGATATGCATGTATGTGAATGTCTGTAACATTCTCTGTTCCCATTTTTTTTCTTCTTTTTTTCCTTTTAAGAACAAAATAAAGACTCAACTATTGATTTATAATTCTAAACCCTGAATCTAGATACTAATAGAATCTATGTTATAAACAAAAATTGCATGTTTGAACTTAAATCAAATTTAAAATTTGTTTGAGTCAAAAAATTCTGGGTATTGTATAGAAAAAACCAAAATAAGCTGAGAAACTTAAATTTGGGGTAAATGTAAACCTTTGAAATCATTAATTCAGGATGAACATCTGAATGCTTATACAAATTTAAGTTTTTAAAATAAAATCACAAATTTTAATGATGGATTTAAGGAGCAGTCTTAGGTTTTCTGGAAATTGGGTTTGGAAGTTGGGTCGTTACAGTGGTATCAGAGCATTAGGTTGAGTGAATACCTAGGCTCTGGAGTGGTGTCTATCTTGAGAGAGCGTATTTGTAGTTTTGATATATATCTATATATATTTATTATTTCTACCTATCTGTTGGGATACCCGTTCAGGTTTTTCCAATATAAGTTATAAAGGTAGATAAGGTAGTGGTGTGTGTAACACGATTACTACCATTGGTTGGAGTTTGAATGTCTGAGGTTGGAAGTGTATTTGTCGAGACTGTAGACCTAATACCGTCTCGAGTGAGTTGTGCAGTGGTGTAGAGATTTCATCGATCTCTGAAGGAAACCTGTAAAGGTTCAGAGTCCATCTTTAAAGATGGATGAGTTGAGTTTGGATCTGTCCGTTTGGCAGAAGTATGTGATGGTATTTTGACACCTCAGGAAGTGGTAGCTGCGCGATGAGATGCAGTGAATATGGATGTTTCCGAAGATGTTTTCTTTGGAACGAGTTAGGAAGAGTGTCTACTTCGGTGTTGTGGCTGAGTTCAGCAGGATGTGGTGGTTGGCTTTGAGGGCCGAGTTTCTCGAAGAACTTCAGCAAGGAAGTTTTGGCATTGCTGTCAGCAGTGCAGCTCGGAGTGTCTGTGTTGGCAGAAGTTGACTGGCTGAGTAGTTTCTGAAGGTGGAGTTCAGAAGCAGCAGAGTGGACCCAATACTTTATTGGATTGGCTAATTAAGAGTAAGCTGTTCTGTTTGGTAAAGAGAGAACAGTTTTCTTTGGGAATTGGTCTCTATTGATCGTAAAAGTGACTTGCGATAGTTTGAGTTTTCTTTTGAGGTATTGAAGAATTTTTGGTTGTCTTATGAGAAGTCGAAAGTTTGTCTACTTCCGAAGATTGAGTTTTCTTATCGACCGGATTCTAGGAGTGCTACCGGTGGATCAGCTAATAGAAGGATGGTTTCTCGAGATAGGTTTGGTGAAGCAGCTCAGGATTGGTAAAACTTCTGAGTTTTCTTGGATATGTTGAGCCATATTTCTGGGAAGTGATGTCCAGTTTGTGCTCATATTCTTCATCAGCAGTGTCTTCTGTGCCAGATCAGAGTTTTGCAGCGAAAGCAGTTTGGGAATGCTTCTTTTTTACTTTTCTGAATAGAAGAAGTGAGATTGTTCTTCTGATGTTTGAAGAGTAGAGTTGGTGATCTTAGTCTTGGTTGATCTTGAGAAGATCGTTGTGTTGGGTTGTGTTTGGTTCTGATTGTTTCTAGAGGAATCAGCAAGAGTTGAGCTGATCAGTTTGGATGTAGGCAACCCAGGATCATACGAAGAGTTTTATGGATAAGAGACGAAGGAATTTGGATTCCGGAGTCGGAGTTTTGTTTTGGATCTCTTCTGTATTTTGGATTGGTGTTTGGTTTTCAAGAGTTGAATTGCTAGTTTGGATAATTGAATTTATGAGTTTCACGTGTCTCTGAGGGAGTACGTGTATGAGTTATCTCTGGAAGTGGAACCAGCTGTTCAGGAAGGTTTGGTTGTTAAGTCAGACTCGTCTGTAGTCTGATATCTTGCCTAGTTCTATAGATCTAGATGAGTAGAAGCTCTGTAGCTTCGTAGTTTAGATTGTTTGTATATTGTAGGGCGAGTATCCCAGTATATATATATACTTGGGGAAACTCGAGAAATTTTTATCCAGAATTTTATCTGGATAATTAATTTGTTTGATTAGATAAATTGGTTGCTATGGTTGTTAGCATATGATTGATGTATGTTTGTGATTTAAAATTTTAAATGGGTTATTAAATTATCTTTGCTTTTAAATTTCGGGGACGAAATTCTTTTAAGGGGGGAGGAATGTGATATCCCGGAAATTTTAGCAATATCAATTTAATAATCTGTATTTAAAATTAAATTGATTTGATAAAATTTTCATAAAAATTTACTTGATTTAATAATCCAATTAAATAAATGTGTAATTTATGAATTTTATCTTTTAAAAGCTAATAATTGTTTTCCTATTTGTAATGTATGTGTGTGTGTGTGTATATATATATATATATATATATATATATATATATTGTGAATGGATAAGTTTGATTTGAAGCTAAATGAACAAATAAAATATGGTTTTTAAAATTCTAATATTCATTTGATAATTTGAAGATTTTCATTTTATTTAATTAATAATTAATTGTTTAAAATACTTAAAGTAATTGTTTTAAATTGTATAATTGTATTTTAAACATGGTTTAAATTTTATAAGATAAACAAAAGTTTATTTTATTACTTTTTAAATAAAGCTTAATAATTAAAATTTGGAATTTTTGAAATTTAAATACCCTTTATATATTAGACATTAATTCTTTAATTTAAGATAAATAAGATAAGAAATTTATAATTTCTTTATAAATAATTTAAATTGATAAATATGTTATTTTCAAATAATAATGATAAATGTATAAATATAGATAGATTTTAAAAAGACAATATTATATTTTGAAAATTAAAAACATGTTAATATAATATAAACTAGTTTAAATTGGATTTTTAAAATGTATAAATAGAATTTGATTTTGAATTCATTTTGAAATTCAAATGAATAACCATATTTAAATTTTGAAAGTGAGCTTTCATATTTTTATGATTTGTTTTATTTCATTTTCTTTAAAAAAGAAATACATATACATTTATTAATGAAACTACTATATATGTATTTAATAAAGAAAAGAGGATTTTTATTTATCTTTAAATTATAAATTATAAGTAACATATGCATAGAACAAGTGTTAATATTCTAGGTGATTAATGAGACAAGTGTAAACAATTAATCTTCTTACTTTGACAAGTGTCTTTTATTTTTATTTTCTTTTAATTTTTTTTAAATAAATCATTACACTTATATAAGACATGTTTCTTTCATTCCCATTTTTTTTAATCTTCATTTTCCAAAGATAAATCTCAGCTGAAAACAAATTTATATTTCAAACTCTCAAAACCCCAAACCAATATCTTGTAATCCTCTGGAAAAAAAAATGAAGAGCATGCAGGGCCTGTAACAGGATTTCAACCAAACCTGCAAAGCAATTTTTAACCTGTAAATTCCATCAACTTGAGATCTGAAGCAAGTTCAAGTCCCATTAACCTGCTTGCAGATCTAAATGCAAGCAACTCGGTTCTTTTTAAAGCATGGAAGTAAATGCAATTCAAGTTTTGTCTAAAGCATTTCAGGAAATTTGTGCTCTGCTTATAGAACAGTTTTCAAAACATAGGTGAGTAACTCCCTTTTCTTTTTAAAAATAGAATGGAATAAAGTATAAATCTGTTGCATTATTTTCCCTGTAATAAGAATGATTTGTTGAATGTTTATTAAATGAAGTTTCTACGCATTTAGGATATGCATGTATGTGAATGTCTGTAACATTCTCTGTTCCCAGTTTTTTTTTCTTTTTTTTTCCTTTTAAGAACAAAATAAAGACTCAGCTATTGATTTATAATTCTAAACCCTGAATCTAGATACTAATAGAATCTGTGTTATAAACAAAAATTGCATGTTTGAACTTAAATCAAATTTAAAATTTGTTTGAGTCAAAAATACTGGGTATTGTACAGAAAAAACCAAAATAAGCAAAGAAACTTAAATTTGAGGTAATGTAAACCTTTGAAATCATTATTCAGGATGAACATCTGAATGCTTATACAAATTTAAGTTTTTAAAATAAAATCACAAATTTTAATGATGGATTTAAGGAGCAGTCTTAGGTTTTCTGGAAATTGGGTTTGGAAGTTGGGTCGTTACAGAGGTAAACCCAAGCCTTTCTTCGAGTCTCCCACCTTCATCAGTTGCATCGAATCGAACCCCCCATTTTCCCATGCTCGAACCCAAGCAACTTCGTCATCCCCAAAGCCAAAATGACATAGACCCAATCGTGCACATGGATGCAGCAGCGAAGCTCTGACGAACTCCAGTCGTCCTCGCTACCTTCCACAAGTCATTGACGATCCACCCGAAGTCTCTGACCACCCAGATCCTCAAGTCGATGATGAAATCGACATTTGAGCAAATCGACACACTTCAAACAAACTGGGCTATAAAAGATCGCCTCGACCCGCCTATTCCGATCACCGGAATACTCGCCGTCCCACCCAGAGCCACGCCACAACACCATGTTTCGATTCCCCTTTATCCAAGCTAGCCCGATGATCTCACGTCAGCGCAAATGCTTCGAGAACGATGTCAACAAAACCCAGCCTTAAACCCTCCATCATCGATGATCGGCCGCCACATCACATAATAAAATCACCTATTATTTTTCCAGGAATTGGCATCATCCAAACTACCTTCCACACCAACCCCGTTGATTCTAGACCCGCCGATCTTCAGTAAAGCTCAAAATCCCAAATTCGATCAACTACCAATATCTCTCTCGATCCCAAACAAAAATTTATGATTTAACTTCTAAATTTCATGATTTCTGATAATAAAACAGATTATACACCTGAAATAATGAATTATTTCAATCGAGAATTTGATATGTTTCACATTTTCACTATATTTCTTCATTTTCAGATAGTTTATAAACAAACATACTTTAAACTATTTTTAGATTTTATTTTATGTTACAACAAACATAATTTGTTCAAATACTAAAGTCTATCAGAGATTGGTTAAAGAAATCTTGAATTTTCTAGAATTTGTTTGAAAATTTGTAACTTTAAACAAAGATATATCTCTGTACGCAGATACATATACACAGTCATATATATACACACACACATATAGGCATATTTACACCCATGCGAATATATTTCACAAACATACATCCCATACTGATCACATACAAATCAAAATGTATATAGGGTTAAGAGTTTACTCACCTTGTAAATGAAGATAGAATACAGGTTTGTTAATAATTTGAAAACTAAGTTTTGATCTGCTTTGATGCTGATGAGACGATCTAATCTTTTTTGCTTCAATTTGAACTAAAAAGTTTGGTTGGTTTGATCTTGGCTTGACCTCAGGTTGAACTTGCTTGTTTCCAGACTTAAGAACTTGATTTTTCATCTTGATTTCTTTTGCTTAAAGCTTTGAATTGTTCTCAGGCTTTTGATTCAATTTCTTTTAATCTGGTTTATTTTTCTTTTCTTTGTTTCCAGGTTTGAACTACTTTACTGATTTGCAATGGTTTGTTTTTGAGTTTTTCTTTCTTTAAGTTTTGGTTTTGATTTTGAATGCAATAAAGAATAAGAAGGAAGGAGATATATCTATATAAGTATAATTTGTTACATTTTATTTATTTTTAAAGAAATTAAGCCACTTGTTAACTATGCTAACACTTGTCATTTGCTTATATTAATATTGTAACGACCCGATTTTTCGACGCCCGAAAATCGACATCAATACGTCCACTGTATCGAATGCTGAGCAATCGTACGCTGGAAAATCGAACCATCAGGGTTAAAGAAGAAGAGGTAGAAGAAGAAAATAGAAAACAACATCAGAATCTAACCATCGCAGCGGAATAAAATATAATAGATAATAAATGATCTTTACACAAAAGAAAATCTGTTTATACATTACATCATCAGAGTATACATAACATAAAACTGGACAGTAATCATAACCTGTCCTTAGAATCTGAATACACAGCGGAATATTTAACACAAATACGGAAGTACGTATCGCCATCCAGCTCGTCTCCCGAGCTCCATAGCAGTCCATCTAGAATCTGTACTCTATAATACTCGGTTTGACCCGAGCATTATAGTGAAATAACACCCGAGTCAGTTTGGAATACCAGCGTGAGAAAATCACACTCAATTTGATTATTAAAGTTTCAAATTCTTTGAAAACAAAAGCATCTCGTAAGACCACGCCACAAATAAACATTCGAGTTTTTACCTTACGATAACCAAAACACTTTTTATTAAAATCCTCTGATATTATAATTGTGTCTATATACAAATACTTATTCAAATAGCTGAAATTGTTACATGATTAAATTCCAGCTACTAGCCATAAAGTGGATTATGCAAACAAAAATGGTAACAGGCACATAGGGAGTATGGATTTCCAACTAATGACTAGGCACTGGGGTATCACCTGTCATAGTACGTGGCCTACATCACCGTACCGAGGATTACTCACAATCCTCTGCAACACAAGTCCGGGACTACCCCTTACTGGATAATCCCGAGTAAGATCACCCCATGGTTGGGATCGGCAACTGCACCACTAAGTCGAATAAAAAGACATCTAGACAGGGATGACCTCACCCTAATTTGCGCTACCCACTTTGCCTTGCTGCATGTCCCCTGATTTTCAGTCATTCCCAATTGATGAGGCTCGAGCCTAAGCGTTACCTTTTAGAACGTTTCACTTAGAATGCCCATCGCTCACCTGACGATGTTCTGAAAGCATTCATCCATACAAGTCCGTCCCGAGTTCGAACGGAACCGAAGGCACTACTCCTACTTCATCCATTTTTGAATCATCCTCAGGATTAGTAGCGACTAGCCCTTGCACTTCACTGCTCCATCTTTGACTTCGAACTCGTCTTCCTCACGAAAACGTACAAACCGGATCAAAGTGGTTTTCGAGAAATTAATCTCGATCCCAGTCTCTTCGAAACGATCAGCGCATTGGCCAATATTGATAGTCGGTTATTTAACTATCAAATAACATTCACAAACAACCATCAACCATAAATAATTTCACCAAATTATTTATTAACCTCAAAATATCTTCGCAAGATATATTTCCATTTTCAACCCTTTCGAAAACAGTTTCCAAGCCACACTTTTCTCATGAAATAAATTTCCAAATATTTATTTCCACTGGAAACACCAAACACAAAACTTTAGCTTTTTAAAATAATTTAAAACTCTTTATTATAAAATATTGAAAATTAATTTAATACTTAAACAAAATATATACTTTAAGAACATTTAAAATAAAACTACTTTGTTCAATATAAAACTGAATTTCTAACTTTTAAAACATAATTCCAAGCCACCTTTAAATAATTACTGCTATAATGAATTAGAAAAAATACACTTACTTTAGAATTTAAACATTTAGAAATAATAAATTTTCTAAAACATACTTTTAAACAACTTAAACTTTTGACTTATACTTAAAAATATGTTTTGAAAACGTACTTGGCTATTTTGGGAAATACACTTTATTTCCACATCTTTTAAAAATAAATCGCTATTTATTTTTAAACAAATTTACCTATTCTTTTAATAAATTCCCACCGTGAATTTACGTTTTAAATATCCACTGATATATCGCTTTGCTTTTATAAACCCAGTTTATAAATTTCAAGTCTCACTTCTCTTTTAAAAATCCCGGTTTTACACACCTAAATCAATTCCCAAATTGATTACCAATTTACTTCACCTTTAAATAAATTTCCTTACTTACTCCATTTATTTCAAAATCCATTAAGTTCAGATTTTATTTCTTCATTATGATTTAAAATCTTATAACTGAAAATACCAATTTCATATTTCCCAAATTCCTTCTTTATTCTTTCAAATAAATTCAAACCTTGAATATCAAAATGAATTCTTTATTTTTTGAAATAATATCACTTGAGTTTAAAAATAAAATCACTTATTCCCATTTATTCAAAATCTCATTTTCCACACTTTAAATTTTATTTATCAGAATTCAAAAATCACTTTTTATTCTTTTCCAATTCATTTTTAATTTATTTAAATTTCTATGATTATTTTACTCAAAATTCACTCTTTTATTTTCATTTTAGAAATCCCATTTCTATAGATTTTGATAACTCAGTTCACTGAAATATTTAAATCAACCATAGTATCCAACATTTTCAATTATCAATATAATTCACCACATGATAGAAAATAATTATATCACAAAATATTTTAACAAATCCAAATATTTTGAGGAATCCAGTCGGATCCCTCCAACTTGTTTTCCTGCATCCACAGATGTTAGCACAATACCAATTCCACTTCGAGGTGGAATATCGGGGTATATGGGTTTATAAAATATCATTCGTTATTATGCGGCGCATAGGGTCTCTACCACTATATAATGAGGGAAATCAATCACTCCAATATATACTATATATAATATAGCTCATCAAATCAGTTCAATCATTCAACCAATTATTTAAATTTAACTATTTAAATTTGAATTAAACCCAGATGAGTGAGATTAACTCACCTTTGGTTCTTAATTTGCAATCCGATCCAAACCAACTTGTTCTTCATTATTTTTGACCTTGTGTAAACATTATACAATTTATTAATATTTGAAATAATTTTATAATCAATTTCCATTTACTAAATTTAAATGACCTATGATTTAATTTAAGTAAAAATTTGGTTTTAAACCAATAATTAAATTTTAAACTAATCTTCTTCTAATAAAATATTTTTAGTGCCTAGAATAATTAGATAAGTAAATTAAACAAATTATCATCTACTCCATTATTTTCTTAAAAAAATCTAGTAAATTAAAACATGTATATTTATTTCTATTTTTTTTTTTCATTCCAAACTGCACATGCTAAACAATCTATATAAGCTCTAAACATTTAAATCCTATTTCTCCTAACTCTTATTTTTAAATAATAATAATAAACCCTAACTATTAAAAAGCTTCTTTTTTAAATCTTACTCTTTTATAAAATTATCAAAACTAAAATTATAGAAATTAAGATCAACAGACTCACCAAAAAAAGGCTACAAACATCGACTGCCGACATGCCTCAGCGATGAACGCGACCCTTCACTTCTCTAAGCCACACTCGATGCCGCTCTAACACCGCTGCGCCCCCTTCAATCTCGAGATACGATGCGTTTCCCAGTCGAGGCAGCGAGGTAAGCACCCGGTTGACCCCTCGACACTATAAATAGAACACGCAACCTCCTTCGACACCGACAGCATTGCCACTGACTCCACGTGCTGCCTCGCTTGGCTTGCGCCGTCCCGATACACACACAGCTAGCTTCATAGCTCTTCGATCTAACGCGCCCTCCTTGCACTTGCGTGATTCATGACAGCTTCGACGAACTCGAACGAGATGAACTTGATCATGTTGATTTACTGAGAATTAAAGGTGGAGAGATAGTGAATTCGATCGGCTTGAACAAGGCAATGGAAAATGGCTCGCGATTTTTATATTATAGACGAACGATTTAATGCCTCGATCCACCATTTTTTTCCAAACAGTTGTTTTTTTTTATCTTTTTGAGAAAGCTTTCGGCTTTTTATAAAAAGGGAGGAGAAAAACAAAATCGAAGAGGAAGCGTGCTTGAGAAGGAAAAGCACAATGATTTGAGGTGAAACGAAAAAGCTCTAATGTGAGTGGCATTGACCAGTCAACAAATATAGATATTTAAATTTTTAAACGTTCTAAAATCGTCACTCAAAATTTTGATTTCCTATCGAGGCGTGCCACTAGACAATTATAATGTTATACCACTATTCTGAACGCAATGGAAAAGGTTTCGAGGCCTAATTTGATTATATGGAGAAGATAGCTTTTTGAACCCATCTATTAAATTAAATTTCTAATATAAATTCAGCGCATTTATCTACCGTACGGCCAAACGATCACTCCAAACACTACGAAAATTGAAATCCGATAATAATACACTATTACGGATCCAATGGAACTGGTTTCGTCGAAATCTGATACTGTGTCTCGGAAGGCTATTTTTAAATATCGATTTAAACGATATATTTTTAAAACTTAACAAATCACCTTTATTCAATTTTAACACTTTTACTATCTTCAGTATTATCAATATAAATTTTACAAACCTTCAAATTATTTTTAACAGGCTTAAAACTGAAGATTCAATAATTTACACAATTTCAGTTTATTAAATCCAATAACTCAATTGCTAAATATAATAATATTTGAATTCAAGTTAAAAATTAAATTTCAAATATTTAAAATCAATTAAATATTCCGATTTCAAACATCCAAAAATTCCAGGTCGTCACATTCCTCCCCTCTTAAAAGAATTTCGTCCCCGAAATTGCTAGTTAAGAAGAATGATCCAATAGCCATTACTATTTTCCAAAACCGAACAGTTTTATCAACTTGCCATAACATATCTTTTATTAAAGACCTACTATTACTTCAACCAACTTCTCAAAACCTTCCATAGTTCCAACAACATTATTTACTCCACTTATTCAAATTTAAATTTAAATCCAAATTTAAATTATCAAAACTTTCTCAAAAATTTTCTAACTCTCTAAATTTTCAAAAAGAAATCATCAGGGTCTCCTTTGCGCAGCTAGCTCGGTATAACTACAAAATGCCTCTACGGGCCTCCAAATTTCAAAAGAAAACAAAAGCCAAGTGGCTAGACTAGATAATCATCAAATTTCATACAGAAATTTAAATACATACCTTTGCCGAGCAAATTTCAATTTATCCTCTGAAATCAAAAATCCTAAATTCACTTTCCTAATCCTTTAGTTCCAACTAAACAATTATTTTCAATTTCCATTTCCAAAATCCCTTATTTCAATTCCAATTTGAAATCGTTTTGTGGCTAACAAAATTTTTTCAGAAATTTTCAAAAATTTACCAACCCCCAAAATTTTCGGAAAATTTTGACAGAGTCTCCTTTGTACAGAGGAGCTTTTGCAATTTGACAAGAGATATAAATATATAAACATCGACCCACATGGTCGGAAAAACAAAAACAGTTCATATTTCCTATTTTATTGCGTAGGCGTACCTCTATTTAGTATTTTTAAGCCAGCGGCTTATTGTTTTAGTAATTAGCGCGTCCAAATCCAGCCAAACGGCTTCCCGGTACCTGTACTTATTCAATTCAAACATGTACGTACTAAATATAAGAAGTTTATAGCATTTCACTTATATTTAAATAGCTAAAACATGGATTCTATAACAATGCATGTTATATACTTTCATAAGCACATATGTAAGGTTTCGACACTTATTTCAATTGCTTTCAACCAACTCTCAACCCATACTATTCAATTTAAGTGATTTACAACTCACTTGCTTGCATGCGATTCATTTTAAACCAAACGAACTTATATTCATTTCAATTGATTCAAAAATCAGTTTTATTTACTTCTATTAATTCATAGAATTTTTGTTTACTTCCGTTTAAGTCGAACGACTAATTTATTCTATGCAATTCGACGATATTCAACTTAATAGAAAATCCATTTTAGTTTTTATCCACATCCAATTGATTCCAACTCATTTTATTTTAAATTACATCCCATTTCTAGTTTATTCACTAACCATACATTTGCATTTCATCTTATCTCCGCATTGGTTTCATTTTAAAACCATTTCATTGAGCTTGACAACATTCAATGCTTATATCAATAACCATTTTCCAAATTAATTTAACCCAAACTTTTATTTACTGAACTTTCATCCTTCCTCGAAGCCAAACTTCTATAAATTTTAAACTTTACTTTAATTTATTCCAACTTCAAACTTAAGTTCGCTTCTGTTTGGTTCTCATCTAATCAAATTTCATTTAATTTAGTTAATCCATCCATTTTATTTTAATTCACCTTCTCAATTTATCAAAATAATATCCAAGCACATACTTAACTCATTTATACTCGAATTGGATTTTATTTGTGACTCAAATCACTTCTATTATAATCCAATTCCATTTTATTTTTACAACATCTCCACTTAATTTAATTCATTATCAATCCAAGTCGAATTCTATTTATAATTCGAGTTTATTTCAAAACTTCATTATTAACTTACAATCCGTTTTATTTAACCGAGCTAAATTTTATTAACATACTCTATCAAATAATTTATTTATCTAATTACCTTACTTCCAACTTTTAAATTAATATTCGATTTTATTACAAAAATCACTTCATTAAATTTTCCTAAGTCTAATTCTTTTTTATAATTCCAGTTTGGATTTTCTTTCATTTTCCAAAATTCCAGTACTTTTATTTCGGCTTATTTATTCCCTTTTTACATTTTTATTAATATTCATACTTCTCCATCCATTTGCCGTCAGTTACATTTTCACTTTACTTTTAACTAGGGATTATATTTTTATTTCAATGCTTTTCAATTCTTTTATAAGCTTCCAAAGCTTATTTATCCCAATTCAATACTTACTTAGTTTACGCTTATTTATTTAAGTAAGAATTTTATTTCATTCAATATTATCTATAGCTCAACTGAATTTAATTTAATTTAATTTAATTTAACTTTACTTCAGTCAAATCTAGCACCATACCATTCGCTTTAATCCTCTCAATCCACTTGAATTTAAATTAAGTAAGAACTTACTTTCACTTAATATCATCTACGTCTCAATTTATTTCATTTCAATTCAATTTCAACTTACTTCAAATCCAACTCATTATTACTATTAACTTTGCTAAAGTTAATTTAGTTATAATTAATTTTATTTCTCAATCCAAATTTAATTTTTATTTACCCATTCCAATCACATTCAAGATTTACTAATTATTTCTTCCAATCATCCATTAAATTTTCCCCAATTTAATTTCTCCAAATTAAATTTATTTAACGTTTTCATTTTAAATTTTAATTTTAACATTCAAATATCATATTTTCCTTCCTTATTTAAAAATCATCTCAACTTTACATGTTTATAACTTCCTCATCAGGATTTTCAATTCAAATAAGGATTGAGGATTTCAAACACCCGGCTTTTGGTTCAAATCATTTCACAACCACCATTATCCCAAAATCACATTTCTCAAATTTTTAAACCAATCCTGGTTTTTATCCCCAACAAATTTCCTTTGAAATTTCAAAAAGAAACTAGCTCTTTTGAATATATCAATTTTTGGAAGCAATCCGTCACTTAGAAACTCGAAAATGGACATCGATGATGCTGCAGTCATTACCGGAATTATTTTCCAACGTCTGAAGTGAGTTCAATGCTATATCCCTTCCCAAAAGTTATTTGAAACAATTTCCTTTCAGAAATACTTCTAAAACAATCATGTATTATTTGTCTTCAAAACACTTTGGAAAACACTTCCAAAATTTCCAGGATTTAAATTTCCAAATTTAATTTGATTCTGATTTTAACTATAATCCATTTGATTATACAATTTATTCCAATTTTTGTAATCTTATTTGTTTAAAATATTATCATCCAAACAACCAAGCTATATAACAATTTAAGGAAAATATTTCTTTTATATCAAAATATAATCTTCGGCAAAATTATTTCATTCACACACCTTTAAAATAATACTGTGTCAATTTGTCTTGTCGGGTATTTATAAATTCTTCTCGAATAGCGGCCAACTTACTCTATCAGAGTTCATATTCTACTCAACCAATAAGTCAACACAATATTTAAAACAATTTATATTCACTAACAAATACGCGCTCATATCTATTAATATGCTCAAACTCATTCTAGAGTACTACGGGCTCTATTTTCAATGAGTAATCCCCACCAGAGCAAAGGTTATCACCAACCTATGCTCTGATACCACAATGTCACGTCCAGATTTTTCGACGCCCGAAAATCGACATCGATACGTCCACTGTGTCGAATGTTGAGAAATCGAATGCCGGAAAATCGAACCATCAGGGTTAAAGAAGAAGAGGTAGAAGAAGAAAATAGAAAACAACATCAGAATCTAACCATCGCAGCAAAATAAAATATAATAGATAATAAATGATCTTCACACAAAAACAAATCTGTTTATACATTACATCATCAGAGTATACTTAACACACAACTGGACATTAATCATAACCTGTCCTCACAATCTGAATATACAGCGGAATATTTAACACAAATACGGAAGTACGTATCGCCATCCAGCTCGTCTCTTGAGCTCCATAGCAGTCCATCCAGAATCTGCACTCTATAATACTCGGTCTGACCCAAGCATTATAGTGAAATAACACCCGAGTCAGTATAGAATACCAGCGTGAGAAAATCACACTCAATTTTATTATTAAATTTTCATAATCCTTTAAAAACAAAAAACATCTCGTAAGACCATGCCACAAATAAACATGTCGGGTTTTTACCTTATGATAGCCAAAACACTTTTTCTTAAAATCTTCTGATATTATAATAGCGTCTATGTACAAATACTTATTCAAATAGCCGAAATTGTTACATGATTAAATTCCATCTACTAGCCACAAAGTGGGTTATACAAACGAAAATCGTAACAGGCACGTAGGGAGTATGGATTTCCAACTAATGAGTAGGCACCGGGGTACCACCCGCCACAATACGTGGCCTAGATCACTGTACCGAGGATTACTCCCAATCCCCTGCAACACAAGACCGAGACTACCCCTTACTATATAATCCCGAGTAAGATCACCCCACGGTTGGAATCAGCAACCGCACCGCTAAGTCGAATAAAAAGGGACATCTAGACAGGGATGACCTCACCCTAATGGGCGCTACCCAATTAGCCTTGCTGCATATCCCCTAATTTTCAGTCGTTCCCGGTTGATGAGGCTAGAGGCTCGGCGTTACCTTTTAGAACGTTTCACTTAGAATGCCCATTGCCCACTTGACGATGTTATGAAAGCATTCGTCCGTATAAGACCGTCCCGGGTTGGGACGGAACCGAAGGCACTACTCCTACTACATCCATTTTGGAATCATCCTCGGGATTATTAGCGACTAGCCCTTTCACTTCACTGCTCCATCTTCGACTCCGAACTCGTCTTTGTAACGACCAGAATTCCTGTCATTTGAAATTCGTATATTTAATTGATTTTAAATATTAATAAGTAAAATTTGTAAGTCGAATAAATTATATTTCGAATATCTAGATTTATTGGATAATTAAATCGATAATTTAATATTTAAAATTACAAAAATAATTGGAAATTGGGTTTAATGTGATTAAATTTAACTTGTAAAGTTGAATTAAATCATATTGGAGTTAAAATGATGTTATACAATTTTTAAAATTGAATTAGAAGTTAATTTGTGGAAATTGAATATTTTAATATTTAATTGACGAGTAAAAATAGTCATTTTTCAAATAGTCCCGGGTTTCGACAAAACTAGTTTCATCGGATCCGTAATGTTATATTATTGTAAGATTTCAAATTTTGTGTCAATCGGATTTACGGTTTGTCCGCGGCAAGCTAAAACGCGTAGAAATCGGTTTAAATGAATTTTAAATTTAAATTTGTCGATTTGAAAACCTATCTTCTAAATATGATCGAATTGGCTCCCGATATATATTCCATTGCGTTCGGAATAGGGTTAAAATATTATAAATGCCAGGCGGCATGCTTCGTTTCAAGTTCAGGAAAAATTCGGGTGAATAGTGTCGCGTAATTTTCTATATAAGGCCTCGCTATTTTCTATTTTGCAAAAATTAGGGTTTTAAACCCTAGCAGCCAACATATTTGTCAATGACCGAAAATGGCCAATCTTCTTCCCTTCCGATCACGTCATCCACGCACTTTTAGGCAACGACTTCAACTAGGAAATCGAAAAGCTTCATGAGCTCGACGTATTCAACGGGTATGATCGCGAATGGAGCACCACGACGTCGTCATGAGGGCCGCGTTTAGCTGTTATTCACGCACGTTTTCGAGATACGGGGATGGTCGAGCTTGATGATGTTGTAGCCGTGGGTAGCATTCATGATGAGCTTCACGATGGTGGTTCCTGATCGACGTCTATTCGAGAGATTTGGTCGTGGAAATTCAAAGTAAAGGGCGATCGAGATGGGTTTTATTCGATCATGAATTTGAACGTGGGGAAGAAGATAACAAGTACGGCCATGATTTGCTGTGAGGAATTGGACGGCCCAGATGATTCAAAGGTTAAAATTTTGAAAATAAAATTGGAAATAAATTGTATATTAATTTGTGTAAACTTGAAAAATTGATATCTTGTTCAAACGAGATCCGTTTCACGTGAAACGAATTGCGTTGGGTTCGTATTCGCGAATACTATATGATGGAGCAATATTGGAGTTGATTGGAGCTAGTGTGAATTTTGGATAAAATTAAACGCGCGTTTAAATTTTATTTGGAATAAAACACTGCAACTGTATTGGAAGCAAGATGAGAACTTCTCACTCAATCGAATTGTGTTTCGATTTAAATTTAAAATAGTTAAATTTAAAATAGTTAAATTTAAAATTGCTTGATTGTGTGATTGAATAATGATTGTTATTGGTTGTATCGAAATAGACCCTATACGCCGCATATTAAGCGGAGGTTATTATATTTAAACACATATACCGCGATATTCCACCTCGAAGTGGAATTGGTATTATATATATACTTGGAGTTGATTTCCCGCATTTATATAGCGGATGAGACCCTATTGCACCGCATAATAGCGGATAATATTTTATATAAACCCATGCACCGCGATATCCCGTCTTGAAACGGGATTGGTATTGTGCCAACATCTGTGGATGCAGGGAAACAGGTTGGAGGGATCCAACTGAATTCCTCAAATAATTGAATTTGTTTCATTGTTGTGTGTTGATTATTTATAATCTCTATGTGATTTTCTTTGTGATTTAAATCGTTGAAGGCTAAAATTTAACGAATATAATTTTGGTATCGTTGGATACCAGAAATAAATAAAAATTTGATTTTTTCAAAAATTCTGGTTGAAAGTTATATTAAAATTTATTTTTGAGAATTGGATAAATTTAAAAGAAGGAATTCTAAAATAGTAAAGTTTTATTTTTAATCTTATTAAATAAAATTTCAAAATATGGGAAAAGCTTTAATAAATGGATTTCGGGTAATATGATTCAAAGGTCGAAGAATTTATTCAAAATACGGATTTTAAAGAGTTTGAAAAATAAAAGAATTTGTTTTCTTTAAATGGAATTATTTTTAAAAGGAAATAAAATTTGGAATCCATTTGGGAATTGATTTTTGGTGATGGAATTTAAATCTTTTGAAAATCCATTTGGAAATTGATTGGGGTTTAGTAAAAATTGATTTCAATTTGAGATTTGAATGAAATTCACTTGGTGTTTAAATTTCTTGGAAAATCGATATGGAATTTGATTTAGTTGTTTTTGAAATCAATTGAAAAATTGAATTGTTGTTGAAAGTGAATATTTGAAATCGATTTGAAAATCGTATATCAGTGGATGTTTGGAAATTTGAATTCACCATAGAATTTATAAAGGAAAGGGAAATTTGTTTAAAAATAAACATTGATTTATTTTGAAGTGTCAAAATAAATTTATGGATTTGGAACGTAAACTTAAAATAAATCGGTAAGGATTTATTCAATTGGTTTAAATGAACCATTTTGGAATGAAAGTGTATTCTCCCTAGAAAGCCGAATAAAATTTCCGAATCACTTTGAAATATATATAAATAGATATATAATCCTAGAATTTGTTTTGAAAGGATACTTTGGAGAAATTAACTTCTTAAATTATTTTAAATCCTTTAAGTAAAAATTTATTAAGTTGATATAGAAATGATTATTTCTAAGATTTAATCAATAATTGTTTTAGAAAATAGTTATTTAAATAGTAATACTCTATCTACTAATTTTATTTTGAAAATTAGTTTGGACTTAAGTTATATGTAATATTGGTATAATATTTTTATAACTAATATTTTAAGTAAAGTGTTTAAAGAAAAATAGTTTTATTTCAAAGTGTTTTTCCCGATATATTTTGGATAGGTGTTATAAATTATTTTTAAAGTATTTGAACTCAGCAGATTTGCAGTGAAAATGAATAAATATTTGGAAGTGTTTCCGCGTAAGGAAAATGATTTGAAATTTGTTTTTCAAAAGTTGTAAAGGTGAAAAGTGATTTGAAAATTGTTTTCAAGTGGTTGAAATGGGGAAAATATATCTTATAAAGATATTTTTGGAAAAATAAATAATTTGGGAAATTATTTGGAATCTGGTGATGTTGTGCATATCTATTAATAGTTAAATAACCGACTATCAATATTTACCTTTAAACGGGCATTTGTTGTGATTTGTTTGAATTTGAATGCTACACTTATTTTAAAATAAGCACTCGTTATTCGGTTTAACCGGGAGGGGACCTTTGGGTTATAAATCCCATTCGGAATAGTGATACATCGTAATGGATAGCATTTAAAGACCGGTGTTGAAGATCAGATATTTTCGAAAACGGATGGATTACCGTCGAATGTCTCTGCATCGGCTAATCCCCGATATAAAGATTTTATCACCCTTTGTGATGGAAAATCCGGACGTGATTAGTGAATATCCGGACTGCAAGGGCTTCTTTGGATGTGCCTTCGGTTCCATTCGATCCTGGAACGGACTTTTATGGATGTGTGTTTGACGTTACAATTTGAGATGTAAAGCTGGTTTCTATCAATTACATTTCTGTTGGTGGCGGAGAATTTATTCTCTTAGCTTAATAACCTTTTCTGAGACATACGAGCTCAGAGGTTACGTAGTTGATGGTTACTAGTGATATATTCCCAATTGGTAACGTGGCATGCTAAGTGCTGCAGATCATTTGTTGATAAAAGCGTGGCTTTTGTGAAAAGCGTAGCTTTGTGGACGAGACTTCGTCGAACCTCACAACCCAGTAATGGTCAAAATAGGAAGAATGCAGCAAGGTTATTTGGGAATAGCGCCCCCATAGGGTATGTACATTTCCTTCTGGATAGAGGTGGTATTGTGGTATGGAGCCCAAATACTTAACCTATGTGGTTGCTGCAAATTTATTTCTTTGTGGTTGTTGGTGAATCCCGGGATAAAGCTCGGTTACGACCGGGGGATGGCATACTCGTGTCAGTAGTTACCTAGCTCAGAGGTATCCTGGCCTTGTGTTGGCAGAGATCCGGTTAGGTTCTCGGGGCGTCCTTCCAGAGGCGTACCCATGTGGCAATGGGAAGTTCCTTGGCCTGGCCATTTGTTGGAAATCCATACTCCAATACGCACCTTGTATGGTTTTAGTTGTAGAACCTGCCATTTACTTATGGTGGTCACCACTATTTAGATGATAGCTATAGTAGGCGTACGATAATGGTCGTATGTTGGCTAAGATTTATATTATACTTTAGAAATGTTTTCCTACACTTTGCACTTATAGTAATAATATCGAAGAAATTTTTCCGCGTATCAAGCATGTTTGACTATCATAAGGAGAAATCTCCTCCAATTCTACGTTTGCATTGTGTGTGTGGCGGGAGGCCTTATGGTAGTTACATTTTCTAAATGCATTGCGGATCTATTTTAAAATATTTCTTTGTTTGTTTTTAAAGATAAATTGTTTTAAGTTCTCACACCAGTCCCATGATTGACATAGAGTTTATTGTTCCCTTCCTAAACTCTGGGTGCCCACCAATTACCACACGGGCTGTCTAGAGTCAGGTTATCAGGTCATTCTGGAATTCAGGAGATGCTGTGGAGATCAGAAGCAAGCTGGATGGCGAAGCGTATCACTTATATATGATATTATCTTTTCCGCTGTGTATTCAGTTGTGAGGACATGTTTATATAACTGTCCATTATTGTGTTGTGTTGTATATTGACTCTGATGATGTAATGTATAAAATGTACAGTTCTTTTGATTTAAAGATTATTCATTTGTCTATTATATGTTGTTCCGCTGCGACTGTGAGATTCTGATATCGTTTCTCTTGCTTTTCTTTCTTTCTTACTTCTTCTATCTTTTTCTTCTTCTTAAACCCTAAGGGTTCATTTTTTCCGGCATTCGATTGTTCGGCAGTTGATACAGTGGACGTATAAATGTCGATATTCGGGAGTCGAAGAAACGGGTCCTTACAATTTGGTATCAGAGCATTTGGTTAAGTGACAACCTTGGCTCTGTTGGGTGTTACTCATTAGAGATAGAGTCAGTAGTACTCTAGAATGAGTTTGAGTGTAATAATAGATAGGAGTGTGTATTTGTTAGTGAATATAAAATTGTTTTACATTGTGATGATTGGTTTGTTGAGTGGTATATGGATTCTAGTCGGTATAGTCCGTACAACTCTATCGATAAGGATCTCTAAACACTCATACAGAACAATTCGCCACGATATTGTTTTAAATTAGGTAAAAGAAATAATTTTACCCAAACTATATAATTTTCCATAAATTATATAGCATATGGTTGCTTGGTTGTTAGGAACTGATAATATTAAATTATTATCATCATCGATTATTGAATAAGAAATTGAAATATTAATCAAAAGCTGAGAAATAAATCCATATACAAATGAGATTTGTAAATATAAATTGTAAATGTGATTCATAATTTGAAATGGAATTCCAGAGTAATATTTGGAAACAAATTTAAAGAATTTGAAAATTTGAGATTTGGGAAATTTAAATTCTTTGGAGTTTGAAAATGATTTTCAAGGGTTTAGGAAAATTGTTTTGAAGGGAAGAAAGCATGTAACTCTTTTTGGTCGCTGGAAAATAATTCCGATGATGATCGCGACATCATCGGTGTTCATTTTCGAGTTTCCAAAGGAGGAATTGCTGCCAAATTATAATTAAATGGAAGTGTTTGTGAAATTGAGTTTGATTTTGGAAATTCAAAAGATAATTTGAATAGATTTCAAAAATAATTTTTGAAAGATTAAAAAGACTCTGAATGTTATATAAAATGTTTATGGAATAATAAGTTTGGATGACTTAGGAATTCAGATTTAAACTGAAATTGACCTAAGTTAATTGGAATAAAGGTGAATTTTAGAAGTCTAATAGACTAAATGATTGGAATACAATTATTAAGTTGGAAAATAAATTGTGAAGGAATAAATAAAATTTGCAATTGCAAGTGCGAGAAAATGAAATTGAATGTTGAAATTCATTTCGAATTTGTAAGTAAATAGAACTGGAGTTGGAATTGAATTTGATTTGTGAAAAACAAAGTGAAGTATTAAACTAGAATTAGTAAGTGCAATTAATTGAAGAATGACTAAATGGATAAGGTTTAAAATGAATTGAATCCAATATTTTTTTATGAAAGTAAATTGTATTCATATAGAATTGGAAATCCAGTGTAATATATGTAAGTGAAACCAAATGATTAAATGGTTAAACAATTTTGCAAAACGAGATATGAATTTGAATAAGTGACGAAATTTGACTTTGGTAAAAGTTAAATAGAATTTACTTTAGAATTGGAATCTGAATTGGATTTATAAGTGGAAATTTAAGTTAAGTTAAACAAATGATGTTTGAAATGGAATATAACTCAAGTAATGTTGAATGAAGTTGATTTTGGTATCGAAGTAAAATAATAAAGTAAATTAAATGAATATGAACTTGAGTTATATAAATGAAATTCAACCTTATTTGTTAAATGAATTAGCAATTGAATTAATAAATGGATTGAATATTAATCAATCTAATGTAAATGAATTGATATGGAATAATGGACGTAAGTGTTAATTCATTAGAAGCTAATGAAGTTGGAAAAAAAATTGAATAATTGAATGGAAGTCAATTTAATATCAACCAATTGGAATTAAAAGTGTTGAACCAAATTGAATGTGAATTTAATAATTTGGTTATGTTGGTTATGATTTGGTTGTTATATGATTGTTAGTTGATTGTATATAATTCAGTAAGTGTTAATGAAATTGAATTGATAAATGGAAAGTAATGTAATTGAATTTGAATTGAAAGTGAACTAATGTGAATTGGTTGTAAGCAATTAAAATTTGTATCGAAACCTTATAAATTGCTTATGGGAATTATTTTGATTGCATTGCTTATGAAAACTATGTGTTTTTATTGAAAATTAGTAAAATGTAAATGAATTTCCTATATATGTCTTTTACATGTTTAAATTGAGTAAGTACAGGTATCAGGGCTGTAGTTGGCTGGATTTGGTCACGCTAAAATGCTAATAAATAACTACTTTGCTTAAAAATGATAAAAAGGGGTGCCTACGCAATAAAAATAGGAAATATGAACTGTTTTTCTGTTTTTGACTATGTGGGTCGATGTATATATATTTATATATATTGTGATATCGCAAAAGCTCCTCCGTACAAGGGAGACACTGCCAAAATTTTCCGTAAATTTTGGGAGTTAGAAAAATTTTGAAAATTTTTAGAAAATTTTTTGTTAACGAAAAGTCAATTTCTAAAATGAAAATGTAGGATTTGAAAACTTAGTAAAGTTATTGTAAGAAGTTTAACTATGGATTTTGGAAAAGTTAAAATGTTTAAATGAATTTGAAATTTAATTTGAACAAATAGTTTTGAAAAGTTAATGGATTTCAAGACTTTTTCTTACTTGGCAATTTCGAGGACGAAATTCTTTTAAGGGGGGAAGTTTGTGACGACCCAGAATTCCGGTCATTTGAAATTCGTATATTTAATTGATTTTAAATATTAACAAGTAAAATTTGTAATTCGAATAAATTATATTTCGAATATCTAGATTTATTGGAGAATTAAATCGATATTTAATATTTGAAATTAAGAAATAATTGGAAATTGGGTTTGATGTGATTAAATTTGATTTGTAAAGTTGAATTAAATCATATTGGAGTTAGAATGATGTTATACAACTTTCAAAATTGAATTAAAAGTTAATTTGTGGAAATTGAATATTTTAATATTTAATTGACGAGTAAAAATAGTCATTTTTCAAACAGTCTCGGATTTCGAAGAAACCTGTTTAATCGGATCCGTAATGTTATATTATTGTAAGATTTCAAATTTCGTGTCAATCGGATTTACGGTTTGTCCGGGGCAAGCTAAAATGCGTTGAAATTAGTTTAAGTGAATTTTAAATTCAAATTTGTCGATTTGAAAACCTATCTTCTAAATATTATGGAATTGCCTCCCGATATATATTCCATTGCGTTCGGAATAGGGGTAAACCATTATAAATGCCAGGCGGCACGCTTCGTTTTGAGTTCGGGAAAAATTCGGGTGAATAGTGTCGCGTAATTTTCTATATAAGGCCTCACTATTTGCTATTTTGCAAAATATTAGGGTTTCAAACCCTAGCCGCCAGCATATTTGTCAATGGCCAAAAATGGCCAATCTTCTTCCCCACCAATCTCCTCATCCACACACTTTTAGGCAACGACTTCAACTAGGGAATCGAAGAGCTTCACGAGCTCGACGTATTCAACGGATATGATCGCGAATGGAGCACCACGGCGTCGTCAGGAGGGCCGCGTTCAGCTGTTATTCGCGCACGTTTTCGAGATGCAGGGGTTGGCCGAGCTTGATGATGTTGTAGCCGTGGGTAACACTCGTGATGAGCTTCACGATGGTGGTTCCTTATCGACGGCTAGTCGACAGATTTGGTCGTGGAAATTCAAAGTAGAAGGCGGCCGAGATGGGTTTTGTTCGATCGTGAATGGGAACATGGGGAAGAAGATAACAAGTGTGGCCGTGATTTGCTATGAGGAATCGGACGGCCCAGATGATTCAAAGGTTAAAAATTTGAAAACAAAATTGGAAACAAATAGTATATTAATTTGTGTAAACTTTAAAAATTGATATGTTGTTCATACGAGGTCCGTTTCGCACGAAACAAATTGCGTTGGATTCGTATTCGCGAATACTACGCGATGGAGCTGGATTGGACTTGATTGGAGCTAGTGTGAATTTTGAGTAAAATTAAATGCGCATTTAAATTTTATTCGGAATAAAACACTGTAACTGTATTGGAAGCAAGGTGAGAACTTCTCACTCAATCGAATTGTGTTTCGATTTAAATCTAAAATAGTTAAATTTAAAATTGCTTGATTGTGTGATTAAATGATGATTGTTATTGGTTATATTGAAATAGACCCTATACGCCGCATATTAAGCGCAGGTTATTATATTTAAACACATATACCACGATATTCGACCTCGAAGTGGAATTGGTATTATATATGTACTTGGAGTTGATTTCCCGAATTTATATAGCGGATGAGACCCTATTGCACCGCATAATAGCGGATAATATTTTATATAAACCCATGTCCCGCGATATCCCGCCTTTAAACGGGATTGGTATTGTGCTAACATCTGTGGATGTAGGAAAACAGGTTCTCAAATAATTGAATTTGTTCTAATGTTGTGTGTTGATTATTTATAATCTCTATGTGATTTTCTTTGTGATTGAAATCGTTGAAGGCTAAAATTTAGCCAAATATAATTTTGGTATCGTTGGATACCGGAAATAAATAAAAATTTGATTTTTCTGAAAATTCAGGTCGAAAGTTATATTAAAATTTATTTTTGAGAACTGGATAAATTTAAAAGAAGGAATTATAAAATAATAAAGTTTTATTTTTAATCTTGTTGAATAAAATTTCAAAATATGGGAAACGCTTTAATAAATGGATTTCGGGTAATATGATTCAAAGGTTGAAGAATTTATTCAAAATACGGATTTTAAAGAGTTTGAAAAATAAAAGAATTTTTTTTCTTTAAAAGGAAATTTTTTTAAAAGGAAATAAAATTTGGAATCCATCTGAGAATTGATTTTTGGTGATTGAATTTAAATCTTTTGAAAATTCATTTGGAAATTGATTTGGGGTTTAGTAGAAATTGATTTCAATTTGATATTTGAATGAAATTCACATGCTGTTTAAATTTCTTGGAAAATCAATATGGAATTTGATTTGGTTGTTTTTGAAATCAATTAAAAAATTGAATTGTTGTCGAAAGTGAATATTTGAAATCGATTTGAAAATCGTATATCAGTGGATGTTTGGAAATTTAAATTCACCATGGAATTTATGAAGGAAAGGGAATTTTGTTTAAAAATAAACATTGATTTATTTTTGAAGTGTGGAAATAAATTTACGGATTTGGAACATAAACTTAAAATAAATCGGTAATGATTTATTTAATTGGTTTAAATGAACCATTTTGGAATGAAAGTGTATTCTCCCTAGAAAGCCGAATAAAATTTCTGAATAACTTTGAAAAATATATACATACATATATATATATATATATAATTCTAGAATTTGTTTTGAAAAGGATACTTTGGAGAAATTAACTTCTTAAATTGTTTTAAATCCTTAAGTAAAAATCTATTAAGTTGATATAGAAACGATTATTTCTAAGATTTAATCAATAATAGTTTTGAAAAATAGTTATTTAAATAGTTATACTCTATCTACTAATTTTATTTTGAAAATTAGTTTGGACTTAAGTTATATGAAATATTGGTATAATATTTTAAGTAAAGTGTTTAAAGAAAAATAGTTTTATTTCAAAATGTTTTCCCCGATATATTTTGGATAGGTTTTATAAATTATTTTTAAAGTATTTGAACTCAGCAGATTTGCAGTGAAAGTGAATAAATATTTGGAAGTGTTTCCGCGTAAGGAAAATGATTTGAAATTTCTTTTTCAAAAGTTGTAAAGGTGAAAAGTGATTTGAAAATTGTTTTCAAATGGTTGAAGTGGGGAAAAATATATCTTGTAAAGATATTTTTGGAAAAATAAATAGTTTGGGAAATTATTTGGAATCTAGTGATGTTGTGCATATCTATTGATGGTTAAATAACCGACTATCAATATTTACCTTTAAATGGGCATTTGTTGTGATTTGCTTGAATTTGAATGCTACACTTATTTTAAAATAAGCACTCGTTATTCGGTTTAACCGGGAGGGGACCTTTCGGTCATAAATCCCATTCCGAATAGTGATACATCGTAATGGATAGCATTTGAAGACCGGTGTTGAAGACCGGATAGTTTCGAAAACGGAAGGATTACCGTCGAATGTCTCTGCATCGGCTGATCCACGATATAGAGATTTTATCACCCTTTGTGATGAAAAATACGGACGTGATTAGTGAATATCCGGATTGCAAGGGCTTCTTTGGAAGTGCCTTCGATTCCGTACGATCCCGGAACGGACTTTTATGGATGTGTGTCTGACGTTACAATTTGAGATGTAAAGCTGGTTTCTATCAAATACATTTCTGTTGGTGGCGGAGAATTTATTCTCTTAGCTTAACACCCTTCTCTAAGACGTACGAGTTCAGAGGTTATGTAGTTGATGGTTACTAGTGATATATTCCCAATTTGGTAACATGGCATGCTGGGTGCTGCTGATCATTTGTTGATAAAAGCGTGGCTTTTGTGAAAAGCGTAGCTTTGTGGACAAGACTTCGTCGAACCTCACAACCCGGTAATGGTCAAAACAGGAAGAATGCAGCAAGGTTATTTGGGGATAGCGCCCCCATAGGGTATGTACACTTCCTTCTGGATAGAGGTGGTATTATGGCATGGAGCCCAGATACTTAACCTATGTGGTTGCTGCAAATTTATTTCTTTGTGGTTGTTGGTGAATCCCGGGATAAAGGTCGGTTACGACCGGGGGATGGCATACTCATGTCAGTAGTTACCTAGCTCAGAGGTAACCTGACCTTGTGTTGGCAGAGATCCGGTTAGGTTCTCGGGGCGTCCTTCCAGAGGCGTACCCATGTGGTAATGGGAAGTTCCTTGGCCTGGCCATTTGTTGGAAATCCAAACTCCAATACGCACCTTGTACGGTTTTAGTTGTAGAATCTGCCATTTACTTATGGTGGTCACCACTATTTAGATGGTAGCTGTAGTAGGCATACGATAATGGTCGTGTGTTAGCTAAGATTTATATTATACTTTCGAAATGTTTTCCTACACTTTGCACTTATAGTAATAATATCAAAGAAATTTTTCCGCGTATCAAGCATGTTTGACTATCATAAGGAGAAATCTCCTTCAATTCTGTGTTTGCATTGTGTGTGTGGCGGGTGGCCTTATAGTAGTTACATTTTCTAAAAGCATTGCGGATCTATTTTAAAATATTTCTTTGTTTATTTTTAAAGATAAACAGTTTTAAGTTCTCACACCAGTCCCATGACTGACCTGGAGTTTATTGTTCCCTTCCTAAACTCTGGGTGCCCACCAATTTCCACACGGGCAGTCTAGAGTCAGTTTATCAGGTCATTCTGGAATTCAGGAGATGCTGTGGAGATCAGAAGCAAGCCGGATGGCGAAGTGTATTACTTATATATGATATTATCTTTTCCGCTGTGTATTCAGTTGTGAGGACAGGTTTATATAACTGTCCATTATTGTGTTGTGTTGTATATTGACTCTGATGATGTAATGTATAAAATGTACAGTTCTTTTGATTTAAAGATTATTCATTTATCTATTACATGTTGTTCCTCTTCGACTGTGAGATTCTGATATCGTTTCTGTTGCTTTTCTTTCTTTCTTACTTCTTCTATCTTTTTCTTCTTCTTAAACCCTAAGGGTTCAGTTTTTTCGGTATTCGATTGTTCAGCATTTGATACAGTGGACGTATTAATGTCGATGTTCAGGAGTCGAAGAAACGGGTCCTTACAGTCTTCCTCATGAAAATTTACAAACCAGATCAAAGTGGTTTTCGAGAAATTAATCCCGATCCCAGTCTCTTCGAAACGATCAGCGCATTGGCCAATATTGATAGTCGGTTATTTAACTATCAAATAACATTCACAAACAACCATCAACCATAAATAATTTCACCAAATTATTTATTAACCTTAAAATAGCTTCGCAAGATATATTTCCATTTTCAACCCTTTTGAAAACAGTTTTCAAACCGCACTTTTCTCATGAAATAAATTTTCAAATATTTATTTCTACTGACAAACAACAAACACAAAACTTTAGCTTTTTAAAATAATTTAAAACTCTTTATTGTAAAATATCGAAAATTACATTAATACTTATTCAAAATATATACTTTAAGAATATTTAAAATAAAACTACTTTGTTCAATATAAAACTGAATTTCTAACTTTTAAAACATAATTCAAAGCCACCTTTAAATAAGTACTGCTATAATGAATTAGAAAAATATACATATTTAGAATTTATGTAACGACCCAGAATTTTGAATAATTTAAATTGAAAATATTTAATCAATTTTAAATATTTGAATGATGGTTTGACTTGATTTCAAATTGTCAGAATAAATTTGGCGATTAAATTATAAAAATTTAATCTATTGAAAGTTGAATAAAAATTTGAATCTTTAGTTTCGAGCTGATTAAAAATATTTCAAAGGCTTGTAAAATTCATATTGATAATACTGAAGATAATTGAAGCTTCAGAATTGAATTTGAAAACTGTTTTGTTCAATTTTGAAATTTTATCGTTTGAATCGAATTTAAAAATAGCCTTCCGAGGCACAGTCTCGGAATTCGACGAAACCAGTTCCATTGGGTCCGTAATATTGAATTATTACCGGATTTAAAATTTCGTAGCATTTGGAGTTGTTGTGTGATCGTACGATAGGTAAACGCATTGAAATTTAAATTAAAGTCAATTTAAATTGAAGTCAATTTAAGTTTAAATTTATAATTAATCAACATATACACGTTATCTTCCCTAAAAATACGCCTAGTATCACGCCAAAAATCATGAGAAAGATCGTGCTAAGTATGGCCAAGCTCGTTTTAAAATAATTCCTCCTCAGTTCAAATCTAAAAATCGAACGAAAAGATTAAAATGGCCAAGCTCCCCTTTCCTCTATCCCTCTCATTCATTTTCACGAAATCGATTTAGCATTCAAAAAAAAAATGGAGCGATGCGATTTGGGAATTGCGGCGCATCGTGCGCGAGATGGAGGCACGCGCGACTTCATCGCGTTGCTAGGGCTGAAGATCAGGAGGCACACGCGAAGAAATTGGGTCGAGGGCGAAAGTACGAGCTCGAGCTCGATCGATTTCCGTGTTCGTGGGTGAGCAAGGGATCGCGACGGCGCTGTGTGGTGGCCGCGACGTTGGAACGGCATCGGCAAAGCTAGGGTTTGGCGGTGAGTGCGGTTAGGGCTCGCGAGTTGGCACGCGAGCAGGTGGTGGTCTCGAGGACGCGTACGCCAAGGTGGAGGCGATGATTTGACACGGCGAAGGGAGATGATGCAAGAGTTTGGCGTTTTAGTCAATAAGTTATTTTTTTATCTTAATTTATTAAAATACATAAATGTGTATATATATACTAATATATGCTAGGAAGAAGATTACAGGAAATATTTGGCAGTAAGTTAAATATTGAATTTTGAACATCTTGATTTAAATTATTATAGCAGTACAGTTGTTTGATTTAATTTAATTTAAATAAAATATATATAGATTAGAAATAGGATTTTAAATGTTTGAAGATTTAAAGATGCTTTAAAATTTATGCAGTAAGTTATAATTGTAGTTCTATATATATGCAGAAATGTAAATGGATTTCATAAGTGTTAAAAAGAAATGTATTTTAGAATATAAAGATGCATGTAGGATTGAAAAGAAGAATTTAATGGAATTAGTTAAAAATCACATTTTGAATTTTTAAATGAAATTATTGGTTAAGTGAATAAATTAAATAAAAATTAGTTTAAAAATTCATGATTCGTTTAAATAAAATCATTAGTATAAAATTTAAATTTTTAGTTAAATAAATTTATTTAAAAGAAATTGGGTCAAAATAAAATCTTAGTTAAATAAGTTTATTTCAAAAGGAAATCAGTTAAAAATTTAAATTTTTGTTTAAAATAAAATCATCGATGAATTGAAATTATCAAATGAAAATTTGTTATTCGATTTGTTCGAATATTAATGAATTGTACAATATTTATACAAGGTCGGAATTTCGTGGAAACAATCTGAAGGGAAAATGGATAGCAAATTAAAAGCTAAGGTGAGATCTTCTCACTCAAAAATATAAAGTTGATTTTGCAGTTATTGATTGATTGACTGTTTGGATGTTAATGTATAAAAATAGTAATATATAGCAATATATATATATATATATATATATATTGGCATATGTATATATTACAGTTGATGATTTCCCGCATTGTATAGCGGATGAGACCCTATTGCGCCGCCTATTAAACGGATAATATTTTATAAATCCCATATACCGCGATATCCCGTCTTGAAACGGATTTGTATTGTGCTAACATTTGTGGATGCAGGGAAACAGGTTGGAGGGATCCAACTGGATTCCTCAACCGTATTTATTTATTTACATATAGTGTGATATTTGTTGATTATCATATGATGATATATGATGTTTGGATGCCGTGATTTATTATTTGGTGTGTTGCATCATCGGATCCATTTTTGAAGTTTAAAAATAACGATTTTGATTATTAAGGGATTTATAAAGTGATTTTCGAAATTATACGTTTATTAAATTTTCGAATTGATTCATTTTAAATAATTAAAACGTTATAAATTTTTATGTTATAAAAATTAGGATTTTTGTCAAATATAACCAAAGCATGATTTTTGAAATAAATAGTTGATAAATTTATAAAATGGTTTAAATTGGGATTTTTGAATTATTATAAACTGTTTATATAAAGGATTTATAAAATTGATATTTTATAAGTTAAAGACATTGGAATTATAAAACGAGCTTTTATAAGTGTTAAAATAAAGTTGTACCTAGTTTTATAAGTAAATAAGAATTTTAGATTTATAAATAAAGGATGACATAAAAGCATGGATTTGTGAATAAATGGATTATAAGAAATTTACTTATAAGTTGGATTCGACATGTAAATGAAATATAAATACAATTGGTAATTAAAGGAGATTGATAAATCGAAGTTGTTATGAAATAGAAATGGAATTTATAAATGTTGTTTTATAAATCCATAATCAAATAAATTTGATAAGTAAACATAGAAATTTTTAAAGGAATTATATCCACGATTTTGGACTGTGGAAAATCCTTAAATTTTGATATGTGGAAGTGTTGAATTGGGATTAACGAAGTATATTCACGATTTTGGATAATGAATAATATATTAAGCAAATGTTTTGGGGAAAAATGATATTTTAAATAGAATTAAAACGATTAGAGATGTTTTAAATGTATTAAGTATTGAAAACATAGATTTCAATATTCATTGTTGAAATAGGCGTTTTCAAGGAATTGAAGGAAATAGTGGACTATAACACTGTCGTTATAGTAAATGATTTCCGAAAGAAAATGTTTTTGTACAGTATTGGGATTTATATATCTATCTAAATTTCGAATCCATATACTAGTGATTTTGGGTTGTCGTAACGATGTTTTACGCAACATTCGTTTTGACTAAAATAATGGGTTTAATAGAATGTTTTCCTTAAGAAATGAAATATATACTTAATATTAATTTAAGTATATTGAATATTTCCAAGTGTTGAAAATAAATAGATTTGTGAAATACTTATTATTAAATAAGTAGGGAAATGTTTTCCAATATGAAATGAACGTTTGAGAATTATCTTTTTAAAGATAAATTGAAAGTGAATATTTGAAATCGATTTGAAAATCGTATATTCACAGATATTTTGGAAATGTGAATTCAATATGGAATTTATAAATGAAGTTGGGAAAATTGGTTTAAAAATAAATATCGATTTATTTTTGAAGTATGGAAATTATGTACATATATATCTTGTAAAGATATTTTTGAAAGATAAATAATTTGGAAAATTATTTGGAATCTGGTGTTGTGCATACCTATTGATAGTTAAATAACCGACTATCAATATTTACCTTTAAATAGGTATTTGTTGTGATTGCCTGAATTTGAATGCTACACTTATTTTTAAAAATAAGCGCTCACTATTCGGGTTAGCCGGGAAAGGACCTTGGGGTCGTATAACCCATTCCGAATATGAGATACGTCGTAATAGATAGCATTGATGACCAGTGTTGAAGACCGGATATCTACGAAAACGGAAGGATTACCATCGAATGTTTCTGCATCGGTTGATCCCTGATATAGAAATTTATTACCCTTTGTGATGGGAAGTCCGGCCGTGATTAGTGAATATCCGGATTGCAAGGACTTCTTTGTAAGTGCCTTCGGTTCCGTTCGATCCCGGAACGGACTTGTATGGATGTGTGTCTGACGTTACAATTTGAGATGTAAAGCTGGTTTCGATCAAATATATTACCGTTGGTGGCGGAGAATTTATTCTCTTAGCTTAACACCCTTAGAGGTTATGTAGTTGATAGTTACTAGTGATACATTCCCGAATTGGTAATGTGGCATACGAAGTGCTTTTGAGCATTTGATGATCAAAGCACAGCTTTTGTATAAAGCGTGGCTTTGTGGACGAGACTTCGTCGGACCTCACACCCCGGAAATGGTCAAAACAGGAAGGATGCGGCAAGGTTATTAGGGGGTAGCGCCCCTTTAGTGTATGTCATTCCTTTTGGATAGAGGTGGTATCATGGTATGGAGCCCAGATATTTAACCTATGTTGTTGCTGCAAATTTATTGCTTTGTGGTTGTTGGAAATCGAGGATCCTCGGATATAGATCGGTTACGATCGGGCAATGACATATTCGTGTCAGTAGTTACCCAGTTCGTGGTAACCCGGCCTTGTGTTGGCAGAGATCTGGTTTGGTTCTCGGGTCATCTTTCCCGAGGCGTACCCATGTGGAAATGGGAAGTTCGTTGGCCTGACCATTTGTTGGAAATCCATAGAAACAATACGATCTTGTACGATTTTAGTTGTAGAACCTGCCATCTAATATGGTAGCTATAGCAGGCATAATATAATGGTACCTATGCTGGCTAAGATTTATATTCTACTTTCAAAATGTTTTCTACACTATGCACTAATAATAATATCAAAATTGATTTGATTTTGCGTAGTAAGCATCTTTGACTAACATAAGAAGAAATCTCCTCCAAGTCTGCGTTTGCATTGTGTGTGTGGTGGGAGGTCTTATGGTAGTTGTATTTTCAAAAAGCATTGCGAATTGATTTTAAAATTATCCTGTTCTTTGTTTTAAAGATAAATAACTGTTTTAAGTTCTCACACCAGTCACTTGACTGACCTGGAGTTTATTGTTTCCCTTCCTAAACTCTGGGTGCCCACCAATTTCCACACGGGCAGTCTAGAGTTAAGGTTATCAGGTCATTCTGGATTCGGGAGTTGCTACAGAATCTGGAGGCAAGCTTGATGGCGTAGCATATTACTAAGTATAGTATTTCTTTTCCGCTGTTTGTTGTTGTAAACTCTGATAATGAATGTAATGTGATGTAATGTATCAAATATACAGTTCTTTTGTTTTAATGAATATTCATTTATCTATTATATGTTGGTCCACCGCGAATTATGAGATTCTGATATTGTTCTGTTCTATCATTTTCTTTCTTCTTCTATCTCTTTCTTCTTCTTCAACCTTAAGGGTTCGTATTTCCGTTCATCTTGAGTTAATCAATGGAGATTAGTGTGTATTGAAGGAGTACAGATTTGCGGGTCTTTACATTTGGTATCAGAGCATATGGTTAAGCGACAACCATGGCTCTGTTGGGTGTTACTCATTAGAGATAGAGTCAGCAGTACTCTAGAATGAGTTTGAGTGTAATAATAGATATGAGCGCGTATTTGTTAGTGAATATGGAATTGTTTTGTATTGTGTTGACTTATCGGTTGATTGTTTATAGATTCTGGTCGGTGCAGTCTAGCTAACTGTGTTGATAGGAGTTTCTAAACTCTTAAACAAGATAAACCGACACAGTATTGTTTTAAATCGGGTAAATGAGATAATTTTGCCCAAAACTATTTTTATATAGAAAAGAAATGATTTTCTATGAATTATTATAGTATATGGATGTTTGGATGCTTCGAAGTGATAATATTGAATTATTATCATTGTTATATGGAATTAAATAAGAAATAAAATGGTATAACCAAAGATTTGAAAATAAATTCATTTAACAAATGAAATTTACAAATATGAATTGAAAGTATAAGGAAATGAACTCATATATGAATAAAATTGTGAATATAAATTATAAATGTAATTTATAATTGGAAACAGAATTCCAGGAAAATATTTGAAATAAAATTCATTAATGGAATAGATTTGATAAATGAAAACCAATCAAAGAAAATAAATTGGAAATTGTTTATAAGGGAAAAAATAAAAAAAATAAAAGATAAACTTGAGTTTGAAGTGAAATAGCTTAAGTAAATATTGAATAAATACTCAACTTAAGAAAAATCTTGTGAATTAATTGCAAATGAAGTGGAATTAAAATAAATTGAGTTGGCATCAATTTAAACTAGTTATAAACTAGAATGGATATTCTATCAAGTGAATATCATTAAATTGCATAGAAATAATTGTCGTTTGACACAAGCAAGATTGTATAAAATTATATGACTTAATGAAAGCAAATAAAATTGATTTTTGAATCAATTAAAATGGTATGAATTCGTTTTGCTTAGAAATGAATAGAATGAAGAAAATGAGTTGTAAACCACTTGATTAATGGAAATGGCATGTGAATTGGTCGTAAGCGACTAAAGATGAATTGAAACCTTATGAATTGCTAATGGAAATTATCTTGAATGTATTGCTAATTAAATCTATATATTTGTTATTTAAAATGAATGAAATGTTAATAGATTTCTTATATTTGTCACAGACATGTTTAAACTGAGTAAGTGCAGGTTTTGGAAGCCGTTTGGCTGTATTTTGGGTTGCACAAATGTTAAAAATAAACTGCTTTGCTTAAAAATGCTAAAAAGGTACGTATTTCAATTTCAGTATGAAATTTGGTGATTTTCTTGTCCAGTCGCTTAGCTTTTCGTTTTCTTTTTGAATCCGAGGGGCCGTGGTGCCATTTTGTAGTCGTACCGAGCTAGCCGCGCAAAGGAGACGCTGGCGAAATTTTTCGAAAATTAATAGTGTTAGAAAAATTTTGAGAAAAAAATTGAAAGTTGAAATTTGAATTTAAATTTGAATTGTTAAGTAAACAATATTGTTTGAAACTTATAATTGAAATTGGAATGATAATGAATCTCTAATAAAAAGATTTAGGTTAGTAAGTTGATAAAACTGTTTAGTTTTGGAAAAATAGTGAATGGGTTAAGAATCGTTTTTCCTAACTTGTAATTTCGGGACGAAATTCTTTTAAGGAGGGAAGGTTGTAACGACCCAGAATTTTGAACAATTTAAATTGAAAATATTTAATCAATTTTAAATATTTGAATGATGCTTTGACTTGAATTTCAAATTATCAGAATGAATTTGGCGATTAAATTATAAAAATTTAATCTATTGAAAGTTGAATAAAAATTTGAATCTTCAGTTTTGAGCTGATTAAAAATATTTCAAAGGCTTGTAAAATTAATATTGACAATACTGAAGATAATTGAAGCTTCAGAATTGAATTTGAAAACTGTTTTGTTCAATTTTGAAATTTTATTGTTTGAATCGATATTTAAAAATAGCCTTCCGAGGCACAATCTTGGAATTCGACGAAACCAGTTCCATTGGGTCTATAATATTGAATTATTACCGGATTTCAAATTTCGTAGCATTTGGAGTTGTTGTGTGATCGTACGATAGGTAAACGCATTGAAATTTAAATTAAAGTCAATTTAAATTGAAGTCAATTTAAATTTAAATTTATAATTAATCAACATATACACGTTATCTTTCCTAAAAATACGCCTAGTATCACGCCAAAAATCACGGGAGAGATCGTGCTAAGTATGGCCAAGCTTGTTTTAAAATAATTCCTCCTCAGTTCAAATCTAAAAATCGAACGAAAAGATTAAAATGGCCAAGCTCCCCTTTCCTCTATCCCTCTCATTCATTTTCACGAAATCGATTCATCATTCAAAAAAATGGAACGAGGCGATTTAGGAATTGCGGCGCATCGTGCGCGAGATGGAGGCACGCGCGACTTCATCGCGATGCTAGGGATGAAGGTCAGGAGGCACGCGCGAAGAAATTGGGTCGAGGGCGAAAGTACGAGCTTGAGCTCGATCGATTTCCGTGTTCATGGGTGAGCAAGGGATCGCGATGGCGCTGTGTGGTGGCCGCGACGTTGGAACGGCATCGGCGAAGCTAGGGTTTGGCGATGAGTGCAGCTAGGGCTCGCGAATTGGCACGCGAGCAGGTGGTGGTCTCGAGGATGCGTACGCCAAGGTGGAGGCGATGATTTGATGCGGCGAAGGGAGATAATGCAAGAGTCCGGCGTTTTAGTCAATAATGTATTTTTTTATCTAAATTTATTAAAATACATAAATGTGTATATATATACTAATATATATATATATATATATATATATATATATATATATATATATGCTAGGAAGAAGATTACAGGAAATATTTGGCAGTAAGTTAAATATTGAATTTTGAACATCTTGATTTAAATTATTATAGCAGTACAGTTGTTTGATTTAATTTAATTTAAATAAAATGTATATAGATTAGAAATAGGATTTTAAATGTTTCAAGATTTAAAGATGCTTTAAAATTTATGCAGTAAGTTATAAATGTAGTTCTATATATATGCAGAAATGTAAATGGATTTCATAAGTGTTAAAAAGAAATGTATTTTAAAATATAAAGATGCATGTAGGATTGAAAAGAAGAATTTAAAGGAATTAGGTAAAAATCACATTTTGAATTTTTAAATGAAATTATTGGTTAAGTGAATAAATTAAATAAAAATTATTTTAAAAATTTATGATTCGTTTAAATAAAATCATTAGTATAAAATTTAAATTTTTAGTTAAATAAATTTATTTAAAAAAAATTGGGTCAAAATAAAATCTTAGTTAAATAAGTTTATTTCAAAAGGAAATCAGTTAAAAATTTAAATTTTTGTTTAAAATGAAATTGCTGATGAATTGAATTATCAAATGAAAATTTGTTATTCGATTTGTTCGAATATTAATGAATTGTACAATATTTATACAAGGTTGGAATTTCGTGGAAACAATCTGAAGGGAAAATGGATTGCAAATAAAAGCTAAGGTGAGATCTTCTCACTCAAAAATATAAAGTTGATTTTGCAGTTATTGATTGATTGACTGTTTGGATGTTAATGTATATATATAGTAATATATAGCAATATATATATATATATTGGCATATGTATACATTGCAGTTGATGATTTCCGGCATTGTATAGCGGATAAGACCCTATTGCGCCGCCTATTAAGCGGATAATATTTTATAAATCCCATATACCGCGATATCCCGTCTTGAAACGGGATTGGTATTGTGCTAACATCTGTGGATGCAGGGAAACAGGTTGGAGGGATCCAACTGGATTCCTCAACCGTATTTATTTATTTACATATAGTGTGATATTTGTTGATTATCATATGATGATATATGATGTTTGGAAGCCGTGATTTATTATTTGGTGTGTTGCATCATCAGATCCATTTTTGAAGTTTAAAAATAACGATTTTGATTTTTAAGGGTTTTTTACAGTGATTTTCGAAATTATACGTTTATTAAATTTTCGAATTGATTAATTTTAAATAATTAAAACATTATAAATTTTTATGTTATAAAAATTAGGATTTTTGTGAAATATAACCAAAGCATGATTTTTGAAATAAATAGTTGCTAAATTTATAAAATGGTTTAAATTGGGATTTTTGAATTATTATAAACGGTTTATATAAAGGATTTATAAAATTGATATTTTATAATTTAAAGATATTGGAATTATAAAACGAGCTTTTATAAGTGTTAAAATAAAGTTGTACCTAGTTTTATAAGTAAATAAGAATTTTAGATTTATAAATAAAGGATGATATAAAAGCATGGATTTGTGAATAAATGGATTATAAGAAATTTACTTATAAGTTGGACTCGACATGTAAATGAAATATAAATAGAATTGTTTATTAAAGGAGATTGATAAATCGAAGTAGTTATGAAATAGAAATGGAATTTATAAACGTTGTCTTATAAATCCGTAATCAAATAAATTTAATAAGTGAACATAGAAATTTTTAAAGGAATTATACCACTATTTTGGACTGTGGAAAATCCTTAAATTTAATATGTGAAAGTGTTGAATTTGGATTAACGAAGTATATTCACGATTTTGGATAATGAATAATATATTAAGGAAATGTTTTGGGGAAAAATGATATTTTAAATAGAATTAAAACGATTAGAGATGTTTTAAATGTATTAAGTATTGAAAACATAGATTTCAATATTCATTGTTGAAATAGGCGTTTTCAAGGAATTGAAGGAAATGGTGGACTATAACACTGTCGTTATAGTAAATGATTTCCGAAAGAAAATGTTTTTGTACAGTATTGGGATTTATATATCTATCTTAATTTCGAATTCCTATACTAGTGATTTTGGGTCGTCGTAACGATGTTTTACGCAACATTCGTTTTGACCCAAATAATGGGTTTAATAGAATGTTTTCCTTAAGAAATGAAATATATACTTAATATTAATTTAAGTATATTGAATATTTCCAAGTGTTGAAAATAAATAGATTTGTGAAATACTTATTATTAAATAAGTAGGGAAATGTTTTCCAATATGAAATGAACATTTGAGAATTATCTTTTTAAAGATAAATTGAACTGCATATTTGAAATCGATTTGAAAATCGTATATTCACAGATATTTTGGAAATGTAAATTCAATGTGGAATTTATAAATGAAATTGGGAAAATTGGTTTAAAAATAAATATCGATTTATTTTTGAAGTATGGAAATTATGTATATATATATCTTGTAAAGATATTTTTGAAAGATAAATAATTTGGAAAATTATTTGGAATCTGGTGATATTGTGCATACCTATTGATAGTTAAATAACCGACTATCAATATTTACCTTTAAATAGGTATTTGTTGTGATTGCTTGAATTTGAATGCTACACTCATTTTAAAAAATAAGCGCTCACTATTCGGGTTAGCCGGGAAAGGACCTTGGGGTCGTATAACCCATTCCGAATATGTGATACGTCGTAATAGATAGCATTGATGACCGGTGTTGAAGACCGGATATTTATGAAAACGGAAGGATTACCATCGAATGTTTCTGCATCGGATGATCCCCGATATAGAAATTTATTACCCTTTGTGATGGGAAGTCCGGTCATGATTATTGAATATCCGGATTGCAAGGACTTCTTTGTAAGTGCCTTCGGTTCCGTTCGATCCCGGAACGGACTTGTATGGATGTGTGTCTGACGTTACAATTTGCGATATAAAGCTGGTTTCTATCAAATTTATTACCGTTGGTGGCGGAGAATTTATTCTCTTAGCTTAACACCCTTAGAGGTTATGTAGTTGATAGTTACTAGTGATACATTCCCGAATTGGTAATGTGGCATACGAAGTGCTTTTGAGCATTTGATGATCAAAGCACGGCTTTTGTATAAAGCGTGGCTTTGTGGACGAGACTTCCTCGGACCTCACACCCCGGAAATGGTCAAAACAGGAAGGATGCGGCAAGGTTATTAGGGGGTAGCGCCCCTTTAGTGTATGTCATTCCTTCTGGATAGAGGTGGTATCATGGTATGGAGCCCAGATATTTAACTTATGTTGTTGCTGCAAATTTATTGCTTTGTGGTTGTTGGAAATCGAGGATCCTCGAATATAGATCGGTTACGATCGGGGAATGACATATTTGTGTCAGTAGTTACCCAGTTAGGGGTAACCCGGCCTTGTGTTGACAGAGATCCGGTTTGGTTCTCGGGTCGTCTTTCCAGAGGCGTACCCATGTGGCAATGGGAAGTTCGTTGGCCTGACCATTTGTTGGAAATCCAAAGAAACAATACGATCTTTTACGGTTTTAGTTGTAGAACCTGCCATCTAATATGGTAGCTATAGTAGGAATAATATAATGGTACCTATGCTGGCTAAGATTTATATTCTACTTTCGAAATGTTTTCTACACTATGCACTAATAATAATATCAAAATTGATTTGATTTTGCGTAGTAAGCATCTTTGACTTACATAAGAAGAAATCTCCTCCAAGTCTGGTTTTGCATTGTGTGTATGGTGGGAGGTCTTATGGTAGTTACATATTCAAAAAGCATTGCAAATTGATTTTAAAATTATCCTGTTCTTTGTTTTAAAGATAAATTACTGTTTTAAGTTCTCACACCAGTCACATGACTGACCTGGAGTTTATTGTTTCCCTTCCTAAACTCTGGGTGCCCACCAATTTCCACAAGGGCAGTCTAGAGTTAAGGTAATCAGGTCATTCTGGATTCGGGAGTTGCTACAGAATCTGGAGGCAAGCTTGATGGCGTAGCATATTACTAAGTATAGTATTTCTTTTCCGCTGTTCGTTGTTGTAAACTCTGATAATGAATGTAATGTGATGTAATGTATCAAATATACAATTCTTTTGTTTTAATGAATATTCATTTATCTATTATATGTTGTTCCGCTGCGAAGTGTGAGATTTTGATATTGTTCTGTTCTATCTTTTTCTTTCTTCTTCTTCAACCTTAAGGGTTCGTATTTCCGTTCATCTTGAGTTAATCAATGGAGTTTAGTGTATATTGAAGGAGTACGGATTTGTGGGTCTTTACAATTTAAACATTTAGAAATAATAAATTTTCTAAAACATAATTTTAAACAACTTAAACTTTTTACTTATACTTAAAAATATGTTTTGAAAACGTACTTGGCTATTTAGGGAAGTACGCTTCCCTTCCACATCTTTTAAAAATAATCACTATTTATTTTAAATAAATTTACCCATTCCTTTAATAAATTCCCACCATGAATTTATGTTTCAAATATCCACTGATATATCTCTTTGCTTTTATAAACCCAGTTTATAAATTTCAAGTCTCACTTCTCTTTTAAAAATCCCGGTTTTACACACCCAAATCAATTCCCAAATTGATTTCCAATTTACTTCACCTTTAAATAAATTTCCTTACTTACTCCATTTATTTCAAAATCCATTAACTTCAGATTTTATTTCTTCATTATGATTTAAAATGTTTTAACTGAAAATACCAATTTCATATTTCCCAAATTCCTTCTTTATTCTTTCAAATAAATTCAAACCTTGAATTTCAAAATGAATTCTTTATTTCTTGAAATAATATCACTTGAGTTTAAAAATAAAATCACTTATACCCATTTATTCAAAATCTCATTTTTCGCACTTGAAATTTTATTTATCAGAATTCAAAAATCACTTTTTATTCTTTTCCAATTCATTTTTAATTTATTCAAATTTCAATGATTATTTTAATCAAAATTCACTCTTTTATTTTCATTTCACAAATCCCATTTCTATAGATTTTGATAACTCAGTTCACCAAAATATATAAATCAACCGTAGTATCCAACATTTCCAATTATCAATATAATTCATCAAAGGATAGCAAATTATTATATCATAGAATATTTTAACAAATCCAAATATTTTGAGGAATCCAGTTGGATCCATCCAACCTGTTTTCCTGCATCCACAGATGTTAGCACAATACCATTTCCAATTCGAGGTGGAATATCGTGGTATATGGGTTTATAAAATATCAACTGCTATTATGCGGCGCATAGGGTCTCATCCGCTATATAATGCGAGAAATCAATCACTCTAATATATATTATATACTACTATATATAATATAGCACATCAAATAAATTCAATCATTCAACCAATTATTTAAATTTAACCATTTAAATTTAAATTAAACCCAGATGAGTGAGATTAACTCACCCTTGCTTCTTAATTTGTAATCCGATCCAAACCAACTTGTTCTTCATTATTTTTGACCTTGTATAAACATTATACGGTTTATTAATATTTGAATTAATTTAATAATCAATTTCCATTTACTAAATTTAAATGACATATGATTTAATTTAACTAAAAATTTGGTTTTAAACTAATAATTAAATTTTAAACTAATCTTCTTATAATAAAATATTTTTAGTGCCTAGAATATTTAGATAAGTAAATTAAACAAATTATCATCTACTCCATTAGTTTCTTAAAATAAATCTAGTAAATTAAAACACGTATATTTATTTCTATTTTTTTTCATTTCCAAACTGCATATGCTAAACAATCTATATAAGCTCCTAACTCTTATTTTTAAATAATAATAACCCCTAACTATTAAAAAGCTTCTGTTTTAAATCTTACTCTTTTATAAAATTATCAAAACTAAAATTATAGAAATTAAGATCAACAGACTCACCAAAAAAAAGGCTACATACATCGACTGCCGACATGCCTCAGCGATGAATGCGACCCTTCACTTCTCTAACCCACACTCAATGCCGCTTTAACACCGCTGCGCCCCCTTCAATCTTGAGATACGACGCGTTTCCCAGTCGAGGCAGTGAGGCGAGCATCCTGTTGACACCTTGACACTACAAATCGAACACGGAACCTCCTTCGACACCGACGGCATCGCCACTGACTCCATGTGCCACCTCGCCTGGCTTGCGCTGCCCCGATACACACAGAGCTAGCTTCATACCTCTTCGATCCGACGCGGCCTCCCTGCACTTGCGCGATTCATGACAGCTTCGGCGAACTCGAACGAGATGAACTCGATCATGTTGATTTACTGAGAACTGAAGGTGGAGAGATAGTGAATTCGATCGACTTGAGTAAAGGCAATGGAAAAGGGCTCGCGATTTTTATATTGTAGACGAACAGTTTAATTCCTCGATCCACCATTTTTTCCAAACAGTTGTTCTTTTTTTTTATTTGGGAAAGCTTTCGGCTATTTATAAAAAGGGAGGAGGAAAACAAAATCGAAGGGGAAGCATGCTTGAGAAGGAAAAGCGTAGTGATTTGAGGTGAAACGAAAAAGCTCTAATGTGTGTGGCATTGACCAGTCAACAAATATAGACATTTAAATTTTTATACGTTCCGAAATCATCACTCAAAATTTTGATTTCCTATCAAGGCATGCCACTAGACAATTATAATGTTTTACCACTATTTTGAACGCAATGGAAAAGGTTTCGAGGTCTAATTCGATCATATGGAGAAGATAACTTTTTGAACCCAGTTATTAAATTAAATTTCCGATATAAATTCAGAGCGGTTACCTACCGTACGGCCAAGATCACTCCAAACACAACAAAAATTGAAATTCGATAATAATACACTATTATGGATCCAATGGAACAGATTTTGTCGAAATCTGAGACTGTTCCTCGAAAGGCTATTTTTAAATATCGATTTAAACGATATATTTTCAAAACTGAGCAAATCACCTTTAAATTCAATTTTAACACTTTTACTATCTTCAGTATTATCAATATAAATTTTACAAGCCTTCAAAGTATTTTTAACATGCTTAAAATTGAAGATTCAATAATTTACCCAATTTTAGTTTATCAAATCCAATAACTTAATTGCTAAATAATAATAATATTTGAATTCAAATTAAAAATTAACTTTTAAATATTTAAAATCAATTAAATATTTCGATTTCAAACATCCAAAAACTTCGGGTCGTCACAAATATTTTACAAATGTATTTTGCATGTCTTTATATATTTACAAATGTCTAAATTTGTGTTTTTTATGTTAAAACCCTTTATATAATTATAAATTATGTAATATATTTTCATACGTATATTATTTTTTATATTTTTGTTTTTATAGTTTTACTTAATTATTTATTTATTTATGTAGATTATCTATTTACATATGTTTATACAATTTTATACTTATACTTTCAAATGATATATACATATCAAAGCTTTATACACACAAATATACATACATACATACATACATACATACATACATACATACATACACACACACACACACACACATATATATATATATATATATATTAGTTTTTCAAAATACAAATTTAATAAATCCAATTTTTATTTAAGATTTATGTTTTGATAAATTAAGCTTTATATTAATATATGTTTATATTTTTAATTATGTTTATGAAAGAAAAGTGTTTTAAACTTTTATACAAATTTATATTCCATTTTCAATTTTAATAATTACTTTTCCTTTTATAAATATTTATATAATCTTAAAGAAAATAATTTTTAAAATCTAATTATACTTTGATAAACAAACATACATATATATATTTTAAAATATAGAATTTAACTTAATTAGCTTTTGGAAATTATTTATACCAAATTCAAAATATAACTTTCAAAATATATATACATATGTATATAATAATTTCAAGACAATCTTTTTTATTGGTTTTAAATTATAGAGTTTCCAAATACAATATATTATTTAAAACATTTATTTTTAAATTTCAAGTTCAAAAATTAATCTGCAATCAATTTTTATTTATAAATAATTAAACAAACAAATATCTTTTTATAAATATATATTTTATTCCATTCATAATCTATTTATTTTCCAATTTTTTTTTCAAATTAATCCAAAATTTAAATTAATTACCAATTTAAATTTAATTTAAAAATAGGAATGTTACAGATTCCCCTCTTACGAAAATTTTGTTTCTGAAATTTGCTAAATAGGGAGATAACAAAGAACAAATGAAAGATAGAGAAATGGTTTCTTAGATCAAACTGAATATTTATTCTGCATTTGGCTTACCAAATTCGAATATCAATAATACATATAAGAAGGAACTCATTCGATACTACACAAGATACTCGGGTCATCATATCTACAAAATATGCAGGGGCATTGGTTAGTCCGAAGGGATAACTAACCGTTCGTAGAATGTATCTAGACACCAAAGAATGGACAAATGGATACAATTTAATTTAGCTTCATGTTTTATTTACTAATTCGTTCCAAATAAAATTTTCAAATTTGTTAAAGTTTAAAATGAAAAGCTGATAGAAAAATGAAGAAAATAATACGAAATAGGAATTTTCTTTCTATAACGATTCACGGGCCACATCACACCGAAGCTTCTTGTAGCTACCACGAAGCAATCAAAGAATTGATATCAGATGAACAACAAAGGAGATTGATAGAGAAAGTTGTTTCCGTTGTTGCTGCAGAGTATCGACCATTTGTAGTGGTATTCCTCTATCCCCTATCTCGTCTTCTTCTTGCACTCATACTCACTATCAGTTGATAGTAAGAGAATTTACTGAGGCATACAGACAGATATCTTAGGGATATACTCATTCTAGGACATTTGTAACCCTATCTCCAATGAGTTACCTAATGTGTTGTACTCCTGAGCTAAAGTTTTTACTCAACCTTCAGCTCTGATACCAAACTTTCACGACCCGCATTTCAGCGGTCGAAAATCGACATCCGTACTTCACCCGTATTCAAATGTCGTAGATTCTACCATCGAATCTGGTTCACGCTAGAGCTTATAACACATTAAGTAAACAATACAGGGGAAAAGAAATGAATAAATTTATTGATACACAACAGATACAACATCTGATACAAATGAATATCAACATCAGAGATACAAGATAATAGCGATAGAACAGTAGCGAAAAAGATGTCTTCATAGACTCCAAGAGAAGAGAGAATCCAATAGAATGCAACTCCATAGCCAAAGCTCCAAACCAGAAACTCGAACCATCATCACATTGTATTGATCAAGGTCAGTAATGAATGTGATCGCCAAAATCCAAAGACTCCGTATCTACTACCTATTTATAACCTAACCCTAGGCTGCCTGTGTGGAAAATTATGGGCACCTAGAGTTTAGAAAGGGAACAATAAACTCCAGGTCAGTCATGGGACTGGTATGAGCAAATAAAAACAGTTTATCTTTAACAAAAAGAATTAAAAATTGAAACCTATAATGCTTTTTGGAAAATGAAACTACTATAAGGCCACACGACATACACATAATGCAATCGCACAGTTGGGGGAGATTTCTCCTTATGATAGTCAAACATGCTTGATACGCAAAATCCTTTTGATATTATTATTAGTGCATAGTGCAGAAAACATTTCGAAAGTATAATATTAATCTTAGCCAGCATACACATTTCGTACTATGCCTACTATAGCTACCATGTTCAATAGAAGGTTACCGCCACATTCCGTGGCAGGTTATACAACTAAAACCATACATGGAGCGTATTGTTTCTTTGGATTTCCAATAAATGGTCAGGCTGAGCAACTTCCTGGGCCACATGGATATGCCTCTGGAGGGACATCTCGAGAACTTAACCAGCTCTCTACCAACATAAGGCCGGTTACCTCTGTAACTAGGTAATTACTACACAAGTAATGCCATCCCTCGGTCATTACCGACCTTTATCCGAGCGCTCAACACCAACAACAACAAAGCACAAATTTGCAGTATCCACACAGGTTAAGTATCTGGGCTCCATACCATGATACAACCCTTTTCCAGAAGGAAATGGACATACCTTAAAGGGCACAACCCTCATAACCTTGCTGCATCCTTCCTATTTCGATCATTTTTGGGTTGTGAAGTCCCGACGAGGTCTCGTCCACAAAGCTATGCTTTACACAAAAGCCATGCTTTGATCAACACATGATTAGCAGCACTTCGTATGCCACATTACCAAATTGGGAATGTATCACTAGTAACCATCAACTACATAACCTCTGAGCTCGTACATCTCAGAGTAGGGTGTTAAGCTAAGACAATAAATTCTCCGCCACCAAATAGAAATGTATTTTATAGAAACCAGCTTTACATCTCAAAGTGTAATGTCAGACATACATCCATGCAAGTTTGTTCCGGGTTCAAACAGAACCGAAGGCACTTCAAAAGAAGCCCTTGCAAACCGGGTATTCACAACCCCGATCGGACTCCTCATCACATATGGAGATCTTTATACCGACGCAACTCAGTGTAGAGACATTCGACGGGTAATTCTTTCGTTCTCGAAAATACCCGATCTTCACCACCGGTCTTGTGACGCCCCACCTCTATACCCACGCTTGCCAAGGACATTACGGTGAATGCTGTCAACTAGCACGGAGAATAAGGCTGTTGAGGAGCGACCATCCGTGTAATTGCTTTGCGCGAGCATCGATATGTCGGATAGTATAACATGCATTTCTTTATCAAGAGGGAAATCCGACCTACCGACACAAACTCAAAGCTACTACACAGTGGCTATAATATCTTCGGAAACAAATATAGAAATAAACCTAACATAAATCAGTCACAGACAATTCATATCACAAAGGCGGAAGAAGATATGAATATATAACAAACACATGAAAGTGTATATCAGAGTAGTGGTCAAAAAGATCCACAATAATACAAAAGAATAACAACACTTGCTATACAAAAGAATACATCTATGAGTCCATATCTCAAGTGTATACAACAAAATAAACTACTAATCTAAGTAGTTAGCTAAAAGATCATATGATAACCCAAGAAGAGAAGTCAAACAGAAGCACCTGTAACATCTCGGTCTGACCCGAGTATTATTCAAGAAGAAAATAATAAACGGATCAGTCTAGCAATAAATATCAGAAGAAATGATATAGAATAAGATATATGACTAAATGTATAATAATCACAATGCCAAGCTGTGATAAATAAATAATTGAAAAATCAATAAGATTAATCAATATCGCAAAGATCTTCTCAAAGATAAAAAGGAATGTCATACTCCTAATTTCATTCACCAAGCCACAATAATGACATATGTATCAATGTCAATCGTAAAAGCTGGTGAAACATAAATTCCAGAAATCATCAAATAGAAATCCATAAATCACAATAAAAGGATGGCCAATCCCATAAACTGGACATCGACGCACCTAGAAAGACACGCCCCATGCACAGTCGAACATCGACGCACCTAGAAAGATACGCCCCATGCTCTAGCATCGAAGCACCTAGAAAGACACGCCCCATGCACAAATAAACATCGATGCACCTAGAAAGATACATCCCATGCATAAATAAACATCGATGCACCTAGAAAGATACACCCCATGCAAAGTCGAACATCGACGCACCTAGAAAGATACGCCCCATGCATAGACGAACATCGACGCAACTAGAAAGATACGCCCCATGTCCCGACTTATTGAGCCGATTGCTCCACGAAGTAAATAAGCATCGATGCACCTAGAAAGGTACACCCCATGCATAAATAAACATCAACGCACCTAGGAAGGTACGACCCATGTGTAAACAAACATCGACGCACCTAGATAGGTACGACCCATGAAAGAAATGAGACGAAGCACAATAAAATGAGAAACAGTCCTCCACATAGACAAAGAGACATCGCACATTGCTAGTCTAAACCACAAAGATGATCATCATCGATCAATCGAGAAGTGTCAATTACACTAAGCTAGTAAACATATGAGTTTAGCTTCATGTCCCATAACCACTTGCTTAACTTAAATATTTACGAACAAACTGTAGATCTCCACTATAAAATTGTCACAAGAGATTCAATCGAACAAGTCCAAGAATTAACCGACGAAGTAAACGCAAGCATTTCATACCACTTGTTTTACTAAGTCGTTTAATTAGATTTCTCATACGAGCGAGGTAAAGGTTTGTATATACTAATAGATTGGAAATCGGTTTGAGAAAACGAGCTTTGTAATAAAATAGTGTTGAAATCGTTTTGATGAAAGAATTTTGATATTTACTACTAGTATTGAAACCTTTATATTTTTAAAGTGACAAATCAAAAAGAAGATTGTAAGAACAATCAATCACTAAAATTCACATTCGAAGACGTGAATAAAATTCAAAGAAACCGATAAAGAATCCATCGAAATAGATATTCAAAAATCCATAAAATCGACCGAGATGCCCAAGATAGTTTTTCTCAAAGAATGGTCAACTCAGCATCTCAACAAATCAAGTTCTGTTGAATGTTTTTCAGATAAGATCCCCTACGGAGGGGGGGTCCAGGGGGGTGGAAACCCCCCAAAGTGGGGGTACGGGGGCAACGCCCCCGCTACGGGGTTCGACCTGGCCGGTCAGGTCGTGGGGGTCCAGGGGGCAGCGCCCCGTCCAAAACGGTACGACCTAGTGAAGACCTAAGGGAGGATAGGATCGAGCGACCTCGATAATAAATGATAACAACGAATAGGATCATCACGAATTGATTTAAATTGGAAATTCAATCCAAAAAGGCAAACTGGACTGAAACAGCAGGTTCAGTCGACTGAACAGAGTTTTCAGTCGACTGACCTTGTACTTGGAAATTTTCCAGGTTCAGGAAACTTTCTGTTTCCAGGTTCAGTCGACTGAACAGAGGATTCAGTCGACTGAATCATGCCTGGAAACTTTCGGGTTCCAGGTTCAGTCGACTGAACAGACTTTTCAGTCGACTGAATCTTGCCTGGGCTGTTTTTCAGCCTATCCAAATGAAGAGCAAACTCTTCCAAAATGCAACCGGACGAACATTGGCTCTAAGGGTTTATGCCAATCGGCAATCCGGCCCTATATGCTCCTCGATGCATCATCCAAAGCATGATCAAACATCCATAAAAGATTTCACACACATTTGACTTAAAAACCAAAAAATTGGAATATTCACAAAACCAATCCAAATCAAGAGCAAATGCATATAAAGAAGTGTTAGGAATTCATACCCAAAAACCAAAGATAATTATAGTCATAGATGTGAGATAAAAATCTCACCTTTGAACCCAAATCAATGAAGAAGAAGCTTGAAAGCAAAGGAAGATCAACCACACTTCAATCCTAACTCAAGAAGCTTGATTCTAAGCTTAAAAGGGAAACATTTTCCAAATTAGGTTTAGGAAATTTCTGAAATTGAATGGAGATAGAGTTAGAGAAGAAGAAGAGGATGCTTACTAATGGGTTCTCTTTGATTTTGGAGCAAGAATTTGAGCTAGCAAGAGGAACTAGGGCTTGGATTTTCTAATTCCCTTTCCTTTCCACCATTTTCAGTTGGAGCTTGAGTTTGAGGAGTGGGAATGAGTGAATGGAGAGGAGAGGGCTGAGCTAGAGTATAAGTGGGGTTAATGGGCTGAAACCCAACCCAAAGCCCTAAAGAAAAAGTAGCAAAATTCAACTTATTCCAAACATATCAAAGTTTATACTGAAAAAGGTCGCAAACATCATTTTGAACTCAATGGGGATGGTCTCGAGTCCCAATTCGACTGTTTGCAAAAAGTGGATTTTCGGACCAAAATACGACGAACGATAAAATATTTAAATAAAATATTTAAATATAAAATCGATAGATATGCGGGTTGTTACAGACTCCCCTCCTTAAAGAAATTGCGTCCTCGTAATACTTAAGAAGAAAATAAGAAGTAACAACCATAGAAGCATATCAACACAAAAGAAAATTTGAAATAGGAAGTTCACCATAAGGAGCATGAAAGAGTAAGCCTGAACGGGATTGCTCGATGAATTCTCTGGATTCCCAAGAGCAATCCTTAGGATTTGAGAACCATTGAACTATCACAAGAAGAACATCTTTATTCCGAAGGCGCTCAACCTCCGAAGTAATGATGCGAAAGGAATGTTGCTCAAAAGTCAAATCTGGTGAAACTTCAATTTCCTCAATGTCACCGGGCTCAAGAATAAAATAGGAAACCTAAAAGCATTTCCATAGTTAAAAGACACAGAAAACGTCAAGAATAACAGAAAATTGAGCCAGTGCAACGGCGTAGTACAGAAACGGTACGCTCGAGAAACTAGAAACTCGAATAACTTGGAACACCGACGTAGTACAAAAACGGTACGTCCAATGAACCGATAAACCGGAATTGTAGTATAATAATGGTACATCCATTGATCCAGATAAGACGGAACATCGATGTAGTATAATAACAATACATCCGATGAACCGAACACCATAAAAGAACATCGGACGCTAGTCCATAAAAGGAATGAGATAAAACTCAATAAAACGAAGTATATCAAAACGTCCGATGAAATTAATGAAAAGATAATTCCATTCAGATATCATTAAAGAATCAACATCTTGTTGCCTACGACAAAGCGCGTTGGCAACATGATTTCCAGAATATCAAGATCATAAGATGCCAGGAACTCGAGTCGACATGAAGTTCCTTATGAGAAAATAAACGTTCCAAAGATTTATGGTCGAGGTAGAGAACAAATTTCTCATTCAAATATGATGATGCCAAATTCCAAAAGTAAAAACAATAGCCGCGAGCACTAGATCATGAGTGGCATATCAAGTCTCGACAAGCTATAATGATATAGAAGCACAAGTGATAGCACATTCTCCCTTGTAAGAGAACGACATCCAAATCAATACGACTAGTATCGGTACAAATAGCAAAGTCTTGGTTCCCTTCGGAAAACACAAGAATAAGAGTATCGGAAAAGAATTCTTTCAAATAATCTTCTTCCCCAAAAACTAAAACTTTCAAAATTACAATTAACTTATGTAATCATCTTTTTAGAAAATTTTACTTATTTGAAGTGAATTTTAATGTGTTTGATTGTCTCATCAAAGCGTTTAGGAAATTCCTATCGATAACGTTGATCAAGCGCATCGACCAAAATTCTTAAAGCACTCAACGGGCAATAAAATCACAAAATCGTTTTCTAGATAATAAACATGTTTCTTAAAAACTTTTAAGAATATTCTTCGTTCGTTTCAACAACAAAATCCAATTTTACTTAAAAATAAATCTTATGGAAAATATTTGTAAAATTTTAAATTACTATTTTCATCCAAAATCAATAAATACAAGAATGGTCTCATCGAAATATTCATAGAATATTCGATTTATAAAATGGATGAAATAAGCTGGATAAACCGAATGACATAATAATTCATTCATAGGAATCATAACAAGTGCGGAATACGGTAAGTGGAATGCCAACTTCCGCAACTCATAGCAAATGAAAACCGGTGGTAAGGTCAAACTGAAAAGACCTTAGCACCACACAAAAGATTACTTAGGTGATAATCCTAAGACAAGCTCAAAAATACCGAAAAGTTTCACTAACTATTTAGATAAGAGAAACAACACTTTCCTTATCATGAAGGCTTAAAGAATAAAATGATGCCTTCAAAAATTTGAAATCGGAATCTCAAGAAAAAATAGAAATCTGCTTAACAGATAAAAAATGTCGTAGATGAATAGTCCACACTGAAAATAGGATATGGGCTTCACAACGATTGAGCCAATCCTTACAAAATCGATTCCGAAGCCTAAATAAAAATCGGCCCGGGAAGAAAAATCACATAACATAATTTCGAAGTCAATAGAAAGCAAATTGAGTGTTGCAGATCTACCATCCGGATTCGCAACTCTCAAAGAAGTCATCAAGCCTAAAATATTTTCAAAGAAAAAGAATCACAAGTTCTTTTGATATAAAATAGTGAGATGAAACCCATATCAAAAAGAACTCAAATAAGAAGATCACAAAATAAATGTAATCAAGGATTAAATGAGAAATACCTTGGCCACGAGAAGTGCCACTAGGGGCTTGCACTGCATTGAGCTCTCCCTCCTTACTTTGAAGTACAGGACATGCAGTAATATGGTGACCCGAATTTTTGCAATAGCAACAAAAGAGGGGTTTCAGACACTCCCTTGCATAGTGGTTCGTGGAACCACAATTGTAGCATTGTCCACGACTAGAGGTAGGTGCTTTTGCTACCGAGGTTTCTTGCCTCCCTTTCTTGTTGGGAATGGGGCCTTTGAATTTAATAGGCCTCTTCATGTTGTTGTTGAAGTTTTGTTGGGCACGCACAACTTCAACATCACCTTCATTATCGGTATCTTTAAGACGAAGAGCGATATCAATAAGCTGATCAAATGAAACCTCAAGTTTCAGGAGTAATGGCTTCTTAAGATTCTTATTCAAGCCATAGACAAATCTCTGATTTTTCTTCAATGGGGTATTAATGTACTCAACTCCGTATTTGGACAAAGATTCGAAAGATGCGACATAGTCTGTCACAGAAGATCACCTTGAACAAGGTCAATAAAATGCCGGGCCAAAGTTACTTTTTCGGCCTCTGGCACAAATTTCAATTCGAACCTTCCCCGGAATTGCTCCCAAGTGAGATCCGCTTCAATGATTTCAGAAATTAAAAGCTCATACCAATCTAATGCTCTTTCTTGGAGCATGCTAGAAGCCACTTGGACTCGATGTAGATCAATAAGGTTCATGCGAGAAAAGATGCGATCGCATGATTTGAGCCAAACTTGAATTTCAATAACACTCTCGAATCCCCTGAATGGCCTTCCACCCAAATCGGTATAGTCTCTACACAAGCGTGCAAAACTGGATCTAGGATGAGTAGGCTCTGGATTGGGTCCAGCTGCTTGAGTGTTCTTAACAAGATCTAAAAGCTGCTGGGCAGACATAAATACTCCATCATGGGGAGTAGCACTAGATTGACCGGCGCTGGGACGGCCAGGTCTAACCATTTCTCTTCTTTAAGAAAGAAAGAAAGAAGAGGATAAAGTTATTCTCAAAATAAATTTCAATCAAACTTGATTGATAAAACAAGGAATCATAAAAGGAAGTAGGATAGAACGGTACGAAGACTTGAATAAATCCTAAGGCACAACTCCTAAGAAAGACTTAGGACATGATCCTTGCTAGATTATTCTACATTGTTCTGAAGTTTGGCTCTGATACCAAGCTATGACGCCCCACCTCTATACCCACGCTAGCCAAGGACATTACGGTGAATGCTGTCAACTAGCACGGAGAATAAGGCTGTTGAGGAGCGACCATCCGTGTAATTGCTTTGCGCGAGCATCGATATGTCGGATAGTATAACATGCATTTCTTTATCAAGAGGGAAATCCGACCTACCGACACAAACTCAAAGCAACTACACAGTGGCTATAATATCTTCGGAAACAAATATAGAAATAAACCTAACATAAATCAGTCACAGACAATTCATATCACAAAGGCGGAAGAAGATATGAATATATAACAAACACATGAAAGTGTATATCAGAGTAGTGGTCAAAAAGATCCACAATAATACAAAAGAATAACAACACGTGCTATACAAAAGAATACATCTATGAGTCCATATCTCAAGTGTATACAACAAAATAAACTACTAATCTAAGTAGTTAGCTAAAAGATCATATGATAACCCCAGAAGAGAAGTCAAACAGAAGCACCTGCAACATCTCGGTCTGACCCGAGTATTATTCAAGAAGAAAATAATAAACGGATCAGTCTAGCAATAAATATCAGAAGAAATGATATAGAATAAGAGATATGACTAAATGTATAATAATCACAATGCCAAGTTGTGATAAATAAATAATTGAAAAATCAATAAGATTAATCAATATCGCAAAGATCTTCTCAAAGATAAAAAGGAATGTCATACTCCTAATTTCATTCACCAAGCCACAATAATGACATATATATCAATGTCAATCGTAAAAGCTGGTGAAACATAAATTCCAGAAATCATCAAATAGAAATCCAGAAATCACAATAAAAGGATGGCCAATCCCATAAACTGGACATTGACGCACCTAGAAAGACACGCCCCATGCACAGTCGAACATCGACGCACCTAGAAAGATACGCCCCATGCTCTAGCATCGAAGCACCTAGAAAGACATGCCCCATGCACAAATAAACATCGATGCACCTAGAAAGGTACATCCCATGCATAAATAAACATCGATGCACCTAGAAAGATACATCCCATGTAATGTCTAACATCGATGCACCTAGAAAGATACACCCCATGCAAAGTCGAACATCGACACACCTAGAAAGATATGCCCCATGCATAGACGAACATCGACGCAACTAGAAAGATACGCCCCATGTCCCGACTTATTGAGCCGATTGCTCTACGAAGTAAATAAGCATCGATGCACCTAGAAAGGTACACCCCATGCATAAATAAACATCGACGCACCTAGAAAGGTACGACCCATGTGTAAAAAAACATCGACGCACCTAGATAGGTACGACCCATGAAAGAAATGAGACGAAGCTCAATAAAATGAGAAACAGTCCTCCACATAGACAAAGAGACATCGCACATTGCTAGTCTAAACCACAAAGATGATCGTCATCGATCAATCGAGAAGTGTCAATTACACTAAGCTAGTAAATATATGAGTTTAGCTTCATGTCCCATAACCACTTGCTTAACTTAAATATTTACGAACAAACTGTAGATCTCCACTATAAAATTGTCACAAGAGATTCAATCGAACAAGTCCAAGAATTAACAGACGAAGTAAACGCAAGGGTTTCACACCACTTGTTTTACTAAGTCGTTTAATTAGATTTCTCATATGAGCGAGGTAAAGGTTTGTATATACTAATAGATTGGAAATCGGTTTGAGAAAACGAGCTTTGTAATAAAATAGTGTTGAAATCGTTTTGATGAAAGAATTTTGATATTTACTACTAGTATTGAAACCTTTATATTTTTAAAGTGACAAATCACAAAGAAGATTGTAAGAATAATCTATCACTAAAATTCACATTCGAAGACGTGAATAAAACCCAAAAAAACTGATAAAGAATCCATCGAAATAGATATTCAAAAATCCATAAAATCGACCGAGAAGCCCAAGATAGTTTGTCTCGAAGAATGGTCAACTCAGCATCTCAATAAATCAAGTTCTGTTGAATGTTTTTCAGATAAGATCCCCTATGGAGGGGGGGTCCAGGGGGGTGGCAACCCCCCAAGGTGGGGGTACGGGGGCAACGCCCCCGCTACGGGGTTCGACCTGGCCGGTTAGGTCGCGGGGGTCCGGGGGCAGCGCCCCGTCCAAAACGGTACGATCTAGTGAAGACCTAAGGGAGGATAGGATCGAGCGACCTCGATAATAAATGATAACAACGAATATGATCATCACGAATCGATTTAAATTGGAAATTCAATCCAAAAAGGCAAACTGGACTGAAACAGCAGGTTCAGTCGACTGAACAGAGTTTTCAGTCGACGGACTCTGTACTTGGAAATTTTACAGGTTCAGGAAACTTTCTGTTTCCAGGTTCAGTCGACTGAACAGAGGATTCAGTCGACTGAATCATGCCTGGAAACTTTCGGGTTTCAGGTTCAGTCGACTGAACAGACTTTTCAGTCGACTGAATCTTGCCTGGGCTGTTTTTCAGCCTATCCAAATGAAGAGCAAACTCTACCAAAATGCAACCGGACGAACATTGGCTCTAAGGGTTTATGCCAATCGGCAACCCGACCCTATATGCTCCTCGATGCATCATCCAAAGCATGATCAAACATTCATAAAAGGATTTTCACACACATTTGACTTAAAAACCAAAAAATTGGAATATTCACAAAACCAATCCAAATCAAGAGCAAATGCATATGAAGAAGTGTTAGGAATTCATACCCAACAACCAAAGATAATTATAGTCATAGATGTGAGATAAAAATCTCACCTTTGAACCCAAATCAATGAAGAAGATGCTTGAAAGCAAAGGAAGATCAACCACACTTCAATCCTAACTCAAGAAGCTTGATTCTAAGCTTAAAAGAGAAACATTTCCCAAATTAGGTTTAGGAAATTTCTAAAATTGAATGGAGATAGAGTTAGAGAAGAAGAAGATGATGCTTACTAACGGGTTCTCTTTGATTTTGGAGCAAGAATTTGAGCTAGCAAGAGGAACTAGGGCTTGGAGTTTCTAATTCCCTTTCCTTTCCACCATTTTCAGTTGGAGCTTGAGTTTGAGGAGTGGGAATGAGTGAATGGAGAGGAGAGGGCTGAGCTAGAGTATAAGTGGGGTTAATGGGCTGAAACCCAACCCAAAGCCCTAATGAAAAAGTAGCAAAATTCAACTTACTCCAAACATATCGAAGTTTATACTCAAAAAGGTCGCAAACGTCATTTTGAACTCAATGGGGGTGTTCTCGAGTCCCAATTCGACTGTTTGCAAAAAGTAGCTTTTCGGACCAAAATCCGACGAACGATAAAATATTTAAATAAAATATTTAAATATAAAATCAATAGATATGCGGGTTGTTACAGGTCTTCAAATGCTATCCATTAGTCGTATCACTATTCGGAATGGATTATATGACATGAAGTCCTCTCTCAGCTAAACCGAATAATGAGCGCTTAATTTCAAAAACGTATGGATATTGGGATCTTTGTTAAGTCACAACTTATTACCCAAAACCTTTCCAATCTTTTAAACAAAAAGATCCACTTCACAAAGTTCACCAATCTTTCCCAAAGATTTATTAATAGCTTTCAAAACAATTCCATTTCAAAACTAAAATCCTTTCAACACGATCTGGAAATCTTTTTTTAATTTGAAAGCTATTATCATTTGAAAAAAAATACCTTTCATTTCGGAAAAATCCGATCAAATATACACAAGTTATAGCCTTTAAAAGTATAAACCAAAAAAATCAACGAACAGCCGTATCACCGGCAAGTTCTAATTTGAAGTAAGTTCAAATTCCCAGTACAATTTATTGAAAATAGTTTTAAATACAGATATATATATTGTATGAACCTTTCAAACCATGATTTCCAAAATAATTTCAAATAATAATTTCAAGCTAAATTTTAATTTCAAAACTTCCCTTTCAAAAGATTTCCATATCCAATTCCATTTCCAAAACCATTTGGATTCAAAATTCAACTTTTAAATAAAATAATATTTAAATTCAAAATATCTCTGACTTGACCGATTCCTCGTGAAATCCATATTTTTGTGTGCATGGTGTAGTATAGGGGTTTTACACAATAGTGCAACATCATCAATCATTATAGATTCAACCACAGCAATATCAATAAGCGGTATAATCCTATTCATTCATAGATTCACAGATAATAATATAAATTCATCACAGATAAATAAATTACATTCGTCACAGCTCAAATCAAAATAATTCATGTCACGCATCACACATCAAAGATATCAAACAATATAAGGCATTCCGTATAATCCAAGCACCCATAATTAAGATCAATTAATCATCTGATTAATTTAAACTAGATCAATTACTAATCCTGGTTAGTTAATATTAATTAATTACAAACCATTTGAATTAATTAACATTTAATACTTTGTTAATAAATTAATTAACCTTTAATTATCAATTAATCACCTTAACTAATAAATGAATCAATCTTTAATTTTTAAATAACCAACCTTAATTATTTAATTATTCTTTAATTAATTATCCTTAATTAATTTACATTAATTAATTAAACCTTAATTAATTACCAATTAATTATCCTTAATTAATTATAATAATTAATTAATCCTTAATTATTTATCATTAACTAATCAATTACAATAAGTGACTACCTCTAATCACCTATTTTAGTAAATCATAAATTAATTATATTGAGTAATTATCTTTTAATTACTTGATTAATCGACCTTAATAATTAATTGATTATTTTTAATTAAATAATTTTCTTAAGCAATTAATTACCCTTAATTACTTTCATTAATTAATTATCTTTTAATTAATTAATTATTCTTAATCTAATCTCATAGATCAGTTATCCTTAATTACTTATCATAAATCAATTACCTCTTAACAAATTAATTAGTCTTTTTAAATAATCTTTGAAATAAATTCATTATTTAACTTAAAACCTTAAAGTTAAATTAATGTTTTATATAACAAAAACATTCCATCTTTAATTAATTACAATATTAAGTTTATTTAAAATAAGCTTTTAAAATAAAGGTTACATAGATTAAACACTCAAAACTAAATTAAATTGAAATAATTTTTATTTAAACCTTCAACAAATCTAAAACTTAGTTGTTTTAAAATAATTTTATTTAAAACCTTTTAACCAATTTAAACTTGGATAATCATTTATTATTTACAAAAGAACTGGTTTTAACAAAATGGTTTTAAATAAAACTTGATTTTGTTTTAAAAATTAAAAACTGTTTTTATACAAATCTTAGACCCAAGCTCAACCTGAGGTAAACCCAAGCCTTACTTCGAGTCTCTCACCTTCATCAGTTGCTTTGAGTCAAACCCCCCGTTTTCCCATGCTCGAACCCGAGCAAATTCATCATCCCAAACCCAAAACAACACAGACCCAATCGTGCACACGCGTGCATGTGCACCGGAGCTCTGACGAACTCCAGTCGTCCTCGCCACCTTCCATAAATCATCGACGATCCACCCTAAGTCTCTGACCACCCAGATCCTCAAGTCGATGATGAAACCGACATTTGAGCAAATCGAAACACTTCAAAAAATTAGGCTACAAAAGATCACCTTGACTCGCCTATTCCAATCACCGGAACACTCGTCGTCCTACCCAGAGCCACGCCATAACACCGTGTTTCGATTCCCCTTGATCCAAGCTAATCCGATTACCTCACGTTGGCGCAAATGCTTTGAGGACGACGTCAACAAAACCCAGCCTTAAACCCTATAACATCGATGATCGGCTGCCACAGCACATAATAAAATCACCTATTATTTTTCCAAGAATTGGCATCCTCCAAACTTCCTTCGACACCAACCCCGATGGTCCCCGACCCGCCGATCGCCAGTAAAGTTCAAGATCCCAAATTCAATCAACTACCAACATCTCTCTCGATTCCAAACAAAAATTTATGATTTAACATCTAAAATTCATGATTTCTGATAATAAAATAGATCATACACCTGAAACAATGAATTATTTCAATCGAGAATTTGATATATTTCACATTTTCACTGTCTTTCTTCATTTCCAGATAGTTTATAAACAAACATACTTTAAAATATTTTTAGATTTAGATTTATGTTTCAATAAACATAATTTGTTCAAATACTAAAGTCTATCAGAGATTGGTTAAAGAAATCTTGAATTTTCTTGAATTTGTTTGAAAACCTGTAACTTAAAAATAGAGATATATCCCTATACACAGATACATATGCACAATCACACACACACACACACAAACAGGCATATTTACACCCATGCAAATATATTTCACAAACATACGTCCAATACTGATCACGTGCAAACTAAAATGTATATAGGATTAAGAGTTTGCTTACCTTGGAAATGAAGACAGAGGACAGGTTGAAAGTGACTACAGAATGGCTAGCTATCGCTTAGGGTCGTGTAATATGGAATATATTTGAAACTAAAAATGAAAACATATGATAATAGCAAAGTAAATAAAAATGAGCACACCAGGAATTTTTATACTGGTTCGAACTTCCCGTTCTCCGTCCAGTCCCAGACATCCTTCCGGAATTTCTAACAATAACCCCTCACTTAACCTAGAGGAATATGTATACAACACCTAGGCAACCGATCAGGATTTTTCCGCCTCTAACAACTGAAATAGGACTTTACCCGTCTGAACAACCAAACAAGACTTCAACCGTTTCACTAAAAATTTCTTTGACACTTTGTGTTCTTGATAACACTGATTTGTCTTTTATAGTACGACCTTCCTATTAATCTCGCAAGTTCGACTTAGTTTTGAATTAATTATGGTGTCGAATGCTTTTGTAATCTATAATTAGCGAGTTTAAGTACTATTAAAATTGTCATAGAAGAGGTAATTATATCGCTTAAAATCACACAATTTGAAGAAGCACCTTAACTGTATGCTAAAATGTCAAGTCCAATTTACTGAAATTAAACGAAATCCAAGCAGCATCCAACATAAAAACAAGAAAATAAATTTTGTTAAGTAAAATGACACAAAGATTCGAATAGTTTGGATAATACGAAATCCAACGTCCATGGATCAATTCATTATTATTTTAGTTTTTTTACAAGTACAAGCTCTGAATTTTAATGGTAGAGAATGATTTTTTATCGCATATCATTCATAGAAATAGAGGATTTTTGATCCCCTTTTTCTTTTATAGTGCTTTTCCATTTGTAATGACTTCACATGGATTATTGATATCATTTTCTCATACTTTCCCTTAACCGCCAGATTTTGCCATGTATCCTTCATCCCTTTGATTAGTTAAAAGTGCATGGATTGCTGATGTGGATTTAGGTGGAATAATTTGCTTTAGGCGGGAGAATTTGACTTTGGTCGGGAGAATTTAGCTTAAGACGGAAATTTTGAATTTTGAAATGTTGTACTTAAGATTGAGATTGTAAGCCGCTTTATGCTTAGTTGACATTAGCACAATACATAGCAATTTGAGCTACACTCCTTTGTGAGCATGTGCCTATGTTATGTCGTATGCCGCTTTAGAAGGTATGACTACTAAATGTTGTGCCTTATTGATGCTTTGGCTTTGGCTATTCAGTTTGTACCAATTGCAGCGACATAGTTTGTCCCAACTATGGTGGCATAGTTTTTCACAACTGTGACAGCGCTGTTTTTCCCAACTAGGGTGGTACGATTTATACCAACTATTGCGGCGTGGTTTGACTTAGCTAAAGATGCAATTTTAGTTAGTTGCAGCACCACAACTTGAATCGACTATGGCAACACAATTTGACTTAGCTATCGCGACAGTGTCTACATATCTTTTGAACTGTGTTAATTTTGATAATGGTGGCGTAGTTGTTTATGTATTGGACCACACCGGTCTTTGTTATGTATTTACTATGAATCTGATATTGCATTGATTATTGTGCATGAATCGCAGGCCATGCAGTTTTATTGTGGGTTTTTATTAGCATTTGCATACTATAGTTAGGAATATACATAATTCTTTCTGATTCAGATGCGACCTGTTTTATTACCATACCGCCCTATGCAGTTTATTGATTTCATGCATTTAAACCTACAATAAACATATATATATATATGTATATATATGAAAAGGACAAGAGTAATAATATTTGTATCGACCCACAAATTCATCACTTTGATAAATTATATTTATATTTAAAAAATTTAATTATGGGTTTAAAAGCAAAAATAATCACGTTTTAAGTGGTAAATAATAATAATTATTTTGTTTGGGAAAAATATTTGCGGACAAATTACCAAGGTAAAATATTGATAATTTGTAAATATCGTCCTAGGCAAAATATCGATAAAACAACCAAAATCGTGTTATCAATAAGACTTCTTTTAAACAATAAGGATCGTGTATGGCTCTGGATTCATATACTAATATATATATTCAAACAAGATTATGAAATAAAATAGTTTATTTTATTTTTGGAAAATAAAATATGTTTATGACATCGACAATTGATATCATCGGTTTTATATATTTTTTCGAAAATTCAAGTTAAGTTTAAATAATAAATAAATGGGTTTTTATTAACAAATAAACCTATTTTAATTATTTAATACTGATGGTAAAATTGTTTTTAAAATTTGTTTACCAAAATAGATAGTTCGTAGAACAATAGAAAATGTGACCGAGGAACGTTTTTCGGAATTTCAGCTTTTCGACACCAAAAAGTTGTCGGAAACGTTGTTCGTCTTTGTGCAGTATATACACACATATATAAGAGTTAACTAACCAAATAATGATATTACACTAATAATATATCATCTTATGTTAATTATGTTTAGGAAGTGATGTATCAAGTCATGGTTTTAAAAATAATAACACATATATACATATACACTTTTGTATATACAACGTATATATCATTATCTCTTGTCATATATTAGTCTTTCATCATTTTCCATCATGACCTAGAGGATGTGACTAGAAGGGTGGAGATGTGACATACGAAAGGGACGAAGGTGGTGATGTGACTTGTCAAAATAATGACATGTTAGAATATTTTAATCTAAGGTTAGTTTGGTAATTCTCCTGCTTGCTTGTGTCTATAAATACACATTCATTTCACCTTTTATATACTTCTCCATTTCCATTTCCCTAAAGCTTTCTTCATGTTTCATGTCTTATTATGTTAGTTAAGAAAAATTTAAATCAAAAGATTTTAATTGTTTTAAAGATGCAAACTTGTTTTTAAACTCTTTCTTCTCCATTTTTCCTCTACTTTATTCGTCCATAACTTCTTCTACTTTACACCAAATCAAGATTTTCTATTCTTAACATCGTATAATTTCAGTAGTTATGACTTTCTTTTTTACCATTTTTTCTAATTTCAAGCTTAGATTTGTCAAAATATCATTTCTTTGCAGTGTACTTTTAAACTCAGAAATTCAAGTCCGAGAATAGCTCTCTTTCTATTGACCATATCTACCTCAAGAAAAATTTGATTTGAGTGATTCTGTTTTCTAAATTATATAGAAAATAATTTTATATAATTTTCCTTTTATCAATCTTTCAAAATCCGTGAGTAATATGTCCAAAAATCAAGTGGAGGATGACATATTTCTGAGGTGATTTTTGTTGCATCTAAGGCATTTCAGGTTTCAAAGATTTTTGGTAAGTAAAACTACTTTGTTTTGGAAAAGTTTTTGACTTTATTATGATGTGTTATTGTGATAACCCGGATTTTTTGACATCTGTAATTGATAAAATAACTGAGTTAATTAATAGAATACTGAATTATAGATTGGACAAATGAATTTGGTAATTAATATTTATGTTTGGTGAAATATTTATTTGATCATATCTTAATATAATCTCTTAGAACTAACAAATTATCTTTTAAAACAAATGATAATGTGTTGTTATATATATATATATATATATATGAGTGGAAATTAAATTAGAATTTGAAATTGAATTGGGAATTCGAAGAATAAAATATCTTAAAATAAATTGGACATAAAATATATATGTGTATGATTTTATTTGTATATTATTTGTTTTATATTATTTTCTTTAAAATATTTTGTTTATACAAATTTAGGAAAGTAATTACTAAATAGAAATTTAATATAGAAGTTAATGAAAAACATTTAAATATATATATATATATAACTAGTATATTGTATAACTATTATAAATATATAATTGGGATTTTATATAATTTACTTTTAAATTTTCTATAGGTAAATTAGAAAGGAAGTATAAATATAATAACATAAGACATGAATAAATAAATAGAAAAATATAAATATATATATATATAACCACATTAAAACATGATGTTTACAAATGTAAACTAATGGTGATATGCATAATACAAGTGTAGCTAATTTTGTCATGCAAATTACAAGTGTCAAAATTTTATTTTTTCTTTTCAATTTTTTTTATATAAACAATGCTATATGTATAATCTCTACTCCCTATCTCATTCTTTTCTATCTTCCAAAAACAAAAGCCTGGCAATTCAAAAGGAAAATTCAACTTAGAAAAATCAAAGCAAGATTAGATCAGATCAAAATAGATTCAAGCTTAAACTTTCAAATTGGAAGGAAGCAAATCAAATAGTTTCAACTTGATCAAATTCAAAGATCAACTCAACATTTATCAAGGCTGTTCCAAATCAAAGTCCAGAGCAAAATTCAAGTTTTCAAAAATTAGTTCAAGATCAAAAACAATTTCTAGATTTTTAAAGCATCTTTGTTTCATATTTTCAGTGAGTAAACTTTTCTTAAAAATAGTTTAAACTATATTCATACTTGTGATATGTGATGAATCTGCAAAGTTAAGTTGTAATAGAGTTTGCCTAGATGATTTCAACTAGGTTATAGATTGAATTACACTGTTTATCGCTTTGCATGTATATGTGTTTGCATATTCCTGACCTCTGTTGTTTTATAGTATCAAGAAAAACATATAAATTCATATCACCCTATCCAAATCAATTCAAGCTTTGATTTCTAGAGGTAAAATGTCAATAATAATGTAATATCAATTTTAGAATTTGATTCAAGAATTTATATTAAGAATTATAAAAAAAAAGTAAGAATTTACAGTAGAAATCAATTATATAGCAAAAATCAATGATTATAATTTTAGGATTGATCTTATAAATAGAAATGTATTGTAATATGATGAATTCAGGTAAGGAAATAAAGATTTTTAGGATTGTATATGTTGAGATTTGCCATGTTGATCGATTTTGAGTTTTTGGTCGATCCCCGTCGATCGACGGCAAAGGTATGAACCAAATTTAAGGTGGAGGATGATGGGAAGCAGGGGAATGCGAAAAAAATAGTTTGGAATTTTTATGATGGACGTGGCGTTCCATCTGGGGTGATCGAAGGTTTTTATTCCAGTTTTTGTCGAAGAGAGTGTTGAGCTTCGTTCGACATCCATGGTGCATTGTAGACGATCACGATAGGGGGAATTAGGGCTGGAGGTCGAAGTGATGTTTTGGTGAGGTCGGCGAGGTTGCTCGAGGCGTAGTTCATCGGCGGCATGAGAATTTCCGATCGGGGTACGTTCAAAGTTTTGGACGTTTCGGTTCGTTTTCGTTTCGCTGAAGAATTCGTTGACGTAGGTGATCGAGTGGTTTGGTGAAGTCGACATCGATCTGACGATGGTCAGGGAATTGGCCAGAGGGGACAGTGGAGGTGTGCACCATGCACACGTGCACATCATTTCAGGAACGATATAAGGCTTCGGGAAAGATTGAGTTATTTTCGAGTAGTTCGCATGATTGACTCGAAGTAGTGAGGGTATTCGAGTGGCTCAGGAATTTGAGCGTTTTGCTCAGGAAAAGGTCGTGTAGGGCTCGGGTTGTTTTTTTCCAGTTGCCAGTTTTAAGTTTTTGTAACAAAACTTGTACTGTTTAAAAGAAAATTTTAATAGAAACAGAACCCAGTTTTCCTAACAAAGTAAGAACATGTTTGAGAAGTAATGACGATGTTTAAGATGGAAGATTAAATTTAAGTAATGACAAATTTGAAATGGTTTTATAAACATAAGAATATGAAGTTTAAAGCAAATAAAAATATGTATTTTCCAAATTTAAAGCTATTAAAAGTGATAAAGTGTTTAAGCAATTTATTTAATCAAGTTTTAAAATGAATAAGTTTTTCTCAAAGATTTATTGTCTAAGTTTCAAAGTAAATCATTTAACCAGATATTGAAACAAGTTCAAGTTTTAAATATAAAAGTTAAATGATTTAAATTTGTTTGTCTTAAAGGTAATTATATTATTGATGTAATTTATTACCAATGATTTTTACTTAAGTTAGCGATCTATTTAGAAATTTATGAAGATAAAGAATCTATCTTTACTTAATTAAGGTGATGATTTAATAAAGATAATTAATTAGTGAATAAATTACTTAATTAATTAGTAATGGTTAATTAAATTATGTTAGTAATCAAGGATTTCTCTAAATGATGTTGTATTTCAAGCATTTAATTTAATTTAAGTTAAATAAGTGTATAATTAAGGTAAATGGTTATCATAATTAATTAGAGTCTTAATTAATAAAAGTAATTAAGGTGTAATTACTTAATGGAGTAAGATGGTTAATTAATGTTTTTAATTAAGAATAATTTGTTGTTTAATTAATTAGGGGTTAATTGATCTAAGTGATTAAAGGTAATTAATTAAGGAGTAGTAAATTAATAGAAATAATTAAAGGGGTTATTTACTTAATGTAATTAATTAAATTAACTTGATTAATTTAAGTTAACTAACTAGTTGAAATTAATCATTTGATGATTGATTAAGTATAATTACTTGATGTAATTAATAAAGTGTAATTACTCAGTGAAGTAATTAATGGGTAATTACTAGATGTAATTAATTAAAGGAGGAAAAGTGTAATTAATGTGAATGGTGAAGGTCAATTAGTTTGTGCTATTAATTAAGGCTTAATGTAATTAAAGAATAATTAATCAAGGGTGATTAATTAAGATGGATAATTTAAAGATGATTAATTAATTGGGTCATAATTGATTATTGTTAAAGAAAAGGTAATCCAAGTAAGTAAAATTAATTAGAGATAAATAAAATTAATTAGGAGGTGATCAATCTTACTTATGAATGATTGAATGATGATAAATGTCTTGAATTGGTTGGTATCTATGATATGAAATGTTTTGTGATATGATATGATTAGGTGGACATCGATAATATAGTTATTTATCGATGATAAATTGATGTGTATAAGTGACATTCTGTATTTAAAGTTGAATTGTATTTAATGGAATAACTTGGGCTAGGATGACATGAGATTCGAAGAGACTGGAGTCCGGTATTAGTAAATACCCGAAACCACTTCGATTCTTTATAGATTGATATGTGAAATCAATAGGCTGGAATGGAATGATTTAAGTGAATTGGACCATTTAATCTAAGTTTTGGTACTTAGAAATTGATGTGTGAAATAAGTGATGTCTTTAATAAATTGTGAATTTGTATAAGAGTTACCCCGGGTTTTATATAAGTTTTATGCTTTTGTATTCCTTAGGTTTACTCTTTCTAGCCTAACCCAGGTGTTACTTTGATGTAATGCTCGGGTCAGACCAGGTATTACAGATTTCTAGGTAAGGACGTTTTGGAGCTCAGGAGGCGAGTTGGATGGTAGGAACGTATGGTGAGTTTTCCGCTCTGATATATTGTAGTTTATCTGGGGCATGTTGATTTTAACTGTCTAGTGTTTTTTGTAAATAACTCTAATTTATTGATGTAAATAACTGATACAGTTTTCCTTCATATAACTACTATTTTATATGATATTATATTTTGATCCACTGCGAATGTGAGAATATGTGTTTTGGTGTTTCTGTTTCTTCTTCTTCTTCTATCTCTTTTTTTCTTTTCCCTAACTATCTGGAATTTTCAAGAACAAAAACTCCGGATCGTCACATCTGGCATCAGAGCTGAAGGTTAAGTGAGAATCTTGGTTCTGGTGGAATTACTCATTAAGGACAGGGTAAGTAATACCCTAAAATGAGTTGAGTGTATAAATATATAAGAGCGTACTTGTTATTTTCTTATATAAAGGCTTTTAAATGATTTTAAAGGTAAATGAGTTTATATAAGATTATATTTTGATATATAAAGCAATATTTCTTTCTAATAAAGGTAATTGGTTGTTAAATCATTGGAATAAAATAAAATAATGAGAATTAAGTGGTAATAGAAATACAACCAAACCGAAATTGAATGAAGATAAGTTTGAAATTGATTCAAACTGAAATTAAAATCTTGAATTTGGAGAAGTTTTTTCAGAATAAGATAATAGTGAATTGGTTTCTAGTTGCAATAACCTTGGTTATTATCCTAAAATAATGAAAAGTTTTAAGGAAGTAACCATTAGTTAAGAATAACTTGTAAATTAGAAAGGATGTAAATTGAGAAGTTTGGAATTCTAAGTCTAGAAACATTTGAAATTGTTTTCAAAATGTTAAGAGATAATAATAAATAGTATTATTTAGAATATTTTGAATATGATCTTATTTTAAAATAAGAGTTGTTTGAACTTTAAAGAAAACTATTTTGAATTAAAACCAAAGGTGGTTTAAATTTTAAAAATATGGCTTGGTGGGCTAAGAAATAAATATGTATATATGTATGGATATACATGATATCAAAGATGATTTTAAATAAACTCTAAGTGATCGAATTTTGATTTTCCCCTAAGATGTGATGTAAAAAAAACCATAGTAAAATAAGTCTTTGAACTTATAAGTAAGAAAGAATATTGATACAAATTTGAAATTTGAGGTGAGGATTCAAATTGGGTAAGGTTGATGAGATTAAATTGAATTTAACTTAGAAGAAGTTAAATAAGTTTGATTGAACAACCTGATTTGGAAATTTCAAGATGAAATTGAGATTTAACTTAGGAGAGTTAAATGGGTTGATTTGGAAGGGATTTTTATAAGATCACAAATGGATTTGAGTTCTGGGAATGTGTGATGGATGTTGTTGATGGATGTTTAATTCCAATTCAACTGTCAATTTTAATTTTTAATAAAAAATTCGAATGATAATTAAATTTATGAAACAACGATCAATAAATTTATATCACTTGATAATTTCGAATTTAACTTGGCCTAAAACATTCTAGTACTTATGAGCGTTATAAAACACCCATCTTTATTTTCTATTGTCGTCGAAGCGTTCCTTTTTGGAACTAAAACTGAATAACGTCTGGTTTTATCCCAAATTCTAACAATCTCCAAATCCTTCCAATATAGTTTCATTGCGAAACTCTCTACATCACGATCAAAAAGGAAAAGGTTTTCTCCCAATCAAACCTCGTATGCAAGAGTTATTAGATTTTTTAGTTCATCAATATAATAAAATTAAAATACAAATACATTTCTTTTTATAAAAAACCCATACCCTTATGCTTCAAGCCTAACCCAAGCGAATAGTGTCTTCTCCCCATCGTTCATGCTTTCCCGTGCATGAAAGCAACACCCAACCCAAAACGACTGTGCACGCCATCAATGATATGGAGTTCTAGTGCTCCATTTCACGAACCAATTTCATCGACGAACTCCCCTTGAGATTTTCGATCTGCCTAGATCTCCATTTAAAAATGCAAATTGCTTCCCTTATTAATGCAATAGTGCTCACCCTTGGTCCCAAGAGGTGATCAGACCTCACGCACTCTATGGCGCCGCTTCTCCTTCGCCTAGCGAACACGTTCCCATTGCCCAAATCGACAAACCCGCCCTAAATCAAAGGCAATATGGAACCCTAGTTTGGAGCTCTCGTTTGTCTTCACTGTCGATTACAATGGAATGAAGTTGTGACCTTGAAAAAGCATTCCAAATTGAAGAACATGCTTAAATAAGATTTTTAAAATTGGTTTGGGAATTTTTCGATGGGTAAAACTTGAATTATAAATATTTGAAGCTTCAATCTCTGTAACGACCCGTATTTTACGTGTCGATAAAACGTAGAATTTGCAGGTCGATAGTGTTGTTTGTGTGGCCTCTAGCTTGAGTCGTTTAGGAGTTGACCCGAGTGCAAGTGATGAGTCGTGACCGACTCATAGATAAGTCGTAGACGACTTAAGGGGATGGACCGAGTTAAGGGATAGAACGGCATAGTAGTTGCCGACTTAAGAAGAGAGGCGAGATAGGGGTCAAGTGATGAGTCGTGGCCGATTCATAGAGGGCCGACTCATAGGCTTAGACGAGTCAAGGGGGGGTGACCGACTCATAGGAGGGGCGGCTTATAGGTTTGGCCGAGATAAGGATAGACCGACCTAAGATAGTGACCGACTCATGGGTTAGCGGCTTAAGGGGCTAAGGCTTAGGTCGTGGGGTCTTGAGTCGGTAGGGGCTGGGGTCGGCAGGGTGTTGTCTCGTGAAGTTGTTGAGTCGTCAGTAGGATGAGTCGTGTGTGTGTGTATGGTTGAGTCGTCGAACGATTTAGGACTTGAGTCGTTAGGACCTTAGTACGACTTAAGAAGATATGTTGAGTCGTATGTGTCTTAGGTCGGAGGCTTTTTAGGTCGTGACCGACTTAAGTTGAGTCGTTGGGATATAGGGTCGGCTTTGTAGATAAGTCGTTAGGTTGCTGGGTTGTTGAGTCGTGTGAATGGCTTGTGTTAGGTCGGCAAGGAGTTGAGTCGGCAGGGTCTTAGGTCGTAGGTTGGCATGCTAGTTAAGTCGTCATGCGACCTAGGACTTAGGAAATGCGGCAGTGTGTTGAGTCGTGTGACAGTTGGGTCGGCGGTGCGTTGAGTCGTTAGGTCGGCCTGTGTTTTAGGTCGCGTCTGGGTTAAGTCGTAAGTCGGCCTTGGTTGTATGTTGTGTTGGTTAGGTCGTCACATTTGGTATCAGAGCTTTGGTTAATCGATTTCAGCCAACGCTCGCTGACGTAACTACGTATGAGAGACGTAATTGTATTTTGATGGATGATTACTATATATAATATAGTAGCCTAGAAGGATTTGAACTCCTTATGCGGTTGTTTCTTAAGGTGTTCTAATCATTCTTATTACAGATACTAAGGATGAGTCGAAGTGAGAGACAAGCTGCGAGGGGTAGCCGTGATGCTAGGGAAGCTGTTGATTATGCTCCTATGTTTGAGGCCATGATGACTTCAATCATGAGGAGAATACCAGCTTCAGGATCATCTGTGGATGTGGGAGTTCAAGTCCAAGCTCCGAGACCGGTGGATTTTGCCAAGCTTTGCAAGGATTATACTGCTCTTGGAGGGAAAGTTTTCTTGGGAACGGAGTCGACTATTGAGGTGCAGAGATGGATTGATGCTTGCAAAAGAATCTTTGGTGACTTAGGGATTGAGGATGCAACTAAGAGGAAGCTTGCATCGAGACAGCTTCAGGGAAGAGCTGCTGATTGGTGGAATTCTATCACCATCGATACACCAGAAGAAGGGATTACTTGGGAGCAATTCCAAGTTAGATTTGAAGCTAAGTTCATCTCTACTTCCCAGAAATCTGTCTTGTTTAAGAGGTTTGTGGAGCTCAAGCAAGGGGGAAGGCCTGTTCTTGAGTACATTTCTGAGTTTGAAGCTTTGTCTAAGTATGCCAGATCGTATATTGATTCTCCCTACCAGAAGAATGAAAAGTTTGTGACTGGTCTGGATGCTTATCTTGGGAGGCAGTTGGTGGATCATCTGGACGATCCGTTTGAGAAGCTTGTGGAAAAAGCCCTTAGGCATGAGAGTTTGTTTCCTAAGGAAAGTTCTGTTGTTGCTGTAACCAGGGAAGGATCTAAACCACACCAGAATGGCAATAAGAGGAGGAAGCAGCAGCAGCAGAAGGGTAAGGATGGCCAGAAGAAGCCGAAAGGCGAAGTGACTTGTTATAACTGCCAACAGAAGGGCCATCTTTACAAAGATTGTAAGAATCCCAAAGTGCCGGGAAAGTGTTACAACTGTGATAAGCTGGGACATATCAAGAAGGATTGTCCAGAACCGAGGAAAGATAGGCAGGTTGTGCAAGCCTATGCTTTGGGGGCTGTTCCATCGTCTTCAAAAGCTCCGACTGCTGAAGAAAAGGGGAAGAGTGTGGTGGTTCAAGGTACTCTTTCTATTTGTGGTGTTCCAGTTAGAGGGTTGTTTGATACTGGAGCGTCGCATTCTTTTGTTTGTGATGATTTGGTAAGCCGGTTAGGTATGAAACCGGATATTGTTGATAGGCCATTGGTTGTGACTAATCCAGTGGGGGGTTCGTCATGTTTGTGTATGATATGCCGTGGTCTAGTTGTGTCGAGTCATGATTGCTCGTTTGTTTGTGATTGCTTTGTTCTGAACTTTGCGGGGTTCGGAATTATTTTGGGTATGGACTGGCTTAGGAAGTATGCGGCTAGGATTGATTGTGAGAGGCTTGAGGTGACAGTCGGGAATGTGGAAGGGCGAAAGGTTGTGATACGATGTAAGCATGAAGAAGGCGTCTTCATGAGCTTCATGTATTCGCTAGTTGTTCCACGGGATGGACTGTCATCGGTGCCTATTGTGAATGAGTTTGAGAATGTCTTTGAGGAAGTCAAAGGGTTGCCGCCGCATAGGGAGATCGAGTTTCGTATCGATCTAGTTGAGGGAGCCAGACCTGTTGTGATGCCTCTTAGGCGGATGGCACCGAGGGAGCAGCAAGAGCTGAAGGTGCAAGTTGATGACCTTTTGCAGAAAGGATTCATTCGGAGAAGTGTGTCCGAATGGGGTGCGCCAGTTGTGTTCGCAACCAAAGCGGATGGATCGTTGAGGTTGTGTGTGGATTATCGTGAGCTGAATAAGGTGACTAAGAAGAACAAGTATCCATTGCCGAGAATAGATGACTTGTTTGATCAGCTTCACGAGGCTAAGGTGTTTTCTCAGATGGATTTGGCAACGGGATTTCACCAGTTGAGAGTGGCGAAGGATAGTGTGCCGAAGACTGCTTTCAGGACACCATCCGGGTTTTATGAGTGGCTGGTAATGCCGTTTGGATTGACTAACGCGCCAGCATATTTTGTGGATCTTATGAATAGAGTGTTCAGAGATCAGTTGAATAAGTTCGTGCTTGTGTTCGTGGATGATATTCTGATTTATTCCAGAACTGAGGGAGAGCACAAGACGCACTTGAGGATTGTTTTGGGAATCTTACGGAAACATCAGCTGAAGGCTAAGTTTTCGAAGTGTCACTTCTGGAAGAATGAAGTGAGGTTCTTAGGTCATGTTATTTCTGGAAATGGAATAGCGGTTGATCCCGCTAAGGTGGCAGCGATCCAGGATTGGGTTAGGCCTAAGAATGCATCTGATGTGAGGAGTTTTCTTGGATTAGCAGGATATTATCGTCGGTTTATCAAAGACTTTTCCAAGATAGCTGCACCGTTGACAGGATTGACGAAAAAGAACCAAGTGTTCAAATGGGATGATAAATGTGAGCAAGCTTTCGTGATCCTGAAAGAGCGACTGACAAGTGCTCCTGTTTTGACTATTCCTAGTGGGAATGATGAGATGGTGGTCTACACCGATGCATGTGGCACTGGACTAGGAGCGGTGCTAATGCAGAAGGATAAAGTTGTTGCATATGCTAGTCGACAACTGAAGCCGCATGAAAGGAATTATCCGACTCATGATTTGGAGTTAGCGGCGATTGTGTTTGCTTTGAAGATATGGAGACATTACCTATTGGGAGTTAGATTCGAGTTGTTTACAGATCATAAGTCGTTAAAGTATCTGTTCTCCCAAAAGGATTTGAATCTTCGACAGCAACGGTGGCTAGAGTTCCTAGCATCATATGATTTTGGTATAGCCTATACTCCAGGGAAAGGTAACGCAGTGGCTGATGCGTTAAGTCGAAGACATGCAGGTTTGGGAGCCATGTTTTCGGAATGGAAGAGTCTTGAGTATTTGGCTGAGTTTGATTTCAGGCCCAGATGTGAATTGGAACCTGAGATGTTGGCAAACTTATCGATAAGGCCTACTCTTGTGGAAAGGATTGGTGAGAGGCAAAGGGGAGATGATAAGCTTGTCAAGATTATCTGTGATTTGGAATCTGGATTGGACCCGGAGAAGGATAAAGGATTTGAAGTCGATCGAGAGGGTTGGCTTCGAAAACAAGGGCGACTAGTTGTTCCCGATGTAGATGGATTGAGAGATGAAGTTCTGAGGGAGAGTCACCACTCGAAGTTGACAATTCATCCAGGTGGAAATAAGATGTATCGGGATATGAAGAGAACCTACTACTGGGAAGGTATGAAGAAGGATGTTGGAAATTTCATTTCCAAGTGTATGAATTGCCAGTTGGTGAAAGCTGAGCAGAAGAAGCCCAGTGGATTGCTTCAGCCATTGGAGGTTCCTACATGGAAGTGGGAGCAAGTGTCGATGGACTTTATCGATGGTCTACCTGGGACAAGAGCAGGGAATGAAGGGATTTGGGTCATAGTAGATCGTTTGACTAAGAGTGCAAGATTCATTCCTGTTCGATCGACTAGGACTGCATCGAAGCTGGCTGAGCTTTATGTGAAGTGGATAGTTCGATTCCATGGTGTTCCGAAGAGTATAGTGAGCGATCGAGATCCATTGTTCACCAGTAGATTTTGGAAGAGCTTCCAGGAAGTTTTGGGAACTGAGTTGTGTTTGAGTACAGCTTATCACCCTCAAACAGATGGTCAGACTGAGAGAGTCAACCGAGTTTTGGAAGATCTTCTTAGAGCATGTGTTTTGGACTTCGGAGGATCATGGGAAGATCACCTTCATTTGGTGGAGTTTGCTTATAATAACAGTTATCAGTCGAGTATTGGTATGGCACCATATGAGGCATTATATGGAAGACCGTGTAACTCTCCGACATGTTGGTTGGAAACTGGAGAAAAGCTGATACTTGGGCCAGAGATGATTCGACAGACTTCAGATTGTATAGAGATCATTCGGCAACGAATGAAGGCAGCCCAAGATCGTCAGAAAAGTTATGCCGATAATCATCGTAAGGATTTGGAATTCGACGTAGGTGATATGGTTTTTGTGAAGATTTCTCCATTGAAGAATGCTATAAGGTTTGGGAAGAAAGGAAAGTTGACTCCGAGATTTGTTGGACCATTCCCGATTATCGAGCGTATTGGAAAGCTCGCTTATAGATTGGAGTTACCGGAAAAGATGGCGGGTGTGCACAGTGTTTTTCATGTATCTTATCTACGGAAGTATGTGCACGACCCAACTACGGTGGTTTCTGCTGATAGCTGTGAAGACTTGGAGGTTGATCCTGTTGTTTCGAGACCTCGTAAGCCGCTTCGTATTGTTGAAACCGATACGAAACAGCTTAGGAGGAAGACGATTACGTTGCTCAAGGTACAATGGAGTGATGATGTTAACGACTGTACATGGGAGGAGGAAGAGAGGATGAAGGCAGCTCATCCCGGACTCTTCGAGGTATGGCCCTAAAGTGTCGTGACATCTCATGAATTCGTAGCTTGTTCTGAGTCTTAGAATTCTGCATGCTAGGCTAGAATTGGATGCATGGTTTGTTGATTGCTATGGATGGTAGGCATGCGGAATAATTTTGATTGCTGTTGTTTGCTTGGAATTTCGGGGGCGAAATTCCTAAGGGGGAGAGAATGTAACGACCCGTATTTTACGTGTCGATAAAACGTAGAATTTGCAGGTCGATAGTGTTGTTTGTGTGGCCTCTAGCTTGAGTCGTTTAGGAGTTGACCCGAGTGCAAGTGATGAGTCGTGACCGACTCATAGATAAGTCGTAGACGACTTAAGGGGATGGACCGAGTTAAGGGATAGAACGGCATAGTAGTTGCCGACTTAAGAAGAGAGGCGAGATAGGGGTCAAGTGATGAGTCGTGGCCGATTCATAGAGGGCCGACTCATAGGCTTAGACGAGTCAAGGGGGGGTGACCGACTCATAGGAGGGGCGGCTTATAGGTTTGGCCGAGATAAGGATAGACCGACCTAAGATAGTGACCGACTCATGGGTTAGCGGCTTAAGGGGCTAAGGCTTAGGTCGTGGGGTCTTGAGTCGGTAGGGGCTGGGGTCGGCAGGGTGTTGTCTCGTGAAGTTGTTGAGTCGTCAGTAGGATGAGTCGTGTGTGTGTGTATGGTTGAGTCGTCGAACGATTTAGGACTTGAGTCGTTAGGACCTTAGTACGACTTAAGAAGATATGTTGAGTCGTATGTGTCTTAGGTCGGAGGCTTTTTAGGTCGTGACCGACTTAAGTTGAGTCGTTGGGATATAGGGTCGGCTTTGTAGATAAGTCGTTAGGTTGCTGGGTTGTTGAGTCGTGTGAATGGCTTGTGTTAGGTCGGCAAGGAGTTGAGTCGGCAGGGTCTTAGGTCGTAGGTTGGCATGCTAGTTAAGTCGTCATGCGACCTAGGACTTAGGAAATGCGGCAGTGTGTTGAGTCGTGTGACAGTTGGGTCGGCGGTGCGTTGAGTCGTTAGGTCGGCCTGTGTTTTAGGTCGCGTCTGGGTTAAGTCGTAAGTCGGCCTTGGTTGTATGTTGTGTTGGTTAGGTCGTCACAATCTCTATTTTTCTTTGCTGTCCTAGCTGCTCGTGTAAATAAAGGAAAAGAATGATAGGAGACAGGTAGGCAAGAGTAATAGGGTGGGTGGTTCAGTAAAAATTTGGGCTGATGTGAAAGAATGTGGGTTGTGGTCAAAATCAAGAATATGCATATTATTTAAATTTTCAAAATATCAAGCTTTAAATTTTGGATCCCAATCAAAGCGTACCGCTAGGCGTTCATAATGGTATACCCTTATTCCGATGCAATGGAATAGGTTTCGAGTCCCAATTCGATCATATGGAGAAGATAGCTTTTTGGAGCCAATTATTATATTGAATTTTCGATACTAATTTCTGAACTTTCTATCCTATATGACCAAACGGTAACTCCATACGCTACGAAAATTGAAATCCTATAACAATTCACTGTTACGGATCCGATGAAACTGGTTTTGTCAAAATCTAAGACAATGGCCAAAATGACTACTTTTATTCATCAATTAAAATATAAAATTTCCAAATTTTAAATTAATCGCTTAAATTAAAGTTTCAAGTGTTGACAGTCTCCATTTATATATAATGACATCTAAATCAACTTTTGAAATCATTTTCATTCATATTTAATTTAGGATTCAGTTATTCAAAAAAATTCAAAGCTTAAACTTAAACAATTTAATTGTCCAATATTCAACACATTTCAATATTAGATTTCAAATGAATTTTAGTTATCAATCAATTACTTTATTTACATCTAGTGAATTCAACATTTATTATTCAATTCAACAATTGATTTTAAACACATTCAATACATAGCATTTCCTTTCAATAATTGTTATTACTTAAATCTTCGAAAGTAATTACTTTAAAAAAATTTCCAAGTTCATATTCAATAACTATATTAATAAATCACAATTTTTTTAACCATTTTGTTTAATAATTATACTGAACTCCATAATGTAAAGTAGTTAAAAATATGGGTCGTTACATGTTATGTATGAATACCTTACATATCCGACATTATGCAATACCCATGATATAACTTAGATATGTTATACCCAAATTTAATGATTCATTTTAGTCATTAGGCCTCCATTTGGTTTTAGAAAGTTAATATTTCATTTTTTTTTAAAGTGGTCTTCAAGGTTATTCTCTTTTGAATAAGATATTTGAAGAATGATTTGACAATTGCTTTGAATATTATATAAAGAAGTTTATGAATAATTTTGGGGTATCCATAAATGGAGGTTTAGAAATAGTTTTGAATGTTTATAAAAAGATTTTATAAATGGGTTTGGATCACTACAAAGGAAAGTTTTATATAAGGTTTGAAAGTTTACAAAGAAGTTTATATAACCGGGTTTGAATATTTATAAAGAGTCTCATAAATGAGTATGAGGGTTAATAAATGTTTTGTAAATGGGTTTGGGTTAAAGAAAAAAGGATTTCATGGATAAAGGAATTTATAAAAGGATCTATTGAAGATAATTACAAAAGAAAATCAAGGTTTGGATTTCTCGGGGCTGACCTTTTAAAAAGTGGTGGTATGGAACATCCGTTCCACACTTTACATCGAAAGAATAATGCTTAGGTTTATTCTTTTGTCCAATTTAAATTATGTAGTCAATTTTTTTGTAGAAATTTGGTAATTGAAAATCTTACAAATGTTTTGTTAATATACTTATGTCAGAAAGATAAGTACATGAATGTTTTTGAAAGAGATTTATTAAATAAAGATATGTTTTGAGGCTTAGTGTTTGCTATTGATAAATAAATCTCAAATGGAATTGGTTGTTGTTTGCTTATTTAGTAGTTAAATAACCGACCATCAAGTTTGACCCAATTTGACTTTTGAATTGTGAATGTATATTCAAGTTCCTCGATGAACGCTCGAAAACTTGCTTCCAAAAGAATCGAAAATGAGTCAACCAGAAATTATCGGTTGTTGATACGGAAAGACCAAGATCGCATTTATGTATCCAAAAACCACTCCGAACCAACATGTACGTTCGAGTGGAAGACATCTTGATGATGATTGAAGATGGTGCTCTTTGTAGTGCAAGGGATACTGCTACTAATTCAGAGGGTGATCCCAAAATGAAGGTAGTAGAGTTATTGCCTTCGGTTTCGTTGAGACCCAAAACGAACTTGTATGGGTGAATGCTGGAATTGCATTGATGCCTAAAGGGAAATGTTAGAATTCCAAGATGGATTTCTATGAAAAAGGTAGAACATAGCCTCAAGCCTCATCAACCGAGAATGAATAAAATAGGGGATATGCAGCAGGGCTATATGGATCGCACCCATTAGGGTATATCATCACCTTTCTAGATATATACGCAATCACCAATGAATTCATGTACGTGGGAATGATCGATTAAAGGACGTAAAGAAACTAGGGTGATGATATATTCGGTACTATCCAACAAGGGTTAGGCCGGTTCTATGTTGGCAGGGGTCATTAGGTGCGACTTCGAAACATTTTTCTAGAGGTGTACTATGGAGGGCGGTACCTCGGTAGCCTAGTCATTAGTTGGAATCCATTCTCCAATATGTGCCTTACGTTTTCAATTATAGAACCTAGCATGTCGGAATGTGAGATGCAAACATTTCATCTACTTTACCTATTTACTTTAAACCTAGACATTATGATAATATCACTGGATATTGATATAAAATGTTTTGATTATTGTAAGGTAAAACCCATCCTTTTTTATGTGTAGTGTGGTCTTACGAGATACCCTTTTTTGAAAGGTTTTCAATTGTAGAAATCAGTTTGTTTGTTAGTTGTTATTAAGTACTCACGCTGGCTTTCTAGACTGACCCGGGCGTTATTCTATGTAATGCTCGGGTTAAACCAGGCGTTTTTTCCCAGGTTTAGCTTGATACTTTAAAGGATAGAAGCTAGATGGCCAAGACGTATTCATGTATATTTTTCTTCTACTATATTATAGATTCTATATGTTGTCAATGTAAAGATAGGTTTCTATAACTGTCCAAATTTAGGATTGTCCAGTGTACTCTGATGTTATATATCTCTATTATTAATAAAGTTAATTCGATGAATATGATTTCCACGGTGTCCTTTTGAAATTCCAAAAATACTCTTCATCCATTAACGGAATCTCATCATCTGTTTACCACCTCAACCCCCATCTCCATTTTGATGAAATATTTCTATAAATGCACGTCCATGCGATTTACACCAATATAAATAAAGATGTTTCCTTTTTGTAAAGATCATTATTATATTATATATTACTCATTGCATTGTGAGATTCTATGTTGGTTAGTTTTCTTCTATCTTCTACCTTCTTCTTTCACCCGAACAAATCGATATTTCCAGCACTTGAATGTTAAGCATGTGATACAGTGGACGTATTAGTGTAGATTTTCGAAGGTCGAAATCTAGTTCGTTACAATATTGTATATTTAATTTGTTTTTTTATTAACTCAAATATAAAATACTCAAATAATAAATAAAGTATAATTTAATAATATCCGTTAATAGTTTAAACTTATAAATATCTTATTGGATATTTAATATATTAATATCTAATTTACAACGTCGTATAAAAGTGTATGATAAATGTTTACACAATATCAGTATGTCCAAAATTTTAATATGAACTCATCTGCGTAGCTCACATGTAAAATATAGCTTGTATATGAAGGTTATAAAGATTACAAACTATAGGAGTTAAATTGTAATTACAATATACGAAGGGCTAAAATATAAAATTATACATACCTCCTTTTATACCAAAAAAGTTAGTCGATTATTAGTGATCTTTGACTAATTTACTCCGCACAAGACATCACAGAAAGTGACGCTTATGCCATCGCCTTAATCATGTCAATGAGCCATCTCTCTGAGTGTTCCCAAAATCAAACTCGACCTCCCTATATCAAAACCCTAATTTTGGACATAGGGCTCTATGACATGGCTGGAGATAATACTCCAAATTCTAAGCTATCCTTATCCCATACTGACTAGGTTGACATTGTTCATGTCACATTTGATGTTTATCGTGGATGTTGATGATCAAGCTCGAGGCAATCATGTATGTGCAGGGTGATGATACAAGATGTGTGTTTATAGTTAAAAATTAAATTATATTTTGACTTACATCTATTTAAAGTTAAATAAATTTAATTTTGATTTTGGAAATATTTTATACATGATAGAATGCGTGATTGTAAGTTCACTTATGTAATAAGATTCACACAATAATCATGCGTTGATTACACCTTAAACCACTAACTTCACTATTGAGAATTCATTTCTTTAATCTAATGTGCAGTTGCAAAGTCTACCATTAAGATATAATTTATGAAGGGAGAAGGATTGAAACCTTTTTATTTGTCTTTGAATAAGGGTGCTAAGTTTATTTATAACATCAATATGCTATGTAAATATCTCATGTAGATCCATTATTCAAGGGATGATCCATTATGAATGAGATCTCATCTTATTTAAGTAATTAAACATATTTGATTAGTATATACCCACACATATTTTGGGCTTCTCTATTTTAAAACAATTTAACATTTTCAACCAAAATAAAATATTTAATTATTTTATTTAAATTATTAAACTGGGCCAATAAATATCAAATAAATATTTAACATTTGCATATTTTATTAGTTAATTTTAAACCATCTAATATGCATAGTAAACAATAATAAATAAATTAGTTGATACAATCATTGTATTAACTCTCCATGGTAATTTATAACTTTCATAAATTATTTCATTAAATTATTGTTGGTCGAAAGTTGAGAGTTGTGATTGTGTAACTCCCATGTGTGATTTCATTCTTCCATAATATTTAAACAGTTTAAATATTAAAATATGTACGGACTTTGTTGAAGCATAGTAGTGAACACGAATTCATTTGCTTATAGATTATCTAGATGAAACCCAATTTCTTATCTTACAAAGCAAAATCCTTGACAAATGATACATACTTACATACGTACACATACGTACACATACACACACACACACATATATATATATAATGCATATTTTCCCTTCGTCATCATTGTATCACATAGACATCTAGAGCTCAATCAATGTTCAGAACTCTAGTAGTATCCGTTATTAATTGCGAAGTATCAATAAAGACCATGTTTTAATTTATAACTAATACCAAATATCAATTAACCAGTTTGCTTTGGCCAAAGGCTTAGCTTTAAATTGACTACCAAGTAAGCTGATACTAACCTTCTATTCAAAGAAGATGAATCATCCTTTGAATGGTATTTTACTTCAAGTGGTTCAACTCCAACTACGGCCTTAACACAATCACATTTGTCATGTGATTGACCATAGTTAAAGTATAATATAGAAACTTAAGATACATTTATTCTAAAGTAAAAATACTATTGCATATCTTCGTATAAGATCTGTTATTTGACTTTATAATTAACTATAGAGACTCTCGGTGAGTCGTATATAATTGTTCCAAACAATCATATGCACGTAACCTTTTGGTACTCCAACGGTCATGTGTAATTCACAATCCATCACATGGAGAGCATTACATATATTAGTTCCAATGAAGTTATTAGTATCTTGTTCTTAACACATCTTTGTTAGGAACATGTAGGACATGTGTTTATTGATATGATTCAATACTCATGGTTACAAATACATTCATACTGCAATCGATTTAAAACCTTTTTAAAAGATTTTCTACTTTGCGCACATTTAGTATGTTTAATACATTACTTATATCCCAACATAGTAATGTATACAATAGAAAACTTTATGAACATAGTAATGTATACATAAGAATGCAAGAGTGTCAATTTTTATCCTTATGCTGAAGAGGAAGTGCTAATCTAAAGTGGTAGGTCTCATACCATTTCACAGTTTATAATTTGATAACTGAGCACAATGATATGCAGAGCTGTGGGTGGAATAAAGTTGTTTGGAGTGTTATTTCAACTAGTAGAGATGACCATATGACGTGGAAAGTTATGATGAATGCTTTGTTAACTTAGGAGAAATTGATCAAGTATGGTATGAGTGTGGAGCCTCTCTGTGTTTACTGCAATCTATATATTGAGATCACTCAGCATATTTCCTTTATATGCCCTGTGCTATTGAATCTACAGACCAGGCTTGCTATTAATCTAGGGTTGAGCTTATCATCATGTGGTCCGATTTGTGAATGGAATTGGACTAGAAAGTCTCTAAAGTGGAGGACAAATGTAAGGGTTATGCTTTTCTTCACTTTGAAGAAGTATTTAAATCTTATATGGGAAGAAAGATACATGAGATGTTTTGACCATAAATCAAAGTCTTTGACACAATTATGGATTGCCCTATGCAATAATATAAATGAAGGATGGCTTTAAGTAAATACCGCTTCACTATGGCAGACATGGGGTGATGGAGGTAGTCTTGTTTTTCCTTTTTGTTTGTGCTTGCTTGTTATTGTTGTGTGTATTTTCTTTGCTTTTTTGGTTATGAGCATGTTCATAATCATTTTTCACTTCTGTTTATTATTTAATAAACCTAGTAGGGCCCAATCAACCCCGCCTGCCTTGCAAAAAAAAGAAAAGAAACTAAAAGCTACTTTACTTCAAACAAGATTCACCATACATGTTAAATAATATACTTAAATTACATAATTTCCCTTAGATACACCCATAACTTTATTAGTTATATTCTTAATAGAGTTCATCATAAAAGGCTAGAAAAACCCTATTAACTATGGAATTTTTTTTCTCCAAACTTGAAAATTTTAAAACTTGGTGTTTTTTAGCCAAAGTGAGCCCTAGACTTTAGAAAAGCTTACATTGGATCAAAGACCTTTGGTTACGGGTACATTGTCAATGCTTCTAATAGTTTCACTTATAGATTAATGTCTTTAAGTGACTGTACTATTTATGAATCTGGAGATGCTAAATTCTTTGAAAATGTCTTTCCTTTGAAGAATTGTAAAAATGAGAGCACTTTTGCTCTTCCATTGCTATTATTGTGCCATTTTCCATGCCTTCTCCGCCACCTATTGTGCATAAATCTAATAATTACCTATGTGAAGTAAAAGGCAGTGCATGTAGAGTAGCCTTGGACTATACTTTATCGCTACCATTTTGGTTGAAAACCCTATTGAAAAGACTAATGATACCATTATTTTATATACTTTCGGTTAAGGAGAATCCTAAAACATATGAAGAGACATTTAACCCTGGGCATGGTAATTGTTGAAAAGAACCTACTAAACTTGAACTAGATTCTACAATATCTAACCATACTTGGAGTAGTTGACTTACCCGAAAGATGTAAAACAATAAAGACTAAGTGGACCTTTAGAAAGAAACCAGAGACTAATGGTTTTGTATATAAGTCTAAGGCTAGATTAGTGGTAGTAGTTTCCACACAAAAGGAAGACACTAACTTTGAACTTGTTCCCCTTTGTCAAAGGTGGGCACTATTAGAACTTTAGTTGCCTTGATTATTATTCATAATTTGGCACACTAGATGGATGTAGAAACTGTATTTCTTGAGGTTGATTTAGAACGTAGAAGAATAAATTTATATGGAGCAACCTATTGGTTACATGGTACCTTATTAAGAGAATAAATTTTGTAAATTAAGAAACTCTCTTTATGGCCTTAAATGGGCTGCTAAACAATGGTATGAAAATTTTAATAAGACCCTAGTAGGAAATGGATACATCGTGAATGCCTCTGCTTCCATTGTACATTAACAAATATTTTGTTATAATTATGTGATTATATAACTTTATTTCATTAACATGTAGATATTTGGTACAAATTTGAATGTGGTAAATGTACGGCCAAAAAGTGGCACAACACCCCTGACTAGATAAGAACGAGCAAGAAAGCAATGAAAGCACATGTATTTTTATAGTGGTTCGACAAATTCTATTGCCTACATCCACTTAATATTATTTAAATAGTTTATCACAAGTAAAAAAACCTTTCCGATTAGAATAGTTTAAATAGCCTTTTGGTGATAGAACCTAAGTAGAGGTATGAAATGAAGAGAGTAATGGCCAAAAGACCTTTAACTGTCACTCTAGGCTTGCTATTTAAGGAGAATCACCTACTGAAGTTGTTGGATCACAAAAGACAAGGTAAAAATCCATATCAGAGAAAGAAGAAGGGAATATGAAGTCCCCTTATCGTAAAATCATGTCGGTACTGACATGAATCATGTCAATGCCGATATGACTTTCTTAGTGAAAACAAGGTCATTCTCCATGCTTCATCTCGCATCTTTAATTCTTCATGCTACGAGTTCTTTTCCTTAGTAATTCTATTTAATACCAAGATGATCTAACTCATCTGGTAATTATCATTTTCTACACAACGTTTGGGAGTTGTTTGCCTACTCCTTTAGAAATGGACCACAAGACCACCACCTTACCCATCATTTCCTTGACAATAACATAAGAGGTCATTTTAGCCTATGCAAAGAACTTGGTATTGACATGATTAGTGACATGAAATCATGTCAGTATTGAACATCTGCACTTGCCTTCCATATTACACATCTGTTGGAAATGAAGCATGCTTTAGATCAAGACAAGCGACTTGAACAAGTCTATTGCTTATCAAGGAATCGATTTAAAGTTTTGTCTCTATTCCAAGAGCATCTGTTCAAACACATCAAATAGTAGTCGTGCCACTCTCTACACCAAGGTCTTGATCCTTATCACTCCGAAGATCATTCTATGCCTCGACGGGAATTTTTTTTCTTTTGCTCTTTTTTTTATTAACAATAAAATCATGTCATTCGACCAGTCCATGTCGCCACCGACATAAATTGCTGACTTAATCCAGCAATATAAGTATGGGTACTTAACATTTTTTGCATCCACTTTTTACTCTCCAGCCTTAAGCCTGAATATTCCTATTAACCTTTGCGATTACAATTCCTCCAGCCACCGCCTTCGATGTTGATCACTCCAATCCACTGCCATCTCATGTTGAACACCAGATTTCCACAGCTTGCCATCTCAATTGAACTTCGTTGCTATAAAAATTCGGCCCCAACTAATCGTTTTAGATCTAGATCTACTACAAAGTATGAAGGTGGGTTTGGTTCTTGGTGTTATGGATTGAATCAAGCTAGTCCTTATGATGCCATCAGAATTTCCATATTGCTGCTGCTAAAGGGACATGATTGAGTTGATGGTTGGCTACTTTAAAAGCCAAAGTTATTGGAAATACATGATTCTTGAGGAAAGCCCTAGGTTGACTTTTGGGTTGACATCAAGATGGAAATGAATGTACCTTGGCTTTCTCCTCACATAGCGTCGACCCTTTTTCACACCAGATAGAACCTTGGGTTATTTCCTAGCCGAGTCTTCTTTTTCATAAGTAATAGACTTCACACATACAAAGCATCCTAAATGTTTTCACTAGGTCATGGTCAGGCATGAATCCAAAATGACCTTCATGGGACCATTTGGAGGAACGGTCGCATTGAATGCACTCCAATTGTCATATAGTCCACCATACGACACTTGAAGTCACTGCACAACCTTATGCCCCTGCAAAGTAGGCTCTGTGTCACTTTGGACAGTTGTTCTTTATCATTTATCCTGAGATAACAGATAAGATCCAAATTGTATAGTTATAGCGCTATAGCGGTGGAGGTGCAAAAAGTTGTAGTAGGGATAAAGTAGGTATATAGTGGAGAGTAGTAGATGTGCAAAATGTTTCATTATATATAAAACCAAATACTTAAAATTAAGTTATTCTCACTCCCATATCATTTTTGTAGGGAAAATAGAGATTTTTTAATTTATATAAAAAAACCCAAAGAACATCATTTTTAGTGCACTGATGACTACAATAAATTTCTAACTTATACTGAGCGTTTATGCCTTAAAATTAGGTATTTTCCCTAATTTTTTTGATTTGGTTTAAAAGATAACTAGTCAAATCATCCATTAGTATTAATGGTACTAAAAAGGGTGCTAAAAGCCTGGACTAAACGTTTTGAACCAGACATTCAACCACGATCAAACTTTAGGGACAAATAATTCCAACAACACCCATTTAGGACTAGCCTTCACCGTTGAGCGAACAACCAGGATGAAGGGTTCTGGAAGATTATTTGGATCAAAAAACGTCGATATTAGCAGTCGAATCACTTTGAACAATATGCCTTCATCATGGTTTTCCCTAGGGTGACGCCTTGTTACCGAGAATCGACCAACGGACGCATAATTCTCCTCAGGGATATATCGTCTGCAACAAGTACATGTGCCTGAGTGGAGCTATCCTAACTTTCAATAACATCCTTCAATTTTTCGTATAAGAGATCGGGCTTGCTACAACTCAAGTGCATCCCAATGTATATGCTCTTCTCAACTTTTTATATGTTTAGTTCATGACGCAATTACAACAACCACCAACCTTTGTAGAACTAACATATTCTAAGTTTCAAGAAGAGAGTTGACTCACCCTCCTTATTAAACGTCAAAGTTTGGCATCACTGCAAAGTTATCTATGTGCTTCACAACAAGCATTCTTACTTCAAGAATGTATATTTTTTCGTCCAATGTCCCTTCAGCTTCAACTAGCTGGTTGTCCAGATGTAAGGCTTCTCCCTTAGTTTATATTCTGCACTTCAGTTAGATTCTTCTAAATATCTAACTTCACATCTGTTCTCTTTACGGATCTTCCTAAATGAGATACCGGCAGTGCGCATTCCAGCACCTTGGAAACTCCAAAAAGGGTTAATGCCCAGTATTGCACTACCATCATCTTCTCATGAATGAGAGGCTTGGTCAATAAGGCCTTCTACACCTTAAGTGATTCATTGTCCCTCTCAAGCCTCCACCAAAGAGGGCCAAGGTTTCTGCTTTAACCTCAACCCCTACTCGTGACTCTGATGAGGTTGATCAAAGGGACAATGAAGACCCTATGATGCTTGATTGATTGGAAATGTGATGAATGACGAATCATTTATGACGGTGTCATGGATCAGTGACGATCCCCAAAAAATTTCAAACTATGTGAGATCGTTCAGGGTGACAAAGAAGTCCCCATACGGTTGCATTCCAAATTTCAAGGTATTTGGAGTTCGCATGTTCCGCTTATGGGGAAAACAAGATAGATCAGTGATATTTTACTTGGAGTCCGATCCAAGAAAAATTGCTATCCGCTTGAAGTCAGCACATGGTTCACTTGGAGTTACAGACTTTGAAGTGCAGGTTTGGTGACAAGCATTGTTTGGAGCCATATGCATGTTTGCTTGGAGAAAATCTTGGTTTTACCTGGGTCTTCTTTCGGGCCAGAATATCCTAGGTTTACTTCGAGCCAAATGGGTGATTAACTGAGTTCGACTTCAAATCGGGACGTCCAGAATCTTCTTCGAGTCAAATAGGCGACTACTCGAGTTCGACTTCGAATCAACCCTGAAGTGAGTTTTTCAACGACCATTTTGATTATTTTTGATGATTTTCGACGATAACCATTCGTGATTCGTCGATGGGAGCTCCATGATGTGATTTTAAGCTGGTAGGTTAGAAGTGGCCACAATATACCACAGGAGCTTGGCCTTATAATCAGTCCTGGTTCATGTCATATCTTCTTGGTCCTCCTGCCTTTGAGAGTACCATTTGAGTAGTTGTTCATCCTCCATTGCTTAGCACTATGCTACGACATGGGATTAAGATCTTGTTTTATAGTTTCTCACGTTAGCATTTTCATTCAGTTTGTCTTCCTCAAATTGTTTGTCATCTTCAGAGCCAAAGAGAGTCATCATTATATCCTCCTGTGGGGTTTTCACCCCTAAGTTCGGGTTTGTAGCAGGCACTTTTGCAATAGGTAGAGTGTTAGTGTTATCTTCCATCATGATTCTTGGAGCTCCGCCCATTGGTTCTTTTAGCTTTTACACCATACATGCCCATTGCAGTAGGTGGAGTGTGAAAGCACCAGCTCTGTTCTTACAGAGCTATAATATAGAGAATAAATGTAAAATATATGAAATAGAAAGGAGACACGAGAATTTTTATAGTGGTTTGGCTATTAACGAAGCTTATATCCACTTTATAGTTTTTATTATTGACTGATTTCTATTGCAAGTTGCATTTGATTACAAAGCTCTTGAATATCCTTAGCTGGATTAAATCTCTAAGGTCACTGGAGAATCACTGTGAACTTGTTTGAAGACCATTGTGATGGAGATGACGAGTGAAGAAAGTTTCCAGTAGAGTTTCAACAACCAGTCCGAAGTGATCCCATTTATGTTGCAGGTAGGATTGTATTTATAGAGCTTAGGGAGCTACCGGGCCTAGCCTGCTTGCCATATGATTGCAGATTGACATAGGAAGGCGCATTGGTGGCCACGCCGCAACCCGAGCTAAAAGGGTGGATCGCTAGCGATCCATCGACTATGGATCACTAGCGATTCATAGGATTGGTTCAAGGTGAGCCAATGCCTTAGCACTTTTCCTCCATGAAGATCATAGTTGGCCGATGAAATAGCATGGATCGTTGGCGATTCATGGTATATAGATCGGTAACGATCCATATACTTAGCCCAACTTTAGGTTTTGCCTTCTGGATAGCTTCGTTGTCTTGCATTGATGTTGTTCGCCAACTCCCGAGTTAATGCCATGGACCGCTAGTGATCCATAGGCCATGGATCGCTAGCGGTCCATGTCCATAGAGTATTCTTCTATCTTTTCTTTCGACTTCTTTTGGCTCCTTGTTCTAATCATTTCGGTTAGCTTTTGAGCTACTCTGACTCGATCAAGTTGTTTCGACTTCTGCTGGGTTAAAAACCCTGATAATAGGAAGAGAATAGTAAATCAAGTTTTGGATTTTCACAGAACGAAACTAGGGTTTTGCCTTGGTGGTTAACATGTCTTGCTATTTCCATTCGTAGAACTAGAATTAACTTGCATCGAGTCACAAAGTTGATACCGACATTTGTTCTTGCAGATTAATTTTGGTCTTTCTAGGAGGTGAAAAAGACCCGGGACGGCGTCTTTTATGCAGCTTAGGTTGTTATCATCTTCTAGGAAATTAAAATTGACTTATGTTGATAATTTCCTTCCTGATTCGGGCCTATTAACTCACAATCGCTTGATTTGGACTAGTCTTGTTATTGCACAGTCAGTGTTCCTAGAATAGGAAGAGCTTTCTATGTCGCTTTGGGTAATGGATCCGATATCGAATGTTAGTTGATAATGGGTAAGTGTAGGAGAAATGATATTAATAGCTAATACAGATCGCTTTTCCCAGTGTGAATGAACCATCTACATGGAATTGTCTGTTCGCAACGTTCAGTATGTCGTGCCCGTTCTCGCATAGACTACACATCGCACGCATACACGGTTAATGCTTGGAGCCTGATCGGTGATTGACACACGTCTATCATCTTTTGAATTCAAAGTATCATCCATGTTAAGGGTTTATAGTTTAGAAATTATGCATACCTGAACATTTTGAACACAATATTTCTTATATAGAATGACGCGTAAATCTTCCCATTGTAAGTCAATCGAGGGGAGTTCGCTTGCTTCCAAAGCGGAGTCCTCGTTGATCCTGGCTTGATTTACTACCTTTATAACTTTAGGATAGTATGGCCGCCTGATTCTAGTTGGCCCTGTTATCGACCGCCCTCCCCCCAACTTTAGGGTTATGCTGGATCCCTCGGAGAAAGCCTCCTCGATTCATACACATAGGGCATTGTGAGGCATTTGCTCGCAATACGACATTTTTAAGGACGATGTACTTCTGCCATCAAGAGGTCATCGCTCTCGGCCACCTTTTAGATATGTGGCCTGCCATCGCTACCAGTCAATGTGTGGTATGGTGCCCTCGTATGATCATTTTCTGATGGCGACCCTTCAGAATATGGGGCTTGCTCCATTTTAGATTCTCCCAAGTGGCTCTGACATGCTGACTTACCCACATGTTTTGTTTATGCGAACGCTCAATCGTGCTCCAAACTTTGCCAAGTTGTAGTACCGTTTTCTATTTAAAAAGAGGAGGGCTAATCCATCTCTTGTTTACATTGAGGTGCAACATGGCCGAAAGCTTCTACTCGATCTTCCTAGTAAGGTCCCCTCATTCAAAAATCAATTTTTTTCGTCAAGTGTCTCGAAGGGTTCACTCTTCTATGGAACAAGGAGAGTAAGTTTCTCTCACTGGGCATAGAATTTACTTTAGCCGCCAACAAGTCTTTTGGGCGATCGTCTATTCTTTTGCAGTCCTTCCAAGGATTAACAATGATCCAACACTCGGGCCTGTTCTTAGTGCCCTTAAAGCGGTCAATGCTCGAGAGCGCACAAACAGATTTCTACTCACTGATGAGAGACTTCACTGACGTGGGATTTTACATCCTGGAAGATCAGTTGGGTTTATTAGTACTTAGGATCTATCTCTCGCTATTCTGATAAAGATGATGACGATGATGATAATAAAGAGAAAGATAGAGACTCATCTGGCGAGTCAACATAAACTTCTGAGGAAACCCAACTTTAAACTAAGACTGACAATCTACCCAAGATACCTCCAATCCTAGAGGAGAAGGAAGAGTAGTTGATTCATCAGGAGGGTAAAGTTCCTGTAATTATGAGAAGGCAGAAAGGAGAAACCAACAAGGGAATCCCTTCAATCGACATGGAAATAGACTTGGATACATATATCGTTAAAGGCGATGTCGATTTGGGAGACAAGGCCTCGGAGTCGAGTCCTAAGCATACTCTATTGTTCCCTCCAAAAGAATGCTTTGAAGAAGTCCCTCCTAAAGATGAACCTGCTCCCATACATTTATCGTAGGATGCCGAATTTGACATCCAAGATGCAAGTGACATCTATGTAGATGTGAAGAATCTGATGGGTGATATTACTTTGGAAGGGTTGCCTTCCCAGCCTACCCAACTTGTTCCTACCAAAATAAATATCTCGACATTAATTGGTGATCGATCTGATTTGTGTTATTCTGCCGAGGTCATTAAACTGTAGCACATGCTTCACTGGGACCTAGCACACGCTTCATTAGGACCGCGTATTTCACTATTATGCACCTAGAATATTTTAATCCATCAAAATTCTTTTTTCTTGAATTTGTTTTGTTATTTGCCGCAGGTTTCATGTCTCAGGGGCTTCTATAGTGATCTTAACCGAATGCTCAAGTCTTATCGTTTGTAATGATATTCATACCGAAATTACTCCTCCCATGACACTAATGAAGAGAGGAGGAGGAAAGATAAGGAGGTAGAGGAGCATCGACGGGCTGAGAAGGATCAAGACTTCAATAGAGGATAAGACTAAGAAAAAAGAAAGAGCCCAATTGAGCGTGGAGACCCATCTAAGAAGTTAAATAAAGATTAAGAACATCTTCCCACTTCCACTTCTGGAGCCGTGACGTCCTCCCCTTATGCTGCTACTACTCCTCCTCTTCCAATTTCAAGGCGAGCTCCTTACATTCTCTCTGCCGGTCCCCCTCTTCCACAGGCTACATTCTGCACTTATTCTTAAGGTGGTTGTTTTCAACAAACCCAACCAAGGGATGGGAAAAACTATGCATGCAACTTTCCACCATTAGCCAAAATAATTACCAGGAGATCCTCTCATTTGCGCCTGAAAAAGATGAATTTGAGAAGCAGCTTGCGGAATGCGAATTGGAAACCGAAAGGTTGAAGAAGGAGAGAGATGATGTCTTGAAAAGGGAAAGTAAAAGTGCCTCTTTGTTCAAGGAGCTGAAGCAAGCGACTTATCGAGCCGCTCTCATATCTAAAGATGAGATTAAAAAGTGCCATATCGATGAGGCAACTCCAAAGGAGAAATTAAATGCAAATGAGGCGACGATCGAGGCAGAAAAGAAAGTTTTCGCTGAACAATCCCAAGAAATTACCTCTCTACACGCTCAAATTTGGGCTTTTAAAGCCGAGAAAAATCAATTAGCCATGGAAAAGGCTAGCACGGAGATAGCTTTTCGTAGCTCCAAGATACTTTTATAAGAAAAATGGAAGGCTTGGATGCCACTGTTCTTGGTTTCTATGTTAACTCAATGCTTCATCAAGGTAGCCTTAGTTATTTAGGCCCATCATACCCTCGCTTGCTTATGGTGGCATAGGAAGTAGTTCTGGCCTGCTCCAATCACATGGGGGAAGGGTATTCCAAGAGGAGTTGATTCAAGCCTACCCGAATGAGGAATCCCGCTAAGCTCTAGTGGAAGGCCAGAGAATATTAAAGCTGAAGAGGGAGCATGAATCCACCATTTTCATAGCCACCACCGAGGTTGCTACCAAACACTTTCCTTCAGGACCACGTGAGTCATTGTCACATTTCCGTACCGATGAAGGGATTGCTGCCGCTTCTCCCGTAATCGTGCAGCCTTCGAAGGAAGGCAACGACAAAGGCTTCAAAGTTGTTGTACACGACCAAACCCCCACTACACGTATACTTCTCCTCTTCCCCATGCTTGAAGATTTTCAATTCACACTTGATGAAATTGCTGAGATAACCGCCTTTTATTCTGATATTGTAGATCAACCTCCTCTTCCCACTGGATACCTTCTCATCACGACACTAGGTCTGTTGTTATTTTAACTGCATCAATTATTGTCTCAACATCTAGCTCACAGCCTAGTCCACATTCTAATGAAATTGAGGCTCTTCATGGTTTGGATAACTCCTCTATTTATTTAAATGAGAGCTTGCAGCTATTGGTGCAGAAAATCAAGCAGACGAAGGCAACCAACTAGAGAAAGAAGAAACAGAGTAGCCGACGACCGAGGAATAGATGATTGGGGTTAAAAGGAGAAGGTTGAAGCACAAAGGAAGTTAGCTAAGAGCTTTTATCAAACCCAGAATAAATAAGGGGAGAGGCGGTTTCGCCATCGGTCATGCTTCGGAGTTTGAGGGTGCCTCGATTAAGGATAGGCTCGAAAAACTGTAGAGTAGAGGTGGGAAAGGAGACTGGGACAAAAGTGAGCAAATGTCTTGATTTGTCCTTTTGTATAAGTGTTGTCGTAGTGATATTTTTTGTTTTTCTATCTTCTGGGCAATATTATGTAGGTATGGTCCCCGCATTTTGACTTTGTATAAAGAATATTATAAGTAATACAATGTTGATATTTTTATTATTACTTTACTTGTCTACTTTTCTACATTTCATGCACTTATGTCAATTTTATTCATCGCTTATTTTGTTTAGTCCTGTAATTATTGCCAAAATTCGTTATTTGGGGTAACAAAACCATGAAGTGTTTGATTTTTATTTATTTATTTAAGTATTAGTATGTGCGTCCGCAGCTCATGGAGCTGTTTACTTCATACATTGGATTTCCAATCGGTTGATCCATGTGGTTTGCCGGATGTTTTCCATCGAGTCTATTTTGTGGTACCTATCTTCAGGAACTTATGTTTCTAGAGATTGCACTTTGGTGGATTCATGTGACTTTACTTCTGATAATGGGAGTGGATTCCGATTACTCCTACAATAGATGAGTTTCCCATTATTGCCCGGGCAATTCTGGTACTTATGAATGTGCATGGCTTATGAAATATGTGGCTTTTAAGATCGATATGACCCGTTGATCTAAAATGCTTTAGAATTTCTCGACGCTACCAATATTTGGGTAAAATGAAGATTTCATGCTTCGAAAGAATGGTTTCACGGCTCAAGAAATGATGCATGGATTATGGGATGCGCTGCTTATGCGGATGCATGGCTTAGAGAGTTGTGCTTGCTTGGATGTGATTCCACAATCCAAGAAGCAACGCGGGGCTTACGAGATGCGCAGCTTTGATTTTGGCCTTCCCAGTGTTGTCGGAGCAACATTGGTTCTTAGAAGGCAGGGATCAAGTTTCGTCGATTCAGCGGTTTGAGTCGATTTGCTTTCGTCGACTGGGCGGGTAGGTGAGGCATACTTGAGCATGTTTTAGCTATCCCAAGCAGCAATTGGATGGTTTTGAGCCTATTTGACCACGTCAACTCAGCAAGTTACTTTGTGAACACTATTTCGTTGGTTCAGAAAATAAAGACTTTTTATTAATAGAAGTTAAGAAAGTTTTGCCTACTTACAATGCCCCCGTTATTCCAGGATAGCTTATTTACTGAAAATAGGAAATACACAAAATAGTTTTAGATAAAGTATGGATGCAGTGATTCACTATTCCATGCTTGTGGAATTTGGGTACCATTGACAGTTGTTAGCTTGAATGTGCCATTCCCTAGTTTCTGATTGATTGCATAGTGTCCTTCTTAGTTTGGCCCATATGCTCCTGGTATAGGTTAGCCCTTCTTGAGGACAAGGTCTCCGACTTTGAAGGTACGATTGTGCACTTTGGAGTTAAAGTACCATGCAACCCTTTTTTAGCGAACTACGATCCTTACTCGTCTTCTTCCCTCTTTTCATCGACCATATCGAGTGACTCGAGAAGGAGCTGCTCGTTTTGCCTTTGGTTAAAGTTTCTTCTTCGATGAGAAGGGATTTCTAGTTCGACTGGGATCATTGCTTATAAACTATATGTATGGGCGAAAGGAGAGTGCCTGGTGGTAGATTTGTACATTATCCTATAAGCCCATGGTGCGAGTGGAAGTTCATTAATCCAATTTCCTTTAGCTTTAGTTAGCCACTTTTGATAGTGGATTTGACGATTTTATTCACTGCTTCCACTTGCCTGTTTGCCTACAGATGCGAGACTGAGGAAAAGCTTTTCTCGATTCGAACGCGTTTACAACAATCTTTGAACTTGGCATTTTTAAATGTAGTCCCGTTTTCAGTGATGATTTTCTGTGGTACACCAAACCTGCGAATAATATTTTTAGTAACATAGTTAATAACTTTATTTGTTGTAATATACCAATCAAATCATTTGGCCCATTGGTGAAATAGTCAAAGGCAATGTCATATTTAGACCCTACTTTAACTATTGGCAATATGCCAATCAGATTGTTTTCTCATATTGCAAACGGCCATGGGCTGACCATCTGCATTAGATCTATTGAGGGAGTTCTTTTGATCTTGTTGAATCTTTGGAATCGGCCGCACCATCCAGCATAATTTGCTGCATCGCGTTTTACCGTTGGCCAGAACCCATATCAGAGAATTTTCTTTGCAAGGATTAGCCCTCCGGTATGGTCTCCACAATCGCCTTCATGATTTCCCTTAGGATCCATCGAGCTTTATCATTTGTTACACATCTGAGAAAGGCGATAGACAATACCCTTCGTTAGAGTATCCCATCCTACATTGTGAACCATGGTGCCTTTCGTAGAAGCTTCTTTCGATGATTCCTATCTGCAATGAAGGCTCCTGTAAGTAGGTAGTCTTAAATTGGCGTCATCCATGTTTTTCGTTCTCGCTTCAAAATCCAATCAACTTCCATATCTCTTATGCTTGGAGTAGTTAGAGTTTCAACCAGGACTACCTCAATAACTAAGCTTCCCCGGTATTGGCAAGTTGGGCTAGATAATCCACCTTCGTGTTCTGCTCTCTCGGGATGTGAGTTATGGTGTAATGCTTGATGCCATTCAGCAGCTCTGATACATTAGATAGGTATGGGGTGAGGATCTCTCCCCAAGCATGATATTCACCTTTTACCTAACAGACAACTATTTGAGAGTCGCAATAGATGTGAAAAGATTTTGTATTGAATTTCCTTATGATTTTCAATCCCGTTATCAACGCTTCATACTCCGTTTCATTTTATTGCAAGGATTCCAAGCATAGGGCGTCATAGAAGGATCATCCTCAGGGGGTTTCATGCACAACCCCTGCTCCTAAGCAAAAGTTGTTGGATGCACCATCGATGAACAACTTCCGGAGTGTTTCCACCTTCGGAGTAATTTCTTCTTCATTATCACTTATAGTAAACTTGGCTGTAAAATCTTCCAAAGCCTCTGTTGATCCCCTTTTGGGGATGATATGTGATTCGTATTGGCTCAACTTGACGTTGCATTTGATGAGCCACCCGGAAGTATCATGGCAGTACAATACTTGCTTTAAGTGTTGATCAGTCAAAACATTGACCAAGTGCACTTAGAAGTCTGGTCGTAATTTTCTAGATGCGATCAAGAGGCAATATGCTAGTTTTTCCAGTTTTGGATAGTTCTTCTCGACTCTAGTGAACCATTTACTAATGTAGTATACAGGTCATTGGATCCTTGCTTCTTCACATACAAGCGTAGCACTTAACGCGTGAGGTGAGACTGCTAAGTAGATGAACAAGTCTTCTCCATCTACTAACATGGATAAGATTAGTAGGGTTTCCATATGTTATAGTAACTCTTCGAATGTTGTTTGACGCACTTCATTCCACTCGAAGTTCTTCCTTCTTTTCTTTAGAACATTAAAGAATGGTATACACTTATTGGCTGCTTTTGAGATGAACCGGCTTAACGCTCCCATCTTTCCATTCAAACTTTGTAAATCCTTCTTATTCTTTGGGGCTTCAACTTCTCGTATGGCAGTAATTTTCTCTGGATTTGCATCAATGTCTCTGGCGCTCAATATGAATCCAAAGAACTTTTTGGAGGCTACCCTAAAGTGACATTAAGTGGATTGGGCTTCAGTACATATTTTTCGAGTATTTCAAACATTTCGGCAAGATTATCTAGGTGATTGGCAGCTATTCGTGATTTAACCAACATGTTGTCCACATTGACTTCCATAGTTTTCTCGATTTAATGCTTGAACATGGCATTTACTAATTGTCAATAAGATGCCCTTACATTCTTCAAGCCGAACGACATCACGTTGCAACGATATACAGATCGGTAATGAAACTGGTGTTTTCCTGATCAGACTCATGCATTATGATCTGGTTGTATCGCGACTATGCATCCATAAATGATAACAATTCATGCCCAGCCATTCCGTCCACTAGCTGGTGAATTCTAGGCAAAGGAAAGCTGTATCTCAGGCAGGCTTTGTTTAAGTCCAAGGAGTCAATACAAGTTTGCCATTTCCCATTGAAATTCTTGACCAAAATTGGGTTAGATACCCATTCGGGGCAGGTCGCATCACAGATAAAACCATTGGCCATCAACTTATCTATTTCTTCTCTCTGTGCCTTGGACCATCCGGGCCCAGGCTGTGCCTCTTCTGCTTTACTGATGTATACTTAGGATCAATGTTGAGTGCGTGACATGCAATTTTCGGTGATACCCTACACATATCGGAATATGTCCAAGCGAACACATCCAAGTTGGTGCGAAAAAATTTAGTGAGTTCCAATCGCATCTTGTTTCCAAGGTGCGATCCAATTTTCATGACCCGCATTGGGTCGTCCATTTCGATTGTGATAGACACCGTCAATTCTACCAATGTTGTCGATCTTCCCTTGAACTCTTCTTTCTAGGGTCCAAAGCCTTTTCGAATCAGCTATTGTCTCTACGCGAGGAGCGGCTCTATAGTTGCTATTTGGCAGGTTCGCCAATATGGTGAGTTCTCCACACACTCTTCCCCCTTTTCCTTTCTTTTAAATTCACGCTGTTCTACGATATAAAATCCCTGACGGCACTTTGGTCTCCTTTGATTACTCCAACTACATTCTCTGTTGGGAATTTCATGGTAAGGCACCACTGGGTTAAAGAAATTCTAAAATCTACCAGTGTGGGCCGTCCTAAGAAGGCATCGTATGCGAACGTTTCATTTATGACCATGAAAGTTTGGATGAGGGTGAATCCTCGACTGCCTTCCCCAAGCTATATAAGAAATTCAATCATTCCACGAGTTGTTTAGGTTCACCACCGAATCCCTGGATCTTTGTTTGGCAAGCGGATACATCTTTCATACTGATCTTAATTTGATCGAAGGTGCATTTGAAGAGGATGTTTACAGAATTACCGCTGTCCATTAATAAACGTCAGACCACAACGGGTCCGATTCCCACCGTTACGACCATGGGATCAAAAGTTGGAACTTGTATCCCTTCGATGTCTCGATTTCAGAATACTATATCATCGTTCTGTGTTCTCTGCTGCTTGGCAGAGGTTCTTCTTCGACCGCGACGCACGAATCCTTTGAAGCGTGTCTTAATGAGTTCACATACCGCTCCATTTCTTCCCAACTCTTCTATGCGGGATGGGGTCCTCTAGATATTGTTCCAATAATGAATCTCTGGTCAGTTCCTCTAGATCCCTCTTCATTGGTTCTAGCTTGGTATCCTCGATCTCTAAGAGCTTGGGGTGCCGCAGGCTGATCAAGTTTTTGCAGCTTCCTTACATACTACTGAAGCTTATTTTCCAGGATCAATTCTTCAATTAGCTACTTCAAGTGTCGGAACTCATTTCTTTTACGACCATGCGTTTCATGGAAATGACAATATTCCCATAGCGCTTTTGTTGTTCATTTGCCTCATTCTTAGGAGGTTTCTTGTACTCCTCCATCCCTTGTGTTGCAAGATAAATGTTATCTGGAGTATCGTTGAGCTGGGTATAATCTTCAGCTGGAAGCCTTTAAGCCGCTTGTTATTATCATTTTGTTTGTTGGAATTATAATTTTTCCTTTTCTGTTTTCCATCTTTCTACATTTCCTTCAGCAGTCTCGGAGGTATTTATGTCTTGGTTCATCACCTTACCACTCTGCCTAATGTTTATCGGTTGTAAGCTTGTAGATTTCCTTTCTAATTCTTGCGCCTCTTCCAACCTCAAGTGTTGACTCGCTATTCGGTTGAAGTCTTTCCTCGTGGTAGGTTGTTTCATTTTGATCCATTTTCCAAATTCAATTTCGAGGTGGATGGAACGGACCAAGGCCATAAAAACCACATCCTCATTCTGATTGCTTACTTCAGTAACCACGGTGTTGAACCGATTCATGAAAGACTTTAGACATTCATTTTCTCTATCCCTGGAATAGACAGGACAAGGACATCACATTTTTAGGCTGCACCATACGAAGTTTGAATTGATCAAGGAATCTTGTTTCTAGTTGATCGAAAGTGGAGATGGATCTTGGTAGAAGCCTAATGAACTACATGGAAGCAATTCCCTCTAGAAAAGTAGGGAAACATCTACATCGAACTGTACCCAAATCATTCTCCCCATCCATGTACTAATTATACTTATATAATGGGGTTTTGGGTCTCTCGTTCCATTATAAGATGGAATAGTTGGCATAGTGAACTTTTTTGGGTACCGCTCATTCAAAATATCATCAGTGAAAGGAGTCCAACTTGGGGAAGATTCCCATTCATCATCCCTTCTATCCTTACTCTCATCCATCACTCGCTTGGCCATATACATGATATATGCCTAGATGTTCGGTAATCCGAGGGTCGGCTATCAGTAACTACACTGAGTGTATGGTTTGCAAACGATCTCTCTGAATGGGTTGAAGCCTAGGCTCCCTAGTCTGTGGGAGAGCCATTCCCTCTGGGTTCTTTTGGCTTGCGCTTGGTAGAATAAGAGAAGTCTAGAACTCTGTGGTGTTATTGAATGCATTGGCATTTCCTCCCAACTTGTCATTGTTGAATTGCTTACCATCATCCGAGTCGAAGAGATCCATCGCTCTATCTTCTCATAGGGTTTTTTCTCCTAGATTTAAATTTGTAGCTGGTTTCCTTGCAGTTGGGAGAGTACTTGCATTTCTTTCCAAATCAATTTCTGCAGTTCCACCTATCACTCTTTCTCTTACTATTTTCCATTTCTCGTGTTTAGGCTCGTGATTGAGGAATTTTCTTGTTCTACGACAACCGTGGGTTATGCTATGGTTCTTAGAGTAGGACGTGATTGTAAGGTCAAGAGGGCATTAAGTTTGTCCATAAAAGCTCTCTGACTGCTTTCCATCATTTGATTAATCTCGTTGACCATCTTATTCAATTCATTTCTAGTAACAACTTCATGTTGATTACAGGATCCTAACACCAGATCTCCTGCATTGGCACCATTGACTTCGATTTGCTGACGATTCATCTCTTCTCCAGAAATTATCGCCCCTATGGATCTTCCAGAAGTGGTTCTCTTTCTTCCTAGAGCCATTGATTCTTTGCGACAGATCTTTCGAATAGAGATTAAGGATCTAACTTCTAAACCCATCAGATCCACACTAAATAGCTAGATCTAAACCTGAGTTAGGTTCTCAATGAAAGCACCAAAATGGTAATCTAAAAAATGGATCAAAACCCTGTTTCGATCGTGCAAGCACCAGTCCTGTATAACAGGATAAGAAAATAGAGCAGGACACTCTGCAAATTATAGTAAAAATAGAATAAAATAAAGGAGCACACGGTCTTTATAGTGGTTCGCTGTTAAGGAAGCCTACGTCCACTTTATAACTTTTGTTATTGAATTGACCATTGATAACAAGTATAAATTGATTACAATTTTAATAGTTGAATAAAGAGAGATCAGACCACCATTGATGGAGACAAAAGGAAGGATCTCAATTGTCCCATGGTAGCCATTGTAAGGGAGAAGAAAGTTGAAGAATCTTCATAATAGAGTTGCTTTAGTGATAAGAACAGTCAGCCCCCTCTTTGTTGAAGTTCAAATGGTATTTATAGGGATTAGATAACACTTGGATCGAAACTAGAGAACTAGAGGCTTCTAATCATCAATTGGAGGTGACATATGAATTTTGGGAGTAAACGAGCTAACTGTTTGGATCGGTACCAATTCAATTGGATCAGATCATTGTCGATCCAAATAGTTGTGCAATTTTTATGCAACTTCCATCCCACAAGCTTCCTTATCTACTTACGTGGCCTTCCTTTCAATTTACCTTTCAATTTCATGGCTTGTTGACTTGTTTTGATGATGAATCACTAGTTGGTTAGATAGAACTGTAACTTGCATAGACAAGCCTTGACTTCTTCAACTTGGATTGCTCGGAATGCCATAAAACTTAGTAGGTAAGCTTAGGAGTGTTGTAGGAACATAACGCATGTGGATTGGGACATCCACAACCAAGTAATTTGGATTTGTACCAATCCATTGGGATCGGTGCCTATCCAAATACTTGGTGTATTTTTGGTTCAAGCTCTCGGGGCTCCTTTGTCATGTACTTTTAGGCCTTTCAGTCAAGTTCCGAGTTATTCCGGCTTAGTTTGAATGTCCTAACTCTATCTAACTTCTGCTGGGTTAGAAACCCGGGTAACAGCAAGCTCATCATAAGAGGTGCTTATCCTTTTATTTACTCTCCATGTTGTTGTCTATCTTATCAGTACATAGCGTTTTATCAAACTATGGATTGTATTTCTATGTACTCTATATTTGACAACGTACTATTTTTTTTAAGACCGTGCTTTAAAATATTTTTGATATGATAGTTTTCTATATTTATAATTTTTTTCCTTTCATTTTGAGCTCTAAAAGAGTAGTAATATCATGGAACATCTCTATTTTTTCTTAATCTCTATAATGTTATAAAAACCCATTAGCTCATACTTCATGGCACCGAAGCGAGTTTAAAACTCACACTAGGCTTAGGATCAGTGTGTTAAGGGGTTTGGGTTGTCATATTTGATATCATAGCCTAGGTTTAAAATTCCTTGGGGATAAGGGTGTATTGGAACAACATACTTGAAAAGTTTTTGAAAAAAAAAAAGTTTTTCAAAATGTTTTCCAGAAAGTTTTCAAAAGAGATTTTCAATTTTTTATATAAATATATATGTATGTATGTATAGATAAAACTTTTAAAGAAAATTACCAAAATTTTTATACAAGCGTAATCTCTCTCTTATCCTTACCAATGCTATATGTGGAAAGTAGCTGGTCAATTCCTAAAATTCATGAATAGAAGATGAGTGATCCCGTCGGTTCAAGCTCAAGCAACGCAGCCAGAATTCTGGGCATGAACATGCCGATTTGGTTCCATCGATATCTTCTGGCAAGGGAACAAGCCAAGCTTAATCCCACTAGAAGACCCATGGAAAGAGCGATATGTGCAGTTTCTACATACCCTACTACCGTCGATTCTGCTAAGTTTTGTAAGGATTTCACGAGGCTTGGAGGAAAGTCGTATGTAGGGACTGAGCCATATATAGATTCGAGGATATGGATCTGTAATTGTGAGAGCATTTTTAGGTTGATGATCCCGACCGATGAGGTGAGGAGGCAGTTAGTTACTTGGCAGTTATAAGGGAGGCCCTAATTTGGTGGGAGATAGTTGAGGCAGAGACTGATGGATGAGAGATCACTTAGGGAGTTTTGAAGATGGTTTGAGATAGAATTTCTATCTGAAACTGAAGATGGAGTGTAGTTGGATAATTTTATTTATCTAAAGCACGGAGACAAGTCAGTAAGTAGTATGTCAATCAATTCAACGAGTTGGCTAGGTATGGGAAGGAGTTGATCAATACCGGGCATAAAAAGGCTTTGAAGTTTGCTAAAGGGCATAAACCAACCCCTTGAAGGTTAAGCTCTAAAACATATTCTAATGAGTTCTACATATAAGGGTTTAATGAAGATGGCCTTACTACATATCATCTCCAAAGGAGAAGTGAAGGAAGAAGCCAAGAAGACTGGAGGAAAAGCACAACGACAGAATCAACGCAAGGGAAGATTTGGACCTAAAGGAAAGACCAAGAAGCAGGATATCCATTGTAGGAAGTATTGCGAGAAGGGAATGAAGGAGTGCGAGATATATGGTTCGAAGGTTAAGTGTTCTAATTGCAAGCAGTTCAGGCACATGAATCGAGAGTTTCCAACACCTTAGAAGATCTCTACTTAGGTGGTCTCAGCATATGCACTAGACACAGCACCTAGCTTGAGAATGCCACTAGTTGCAGATAAAGGAAAATAAGGTCGTGATTAAAGATGTGTTGATCTTATCTGGTTTATCCATTCGCACTCTTTCATTTAATTTTGGATGAGTTACACTTAGACACTAGCATAGTTACGAACCCTGTAGTTGTGTCAAACTCAATAGGAGAATTGTCTTATTTTTCTATGGTTTCCAGGGATTTGAAATTATTCATTTCAAGGGTAGAGTTCTATTGTGATGCTTTAGTCTTAGGATTTTCTACGTTTGGATTAATATTAGGCATGGATTAGATGACGATGTATAGTGCTATCTTAGATTATGAAAGGAAGGTTGTTAGGTCGAGTTCTTGTAGTGGACATAGCTTGTAGGTTAATTCTAATCCCCAAGGATAGGTTATGTTGAGTTATTATATTTAATAGATCTATCACACAACGAACTAGATTTAATGCCTATAGTGAGAGATTACCCAAATGTCTTTTTCAAGGTCACCGGTCTTCTAGCCCAGTGAGAGATCAGGTTTTGAATTTACCTTATTGATAATGCCATACCTATTGCATATGGCTCCAAAGGAGAGATACAAGTTGAACAAGCAAGTAAATAAGCTGTTGGGGAAGGGCTTCATTAGGAGGAGCATTTCGAAATGGGGTGCCCCACTCGTCTTTGACACAAGGTAGAAGGTTGGAGTGAAGATGTTCTCACAACTTCATTTGGCTATTGGATTCCACCAGTTGTGTGTAGCAGAGGATAGTATCTAGAAGAATGCTTTTCATACTCCATGCAAACTTATGAGTGGTTAGTCATAACATTCGGACTGACCAATGCACCTGCCAATTTTGACAATCAGGTAAGCCTAGTTTTCAGAGGGATGCTTAACAAGTTCGTCATGGTATTTGTGGATGACATTTTAATATATCCAAAGAGCAAGGAGGAGCACGTGTTGCATTTGGAAGAAGTGCTCAATACACTCCACAAGCATAAGCTAAAGGTAAAGTTTTCAAAGTGCCACTTTTGGTGAGAGGAATTATGGTTTTTGAGACACGTTGTCTTAAAAAGTGGGTTAGCAGTCGATCCTTGTAAAGTTGCTACAGTTCCAAAGAATGCCATAGAGGCAAAGAGTTTCCTTGGTCTGGTGGGCTATTATTGAAAGTTCAATAAGCACTTCACGAAGATCTTTTCCCCTCTGAACCGTCTTAGCAAGAAGAATTTAGTTTCCTCGTATATGGGTCGCGAAGTGTTAGGATGCTTTTATCAAACTGAAGGAAGCATTGAGTAGTGCACCTGTTTTTGTATTGCCTGATGCTATGAAGACAATCACAGTTTATACCGATGCTAGTGGTATAGGAGTAGGAGTAGTCTTGATGCAAAAAGGAAGATCGACGAGCTACGATAGTCGATAATTGAAGGTCCACGAAAGAAACTACCCTACCCATGATCTTGAGCTAGCAACCATTATCTTTGCGCTCAAGTCATTGAGGCATTATCTTTTAGTAGAGCATTTTGAGCTGTATATAGATCATAAGTCTCTGACGTGTTTCTTCTCCCATAAAAACTTAAATTTAAGGCAGCAGAGGTGGATGGATATTTTTGCATCATACGATATCGATATCTCATATACCCCATGCAAGGGCAATGTAGTGGCCGACTCCTTGAGCGGACAACATGTTGTATTAAGTCCTTTGTTATTGGAGTTAAAGCCTTTAGAGTTCATTTCTACATTTGATTTCCAACCTTCATTAGACATTACCCCGAGATTACTAGCTGGTTTTGACATGCAGCCTATATTAATGGAACATACAGGTCTAGTTACAAGCAAGATAAGGAGCAAGTAGATATTTTCGAGAAGATTGTAATGGAGAGCAATCGAGTCATTTGAAGCATGCCTTATGCCATTGACTCGGAGTGATGGTTATGGAGAGATGGTAGATTATGTGATCCTCTCAGTATGGATTTGATAAATCTGGTACTAGCCGAGTCTCATCGTAGAACGATGTCCATTCATCCTGAAGGAGATAAAATGTACCGTGACATGAAGAGAGTCTTCTATTGGTCGGGAATGAAGAAGAATGTAGCGAAGTATTTAGCTCAGTATTATATATATATGACTTACCAGAGGGTAAAGGATGAGCAGAAAAAGTCGGGAGGATTGTTGCAGCAATTGGATATTCTTTTATGGAAGTGGGAGAGCATTTCTATGGACTTCATCGATAGTTTACTGAGGAGTAGAAGAGGGGAAGAGAGTATCTGGGTCATAGTCAATCGGGAGACCAAATGCACTCATTCAATACTAGTTAGGAGCACGAGCATGGCGGCATCTTTGGCAACTCTATAGTGAAGGAGGTCATTATGTTACACAGAGTTCTTACCACCATCGTTAATGATCGAGTTCCACTTTTTACTAGCGAGTTTTGGAGGAGTCTACAGGATGCTTTGGGAACCAAATTAAGTTTGAGCACTGCTTTCACCCATAGAACAATGGACAGACGAAGATAGTGAATCTGGTATCAGAGGACTTACTTCGGATGTGCATCATGGATTTTGGAGGCTCTTTGGGGGATCACTTGCTGTTGATGGAGTTTACCTATAATAACATCTATCGAGGGAGCATCAGGACGACACCATCTGATGCACTATACAAGAGACCCTATAGATCACCATTGTGTTGGTAGAACACTACAGATAGGATTATTCTTAGGCTAAATAGGGTAAGGGAGATATAGGAGAAAGTAGACTTGATCCATAGAAGAATGAAAACTATGCAGGGTAGGCAAAAAAATTATGCTGATGGGAGACGTACGGAGATAGAGTTCGCAGTGGGTAACATGATATTTGTAAAGGTCTCACCTCTTAGGCACATTATGAGATTTGGTAGTTTGGGGAAGATAGCATCAAGATTTGTGGGACCTTTCCCAATTACTGGTAGGATAAGGAAGTTGGCATATAGAGTGTAACTTCTTGAGAAGTTAGTAGGAGTACTTGATGTTTTCTATGCGTCGTACTTGGAATAGTGCTTGCATGATTCAGCCAACGTAGTCGAGCCGAGTCAGCTAAAGGAGGTGGAGGTAGAAAGGGAGTCACTTGTCCATCATGCACCCATTTGTATTCTCGAGCATGGTACAAAGCGACTCCGCAGCAGAGAAATCAAGCTTGTTAAGGTCCAATGAGGAGAAAATCCAGCAAAGAGTACATGTAACCCCGAGGAGAAGATTCGAGCTATCCACTCACAACCCTACTGGTACATTTTTGTTTTAAATCTAATGAGTATACGTTACTTATGCATTAGAACTTAACTTGATATACTAATATAGGTAGAGACTATTGGATGGTAGGAATGGATGTGAATGTATCGTTAGGACAAGTTATGGATGATGGATGCTAGTGGATGTATTATTTGGATTATTTCTTTTACACATTTAGGAAATATATTCTCTATATAGCACATACACTCACAAATTACGCCAAAAGAGACATATAAAATGCCCCCTTGGATGATTAGAGTATGAAATAGATATATCGGTCTTAATACAACACAACGAAAATAAAACAAAATAACTCCTAGATATAGTTAGCTTTGCCTCATACACGTCTTTGGAAGCTTTATTCGTCCAACCTACTAAACCTGAAAACCTTAACCCTAAATATACTCAAATTACTTTTGAGCACTCGAGAGTTTAAGGGGGAAAACATAAACTTCGTGTCAGACATAAAGCCTGGTGTGAATAATACTATACATCTCGGTTATCTGCTATTAAGTGAGACCAAGCCGCTTAGCGAAACAGGTTTCCCCTCACTAACATCCTTTTAAAACATATCTTTTTGCAAATCAGAATCCTGCAATCAAACTGGCTAGAACAATAATACAGTACCATATATGCTCATAAATCAAGTAATCAATGGACAATATGTCCGAACAATATAGTTTTATTTGGCCAACTACTAACCATTGGCTGACTCGGGCCTACCAGACAAAATAAATAATCTAACATTTGTTAAACACTCTTCTGGACAGTCTATCCTTAACTTACTTCTCCCAGGGTCAACTTATCCTGATGGTTTTATAAGGTCGCCAATAACCTATCCATCTTCTCTATATATTCCTTTCTGTGTGTAACATCATTTAAGTATGTGACAAAGCCCTACAAACTAGAATTTTGAACTAAATTAGCTAGGGGCTATAGCAAATGTATAGGACGTGACCCCATAACAGTTCCTTCTGGTATTCTACCTGAGTCATTTAATTGTAGTTAATTACCCTTCAAATTTTCCTTGAAAGCATCTTTCAAATTTATTTACCTTTTAAATCACACTTAAACGAGAAAAATATACTGTTTGCTTTAACCAAATCTCTTTGCCATGATATATGCTATCCACAAAAAATTGTTGATGAAAACCTTTGAAACCCTTGTTTAAAAGCTTTAAACAATCTCTTTCAAAACCTTTGAAAGTACCCCTTTCGAAACTAGTTAACTACTTTACCTTAAACTATAGGCCAAAGGGCCAAAACATACCTTTCGAAATCATTTAAAATTGACCTTTAGAAACCATTGAAAGTGTCCTTTAAAAATTTCTATAAAACCTTAGACACCCTCTAAAACGTTTCAAACTTACCTTTGGAAAACATTGGAAACCTTCCATTCAATTGCTAAAAGTAAAACTTTCGAAAACATTGGTGATTCAACCCTTCGAAAACATTGGGAACCTACCCTTTGAAACCTACATTAAATACCTTATGAAAGCGTTAAAGTCCTAAACCTTCCGAAAACATTAGGTTCAAGAAAAAGATTGTGGAACATGGTTTCGAAACCATTAAAGATCATTCTATTCGAAACCTTTAGGTTTAACTTTAAATAAATCTAAATGTCTTGAAGGAACTGGGACGAAAGCATCTCTTTTGAAAATATTTTTCCTAAATAAAAGAAAGTGGTTGGTGTCTAAACTAACCCCTTTAAAAGCATGGAAAAGCGCTTCACTGTTAAAAACAAAAGAACCCTTTCAAAAGTATTGCTTCAAAAGGTTGAATGCAGTAGTAGGAGTTTCGAACCCTTCGAAAGCTTCTTTTAATAACAAAGGTAGCAATCTCTTTCAAAATCCCATTTTCTAAAACATTTGACCAAGTCAAAAGCTAGTTCTTTCGAAAGCTTCGTTTGTAACCAAAATAGTTCTAAGTTTTGAGGAGCTTCTTCTACCCCTTCGAAAGCCTATTTCAACTCCATACCTTTCTCCTAATCCACAGTCCACTATGTACCAAAGCTGATACCATATGTATTGGTTTTGACTTAGATGGAAGCGACAGTACGAGGTCGAAAGATAGCTGCTATAACTGGTGGAGTAGTAAAATTTTATAAAACTGATTTTTAACCTTTAAAGCAATTTCTTTCTAACTAACTTGCCTTGATTGTCAACATATGATTGGTTGCCAATTATTTTGCTAAATATTTTCTAAAAGTGCTGTCGAATTTCAGAAATTAACATTGATATTAACATTTATATCATTTACAAATTGCCCATTCTCCTTTTATAAACATATAAAACATTTAAGTTACATACCTTAAATAATTTTATATACTTAATAAAACACTTAGGAAAATTCTCCAAAAATTCCCATACATCATTTTTAACATGTTTTCTAACATATTTTAATTTCTAACCCAAACCTAATATATAATAGTCATAATTAATTTAAATCAAAATTTAACCATTTTGTTCACTAGAAAATTCAAAATAAATCCACATTAGTTCATAAAATTATGAAACTTGAAACCCATCTCTAAAATATAATTTTTGACCTCATATAAAAATCGCAAGGCATTTGGATGTCATTTAATAGGTTTTTCAAACCAAACATATCATAAAATCTATATGAAACAACAAAATTCATCAACAAGCATATATATCTATTTAACCTTCAAAACATGGCATACTAATTTGTGAAAAAGTCCGGGTCTGATCTAGAACCGAAAATAAGAAAAAAGAAAAGTAATCTATTGTTCACCTTAGCTGGTTTTTAAGGAGTTTGAGATTTGCTCTGAATTATTTTGATTAAGCTTCTTTCTTTGATTCTTTGTTATCTTCCCTTTACTTTCTCCTAATGGTGGTCGGCCAAACTCTTGTTTAATTTTGTTTATGAACGTGGAAAATGAGAGTGGCATGAGCGTTTAGGGTATAAGAATATAACTTTTATCCCGTCTTTTGACATGGCCGTGATACCAAGAACTTAACTGGGAATCAAAGATAGTCTGTCCCAAAGACTGGTTGTACATAGGTTCACTATGGATACCGACAAATTTGGTCCGATTCCGAATCGAGCTATAATAGACAACACACCTCAAGCAAAGCCATGAAAGCCAACGTTTCGAATTTTAAGTCGATCGGAGTTCGTGTGCACAAGTTATGGATTGATCAAGTTCCATAAGAAGCGCGTTCTGTTCGTATCCGTATATGTCGTATTGATCCACTTCGTATCCATCACATAAGCATTTGTTCGTATCCACCAGATAAGCATCGGTTCATATCTATTAGATAAGCATCGATTCGTATCCGTCATGATCGCTCCACTTCGTATCCATCAATAAGCAATGCTTCGTATCAGTATCGTCCATATGTATTTCATATCGACCTCCTTATCAACTCAATACGTATCGATCAGTCAATGATCGATATGAAAGAACGTCTAAGTCATCGATACAATATGAATTGATTTGTATCGATATGAAGCGGTTACAAAGTGTCGGTACAAAGAAGTGCAAACCATCAATACGAAAGGAATACTCCGCGTCGATATGAACAAAGCATGTAAAAGTAGAAGACTCGGTCGCTCGGCATGAAAAGTGGATCGATCCTAGAAGATAGCACCACATCATTGATTGGCACGTGCCTTCAACCGATATAAATGAGGCCGAAATGAATGAGACTGTACGAATGAGATCGATAATAGCTTATTGATATGAGCTCGGCTATATATTGAAAATCCAAACTTGTGTCGATCATAACTCCATATTTACAAGTCTAAATGCCACTAAATTTTCACAGGAGCTTGCCTACAACCTCCAGAATGTACTTGAAAAATTTTAGACCAAAAGGACCAATTATGGATTGATACATACTCAATTTGTATCACTCCTAGATCGAATCAAAATCACCTAAACTCGATCTCCTGGGCCTAATCATGTGAGAGAAGAAGTCTTCCGAGATCTGAGCGAGGTATTTGCAGCTTACACCTATAAATAGTGACCCTAGACCTATAGAAAATGGACTTTTGGCTTCTCTACGCCGACATTCTGGCGGAACCACTACTAGACTACTATTGTACTGTAGTAAGTTCTTGTAATCAGCGAGTGAAAATCAATAAACGTCAATAATTTCATAGCAGAGATAGGAAATTCGCCTAACCACTCTAAATTTGTGTGTTTCTGCGCATTTTCTTATCTTTTGATTGGTATGTTTGTCAGATCTACCTCATATTACATTTATTTTCTTCATTTTATCTCTTCAAATACATCTGAAGAGTGTTGTGCCCAATTTTGGTACAAACATTTTGGTCCTTCACTGAAAAAACCCAGCTTTTCTCCTGCTCATTGGATCTATTGCCGATGTCAGATTGTAAGAATCTAAGGAGGAGATCCAGATTTCAGGCCTAGAAGTTCTTCAATCCTATTCGGATTTGTACCAAGCCTAGGAGAGAATTTCGATAACCACTATGGTCAACACTAGGACTACTTCAACAGTTTCAGATCCAGAAGGACGTGATAGACATAACCCTGTACCACTTCATCCTACCGACCTGAATGTAGCAGGACCTTCAGATCTACAAGGCCCAGTTACTAGGGAAGAGTTCCAACTGCTGATGCAAGAGCTGACTCAAAGCCGCCAGTAGTTTACTCAACAACTCCATGCCAACGCAGAGTTGACTAATCGGGTGAACTATGAAAGATGAAGGAGATCCGAAAGGGATCAGGGTTCCTACTCATCCACCGAAAGTTCGGCTTCCTCTGATTACAATCACAAATCCATGCACCCACGGCTGGATGGAAGCTATACACAAGCTACTGGATATCGGTGCACATTGAATCTTACGCAACTGAGAGCTAGCTCATCAACCAGCCATTAGACCCGACCCTCCTCCCTAGGAGGTATTGTTCCTTATAATACTACTAACAACCGCGCTACCACCTTTGCTATCGAGTTGGGAGTTGACACTTGAAACTGAATGGATCCAAACTATCGCCAACATGAGTATACTCATGATCCATTTGTTCCTAAAGACCTAGAACCAAGGAGGCGAGATATGGACCATCAATCGCGACCGGCCCATCCTCGCATTGTGGAACCCGACCACACCTTGGCTCAGCATGCCCAAAATTTCTAGATGCTAGACATCCCGTCAATGATTCGTCAGATGATCCGTAAAAGTCTGGGCCTCACCAATGACAACTGAGGAATCTCCCCAAGTCATACCACTTTCACTGATGACATCCTCTACGCTGAACTGCCTTGGCAATTCAGAATTCCAACTCTACCTGTTTACAAAGGGAGCCATAACCCTATCCACCACATTTTAAAGTATAAATGGTTAATGAATGTTGCACGAATCGATGTTGCGGTCAAATGCCAAAGTTTCTCAATCTCCCTAGGGAGCATAGCGACTATGTAGTTTACTCGTCTACTACCCCGATCTATCTCATGTTTTGACCAGTTTGTAACGAAGTTTTTTGAATAGTTCCGCATGCATGTCACGAGGCCAAAAGATGTTAATACCTTGTCCAGCGTCACTCAAGCTCCTGGAGAGACACTCAGATGTTATTTGGAGAGGTTTCATGCTGCATGTGCTGAGATCAGTAATACTATGACAAATCAATTCTGATGGCACTAGCTAAGGGGATCGATCCCGATTTTGAATTGGGAAACTAGTTGGCAGGAAAACTCCCTGCATCATTGGACCATTTTTATTCCAATGCAGCTCAATTCTTGAGAAGGGAGGATGCAAAATAATCTAGGAAAAAGGATGACACAAGACCCAGTGTGGTAGGAATCCAAAGAAATGTCGCTGCTAAACAAACTAGGGAGAGTTCTGGAAAGGTGTAGTTAAATATGCAGAATCAACAAAAAGGCAATGGAAATTAAATCAGGAAACGGGATCAGAATCGTGGGCTGCGATGTAGGGCTCCCATGTTTGAAACTTATACCCCTTTAAATACGTCTCTGGAAAATATGTACTTCCAGAGCTGCAATATTATTCAATATAAGAAACCAGCTCTGAAGCAATCATCAGAAAAACAGATTCAAATAGGAAAGTTTTGTGGTTTTCTCGATAGTTATGGCCACAATACGAACGAGTGTTGTCATTTATAGGATATTATCGAGAAGTTGATACGAGAAAGAAAGTTGGAGCAGTTTTTTCGGACGTCGCAGTCTAGAGGTGTAGGCCGATCAAATCAAAACCAAATACCAAATCAGGCTAGACCGGAGGAAACTTCTCGTATCAGCGGGAGATTGGTGATTAATACTGTTAGTGGTGGTCCTCATTGATCTGATCGAAGCTGGAGGAAAAAGGAGTCGTATGCCAGCTCTATTAGGCATGCGAGCTTTGAATGTTGTAGTAACTTGGAAGACGAGGCTTCGCCCAAGCAACAGAAAATGTTGACAGATGACATCATATTTCGAAACAGGGATGCCGACAGAGTCGAAGCCCCAACCATTGATCCACTTGTCATTTCAGCTTAGATAGGTCCTGCTTGGATGAAGAGGATCTTAGTGGACAGTTGAAGTTCAGTAAACATACTATTTAAGTGAGCTCTTGATCAAATGAAGACGGAAGAAAAAGATTTGAAGCTTTGTTAGTCCCATATTATTGGCTTCAATGGAAGCGCGACTATACCCATTGGGATGGTGGAGCTACCAGTGGAGTTGGAAGTTGGAGAACGCCGGAGAGTCCGGATATTCCAGTTTATTTTATTGGATACAGACTCACCGTACAATGCCTTCTTGGGCAGACCGGCTCTCATTGAGTTCAGGGCTGCTATTTCCCCTTGGTGTCTCACTTTGAAATTCCCTACCGACAATGGAATGGAAATCGTTTAGGGAAACTAGGCTAGTGGACAAGCCTGTTACATTGCTGAGCTATGGAAGGCGCATCGAAAAGAAAAGAGAAAGGGCATAGAGGAATCTCTCTGCGTCCGCTTTGCGGAAAATTGACAGTTAACGCCTGGGCTATGGCCCGGGCTCCCCAAACAATTCCCAAGGGATCTTAACCCAGGAGACATTGAAAGTGAAGACGAAGTTAAAGACAGTCAGGCTTCTGGGTAGAGCTGGCGATCGATGTTCTGATCGATGATAATGACGATTCTAAAATGATAATGATCGGATCTCAGCTAAGCCAATAGATGGAGGAATTGGTTGAATTTCTCCGAACAAACCTCGATGTGTTTGCCTAGACGCATTCTGACATGTCTGGGATCTCCCCAGACATCGTGAGCTACATATTGATTATTGTCCCATGACATGCCTCGGTCAAACAAAAACGGCGTGGTATGGATCCATAGAGATTTGCCACCCTTAAGGAAGAGGTGGATAAACCCAGGTCAAATAGGTTTATCCGAGATGCATTATACCGGAAATGGGTGTCCAAACCTATACTTGTCAGGACACCCAATGGGAAATGGAGAACATGCGTTGACTACTCAGACTTGAATAAAGCTTGCCCTAAAGACAATTTTCCACTTCCCCGAATCGATCAGCTTGTATATTCAATGGTTGGACATGAACTCTTATCCTTCATGGATGCATATTCTGGCTACAAACCGATACCCATGCACTTGCCCAATCAAGAGCATACCAACTTCGTCACTGACCCGGGACTTTACTGCTACAAAGTCATGCCATTTGGACTCAAGAATACTCGAGCACCCTACCATTGGCTAGTTAATCGAATGTTCACTAACCAGATCATAAAAACCATGGAGGTATATGTGGACAACATACTTGTGAAGTCAAGATTCTCCACCATTCATATCAAAGACCTAGAAACGATGTTCAACATCCTCTGAGAGTACATAATGAAACTCAACCCATTGAAATGTCACTTTGGGGTTGCATCTGGAAAATTCCTTGGATTCATCGTCAATGCTTGTGGAATTGAAATTGATCCCAAAAAGATCCGAGAAATCAGAAATTTTGAGACTCTAAAGACTACAAAGCAAGTTTAGAGCCTCAACAGGAAAATAGCAGCACTGAGCATGTTCATTTCAAAATCCACCGATAAGTGCATTCCCTTCTTCGATCTGATCAGAAAATGGAAATAGAATTTTGAATGTACTACGGAATGTGAGGGTGCATTCCGAGCACTAGTTCAACATGTCCACACTACCCATTCTGTCAAAGCCTATTTGTGACGACCGACAATTCCGTACCCTTTGAATCGATAATAATCCACCCATGTCTAATCCCAAAAGAACAGACTGATGGAATGTCAAGAGAAAGAAAAGAAGAGAGAAGAAGAGAAGTGAAGAAAGAGAGAAGATAGAACCAAACAGAACAATACCGAATCTCACATCGCAGCGAAAAACATATAATATCATATCAATGATCTTTACAAAAAAGAAACTGTGTATACATATATTAATCAGAGTTCAACAATCAATCACAAATTATTAGCCTGGACAGTCATAATAACCCATCCTCACAATTGCCGATGATATAAACAACAACTAAGCACAATGCAGCGGATAATCAAAACAAACAGGTACGTGTATACGAAAATGAAGATCTCCAACTCGCCTGCTGAAGCTCCAAAAGTACCAATCTAAACCTATAAATATACTCGGTCTGACCCGAGAATTGAAAGGGAAGAACCCCGGATCAGCTGGTAAACCAGCGTGAGAAACACACTCAACTGAATTTATTAAATTACCAAAATTTTCCTTTATCAAAACAAAAGTAAGATAACTAAAACATCACATATCAAATCATCTAATATTATACCAGTGTCTAGTATACAAATAATATTAATCATAGCATAAATTTTTACATTGATTAAATTCCATCATATAGCCCAAAATAGGTAATACAATCAAAATGGCAGGTACAAAGTGGAGTTTGGATTTCCATACAAATGACCAGGTGAAGGGACTACCTTCCGGCAGTACATCTCTAAAGGAATGTATCGAGGACCATCATAAAGGATCCTCTACCAACACCAGACTAGCCCACCTCTAGCACTAGATTGTACCGAATATATAATCCTCTAGTCGTTACCAACCTTCACCGAGGGCCCTCAAAGCATACAAACCACAGTAATCAGATACATTACGTTATAGCGTGTAAAGATATATCTAGAAGAGGATGATCATACCCTACTTAGGAGCGACCCACTTAGCCTTGTTGCATCTAACCATGTTTTCATCATTTTCGGTTGTTGAGGCCTGAGGTAACGATTACCTTTCACAAATCACAATCCCATCACTTTGAATGCCACATGCCCATTTCCATTGACTACTAATTGCCTTCCACAAAATTACAATCCTTAAGCTCATACATCTCAAGAAGGGTGTTAAGCAAAGAGAAGTTTCCTTCTCCGCCACCATTGATGTACTTTTGTAAATACCAATTTACGTAATCTTAAGAAATGCAATGTCAGACAAACATCCATACAAGTTGTCCAGAAACAGGACAAACCAAAGGTACTTTCCTACCACATCCTATTGGGAAATCCCTAGAATTAGTAGCGAATAGTCCTCGCATTGGATATTGCATAATGAAGAGACCACTGCTACTGTATGTATATTGGGATTTTAACCCCAAACGATCAACAAGCAGTCCCCCGCTATGAAAATATGGAATATCAATATCATCACAAGCAACTTGCACAGTCGTCGCATAAACGTTGATCTGAAGTGGTTTTCAGATAAATCTGATCCCGGTCTCTTCGGACCAACAATGCAAAAGCGTTTCTCAACCTCACACGTTAACTAAGTCTCATAGACTTATCACGTCTCCAACTTCCAACTTGCTATCCTTCGGGACAAGAATGAAGCTCGATATATTAGAGTAATATTCTGCATTATACGAATCAACATCCTCGACACAAACGATAATCAAGCCTATACAGAAGGCTACGTACTAAGTGTACGACTAAATAGTTCCCACATCAAGCAGAGAAACTAAAATTTAGCTACCTTTGATAGTCGGTTATTTAACTATCAAAGCAAACAAACAAATATTTAGCACCATATACATTCACTAGGCCCTTTTATTTAATCTTTTATTAATTAAACCATTTGCCAAATGTTCACTTCAAATTATCCGTAAAAAGATATAATTTCAAACAATTTCAACTTTTATATTGGAAAAAATTTCCATATACTTATTTAATAATAAGTAATTCACAAACCTCTTTATTTTCAACACTTAGAATTTTTTTTCATATACTTAAATCACGATTAAATATATATTTTGTTCATTAAGGAAAGCATTCGCTTTAAACACATTTATTTGGGTCAAAACGAATGTTGCGTAAAGCATCATTACGACAACCCAAAATCATTAGTATAGGGATTCGAAAATTAGATAGATATATAAATCCCATATACTATAAAAAATAATTTCTATCGAAAATCATTTACCATAACAACAATGTTATAGTCCATCATTTCCTTGTTTCTCGAAAACGTCTATTTCAACAACGAATGTTGAAATTTATGTATTCGATACTTAACACATTTTATTAACATCTTCAAAACATTTAACTCCATTTAAAATATCACTTCTCCAAACCTGTCTTTAAATTTAAAAGATCACTTTCCAAAACATATCAATTTTACTTAGTATATTATTCACTGTCCAAAATCGTGAATATAGTTCATTTACCAAATCCAATATTTCTACACATTTATTAAAGGATTATCCACTATCAAAAATCATGAATATATCTCCTTTGCCAAATTCATCACTTCTACATATTTACTAAAGGATTATCCGCTGTCCATAATCGTAGATATAATACTTTTAATAAACTTCTATATTTAACTGGTCAAATTCAATTGATTTTGGATTTATAAAACAATGTTTATAAATTCCATTTATTATTTATAAAAATTTCAATTTATAAAATTCCTTCATTAACTAATTCCATTTAAATCATTTATATGCCAACATCCAATTTATAAATTAATTACTTACAATTCACTTTATTTCCAAAATTAATTCATTTTATAACTTTACAAATTAACAAATCTTAATTACCTTTAAGATTTATTTTTATAACTTCATTTTAACACTTGCAAAACTCATTTTACAATTCCAATATTTTAATTTATAAAATATCAATTTTATAAATCTTCTATATAAACCATTTATAATAAATCAAAATCTCAATTTAACTTAATTTGCAAATTAATCAACTCCATATTTCAAAAATCACATTTTGATATATTTCACAAAAATCATAATTGTTATAACAATAAAAATTATAATTTTTAGTTATTTAAAATAAATTCATTTCTTAACAATTCAAAATCCAATAAAACTTATATTTCCAAAATCACTTAAAAATCCTTTTTAATTTCAAATCATGACTTTAACATTTTTAAATTACCAAAAATAGGCCCAATGCTGCAGCAACATTAAATACATCAAACACGACATCCAAAACATCATATATCATATGATAACAGCATATATCATAATATCTGTAAATAAACCAATGCTGGTGAGGAATCCAGTTGGACCCCTCCAATTTGTCACCTGCAACAAATATACATATGAGAAATATATGTACAACGTCCTCTTCAAGGCAGAGGCGCGTACAAAGGGTCATCCGCTCATACACGAGAATGTATAGGGTTTCATCTGCTCAAATATGCAGGAATATATCCAAATACCAATCAATATATAGGTAATATATCACATATCATGCAAACAATCATCATTCATCATAAAAAATATTTGTTCTCACTTATATAAAAATATCAGTAAGTCGGAAAGAGTGAGTTGTACTCAGAATAGTTCCATTGTTTTATTATAAATAAAATTAAATAGGCGTTAATTTTACCCAAAATTTTACACTAGCTCCAATCAAGACCAAATTAGCTCTAAAATGTAGCGCTCATTAATACAGACTCAACACAACTTGTTTCGTCAAAAACGAATCTCATATGAAGAAGCTACGGCATTTTAAAGTTTGTACGAATAAATATATAAATTATTTACTCCTTTTATTTATAATTTTAAAACCTAGATCACATCATCGCCATGCATTTCTACATTTTAGATCGTGGCCGCTACTTTCATCTTCTTCCCCCTTCAAACTTACGTACGAAACCGACCCACCTAGCCGTTGTTTGCCCTAATTATCGTGACCAACTCCTTCAGCGAGACGACGATCGGCCACCTCCATTTGGAAGCCAGAGCCACGACATGCCTCTACCCCAAACCAGGTCAAGCACGGTCAAGTATTGGCCTGGAAAATTGTGAATGAATATCGGTCGTTCAAATGAAGATTACTATCGATCCGTGCTTCCAAAATCGATCATAACCGTTGAAGTTGTAGATCTCGATACGCTCTTCAACTTTGTAGTTGAAGGTTTTTTCTAGTTGTTGATGGATTTACGAAGATCGAGGGGAGAAGTTCATCAATTTTTGGCTGTGTAAAAGTTAATGGCGGCGGCTACAAACCTAGTTAAGGTTTTAGTGAAAATAAAGAAATTTTGAGGCCTTATATAGAAAATTTCGCGACACTATTCATTCGAAATTTTTTCCGAACTCCAATCGAAGCGTGTCGCCTAACATTTACAATATTTTACCCCAATTACGAACACAATGGAATATATATCGGGAGCCAATTCGATCGTATTAGAAAGATAGGTTTTCGAATCGACTATTTAAATTTAAAATTCACTTAAACAAATTTCTACACGTTATAGCTTGCCCCGAACAAACCGTAAATCTGATTGACACGAAATTTAAAATCTTATAATAATATAACATTACAGATCCAATAAAACTAGTTTCATCGATATCTGAGACTATTTGAAAAATGGCTATTTTTGTACGTCAACTAAATATTAAAATATTCAATTTCTGCAATTTAACATTTAATTGAATTTTAAAAGTTCTCTAACATCATTCTAATTCAAATATGATTTAATTCAACTTTATACATCATTTGAATTCTTATTAAATCCAAATTCCAATTATTTACACAATTTCAAATATTAAATTACCAATTTCATTATCCAATTAAATCATTATATTCGAAATATAATTTATTCAGCTTATAAGACTAACTTGCGAATATCTAAAATCAATTAAATATTTCAATTTCAAATGACTAAAATTCTGGATTGTTACCCCTACTTAAAATAATTTAGTCCTCAAAATTACCAAGTAAGGAAAAGTCACAAAATCCATTAACTTTTCAAAAGCAATTTGTTCAAGCTGGATTTACCAAAATCACTTAAGTGTTTGCCTTTCCCAAATTCCATCAGTAAAACTTCTTACAAAAACTTTGCTAAGTTTTCAAATCATACTTAGTAATCTTTTCAAAACCAACTAATATCATTTAACTTTGTAAATCAAAACAAAAATTCATAGTTATAAAAAAATTTCCCAATTTTCTCATAAAAATTCTAACTCTTTAAATTTTCAAAAAATTTCGCCAACGTCTCCTTTGCGCGGTTTAATCGTTGTAGGATCTCATCATATATATATATATATATATCACAAATATACATCTCATCTTCAAGGATGAGGCGTCATGTAGGGAAAATAGTGTAAAAGTACGATATGTAATCCGAGATTTGTACCTTATGTTGAGACATGGTTTTGATTCATGACACAAAGCTATCACTACAACATACAAATTTGACGGCTGCTACGACAAAAGGAGAATATATACTATAAGCGACAAGACTTCAAAACCGGTGCATCAATTATATTTTTTAGTTTTGAGTTTTAGGTTAATCTTGTTAAAATCTCTCATCGATTACGTATATATTAGCTTATATATTTAATCATCTTATTCTCAAATATTTAATACATATATATAACATATAAAATATATAAAAAGTGTTTAAAGTTATATATATTACTATACTTGTAAAAACTGAGAAAATTGCACAGATTTTACAAGGTCGGTCGACTGACCCAGAGGTTCAGTCGACGGACCCTGGAAAATTTGTGCAACATGCACAGGTGCACAGGTATTCAAATATATATCTCAAAATTCATTTGAATATTTAGTCGACTGACCCAGAAGCTCAGTTGATTGAATTTCTACAACAGCTACTTTTTGAAAAGACACGACTTTTTGTGAAGAGTTGCGAACCTCTACAAAAAGATTTGGATGCAACACTTCAATAGAAACTCTTCATCAACAGTCGTTACTTTCTAACCTTTGTAAATACATACTTCAACTTGATTCGAAATCACTTAACTCACAATCTAAATTACTACCGAATTTTCTTATCTCTAATCTAACACTCTTGAATCTATTCGCTATTATACTCTCAATTATTCTGCATTAAAGCAATATTATACCTTTCTATTCTTCATATACTTCAAATATATATATATATGTATATATATATTTATATATTTATACTCAAGGAGAAGATTATAGGAAGGGTGTACTACAAGTGACAAATTCCTCATATTAGAACACACAAAGTCAAAACTATTTTTGCATTTATTGAAGTCCTGTTCTGCTGCTCAGGCGTGTGAAGTCCTCTTCGGTTGCTAAGGTAAAATCTTGTTCAGCTGCTTAGGTCACTGTTCGGCTGCTCAAGGGTTGTATAGACCTGTTCCTTCGAGTTAAGTGAGGGTTGTTATTTTAGTGAAATTATAGAATGAGTTTGGGACTAGACGTAGAACAATGCTTCAAACCAGTATAAAAATCTCTAATGTCATTCTACTTATACTGCTATTATATTCCGCACTATTTACTGTAATACTATATTCACTATACTCTGCATTATCATATATCCATATTACACGATCCGTAGCAAACTTTCATTTGGTATCAGAGCAAAGTCATCATATAACCGTAACATAGTTATCTGATAATCTAATAATATGGATACTAACACTAGCACTAGCACTAACATTAACACTAGCTTCATTGAAGGACAATCCACTACACGTCCACCACTATTTAATGGCACGAATTATAACTATTTGGCCACATGAATGAGAATATATATGCAAGCAAATGGTTTTGATTCATGGAATATAACTCAAACAGAATATACTATTCCTACCGAAGAATATTCTGCTTGGTCAAATACACAGAAACTAGATGCCACAACTAATGCAAAGCCATGAATACGTTGTTTTGTGCCTTAGATAAAAATAAATTTAACCATGTTAGAGTGTACATTACTAGATATGGAATATGACGTACACTCAAAGTTACACATGAAGGAACCAACAAGGTCAAACAAAGCAAAGTATCCATGCTCGAAAATTAGTTTCAAACTTTAGATTGAAAGAAAATGAATTTATAAATGATATGTATTCAAGATTTTATGATATCTACCATTCATTAGTAGGATTAGAAGAAAAATATTCAGACTTAGGTATAATATCCAAAATCCTGAACTCTTTAGCGAAAAAATGGGAAAGAAAAATTCTCGTTATTGAAGAAGCAAACGATAATTCCAAAATAACTCCGGAAGAATTAATAGGAAATCTAATGTCCTATGAAGTGAATTTGCAGGCTAAACAAGTTCCAGCTCAAGATAAAAAGAATATAGCATTCCATACAGAACAAGAAGAATCAGATTGAGACAAAGACACTTGGCCTTTATTGCCAAAAACTTCAAGAAATTCTTGAAATATAGAAAAGGAAACAGAAATAATGGCAAAAAAAGTTCAATCAACAATAAACCACCATCTTTATCAGTTATGGAATGTTTTAACTGTCACAAAAAGGGACATATGAAGAAGGACTATCTAGATCAAAAGAAAGAATATCGAAATAAAAGGAAGGACAAATTCAGAAGAAAAGCCTTTTCAGCTACATGGGATGATTCAGATTCCTCCTCTTCCTATGAAAGTGAGAGTGAAAACGATAATGAACAAGCCAACGTATGCTTTATGGCCAAAGATAATGAGGTTTTAACTTTTGAAGATATGATAGAGATAAATTCTGAATTATTAGATACTTTAAAGAGTCTCAAAAGGAAATATAAAGAGGCTGTAGAAAATCAGAACGAGGCAGAATTCGAAAGAGATATGCTTAAAGACGAGAAGAAAATTTTGGAAGAATAACTTGTGAAAACTCAAGAAGCTCTTTCAAATGTTAATTCTCAACTTATATTATTGAGTCAAGAAATTGAAACTCAAAAAGAAAAGAATGATGTTCTTGTTTCTAAAAATCATGTTTTAAAAACTAATATTAAAATGGCGGAACTAGAAAATTGAAGTCTAAAGACCAAACTAGAAGGAATCACTAAAACGTTTCAAATTTTACTAAAGGAAGAGAAAATTTATCTTGAATTATTGAGAATTCACAATCGGTTAACAATAAGAATGGTTTAGGTTATAAGAAGAGAGTCAAGAATTCACAATTTAGTAATTTAAACAAAGTTAAGTCTAATAAAACATTCGCATCTTCAAAATGACTAGTTTCTAAACTTTAAATATATGGGTACCTAAAACTAATAACAAGATAATAAGAAAAAAGTATATTAATTCATTTATAGAAGAGGTTCATAATAATAAAAATTATATTTATAAAAGGGATACTAAACCCACTTGGGCTTGACTTCCTAAGACCCAACTCTTAGGACCCTATTGAAAAAGGTGGGTACCAACGTTATCTCATATTTTATGTAGGTCTCACACAAGAAAAAAGGAAATTGGATACTCGATAGTGGATTCTCAAAACACATGATAGGAGACAAAGATATGTTGATAAATATTACATACTTAGATGGAGGTTCTGTCACTTTTGGAGATAATTCCAAGGGATATATCATCGGCAAAGGCGAAGTGAGCAATTACGGTACATCTAATTTACCTCTTATTACAAACGTTTTATTAGTTAAGAATCCAAAATATATTCTATTAAGTATAAGTCAATTATGCGATAATGGTTTTAGGATATCTTTTTCTGAAAACAAATGTAGTATTCTTGATCAAAATAAAAATATTATTTTCGAAGGAAATAGAGATAAAAACATTTACGTTTTGAATATGAAAGTTAATCATAACTCAGACATGTGTTTAATAACTAAAGAAAATGATCCCTGGATATGGCACAGACGATTCTATCATATCAATTTCAAAAAATATAAATAAGATTTCTAAAAATAATCTTGTAAAAGGATTACTAAAGATGAATTTTAAAGTTAATAATATATGTGACTCATGTCAATTAGGTAAATTAACTAAATCTTCGTTAAATCTAAGAAAGTCATTTCGACATTACAATCACTTGAATTACTTGATATGGGTCAATTTGGATCTACTCAAATTAAATCCATAAATCATAATAAATACGTATTTGTAATAGTTGATGATTTTTTTAGATATACATGGACTATCTTTATGAAAAATAAAAGTGATACTTTTGAAAATTTTGAAACTTTTGTTAAACGAATTCAAAATTTAAAAGGTACTAGAATTAAATATTAGAAATGATCGCGGAGGTGTATTTGAAAAACGAAAAATTTGATAACTATTGTAGAAAGAAAGGAATATTTCACAACTTTTCGTTTCCTAGAACTCCACAACAAAATGGAGTTGTGGAACGAAAGAATCGAACTCTACAAGAATATGCAAGAACCTTACTAAACGAAAGCGCATTACCAAAATATTTTTGGCAGAAGCTGTTGCAACTGCCTGTTATGTTTTGAATTGTGTTTCTGTTAGACCTCTCACCAAGAATACACCTTACGAACTTTTTAATGGTAGAAAACCAAACATATCTTATTTTAAAATATTTGGATCAAAATATTTTATATTAAATACTAAAGATCAGCTTGGTAAATTCAATTCAAAATGTGACGAAGGTATATTTCTTGGATATTCGAATCGAAGCAAAGCTTATCGAATTTTTAATAAATGAACAAATACTATAGAAGAGTCACTTCATATATCTTTTGATGAGAACTCTAAGCTTATTTCAAAAAAAATGACAATGATTTACTTACTAATGATAAAACAAATATAATAATAAACAATTCAAGAGATGATGACGATATTGTTTATAATTTTAGGGAAGATGAAAACATTGTTAATAATTTCGAAAATAGAAATATTACTAATAGAATAACATCTTAGTCGAAGAATCTTACGACATCATCCTACAGAAAATATAATTGGAGAAATAAATTCAAATGTTCGAACTAGAAATCAACTACATTTAATGGGTAATGTAGCTTTTCTCTCTACTATAGAACCTAAAAATACTAAGGAAACATCATCCGATGAAAATTGGATTATTGCTATGTAAGAAGAACTCAATTATTTTGAACAAAATGAAGTTTGGAAACTAGTATCCAGACCGATCGATCAGAATGTTATAAGAACTAAATGGGTTTATAAAAATAAAGCAGACGAATTAGGAAATATAAATAGAAACAAAGCGAGACTAGTAGCACAAGGATATAACCAGGAAGAAGGAATAGACTGCGAAGAAACGTTTGCTCCAATCGCTAGACTAGAAGCAATACTAATCTTATTAGCGTATGCATGTTTTAATAACTTTAAACTCTGTCAAATGGATGTTAAAAGTGCATTTTTAAATAGTTATATTAAAGAAAATGTTTATGTTGAACAGCCTCCTTTATTTATTCATGAAAAATACCCAGATCATGTCTATAAACTTAAGAAATCTTTATACGGTTTAAAACAAGCACTACATGCTTGGTATGAACGCTTTAAAAGCTATTTAATTGACTTTGGATTCGAAATAGGAAAACTAGATCAAAATTTATTTATAATGTATTCTAAAAATGATATTCTGATAGTTCAAATATATGTAGACGACATTATATTTGGTTCAACTAATAATAAGTTATGTAAAGAATTTTCTAAAATAATGACTAGAGAATTTCAAATGTCCCATATGGAAGAATTATCATATTTTCTAGGTCTTCAAGTAAAACATGTTTCAAATGGAATATTTATTAATCAAGAAAAATGCTGTAATAATCTTATCAAACGTTATAGAATGGAAAATTTGTTTGTCAAACCAAGACCTATGAGCACAACAACACACCTTGATAAAGATGAAAATGGCAAAAGTGTAGACTAAAAACTATATCGTAGTATGATAGGATCGCTACTTTATCTTACAGCAAGCAGACCAGATATTATGATGAGTGTGTGTCTATGTGCACGATTTCAAGCTGACCCGAAAGAATCACATTTATGAGCCATAAAACGAATACTACGTTATCTTAGTAAGTCTACAAATTTTGGACTTTTCTATCCAAAAGAATGCTCATTTGAGTTAGTATCATACAGCGATGCTGATTTCGGAGGATCATGAACAGATAGAAAAAGTACAAGCGGCGCGTGTCACTTCATTGGTAAATCTTTAATATCATGGTTTAGCAAGAAACAAAATTGTGTCTCACTATCAACTTGTGAAGCAGAATATATTTCTGCGGCACTAGCTTGCACATAAGTAATTTATATGCAACAGACACTTAAAGATTTCGGAGTTAATCTATCAAAATCAACAATTTACTACGATAATTCTAGTACAATAAATCAATCCAAAAATACAGTAAACCACTCGAGAACTAAACATATAGATATTAGACATCACTTTTTACGCGATAATATAGAAAAGGATGTAATAAATTTAGACTACGTTCCATCAGAAAATCAACTAGCTTATATTTTTACAAAACCATTGTTAGAAAATACTTTTATAAAATTACGTCATGAACTCGGTATAATGTCATGAAGATATATAAATAATAAAATACAAAACTATGACTAAAAACTCAAAAATAATTTTTTTACAAAAAAAATCATAACTCTGACGATGCTGAGACTCAAACCTCTGACCTGTTATGAATAGCCCAAGTGTCTTAACTGCCTGCGCCATTGATTATTTCGGTTACAGTCTAGTATGGAGACTTAATTATATGGTGTCATCAATATACTAAATTATGTGTAACACTTAAATTTATAAAATACTTTACTTCTTTTATGAGCATTATATTACATAAGATAAAACAAATAACAGAAAACCAACGAATTACCCTTTTACTTTGCTAAATTCAAGACAAGCCATTTATTTCTACCTACTTTTACTCTAACTTAGGCTATAAATAGATAAGCCTACTCTATTTTGTTTCATACAATCAAAATGAAATACAAACAAACGAATTTTCAAGATGTCAATTTCTTCATTCACTAACTCAATTGAAATTCTTGCTTCTAACAATTCACCAAAGACTCCCATTCAACAAACTTCACCATCTTCTACCTATCATACCGGATATACTATGGATAAAAAGAGAGGGAAAAAGATGATTGAAAATCTCCAAAAACTAAACAGAAAATAGATGACTTACATCACTATCAACAAGAATCATTGATGCTCCAACGAGAAATGTACTACGAGCAAAAGATTAACTCCAGACGATTAGGAATTATCGAGCATATTGCTATGAAGTTTTGCGGGGCCTCTTCACATCCAATAGACGAACATGCGGTTTCGCCTATTAGACGACCTTCGACTTCATCCCCGCCGCGACCACCGTTCTCACCAAATTCATGGGATTGGAATGAAGAACCGAATGCTCGTCGCAAGCAACTAAAGGGCTACAAAACGCCTAGCCCTTCAAAATAAACATAGTTGTTATTATCTTTCTGTTTTGTTTTCGAATAATTATATGTAAGTATGCACGCTTTGTTTTTGGAATAAATCATTTTTTTCATCAATATGTAAACTAATTATAATATTCATAAATAAACTTACACTATTCATATGTGCAAAAAATTTATATAATTTTACTCCAAAAAAATTCACTATAGAAATTCACCCATGTCAGTCGATTGAACCAGAGGGTCAGTCGACTGACATAGAAGTGAAATGTTTTTTAAAACCATGGTTAGTCGACTATATCAGTGCCTCAGTCGACTAGACTAGAAGGATGAAAACGTTCGATTTTTAGCTTCAATCGAATGAAGCGCTGATTCAGTCGATTGAATCGTGAATCTGAGCATATTTACTATCCCTACCCACTCTCTTTCCACATATTAACTTTCACTTTCTCCTTCTCTCACCACTCTCATCTCAAATATCAAAATTTCCCAAAATCCTAGCTCTTTAAAAGTTCAATTTTTAACATCCAAACAATCAAAAATGGCTCCTAAGCGAAAACGACAAGCATCTTCATCCTCTCAACCTCCTTCAAATGAGCAAATCTAACAATGGCTATTTGATGATACCGCAATTAGGAGATGGAAAAGAATGCAAGATTCTCGCATCTTTGAAGGTTCGCTCATAAAAAATTTCGATTTTTCTCCATACCATATTCAAGAATTAGCTCGTAGGAGCAATTTGTAATCTTTATTCAATATTGATGATAACAAGCACAAAATTAATGAAATAATGGTTAAACTCTTTTATGCAAATCTTAATTTGGGTCACCAAACCGTTCAAGACCAAGAAGATTGTGTATGGAGTTTAGTTTGTGGAAAACCCGTCTTTTTCTCCTTAGATCGCATGGCTCATATTTTAAGAACTAAAAATGATGGTGTAGAATTGAGCAATGTTGATTGTGATTTGGTCGTTCAAGACCATATCAGTCATTTATTCTTAGAAGATGACATGCACCAACTCAAGTCCATGTCCTTGAGACCAAAAGCAAGAATTATACATTGTGCTTTAATGAAGACCGTAACTCCACGAACCGGGAGTTATGAACTTGTCTATGAACATAACTTTAAAGCCTTATATGCTATCTTTGGAAATATTAAAGTCAATTGGCTACGATTAATTCTCGATGAATTCCTTAACTTCAACAATGGTCGAATGAATGTCATCTACTATGGTGAATATTTTATGCGACTCCTAAAGGCTTGTGAGATTTCAAAACCTGAGTTGCCGATTTCTACCATTGGATATTTAAATTCTTACACTTTAGCATTAATGAAGCTACCGGTTGCTCGACCACCTCCTATCATTTCTTTCGAAGAATGGACTCAACCACAATTATCTCATGCTCAACCACAACAACATGGCGAAGCATCTCAAGGTCCATCTCGCCAAAGATCAACTAGTCATCAACAAGACAAAATTTTGTTTCCTATTCCAGGCTTACCTTTGTATGAATCGATTTCAATGATATGCCTAACCAACAAGTTCTTCAAACCCATATCGCTAAATTCGACAAAAAGCTTGATAAGGTTAAAGGATTTTTTATGAAGTTATGGCATGTTATTTCATGTTCACTCGGGACTTCCACGGCTACATTAGGCGATCCAGTAAGCAGCCCATCTTCACTTGGTCTTCATTCTTCGATGATCAAGAGTGTAGAAGTGACGATGGTGGAGATGGAGGTGATATTGGTGGTCAGACATCACATAGTGGTAAGGGTAAGCAACATTGGCGTAACATGTTTTCTTCTATAAAAACATTAGTATTTATTTTGTATGGCTTGTACTAAATAGCCAATTCATATTATTTCAAAGACTCTTATTTATGGAAGTTTAACGTATGAATGATTGTTTCCTTTGTAATATCTATGACATTATGGCTTCATACTTTTGTATTCCTTATTCCTTTTTATCGATGACAAAGGGGGAGAAATACCATTGCTAACATTAAGAATGCAGGATATAGAGCGTCAAAGATTCAGGGGGAGTAAGTATTTATATTATATATACAGTCGAAATTTATATCTATTTACAAGTTGTCATCAATCAAAAAGGGGGAGAACGTTGAGACTTGGTTTTGATTCACGACAAAAAGCTATCACTATGACATACAGATTTGACGACTGCTTGGACAAAAGGAGAATATATACCACTGGAGACATGACATCAAAATTGGTGCATCAATTATATTTTTTTAGTTTTGTGTTTTAGTGTTTTAGGTTAATCTTGTTAAAATCTCTCCTCAATTACGTATATATTAGCTTATATATTTAATCATCTTATTCTCAAATATTTTATACATATATAAGCATATAAAATATAAAAAAAGCATATGAAGTCATATATATTACTATACTTGTAAAAACTGTGCAAATTGCATAGATTTTACAAGGTCAGTCGACTGACCCAGAGGTTCAATCGACTGACCCCTAGAAAATCTATGCAACATGCACATGTGCACAGGTATTCAAATGTGTATTTTAAAATTCGTTTGAATATTCAGTCGATTGACACAGAAGCTCAATTGACTGAATTTCTACAACAATTACTTTTTGAAAAGACAAGACTTTTTGTAAAGAGCTACTAAAAGATTTGGACGCAACACTTTAATCGAAACTCTTCATCAACAGTCACTACTTTCTAACCTTTATAAATACATACTCCAACCTGATTCAAAATCACTTAACTCACAATCTGATTTACTACCGAATTTTCTTATCTTTAATTTAACACTCTTGAATCTATTCACTATTATACTTTCAGTTATTCTGCATTAAAGCAATACTATACCTTTCTATTCTTCATATACTTTAAATATATATATATATATATATATATATATATATATATATATTTATGCTAGAGGAGAAGAATATAGGAAGGGTGTACTACAAGGGGCAAATCCGTGTTACTAAGAACACACAAATTCAAAACTATTTTTGTATTTGTTGAAGTCCTGTTCTGCTGCTCAGGCGTGTGAAGTCCTCTTCAGCTGCTGAGGCAAAATCCTGTTCTGCGGCTTAGGTTCTTATTCGGCTGCTCATGGGTTGTATAGACCCGTTCCTTTGAGTTAAGTGAGGGTTGTTGTTCTAGTGAAATTCCAAAAGGAGTCTGGGACTGGACGTAGGACACTGCTCCGAACCAGTATAAAAATCTCTGCTGTCATTCTACTTATACTGCATCTATATTCCACACTATTTATTGTATTACTATCATCACTGTACTCTGTATTATCATATATCCACATTACACAATCCATAGCCACCTTATATATTATTAGGGAGAATGTACGGCTAATATAGGGTGAAAGTGAGCTCCAAATGGGAAGCAAACGCCATCTGCAGCTTCTAAACACTCAACAAACAAATGAGAAACACGTATATATGAAAGTAATATTAATATATAACATATACCAATACAACAACTATATGTGCCAATATAGAAAATGCAATCACAAGCAAAAAATCCAACCATCGAACAACTATCTCCAACTAACATCCAATGATTATCCAATAAATTCATAACCAAATAAATATAAATTCACTTCACATTAATATTCATTGAGTTGATTTTCAGTTTATTCACATTTGATTCATTAACATTGAATTTTTTTACTAACATTCATTTATTCAAATTCAATTAGCTTTTACATTCACTAATTTACATTCAAGTTGGTTCACTTCCAAATTAAATCAAATTCAATTCTGTTTAAATTTACTTACTTCAAATTTGATTTCAATTACTTAGCTTTCAATTTTATTAATTCAATTTTATATGAATTTCTATACAATCAACTAACAATCATTTAACAACCAATGTATAACCAACATTACCAAATTAATTTAATTTGCTCTCAACCTTCATTTTGGTTTAACACATTAATTTCAATTAGTTGATATTCAATTGACTTTCATTCCATTCCCAATTTCATTAGCTCTTAATGAATTCTTTTAATTAGTTGATATTCATTTAATTCACTTTATTAATTCATTTTGATCTCAAAATCAGCTTCATTCAACATTACTTAAAGTTAAATTAGTTTTTAAACATCATTTTGTTTCACTTAACTTAAATTTCAACTCATAAATCTAATTCGGTTTTCATTTCTTACCATTTCATAATTCACAAATCTTAATTTTCTTCTAACTCGTCATCTTATTTAAATTTTACTTAAGTCAAATTTCATATCACTATTTAAATTCAGATTTTTCTTTACTTAAAAAAATTGTTTAACCATTTTCATATTTGGTTTTGCTTACCTTTTCTCATTTTTATTAGTTATACAACTTATTTATTCAAACTTCCCAATTCATATTATATAATCACTTACCCCTTAAGTTTAATTTCCGTTTCAATAACTTATCTGATCTAGTTCAAATTCAATTCAATTTATTTAACCTTCCTTTAGTTAAATTTCAAATCATATATTTTATTATACTAACTCAATTTCATTTTTAACTTTAGTAAAGCTAAAAATCTTTTATTTCATATTTTAAGTCTAAAACACAGTCCATTTATATTAATCAATTTCAACTTGTATTTTTAATTCAAATTTGTTTATCACAACAAAACTTAAATTTCAATTTACTATTGGTAGCAAATCCATCACACAGGAACTTGAAAATGATATTGATGATGTTGTAGTCATCACCCTTATTATTTCCCAGTAACAGTAGTGAATTCAGTGCTTTATATTCTTTTTTAAAAAAATCCTTTTTATATTTGTAAATCACATTTATAAATCTTTACTTATATAACTTCACTATTTTACTTTACTTACATAAGATCATTTAAAATTTATTCAACTTATTTAGAGTTATAATAGTATAATCTCTTTACATTGAAAAATAAATTCTAAAATCAACAGGTTTCAAATTTTCAACTTCTTAGTTTAAATCCATTTTTATTTATAACCCATATTACTAAATATATTCATGTTGTTTCATTTTTTATATATAAAATTATTTCACAATTGTAAATCATTTTAATTATAATTTCATACTTATAATTCATATGCTTGTACAAGTTATTCTTTGACGATTGTTATTTTATTTAGATTATTCAAACAACTTTTATTAACTTATATATATTTACATTTTCAAACAACCAAATAATTAATTTATATACACTTTAATAATTTTAAAAATTTATTTCCTATATATATAAAATATAATAGAGATAAAATTATTTCATTTACCCGATTTAAAATAATATTATGTTGACTTGCTACGTTTTAAGTGTCGGAAATTCCTATCGATAACATGGCGGCCCGCATACTGACCAGAATTCACAAAAAACTCAACGGATAAGAAAACACAATATACAATATTTTATATCACTAACAAATACACGCTCATATATATAATACACTCAAACTCAATTTAGGGTACTGTCCCTATCTATACATAGTACACATCAAATCTTAGGAACATACCAAATCTAAGCTCTGGTACTAAATGTGACGACCAGCAATTCCGTATCCTTTGAATCGACAATAATCCACACAAGTCCGACCCAAAAAGCATAGACTGGCGGAAAGTTAAGAGAAAGAAAAGAAGAGAGAAGAAGAAAAGAGAAGAAAGAGAGAAGATAGAACCAAACAGAACAATAAAGAATCTCACATCGCAGTGGAAAACGTATAACATCATATCAATGATCTTTATAAAACAGAAACTGTATATACATACATCAATCAGAGTCCAACAATCAGTCATAAATTATCAGCTTGGAAAGTTATAATAACCTGTCCTTACATTTGCTGATAATATAATCAACAACTAAGAACAATGCAGTGGATAATCGAAATAAGCAGATATGTGTATACAAAACTGAAGATCTCCAACTCACATGATGAAGCTCCAAAAGCACCAATCTAAATCTGTAAATTGTTGAATCATATGTTTTGATTCATGACAAAGAGCTTAAATAAATCACTGATGAGACTATATGGGCAAGTGACAAAAAGAAGTAATATGCTATTAAAACTACAAAGGAGTCAAGACTTCAAAACTGAGTATAATTTGTTTATTTGTTGAAATTTTATAGTCTTAAAATTGTTAAAATCTATCCTCAAGTAATCCACACAAATCAAAATTGTTTTAAACTTCAAATCCTTCAAATTATATGTGAACTGTGCACTGACAGCCAGGTCAGTAGGCTGACCAAATATGACCAATCAACTGAACCTTCTCAGTTGCACAGAAACATTCTGTTTTGCACCAACTTTGAATATTCAGTTGACTGGTCGTTTTGGTTCAGTCAACTGAACTTTTCCAATAGCTATTTTTCTGAGCAAACACTTCCATGTGCCAAGAGATATGATCCAGTTTGAAGAGTTGTGGCTGCATCTTTTGGTCGAAACTCTTCGTGAATGGTTGCAACTGTTTATTTACTATATAAATACATGAGATTCACTTCACATCATCTAATTTTATTTTGTTTTATATTCATACTTTCTACTGTCTCTGCATTCTAAAAAGCAATCACAATTTACATATATTGCTTGAATCTCTGAATCAATTAACATATTCTTAAATTCAAAGCAATATTTTCCTTTCTAAATTTTTAGGCACACAATATACTTGAGGAAAAGATTATAGGAAGGTTATACTATCAAAGAAAAATTAGTGTTATCAAGAACACATAGTGTCGAAGCAATTTTATTGAAACTGTTGAAGTCCTGTTCGATTATTCATGCGGGTAAAGTCCTCTTTTGGTTGTTAGAGGCAAAAAAATCCAGATCGGCTGATTCAGGTGTTGTATACTTATTCCTCCGGGTTAAGTGAGGGGTTATTGTGAGAAATTCCAGAGGGAAGTCTAGGACTGGACGTAGAACGGGAAGTTCGAACCAGTATAAAAACTCCTGGTATGCTTATTCTTATTTACTTTACTATTATTATCTATTTCCACATTTAGGTTATAATACATTTCATATTACACGATCCTAAGTGATAACTAACCACACAGTAGTCACTTTCATTTGGTATCAGAGCAAGACATCTTATAACCATAACACAGTTATTTGATAAATTTCCTAATATGGAAAATAACACCAGCACAAGCACTGTCATTAACACTAGTTTTATTGAAGGTCAATCTACTGCACGACCTCCACTATTCAATGGCATGAATTATAATTACTGGTCAACTAGAATGAGAATATATATGCAAGCTAATGGTTTTGAAACTTAGAATATTACGCAAAATGAATGTACCATTCCAAAAGAAGATTTTTCAACTTGGACTACTACACAGAAAACTGACGCTACTTCAAATGCTAAATGTATGAATATGTTATGTTGTGCATTAGATAAGAATGAGTTTAGTAGAGTCAGCATGTGTACAACTGCATATGAGATATGGAGAACTCTAAAATTAATTCATGAAGGAACTAACAAAGTCAAACAAAGAAAAATTTCTATGTTGAAAAATCAGTTCCAAAATTTCAAAATGAAATCAAATGAAAGTATAAATGACATGTACTCTAGATTTCAAGATATATATCACTCACTATTGGCACTGGGAGAAAATTTTTCTGACTTTGATATTGTATCAAAAATCCGAAACTCTTTAACGGATGAATGGAAAAGAAAGGTCTGAGCTATTGAAGAAGAAAATGATCTTTCCACTATGAAACCAGAAGAGTTAATAGGAAATCTAATTTCATATGAAGTGAATTTGCAAACAAAGAAAATTCAAGCACTAGCATTTCAAGCAGAACATGATGACTCTGACTCAAATGAAGAAGATATGACACTTATTGCTAAAAATTTCAAAAAGTTTTTGAAATACAAAAAGAATAACAAGTTTAAGAGTTACAAAAATAACTCTAGCAACAAAAATAACAGCAATAAATCATCATCTTCAGTCATGGAATGTTATGAATGTCATAAAAAGGGTCATATGAAGAAAGATTGTCTAGAAAAATAGAAAAATAAATTCAAGAAGAACAAATTCATGAAGAAAGCATTTTCAATAATATGGGATGATTCAGATTCTTCATCATCGGAGAGTGACAGTGACAGTGACACAGAGCAACAAATATATGCTTCATGGCTATAAGCGATGATGTAACTGAACTGAATTTTGATGATCTGGTTGAACTTAATTCAGAACTAATGGATTTTGTAATACAAACAAAAAGGAAAAATAAGGAGTTACAAGGAAAACTAAATAGATCTGAATTAGAAATTAGTAGGCTAAGAGAAGAAAATAAAATTCTAGAAGAAGAACTTGAAAAATCTTAAGAATCTAATTCTAGTTTAACATCTCAACTTTCTATGATAACTCAGGAATTAGAAATTCAAAAAAATAAAAAAGATGATTTATCAGTTGAAATTAATGATTTAAAATCTAACACTAAAGTATTAAAGTTAGAAAAATCTAGTCTCAAAACTAAGTTAGAAGATATTAATAAAAATATTTCTAATTTTAATAAAGGACGAGAAAATCTTTTTAAAATTATAGAAAATTCTCAGTCTACTTCAAATAAAAAGGGACTGGGATATAAGAGAATTGGAAGTCTAAACAAATCTGATTTTTTTTCAAATTAAGTTTAAAAGCAAAATTAAGAATGATATCAAGAATATAGTTTCTAAAGATTTTAAAACTATTAAAATATGGATTCCTAAAACAAATAATAATTTAATTGGGAATAAGCATATCAAATCATTTATGGAAACTATTCATTAAAATAAGAATTATATTTATAAAGGGAATTCTGAACCTTCTTGGGTTTGGTTTCCTAAGACCCAACTCTCAGGACCCTAAAAAGAAAAGTGGATACCATTTTAATCTTTATTTTTTGCAGGGACCACTTAAAAAGAGAGGAAAATGGATTTTAGACAGCGGTTGCTTGAAACACATGACTGGTAATAAGGATGTGTTAACAAACATAGTTCACTCAAATGGAGGATCGGTCACTTTTTGGAGATAATTCAAAAGGTTATATCATCGGCAAAGGCGATGTGAGCAATAACTGTATCTCTAACTCACCTCGCATTAATGATATTTTATTAGTTCAAAACTTAAAACATAATTTATTAAGCATAAGTCAAATATGTGATAAAGGTTTTAATATATCTTTTTCAAAAAATAAATGTAATATTTCTGATAAAAATCAAAATTTAATTTTGGAGGTATAAGAGTAGAAATATTTATATTTTAAATTTGAATATAAAATACAACACAGACATGTGTTTAGTAGCTACAGAGAATGATTCTTGGAAATGGCACAAAAGATTTTGTCATATAAATATTAATACTATTAATAAAATAGCTAAAAATAAACTTGTTAAAGGACTATCTGATATGAAATTCAGAGTTGATAATATTTGTGATGCATGTCAGTTAGAAAATTTAACAAAATCTTCTTTTAAATCTAAGAAAATCATATCTACAACACAACTACTTGAATTACTACATATGGACCTTTTCGGAACTACTCAAGTTCAATCTATTAATCACAATAGATATGTGTTTGTTAATGTAGATGATTTTTTAAGATGTACGTGGACTATTTTTATGAAACATAAAAGTGATACTTTTGAGAATTTTAAAATTTTTGTAAAAAGAATTCAAAATATAGAGAATTTAAAAGTTAAAATATTAGAATTGATCATGGAGGTAAATTTGAAAATGAAGCTTTCGAACATTTTTGTAACAAGAAAGGAATTAATCATAATTTTTCCTTTCCTAGAACACCACAACAAAATGGAGTTGTAGAAAGGAAAAACAGAACATTACAAGAATGTGCATGAACTTTTTTAAATGGAAGCACTTTACCTAAGCATTTCTAGGCAGAAGCTGTTGCAACAGCCTGTTACGTTTTGAATCGTGTTTCTATTCGATCATTAACAAAAAATACTCCATATGAACTTTTAAATGGTAGAAAACCAAATGATATTCAAAGTTTTTGGTTCAAAATGTTTTAAAGATCAGCTTGGCAAGTTTGATCCAAGATCCGATAAGGGAATATTCATAGGATATTCGAAAAGAAGCAAAGCTTGTCGAGTTTTAATACAAGAGCGAAAATAATTGAAGAAACACTTCCTATTTCGTTTGATGAAAATATCAAAATTTCTTCTAAAATTACAAACTTGGAAAATAATTCAAATCAAATTCTAAAAAATAATTCAAAAGATGATGATATTATTTTTCAAAGTAATAATGCTGATAATACTATAGGAAATGAAAACATTGTTCATAATGAAAATATAATAAGATCTCCTTCAAGAATTCTTAGAGATCATCCTGTTCAAAATATAATTGGAGAAGTAAATTAAAATGTAAGAACAAGACATCAATTAAATCAAATGGGCCATGTAGCTTTTATCTCTAATATAGAACCTAAAAATATTAAGGAAGCCTCCACCGATGAATATTGGATTATAGCTATACAAGAAGAGCTGAATCAATTTGAAAGAAATTAAGTTTGGGAACTAGTTCCTAGACCAAGTGATCAATCTGTCATTGGTACAAAGTGGATTTTCAAAAACAAAGCTGATGAACAAGGTAACATTACTAGAAATAAAGCTAGATTAGTAGCATAAGGATATAATCAAGAAGAGGGAATAGACTATGAAGAAACATTTGCTTCTGTCGCGAGATTAGAAGCTACACGTATTCTATTGGCTTTTGCAAGTTTTCATAACTTAAATTATATCAAATGGATGTTAAAAGTGCTTTTGTAAATGGACATATAAAAGGAAATGTTTATGTTGAATAACCTCCTCTTTTTACTAATGAAAAATTTCCTGATCATGTTTATAAACTTAAGAAAGCTTTATATGGTTTAAAACAAACACCTCGTGCTTGGTACGACCGACTTAAAAGCTATCTAATAGAATCTGGTTTTGAAATTGGAAAAGTTGACCAAACTTTATTTATTAAGAAAACTAAAAAAGATATTTTAATTATACAAATATATATTGGTGATATTATATTTGGTTCAACAAATGAAAAATTATGTCAGGAATTTTCGACTATCATGACAAATGAATTTGAAATGTCACATATGGGAGAAGTACCATATTTTCTTGGATTACAAATCAAGCAATTACAAAATGGCATTTTTATCAATCAAGAAAAGTATTGTAATAATCTAATTAACATTTTGGTATGGAAAACACTTGTGGCAAACCAACTCCTATGAGTACAACTATACTTCTTGATAGAGATGAAAATTATAAGAGTGTCGACCAAAAACTACATCGTAGTATGATTGAATCATTACTTTACTTGACTGCTAGTCGATCTGACATTATGATGAGTGTTTGTTTATGTGCTCGATTTCAAGAAAATTCTAAAGAACCACATATGCGAGCAGTAAAATGTATAATTCGTTATCTTAGCAAGACCAATGATTTAGGAATATTTTATCCAAAAGAATGTCCTTTTGAATTAGTATCTTATGATGGTGCTGATTTTGGAGGAAATCAGACGGATAGAAAATGTACAGGTGGAACTTGTCATTTCATTGGATGATCCTTAGTATCTTGGTTCAGCAAGAAACAAAATTGTGTTTCACTATCGACATGTGAAGCAGAATATAAATCTACGGCTTTAGCATGTGCTCAAGTAATCTACATGTAACAAACATTACAAGATTTTGATATAAAATTAAAGAAATCTACAATATATTGTGATAACACAAGTGCAATAAATTTATAAAAAAATCCTGTCAATCACTCACAAACTAAACACATTGACATTCGTCATCATTTTCTTCGTGATAATATTGAGAAGGATAAAATAGATTTAGAATCTGTAAATTATGAAAATCAATTAGCTGATATTTTCACTAAGCCACTCAATGAAAATTGTTTTATAAAACTAAGAAGAGAACTAGGTATAATTTCCTTAAAAGAATTGTAATATTTATAAAATATTTATTAAAATAAAAAAATTCTGGAACCGGAACTCAGCACCTCTAGTTTGGAAATCCTGTGTCTCTACCATTTGACCATTTGCTGTTTCACAACTATCTCTACTATAATTTTCCCCTTATCTATTTTTTCAACTTTCTCATGAACAATTCTCAGCCACAAAATTTATGTTTTTTTCATCCTTTAATTTTTCAGATTCTCCGTTGTTCCATCAATCTTTAACTACTTTTTCACCTATAAATGACTTAGGAACTATCATTTTATCCTTCCATCATATTTGCTTCAATCATAATTTTTTACTAAAATATCTTCACAAGAAAACTCCTCAAATGGCTCTGCATATTCTTCTGTTGACTTCTCGACACCTTCATCTGGTTCATCAACTTTACCTACACCTACACCAAATCATGATCCGGACAGACCTTCAAACTATCACATTGGCCATACTCTCAAAAAAAAAGAAGGCACGACGTTTTCTGTTCTTGGGTTCTCCTCAAACAATTTTTTTTGATGATTTACATTATTATCAGAGGGAATCTATGGCAATTCAACATGAAATGGACTATGGACAGAAGATGAAATCAAGACGTCTTAGCTTGTTGGAGCAGCTTAGATGGAAATTCTGCGGATCATCTTCATCTGCGGCTCATCAACCTACAACATCTTCTCGGAATCCATGGGATCATTCACCACAACCTCCACTTGTGTCTCCGATTTCATGGGAGCGTGGAAATTGCTGGTCGCCATTAAAACCATATGATGAGAAGACAAAGGATGAACCATACAACTCGAAGTCTCCATCCACTCCTTCATCAAAATAATTTATTTTCTTTATATATTTTTTTAATAAAATTCATTCTTATTTGTATGCATTATTTAAATATTGAATATATTTTTTCTATCAAAATATACTGCAAAATACTGAGAAAGACAATTCAGTCAACTGAAAATATTCGACCCAGTTGACTGAATCTGAAAACAGAAAGCTTTCAGATTATATCAATCGACTGAACGAATATGGCCAGTCGGCTAAAACATAAAACAGAGAGTTTTCAGCCTATATTCCGTCGATTGAATATATATGGACAGTCGTCCGAATCATGAAACTGAGAGTTTCGGTATATTATTCAGTCGACTGACCATATACGACCAGTCGACTGAATGGAAAATCTGAGTTTTTTAACTATTCCACCTACCTTTTTAAACTTTTAACCCCTTATCTCCCTTTTCACTCTTCACTTTTACCTTCTCACTTCAGTTTTTTAAAACCTTAGCTCCCAAAAAAATTCAAAATCCTTTACTCCATTATTATTTTAAATGGCTCCACGTAGACCTAAAAGATCTAGACGTGCCTCTACCTCATCCTCTGAGCTAATTGACACCCAAATTGCTCAATGGCTCTATGATGCTACAGGTGGAACAAAATGAAAGAAGAACGCTTTTTGAAGGATCTTTTGTTGTGTTTCCAGATGTTGCCGTCTAGAGTCTCTTCTTGACCACAATCAGAATAATATCAAGATTAATCATACTTTGGTAAAACTTTTTTATACAAATTTGAATTTAGGCCATCAAAACCTACATAATCGTGATAATTTCGTATGGAGTTTAGTTTGCGGTCGACAAGTATTCTTGTCATTAGATCGAATTAATCGCGTTCTCCATACTCTAACCGATGGTATTGCATTGGAAGAATTAAATGTTCAAAATAACTTGATTTCGCACAATTAGATCAATATGTTCTCAAGTGCTTTAGGATGGGGTTGGTGTACGAATGTCATCTCGTTGTTGTTGTGGAGTAGTAGTTTGTTGACGAGGTGGTGATTGCTAGTCTTGAAAAGACATGATAGAGAGTGGTCTAGGAGGCAATTTCATTAGACTTATTATGCGACTATTTAGAGTTTTGGGAATGGAGATATCGGATTCTGGAACAGGAATCTGTAGGTTCATAAGTAGCCTCATAATATATTCTCCATAATAGATCATGTTCTTACGACCTTCATTAAAAGACAAAAATTCATCTAGAATAAGCTTAGGCGAATTTATTTGTACATCTCCCCAAATAGCATACAATGCCCTAAAGTTGTTTGGATATACAAGCTCATAAGAGTTGGTACGAGGAAGAACCGTGTGCATTAAGGCCCGATGCACAATTCGAGCGGCAGGGCGTAGGACGATCGATTTTAGTTCACTCATGTCATCTTTCAAAAGTCGATAACTTACTTCATCTCGTTGGATTCTCGTATCAAAAATCTCGACAAACAAATTGACAAGAAATTTTGATAAAATTAAAAGCTTTTTCAGGATTTTATGGGATGCAATCTCTTGTTCCTCTTCCATAACTACTGAAATTTCACAATGGGATCCAGGTAAACATCCAGCTCCTCGCTTTACTTGGTCTACGTCTGAAGTAACATACAAGTTCCGACACAAGCGGAAATGAGGGTGGCAGACAGTTTGTGGAAAGTTCTTCCAGAGGCAAAGCTCCAATGCAAGTAGAAGAAGAAATAGGGTCTGACTTTGATTGATATTGTTGTTTCTTGGTGGTTGTAAGTTAACTTTATTTATTCCAAGCATTATATTTCTATGAGCTTGTATAAGTAGCTCAAAACAATTTGATACATTTTCTTTCTGTGCTTTTAATTTGTCTTAGTCCAATTATGAAATTGTTGTTACTTACTTTTTGTTGATGACAAAGGGGGAGAAATTTGTATGACTAACCATCTCTTAAAGGATTAGATATGTCGCCAGACGTTTAAGGGGAGATACATGTAATTCCATTATATAATTCTTAAAATGTAGTATCATCTGTAACAGGTTGTCATCAATCAAAAAGGGGGAGAATGTTGAATCATAAGTTTCGATTCATGACAACGAGCTTAAATAAATCACTGATGAGACTATATGGGCAAGCGATAAAAAGAGAAAGTTATATGCTATTAAAACTATAAAGGAGACAAGACTTCAAAACTATGATTATTTGTTGAAGTTTTTTAGTCTTAGAATTGTTAAAATCTATCTTCAAGTAGTCCACACAAATAAAAGTTGTTTTAAACTTCAAATCTATCAAATTATATGTGAATTATGCACTGACAGCTAGGTCAGTCGCCTGACCAAATATGACCAGTCGACTGAACATGCTCAGTTGCACAGAAACACTCTGTTTTGCACCAACTTTGAATATTCAGTTGACTGTTCGTTTTGGGTCAATCGAATGAAATTTTCTAACAGCTATTTTTCTGAACAGACACTACCATTTGCCAAGAGATACGATCCAATTTGAAGAGTTGTGGCTGCATCTTTTGGTCAAAACTCTTCGTGAATGGTCGCAGCTATTTATCTACTATATAAACTTCACAAATCACCGAATTTTATTTTGTTTTCTGATCATACTTTCTACTATCTCTGCATTCTAAAAAGCAATCACAATTTACATATATTGCTTGAATCTCTGAATTAATTAACTTATTCTTCGATTCAAAGCAATATTTTCCTTTCTAAATCTTTACACACACAATATACTTGTGGAAATGATTATAGGACAGTTGTACTATCAAAGACAAATTAGTGTTATCAAGAACACATAGTGTTAAAGCAATTTTATTGAAACCGTTGAAGTCCTGTTCGGTTGTTTAGGAGGGAAAAGTCATCTTTCAGTTGTTAGAGGCGGAAAAATTGTGATTGGTTGATTCTGGTGCTGTATACCTATTCCTTCGGGTTAAGTGAGGGGTTATTGTGAGAAATTCTAGAGGAAAGTCTGGGTTGAATGTAGAACGGGAAGTTCGAACCAGTATAAAAACTGCTGGTGTGCTTATTCTTATTTACTTTACAATTATTACCTGTTTCCGCATTTAGATAATAACACATTCCATATTACACGATCCTAAGTGATAACTAGCTACATAGTAGTCACTTTCATAAATATACTCGGTCTGACCCGAGAATTGAAAGGGAAGAACTCCTGTATCAGTTTGGTAACCAGCGTGCACTTAGCTGAGTTTATTAAATTACCAAGCTTTTTCTTTATCAAAACAAAAGTATCTCGTAAGACAAGTCCACATATAAACACGGACATGTTTTTACCTTACGATAACTAAAACATCTCATATCAAATCATATGATATTATACTAGTGTCCAGTATACAAAAATTATTAATCATAACCGAATTTGTTACGTTGATTAAATTCCAACATATAGCCCAAAATGGGTAATATAATCAAAATGGCTGGTAAGTAGTAGAGTTTGGATTTCCATACAAATGACTAGGTGAAGGGATTACCTTCCTATAGTACATCTCTAGAAGAATGTACCGAGGACCATCACAAAGGATCCTCTACCAATACAAGACCAACCCACCTCTATCATAAGATAGTACCGAATATATCATCCTCTGGTCGTTACCGACCTTTACCAAGGGCCCTCAAAGCATACAAACCACAATAATCAGATACACGATGTCATAGCGTGTAAAGATATATCTAAAAGAGGATGATCATACGTTACTTGGGAGCGACCCACTTAGCCTTGTCGCATCTAACCCTGTTTTGGTCATTTCTGATTGAAGAGGCCTAAGGCAACAATTACCTTTCACAAATCACAATCGCATCACTTTGAATGCCACACGATCATTTCCATTGACTGCTAATTTCCTTCCACAAAAGTACAACCCTTAAGCTCATACATCTCAAGGAGGGTGTTAATCTAAGAGAAGTGGCCTTCTCCGCCACCCCTGATGTACGTTTGCAAAAACAAATGCACGTAATCTTAAGAAATGCAATGTCAGACAAACATCCATACAAGTTGTCCAGGAACAGGACAAACTGAAGGTACTTTCTACCACGTCTTGTTGGGAAATCCCAAGGATTAGTAGCGAATAGTCCTCTCATTGGATATTTCATAATGAAGAGACCACTGCTAATATATGTATATTGGAATTTTAGCCCTAAACGATCAACAAGCAGTCCCCCACTATGAAAATCTGAAATATCAATATAATCACAAGCAACTTGCACAGCCGTTGCATATACGTTGATCCGAAGTGGTTTTCAGATATATCTGATCCCAATCTCTTCGCACCAATAACGCAAAAGCATTTCTCAACCTCACACGGAAACTAAGTCTCATAGACTTATCACGTCTCCAACTTTCAATTTGCTATCCTTCGGGCCAAGAAGAAAGCTCGATCAATTGGAGTAATACTCCACTCTATATGAATCAACATCCTCAACACAAACGATAATCAAGCCTACATAGAAGGCTACGTACTAAATGTGCGACTAAATAGTTCCTACATCAAGTCGGGAACTAAAATTGGGCCACATTTGACAGTCAGTTATTTAACTGTCAAAGCAAACAAACAAATCTTTAGTACCATGTACAATCACTCGTCCCTTTCAATTAATCTTTTATTAACTAAACCATTTGCCAAATATTCACTTCAAATTATCCTTAAAAAGATATAATCTCAAAACCATTTCAACTTCTATATTGGAAAATATTTCCATATCCTTGTTTAATAATATGTAATTCACAAATCTCTTTATTTCCAACACTTAGAAAATATTCCATATTCCTAAATCACGATTAAGTATATATTTTGTTCTTTAAGGAAAAAATTCTCTTTAAACACATTTATTTGGGTCAAAACGAATGTTGCGTAAACATCATTATGACAACCCAAAATCACTAGTATAGAGATTGGAAAATTAGATAGATATATAAATCCCATATGTTATACAAAATATTTTCTATCGAAAATCATTTACCATAACAACAGTATTATAGTCCATCATTTCTTTATTTCTCGAAAATGTCTATTTCAACAATGAATGTCGAAATCTATGTATTCGGTACTTAACACATTTTATTAACATCTTTAAAACATTTAACTCCATTTAAAATATAACTTTTCCTAACCTGTCTTTAAATTTAAAAGATCACTTTCTGAAACATATCCATTTTATTTAATATATTATTCACTGTCCAAAATCGTGAATATAGTTCATTTACCAAATCCAATATTTCTACACATTTGTTAAAGAATTATCCATGTCCAAAATCGTGAATATATCTCCTCTCCCAAATTCATCACTTCTACATATTTATTAAAGGATTATCCACTGTCCAAAATCGTGGATATAATTCCTTTGATAAACTTCTATATTTAACTTGTCAAATTCAATTGATTTCGAATTTATAAAACAATGTTTATAAATTCCATTTATTATTTATAAAAACTTCAATTTATAAAACTCCTTCATTAGCTAATTCCATTTAAATAATTTATATGCCAACATCCAATTTATAAGTTAATTATTTATAATTCCCTTTATTTCCAAAAGTAATTCATTTTATAACTTCACAAATTCACAAATCTTAATTACATATAAGATTCGTTTTTATAACTTCATTTTAACACTTATAAAACCCGTTCTATAGTTCCAATATTTTAACTTATAAAATATCAATTTTATAAATCTTCTATATAAACCATTTATAATAAATCAAAAATCTCAATTTAGCTTAATTTTCAAATTAATTAACTCCATATTTCAAAAATCACATTTTTATATATTTCACAACATCATAATTTTTATAACAATAAAAATTAACTTTTATTTATTTAAAATAAATTCATTTCTTAACAATTCAAAATCCAACAAAACATATATTTTCAAAATCACTTAGATATCCTTTCTAATTTGAAATCATCATTTTAACATTTTTAAATTACCAAAAATAGGCCGAATGCTGCAAAAGCACCAAATACATCAAACACGGCATGCAAAACATCATATATCATATGATAACAACATATATCACAATATTTGTAAATGAACCAATACTGGTGTGGAATCCAGTTGAATCCCTCCAACCGGTGACCTACAACAAATATTCATATGTTAAATTTATGTACCATGTCCGCTTCGAGGCAGACGCATGTACAAAGGGTCATCCGCTCATACATGGAAATGTATAGGGTCTCATCTGCTCTAATAGGCATGAATATATCCAAATATCAATCAATATATAGATAATCTATCATATCTCATTAAAATAATCATCAATCATCATAAAAAATATTTATTCTCACTAATATAAAATATCACTGAGTCAGAAAGAGTAAGTTGTACTCACAATGGTTCCAATAGCAGTTGCGCTGTTTTATTCTGAACATAATTTTACCCATAATTTACACTGACTCCAATAAACTCTAAACTAGCTCAAAAATTTAGTGCTCATCGGTACGGACCCAACGCAACTTGTTTCGTCAAAAACGCACCTCGTATGAAGAAGTTGCAGCATTTTAAAGTTTGGATGAATTAATATATTTGAATTTTTATAACTTTTATTTATAATTTTAAAACCTAGATCGCATCATAGCCGTGCATTTCTGCATTTCAGATCATGGCCGCTACTTTCATCTTCTCCTCCCCTTCAAAATCACGTATGAAACCGAACCCACCTAGCCACCGTTTGCCCTAATTATCGCGACCAACTCCCTGATCGAGACGACAATTGGCCACCTCCGTTTGAAAGCCCTAGCCATGACATGCCTCCGCCCCAAACCTTGTCGAGCTCGGTCGAGTATTGTCCTCGAAAATAGTAAATGAACGCCAGTCATTCAAACAAAGAGTACCGTCCATCCGTGCCTCCAAAATCGATCACAGCCGTTGAAGTTGTAGATCTCGATACGCTCTTCAACTTTGTAGTTGAAGGTTTTTTCTAATTGTTGATGGATTTGAAGAGATCGAGGGGTGAAGTTCATCAATTTCTGGCCGTGTAAAAGTTAATGGCGGCGGCTACAAACTAAGTTAGGGTTTTAGTGGAAATAAAGAAATTTTGATGCCTTTTGTAGAAAATTTCACGATATTATTCATCCGATATTTTTGCAAACTCCAATCGAAGCATGTCGCCTGGCGTTTTTAATGTTTTACCGCTATTCCGAACACAACGGAATAAATATCGAGAGCCAATTCGATCATATTTGGAAGTTAGGTCTTTGAATTGACTATTTAAAATTAAACTTCACTTAAACAGATTTCTACGCATTTTAGCTTTCCCTGGATATACCGTAAATCCGATTGACACAGAATTTGAAATCTTACAATAATATAACATTACGGACCCAATGAAACTTGTTTCGTCTAAATCCGAGACTGTTTGAAAAGTAGCTATTTTTATATATTAATTCAATGTTAAAATATTCAATTTCTTCAATTTAATTCAATTTTAAAAGTTCTCTAACATCATTCTAATTCAAATTTGATTTAATTCAACTTTATAAATCATTTTAATTCTTATTACATCCAAATTTCAATTATTTGCACAATTCCAAACATTAAATTAACAATTTAATTATCCAATTAAATCACTATATTCGAAATATAATTTATTCAGCTTAAAGATTAACTTGTGAATATATAAAATCAACTAAATATCCCAATTTTGAATGATTAAAATTCTGGATCGTTACACTATTGATCATAAAAGACTGTACATCTACTTAGCGGTGTCAGAAAGCGCAATCAGTGCTGCCTTAATTCGCAAGGAGGACCAGATACAACGGCCGGTCTATTACATTAGCAAACAACTGACCGGGGTAGAGAGAAATTATCCGAAGAAAATTTTTTAGCTTAGTGTCTTGTTATTTCCTCGAGGAAGCTTTTCCGTATTTTCAAGCTCATCCTCTCACTGTGTGCACCGACCAGCCATTATGATAGGTCCTTATGCGGCCTGACACGTGTGGAAGGTTATTCAAATGGATTATCGAGCTGTTTCAGTTTGACATCACTTACATTCCAAGGTGAGCTACTCAAGGACAAGTTCTGATAGAATTCATCGTTGAATTCACTATCCCGGAGGACTTGTTGGAAACTAGTGAATCTCCAAAATATATGTGGAAGCTACATACTGATGGTGCATCAAATGGCCATTGCTCAGGCACCGAAGTTGTACTTGAAACTCCTAAAGGTCGATCTATATGCTATACTTTAAAGTTTGATTTATGTGCGACCAACAACGAGGCCATATACGAAGCCCTGCACATCGGATTAAGGCTTTCCAGATATTTAAAAATTATTGCCGTGGAGATTTACTACGATTCACAAATAGTCGTATGCCAAGTTCAGGGGAAGTAGCAAGACAAAGGCCGAAGGCTGGCTGTTTATCTTTCTCGAGTTCAAGAAATATTGAATCAATTGGATTATCATGTTATCTATTTTATACCCCGAGAACACAATCATAAAGTCAATTCCTTCACAAAGTTAGCCAGTACCGGTGAGGCACATCAAATGGGACTCGTTCCTATAGAGACATTATCCTCACCAAGCAATGACCAGGTGGAGACAGGCTGGGTATTTGAAGTCATTCCCAATAAGCAGTCACGGATGAATCCATGCAGAAACTATCTCAAGCATGGGATCTTGCTAGAGCGTAGGAATGAAAAAAGGCAAGTTCTTCGAAAGGCGTCGTGGTTCACCATTCAGAATGGAGTCATGTATAGAAGAGAATACCTTGTTCCTTTGCTCCGGTGTATTGCCCACGATTAAATCAAATAAATATTGCGCGATATACACTAAGGGGCAAGCTCTTGCCAAGGAAGTGATCCGGTATGGATATTATTGGCCGATCGTAAATCGCGATGCATCAGATTACGCTAGAAATAAGAAAGATGTCAGAAACATACTCGGATTCCAAGAGCCCTATTGGATCTTAAGGTTTTGAATGCTGACAAGACATAGAAGTACTTGACGAATCTGCAACTATGGAAAACATGAACTCATCAACTCAACTATGGTTCGCATTGATATTAATGTAACTAGAGTCTTTAAGTAATCAATCTAGTATACAATTTTGTTAAAATCTATCCTCAAAGCTCTTCATGATTTACCATCTTTTATAAAGTTTTTTGAATGCACTGAAAACTAGTATTTAGTCGACTGAATACAATATTTTAGTCGACTAATACTGCGTAAAAAAAATTATATACAACATTCAGTCAACTAAATATCATAGGTTAGTCAGCTGGCACTGTGCATGTTTTTGTGCACATTTGAAATTCTGTCGATTGACCAACTGTCATATTTTTCAAAAAGACACTTCCCTTGATCAGAAGGTTTCTTCTTCCTGGAAAGTCACAACTCTTAGATTCTAGCAGATTTTTATTTTCAGAAGTCATATCTCATCACATACTATATATATACTCAAGATTCATAGATTCAATCCTCTGATTCTCTTTTCTCTTTTGATCTATAGCATTTATCATTCTTGAGTTCAATATACAAGATTTCATACAATCATTGCTGACATATTCATTTCCATACTTTTTCAAGTAATATTATACTTCCTATTCTTCATACATAGACAAATATGCACATGTACTTTGAGAATAAAATTATAGGAAGGGTGTACTGCATGTAAAAAATCCATGTTATTCAGAACACACAAAGTCAAGTTGAAATCTAGTTTATAAGAAAGTCATGTTCAGTTGCTCAGGCGGTCAAAGTCTTGTTCGGTTGCTCAAGCGATCAAAGTCATGTTCTGTTGCTCAAGTGGTCAAAGTCCTTTCGGTTGCTTAGGCGGTAAAAGTCCTTTTCGGTTGCTCAGGTGGTGTAATACTTGTTCCTCCGGATTAAGTGGGGGTTGCTAGTTATAATTCCAGAAAGAGTCTGGGACTGGACGTAGAACTGGAGTTCGAACCAGCATAAAAATATCTGGTGTTGTTTTCTTTACTGCCATTTTCCGCACTAATTATTTATTGTATTCCATATTACACGATCCTTTAGTATAGTATCTTTCAATTGGTATCAGAGAAAGGCCATCATTTAACCATAACATAGTTATTTGATTTTTTTTTAATATGGAAAACAACATGAGCACTGTAACTAACAATACCTTTCTTGAAGGTCAATCTACTGCACGACTACCTCTACTTAATGGAATAAACTATAACTATTAGGCTACTAGAATGAGAATTCGTATACAAGCAAGTAGTTATGAAACCTAGAACATTATGCAATTTGAATATATTATTCCTACTACTGAATATTCAACATGGTCTAAAACATAAAAATTAGATGTTACTGCAATGCTAAAGCTATGAATATGTTATATTGTACACTAGAAAAAAATGAGTTTAATAGAATAAGCATGTGTAAAACTGCTCAAGAAATTTGGCATACACTTAAAGTTACACATGAAGGTATTAACAAAGTTAAACAAAGTAAAACAAAGTAAAATTTCTATGCTCAAAAATCAGTTCCAATATTTCAAAATGGAGCAAGATGAGACTATAAATGAAATGTACTCTAGATTTCGAGATATATATCATTCTATAATGGCATTAGGAGAAAACTATATATATTTTGATATTGTTTCAAAAATCGCCAACTCACTTAAGGATGAGTGCAAACGAAAAGTCTTAGCAATCGAAGAAGCTAACGACATTTCGACCATAAAACCAGAGGAGTTGATTGGAAATCTAATGTCTTACGAAGTTAATCTGCAGGAAAAACGAGTCAGGCTCAAGATAAGAAAAATATAACATTCCAGGCAGAAAAGGTGTAATAAATCTTGTTTTTGAAGTCTTAGCAATCGAAAAATATAGCATTTCAGGCTAAAAATTTCTATTTTTTTTTGAAATTTAGAAAGAACAACAAATTTAGAAATAACAAGAATAGCTCAAACAACAATAACAACTTCAACAAATCATCATCTGCTGTAGAATGTTATGAATGTCATAAAAAAAGGTCACCTCAAGAAAGATTGTCCTGAAAAGAAGAAAGATTGTCCTGAAAAGAAGGATAAATATAAGCACAAAAAAGACAGATTCAAGAAGAAAGCATTCTCTGTCACATGGGATGATATGGAATCATCTTCATCATCAGATAGTGAATCAGATAGTGATACAGAACAAGCAAACATATGTTTTATGGCCACAAAAGATGAGGTACCATCCAAAAAGAGAGGAAAATGGATACTAGACAGTGGTTGCTCAAAACACATGGCAGGAAATAAAAGGATGCAAACAAACATTAATTACTCGGATGGAGATTCTGTCACATTTGGAGATAATTCCAAAGGATATGTAACTGGAAACGGCGATGTGAACAATAACGGTATCTCAAATTTACCTCTTATTACAGACGTCTTATTAGTTAAAATTTTAAAGTATAATTTACTTAGTATCAGCCAATTATGTGACAAAAGATTTAATATTTCCTTTTCTTAAAACAAACGTAAAAATTTTGATCAAAATAAAAATCTTATTTTTGAAGGTTTTGGAGATAAAAATAATTATGTTTTAAATATGAATGTAAATTATAATACAATATGTGCTTAATAGCCAAAGAAAATGATCATCGATCATGGCACAAAAGATTTTGTCATATTAATTTTAAAGCTATAAATTAATTATCTAAAAATAATTTAATAAACGGTTTAGAAAAAATGGACTTTAAAGTAAATAATATTTGTGATGAATTTCAATTAGGAAAATTATCAAAATCATCTTTTAAATTTAAGAAAAATATTTCTACTACAAAACCAATAGAACTATTACATTTAGATCTCTTTGGTCCAACTAAAATTGAATTTATGAATCATATCAAATATGTGTTTGTTATATTAGATGATTTCTCAAGATATACTTGGACCATTTTCTTAAAAAATAAGAGTAATACTTTTGAAAATTTTATGATTTTGGCAAAGAGAATTCAAATTCTTAGAAAATTGAAAATTAAAAATATTAGAAGTGATCATGGACGTGAATTTGAAAATGAATCTTTTGAACAATTTTGTAACAAAAAGGAATTTATCATATTTTTCTTTTCCAAGAACACCCCAATTGTAGAAAGGAAAAATAGGACGTTACAACAATGTGTAAGAACTTTATTAAATGGAAGCACATTGAAAGTGACTACTATGTGGCTAGTTATCAATTTGGATCGTGTAATATGGATTGTATTATAATCTAAATGCGGAAACAAATAATGATAGTAAAGTAAATAAGAATAAGCACAACATGAGTTTTTATACTGGTTCGAACTACCTGTTCTACGTCTAGTCCCAGACTTCCCTCTGAAATTTCACTCAATAACCCCTCACTTAACCTAGAGAAATAGGTAAACAAAATCTGAACAATCGAACAAGATTTTTCCACTTCAGCGGCCGAAGAGGACTTTTCCGCCTGATACAAACTAACAGGACTTCTACAATTTCAATAAAGTTGTTTGACACTTTGTGTTCTTAATAACACTAATTTGTCTTTACAGTGCACCCTTCCGATAATCTTTTCCTCAAGTATATATTATGTGTGTGAAGATTAGAAAGGAAGATATTGCTTAGAATTGAATAATATGTTAATTAATTCAAAGATTCAAGCAATATATAGATTGTGATTGCTTGTAGAATGCAGAGATAGATAGTAGAGAATAGAGCAAGAAATCAACATAAAAATTGGTAATTTGAGAAGTGATTCTAACATGTTTATATAGTGAACAAATAGTTACAACTATTCACGAAGAGTTTCAATCAAAAGATGCAGCCATATCTCTTCAATTTGAGTCGTGACTCTTTATAGATAGAAGTGTCTCTTCAATAAAAATGATTGTTAGAGTCTGTAACGTCGCGGATTTTCGTTCTTCGAGAATTCAACATCGATACTCACTTTATCGACTGCCGAGAAATCGAAGGCCGAAAACACGGAATGTTATGGGTTTTAAAAAGAATTTAAGAAAAGAAAAAGAGAGAAAAGATAGAAAATAGAGAGGAAAGAAGATAGACGATTTTTAGAAAACAGAGAATTTTTAAATAGAAAAAGAGAATTTGAAAATAGAACGGACAGAAAGGAAACAAAAAGAACAACATCAGAATCTCACAATTCGCAGCGGAACAACATATAATAATAAATGAATAATCTTTAAACAAAGAACTATATCAGTTATTACATTACATTTCATTTCATTACATCATATCATCAGAGTGTACAACAACATACAACATCAACAAACAGTGCAGCGGAAAAAGAAATACTATATACTAGTAATACGCCATGCCATCCAGCTTGCCTCCAGCAACTCCAGAATATCCAGAATATCCTGATAAACCTTAACTCTTGACTGCCCGTGTGGAAATTGGTGGGCACCCAGAGTTTAGGAAGGAAAACAATAAACTCCGAGTCAGTCATGTGACTGGTGTGAGAACTCAAAACAGTTTATTTATCTTTAAAATCAAATAGAGGAATATTTTTTTTAAATTCAATTCGCAATGCTTTTAAAAATGAGACTACCATAAGGCCTCCCGCACACACACACAATGCAAACGCAGAATCGGAGGAGATTTCTCCTTATGATAGTCAAAGATGCTTGATACGCATTAAAAGAACATTTCATATTATTATTAGTGCATAGTGTAGGAAATATTTCGAAAGTAGAATATAAATCTTAGCCAACATAGACATTTCGAACTATGCCTACTATAGCTACCATCCAAACAGTGGTGACCACCATAAGTGAATAGCAGGTTCTACAACTAATACCGTACAAGTTTCGTATTGGGAATTGGATTTCCAACAAATGGTCAGGCCAAGGAACTTCCCATTGCCACTGAGAATGCCTCTGGATGGACATCCCCGAGAACCAAACCGGATCTCTACCAACACAAGGCCGGGTTACTCCTAACTGAGTAACAACTGACCGAATATGCCATCCCCCGGTCCTTTGGGACCTTTTTCCGAGAGCGCTCTCTAATCAATTCACACAATCATAACAAAGTGTTTTCAACATGAGTAAGTATCTGGGCTCCATACCATGATACCACCTTTTTCCAGAAGGAAATGCACATATCCTAAAGGGCGCTACCCCTCATAACCTTGCCGCTTCTTTCCTGTTTTGACCATTTCCGGGATGTGAGGCTCGACGAATTCACGTCCACAAAAACATACTTTATACAAAAGCCATGCTTTGGGTCAACAAATGATCAACACAATGATCACAAGGATAGACGATCAAATAAATGATCCTATCACAATAATCAACACAATGATCATTTCAGCATCACTCAGCATATCACATTACCAAATTGGGAATATATCGCTGATAACTTCAACTATATAACCTTTGAGCACATACGTCTCAAAGAAGGGTGTTAAGCAAAGAATAAATTCTCCGCCACCAACAGAAATATATTTGAAATAAATCGGCTTTATATCTCAAATTGTAATGTCAGACATACAATCCATACAAGTCTGTTCCGGGCTCGAACAGAACCGAAGGCACTTACAAAGAAGTCCTTGCAATCCGGATATTCACAATCCTGATCGGATTTCCCATCACTTAGGGAGTTTCTATACCGGCGCGACTCGGTGCAGAAACAATCGATAGGTCATCCTATCGCTCTCGCAAATACCGGTCTTCAACACCGATCTTCAATGCAATTTCACAACGACGTATCACATATTCGGAATGGGTTATACGACCCCATGGTCTTTTCCCGGTTAACCCGAATAGTGAGCGCTTATTCAAAAATAAGTGTGACATTCAAATTCAATCAAATCACATCAAATACCCATTCAAAGGGAAATATTGATAGTCGGTTATTGAACTATCACTGGATATGCATACATCACCAGATTCCAAATAATTTTCCAAATTATTTATTTTCCAAAATATCTTTACTAGATATATAGTTTCAACACTTCAAAAATAAATCAATATTTATTTTTAACCAATTTCACTTTTCACATATAAATTCCATAATGAATTTGTATTTCAAAATATTCGTGCATATACGATTTCAATAATTCATTTCAATTTATCTTTAAAAAGATAAATTCTAATTTTTCACTTCATATTGGAAAACATTTCCATACTTATTAAAAATAAGTAATTCACAAATCTTTTTATTTTCAACACTTAGAAAATATTCAATATACTTAAATCGAATTAAGTATATATTTCATTCTATTAAGGAAATCATTCACTTAAACATATTTATTTGGGCCAAAACGAATGTTACGTAAAAACATCGTTACGACAACCCAAAATCACTAGTATAGGGATTCGAAATTAAAATAGATATATAAATCCCAATACTATACAAAAACATTTCCTTTCGGAAATCATTTACTATAACAACAGTGTTATAGTCCATCATCTCCTTTCATTTCTCGAAACATCTATTTCAACAATAAATGTTGAAATCTATGGTTTCGAATCTCAACATGTTTAAAAACATCGTTAGATTGTTTTAATTCTATTTAAAACATCACATTCAAAACAATTCCTTTAACGTGTTATTCACTATTCAAAAATGTGAATAAACTTCGTTAACAAATCTCATCCTTTTATTCATTTTAATTCAAAGGATTATTCACTATTAAAAAATGTGAATATAACTCCATTTCTAAGTTATAACAATTAACTTGTCAAAATAAGTCATTTGCGAATTTATAAAACAACGTTTATAAATTCCTTTTCTATTTATTTATAAAAACTTCCTTTTTTATAAATCCTTTTATTTACCTATTCAGTTTATAATTCAATTATAGACTAAAAGTTCATATTATAAGTTAACTACTTATAAAACGATTATTTTACAAAATCGTTCTTTTTAAAGACTTTTCAATTTATAAACCTTATAACTTATAAGATTTATTTATTTAATCAATCTATTCTTCAAATAATTTCACCAAATTTATAAATCTTACTATTTATAGATTTCATTTATAACTTCACAGTTTATAACTCTATAAATTTCATTCATTTATGAAATTCATTTTCACTACATTCAAACACTTATAAAAACTTGTTTTATAATGTCAATTTTTCAATTTATAAATATCCATTTATAAATCTCTTAATATAAATCAGTTTATATTATTATTCTGAAACGTCTTTAAATTCCTTTATAATTTCATCATTTCGATTTATAAAATAATCAAATTTTATAAATCCTATATTTAAACTTTTATCATATATTTAAAAATCCAATCTAAATTATTTTATAAAATCATTAGTTCATATTTCTCAAAAATCGACTTTTAATCGTATTTCTAAAAATCAGCCCTTTTTAACTATATTTCACAAAAAACCATAATTTTTATAACTTTAAAAATTATGACGTTTATTTATTTATAATGGATCAATTCCAAAAATATAGTATATTTTCAAAAATCACTTTAAAAACATTTCAAAATCCCAAATCTGGGTCCAATGATGCTACACACCAAATAGTCAATCACGACTAACAACGATATCATATATCGATATGATAATCCATCAAATATCAAAATATCTGAAATCAAATAAAAACTGTTGAGGAATCCAGTTGGATCCCTCCAACCTGTTTTCCTGCATCCAAAAACATTAGCACAATACCAATTTCGCTCCAGTACGAAATTATCGCGGTACATGTTCTTAATAAATATTATCCGCTTACTAACGGCGTAATAGGGTCTCATCCGCTAAACAAAAAATGCGGGAAATCAATCAACTGCAATATATACATATGCCAATATATATATTGATATTATATATAATACCAATTTCACTGTTTATGAAATATTCGCGGTATATGTTTTTATTAAATAACATCCGCTTACTAACGGCGAATAATGTCTATTTTAACAATCAATAATTTACAGTCATCATTCAAACATGCGTTCAAATATTTTAAATCTAACTATTTAAAATAAAATCGAAATCTATTCGATTGAGTGAGAAGTTCTCACCTTGGTTTTAATTTCCGTTTTAGCTTTTATTTCGAATAAAATTAAACGCGCGTTTAATTTTACCCAAAATTCTCACTAACTCCAAACGACTCCAAACCAACTCCATCGCGTAGTGCTCGTCCATACGATTCCAACGCAACCGAGTTTGCATTTTTTCGACCTCGTATGAAAAAGTTATGCATTTTTGAAGTTACACGAGTTTATACTTAAACTAATTACAACATTTAATATATATAATTATCAACCTATTCAACAAGAGCCACTGGATCCTTCAACTTCTCATCACAGCCGCACATTGCTTTCTTCCTCACTCACGTATTCATCTCCAGGAAGGAGCCGCACCACCCAACCCATTACACAAAAACTAGGGTTCCAAATTCAACCTCCATCGTTCAACTATACTTCGATCCACATGCGCCAACGCGAAGCCCTCGACCTATGCTATGTTCGCCCCCCCCCCTAGGTGAAGCTCGGCTGCACCATGAGCCTCGTATGGCGTGCGTGGCCTGAAGCATTCGGCCATCCTTAACTCCCTCTACGCGACTCCAACCAAGATCATATTCGTATGGATTTCAAGCTCTCGAGATTCTCAACAACTTTCATGTTGAACACCTTAGCTAAATCATTGTAGATTGAGAGAGATTGAGGGATGAAGTGGAGTAGTTTCTGGCCATCCATCATAAAGTGGCGGCTGGCTATTATTAGGGTTAGGTTTAGGTTTTGTTATTTATTTTTGTGAATAAAGGTGTATTTATAGAAAGAGCTAGCGTAAACACTATTCATCCCGGGAATTCCGAACTCCGATTTAGACGCCGTAACCAGCGTTTCTAAGGTTTACCCCGCGTTCCGGACACAATGGAACAGGTTTCGGAAGCTAATTCGGAAGTATGTGCGAGTTATGGCTGAAAACGTTCAATTTAAATTAAACCGATTTAACTCGATTTCTAGGCGTTTTAATTTGTACCGGACAAACGGTAAATCCAATTGACTTGAAATTTGAAACCTTACAATAATATCACATTACGGATCCGATGAAACTGGTTTCGTCGAAATCCGAGACTTTTTGAAAAATGGCTATTTTGACTCGCCAAATTTAAATTAAAAATAATTCGATGCGTTTCGAGCTGCCACGATCAAACGATAGCTCCGATTGACACGAAAATTGAAATCCGGTAATAACTAACTATTACGGATCCAATGGAACTGGTTTCGTTCAATTCTGAGACTGTTCAAAAATTGACTATTTTACAGTCGATTATTAAATATTAAAATATTCAATTTTCACAAATTTACTTTTAATTCGATTTTAAAAGTTCTAAAATATCATTCTAACTTCAACATGATAAAATAAAATTTTACAAATCATTTTAAATCATATTTAACTCAATTTTCAATTATTTCCATAATTTAACGTATTAAATTATCGATTTAATTATCCAATTAAATCCAAAAATTCAAATAAAAATTTATTTGACTTAAAAATTTACTTATTAACATTTAAAATTAATTAAATATTCAAATTTAAATTAATAAAAATTCTGGGTCGTTACAATCTTTCCCCCTTAAAAGAATTTCGTCCTCGAAATTACAAGTAAGAAAATTACAGAATTTATTAATTTTCCAAAATCCATAATTAAACTTCTTTCAAATCTTTACTAAGTTTTCAAATCATACTTAGTTATGTTTTCAAAAACAATTACTATCGTTTAACTTTCAATTCCAAAATCAAAGTTAAAGTTTTCAAAATTTTCCAAGTTTTCTCAAATTTTTCTAACGCCTTAAATTTTCGGAAAAATTCGCCATAGTCTCCTTTGCGCGGCTCGATCCGAAAAAAAAATGACAGTATATATATCACAAATATACATCTCATCAAGTAATGAGGCATCCCGAAGGGAAAAAAGTGTAAAAGTGCGATATTTAATCCGAGATATGTACCTTATATTTTATTAGCGAGCATATACGGCTAATATAGCGCTAAAGCGAACTCCAAATGCGAAGCAAACGCAATCCGCACCTACTAAACTCAACAAACAACATGAGAATATGCTCATATGCAAATAATCTCAATATACAACATATAGCAACATAACAACTATATATATCACATAGCAAATGCAACAATAGAAATATATATTCAACCATCAACCAACTAACATTCAACAAATTCATTCATATTCTCATTAATACTTAATGAATTGGTTTTCACTCTAAATCATATTTGATTTATCAACATTGGATTTTATCAACATTCATTCTCAATTCAATTAGTTAACATTTACTAATTTAAATCCAATTCACATTTAATTCTATTCAAATTTATTTACCTTTAATTTGAATTCAATTGCTTTAGCTTTCAATTTCGCTAATTCACTTTCATTAACACTTAATGAATTTTATACAATCAATCAACAATCAAATAACAACCGAAGTATATTAATTCCAACCAAATTCCTTTGCTTATATTCATACATTCAATTCGGTTTAAATTTTAATTGATTTTCATTCAATTTTTATTCAACTTCTAATAACATTTGAATTTTAATGAATTAACACTTATGTTCATTATTTTATATCAACTTAAATTTACATTTAATTGATTAACATTCAATCCATTAATTCAATTCAATTACAAAGTTGAATTCTATTACATAACTCAAGTTCATATTTATTTAATCCACTTGATTATTTACTTCGATACCAACATCAATTTAATTCAACAACACTTAAGTTATATTCCATTTAACTTTAAATTCATTTTTATTTACAACTCATATTCATATAGTTTCACTTCTTATATATATAAGTTTATTTCACAATTGTAATTACATTAATTATAATTTCAATTCTTATAATTCTTTTGCTTATACAATTATTCTTTTATTTAGATTATTCAACCAACTAAACAATCAACTTACATACACTTTAATAATTCTGAAAAATTATTCCTTATATATAAAATATAATCAAGGCAAAATCATTCCATTTACCCAATTTAAAAACAATATTGTGTCGAATTGTTCTATTCAAGTGTTTAGAAACCCCTTCGGCTCAGTTTCGAGGCTGTGCTGACGAAAGTTCATATACCAATCATCACAATATAAAACAATTTTATATTCACTAACAAATACGCTCTCATAGCTATTATTACACTCAACTCATTCTAGAGTACTGCTGACTCTATCTCTAATGAGTAATACCCTACAGAACCATGGTTGTCGCTTAACCATCAGCTCTGATACCAAATGTAACGTCGCGGATTTTCGTTCTTCGAGAATTCAACATCGATACTCACTTTATCGACTGCCGAGAAATCGAAGGCCGAAAACACGGAATGTTATGGGTTTTAAAAAGAATTTAAGAAAAGAAAAAGAGAGAAAAGATAGAAAATAGAGAGGAAAGAAGATAGACGATTTTTAGAAAACAGAGAATTTTTAAATAGAAAAAGAGAATTTGAAAATAGAACGGACAGAAAGGAAACAAAAAGAACAACATCAGAATCTCACAATTCGCAGCGGAACAACATATAATAATAAATGAATAATCTTTAAACAAAGAACTATATCAGTTATTACATTACATTTCATTTCATTACATCATATCATCAGAGTGTACAACAACATACAACATCAACAAACAGTGCAGCGGAAAAAGAAATACTATATACTAGTAATACGCCATGCCATCCAGCTTGCCTCCAGCAACTCCAGAATATCCAGAATATCCTGATAAACCTTAACTCTTGACTGCCCGTGTGGAAATTGGTGGGCACCCAGAGTTTAGGAAGGAAAACAATAAACTCCGAGTCAGTCATGTGACTGGTGTGAGAACTCAAAACAGTTTATTTATCTTTAAAATCAAATAGAGGAATATTTTTTTTAAATTCAATTCGCAATGCTTTTAAAAATGAGACTACCATAAGGCCTCCCGCACACACACACAATGCAAACGCAGAATCGGAGGAGATTTCTCCTTATGATAGTCAAAGATGCTTGATACGCATTAAAAGAACATTTCATATTATTATTAGTGCATAGTGTAGGAAATATTTCGAAAGTAGAATATAAATCTTAGCCAACATAGACATTTCGAACTATGCCTACTATAGCTACCATCCAAACAGTGGTGACCACCATAAGTGAATAACAGGTTCTACAACTAATACCGTACAAGTTTCGTATTGGGAATTGGATTTCCAACAAATGGTCAGGCCAAGGAACTTCCCATTGCCACTGAGAATGCCTCTGGATGGACATCCCCGAGAACCAAACCGGATCTCTACCAACACAAGGCCGGGTTACTCCTAACTGAGTAACAACTGACCGAATATGCCATCCCCCGGTCCTTTGGGACCTTTTTCCGAGAGCGCTCTCTAATCAATTCACACAATCATAACAAAGTGTTTTCAACATGAGTAAGTATCTGGGCTCCATACCATGATACCACCTTTTTCCAGAAGGAAATGCACATATCCTAAAGGGCGCTACCCCTCATAACCTTGCCGCTTCTTTCCTGTTTTGACCATTTCCGGGATGTGAGGCTCGACGAATTCACGTCCACAAAAACATACTTTATACAAAAGCCATGCTTTGGGTCAACAAATGATCAACACAATGATCACAAGGATAGACGATCAAATAAATGATCCTATCACAATAATCAACACAATGATCATTTCAGCATCACTCAGCATATCACATTACCAAATTGGGAATATATCGCTGATAACTTCAACTATATAACCTTTGAGCACATACGTCTCAAAGAAGGGTGTTAAGCAAAGAATAAATTCTCCGCCACCAACAGAAATATATTTGAAAGAAATCGGCTTTATATCTCAAATTGTAATGTCAGACATACAATCCATACAAGTCTGTTCCGGGCTCGAACAGAACCGAAGGCACTTACAAAGAAGTCCTTGCAATCCGGATATTCACAATCCTGATCGGATTTCCCATCACTTAGGGAGTTTCTATACCGGCGCGACTCGGTGCAGAAACAATCGATAGGTCATCCTATCGCTCTCGCAAATACCGGTCTTCAACACCGATCTTCAATGCAATTTCACAACGACGTATCACATATTCGGAATGGGTTATACGACCCCATGGTCTTTTCCCGGTTAACCCGAATAGTGAGCGCTTATTCAAAAATAAGTGTGACATTCAAATTCAATCAAATCACATCAAATACCCATTCAAAGGGAAATATTGATAGTCGGTTATTGAACTATCACTGGATATGCATACATCACCAGATTCCAAATAATTTTCCAAATTATTTATTTTCCAAAATATCTTTACTAGATATATAGTTTCAACACTTCAAAAATAAATCAATATTTATTTTTAACCAATTTCACTTTTCACATATAAATTCCATAATGAATTTGTATTTCAAAATATTCGTGCATATACGATTTCAATAATTCATTTCAATTTATCTTTAAAAAGATAAATTCTAATTTTTCACTTCATATTGGAAAACATTTCCATACTTATTAAAAATAAGTAATTCACAAATCTTTTTATTTTCAACACTTAGAAAATATTCAATATACTTAAATCGAATTAAGTATATATTTCATTCTATTAAGGAAATCATTCACTTAAACATATTTATTTGGGCCAAAACGAATGTTACGTAAAAACATCGTTACGACAACCCAAAATCACTAGTATAGGGATTCGAAATTAAAATAGATATATAAATCCCAATACTATACAAAAACATTTCCTTTCGGAAATCATTTACTATAACAACAGTGTTATAGTCCATCATCTCCTTTCATTTCTCGAAACATCTATTTCAACAATAAATGTTGAAATCTATGGTTTCGAATCTCAACATGTTTAAAAACATCGTTAGATTGTTTTAATTCTATTTAAAACATCACATTCAAAACAATTCCTTTAACGTGTTATTCACTATTCAAAAATGTGAATAAACTTCGTTAACAAATCTCATCCTTTTATTCATTTTAATTCAAAGGATTATTCACTATTAAAAAATGTGAATATAACTCCATTTCTAAGTTATAACAATTAACTTGTCAAAATAAGTCATTTGCGAATTTATAAAACAACGTTTATAAATTCCTTTTCTATTTATTTATAAAAACTTCCTTTTTTATAAATCCTTTTATTTACCTATTCAGTTTATAATTCAATTATAGACTAAAAGTTCATATTATAAGTTAACTACTTATAAAACGATTATTTTACAAAATCGTTCTTTTTAAAGACTTTTCAATTTATAAACCTTATAACTTATAAGATTTATTTATTTAATCAATCTATTCTTCAAATAATTTCACCAAATTTATAAATCTTACTATTTATAGATTTCATTTATAACTTCACAGTTTATAACTCTATAAATTTCATTCATTTATGAAATTCATTTTCACTACATTCAAACACTTATAAAAACTTGTTTTATAATGTCAATTTTTCAATTTATAAATATCCATTTATAAATCTCTTAATATAAATCAGTTTATATTATTATTCTGAAACGTCTTTAAATTCCTTTATAATTTCATCATTTCGATTTATAAAATAATCAAATTTTATAAATCCTATATTTAAACTTTTATCATATATTTAAAAATCCAATCTAAATTATTTTATAAAATCATTAGTTCATATTTCTCAAAAATCGACTTTTAATCGTATTTCTAAAAATCAGCCCTTTTTAACTATATTTCACAAAAAACCATAATTTTTATAACTTTAAAAATTATGACGTTTATTTATTTATAATGGATCAATTCCAAAAATATAGTATATTTTCAAAAATCACTTTAAAAACATTTCAAAATCCCAAATCTGGGTCCAATGATGCTACACACCAAATAGTCAATCACGACTAACAACGATATCATATATCGATATGATAATCCATCAAATATCAAAATATCTGAAATCAAATAAAAACTGTTGAGGAATCCAGTTGGATCCCTCCAACCTGTTTTCCTGCATCCAAAAACATTAGCACAATACCAATTTCGCTCCAGTACGAAATTATCGCGGTACATGTTCTTAATAAATATTATCCGCTTACTAACGGCGTAATAGGGTCTCATCCGCTAAACAAAAAATGCGGGAAATCAATCAACTGCAATATATACATATGCCAATATATATATATTGATATTATATATAATACCAATTTCACTGTTTATGAAATATTCGCGGTATATGTTTTTATTAAATAACATCCGCTTACTAACGGCGAATAATGTCTATTTTAACAATCAATAATTTACAGTCATCATTCAAACATGCGTTCAAATATTTTAAATCTAACTATTTAAAATAAAATCGAAATCTATTCGATTGAGTGAGAAGTTCTCACCTTGGTTTTAATTTCCGTTTTAGCTTTTATTTCGAATAAAATTAAACGCGCGTTTAATTTTACCCAAAATTCTCACTAACTCCAAACGACTCCAAACCAACTCCATCGCGTAGTGCTCGTCCATACGATTCCAACGCAACCGAGTTTGCATTTTTTCGACCTCGTATGAAAAAGTTATGCATTTTTGAAGTTACACGAGTTTATACTTAAACTAATTACAACATTTAATATATATAATTATCAACCTATTCAACAAGAGCCACTGGATCCTTCAACTTCTCATCACAGCCGCACATTGCTTTCTTCCTCACTCACGTATTCATCTCCAGGAAGGAGCCGCACCACCCAACCCATTACACAAAAACTAGGGTTCCAAATTCAACCTCCATCGTTCAACTATACTTCGATCCACATGCGCCAACGCGAAGCCCTCGACCTATGCTATGTTCGGCCCCCCCCCCCTAGGTGAAGCTCGGCTGCACCATGAGCCTCGTATGGCGTGCGTGGCCTGAAGCATTCGGCCATCCTTAACTCCCTCTACGCGACTCCAACCAAGATCATATCCGTATGGATTTCAAGCTCTCGAGATTCTCAACAACTTTCATGTTGAACACCTTAGCTAAATCATTGTAGATTGAGAGAGATTGAGGGATGAAGTGGAGTAGTTTCTGGCCATCCATCATAAAGTGGCGGCTGGCTATTATTAGGGTTAGGTTTAGGTTTTGTTATTTATTTTTGTGAATAAAGGTGTATTTATAGAAAGAGCTAGCGTAAACACTATTCATCCCGGGAATTCCGAACTCCGATTTAGACGCCATAACCAGCGTTTCTAAGGTTTACCCCGCGTTCCGGACACAATGGAACAGGTTTCGGAAGCTAATTCGGAAGTATGTGCGAGTTATGGCTGAAAACGTTCAATTTAAATTAAACCGATTTAACTCGATTTCTAGGCGTTTTAATTTGTACCGGACAAACGGTAAATCCAATTGACTTGAAATTTGAAACCTTACAATAATATCACATTACGGATCCGATGAAACTGGTTTCGTCGAAATCCGAGACTTTTTGAAAAATGGCTATTTTGACTCGCCAAATTTAAATTAAAAATAATTCGATGCGTTTCGAGCTGCCACGATCAAACGATAGCTCCGATTGACACGAAAATTGAAATCCGGTAATAACTAACTATTACGGATCCAATGGAACTGGTTTCGTTCAATTCTGAGACTGTTCAAAAATTGACTATTTTACAGTCGATTATTAAATATTAAAATATTCAATTTTCACAAATTTACTTTTAATTCGATTTTAAAAGTTCTAAAATATCATTCTAACTTCAACATGATAAAATAAAATTTTACAAATCATTTTAAATCATATTTAACTCAATTTTCAATTATTTCCATAATTTAACGTATTAAATTATCGATTTAATTATCCAATTAAATCCAAAAATTCAAATAAAAATTTATTTGACTTAAAAATTTACTTATTAACATTTAAAATTAATTAAATATTCAAATTTAAATTAATAAAAATTCTGGGTCGTTACAGAGTCGGCCAGTCGATTGGGGAAAAAGGATGAGTCTACTGAAAATTCAAACGCAGTAAAAAAACAGTGCATATCTGTGTATTGAGCATGGTCATTTGAATGGCTGTTTTCGGTCAGTCGACTGACCTGACTGTCAGTGCACAGTTTGCTTATTTTTTTAAAAGATTTAAATTTTAAAGCAACTTTAATTTTGAGTATAGTACTTGAGTATAGATTTTAGCAATTTCATACTATATCTAAGACAAAAAGAAACTTCAATAGATCAACATACTATACTTAGATTTGAAGTCTTGTCTCCTTTATAGTTTAACAGCATATCTCATTTTCTTTTTGTCGCTCGATCGTATAGTCTCATCACCGATTGTTTAAGCTTTTTGTTATGAACAAAAACTTATGATTCAATATTCTCCCCCTTTTTGATTGATGTCAGCCTATTTTGGATGATACTATATTTTAAGAAAGATATAATGGAAGTTATATACATACACACGCTCACACACACGCACACACGCATACCCCCTTGAATATCTAGCGACAAAACTAATCCTGCAAAAATTGGTTAGTCATACAAAATTTCTTTCCCTTTGTCATCGACAAAAAGGAAATAAACAATAATTTCATCATTGCGAACTAACAGCATAACAATCACACAAAAAATATTGTTTCGAATTGTACTGAGCTACTTATACAAGCTCATAAAAAATAAACAATAGTATAATGTTGGTGAAATAAAAAAAAATAACTTACTACCACCAAGAAATGTCAATATCACTCATCAGAGTCAGACTCTGTTTGTTCTTCCACTTGCATTGGTCCTTCGCCTCTTGAAGAACTTTCCACAATTTATCTACCACCCCCATTTCCACTAATGTCAGAACTTGTATATTCTTCGAATGCAAACCAAGTGAAACAGGTGCTGGACGTTTGCGCGGATCACGATGTGAAGTTTCTGTAGTTATGGAGCAAGAACAAGAGATTGCATCCCATAAAATCCCGAAAAAGCTTTTTATCTTGCCAAACTTCTTGTCGATCTTTTTGTCAAGATTCTTGATGTGAGAATCCAAAATGACTTGATTACGAGCAATTAGATCAATGGATTCTCGGGTTTTTTGGGATGGGGTTGTGGTACGAATGTCATCTCTTTGTTGTTGTGGGGTAGTAGTTTTCTGACGAGGTCTTAATTTCCAAACTTTAAAAGACATGATAATGAGTGGTCTAGGAGGCAATTTCATTAGAGTACTTGTGTGGCTATTTAGAGTTTTTGTAATGGATGTATCAGATTCTAGAATAGGAACTTATAGGTTCATACGTAACCGCATAATATACTCGCCGTAATAGATGTTGTTCATTCGACTTTGGTTGAAAGATAAGAATTCATCAAGAATAAGCTTAGGCCAATTGATTTGGACATCTCCCCAAATAGCATATAAAGCCCTGTAATTCTCCCTATATACAAGTTCATAAGAACTAGTACGAGAAAGAATTGTGTGCATTAAGGATCGATGCATAATTCGAGCTGTAGGGCGTAAAGCCATAGATTTCAATTCAGTCATGTTGTCTTCCAAAAACTACGACTTACTTCATCTCGTTTTCCTATAGGAACATTTAAATCATCTAACAGAATACCATTTGTTGGTGTTTGAAGAATGTGTCCAATTTTATCTAATGACAAGAATATTTGTTGACCATAAACTAAACTCCATACATCATTGTCACGATTTCATGGATTTTGATGACCCAAATTTAAATTTGCAACAAAGAGTTTTAACATTGTATGATTAATTTTGAGATTGTTCTGATTGTGGACAAGAAGAGATTCTAGATGACTTCTTCTTGCAAGCTCTCAAATTCTATATGCACCAAAGTCTGGAAAGACAACAAAAGATCCTTCTAGGAAATGAGTTTCCTTCATTTTATTCCATCTTTGGATCGCAGTGGAATCATAAAGCCATTGATAAATTTGGGTATCAATAGGTTTAGAGGAAGAAGATGAGGCTTTTCTAGATCGTTTAGGTTGTCTTGGAGTCATTTGAAAGTATAATTGAGTAAAAATATTTGAAACTTTTGAGAACTAGAGTTTTGAAATTCTATGAGGGAAAGTAAAAGTGAAGTGTAAAATAGAAGAAGGTAGGTGAAACAGTGATAAATGTACCTAAACAGCCTATTCAGCCGACTGGTCGAATTTGGTCAGTCGACTGAACTTATTTCCCGAAACTTTCTGTTTCCAGATTCAGTCGACCGACCTAATTCGTTCAGTAGACCAAATGCTGTTTTTAGCATACAAAATAAATTAAATAATAAAAAATAATGCTTAGTTAGAGGAAGAAGAGGTGGAGGAATGTGGAGTCTTGCAATCTTATGGTTCAACTGTAGTTTCTTCTTTATATGGTTTTAAAGGAGACCAGTGATTTCCACATTCCCATGAATTTGGAGACACAGGAGGCGGTTTAGGTGGCTGATGATAAGAAGACATTGTGGGTTGATGAACATTGGATGAAGAGGAGCCGCAAAATTTCCAGCCAAGTTGCTCTAGAAAGCTAGAATTTAGCTTTTGTTTATAGTACATTTCATGTTGAATTGATATTGATTCCCTTTGATTATGATGTAAATCATCAATCTTTTGTTTTATTAATGGAGAACCAAAGAATAAGAAATGACATGCCTTCTTTTTTTCTGGAGTATAACCAGTATGATAATTGGATTGCCTGGCCGGTTCATGACATGGAGTAGGTGTTGGTAAATTAGAAGATGCGGATAAAGGTATGGAGAAATCAACAGAGGAATATGCAAAGCCATGAGGAGAGTTGTTTCGGGAGGACATTGTTGTAAGAACGAAATAATATATGATTAAAGCAAATGAGATGAAGAGATAAATAGACATATTTGAAGTATATATAAGAAAAAAATAGTAATAGATATATGGATTAAAGGATAACCAAAAGATAATTGGAGGAAGTAAATAATTAGAAAATTTTTAATGGTTAAGAATTATCCATGAGAAGAGTGAAAATAAGTAAAGAAAATGTATTATAAAATCAGTTGTGAAACAAAAAATAGTGAAATGTTAGAGACATAGAGTTTCCGAGCTAAAAGTGCTGAGTTTAAGTACCGGCAAATTTTTTTATTTTAAATTTATCATAAAAATTTAAAAATTATAATTCCTTCAAATAAATTATACCTAGTTCTCTTCTTAGCTCTACAAAACAATTTTCATTGAGTGGTTTAGTGAAAATGTCGGCTAACGGATTTTCAGAATTTACAAATTCTAAATTTACTATATCCTTCTCAATATTATCACGAAGAAAATGATGTGGATGTCAATATATTTAGTTCATGAGTGATTGATAGGATTTTTAGATAAATTTATTGCACCGGTGTTATCACAATATATTATAGACTTATTTAATTTTATATCAAAATCTTGCAGTGTTTGTTGCATGTAGATTACTTGAGCACATGCTAAAGCGATGGATATATATTATACTTCACATGTCAATAGCGAAACGCAGTTTTGTTTCTTGCTAAACCAAGATACTAAGGATCGTCCGATGAAATGACAAGTTCCATTTGTATTTTTCTATCTGTCTGAATTCCTCCAAAATCAGCATCATTATAGGATACTAATTCAAAAGTACATTCTTTTGGATAAAATAGTCTTAAGTCATAGGCCTTGCTACGATAACGAATTATACATTTTACTGCTCGCATATGTGATTCTTTAGGATTTGCTTGAAATCAGCGCATAAACAAACACTCATCATAATATCAGGTCAACTGGAAGTTGTGACGACCTGGGATTTTCGAGCATTTAAAATTGAAATATTTAATTGATTGTAAATATTCAAAGGAGTAATTTTAACTTGTATTACGAATATCACAATTTATTTGATAATTAAATTATTGAATTAAATAATTTGAAGTTGGGTGAAATGTTGAATCTGGAGTTTTAAGCCGGTTAAAAATAATTTGAAGACTCATAAAATTTATATTGATAATACTAAAGATAATAGAAGTTGTAAAATTGAAATTTACAGTGGTTTATTCAGTTTTAAAATTTATAGTTTAAATTGAATTTAAAAATAGCCTTCCGAGGCGTAGTCTCGGAATTCGAAGAAACCAATTCCATTGGATCCGTAATGTTTTATTTTTATCGGATTTCAATTTTCGTGGTGTCCGGAGTTACCGTTGGGTCGTACGAGTGGTTTATGCATAGAATAATTAACCATAGAATAATCTAATTGAATTTAAATTAATAATGAAATCTTCTCTTATACGCCACTCTATCTTCCTCTTATATCTTTCCCTAAATTGAAATCCCTCAGTGAGAAGAAAAAAATGCCGAGCCTTTCAAGTCGAATTCGCATCTAATATAAAAAAAGAAAAAAAAAAGAAAATTGAATTGAAACCCTCAGTTGAGAATAGCGGCCGAGCTCTTCAAATCAAAGTCCATAACGAAAATCAAAAAAAAATATGGGGGCAACCGCACCCAAATTTATAATCGTGTCTTGGTGGCGATGTGGTCGCAAGTCGCCCCAGTTTTTGTCGAAGGCGGCGAGCCCGAGCACCGATGTGGTCAAGCTTTGTCAAGCGCGAGATCAAGGGATTCGTTGGCAAGGTCCCAGGAGGCGGCTCGGCAGTTAGGGTTTTGCGAGGCTGTGGCGAGGTCAAACGCGAGCAGGGTGGGTTCGAGGTGGAGGCTCACGTTCGTTAGTTCGAAATCGCGAGGCTGTGTAGTCGCGTATCCGTGAGCCTGGAGGATATTCGCGAGCGAGGCAGAGGTGAGTTTGCCTGGTAATTTAAATTCACTTAAGTTATTTTCTCAATTCTAATTTAGTAAAAAGAAAACTGTTCTGTTTTATATTTTTTAAATAAGGTTTAAGCAGGAAATTTATTTATAACAAAATTTAATAGTTAAAACCAAGGTATTAGAAGTTAATTGATCGATAAATTCAAATATTAATAAAGAGAAAGCTATTTCTAATTACAAGCAGAAAATTTATTGGAAAATTTATTGGAAAGAAAATGAAGTATAGGAATTTTAGGTGTTGAAGGTTTATATAAGAATTGGATCTTTAATTTAAAATCAAGATTATAAACCTATCGGTTTATTTTGGAATGATAATATTATTATGGAGATTAAGGAGATTTATTAACTTATATAACTATTTTGGTTATTTCAAACATAGTGTATTTGAGAGGTTAACTAAATTAATTAAATTTAATGAATGGTGTTAGTCATTTGATTAGTTCAAATGTTAATAAACTGTAAATATTTATACAAGGCCTGAAGTCGGTGGAAAACCAGGCGAGTTTGAATTGGATGGCAAAACAAAAATCGAAGGTGAGTTAATCTCACTCAGTTAGATTTAAATTTAAATTTAAATGATTAAATTTAAATAATTGATTGTATGGTTGAATTGATTGATGTGATATAGTATGGTATAATTTGAAATTGGCATATTATGTTGTGCTAACATCTGTGGATGCAGGAAAAACAGGTTGGAGGGATCCAACTGGACCCCTCAACTTTTATATAAATTATTTAATATTCTCTGTTCTGATTATTTGATATTGTATGATGAATTATGTTAAAGTATTGAATGCTATGGCTTGGTTGATATAATTGGGTATAACTAATTACCAAAAATATAAATTTGATTTTGAAAATGAAAATAAAAGAGTGAAAATGTACGAAAATAATTATAGAATAAATCTAAGAATGACTTGGAAAAGAAATAAAGTGACTTTAAAATTTTAACGAATGAATCCTAAGAATGGAAAGGAAACTTTGAATAAACAGAAAGTTAATGAATTTAAAAATGCAGTATTATTAATTAAAAAGAACAAACATTTATTTAGAATTTAAGATTTGAATTATTGAAAAGGTAAAGAAGAAATTGGAAAGATAATAATAAAGTTCACAACTACTGAATTTGGAAATAAACGGATAAGTAAAAGAATTTATTTCAAATAAAATAAATTGGAAATCAATTTGGAAAATTGATTTAAGTGATTGAAGTTGGAATTTTCCCTGGATAATCAAGTATGCTTTTAAAATAAATTTTTAAATATAAATTAAATATTTTATAGTTGTTGTTTTTAAAGAAAGCATATTTCGTAAGATTTTTTTTTCCTATTATTTAAAGTCTAAAGTAAGTGTTTTCTTTAATATATTCTAGCAATAATTATTAAGAAATAACTTATTATTTTGTTTTAAAAGTAGAAATCTAGTTTATATTTTATTAAGTAACTTTATTTTCAAGTGTTTATATAGTACAAAATTTTTACCAATTATTGAAGTAGTTTTAACTTAAATGTTTTAAAATAAATTCCAAAACAAACATTTTGTTTAATCTACTTTCGTAATAATTATACAAAGAATGATTTGATATTTTAATTAAAGAAGAAATCTAATGTATAGTTTTAAGGTAACCTTATTTTAGTTATCTCTAAAGTATTATTATAAATTAAGTATTAAAGTAAAATTTTCTAAAAAGTAAATATTAAATATATTTTACAATAAAGTGTTTTTAAATCATTTTAAAAATCTAAAGTTTGTGCTTGGTGATTCCAGTGGAAATAGAAATACTCGGAATTTATTCTGAGAAAAAGGAAGAAAGTTTGAAAACTGTTTTCAAAAGGATTTGAAAGTGAAATTATATCTTGTAAAGATATTTTGAGATGAATAAATATTTTGGGAAATTATTTATTGATTGATGGTTGTTTCTGAGTATTAATTGATAGTTAAATCACCGACTATCAATATTGGACAATGCGTTGATCGTTTCGAAGAGACCGGGATCGAGATTTATTTCTCGAAAAGCACTTTGATCCGGTTTGTACGTTTCGTGAAAACGATTTTGGATTCGTAGATGGAGCAGTGAAGTGCAAGGGCTAGTCGCTACTAATCCTGAGGATGTTTCCAAAATGGATGTAGTAGGAATAGTGCCTTCGGTTCCGTTCGAACCCGGACGGGCTTGTATGGATGAATGCTTGCGAAACATCGTCAGGTGGACGATGGGCATTCTAAGGGATATATTCTAAAAAGGTAACGCTTAGCCTCAAGCCTCATCAAATGGGAATGGCTGAAAATCAGGGGTTATGCAGCAAGGCTTCGTGGGTAGCCCCCACTGGAGGGTGAGGTCATCCCTGTCTAGAGGTCCCTTTTATTTCGGCACAGTAGGCGGTTGCTGATCCCAACCGCGGGGTGATCTTGCTCGGGACTGTCCTGTAAGGGATGGTTCCGGTCTTGTGTTGCAGGGGAGTTAGGGTGGCTCCTCGGTACGCTGATCTAGACCAGGTACTGTGACAGGTGGTACCCCAGTGCCTAGCCATTATTTGGAATCCATTTTCCCTATGCGCCCGTACAGTTTTGATTGTGCCCAACTATTGCTGAAACGTGAGATGCAAGCATTTCAGCTAGATTCTATTTTACTTTCTATAGACACTATTATAATATCAGAGGACTTTAATAAAAATGTTTCAGCTATCGTAAGGTAAAAACCCGACATGTTTATTTGTGGCGTGGTCTTACGAGATGCTTTTGTTTTCAAAGGATTTTTGAAACTTTAATAATCAATTGGGTGTGATTTTCTCACGCTGGTATTTCAGACTGACTCGGGTGTTATTTAACTGTAATGCTCGGGTCAGACCGAGTATTATAGGATACAGGTTTGATGCTGTGGAGCTCAGGAGACGAGCTGGTCGACGATACGTATTCTCGTACTTGTTTTATATGTATATTCCGCTGTGTTGAGTAGTTGTGTATCTAGTTGTATGCTATTGATGTTGTATGAACTCTGCTGATGTACTCTGATAATGTAATGTATAATAGATATATTTGATTTTGTGTAAAGATATGTTAATACCTATTATATTTTATTCCACTGCGATGGTTAGATTCTGTTGTTGATTTCTATTATCTTCTTCTACCTCTTCTTCTTTACCCCAAATGGTTCGTATTTCTGTACAACTTGAGTTGATTTAAGTAAAATAGTGTTGACTCAAGGGGTACGGATTTTCGGGTCGTTTCACTTGGTATCAGAGCGAGGTTGGTGATAACCTTGGCTCTGGTGGGAATTACTCATAAAATAGAGTCTGTAGTACTCTAGAATGAGTTTGAGCGTATTAATAGATATGAGTGCGTATTTATTAGTGAATATAAATTATTTTAATATTGTGTTGATTGGTTTATTGAGTGGCATATGAACCTTCGTCGGCACAGTCTGGACAACTGTATCGAAGGGGTTTCTAAACATTTGAATAGAACAATTGACACGATATTGTTTTTAAATGTGGGTGAATGAAATAATTTTACCCAAAAATATATTTTGATATATGGAAAAGTTTTTCTTAAACTATTTATCTAATATATGATTGTTTGGATGTTTGGAAGAATAATCTTAAATTATTATCATCGTTGTGTAAAAATTCAACTGGAAATTGAAACATAATCAAGGTTTAAGGGAATAAATTCATTATAAAATGAAATTTATAAATATAAATTATAAATGAAAAGTTATAAATTGAAATATAATTAAATGGGGATTTGTATAAGCATAAGCTATGCAAATGAATTATAGTAAAATTGGTTTAAGTAGGATTTGGAAATTTAAATCCCGGAGATTTTGGAAGTGTTTTGAAAATAATTAATAGCACAAATTGTTTTGGAGATATTTCTGAAAGGAAATTGTTTTAAATGGATTTTGAAAGTGATACAACATTGAAATCACTTGGATTATTGGAAAATAATTCTGATGATGACGGCCGCATCATCAATATTCATTTTCGAATTTCTAAGTGAAGGATTGCTGCCAAATTTATTTGTTTAGGAAAACCTGGTTGTTTTTGAAAATTTCAAAAGAAATTTGTTAGGGAATAAGGCCAGGATTGGTTTAAAATTTTTGAGAAGTGTGATTTGTGATTTTGGAGATTTTAAAATGTTTTGAAACCAAAAGCCGGTGTTTTTAAATTCCTGATGAGATGGGTTATAAGCTTATAAGTTAAGATGGTTTTTAAATCAGGAAGGAAAAATAAACTTTGAATGATGGAATTTAAATTTAAAATGAAAAGTTGAAAATGGAATTAAATTTGGATGGGGAAATAAAATTTAATTGAATTAAAATGTTTGGGTATAAATTGGAATTGAAAATGATGGAGGTATAAAATTAAGTTGAAATGAATGAACTTAAGCTATGTTTAATTTTAAGTTCAACTTGACTTCACTGAAATAAAATCTAGCCGTATTTGAATATGGTTGGAATAGAATTGAATTAAAATGAATTCAGAGAGTTATTGATAATATAGAATGAAATAAAAAAATTACTTAAATAAATGGAAGTAAGTTGAATGAGAAAATTTATCTGGAATAAATAAATTCCGACAGCTTATAAAAGAATTGAAACCTGTTGAATAAATATACTTGGCTAAATAAAAATATATAATCCCTAAAAGAAAAAGAAAAAAAAAAGAGATGGTATAGTGTGAATGAGATTAATTTTAAATGGATAAAGGTGTGGAGATAAATGAGTGTGGGACTTATAAAATTTAAAGGTAGGATAGATAAGTCCAGAATAAAATTGTTTCATATTTTGGGAAAATAAATAGAAATCCAAACTTAAATTACAAATAGAATTTGAACTTAAGTAAAATAATAAGGTGGTTTTGAAGAACAAATCAAATATTGAATTGCAAGTTGGAAGGAGACTAATTTGAAATAAATAAGTTAATTGGATATGTTAATGAGATTTAAATTGGCTAAATGAGATTGAATTGTGAGTTCATAAAAGTGAATGGTAATTTGAAATGGCTAGTGGATTCAGAACTTGAGTTATAAATTAAAATTTGACGTGGAGTGTTAACAGATTATATATAATTGGAAATGTGTCGAATAAAGGAAAATGAAATCGGATTAAAATAGGGATGGTTTGAATTGCCAATAAAATCCAAATCAGAGGAAATAAATTGGAAATGGCCTTGTAATAAATTGAATGAGCTGAATCTAAAAAGTTAAAATGTATAATAAATGATCAAATAAATATGTAGTTTGAAATGGGATTGGATTAAAATAGAATCAAGTTAAATTGAAAAGAGAAATTTATTTGCAAAATGAAATGAGCTTAAGTAAAAATAAAAAATTGAATTGATCAAAATAAGTTGACTTAAGCTGAATATAAGTGGGAGAGTTGAATTGAATTCAACTTAAAACCAAGTTTAATGATATTGGATTGAATTTGAATCCAGTAAAAATGAATTTGTATCGAAATAGAATTTGGTGGGTTGTAAATAATATTTAAGGAAATGAAAATTTCATAATGGATTGAGTGGATTAACTAATTATGTTGCATAAGTAAATGGATAGAATAAATAAGAACCAAATGAAAGATGGAAGTAGAACTTATTATAAAACGAAATGGAAATGAACTTAAGTTATTGACTTAAGTAAGTGTTGAATAAAATCCGAACTCAAAATGGAGTATGGTTTAAATGTGTTGAGAAATAATTATTGAATGGGATAGCCTGGATCATTTTCGAGCTAAATAAAATAGTTTGGAATAAACAAATATGGAATGAAATGCAAGTGAATGGATTCAAATCTGAAATGCAATGAAAATGAGAATATAAGAATTATGAATAAATTTAAAAAAAAGGAATAGAATTAAGTATAAATTGAGTTGAAATCCATTTAAATTGGTTATAAAACATAAATACTTATTTATTCACATGGATCTTGTCAAATTTGCATAAAATAAATTATCATTGGATGTAAATGGAAGTAATTAAAATTCTATGAATTGATAGGAGTAAAATAAATTGATTTTGAGATCAATTGAATTAAATATGAGTTCGGTTTGCTTAAAAATAAAATTAAATGTAAGCAATTAAATTTTAAACAATTCAGTTGAATGAAACTAGATTATAAATTAATTGAAACAGTTGAATTAGTATGAAAATTGTATAAGTTGCTTACGGAGAAATGTTTGGTGTGAATTTCTTTTAGAATTCATATGTTTTAACTATTGCAAGTAAGTGAAATGTTGTTAAACTCCATTTATATCGCACTTACATATTTAAATTGAGTAAGTACAGGTACTTGGGAACCGTGTGGCTGGATTTGGTTGTGCTATTTGCTAAAAATAATAAGTCGCTTGCTTAAAATGCTAAATAAGGTACGCCTACGCAATAAAAATAGGAAATATGAACTGTTTCTGGTTTTCCGACCGGGTGGGTCGATGTATATATATTTATCTCTTTTGTCAAATTGCAAAAGCTCCTCCGTACAAAGGGGACTCTGCCAAAAAATTTCAGAAATTTTGGGAGTTAGAAAATTTTGGAAAATTGTGTTAACGACTATCGAATCCAAATTGGAAACTAAAATAAATTAGTAAAGGAAACCAATTTGAAGTAATGATATGAATTAGTTATTAATGAAGAATAAAATTTAAATATTCAGAGTTAAAGATAAATTGAATTCATATGGAAATGAAAGAATCGATTTGAATTGAAATGGATATAAATTAAAGTGGTAAAGTGAAAATAAATGTAAGAAACATATAAAATGCTTATGTAACTTAAGTAAGGAATGGTGAATTTCTTAATTGGAAATTGATAATATAAGTATATTCCAAGTTAATATTTTGATGAATAGATATTGCCATTTTGTGAAAAAGTCGATAAAATGTTTTGGGATATTGTGATTGGATATTAGTGCTAAGCAGGATATGCAGGTAATCTAAATGGAAAAGAGAATTGGTTTTTGATTTCAAGAAGATAAATTTGAAATGCTCGACAAAAAGGTATGTATTTAAATTTGGTGTGAAATTTGATTGGGATTTGGATTGAGCCACTTGGCTTTTTGTTTTCTTTTTGGATTTGGGAGGCCGTAGAGCCATTTTGTAGTTGTACCGGGCTAGCCGTGCAAAGGAGACGCTGGCGAAATTTTTCGGGAATTTAGGGAGTTAGAAAAATTTAGAGAAAATTTTGATAATTCAAGATTTGATTTTAAATTGAAACTTGAATGGTTAAACAAATAGTATAGTTTGAAACTATGGGAGAATTGAGAAGCTAGTAAGAATGATAATAGGTCTTTTATAAAAAGATAGTTAGTAAGATGTTGAATTGTTTGGTTTTGGAGGTAAGTGAACGGGTATTGGACCATTCTTCCTAATTAGTAATTTCGGGGACGAAATTCTTTTAAGGGGGGAGGAATGTGACGACCCAGAATATTCGAGCATTTAAAATTGAAATATTTAATTGATTGTAAATATTCAAAGGAGTAATTTTAACTTGTATTACGAATATCACAATTTATTTGATAATTAAATTATTGAATTAAATAATTTGAAGTTGGGTGAAATGTTGAATCTAGAGTTTTAAGCCGGCTAAAAGTAATTTGAAGGCTCATAAAATTTATATTGACAATATTAAAGATAATAGAAGTTGTAAAATTGAAATTTACAGTGGTTTGTTCAGTTTTAAAATTTTATTGTTTAAATTGAATTTAAAAATAGCCTTCCGAGGCGCAGTCTCGGAATTCGACGAAACCAATTCCATTGGATCCGTAATGTTTTATTTTTATCGGATTTCAATTTTCGCGGTGTCTGGAGTTACCGTTGGGTCGTACGAGTGGTTTATGCATAGAATAATTAACCATAGAATAATCTAATTGAATTTAAATTAATAATGAAATCTTCTCTTATACGCCACTCTATCTTCCTCTTATATCTTTCCCTAAATTGAAATCCCTCAGTGAGTCGAATTCGCATCTAATATGAAAAAGAAAAAGAAAATTGAATTGAAACCCTCAGTTGAGAATAGCGGCCGAGCTCTTCAAATCAAAGTCCATAACAAAAATCAAAAAAAGAAAAAAATATGGGGGCGACCGCACCCAAATTTATAATCGCGTCTTGGTGGCAATGTGGTCGCAAGTCGCCCCAGCTTTTGTCGAAGGCGGCGAGCCCAAGCACCGATGTGGTTAAGCTTTGTCAAGCGCGAGATCAAGGGATTCGTTGGCAAGGTCCCAGAAGGCGGCTCGGCAGTTAGGGTTTTGCGAGGCTGTGGCGAGGTCAAACGCGAGCAGGGTGGGTTCAAGGTGGAGGCTCGCGTTCGTTAGTTCGAAATCGCGAGGCTGTGTAGTCGCGTATCTGTGAGCCTGGAGGATATTCGCGAGCGAGGCAGAGGTGAGTTTGCCTGGTAATTTAAATTCACTTAAGTTATTTTCTCAATTCTAATTTAGTAAAAAGAAAACCGTTCTGTTTTATATTTTTCAAATAAGGTTTAAGCAGGAAATTTATTTATAACAAAATTTAATAGTTAAAATCAAGGTATTAGAAGTTAATTGATCGATAAATTCAAACATTAATAAAGAGAAAGCTATTTCTAATTACGGAGCAGAAAATTTATTGGAAAATTTATTGGAAAGAAAAGGAAGTATAGGAATTTTAGGTGTTGAAGGTTTATATAAGAATTGGATCTTTAATTTAAAATCTAGATTATAAACCTATCGGTTTATTTTGGAATGATAATATTATTATGGAGATTAAGGAGATTTATTAATTATATAACTATTTTGGTTATTTCAAACATAGTGTATTTGAGAGGTTAACTAAATTAATTAAATTTAATGAATGGTGTTAGTCATTTGATTAGTTCAAATGTTAATAAACTGTAAATATTTATACAAGTCCCGAAGTCGGTGGAAAACCAGGCGAGTTTGAATTGGATGGAAAAACAAAAATCGAAGGTGAGTTAATCTCACTCAGTTAGATCTAAATTTAAATTTAAATGATTAAATTTAAATAATTTATTGTATGGTTGAATTGATTGATGTGATATAGTATGGTATAATTTGGAATTGGCATATTATGTTGTGCTAACATCTGTGGATGCAGGGAAAAAAGGTTGGAGGGATCCAACTGGACCCCTCAACTTTTATTTAAATTATTTAATATTCTCTGTTCTGATTATTTGATATTATATAATGAATTATGTGAAAGTATTGAATGCTATGGCTTGGTTGATATAATTGGGTATAACTACTTAACAAAAATATAAATTTGATTTTGAAAATGAAAATAAAAGAGTGAAAATGTACGGAAATAATTATAGAATAAATCTAAGAATGACTTGGAAAAGAAATAAAGTGACTTTAAAATTTTAATAAATGAATCCTGAGAATGGAAAGGAAACTTTGAATAAACAGAAAGTTAATGAATTTTAAAATGCAGTATTATTAATTAAAAAGAACAAACATTTATTTAGAATTTAAGATTTGAATTATTGAAAAGGTAAAGAAGAAATTGGAAAGATAATAATAAAGTTCATAACTACTGAATTTGGAAATAAATGGATAAGTAAAAGAATTTATTTCAAATAAAATAAATTGGAAATCAATTTGGAAAATTGATTTAAGTAATTGAAGTTGGAATTTTCCCTGGATAATCAAGTACGCTTTTAAAATAAATTTTTAAATATAAATTAAATATTTTATAGTTGTTTTTTTTAAAGAAAGCATATTTCGTAAGATTTTTTTTTTCTATTATTTAAAGCCTAAAGTAAGTGTTTTCTTTAATATATTCTAGTGATAATTATTAAGAAATAACTTAGTATTTTGTTTTAAAAGTAGAAATCTACTTTATATTTTATTAAGTAACTTTATTTGCAAATGTTTATATTGTACAAAATTTTTACCAATTATTGAAGTAGTTTTAACTTAAATGTTTTAAAATAAATTCCAAAACAAACATTTTGTTTAATCTACTTTCGTAATAATTATATAAAGAATGATTTGATATTTTAATTAAAGAAGAAATCTAATGTATAGTTATAAGGTAACCTTGTTTTAGTTATCTCTAAAGTATTATTATAAATTAAGTATTAAAGTAAAATTTTCTAAAAAGTAAATGTTAAATATATTTTACAATAAAGTGTTTTTAAATCATTTTAAAAATCTAAAGTTTGTGCTTGGTGATTCCAGTGGAAATAGAAATGCTCGGAATTTATTCTGAGAAAAAGGAAGAAAGTTTGAAAACTGTTTTCAAAAGGATTTGAAAGTGAAATTATATCTTGTAAAGATATTTTGAGATGAATAAATAATTTGGGAAATTATTTATTGATTGATGGTTGTTTGTGAATATTAATTGATAGTTAAATCACCGACTATCAATATTGGACAATCCATTGATCGTTTCGAAGAGACCGGGATCGAGATTTATTTCTCGAAAAGTACTTCGATCCGGTTTGTACGTTTCGTGAAAACGATTTTGGATTCGAAGATGGAGCAGTGAAGTGCAAGGGCTAGTCGCTACTAATCCTGAGGATATTTCCAAAATGGATGTAGTAGGAATAGTGCCTTCGGTTCCGTTCGAACCCAGGACGGACTTGTATAGATGAATGCTTGCAAAACATCGTCAGGTGGACGATGGGCATTCTAAGGGATATATTCTAAAAAGGTAACGCTTAGCCTCAAGCCTCATCAAATGGGAATGGCTGAAAATCAAGGGTTATGCAGCAAGGCTTCGTGGGTAGCCCCACTGGAGGGTGAGGTCATCCCTGTCTAGAGGTCCCTTTTATTTCGGCTTAGTGGGTGGTTGATGATCCCAACCGCGGGGTGATCTTGCTCGGGACTGTCCAGTAAGGGATTGTTCCGGTCTTGTGTTGCAGGGGAGTTAGGGTGGCTCCTCGATACGCTGATCTAGACCAGGTACTGTGACAGGTGGTACCCCAGTGCCTAGCCATTATTTGGAATCCATTTTCCCTACGCGCCCGTATGGTTTTGATTGTGCCCAACTATTGCTGAAACGTGAGATGCAAGCATTTCTGCTAGATTCTATTTTACTTTCTATAGACACTATTATAATATCAGAGGACTTTAATAAAAATGTTTTAGCTATCGTAAGGTAAAAACCCGACATGTTTATTTGTGGCATGGTCTTACGAGATGCTTTTGTTTTCAAAGGATTTTTGAAACTTTAATAATCAATTGGGTGTGATTTTCACACGCTGGTATTCCAGACTGACTCGGGTGTTATTTAACTGTAATGCTCGGGTCAGACCGAGTATTATAGGATACAGGTTTGATGCTGTGGAGCTCAGGAGACGAGCTGGTCGACGATACGTATTCTCGTACTTGTTTTATATGTATATTCCGCTGTGTTGAGTAGTTGTGTATCTAGTTGTATGCTATTGATGTTGTATGATCTCTGCTGATATACTCTGATAATGTAATGTATAACAGATATATTTGATTTTGTGTAAATATATGTTAATACCTATTATATTTTATTCCGCTGCGATGGTTAGATTCTGTTGTTGATTTCTATTTTCTTCTTCTACCACTTCTTCTTTACCCCAAATGGTTCGTATTTCTGTACAACTTGAGTTGATTTAAGTAAAATATTGTTGACTCAAGGGGTACGGATTTGCGGGTCATTTCAGAAGTTAAGTAAAGTAGTGATCCAATCATGTTACGATATAGGTTCTGGTCGACACTCTTACCATCTTCATCTTCATCGACATGCATAATTGTACTCATAGAATTGGCTTGGAAGAACTATTTTCCATACCGAAAAGTTTAATTAGATTATTGTAATACTTTTCTTGATTACTAAAAATGCCATTTTGCACTTGTTTGATTTATAGTCCAAAAAAATATGATAGTTCTCCCATATGTGACATTTCAAATTTATTTGTCATGATAGTCGAAAATTCCTAACATAATTTTTCATTAGTTGAACCAAATATAACATCATCAATATATATTTGTATAACTAAAATATCTTGTTTAGTTTTCTTAATAAATAAAGTCTGGTCAACTTTTCCAATTTAAAAACCAAAGTTTATTAGATAGCTTCTAAGTCGTTCGTACCAAGCATGAGGTGCCTGTTTTAAACCGTATAATGGTTTCTTAAGTTTATAAACATGATCTAGAAATTTTTCATGATTAAAATGAGGAGGTTGTTCTACATAGACATTTTCTTTTATATATCCATTTAGAAAATCACTTTTAACATCCATTTGATATAGTTTAAAGTTATGAAAACATGCAAAAGCCAATAAAATACGTATAGCTTCTAATCTCGCGATAGGATTAAACGTTTCTTCGTAGTCCATTCCCTCTTCTTGATTATATCCTTTTGCTACTAATCTAGCTTTATTTCTAGTTATATTACATAGTTCATCAGCTTTGTTTTTGAAAACCCATTTTGTACCAATGACAGATTGATCGCTTGGTCTAGGAACTAATTCCCAAACTTAATTTCTTTCAAATTGGTTTAGCTCTTCAATAGTCATCAGTGGAGGCTTCCTTAATATTTGTAGGTTCTATATTAGAGAGAAAAGCTATATGGCCCATTTGATTTAATTGATTTCTTGTTATTACATTTGAATTTACTTCTCTAATTATATTTTGAACGGTGTGATCTCTAAGAATTCTTGGAGGAGATCTTACAAAATTGTCATTATGAGCAATGTTTTCATCTTCCCCGGTATTATTAGTTTTATTATTTTGAAAAATAATATCATCATCTTCTGAATTATTTGTTAGAATTTTATTAGAATTATTTTCCAAGATTGTAATATTAGAAGAAATTTTGACATTTTCATCGAATGAAACATGAAGAGTGTTATCCCGCTTTTTGGCATGCCCGTGATACAAAAAATCGATCGAAAACCAAAGACAGTTCGTCTCAAAGATTGGTTATACTTTGCTTCATCATGGATATCGATGAATTTTGTCCGAGCCCGAATCAGGCTACAATTGATAGGACACGGCAAGCAAAGTCATGGAAGCCAGCATTTCGAATTTCAAGTTAATCGGAGTTCGTATGAAGGAGATACGATCGATACAAGGTAGGAAGAATATACTGTTCGTATCCATCAAAGAGTTGGGGTGATGTCCATTTCGTATCCATCAAGTTCGTATCCATCGAAATGGCATCACCTCGGTATGTTTGAAACCATCGAGTTTGGTGCAGTTCGAATCCATCATTCGCATCCATCAGGAAATCATGTATTGGCTTGTTCGAATCGATCGATTTCGTATCCATCGAAAGGATACCGCCTCGATCTATTCGAATCCGTCTCAGGGCTTTGTTCGAATCGGTGCTGTTCGAATCCATCCGGCATTAGGCTCTTCGCATCGACCTAGAAATGGTAACATCGTATCGGTTTAGCTCGTATCCATCATGGTCAAAATACTTTGGATCGATCACAGAGGCTTAGTTCGAATCCATATGGTTCGTGATTATTCGAGTCGATAGCGCATAATTCATTGTTCGTATCCATCTCACTTCTTATCGATAGCACGATCGATGTGCAGTACACCAATAATAATCGATGCAAACAATGGCTACCGTGAATCAATAATCGGTTCGAATAAGGAGTGAAACAAATGGATGCGAATAAATGGTTGATACGAGCGAAAATTCGGCGCTAGATGCGAATAACTCGGTCGAATTCGGCACGCAAAGTGGATCAACCCAGGGATTTCGCGACACGTCATTGCATGCGCACATGCCTCTATCGAGTCGAATGAGATGGATGTGAAACATGGATTCGAACGTTGTAGTGTTCACGAGAGTGCAATCTTGCATCGATCATATCTCACGATCTAAAGATCCAAATGCTACGAAATTTTCACAGCATCTTCCATACAAGGTAAAGATTGTTCCTTCCAAGTTTCAGCTCGATTGGATCAATTTTTGATGGATAAGAAATCATTTCGTATCCATCACAGATCGAATCGAAACTTGGTGGGGTCGATCGCGTAGGCCCACTCACGTGCCAGAAGAAGTCTCCCGAAGTTTGAGCACGATCTCAGCCACCTACGCCTATAAATAGCCCCCTGAAGCCTACAGAAAGGGGATCTTTTGACCATTCGACGTCCAGACTCTGCCGGATTCAATTCTACATCTTTCTATCACCATTGTAATTGAACATCAGGGCTATAGCTTACTGTAATCCGCTGTAATGGATTGAAATCATCAAGTGAATCAATAAAGTCATAAAGTTCATAGTGGACGTAGGCAAGATCGCCGAACCACTATAAATCATGTGTTTCTGATTGTTATTTCTGAATTGTTGTTCTTGATATTGCTTAGATCTAAGAATTGTGTTTGAATATTGCTGATTTGTATTCATATACTGGTGCTTTCGCGATACTGGGGTTTGTGACCATTTTTGTTGCAAACACTTTGGTGCTTTCGTTGAGAAAAGCTAATTCAGAAGAAGTTGAATTTGAAGATTTAAGAATTCGGATCTATGGAGCTATGACAAGACGAACAAGTAGAAGACAAATGCCAGAGAGAAGTGAACATGAGGGAAGTCAAGAAGCTTCCTCCGGAGCGAATCAAGCATCGATCTTCATCACCAGGGATGAGATGGAGACAATGATGAAGGGACAGGAGGAGTTGATCCAGAGTTTGTTTCAACGGATTGGGCAACTTGGAGCGCAGAACCGAGGAGCAGATAGAGTCCTGAATGGAGAAGGACCATCCGGCGTAGCACCTGGATTAGGGGGCACACATTTGGAGCATGTTGATCCAATCCCAGAGAGAGGGGGCATCTGAGCAATCTAGAGGTAGTAGAGGAATGAACGCTCGGTCAAGGAAGAAGATTTCAGAATTCCCTCGTGAACTCGGGGGCAGGTCAAAAGCGATGAACGAGGATTACAACTAGGAGACAATGATAGATTGGCGGAGATGGTCAGGCCAGCCATGAGGGGGTGGATTAGTGAACAGAGATCTTGAAGATGTGAACAAGAGTACCTTTTCTCATGCGATTAGAACGACTAGGAACCCACCAGATTTCAAGTTACCATCAGTGGAGATGTATGATGGGAGGATGGACCCCGCGGTCCATTTGACAAGGTATATTAGGCACATGTAAGTGCTGGGGGCATCACATGAAGTTATGGCCCAGTGCTCTCCATTATATCTGACGGATATCGCGGCATTATGGTTTAGGCAGCTGGAAAGTGGCTCTATAGGAACATGGATAGATTTAACTGAGAAATTCATGAGGCAATTCAGGGTTCATATCGCAAGACCCAAGAATGTGATGAGTTTGGCAATTTTAAAGCAGAAAGCTTGGGAGTCTTTGAGGAGTTTTTTGACGCAATTCAACGCGGTAGAAGCATCGGTGGATCAACCAGATCCATCCATGGTTATGATGGCAGCTGTGTCCGAAATAGCTGATGGCACAGAGTTCAAAAATTCGTTGACTAAAGATCCGCCTATGGATCTAGGAGAATTCTATCACGAGGCAGAATTTTTTTTGCAATTTGAAGATGCAAGTGCAGAAAGAGAAGAAGGGGAAGAAATTAATGTTTATGCGGTCAAAGATGGAAATCCCCTTGAGAAAGGTACAGAAACTAGCAAGGGAAAACGGAAGGCTGAGAATAACTATAATTAATCAATGCGACCACGAAAGGAACAAAGATTCACCACATACTCAAAGCTGAATGAGAGTTTGGAGCGAATCTATCAGGATACTAGAGAGCAGGTTCCTTATCGTAGACCAATGCGAAGGGATCCAATTGCTGACGAGAGGAAATCAGATAAATATTGCTTATTCCATGAACTGAACGGTCATACCACTAATGATTGTAGACATCTGAAGGATGAGGTGGAAGGGCATATCAGGAACGGTAGGCTACTTTAGTATGTGAGGAGGCGAACTCCAGCGGTGGAGCCTGAGAGACCGCCGTCTACGTCAGCCAGAGGTGACCCGGAACCAGGACACCGTATGGTTATCAATTGATTGATTGATTGAAATAACGATGAACAAGTCATAAACCTCTCACTAACATGATTAAATCATTTACACATGTATGAGATCGCACACGATCTACAGGCATGCTCTGAATGACTACTGACCGCACCATAGTAAGAGTTTACACTTTGACATCCTCGTCTTGCTTTTGCTATGATTTTGATTTGGACATTTGGACTTGGTTTGTTGGGACATTTCTGTTGTGGAATTTGTATGATCATTGCTTTATTATTTGTAATTCAGCGGAAAAAAAATATACTTGTATGCCCGTTGGATCGCGAACGGTCCACGAGCACCTCTTGTATGGCAATGAACTGCCAAAGTCTTTGATTCAGAAACTCACCCGAACGTGAAATCTGGCATCGATAATACTAAGTCCCCCCCGGGCACATCACACTTCGCCTAGAACGGTACACGACCTCGAACGGTCACAATTCGTCTCGTGCAGCATACGATCGCGAATGATAACATTTTGCCTCGTGCGGCACCCGACCGCGAATGGTCGCAACTCACCTTGTATGACATTTGATCGCGAACGATCACACTCTGCCTCAAACGGCACGCGACCACGAACCATCCCATTGCATTATTTGCCACGAACGGCATCCGACCGCAAACGATCCCATTTCATCATTCGCCTTGAACGGCACCCGATCGCGAACGATCACCATTTGCCGCGAACGGCATCTGACCGTGAATGGTCCATCTCATCATTTGCCGCAAACGGCGTCGATCGCGAACGGTCCCATCCCATCCTTTGTCGCGAACAGCATTGACGTGAACGGTCCCTATTCACCTCAAATGGCATACGATCCCAAACGGTCGTCATCCGAGGTCATATGAAACTATCGAGTACTTTACAGGTTGTTGATAGGTTATGAACATCCAACTTATAGCATTACAAAACACACCTTCTTATCGCAAGGCATGTTTTGGGGGGCAAATGTTATCCCACTTTTTGGCAAGCCCGTGATACCAAAAAATCGATCGGAAACCAAAGACAGTTCGTCTCAAAGATTGGTTATACTTTGCTTCATCATGGATATCGATGAATTTTGTCCGAGCCCAGATCAGGCTACAATTGATAGGACACGGCAAGCAAAGTCATGGAAGCCAGCATTTCGAATTTCAAGTTAATCGAAGTTCGTATGAAGGAGATATGATCGATACAAGGTAGGAAGAATATACTGCTCATATCCATCAAAGAGTTGGGGTGATGTCCATTTCGAATCCATCAGGTTCGTATCCATCGAAATGGCATCACCTCGGTATGTTTGAAACCATCGAGTTTGGTGCAGTTCGAATCTATCATTCGCATCCATCAGGAAATCATGTATTGGCTTGCTCGAATCGAACGATTTCGTATCCATCGAAAGGATACCGCCTCGATCTATTCGAATCCATCTCGGGGCTTTGTTCGAATTGGCGCTGTTCGAATCCATCCGGCATTAGGCTCTTCGCATCGACCTAGAAATGGTAACATCGTATCGGTTTAGCTCGTATCCATCATGGAAAAAATACTTTGGATCGATCACAGAGGCATAGTTCGAATCCATATGGTTCGTGATTATTCGAATCAATAGCGCATAAGTCATTGTTCGTATCCATCTCACTTCGTATCGATAGCACGATCGATGTGCAATACACCAATAATAATCAATGTGAACAAAGGCTACCGTGAATCAATAATCGGTTCGAATAAGGACTGAAACAAATGGATGCGAATAAATGGTTGATACGAGCGAAACTTCGGCGCTAGATGCGAATAACTCGGTCAAATTCAGCACGCAAAGTGGATCAACCCAGGGATTTCGCGACACGTCATTGCATGCGCACATGCCTCTATCGAGTTGAACGAGATGGATGCAAAACATGGATTCGAATGTGGCAGTGTTCACGAGAGTGCAATCTTGCATCGATCATATCTCACGATCTACAGATTCAAATGCTACAAAATTTTCACAGCATCTTCCATACGAGGTAAAGATTTTTACTGCCAAGTTTCAGCTCGATTGGATCAATTTTTAATGGATACGAAATCATTTCGTATCGATCACAGATCGAGTCGAAACATGGTGGGGTCGGTCGTGTGGGCCCACTCACGTGCCAGAAGAAGTCTCCCGAAGTTTGAGTGCGATCTCAGCCTCCTGCGCCTATAAATAGCCCCCTGAAGCCTACAGAAAGAGGATCTTTTAGCCATTCGACGCCCAAACTCTACTGGATTCAATTCTACATCTTTCTATCACCATTGTAATCAAACATCAGTGTTATAGCTTACTGTAATCTGCTGTAACGGATTGAAATCTTCAAGTGAATCAATAAAGTCATAAACTTCAGAGTGGATGTAGGCAAGATCGTCAAACCACTATAAATCATGTGTTTCTGATTGTTATTTCTGAATTGCTGTGCTTGATATTGCTTAGATCTGAGAATTGTGTTTGAATATTGCTGATTTGTATTCATATACTGGTGCTTTCGCGATACTGGGGTTTGTGACCATTTTTGGTGCAAACAAAGAGTTTCTTCGATTACTTTAGTTCTTATATTTAAAACTCGATAAGCTTTGCTTCTTTCCGAATATCCAATGAATATTCCTTCATCGGATTTTGGATCAAATTTTCCAAGCCGATCTTTAGTTTTAAGTATAAAACATTTTGAACCAAATACATTGGAATATGATATATTAGGTTTTCTACCATTTAAAAGTTCACATGGGGTGTGTTCTGTTAATGATCGAATAGAATCACGATTCAAAACATAACAAGCAGTTGCAACAGCTTCTACCTAGAAAAGCTTAGGTAGAGTGCTTCTATTAATAAAGTCTTGCACATTCTTGTGACGTTCTATTTTTTCTTTCTTCAACTCCATTTTATTATGGTGTTCTAGGAAAAGAAAATTTATGATTAATTCCTTTCTTGTTACAAAAATGTGTAGGATCGATTTCACCCTATAGGGGGGTGAATAGAGTGATGCTATAAATTATAAAAATCTATCGTGGAAGTTTGTATAAATTATTTTAATGCAGATATATCAGAATAATAAACGCATAAATAATAGTAGAATAATAAATGCAGAAATAGATATTACCCAGCTTCGGCAAAACCCTACCTATGTGCTGCCCCCAAGGTTTCTACTAGAAATTAAGCAGTCGGACGCTTACACACGTAAAATCGCGACACCCGCTATCAACTAGCCTTAACCCTACGCACAAAACCCTGCAATAACTCAGCTATCGAGTTGCGAATTCTTAAAATATGCCACGTAGTTTGTCCCCTAGTCACACGACTAGAACTTACAGAAGTTTAAAAAGGAAAAATACAATTTAAACACAATTTAAAAACAAAACAAAACCCAAATTATAAGCCTTTTGTTATAAACCCAATACAAAGGTAAAGGCGGCCCAAATATATTCTTCCTCTTTTTCTTTTATTGGCCCGTTAATTTGTGTTTGTGATAATGGCCGCTCTCGTTCGTTCGTTCCTATGAAATTAGGGCTTCGTGTTGAAGTCGTCGGCTTTTGTCGATACGATTGATGATGTTTCGATTTCTTCTTTCCCTCTGTCAATCTCCTTCGGCTACTCCAATTCGATCGAATTCGAATTAATATTGGTATGTTATTTTCCTTTTGCTTTTCTGGTTGATTTCTTTGAACCCGATCGATGATTCCAGTTATTGGTTATTTTTTTGTCTATTTATCTAGAAATCGAATCGATAAATTTGTCGATGATGTTCATCGTTATATAGGTTCGAAACCCTTGATTTTCATTTGTATACATTTATTTGAATTTGTCAATTTATCTATCTCGGCCATTCATTTTTGTTTTGATGTTGATGATTTCTCTGACTTTGTCATTTTCATATATTGCCTTGGTCATCACGGTATTGTGAATTTGCTGATTCCTTGATTTCCAAGGGTTTGACTGTGCTTGCCCGTTGAATTCTTTGACAATGATGTTGATTTCGTTTTTGTGCTCGACTTTGGCCATTAAATGTTGACATCAGCCTTGACTTTAATCTTTTCATTTACTTGACTTTGGCAATGATTGAATTCATCGTTGTAGCATACTTGACCTGTTTTGTTCTTTGTGCTTGTTAATTTCTGCTTCTTTGTGTTGTTCAAAACCAATACTTGCTTTTGACTTCGGTCACTTGACATTACTGACTTCGACTTTGGTAAAAACTGTTCAGGTTGCATTTGAATTTGGTTCTTATTTTCTGGTTCTAATGTGTGTATGCATATCACTGATTGATTTCGACTTGATGCTTGAGGTTGAGTTGCGTTTATGTGTACTCGAGTGTGGTCTGTACCTTCATTGTATATGCATTCTGAATCTTGTGTTTTTGTCTAGAGATGATATACTGGCTCGAATTTGTCTTCGAGTATATTGATGTTGGGTTCACTGTTTTCTGTTGAGTCTTGTTGTACTTTCATTCATGTATATGATATATGTACAACACTGCTCTGGTCTATATGCATTAGTGCTCATGTGTATGATGCATGTTGTGTCTACATTGACTTCATGTAGCATATGAGGTTGTTGTGCACTGTGTATTTGATAGCCTCGAGCCAGTTGATTCACTGGTCTTTGCTGTATTGAGTTGCGTCAATGGTCTTTGCATTTAGTTCCCATTTGACTATATTGCAGTCTTCATGTTTTTATTGTGTCAACTCTGTATATATGTATGGTCTGCACTTTGATTCATCCGAGCTAGTTCACATTGTACTGGTTCATTGTTTTCATACTTCGTGTCATCTGGACTTGAGAGTTGATTCATTTAGTTAGCTCGAGTTGTGTTATCCCATTTTTTGGTCAAAACTAGAATATCAACAAACTGGCAAGGAATGATGGATGTTGGGATTGAAAATCGATTGGAAGCGAGGCAAGAGTTCGTTCGGTATTCGAACTCCCCCTGGTTCATTCGGCATTCTCGGATCCGAAGGCTCATTCGGCATTCTCGAATATGAAGGGATCATTCGGCATTCTATAAGCTCCATTCGGTAGTACCCTCACCGAACCACCACCTCTCCACGCCACTGCCGAATCACCCCTGCCTCCATTCCACTGCCGAATCACCCTTGTCTCCACTACCTACCGAACCAACCATACCGAACCAGCTGCCGGACTAACTACTACCGAACCAACCTCCTCTACCTACCATACTACCGAACCAACCACCGGTCCAGCTCCATCTCCACGCTACCACCGGTCCAACCTACCACCGAACCCCTATCTCCACTACCTGCCGAATCACCCATGTTACCACTCACCGCCGAACCAAGACGCTGCCGAACCAGAATGCTGCAAGGCCAGATTGCATCAGCCCAAGCCCACCAGCAGCTATATACATCCAAGACCTCCGCCCCCAGCCTCACTCTATAAATAAAGGGGTAGGGGTACAACAATGGGGAGAAGTTGGAGAGCTCAAACCTGGAAGGAACTTTCAAACAACTTTCATACACTTGTACTACAAGCTTTGTACTCGTAATCGGATTGGAAAAGGAGAATAACATATAAAGTGGACGTAGGCACATTTTGGCCGAACCACTATAAATCTGTGTGTCTTTTACAGTTCAGTCCCTGCTTTTTACGTATTTGCATAAACCACCTAAATCATTACGAACAACATAAAATCAACTAAATCATACAACTTGGAGTTGTTTGCCCATCTTTTGTGAAAACGTATTTGGGTTATTTGCTGAGATTTGTGATTTGTGTTTGAATATCGCTGATTTATATTCATACACTGGTGCTTTCACGGTATTGGGTGTTTGTGACCATTTTTTACGCAAACATTTTGGTGCTTTCACTGAGAAGGACCAGCACCCGCTACATCGGATAGAAGTTTGGATTTGGAAGACAATGACTAGGCAAAACAGTAGAAGGCTAAGGGCTGAGAGAAGCCAACAAGGAGGAAGTCAACAAGCATCCTCCGGAGGTGAGGAAGGACCGGCTTCGATCTACATAACCCGGGATGAAATGGAAGCCATAACAAATTCACTGCAAGAGAGGTTGTTGAAAAGTCAACAGGAAATGATGCAAACTTTCTTGGAGCAAATGAGAGCTGCAGGGATGCAGAACTTAGGAACAGCTACAACGGCTGTGGATGCAGGACAAAAAGCTAGGGTTACGGAACCCAATGAAGGACAGGATACGGAGCCAAGTGGCAATCAACAAGGGCTTGGGGGCAGGCCCACAGGATTCAACACAGGAGAACCTTTGGAAGGAGTTCAACAGGCTAGAACCAACGTTGCTACTAACGAGCTACACGAAGAGTATGTACCGGAGTTCCCTCGGGGGCAACCTCCGACAGACAACGGTGGATTGGTAGATATAATCAGGAAGACTGTGCGAGGTGGTTTGACCAATGGAGACTTGGAAGGAGTAAACAGGAGTCCGTTCACTCGGGAAATAAGGATGGCTCAGAATCCACCTAAGTTCAAGCTACCTAGCGTGGAGGTATACAATGGCAAGGAAGACCCTACGGATCACTTGATGAGATACACCAGACACATGGAGGTGCTGGGGGCATCAGAGGAGGTGATGGCCCGATGCTTCCCTTTGTACTTGACGGACTTAGCTGCGATGTGGTTCAGGCAGCTGGAAGAAGGATCTATCAGGACTTGGAGGGAATTGGTGGAAAGGTTTTTGGGACAGTTTCGGGTTCATGTCAAGAGACCAAAGAACGTGATGACATTGACATCGGTAAGGCAAAGGATGGATGAATCGCTTAGAGCTTTTCTAACTCGATTCAGTGCCGCAGTTGCTTCGGTGGATCGGCCCGATCCATCGATGGTTTTAATGGCAGCAGTATCAGGAGTCAGGGAGAACTCGGATTTCAAGGTATCTCTGATACGAGATCCCCCATGGAATCTCGACGAATTCTTTCATGAGGCAGAAAGGTTCCTTCGACAAGAAGATGCGAGTACGGATTTAAAATTGAAAAAGGTTAATGCAGTTGAGGTGGGAGGACCATTCAGCAATGGTTCGGATAAAGACAAAGGAAAAAGGAAGTTGGACGGTGATTCTGGAAATGCTAGGAAGCAATGGAAGGATCCAAAGTTTTCCACATACACAGGATTGAACGAGACACTAGAGCGGATATACCTGGATACTCGAAATCGCCTTCACTACCGGAGGCCAGCTAGGAGAGAACCAACAGAACGGGAAAAGACATCGGGAAGGCACTGTCTCTTCCATGATTTGGATGGACACGACACCAACAGCTGCAGGCACTTAAAGGACATAATTGAGGAGCATGTGAGGAATGGACAGCTGCCACAATATGTTGGACCTCGGAATGCAACAGCGAGGCAGGAGCAACCGCCGCCTGCCTCAAGCTACGATGGTGGGAGGCCCAGGAATGATGGTCGGTTGATCGCCCCTTGACCAGGTTAATATGAAATAAGTAGCAAACTATTGGCAAGCAACCAAGTCATTTACACATGTACGGGGACGGAGATGGCCCCTAGGCATGCTCTGAATGATAATAAGCTGCGATGCTATGGTTTGTGAAATTTATCTTTTGCTTTTGGATTGGACACTGCTTTTCTTTTTGGTTTTCGGTTTTGGAGCTTGGATTGAGCTCCTGGTTTTTCTCGCCTTTTGATTTGGATATTCCTCTGGACGATTATTTTCAACTTTGGATGCTGATTTGGATTTCTAGTTTTCTGGTTTTGGATTTGGATTTTGAATTTGGATTCTGGATTTGGATTTTCGGATTTGGATTCTGGATTTGGATTTTGGATTTGGATTTGGATTTTGGATTGGATTTTGATTGGATTTTTATCTGATTTTTGATAAACGGTCGTCGGGTATGGATTATGCCTGGCAAGGGGTGAGTCGCTTTGCCCGAACGTGGTAAATTGACTCATTCAGGTCGTCGAGTATGGACTATGCTCGGCAAGGGTCCGGAGTGATCAGGATTCGGCCTAGGACTTAGGCCCTATATTATCAATTGTTATTTTCAGGTCGTCGAGTATGGACTATGCTCGGCAAGGGTCCGGAGAGACCAGGATTCGGCTTAGGACTTAAGCCATGGCATTGTACAGTGCCCAGGGACACTGGGCCAAGGTCGTCAAGTGTGGATTACGCTTGGCAAGAACTCGGAGAGGTTAGCTCAACGTCCAGGGACACTGGACCAAGATCGTCAAGTGTGAATTGCGCTTGGCAAGAACCCGGAGAGGTTAGCTCAACATCCAGGGACACTGGACCAAGGTCGTCATGTGTGGATTACGCTCGACAAGAACACGAGGAGGCTAGCTTAACGTCTAGGGACACTGGATCACGACCGTCAGGTGTGGATTGCGCTTGGCAAGAGCCTGGAGAGGTTATGGATTTGGATATCGACCCAGAGAGGTCCTGGATTCGGTTATTGGCTATTGGATAAGGATGGTTTGGGGCTCGGTTGTCGAGTTCGGATGGACATGGAATTGGCTCAAGCTTTGGTTATTGGATTTGGAATTGGATATCGACTCGGAGCAGTCAAGGATGATCTACTCTGCCGATATGGCTATGGACCTTGGATATTGGATTCGGAACTATTCAAAACACGCCTTGTTATCACAAGGCATGTTTTGGGGGGCAAAGTGTTATCCCATTTTTTGGTCAAAACTAGAATATCAACAAACTGGCAAGGAATGATGGATGTCGGGATTGAAAATCGATTGGAAGCGAGGCAAGAGTTCGTTCGGTATTCGAACTCCCCCTGGTTCATTCGGCATTCTCGGATCCGAAGGCTCATTCGGCATTCTCGAATATGAAGGGATCATTCGGCATTCTATAAGCTCCATTCGGTAGTACCCTCACCGAACCACCACCTCTCCACGCCACTGCCGAATCACCCCTGCCTCCATTCCACTGCCGAATCACCCTTGTCTCCACTACCTACCGAACCAACCATACCGAACCAGCTGCCGGACTAACTACTGCCGAACCAACCTCCTCTACCTATCATACTACCGAACCAACCACCGGTCCAGCTCCATCTCCACGCTACCACCGGTCCAACCTACCACCGAACCCCTATCTCCACTACCTGCTGAATCACCCATGTTACCACTCACCGCCGAACCAAGACGCTGCCGAACCAGAATGCTGCAAGGCCAGATTGCATCAGCCCAAGCCCACCAGCAGCTATGTACATCCAAGACCTCCGCCCCCAGCCTCACTCTATAAATAAAAGGGCAGGGGTACAACAATGGGGAGAAGTTGGAGAGCTCAAACCTGGAAGGAACTTTCAAACAACTTTCATACACTTGTACTACAAGCTTTGTACTCGTAATCGGATTGGAAAAGGAGAATAACATATAAAGTGGACGTAGGCACATTTTGGCCGAACCACTATAAATCTGTGTGTCTTTTACAGTTCAGTCCCTGCTTTTTACGTATTTGCATAAACCACCTAAATCATTACGAACAACATAAAATCAACTAAATCATACAACTTGGAGTTGTTTGCCCATCTTTTGTGCAAACGTATTTGGGTTATTTGCTGAGATCTGTGATTTGTGTTTGAATATCGCTGATTTATATTCATACACTGGTGCTTTCACGGTATTGGGTGTTTGTGACCATTTTTTACGCAAACAAGTTGCTTTGGGTCTGGTCTCTGAACATCTGATTTTTCATTCGAACTCATATGCACTGATATTGAATTGTTTCTCTATTGCATACGTGCACATTGTGATCTGGTATCACTGACTTCGAGTTGCTTTGAGCAATTTTGCTATGCTGTAACTTGTTGTATTGAGTTGCACCCTCTCTTGTATTGTGTCTGTTCTTTTTTTTATTTGATGATCTGGTTTACTTTGACCTGATCTGGTGCATGTTGTATCTGCATTCACCACTGTTTGTACACTTTCATTCTGCCGTGTCTTTGAGTCTGGGCACATGTGCTCATGGACTATGTATGTATGATGTGTTATTCATGTTTTTAGTTTTGCATTCGTACTTGTCTGGTTCACATAAATGTATACAAGTGTGCGGTGAGATTGCTCTCAACCATTTTATTGCATTTGGATTTGTTTTTCGAATTGCACCCGAGTTGAATCTAGCTTGTAGCTCGGGTTTCACCTTGTGCTGATATTGTGACATTATTTTTATTGCACTTGAGTTGAACCTGGCTTTTCATTTGGATTTGACATGTGCTCACTTGTCTTTGTAATTTTATCAAGTGTATATATTGGTGTGCACGTCCTAGTGGCATGTACAGTGATACACTGTGCATGTCACAAGCTGTTCGTGTATGATGAATTCAAATTTAAATGATGATGAAGAACCCAAATAACTGAGGAAAATATTATTTTCAAAATCCACATTTTATTTTATACTGCAAAAATATTTCCTTTGCAATTTTACTGCATCATTATTTATTTTTTGCAGATTGCTCAGATGCTGGATTCAATCTGGAATAAAGTTGTAGATAAATTACGAGTGAATGAGCGATATGTAGTGAGGTGTATTTGTAAATGATAAATTGGATGTAATCGAAATTGTATTGTCATTGAATTTGTATATATACAGTGAGAATTCAAATTTGTACTATTCAAAATTGTAATAGATATTTGTTTGAATAAAATATGTGTTTGAATTTAAATACCGTGTTATTTATTTTATTCAGTAAATATTTACATAATTATGTGAAAAATAAAAAAGTACATTAACAAATACATTTAAATGAATATATATATATATATGTTTATTATCATCAAACAAAAATCATGTACTCACATATTCAACAATCTCCTCCTTTTGATGATAACAAACATATATTTAAGATTTTGAATTTGTTATATGTATTTGATCTTTCAATTTGCTCCCTTTATATGAATGCTCCCTCTCTACACAAAGATCCCCCTTCATATATGCGTACAACTAAAAATATGCAAATGAGCCTAGATGCAAATAGAAAATATTTGACCTTTACTTGCTTTTATTTGACAAAATCTTAACTTTTCTCTCCCCCTTTCGTTATCAGCAAAAGAGTAATAGTGTTAGAAAAATAGAGATAAAGTGATAGATATTAATACAACATTAAAACTCAATCGAATATAAATATTAAATTTCAATAAAAAATAATAAAAAATCATTAATACTCTGTTAGGCGTATATTCCACTTTTAGAATGATAGGAATGGTGTCATCATATAAAACCATATAGTTGTGTCTATTTGTGGTATATTTGTATCAGAAATTTGAATATCTACCAACCATGCATAACCGTTAGGACTTTTAAATGAGATTGGTAGTATTCCAATTTTATTTTTAAAAAAATGAATTCAAGCATCTTCTAACCACGCATAACCGTGAGGACTTTTAAATGGGATTAGAATCAACTTGTTTATTTAATAAATCAATTTTTTGATACGCGTTTCATATGTGGATAAGCGTGAGGACTTTTAAATGAGCATGGAAGCACATAGTCGAAAATTCCAAGTGATTCAACCATGCATAACCATGAGGACTTTTAAACGAGAGTGAATACTTTGGTTTTTGTTATTACTATTAGTATTATTTTTTAAAAATATAAAATGAAAAACAAATGATTCCTGTTAAAATCACTACATATTGACATACTATATTGGATTTTGATGAGTGATGGTCGATAGAAAACGATAGAAATATAAATGATTATGGAATTTTTACTAACAAAAAGTGTTTATAACTCTTGTTTAAATTTCTTAAGAAATTTACTAGTTATACAGTCTCAAGTTATAATATATGATTAATATCAACACTCATCTCTTTTTCAATTACTATTTATCCCTTCGATAATTAGTAGGGAGTCAGGTTAGTCACGTAGTCATTTAAAATAAAATTCAAAAATAATTATAAAATAAATTTTTATAAAAATGACTAATTTGAAACCAAAGTCAAAAATGATTTTCTAGAAGGGGTTTTATAAGAAAATTTCTGCTATTTGAAAATATTTAAAATGAAAAATATGCAGATGTTTTCTTTTAAAAAAAATGATGCAACTACTGAATGTCTCAATATAAATCATGTTCCATTAGTAATTTTTCTATCAACTAAATTACCAGTGTAATCTGCATCTGAATTTTTCTTTCACTGAAAATTATCATTAGTTAAATTTGACAGACCAGACCATGAAGTGTGCATCAAAATAACTTAAAATCAATTTTAACAACTTTTAAATGAAATTCTCTTGAATTTGAATTTGAAGCTGTGCGAACAAATCAGTGAATATGGTGTTAAATTTAGCCATAGGATAAACAAATATATTTACATGCATCGAGATTAATAATTAGTCGATAAGATACCATCATTAGTCTAAACAAATTTATATGAAGTAATTCAAAGACTCTAGAGATGCATGTAGTGTTCTCAGTATGGAAAGTATAATTGGCCAACAATTTTGAAAAAATCGAAATCAAAATCAGCATTCGTTTCTTTATCAAATAATTGGCTGAATCAAATTCAAATTATGGTGCAGATTATCACATTTAATAAGATGAATGTGCAATTACCTATTTTACCTTTATGATAATTTTTCGTTGTTGTCCATTCTGATTCTCTCACCTTTATTCTAGGCTAAGGAACTTTACTTTGTCGCTCGTTGTGTCCCTGGAATAGCTAGAATCCAAGTAACACTATTGTAGTTCCTTAGCCTGCCACCACCTACACGAGAGAAGTGTTTTGCGACCTATTTGTTTTTATAGGTCCATGATTGTTAGTGGCAGAATATTTTGAAAAATAATTTTGTGGAGACCCAAAACTATTTATATATGTCCCTTTCGGCATCCAGATTTGTTTAACTTTGAGAGATTTTATATTTGTGCCTTTTGGAACCCAAATTGGTATAGTTTTCACGTGTTTGGGTCTATACCAACAATCGTTTTGATTGTGTCCAAATTTTCTACAAATTGTGCACAATGAATTGACTTGATTAATTTCATTTCTAACATTTTCAGACTGATTATATCCAAGTCCTTGTCTAACTGTTTTAACAGTTTGTTTTCCTAATAGCATATTCAACGATTTTTCACTTTTTGAAAATTTATCTGAAGTCGTTGACAATTGTTGGGCTTGTGTTTCGAGAGATTCATTTTCGTTTAACAATTGCGTGCACCTTTTAATAGAATTTGTTCTTCTTGTATTCTCACTCTCTTTAAAAATCAGAATTTCATTTTCAAGCGATTTAATTTTGATTTCTGATTTTTTAATCTCTTCCTCGAATGTTAGACACTTATCACACTTAGGGATCCTACTTTGATAGTTTTTAACTAATTGGTCAAATTGTTTATTTAAATCTATCAAAGTATCGTTTTGTGATTCAAGTTTGGCATATTTCTCCCTAAGTCGTTCAAAACAGCCATTTGCTTCGTGGAAATACATAAGTAATTCTTAATGAGTGAGTTTTGAAACCTTGCTTGGCTCATCATCGTCGCTATCAGCTATATTACCTTGAAGGCACATATCTGCTTTCTCACTCTCACTACTAGTACTTTTATTATCTTCATCATTTGTATTCCACGTAGCTACAAAATTTCTCCTTTTTGATTTCTTTTCTTGGTCGTGTTGAAGTCGAGCACAATTGGGCTTGATGTGTCCGAGTTTGTTGCAGTTATGACAGATGATCTCCCGTTCTTCTGGGTTATTTAGAACTTTGATTATTTTTCTTTTTAATTTTTGATTTAGAACTGGATTTCTGTATTTGCGGTTCCACTTTTTGAATCTTTTTGTTACCAGTGCCAGCTCTGCTGCTCCATCATCGTCGTCGTCATCACTTTCAGTTGTTCCTTTGAGAGCTATTGATTTCTTTTGAGTATCTCCTCCTTCACGCTCTTCCTTGAATTTTCATTTCTAGCTCATAAGTGGTGATATTTCCGATGAGTTCTTCAACTTTGATTTGTTTTAAATCTTTCGATTCTTGAATGGCAGTCACTTTTTCTTCAAAACTTCAAGGAAGGACTCTGAGGATTTTTCGGACTATTTCCAATTTCGTGTATGATTTTTCGAGAGCTTTTGATTTGTATACGATGTTGGAAAGCCGTCCGTACATCTCTTTAACATTTTCTTCCTTGGCCATTGTAAAATTCTTGTATTCACTACTCATCATGGCATGGCGAGATTCCTTGACTTGAGATGTTCCTTCGTGAGTCACTTCTAGTGTGTTCCATATTTCTTACGCAGTTAGACAATATGAGACGCGATTAAATTTAAATTGATCCAATGAACAGATAATAGAATTCATAGCTTTAGCATTAGCATTTTGTAATTATTTTCTAGCTCTATCCATTGATCCATCGGTTTATCTATTTCCTAATTATCTACAACTATAGTGGGTGCTCTATAACCTGTCTCAACTATATTCCAAACAACAATGGTTTTTAGAAAAAATTTCATTCTATTTTTCCAGTAAGCATATTCACCATTGAACATTGGTGGTCTAACTATGAACCGACCCTCAGCAAAAGCAGTATTAAAAGAAGCCATTTTAAAAAATTCAACTTTTTAAAACAAAAATTGATTTTTTGAAAAAAAAATCAAATTTTTAAAAACAAAAGCTGACTTCTATTCCTAGCTTTGATACCACTTGTAGGATCGATTTCACCCTAGAAGGGGTGAATATGGTGATGCTATCAATTATAAAAATTTATCGCGGAAGTTTGTATAAAATTATTTCAATGCAGATATATTAGAATAATAACAACACAGACAATAGAAGAATAATAAATGCAGAAATAAAATGACATAGAATTTACCCAGCTTCAGCAAAACTTTGCCTACGTGCTACCCCCAAGGTTTCTACTAGAAATTAAGCATTCAAACGCTTACACACGTAAACTCACGACACCTGCTATCAACTAGCCTTAACTCTACGCTCAAAACCCTGCCACAACTCAGCCGCTGAGTTGCGAATTCTCAAACTACGTCACGTAGTTTGTCCCTTAGTAACACGACTAGAAATTACACAAGTTTAAAAAGGAAAAATACAATTTAAACACAATTTAAAAACAAAACAACACAAAACCCAAGCATTTTATTATAAACCCAATACAAAGGTAAAGGCCGGCCCAAATATATTCTTCCTTTTTTTCTTTTATCTGCCCGTTCCTTTGTGTTTGTGATAATGGCTACTCTCATTCATTCATTCCTCCGAAATTAGGGCTTCGTGCTGAAGTCGTCGGCTTTTTTCGATTCAATTGATGATGCTTCGATTTCTTCTTTCTCTCTGTCGATCTCCTTCGGCTACTCCAATTCGATCGAATTCGAATTAATATTGGTATGTTATTTTCCTTTTGCTTATTTGGTTGATTGCTTTGAACCCGATCCATGATTCGAGTTATTGGTTATTTTTTGTCTATTTATCTTGAACTCGAATCGATAAATTTGCCGATGATGTTCATCGTTTATATAGGGTTCGAAACCCTTGATTTTCGTTTGTATACATTTATTTGAATTTGTCAATTTATCTATCTCGGCCATTCGATTTTGTTTTGATGTTGATGATTTCTCTAACTTTGTCATTTTCGTATATTGCGTTGGTCATAACGGTTTTGTGAATTTGTTGATTCCATGATTTCCAAGGCTCTGACTTTGCTTGCCCATTGAATTCTTTGACGATGGTGTTGATTTCATTTTTGTGCTCGACTTAGGCCATTAACTGTTGACATCGGCCTTGACTTCAATCTTTTCATTTACTTGACTTAAGCACTGATTGAATTCATCACTGTAGCATACTTGACCAGTTTTGTTCTTTGTGCTTGTTAACTTCTGCTTCTCTATTTTGTTCAAGACGGATACTTGCATTTGACTTCGATCACTTGACATTACTGACTTCGACTTTGGTAAAAACTATTGAGGTTGCATTTGATTTTGGTCTTTGTTTTCTGGTTCTAATGTATGTATGCATATCACTGATTGATTTCGACATGATGCTTGAGGTTGAGTTGCTTTTATATGTACTCGAGTGTGGTCTATACCTTCATTGTATATGCATTCTGAATCTTCTGTTTTTGTCTGGAGACGATATACTGGGTCGAATTTGTCTTCGAGTATATTGATGTTGGGTTCATTGTTTTCTGTTAAGTCTTCTTGCAGTTTCATTCATGTATATGATATATGTACAACATTACTCTGGTCTATATGCATTAGTGCTCATGTGTATGATGCATGTTGTGTTTGCATTGACTTCATGTAGCATTTGAGGTTGCTGTGAAATGTGTATTTGATAGCCTCGAGCCTGTTGATTCACTGGTCTTTGCTGTATTGAGTTGCATCACTGGTCTTTTCTGTATTGAGTTACATCATTGGTTTTGCATTTAATTCCTATTTGACTATATTGTAGTCTTCATGTTTTTATTGTGTCAACTCTGTATATATGTATGTTCTGCACTTTGATTCATTCGAGCTAGTTCACACTGTACCAGTTCATTTTTTTCATACTTCATGGCATCTGGACTTGAGAGCTGGTTCATTAGCTAGCTCGAGTTGCTTTGCGTCTGGTATCTGGACATCTAATTTTCATTCGAACTCATATGCACTGATGTTGAGTTGTTACTCTATTGCATACCTATGCACATTGTGATCTGGCATCACTGACTTCGAGTTGCTTTGAGCATTTGTGCTATGTTGTAACTTGTTGTACTGATTTGCACCCTCTGTTGTATTGTGTCTGGTCTTTTGTTTTATTTAATGATCTGGTTTACTTTGACCTGATCTGGTGCATGTTGTATCTGCATTCACCACTATTTGTACACTTTCATTCTGCCATGTCTTTGAGTTTGGGCACGTGTGCTTCATGGACTGTGTATGTATGATGTGTTATTCATGTTTTCAGTTGTGCATTCATACTTGTCTGGTTCACATAAATGTATAAAAGTATGCGGTGAGATTGCTCCCGACCATTTTATTGCATTTGGATTTGTTTTTCGAATTGCACCCAAGTTGAATCCAGCTTGTAGACCGGGTTTGACCTTGTGCTGATATCGTGACATTATTTTTATTGCACTTTAGTTGAACCCGACTTTTCATTTGGGTTTGACCTGTGCTCACTTGTCCTTGTAATTTTATCAAGTGTATATATTGGTGTGCTACAGCCTTGTCGCGTATATAGTGATACACTATGCATGTCACAAGCTGTTCGTGTATAATGAATTCAAATTTAAATAATGACGAACGACCCAAATAACCAAGGAAAATATTATTTTCAAAATCCACATTTTATTTTATACTGCAAAAATATTTCCTTTTCAATTTTACTGCGTCAGTACTTATTTTTTGCAGATTGCTAAGATTCTGGATTCAATCTGGAATAAAGTTGTAGATAAATTACGAGAGAATGAGCAATATGTAGTGAGGTATATTTGTAAATGATAAATTGGATGTAATCAAAATTATATTGTCATTGAATTTGTGTGTGTATATATATATTGAAAATTCAAATTTGTACTATTCAAAATTGTAATAGATATTTGTTTGAATAAAATAGAATTTAAATACCGTGTTATTTATTTTATTCAGTAAATATTTATTTAATTATGTGAAAAAAATAGTACATTAAAAAATACAATTAAATTAATATATATATATATATGTTTATTATCATCAAACAAAAATCATATACTTGCATATTCAACAAAATGTTCAAAAGCTTCATTTTCAAATTCACCTCCATGATCACTTCTAATATTTTTAACTTTTATATTCTTTATATATTGATCTCTTTTTGCAAAAGTTTTAAAATTTTCAAAAGTATCACTTTTATGTTTCATGAAAATAGTCCATGTAATCTTGAAAAATCATCTACAATGACAAATGCATATCTATTGCAATTAATATATTGAACTTGAGTAGGTCCAAAGAGATCCATATGTAGTAGTTCAAGTGGTTGTGTTTTAGATATGATTTTCTTAGATTTAAAATAAGACTATTAATTTTCCTAACTTGCATGCATCACAAATATTATTAATTTGGAATTTCATATTAGGTAGTCCTTTAACAAGTTTATTTTTAGCTATTTTATTAATAGTATCAATATTTATATGACAAAATCATTTGTGCCATAGCCAAAAATAATTTTTTGTAGCCACTAAATGCATGTTTGTGTTATGATTTATATTCATATTTAAAATATAAATATTTCTATCTCGTATATCTTCAAAATTAAATTTTGATTTTTATCAGAAATGTTGCATTTATTTTCTGAAAAGATATATTAAATCATTTATGTAACGACCCTAGATTTTAATTTAATTTAAATTGATAATTTAAATGAATTTTGAATTAAAAATTGTAAAATTGATTTTTAATGATGCGAGTTTCCCCGATTCAAATATAAAATATATTAAGTGAAATTGATTTGAATATTTGTATATATGAGAATATATAAATGTATATGTTGGATTTGAAAATATAATCTTAAATAAATGGTTCAAAGACTAATTATAATAATAACAATTAAAATATAAAATGGAAATTAAATAAAGTTACAAATTTTATATGATATAGATGTACAAAGAAAACACATTGGTAAAATTAAACAATATATTCATTTATATTACAAGATTTTAAATTTTAAGACAAAATAAAATTAATACATAGATAAATTTTAACCACATATTTAAATATGGAAATACATTCAAATATAAAGATAAGATAAAAACAAACAAAAGAATGGAACAAATACATATAGAATAAAACCTATTTAACAAAAGAAAAGAAATAAAATAAATAAAAAAAATAAGTATAAAACAAATATTAACAAACAAATTAATCAAAGTAACATATAGCTATATGCAAACAAATACAAATACAAACTTGGTAATGCAAATAAAAGCATTCAAACAAATAAATAAGCAAAGTAAACAATACAAAATAATACAAATAAGATTATACATACCTGTGTACATGAAGTATAAAGTAAGTAACTATAGCAAAACAAATAAATATATAAATATGCAATTCAAATATGCAGGCAAGCATGGGAACAAGTGTACATAGTATAAACAAAGTACTTAAGAAAATAAAGAAAAGCAAAACACAAACAAAGCAAGCATTCATTAACATCATCTCAGCCGAGTACAAGAAAATAAATAAGAAAAAGTACATATAAAATAAAAGTAGACATATGTACTAAAAAGAATAGTATAAGATAAGTATGGACTGAAGCATGGCAAAAGATCAAAGGACCAAGGCAATCAATGTAATATTTTAGCCACCGAAACAAGGATAACTCTGCCTTATTTTTGTGCCAAGAAATGAATATATATTTGTGCAAGCAAATTAAATAAATATATGTAGTTGTAAATATGCAGGAAAAACATAAAACTAAAACAAAGTAAAAATAAAACACAAACAAACTGTACAAGTTTAGAAAACAAATATAGCCTGCATAAAGTTATAACTAATTAATGCAACATACTTCAGCCATACCCTATCTCCAAACAAACATTTATAACATCCTGTACTTGCAAAAGGACTTCAAAACTGTATACTTTAACTTCATATACACATCAAAGTATCATTACAGTTTCATTCTTCAAAACTGAGAAAAAGAAAAAAAAGAAGAAAAAGAAAAAAAGGAATACAAAGTATAAAAACAAAGAAATAAAACAAATATACTCAAGTGCAAAAGGGAACTCAACAACAAAATCCAGTTTCCAGTTTCTCAGAGAACTTCCAGGCTTCTATTCTCTGTTTCAAAACAAAATCAAGGTGAGTAACTTTCTTTTTAAAACTTAAGAATATTGATATCTGATTGCATGTGGATTACTAGAAAAAAATAGTATTGTGTGGATGTATTTGATTTAATTCACTGTGTATATACATGAATGTATGAAGGCATACTCACTGTTGTGATTTATTTTTGCCTGTTCTTAGTTTCCAGTCTTAAGTTCTGATCAATCATCAATACCTCAAAATCTAATCTATGTTAAGGTTTCAATTTCAAACAAAATATGTTAGACGTATCATAGATTATAGTTTTAAATTTTATTTAAGTTAAATAAATTAGAAATACTTCTGAAAATCAAGAAAAGCTGAGCAAATTTAATATGAGCTAAATTTCAAACATCTTGATTTATAAATTCAGGTACATAAACTGAATTCATATGCCAAAACATGATTTTTAAATTAGAAATCATAATTTTTAAACAAAGGGAGAGTGAGTGGTTTGGGTTTGAATGGAAATGGGAATATTTTGAGTTTCTGGTGATTAAGTAGACCGGAGATGTCGGGGTTGCTAGGAGAGGAGGAGGAGCCTATGGCGGTCGAAGGAAAAATGGCCGATGGTGGCGTCATCGACGGTGGCGACTACGGTGATCGTTTTTATTTCGTAGACCTAATTTTTGTTGTGCTCAAATTTTTGGCCGCCGCGACCTCATCTGTGCATCGAGTCGCACGCACTTCTGGGAGGAGGAAGGAGGGAGAGAGGTGATGTGATAGCCGGAGTTACGAGTGGCCTGGTTGTTGAGATTGTGAGAACGGCGATAGTTTCCAGGGTGATGGTGGAAACTGATGTTTTTCCAGGTGCTAGCATGAACTCGAATTCGATTTCGAGCTAGTGGAGAGGATCAGATGATTGAAATAGTGATAAAGGAGGAACGTCGACTCGCAAGAGTCAACGTGGATGGTCGGAGGCAGTTGCAGCTCCGGTGCACGTGCACCGTGCATATTGGAAGGGCTGTCGTTTCTTTTTTTTTTGTGGTGCAGTTTTGGACTCGGGGCACATTCGGGTATGTGGGTGATTTGCTCGAAGCAAGGATGAGGGAAAACTCGAAGTACTTGGTGATGGATCGCGTGTGAGTTGGCAGAGTTGAGAAGCAGAGCAGGTCCTGTCCTTTGCAAATTTGAACTGTGTTTAAATTTCAAAGCAAAATGTCAACTGGAGTATAAAAAGCAAATGACAACTGTAAATCCAAATTTGTTTTGAAGTTTAGATTTGAAATAAAGTTTATTAAATGATTTTAATAAACTACGAAAAGGGTAAGTAATCAATAGAATTTATAAGGGAATTCGAAGTTGGAAGTGGAATTTGGATTTTCAAATTTAAGTTTCAAAACAAGGTTTTAAAACAAATATTTAACTGAATTTGGATAAAAATTGTTTTATAAAGGTTTCCTACATTTTGAATGGAAAGTTAAATGATTTATTTTAACTTGAATTTGAAAGTTAAAATATTAATGTATTTTGGAAGCGTAACTCTTAAATAAAAAAATAAATTTAAGTAGTTTAGTTTAAAGGCTTTTTCTTATATAAGTAATTGGTGTTATTTACATTTATCTTTAAGGATTTTAAATTGAACTTTAAATTGGAATTATATTTAAAAGAATAATCATTTTTAAATCTTAAATCAAAAATGCAAATTAAATCTAAAATTAAAGTGTAGTGTTTAAAATACACATAAATGATAATGAAATCATAAATAAAGAAATTTATTATCTTAGAGATAATTAAGGAAATAAAATGATTTAATTAATAAGGTAATTAAAGAATGATTTAATTAAATTATAAATAAATAATTAGATTAATTTATAAATAGAAATGATTAATGATGATTTAATCTAAGATAATTTCTTGAGAAAGTAATTAAGGGGTTAATTTATTATGTAATTGATTTAAATATAAAGTTAATCAATATGATTAATTACGAAAAATGAAACTAATTAAGGTGGTTGATAAATTAAAGTATACCAAATGATTTGGAATTAATTAATCAGAATTTGATAATTAATTCTTAAGTAATTAACCTACTTAGAAATAAATTAAATTGATTAGGATTAAACGATTAATTAGTCCTGCTTATAAATGATTATTAAATGCTTGACCTTACTTATGAATGATCATATTATATGTGATGCCTGGAATTGATTGTCATATCTAATCTGTAATATCTTGTTCTGTGAGTTGAGCTGTGGGAAATTTACTCATTTATTTATACATTTGTATATTATCTGTGATCTGTGAATGAACAATAAGCATGATAGTTAATACCGCTTATCGGATATATTGTTGTATTTGATTTGTGATGATTGAAATGATGTTACACTACTGTGTATAACCCCTGGACCACACCATATACACACAATTATGGATTTCACGAGGAAATCGATTAAGTCGCAGATTTTTGAAATAGTTAAATTTGAATTTTTAAATTCAAATGTTTTGGAAATGGAATCGGAATAAATGTGAAAAGCTTTTGGAATGGAATTTCAAAATAAAATTTATTATTTTTAAATTACTTGATTAAGTTTTGGAATTTAAATAATTTGATTTAAATTTGAATTCAATGTTTAAAATTGAATTCTATGATTTGAAACTAGGGATTAACGATATTATACTAGTTATATATGAGTCAAACCATTTTCAAAGTATTGTTCCTTTAGAATTTGATTTAACCCAAAGACTGTAACTGGTATAAATGAAATAGAGTTTTTCTGAAATAAGATTGTGTTTCTAAATGATAAAAAGCTTTCAGATAAGAAATGAAATTCCAGTTAATTAGGGGAATTTCAAGATTGAATAGAGAAATGATTTTCCTAAGTTATGAATGAATTCTTTTTGAAAGCTATGAATTAAATCTGTTTATTTTTAACAGATTTAAATTGATGATTTGTTAAATCAATTTGAAATGAAATTGTTTTGAAGCTATAGGTTAAATCTTTGATTTAAAGATTTAACGAGTTAATCAAATTGAAATGAAAATTGATTGGGAAAATCTGTGAATGAATCTTTTGTTTAAAAGAAAAAAAAAATGTGAAAATTGTTTAAACCGTTAAAGGTTGTGAAAATGAATCTTTTTGTTTAAAGATTGAAATGGTAATTGGATTAAACCATTTGAAAGAAAGTTTTGAATTATTAAGTTGTGACTTAATTGAAATCCCATTATCCATATGTTTTTGAAATACTGCGCTCACTGTTCGGTTTAGCCGGGAAAAGAACTTTGTGTCATATAACCCATTCCGAATATGTGATACGTCGTTATGGATAGCATTTGAAGACCGGTGATGAAGACCGGGTATTTGCGAGAGCGATAGGATGACCTATCGATTGTTTCTGCACCGAGTCGCGCCGGTATAGAAACTCCCTAAGTGATGGGAAATCCGATCAGGATTGTGAATATCCGGATTGCAAGGACTTCTTTGTAAGTGCCTTCGGTTCTGTTCGAACCCGGAACAGACTTGTATGGATTGTATGCCTGACATTACAAGTTGAGATATAAAGCCGATTTCTTTCAAATATATTTCTGTTGGTGGCGGAGAATTTATTCTTTTAGCTTAACACCCTTCTCTGAGACGTACGAGCTCAGAGGTTATATAGTTGATGTTATCAGCGATATATTCCCAGTTTGGTAATGTGACATGCTGAGTGATGCTGAAATGATCATTGTGTTGATTATTAGTGATAGGATCATTTGTTTGATCGTCTATCTTAGTGATCATTGTGTTGATCATTTGTTGACCCAAAGCATGGCTTTTGTATAAAGTATGTTTTTGTGGACGTGACTTCGTCGAGCCTCACATCCCGGAAATGGTCAAAACAGGAAAGATGCGGCAAGGTTATGAGGGGTAGCGCCCTTTAGGATATGTGCATTTCCTTCTGGAAAAGGGTGGTATCATGGTATGGAGCCCAGATACTTACTCATGTTGAAACACTTTGTTTTTATGATTGTGTGAATTGATTAGAGAGCTCTCGGATAAAGGTCCCAAAGGACCGGGGGATGGCATATTCGGTCAGTTGTTACTCAGTTAGGAGTAACCCGGCCTTGTGTTGGTAGAGATCCGGTTTGGTTCTCGGGGATGTCCATCCAGAGGCATTCTCATGTGGCAATGGGAAGTTCCTTGGCCTGACCATTTGTTGGAAATCCAATTCTCAATACGAAACTTGTACGGTATTAGTTGTAGAACCTGCTATTCACTTATGGTGGTCACCACTGTTTGGATAGTAGCTATAGTAGGCATACGATAATGGTCGTATGTTGGCTAAGATTTATATCTTTATTTTTGAAATGATTTGTTATTACACTATGCACTAGTAATAATATCAAATGTTCTTTTAAATGCGTATCAAGCATCTTTGACTATCATAAGGAGAAATCTCCTCCGATTCTGCGTTTGCATGTGTGTGTGTGCGGGAGGCCTTATGGTAGTCTCATTTTTAAAAAGCATTGCGAATTGACTTTGAAAATCTTCTGTTGAATGTTTTAAAAGATAAACTGTTTTTGTTGCTCACACCAGTCCCACGACTGATCCGGAGTTTATTGTTTTCTTTCCTAAACTCTGGATGCTCATTATTTTCTACACGAGCAGTCTATAGTTGGGTTTTTCAGATAGTCAGATTTAGTAGATTATCTGGAGTTAGTTCAGTCTTTGGACTCACACCAGTCTTGCTGAGCTTGGTGCTATGTGATGGGGGGTTCGAGCTATTGCTAGATTGATTCTTGGAAATGGAGTTACAGTTATTTTTGGAGTTCTCTTTTGAAGACTATCTTTGAGTTATATTGTTCCGCTGCTGGATGTTATATATTTCTCTTTTCCGCTGCTATTTTATTGTATCATATCTCTGATGTATATTGATATCTATTGGATCATCTGTTGTATCAGATATTGTATCAAAGCTGTATATCAATGTATTATTCTTTTATTCCGCTATGTTATTACTTAATGTTGTTATAAGCTCCGGCGAATCGGATTTGAACGGTCGAATCTATGGCATTCGAATACGATATGAGGTATGGATGTCGATTTTCGAGCGGGCAAAACTCGGCTCGTTACATTTGGTATCAGAGCTAAGGTGAAACTTTAGCTCAGGAGTATAACATGTTAAGTAGCTCATTAGAGATAGGGTGAAGTAAATCCTAGAATGAGTATATCCCTAAGATATCTGTTTGAATGCCTTAGTAAATTCTCTTACTATCCACTAATAGTAAGTATGAGTGCAAGAAGAGAATGAGATAGGGGACAGGGCAATACGACTATAATTAGTCAAAACTCTATAACAACAGTGGGAATAACTTTCTCTATCTATTTTCTTTGATGCGATTTCGATTTCTTTTGATTTCTTCGTACCAGCCACAAAAAGAAGTTTCGGTGTGATGGTGGCCTTACGAATCGTTGCAGAAAATTATTACTTCGTACTTCATCGATTTCTTATCGGCTTTTCGATTTAAACTCTAATAAATGAATTAGAAATTGGAAATTTTAATTGAATTAAATTGATTAATAGAATATGAAGAATGATTAGAATTGTATCGATAAAATGATTTTGTTTAAAACCGAATTTGGAATTCATATCTTAAGTTTGAGGAATTGTAGAGATTGAGTCTATCTCTGTGTTGTTTTCGTGCCTGCGAATTTCGAGGACGAAATTCTTTTAAGGGGTGAAGTCTGTAACGACCCTAGATTTTAATTTAATTTAAATTGATAATTTAAATGAATTTTGAATTAAAAATTGTAAAATTGATTTTTAATGATGCGAGTTTCCCCGATTCAAATATAAAATATATTAAGTGAAATTGATTTGAATATTTGTATATATGAGAATATATAAATGTATATGTTGGATTTGAAAATATAATCTTAAATAAATGGTTCAAAGACTAATTATAATAATAACAATTAAAATATAAAATGGAAATTAAATAAAGTTACAAATTTTATATGATATAGATGTACAAAGAAAACACATTGGTAAAATTAAACAATATATTCATTTATATTACAAGATTTTAAATTTTAAGACAAAATAAAATTAATACATAGATAAATTTTAACCACATATTTAAATATGGAAATACATTCAAATATAAAGATAAGATAAAAACAAACAAAAGAATGGAACAAATACATATAGAATAAAACCTATTTAACAAAAGAAAAGAAATAAAATAAATAAAAACAATAAGTATAAAACAAATATTAACAAACAAATTAATCAAAGTAACATATAACTATATGCAAACAAATACAAATACAAACTTGGTAATGCAAATAAAAGCATTCAAACAAATAAATAAGCAAAGTAAACAATACAAAATAATACAAATAAGATTATACATACCTGTGTACATGAAGTATAAAGTAAGTAACTATAGCAAAACAAATAAATATATAAATATGCAATTCAAATATGCAGGCAAGCATGGGAACAAGTGTACATAGTATAAACAAAGTACTTAAGAAAATAAAGAAAAGCAAAACACAAACAAAGCAAGCATTCATTAACATCATCTCAGCCGAGTACAAGAAAATAAATAAGAAAAAGTACATATAAAATAAAAGTAGACATATGTACTAAAAAGAATAGTATAAGATAAGTATGGACTGAAGCATGGCAAAAGATCAAAGGACCAAGGCAATCAATGTAATATTTTAGCCACCGAAACAAGGATAACTCTGCCTTATTTTTGTGCCAAGAAATGAATATATATTTGTGCAAGCAAATTAAATAAATATATGTAGTTGTAAATATGCAGGCAAAACATAAAACTAAAACAAAGTAAAAATAAAACACAAACAAACTGTACAAGTTTAGAAAACAAATATAGCCTGCATAAAGTTATAACTAATTAATGCAACATACTTCAGCCATACCCTATCTCCAAACAAACATTTATAACATCCTGTACTTGCAAAAGGACTTCAAAACTGTATACTTTAACTTCATATACACATCAAAGTATCATTACAGTTTCATTCTTCAAAACTGAGAAAAAGAAAAAAAAGAAGAAAAAGAAAAAAAGGAATACAAAGTATAAAAACAAAGAAATAAAACAAATATACTCAAGTGCAAAAGGGAACTCAACAACAAAATCCAGTTTCCAGTTTCTCAGAGAACTTCCAGGCTTCTATTCTCTGTTTCAAAACAAAATCAAGGTGAGTAACTTTCTTTTTAAAACTTAAGAATATTGATATCTGATTGCATGTGGATTACTAGAAAAAAATAGTATTGTGTGGATGTATTTGATTTAATTCACTGTGTATATACATGAATGTATGAAGGCATACTCACTGTTGTGATTTATTTTTGCCTGTTCTTAGTTTCCAGTCTTAAGTTCTGATCAATCATCAATACCTCAAAATCTAATCTATGTTAAGGTTTCAATTTCAAACAAAATATGTTAGACGTATCATAGATTATAGTTTTAAATTTTATTTAAGTTAAATAAATTAGAAATACTTCTGAAAATCAAGAAAAGCTGAGCAAATTTAATATGAGCTAAATTTCAAACATCTTGATTTATAAATTCAGGTACATAAACTGAATTCATATGCCAAAACATGATTTTTAAATTAGAAATCATAATTTTTAAACAAAGGGAGAGTGAGTGGTTTGGGTTTGAATGGAAATGGGAATATTTTGAGTTTCTGGTGATTAAGTAGACCGGAGATGTCGGGGTTGCTAGGAGAGGAGGAGGAGCCTATGGCGGTCGAAGGAAAAATGGCCGATGGTGGCGTCATCGACGGTGGCGACTACGGTGATCGTTTTTATTTCGTAGACCTAATTTTTGTTGTGCTCAAATTTTTCGCCGCCGCGACCTCATCTGTGCATCGAGTCGCACGCACTTCTGGGAGGAGGAAGGAGGGAGAGAGGTGATGTGATAGCCGGAGTTACGAGTGGCCTGGTTGTTGAGATTGTGAGAACGGCGATAGTTTCCAGGGTGATGGTGGAAACTGATGTTTTTCCAGGTGCTAGCATGAACTCGAATTCGATTTCGAGCTAGTGGAGAGGATCAGATGATTGAAATAGTGATAAAGGAGGAACGTCGACTCGCAAGAGTCAACGTGGATGGTCGGAGGCAGTTGCAGCTCTGGTGCACGTGCACCGTGCATATTGGAAGGGCTGTCGTTTCTTTTTTTTTTGTGGTGCAGTTTTGGACTCGGGGCACATTCGGGTATGTGGGTGATTTGCTCGAAGCAAGGATGAGGGAAAACTCGAAGTACTTGGTGATGGATCGCGTGTGAGTTGGCAGAGTTGAGAAGCAGAGCAGGTCCTGTCCTTTGCAAATTTGAACTGTGTTTAAATTTCAAAGCAAAATGTCAACTGGAGTATAAAAAGCAAATGACAACCGTAAATCCAAATTTGTTTTGAAGTTTAGATTTGAAATAAAGTTTATTAAATGATTTTAATAACTACGAAAAGGGTAAGTAATCAATAGAATTTATAAGGGAATTCGAAGTTGGAAGTGGAATTTGGATTTTCAAATTTAAGTTTCAAAACAAGGTTTTAAAACAAATATTTAACTGAATTTGGATAAAAATTGTTTTATAAAGGTTTCCTACATTTTGAATGGAAAGTTAAATGATTTATTTTAACTTGAATTTGAAAGTTAAAATATTAATGTATTTTGGAAGCGTAACTCTTAAATAAAAAAATAAATTTAAGTAGTTTAGTTTAAAGGCTTTTTCTTATATAAGTAATTGGTGTTATTTACATTTATCTTTAAGGATTTTAAATTGAACTTTAAATTGGAATTATATTTAAAAGAATAATCATTTTTAAATCTTAAATCAAAAATGCAAATTAAATCTAAAATTAAAGTGTAGTGTTTAAAATACACATAAATGATAATGAAATCATAAATAAAGAAATTTATTATCTTAGAGATAATTAAGGAAATAAAATGATTTAATTAATAAGGTAATTAAAGAATGATTTAATTAAATTATAAATAAATAATTAGATTAATTTATAAATAGAAATGATTAATGATGATTTAATCTAAGATAATTTCTTGAGAAAGTAATTAAGGGGTTAATTTATTATGTAATTGATTTAAATATAAAGTTAATCAATATGATTAATTACGAAAAATGAAACTAATTAAGGTGGTTGATAAATTAAAGTATACCAAATGATTTGGAATTAATTAATCAGAATTTGATAATTAATTCTTAAGTAATTAACCTACTTAGAAATAAATTAAATTGATTAGGATAAAACGATTAATTAGTCCTGCTTATAAATGATTATTAAATGCTTGACCTTACTTATGAATGATCATATTATATGTGATGCCTGGAATTGATTGTCATATCTAATATGTAATATCTTGTTCTGTGAGTTGAGCTGTGGGAAATTTACTCATTTATTTATACATTTGTATATTATCTGTGATCTGTGAATGAACAATAAGCATGATAGTTAATACCGCTTATCGGATATATTGTTGTATTTGATTTGTGATGATTGAAATGATGTTACACTACTGTGTATAACCCCTGGACCACACCATATACACACAATTATGGATTTCACGAGGAAATCGATTAAGTCGCAGATTTTTGAAATAGTTAAATTTGAATTTTTAAATTCAAATGTTTTGGAAATGGAATCGGAATAAATGTGAAAAGCTTTTGGAATGGAATTTCAAAATAAAATTTATTATTTTTAAATTACTTGATTAAGTTTTGGAATTTAAATAATTTGATTTAAATTTGAATTCAATGTTTAAAATTGAATTCTATGATTTGAAACTAGGGATTAACGATATTATACTAGTTATATATGAGTCAAACCATTTTCAAAGTATTGTTCCTTTAGAATTTGATTTAACCCAAAGACTGTAACTGGTATAAATGAAATAGAGTTTTTCTGAAATAAGATTGTGTTTCTAAATGATAAAAAGCTTTCAGATAAGAAATGAAATTCCAGTTAATTAGGGGAATTTCAAGATTGAATAGAGAAATGATTTTCCTAAGTTATGAATGAATTCTTTTTGAAAGCTATGAATTAAATCTGTTTATTTTTAACAGATTTAAATTGATGATTTGTTAAATCAATTTGAAATGAAATTGTTTTGAAGCTATAGGTTAAATCTTTGATTTAAAGATTTAACGAGTTAATCAAATTGAAATGAAAATTGATTGGGAAAATCTGTGAATGAATCTTTTGTTTAAAAGAAAAAAAAAATGTGAAAATTGTTTAAACCGTTAAAGGTTGTGAAAATGAATCTTTTTGTTTAAAGATTGAAATGGTAATTGGATTAAACCATTTGAAAGAAAGTTTTGAATTATTAAGTTGTGACTTAATTGAAATCCCATTATCCATATGTTTTTGAAATACTGCGCTCACTGTTCGGTTTAGCCGGGAAAAGACCTTTGTGTCGTATAACCCATTCCGAATATGTGATACATCGTTATGGATAGCATTTGAAGACCGGTGATGAAGACCGGGTATTTGCGAGAGCGATAGGATGACCTATCGATTGTTTCTGCACCGAGTCGCGCCGGTATAGAAACTCCCTAAGTGATGGGAAATCCGATCAGGATTGTGAATATCCGGATTGCAAGGACTTCTTTGTAAGTGCCTTCGGTTCTGTTCGAACCCGGAACAGACTTGTATGGATTGTATGCCTGACATTACAAGTTGAGATATAAAGCCGATTTCTTTCAAATATATTTCTGTTGGTGGCGGAGAATTTATTCTTTTAGCTTAACACCCTTCTCTGAGACGTACGAGCTCAGAGGTTATATAGTTGATGTTATCAGCGATATATTCCCAGTTTGGTAATGTGACATGCTGAGTGATGCTGAAATGATCATTGTGTTGATTATTAGTGATAGGATCATTTGTTTGATCGTCTATCTTAGTGATCATTGTGTTGATCATTTGTTGACCCAAAGCATGGCTTTTGTATAAAGTATGTTTTTGTGGACGTGACTTCGTCGAGCCTCACATCCCGGAAATGGTCAAAACAGGAAAGATGCGGCAAGGTTATGAGGGGTAGCGCCCTTTAGGATATGTGCATTTCCTTCTGGAAAAGGGTGGTATCATGGTATGGAGCCCAGATACTTACTCATGTTGAAACACTTTGTTTTTATGATTGTGTGAATTGATTAGAGAGCTCTCGGATAAAGGTCCCAAAGGACCGGGGGATGGCATATTCGGTCAGTTGTTACTCAGTTAGGAGTAACCCGGCCTTGTGTTGGTAGAGATCCGGTTTGGTTCTCGGGGATGTCCATCCAGAGGCATTCTCATGTGGCAATGGGAAGTTCCTTGGCCTGACCATTTGTTGGAAATCCAATTCTCAATACGAAACTTGTACGGTATTAGTTGTAGAACCTGCTATTCACTTATGGTGGTCACCACTGTTTGGATAGTAGCTATAGTAGGCATACGATAATGGTCGTATGTTGGCTAAGATTTATATCTTTATTTTTGAAATGATTTGTTATTACACTATGCACTAGTAATAATATCAAATGTTCTTTTAAATGCGTATCAAGCATCTTTGACTATCATAAGGAGAAATCTCCTCCGATTCTGCGTTTGCATGTGTGTGTGTGCGGGAGGCCTTATGGTAGTCTCATTTTTAAAAAGCATTGCGAATTGACTTTGAAAATCTTCTGTTGAATGTTTTAAAAGATAAACTGTTTTTGTTGCTCACACCAGTCCCACGACTGATCCGGAGTTTATTGTTTTCTTTCCTAAACTCTGGATGCTCATTATTTTCTACACGAGCAGTCTATAGTTGGGTTTTTCAGATAATCAGATTTAGTAGATTATCTGGAGTTAGTTCAGTCTTTGGACCACACCAGTCTTGCTGAGCTTGGTGATATGTGATGGGGGGTTCGAGCTATTGCTAGATTGATTCTTGGAAATGGAGTTACAGTTATTTTTGGAGTTCTCTTTTGAAGACTATCTTTGAGTTATATTGTTCCGCTGCTGGATGTTATATATTTCTCTTTTCCGCTGCTATTTTATTGTATCATATCTCTGATGTATATTGATATCTATTGGATCATCTGTTGTATCAGATATTGTATCAAAGCTGTATATCAATGTATTATTCTTTTATTCCGCTATGTTATTACTTAATGTTGTTATAAGCTCCGGCGAATCGGATTTGAACGGTCGAATCTATGGCATTCGAATACGATATGAGGTATGGATGTCGATTTTCGAGCGGGCAAAACTCGGCTCGTTACAATTTATCACATAATTGACTTATGCTTAATAAATTATGTTTTAAGTTTTTAACTAAAAAATATCAGAAATCAGAGGTAAGTTAGAGATACTATTATGGCTCACATGACCTTTGCCGATGATATAACCTTTTGAATTATCTTCAAAAGTGACCGATCCTCCATTTGAGTAGACAATGTTAGTTAACATGTTCTTATTACCAGTCATGTTTTTCGAGCAACCAGCTGTCTAAATTCCATTTTCCTCTCTTTTTGAGTGGTGCATCATCACTTATAGCCATGAAGCATACATTTGCTTGCTCTTTGTCACTATCACTGCCACTTTCTAATGATGAAGAAGAATCTAAATCATTCTATGGTACTGAAAATGATTTCTTCTTGAATTTGTCCTTCTTGAATTTATTTTTCTTTTTCTCTAGACAATCTTTCTTCATATGACCCTTTTTATGACATTCATAACATTGCATGACAGAGGATGATGGTTTATTGCTATTGTTGTTGTTGTTAGAGTTATTTTATAACTCCTTAACTTGTTATTCTTTTCGAATTTCAAAAACTTTTTGAAATTTTAGCAATAAGTGCCATATCTTCTACATCCTATTAACTCTTTTGGTTTCATAGTGGAAAGATCATTTGCTTCTTCAATAGCTAAGCCCTTTCTTTCTCATTCATCCATTAAAGAGTTTAGGATTTTTGATACTGTATCAAAATCAGAAAAATTTTCTCCTAGTGCCAATAGTGAGTGATGTATATCTTGAAATCTAGAGTACACGTCATTTGTAGTTTCGTTTGGTTTCATTTTGAAATATTAGAACTGATTTTTCAACATAGAGATTTTGCTTTGTTTGACTTTGTTATTTCCTTCATGATCTACTTTTAGAGTTATCCATATCTCACAAGCAGTTGTACACATACTGACTCTTTTAAACTCATTTTTATCTAATGCACAAATTAACATGTTTATAGCTTTTGCATTTGAAGTTGCATCAGTTTTTCGTGCAGTAGTCCAAGTTGAAAAATCTTCTGTTGGCATCGTATATTCCTTTTGGGTAATATTCTAGGTTTCAAAACCATTAGCTTGCATATATATTCTCATTCTAGTTGACCAGTAATTATAGTTAAGTCCATTAAATAGTGGCGGTCGAGCAGTTAACTAACCTTTAGTGAAACTAGAGTAGATGTTAATGCTAGAATTAGGGTTACTACCCATATTACAAAAAACATTATCAAGTAACTATGTTACGATTATAGGATGTCCTTAGTTTGATACCAAATGAAAGTGACTACTGTGTGGCTAGTTATCATTTAGGATCGTGTAATATGGAATGTGTTATAATGTAAATGCAGAAACAGATAATGATAGTGAAGTAAATAAGAATAAGCCACCAAGAGTTTTTATATTGGTTCGAACTTTCAGATATACGTCCAGTCCCAGACTTCCGTCTGGAATTTCACTAAATAAGCCCTCACTTAACCCGAAGGAATAGGTAAGCAACACATGAACAACCAAACAGGATTTTTCCACCTCAATAGCCGAAGAGGACTTTTTCGCCTGATACAAACTAATAGGACTTCTACAGTTTCAATAAAGTTGTTTGACACTTTGTGTTCTTGATAACACTGATTTTTCTTTTATAGTACAGCCTTCCTATAATCTTTTCCTCAAGTATATATTGAGTGTATGAAGATTAGAAAGGAAGATATTGCATAAAATCGAAGAATATGTTAATTAATTAAATGATTCAAGCAATATATAGATTGTGATTGCTTGTAGAATGCAGAGATAGGAGTTGAGAAGTGATTCTATCGTGTTTATATAGTGAACAAATAGTTACGACTATTCACGAAGGGTTTGAATCAAAAGATGCAGCCATATCTCTTTAATTTGAATCGTAACTCTTCATAGATAGAAGTATCTCTTCAGTAAAAAATGACTGTTAGAGTCGGTCAGTCTACTGGGGAAAAACGATTAGTCTACTGAAAATTCAAAGACAGTAAAAAACAGTGCATATCTGTGTATTAAGCATGGTCAGTCGACTGGCTGTTTTCGTCCAGTCGACTAACCTGGCCGTCAGTGCACAGTTTGCTTTTTTTTAAATTTTGAATTTTAAAGCAACATTTATTTTGAGTAAACTACTTGAGGGTAGATTTTAACAATTTCAAACTATATCTAAGACAAAAAACTTTAATAAATAAACATACTATACGTAGATTTGAAGTCTCGTCTCCTTTGTAGTTTAACAACATATCTTATTTTCTTTTTATCGCTTGATCGTATAGTCTCATCACTGATTGTTTAAGCTTTTTGTCATGAACCAAAATGTATGATTCAACACACATTACCAAAACATTTTTGAACAGAAGCTGTAGCAACTACTTGCTATGTTCTAAATCGTGTTTCCATCCGAGCATTGACAAAACACACTCTGCATGAACTTTTTCATCAAATAAAACCAAATATTTCATAATTTAGAACTTTTGGATCAATATATTTTATCTTAAACACAAAAGATCGGCTTGGAAAATTCGATCCAAAATCCAATGAAGGAATCTTCGTAGGATATTCAGAACGAAGCAAAGCTTATCGAATCTTCAATAAAAGAATTAAAACAATCGAAGAAACACTTCACATTTCATTCGACGAAAATTTCAAGTTTAATCCAAATTTAAAGGATGAAAATATATCTATTATTTTCACAAATACTATTATTCAAAGAAGATGAAAACATTGTTTATAATTTTGAAGAAAATGCCATTGTTCATAATGAAAATGAATTAAGATCTCCTCCTAGAATTTTACAAGACCATCCAATAGAAAATGTCGTAGGAGAAATTAACTCACATGTTAGAACTAGAAATCAACTTAATCAAATGGGAAATATAGCATTTATTTCTAAATTTGAACCTAAAAATATAGAGGAAGCCTCTACTGATGACTACCGGATTATAGCTATGCAAGAAGAGCTAAATCAATTCGAACGAAATGAAGATTGGGAACTTTTTCCCAGACCATGTGATCAAACAGTCATTGGTACTAAATGGATCTTCAAAAAATAAAGAAAATGTACAAGGTAATATGACTAGAAATAAAGCTAGATTAGTTGCACAATTATATAATCAAGAAGAAGGAGTTGATTACGAAGAAACGTTTGCTCTCGTGGCACGACTTGAAGCAATACGAATATTATTGGCCTTTGCATGTTTTAATAATTTCAAACTTTATCAAATAGATATTAAAAGTGCCTATTTAAATGGTTATATAAAAGAAAATGTTTTTGTTGAACAACCTCCATTATTCACACATGAAAAATTTCAAGACCATGTCTGTAAACTTAAAAAAAAACTATACGGTCTAAAACAAGCACCTCGTGCTTAGTATGAACGTCTTAAGAGCTATCTAATAGATTCTGGTTTTGAAATTGGGAAGGTTAATCAAACTCTTTTTATTAAAAGAACTAAGAAGGATATTTGAATTATTCAAATTTATGTAGACGATATTATATTTGGCTCTATAAATGAAAGATTATGTCAAGACTTTTCAAATATTATGACCAAAGAATATGAAATGTCACATTTGGGAGAATTATCTTATTTTCTTGAATCACAGATTAAACAGATAGAAAATGGAATTTTTATTAATCAAGAAAAATATTGCAAAAATCTAATTAAATTCTTTAATATGGAAAATACTTCTACTAAACCAACTCCAATGAGTTCAACGATTCATCTCGATAGAGATGAAGAAGGCAAAAGTGTTGACCAAAAATTATTTCAAAGCACAATTGGATCACTACTCTATCTTACTACTAGTAGACCTGATATAATGACGAGTATTTGTTTATGTGCTAAATTTCAAGCAAATTCTAAAGAATCACATATGCGAGCAGTAAAACGCAAATTAAGTCATCAAAGAAAAACCAAAGATTTTGGACTTTTTTATCCGAAAGAATGTCCTTTCAAATTAGTTTCATATAGTAACGCTGATTTTGGAGGATGTCGGACGGATCGAAAAGTACTAGTGGAACTTGTCTTTTCATTGGACAATCCTTAGTCTCTTGATTTAGCAAGAAATAAAATAGTGTTTCACTCTCAACCGGTGAAGCAGAATATATTTCTGTTGCTTTAGCTTGTGCTCAAGTTATATATATGCAACAAACACTTCAAGATTTTGGTGTTAATTTATCTCTATTAACATTTTTTTGTTGTGATACTAGTGCTATAAATTATCAAAAAATCTTGTCAATCACTCACATACTAAACATATTGACATATGTCATCATTTTCTTCGTGATAATATTGAAAAGAATTTTGTTAGACTGGAATTTGTATCCTTTAAAAATCAACTTGCTGATATATTTACTAAACCTTTAAATGAAAATATCTTTATAAAATTAAGAAGAGAATTAGGAATTATATCCCTACATGATTTATAACTTAAAAAAAAAGGTGGGGAGGAGACTCGAACTTGAGATCTCTTGCTTGAAAACCAAGTATTATACCACTTCACTACTCTATTTTTTTGATAAGTTTTTTTTTCATTCTATTTTTTACTGTTTATTCTTTACCTTATATTTTTTTTCTACGGTTCTTATTAATCTAACCATTAATTCTACTTCTATTTATATGAAACTCTTGCATATAAATTCCAATCTCCTTTTAATTCTCTTATAATCAGATAAAATAATACTTTCATCTCTCTTCCTCAAAATGTCTTCATAATATAATTCTGAATCTTCTACATTATCTTATTCTTCTCCTAGTCCAGGATCAGCAAATTTACCTACTCCAACACCGATTCATGAACCAGTTCCTATTGTTCCACCTTCTAAGATCCACATTGGTTATACCCCTCATATCAAAAGAGCTAAAAGCTCTCTATTTTTTGGCTCGCCATCTATGAAAGAAAAAATAGATGACATTCATCACTATCAACGAGAGACTCTCGAGCTACAACGAGAACTATATTACGAACAGAAGGTGAGTGCAAAATGGCTGACATTCCTTGAACAAGTGGCTCTTAAATCATATGGTTCGTCTTCACACATCTCGGTTCATCAACCCATAGCTCCTTCACGTCGTAATCCATGGGAACCATTACCTACACGTCCACCGTTGTCTCCGAATTCTTGGAAACGTGGACAAGGCTAGTCACCAATACGTCCTCTGCATGAAAATACAAGAGTAGAACCGGAACACACTCCTTCCTCTTCATCAAAATCATCTTGATTTCTTATATATATATGTATGTATATGTATATATATGTGTGTATGTATATGTATTCCTATTGTATAAAGTATATACATTAATTCATGTTATATTTTTAATATATATGCAATTCCCTTTTTTTAAATCAAAGAGGTTCACTCTACAAAAACAACAGTGCCAATCGAATGAATTTAACAATTAGTCGACTGAACCTATCTTTCAAATAAATTATTTTTCTACAGTCAGCCGACTGAAGCTCAAAAACAGTCGACTGACCTTATGTATTCAGTCGACTGAACATAGAAAATTTTGTTATTAAACATAGTACCGGTCGACTACTATGGATATTTGGTTGACTGATACTGGGTACCCAATATTTAACCCTCTTTTAGCATCTACTTATTTACTTTTACCTTTACCAAAATCACTTTTTTACCTTCAATATTTTCAACTTATGACATTAAAACTCTCTTCAACTCTAAAATTAAACTATATTTTCACCAACTTATTTCTAAATTTGTCCAATTCTTATCATTTCAAACTTCCTCTTCATCATCGAAACCCTAGCTATTCCAATGGCTCCTAAAAGGCCTTGTCACTCTCAATCTTCAGCAACTTCTTCAGATTCATAGATAAGAGCATGGATTCACAATGGAAAGGAAGTAAAACATTTGGAAAAAATGCTAAACTCCAGAATTCTCGAAGGTTCTTTTATAAAATTTCCTGATTTCTCTTCTTATGTTATTCAAGACCTATCTCGCCGTAATGGATTGGAGAATCTTATTGATTTGGCGGCATATAATAACAAGATTAATCACCTTCTTGTTAAGCTTTTTTGGCCAACTTAGATCAAGATCACCACACAATTACAAATCCATATGATTGCATTTGGACGATAGTATGTGGTAAATGGATTTTCTTCCTCTAATCTACTTGCACAAATTTTGTAATGTCCCGATGAGGGAAACGAGCTATCTGAGATTGCTGAAAACATGGATACCCATGTCCGAGTTAGTCATTTGTTCCTTTCAGATGACTTAACGGAGTTAAAAGCGATATCACTATGGCCAAAAGCTCGTATCATGCATAAAGTGCTCACCCACACCATCAATCCAAGCACGGGAAGCTATGAGAAAGTCTATCGGCATGATTTTCAATCCTTATACGCCATTTGGTGAAATCGTCCAGTCAATTGGGCAAAGGTCATTCTAGATGAGTTTCAAACTTTTAATCAAGGATGGATGAGGATGATTTATCATGGAGCTTACATCATGCGCATTCTCAAACATTTTGATGTTCCTTTCGTTGATTCGAATGCTCGAACATAGGTTCCTTTAATACTAAAAACTTAGTCTTATGAACCTACCAAAGCAATATCTTGACGACACCATAATTACTTATGAACATTGGCTTGAAAACCAAGCCGCAAGTCAAGCGCAACCTTTTTCTCACCAAGCTCGTCAACATACTCCATGTATGCAAGTCTCCTCTTCATCCCAACATCCTCGTCCTACTAGAGAAATTTACGGGATTAAAGAGATAGATCCTTAAGCTCGACCTTACAAAGCCGCTACTACCATTGCTCGTAATCAAAGAATTCTCAATAACCGTCTATCTCGAGTAGAATCAACAGTCTCTAGAGCTGATAAAAATGTTTCAAAAGTCAATAAGAAGCTTAATTATATTAAATCCTTCCTCAACAATATCTTAGATGCTATTACATGCTTCTAGCAATCCTCTTCCGCCGACATCCCAACATCTCAAGGGATACGACCAGTAGAACATTTTACCTGGTCTACATCAAATGAAGAGCATGAAGAAGAAGTTGAAGAAGTCGGTGATGACTCAGATGATGAAGAAAGTTAAGGCAATGAATATATTTCAAATGACGATAGTCAAGGTGGTGAATAAGCCTTTCCTCTTTCTTTCTCTATGATTGCTTTTATCTAAAATACTCTATTTCTTAGTTTTTCTATCACGACGTATTATTATTCTTGAAGGATATGGCTATTTTGTTTATATGTTATGTGCTAAGTTTAAGTTTCTTGGGTATATACATAATTACCCATGCTTTAGCTATCCTATACCATCAGTACTTTCCTTTTTGTCGATGACAAAGGGGGAGAAAAACATAGATTGTTGTTTACAGGAAATATAGCACAGATTCAGGGTGAGAATACAATATAAAAGAAAACGTTGCAAGCATTTTTACTAAGGGGAGAAATATTTTAACAAAATCATGTCAAAGACTCACTTGTACCAATAAAGTTGTCGTCATCAAAAAGGGGAGAATTTTGGATCTTAAGGTTTTGAATTCTGACAAGACACACAAGTACTTCATGAATCTACGACAATAGTAAACCTGAACTCATCAACTCAACTATGGTTCGTATTGATATTAATGTAACTAAAGTCTTTAAGTAATCAATCTAGTATAGAATTTTGTTAAAATCTATCCTCAAAACTCTTCATGCTCTACCATCTTTATAAAGTTTTTGAATGCACTGAAAACTAGTATTCATTCGACTGAATACAATATTTCAGTCGACTGATACAGTGTAAAAAAATTATATACGGCATTTAGTCGACTGAATATCATAGGTCAGTCGACTGACGTTGTGCATGTTTTTGTGCACGTTTGAAATTCAGTCGATTAACTAATCACATTCAGTCGACTGAATATGCAACTTTCATATTTTTCCAAAAGACACTTCTCTTGATCAAAAGATTTCTTCTTCTTAGAAAGTCACAACCCTTAGATTCTAACAGGTGTCGATTTTCAGAAGTCATATCTTATCACACACTACATATATGCTCAAGATTCATAGATTCAACCATCTAATTCTCTATTCTCTTTTGATCTCTAGAATTTATCATTCTTGAGTTCAATATACAAGATTTCATACAATAATTGCTTACATATTCATTTTCATACTTTTTCAAGAAATATTATACTTCCTATTCTTCATACACACACAAATATACACATCTACTTTGAGGATAAGATTATAGGAAGGGTGTACTACAAGTGAAAAATCTATGTTATTCAGAACACACAAATTCAAGTTAAAATCCAATTTATAAGAAATCCCTGTTCAGTTGCTTAGACGGTCAAAGTCCTGCTTGGTTGCTCAGGTAGTCAAAGTCATGTTCTGTTGCTCAGGCGGTCGAAGTCCTATTCGGTTGCTTAGGTGGTGAAAGTCCTGTTCGGCTGCTCAGGCGGTGTAATACCCGTTCCTCCGTGTTAAGTGAGGGGTGCTAGCTATAATTCCAGAAAGAATCTAGGACTGGACGTAGAACGGGAGTTCGAACCAGTATAAAAATCTTTAGTGTCATTTTCTTTATTGCTATCACTTTTTGCACTAATTTTTATTATATTCCATATTACACGATCCTTCGGTATAGTATCTTTCAATCCCCGCCTACCGAAATAACTCAGATGGTCAGTCCCTGGCCATTCACAGTATGGGGCAGCGACATTATTAGTTCTTTACCACTAGTTAAAGGTGGTGCAAAGTGCAGTACCGTTGTAGTTGATTACTTACCAAATGGGAGAAAGTTGAGCCCCTTTCTACTATCATAATGAAGAAAGTGATCAATTTCTATGTATGCAACATTATCTGTCGATTTGGACTCCCACATACCATCATCATTGGCTACGGAGCCCTATTTGACAACGTTGGATTTAAAAATTTCTATCAATGATTCCACATCTAGAAGAAGTTCTCTGCAGTCGCACAGCCTTAAGCGAATGGATTGGTTGAAGCTGTTAAAAAATTATAAAATCCATTCTGAAGAAATGACTGGAAAAGGCTAGGGCAAATGGGTCGATAAACTTCCTATGGCCCTATGGGCTTATTGGACAACCCACAAGTCTGCGACCGACTACGTTCCATTTTCACTTTCCAACGGTTTAGAAGCCATTATTCCAGTCGAGATGGAAGTACCTTCTCATCATGTGACATATTATGATCCGAAGACAAATGCTATATTACTTGCCGAATCTCTGAACTTACTGGATGGGAAGCGAGAAGAGCTGATTTGAGGGCAGCCACGTAGTGAAGTCGAGTCGCCCGATTGTAGAATGCTAAGGTCCAACCCTGAACCTTTGAACTCGACGATCTCATCCTTAAGAGAATTTACCCGGTTCCTTCACATATGAAACCAACATGGGAAGGGCCATATATTATCGAACGAAGACTCGAAAGCGGCACATTTAAGTTATTGACCATTGATGGACTCACTCTGCCGAGAGCTGAAACAACAAGAGTCTTCGTTACTACTATACATAACAGGCTTTATTTATTTATTCAATCTACTTTTCATTTACAATTTGTTTATGCATTTCGAAATTTGAATTTGTAATAAGCCAATTGACTTTGCCATATTTTCTTATTTCAACAATAAAATTCAATCTCTTCGAGCCAGAGCAGTGGTTTTTAAAATGCATCATGCAACCATCACAATGCACAGAGAGCTAAGTTTCACCCTACGATGGGATTTATTCAAATAGGGAGTGACTGTAATACGACTGGTCACTCGCTAAGTGAAACCCGAGCTCGGAGGCAAGCCATCACACTGAAGCCAAAAAAGGTTTGCTACACGACAATCCTCTAACTAACTCCAGATTCTTAGAGTGCGAGCAAGGGTATAAACTTACAAATGCGATTTTGAATAGGGTGGATCTATCCACCTAACGACTTCCCCCGTATTTAAACCAAGTTCGATGAGGATGGACCCGTCCATCTAACGACCTCGCTTGTTTATTCAGGATGGATGGGATCCGACGATCCACAATCCTGACACATCTACTGTTCTTATAGTGCGAATGGAATCTTAAAACTCACACCTGATGTGATCGAACATCTGGTAGCCAACTCTAGATTCCCAGAGTGTGAATTGGAGTATAAACATCAAAATGGGTGTAACCAACCACCCACCGACTAACTCCAAATTCCCAGAGGTTGAACTGGAGTATAAACACAAACCGAGTGTGAAATGACCATCTGTGAGACAACTTTGAGTCCCTAGAGTGTGGACCGGAGTGTAAGCACAAATAGGGTGTGACTGACCACCCACGAGTCGATCTAAGTCCCCAGAGTGCGAACAAAACTCTAAATATCAAACGGGTGTGACTGACCGCCCGTAGAGTGACTTAAGTCCCCGTAGCGTGGACATATTTCTAAACCTTCAGCGGGCAAGATAGACCGCCGACATACAAGTAATACCTCTAGAGTGTGGATGCAAATAACAATAAATGAGCGAGTCTGACCGACCGCTAGAACTTGTCTTAGTTCCACTTCATTTCAACAAAGTACCTGTAACGACCCAACTTTCTAACACCAGAAAGTCGCATCACTAATTAAGAAAGAAATGGATCGAAGAAGAAAAGATAAGAAAGAAGAAACACAGCAACATCAGAGAACTCACAGCGGAACGAATGGAATATAATATATCACATAAAATATTACATAGTATCATATTACATCAGAGTACACAACTTATACAACACATATTAGACAGTTATAAACATTCGTCTAACTATACAACTCAAGTACACAAGATACTGATATCATACAAACATAGCGGAACCATAATATATCTACACGTGAAAGCCTCCTGCACCATATTGCCTCCAGAATTCGTCAAGCAAAACTAAATCACTCGACTACGATAAGCTTGATGTATTGAAGGCGAAAAGCGACTATCGATCGAGCACTTCAATTTATCCCCGGAACTGGGAGAAAAACTTAAGTACCAGCAACTGATCGAGACAATGTGGTATTGGAAGCCGGCTTAATGTTTGGTCATGACCCGAGGCCATGGTTTCAAGATTTAATGACTGAACTCATGTCCGATTCAAAAACTTAAACTTCACAAGTACATTGAATGGAAATTTGAGCGTTAAAATATTTAAGCAAATAAACGCAAAACTTTGCTGAAGACAATATGGAATTTTATTTCAACCATTCTTTGAAAAAGAAGGATAAGTACAAAAGTATCCTATAATCCTACTGGCAAGGGACGAACCTGCAAGTATACACGGCCGATAGGAAACAAAATGAAAGTCCTATTTGTCTACCAAAAATGAGACAAGAAAACATGTTTATTCTCTCATCTTCTTCTTCTTCTTTAGTGTCGAGGCCGTTGGAACTACCACTCAGATGCCACTACGAGCCGTTGATTTTTGGTCTAGATCATCAGCTGGTTGAACTATGGTAACCTCTTCCTCCGATCTCACATGAATTGGAATACTTTTTGAAGGCAGAGTCAGAGGAATAGGATCGACGTTAGAAGATGAGAAAAGCACACCGGTGTAGACCAAGTACCACCGAGAAAAATCATCCGCAAAGGAACAAGACCAGGGGTCGCTATCCCACTTCCGATAGCACCGGCCCGTGCGGCTGCTTCCTTCTTGACGTTGATCTCAGCTATTATCTCCTCTTATGGATTGTTTAGGCGTCCCCGGGAATGCTAGCAGTTTGACCCGAGGAGCTAATCACAGGTGCGCCTCCACTCATGAGAAATGGTAGGTCGGTAGAAGGGCCGCTTCGATCACCAAGTTCCTCCATCATCTGTTCATCGAAAGTAAAAGTGCTCCCCTATGCTCCATCGGTTGGTGCAGTGGTCGTTGTGGTGGTCACTTTTATTATAAGAGCCTCCTGCTTGTGATGCAGCTCATGGGTTGTAGGGGCTACGGCCGGAGCAGCTCCTATCGCTGAATTAAGATAAGGAAAAGAGTGTTAGTAATTACTTCGAAAAAACTCCTGACTTTGAATAAGTGCAAGAAATATTCAGAATACCTTCCTCAAATTGGCTCGCGGGTGATCGAGCAGCTTCAAAGACATGCTCACGAGCTGGAGACAACTATGATTGATCGGAATTGTATATGAGCACAGATTGAGGCTCAACCGCAGGAGTAGATTCGGGCAGGGTTGGCATAAGGATTTCGGAACCTGCATCATAGTGCTCAACGTCAGATCTCTCTTCGACTTACAGATGCCGACTATCGAGTCTCTCTTTCTCAAATGCTATAATGATGTCATGGAGAAGTCTTCTTTCATCCTCACTCAACACCCGATTCCCTAATTCAAATTCATCAATAGATTCAGCTTGATGCTCTGCTTTTTCAACTTCCACCAAGCGGCACCAAGCATTGTATAGGCGTGATGGATAATTTTCGAGCTAGGTTAGACTTCGATGCTTTAGAACATTGGCATTGTACATAATAAGAATATCTTCTATGTCAACCTCCAACATGGTCTCTGTCGCTTTCACTTCATTCTCAACCCAGGCTTCAGCTTCATGAACTTTAAGTGTTGTTTCATCTCTTTCATCTCTAAGCACCACAGCTTGTTCACATGCTACCTGGGCGGCGTTATTTGCATCTTCTTTCTCTTTGATGATTTCATCAAGTTTGGGTTTAAGTTCTTCAAGCTCTTTAAGCTCCCCATCTCTTCTGGCCATAACTATGGTGGTCCATTGTCCAATCTCCTCAACCAAGGCTAAGTGTGTTCTCCTCATTTCCTCTATCGTTCGAGTTGCCTCATCAGCTCTTTTATTAACCTCTATCTCTGAATTTCTCGCAGACTCGTTTTCATCATTAAGCACATGGATTATGAGGTCCTTTTGAGCGAGATCGGTTCTTAATTTTTCGATTGTCTTAGCCTACTCAAAGGCCACCATTGATATTTTGTCCGCGGTCTTCATCCATTCCCATTATTAGCCATAAACATTATGAATGTAGTCGTGGATTGTCTGTTCTGCACGGGAATTTGCTTTATGTGTAGGGGAAAGATGAAGCCATCAAAGCAGATATTTGGAAAATCCTTTTTTAGCTTGGCAATTCCAATCGCTCCCCCCAGTGGGCTCTATGATGGCTTGCTCGGCGATAATGGGAGTTTCAATTTCGGTCCTTTGACGCTATGGGTAGGGCCTTGGTGCTTGAGAAGGTGGTATTTGACACGAAGGTTCCAGGGGTTGTTTACCAAAACCAAAGGGTTGTGTTGGACCTCGAGGTGGCGGAGAGCGTGACCGGGAGCGATGCATATATTCTCTCTCTCGCCGTCCCTTTCCCTTTCGTAACGCTCCCTCTCCTGACTAGAGTAGCCACGATCGTGGTCTCCATTGGCCCCCCGTCAGCGAGACTCATGATATGAACTAGATGAATGTCATATCGAGCAAAGGCTACCAAGCATGGATTCCCGCCTTGTCATTGTATCTGTAAAATAAAGAGTTGGTAATATTTAGAAACGAATACCTTATGATTGTAAATCGTGTAGTGTCATGAAGTGTATGTATGCATGTGCAAACCCCTCGATCAACCGGTTATATTGGCCATACTCGAAGGAAGTTACTTGCCTAAATCTAAAGCTCTTTGAAGCCCTTCCAATCCGATATCTTGTTGGAGTGGCACATAGTCCAAAATTAGAATGTCAGCAAGTTCTTTAAAAGGATTCTCCATTTATGGGGAAGGGGTCCCTAAGATTCTAAGACAGTGGTTGGTAGGGACATGACCATGGATTTCCATCTTGAAGACCTATGAAGCTTATAAGCATCTATCTTGCCTTTCCTTTTTCACTCTGAATGTCGATGACTACCTGAGGACCCGGCTACGAGTTCGTCTTTGTTGGGCGTATCCTCTTCATTGCCCTACTCAACTACTACATCCTAGGTTTCCTACGCCTAGCCCGTCTTGCCGGGGCTGCCCTAAGAGATCCTTCAAGCCCTATGCTATGGTCTTTGTCAATCAGCCCGACAGCACTCAAATTTTCGTTCATAAACACCGATTCGATTCTCTAATCTCGCCAGATACCTCCTAAAGAATTAACTATTTCCTTAAATTGAGCATCTTCGAGTAGTGGAATTGCGGTTGTAAAAGAAAATTGATGTTAGCCACGACTTCGATCACAACTACTCGTTAATCTCGGGAGAAAATGCAACACTCATGTCTATCTAGCCACCGTCTAGCAAATCCTGGCGTGCATCGAACATAGAACCACTTAGTTTTGAAATAGCTAAGTTTGGTCCAAGTTCCAATCACTATTTGGAAGTTGCTGGCTTCCTCTAAGAACGAAAAGAGGATTATCTCCTTGACTCTTTACATTGAACAAGAATCTGACTTCCTTTGGAGTCGGGGGCCGAAAAAGGTGCTCCATGAAGATGATGAATAAGCAGTTCAGAAGAGCATACCCATTCGAATGTAATTGTGACAGGGAAATCACAAGATAAGACAACATCTCCCGAATATACTGGTTGAATGGTGGGAGCAACCCATCCGTGCAATAAAATCGATTGAAAGCGGTGTACCCTTCTGGAGGAGTATGCGGCTTATCGGTCGGCCCTGGTTGTAGGACATCATCCAATGATCGCCCATGCCTCAAGGAAATTCTCCCTAACATATCTTCGAAGAAATTAGATGGTATAGAATCTTGTGGATTCCCAATAAAGACTACTCCTGGTATCTCGTTGGAAGCTGGACTTATGACCTCGGCCGCAATAACCGACATCTCTATCAACAAAGGAGGTAGACTCTGAACCTCCTGTTGCTGTGAACTCCCGAGTTCCATAACTAATCAACTCATCAAAAACCATCATTAAACAACAATAATCCCATGTGTTCCCCAGTGTGAAGTGTGTGAATGTATGCAGAGGAGTGTTGTATATTACTTAAGAGATTCTACTGGACTAGAAAGATATTTGAACGACGAGACTTTGAAGTTCAACCGCTATGATCGTCATCATTGACTGTCACAACCATGCCATCCAGACTATGGAGATCGATCCAACTTAAAACTGTTTAAATTTTGTCAAGTTACAGTTCCCTCGACGAGCTTCAAAAGGCGGCTAAATATGAAGTGAAATGATTTAGTCCAATATGCAAGGTAGAAGCTAGTCGGAGTAATGTGTCCAAATATGCGAGGAGTTTCGTGTCGATAAAAATTTAAATTCGGATCGATCACCAGAGTTCATTTTGTATCGGTTCAGGAAGCATCAATTCATATCGGTCATAGGACTACGTTTCGTATCTATCGACAGAGTACATTTCGTATCGATGAAAAATTCTTTAACTCCGTATGGACAACCAACGACGCCTTCGTATCAACCGTTTTGCCAAAATTTCATATCGATCTATTGTTACAAAGTTCCACGAGCCATCAATATGAAACAAGTTTTTCTTATTATTACAAAATTATAATATGTCAAACATCGATACGAATTATTCCCTTTAGATCGATATGAAAGTGTTGTTCTTTTCCTTCTCCCAACGATACAAAATCGAGGCCAAGCAATTCTTCCGTGAATCCTTCGTATCCCCACATCTCTTCTTCTCCAAAGCTACCCAAGAACCATCTCCTCCATTCCGAAACCATCCACGAACTTGCTCTGGCCATCTCCGGCCTCTTCTCCATCAAAATCGTCCCTGAGAGCAATCGAGATAGCTCTAGGGTTTTGAAGCTCATAGTTCAAAGGATGGATTTGGTTGATTATTTACCTAATTACGGCGGTTAGTCGAAGGAATTGAAATTCACTTTGAAGGCGAGAACCGTCTTGTTTTTCTTGGAGCGATACGAAGGCAAGAGCAAAGGAAGAAAGATAAACGAATGGGAATTTTACCTAAGTCCTAAAGTATTTATACTAGGGAAGTGGCAGTTAGTCTCCCCGTTGCTATAACCAGTCGAGGTGGTCAACTCCTTCATTCAATACGTGTGGCTCGGTCAAATCCTTTTTTCCCAAACAATATGAAGACCACATATCCAATACTTAATCAAGGCAGTTTCTCCCTATCGACAGGAAGAAGGGCTCCTCGTATCCATCCAACATCGATTCGAAGCAGCTGCTGTTCGTATCCATGCTTCATTTATCTAAAGTGTCTTCCATTCGTATCCACCAAGCAATCGACACGAAGCACGAAGGCAGAACCTATAAGGACCTATCAATACGAAACGCTACGTTCGTATCCATCGACATAAAACCACAGGGACTCGTATCCATCGATACGATAGTAATTTTTTGACTTTTCACATCGATCTAAGAGACGATCAATATGAAGGGATACTCTAAAAAACAAATAAAGCGTTGTTACAACTCGACTTTCACATTGATCCAGGAGTGGGTTGATTTGAAACTCGATTCAATAAAAACTTGGCAATGACTCGTAAACGTGCGGACGTTAATGAGAGTCAGGTTAACATACGTTCGTGTATGACGGTCTAACATTGAATTTTCAAAATTGACAAGGATTGGATACTTAATTACCTGGTGACAATTACAATGGTGAAAAACAGTTTGCTATCATTTAACACTCAATTACAACAGTGCATAGTATAACAATTAGCCGTCAACAATTCAATATTTATATTACTAAAGATCAGCCAAAGTTTATATCTTTTGATGAAAAGACAACAACCATTCAGCGAATCGGAAAGAACTTTTACAAAATAGAGATTGCAGATTTTCAAAGCACGTCATGTTCTCACAAGACGTACTTTGGGGGCAAATTTTATCCCGCCTTTTGGCAAGAACATGACACCAAGAATTTAACTGGAAACCAAAGACAGTCCATCCCAAAGACCGGTTGCACACAGGTTCACTATGGATACCTGAAAATTTGATCCGAGTCCGAATCGAGCTATAATTGACAAGACGCAGCACGCAAAGCTATGAAAGGCAGCATTTTGAATTTCAAGTCGATCGGAGTTCATATGCAAGGTTATGGATCGATAAAGTTCCATGAGAAGCGTGTTCTGTTCGTATCTGTATATATCGTATCGATCCACTTCATGTCCATCAGATAAACATCAGTTCATATTCATCAGATAAGCATCGGTTCGTATCCATCAGGTAAGCATCTATTCGTATCCGCTATGATACCTTCACTTTGTATCCATTAATAAGCAACACTTCGTATCGGTATCATCCATATTTACTTCATCTCGGCCTCCTCATCAACTTAGTTCGTATCGATCAGCCAATGATCGATACGAAACAACATCCAGGTCATCGATATGAAATGCATTGGTTCATATCGATACGAAGTGGTTACAAAGCGTTGGTATGAAGAAGTGCGAACGATCGATACAAAAGTAATACTCTAGATCGATACAAACAAAGCATGTAAAAGTAGAAGACTAGGTCGCTCGGCATGAAAAGTGGATCGATCCTAGAAGATAGCACCACGTCAATGGCCGTCACGTGCCTTTAACTGATACGGACGAGACCGAAACTAATAAGACCAATACAAATAAGATCGACACGAGCATATCGATTAGAGCTCGACTACACATTGAAAATCCAAATTACATCGATCATAACTCGAGATCTACAAGTCCAAATGCCACCTTTTTACAGGAGCTTTCCTAGAACCTCAAGAATGTACCTAACAAATTTCAGACCAAAAGGACCAATTATGGATCGATATGAAATCAATTCGTATCTCTCCCAGATCGAGTAGAAATCGCCTGAACTCGATCTCGTGGGCCCACTCACATGAGAGAAGAGTCTTCCGAGATATGAGCAAGATATTTGCGGCCTACGCCTATAAATAGTGACCCTGGACCTACAGAAAATGGACTTTTGGTTTCTCCACGCCGACATTCTACCGGAATCAGTCCTAGACTATTGTCATACTATAGTAACTTCTTGTAATCAATGAGTGAAACTCGATAAACACCAATCATTTCATAGTGGACGTGGGCAATTCGCCGAACCACTCTAAATTCGTGTGTTTTTGCGCATTTTCTTATCTGTTGATTGGTGTGTTTATTAGATCTACCTCATTTTATATTTATTTTCTTTATTTTATCTCTTCAAACACATCCAAAGAGTGTTGTGCACAATTTTGGTACATACAATAACCCATTCCTATTTTTCCTTTTCTTATTACCTTTATCTATTTCATTTTATTTCCCATTAATTCATTAGTTAATTGAGAATAGCAACCCTCTAATTATACAAATCTCAATCCCTCAACCATTTATATTATTTCATTTAAGTTATCTAATTAAATGTCCTAAACAATGTTAATCAAAATTAGGGTAGTTATAGACTCCCCTCCTTAAAGAATTTCATCCTCGATATTACGATAAGGTACTCCTCAAAATCAATCATAAAGGTAAAACATACCATGAAACAACTTAGGATAAGTACCTCGAATTCTACTCTCAGTTTCCCAAGTACAGCCTCTCTCGTTGTCACTCCATTGGACTTTGACTAATCTGACTATCTTGTTTCTTAGCCTCTTCTCATCTCTCATGACTATACGAACTTGTTTTCTAACTGCTGTCATATTTGGCTCCACTACTAAATTATCTAACACGGTCGGTACAATAGTAGTTTTTGGAGCTCGAATATACTACCTTAGATGAGAAAGATTAAAAACATCGTGGACTCTTGCCAAATTGTACCATAACCCTACTCTATGTGCGTGTTTCCCGATCCATTCTTAAGAAATGGTCCAACGAACCTCAGTGCCAATTTTCCTAATTTTTCAAACCTGATTACAACTTTCATCGGTGATATCTTGATGAAAACATGATCTCCAACTGAGAACTCTAAGTCTTTCCATCTTCTATCTGCATAGCTCTTCTGTCTAGACTAAGCTTCCTTCATTCTGGCTCGAACGAACTTAATCTTTTTCTACAGCTTCTCGAACCAAATCCGAAGCAAGTACCAACTTATCTTCGGTCTCTAACTAACAAAAGAGAGATTTATATGGCCTTCTATACAAACCTTCAAAAAGTGCCATCCCTATACTAGCCTGATAACTGTTGTTATATGAAAACTTGACTAAGTGCAGATAGTCTTCCCATGATCCTCCAAAATCTAGCACAAAAGCTTGTAACAAATCTTCTAAGACTTTGTTAACTCTTTATGTTTGTCCATCTATCTGTAGATGGTAAGAAGTATTCATCTTGAGCTTGGTACCTAAAGTCTCATATAGACTCTTTCAAAACTCGCTAGTGAATAAATAATCTCTATAACTTACTATAATACTAGGAATTCCATGCAGTCTAACTATATTCTTAATAAACAACCTAGCTAAAATAGGTGTCGTCCTAGTTGACTTATTGGGAAATAAATGAGCACTTCTGGTCAATTTGTCTACTATAACCCATATGCTCTCATTCCCTCTATTTGACCTTGGTAACTCGTCTATAAAATCCATTGAGATATAATTTCATTTCCAGACTGGAACATCTAATAGCTGAAGTAACCCACTTGGTTTTCTATGTTCGGCTTTTAGCTGTTGACGGTTCAAACACAACTTCACCCATAAGCCTACATCTCTCTTAATACCTTCCTAGAAGAAACATCTCTTCATATCCTAATACATCTTAGTTCCTTCCGGATGAATGATGAACTTTGAATGATGGCATTCTTCAAGAACTTTCTTCCTAATGTTTCCCACATTCGGAACACACAATGTTTCTTTCTTCATTAACCACCTATCCTGGTCAAGCTGAAATCTTTCAAGTCATTTATCTCTGTTCCATCCCTTAACTTTTCAATTTGTTCAACTAATAATGGATCCTCCTTCTACTTGAAGCAAACTTTTCAGCTATCATCGGTCGAACTTCTAAACATGACATCATAGCGATTTCCTTATTGGATCCAACTTCAAACCTCCATTGTATCTCGCATGTAGAAAATGCTTCTAAATCTTTCCACTCAGTTAACATTGCCAATACTGCATATTGATATTTTCTGCTAAGTGCATCCACAACCTTTTGTCTTTTCTTGGTGTATACTCAATACCAAAGTCATAAGCGGGTAAAAACTCTAACCACCTCCATTGTCTCATATTCAGTCCTTTTCATAGAATAATTACTTTAGCAATTTATGATCCGTATAAACTCGAATCTTTCTTCCAAAAGGTAATGTCTCCACACCTTCAATGCAAAAATTACCGCATCAAATTCCAAATCATGAATTGGATAAACTCATGTAGTCTAAGCTGTCGAGAAGCATAGGCAATCACTTTACTCATTTGCATCAACACGGCTCTTAATCCTATTCCACATGCATCCGTGTACACTACTAAATCTTGATTTTCTTCTGGAACAACCAACATAGGTGCATTCATCAATAAGTATTTCAGCTTTTGGAACGCTTCCTCACACTTATCAGCCAAAACAAACTTCATATCACTCCTTGTTAGATTAGTCATCGGTGCTGCTATCCGCGAAAAGTCCTAAATGAGTCTCCGATAATACCCAGCTAATCCAAGAAAAATCTTTATTTCAGTCACTATTTCGGGTCTCTTCCAACTATTCACTACCTCGATCTCAGTCAGATCTATAGACAACTCTTATTATGAGGCTACATAACCAAGAAACTTCACTTCCTTCTTCCAGAAATGACACTTCAAAATTTTCGCCTTCGGTTGATGCTGTCTCAACATCTCAAGCACCACTCTAAGATGAACTTCACGCTTTCTTTCAACCTTAGAGTATATCAAAATATCATCTATGATTACCAATACAAACCAATCCATATGCTATCGGAAAACTCGATGCATCAAATCTACAAAGAATGCTTGCGCATTAGTAAGTTCGAACGGCATCACTAACCATTCATAGGATTTATATCTAGTTCTAGATGCCGTCAAAGGAATACTATCCTCTGCCACTCTAAGCTAATAGAACCCTGTTGTTAAATCCAATTGGGAACGTATTCTGGCTCCACTCAACTGGTCAAACAGATCGTCAAATGTAGATAACAGATATCGATTCTTTATCATCTTCTCATTCAACTTGTGATAGTAGATACATAAACCATAACGATCTATCAAGTTTCTTAATAAACATCGCGACTTCTCCCTAACGTGAACTGCTTGGTCTGATAAAATTCTTGCCTTCTAAATCCATCAACTCTATCTTTAGCTCCCTCATCTTAGTTTTCATTCTACTTGGCGGTTTGCTCACCGGTTCTGCTTCTCATACTAAATCTATCTGAAACTCAATAGCTCATTTCGACAGCAACGCTACTATGGGTTCATAGACATTTGTGAATTCTCTAACAACGAAAACTCGACTCAACTTGTCTTCTATCTCCACAACAGCTAATAAAGCATTAACCTCAAAACTAGGGTAATCTATGGTATGCACAATCTGATCACTACAGTCAGGGTGTCTAAGTGATACTTTCCTATCATGGAAAAATATCCTAGCATCATATTTACTTAACCAATCTATACCCAAAACAGTACTAAATTCTACAAAATCAAACACATGCAAAATACAAACAAATGTATGACCTAACAATTCAAACTCTAACTGGTCAAACATCAACCCAAGTATCGCATACTTTCTTATCATATTTGAAAACCTTAAGGAAGTAACTTGTTATGAGGGTTCTATGTTAATCTTATCTATCAAACAATGAGATATAAAAGAATGTGATACACCAGTATCAAATAGAACTCTAACTGATACACCATGAATCAAAATTTTACCGCCCAACATAGACTTTCCCTTCTCCTCTACTGTTGGTCTCGAGGTATATGGTTCCAATGCAAACATCTTTCCTTTTCCATCCTTGGCTGGCTCCTTGCACTGGTTCATATAGTGCCTAATATGATCATAGTTGAAACATCTCACTCCTTTCTTCTCAATTGTTTTCTTCCCTTTGCCTATCCGTTTTTCATGAGCATAGTGTGCTTTCTTATCACACTTACAGTAGACAACCTTTGCCTTTCCTTCTTAGTAGCTCCACTCCTCTAAGCTCCTTTCTTATGACTAAACTTCCTCTTCTGGTTTTTCCCTCCTTAAGCTTTCCTAGCCTTGTTTCCTCTAAGAAAAGAAAACATCTCTTCCTACCTCAAAGCCATCTCCATAACTACATCGAATAGATCTCTAATATGCGATAACATGGCCTTAGTAAGGTCATGCTTCAATCCACGAATGAACTTTTCATTCCTTTTGATAACAGTATCAACCATAGCGTATTCGTACATCACTAGCTCCTTAAACCTGGTTGCATACTCAAGCATTGTCATATCTCTTTGCTCTAATTCAGCAAACTTCCTAAGCAGAGTAGAGTTAGCAATTTCTGACATTAACCATTCTTTAAACCTCCTCCTTAACTAGGCCGTCATGGTTTCTCATTGACTCCAATCTTAACACTATTCCACCGATACAGTGCTGCTCTTTGTAAATATCTAGAAGCAAGTCTCCTTTTCTGCTCATCATTGAGCCCTAAATAGCGAAAATCCTCTGGTAACGAGGTAATTAATTCTCCACTTCGATTGCGTCTTTAGTACCAATAAATGGCTTTCCTCCCAATCTTGCATAATCTCAACTCAAAATAGCATAGTTATAAACCACTATAGCTCCTTGATTTCCTCCTTTGGCATTTCCTCCAGCTTACCCCGCAGCAACTCCTGCTTGCATCATGTTAACATAAATTTGATACATTGCTCCCATATTGACCTACAGTATTCCAGCACCCACGTTAGCAGCTTGTGCATGACCTAGATTCCTTCTAGTATTTGGTCTGGGATTTCCAATGGTTGTGGTGCTCCCTCACCAGGGTTAACTCTTCCACTCTTAGCATCCATATCTTACATCTATATCGAGCCTCCGTAAGATACAGAATAATGGCTTAACAGAGATGGGAGAATAGAGATAAAGCGTACATTTATGTATAGAAAATACAAGTACGTTACTATAGCATTGTCCCATACCCTAATCATTTGTCTAATTCCTTTGGAATATGTTTTCAAAATCATTTTAGGTTTGAAATTTCTTTTAAGTTTTTCATAAACCTATGCTCAGATACCAAGTTATAACATCTCCTATCTTGAGGCCCGAAGCCAAGTGCTACAAATGCTATAGTCATCCATAGTACTACCGGTGATAAAATATGGTAATGTTAACGGTATCCATAATATTAGAAGCACCTAAATATGAAATAAAATCAATGCAGATTAAAACAACTTTCCAATTACATTTCAAAACAGTATTCATATTCAATTGCATAATCCCATAATCGATTTCCAGGTTTTGATCAAATATAATTATTACAAATTACGCCAAGGGTGACATATATAAATACCCCCTTGGATGATCGACGTACTAAATAGACATAGCGGTCTTTATACAACACGGCGAAAATAAAACAAAATAACTCCTAGATATAACTAACTTTGCCTCCTGCACATCTTCGTAAGCTTTATTCGTCCAACCTACTAAACCCAAAAAATCTTAACTCTAAATTTACTCAAATTAATTTTGAGTACCCGAGAGTTTAAGGGGGAAAACATAAACTTTGAGCTAGACATAAAGCCTGGTATGAATAATAATATACATCTAGGTTATCTGATATTAAGTGAGACTAAGCCGCTTAGTTGAACGGGTATCCCCTCTCTAATATCCCTTTATAACATATATTTTTGCAAATCATAATCCTGAAATCAAACTGATTGAAACAATAATTGCAATATCATATATGCTCGTAAATCAAGTAATAAATGGATTATCTGTCCGACCAATATAGTTTTATTTGGTTAAATACTAATCATTGGTTGACTCGGGCCTACCAGACAAAATAAACAATCTAACATCAGTTAAACACTCTTATGGACGGTCTATCCTTAACTTACTTCTCCTAGGGTCAACTGATCCTAAGGGTTTTGTAGGCTCACCAATAACCTATTTTCCTTCTCTATATATTCCTTTCTGTATGTAACATCATTTAAGTCTTACATGTGACTAAACCCTAAACACCGGAATTTTAGACTAAATTAGCTAGGGGCTATAGCTAATTTATAGGGCGCGGCCCTATAACAGTCCCCTCTGGTATTCAAATATCTAAGTCATTTACTTAGGAATAACTACCCTTCAAATTTTCCTTGAAAACATCTTTCAAATTGGTTTACCCTTTAAATCATACTTAAACAAGGAAAATATACTATTTGCTTTACTCAAATCTTTTTGCCATAATATATGGTTTGAACAAAACATTGCGATGAGAACTTTTGAAACCCTTATTTAAAAGCTTTAAACAATCTCTTTCGAAACCTTTAAAAGTATCCCTTTCAAAACTAGTTAACTACTTTACCTTAATCTCTAGGCCGAGGGCCAAAACATACCTTTCGAAATTATTCAAAATAGACCTTTAGAAGCCATTGAAAGTGTCCCTTCAAAAGCATTGTAAAACCTTAGACATCCTCTAAAACGTTTCAAACTTGCCTTTCGAAAACATTGGAAACCTTCCATTCAATTACTAAAAGTAAACCTTTCGAAAACATTGGGAAATCACCTATTTGAAACCTTTATCATATAATTTTTGAAAACATTAGGGAACCTACCCTTCGAAACCTTCACTAAATACATTTTGAAAGCATTAAAGTCCTAAACCTTTTGAAAACATTGGGTTCAAGTAAAAGTTTGGGGAACATGGTTTCGAAGCCTTTCAAGATTATTCCGTTCGAACCTTTGGGTTTAACTTCTAATAAATTTAAGGGTCTTAAAAGAAATGGGATAAAAGCACCTCTTTCGGAAGCATTTTTCCTAAATAAAAGAAAGTGGATGGTGTCGAAACTAACCCCTTCGAAAGCATGGAAAAACAACTTCACTGTTTAAAACAAAATAAGCCTTTTAAAAGTATTGCTTCGAAAGGTTGAATGTGGCAGCAGAGGTTTCGACCCCTTCGAAAGCTTCTTTTTACAACAAAGGCAGCGATCTCTTTCAAAAGCCCTTTTTCTAAAACATTTGACCAAGTCGAAAGCCAGTTCCTTCGAAAGCTTCATTTGTAACCAAAATAGTTCTAAATTTTATAGAGCTTCTTCTACCCCTTCGAAAGCCTGTTTCGACTCTGTATCTTTCGCTTAATCCCCAATCCACTACATACCAAAGCTGATACCATGTGTATTGGTTTCGACTTAGATGGAGGCGGCAGTATGAGGTCGAAAGATGGCTGCTATAAGTAGTGAAACTGTAAAACTTTATAAAACTAATTTTTAGTCTTTTAAAGTAATTTCTTTCTAACTAAGTTGGCTGGTTTTTCAACATATGATTGGCTGCCAATTCTTTTTTAAAATCTTTTCTAGAAGTGCTACCGAATTTCAGAAATTAACATTTATAACATTTACAAATTGCCCACTCTCCTTTTATAAACATATAAAATATTTAAGTCACATACCTTAAATAATTTTATATGCTTAATAAAACGCTTAGGAAAATTCTCCAAAAATTCCCATAAATCACTTTTAATATGTTTTCTAACATATTTAAATTTCTAACCTAAAGCTAATATACAACAGTCGTAATTAATTTAAACCCAAATTTAACCATTTTTTCACTAGAAAATTCATAATAAATCCACATTAATTCATAAAATTATGAAAATTGAAACCCATCTCTAAAATATTATTACTGACCTCATATAAAAAATGCAAGGCATTAAATGTCATTTAATAGGTTTTTCAAACTAAACATATCATAAAATCTATATGAAACAACAAAATTCATCAATAAGCATATATGTCTATTCAACCTTCAAAACATGGCATACTACTTTGTGAAACATATTCGGATCTAATCTAAAACCGAAAATAAGAAATATGAGATGTAAACTTTTATTCACCTTAGCTTGTTGTTAAGGAGTTTGAGATTTGCTCTTGAATTATTTTGATTAAGCTTCTTCATTTGATTCTTGCTTATCTTCCCCTTACTTTCTCCTAAGGTGGCCCGCCAAATTGTGACGACCCGGAATTTTTGAGCGTTTGAAATTAGAATATTTAATTGATTTTAATATTTAAAGGTTAATTTTAACTTGAATTCAAATCTCACTGTTTAATTGATAATTAAATTTTTGAATTAAATTATTTGAAGTTGGGTAAATTATTGAATCTGGAGTTTTAAGCCTATTACAAATAATTTGTAGGCTTGTAAAATTTATATTGATAGTGCTGAAGATAATAGAAGCTTTAAAATTAAATTTAACAATGATTTGTTCAGTTTTGAAAATTTCATCGTTTAAATTGAATTTAAAAATAAGCTTTCGAGGCACAGTCTCGGAATTCGACGAAACCAGTTCCATTGGGTCCGTAATATTGAATTATTATCGGATTTCCAATTTCGTTTTGATCGGAGTTAGTATGTGAGTGTACGATATATAAACACACTGAAAATTTAATTGATAATAATTTAATTAGTCAAGCTTCTTGTATACGCCATCTCATATTCGTTTTAACACGCTACCCTTAACTTCCATCATACACTTCTCGTCCCTTCTAAAAACTGCTAGTTCCTTCCTCGTTTATTCAATTCAATTTCAGGCATTATCAAACAAAAAAAAATAAAAAAAATGGCCGAGCTTCCTCTCAATATTCTTTCAGAAATCGAGCCATACTCTTTTCCTCTCTTTCAATCTCACGAATTCGAAGAAAAACCCCATTCCCCTTTTCCTCTTTTCTTCATACGAATTCAATTCGTTACATAAAAAAAAAGGGAGACGATCTGGAATCGGCTATAGATCGAGAGAGGCCCTCGTTCGATTTTTAACGATCGAACATCACGTTCGAATCGCGAGTTTGAGGGCTATTTAGGGTCGCGGTCGCGATTCTGGTCAATGATGGCGACGTCAACCGCGAGGCAAGGAATCGAACTCGAGCTATGGTGGCTCGAGCGCATGCGAATGTCGACTGTGGGGGATGCGACATCAGCACGCGGTGACTTGGAGGGGGAGCTAGGGTTCCTGGAGGGGTCGAAGTGAGGCTGGGTTCGTTCTGGGTCAAATGGTAGTGAGGTATAAAATCATGGACTTAAATCGAGAATGAAGTGGATGTACAAATTTAAGAGGCAAAGGTGAGTTAATCTCACTCAGTTTAATTCAAATTTTAATGATTAAATTTAAATAATTGTTTGAATGTTTGAATTGATTGATGTGCGATAGTATGGTATAATTTGAAATTGGCATATTTTATTGAGCTAACGTCTGTGGATGCAAGGAAAATAGGTTGGAGGGATCCAACTGGATCCCTCAACATTTATTCTTTAATATCCTCTGTGGTGATTATTTGATATTCTGTGATGAATTATATTAGAATATTGTATGCTATGGTTCGATTGGATATAACTGGATATAGTGAATTACCAAAAATATCTATACTGGATTCTGGAAAGAAAATAAAAGAAGTAAATTTGTAAGTAAAATAATTATAGAAATTTGAATAAAATTTAAGAATGAATTGGGAAAGAAATAATGTGCCCTTTAAAATTCTAGTAAATAAACCTTGAGTATAGAAAGGGAATTTTGAATAATCAGGGAATTAATGAATTTTAAAAATTCAATGTTATTATTTAAAAAAGGAACAAACCATTTATTTGAAATTTAAGATTTAAAATATTGGAAAGAATAAAGAAGACATTGGGATAAGATCTGGAATTTGTATATTTCAGTTAAAAGATTTAAAATCAAATGGAAATTAATAACATTAAAAATAAAACACATAATTAATGAATTTTGAAGGAATTGTGTAAGTGAAGAGATTTAATTCCAGTAGTATAAATTGGAAATCAATTTGGGAAAATTTGATTTAAGTGATTGAAGTTGGAATTCTCCCTGGATAACCAAGTACGTTTTCAAAGTAAATTTTTAAATATAAGTTAAAAAATTAAAAGTTGTTTTAAAAAGCAAGTTTTGGAAAATTTCTTATTTCTAATATTTAAATTCTAAAGTAAGTATTTTCTCTTAATTAATTATATTAGGAATTATTTAAAGAATGACTTAATATTATGTTTTTAAAAGTATAAATCTAGTTTTATATTTATTAAGCAACCTTATTTTCAAATATTCATATAGTATGGTATTTTTAACAAATTATTGAAGTAATTTTAACCTAAATGTTTTAAAGTATATTTCAAAGTAAAGTGTTTTAAATTTTTTTAAAATCTAGTTTTTTGCTTGGTGATTTCAGAGGAGATAGAAAATATTTGGGAAAGTTTATTCTGAAAAGAAAGAAGGTTTTGAAACTGTTTTCAAAGGATTGAAAATAGAAATATATCTTGCGAAGATATTTTGAGGTAAATAAATAATTTGGTGAAATTATTTTTGTTGGATGGTTGTTTGTGAATATTAATTGATAGTTAAATCACCGACTATCAATATTGGACAAACTGCGTTGATCGTTTCGAAGAGACCGGGATCGAGATTTATTTCTCGAAAACCACTTCGATCCGGTTTGTACGTTTTGTGAAAACGAGTTTGGATTTGAAGATGGAGTAGTGAAGTGTAAGGGCTAGTTGCTACTAATCCTGAGGATACTTCCAAAATGGATGTAGTGGGAGTAGTGCCTTCGGTTTCGTTCGAACCCGGGGCGGACTTGTATGGATGAATGCTTGCGGAACATCGTCAGGTGGGTAATGGGCATTCTAAGGGATATGTTCTAAAAAGGTAATGCTTAGCCTCAAGCCTCATCAAATGGGAATGACTTAAAATCAGGGCTTATGCAGCAAGGCTAGGTGGGTAGCACCCAAGCTGGGTGAGGTCATTCCAGTCTAGATGTCCCTTTTTACTTCGGCTTAGTGGGCGGTTGCTGATCCCAACTGCGGGGTGATCTCACTCGGGATTATCCAGTAAGGGGTAGTCCCGGCCTTGTGTTGCAGGGGAGCGGGCGTACTCCTCGTTACGGTGATCTAGGCCCCGTACTGTGACAGGTGGTACCCCGGTGCCTAGTCATTAGTTGGAAATCCATTCTCCCTACGAACCTTGTACGAGTTTTGTTTTTATTACCCACTCTGTGGCTAGTAGCTAGAACTTAATAGATGTAATAATTTCAGCTATTTTATAAGTATTTGTATATAGACCCTATTATAATATCAGAGGACTTCTATATAAAAATGTTTTAGCTATTGTAAGGTAAAAACCCGACATATTTATTTGTGGCGTGGTCCTAGAGATGCTTTTGTTTTCAAAGGATTTTTGAAACTTTAATAATCAATTGAGTGTGATTTTCTCACGCTGGTATTCCAGACTGACTCGGGTGTTATTTAACTGTAATGCTCGGGTCAGACCGAGTATTATAGAATACAGGATATGATGCTGTGGAGCTCAGGAGACGAGCTGGATGACGATACGTACTCCCATACTTGTTTATATACTTATATTCCGCTGTATTGAGTTGTTGTGTATCCATTTGTATGATATTGATGTTGAGCTGTGATTGATGTACTCTGATGATGTAATATATAAACAGAGATATTTAAGTTTTGAGTAAAGAGTATTTATTATCTACTATATTTTATTCCGCTGCGATGGTCAGATTCTGTTGTTGTTTTCTATTTTTCTTCTTCTACCTCTTCTTCTTTAACCTAAATGGTTCGTATTTCTGTACAACTTGAGTTGATTGTTGTAGAATAGTGTTGACTCAAGGGGTACAGATTTGCGGGTCGTTTCACTTGGTATCAGAGCTTAGGTTGGTGATAACCTTGGCTCTGGTGGGAATTACTCATTTAAAATAGAGTCTGTAGTACTCTATAATGAGTTTGAGCGTATAAATAGATATGAGCGCGTATTTGTTAGTGAATATAAATTGTTTTAATATTGTTTTGATTGGTTTATTGAGTGGCATATGAACCTTCGTCGGCACAGTCTGCACAACTGTATCGAAGGGGTTTCTAAATACTTGAATAGAACAATTGACACGGTATTGTTTTAAATGTGGGTGAATGAAATAATTTTACCCAAAAACATATTTTGATATAAAGAATAGTTTTTTGAAAACTATTTAGCTAGTATATGGTTGCTTGGGTGTTAGAAATGATAATATTAAAGTATTATCATTGTTAAGTGAAAATTTAACTAGAAATTGAAATATAACTAAAATTTAAGGGAATAAATTCATTATAAAATGAAATTTATAAATATGAATTATAAACATAATTTATGAATTTAAATACAATCAAATGAGAATTTGTATAAGCATAAAGTGTACAAATGAATTATAGTTAAAATTTATTTAAGCAAGCTTTGGAAATTTAAAATCTCAGAGATTTTGGAAGTATTGGTCGAAGTATTTGAAGATAAATAATAACATTATTGCTTTAGAGGTATTTCTGAAAGGAAATGTGTTTTAAATGAATTTTGAAAGTGAAATAGCATTGAAATCACTTGGATTATTGGAAAATAATTTTGATGATGACGGCCGCATCATCAGTATTCATTTTCGAATTTCTAAGTGACTGACTACTGCCAAAAACTGATTTGTTCAGAAAAGCTAGTTGGTTTTGAAAATTTCAAAGGGAATTTGTTGGGATAAAACCAGGATTAGATTAAATTTTGAGAAATGTTATTTCAGATGTTGAAGATTTCAAAATGTTTTGAAACCAATAACCGGGTGTTTGAAAATCCTGATAAGATGGGTTGTAAGCTTATAAATTGAGATGATTTTTAAATCAAGAAGGAAATATAAGCTTTGAATGTTGGAATTTGAATTAAAAGTGTAAAGTTAAAAAATGAAATTAACTTGGATTGGGAAATAAAAATTTAACTGGATTGGAATAAATTGAATAAGCTGAAAATAATATCCAGTTGTATTCGAATTAAGTTGAAATCGAATTGAGTTAAATAAAACAGAGTTAAAATAAAATTGAATTGGTATAAGAATTCAATTGAATTATTGAATGAAATTAGATTTTTACCTGAATAAATGGAAATTAAATTGGTTAAGGATTGGATTGAAGTAAATAAATTAGAATAACTTGTAAAGGAATCAAAATCCATGGAACAAGATATGCTTGGGTTATAAATAAGCATAAGGCTTGAGTTAAAATAAAAGAAGAATATATTCAAGCCTATGATGGATGGAATTGTGTAAATAATAAGTTGTGGCTTATAAATTTGATAAAGTGGGATAGAAACCCAAAATAAATATTGTTGGATGAATTGAAAAAAATAAAATGAAGATCAAAACTTGAATTATAAAATAATTTGAACTAAAGAAAATATAATTGAAAGGGGACCTTGCAATTAATTAAATGAATTGTGAATGAAGTTGAATTGTGAGTTAATAGGGAGGAACTCAAATTCTAACCCAAATCTCTGTTACCTTCGAATTTAATATAAAATAAAAGAGTATCTTTTAAATTCCCTATGTTGGATATATGCATCCTGACCCCGAAATACACTTGTGCAAGAAAACAAATTACGTTTTCGTTGTGGTCTGGGTTTACTTGTCTTATGCATGAGTGTTCAGTAGAGGAGGAAAATGAAACCTGTAACATTCAGGTAAGTAAAATCTTACTCACATACCTAAGTTTAATCATAAAAATAATGTTTTATATATGTATTATTTGTTTCATTGCATCTACGTATATAGGTGGGAATTTTGGTGTTTATGTGTGTGTTGTAGCTGGGATAAAAGGCTGTAAGTGTGTACAGCAGTGTGTGTATTAGTGTATATAGGCAGCAGTGGTGTGTGTGTGTACTTGTGTGTGAGCAAACATATGGTTGTGTTTCAGTGTGTGTGAGTGTAGACAGTGTTGTATGAGTATATCTGTATGGTGCTGTCGTATGCAAGTTAGCGTATATGTTTTCCAGTTTTGTGTAGGTGTGTATTTTTGGTGTATAGTCATGTGTATTTGCAATCGTGTGTGTTTACTTATGTATATGTGTTTCAGTGTATATTCAGGTATGTGCGCTCTTAGTACGTTGCAAGTGAGATTTGTATGTGTTCATGGAAATATTTGAGAGTTGCGTGTGTATTCATGAGAGTTTATATATGTATGGGGTAGAGCAGTGCCTTACTGCACTTACACGTATGTGTTTGTGTTGAATGGCACCTCCAAAGGACATATCAATTACTGCGCTATAAATGGGAGATGACATATTAGTCTAAGTTTGTCTTGTAGGATAATAATTTCCGCAGTCAAATACCTAATCTTGATTTATCTACAACAATACTACATCTAATTCAAACCTACCCATTTTCTTTTAACAGATATAGCATGTTCATCTTTGTAGCAAAATTTCTAAACATATAATGTAATAAACCAGAGCTAGTACTTATAATAAAAAAAAGTGATTTTGAGATCAACTGAATTAAATATGAGTTCAGTTTGCTTAAGAATAATTAAATGTAAGCGATTGAGTTTTAAACCATTCAAATTGATGAAGTGGTATACGAATGGATTGAAAACCATTCAAATTGAATGAAAATGGTTTATAAATTAATTGAAACAGTTGAATTAGTATGAAAGTTGTAAAAATTGCTTATGGAAAAATGTTTGGTGTGAATCTCTTTTAGAATTCATATGTTTTAACTATTGTAAATAAGTGAAATGTAGTTAAACTTCATTTATATCGTACTTACATGTTTAAATTGAGTAATTACAGGTACCTGGAAGCCGTGTGGCTGGATTTGGTTGCGCTAATAGCTAAATAAATAAGCTACATGCTTAAAAATGCTAACTAAGATACGCCTACGCAATTAAAATAGGAAATATGAACTGTTTTTTGTTTTTCCGACCGGGTGGGTCAATGTATATATATTTATCTCTTTTGTCAAATTGCAAAAGCTCCTCCGTATAAAGAGGACTCTGCCAAATTTTTTCGAAAATTTTGGGAGTTAGAAAGTTTTTGAAGATTTTTGGAAATTTTATTAACGACAAAACAATTTCAAACTGGAAATTGAAATAAATTAGTGAATGAAACTAATTAAAATAATGACATGAATTAGCAATAAATGAAAAATAAAATTTAAAATATTCAGAGTTGAAGAATAAATTGAATTCATATGGAATGGAGATAAATAAATTTGAATAGAAGTAGATATAAACTAGAATGGTAAAGTGAGAATAAATAAAGAAACACATAAAATGCTTAGACTAAACTTAAGTAAGGAGTGGTGCATACTCAATTGGAAATTGATACTACAAATATAATCTAAAATAGTATTGAAATGAATAAATACTGACATTTTGTAAGAAAGTTGATATGATGTTTTTGAGTATTGTGATTGGATATATTGCTATGTAGGATATGCAGGTAATATAAAGGGAAAAGAGAATTGGATTGATTTCAAAGGATATAAATTTGAAATGCTCGACAAAAATGTATGTATTTAAATTTGGTGTGAAATTTGATTGGGATTTGGATCGAGCCGCTAGGTTTTTTGTTTTCTTTTTGGATTGGGGAGGCCGTAGAGCAATTTTGTAGTTGTACCGAGTCAGCCGCGCAAAGGAGACGCTGGTGAAATTTTTCGGAAATTTAAGGAATTAGAAAGTTTTTGAGAAAATTTTGATGATTCAAAATTGGTTTTAAAATTAAAACTTGAATGTTTGGGCAAACAGGATTAGTTGCAAACTATGGAAGGTTTTGGGAAATTAGTAGGTATGATAGTGGGTCAATAATAAAAAAATTATATGGCAAGTTAATTAAACTGTTTAGTTTGGAAAAATAGTAACGGGTACTGGACCATTCTTCCTAACTAGTAATTTTGGGGACGGAATTCTTTTAAGGGGGAAGGAATGTGACGACCAAAATTTTTGAGCGTTTGAAATTGGAATACTTAATTGATTTTAATATTTAAAGGTTAATTTTAACTTGAATTCGAATCTCACTGTTTATTTGATAATTAAATTTTTGAATTAAATTATTTGAAGTTGGGTAAATTATTGAATCTGGAGTTTTAAGCCTATTACAAATAATTTGTAGGCATGTAAAATTTATGTTGATAGTGCTGAAGATAATAGAAGCTTTAAAATTAAATTTAACAGTGATTTGTTCAGTTTTGAAATTTCATCGTTTAAATTGAATTTAAAAATAACCTTCCGAGGCACAGTCTCGGAATTCGACGAAACCAGTTCCATTGGGTCCGTAAAATTGAATTATTATCGGATTTCCAATTTCGTTTTGATCGGAGTTAGTGTGTGAGTGTACGATATATAAACACACTGAAAATTTAATTGATAATAATTTAATTAGTCAAGCTTCCTGTATACGCCATCTCATATTCATTTTAACACGCTACCCTTAACTTCCATCGTACACTTCTCGTCCCTTCTAAAAACTGCTAGTTCCTTCCTCGTTTATTCAATTCAATTTCAGACATTATCAAACAAAAAATAAAAATAAAAAATGGCCGAGCTTCCTCTCAAGATTCTTTCAGAAATCGAGCCATATTCTTTTCCTCTCTTTCAATCTCACGAACTCGAAGATAAACCCCATTCCCCTTTTCCCCTTTTCTTCATGTGAATACAATTCGTTACATAAAAAAAGGGGAGAGGCGATCTGGAATCGGCTATAGATCGAGAGAGGCCCTCGTTCGATTTTCAACGATCGAACATCACGTTGGAATCGCGAGTTTGAGGGCTATTTAGGGTCACGGTCGCGATTCTGGTCAATGATGGCGACGTCAACCGCGAGGCAAGGAATCGAACTCGAGCTATGGTGGCTCGAGCGCACGCGAATGTCGACTGTGGGAGATGCGACATCGGCACGCGGTGACGTGAAGGGGAAGCTAGGGTTCCTGGAGGGGGTGAAGTGAGGCTGGGTTCGTTCTGGGTCAAATGGCAGTGAGCTATAAAATCATGGACTTAAATCGAGAATGAAGTGGATGTACAAATTTAAGAGGCAAAGGTGAGTTAATCTCACTCAGTTTAATTCAAATTTTAATGATTAAATTTAAATAAATGTTTGAATGTTTGAATTGATTGATGTGCGATAATATGGTATAGTTTGAAATTGGCATATTTTATTGAGCTAACGTCTGTGGATGCAGGGAAAACAGGTTGGAGGGATCCAACTGGATCCCTCAACATTTATTATTTAATACCCTCTGTGGTGATTATTTGATATTCTATGATGAATTATATTAGAACATTGTATGCTATGGTTCGATTGGATATAACTGGATATAGTGAATTACCAAAAATATATATATTGGATTATGGAAAGAAAATAAAAGAAGTAAAATTGTAAGTAAAATAATTATAGAAATTTGAATAAAATTTAAGAATGAATTAGGAAAGAAATAACGTGCCCTTTAAAATTCTAGTAACTAAATCTTGAGTATAGAAAGGGAATTTTGAATAATCAGGGAATTAATGAATTTTAAAAATTCAATGTTGTTATTTAAAAAAAGAACAAACCATTTATTTAAAATTTAAGATTTAAAATATTGGAAAGAATAAAGAAGACATTGGGACAAGATCTGGAATTTCAATATTTCAGTTAAAAGATTTAAAATCAAACGGAAATTAACAACATTAAAAATAAAACACATAATTAATGAATTTTGAAGGAATTAAGTAAGTGAAGAGATTTAATTCAAGTAGTATACATTGGAAATCAATTTGGGAAATTTTGATTTAAGCGATTGAAGTTGGAATTCTCCCTGGATAACCAAGTACGTTTTCACAGTAAATTTTTGAATATAAGTTAAAAGATTAAAAGTTGTTTTAAAAAGCAAGTTTTGGAAAATTTCTTATTTCTAATATTTAAATTCTAAAGTAAGTATTTTCGCTTAATTAATTATATTAGTAATTATTTAAAAAATAACTTAATATTATGTTTTTAAAAGTATAAATCTAGTTTTATATTTATTAAGTAACCTTATTTTCAAATATTCATATAGTATGGTATTTTAACAAATTATTGAAGTAATTTTAACCTAAATGTTTTAAAGTATATTTCAAAGTAAAGTGTTTTAAATTATTTTAAAATCTAGTTTTGTGCTTGGTGATTTCAGAGGAGATAGAAAAAATTTGGGAAAGTTTATCCTGAAAAGAAAGATGGTTTTGAAACTGTTTTCAAAGGATTGAAAATAGAAATATATCTTGCGAAGATATTTTGAGGTAAATAAATAATTTGGTGAAATTATTTATGTTGGATGGTTGTTTGTGAATATTAATTGATAGTTAAATCACCGACTATCAATATTGGACAAACTGCGTTGATCGTTTCGAAGAGACCAGGATCGAGATTTATTTCTCGAAAAGCACTTCGATCCGGTTTGTACGTTTCGTGAAAACAAGTTTGGATTCGAAGATGGAGCAGTGAAGTGCAAGGGCTAGTCGCTTCTAATCCTGAGGATATTTCCGAAATGGATGTAGTAGGAGTAGTGCATTCGGTTCCGTTCGAACCCAGGGCGGACTTGTATGGATGAATGCTTGCGGAACATCGTCGGGTGGACAATGGGCATTCTAAGGGATATATTCTAAAAAGGTAACGCTTAGCCTCAAGCCTCATCAAATGGGAATGACTGAAAATCAGGGGTTATGCAGCAAGGCTAAGTGGGTAACACCCAAGCTGGGTGAGGTCATTCCAGTCTAGATGTCCCTTTTTACTTCGGCTTAGTGGGCCGTTGCTGATCCAACCGTGGGGTGATCTCACTCGGGATTATCCAGTAAGGGATAGTCCCGGCCTTGTGTTGCAGGGGAGCGGGCGTACTCCTCGGTACGGTGATCTAGGCCCCATACTGTGACAGGTGGTACCCCAGTGCCTAGTCATTAGTTGGAAATCCATTCTCCCTACGAGCCTTGTACGAATTTTGTTTGTATTACCCACTCTGTGGCCAGTAGGTGGAATTTAATAGATGTAACAATTTCGGCTATTTTATAAGTATTTGTATATAGACCCTATTATAATATAAGAGGATTTCTATATAAAAATGTTTTAGCTATCATAAGGTAAAAACCCGACATGTTTATTTGTGGCATGGTCTTACGAGATGCTTTTGTTTTCAAAGGATTTTTGAAACTTTAATAATCAATTGAGTGTGATTTTCTCACGCTGGTATTCAAGACTGACTCGGGTGTTATTTAACTATAATGCTCGAGTCAGACCGAGTATTATAGAATTCAGGATATGATGATGTGGAGCTCAGGAGACGAGCTGGATGACGATACGTACTCCCGTACTTGTTTATATACATATATTCTGCTGTGTTGAGTTGTTGTGTATCCATTTGTATGATATTGATGTTCAGCTGTGATTGATGTACTCTGATGATGTAATATACAAACAGAGATATTTAAGTTTTGAGTAAAGAGTATTTATTATCTATTATATTTTATTCCGCTATGATGGTTAGATTCTGTTGTTGTTTTCTATTTTTCTTCTTCTACCTCTTCTTATTTAACCTAAATGGTTCGTATTCCTGTACAACTTGAGTTGATTATTGTAGAATAGTGTTGACTCAAAGGGTACGGATTTGCTGGTCGTTTCACAAACTCTTTTTCAATTTTGTTTATGAACGTGGAAAATGAAAGTGTCATGAGAGTTTAGGGTATAAGAATGTAACATATTCCTATTTTCCCTTTTCTTATTACCCTTATCTATTTCATTTTATTTCCCTTTAGTTCATTAGTTAATTAAGCATGGCTACCTTCTAATTATACAAATCTCAATCCCTTAACCATTTACATTTTTTCATTTAAGTTATCTAATTAAATGTCTTAAATAATGTTAATCAAAATTAGGGTCGTTACAGACTCCCCTCCTTAAAGAATTTCATCCTTGAAATTACGATAAGGTACTCATCAAAATCAGTCATGTAGGTAAAACATAGCATGAAACATGTCAGGATAACTATCTCAAATCCTACTCTCAGTTTCCCAAGTACAGTCTCTCTCGTCATCACTCCACTAGACTTTGACTAATCCGACTGTCTTTTTCCTTATCCTCTACTCATCTCCTGCGACTATACAAACTAGTTTTCTAACTATAGTCATAACTGGTCCACTACTAAATTATCTAATACAGTCGGTGCAATATTAGTTTCTAGATCTCAAATATACTACCTTAGATGAGAAATATGAAAAACATCGTAGACTCCTGCCAAACTGTTCGGTAACTCTCCTCTATATGCGTGTTTCCTGATCCTTTCTACAATAGGAAATGGTTTAATGAACCTCGACGCCAATTTTCTTTATTTTTCAAACCTGATTACACCTTTTGTTGGTGATATCTTAATGAAAACATGATCTCCAACTGAGAAATCTAGGTCTTTACGTCTTCTATTTGCATAGCTCTTTTGCCCAGACTAAGCTTCCTTTATTATGGATTGAATGAACTCAATCTTTTCTGCAACTTCTCTAACCAAATATGGACCAAGAACAAACCTATCCTTGGTCTTTAACCAACAAACAGGATATTTGCATGGCCTTCCATACAAAGCTTCAAATGGCGCCATCCCTATACTAGCTGATAACAGTTGTTATACGAAAACTCAAATAAGTGTAGATGGTCTTCCCATGATCCTCCAAAATCTAACACACAAGCTCGTAACAAATCTTCTAAGACTTTGTTAACACTTTCCATTTGCCCATCTGTCTGCATATGGTAAGCAGCACTCATCTTGAGCTGGGTACCTAAAGTCTCCTGCAGACTCTTCCAGAACTCGCTAGGGAATAAGGAATCTCTACAACTTACGATACCACTAGGAATTCCATGCAGTATAAATATATTCTCAATAAACAGTCTAGCTAAAACAGGTGTCGTCCCGGTTGACTTAATTGGAATGAAATGGGCACTCTTGGTCAATCTATCCACTATAACTCATATGCTCTCATTCCCTCTATTTGACCTTGGTAACCGGTCTATAAAATCCATTGAGATATAATTTCATTTCCAGATTGGAACATCTAAAAGTTGAAGTAACCCACTTATTTTTTGATGTTCGGCTTTTACCTCTTGACAGTTCAAAAACTACTTCACCCATAAGACTACATCTCTCTTCATAGCTTTCCAAAAGAATCATCTTTCCATATCCCGATACATCTTAGTTCCTCCCGGATGAATGGCAAACTATCAATGACGGTATTCTTTTAAAAATACCTTCCTAATGTTTCCCACATTCGGAACACACAACTTTCCATTCTTCCTTAACCACCCATTCTGGTCAAGACTGAAATCTTTCAGGTCATCGCTCTCTATTCTACCCCTTAATTTTCCGATCAGTTCAGCTAATAATGGGTCCTCCTTATGCTACGAAGCAACCTTTTCGGTCATCATTAGTCGAACTTCTAAACATGATATCATAGTGATTTCCTTACTGGATCCAGCCTCAAACCTCCATTGTATCTCCCATGTAGACAATGCTTCTAAATATTTTCACTTAGCAATCACTGCCAATACTGCATATTGATGTTTTCTGCAAAGTGCATTTGCAACCTTGTTGCCTTTTCATGGTGTGTACTCAATACCAAAGTCATAAGCGGCTAAAAACTCTAACCACCTCCGTTGTCTCATATTCGGCTCCTTCTGAGAGAATAAATAATTTAGCGATTTATGACCCGTATACAACTCGAATCTTTCTCCTAAAAGGTAATGTCTCCATACCTTCAATGCAAAAATTACCGTAGCTAATTCCAAATCATGAATTGGATATCAAACCTCATGCGGTCTAAGTTGTCGAGAAGCATAGGCAGTCACTATACCCCTTTGCATTGACACAGCTCCTAATCATGTTCCACATTCATCCGTGTACACTACTAAATCCTGATTGCCTTCTGGAACAACTAGCACAGGTGCATTCGCCAATAAGTGTTCCAGCTTTTGGAATGATTCCTTACACTTATCAGCCCAAAAAAACTTCACATCCTTCCTTGTTAGATTAGTCATCAGTGCTGCTATCCGCGAAAAGTCCTAAATGAATCTCCGATAATACCTAGCTAATCTAAGAAAAATCTTTATCTCAGTCACTGTCTTTGGTCTCTTCCAACTATTCACAGCCTCAATCTTAGTCGGATCGACAGACAACCCTTTTTATGAGACTACATGACCAAGAAACATCACTTCCTTCTTTCAGAAATGACACTTCGAAAATTTCGCCTTCAGTTGATGCTGCCTCAACATCTCAAGCACCACTCCAAGCTGAACTTCATGCTCTCTTTCTTCCTTGGAGCATATCAAAATATATATGAATACCAATATGAACCTATCCAAGTGCTCCCAGAAAACTCGATTCATCAAATCTACAAAGAATGCTGGCGCATTATTAAGTCTGAACGACTTTACTAACCATTCGTACGATCCATATCAAGTTATTAACTCCGTCAAAGGAATACAATCCTCTGCCACTCTAAGTTGATGGTACCCTATTGCTAAATACAAGTGGGAATATATTCTGGCTCCACTTAACTGGTCAAACAGGTCATCATTTCTAGATAACGGATATCGATTTTTCATTGTCTTCTCATTCAACTTACGATAATCGATACATAACCATAACGATCTATTTAGTTTCTTAGAAAACACCATGGATGCTCCCTAACGTGAACTTCTTGGTCTGATAAAGTTCTTGCCTTCAAAATCCACCAACTGCACCTTTAGCTCCCTCATCTCGGTTGTCATTCTACTTGGCGGTCTACTCACTGGTTCTTCTCCTCGTACTAAATCTATCTGAAACTCAATAGCCTGTTTTGACGACAACCCTACAACGGGTTCAAAGACATCTGCGAATTCTCTAACAACGAAAAAAACTCGATTCAACTTGTCTTCTACCTCCACAACACCCAACAAAGAATTAACCTCAAAACTAGGGTTTTCTACGGTGCGTACAATCAGATTACTGCAGTCAAGGTGTCTAAGCGATATTTTCCTATCATGGAAAAGTATCCTATCATCGTATTTGCTTAACCAATCTACACCCAGAATAGTACTAAATCCTATGAAATAAAACACATGAAAACTACAAACAAATGTATGACCTAATAATTCAAATTCTAACTGATCACACATCATCCCAAGTATCGCATACTCTCTTATCAGATTTGCAATCCTTAAGAAAGTAGCTAGGTATGAGGGTTCTAGGTTAAGCTTATCTACCAAACAATGAGATATAAAAGAATGCGATGCACTAGTATCAAATAGAACTCTAACTGATACACCATGAATCAAAACATACCTCCCAACATATCTTTTCCCTTCTCCTCTGCTATTGGTCTCGAGTAGCTGGTTCCAATGCAAACATCTTGCCTTTTCCATCCTTGGCTAGCTCCTTGCACTGGATCTTATAGTGTCCAATCTGATTACAGTTGAAACGTCTCACTAATTTCTTCTCATCAGTTTTCTTCCCTTTGTCTGTTCGTCATTCATAAGCATAGTGTCCCTTCTTATCACGCTTATAACCTACGACCTTTCCCTTATTAGCAGCTCCAATCCTCTAAGCTCCTTTCTTATGAAAAAACTTCCACTTCTGGTTCTGCCCTCCTTGAGTTTCCCTATCCTTGTTTCCTTCAAGAAAAGCAAGCATCTCTTTCCGCCTCAAAGCCATCTCTATAACTACATCACACAGATCTCTAATATGCGATAACATGGCCTTAGTAAGCTCAGGCTTCAACCCACGAATGAACTTCTCATTCCATTTAATAACAGTATCAACCGTAGCATATCCGTACCTTGGTAGCTCCTTTAACCTGGTTGCATACACGAGCACCTTTACATCCCCTTGCTTCAATTCAGCAAATTTTCTAACAAGAGTACACTTAGAAATTTCCGACATAAACCTTTCTTCAAACCTCCTCCTAAAATCAGCCTAAGTCATAGTCTTCTCATTGACTCCAACCGTCAGACTATTCCATCAATATAATGCTGCTCCTTGTAGCTGTCTAGAAGCAAGTCTCCTTTTCTTCTCATCACTGAGCCCCAAATCAGTGAAAATCCTCTCGTAATGAAGTAACCAATTCTCCACTTCGATTGCATCTTCAGTAATAATCAACGTTTCTCCTCTCAATCTTGAATAATCTCAACTCAAAACAGCATAGTTATTAACCACTGGAGCTCCTTGATTTCCTCCTTTGGCATTTCCTCCACCTAACCAATCAGAAACTCCTGCTTGCATCATGTTAACGAAAAACTGATATATTGCTCCCATATTGACCTGTAGTATTCCAGCACCCACGTTAGCAGCTTGTGCCTGACCTGGATTCCTTTTAGTATTTGGTCTAGGATTCCCATTGGTTGTGGTGTTTTCCCCACCAAGCTTAACTCTTCCACTCCTAGCATCCATATCTTACGTACATAAAATCTGCATTCGACTCTTTGTAAGATACTGAAGAATGGCTTAATAGAGATGGGAGTATAAAGATAAAGCTTATACTTATATATAGCTAACCCCAATCTTTTCTCTAATTCCTAAGGAATATGTTTTCAAAATCATTTTAAGTTTGAAATTTCTTTTAATTTTTTCATAAACTCATGCTCTAATACCAAGTTGTAACATTCCCTATTTTGAGGCCGAAGGTAAGTGCTACAGATACTACATTCATTCATAGTATTAACTTCCAGTGTCAAAATATGGTAATTTTAATGGGATCCATTATATCAGAAGCACTTGCATATGAAATAAAATCAACAAAGATTAAAACAACTTTTTTGATTACATTTCAAAACAATATTTCATATTCAATTGCATAATCCCATAATCGATTTCTAGGTTTTGATCAAATATAATTATTTCAAATTATGCCAAATGCGACATAGAAAGATGCCACCTTAGATGATCAGAGTACTAAATAGACATATCGGTCTCAATACAAAAAAATGGAAAAAACAAAATATCACAAAGATATAGCTAGCTTTGCCTCCTGCACATCTTTTGAAGCTTTATTCGTCCAACCTACTAAACCTAAAAATCCTTAACTCTCAATCCACCCAAATTAATTTTGAGCACCCAAAAGTTTAAGGGGAAAACATAAACTTCGAGTCAGACATAAAGCCTGGTATGAATAATACTATACATCCCGGTTATCTGATATTAAGTGAGATCACGCCACTTAGCAGAACGAGTTTCCCCTAACTAATATCCCTTTAAAACATTTCTTTTGGCAAATCAAAATCCTGCAATCGAACCGACTAAAACAACAATAGCAATATCATATATGCTCATAAATAAAGTAATAAATGGACTATCTGTCCGAACAATATATTTTATTTGGCTAACTACTAACCATCGGTTGACTCGGGACTACCTGACAAAATAAATAATCTAATATCCGTTAAACACACTTTTGGACGATCTGTCCTTAACTTACTTCTCCCAACATCAACTGATCCTAATGGTTTTATGGGCTCACCAATAACCTATCTTCCTTTTCTATATATTCCTTTCTGTGTAACAACTTACTTGCGATTAAGCCCTACATATTGGAATTTTGGACTAAATTAGCTAGGGGCTATAACTAACATATAGGGCACTACCCTATAACAGTCCCTTCTGGTTTTCAAATATCTTAGTCATTTACTTAGGGTTAACTACCCTTTAAATATTCCTTGAAAACATCTTTCAGATTGATTTAACCTTTTAAATCATACTTAAACAAGTAAAATATACTATTTTCTTTACTCAAATCTCTTTGCCATGACATATGCTTTACACAAAACATTGTTGATGAAAACCTTCGAAAAACTTATTTAAAATCTTTAAATAATCCCTTTCAAAACCTTTAAAAGTACTCGTTTTGAAACCAGTTAACTATTACCTTGAACTCTAGGGCGAAGGGCCAAAACATTTATTTTGAAATCAGTCAAAATAGACCTTTCGAAACCATTGAAAATGTCCTTTTGAAAGCTTTATAAAACCTTAGACATCCTCTAAACATTTCAAACTTTCTTTTCGAAAACATTGGAAACCTTCCATTCAATTACTAAAAGTAAACCTTTTGAAAACATTAGGGAACCTCCCCTTCGAAACCTTCATTAAATACCTTTCGAAAGCATTAAGGTCCTAAACCTTTCGAAAACATTGGGATTAAGTAAAAGTTGTGGAACATGGTTTCGAAACCATTTAAGATCATTCCTTTCAAAACCTTTAGGTTAAAATTTCAATAAATTTAAGGGTCTTAAAAGAAGTGGGATGAAAGTATCTCTTTCAAAAGCATTTTTCCTAAATAAAACAAATTGAACGGTGTCGGAACCAACCCCTTCGAAAGCAAGGAAAAGCGGCTTCACTGTTTAAAACAAAAGAACCCTTTTAAGGGAATTACATCAAAAGGGTGAATGTGGCAGCAGGTGTTATGACCCTTTCGAAAGCCTCTTTTAACAATAAAGGTAGCAACCTCTTTCGAAAGCCCTTTTTCTAGAACATTTGACGAAGATGAAAGCTAGTTCCTTTGAAAGCTTCATTTATAACCAAAATAGTTCTAAGTTTTAAAGAGCTTCTTCTACCCCTTCGAAAGCATGTTTCGACTCTATTCCTTCGTCTAATCCCCAATCCAGTACATACCAAAACTGATACCTACGTATTGGTTTTGACTTAAATGGAGGCGATAGTATGAGGTCGAAAGGTGGCTGCTATAAATGGTGAAGTAGTAAAACTTTATAAAACTGATTTTTAACTTTTTAAAGCAATTTCTTTCTAACTAAGTTGCCTTGCTTGTCAATATATGATTGGTTGTCAATTCATTTTCAAAATCTTTTCTAAAAGTACTGCCGAATTCTAGAAATTAACATTTAAAACATTTACAAATTGCTCATTCTCCTTTTGTAAACATATAAAATATTTAAGCACCAAACCTTATATAATTTTATATACTCAATAAAACACTTAGGAAAATTCTCCATAAATCACTTTTAATATGTTTTCTAGCATATTTAAATTTTTGACCCAAAGCTAATATATAATGGTTGTAATTAATTTAAACCCAAGTTTAACCATTTTTTCACTAGTAAATTCATAATAAATCCACATTAGTTTAGAAAATTATGAAATTTGAATCCCATCTCTAAAATATTATTTCGGACCTCATATCAAAACCACAATGCATTTGGATGTCATTTGATAGGTTTTTCAAATTAAACTTATCATCAAATCTATATGAAACAACAAAATTCATCAAGAAGATATATATTTATTTAACCTTCAAAATATGGCATACTACTTTGCAAAACATAATAGGATCTAATCTAGAACCGAAAATAAGAAATATTACATGTAATCTATTACTCACCTTAGCTTGTTGTTAAGGAGTTTGAGATTTTCTCTTGAATTAATTTGATTAAGCTTCTTCCTTTGATTCTTGCTTATCTTCCCCTTACTTTCTCCTAATGGTGGCCGATCAAAATCTTGTTTGATTTTGTTTATGAACATGGAAAATGAAAGTGGCATGAGGGTATACGGTATAATAATATAACCTTTTCCTATTTTGCCCTTATCTTGTTAGCCTTATCTATTTCATTTTATTTCCCTTTAGTTCAGCATGACTACCCTCTAATTATACAAATCTATATCCCTTAACCATTTATATTATTTTATTTAATTTATCTAATTAAATATCCTAAATAATGTTAGTCAAAATTAGGATCGTTACAAACACAGTAGAGATTGAATGAGATATTTTTGCTTGACCATGAAGTAATCATAGGACATTCTAGATGTTAACTAGTATTCTTTAGGGTTAATCTAACGGTTAGGACTAATCTATAACCCTTATAAATATAAAGCCAGCCTAAACCCTAATTCATAAGATATTCATCTCTCTACTAAAATACCTAAAAATTTTCCTCCCCACTTATAAATTCTTCAATAATAAAATCAAATTAGAATAAGTGGATTCAAGGACATCGGATCTTGGAAGAGGTAAGTCACTTCGTATTTAAATATCCGCATTATTTAAATATTTGAATCTTGGATTTAATATCAATAAATATATTTTTATAAATTTATTAACCCCCTTTTAGATAATAACTAACGATAAGAAATTAGTCTTTTAAATTTTTTTACAAAAATAAATAGTTCGAAGGAATATCGATAATGTGACCGAAAATCGTTTTATCGATAAACGACTTTTTACTCAATAAAAGTTGTTCGAACTCTTTGGAAATTATATAGAAACATATAAAGACATTTACGATTATTAAATCACCTAACTTCCTAAGAAATTGATTAAGTTAAAGAGTTTAATTAAGGGGACAAAAGCCCTTAATTTAAGGCATGGTTTAAGGCATGGATGGTGAAAGGAATCTTAGCTCTTTTCAATGTTTGTTTCATGGGAAGGAAGGTGGTAGGAAGAAGACATTTGGTTGCTCTTCATTTCATAAGAAATTCACTTCTTTCTCCTTTTCTTTATCCTTTTCTATCTTCTACAACACACTCAAACCTTCTTCAATCATAACCAAACACAAGTATGATCCTTAAAAAGTCTTATAGCACCACCAAGCGGAATAATTGTAGCATCCAAACCAAAGAAGGCCCATGGTCGTAAGCAAAGATGAGGGGTGGAATGCTAGGAAGGGTTTTGGTGATTACTTTGGTTAAGGTAGAAGATGATATTTTAGTGGTGACTTTTCTTGGTCTTATACAAGGTTTAGGGTGAGTTATCTTACAATACAAAAAAAATGAAGTGCTTATATTATAGATTGAAAACAAGATGTTGTGATAATTATGTTGATTTTGCTTCGGAAAGAAAATGACATATGTAATTGATTGTCTTTAGACTTGTATGACTCTTATGGCTTGTTACATGGCCTTGGAACAATACATATAAGGATTAGTAGTGTAACGACACTGACTCGACCTTCGAAAATCGATACCGAATACATCACCCGTATTCAAATGTTGTAGATTCAAATGTCGAATCTGGTTTGTCGGAGCTTATAAGACATTAAGTACAATAACATAGTGGAAGAAAATGAATATCGTTGATACACCATATTCGATACAACAATGATACAATATCTGATAAAATAAGATACGATAGATCCAAAAATTTCAGAGCAGCATATAACAGCGAAATATGACACAGCGGAAAGTAATCTCTCGCTTGATCACTAAGAGAGAGAAAGAATCCAAAGCTGCAACTCTAATACCAAGGCTCAAAAGACTCCAAACTCCACATCGAAAACATCGAACCACCATCACGTTGTAATGTAGTAAATTCAGATTCCAAAGAAACAAATACTATCACCAATCCAAAGGCCGGATGCTATCGAATCTACACCTAATATTAGATTATCTGAAAAACCCAACTCTACACTGTTTATGTGGAAAATTGTGGGCATCCATAGTTTAGGAAGGGAACAATAAACTCCAGGTCTGTCATGTGACTGGTGTGAGCAAACGAAAACAGTTTTGAGACAAAATAAACAACAAAAGAATTTAAAATTGAAATCTGCAATGCTTTTTAGAAAATGAAACTACCATAAGGCCTCCCAGCACACACACCATGCAATCGCACACTTGAGGGAGATTTCTCCTTATGATAATCAAATATGCTTGATACGCAAAACTCTTTTGATATTATTATTAGTGCATAGTGAAGAAAACATTTGCAAGTATAATATTAATCTTAGCCAAAATACTTACCACTATAGTATGCCTACTATAGCTACAATATTAGATGGCAGGTTCTATACCTAAAATCGTACAAGGCGCGTATTGGTGACTTGATTTCCAACAAATGGTCAGGCAAAGGAACTTCCTAGGCCACATGGGTACGCCTCTAGAGGGACGCTCCCAAGAACCTAACCGGATCTCTGCCAACACAAGGCCGGGTTACCTCTGTAACTAGGTAGCTAACTGTCACGAGTATGTCATCCCCCGATCGTAACCGACCTTTATCTGAGGCCTCTTAACCACAAAGCAACAACCACAAAGTAATAAATTTGCAGCAACCACATAAGTTAAGTATCTGGGATCCATACCGTGATACCACTTCTATCCACAAGGAAACGGGCACATGCTCAGGGGGTACTCCCCTCAAATAACCTTACTGCATCCTTCCTGTTTCGACCATGTTGGGTTGTGAGGTTCGACGAAGTCTAGTCCACAAAGCTACACTTTACACAAAAGCCATGCTTCGATCAACACATGATCAGCTTCACTTCGTATGCCACATTACCAAATTGGGAATGTATCACTAGTAACCATCAACTACATAACCTCAGAGCTCGTACGTATCAGAGAAGGGTGTTAAGCTAAGAGAATAAATTCTCCGCCACCAAGCAGAAAATTATTTGATAGAAACCAACTTTACATCTCAAAGTGTAATGTCAGACACACATCCATACAAGTTTGCTCCGGGTTCGAACAGAACCGAAGGCACTTCACAAAGAAGCCCTTGCAATCTGGATATTCCCTAATCACGTTTGGACTCCCGATCACAAACGGTGATCAAATCTCTATACCGTGGACCAGTCGGTGTAGAGACATTCGACAGGTAATCCTTTCGCTTTCGAAAATATCCGGTCTTCACTACCAGTCTCCAAATGCAGTCCATAACGTCGTATCATTATTCAGAATGGGTTTTATGACACAACGTCCTCCCCCGGCTAAACCAAATAATGAGCACAAGTTTTAAAACCATATGGATATAGTGGGATCTTAGTTAAGTCATAACTTATTAACCAAAACCCTTCTTTCAAATGGTTTAAAAAAGTTACCATTTTCAAATCTTTAAATAAAAAGATTCACTTCTCAAAGTTCACCAATCTTTCACAAAGATTAATTCATGGCTTTCAAGAATATTTACAGTTCAAATCTTTTATACAAGAGATACACCCTTAAGATCTTCCTATTTTGGAACAAAGTTCAGTAATCTTTAGCAAATATTCATTTATAGCTTTCAAAAGAATTCCATTTCAAATTTGAAACCCCTTTCAATAAAAACTAGAAGTCCTTTTTTTATTTGGAAGCTATTATCATTTGAAAACAAACACTTTTTGTTTCGGAAAAATCTGATCAATTATATACAAGTTATAGCCTTTAAAGTATAAACGAGAGAATCAACGAAACGCTGTATTATTGGCAAGTTCTAATTTAAATTAAATTCAAATTCCCAAAAAATAGTTTTAAATTCATATATATATATATATATATATATATATAAATTGTATCGATCTTTCAAACCATAATTTCCAAAATAATTTCAAATAATATTTAACAAGATATAGTATATTCAAACTAAATTTCGATTTCAAAGCTTCCCTTTCAAAGGCTTTCCAAATTCAATTCAATTTCATTTCCAAAACCATTTGGAATCAAACTTCAACATTTAAACAAGATAATATTATTATATTTCAAAATATCTACGACTTAACTGATTTCCTCGTGAAATCCATATTTGTGTGTATAGTGTAGTTAAGGGGTTTTACACAATAGTGCAACATCATTAATCATTACAGATTCGGGCACAGTAATATTGATAAGCGGTATAATCTTATAACGCTTATTTTCATTCACAGATTCACAGATAAATGATATACATTCAGTACAGATAAATAAATTACATTCATCGCAGCTCGAATCAAAATAATTTATATCACAAAGCATTACACATCAGGGATGTCAAACAATTCAAACATTCAATAGAATCCAAACATTCATAAGTAAGATCAATATATTATCTGATTAAATTAAATCAAATTAATTACTTATGAATTAATCCTGGTTAATTAATATTAATTAATTACAACTCATTTAATCAATTATCCTTTAATAACAAAATAATTAACCTTTACTTAATGATTAATTAACCTTTTATTATTTAATTAATCACATTAATTAATTAGCCCTTAATTAGTTACCATTTAATTAATTATCCTTGATTAATTATAATAAGTGATTATCCCTAATCACCAATTAATTACATCAAGTAATTGTTCTTTATTTACTTAATTACTTAACCTTAATTATCAATTAATTACTTTTAATTAAGTAATTATTCTTAAGTAATTAATTACTTTTTTAATTACTTATCATTAATTAATCATCATTAATTAATTATCCCCAAATTAATTACCTTAATTAATTAATTAATCAAATTAATTAATTATCCTTTAATCTTTAATTAACCTTGAATTATCAAGTAATTAACCATTAATTACTTTAATTAATCATATTAATTAATTACTTAATTAACCTTTAATTATTTTCATTAATTAGTTAATCCTATTAAGTACTTATCCTTTAATTAATCAAGTAATTAACTCTTTAATCACTTTTATTAATAAATCATTAATTTTAAAAGATAAAACTTTTTTATCCTAATTAATCACATTAACTAATTTTCCTTTGATTTATCTCATAAATTAATTATCCTAGGATCATCAATTAATTACAATTTAATTACTTTTACTAATAAGACCTCAAATATTTCAGATAAATCAATTATCTCAACTATCACTTAATTATTTAATTTAATTTGATTAAATGCTTAATATTTATTTGATACAAAATTTCTTGAGAAACCTTTAGTCAATCATCTCTAGATTTCACCATTTCATTATATTTGGAAATGCTCGAAAATATGTTTAATCATCTTGATAAAATTAGAATTTTATTTAATCATCTTGATAAAATTATTACAAAACCATATTCATAAATTTTAAAAACCTTTAAATTTGTTTAAAAATCTTGTTAATAGATTTGAACTTGATATATCTTCCTTTTAAAAACTTATTTAATTTAATAAACTTTAAAACTTGCTCAAAATTTATTGAAAAACTTTTTGAATCAACAAGTCTTAATAAAACCCAAGCCAAATTATAGAAATCCCAAGCTATTTCGAATTTTACCCAAGCAAACTTACGCCCATGATTTTCTTCGAGTCAGACACTCCATTACACGCAATCAAACCCGAGGAAACCCACTGATCATCGATACTACCTCCAACATGTCGGAAACAACACCCCGACCCAAACGACCACCCAGAACCTCCAAACTCACCGTCGATCAAAATTGAACAATTTGACCCAACCTGGAACACCAAACTTTCTGACAAAAACACCTCACCAACGACAACCCGACCGACTGAACTCACGCCGCCTCGACAGGATATTCGCCAGAATCCCCTCCTTTTGTTCATCCAGGTCCGATCGATGATAGACCACCCACGGCGACGAATTTCTACCTCAAACTTCGACGAACAAACCAGGTTCTAAACCCTCAAACTCCCTCGCTCCATCACTTTAATCAACTAAAAAATATCTGAATATTTCTCCAACAATCTCCAATACTTAAGCTACCTTCAACGTAAATTTCGAAGCTTATTATCTTCTGTTCATCATAAATCGATGAATTAACAATTTATGATCATTCCTCGGTATCTCGGTAACCACGCAATTAATAATCTTGAAACCAGAAACAAAAATCACCATTTTTGAATACACACCAGATTATGATATCAAAACGAATAATTTAGATCTTCAAATTTTCTGATATATTTTGCGTTTATCTGTATTTACTTGATTTCCCAGTGAACTCAACTTAATTAAACTAAAAAATGATTTTTAAATTAAGATCTTGTTAATCTAACACTTTTTCTTTAGACCTTAACTTCCAAAAAGAATTAGAGAGGGAGGAATTGAATTTTGAAGTTGATTAACTCTGTAAACTTGGAACAAGAATAATTCTGTCTGTAACACATGCATGCACAAGCATACATACATTTTTATATGTTTATATGAATATAATTTCACTTTAAGTAACATCCCAGATCATACTTCAAGCATCATCATAATGTCAAAAAATATAGGTAGGTATAAGGGAGTTTGCTCGCCTTCAAAATGAAGAACAGAGGAATAGGAACTTGATTTTTTTTTTGAGTTTGATCATTACTTGCTTCCGGATTTGCTTGATGATTTTGTTTTGATTCAACTTGAATCTGGTTCTAATTTCCAGGTTGAGAATTGGTTTTGAACATTGCTGAGATGATCTTGTTTCCAGGTTGAAATTTGGATTGAATTTCTTTTTAGTTTACAGGACTTTGTTTCAGGTCTGATTTTTTTCTAAGTTAAATTAATCTGGTTTTCTTTCTCTTTTTCTCGGGTTGGAGATGCACTTTAATCTGGTTTCAGTTTTCTTTAGTTTTGAAATGTATGGGAAAAAAATTGGGAAGAGAGGAAGTAGATATATTTATAAATCTTGTTTTCATTTTTATTTAAATTAAAAACAAATGAAACTTGTATTTATAATCTATATTAAAGAAACACATGTAATATGCATGTTAAGATTTAGCTACATATGTAAGTACATGATCTTATTATTTTACAAATGTCATAAATAAGAAAATTTATGTTTAAATCATTTTCCTTTAATTAATTTATAAATATGTTTTAAAGCCCTTACTTTATTCAAATTTATAATTTATGTTTTAAAACCTTACTTTATTCAAATTTATAAATCATGTTTTTATGTTTTCTTGTATATATTTTTTATATATTTACAAACTATAGTTTTAAAAGAAAATGTTCTAATCTTTATAACCAGTACTATTTTAAACTTAATTTATTATACTTTTAAATGTGTGTGTATATATACACACACAAATTACATTTAGCTATGTATAAATTTAAAGCTTAAACTTAAGTTTTTATACTTAAATTTATATAAATAATACTAGTATTGAAAATATTCACTTTAACTTTTTAGAAAATTATTATGTTAATTTCAAAATATAACTTCCAAAAAATTATATTAAAAACAAATTTTATTAATTTCAAACATAGTATTTTTAAATCCAATTTATTTGTAAAATATCTATAATTGAATTCCCAAATTAAATTCAATTTATTTTCTAAAATATTTATTTTAGAGTTTCAAATACAAAATGCAATTCAAAATCAATCTATATACATATAAATAAATAGGCAAATATCTATTTAAATTTGATTTAAAAAGGGGGATGTTATAGATTCCCCCTTAAGAAAATTTCGTCCTCGAAATTTACTAGACAGAGAGATAACAAAGAACAGATGAACACACAGAGAAATGGTTCACCGGATCAAAATGAATATTTATTCTGCATTTGGCTTACCAAATTAGAATATCGTCAATAATTATGAGAAAGAACTCATACATTACTTCACAAGATGCTCGGGTCACCAAATCTACGAAATAAGCAGGGGCATCGATTAGTTCGAAGGATAACTAACCGTTCGTAGAATATATCTGGTTCCCAAAGAATAGGCAATGGATACTCAACTCAAGTCAGAATACCCCAAAGTATATACTAACTTTTCCCTCTTCGGACTTTAATCCTCATAAGAAATCACAAAAAAATTCAAAGTTTGGTTTTGACCAAAATCATTTTATTGATACCATCCAATTTAATTTTATATTTGTTAATCAATTTTATTCAAATAAATTTTAAATTCGTTAAGGTTAAAAATAAAAGGCTGATAAGAATCCAATGAAGAGTTACGAAATAAAAACTTATCTTCAATGATTCATAGGGCCATCACCACACCAAAGCTTCTTCTGTAGCTGCCACGAAGCCATCGAAGAATTGAAATTGAAGAATGATCAAAGAGATTGATAAAAATTTGTTTCCATTGTTGCAGGGTTTTGACATTTGTAGTGGTACTCCCCTGTCCTCTACCTCGTCCTCTTCTTGCATTCATACTCACTATCAGTGGATAGTAAGAGAATTCACTGAGACATACAGATGGATATCTTAGGGATATACTCATTCTATGGCATTTATAACCCTATCTCTAATGAGTCACTTAATGTGTTATACTCCTGAGCTAAAGTTCAACCTTCAGCTCTGATACCACTGTAACGACCCTGACTCGACCTTCGAAAATCGACACCGAATACATCACCCGTATTCAAATGCCGCAGATTCAAATGTCGAATCTGGTTCGCCAAAGCTTATAACACATTAAGTACAACAACACAGCGGAAGAAAATGAATATCACTGATACATAATATTCGATACAACAAGATACAATACATGATAAAATAAGATACAACAGATCCAAAAATATCAGAGCAGAATATAACAGTGGAATATGACACAGAGGAAAGAAATCTCCCACTTGATCACCAAGAGAGAGAGAAAGAATCCAAAACTGCAACTCTAATACCAAGGCTCAAAAGACTCCAAACTCCATATCGAAAAGCTCGAACCACCATCACGTTGTAATGTAGCAAACTCGGATTTAAACATACTATTTGATTATCTGAAAAATCCAACTCCTGACTGCCCGTGTGGAAAATTGTGGGAACCCAGAGTTTAGGAAGCGGACAATAAACTCCAGGTCAGTCATGGGACTGATGTGAACAATCGAAAATAGTTTTGAAACAAAATAAACAGCAAAAGAATTTAAAATTGAAATCCGCAATGCTTTTTGGAAAATGAAACTACCATAAGGCCTCCTGGCAAACACACCATGCAATCACACACTTGGGGGAGATTTCTCCTTATTATAGTCAAACATGCTTAACACGCAAAACTCTTTTGATATTATTATTAGTGCATAGTGCGGAAAACATTTGCAAGTATAATATTAATCTTAGCCAGCATACGTACCATTATAGTATGCCTACTATAGCTACCATATTAGATGGTAGATTCTATAACTAAAACCGTACAAGGCGCATATTGGTGATTGGATTTCCAACAAATGGCCAGGCAAAGGAACTTCCTGGGCCACATGGATAGGCCTCTAGAGGGACGCCCCAAGAACCTAACCAGATCACTGCCAAAACAATGTCGGTTTACCTCTAGGTAACTAACTGTCACCAGTATGCCATCCCCCGGTCGTAACCGACCTTTATCCGAGGGCCCTCAACCACAAAGCAACAACCACAAAGTAATAAATTTGCAACAATGACATAAGTTAAGTATCTGGGCTCCATAACATGATACCACTTCTATCCAGAAGGAAATGGACATACCCTCATGGGGCGCTACCCCCAAATAACGTTGCTGCATCCCTTCTGTTTCGACCATTCCAGGTTGTGAGGTCCGATGAAGTCTCGTCCATAAAGCAATGCTTTATACAAAAGCCATGCTTCGACCAACACATGATCGGCAGCACTTCGTATGCCACATTACCAAATTGGGAATGTATCACTAGTAACCATCAACTGCATAACCTCTGAACTCGTACGTCTCTGCGAAAGGTGTTACGCAAAGAGAATAAATTCTCCGCCACCAAACAGAAATGTATTTGATAGAAACCAGCTTTAGATCTCAAAGTGTAATGTCATACACACATCCATACAAGTCTGTTCCGGGTTCGGACAGAACTAAAGGCACTTCACAAAGAAGCCCTTGCAATCCCGATAATCCCTAATCACATCTGGACTCCCCATCGCAAAGGGTGATCAAATCTCTATACTGGGGACCAGTCGGTGTAGAGACATTCGACAGGTAATCCTTTCGCTTTCGAAAATATCCTGTCTTTACCATCGGTCTTCAAATGCAATCCATAACGTCGTATCATTATTCAGAATGGTTTTATGACACAAAGTCCTCCCCAGGCTAAACCAAATAATGAGCGCAAGTTTTAAAACCATATGGATATAGTGGGATCTTAGTTAAGTCACAACTTATTACCCAAAACCCTTCTTTCAAATGGTTTAAACAAATTACCATTTTCAAATCTTTAAACAAAAAGATTCACTTCTCAAAGTTCACCAATCTTTCACAAAGATTAATTCATAGCTTTCAAGACTATTTACAATTCAAATCTTTTATACAAAAGATACACCCTTAAGATCATCTTATTTTGGAAACAAAGTTCACTAATCTTTAGCAAAGATTTATTTATAGCTTTCAAAACAATTCCATTTCAAATTTGAAACCCCTTTCAATAAAAATTGGAAGTCCTTTCTTTATTTGGAAGTTATTATCATTTGAAATCAAACACTTTTTGTTTCGGAAAAATCTGATCAATTATATACAAGTTATAGCCCTTAAAAGTATAAACCAGAGAATCAATGAACTGTCTTATTATTGGCAAGTTCTAATTTAAATTAAATTCAAATTCCCAAAACAATATTTTTAAATTCATATATATATACATATTGTATCAATCTTTCAAACCCTAATTTCCAGAATAATTTCAAATAATATTTAACAAGACAGTATACTCAAACTAAATTTCAATTTCAAAGCTTCCCTTTCAAAGGCTTTCCAAATTCAATTCAATTTCATTTCCAAAACCATTTGGATTCAAACATCAACTTTCATATAAAATAATATTTAGATTTCAAAATATTTGCGACTTAACTGATTTCTTTGTGAAATCCATATTTGTGTGTATATAGTGTAGTCCAGGGGTTTTACACAATAGTGCAACATCATTAATCATTACAGATTCAAGCATAGTAATATCGATAAGCGGTATAATCCTATAGCACTTATCTTAATTCACAGATTCACGGATAAATAATATGCATTCATTACAGATAAATAAATTACATCCATCATAGCTCGAATCAAAATAATTTATGTCACAAAGCATCACACATCAGGGATGTCAAACAATTCAAACATTCAGTAGAATCCAATAATTCATAAGTAAGATCAATAAATTATCTGATTAATTTAGATCGGATTAATTACTTATGAATTAATCCTGGTTAATTAATATTAAGTAATTACAACCCATTTAATCAATTATCCTTTAATAACAAAAGAATTAACCTTTACTTAATGATTAATTAACCTTTTATTATTTAATTAATCACATTAATTAATTATTCCTTAATTAATTACCATTTAATTAATTATCCTTGATTAATTATAATAAGTGATTATCCTTAATCACAAATTAATTACATCAAGTAATTGTTCTTTAATTACTTAATTACTCAACCTTAATTATCAATTAATTACTTTTAATTAATTAATTATTCTTAAGTAATTAATTACTTTTTTAATTACTTATCATTAATTAATCTTCATTAATTAATTATCCCCAAATTAATTACCTTAATTAATTAATTAATCACATTAATTAATCCTTTAATCTTTAATTAACCGTGAATTATCAAGTAATTAACCTTTAATTTCTTTGATTAATCATATTAATTAATTACTTAATTAACCTTTAATTATTTTCATTAATTAGTTAATCCTATTAATTACTTATCCTTTATTTAATCAAGTAATTAACTCTTTAATCACTTTTATTAATAAATCATTTATTTTAAAAGATAAAAAAATTTATCCTAATTAATCACATTAACTAATTTTCCTTTGATCTATCTCATAAATTAATTATCTTAGGATCATTAAGTAATTACACTTTAATTACTTTTATTAATAAGACCTCAAATATTTCAGATAAGTCATTTATCTCAACTATCACTTAATTATTTATTTTAATTTTATTAAATGCTTAACATTTATTTGATACAAAATTTCTTGAGAAACCTTTGGTTAATCATCTTTTGATTTCACTATTTCATTATATTTAGAAATATTCGAAAATTTATTAAATCATCTTGATAAAATTAGAAATTTATTTAATCATCTTGATAAAATTATTGCAAAACCATATTAATAAATTGAAAAAACCTTTAAATTTGTTTTAAAATCTTGTTAATAGATTTAAACTTGATCTATCTTCCTTTTAAAACTTATTTAATTTAATAAGCTTTATAACTTGTTCAACATTTATTAGAAAAAAAAATTTGAATCAATAAGTCTTAACAAAACCCGAGCCAAATTATAGAAATCCCGAGCTATTTCAAATTTTACTCGAGCAAACTCATTCCCACGATTTTCTTCGAGTCAAACACTCCATTACACGCGATCAAACCCGAGGAAACCCACCACCTTCTTCCTCCTCTTCGTACTACTATGATGGATATCGAGTGCACGTGTACACACCAACGACGACGATTTGATCGTTGATACTACCTCCAACATGTCGGCAACAACACCTCCGACCCACACGACCACCCAGAACCTCTGAACTCGCCGTCGATCAAAATTGAACAATTTGACCCAAACCTAGAACCCCAAACCTTCTGACAAAAATGCCTTGCCAACGAAAACCCAACCGACTGAACTCACTCCGCCTCACCAGATATTCGCCAGAATCCCCTCATTCTATTCCCCCATGTTCAATCGACGATAGACCACCCACGGCGACGAATTTCTACCTCAAACTTCGATGAGAAAACCGGGTTCTAAACCCTAAAACTCCCTCGCTCCGTCACTTTAATCAACTAAAAAATATCTGAATATTTTTCCAACAATCTCCAATACTCAAGCTACCTTCAACGTAAATTTCGAAGCTTATCATCCTCCATTCATCAGAAATTGACGGATTAACGATTTTTGATCATTCCATGGTATCTCGGCAACTACGCAATTAAAAATCTTGAAATCAGAATCAAAATTCACCATTTTCGAATACTCACCAGATTACAATATCAAAACGAATAATTTAGACCTTCAAGTTTTCTAATATATTTTGTGCTTATCTGTATTTACTTGATTTCCCAGTGAACTCAGCTTAATTAAACTAATAAATGATTTTTAAAATCAAGATCTTGTTAATCTAGCACTTTTTCTTTCGACCTTAACTTCCAACAAGAATTAGAGAGGGAGGAATTGAATTTTGAAGTTGACTAACTCTGTCAACCTGGAACAAGAATACTTCTATCTGTAACACAGACATGCACAAGCATATGTACATTTTTATATGTATACATAAACATAATTTCACTTTATGTAACATCCCAGATCATACTTCAAGCATCATCATAATATCAAAGAATATAGGCAGGTATAAGGGAGTTTGCTCACCTTCAAAATGAAGAACAGAGGAATGGGAACTTGATTTTTTTTTTTTTTGAGTTTGATCATAACTTGCTTCCTGATTTGCTTGATGATTTTGTTTTGATTCAACTTGAATCTGGTTCTAATTTCCACGTTGGGAATTGGTTTTGAACTTTGCTGAGTTGATCTTGTTTCCAGGTTAAAACTTGAATTGAATTTCTTTTTAGTTTACAGGCCTTTGTTTCAGGTTTCATTTTTGCCTGAGTTAAATTAATCTGGTTTTGTTTTTTTCTATTTTTCTCAGGTTGGAGATGCACTTTGATCTGGTTTCAGTTTTCTTTAGTTTTGAAATTTATGGAAAAAAATTGGGAAGAGAGGAAGTAGATATATTTATAAATCTTGTTTTCATTTTTATTTAAATTAACAACAAGTGACACTTATAATTATAATCTATATTAAAGCAACACATGTAATATACATGTTAAGATTTAGCTACAAATGTTAATACACGATCTTATTATATTACAAATGTCATAAATAATAAAATTTATGTTTAAATCCTTTTCCTTTAATTAATTTGTAAATATGTTTTAAAGCCCTCACTTTATTCAAATTTATAATTTATATTTTAAACCCCTACTTTATTCAAATTATAAATCATGTTTTTATGTTTTCTTATATATATTTTTATATATTTACAAACTATAATTTTAAAATAAAATGTTCCAATCTTTATAACCAGTACTATTTTAAACTTAATTTATTATACCTTTAAATGTATGTATGTATGTATGTATATATACATACAAATTACATTTAGTTATGTATAAATTTAAAACTTAGACTTAAGTTACTATACTTAAATTTATATAAATAATACTAGTATTGAAAATATTCAATTTAGCTTTTTAGGAAATTATTGTACTAATTTCAAAGTATAACTTCCAAATAATTATACTATAATTATAAAACAAATTTTATTAATTTCAAACATAGTATTTTCGTATCCAATTTATCTGTAAAATATCTATAATTGAATTCCCAAATTAAATTCAATTTATTTTCTAAAATATTTATTTTAGAGTTTCAAATTCAAAATGCAATTCAAAATCAATCTATATACATATAAGTAAACAGGCAAATATCTATTTAAATTTGATTTAAAAATAGGGATGTTACAAGTACGGGATTGATTTGAATCATACTTAATTTGGTTATGGTTTTATAGTGGTGGCCACTATAAATGAACTTTGGAAATGCCTTGTGTTAGACATTTTCTATGAATTTTTGTAGAATGATCCTTAGAGGTTTTTCACCATAGTTATAATGTATTATGTGTTGGTTGCTTGCTGTAAAAAATAGACTCTAAAACGATCGATAGCTTGTCGAAAATCGATAAAACATTAAAGTGTGTAAAACTACAAATTTCTAAACCAATTATACACTCAAAAATTGCACTTTTAAAATGCTGTTGTTTTTTTTCCTTAAATTTAAATGCTTCAAAATGACTTCAAACTTAAGTATTTTACCCCAATCTTTTTACCAGTCTATTCTAACATATATAAAAGAATTTAAAAGTGGTTTTGAATTTTTATGCATTTTAATAATTAATATGAATTTTTAACGGTGGTTGTTTATTTTTATAAATAAGGAAACATGTTAATTTTTAGTTCTAAAATAAATTATGAATACTGTATTTTTAAGTAATTTTTAGTAAGTGTTTTAAACCATGTTACAAGTATTTTAATGTATTTTTAAGTATATATAGTTTTTAGAAAATTAGTTAAATATTTTATTAAAGTAAATAAAATCTTATGTATTATAATATCTTTTTAAATTGTTTTTGTTATTAAATATTTTATCGTATAAATAAATTACTGTATATATGTATATCATTCTTAAAAAGGGTTTTAAACAATAAAAAAGTTTTAACAAAGTAGTTTAAAAGTGCTTAAAGGCTTAAGCGTGTGTGTTTGTTTAACATGTTTACGGAATGTTGGTAATACTATGCTTAACACTGAGAGTCAAGTGGGATAGACTTCTTACTTATGAGAGTCAAGATTAATGTTCGTGTAGGGATGATCAATAGCACTTTAACCTACCGGCTTCCGTCTTGATAAAGGAATATTTAAGTTGGAATGTCGAAAACGTGTTAAGTATATGACTTTGATTTCTATAAGCAATCGTATTTAGAACTAGATAGCCGACTAGTCGACTATCGAACTTAGTCAAATAAAATAAATAAATGGATTTGGGTTATAGTAAATAATGTTTTTGGTAATATATTTTTTTAACCCTTATTTATTATAGTTAAGTTCATAATTAAGAATATGATTAAAATTATAATTAAGATTACAATTAGAAATATAATTAAGATTATAATTAAGAACATAATTAAGATTAAACTTAGGATTATAATTAAGAAAATGAATAGGACTTTAATAAGAATATTTTTTAAGTAATGAAGTGTTTTAGGATTATTATGACAATGTCTACGTAACACTTGTCTTTAACCCTTATAAATATAATTAAATCTTTAATAGGCATGCTTTAAAGATAATGTTTGAAGTAATGAAGTGTTTTGGGTATGTCGTGACAATGTTTAAGTAAAAATTGTCTTAAACCTTTATAAATATAATTAAATCTTTATAAGAGATTTTTAAAGATAAATGTTTAGGATATGTAATGTTTTGGGTTTGTAGCAAACTTTTGGTATCATTTGTTTTTAAACCCTTGAATTATATTTTAAAGTGGAAAAATATTGTTAAATGATATATTTAGATCTTTAATAATAGAATTTTAAAAATAATAGCAAGTATGGAATCTTTTGGGAAAAAAGATAGAAAAGGTATACATTTAAAATATAAAAGAGAAGGGGTTTATAGTAATAGTGTTTGAGTAACATTTTTTTAGCCTCTTTGATTATATATTTTTATCTTGTTAAATGATTTGTGAATATACTTATACCGTTGAGGTAAGTACATGAATACTTTTTGAACTATTGAAAATAGTATAGGTGGATCGTGAAATAGCAGAATACAAGTATATATATCTTTTATAAAGAAAATATATATATATATATATATACACACACAATTAATAAAGAAGGTTTTAATTAATAAGGAGTATTAATTATGAGTATAACTAATTAGGAGTTTAATTAGGAGTTTAATCAATTAGGAGTAATAATTAATAAAGGAAGTGTTAATTAATAAAGGAGTATTAATTAATAATGGAAGTTCATATTCTTGTTGAATATTACCAAAAATTAACTTCGGAAATATCTAGAAGAAATGCAAGAGTTATACGGTATGGTTATTCACTCCTTGATAATATAACCTACGTATAAACCCATCTTGCTCTTCTAAGACAAATGATAAAGAAATCCGTCCAGATAGGCGATGATCTCTACCTTTTTGTATTGTTTATTTATTTCTGAAAGAACAAGGGTTAAGTTAACTGAAAATCTATCGATTGATTTTGGAGCATCTGATAAGCGGGGAAAGTACTTTTATGAGATGACTCAAAATTATAACCACTTCAAAACAACATACTTGTTCTATGCTTTGTAAGAGGTTTGTGGTCTGTTCGAGCTACTGGAATCTACGTGGAGATTCATGATTTGTTTGAGATGCATAGATCCATATAAAGATTTGTGATCTGTTCAAGACGCTGGAATTCATTAGGGGATTCGAATTCTGTTCGAGTAATGAAGACTCATGTATTGAGATGTTGAACGTGACTTAACCACCGATAACGAAAAAAACCAAAGATACGAGGCATAGCCAGTAGGATTGGAAAACCCATATGGTGTAGGCAACTCCTTTCTAGAGATACTTATGGATGTGCATGTGGGAGTGATGCACTTGGTTGTAGCGGGCCAACTATATTTTTCCTATAGTATAGTCACCAGAGATGTATGCTGCTAGGATGGATATATTGATCTTGTTCAAGAGATCTGCCTTGATGTACTAAGGCTGTCTCCATGGAAATCCTACACGATTAGTGAACAAACCTTAGCAGTTTTCATTGTCTACCTATTTTTTCTATGGTGTACATAACCACATGCAAATAGCTGTTTATTACTTATATTCTTCATCGTAGATATTATGTATTATACTACAATATGTACTATTAGATGGTTGGCTCTTTTAAGCGGATGACCCTTATGACGGTCTCAAAAGGTGATGTTATATGTCAAATTTATTTCTTGAGTTTCTCACACCACACTTATCTCTTACTTGTGGTTATATATTTCCCTTATTTTCATGGTACTCTTTCAAGTAGTATGGCAAAGGAAAATTTACATTGATGTTCACTGGAGCTCTTAGATAGGAGCTGGATGTTTACCTAGCGTTGTATTTATTTCCACTACATTAGTTTATGTGTATATATCAGAAATTGTAAGGATAGTCTGTTATAATTGTCCATGCCGATGATAGTACTTTGATTAGTAACTCTAATTTTCTATATATATATATATATATATATATATTACAGTAACACTTTGTACTGTCTTTTGATATTACATGTTATCATTCCGTTGTGAGATTATGATGTTTTTATTCTCCTCTTTCTTATTCCTTTTCTTTTACCGTAACAATCGGTCTTTCAAGCACTTGGGTGTTCGCCATGTGAATATCATGGATGTATTAGTGTGGACATTCGGGGATTGAAAAGGGCGATTGTTACAGCAAGCAAATAAAGGTATATTTTCATGCAAAATTTAGGAGCAAGCTTGGATTTGAGGTGAGTGGGAATATTTTAATAAATTGATTAATTATAATTAATTTTAGTTTACACTATTTGATCTAGGATGTTGGTAACTAAAATTTGTATATTAAAATTGTTTAAATTAGAGTATTTGATGATAAACTAAATTGATGTAAACCTATTAGTAGGATTTAACCAAGATTAAACCACTTTTTAAATCAAGTAGACATCCTTACAATTTGTTAATATAACTTAATATTATTAAGATTAAACCCAAGTAAAACTATTTACTATAAATTCATGTTAATTAGAGAGTTGGATTAAAGACTGTAAAACTTAAAAACAATGAGCTTACTACAATTTCACTGATGTTTAAAACGATCGATGTTAAACAATATTAAAATAAAACGATCAAAACCTTAATCCTTAAACAACGACCGGTCGACTATTCAACTTGAGCAGCCGACCACAAGGGGTTGACCAGTATGATTTAGCAGTTGATTGATAGGCATGTTGAAACGTAGACTGAACCATAGCCCAAGGCCCGGGTTTTAAAAACTAGTTAGTTGTTTGTATTATATATATGTTGGCTAAAAGAATGGTCACCAAACCCAAACAATATGTTATAGCACCAAAGATCAAATATCCAATCACAAACAAAATACAGTAGAAAAATAAATATGAAGAAATCAAATTAAATAGTAAGAAAGTAAATAAACAAGAGGATTTATAGTGGTTCGGCTGCCTGGCCTATGTCCACTCTAAAACTTTGCCTATTATTGATTTATACTACTGCTTATAGTTATAATCCATGAGAATCAAGATTAAAAATGGTGGAGTATAGCCTAGGTAGAAGATGAAGAAGCCAAAAAGAAGATCCCTTGCAATGAACCATGCCTCCTGTATTTATAAGTGAAGACTTGCAAATATCTCGCTCAAAATTTGGATCTGGTATCTCCAAAACCAAATGACCCAACCCAAAAAATATTTGACCTATCGCATAACCCTAAGAGGGATAGAGGCGATCCCTCTTCCATGCATAGTGGGGCCCAAAGATCCCTTATGTGTGTCCCCCTACTTGATAGCTTCTTATTCCTAAAGTTTCGCACATGTTTGACTTTGCGTTTGTGAGATATTGAACGATCATCATTGAGTTGAATTTTTAGGCTGATACGATCTGATCACATGATATGATCTGAACCCTTTCCTAGATGAAGGAATTACGATCTGATCCCTTGCCTAAGGGAAGTAATTTTCCCTTAACTTGAGCATATGAATTCCAAAAGGCTTGAAATTTAAAATGTAGTCCCATGGCCTTCCTTGTCACTCCATATAGATCTCATCCAGTTTAGGACAAAAATTGAGGATAGGAAGCGATCACCTAGGGGAAGGGATAGGCATCGATCCTTTGCCTCTGTGAGGCATTAATCCATACTTAGAATATTATAAAGATTCTATCTCTTAGTCTCGCTTGATCGTTGCTTCATACTATTGTCTGTGCTTGATCTTTTAGTCTAATAATTATCTCTCTGGGGTTTATCACTTGATGATCACGAAATCCGTTTGGCCAAATCCATGTATACTGCATTGGCCAGAAGGCGGTATAACATTCCCTATAAAACAAGCCTTGCGGTAGGAAGGCATGTTGTGAATCGCCATAAGTTCGAAATCCAGAATCCATTGATGGCCATATTTTCCAATCTGAAATTCAATCCATGGCTAAGCTAAATCACTGTTAGCTGTCTTGTGTCCGCCAAGGAACTGTTAATGAAATCTGCGACTGTTTCGAGTCGATACGATTTGGAATCCATTCCAAATCCTTAGCCGAACCCACATCCATCGAAAGCCATTAGCCAAATCCACAACCTTGCCAGATCATTCGCCAAGTTTAAAGCCTTGATCTTGTTAGATCATCATCCCAAGTCTCCGATCTCTCTAGATCATCAGCCAAACCCATGGCCTCTTTGTGTCCGTGACCTTTCTGGGTCAATATCCAAGTTCACGGCCTTTCTGGGCCATTATCCAAATCCATAATCATTCAAAATCCTAGAAGTTAGTAAGTAAATGTGCGATATCTCTGGATTGTTATCCAAGCACATGGTCTCTCCGGACCGATCGATGGTCTTTTCGGACCCTTCTTAGCTCGTTCCAAACTTAACGATGGGTAAGCCGATTATGTCGCTCTTTGGCGAAGCAACTCACCCCCCGCACTCCAACTTTTTTGGGTCATGTAGCGATATCATGATCCTTCTGGACCAATCATAACCTCTTCGGACTCTTGCTGGACCCCATTTTGTGAATCATCATTGAAAAGGGAAAATAACAAGTAAGCCGATCATGTCACCCACCGACGAATTAGTGTTACTTCCTGCATTTTGGTTCAGTGTCCCTTAACATTAAGCAATGTCCTGGCCTTCCTAGGCTGATTATAACCTCTCCAGGATCTTTTCGAACCCCTTCTAGTCGCTCTCCAATGAAAGGGGGAACAATGATAAGTGAGTCGATCCTGTCACTCTTTGGTGAAGTAACTCACTTCTTTCACTCTGATCCTTGAGTCTCCGGCCAGGGACATAAGGCGATCAATTCTGAACTGACTTCCATTCATCGGCCTAGACTCTTCGGTTGAGCACTTAATCCATGTACGAGTCGATCCTGTCGATCTCCGACGAACGGACTCACACCTTGCAGTTATTGCCCTATCTCTCCGGTCGAGACAATAACCATGACCTGTTTCGTTCTTTGCAATATTGCGAATTAAAGTGTTTTAAAATCCATTTATTATGGCAGTTCATCACCATCTCAGAGCATGCCTAGGGACCGACCTCGATCTTGTATAAGTGTAAGTAACTTAGCCACTTTATTGTTATCATTTACTTAGTTCATGCTATCCCGACCGAGAGATCATGATATATGCTATTGAGCCGGGCTCACTCCAATTTATGGCGGATGATGGCTGCTCATGTTCCATTGTCGTTGTCTGATTGCTTACAAAGTCAACCAAAGTCATGCCTCAAGTTCCTGGGGGAATGGTGTCAATCCCCGTAAAGGCGTCGATGTCAATCCATCTTCCTTGGTCGAGGTTCACCCCCGGTCGCTTCAATTCATGTCCAAGCCTAACAGTTTCCAGTCCAAGTCTTGGATACCAACTTTCGACTGTTCCAGCATCTATACTAGCATGCCTCTGACTCTGTGAAGATATTCTAGAGCATATTCCTCTTGTCATCCATCCGCATTTCCGATTCGTGCTAAACTCCACAGGATTGACTATAGCCCGTTGGCATTCTGACCGACAAGACCCAGCGGCATTCGGTGCCGACCCCTTAGGGATCGGTGCTGACCCCTCTTAAAGGAACGGCGGCGATCCCTTCCTTTGGCCGGGGACTGCCCTCGGCTGCTCCACTTCATTCTCCTACCTATTTACTCCATTTCCATAATCCTGGTTCTGATTTTCCATAGCTCCTGCTACTCTAACTTGTTGATCCAAATTGCCATCAGCCCCAAATCCTTGGTTTTGCACTCCAACAGCTCCTACTGCTCCAGCCTGTTTAGCTTGCCTAAGGAAATTCTGCATTAACTCCTCTTGCCTCTTCATCATCTGTTCCTGCATAGCGTTCAGCGTTGTTTCCATCTCCACCCTAGTGATGTAAGCGAAGTTTTGATTTGGTCCAGCTCTTGTGGATGCCTCTTGACTTTCTCCATGGCGACACCTTTCTACCAGTGCTCTCTTTGAAGATTGCCAAACAATTGTTCCAAATCCAAGCTCATAATCTTTTCCCAATCAATGAGTGGAAGTATTCTTAGTGAAAGCACCAAAATATTAATGTCAAAAATGGCCACCAATACCTAAACAATATGTGAAAGCACCAAAGATCTAATAACTAATCACAAAATAGAATGCAGTAGAGAAATAGATATAAAGAAATCAAATTAAAACCGTAAGAAAGTAAATGTACAAGAGGGTTCACCGACTCTGGCTTACGTCCACTACAAAAAATTCCTTTTATTCATTTATATTGTTGTTTACTATTAGAATCCATGAGAATCAAGAGTAAAATTATGGAGTATGGCTTAGATAGAAGATGAAGAGAGCCAGAAAGATGATCCCTTGCAATGAACCATGTTCGCCATATTTATAGGTGAAAACATGCAAATATCTCACTAGAAATTTGGATCTGGTATCTACAGAACCAAATGACCTGACCTAAAAAATATTAGACCAATTACACACAACTAAGAGGGATAGGGCAATCTCTCTTCCATGCATGTTGGGCCCAACGATCCCTTATGTGCTCCCCTTGCTTGTTAGCTTCTTGTTCCCAAAGTTTCGCAAATGGTTGACTTCACATTTGTGAGACATTGATCAACCATCGTTGAGTTGAATTGTCAGGCTAATACGATCCAATCCCTTTCCTAAGTGAAGGAATTATGACCTGATCCCATGCTTAGGGGAAGTAATTTGCTCATAACTTGAGCATACGAGCTCCAAAAAACTTAAAATTTGAAATGTAGCCTCATAAGGCCTTCCTTGTCTATTCATATTGATCTCACCCGGTTTGGGGCAAAAATTAAGGATAGGTACCAGTCCCTTATGTGACGAATGGGAATTTCGACCCTTAGAAGTTGACACTAATACATCATCGATATTCACATGTTGCAAATAAAAGTGCCGAAAAACCCGATTGTTAAGGGAAAGAAGAAAATAAAGAAAGAACAGAATCTTGCACGAATGGAATAAAATATATTATTACAATATATATATATATATATGATCTTTATAGTGGAAATTTTAAATACATTTAGCATAGACTATCTTATAAATCAGCCTGGACAATTATAAATCTCTGTCTTTATAAATGATGAATACAATTAGTAAACTAATGCAGCATGAATAGCGATGGAAAACTATCTACAGGAACATCTTCAGCAAGCTCCATCACAATGCCCCAAGTTAAATCTGAATACATGGCTGCCAAAAAAATTGGGCATCCATATTTTAAGGGAAAAGAAAATAAAATTCGGGTTAGTCATGGAACTGGTGTGAGAAACTTAAAAATATGGGTATTGGAAAACAAAGGATATCTCATAAGACAACGCCGCTCATAAACACGAAATGGGTTTTTACCTTATGATAACTAAAACATTTGCCACGCTAAATCAAGGATATTATCTTTAGTGACATTCTTTGAAAATTATTTCAAATAAATATATATAATCTTAGCAGAAATTATTACATTATTAAATCCAACATACCAGGTTCTACAATTAAAACTGTAGAGGCTCGTATTGGAGAATGGATTCCATATAATTATGAGGTAAGGGACTACCTTTTGATAGTTCATCTCTAGAAAAATGCACCTGTAACGATCTTAATTTTGAATTAAATTTAAATTAATAGTAATGTAAATTTTGGAATAAATTTTGAATTAGTTTGAAATTTGACTTTAGAATTTGAATTTGAATATTGAATTTGTAATTGAATTTAAATTTAAATAAATGACTTAGAAAAAGATGTTTTGGGTTTGAAATTATTATCTAATGGGTAATTATTTTTAAAAGCATTTTCTTTTAAATAATGTGTATATAATAATGATTAAGAAGATGTGTTTATAAATTAAGAAAAATATAATATAAAATTTATTTAAAAGCTTTTAATTCATGAGAAATACAAGTGTCATTTATTTTTATTTTTGAGAAAGAAGTAAATTGAAATGAAATGAGGGTTTGAAAACAAAGTTATAAATTAATTTGTAAACAAGTTTTAAACTTTAAATTTTAAATTTATTTACATAAAGGTCTTTAACATAAAATTGCTAATTATAACCAATGTAAGATAAATGAAGTATGACATTAAAAAAAGGAAAAGAAAAAAATAAAATAAAAATAGAACATGAAACACGAAACAAGACAAATATGTTGCTATAAATTCATATGCAATGCAAGAAAACAAACAAAGATAGGAATGTAAGCTTGCAAAGAAAGACGATATTTTTATATTCAAGTATGAACTCTTGAAAAGAAAAGAAGAAAATATCTACAAAGCAAAACTGTACATTCAAAAAGAAAGTATGCAAGAGGAGATAAAACAAAATAAATATCTACATATACAAAAGCTAAATGAGATGATAATGCATGTAACCAAAAAAAGAAACATATGTACTTACTAATATCATCTCAGCACTGAAATAACATCATCTCAGCCTCCAAATAAAAATCTTTCTGTTCAACAAAAGAGGCAAGGAAAAAATTCTGACTGAAAGATAAACTCATACCAGTTAAAGCCTTCCCTTATACACATTGTTTTCTCTATATTTATATCTATCCTCATGCTTGCTCGTTCATAAAGAAAAGATAGCAAAAACCAGAAAAAGAAAATGAGAAACATCATTCAACTCAAAGGAAAGCAAAACAGGATTCAAAGAAAAATCAATCTGTAGGTTTCAACAACAAAGTGTCCTCTGTTCTTCCATTCACTGTGAGTAAACGCAATTTTTAAAAAACTTAAGTATGATTGAACTTGTGATAATATGGTGCTTGCATATGTTTATATAGCTCTGTGTTTATATATAAGTGTTCTGTGAAAATCTGTTTTGCCTGGTCTTCTCTGATTATAGTTACAGTGTTGATCTTCATTTTTATTTTTATCAAAATTCAAAATATCACCATACAATTTTTGTTAGACCTAAAGTATTTAAACTAAATAAATTTGTTTAAGCTATGATCTAACATGTTGTTTAAGTATGATAGTGATGAATTGACTCTGTAATTTAGTTTTACAGAGCATATATAAAATATATGCCAATTTCGAATGTTGTAAATCTTGAATTCAATTATATAACTTGAAACTACATTCGAAAATAGGATTTTTAAAACAAAAATGGAATTTTTTAGTTAAGTATGCTTCTAGCAATGTATAAATGAACCGAAAATGTTTTTATTCAAATTCTAGCGATCAAAGGAAAATTGGATGTTGTAATCTTGTTTGAACTCTAGCTGGCCCATTGATGATGTTAGGAAAATTATTTTAAAAAAAATTCTATTGCGAGGGATGATGGCACGAGGAAGAATTAGGGTTTAAACCTGTGTTTTGAAGGTCGAAGTCACGAGGAAATGTCGTAGTCGACATCACGATTCAAACAATCGCACCGAGGCCGATAGATTCGTGAGTGGTTGGAGTGCTTTTGGCCGGAAGCGTGTGGGTTCCGATAGTGTGTCGCGGCGGAGCGAGGGGAGTTTGGGTGATTGTTTGGTTCAGGCTGATGGGTTGGGGGGTCGAATTCAATTCTCGTTCGAATCGAAGGAGACCAGGTGGTCGTACATGTAGACGAAGTGGATGTCGACTCGCCAGAGGTCAGTATAGGACACGTCGGCGGCCAGTGATGATGTGCACGTGGATGTGCACGTTTGCGTGCATCATATTATTTCAGCGATTTAGGTTTTTAGAGGAAGATAGTGGTTACCCGGAGTATAGCTCATGCAGGCGATGGTTTTGCTCGAAGCAGCTGGGGATTTGATTTTTCCTCGGGTGTTTACTCGAGTAAGCATAGGGTTTCTCTCGGGTTGTTTTTTTTAACTGGCAATCTAATGAAAGTAAAGCTAAGCGAATTATTTTAACAAGTTTTAAGTATTGTAAATTTAATAAACATTTAAAAATTTAAGCTAAAATTTATTTTAAGCTTTAATTAACAAAGTAAATATTAAAGAATGTCTTTAAATCTTAATTGATATTTTGATTAGGTAGTTAATGTAAAGTAAGTGTTAAGGTTAATAAATATTAAAGTTTTCAAGTTAGAAATAAATTGGTTTTCACAGTCTAAGGAACTTTTCAAAATGTTAATTAAGATAGTTATTATTAATTAATTAATTATTTTGGAATGTAATTAAGAATGATTAATTTATAATGGTAAGTAAAGATTGGTTAATTAATTTATAATTGTAATTAATTAGGGGTTGATTTATTTATTAATGAATTAATTAAAGGAAATCAATTAAAGGGTAACTGAATAATTAAAGGTCAATTTTTCAATAATTAAAAATTGATTAATTTTAATTAATAAATGATTAAAGGACATTTAATCAAATGGTTTGAAATCCATTAATGTTAATTAACCATGATTGATTACTTATCTGATTTAAATCAATCAGATAATTAATTAAGTTACTTATAAATGTTTGAATTCTATTGATTGTCGAACTATTTGATATTTCTGATATGTTATGCTTTGTGCTATGAATTATTTCAGTGTGATCTGTGATGAATGTAATTTATTATCTGTGATAAATTTATATTATTTATCTGCATATCTGTGGATAAACGGTAAGCGTTGTGGATTATACCGCTTATCAATATCGATGTGCTTAAATATGTCATGTGATGATTGATGATGTTGTACTATTGTGTGAAACCCCTGGACTACACTATACACACATGAATATGGATTGCACGAGGAAATCAGCTAAGTCACAGATTTTTAACAATTTCAAAGATTAAATTCTTGAATCCAAAATAGTTTTGGAATTGTAATTGAAAGCTTTTGAAAATGAAGTTTCAAAAAAACAAAAGTTATTTTAAATAACTTAATAAAACTGGAAATTTAAATAATTTGATTTACATTTGAATTCAATATTTGAAATTGAATTCAATGAATTGGAAATTTTGGTCTAAAAAGAGTATACAAGTTATAAAGGTATTTATACGGGTTTTAACCATTTAAAAGGTATGGTTTTGGAAATTTAAATTTAAACCCAAGTTTATACTTGAATGGCTTTAATTTATGTAAATTGTAATTAGTTTTTCCAAAACGAAAAGTATTTGTGTCAAGTAATAATAGCTTTCATAAAAGAAAGGATTTCCAATTTGTATTGAAAGATTTCAAGTTTGAAATGAAATTGTAAATAGTTGGGAAAAAACTATGAATTAACCTTTGTGAAGACAATTAAATCTTGTTTTGTAATCAAAGAGGATTTTAAATGGTATATCTTCCATAAATCAGATTTGAATTTGAAAGTTATGAATTTAATCTTTAATTGAAAGATTGATGAGTTAATCCAATTTGAAATGGAAATTGTTTTGAAATCCGTGAATGGGTCTTTGTGAAACTGGGTGAACTTTGTGAAATAAATCTTTTTATTTTAAAAGATTTAAAATGGTAATTTGTTCAAACCATTTGAAAGAAAAGTTTTGGATTTTAAGTTGTGACTTAACTGAAATCCTATATCCATATGTTTTTAAATATTACGCTCATTATTCGGTTTAGCCGGGAGAGGACTTTGTGTCTTATAACCCATTCCGAATAATGATACGTCGATATGGATAGCATTTGAAGACCAATGGTGAAGACCGGGTATTTTCGGAAATGAAAGGATAACCCGCCGATTGTCTCTGCACTGAGTCGCGCCGGTATAGAGATTTCCTAAGTGATAGGAAGTCCGATCGGGATTGTGAATACCCGGAATTGCAAGGGCTTCTTCGGAAGAGCCTTCGGTTCTGTTCGAACACGGAATAGACTTGTATGGTTGTATGTCTAACACTAAACTTTGAGATATAAAGCAGGTTTCTTTCAAATACATATCTGTTGGTGGTGGAGAATTTATTCTCTTAGCTTAACACCCTTCTCTGAGACGGACGAGCTCAGAGGTATGTAGTTGAAGGTTATCAGCGATATACTCCAAATTTGATAGTGTGGCATACTAAGTTCTATTGTGGGTTGATGGTCATTTGTTGATCACTTGTGATCAAAGCATGGCTTTCGTGTAAAGCGTAGCTTTTTGGACGAGACCTCATCGGACCTCATGACCCAAAAATGGTCGAAACAGGAAAGATACGGCAAGGTTATGAGAGTCGCGCCCTTTAGGGTATGTGACGCCCCACCTCTATACCCACACTAGCCAAGGACACTACGGTGTAATGCCGTCAGCTAGCATGGAGAATAAGGCTGTTGAGGAGCGACCATCTGTGTAATTGCTTTGTGCGAGCACCGATATGTCAAATAGAATAACATGCAATTCATTTTGAGAGGAAATCCGACATACCGATACAAACTCAAAGCTACTACATAGTGGCTATAATATCTTCGGAAACAAATATAGAAATAAGCATAACATAAATCAGTCACAAATAATTCATATCACAAAGGCGGAAACAGATATGAATATTACACATAAAAGTGTATATCAGAGTAGTGGTCTGCAAGATCCACAATGACACAAAAGAATAGATACAAGTGCTAGAATAAAGAATATGTATACATCAAGGAGTCTATATCTCAAGTGTATACAACAAAAACTACTAGACTAAAGTAGTTAAGCAAAAGTCAGAAGATGATTCCAGATAGGAAGTCATGAGGAAGCACCTGCAATATCTCAGTCTGACCCGAGTATTATTTAAGAAGAAAATAATAAACGGATCAGTTTAGCTATAATTATCAGATAAAATGAGATATAGGAAAAGATGTAATAAAAACGTATGATAACCAAAAATGTCATAATGCGACAAGTATACATAGAAAATCAACTAAATCATACAAATATCTCAAGAATCTCATAGCATCAAAAACAATATCATATTCTTTATTTACTTCACCAAGCCACAATAAATGACATACATGTCAATGCCAATCGTAAAAGTTGATGAAACATAAGTTCCAGAAATCATCAACTAGAAATCCAGAGATCAAATAATTCGGAGCAACGACGTCGTACAGCATAAAGTCCGATGATCCAGAAACACAATAAAATAGGAATAACGACGTCGTACAGCGTAATGTTCGATGAACGCAAGCACAATAAAACGGAACAACAACGTCGTACAACGTAACATTCGATGAACCAAAACACAATAAGACGGAACAACGACGTCGTACAGCGTAATGTCCGATGAACCAAAACACAATAAGACGGAACAACGACGTCGTACAGCGTAACGTCCGATGAACCAAAACACAATAAGACGGAACAACGATGTCGTACAACGTAATGTCCGATGAACCGAATCAAAGAGACATCGCGCATTGCTAGTCTAAACTATAAAATGATCATCATCGATCATCAAGAAGTGTCAATTACACTAAGCTAGTAAATATATGAGTTTAGTTTCATGTCTCATAACCACTAGCTTAACTTAAATATTTACGAACAAATTATAGATCTCCACTAGAAAATTGTCACAAGAGATTCAATCGAACAATTCCAAGAATTAACCGACGAAGTAAACGCAAGCGTTTCATACCACATGTTTTACTAAGTCGTTTAATTAGATTTCTCATACGAGTGAGGTAAAGGCTTGTATATACTAATAGGTTGGAAAACGGTTTTATAAACGAGTTTGATATTGAAAATAGAGTTTAAATAATCTTTGATAAAGAGTTTGAATATTTACTACTAGTATAGAAACCTTTGTATTTTAAAGTGACAAACCATAAAAATGATTGTAGAAACAATCAATCATTAAAAACCACATACGAAGACGTGAATCAATTCCAAAGAAACCGATAAAGAATCCATCGAAATGGATATTCAAAAATCCCAAAAAAAACGTGTCATCAAAGTCGTAATAAATGATAACAACAAATAGGATCATCACGAATCGATTCAAATTAGAAATTCAACCCCAAAAGGCAAAGTGGGCTGAAATAGCAAATTCAGTTGACAAAACAGAGATTTTCAGTTGACTAAACAGCAAATTCAGTTGACTAAACAGAGATTTTCAGTTGACTGAATTCTGCCTGGAAACTTTCTGTTTCCAGTTCATTCGATTAAACAGAGAATTCAGTCGACTGAATCATGTCTGGAAACATTATGTTTCCAGGTTCAGTCGACTAAACAGATGTAACGATCCCGAATTTTAATTAATTTTAAAATGATAATTAATATAACTTTTTGAATAAAAATTTATGAAATTTACTCTAAATTCAAATAAAAATGTGGGTATTTTAATTTCAAATGTAAAATAAGAAATAAATGTTTAAGTAAATTTGAATTTAATATATAGGAAATATGAACTACAAAACAAAGTATATTTATAAAATATAAATCTATGTATAACAAGACATACAAGTCAATAAAATATTTAAGTTAGAAGTGTAAATAAATCCATACAAGATGAATTATAAAATATATATTAAACACATTGAACAAAAATAATAACATTTAATGTCATTCATATTACAAAACAAGAAGATAATAATAATATACATAAGCATGAACAAACAAAAGAAAAAGTATGAAAGCAACCAGGCAAGTAAAAATGCAGCATCACTTTAACCATCGAAATATGTAAGTGTAACTTGCAAATGAGAAATAAAGGACAAGTATGTAGGCTGTAAACAAGAAAATAGGAAGTAGGACAAAGTACATATGCATTACATGTTTCCATCTCTAACAACATACCTCTAATACACCTCAGCCATACCTGTTGTATAAACAAATATATATCAACCTGTACATTCTTTCCTTTATATCAAACTTCTCAGTTCTGTTTTCGTTCCTTCAAACCCAAGAAAAAAACTAAACTGAATATCATCTCCATTTTAAACAAAAGAAATTCAACTTTAAATCAACAACTCAGTTTAAACATCAATCAATGAAAACCAGAGAAGCAAAGAAGATCTCAGCAAGCATGCAAGTTCAACAATAAGTAGCTCTGTTCTTTCCTGGGAAACATGTGAGTAACTTCATTTTTTAAAATAACCTAAGTTTAATTTAGTTGTATGATGAATATGAGAAATTTTGTTGTGTGAAATATATGCATTTCATTGAATTTTGATGAGATGAAGCCTGCATTTTATTATCTGGATGTTGCCTCTGTTTATAATTTCAAAAGTCTAAGTTACCTAGAAAAAATCATTATTGCTCAACCTATTGATTATTAGGACAAAGCGTATAAAAAAAATATGTTTGGTTGAGTGAAAAGTAGATTTTAAATTTTAATTCATGCTAAATAAAGTTGATCTGCTCTGGGAAAACCTCAAGAACAGTACAAAGTTAGTACAAGTGACATTTTCAAACATCTTGGATTATCGATTCAAGTTTACAAACTGATTGCTTAATAAAATTTAGGATTTTTAAAACTCGAATCATATTTTTTAGTGATAGAATGAGTGGGCATTGCTGTGTTGAACGGAAAATGGGTTTTGGTTAAGATAGGGTGGTCGGAAGCACTGGGTTGGCCGGGGTTTCTCGAGGATGTAGAAGGGCTTACGGGGTAGCTAGGAAAAATATTGGATCAAAGAATTAAGCTATGTGGATTTTGGAATTTGGATTTAAAAATTTTAAACCTAGTTTTCAAGAAATGGTGGAAAATTGATCACCTCGCCCTCAATGTTTATTCGAGTGTTCCGATGCTTCGGGGGGTCGAAGTTTGGGTGATGTCGGAGTCGAGGCCGGAGGTGGAAGCGCGCAGATGGTCGGAGGGCAGTGGTTGAGGCGTTGACAGGTGAGGGCGTTCCAGTTTTTTTCGTTGTTCCAGGTTTGATTGCGAACTCGTTTTTATTGATTTCGATCGAGATGGGCGAAGCTAGGTGGTCGTGAAGCTTGAAGGGGTTGCCGTCGACTTGGCAACGTGATCGTGGTTGATCGGAAGAGCTCCGATGGGCCGTGCACGTGAACGTGTATCACTGTGTATCAGTGTGGTTTTTGTTTTGGGAAGGAGTTGAAGTGAAACGTGAAGAAGCCTTTGAGCTGTCTTCCAGGTTTAAACAGAAACTTATTCTGTTTATTTTGAAATTTCAAAACTGAATTTTGAATGATCAAACAAGTTTAAGAATTCAAATTTGTTTAATAACTTAAAAGTGTTAAATATTTAAGTGTATTTTAAAAAGGATTTGAGTTTCAAATTGAATTTGGAAAGGGAATGTAACAACCCGCATATTTATCGAGTTTACATTTAAATATTTTTATTTAAATATTAAATCGTTAATCGGATTTTGGTCCGAAAAACTACTTTTTGCAAACGGTCAAATTAGGACTCGAGACCACTTCCATTGAGTTCGAAATGTCGTTTACAACTTTTTAAGTATAAACATCGATAGGTTTGGAGATAGTGAAATTTCACTAACTTTTCCCGCTTTGGACTTTGGGTTAGTTTAGCCTATTAAGCCCAAGTTCCAACCCTCTTCTCCTCACTCTTCATAAATTTCCTAACTAACTCAAGCTTTAGCATTAATGGTGAAGAGAATGGGAAATTAAAACTCCAAGCTCAAATTCAATTGCAACTCCATCATTCAACTCCAAATTCAAGTAGAAGATATTGGATTCAAGCTTTGGATTGCTTCTCCTTGCTTTCAAGCTTCATCTTCATAAAATTTTAGTGCAAAGGTGAGATTTTTATCTCACAATTCTAGTCTATAACTATATTGGACTGTTGGGAATGATTCCCTATCACTTTAGCATGCATATTTGCTTTTGGTTTGGATTGGATTGGCGAAAAACTCCGATTTTTGGTGTTTGGGAGAAATTTCTGCATTTAGGTCGTTCTGGCCGTTTTTAGCTCGCTCGGAGTTAGGTCGTGTGGACCTTAGGTCGTAGGTCGCGTACGAGTTAACCCCTAGGTCGTTCTGGCCATTTTTAGGTCGTTCGGAGTTAAGTCGTTCGTCCATGGGTCGTGAGTCGTTCACGAGTTAACTTTAGGTCATTCTGGAAGTATTGGCACTTCGGAGTTAGGTCGCTCGCGAGTTAAGCCTTAAGTCGTAGGTCGCTCACGAGTTAGGCCTTAAGCCGTAGGTCGCTCGCGAGTTAAGCCTTAAGTCGTAGGTCGCTCACGAGTTAGGCCTTAAGCCGTAGGTCGCTCGCGAGTTAAGCTTTAAGTCTTAGGTCGTTTCCGACCTATAATCTCCAGGCAAACGTTAAGTCGGCCTGCTTTATCTCGTAGGTCGTCTCCGACCTAAGCTCCTGATAAGTCGTTCGAGTTAGGTCGTTGGACCATTTACCTTAGGTCGCTCGTCCACTAAGTCGGCCTGGTTTATCTCGTAGGTCGTCTCCGACCTAAGCTCCAGATAAGTCGTTCGAGTTAGGTCGTTGGACCATTTACCTTAGGTCGCTCGACTCTGTTAAGTCGTAGGTCGTTAGACCTTAGGTCGCTCGACTCTGTTAAGTCGTAGGTCGTTAGACTTTAGGTCGTTCGCCTTCCTTAAGTCGCTCGACCCCTCCACACTAGGTCGCTCGGCTTGCTTGAGTCGTAGGTCGTTGGACCTTAAGTCGCTTGCCTCCCTTAACTCCAGTTAGGTCGCTCGGCCATTGTGTTAGGCCGCGTGAACCCTTAGGTCGTTAGACCTCATTTTGCTTTAGGTCGTAGGCCGCTTGTCTTCACTTAGGTCGTACCGTTTTGGACGGGGCGCTGCCCCGCACCCCGCCAGGGGCGCTGCCCCCTGGACCCCCGCGACCTGACCGGGCAGGTCGAACCCCGTAAGCGGTGGCGTTGCCCCCGCACCCCCACCTTGGGGGGTTGCCACCCCCCTGGACCCCCCCTCCGTAGGGGATCTTATCTGAAAAATATTGAGCTGATTTCCTTGGATTTTATTCGCATCTCCGTATGCGATCTTTGTGACTGATTGTTTCTACACTTGCTTATGTGTTTTGTCACTTTATAATATAAAGGTTTCAATACTAGTAGTAAATATCAAAACTCTTTTAACAAACAATTTCAACTCTATTTTTAATAACAAAGCTCTTTTCTTAAACCGTTTTTCAATCTATTAGTATATACAAGCCTTTACCTCACTCGGATGAGAAATCTAATTAAGCGACTTAGTAAAACAAGTGGTATGAAACGCTTGCGTTCACTTCGTCGGTTAATTCTTGGACTTGTTCGATTGAACCTCTTATGACAATTTTATTAGTGAAGATTTACAGTTTGTTCGTAAATATTTAAGTTAAGCAAGTGGTTATGGGACATGAAGCTAAACTTCTATATTTACTAGCTTAGTGTAATTGACACTTCTCGTTGATCTTCATGATCGCTCTATGAATTAGACTAGCAATTGCGCGATGTCTCTTTCATTGCAAGGTTAGACTAGACACCACTTGTGTGATTCCATTCACACATACCTTTCTGCTTTTTGGTTAGTCTTGACCTCATTCTGTGTGATTCCACTCACACATGTGGGGTAGCTGCCCATGGTCTTCGGACCGTCATGTGATAGGCCTCTTTCCCTTTTTTATGATTTCTGGATTTCTCGTGTTGATTTCTGGAATTTATGTCATTGACTTGTTATGAGTACAAGTTTAGGGTATGATGCCCCCTTCGAATCTTTGAGAAGATTCTTGTGATATTGATTATCTCTTATTGATTGATCTTCTGTTGATCATTATTTACATACTTATAGTGGTATGTCGTTATGGATGTTTATGTTTATGCCATATCTTTTATGTTATATCATGTCATCTGATATTTATAGCTAGACTGATCCGTTTATTATTTTCTTAAATAATACTCGGATCAGACCGAGATGTTACAGGTGCTTCTGCTTGACTTCTTCCCAGGGATTCATCACTCTGACTTTTGGCTAACTGTTTAGATTAGCAGTTTTTGTTGTATACACTTGAGATATAGACTCATAGTTGTATTCTTTTGTATAGCACGTGTTGCTATTCTTTTGTATTATCGTGGATCTTATTGACCACTACTCTGATGTACACTTTCATGTGTTAGTTATATATTCATATCTTCTTCCGCCTTTGTGATATGGATATCTGTGACTGATTTGTGATATGATTATTTCTATGTTTGTTTCCGAAGATTATTTATAGCCACCGTGTGATAAGCAATTACATGGATGGTCGCTCCTCAATAGCCTTATTCTCCGTGCTAGTTGACAGCACTTCTCCGGAGTGTTCTTGGCTAGCGTGGGTATAGAGGTGGGGCGTCACAGGGAAGTAAGAATTTTATAAGTTGAACCAAAATGTGAAACTTGGGTTTAAATCTAATCCTGAAAATCAAGATTTTGAAAATAAATGAAGCTTATAAATTTAAACATTCAAATCAATTCAAACATTAAAGTATATTTTGAATTCCTTTATAACAAAAGTATCACATTAACTTGTGAATTTAAAAGTTTTAAAGGATAGTTTTAAGATTTATTTAAAGATCGATTGGTATTCATTTTAAAACTTGAAAATTTAGAATGAAGTTTCAAAAGTAAATTTGAAATGAATGGTTTCAAACATATTTGTAAGTGATAAGTAAATCAATATTAAAAATTAATGATACTGTAGGTTAATGAAGATTTAATAATTAAAATCCATTAATTATTTAATAAATTAAAATGGATAATTTATTAATTTGGATTAATTAAATAAGTAATTAAAAGTTATAAATTAAGTAAGGAATAATTAATTTATAAACTAAGGATTATTAATTAGACATAAATTAATGATTAAAGTGGATTGATCAAGTGATTAAGCAATAATTAATTTAAGGATAACGTGATAAATTAATTAAGGAAATTAATTTGAATAATTAATTTATTAAAGGTTAATTAATTAATGAAATTGATTAAGAAATAATTACTAATTAAAGAAGTAATTGATTAGTTATTATAATTAATTAAGAATAATTAATCAAGAATTAATTATTAATTAAGGGTTAATTAATGATTTATTGAAGAATAATTTATTAAATGGTTTGTAGTTAATTGATTTTAATTTACCATAACTAGCAAATCATTCATAGATACTAATCTGATTTAAAATAATCGGATAATAATAAAATAAAAAAAATCTTACCTATGGATGTTTGAATTATATTGAATGGTTGATTTTTTTAAATATCCCTGATATATGATGCTTTATGATTATCCTGATTTGTTTTGTGATCTGTGATGTAGTTTATTATCTGTGATATATATATATATCTGCGAATCTGTGTATGAAAGATAAGTGATATAATTTATATCGCTTTCAACTATATTTCTGTGTTTTAATCTGTGATGATTGAATGATGTTGCACTATTGTGTTAAACCCCTGGACCGCACCATACACACACAATTATGGATTTCACGAGGAAATCAGTTAAGTCGCAGATTTTTGAAATAGTTTTGAATTTGAATTTTTAAATTCAAATGTTTTGGAAATGGAATCAGAATAAATGTGAAAAGCTTTTAAAAAATGGAATTTCAAGTTAAAACTTATTTTAATTAAGTTTTGGAATTTAAATAATTTGATTTAAATTTGAATTCAAAGTTAGGAATTGAATTCTATGATTTGAAACCAGGGATTAAAGATGTTATATTGGTTATATATGGGTTAAACCACTTTTAAGTATCGTTTTTGGGAATTAGAATTAACCCAAAGATTGTAACTTATATAAAGGGAATCGGTTTTTTTCCAAAATAAAACTGTTGTTGCTAAATGATAAAAAGCTTTGGTTTCAGATCTTATTGAAAGGGATTTCAAGTTTAAACTAAAATAGTTTTCCAAGTTATAGATAAATATTCGGGAACAAATTTTTAAAATAAATATTTGGGAACAATTTAAAAGCTAGGAGACAAATCTTTGATTTAAAGATTTAATGAATTAATTCTTTTGAAACGGAATTGTTTTGAAATCCGGGAATGAATATTTGTGAAAGTAGGTGAAATAAATCTTATTTTTAAAAGATTTGAAATGGTAATTGGTTTAAACCATTTAAAAGAAAGTTTTGAATTATTAAGTTGTGACTTAATTGAAATCCCATATCCATATGTTTTAAATGTTTCGCTCACTATTCGGTTTAGCCGGGAAAGGACCTTTGTGTCGTATAACCCATTCCGAATATGTGATTCGTCGTTATGGATAGCATTTGAAGACCGGGTATTTGCGAGAGCGATAGGATGACCTATCGATTGTCTCTGCACCGAGTCGCGCCGGTGTAGAGACTCCCTAAGTGATGGGAAATCCGATCGGGATTGTGAATACCCGGATTGCAAGGACTTCTTCGGAAGTGCCTTCGGTTCTGTTCTAATCCAGAACAGACTTGTATAGATTGTATGTCTGACATTACATTTTGAGATATAAAGCAGATTTCTTTCAAATACATTTCTGTTGGTGGCGGAGAATTTATTCTTTTAGTTTAACACCCTTCTCTGAGACGTATGAGCTCAGAGGTTATGTAGTTGAAGGTTATCAGCGATATATTCCCAATTTGGTAATGTGACATGCTAAGTGTTGCTGTGTAATGATCATTGTTTGATCATTTGTGATATGATCATTTATTTGATCATTTATCTTTGTGATCATTACTTTGATCATTTGTTGACCCAAAGCGTGGCTTTGTGGACGAGACTTCGTCGGAACTCACACCCCAGAAATGGTCAAAACAGGAAGGATGCAGCAAGGTTATTAAGGGGTAGCGCCCCTTTAGGGTGTGTTCATTTCCTTCTGGATAGAGGTGATATCATGGTATGGAGCCCATATATTTAACCTATGTGGTTACTGCGAATTTATTACTTTGTGGTTGTTGCTTATCGGGATCCTGGGATGAAGGTTGGTTAAAACCGAGGGATGGCATACTCGTGTCAGTAGTTACACAGTTAGTGGTAACCCGGCCTTGTGTTGGCAGAGATCCGGTTAGGTTCTCGGGGACGTCCTTCCAGAGGCGTTCTCATGTGGCAATGGGAAGTTCCTTGGCCTGACCATTTGTTGGAAATCCAAAGAAACAATACGATCCTTGTACGGTTTTAGTTGTAGAACCTATCATTCACGAATGGTGGCGCCCCACTGTTTGGATGGTAGCTATAGTAGGCATAAGTGCGAATGCCTATGCTGGCAACGATTTATATTCTACTTTCGAAATTGTTTTCTACACTATGCACTAGAAATAATATCAAATTTTCTTTTTAATGCGTATCAAGCATCTTTGACTATCATAAGGAGAAATCTCCTCCGATTCTGCGTTTGCATTGTGTGTGTGTGCGGGAGGCCTTATGGTAGTCTCATTTTTCCAAAAAGCATTGCGAATTAACTTTAAAATATTTCTTTGTTTGTTTTTAAAAGATAAACTGTTTTTGTTGCTCACACCAGTCCCACAACTGATCCGGAGTTTATTGTTTCTTTCCTAAACTCTGGGGGCTCATTATTTTCTACACGAGCAGTCTAGAGTTGGGTTTTTCAGATAGTTAGATATAGTGGATTATCTAGAGTTAGTTCAGTCTCTGGACCACACCGCATTTGCTTATCTTTGTGCATCGTTATGGGGAGTTCGAGTTATTACTGGATTGGTTCTTGGAGATGGAGTTGCAGTTTTTGGAGTTCTTCCTTGAAGACTATCTTAGAGCTATATTGTTCCATTGCTGGAGTTATCATTTTCTTTTCCGCTGCTATTTTCTTGTATCTCTGATGTATATTGATATTCATTGTATCACTCTGTTGTATCGGATATTGTATCAATGTTGTACATCAATGTATTATTCTTTTTATTTCGCTGTGTTGTCTACTTAGTGTTGTTATAAGCTCTGGCGAATCGGATTTGAACGGTTGAATCTATGACATTCGAATACGATATGAAGTATGGATGTCGATTTTCGAGCGTGAAAAATCCGCGTCGTCACATTTGGTATCAGAGCTAAGGTTAAACTTTAGCTCAGGAGTATAACACATTAAGTAGCTCGTTAGAGACAGGGTGAAGCAAACCCTAGAATGAGTGTATCCCTAAGGTATCCGTTCGAACGCCTCAGTAAATTCTCTTACTATCCGTTGATAGCGAGTATGAGTGCAAGAAGAGAACGAGATAGGGGACAGGGAAATACGACTATAAATGGTCAATACCCTACGACAACGGAAACAAACTTTGTCTATCAATTTCCTTTGATTCGATTTTAATTCTTTTGATTGCTTCATAACAGCTCCAAAAAGAAGTTCAGTCTGATGATGGACCTACGAATCGTTGGAGGAAATCTTTACTTCGTATCTTCATCAGTTTCTCATCAGTTTTTGATTTAAACCTTAATGAGTATGAATTTGAAATTTGAAATTGGAAATTTTAAATGAATTGGAAATTTTAAAATTGAGTTAAATTGGTTAATGGAATATGAAGGATAAATTTGAATAGTATCGATAAAATGATTTCGTTTAAAACCAAATTTGAAATTCTATAGTAATTTATTGTGAATATCGAAGTCCGAAGAGGGACAAATTGGTATGTATTCTGAGATATTCCGACTTAAGTTTGGAATTCATATCTTATGTTTGAGGAATTATAGGAGATCGAATCTATCTATCTATCTCTGTGTTGTTTTCATGCCTGCGAATTTCGAGGACGAAATTCTTTTAAGGGGGGAAGTCTGTAACGATCCCGAATTTTGATTAATTTTAAAATGATAATTAATATAATTTTTGAATAAAAATATATGAAATTTACTCTAAATTCAAATAAAAATGTGGGTATTTTAATTTCAAATGTAAAATAAGAAATAAATGTTTAAGTAAATTTGAATTTAATATATAGGAAATATGAACTACAAAACAAAGTATATTTATAAAATATAAATCTATGTATAACAAGACATACAAGTCAATAAAATATTTAAGTTAGAAGTGTAAATAAATCCATACAAGATGAATTATAAAATATAAATTAAACACATTGAACAAAAATAATAATATTTAATGTCATTCATATTACAAAACAAGAAGATAATAATAATATACATAAGAATGAACAAACAAAAGAAAAAGTATGAAAGCAACCAGGCAAGTAAAAATGCAGCATCACTTAGCCATCGAAATATGTAAGTGTAGCTTGCAAATGAGAAATAAAGGACAAGTATGTAGGCTGTAAACAAGAAAATAGGAAGTAGGACAAAGTACATATGCATTACATGTTTCCATCTCTAACAGCATACCTCTAATACACCTCAGCCATACCTGTTGTATAAACAAATATATATCAACCTGTACATTCTTTCCTTTATTTCAAACCCAAGAAAAAAACTAAACTGAATATCATCTCCATTTTAAACAAAAGAAATTCAACTTTAAATCAACAACTCAGTTTAAACATCAATCAATGAAAACCAGAGAAGCAAAGAAGATCTCAGCAAGCATGCAAGTTCAACAATAAGTAGCTCTGTTCTTTCTTGGGAAACATGTGAGTAACTTCATTTTTTTAAAATAACCTAAGTTTAATTTAGTTGTATGATGAATATGAGAAATTTTGTTGTGTGAAATATATGCATTTCATTGAATTTTGATGAGATGAAGCCTGCATTTTATTGTCTGGATGCTGCCTCTGTTTATAATTTCAGAAGTCTAAGTTACCTCAAAAAAAATCATTATTGCTCAACCTATTGATTGTTAGGACAAAGAATATAAACAAAATATGTTTGGTTGAGTGAAAAGTAGATTTTAAAATTTAATTCATGCTAAATAAAGTTGATCTGCTCTGGGAAAATCTCAAGAACAGTACAAAGTTAGTACAAGTGACATTTTCAAACATCTTGAATTATCGATTCAAGTTTACAAACTGATTGCTTAATCAAATTTAGGATTTTTAAAACTCGAATCGTATTTTTTAGTGATAGAATGAGTGGGCATTGCTGTGTTGAACGGAAAATGGGTTTTGGTCAAGATAGGGTGGTCGGAAGCACTGGGTTGGCCGGGGTTTCTCGAGGAGGTAGAAGGGCTTACGGGGTAGCTAGGAAAAATATTGGATCAAAGAATTAAGCTATGTGGATTTTGGAATTTGGATTTAAAAATTTTAAACCTAGTTTTTAAGAAATGGTGGAAAATTGATCAACTCGCGCTCAATGTTTATTCGAGTGTTCCGATGCTTCGGGGGGTCGAAGTTTGGGTGATGTCGGAGTCGAGGCCAAAGGTGGAAGCGCGCAGATGGTCGGAGGGCAGTGGTTGAGGCGTTGACAGGTGAGGGTGTTCCAGTTTTTTTCGTTGTTCCAGGTTTGAGTGCGAACTCGTTTTTTTATTTCAATCGAGATGGGCGAGGCTAGGTGGTCGTGAAGCTTGAAGGGGTTGCCGTCGACTTGGCAACGTGATCGTGGTTGATCGGAAGAGCTCTGATGGGTCGTGCACGTGAACGTGTATCACTGTGTATCAGTGTGGTTTTTGTTTTGGGAAGGAGTTGAAGTGAAACGTGAAGAAGCCTTTGAGCTGTCTTCCAGGTTTAAACAGAAACTTGTTCTGTTTATTTTGAAATTTCAAAACTGAATTTTGAATGATCAAACAAGTTTAAGAATTCAAATTTGTTTAATAACTTAAAAGTGTTAAATATTTAAGTGTATTTTAAAAAGGATTTGAGTTTCAAATGGAATTTGGAAAGGGAAGTAAGAATTTTATAAGTTGAACCAAAATGTGAAACTTGGGTTTAAATCTAATCCTGAAAATCAAGATTTTGAAAATAAATGAAGCTTATAAATTTAAACGTTCAAATCAATTCAAACATTAAAGTATATTTTGAATTCCTTTATAACAAAAGTATCACATTAACTTGTGAATTTAAAAGTTTTAAAGGATAGTTTTAAGATTTATTTAAAGATCGATTGGTATTCATTTTAAAACTTGAAAATTTAGAATGAAGTTTCAAAAGTAAATTTGAAATGAATGGTTTCAAACATATTTGTAAGTGATAAGTAAATCAATATTAAAAATTAATGATACTGTAGGTTAATGAAGATTTAATAATTAAAATCCATTAATTATTTAATAAATTAAAATGGATAATTTATTAATTTGGATTAATTAAATAAGTAATTAAAAGTTATAAATTAAGTAAGGAATAATTAATTTATAAACTAAGGATTATTAATTAGACATAAATTAATGATTAAAGTGGATTGATCAAGTGATTAAGCAATAATTAATTTAAGGATAACGTGATAAATTAATTAAGGAAATTAATTTGAATAATTAATTTATTAAAGGTTAATTAATTAATGAAATTGATTAAGAAATAATTACTAATTAAAGAAGTAATTGATTAGTTATTATAATTAATTAAGAATAATTAATCAAGAATTAATTATTAATTAAGGGTTAATTAATGATTTATTGAAGAATAATTTATTAAATGGTTTGTAGTTAATTGATTTTAATTTACCATAACTAGCAAATCATTCATAGATACTAATCTGATTTAAAATAATCGGATAATAATAAAATAAAAAAAATCTTACCTATGGATGTTTGAATTATATTGAATGGTTGATTTTTTTAAATATCCCTGATATATGATGCTTTATGATTATCCTGATTTGTTTTGTGATCTGTGATGTAGTTTATTATCTGTGATATATATATATCTGCGAATCTGTGTATGAAAGATAAGGATATAATTTATATCGCTTTCAACTATATTTCTGTGTTTTAATCTGTGATGATTGAATGATGTTGCACTATTGTGTTAAACCCCTGGACCGCACCATACACACACAATTATGGATTTCACGAGGAAATCAGTTAAGTCGCAGATTTTTGAAATAGTTTTGAATTTGAATTTTTAAATTCAAATGTTTTGGAAATGGAATCAGAATAAATGTGAAAAGCTTTTAAAAAATGGAATTTCAAGTTAAAACTTATTTTAATTAAGTTTTGGAATTTAAATAATTTGATTTAAATTTGAATTCAAAGTTAGGAATTGAATTCTATGATTTGAAACTAGGGATTAAAGATGTTATATTGGTTATATATGGGTTAAACCACTTTTAAGTATTGTTTTTGGGAATTAGAATTAACCCAAAGATTGTAACTTATATAAAGGGAATCGGTTTTTTTCCAAAATAAAACTGTTGTTGCTAAATGATAAAAAGCTTTGGTTTCAGATCTTATTGAAAGGGATTTCAAGTTTAAACTAAAATAGTTTTCCAAGTTATAGATAAATATTCGGGAACAAATTTTTAAAATAAATATTTGGGAACAATTTAAAAGCTAGGAGACAAATCTTTGATTTAAAGATTTAATGAATTAATTCTTTTGAAACGGAATTGTTTTGAAATCCGGGAATGAATATTTGTGAAAGTAGGTGAAATAAATCTTATTTTTAAAAGATTTGAAATGGTAATTGGTTTAAACCATTTAAAAGAAAGTTTTGAATTATTAAGTTGTGACTTAATTGAAATCCCATATCCATATGTTTTAAATGTTTCGCTCACTATTCGGTTTAGCCGGGAAAGGACCTTTGTGTCGTATAACCCATTCCGAATATGTGATTCGTCGTTATGGATAGCATTTGAAGACCGGTGTTGAAGACCGGGTATTTGCGAGAGCGATAGGATGATCTATCGATTGTCTCTGCACCGAGTCGCGCCGGTATAGAGACTCCCTAAGTGATGGAAAATCCGATCGGGATTGTGAATATCCGGATTGCAAGGACTTCTTCGAAAGTGCCTTCGGTTCTGTTCTAATCCAGAACAGACTTGTATAGATTGTATGTCTGACATTACATTTTGAGATATAAAGTAGATTTCTTTCAAATACATTTTTGTTGGTGGCGGAGAATTTATTCTTTTAGCTCAACACCCTTCTCTGAGACGTACAATCTCAGAGGTTATGTAGTTGAAGGTTATCAGCCATATATTCCCAATTTGATAATGTGACATGCTAAGTGTTGTTGTGTAATGATCATTGTTTGATCATTTGTGATATGATCATTTATTTGATCATTTATCTTTGTGATCATTACTTTGATCATTTGTTGACCCAAAGCATGGCTTTGTACCAAAGCGTGGCTTTGTGGACGAGACTTCATCGGACCTCACACCCCGGAAATGGTCAAAACAGGAAGGATGCGGCAAGGTTATTAGGGGGTAGCGCCCCTTTAGGGTGTGTTCATTTCCTTCTGGATAGAGGTGATATCATGGTATGGAGCCCAAATATTTAACCTATGCGGTTACTGCAAATTTATTACTTTGTGGTTGTTGCTTATCTGGATCCCGGGATGAAGGTTGGTTACAACCAGGGGATGGCATATTCGTGTCAGTAGTCACCCAGTTAGGGGTAACTCGGCCTTGTGTTGGCAGAGATCCGGTTAGGTTCTTGGGGATGTCCTTCCATAGGCGTTCTCATGTGGCAATGGGAAGTTCCTTGGCCTGACCATTTGTTGGAAATCCAAAGAAACAATACGATCCTTGTACGGTTTTAGTTGTAGAACCTATCATTCACTAATGGTGGCGCCCCACCGTTTGGATGGTAGCTATAGTAGGCATAAGTGCGAAATGCCTATGCTGGCAAAAATTTATGTTCTACTTTCGAAATTGTTTTCTACACTATGCACTAGAAATAATATCAAATGTTTCTTTTTAATGCGTATCAAGCATCTTTGACTATCATAAGGAGAAATCTCCTCTGATTCTGCATTTGCATTGTGTGTGTGTGCGGGAGGCCTTATGGTAGTCTCATTTTTCCAAAAAGCATTGTGAATTAACTTTAAAATATTTCTTTGTTTGTTTTTAAAAGATAAACTGTTTTTGTTGCTCACACCAGTCCCACAACTGATCCGGAGTTTATTGTTTCTTTCCTAAACTCCGGGGGCTCATTATTTTCTAGACGAGCAGTCTAGAGTTGGGTTTTTCAGATAGTTAGATATAGTGGATTATCTAAAGTTAGTTCAGTCTCTGTACCACACAGCACTTGCTTATCTTTGTGAATCGTTATGGGGAGTTCGAGCTATTGCTGGATTGGTTCTTGGAGACGGAGTTGCAGTTTTTGGAGTTCTTCCTTGAAGACTATCTTAGAGCTATATTGTTCCGCTGCTGGTGTTATCATTTTCTTTTCCGCTGCTATTTTCTTGTATCTTTGATGTATATTGATATTCATTGTATCACTTTGTTATGTCAGATATTGTATCAATGCTGTATATCAATGTATTTTTCTTTTTATTTCGCTGTGTTGTTTACTTAGTGTTGTTATAAGCTCCGGCAAACCGGATTTGAACGGTTGAATCTATGGAATTCGGATACGATATGAAGTATGGATGTCGATTTTCGAGCGTGAAAAATCCGCGTCGTCACAACAGAGAATTCAGTCGACTAAACCATGTCTGGACTGTTTTTCAGCCTATCCAAATGAAGAGCAAACTCTTCCAAAATGCAACCGGACGAACATTGGCTCTAAGAGTTTATGCCAATAGGCAACCCAGCCCTATATGCTCCTCGATGCATCACCAAAACATGATCAAAACACCAAAGATAGGATTTTTAAAGATTTCAACCCAAAACACTAAAAATTGGAATATTCACCAATTCAACCCAAACCAAAAGCAAATGCACATGAATAAGTGTTAGGAATTCATACCTAACAACCAAAGATAATTATAGTCATAGATGTGAGATAAAAATCTCACCTTTTACAAAATCAATGAAGAAGAAGCTATAGATCAATGGCAAGAACAATCACTCTTCAATTCCAACCCAACAAGCTTGAATCTAAGCTTAAAGGAGAAACATTTCCTAAATTAGGTTTAGGAAATTTCTGAAATTGAATGGAGAAAGAGTTGGAGAAGATGAAGAGAAGGCTTACCAATGGGTTCTCTTGAATTTGGAGCTAGAAGTTGGATTTGCTAATGAAGACTAGGGCTTGGAGTTTTAATTTCCTCTTCCACTCACCATTAATCTCTTTAGAACTGAAAAGTAGAGGAAGAGGGAGTGAATGAAGAGGAGGTTTCAGTTTGGGGTATTAAGTTGGCTAGTGGGCTGAACCCAACCCAAAGCCCTAGGTGAAAAGGTAGCAAAATTCAACTAACTCCAAACATATCGAAGCTTATACTCAAAAAGGTTGCAAACGGCATTTTGAACTCAATGGAAGGAGTCTCGAGTCCCAATTCGACCGTTTGCTAAAAGTAGGTTTTTGGACTATAATCCAACTAACGATGAAATATCTAAATAAAATATTTAAATATACGATAGATAAATATGCGGGTTGTTACAGGGTATGTCATTTCCTTCTGGAAAAAGGTGATGTCATGGTATGGAGCCCAGATATTTACCTATGTGGTTGCTTCAATCTCATTTACTGTATGGTTGTTGCTTTGTGGTAGAGGGCCCTCGGATAAAGGTCCCAAAGGACCGGGAGGTGGCATACTTGAGTAATAGTTACCTAGTTAGGTAACCCGGCTTTGTGTTGGCAGAGAGCTGGTTAAGTTCTCGGGACGTCCCTCTAGAGGTGTACCCATGGACAGTGGGAAATTCCTTAGCCCGACCATTTATTGGAAATCCAAACAAAACAATACGCACCCTGTACGGTTTTAGTTGTATAACCTGCCATGGAATGTGACGGCAATCTGCTATTGAACATGGTAGCTATAGTAGGCATACAATAATGGTTGTATGCTGGCTAAGATTAATATTATACTTTCAAAATGTTTTCTGCACTATGCACTAGTAATAATATTAAAAAGAATTTTGCGTATCAAGCATATTTGACTATCATAAGAAGAAATCTCCTCCAATTCTGCGATTGCATTATGTGTGTGGCGGGAGGTCTTATGGTTGTTTCACTTTCTAAAAAGCATTGCGGGTTTGTTTTAAATTCTTTTGTTGATTGTTTAAAGATAAAACTGTTTTTGTTTACTCATACCATTCCCATGACTGACCTGGAGTTTATTGTTCCTTTCCTAAACTCTGGGTGCCCGCAATTTTCCACACAGGCAGTCTAGAGCTGGGTTTTTCAGATAGTCGAATAGTAGGAATGTGGATCACATTTGCTACAGGTCAGCTTTCTCGGATGACCTTGCTTATCTTGGTGCAACTTGATGGCTGTTTGAGGTACCTTTAGCTTGGAGATGGTGTTGCAGTTGCATTTTGGTGATGTATTCCATTGTAGATATTCTTTTCCGCTGCTATTTCTTGTACCTCTGATGTATGTTGATATCCAGTTGTATCATTCTGTTGCATCATCATTGTATCTGAATATTGTATCAAATGTTGTATATGATATTATTCATTTTCTTCCGCTGTGTTGTTGTACTTAATGTGTTATAAGCTCCGGCGAACCAGATTCGATGTTTTATTCTGCGGCATTTGAATATGAGTGTCGTATTCGGTGTCAATTTTCGAAGGTCGAGTCAGGATCGTTACAGCATCGAGACACTAATAGATGATCCTCTACCAACACAGAACCAGCTTACTTTATCGTAGATAACACTGAATTGACATCACTTCAGCCATTCCCGACTTATCCGAGAGCTCTCATAGCATACATAACATACCCGATATATAGAGGATGATTTAGAAAGGTGATAACCATATCCTAATGGGTGCGACCCAAATAGCCTACCGCATCTACTCTGTTTTGGTCATTCCAAGATGATGAGGCTCGAGGTAGCGATTACCTTTCTCATAGCACACATTTCACTTGAATGCCACATTGCCGGTTCCATTACACACTATTCATTTCCATAAGTATACAATCTCTGAGTTCATACTCACAGAGAAGGGTGTTAAGTATAGGAGAGTTGCCTCTTATACCACCAAATAGATGTATGTTTGTAAAAATCAATGCACGTGCATTTTAGAAATGCAATGTCAGACGTTTGTCCATACAAGCTGTCCAGGAATAGGACAAACCGAAGGAGCTCTCCTAATACATACTATTGGAGATAACCCCAAGGATTAGTAGTGAGAAGCCATTGCGTTGAAGATAAAAAAATACTACTGCCACATATATATGATATAGGAAATTTCCCTCGAGGGTCAGTGACAAGCAGCCCTTCACTCCACTTATTATCATTCCATGTCTTCACCTTTGAACGCGTAAATTGGTTCAAAGTGGGTTTTAAGTAGGAATCACCCAAATCTGACCCCGGTTCCTTCGAACCAAATATCAATAAAAAGATGTTAAGTAAATAGGAGTTTACCATTGGATTAATTACTTTCCCTTTATCAAAAATATCTTCTAGAGATATATATTTTTAAAACATTTATTTTCAGTATATACGAGATCATTAAACCTCCCTTTAACTTTGGAAATACCAAATCTAAATCATTTCTCATAAATCATATTACAAAACCTTTTTGAGTAAAAAAGAGTCGATAGAAATTATATTAATTCTACTGAACATCGGATTCCATATTCAACCTTTATTATCCGTCAAATAACGGTGAAATTACCTTTTAAATTCACACACATAGTAGTTCCTTCCTTGGAATTTAATACTAAGTATAAGAAGATTATTTCTATACAATCCAAGTTGTACTAAATTTGAAAAAATTAAAAATTCTATACTTGCCTCGTTTCTGACATTTCAACCTCATCAATTCCTCACCCAGGAAAGTGGTCGGGTGAGCCAAGGCACTGGTTTCTCCTGAACATCTTCTTAGTTTAAGAACCTCACATCCAGATCTCACAAATAGTAAAATTCAGTCTACTCGTTGGCTTTTAGAACCAAGATTAAATCACTTAATTATAACAGCTTTTCTTTAAATAATTTATTTAAACTCTTCAAAATAAATTATAAAATCTCCAAATTATCTTTAAAATACTTATTTATTTGAAAAAAATTATAAAATATTTGGGAAAGAATAGTTAGGCTTAAAGCCATATTTCAAAAGTTATTAAAAGTGCTGCAAACAGTGTTACGAATAGTGATTTAATGCTTATTTGATCAAAACTACTTTTCGATCATTTACAAATCCTTTTTTATAACTCAAATCTCTTTAAAAGCATTTTAAAATATTTATAGAATTTATTCTATATTTTTAAAGAATTAAGAACATCAAATTTAAATAATTTGTCGCTTTGGTTTCCAAACTGTCGAACCGCGAATATTTTAAAACTTTTTTGCTCATATTTCAAAATCTGCCAAAAGAAATTTCGATCGTTTTTTTTGAAAACTATGACTTTAAGAGTTTGGAAAATTCTTATTACAAAGAACTCCGAATCCTTCGAGTAAATGGATCTAACCTTTATGGCACAAAATCAAAAACTTCCATTAAGCGATGCCTATTTTTTTCCTCAACTTTCATTACTTATCCAAACTTCACCAAATTAGGTTTTAGTGTTTATAAAACATTTAAAAACCATTTTAATTGGTTTAACAATCTCATATACACCATTTCACTTATTAAGAGAAAGTGATTTCCTTTGTGGTATTCGATGTGTATTAAACGTGAATTGTTTACACGTCCAAACAAACATATTATCATTTCCAAACACAATTCATAATCATCACAACCAAGTATAACCAAACATATATATCATCCAATATATCATAATATATGATTTCTAACTTAAATTTTTTGGTTATAGCTTTGCTATACTTGAATCAAAGCCTACGAAATCGAGCCTTGGACCTTTACCTATGCTTGCAAGTCGAGATGGGCTCGGCCTTGATGGTAGAAGGTGGTGGCCATGGGTATTGAGTGAGAGATGGAGTGGATTTGAGCTTGTTTTTAAGTTGACTGCAAATATATATTTGCTTATATAATTTATATTATTTTTGCTAATTTTTCTTCATAATTTTCCTAAGGTAGGAAGCTATTAAAGAGGAGTATAAGAAGATGAAGAAGCTTTGGAATTTATGAACAAATGAAGTGAAGATGGAGGGTGGCATTTGTAGGCAAAAATATGAACTAAAATAGCATAATAATTATGTGCATATACATCACAATTTTATCACCACTACACCCCCTCCTCCATCACCGTGCATGAACGAACAACCTCCATGTGTGTGAGCTGATGTGTATAAAAGTGAAGTGAAGTTTGCTTTTTTAAGTGTGAAATATCTTAGATCTTTTGTAATATATATATATATATATATATATAAGTGTACATGTATATTGGTATGTATATACGTGTTTATGTATATGTTAGAGTGTGCATGTATATGTCATATATGTGCACAAGACATATGAACAAGGTTGCAATAACTTTGAACAACTTTCGTTCCTTAAACCGTTGAAAATCAGGAAACTAATTCCCGGTTACATTTTCACTTATAAATTACTTTAAAAATAAATGTAAATCAAATTTCAAAACTACTTTCTTACTATTTTTAACTATTAAAATGATCGCATTTGATTTATAAAACCGTATAAGTTAATATTAAACAATTGTTTACAAAAAGTGTCGTTATATTGATAAAGCAATATGATTTTTCCTTATGATTTCAAATATATATATAACTATTATAAATGATTTATTATCACATAATAACTAATTAAAATTAATTATTATCATTTAAAAACAGTTATTGGAATAATTATAATAGTTATTAAATCATATAATCTCAATTTAAATTAATAAATCAATTATTAAATATGACGTCATTATTGATGATGTCATAAATACATTTTGTGAGAAATGCGGATTAAGGATCTTAAGGCTAAGGATAAACACAAGAGGGGGGTGAATAGTGTTTTAGAGAATTGTTAAACCTTTTTGAGTTTTTGTTAATTTAAACACAAATGTATGCAATATTCAGACACAGATATGATCACAGAATCAAACACAAATGCAAATATAAAGTAGAAGCAGTAAAGGAAAGAACACACCTGATTTTATACTGGTTCAGAGTTACACTGCATCCAGTCCCGCCCACAAGTACGGATTTCCTTTCAAAAACTATCTTTACAATTACACCCTAGATTTCAAGGCTACGAGGTGCACCCTCCAGAATCACAATCCTCTGGGTAGAGATACTTGATTTCCCGAGCAACAAGTTCACCCAATTGATTTACAACGCTACAATCACACCTTTTACACTTGATTGATTTCCAAGGCTAAAATCACACCTTTTCTCACTAAGTTGATTACAAAAAGCCTATAACTCTGAATAGCACTGAGGATCTTGTTGAGATAGTGATAGTTAAAGAATCAAACCTGAGATAATCTAGTTAGATTCAATGTTGATTTCGGCAGAGTAATGATAAGAATTTGTATATAGAAATGTGGAAGAAGAAGAGGAGTGAAAAACCAGAAAAACTGTCTTGAAATTCATTGAAACTAGCCCTTATTTATAGAGGAACAACAGTCATGTCCATTCGTGAAGAGTTATGACGAACAGACACTTCTTTTGAAATTTAAATTTTGAACTCAACTGACACCATGTCATGGGGTACATGAGTATGTCGACATCCCAAAGGGATTTTTGGTATTTTGATTTTCTTTGAAAATAACCTTTATTTTATATTAAAACTATTTTAAACTTTATAAATATACTTGACCATATTTAAAATACATAAGTAAGTATAAAGAATAATATATACAAAATTTTACTATAATATTATATTTAAAGTCTAAGTATTAATATTTAAAAGTTAAATATATTATATTTAAAAGATAGTTTAAAAACAAGGATAATTTGATTTTGAAATTAAAGATTATTTTGAGGCTAAAAGTATTTGAAATCAGGATAGATGTTTTTGATGCTTTTAAAAGGAAGGTTTTGAAATCATTTTAAAAACAAGATATAATTTTGAAAAATCATTTTGAATAAAAGGTTAGCAGGTACAAAACAATGTTCACCTAGATTTTTCGTAGGTTCCATACTACTTAGGGTTCCATCCCTTAAACAGACTCGAAGTAGATTCCATTCCACGAATAAGCTGGATTTTAAGATGTCAGTGCTTTTCTAGGAGTTTTAACAAAATTTCTAATTAAAGAATAAATTACTTGAATTCTTGAACTCTTGATAATCTTGATACTCATGAGTCTTCAATCTTGATATCTTGAATCTCTATACTGTATAGTCTTCATTCTTGGTACCTGCATGGTTAAATCCTGCATATACATATATATATCTAAACTTATACTGTTAGTATTTATATTTTATAATCTATTCTAAGGTTGTTTTCATCAAAATCATCATCTCACGGACTAACAATCTCCCCCTTTTTGATGATGACAACCTTTGTTTATAAAATATTACTTCTATCCTAGTAACTCCCCCTAAAACTAATAACTCCCCTTAATCTATGCCTAACTGCCCTATTTTATACTTCTCCCCCTTTGTCATCAACAAAAATACCAACTATAAACTATGTAACACTAAACTGTATAACTCCCCCTCATTCTTGGATGAAAGTACCTGCATTAATAAACTTATACAATGGAATATAAATTGGTAGTCACAATAACGAATCAAAGATTATATACATGTCAATGTATAATTATACATGTTTTGTACAACAAACATCAATCCATACTAAATATCAATCAAATTCAAACCAAGCCAAAGAAAATGAAATCAAATCAATCAAGGCAAACAATTCAAACAAAGCAACCAAATAAAATTAAATGTTACGTGGAACTTCCACCCATCCTTCTTCTCTAAAGATAGGGTCTGCCTTAAAGCATCCCAATTTTCATTGTCGTTGATGAGAGAGACTGGAGGATGTGCTTCGTTATCATCCTTGTGTAGGGAGAAAATTATCCATCATATTGCATCGAAATGCCTTTCTTGCTCCTTGATCATCTTCGTTTAACTCAATTCTAAGTGTCGGTGGTTACGAAGAATGAACGAGAGAATATTCTTGAATGAATTAAGTGTTTCTTCAAGATTTTCGGATAAGTCATGAATTGGATTAGCTATATTTGGATTTCTTGAAGAATGAGAGATAGAGTAGATAAGAAATAGTTTTCAGTGAAGAATTCTGGAAGAAATAGGTATTCGTAGGTGTAGAAATTCGTTTGAAATGAATAGACATATGGTAAGTATTCAAATTTCAAATTCAAAATGAATTGTCATTTTTGACCAGTACATGTCGACATGGTCATAGGGGGTATGTCGACATGGTGTAGTGAAATTTGATGATATATTTTGATTTTGTAAATAATTGTGTGTGTATGTATATATATTTATATAATATACTAACATTTATTCCGGAGATAAGATAAGCTAGATAACAGAAAGAAATTCCATTTCATTTCATACTAAAACGATACAACGATTAATCATAAAGAACTACACGAACATTCAAATCAAAATAAACTAAAACAAATACAACGAGATACGAAAAGGTAGAACTAGTCAGAGAATGATGATGATGAAGAAAGTCCAAGTTTCTTGTTGACTTTGGAAATGAACTTGTTCATCTTGGATGAAAATTTGTCCAACTTCTTACTAACGGATCGTTTAAGAATTTGTTGATTCTCAACAATCGTCTTTTGGTTTTTGAGAAGGGTTTTGGTGGATGGATTCGGAGGATAGTCGATGCTTTCCAAAGAGGTTTCACCTTCTTCTTCTTCAATTTCTATTTCGTCCCCTTCTTCTTCTTCTTCGTCTTCCTCTACTTCCATTTCCTCATGAGCCAAACGCTCTTCCTTTTCGACAAGAGTCTCATAAGGTTGAAAAACAAATGGAATTTTCATAAGCGAAATGTTGGAATGATTGAAAACTTTTCTAGAAACAAATTCTTGCCTTTAAATCCACTCCAAATGTGATATCCCGGAATTTTTGGCAATATCAATTTAATAATCTTTATTTAAAATTAAAATTGATTTTATAATATTGATCAATAAAATATGAATTGGTTTAATAATCTAATTAAATAAGTATTTAATTTGTGATTTTTATCTTTTAAAAGCTAAATAAATGTTTTTAATTATAATGTATATATATATTTGAATATATATTATAGATAATCTTGGTTTTAGAATTTAATAAATAAATGAAGTTTTGTTTTTAAATTCTAATAATATGTATAGTAATTGGGAAATTATGTTTTAAATTAATATTAAGCTTTTCAAAGTTATTTAATTAATAACTATATGATTTGTAAATACTTAAAATAAATGTTAAATTGTTTAAAATTATATCTTAGCTTAATTTTTAAATTTAAATAAAAAGTTTGTTTTATTTCTTTTTAAATATTATTTGATAAATATGATTTGGAAATATTATATATAAGTTTAAAACACAAAATAGCATATGGTTTGAATTTATTTATTGATAAAAGTGATTTATAATCTTTTTATAAATAATTTAAAATTTGTTAAATTTGTTATTTTCAAGCCATATGTATAATGTATTATTTTTCCATAAATATAAAAAGAGTTGAAATAAGAAAATGAAATTTTCATTTTAAATTTAATAAATTGATTTTAACTTTGGATTTCAAAAGTTTAATATGAATTTGGAATTTTATTTGAAATTCAAATTAATAGATTTTTTAAAATATTTGAATAAGTTTTAATTTATAATTTGTTATATTTACATTTTCTTTAAATAAGAAATTCACATACATATTTATTGTAACGTCTCGAAAATTTTCGACTTTCGAAGATCCGACATCGACACTCACTTTATCGACTGCCGAGAAATCGAAGGCCGAAAACCGAGATGTTATGGGTTTTAAAAAGAAAAGAAAAGAAAGAAGAGAAGATAGAAAAATAGAAAATTTGATAATAGAAGATAGAAGAATTTTTTTTTTTAAATAGAACGGGACAGAAAGGAACAACAACAGAATCTCACAATTCGCAACGGAACAACATATAATAATAAATGAATAATCTTTAAACAAAGAACTATATCAGTTATTACATTACATCACATTTTATTACATCATATCATCACATCAGAGTGTACAACAACATCAAACAATGCAGCGGAAAAGAAGTACTATATAAACTAGTAATACGCCATGCCATCCAGCTTGCCTCCAGCAACTCCAGAATATCCAGAATATCCTGATAAACCTAACTCTTAACTGCCCGTGTGGAAATTGGTGGGCACCCAGAGTTTAGGAAGGAAAACAATAAACTCCAAGTCAGTCATGTGACTGGTGTGAGAACTCAAAACAGTTTATTTATCTTTAAAATCAAAATAGTGGAATATTTTTAATCAATTCGCAATGCTTTTAAAAATGAGACTACCATAAGGCCTCCCGCACACACACACATGCAAACGCAGAATCGGAGGAGATTTCTCCTTATGATAGTCAAAGATGCTTGATACGCATTTAAAATAACATTTGATATTATTACTAGTGCATAATGTATAACAAATCATTTCGAAAATAAAGATATAAATCTTAGCCGACATAGACATTTCGAACTATGCCTACTATAGCTACTATCCAAACAGTGGTGACCACCATAAGTGAATAGCAGGTTCTACAACTAATACCGTACAAGTTTCGTATTGGGAATTGGATTTCCAACAAATGGTCAGGCCAAGGAACTTCCCATTGCCACTGAGAATGCCTCTGGATGGACATCCCCGAGAACCAAACCGGATCTCTACCAACACAAGGCCGGGTTACTCCTAACTGAGCAACAACTGACCGAATATGCCATCCCCCGGTCCTTTGGGACCTTTTTCCGAGAGCGCTCTCTAATCAATTCACACAATCATAACAAAGTGTTTTCAACATGAGTAAGTATCTGGGCTCCATACCATGATACCACCCTTTTCCAGAAGGAAATGGACACATCCTAAAGGGTGCTACCCCTCATAACCTTGCTGCTTCTTTCCTGTTTTGACCATTTCCGGGATGTGAGGCTCGACGAATTCACGTCCACAAAAACATACTTTATACAAAAGCCATGCTTTGGGTCAACAAATGATCAACACAATGATCACTAAGATAGACGATCAAATAAACGATCCTATCACAAATAATCAACACAATGATCATTTCAGCAACACTCAGCATGTCACATTACCAAACTGGGAATATATCGCTGATAACTTCAACTATATAACCTTTGAGCTCGTACGTCTCAAAGAAGGGTGTTAAGCAAAGAATAAATTCTCCGCCACCAACAGAAATATATTTGAAAGAAATCGGCTTTATATCTCAAATTGTAATGTCAGACATACAATCCATACAAGTCTGTTCCGGGATCGAACAGAACCGAAGGCACTTACAAAGAAGTCCTTGCAATCCGGATATTCACAATCCTGATCGGATTTCCCATCACTTAGGGAGTCTCTATACCGTTGCAACTCAGTGCAGAGACAATCGATAGGTCATCCTATCGCTTTCGCAAATACCGGGTCTTCAACACCGATCTTCAATGCAATTCACAACGACGTATCACATATTCGGAATGGGTTATACGACCCCATGGTCCTTTCCCGGTTAACCCGAATAGTGAGCGCTTATTCAAAAATAAGTGTGCATTCAATTTCAATCAATTCACATCAAATACCCATTCAAAGGGAAATATTGATAGTCGATTATTGAACTATAAATGGATATGCATACATCACCAGATTCCAAATAATTTTCCAAATTATTTATTTTCCAAAATATCTTTACAAGATATATAAAATTTCAACACTTCAAAAATAAATCAATATTTATTTTTAACAAGTTCCACTTTCACATATAAATTCCATAATGAATTTATATTTCAAGATATCCATGCATATGCGATTTCAATAATTCATTTCAATTTATCTTCAAAAAAGATAAATTTTAATTATTCACTTCATATTGGAAAACATTTCCATACTTATTTATTCATAAGTAATTCACAAATTCCTTTTATTTGCAACACTTAGAAAATATTCAATATACTTAAATCGAATTAAGTATATAATTCATTCTTTAAGGAAATCATTCTCTTAAACATATTTATTTGGGCCAAAACGAATGTTACGTAAAACATCGTTACGACAACCCAAAATCACTAGTATAGGGATTCGAAATTAAAATAGATATATAAATCCCAATACTATACAAAACATTTCCTTTCGGAAATCATTTACTATAACAACAGTGTTATAGTCCACTATTTCCTTTTATTTCTCGAAAACATCTATTTCAACAATCAATGTTGAAATCTATGGTTTCGAATCTCAACACATTTTAAAACATCGTTAGATCGTTTTAATTCTATTTAAAACATTCACATTCTAAACAATTTCTTTAACGTGTTATTCACTGTTCAAAAACGTGAATAAACTACGTTAACAAACTTCATCATTTCTATTCACTTTAACTTAAAGGATTATTCACTGTTCAAAATGTGAATATAACTCTATCTCTAAGTTATAACAATTAACTTATCAAAATAAGTCATTTGCGGATTTATAAAACAACGTTTATAAATTCCGTTTCTATTTATTTATAAAAACTTCCCTTTTTATAAATTCCTTTATTAACCTATTCCAGTTTATAACTCAATTATAAACTACAAGTTCATATTATAAGTTAATTACTTATAAAACGATTATTTTACAAAATCGTTCATTTAACTTCCCAAATTATTAATCTTAACTTATAAGATTGTTTATTTATCCAAAATTCATTCTTTTGATAACTTTATAAATTTTATAAACCTACTGCTTATAAAATTTCATTTATAACTTCACAGTTTAAAATTCTATAAATTTCATTCATTTAGGAAATTCATTTTCACTACATTCAAACACTTATAAAAACTCGTTTTATAATGTCTATATTTCAATTTATAAATATCCATTTATAAATCTCTTAATATAAATCAGTTTATATTATTATTCTAAAACGTCTTTAAATTCCTTTATAATTTCATCATTTCGATTTATAAAATAATCAAATTTTATAAATCCTATATTTAAACTTTTATCATATATTCAAAAATCCAATCTAAATTATTTTATAAAATCATTAGTTCATATTTCTTAAAAATCAACTTTTAATCGTATTTCTAAAAATCAGCTTTTTTTTACTATATTTCACAAAAACCATAATTTTTTATAACTTTAAAAATTATAACGTTTATTTATTTATAATGGATCAATTCCAAAAATATAGTATATTTTCAAAAATCGTTTTAAAGATCATTTTAAAATCCCAAAATCTGGGTCCAATGATGCTACACACCAAATAGTCAATCACGACTAACAACGATATCATATATCGATATGACAATTCATCAAATATCAAAATATCTGAAAAAAAAATAAAAACTGTTGAGGAATCCAGTTGGATCCCTCCAACCTGTTTCCTGCATCCAAAAACATTAGCACAATACCAATTTCGCTCCAGTACGAAATTATCGCGGTATATGTTCTTAATAAATATTATCCGCTTAATAACGGCGTAATAGGGTCTCATCCGCTAAACAAAAAATGCGGGAAATCAACAACTGCAATATATACATATGCCAATATATATATATTGATATTATATATAATACCAATTTCACTGTTTATGAAATATTCGCGGTATATGTTTTTATAAATAACATCCGCTTACTAACGGCGTATAATGTCTATTTTAACAATCAATAATTTACAGTCATCATTCAAACATGCATTCAAATATTTTAAATCTAACTATTTAAAATAAAATCGAAATCTATTCGATTTGAGTGAGAAATTCTCACCTTGATTTTTAATTTCCGTTTAAGCTTTTATTTCGAATAAAATTAAACGCGCGTTTAATTTTACCCGAAATTCTCACTAACTCCAAACGACTCCAAACCAACTCCATCGCGTAGTGCTCGTCCATACGATTCCAACGCAACTGAGTTTGCATTTTTTCGACCTCGTATGAAAAAGTTACGAATTTATGAAGTTCGTACACGATTTTAAACATATAATTCACAACATAAATTAACTATTTTTATACCACAGCAAATCCTGGCCGTGAGATCTGCATCCAAGGTCTCTCCTTCATCTCCCTCAACTCACGTATCTCTTCTACAGGTGATTCACGCAAGAAGAACCCACCCCATCTCAAACTAGGGTTAATTAATTCGCCATTTATACTCGACGAAACTCGATCACACCAACGCCAACGCGAAGCCCTCGACCTATGCTATGTTCGGCCCCCCCTAGGTGAAGCTCGGCTGCACCATGAGCCTCGTATGGCGTGCGTGGCCTGAAGCATTCGGCCATCCTTAACTCCCTCTACGCGACTCCAACCAAGATCATATCCGTATGGATTTCAAGCTCTCGAGATTCTCAACAACTTTCATGTTGAACACCTTAGCTAAATCATTGTAGATTGAGAGAGATTGAGAGGAGAAGATCACTCATTTCTGGCCTTTGGTTTAATATGTGGCGGCTAGGGTTTTAAAATTAGGGTTTTAGTATTTTTTATTTATTTTTTAGAGTGAGGTTGTATTTATAGAAAAAGCTAGCGTAAACACTATTCATCCCGGGAATTCCGAACTCCGATTTAGGCGCCGTAACCAGCGTACCTAGGGTTTATCCCGCGTTCCGGACACAATGGAACAGGTTTCGGAAGCTAATTCGGAAGTATGTGCGAGTTATGGCTGAAAACGTTCAATTTGAATTAAACCGATTTAAACCGATTTCTAGGCGTTTTAATTTGTACCGGACAAACGGTAAATCCAATTGACTTGAAATTTGAAATCTTACAATAATATCACATTACGGATCCGATGAAACTGGTTTCGTCGAATTCCGAGACTTTTTGAAAAATGGCTATTTTGACTCGCCAAATTTAAATTAAAAATAATTCGATGCGTTTCGAGCTGCCACGATCAAACGATAACTCCGATTGACACGAAATTTGAAATCCGGTAATAACTAACTATTACGGATCCAATGAAACTGGTTTCGTTCAATTCTGAGACTGTTCAAAAATTGGCTATTTTACAGTCGATTATTAAATATTAAAATATTCAATTTTCACAGATTAACTTTTAATTTGATTTTAAAAGTTCTAAAATATTTCTATAACTTCAATATGATAAAATAAAATTTTCCAAATTATTTTCAATCATTTTTAACTCAATTTTTAATTATTTCCATAATTTAACGTATTAAATTATCGATTTAATTATTCAATTAGATCCAATAAATCAAATAAAAATTTATTTGACTTATAAATTCACTTTTTTTAATATTTAAAATTAATTAAATATTCAAATTTTAATTAATAAAAATTCTGGGTCATTACAATCTTTCCCCCTTAAAAGAATTTCGTCCTCGAAATTACAAATAAGAAAAGTTACAGTATTTATTAACTTTCCAAAATTCAAAGTTAAACTTTTTACCATACTTTACTAAATTTTCCAAATCATACTTAGTTATCATTTCAAAAACAAATCACCTTGTTTAACTTTCAATTCAAAAATCAAAGTTAAGGTTTTCAAAATTTTCCAAATTTTCTCAAAATTTTCTAACGCCTTAAATTTTCGAAAAAATTCGCCATAGTCTCCTTTGCGCGGCTCGATCCGAAAAAAAAAAATGACAGTATATATATCACAAATATACATCTCATCAAGTAATGAGGCATCCCGAAGGGAAAAAAGTGTAAAAGTACGGTATTTAATCCGAGATATGTACCTTATATTTTATTAGCGAGCATATACGGCTAATATAGCGCTAAAGCGAACTCCAAATGCGAAGCAAACACGATCCGCACCTACTAAACACTTAACAAACAACATGAGAACATGCACATATGCAAATAATCTCAATATACAACATATAACAACATGATAACTATATATGTCACATAGCAAATGCAACAATAGCAATATATATTCAACCATCAACCAACTAACATTCATATTCTCATTATATTCAATGAATTGGTTTTCACTTTAAATCACATTTGATTTATTTACATTGGATTTACTAACATTCATTCTCAATTCAATTAGTTATCATTACTAATTAAATCCAATTCACTTTCAATTTTATTCAAATTTATTTACTTCTAATTTGAATTCAATTTCATAGCTTTCAATTTCATTAAATCTTAATGAATTATAAACAATCAACTAACAACCATATAACAACCAATGTATATTAGTTACAACCAAATTCCTTTGCTTATATTCATTCTCATTCAATTTATTCAACTTCTAATAACATTTGATTTCAATGAATTTATACTTTCATTCATTATTTCATATCAATTTAATTCACATTTAATCGATTAACATTCAATTCATCCATTCAATTACAAAAGTTGAATTTCTATTCACATAACTTAAGTTCATATCCATCACTTAACTTAATTAATTTAGTTTGATACCAATATCAACTTCATTCAACAACACTTAAGTTATATTCCATTTAACTTTAAATTCATTTTTATTCACAACTCACATTCATAAATATATTAACTTCTTATATATATAAGTTTATTTCACAATTGTAAACACTTTAATTATAATTCAATTCTTATAATTCATTTCCTTATACAATTATTCTTTTATTTAGATTATTCAAACAACCTAACAATCAACTTATACACTTTGATAATTTTGAAAAATTATTCTTTCATATACAAAATATACTTAAGGTAAAATTATTTCATTTACCCAATTAAAACAATATTATGTCGAATTGTTCTATTCAAGTGTTTAGAAACCCCTTCGGCATAGTCTTGCGGACCACGCTGACGAAAGTTCATATACCACTCAATAAACCAATCATCACAATATAAAACAATTTTATATTCACTAACAGATACGCTCTCATATCTATTAATACACTCAACTCATTCTAGAGTACTGCTGACTCTATCTCTAATGAGTAATACCCAACAGAACCATGGTTGTCGCTTAACCATCAGAGCTCTGATACCAAATGTAACGACTCGGAGGAAGCGGTCACAACCGGTAGGCTTTTCAACCATCCCAGCCCCACCGTGGCTTACACTGATATCCCAAACTTGCTTTTACGGCCAGCCTTTCGACTGTCACAGCTTACGCCTAACCAACCCCCTAAAAGAGGATGTGTGGGAGTAAGAGTCTCCCGTTCGCCACCAAACCGCGAAGCGAGAACCCCCCATCACATAGCCCAATAGCTTAACAAGACTGGTGTGAGAACTCAAAACAGTTTATTTATCTTTAAAATCAAAATAGTGGAATATTTTTAATCAATTCGCAATGCTTTTAAAAATGAGACTACCATAAGGCCTCCCGCACACACACACATGCAAACGCAGAATCGGAGGAGATTTCTCCTTATGATAGTCAAAGATGCTTGATACGCATTTAAAATAACATTTGATATTATTACTAGTGCATAATGTATAACAAATCATTTCGAAAATAAAGATATAAATCTTAGCCGACATAGACATTTCGAACTATGCCTACTATAGCTACTATCCAAACAGTGGTGACCACCATAAGTGAATAGCAGGTTCTACAACTAATACCGTACAAGTTTCGTATTGGGAATTGGATTTCCAACAAATGGTCAGGCCAAGGAACTTCCCATTGCCACTGAGAATGCCTCTGGATGGACATCCCCGAGAACCAAACCGGATCTCTACCAACACAAGGCCGGGTTACTCCTAACTGAGCAACAACTGACCGAATATGCCATCCCCCGGTCCTTTGGGACCTTTTTCCGAGAGCGCTCTCTAATCAATTCACACAATCATAACAAAGTGTTTTCAACATGAGTAAGTATCTGGGCTCCATACCATGATACCACCCTTTTCCAGAAGGAAATGGACACATCCTAAAGGGTGCTACCCCTCATAACCTTGCTGCTTCTTTCCTGTTTTGACCATTTCCGGGATGTGAGGCTCGACGAATTCACGTCCACAAAAACATACTTTATACAAAAGCCATGCTTTGGGTCAACAAATGATCAACACAATGATCACTAAGATAGACGATCAAATAAACGATCCTATCACAAATAATCAACACAATGATCATTTCAGCAACACTCAGCATGTCACATTACCAAACTGGGAATATATCGCTGATAACTTCAACTATATAACCTTTGAGCTCGTACGTCTCAAAGAAGGGTGTTAAGCAAAGAATAAATTCTCCGCCACCAACAGAAATATATTTGAAAGAAATCGGCTTTATATCTCAAATTGTAATGTCAGACATACAATCCATACAAGTCTGTTCCGGGATCGAACAGAACCGAAGGCACTTACAAAGAAGTCCTTGCAATCCGGATATTCACAATCCTGATCGGATTTCCCATCACTTAGGGAGTCTCTATACCGTTGCAACTCAGTGCAGAGACAATCGATAGGTCATCCTATCGCTTTCGCAAATACCGGGTCTTCAACACCGATCTTCAATGCAATTCACAACGACGTATCACATATTCGGAATGGGTTATACGACCCCATGGTCCTTTCCCGGTTAACCCGAATAGTGAGCGCTTATTCAAAAATAAGTGTGCATTCAATTTCAATCAATTCACATCAAATACCCATTCAAAGGGAAATATTGATAGTCGATTATTGAACTATAAATGGATATGCATACATCACCAGATTCCAAATAATTTTCCAAATTATTTATTTTCCAAAATATCTTTACAAGATATATAAAATTTCAACACTTCAAAAATAAATCAATATTTATTTTTAACAAGTTCCACTTTCACATATAAATTCCATAATGAATTTATATTTCAAGATATCCATGCATATGCGATTTCAATAATTCATTTCAATTTATCTTCAAAAAAGATAAATTTTAATTATTCACTTCATATTGGAAAACATTTCCATACTTATTTATTCATAAGTAATTCACAAATTCCTTTTATTTGCAACACTTAGAAAATATTCAATATACTTAAATCGAATTAAGTATATAATTCATTCTTTAAGGAAATCATTCTCTTAAACATATTTATTTGGGCCAAAACGAATGTTACGTAAAACATCGTTACGACAACCCAAAATCACTAGTATAGGGATTCGAAATTAAAATAGATATATAAATCCCAATACTATACAAAACATTTCCTTTCGGAAATCATTTACTATAACAACAGTGTTATAGTCCACTATTTCCTTTTATTTCTCGAAAACATCTATTTCAACAATCAATGTTGAAATCTATGGTTTCGAATCTCAACACATTTTAAAACATCGTTAGATCGTTTTAATTCTATTTAAAACATTCACATTCTAAACAATTTCTTTAACGTGTTATTCACTGTTCAAAAACGTGAATAAACTACGTTAACAAACTTCATCATTTCTATTCACTTTAACTTAAAGGATTATTCACTGTTCAAAATGTGAATATAACTCTATCTCTAAGTTATAACAATTAACTTATCAAAATAAGTCATTTGCGGATTTATAAAACAACGTTTATAAATTCCGTTTCTATTTATTTATAAAAACTTCCCTTTTTATAAATTCCTTTATTAACCTATTCCAGTTTATAACTCAATTATAAACTACAAGTTCATATTATAAGTTAATTACTTATAAAACGATTATTTTACAAAATCGTTCATTTAACTTCCCAAATTATTAATCTTAACTTATAAGATTGTTTATTTATCCAAAATTCATTCTTTTGATAACTTTATAAATTTTATAAACCTACTGCTTATAAAATTTCATTTATAACTTCACAGTTTAAAATTCTATAAATTTCATTCATTTAGGAAATTCATTTTCACTACATTCAAACACTTATAAAAACTCGTTTTATAATGTCTATATTTCAATTTATAAATATCCATTTATAAATCTCTTAATATAAATCAGTTTATATTATTATTCTAAAACGTCTTTAAATTCCTTTATAATTTCATCATTTCGATTTATAAAATAATCAAATTTTATAAATCCTATATTTAAACTTTTATCATATATTCAAAAATCCAATCTAAATTATTTTATAAAATCATTAGTTCATATTTCTTAAAAATCAACTTTTAATCGTATTTCTAAAAATCAGCTTTTTTTTACTATATTTCACAAAAAACCATAATTTTTTATAACTTTAAAAATTATAACGTTTATTTATTTATAATGGATCAATTCCAAAAATATAGTATATTTTCAAAAATCGTTTTAAAGATCATTTTAAAATCCCAAAATCTGGGTCCAATGATGCTACACACCAAATAGTCAATCACGACTAACAACGATATCATATATCGATATGACAATTCATCAAATATCAAAATATCTGAAAAAAAAATAAAAACTGTTGAGGAATCCAGTTGGATCCCTCCAACCTGTTTCCTGCATCCAAAAACATTAGCACAATACCAATTTCGCTCCAGTACGAAATTATCGCGGTATATGTTCTTAATAAATATTATCCGCTTAATAACGGCGTAATAGGGTCTCATCCGCTAAACAAAAAATGCGGGAAATCAACAACTGCAATATATACATATGCCAATATATATATATTGATATTATATATAATACCAATTTCACTGTTTATGAAATATTCGCGGTATATGTTTTTATAAATAACATCCGCTTACTAACGGCGTATAATGTCTATTTTAACAATCAATAATTTACAGTCATCATTCAAACATGCATTCAAATATTTTAAATCTAACTATTTAAAATAAAATCGAAATCTATTCGATTTGAGTGAGAAATTCTCACCTTGATTTTTAATTTCCGTTTAAGCTTTTATTTCGAATAAAATTAAACGCGCGTTTAATTTTACCCGAAATTCTCACTAACTCCAAACGACTCCAAACCAACTCCATCGCGTAGTGCTCGTCCATACGATTCCAACGCAACTGAGTTTGCATTTTTTCGACCTCGTATGAAAAAGTTACGAATTTATGAAGTTCGTACACGATTTTAAACATATAATTCACAACATAAATTAACTATTTTTATACCACAGCAAATCCTGGCCGTGAGATCTGCATCCAAGGTCTCTCCTTCATCTCCCTCAACTCACGTATCTCTTCTACAGGTGATTCACGCAAGAAGAACCCACCCCATCTCAAACTAGGGTTAATTAATTCGCCATTTATACTCGACGAAACTCGATCACACCAACGCCAACGCGAAGCCCTCGACCTATGCTATGTTCGGCCCCCCCTAGGTGAAGCTCGGCTGCACCATGAGCCTCGTATGGCGTGCGTGGCCTGAAGCATTCGGCCATCCTTAACTCCCTCTACGCGACTCCAACCAAGATCATATCCGTATGGATTTCAAGCTCTCGAGATTCTCAACAACTTTCATGTTGAACACCTTAGCTAAATCATTGTAGATTGAGAGAGATTGAGAGGAGAAGATCACTCATTTCTGGCCTTTGGTTTAATATGTGGCGGCTAGGGTTTTAAAATTAGGGTTTTAGTATTTTTTATTTATTTTTTAGAGTGAGGTTGTATTTATAGAAAAAGCTAGCGTAAACACTATTCATCCCGGGAATTCCGAACTCCGATTTAGGCGCCGTAACCAGCGTACCTAGGGTTTATCCCGCGTTCCGGACACAATGGAACAGGTTTCGGAAGCTAATTCGGAAGTATGTGCGAGTTATGGCTGAAAACGTTCAATTTGAATTAAACCGATTTAAACCGATTTCTAGGCGTTTTAATTTGTACCGGACAAACGGTAAATCCAATTGACTTGAAATTTGAAATCTTACAATAATATCACATTACGGATCCGATGAAACTGGTTTCGTCGAATTCCGAGACTTTTTGAAAAATGGCTATTTTGACTCGCCAAATTTAAATTAAAAATAATTCGATGCGTTTCGAGCTGCCACGATCAAACGATAACTCCGATTGACACGAAATTTGAAATCCGGTAATAACTAACTATTACGGATCCAATGAAACTGGTTTCGTTCAATTCTGAGACTGTTCAAAAATTGGCTATTTTACAGTCGATTATTAAATATTAAAATATTCAATTTTCACAGATTAACTTTTAATTTGATTTTAAAAGTTCTAAAATATTTCTATAACTTCAATATGATAAAATAAAATTTTCCAAATTATTTTCAATCATTTTTAACTCAATTTTTAATTATTTCCATAATTTAACGTATTAAATTATCGATTTAATTATTCAATTAGATCCAATAAATCAAATAAAAATTTATTTGACTTATAAATTCACTTTTTTTAATATTTAAAATTAATTAAATATTCAAATTTTAATTAATAAAAATTCTGGGTCATTACATTTATATAAGCATCAAATAATTAAAGTAAAATCCTCTATAAACATTTAAAAATATAAATAAATTAAATTAAAGACAAGTGTTAACAATTTAGTAATCTAAATACAAGTGTTGGCCAACAAATTTAACAACATGACAAGTGTCATTGTTTTATTTTATTTTATTTCTTTATTTTGTTAAAATAATTTCAGCCCTTAAACATATCCTTTTCCATTCATTGTTTTTCTCAAAATCAAATTCTAAGCTAAGGAAAAAAAATAAAAAAAAACTAAAAGTCATCTTCTTAAACCAAAAGCTAAAATCAAAGAACAAACCTGCAATTCAAATTCCTGCAAAAGAAAAAAATCAAATGTTTGCATTTTCAAAAACTGTAGATCAACCTGCATTTCATCTCTGGAAAATCATGTCAGCATTTTCAACCTGAAATCAGCTTAGCAAACTGTAGAACTAAAATCTGCATTTTTTTCAAAAATTAAAAGATCAAGCCTGCATGCATGTAATTTTGGTCAAGGAGCAATTCAATTTTTAAAGATTCAGGCTTTCAATGGTGCTCTGTTTTTCTGAAGAAATCTGGTGAGTAACATTTTCTAAAATGAAATTAAGTAAATATTGGTTGCCTAATTTATCTCTAGAAAATTAGATTGTTTGTGAACATTTGATGAATGTGTGCATGTTTACTGTAATTCTTAAAATCACTCTATTCCCAAATTCAAGTCTATTTTTTATTTAATTCCTTATCACTTGATTCTAATCACTGTTATGAATTGAGTTACAAACAAAAATTGTTTGTGTGATCATAAGTTTAAGTTTAAAATTTTAATTAAGTTAAAACAAATACAACTTTCTTTGGAAACCTAAAGTAATTAGGAAAACATGAATTTGTTTAAAAACTTAAATTCTTTAATTCATTAATTTAAGATTATGATCTGAAAACCTATATGAAACCAAGATTTTTAAATCAGAAATCATAATATTTAGTTTGGGATTTGGGAAGTAGTTCTGTGATGAACTAAAAAGATGACTTTGGGAAATTTTGATGATCTTGAACATCTGAGGGTTTGAAGTTTCTTCTGGATGTAGTAGAGTTATTAGGCACTTCAGAAAAATTATCAAATTGGTGAATAAGTCTTTGGATTAGCAGCGGTAAGGGATTTAGTTCTGTAACCCTAGTTTTTGATCATGTTAGGAAATAGGATCGTTCTATCTCTCTGTTTGATCGAGTGTTAAGCAACTGTGGGGAATGGTTGCTGGGTCCATCACGAGGAAGTGGCCGGAGTTTCAGCTCTAACGGTGGTCGGAGGAGTGGGATGTTGGCGTTGTCAGGTTTGGTCATTGAAGAGGTTTTGATGTTCCAGGTTTTGGATTGAGGCTGTTTTTCTGATTCCAGGTGAATGGAGATGTTTTGATGATCGTGATGTTGAGTGAGGTTGTTTTCTGGTGTGATGATGCTGCCAGAGTTGACTGGAGGAGGTCAGAGCCACCGTGCATGTGCATGGTGCTCTTAGTTTCTGGTGACCTGGGAATTCTTGGGTGTTTGATTATTTTGGAAGGAAGCAGATTGTACTCGAGTTAATGCTCGAGTCACTTGAAGGTTTTACCCGAAGATAGGTGATAAATGACTCGAAGTAAAGGTTTGAGCTCGAGTTGTATTGTTTTCAGGTTTTTCTGAAACCTGACTGTGTGCAGGTTTAAAATTTAAACTAAATTTAAATAAAAGAAAACAAAGCAAGATTTGAACTAGAGTTGAAACAATTTTAAAATATGAATTCAAAATGAATTTGAATTCTTGTTTTCAAAATAAATAAATTTTATAAAATATGAAATGTTTAATAACTAAAACCTGTATAGTATTTTATAAAGAGATTTATAAATATGAAAAAAAGAATTAAAACAAGATTTTAAATTTAAGTTTAAAATCTGCATTGTAAATCCGTATTCAAATTGAAATTTGAAATCTTAGGATTTGAGAAGAAAATAAGTTTATAAATTCAAATGTTTGTAATAAAGTTTGAATCATAAAGTAATTTATAATGAAGTTTTAAAAATCTGAAATATAAGATTTGAACAAAGTGATCAAATCTAAGTTTGGAATCTAAAATTCAAAAATGATTTTGAATACTAGTTTGTAATAGAATAAGCTTTTGAACTCAAATGTTTTAAAAACAACTTTGAATGTTTTTAAGTATGGTTTAGGTTTAAATTTGAATTTGGGTTTAAAATTCTTTTAAATTTCTTTATAAAACAAATAGATTCTTTATCATATAATTAAAAAGGTTTTGAATTGTTTTAAAGGTTTTGTTAAAGTTAAGAATTGTTTCATTTTAAAATCTTGAATTTAAAATGCAATATAGATGAAATTTAAAAGCAAATTGTTTATAAATTATTTTGATAATGATAATTTAAATCATGAATAAGATTAATGATTATCATTAAGTTAATAAGAACTGAATAATTTATAATTCATTAAATGATTAAGGTGATTAAGTTTGTAATTAATTAATTTAATTAATTAATAATTTGGGTTCATTAATTAAACAATTAAGGGTTTTATTTAACCAATTAAAGGATTAGTAAGTTAATTAAGATTGATTTAAATTGTAATTAAGAAATCAATTAATTAGATAAGATTTGATTCTAATTTAATTAATGATTTTAATTTATTAATTAAGTAATTAACAATTAATTAAATTTTAGATTATCACTTGATTAATTTAATAATTAGAGATTAGTAAATGGGTTTTTATAGATAATTAATTTATTAATCTCAGTTAATTACTTTAGAGAAGTAATTAAAGATTTGTTATTGTTTAATGAAGGTCATTAACTTAGTATTATTTAATAATTAATTAATGTGATTAATTTTAATGATTAATTGGATTAATTAATTTAAAGATAATCATTTGAATTGTTTAAGTATAATTACTTAATGGAAGTAATCAAGAAAATTAATTACTAATTGTAATTAATTAAGTTTATTTTGATTAGTAAAGTTAATTAATTAAGTTTAATTAATTTTAAATAATCACTGGTTGATTTGAGAAGTAATTACCAATGTAATTAAAATGAATAATTACTTAGTGAAGTAATTAAGAAGATAAATTATTGGATGTAATTAAATTGAAGAATAGTTGTGTAATGAAGGAGTTGTGGAAATTAATTGCTTTATGTAATTAATATGTAATTAGTATGCAGGATAATTACTTAAAGGAAGTAATTAATACTTAATTACTTAGTGTAATTAATTTAGGATTTTTTAATTGAGTTATTTGAATATACTAAAGAGATGTAATTAATTAAATATAATTAATTACTTAATGTGATTAATCAAGAGTGATTAATCAATATGGATAATTGATAATTAACTACTTAATTTAATAGGGTAATTATAAATAAAATAATTTGGGATCATTAATTTATATAATTAATGATGTAATTAAGGATAGATTAATTAAGAACAATTAATAAGTGAAGGGATTAATTAATGTAATTAATTAAGGATTAATGTAATTAATTATAATTAATTAATGAAGTAATTACAGGTTAACTACTGAATTGGTTTGGAATAATTAATTTGTGAAATTAATTAAATCTAATTACTTGAATGTAATTAAAGGATAATTAATCAAGAGTGATTAATTAAGATGATTTATTTGAGGGTAATTAATTAATTGATTTGTAATTAATTAAGGGATATGTAAGCAAGATTTATATGGATGAATAATTAATTTATTTTATTTTAAATTAATTAGGGAAGAAGTAATTAATTTAATTCATTTAAAATTAATTATAGAATTGTGATTAATAAGTCATTGCTTGTGAATGTTGATTAATACTGATTACCCTGAATAGTTGAAACCTCAGATATGAGATAAGTGATGTTGTGTGATTTGGATGCTATGGTTGCATTTAAGTTGATAATATGAATTATCTGAGTGGGATGATAATATGGATTATCTGTTGTGATGATAATGTTGATTATCTATTGTGATGTTATGAATTATCTATCTGTGTGCATATAGATAATATTGAATTGAATTGTTTTAAACATTTAAAACAACTTGGACCTAAAAGATGGCGATTTAGATTTCGATGAGACTGGGATCGGGTTTCCATATTTGGATATCCGAAAACTACGTCGATCCAAATTAACGATAGGTCGTGAATCTCAAGTGAAGATGAAGATTCAGAGTGCAAGGGTTATCGCCGTTAACTCCGAGGGTGATTCCAAAATGAGTGTAACGAGATATTGCCTTCGGTTTCGTTCGAACCCGGAACGAACTTGAATGGATTGAATGCTTTAAGAACATCGTCAGGTGGATGATGAGAATTCTAAGAGATGTGTTCTCTAAAGGTAATCGTAGCCTCAAGCCTCATCATCCGAGAATGGCTAAAACAGGGGAGGTGCAGCAAGGTTAAGTGGGTCATGCCCAAGTAGGACGAGATTTTCCCCTGTCTAGAGGTCCCTTTATATTCGGCTGTGTGGGCGGTTGATTGCAACAACTATCGGGGTTGTCTTGTTCGAGACTATTCAGTAAGCAATGGTTCCGGCCTTGTGTTGCAGGGGAGTGGACGTACTCCTCGGTACGGTGATCTAGGCCACGTACTATGACGGGTGGTTCCCCAATAGCCCTGCCATTGATGGAATCCAAAATCCAATAAGTGACGTGCGTATTAGTTGTGCCCAACTATGTTGGAACGTGAGATGTAAGCATTCAAGCTATTTTTGTATTTTACTTGAAAACCCTAGACACTATTATAATTTCTTCGGATTTCCTATCAAATGTTTTGGTTAGCGTAAGGTAAAAACTTTTCCATGTTTATGTGTGGGAAGTCTTACGTGATACCTTTCTTTTCAAAAGGTTTTTAAAGTTAAGCAACCTTAACCTGTTACTCACACCAGACCCATGTTTGACCCGGAGTTTATCTTCTGTTTTCTTAAACTCTTGGGCACTCAAATTTTTAAGAGTAGCCAAGGGATTCATGCTAACTTTGACGAATATTGGAAGAGCAAGGGAGCAGGAGGCTTCTACGTTAGATATATAGTTTTCCACTGTGTGTTCTCTGTATTGGTATCTTTTGTTGAGTTGTATTGAGTTGTAAATACTAGACAGGTGTTTATAACTGTCTAGTATGTGTTGTGTATGTTGTGGAACTCTGATTGATGTTGTATATTATGTAAATACTTATGTTATTAATATAATTTATTCGTTCCGTTGTTGAGATTCTAGTGTTCTTTCTTCTTTCTCTTCTTTCTTTCCTCTTTCTATCCCTTTCTTTCTTAATTCATGATACGTCTTTCTGGTTAGTGGAAGACGGGTCGTGACCCCAAAATAGATAAAAAACCACGTGAGATAAATTCCATGATACAAAGTATTCTCACCCATTTCAAGATTTCTGGGATGAAGTTCATCCAAAATAACTTGCGCCCAATTTACGTCATAATTTCCAAAGATAGCAAAAAGTGCTTTACAAACTTTTGAAGTAGGATTGTTAAAATTCCCTGATCTTAGGGTCAAAGTATGTTGCAAAAGAAGATTGACAATTCTTGCTTTTGGTCAAAAATTTCGATTTTTGAATTCAAAATTATCATTTCCTTCGAAAATGTGATGAAATGTCTCACGATCATTTTCATCGATTTTAAAACTAGAAAGATCCATTCCCGTACTCTTGCAATTGAGAATGGTACCCAAAAGATCACAATTCAAAACAATTCTAGTGCATTTGACACTAATCCAAATTTCATCCTCATTTCCATTATAAAATCCACGGTTTAAATTTACATAGAAAATTTTGACAAGATTTGGATAGCAAACAAAATCATTTTGAGAAGCCTCAACAAGACTAAGAATTTGATTGTTTGTAAAAAGAGAATCAATTTCATAAGAAGAAAAATCTTGAAAGATAGCAAACTTTCCTGGATGAACTTTAGCATAATTAGTATAATTGATGTATGCTTTTATTGCCTCCGGATCATTGAAGAGTTGCTCTTTTATCTTTCTGGAAATTCTCATGGTGGAGGGGTTGCTTGAAGAAGCCATTAAAGTAGAGAGTAGAGAGCTTGAAGTTTTGAAAAGAGAGTTTGAATTTGAAAATGAGAGTGAAAAAATATGATAAAAGATAGTGAATAAATAGATTCTCAAAGGACATGTTCTCTGGTCAAAAGGTAGCTTTTCAAATAATTGAATGAAGTGAAAAGGTGGAGGGAAATTCAAACATTTGAATTCAAATTTGAAATTCAAATTATGGTACCCATGTCGACATCATGGTAGGGACCATGTCGACATGTGCCAGTGAATTTTTTTGATTTATTTTTCCTAAGTTCTCTAATAAATATATATACACTTTATTTTTTTTAATTTCTATATATTTCTAAAATATTATTGGACTTATAGTATATTTCAAAAAGTATTATTATACTACTAAAAATAATAAAAATAATAACAAAATAATAAAATAATAATAACAAAATAGAAAATAAATTTAAAATTCAAACAACACACCAATTCAAAATCAATCAATCAAGCAATTAAGCATCTAATTCTAAGCAAGCAATTTCAACCAATTATATTGTAAATGTGTACTTTTTTCTGAGTCCGTTTCTCTGAATTCGTCGGTGTCGTGAACTGCCGTGAAACACAAATTTGAATTATCTGTATTCCGATCATCAACACTTGTTGAATAGTCTGAATCATGTAGAGTAGCAGTAAATGCACGCTTTCGTTTCTTTGCTGGATCATTGTTCATAGGAGAATTCTGCCTTTCTAGATACAGGCAGACTCTTTTGATATGGCCTGGTTCATTTTAAATAATTGAAACTAATTTGTGAGCATGGAAATTTTGGTCTATTTAACTTTGCTTGTTCCTTCGTGAGTTGCTTGCAAAGTTTTCCAGATTTCATATGCAGACTTACAAACTGACACTCTATTAAATTCATTTCTATCAAGTGAACAAAACAGAATATTCATTGCTTTAGAGTTGTTTTGTGCAACAATCTTTTGCTCAGCGGTCCACTGTGCAAAATCAGTTGTGGGTTTAGAATATTTAGTTTGTGTGATATTCCAAGTGTCTAATCCTATAGATTGTAAATATATTTTCATCCTACATGCCTATTATGCATAGTTACTGCCATTAAAAAGTTGTGGTCTGACAGTAGGCTGACCTTCTACAAATGAACTAGTGACAGGGATACTAGTGTTAGTAACAATACCAGTGTTGGTAGCCATTTTGAAATTTTTTTCAAAAATCAGATTATGAAACTTTGAAAACCTTGCTCTGATACTAAATGTGAGAAATGCGGATTAAGGATCTTAAGGCTAAGGATAAACACTAGAGGGGGGTGAACAGTGTTTTAGAGAATTGTTAAATCTTTTTGAGTTTTTTTTAATTTAAACAAAAATGTATGCAATATTCAGACACAGATATGATCACAGAATCAAACACAAATGCAAATATAAAGTAAAAGCAGTTAAGGAAAGAACACACCAGATTTTCTACTGGTTCGGAGTTACCCTACCTCCAGTCCTGCATACAAGTACGGATTTCCTTTCAAAAACTATCTTTACTATTACACCCTCGATTTCAAGGCTACGAGGTACACCCTCCAGAATCACAATCCTCTGAGGTAGAGATACTTGATTTCCCGGGCAATAAATTCACCCAATTGATTTCTAAGGCTAAAATCACACCTTTTACACTTGATTAATTTCCAAGGCTACAATCACACCTTTTCTCGCTAACTTGATTACAAAAAGCCTATAACTCTGAATAGCACTGAGGATTTTGTTGAGATAGTGATAGAGAATCAAACCAGAGATAATCTAGTTAGATTCAATGTTGATTTCGGCAGAGTAATGATAAGAATATGTATATAGAAATGTGGAAGAAGAAGAGGAGTGAAAAATCAGAAAAATTGTCTTGAAATTCGTTGAAACTAACCCCTGTTTATAGAGGAACAACAGTCATGTCCATTCGTGAAGAGATATGACGAATAGACACTTCGTTTGAAATTTAAATTTTGAACTCAACTGACACCATGTCGACATGGATACATGAGTATGTCGACATCCCATAGGGATTTTTGGTATTTTGATTTTCTTTGAAAATAACCTTTATTTTTATATTAAAACTATTTTAAACTTTATAAATATACTTGACTATATTTAAAATACATAAGTAAGTATAAAGAATAATATATAAAAAAAGTTACTATAATTTTATATTTAAAATCTAAGCATAAATATTTAAAAGTTAAATATATTATATTTAAAAGATAGTTTAAAAACAAGGATAATTTGATTTGAAATTAAAGATTATTTTGAGGCTAAAAGTATTTGAAATCAGGATAGATGTTTTTGATGCCTTTAAAAGGAAGGTTTTGAAATCATTTTGAAAACAAGATATAATTTTGGAAATCATTTTGAACAATAGGTTAGCGGATACAAAACAATGTTCCACTAGATTTTCCATGGGTTCCATTCTACTTAGGGTTCCATCCCTTTAACAGGCTTGAAGTGGGTTCCATTCCACGAATAAATTGGATTTTAAGATGACAGTGCTTTTCTAGGAGTTTTAAAGAAATTTCTAATTAAAAAATAAATTACTTGAATTCTTGAACTCTTGATAATCTTGGTACTCATAAGTCTTCAATCTTGATATCTTGAGTCTCTATAATGTACAGTCTTCATTCTTGGTACCTGCATGGTTAAATCCTGCATATATATATATATATATATATATATATATATATAAACTTATACTGTTAGTATTTATATTTTATAATCTATTTTAAGGTTGTTGTCATCAAAACCATCATCTCACGGACTAACACATTTTTATTCCCAAAAATAGAATAAATAATTCTATTTCTTGTTCTTTTTTATATGGATAAATAAGTGTACGTATCCAACTCCATGCATGACTTCTGATAATTATAGAGCTGTTTATTGTTAAAACGGCTTTCGGTCATTTTATCGATATTTTTCCAAAGCATATATTTTGTAAATACTTCTTCAAAATAAGATTACCATCATCATTTATTATTCAAGACATCATAATCTGTGTTAAAAAACCTTATATTTCAATATTTCAAAAGTAAATAAAATTTAATAAAGTGATAAACTTGCAGATCGTTACACCCTAGGGGAAGTCATATGCACCGATCCCTGTCGAGGGGAGGCACTAGTCCATACTTAGAATATTCTAAAGAGTCTATCTCTTGGTCTCGCTTGATCGTTGTTTCATACCATTGTCTGTGCTTAACCTCTGAGCCTAATAATCATCTCTCCAAGCTTCCTCCCTTAATGATCATGAAATATGTTTGGCCAAATCCATGATATACTACATTGGCCAAAAGGCGGTATGACATTTTCCGTTCAAAACAAGCCTTGTGGTAAGAAGACGTGTTTTGAATCACCCTAAGTTCGAAATCCAGAATCAATTGGTAGCTGTATTTTCCAATCCAAAGTTCGATCCATGGCCAGGCCAAATCGCCTTGAGCTGTTCCGTATCCGCCCGAGAATCTATTAATGAAATCCCCGACTGTTCCGAGTTAATATCCAATTTCGAATCAATCTAAATCCTTAGCCGAATCCACATCCATCCAATCCCGTTAACCAAATTCACAACCTTATCGGATCGTTCACCAAGTTCAAATCCTTGATCTTGTCAGATCTTCATCCCAAGTCCCTGGTTTCTTTGAATCGTTAGCCAAGCATGGCCTCTCCGAACCAATATCCAAGTCGGTGACCTCTCTGGGTCAATATCCAAGTTCGTGACCTCTCCGAGTCATTATCCAAATCCATAACCGTTCAAAATCCTCAAAGTAAGTATGCCAATACGTAATCTCTATGAATTTTTATCTAAGCTTAAGGTGTCTCTAGACTAATTTATGACCTCTTCGGACTCTTGCTAAGCTCAATGCAAACTAACGACGAATAATCCGATCTTATCACTCTCCGACGAAGAAAATCACCCCCTACACTCCACCTCTTTCAAGTCATGTAGCAATGTCATAGTCCTCCTAGAATAATCATAGCCTCTCTGGGCTCTTGCTGAACCCTATTCTATAACTCTTTGGTGAAGGGGAACAACGACAAGTAAGCCAATCATGTCTCTCTGGAAAAGCGGCATTACTTCCTACACTCTGATTCGATGCCTTGAATATTTAGTAATGTCCTTAGCCTTCCTAAGCTGTTCATAGCTTCTCTGGGATCTGCCGGACCTCATCCATTCGCTCTCCGACGAAAGGGGGAATAGCGTTAAGTGATTCAATCCTATCGCTTTTCGACAAAGCGACTCAATTCTTACACTCCGATCCCAAACTCTCCCGCTAGGGACATAAAGCGAACAATTCCATACTGACTTCCTTTCTCTGGCCTCAACTCTCTGGTCAAGGGCTTAATCCATGCATGGGTCCATCCTATCGTTCTTCGACAAAGGGACTCACACTTTTGCGGTTACTTCCATGTCTCTACTGTAGGGGCAACAACCATGACCTATTTTTTTCATCATGTTAATGCGGATTTAAGTGTTTTAAGATCCATTTATTATGGTGTTCATCGCCATCTCAAAGCATGCCTAGAGACCGACCTCAATCTCTTACATACGTAAGTGACTTAGCCACTTTATTGTTATTATTTACTTAGTTCATGTCATCCCGATCGAGAGATGATAATTTGTGCCCTTGAGCCAGGCTCGCTCCAATTTGTGATAGACGATGGCTGCCCCCATTCCATCACTATTGTCTGATTCCTAACAAAGTCAACCAGAGCCATGCCCTCAATTCCTAAGGGAGCAATGCCGATCCTTGCAAAGGGGTCAGTGCCAATCCATCTTTCTAGGTCGAGGTTCATCGCTGGTCGCTCCAATTCATGTCCAACCCTCCCAGTTTCCACTCCAAGTCCTGGATTCCAACTTTTGCCTATTCCAACATCCATACAAGCTTGCCCTCTAACTTCGTGAAGATATTCCAGAACATATCCTTTTATCATGCTTCTGCATTCCGATCCATGCCAAACTCTAAAGGATTGGCAGTAGGCCCACCGGCATTCTGACCGACCAGACTCGAGGGCATGCCCTTGAGCCCTTGATGATTGACAATGACCCCTTTGGAGGGATCGGCGTCGATCCCTTCCTATTGGCCGAGGACTGCGGCCTGCTGCTCCACTTCATTCCTTTCTACTTGCACCATTTCCATGACCCCGATTTTGATACCCAATAGCTCATGTTGCTCTATCTCCTTGATACAAATTTCCATTAGCTCCAAATCCTTAGTTTTGAAGTCCAGCATCTCCTACTGCTCAAGCCTTTCAACCTGCTGAAGAAATTCTACATCAACTCCTCTTGCCTCTTCATCATCCATTCCTACATTGCATTCACCATTGTTTCCATATCCTCCCTAGTGATGTAGGTGAAGGTTTGATTTGGTCCAGCTCTTGAGGATGCCTCTTAAGTTCCTCCATGGCGACTTCTTTCTACTAGTGTTCTCTTTGAAGATTGCCGAACAATTGTTCCAAATCTAAGCTCTAAATCTTTTCCAAATCAACGGTTGGATGTATTTTGAGTGCAAACACCAAAATGTTAATGGAAAAAATGGCCACTAACACCAAACTACATGTGAAAGCCCAGGTCCAATATCCAATCATAAATTGAATGTAGTAGAGAAATAAATATGAAGAAATCAAATTAAAATAGTAAGAAGGTAAATGAATAAGAGGAATTATAGTGGTTCGACTAACTTCGGCCTACGTCCACTCCAAAAATTTGCCTTTTGTTGATTTATATTGTCGTTTACAGTTGCAATCCCTGAGAATCAAGAGTAAAAATATGAGTATATCCTAGGTAGATGATGAAGAGAGTTAGAAAGAAGATCCCTTGCAATGAACCATGCCTGTTGCATATATAGGTGAAGATGTGCATATATCGAGCTTAAAATTTGGACTTGGTATCTCCAAAACCATACGGCCTGACCCAAAAAATATTGGGCCGATCGCAAACCTCTAACAGGGATAGGCGCTGATCCCTCTTCTCTGCATGGTAGGGCTCAATGATCCCTTATGTGGGTCCCTCTGTTGTTAGCTTCTTGTTCCTAAAGTTTCGCATATAATTGGATTCGCATTAGTGAGATGTTAAACGATCATCATTGAGTTAAATTGTTAGGCTGATACAATCCGATCCCTCTCCTAGATGAAGGAATTACGATCCATCCCTTGCCTAGGGGAGGTAATTTGCCCATAACTTTAGCATACAAACTCCAAAAGACTTGAAATTTGAAATGTAGCCTCATAGTGCCTTCGTTGTCACTCCATATCGATCTTACCCAATTTGGGACAAAAATTGAGGATAAGTACTGATCCCTTAGGGGAGAAGGGCATCGATCCCCCATATAGAGGACACACTAATCCATAACTAGAATATTATGAAGAGTCTATGTTTTAGTCTCGCTTGATCGTTGCTTCATATCATTGTCCATGCTTGATCTCTAAGCTTAATAATCGTCTCTTTGGGCTTCCTTCTTTGATGATCATGAAATCTGTTTGGCCAAATCCTTGATATAATACCTTCAACAAAAGGTGGTATAACAATATATATACATATAAGAGTTAGAAATAGTAGGGAAGCTAGTTCCTTATGCGACGACGCTAGGACGTCGTAGTATTGGGTAAATGTTGTTTAACCATTGTGGGTTAATTATTAAACTAGGGGTAATTCTATCGTAAATGACATCAGAAGATGTTCTATGGTAGATGCGCAACACTGGCCGGTGCTTAATGTTGTGTATAGCCTAGCACAATGGCAGTTCCTTTATATGAACGGATACTAACGCAACGTGATACTGTGTTGTTGATGGATCCTGACGTATGCAATAAGAGGCGTAAACTACCATTGAGAGATGGACAGAGATGCAAACGATGAGACAGACCCGCTAGTCGACATTATAGGTTCCCTCCTCAATGTGTAGTTAGGGTACGTGTAGTCGTAGTTGTGGGAAATTTATTACCATGTGGAAATAGCAGGGAAACCTTTACGAGATAGTTACTCGTAGTCGTAATGTGAGATGTAGTCCCATACAGGGAAGTTATAGGATGGCCGTATGCTGGGTGGATCTAGTGGTGGTGGCCAATCGTTAGTTATAGAGGTTCAATCCATATTCGATCCCTGTAGGGCCTGCACTAATAGTTAGTGTGGGCATGTATTAAATAAAAACACTCAAGTGAAGGACACTAGGAATACACGAACACTTGTAGAGAAGCCTAGGTTGCATGGAGTAGAATTAATGTTAATTGCACTTGATCACCACATACTGAACATGTATTCATTTGCCAGACTTATCTTTGACCCACCCTTTTCCTTTCTTTTCCCCTTCAAAGAAGGATAGGGGCAGTAGGTGGTTGGCCCGATTTTAGTAAATGGAGAGACAAGCTCATCATAGGAGTTGCTTATCCTTTTATTTACCCTCAGGCAACTGTAAATCTTTTCAATACTTAGTATTTTATCAGACTATAGGTTGTATTTCTGTATACTTTATATTTGACAATGTACAATTTTTCCAAGATTGTGTTTTGAGATATTTTCTGAGATCATAATTTCTATATTTATATTTATTCCTTTTACAGTGATTTTTGAAGTTGTAATATATCTTTTATAATATTTGTTTATTATCAGTCTTTGTAATTATATAAAAACCTAATAGCTCGTACTTCTTGGCAATGACGCAAGTCCGAAAGTCACCCTTGGCTTTAGATCGATGTATCGAGGAGTGTTGGTTGACATAATAAATGAACAATAATATATGATAATACTTTATTCCCAATGTTGTATAATTATTCCATTATTATTTATTCAAACATCATCAATTCACTTTAGATAATATAATATATTTTTATTTACCAACTCTAAAATAATATTATTTTACATTATGTATCTGAAGGTCACTATATAGTTTTTTACTCGTAATATTACCATCAATGCACTTTAAATACCATAAAAACATTGTATTATATTTTCCAAAAATAATAATAGTAATTATTACATAACTTTCTTTCAAAGCATATTATTATTGTTTTTCCAAAAGTAGTGTATTTTCCATAAAACGTATTTTAAATCACTTTATTCTTTTATCCCAAAATAATATAATAATGAAATTAGCTATTACAGAAATATAAAATATTTCAATTACAAAATACTCTAGCACTAATTTAATGTATCAAATAATAATAATTTAACTCAATAATACTTCTGACGATATCTCCTTATTATTTCTCCATATATCTCTAATTACTATTAATTATGGTAGCATTATTTCACAATAAACCTTGTAAAAGTAGTCGTACTATTGTTTACCCAAAGATAGTAATATGCTCATTTAAATTTCTACATAACTCAATATTACTATTTATCTTTTATAGAGTTAGATGTATGCTTTATGGACAATTGTGTAACTTATTGTAAATTATCTAACTCTGTAATTAATTTTGTTCATAAATAAAGGTGTCAGACTTCTATTATATACTTATTATATAATGATAGTATTGATTAAGTAATTAATTCAAATTATATTAATTAGAAAATCCTAAAATAATTAAAAAAATTCATGAAAAAATAATCACAAATAGTTGTAATCATGAGAGAATTATCATAATATAGAACAACATTTTGGTTTAAATATTCCTGGTCAAGATGTTTCGAGAAATAATATCGATCTAGAGTAGATTATGCTTACCAAATATTGGGAAGAATATTACTCATAGCTACTAGGTTAGTAAAATGTTACATACTCTTCGTTGTTTGATGCTTTGGAATGACTCACTCGAGAGTTTCCTTTTGCTTAATAATAACTAGGCCAAATAGGAAATCTTAGTGTAATGATGTTACGTAGTTTTGAGAATACTATGGAACTTCTATGTGGATAATCTAATTATAATAAAACTATGGCATAGCAATCATCAAGTGACTATAGCTGAGTTTTAGTAGAAGCGTAGGAAATGAAATAATATGCAATATAGAATTCATCTCTTTAGTTGTATGAGGTTAGTATCAAGGTTGACTATAGTCTACTTAATGTCAAATTCTCTAGCCGGAGTAAACAGTTAATAATAAATGATATTATTGAACCAAGGTTTTGATTAGAATTTTAGTGACCTTTAAAGTTTGTTTGAGGGGTGATGTTAGCAAAAGATTAGTTACTAATACCCTAGTTAAAAATGAAAATAAAGAGATACTAGTACACTAAAAACTAAAGAGACATGAGTTTAGAGTGGTTCGACCAAAGATGATCTATGTCCCCTATGAGAAATTTCTTATTACTTTTACTTCTATTACAAGACTATATTACAAGGTAATGATAATACTAAGATACATGAAAGCTAGTGTTGTTTAACCCTTTTGATGGGTTCATGCATGGGGTATTTATAGTAGCCAAAATTAATGCTTAGATGGTTGAGATTGCACCGAACAAACCAAGTAAACACTCTGGCCCACTAGTTGAAGTATGTGGTCGATGTGCATGCTAGTTAGGACTCCAGGTGGCTTGCAAGATGCATATGAAGATAGTTAGTGAGTCACACTGTGGGAATGCTTGAAACATGTAGACGACGTGGGAGTAAGGAGTAGTAGAGGTAGTTACGTAGTAGCAAAGGACATGAGAGGGTTAGTGCATAGTGGTGCCTTTGCTAGGTAAACAATGTCGGTTGAGGCCATTCTTCTTAGAGGTACAATATATGCAGATTCTCTCTAAAGCCAATGCAATTTGATGCTTACGAACATGGTTGAAGATAGTTAAAGGAACTTACGGCCAAGTGCGGGCATGGATGAGTATGGAGATAAACGAGGGAGCTTCTCGGTGGCATTCTAATGAAGTAGACTAGCTACTGGAGGGCCCTAACTTCCAAGACAACTCGCCCTAGCCTATCTGCCAAGTACCTATAGGGGAGGTCGACCCGTTACTATTGCCAAAGCGAATGAGGTATCCTTTAAAAGAGTCTTGACGGGCTGGATCGGTCAGTGACCAAGCAAGGCGGGTAAGCCATGCTCTGGATATGAGTGGTGTATGTGTCAGTCGTTACCATCTGAGTTGGGTCAGGTGAAGTGCATGACCATTGTGATATGCAAGCAAAGCTAAGTATAATTGCCTATGTAGGTCTGTTGGAAAATGCGAGGTGACTTGCTATTCTATTGCGAGAAATACGAGCAACATTTTGCCTTCCAAACCTGATCCCCTGTGTGGGCGCGGACTTGTCATTCCTGCAGTAAATGTTATGACACATGTCATTGGATGATTGGTGGAAACAGTTTGTTTTCCCTGACATAGTAGAGGCCAATGCTTTTCGATGTAGTGATTTGATCGATGCATTGATTTTACTTAGATGGTTTAGGTTTCTCCATACGTAGCAAATTTAATGGCCTGCATTATTTCCTTTATTCTATATATTCCTTCCACTTTCTCAATTTCAACTTTTACTAAGTTTTTAAGGATATTCGACCATTAATAACCGTTAAAGCCTCTCATTTTCAATAGCAAACTCGATCCTTTTCCTTCAATTTCTATCACATTATCAATAAGTTATCCTCTCTTGACTTTGATCCATGCACTTTCTTGTTATGGCTTTTACTTGAATATCACCTTTTCAAAACTTTTTTTCAAAACTGTGTTGATGAATTTTAGTTATTGATTCCCCTTTGATTTGCATGTTATGATAATGTATTCTTAGGATATTCTACCCATTGCCATAGAGAATCCCTTTCCGATGAACTTTCCGATGAGCTCTTTCAGTCCACGACATTTGATGATCACTGGATACCATAAGGAAAAACTTGGGGTTTTTAGGTGCCAATATTAATAAACTGCCCTCATTTGAAGAGAAATGGGAAAAAAGTAGTCAAGACGTATACACTGGGCTAGGTAGAGGTTGGTCGTTGCCCGTACCAGTGTAGGGAATAGGCTTGCCTCGGGTCAAGTTATACTACTTTCTTAAGTAGGCAAGGGTGGTTCAGTAATCAAGGTGACTTGCCATAGCTTGTAGATGACTAAAGGTGCTTCTACCAATGGCTGACAGCCCCTACCAACATTGGCTTCTAAGATCCAAGAGGACCAGATCAATATTTATATTCTTTGGCCAATTTTGGCTGCCTAAACATTGTCCCCCTCAACCTATTCATTGTGAAACGTGCCAAACAACACCCGGTGGCTTGCTTACATGAAGGTTGGGGCGACTCTCCCCCTATGTCCATCCTTTAATCATGTTTCTAAATGTGCAATGAATGGTAATGAGTTAGTTGGTCCCAAATAGATATAAGCTTCTGGCCGAGTTCTTCATTATTTGTCATGATTTGAATCTCCCCAATCCTGGTCCTACTTTGATTCGATTGGTTTCAAGCTCTACCTGTAGGTAAAATCCAATATAGGTGGCAATTACTATCTTTAAGGAATCAAGGCATCCACTGTAATCTTTGTCTCCCAAGCAAAGTGCCAGTATATAAAGATCAATTCATCTGAGTCCCCGCAACCATTAACCCGAACCTTAACAACTGAGCCTTCAATATGCTTCGTAAATTTCTTTGCCTTATTGAAGAATTTTTCGATGTTAATATATTTTAATAATCCTTCCTCCTTTTGTTGTAGAGACCCTATGTAGGATCTCGATAGATCTTACCTTGTATAAGGACCACATTTTCCAGATCAAGGTGACTAAGCCGAGTTGGATTGTTAGGCCCAAGGTAAACCATGGTTGGAGGTGTTGCTATAGTGAGGACCCTCATTGTGTGACATGCAAGGCCGATAGGGGTAATGATTAAGGAGAGGGAAGCGGTGGTGGTGGGGGTGAAGTTGACGATGAAGATGAGACCACCGAGTAGGATTCTATCCAAGGTTGAGTGGGTGATTGGGGTAAGTGGGAACCTTATGACTTGACCCTCTTCGAGGATGTCATGGTCCTCCTTATGATCCTGTAGTAGATTGGTTGTCTGATTATTCTAGTTTTTTAGAGAACCCCAAGGTTAAAAAAAATGGCCATTGGGTGCAGGAGCTGAATACGCAAACAAACGCGGGCTCCTCTTAGTACCCCTCTGCTCATGGCTGCCCAGTACAAGTAACTTAGAACGTGCTCTTTAACACACACTACCCACCTTTAACTAGAGGCGACGGGGGGTCTGATTCGATAAGTGTATCTTAGCTTAGCTTTGCATTGCTTCTTTCTTAATTTCTTTCTTAATTTTTTCTAACTCTTTTGTGTGTTTTTTTCCTTTGGTCTTTTTGAGCCTATGTGCTGCTCTTGACGCTACTCCAAGAAGGGGAACCCAATTGGGGAGTCTTTCCCTACAATAATGCATAGGCACCGCATCTCAACCACAACAACTAGATACTAATGCCCTACCACATACACTATCTCCTGACTGCCTATGAGGAGGGGACATGTTTTCCTATACACAAACTGATATCGTATGATGAACCGCTAGTCGAAGAGAACCAAAGTGATGAGTCCAAGTAGAGGAGGTTATCCAAGAGGCCTTGGGTTTATGAGCCAAAAGGCATTAGGAGTGGCCTTACTAAAGATTTTTAATGGTTGTGGTCAGACCTCGACCGGAGGAGCCTGAACACGAGGTGGTTGGGTGGACTATTTTGAAGGCGTTGAGGAGGATGACGACCTGCAAATGTTATTATATCATTGGCCTGAGTAGCAACGGAAGCCATGCACAACAGGCGTTGAGCTAGGTCGGGATGGGAGACCCGTGCCTTATAGGATGTTCTCAATGCTCAGTTGATGGATCTTACTTAGTAAATATTTATTCTTAGGAATTTTTCTTTCTTTCCATAACTTAAACCATGAACTGCTTATTGTCCAAGCCACGTCGCAAACCTTCACATCAATTCGGGTTTATCAGACCTAATTAAGTAGGTGAAGGAGGAGAATGTCACATGCCATTTGGTGCAGGCAGTGAAAGGGGAGCTAACAAAGAGGGACCTTGACATTGAAGGGAGGGCCGAGGCTTGTGAGTGAAGGGCTCTACATGGTGAGCAGGCAAGGGACAACACCACTAATGAGTGGGCTGAGAAAAGGGGGAAGCTAGAGGAGAAGCTCCAGCAGGTGAAGGCGTACTTGGAGATGAGTTGCAAAAAAGCGTGAGAGCCGGGGGAGAAGTTTCAGAAGCATGTAGGCTAAACGACCCCGGAAGAGATCACCAAGGAGAAGAGTTCCTTGGACATCCAGTAGGAGGGTTGGGTGACAAAGATGTTAAAGTTGATCTTTTCAGCCAACTACCAACTCCTATTATCGGTCTCCTTCATTACTCTAGAATATGTGCAAAGGTCTACATCAAGTTTGCAACAGTGATACTAATAACAGGGTTAGTTCCCCTAGTGATCCTGATCCTAGAGTAGATTGCCTCTGTGACGGGAGGACCAAGTGAGCCTGCTGCTCCAACCCTCCATGGGTAGACAAAGGGTTAATTTACGATGATCTGACCTTTTAACCCGGCTATATATCTTGGATGATTAGGAAAGTTAGACTCGATGATACAAAAAGAAAGCAGTTTAGAGAGGTGATAACAAAATCCAGAGATTAAGCACTACGACAATATGAAGTAATGATCAAATGAAACTAAGAGATGGACTATACATAACATTTAAGTATGGATTATAATCTCAACTAGGCTAGGGATCGGTTATGATCCCTACCCTGATATAAGGGATCGGGTCACATCAGCTTAGTAGTTCAACTCAACGGAGATTGATCGATATCTCCAAGTCCATAAGTTAAATATGCAAACACTTTTGGCGACATGTGGTTAACGTAAAGAAGGACCTACCAGAGGGATCACAAGATCCTTCTTGACCATTAAAAGGGATTGCGAGACCTTACTTGACCGTTAAGTTGGATCGAAGCCGATGCCTATTCCTTGGGATTTAGGTCAGGCGATCGCTAATGTGAATGTGTTTGCATTTGAAGATTCCATTGGTAATTTTTCAGGAAGATATTCAGCCACCTCCTTTTATAAATACAGGCTTCATGATTTGTTTAAAGGATCTTTACGTTATGTTTTCTTTGAATTCCATTGTATTAATGGATTTTGATCTGATCCTTACTATACTCAGAATTCAAAGTCATTAATAAAACAATTTCTCTAAAGTAGACGTAGGCAAGTGGACATAGGATTCCGAACGCCAAATCACTATAATTCGTTGTATTCTTATCCTTTCTTATTTTCTATTATTTAATTACTTGTTTCCTCTATTTTCATTTAGGTTTCTTTATTTATTCTCTACAAAACTCTATTGGGTCTTTATGACCAATTTTGACGTAAACATTTCAGTGCTTTCGCCGAGAACCCGGCTCTCAGCTTGATTGGATCTCATAATCTACTAGTGGATTCCATTATCCATGAGATAAGATCTAGATTTATGCCTATAAATTTTCTGTTTCGACTTAGATTCTGAAAAAATCCAGAAGGAAGCTGATAGAAATGGCTAGAGGAATTAAATCTACTTCTGGTGCTCCTGTTGAAGGCAACGACGATGCTAGTGTTCAACAAGTTGACCAGAACGTACAACCAGCTGCTAGCAATCTCCAGAAACCTGTGGATACCATCACTAGAGTTAATTTTCAAGTCCCAATGAAGGAGTAGGTAGATAGCTGTTAGTAGCTCTACTAGTAGATCCAAGCTAACATTGATTTGATTAACCAATTGAGCGATCAACGTGGGAAAACAAGGAGGGTGCCTACTTCATATTCAAGATCGAAAAATTCCTCTTCATTTGATGACTATCACATAGCCAGACACTGTAAAGTTGAAGCACACAATACCGGGAAGTTTGGATGGGACCAAGCATCCCACTACAAAAAACCGGTGCCGATCGGCCCCGATCCCTCCAGAGGGATCGATGCCGATCCCTGTCCCATGGTGGGAATCACTAATTATTTTGAGGTGCCTACTTCGGAGGTGCTACAATTGATCAGAGTGCTAGAGCTTCGATGAATGTAGTTGAACCACAGCCAAGAGATGATGGTAGGATCGCAACTCAAGAGATGGATTAGGAGCAAGAGGAGCCAAGGCAACGTGGTACTTCCTGTAGACATGGACTGGGACATTCACGTGAGGTGGAACACGACCATCACTTGGCACCAATACTTCGAACACTGGAATTAACAATCATGGTGAGGCAGTTTGTGAAAAAATTTCAAGGCTTAACCAATGGTGATTGGGGACTATCCAGGAGCCATACTCCGTTAACCATTAACATTCTACATGCAGAGTATCTGCAGATATTTAATATACATTCGATGCTTGCTTACATAGGAAAACTAACCCCAAGTAGCATCTTATGAGGTATGAATGGCTTATGTAAGCCGCCAGAGCCCCTGATGCAGTCAAGTGTAGATGTTTCCCTATTTTTCTGGAGGGAGTTACGACCGTATAGTTTAATAAGTTACCATTGCGGTCTATTTCTTCATTTGATGCATTAGCGCCAAAGTTTTAAGAGCAGTTCTGCATGCATGTGCCTCGCCTCAAGGATGTTATGTTTCTCTCCAACTTGATTTAGGCATGGAGGGAGTCGCTTAACGATTACCTAGAAAGGTTCAATATAGCTATTACAGAAGTTAGTAATCTGAATGATGATGTCGTACTCATGGCATTGACTAGGGGAGTCGACCTCGATTTCGAATTTGGTGATAGGTTAGAAGAAAAGCCTCCTTCCACATTAGACCATTTCTTTTCAAAGGTAGATCAATTTCTGAGAAAGGAGGAGGCAAAGAGAACTAGAAAGAAGAATGTCATAGGCCCAAGTGCTGAGGGAGTACAAAATAATGTAGTAGTAAAACAGTCTGGTGATTGTTCTAGGAAAGTTCAGATTAATGTTCAAAATAAACCGAATGAGAAAAAAAGGCGGTGACGGAATCCATGACCGGAGATGAGATTCTGGGAGAGGGAAGCAAAGAACCCCTACGTATGATACATAGATGCTTTGAAAACATCATTAGAGAATATCTGTCTATCAACCTGTAACATTATGCATTACTAAAAACTTCCTTTGAGAAAGTCATTAGAGAAGCAGAAACAGACAGGGAAGTACTATAAGTTCCATGAAACATATGGTCATAAAACGAATGAGTGTCGTCGCTTGCATTATATCATTGATAAGTTAATTCTTAAGAGAAAATTGTAATAGTTTTGTAATCCCCGTAGGACGACGGACTGTGGACATTCAACCCTAATCGAGGACAAGCTTCACCTAGTGCTGAGGAACCAAGGAAGACCGGAGGAAGACTAGCTATCAATACCATTGTCGAAGGATGGCATCCAGTCGACAAAAGCTGGCATGAAATGGATTAATATTCGAACGCAATCAAGCATATTTATTTTGAATGTTGCTCAAACACGGAGGGCGGTGCTCCGGCCAAGCAGCAGCATACTATGACAGACGATAAAGTATTCCAAAGTAGAGATGCAAATAAGGTGGAGGCCCCTATGGTTGACCCGATGGTGATCTCGGCTATGATCGGTCCTGCCTTAGTGAGAAAGATTTTGTTAATTGCGATAATTATATAAACATTACGTGGAAGCCAAAGACCTAAAACATGTAAATCCCGCATTTATGGCTTTAACAGTGTTGCGACTGTCGCGGTAGGCTATGTTGAGCTATCGGTAAAGTTAGGAGACGACAATCGTAGAAGAGTGCGGATGCTGCCGTTTATTGTGTTGGATGAGGTCTCACATTGCAATGCTTTTTTAGGTCGATCGGCCCTTGCTGAATTCAGGGCAGTTATCACCCCTTGATCATTGACACTAAAATTCCCAACTAACAGCAGTGTGGGAGTTGTTCATGGGACTAAGCAACAAGGTGTGCATGTTTTGTACCCGAATTGAGAGATGATTAATGAAAAGAGAAAGGAAAAGATGTCGAGAAGTCTCTTATCATCAAAATGAATGAAGCTTATCAACCATCGTCCATGCATTGGCTCGGGCACTACAGTCGGTTCTATAAAGATATAGACTCGAGAGGTGAAGAAGAAGAGCCCAAAGAATCCAAGGTTGCACCTGCTAAGTTGACGACCGACATCACGGTCAATCACGATGAGACTTCACGACTCCTGAAGATCGGATCACAACTCAGCCCAGTGATGATGAATGAGTTAGCTAGTTTTCTCCGAGCGAACCTTGATGTGTTTGCTTGGACCCATTATGACTTGTGTAGGATCTCGCCGACCATTGCAAGCCATGCATTGAACATTGACCCAAGGCATGTCTCGATGAAACAAAAAATGAAGCGGTATGGATCTTGAGTTATTTGTCACACTTAAAGAGGAGGTGGATAGGCTTAAAAGCAATGGGTTTATCCACGATGCACTCTACTCGAAATGGGTATCTAATCCTATTCTTGTAATAAAAGCAAATGGGAAGTGGCGGATATGTGTTGACTACTCAGATCCGAACAAGGCATGCCCGAAGGACGGTTTTCCACTTCCAAGGATCGATCATCTGGTAAACTCAACTGCTGGACATGAGTTACTTTCATTTATTGATGTGTACTCTAGATATAATCAAATCCCAATCAACGTCCCCAACCAGGGGCACACCAGTTTCATTGCCGATCTGGGACTGTATTGTTATGTTGTGATGCTATTCGGACTAAAGAATGCTAAAGCTACTTACAAGAGATTGGTCAACTAGATGTTCAAAGGCTAGATTGGATGATCGATGGAAGTATATGTGGACAATATGTTCGTGAAGATACGACAATCAGACGACCACATTGATGACTTGGTGGAATTGTTTAGTATTCTTCGAAAATATGGAATGAAACTCAATCCTTTGAAATGCTCTTTCGGCCTTGTGTTAGATAAATTCCTAGGTTTCATTGCAACTCTCGCGAAATCGATGCAAAAGAAGATTCAAGAAATTCGAAACATCTAAGCTCCGAGGACGATCATGAAGGTATAGAATCTTAATGGGATGGTCGCCGCTTTAAGCGGATTAATCACCAGAGCCATTGATAAGTATCCTTCTTCAATTTGATTAGGAGAGGGAAAAAGAACTTTGAATGGACGAAAGATTGCATCAACGCATTTCATGCTCTGGTAGATCGCTTAGAGAGACCTCCCATTCCGTCCAAGCCGCTGGATCATGAAGACTTATACATATACTTAGCGGTGTTGGTGCATGCCATAAGTGACGCACTGTTACGCAAAGCTAGTATATTATGCTAGCAAGCGGTTGACATGTGATGAGAGAAACTACCAGAACCTGGAAAAGCTCGCTTGGTGCCTATTGAATACATCGTGAAAACTTCGTCCTTACTTCCAGGCTTACTCCATCAATGTCTATACCGACCGGCTATTACGATAGGTCCTACAGTGACCTGAGATGTCTGGAAGGCTAGTTAAGTGGGACATTGAATTAAATCTATTTAATATCACTTATCTCCCTTGAAGAGCTATCTAGGGATAGGCATTGGTGCACTTCATTGCTGAATTCACTACGCTAGACGACTCTCCAAGAGCGGCGGAGAACCGACTATCTGATGGAAGATGTACACGGATGAAGCATCCAATGATCGGTGTTCTAGCACTGGAGTCAAGTTAGCGACCCTTGAGGAATGAACGATTTCCTAAGCCTTAAAACTTCACTTCCCTACAACGAATAACATAGTCGAGCATGAACCCTTGATTATCCGGCTCAAACTTGCAAGAGAACTAGGAGTGAAAACTTTACAAACCTTTTGTGATTCCTAGTTAGAAGTATGCCAAGTCAGGGCAAATTATCAAGCCAAGGGGTAGCGACTTGCTCCTTATCTCGACTGTGTCCAAGAGCTATTGATCGGCATCGAGTACTACACCATTACACACATCCCCAAAGAACAAAATGAGAAAGCCAACCCATTGGCCAGGTTGGCCAATTTCGAGGATGCACAACAAATGGGCTTAGTCCCGGCTGAAGTATTAAATGTTCCAAGTATCAACCAGATGAAGATTGATTGGGTTCTGGAGCCATAGTTAGAAAGGGATTGGTGGATGACTCCTATCAAAGATTATCTACAACGATGAATCCTTCCCAAAAGGAGGAATGAAAATTGACAGATTTTCTATAAAGCTTTATGCTACATTATCCAAGAAAGAGTCATGTGCAAAAAGGGTTACTCTATTCTTCTACTTCAATGTGCCACCTAAGATGAAATCAAATGAATCTTGAGAGAAGTCAATGCAGGAGACTATGGTGATCACATCAGGGGGCAAACCCTGGCAAAGTAAGTACTCCGTTACGGGTATACTGGCCAAATGTCAATCGAGATGTAGCTGATTATGCTAGATGATGAGACAAGTGCCAGATGTTTGCAGAAATTCTAAGAGCCCTGTCGATGGAAATTACTCAAATGGTCATTCCATGGTCGTTTTCCACTTGAAGTATTAACATTATCTACTATTTGTCGATGGCTAAAGGTGGTGCGAAGTATGCTATTTTAGTAATTGATTACTTCACCAAATGGGTTGAAGCTGAACCTTTAGCCATGATCACAACAATAAAAGTAATAAACTTTGTTATCCGAAGCATCATATGTTGTTTTGGTCTCCTCGAACAATTATAACTGATAACGGGACCCAATTCGACCATTCTAAATTTAAAGACTTCTGCCTGCAATAACACATTAATAAAAAAATTGCAGCAATTTCTCACCCTCAAGCTAATGGACATGTCGAAGTTGTTAATAAAATCATAAAACCATTCAAAAGAAACGTTTAGAGAAGGTCGGAGGCAAGTGGGCCGAAAAATCCCGTTAGCATTATAGGCATACCGAACCATCCATAGGTCCACAACCGGCCATACTCCATTCACAGTTGCATACGGTTCGAAGCCTGATTCCTATAGAGCTTGAAGTCCCTTCTCATCGAGTGACTTACCACGACCCCAGAACTAACTGAGATCTTCTTTTGGAATCTCTAGACATGGTTAATAAGAAGCACGAAGAAGCTGATTTGAGCACAGCTGCATATCGACAACGTGTTACCTGATACAACAATAGTAAAATCCAAACTAGGTCCTTTGTAATTGGCGATCTTGTCTTGAAATTGGTTTTTCATATCCTTGTCCATATGGGTCCAAAATGGGACGTACGATATGTCACCGACCAAAAAATTGGAGATGGAACTTTCAAACTAACGACCTTTGATGGCATTGCACTCCCAAGAGCATGGAATAACAAGAATCTACAATGCTATTTCACTTGGTTTCATTTCATTCAATTGTATTTCATTTAGCATTTGCTTTTGCATTTCGGCTCAAATTGAAGTAATAAGACAAAATTTGTCGCTTTTTTCAGTTAGCAATAGAATTTGATATTTCTTCCACATCTATGAACTATTTATGCATGATATAATAGTTGTGATGGGCGACCAACTTGCGTTTACATATGCCTAATATAAAATAACAGGTAACCAGAATTTGGTGCCACCAACTAATCAAGTCCATAATTGAATTAAATAAAATGGATGTGACTCGACCATCCATTAACCAATTCTTTTCCATCATTTGATAGGTGAAACATGAAGTCAGAATGATCATTTTACGATTGATCACTCATTAACCCTTACTTCAGACCTGGAGGAAAATAACCAACTAAGGAAAACGCAGTTCGAACATTTTATAAAATAACTCTAAGTCTCCAGTGCGTGGACTGGAGTATAAGCATCGGACGGGTGCGATCGACCGCCCATCGACTAACTCTAATCCTGGAGTGTCGATAAGTGTATAAATAAACGAATGAGCGTGATTCAATTGCTCATTAACTAATTCCGACCTGAATCTAACAGGAAGAATATAAACTTATCAAGGGTGGAACCCGACCATCCACTGACAAACTCCACTAGCCCAAGATTGGGGGCAAGAATTTATCACTTAACCACTGAATTCGACAGCGTAACACCATGACTCAAGCCTAGTGTCTGGTATGACTTAAGGTCATGACCTAAAGGAGGCCTTGAGACAAACTTATCAGATCAACACCTAAATTAATGGGTGACCATATGACACTACAATTCAGATGGCGAGCAACGAATTGCAAGTACATTGAATGGACAACATAATAGCTAGAACACTTAAACAACTTACACAAGAGTTGAACAGAAACAAAAGAACTTTTATTTACATATTGAAATTGGAAGCTAAATACAAGTTTATATCCAACAAACTAAAAGAAAGGGAGATTACTGTTCTTTTGAGCTATAAAGAAGTGCAAACCCTAAGTCACTTCTTTGATGACTTCTATTTCTTCTTCTTGGAATCAGGAGAAATATCGCTCGAACTCTCTCCACCTTTTTTCTCTCTTCTCCTACCACTCCCTTTACCCTTGAATGTGGTGCTCTAGGTTGATCTAGAAAGTGTGCCCTAGGTAGTTTTATGCTGAAGAATCGAAATCTGGATGATTGAAGAGGACATTACCAAGAAACTCCCAACACCCCCGGGTGGAGAGATGTAAGCGGGGAGGGGGAGGGGGAGGGGGGCAAATTGGTCTCCTCGGGAAAACTATAGATATGGAAGGAGGAATGACTTCTAGCTTTTCTTTTTTGATCTCTACTACAAGAAGAATGTCCACTTTAAGTTTCTGCTCCATATCATGCATGGAAGGATCTGATGAAGAATGGGAAACCCTGGTAATAGCAATGTCATCGTCAACTTAAGTCCTCTCATTCAAATCAACTCCTTCCTTCAACAAAGCATCCTTCAAGTGCTCATCAAAGTCTAGAACTTCATCATCTGGAATGTTATTAGTTATTGTCGAAGTCATTACAGTTACAGACTCCCTCGCTAGGATTTATGGTCCTGGTTGAGAGCCTTGAGGGGAGCGAAGCGATAGCAGGTGGATCTAGAGCTAAAGAAAAACAATGAGAGGGGTTAGAAATGTAGATCGAAGACACATCGGCTTTTTGGAAAATGGGAGAGTTCAACGAAATACCCAATTCAGTTGGAACTTCCATATGAGCTGAAGTATTGCTTGATGCTCCTTCTCGGATAGGAGAGAGGATAGTGAATTTCTAATGCAGCGATTCCTCTGGTTGTAACCAGTGTCGGTAGAGGAGCCTGTATTGGAGCTAAGGACAACTTAGGTCCTCAGATTTTGATCAGTCATAGCATCATACTATATCGATCTGGAACCCTCGCCTATCACTTGTTGAGAAGCTGTGGCAATTTGCTCTTAGATTGGGAATAGGCCTTCATGCAAAAAAATGGGTTCATTGCCTCTCAAGACTTCTTTTTTCAGCTGCATCAGATCAATTTCTTCAGCCCTTCTCATCTTCAACCATTTGTTTCCAAGCACGGGCAAGATGGTAGGAGCAGTCCCCCTGGAACCATGCAAAAAATTTGGACTTCAAGACATTAGCATTATAAGAGATAAGTAGTGGATCCAGCTCATCCATAACCTCCTCCCTGGTTTGTTTCTTTACAGCTTCTACTTCTTTTTTACGAGAGCATCAGTATCTCTAGCCATCTCAACGGCAGCATCCCTCTCAAGTCTAACCGTGACTAGTTCATCACAAGCCTCCTGGCCAAATTTTTACGCTTTGTCTTTCTCTTTTATAATCTCTTGCTCAAGCTTGGTCTTCAATTCAACTGCACTTCTTCGGGCGGTTTCTCTTTCATTCACCGCCTCATGATTTCGATGGTGCAACTGCCCAATCTCAATCAAGTGTTTCGATTTCTCCACTTCTAGTGCTTTAGTGGGTTCTTCGGCTCTTTTTTCAGCCTCTGACTAATATTTCCTTTAGGCATCTAATTTAGCATCAAGAGTGGAAATAATCCGTTTATTTTGAGCATCTTGGTGGTTCAGGTTTTCAATTTCTTACTGCCTCTCTCTGGACAGTTTAGAGAACCTCTCCAGCTTTCTCATCCATTCGTTGTACTTCTTATGAATATCAGCCACGCATTCAACGATCATTTACTGGACCTTCTTAGGAACCCTCTTTAGATTCAGCATAAATGTAAACCCATTGAAGCAAATAGTTCAGAATTCTTCTCTTAGTTGGCCATGTGGGGAGAATTATCGAGCTATTGGTCTTTAGAAACGACTTGAGTAATGACGCTCTCTTTGCTAGCCTATGTTGAGGAGCCTCTTAACCACTATGACGTCTGTAGTCAGAAGATCGCCCAGAATATGACAGTACAATCGATTGTGTAGGGATTGAAGTTGAGGGTGGACCTTGTGAAATGTCGGCTGGAGGGATGTCGTTATGTCCATATGGCTTCCAGTCTGGAACTTTTAGAGGAGGGGACCTAGATCTGGATCGATGCTTGGAAGTAGAATCTTACGAAGAGCAGTCCCTTCACCTTTCTCATGATCGTCTCGATCTCGACTGAAATGGTAACTAGGTCATGTTCACGACCGCTACTTTGGTGATACGAGCCCAATCGAGGCCTTTGAGTCTGGCACACTGTATTTTGCAAAAAATGGATCATATGTTTCTTTTTCTCCATGGGTCCTGTAAGAAAAATGAAACAAGTTAAATTTAAGCATTAAAGGACACGTGATAAGTGCAATGTAGTGTTGTGGAGTACGTGTGGACATAAGTGTCATGTTGTCCCCCTAACGATCTAGATGTGAGAGCATTGCTGACTGGAGTAGCCTCTTCCCTAACTTTGGGAGTAATATTGGTAGTGATTTTTATAAGAGAACCAGAATCCCTCCCAATGCTCATACCAATAAAGTTTAAGTTTCAAGATGATCTGGAATTGGAATATCCAACAGTCCCTCAAATATGTTTTCTAAATTTTCTATGGGCTAATAAGTAGATTGTTCTGGAGCGACTTAAGGAGTGATAGATAATTTAGGCTGTTTGGAAACTTTGCTTTTACGAGCTTGTAGATAAGTTTCTTCCTTTTTTCTCTACTAGGTGAATGAGGCTGTGTACATTGTGAGGATCCGACCGTAATTTCATGGCTAGAACCCACATCACCATGACCAGATTTGTCATCATTACCCCTTACTTCGCCTTCTACGACGGCATCCTAAGACCTCTCGGTTAGGGGCATGGTAGGATTGGCATTATCGCATTCTTACCCAGCGGCATCTCCTCCTTCGGTGGTCTGGTGTTGCGATCCTCGTCTAATAGGCCAAAGGCAGAAAGGCACTTGTCGGTAATAAGAAACTTAATAACTCTATCTTCCATAGGAGTATCCCTGAGCACTAAAATCACCTTTAAGTAATGAATATCGTTGGGTTATTGGTAACTACCTTTAATTATTAGAATAACTGCTTAGTTTGAAGAGTAACTACCAAATTTAAAGAGAAACCTAAGTCCTCCTAGCCACCGTCCTGCAAAACCAAATGGGCGGTGTAGATAGAACCACTCTTCTTGAAAGCGCTATGTTTGTTCCAAGCACCGGTTACGACCTGTCAGTTAGGTGCTGCCTCGAGGAAGGTGCATGAGAGGCTTTCCCATCATCGTTTGAGATTATAGAAGAACCTAATGTCTTTTGGAGATGGCTCACGTTGCAAGATTTTTAGGAATATCATATGTGTGTCGTGTAGGAACACATAGCTGTTCGAATGCAGCTGAGTCAGGGCCAGTCTCAAATAATATAACATTTTTTGGACGAACGGATTTAAAGGTGGAACGCATCCCTCGCAGCACATTAACGTATTGTAGGCAACGTATCCGTCTAGACGCAAATGAACTCTATCATGGCGAGATGGAACTAATACATCATCATATGGAATCCTATGATTAATGAAAGTTCTCCGAAGAGAATCCTCGTCGATTTTTGAAGCTATGGAGTCTATCAGATCTTCTAAGAATACAGCATCTTCTAAAGTGACTGGAGCTGGCTCATCATCTCCCTTAGGACTTTGTGGAATTTTTGGTACTAGATGGGAACTCTCAGGTTGTTCAGATTGGTGATCTAGAGTGTTTCGAGTAGATATGGTTGCTGAACTAGAATCGTCATCGGAATTATCATGTGGAGAAGTCTGTTCAGTAGCCATAGCGGCTAAGTACTTTGAGCATCTGGGACCTATAATTATTAAACTTAATAGATAATCATCATTAAAAAATTAACCTGTTCTTCTATGCAAAATGTAAACTAGAGTAGTGTGGTGCAGTATTGCGCAGTACACTGATAAACAATTCAGAATTAAAATGATATTTGTGATGAGACTCTAGAATTTGACCAAAGTGACCATCATCGCTGACCGTCCCAACCGATTTTCATGTCAATGGTTGTGCATTCTATTTATGCTTCGGGATCAGTTATCGACATGCTAAAATTTGTTGGTTGCATTCGAGTTCAAATCAGCATCTAAATCTGTTCAAGGCTTGTGTTATAAGTAAAATTCATATTTAAGTTCATGCGTTATATGAGTACATTAAATTTGAGACTATATGTTGTGTGATTAGTTTAACTCCATTTTCAAATCAAAAGTGTTCATGTCTATGTTCAAGGTCATATGCAAGTTGCGGATCAAGATCGAATCCATGTGGCTAAATACTAGAGTGTTTAAGTTTGTAACGGCAAGAAAATTGCGCAAGTCCCCATAGGCGAAGAGATCATAGCTGATCCCTTGCCTAGGCAGTGCAACTTACTACAATTTCCCATTTCGGCATGTAATAACAAATCCTTAAACCGATCACTCCACTTCATCCAATAACTGTTCAGTTTGCCCCATTCCATAATCTAATCCATACGACCCATCGCCACTCCAATGTCCATCACCAATCCTTCCACTTTACCACTTTACTTCACCTTCTACGTGATGCAACCAATCCCCCAATACAGCCAATCCCTTCATTCCATTTCATTTTCACATGTCCACACCGATCCCTTGCTTAGCCGCTTTTCCCCTTCATTTCTTTCTAATTCAACATCAAACCCTGGGTTCACAATCACCAACACGTTCAGCTCCCTCATCTTGTCACAAAACCTTATTCATAAATCGTATGCAACCGAAATCAAACCTACCTATATATGTGAAATCACATATGGACCTGAGGCTAAGGGTCAAGTTAACTCAATGAGGATGAGGATGATGTTGGTTCAAACTTGGATCTGGAATTGAATAGGTGAGGTCGGAAGCAAAAATGATTTGGGGTGGTAGTGGAGGTTTCTGGTTAAGTGAAAGATTGGATAGATAATGGGATTGGAGTGATTGATGTTAATGGTGGTAGCAAGGAAAAGTAAGGGTTCGGATTGGTTGCAGATTAAATAAAGCAAGTGAGAAAAAATAAGCTAAATTTCTAGTTTATATACAAATGCAGGCCGCTTCTCTTTTGACCTGAAACTTGGTCAATCCAAATAGCTTGAAGGATTGGGTCCAACACCCCAAATAGGGGATTAATGCCGATCCCCTACCAATGTTTTTTTACTTTTTTTACAATGAAATTGCATTTAAACTACAAAGAATTGGTAATGAACCATAAGCATACAAACATAATAAGGAGCCAATTACAAAACCGTGTATGTGAACATGCACATATATATCCAACATCCAATTGCTTGAATCGATGGGAATTGAATTATTACTTGGATTTCTCAAAACGAAAGTCACTATAAGTAGCCAAGGCCTTCTAGCTTGATTTATTAGCTCAATGGAACTGAGCATGGAATGTTATCGGCAAGTTACAATCCAATATTTATACTGTCGAATGTCGACCAAGCATCAAAATAAATAGAGAGAGATACGGCACTCCGGAAAGATAATGATTATTCAAAAAACTGAATGGAATTCTTCCTAGCAACTCTAACTTGCTTCGATTCAAAGCATTTTATGTTCGAAATAAGACGTAATTTGGGCGGAAAGTATTATCCGACCTTTTGACCGGCTATATAACCAGCTAACTGGGAAAGTTAGACTCAACGATAGACAAAGAAAAAAGTTCAAAGAGGTGATAGCAGAGTCCAGAGTCCATAAATCAAATATGCAAACACTTTTGGTGACATGGAGTTAGCATGAAGGGGGACCTATCAGTGGGATTGTGAGGCCCCACTTGACCATTAAGAGGGATCGGGGTCGATCCTTATTCCTTAGGATTTAGGCCAAGCGATTGCTTATGTGACCTCGTCTACATATGGAGATTCCGTTGGCAATTTTTAAGGAAGATATTCGGCCATCTCCCCCTATAAATATAGGATTTATGGTTCATTTGAAGGATCTTTACGCTATTATTTTCTTTATACTCCATTGTATTCATAGATTTCGATCCAATCCCTATTATACCCAGAATTCAAAATCATTAATAAAGAAAGTCTCCAAAGTGGACGTAGGCTTTCAACGTCGAAACACTAGTTGTGTTCTTATTTTTGCTTATATTCTATTATATAATTGCTTGTGTTTCCACTGTTTTCATTTAGATTACTTCATTTATTTCTCTACAAAAATATTTTGGGTATTTGTGACCAATTTATGGCGCAAATAATGACTGCTAGGTCACAGGATCTCCTAACCCCATAGGCAATTGGGTTGGTTTTTTCTTCGTTTTTTGGACGATGTATCAGTTAGGTCATGACTCATTTTTGTAAATTTTGAATATTATAAATATTTTCCTGCTTGTTGAAAATTATCATTGGATTAATTTATCAGTTTGAATCTTATATGCTTTCGTTGTATTTGCTTTGCTAATATTATGCACGTATGAATGTATATTTATATATACCCTAGCTTACTTATGATTTGAAGTCGGGTGGCTCAGCTGTCCCTAATGTTCTTTAAGTAAACACGTAGACTTAGCTTTTGGTGCACAAGGTAACATGAAAAAATATGACGAAAGCAAAGACTACTCAAACCAAATAAAACTTATCTTTCAAAGAAGCTACCAGCCCCAATCTTTGTGGGGCGGTTTGAGCTGTTGTTGAGGCTCGCTTAGAAAATTTCTTAGTGCATATGGTGAAGAAGAAAGCTCTATTCGACTTGTGCATCCTCATGGAGAAACATCACGAATGCTTGGTTCAGAGTTACGATATGGGTAATTGCGTCACCAAGGCACCGATGCCCCATCCCACTAAGGAAATGGGCAGCAACTTGGGAAAATGAATAGGGACCACTATGGGAGTGATCTTGCTATCGGTTCGTCGATGCCTTCAGTAGTGATATAAGCATTGATTGGCTTGTGCATCCCTATGGAGCAATACTATGGATGCCTAGTTCGAAGATACAATATGGGTAACTATACCACCAGGTACCAATGCCCCATACACTAAGGAGAGTGCAACATCATAGGCAAATGAATTAGGTCCACTATGGAGTGGTCTCGCAATTGGTTGGTCGATGCCTCACGCATCCCTATGGAGTAGAACTATGAATGATTTTTTTGGAGTTATGACGTGGGTCACTACACCCCCAGGACACCAATGCCCCATCCCACTAGAGGGATGGGCAGCATCGTTAGCAAAAGAATCGGGACCATTATGGCGATGGTCTTGCCATCGGTTTGTCAATGCCTCCAATAAGGAAGGAGGCATTGAGTGGCTTGCGTATCCCAATGAAGTGACATTATAGATGCCTGATTCAAAGTTACGACGTAAGTAACTGCACCGCTAGGGCACAAGTGCCCTGTCCCACTAAGGGCAAGCATCATCGTCGGCGGTTGAATAAGGACAACTGCTAAGGTGGTCTCGCCGTCACTTCATCGATGCATCTAGTAAGGAAGGAAGCATCGAGAGGCTTGAATATCCCCATAGATCAGCACTATGGATGCTTGTTTTGGAGTTACAACAGGGGAAACTGCACCGCCTTAGCACTAGTGCCCCCATCTCACTAGGAAGAAGGGTAGCATCATGGGCAAATGAATCGAGACCACTCCGAGAGTGGTCTACCATCGATTCATCGATGCCTCTGGTTAGGAAGGAAGCATTAAGTGGCTTGCGCACCTCTATGGAGTAGCACTATAGATGCCTAGTTTAGAGTTACAACATGAGAAACTACGCCATTAGGGCACCAATGACCCATCCTACTAAGGGAAAGGCAGCATCACGAGTGAATGAACCTAGCCACTACAGGATGGTCTCTCCATCGATGGCTTTGGTAAGGAAGAAAGTGTTGAGTGGATTGTGCATCCCCAAAAAGCAGCACTATGGATGCGTGGTTTGGAGTTACAATGTGGGTAACTGCACCTCAAGGGTTCTAATGCCCTATCCCACTAGGAGGATGGGCAGCATCATAGGAAAACAAATTGGGACCACTACGGGTGTGGTCTCGCCATCAGTTTGTTGTTGCCTCCAGTTAGGAAGGAAGCATTTTGTGGCTTACGCATCCACATGGAGTAGCATTACGAATGTCTAGTTCAGAGTTACAACATGAGTAACTACACCATTAGGGAATCAGTGCGCCATCCCACTAGGGGGACGGGATGAAACATGGGCAAATGAATCTGGACCACTATGGGATGTTTTCAGCATCTATTCGTCGATGCCCCCGTAAGGAAGGAAGCTTTAAGTGGCTTGTGCATACCTATGGACCAGCACTATGGATGCCTACTTTGGTGTTACAAGCTATGTAACTATGCTACCAGGGCACCAGTGCCTATGCTACCTGGGGGAGGGGTAGCATCGCAGGTAAGGAATAGGGACCACTATTGGGGTTTTCTCACTGTCGGTTCTTCAATGCCACCATAGAGGAAGAAAGCATTAAGTGCCTGAGCTTCCCCGTGGAGCATTTTATTAGGCATTCCCCATTTATAGAGGTGGATTTATAGCATGACCCCTCTAGATAGTAGTGGATGTGAGGCTTTCTGATGATGGTGGGGGTTCAGATAAATTGATTCCAACTGATTAGCTCTTTTGTCACTTATATCGAGAATGTTTCAAGGACGCAATGTTTTACATTTCATATACCAAAAGAGTTGATACAAGTTCCAATGTCTTATAATTGCTTCAACATTTCATAGCTTTATACTAATAGCTCATATAATTTTCACACATAGTACGCCCTGAGGTGTTATAAGTTCCATGTGCAAGACGCGTTGGTGTCGTTAGGATGTGAGATACAGTAGGCACCATTAGTAAGTGTATCAGCTATTATATACAGGCCTTCCATTTTGACCCTAGGAATCCCTTGGTCGAGTTCTTAGTGTTAGCGAAGACACGATGCAACACCGAGTCACCGACATTGAACTATTAGAACTTTACCTTTGAAGTGTAGTGCTTTACTATCTTTCTTTTGTATGCTTCCATAGGCAGTTCAGCCTCGCTCTTTTCTCTTCCAAACCATTAAGTCTAAACACGAATAACTCTCCATTTTGATCTGGGTCTCGAAGAGGGCATGTCAGCCTTGATGGGTAGCATAGCTATATAGGTCGACCATAGAAAAAGGAGAGTTCCCAGTTGATGTGTGGTTGGTAGTGTAGTATGACCAAAGTACAAGTGGTAGGTCTTCAGCCTAGTTTCCCTTAGCCTTTGGGATGTGATTTTTTTTTACACTTCCTTAGTTGTTTCATTTATAGCCTCAACTTGGTTGTTATCCTGTAGATGTGTGGCAGAGGAGAAGCACTTCTCTATTCCATTCTACTCACAAAATCCTTAGAATAGTCAACTCTCAAACTGGATCTCGTTGTTGGTTAAGATCTTTTTTAGGATTCTAAATCGACACATGATGTTCTTATTCACAAAATTAAGAACTTTCGCTACGGCAACGCCAGTGAGAGGATCCACCTTCACACTTTTTGTGAAATAGTTGATAGTGATTGTAGCACAGTTGTATTTGTCCTTTACGTTAGGGAGTGTTTCGACAAAGTATATCGCTCATGTGTTAAATGGCCAGGGGATGTTATATGGGTTTAAGAGATTCATGGAGGCTCTCGAAATTCTGGTGAACCTTTAGTAGTTTCCACATGTCTTGACATAACTCATTGCATCCTTAATCATGGTTAGCCAATAATAACATTGATAGACGGCTTTATTTGTTAGGCTCTACCTCAGTGTGGTCCTAATAAAACCTTTAAGTACCCCTTAAATATAGCTTTGCATCCATGATGTTGTAATAATTTGCCCGGTACAGGATTCTTCAGGCCACTTTCCTTTCAACGAGCATATTGTCGCATGTAAGATAGTTCATCAATGGGATCATCCAAGAGACGAGGCACGCTTCATTAATTTACATAATGGTTGCCCTTAGTTCAAAGCATAGGGCAAACCACACCTCCATTTGGATCTAAGGGATGCTTTTTTCAGGACTGATGTTTGCCTTAGTTAGTTAGCTAGCCCTGGCATTTGACTCATGGTGAGCTATTTTACCTTGAAACTTGCAAAAGTGCAAAAGAGTTTCTTGGCTTCGGACACATAAGGGCCAACGTCTTGCCCTTGACTTGAAAATGTTCTTCAATCTAATTGATAACCAGCAAAGATTGATTAAATGCATGCAATGATTCCACTTGTAGCTCTTTAGCCATCCTAAGACCGATTAGGATGGCTTCATATTCAGCTTCATTATTTGTGGCCTTGAAGCTGAGGTGGACGGTTAAGCAAAATTCTTTAACATTGGGCATGATCAAAAGGATTCCTACTCCTATGCCCTTCTTGTTAAATGTAGCTTCAATATAGAGTTGCCAAGAAGGTAAGTTGGTTGTTGCCCCCTCATCGTCGTTGGTCGGGTTAGAACATTCTGCTAAGAAATCGGCCACAGCTTGGTCGAGGGTGGAAGGTGTGTTAGTTATATAGGTATTAGTTTTGATGATAATAACTATAGAAAATTATGTAACATATAGATACTAATGTTATGTCAAGTTATATATAGTATATAGTTGTAACATCCCCTATCTTGAGGCCTAAACCAAAGCGCTACAGATGATGCAGTCATCTATATTATTAACTTTCGGCGACAAAATACGGTAATGTTAATGGTATCCATAGTATCAAAAACATATGAATATAAAACAAAATCACAGATTTCAAAAAAAAACTTTTCTAATTACATTTCATAAAACATGTTTCATATCCAATTACATAACCACATTCGTATCCTGGTTCAGATCAACTATAATTATTACATAAATACGCCAAAAGCAACATGTGAAGATGCCCCCGTAGTTCACAAGAGTACTAAATAGTTATAACAGACTTAATACAATAGAGCGGAAATAAAAAGTTAGCAATTCCTAAATAGCCAACATCAGCCTCCTACTCATCTCCAGAAGCTTTATTCGTCCACCTACTAAAACCTTTAAATCCTCAATTATTAACGTACTCAAGTCAATTTTAAGCACCCGAGAGTTTAAGGAAAATACATAAACTTGGAGTCAGACATATATGTTTCATTATGTGTGTAACTCTTATCCTACTTAACTTACTTCCCCAAGGGCCACCTGATCCTAATGGTTTTTTGGGTTTACCAATAACCTATCCTTCTTCTCTGCATATATATATATATATATATATATATATATATATATATATATATATATATATATATGTATATATATATTCCTTTATGTGTTGACCATTATTTAAGTCTTACCCGTGACTAAGCCCTACACGTTGGAATTTTGGACTAAAATTAGCTTAGGGATAAAAGAAAATGTATAGGGCACGACCCTACACCAATCCCATCCGGTATACAAATATCTAAGTCATTTTTCTTTAAGGTTAACTACCATTTAAATTTTCCTTAAAAACCTTTTCAAAATGATTTAACCCTTTAAATCATACTTATATAAGGAAAATATACTATGTGCTTAACTCAAATCTCTTTGGCACGATATATGCTTTACTCAAAACACTATTGATGAAAACATTCAAAACCTTTGTTTAAACCCTTAAACAATCTCTTTCGAAACCGTTGGAAGTTCCCCTTTCAAAACCATTGAAAGTACCCTTTTCGATACAAGTAAACTACTTTATAACCTTAGGCCTAAAGGCAAAAACATATCTTTTGAAACCATTGACAGTAGTCCTTTCGAAACATTGGAAGTATCTTCTTTGAAAGCTTTGTAAACCTTAGATATCCTCTTCTAAACACTTTAAATACGCCTCAAGAGACAATTGGAATCCTTCCATTTAAACACTAAGGTAAACCTTTCGAAAACACTAGGGAATCACCCCTTCGAAATCTTATATATTTTCCTTTCGAAAATAATGGGGGACCATCCCTTCGAAACCTTTACTAGTTACCTTTCGAAAGCATTATAGTATATTACTCAAGAAAAACCTTTCAAACGCATTGGGTTGAAGTTAAAATATGTGGAACAACCTTTCAAAACCATCTGAAACCATTCCTTTCGAAACCTTTTGGGTTTGACTTTCAAAACATCAAAAGGGTCTTAAAACAACTAAGTCGAAAGCAACTCTTTCGAAAGCAATTTTCTAAGAATTGGATGGTTTCGAAACTCATCCCTTCAAAAGAATTAGAGAAGCGACTCTAATTTTTAAAACACAGGAAGCCTTACGGAGGCACTGCTTTGAAAGTTAAAACGGTGGCAGGTAGGGGTTTTGCCCCTTCAAAAGTATTTATTTAAAACAAAAGCAGAACCTATTTTGAAAGCCTCTTTCTTTAAAACGATTTGACTAAGTCGAAAGCTGACCAAGTCAAAAGACATCTTATTCGAAAGAGAAGCAGACGCGTTTCCTTTAGAAAGCAAAGCAAGGCTATGACCCCTTCGAAACCCCTTGTTTCGGCCCAATACCTTTCGCCTTTCTCCAATTCACTACATATCGAGTCTTTGATACCATGCGCATTAGTTTCGATGGAGATGAAGGTTGAAGTAGATGGTTGAAAGCTAGGTGCCAAAAGTGGAAAAATAGAAGATATAAAGTAAATCTGATTTTTTATCTTTTAAAAGTAATTCTTTTCAACTAAACTGCCTTGTTTGTCAACATATGATTGGTTGCCCATTTTCTTTTCCAAAATCTTTTCTAAAAGTGCTGCCGAGATTTCAAAGATAAACAATTTAAATTATTTACCAAATACCCTTCTCCTTTTATAAATATATAAAATATTTAAGTCCCATACCTTAAAATAATTTTATATACTTATTAAAACACTTAGGAAAATTCTACAAAAATTACCATACATCATTTTTAATCCGTTTTCTAACATATATAGATTTCTGATCCAAAATAATATAATTTAGCCATAATTAATTTTAAACCCAACTTACCATTTTTATTACTAGAAAATTAATAATAAATCCACATTAATTCAGAAAATTATGAAACTCGAAACCCATCTCTAAAATACCATTTCTGACCGTATATTAAAATCGCAAGGTATTTGCATGTCATTGATAGGTTTTTCAAATCAAAATTTGTCATAAGATCAATATGAATAAGCATAATCCATCAACAAGCATATAAATATCTATTTAACATTCAAAACATAGAAATATACTTGCAAAAATATCCGGATCTGATTCTAGAAACTGAAAAAATCAAGAATATGAGATGTAACAATTATTCACCTTTAGCTTTGTTAAGGAGTTGAGATTTGATCTTGATAAGTTTGATTAACCTTTCTTCTTTTGATTTTTAGCTTCTCTTCTACTTGCTTCCCTTAATGGTGGCCAACCCCTCTAGGTTTAGACTTTAATCTGTGAACATGTAAAATGAAATGGTACGAAGGTTTAGGGTATATGAATATGACTCGTTCCTATTTTACCCTTTATCTACTTTCCCTTTTCTTTTTCATTTTAATTCCATTTACTTCATTAGTTTAACTATGCATTGCTACACTTTAAATTATACAAATCTCAATCCCCTAACCAACTTACATTATTTCATTTAATTTAACTAATTAAATGTCCTAAGTAATGTTACTCAAAATTAGGGTCATTACTGATTCCCCTCCTTAAAGAATTTCGTTCTTGATATTATGATAAAGTACTCATCAAAATTAATCAAAAAGGTAAAACATACAATAAAATAAGTCAAGATAAGTATCTCAAATCCTGCTCTTAGTTTACTACGTACAGTCTCTCTCATCATCACTCCACTGGACCTTGACTAATCTGATTGTCTTGTTCCTTAGTCTCTTCTCATCTCTCGCAACTATACCAATTGGTTTTCTAACTATAGTCAAATCTGGTTCCACTACTAAGTCATCTAATAGAGTCGGTGCTATAGTAGTCTTTGGATCTTGAATATACTTCCTTGGACGAGAAACATGAAAAAAATCGTGGACTCCTACCAAAATATTCGGTAGCTCTACCCTATATGCGAGCTTTCCGATCCTTTCTACAATAGGAAATGGTCCAACAAACCTCGGTATATATTTCTTTGATTTCCTAAATCGAATTACACCTTGATGAAAACATGATCTCCATCCAAGAATTCTAGGTCTTTCTGTCTTCTTTCGGCATAGCTCTTCTGCCTAGACTTCCTTCATCATAGCTTGAATGAACTTAATCTTTTCTGCAGCTTTTCTAACTAAATCCGGACCAAGAACCAATCTATCCTCGGTCTCCAACCAAAAACGGTAGATTTGCATGGCCTTCCATACAAAGATTCAAACAGTGTCGTCCCTATACTAGCCTGATAACTGTTGTTATACAAAAAATCGACTAAGTGTAGATGATCTTCCTATGATCCCTAAAAATCTAGCATACAAGCTCTTAACAAATCTTTAAAATTTTCTTTACTCTTTCCATTTTCCCATCTGTCTGCAGATGGTAAGCGGTACTCATGTTGTGCTTGGTACCTAAAGTATCCTATAGATTCTTCCAAAATTCGCTAGTGAATAATGAATCTCTATCACTTGCTATACTACTAGGAATTCCATGAAGTCTAACTATATTCTTCTTGAATAACTTAAATAGCTAAAACAAGTGCCATCCTGGTTGACTTAACTGGAATAAAATGGACAATCTTGGTCAACCTGTCCATTATGACCCATATAATTTCATTTCCTCTGTTTGACCATGGCAACTTTTCTATAAAATCCAGAGACACAATCCTATTTCCAAACTGGAACATCTAAAGGCTGAAGTAACCTACTTGATTTTTGATGTTCGGCTTTTACCTATTGACAATTCATACACTGCTTTACCCATAAGTTTACATCTCTCTTCATATCTTCCTAGAAGAAACTCTCTTCATGTCTTGATACATTTTGGCCCCTTCAAGATGAATCATAAACTTGGATCGATGACATTCTCCAAGAAATTCTTTCCTTAAGTCCTAACACTCGGAACACATAATCTTCCCTTCTTTCTCAACCATCCTCTCTTATCAAGACTAAAATCCTTTAGATCATCCATCTCGGTTCCAACCTTAAGCCTTCCAATCATCCCAGCTAGCAAGGATCCTCTATCTGCTTAGAAGCAACCTTTTCGATCATCACTGGTTGAACTTCTAAACATGACAACATAGTAGTTTCTGTACTAGTCCCAACCTAAGATCTCTATTGTACTCTGCAATCCTTCCAAATCTTTCCACTCAACTACCATCGCCAACACTACATTCTTATGTTTTCTACTAAGTGCCTCTATAGCCTTATGGCTTTTTCTGGGTGTGTACTCAATACCAAAACCATAAGCGGCTATAAACTCTAACCACCTCTGCGGTCTCATATTCAACTCCTTCTAAGAGAATAAATATTTCAACAACTTATGATCTATATATACAATTCAAATCTCTCTCCCAAAAGGTAATGTCTGCACACCTTCAACACAAAAATTATCGCAGCTAATTTCAAATCATGCATCGGATATCTAACCTCATACGGTCTAAGCTGTCGCGATGCATAGGCAATCACTTTACCTCTCTTCATTAACATAGCTCCTAACCTTGTTCCACATGCATCTGTATATAACACTAAATCTTGATTCCCCTCTGGAACTACCAACACAGATGCATTAGTCAATAAGTGTTTCAGCTTTTGGAATGCCTTCTTACACTTATCAATCCAAAAGAACTTCACATCCTTTCGCGTTAGCTTGGTCATCGGTGCCGCTATCCATGAAAAATCCTTTATAAACTTTCGATAATAACCAGCTAATCCAAGAAAACTCCTTATCCTAGTCACTTTTTTCGGGTCTCTTCCAATTATTCACCGCTTCAATCTTAGCTAGATCTACAGACAATCCTTTCTCTAAGACTACATGACCAAGGAACTCCACTTCTGTCTTTCAGAAATGACACTTCAAATTTTTTGCCTTCAGCCGATGCTGCCTCAACGTCTCAAGCACCACTCTAAGATGAACTTCATGCTCTCTTTCATCCTTAGAGTATACCAAAATATCATTTATAAAAACTAATAAAAACCTATCCAAGTGCTCTTGGAAAACTCAGTTCATCAAATGTACAATGAATGCTGGTGCATTAGTTAGTCCGAACGGCATTACTAACCATTCGTACGATCCATATCTGGTTCTAAACACCATCAAAAGAATACTATCCTCCACCACCCTAAGTTGATGGAACCCTGTTGCTAAATCCAACTGGGAAAATACTTTGGCTCCATTAAACTGGTCGAACAAATCATCAATTCTATGCAACAGATATCGATTCTTTAACCTCTTCTCATTCAACTTATGATAATCAATATGTAACCTCAACGATCCGTTTAGCTTTTTCACAAACACCGCAGTTGCTTCACAAGGCAAACTGCTTAGTCAAATAAAATTCTTACCATCCAAATCCACCAACTACACCTTTAACTCCTTCATCTCGGTAGGTATCATCCTGCTTGATGATCTACTCATGGTTCTGCTCCTAGTACCAAATCTATCTGAAATTCAATAGCTCATTTCGGTGGTAATCCTACCATGAGTTCAAAGACATCTATGAATTCTCTAACAACGAAAACTCGATTTAACTCGTCTTCTACCTCCATAAACCTCAATAAAGCATTAACCTTAAAACTAGGGTTATCTATGGAGTATATAATTCGATCACTGCAATCAGGGTGCCTAAGTGATATTTTCCTACCTTAGCAAAATATCCTAGCATCGTATTTACTCAACAAATCCATCCCAAAAATAATTCTGAAACCTACAAAATTAAACACATGCAAACTGCAAACAAAGGTATGACCTAACAATTCAAACTCTAAGTTGTCACACTTCATCCCAAGAGTCGCATACCCTCCTATCGGATTTGCAACCCTTAAGGAAGTAACTAGGTATAAGGGTTTTTGAATAAGCCTATCTACCAAACAATGACATATAAAGGAATGCAGTGCATCAGTATCAAACAAAACTCTAACTGACATACCATGAATCAAAAGCCCACCTCCCCACACAGCTTTTCCTTTCTCATGTGCTGTCAGTCTCAAGGTAGTTGGTTCTAATGCAAACACTTTGACTTTCCCATCCTTGACTAGCTCCTTTTACTTGTTCTTGTATTGCACAATTTGATCAAAGTTGAAACACTTTATTCCTTTCTTCTCAGCGGCTTTCTTTCCCTTGCATGTTCGGCACTCATGGGCATGGTGTCCCTTTTGGTCACACTTGTAATTGACAACTTCTGCCATTCCCTTCTTAGCAGCTCTACCCTTTTGAGCTCCTTCATTATGGAAAAACTTCCTCTTCTGACTATGCCCTCCTTGAGCTTCCTTGGTGATGTGCATATAAATATGCATATTTTACCACTATATTTATTCTAATTAATTTAAATAATTGAATAATATTGGGTAAAACTTGTTTTAACTAAAATCCATATTAATTCCATATTGTTAAATATTCATCTTCATCCAAGGGTAAAAGAATCATTTTTGTGCATAAATTAATTTGAGAAAATTTAATTAGAAATTTCCATACTATTTTGTAGGAATTTGATTTCAATTACAAGTTGTTTCATGAAGAAGATATGCATGCATAAAAAAACACAAAGGGATGAAGACGGAGATAATACAAAGTGAAGATCATGGAGGACCCCACCTATCCACCTACCTTAATGTACAAATTAGAGGTTAATGCACATGCTTAAGAAATTAATGGCTTCATGTACACTTAAATGATGATTAGTAGAAGCTAATGATTACTTGGCCTCCACACTTTCTCAAGGGTATTTTAGGCATTCCCCAAAAATATGAATTTGGGTTTAACACATGTATATATACCCCTTATGTTTCATGTAACCCACTTCTTACTTAGTCTCTCTTAGTTTTAATTTAGGCTCATAAATAAATCAAGCTCTCTTCTTTCTTTTCATGGCTACTTAGCCATTTATTTCTTCTTGTCATGTAACTTTTTTATGCAATTTAATACATGTTCTTTTCCTTTTCCTATTTATTTCCTTTCAAGTTGTAGTGTAGATTTACATTCATGCAAAGTAGAATAGTTCTAATTATTGTTAGTTAGCTCTCTTTTTCATTAAGCTTGCATTTTCCTTTCATTTTTCTTTCATATTGTTAGCTACATTTGTTAATCAAATGACAAATATGAGAAGCCAAACCCCTTCAATTTAGGGGTAATGAAGCTCTCCAATTATGTAGCTTCAACTATTTGTTGATTCATGCTCTCTTTTTGTGCTTAATGATGATGATAGAAATAAATTGTTGTTTTTTATTTGAATTTGATTGTTTATATTGTTGACACCAAATAGATTATGTTTGGATCTTCCTATATACTAGTTAAACCTTCGGCTCAACCTCTTTTCTTATCAACCAACAACCTCATTCCATAACACCAATTTCAGTGACCACAAATTCCACTTCGAACAATAACCATACTGCGTCGCAACATTACCATCACAATCGAACCGCCGACGATCCACTATACCCAAGCTTCATCTCCAACTCGCCCTACAGCAAAGCCAATTCCATCCCCAAACCTCTAAAATCGCCTCCACCCAAGGAAGCCACAACCAAATACAAACCCACTAGATCACCGCATGACCCAAAACAACCCACACTTGAACTTCATCCCCCTTCGCCACCAAAATCGCCTCGAATCCTCCTCCAACTTCAAACAACCCGAACTCCTTAAAACTTCGAAACCCAAATCACCTAACCTCTAATCGCTTTGCTTGAATCAAATCACCAACCGCCCACATATACACCTCAATTCGACTTAGATTTGGCATTAAGCGATGGAGGCATATTTCGTTTGGAATTTGTTTTGAATTTGGATGCATTTTTCTTAATTGAAGAGCACTTGTAGTTAATTTGGATGTATTTCGAGAATTTGATTGAAGAAGTGTATTGAGTGGGTCTCTCTTGTTTAATTGGGTCGGTTAATAGAAGTGTATTTGCTTAACTTTGGGTTTGCTGTTTTCATTTGACTAGGTTGCTTTTAGTTAATTTATTCTTTATTTTTGTTTTTAAGTTTTATCTTTTATTTTAACTTTCATTCGAAAAAAAATATAACACAAAAAAGGGAAAATCTTTTGTTTAGATTGTTTTACTTATTTTGTTCGATTTTCCTTTGATATATTAAAAAAATGATTATGTATGTATCGTTTTATTTTCATGTTGCCAAAGCAGAATTTCAGAAGGAGAGGAACTGCTGCCAAAAATAATTGCTTCACTTTGCATGCCAAAAAATAAATAAATAGACCGCTTGCTTGCTTATCTATTGTTTTATTAGTTTTGCACTGTTGGTTGTTTGCATTTGCGTAACTGAATTTCAAAAGGGAAGAAAACAAATTCATTCGTAGTTGCATTTTTAATACATGTTTATTTTATTCTTTGCATTTCATCTTAGAATTTAATTAACAATAACGGTTAGACATCGATAGCACTTCATTGTATATTTACAAATTATCTTTTTTAAACAATTTAATTTCTTGGTGTCTAGGCTACGGCAGAGCAATAATCAGTTATAAATATTATGGTGATTCATAAATATCATACTGAATTGTTTCTTTGAAGGTACTTAAACCTTCGACTGCATTGCTATGGTGATATGTGGTGCACCGATAACCCATGTCTGTTACCTAACTGAGAACTATCTTGTTGATTTAAGACAATGTGCGATCATACAATTTTAGGTTAACATGGGATAAATAATTTATAATTAGACCATTGCATTCATTTAGTTGCATTAGTTCATGCACATTTAAAAAAAATTCAAAATTCAAAACTAAAAAAACTACAAATGTTCCTTTTCCCTTGAAATTTTTAAATCCTTTTTCCCTTGTAATTTCAAAAATCCAAAAAAAAATTAAAAACCAAAATCCAAAAAAAAAATAAAACCTTTTCAAAAACACAGAAAAAATTTGTAAAAGCAAAAAAAAAATCAATTTCCTTTTGAAAAATAAATTTTATTTGTAAATATTTTTCCTTTAAAAAATTAAACAAAAAAACAAAAACAAAATTCTTGAAAATGTCCGAGTTTCCCCACTTAGGTGAATTTTACAATAGTATTGAAAATCAATATAATCTATACGATTTCACTTCAAATTTGTATGGATATTTTAACACCAACTATTGTTTAAACGATTCAAATTTCGAACAACAAATTTTTTAAAATAATGAGCAACCCTCAAATCTTGAAATTGGCATTTCGTCTTTACTTGAAGTCTCTACACAACAAAATCAAATGATAAATGAGTTATGTAATTCATATTTGTGCGATAACTTGAACCAAAGTTTTCAAAATAATCAAAATTTGAATTTAATTCAAAATTCAAACGATTTTGATTATAACCCATGCTAATTCAGTTTCGAACTCCAAAATGAATTTCAAACTCAAAATAAAAATGGAAACAATTTTGTTAAATGAATTTGGCAATGGGAATAATCTTAACCACGTTACGATTAAAAATATTTATTCTCAACAATTTCAAAGTGAAAATCCTAATGTTAATACCTATAAATTGGATTTTGTTGAGAAAATGGTTGAAATTTACAATGATCACACTGATTTGTTGATTGAAACATATTTGAAACAACGTGATAAACAAAATCAAATCCCAATGTGTGACGAGTCAAATGATAATCAATATTTTACCCAAATTAATGATTTTCAAGCAATGACTTCTGAAATTGAAAATGAAAATCTTATTGAAGTTGTTTAAAACACGATAACTGAGTTGGATTTCAATTCTTTTGAGGGTGTGGAACCAAATTTAAAATTCGATCTTCCTTCTCGATTTCAAAAATTTGAATACAACAACTTTGGATTTTGAACTTCAGACACGTAATAAAGTTGTTGATAGTCCAATAAAAGAAGAGGAATTTAATGAATATGAATTTTTTGGAATTTTGGATGAGGAGTTGTTAAATTCCGACAGTGAAGATGAAAATCAATAACTCTGAAAATGTTTTCAATGATAGGCTTGAATTTTAAATTGGTGAAATAAAATTGAACTTCAATCAATCGTCTTATCGACCCCAAAAGTCATCGAAAATAAAACAACTCGTACAATTTTCAATAAAACAACATTCGTTTTCCAAATAAACGTTCAACTTCAAAATCTTTTACGGTTTGGTTTTATGCGCTTGAGCTATGTCTCGCGTACTTGATGAAACAAAATGAATCGATCTTTAGAAGACCATTTCATTTACTTTTGAGATATGCTTTCTGATGCCATGTAAAAACATTTCATTTTCATATAAATAATAATAAATGTTCCTTTCACTTAGGTTGACCGTGGGGACACAGTCAAAATGAAGTGTGAGGGGAGACTCGCCTTCTTTTTATTCCATAGTTTATTTTACATTTTGTTTTCAAACCCCAAAACAAAAAAAACAAAAAAACTTAAAAAACAAAAAAATAATAATTTATTTAAGCATTTTGATTTATTTTTAAAGAAACACCATAGGATAAATATATGGTATTTGTTTATTAAATTGAAAATATTGAAATTTTATTTGTCTTAACAAAAATAAAAATGAAGTTTGATAAAAAATAACGATAGTTTAACTAATATAGAGGAAGATTCGTACCTGATAATTGTGGAATATATCATAAATGAAAATCTTTGTTTTAAAAAGTGGTTGATTTAAAGAAAAGGATATAAAAAAAATTCTCTTCTAAGTTAAGTGGTGTAAGATTATTTAGCAAAAATCTCTCTTTCCAAAAAAATAAATAATAATAATAATAATAAATAAAAAAATTTGAAAAAAACATCTAAAAAAACAAAACATTTGTATATATGTAAATATTTTCTATTAACACCTACGGTCAACAATTGTACACAATCGTGTATGCACTCGCTATGCTCTGTACCTTTCTCACGTAAGCCCGAAAGGAAGTGCACGATCGGTATATCTGGCCTCAGTTTATCTAAGCTAGGTGTATATAAAAATTCATTTTAATAACGCCTAAAGTCAATAGGTGTTCACACTTGTGTGTTCACTCGCCACTCTCTGTATTCTCCTCGCATAAGTCCACAAGGCAGTGCATGGGTAATATATCTGGCCTCAATTTACTTGAGTTAGACATATATTGTAAATATCAATAAAATTTTCAAAAAAAATAAAAGAGAGTAAGCAATTGAAATCCAAGCATTATTTTTAACTTATTTGATTTGACTTGTTCTTGAAAAGAAATGAATATACCACTTTGATAAACTTTGATAATCAACTAAGGATCCATTTTATAATTACACTTAGTTATCAATTGAAACAACGGGTTAAAATAAAGTCTATTTGTTATGATAACTTAATATTTGTTGGAAATTTTGAAGAGTAAATGACTTAAATTTTCGTGTTAATGATCGAAAGTATGTTTAACTTGTTTGTGTTGCTTCAAAAGTGAATCCTTCATTGTAATATATTCAAAAATCCGCATTCATTTCTTTGTAAATAAATCTTGCATTTTGTAAATATTTTCATACTGCATTTTGATTTTGTGGGTAGTATCCGCTGAAGACCCTCACGTGACAACACTCGTCCTACTGGGGACACCTAGAGGTTTAATGGCTTGTTGCATACGCTTAATGCAATCGTGCTCCCTACGAAAACAGATTTATCTTAGTTCTTTTTCTTTATTCGAGGACAAATAAAAAGATAAGTGTGGGGGTATTTGATATGCACATAAATGTGCATATTTTACCACCATATTTATTCTAATTACTTGACCTTATTTCTTTCAAGAAAAGATTGCATCTCTCCATTTCTCAAGGCGATCTCAACAACATCACATGTATCCCTAATATGTAGTAACATAGCCTTAGCAAGCTCAGGCTTCATCCAACGAATGAACTTTTCATTCCTTTAATCATAGTATCAATCGTAACATAGCCATATCTCACTAGCTCCTCAAACCTTGTCGCATACTCAAGCACCGTCATATCCCCCTGCTCCAACTCAGCAAACTTCCTAAGCAGAGTGGACTTTGCAATCTCAGATATAAACCTTTCTTCAAACCTTCTCCTGAACTCAACCCATATCATATCCTCTTCGTTGACTCCAAATGTCACACTGTTCCACCAATACATTGCAGCCCCTGTAGCTGTCTAGAGGCGAGTCTCCTTTTCTGCTCATCATTAAGCCCTAACTCAGCAAAAATCCTCTCGCAATGAAATAGTTAATTCTCTACTTCGATTGCATCTTCAGTACCAATAAACGGCTTTCCTCCTAGCCAAGCATAATCCCTACTCAGAATAGCATAGTTATTCACTACTAGAGCTTCTTGGTTCCCTCCTCCAACATTTCCTCCAGCTACTCCAGCATTAATTCCTGCCTGCATCGTGTTGACAAAGAATTAATACATTTCTCCCATGTCAACAGTACAAGAAAATATCCATTTTATAGCAATATTTGGCAGCTTTGGAGTGCCTTATGCCGTCTTTGACTACCTAGATTCAGAGAAGTAACGTTTTGATGTGCACATAAATGTGCATATTTTTACCACCATATTTATTCAATTTAAATTAAATAAATGATCATATTGTGTATTTTAACTTGTTTTAACCATAATTCATATTAATTCCAAATTATCACATATCCATCTTCATATAGGGGCAAAAAGGTCATTTGTGTGCATATATTTTTTTGAGAAAATTAATTGAAATTTTTAATATATTTTTGTAGGAATTTGGTCTCAAATAGGAGTGGTTTCATGAAGAAATATGCATGCACAAAATTAATACAAAGGAATGAAGATGGAAATAATTCAAAGTGAAGAACATGGAGGACCCCACCTACCCACCTACCTTAATGTACAAATTAAAGGCTAATGCACATGCTTATGGAGCTAATGGTTTTATGTATATTTAATGGGGGATTAAGACATGTTAATGATTACTTGGCCTCCACACTTCCTAAGGGGCATTTTGGGCATTCCCCAAAAATAAGAATTAGGGTTTCATACATGTATAATACCCATATGTTTCATGTAATCCAAACTCTCTTCTCTTAGTCTCTCTTAGGCCTCCTTCTCTTAGTTAGTTAGTTTTAGTTTAGAAAATAAATCAAATCTCTCGTTCTTTCCATGGCTATTTAGCCATTTCTTCTCTTATGTAATTCCTTTTTTATGCAATGTTAATTATTGTTTCTTTTTAATTACATGTTCATTTCCTTTTATGCAAGTAGTGTAGATTTTCCTTTATGCAATTAGAATAGTTTTCCATTTCACTTTGCTCTCTTTTCCTTTTCTTTTTCTCTCATGTTGCTAGCTACATTTGTTCATATGATAACAAATATAAGAGGCTAAACCCCTTCAATTTAGGGGTAATAAAGCTCTCTAATCATGTAGCTTCAACTTAATTTGATGTTTATGCTCTCTTTTTATGCTTAATGAGAATGAATGAAGGTGGTTTAATGATGTTGTTTAGCTTTGAATTTGATAGTCTATGTTGTTTATAACAAATAGGCTATGCTTAAACAAACAAAACACAAATTGCCTCTTCATCTACATATGATTATGGCAAAGAAGTGATTGTTGAAATTGAAATTTGATGGCTTATATTTCTAATTAATGGTTAATAGGCCATGCTTAAAATAAATTTTGCTTTCAACTTTGTTGTCATATTTCATGAGATTTAAAAGTGTATTAGTGGTTGTGTTACAGTTTGATGGTTTATATTGAGCTAATTAATAGCACAAATATACCATACTTATGATAAGCACATCAACTAATTCACTAATGACAAGAAAAGAGAGATCATAACTTCATTTTGTTGATTTATGTGATCTAGAGAGTGGAAATTGCCTCTAAATTGTCTTAACACTCTCATATTTTTATCTATTTTCTTTTGTCATTTTTCTTTTTCTTAGTTAATCACTCTTCCAACTTTGGTTAATTTGATTGAGTAGAATTTTAAAATCATCAATTCCCTGCGGATCGACCCGTATTCGCCACGTGCTACATTCGTACACCATGCGCTTGCGGTTATTTTTAATTTAAATTCGTTCGACGGTTTTCTAAACCGATAGAATTTCCGTCGACGAACAATTTTTTGTGGAGACTCATCTTCATATTTTTTTTTTGAATATGACAGTAGTCAGGGGAGTTGAAGTGGGTGATGGTTGGTTTGTGATGGAGTTGATGAAGCCAGGGGTATGATGAGTAGAGTGGCAGTGTGAATGCACAGTATTGGTTTGTGATTTGGGGTGTGCAGGCTTGTTTGTTTAAGTGGAATGAGTTGTGGTGGTCGATGAGCAATGTTCCGAGAGTTTGGCTTGTAAGTAGTTGCTGATGAAAAGAAATGAGCAAAGAAGAAGTTGATGGTGGAGAGGACTGTTGATGTAACTGTGCAGTGCAGTGGGTAATGAAGAGGTGGTGGTCAGTTTTGGAAGTCAGTTCTGGGAAGTGGTAAGCAAGAAGGTATGTTGGTCTGCAATGTAGAAGTTGTTGTATTTGCTGTGGGTAAGGGATTTCAGGCGATGTGAACAGTGAGTGAACAGGCAGAGTGAAAGTTAGGAATGTTTGTGGTTGTGTGCAGTGGACAGGGGATGTTGTAAGAAATATGACAGAGAGGGGGTTTGTGTGCAGGCTGATGTGCACAGTTTTGAAATTGTATATGTAAAATGTAAAGGCAAATGCAAATGCAAAATGTGAATGTAAAAGCAAATGCAAATGTGAAAAAAAATTGTTTTTCAAATGGTATGTTCTTTTTTTTTGGTTTTTTTTTGAAGGAAAATGCAAAACAAACAAGAACACAAACAAATGCACACAAAATCAAAAAAACACACAATATTTTTTTTTTAACACAACACACACAAAACAAACACACACACTAAAATCAAACACAAATAATTCGAAGAATAGAAAATTGAAATCAAAACAACTCCCCGGCAACGGCGCCAAAAACTTGTTCGTCGACGGAAATTCTATCAGTTTAGAAAACCGTCGAACGAATTAAAATCATCAATTCCCTACGGATCGACCCGTATTCGCCACGTGCTACATTCGTACACCGTGCGCTTGCGGTTATTTTTAATTTAAATTCGTTCGACGGTTTTCTAAATCGATAGAATTTCCGTCGACGAACACGTTTACGTGCCCCTTCCTCCATGAAAAAAAAAATAAAGGCAGTCAATATTTTAATTCCCCCTTATTTTCCTTGCTCTTCCCTCTCATTCTCCTTGCTCTATGTTTCACTCCCAGATCCCCTTTTCACACTTCGCTCAGGAAACCCTAATAGCCTCCATTCTTGCCCAATCCAACCTCCAGATGATCAGCTGAACTAGATTAGGAAACCTTAATATCTTCGTTTGTCACAACCATCACTAGAAATGTAAAAAGAGAAAGAACTCACTAAATTTATTTTGCCATCAGATCCCAAACTGCCTTCCTCCCTCAGTATTCATTCAAGGCTTCAACTATTGTTCCCTCCTTCAGACCTCCTTCAGGCCTTTGGTTCCAGTCCCCAATAGTTTCTTTCTTCATAATTCTAGCTCACTAAAGGGTTCATAATCGGTAAGTCACTAAAAGGAGAGGATGAGGTTCAGTGAGATGATGGAGGAGATGCAGCCAGTCGCTGTTTGGACACTATTAAATATACAAAATTGTTAAACTCATATTGTTACATGCTGATTTTTCTATTATTTAGTCATTATTGAAGGTTTGCAGCAAGGTTATTGTATTGTCCCTAGTGACAAAGGGTTTCTTGTTCTCTATGCTTTTTTGAAGAGAAACAAATCAAAAAAAATAATGGTTTTCTTTTTGTCTTGCAGTTCGGTCAAGTTCCACTCCAAGCTTCTCAAATACATTTAAGTTGATTGCTACAATATTCATGGAAAACAGAAGCAACAAAAAAGAACAACCACTTTCTTTGATTTCTTCAAAGCAGAAAAGGGAGTATTACTATGCACAGATGTCGCTGCTTGAGGTCCTGATATTCCTGTTGTGATTTGTATTTTTTTATTTTTAGACAATATTTTTGGAGTCTCAACTTATATCAGATTTGATAAATGATGTGCTATATTCCTTATTATTATTTTTACAGGACTGGATCATTCGGTATGATCCTCCAGATGTACCAAAAGTATTGACATAAGCTATCCTTTTGTAGTATTAGGTGAATTTCTTTGAATTCTTTTGCAAAATTTAATAAAATTGCTCACCAGGTGAACTTCTTTGAATTCCAAGTAAACCTGCTATGTAATTGTGGTAAACTCCTTTGAATTTCATCACTAGAATAAATTTTAATTTCTTATTACCTCTGATCGAACAACTTTTGATTGGAATTATTAAAGAGGTAAATTGTGCACTTTGGATATTATACAAACTAGTAGGTAGTTTCTAGCCAACGTAAGACTAAAGCTATTTATATGTAGTCGAACTTTTTCTGTTCACAAGCATCTTCTAGCCGTGCATTTCTTGTTTCCAGTTGGTTTTTGATATTTTTATCGAGTTTTGTATAGCAGCAAATTATTATGACATATAATCCAACAAATTAGATTATTATGATAGCATTTCTAACAAGTTTACAGATAAACAAAATAGTAACGATTGAGTTCTCTGAACAAATTAGGAACAAAAATTTTACCTGTTAAGTTCCATTTGCATCTGAAAGGACAGAAGAAAAGCAAATCAGAGAAATTAATATACCACAGTGCTCTTCAATACTAAGATACTCTTTGGTTATATTTTTCTAAAGAACCCACAGCACTCTTCAATACTAAGATACTCTTTATTTACAAACGATAATATAATCTGAGTGAGCTAATAATACAAGCAATAGGATGAGCAGTTCTAATTTTTAGTCAACATACATGATTATACATTATCTTCTAAGGATTTGTTTCCAGGCTTTATAAGTTGATCTATTCTTTCTTGGACAATGGTTCGATTAGTTTCTTCTTTCTTTAGAGCATAGAACACATAGCATTGGATGATGAATATGATGCCGAAAAATATGACTTCCTGTATAAATTTATAGTTAGTATTTTTTCAAAATAATATTTATATTATAATATAATTTTCTTCATTCTATTTTAGATTAATTAAACAGCTCATCATTATATGAATTCCATGCCTATATTTTATTTGAACATTCTAATTTTAGCATATTGGGTTGTTAGTTCTTTTTGCTATATGGGGATGGTTGAATTGGCATGGGTAGGATTAAATAAAAATAAGAAAACTACCATCTTATGTAAGTATTGCATCTCGAATTGCTCTTTCATTTCTATGTCATTTAGCAGTATTGTTGTTTTTAGAGTCCTAGTTGTATAATATTTTCAACTAAAGTTTTCAACCAAGGTATGTGCAAAATAGGACGTGTCTATTCCCAACTTTTGTTTTTGCTTCATGGCTTTTTTTAACATGGATCACCTAAAGGTTTAATTGGCCTTCATTAGACAAGTGATAATCATATGTATTAATGTTGTAATCTTTCATTTAGGTAATTGAATTTGAACCCCACATTATTCTTATTTTCTAAACTTGAAAAGCAGACATGAGTTACGTGAAAAGGGTAAAAACAACCTTTATTTTGTTTTAGCTTTGTCAATTTGGCCTAATATTGTTGGCAATATTATGATATCCTAGGTCAGAGTGTATTGTAATTTCAGTATATAAGGCATGAGATGGCTAAATGTGAAGTGAATCATTTAAGCATTTGGATGAACACCTTTTCAAAACAACTGTTCTTTGATGTTTCGGTTATATATTGAAAATATGTGTTTTCATGAATTTATATCTGTATTTAATAGCAGAAAGTGGTACTTAAACTTTTCACAAACACTTGGAATTGAAAAAATCATTACATCCACTCATTTTAAGTTTATTGAAGAGTATTCAAGGCTACACAAGCACAATTTTAAATAATGTAACATGACATAAAACACAGTTTTATATAACAATATATATTCAATGTCCATTTATCAAAATAGTATAAAAATAAGTATTGGGGAATATAAACCAAATTTTTATATTAAGAAACTTGATGATTATTTCAAAAAAATGTAGTGAATAGTACATTTCTATCAGCTGTAGTTTTGTCTAATATAAAAAAGGAAACAATGCTAGCTATAAATGTGTGCATCATATGGTGTCTACTTATACAAATTTTATTGGAGATTGTGAATACCACATTCCTTATGATGTTTGTTGGAACCATACCAAACTCTAATGTTTGCAAAGCTAAACTTTGTCGGGGTGCAAGAGAAAGAAGTACAAACTTTGGGTGATGGTTTGCCTGAGATTATGTAAAGATTTTCAAGAAATTTTAAAGGTCGCTTTCTTGAAGAATATTTCTTTCTCTTTACCTTGTGAAAATGGAATAATGAAGTTATGATGAGGGATAATGTAGAGAAATTTTTTCGTATAGTCCTTGGGAAAATTTGCAAATTTCAAATAATAGTATGTAAAATATTCATTTACATTTTATAAACAGTTTACCTATACAAAAATATTTTGCAAATTATACCTATGCAACAATATTTTCATTCTTGACCACATGCTTACCCATTATAGTGTTTGCATTCCCTAAACTACTATTCGTTCAAATTTTCCATGATATAAATTACGGCTGCATGATGGGATACTGTATATGTATTGTACTAGTCATATGGTCAATATAGGCGCATACATGTCTAGTGACGGCATAATTTGCATGACAAAACAATTAGTAACAGGAATAAAAGGCAAGTGATATGTCCTACTTCTTTCAATCTATTTATCATATTAGTTAGGCTTATGCAAACCAATTTTGTTACCTAGACTTGGCATGGGCTTAAACAATTTTGGTCATTCGATCGGATAATGTCATCTGAGTGACTCTTAGTTACCCGACAAGTACTTAACTTTGGGTGACTTTTGCAATGATAAATGGAGGGACTTTAGACGATTAAGTTAGCCCAAAATGATGAACTTCAAATTTTTCATCACCTGGAAAACAAAGTTACCTGAATGACTTTTGTCACCCATGGCGAACTGAAGTCATCGTAGATTTACTTGGGGATGTTCACTTAGAATATATCCAACTGACCTTAGACTTGTAAGTCAAATGATTTTATCACTTAGATATTTCCAAGAGAGGGAGATGACTAATTAGCGCATATGCATTATAATTTTGCAGGAAGGTTACGCATACCATGCAAATTTGCAGTTGATAGAGAAATACAATGATAGAATAAGTGATAAAACCTTGTGAACATTCGGCTAATATTATGTTGGCAAGCTTTATTCTCCAATACATTTGTATTTATTAATTACCATGCAAAAATTATGTATAATCTTGTTACCAGGACATCTCTTACGTATGTCTCATGGTTATAGGCTAGGTTAACAAGACATATGGCCTTGTTAAAGCTACTGATGGGCCCATCATGTCTGTCTGAGCTGATTGGAGTTGTTGGACAATTCATTCCACGGAACTTCCCGTTGCTCTTGTTTTCCTGGAAAGTAAGCCCTGCTTTGGCTTATGGTAGAACTATTGTCCTATAAACAGCTTCATAGACATCTCTTTTAGCTCTTTATGTTGCCAACTTGTATAAAGTAAGACTTTTGCAATGTCTTATGGTGTATATGTCATATAGTGTAATCTTAAGAATATTACATGAATTCAACAATACATTGTTAGTGTCATGCACAATAGAAATGAAGATTTTTTAAAAATTTAAATATAAAAGAGGAAGATTCCATGGTATCCCTCTTTTATAACACCACTTGCATATCTTTAGGTACATTTTTCAAAATGCTACAAAATTTTGTAGATCTTCAATCTACGTTATGAATATTGTCTACTGAAATGAGATTACTTCGAAACGTCTAGCCCTTTAAAATATTAATCAAGAAACAGCTATTTTAACCATTAATTGGGCTAGGTTTGGGCTATAGGGTTAACAATGTTACGTATTTTCCTTTATCATGTTTAATAAAGAACAATGTCTTGATTAAAAAAATTGAATTTAAATATCAATTCACTATTTCAAAGCTTATCAAATGAACCAAATTTTTTTGGACATAATTTAACTATGATATGAACAAATTTATTTATCAAAAAAAAGTTAGACATAGTGGAAACCCAAAATATGAGGATCGTGCTAAACTGGTGCTACAACCTTAGTATAAAATATTATACGTGTGCGAGTATGTGTGTGTGTGTGTATGCATGCGTGTATATGTATGTATGTACATATACATACGGTTAGAAAATCAAATCTACGGTTTCGATGACAACAACTATACAATGGAAATCATATATGCATATATATTTCTACATACTGGTACTTGCTAGAGTAACACCACTAGAAAGACAAGAACAAGGCTCAAAGAACATTACAAGAGACAACAAGTCGATAGGATCAAAGAAGCAACAAGAAAGATGCACAAAGCAGACATGCACAGCTTTCAAACGTCTAGGTGCACTAGCCAGACAACTGGAAAAACCCTCTGGAACAACAAAACATTGTCACATATACTTGCATATACACTACACGATCCACCCTGTAGACTCACAATTGGTATCAGAGCAAGGTTTGATCAAAATACAGTAACACGTTTTTCAATCACTAAAATATGGAAAGTATTTTTCAAGAAGGACAATCCACAGCAAGACCCCCACTTTTTAATGGTTCTAACAATGCATATTAGTCAACACGTATGAGAATTTTTATGGAAGCTAATGGATTAGAAATTTGGTCAACCACTCAAAATAAATATGAAGCACCTGACACTGCTATGAACACATGGACCGATGCACAAAAAACCACAGCATCTAATATTGCCAAAGCTATGAATGTTCTATTTTGTTCACTTGATAAAAATGAATTTTCACATGTCGTATCATGTAACACTGCATTTGATATTTGGTGTACCTTACAAGTTACACATGAAGGCACAAACGAAGTTAAACAAACTAAGATTTCAATTTTACCAAATCAATTTTCATCTTTTAAAATGAAACAAAACGAATCTATAGTAGGCATGTACTCTAGATTCCAAACTATTCAACATGATTTAATGGCACTTGGAGTCAAATTCACAAACTTTGATTTAGTATCTAGAATACTCAATTCTTTAACTCCAGAGTGGGAAAGAAAAGTATTAGCTATCAAAGAAGCTAATGATCTCTAAGCACTCTTAGTTGAAGAGTTGATAGGAAATTTAATGTCCTATGAAGCTAATTTGCAGGCACGAAAAGAACTAAATTCGAAAAAGAAGAGCATAGCATTCCCAGCGACAAATGAGGACTCTGACTCAGACGAAGAAGAAATTGTATTTATTTCCAAAAACTACAACAAACTTCAAGAAGTTTAGGAAAATGACTAAATTTCAGAAAGGAGGAAAATCAAGCTCAACAAATCAAACATTAATCAAATGCTATGAATGTGATCAATTTGGACATATGAAAAAAGACCGCCCTAAGCTCAATAATGATAAAAGAAAGATCAATAATGATAAAAAGAAGAACAAATTTGAAAAATTCAAAAAGAAGAAGGCTTTCAAAGTAACATGGGATGACTCGGATTCTTCATCATCATCAGATAGTGATAGAGATAGTGACGGAGAACAAGCTAATATGTGCTTTATGGCACAAACTGGTGAGGTATGTCCCGTACTTAGTTATGATGAATTATTAGAACTTAGCATGGAATTAGATGATAAATATAGACAAATTAAAAAATTGAACAAAGAACATATAGCCAAAATAAATAGATTAGAACTTGAAGTAGGAATGTTAAAGGATGAAAAAAATTATTTTAGAAGAGGAACCATAATTATTAAAGAAAAATTAAAAATAATTTGGTCGAAAATGAGGCTATTGCTATTGATTTTGATAAAACTAAATTAGAAAAATATAACTTGTTAAAATAAAATGTCAACATAAAGAGTAATATTGAAATATTGAAAATTTAGAATTAAAAGAGAAATTAGATAAAATTACAAATAATGTTTCAAAATTTAATAAATGGAAACAAGATTTGGAAGATCTTATCAAAACTTCAAAACCATCAGGTAATAGAAATGGTATAGGATATAAAAATATTCCTAAACAAAAAGGGAATGATATTAAGAAATATACTTGTATTTATAAAAAGATTAAAAGTTCACCTAAGTCTAATACGAATACCAGAAGTATAAAAATTTGGATTCCTAAAACAAATAATAATTTGATTAGACAAAACCATATTAATAATTTTTTAGAAATGTAGTCTATAATAAGAATTATATTCATAAAGGTACCAAACCTTCTTGGGTATGGCTACCTACTTATCCTAATATCTAGGACCCTAACAAAGTATATGGGTACCAATTAAATTATCTTTTATTTTGTAGGTACCCAAAATAAAAAATAAGGAGAAATGGATATTAAATAGCGGATGCTCCAAGCATATGACCAAAATTCAAAAATATTATCAAATATAACATACATCGATGGTGGAATGGTAACTTTTGGAGATAACTCAAAAGGATACATCATGGGCAATGGATAAGTCTTCAACTCTGGTATTTCTAACTCTCCTATTATTACAAATGTTTTGTTAGTAGAAAATCTAAAACACAACTACTAAGTATTAGTCAATTATGCGATAAAGGTTTTCAAATCAATTTCGAAAAAGATAGATGTAATATTTTCGATAATAATAAAAAATTATATTTGAGGGTTTTAGAAACAAAAATATTTATGTCTTAAGATAAATATAAATAAAAATTCAAATATGTGTTTAACCGCCAAACATGACGATCCATGGTTGTGGCATAAACGATTATGTCATATTAACTTTAAATATATTAATAAATTAGCAAAATATGAACTAGTTAGAGGTTTACTGAAAAATAAATTACAAAGTAGAAAATTTATGTGACGATTGTCAAATTGAAAAACTAAAGAAAAGCTCTTTTAAATCTAAAATAATATTTCTACAAAACAACCATTATAATTATTATATTTAGATTTATTTGGTCCAGCGCAAGTACGATCTATAAATCACAACAAATTTGTTTTCGTAATAGTTGATGATTTTTCAATATATACATGGACTTTATTTTTAAAACATAAAAATGACAACTTTGGTATGTTTAAAATATTTGCTAAAAGAATTAAAACACAAATGGATTTGAAAATAAAAAATATTCGAAGTGATCATGGTGGAGAATTCAAAAATGATCTTTTTACTAATTTTTGTAATAAAAGAGGAATAAGACATAATTTTTCTTTCCCCGCACACCTCAACCGAATGGTGTAGTAGAAAGAAAAAATCGTACGTTACAAGAATGTGCACAAACACTATATAATAGTAGTGGTCTACCAAAGCAATTTTGGGCTGAAGCTATTGGCACAGCTTGTTATGTTTTGAATCGAGTAATCATACGTCCTATGACTAAACAAACTTGTTTTGAAATATTTTTTGGAAGAAAACCTAAAGTTTCATACTTTAAAACTTTCAGATCAAAATGTTTTATATTAAATACAAATGATAATTTAGGAAAATTTGACTCGAAGGATGATGAAGGAATCTTTGTTGGATATTCGGATCACGGCAAAGCATATATAATTTTTAATAGACGAAATAACACTATTGAAGAAAGTTTACATGTTTCTTTCGATGAAAATCTTCTTAACCATTATACTAACGATGCTGAAGAAATAATTCCAATAACAAATCAAACGAATTCTTTTAATAATGAGACAAACGCGCAAAATAATACTTTAATATCATCTCCTAGAATTCTTAAGGATCATCCAATAGATAATATCATTGGAGATCTCAATTCTAAAGTAACTAGAAATCAACTTAATCAAATAAGCCATATAATATTTGTGTCAAATTTTGAACCAAAAAATTATAAAGAAGCTTCATATGATAACTTTTGGATAATAGCTATGCAAGAAGAATTAAATCAATTTAAACATAATAATATTTGAGAATTAGTACCAAGACCAGAAAATCAATCGGTTATAGTAAAAAATGGGTATTTAAAAACAAAGCAGATGAAAACGGAAATATAGTTAGAAATAAAGCACGTTTAGTTTCTCAAGGCTATAATCAAGAAGAAGGTATCAACTATGACGAAACCTTTGCTCCACTAGCGAGACTAGATGCCATACGTACATTACTCGTTTTTGCAAATCAACACAGTTTTAAACTATTTCAAATGGATGTCAGAAGTGATTTTTTAAATGGTTTTATTAAAGAAAATGTATATGTTGAACAATCTCCATTGTTTGTTCACGAAAAATATCCTGACCATGTTTTTAAATTACAAAAAGTCTTATATGGTTTAAAACAATCCTCCCATGCATGGTACAAACGTCTTAAAAATCATTTAATTACATTTGGTTTTCAAATAAGTAAAATGGATACAACTTTATTTATTAAACAAGTTAATAACGATATTTTAGTTGTACAAATTTACGTAGATGATATTATTTTTGGTTCAACTAACGAAAATCTTTGTAATCAATTATCAAATATTATGAAAAATGAATTTGAAATGCCTCACATGGGAGAATTAAATTTCTTATTAGGTTTACAAATAAAACAAGTTGAAAATGGTATTTTTATTCATCAAGAAAGATATTGTAACAATCTATTACGTCATTTTGAAATGGATAAAACTTCAAGAAAACCAACATCGATGAGTACTAGTGTTCACTTGGAAAAAGATGATAACGAAAAAGATTTCGATGAAAAATTATATCGTAGCATGATTGGCTCCTTACTTTATTTGACAGCTAGTAGACCCGACATTATGATGAGTGTATCTCTTTGTCCCCGATTTCAAGCAAAACCAAAAGAATCTCACCAAAGAGCTGCTAAACGTATCTTACCATATCTATCTAGTATTAGAGATTACGGTTTATTTTACCCTAAGGGATCATCGTTTGAACTAGTTTCATATAGTGATGTAGATCTCGATGGATGTAAAACAGATCGTAAGAGTACTAGTGGAACATGTCACTTTATCGGACAATCATTAGTTTCATGGTTTAGCAAAAAGCAAAATTGTGTATCCTTATCTACTAGCGAAGCCGAAAACATTTCAGTAGCTCTAGCATGTGTACAAGTGATATACATGCTACAAACACTTACGGATTTTGGTAAAGTTATCATTAAATCACCAATATATTGCGATAACACGAGTGCAATAAATCTATCAAAAAACCCTGTAAATCACTCGCAAACTAAACATATAGATATACGACATCATTTTTTACATGACAATGTAGAAAAAGGAATTATTTCATTAGAATACGTAAATACCGAGAATCAAATAGCAGATTTTTTCACAAAACCACTAAACAAACGAACTTTTATTGAACTACGACGCGATTTAGGAATACGCTCTCCTAATGATATTCTAACCTAATAACCACATCTTCATTTATTCTATGTTTAGCTAAAAACAATTTATCCACAAATTAGAATTCATAACTCCTTCACCTTAAGGTTTTTAGGGGGTTAGTTTATGAAAATTATCTATCAATAATTTTTGAATTTATATACAAATCTTTATACAACAAGAAGAAAAAAATATATACATTTCATATTTTTTACAATAAGAAAATATAAGCATGTCTTCTGAAAATTCTCATCTATCCTTCTCGACACCTACAATGGATAGCTTAGCCGATACACCTCAATGGCTTCCTACCCCTACACCAAATCAGGAACCAACGTATAGGTGGTCTTCCTATCACACAAGATTCACTCCCGATAACAAGAAGTCCAAAAGAGCTCTATTTGTTTCTCCTAACACCAAGGAGAAAGTTGATGAGATATATCACTGTCAAAATCAACAAATAGATCTACAACGGGAATTATATTTTTGACAAAAAGTCACGGCACGGCGATTAAGTTTTCTGGAGCAAGTAGCGATGAAATTTTGTAATTCTTGGAAGAAGGATGTACATGAACTATCTCCGATTCCTTGCATTTCTTTGGATCCCTCATCCTCGTATCGTAGATCTTTGTATCCTTTACCAAGACAATTCTTTGGTTTCCCGAAAACCCATGAACGAGGAAATATATGGTCTCCACTCAAGCCATGGAGGGATGACAAGTCAGAAGATCGTAGAAATTCATCGCCATCTAAATAGATTAAATTATTTCTATTATATTCGTAACTATGTATATTTGTAATTCTATTTCAAAAAAATTATACTACATTTTTATAAAATATAGAAGGTCGAAAAGTAAGCGACACCCTTCAAATTTAGGCTATTTTTAGAAAAATTGATCATTTCAGACGTCCGGACATTGCCCTCAGACGTCTGACACTCTGATATCACATAAATTTTACACCATCGTGCATATGTCAGATGTCTGATATAACCTTCCAGACGTCTGAAAATTGTCTCTGCTTACTTAAAAATGATACCAGACTATTTCAGACGTTTGAATTATGAACCAGACGTCTGAATAAAGTCTCTACCACCATATTATTAAAATTCGATCTATTTCAAACGTTTAATATTTAAACTAGACGTTTGAGAAACCTATCTATCATTTATAAATGACAATTCGATCTATTCCAGATGTTTGATAATACAAACAGACGTTTGAAAAATCTCTCTGACTATCAAATTGACCAAATCCAGACGTCTACCAAAGCAAACCAGACGTCTAAATCTATGTACTATCTTAAAATTAGGTTAAATCAGATGTCTGAATTAGCTTCCAAACGTATGAAATTCAGTTGACACTCTTATATGCCCAGATAACGTCTTACCTTTTCTTACTTCATTTCATTTTATTCTTCCTTCAATATCGATTTTTTTCCAAAAAAAACTTTCTCTTTCAAACTCAAACGAATTTAATTGCTCCTAAAACAAAAAATCCTAAAATCTCCAAGAGAAAGCTTGACCAACCAACTTCCTCAAACCCTCAAGTTGCTCAGATGATCAAATCGAACGATGGATGAATGAGCACCACATTCACTCAAGAGATGTGAGGATGTTCAGAAGAAGAAACTCCACACATGTCCATTTTATAAATTACTCAAGTTTCTAATGTACGACTTCGATGAAATGTGTGAGAATGCCGGTTTAGAAACTTTGATATTTTTCAATCCCAATAACATCCAAATTGATCAGTTGGCTATATTTCTATTCTATGCTAATTTAGATAGCACGGCGGTTTAGAACACTGAAAATGAAGATAATTGGCTATGGTCTAGCATTTATGGTTATACGATTCGGCTTACTCTAGGAATCATCGGCAGAGCTCTTGGATGTTCTGACATGGGCGAAGATTTATATAGTATTCCCGATATGCATTTCAAACCAAGGGACAATATAACACATCAGATATGGGAGGATGAAATGCTTTAATTCGCAACCAAATATCTACGACCTAAGGTGAGACTTCTTACTTGAATGATCATCAACACTATCATCCCTCGCCTAGGTAGTCATGAGCAGATAAAAGAGTTAGAACATAAGGCCCTCTATGCTCTATTTAGCGGAACAAGGGTAAATTGGGCCAAATTTATATTTGACGAGCTCAAACATTTTTGGACTCGATCGTGGCCTTCAATTATTTACCCCACATGCATCATGCGACTTCTACGTGCTCACAACATCCCCTCCTATTTATCCACTTTTGAAGAAATTTCTTCAAAATATGCTTCTACAAAAAATTTCTCCCTAATACACCTATTGGAAAATCCTCCAGAGTTTATATCTTTTGAAGAGTGGATGCAATATCGTCATGCCAGACAAGCTAGGCCTCCACATCAACCACACCATGAACCATCACAAGAGGTGGAACAACATCGTGAGACTACTCCTCTTCATCCAGAACCATTTGAATATGCGAGCCATGATGAGATTTTGGTGACTCGAACAGAGACGAAGCTAAATAAAAGTATTCAAGATCTCATTCTTTAAAATCAACATATATTGTCTCCAAATCAAAAAGTTCTGGCTAAGTGTATTGAAAGCTTTGAAATTTTTTTGCCACGGTTGAAACATCACTTTCAACCATATTATCGATTCTCAAAGAGGTACTTCAAAGGGTTCATGGCCCTACGCCCCCTTCCGAAGATTGGCCAACCCCAGTGCCTTATCCTCCTACGAAACACTCCAAACTTTTTGAGGCGAACGAACCTCTAGAACAAGCTCCGACATCTCCTACAAAGCAACTTAGCTCTTCTAAAAATGAAGATAAAGGAGATAATCAAGAAAAAGCTTCCCCGAAAGACTCATAGATTTTTAGGACTTCAACTTATGTACAATTGAAAAAAATCTATGAATGTACTCGATTATAATTATTAATGAAATTTCACTTTTGGTGTGTTGTCTCTGTATATATATTTATCTTACAACGATTGGTTGATATCGATATTTGATAATTTCTACATTTAAAGAGTTAGATATCCTTTTTGATAATGCCAAAAGGGGAGAAATAAAAAAAATAAGCACATATTCAAGGGGAGATTTATAAAATTATAAGTACATTGTATAGTTTTCATCATCAAAAAGGGGGAGATTGTTAGGAAATCAAATCTATTGTTTCGATGACAACAACGATACAATGAAAATCGAATATGCATATATATATTTCTATATACGGGTACTTGCTAGAGTAACATCACTAGAAGGACAAGAATAATCAAGAGACTACAAGTCGATAGGATTAAAGAAGCAAGAAGAAAGATGCACAAAGCAGACATGCACAGCTTTCATACATCTGGATGAACTAGCCAGACGTTTGGAAAAACCCTCTGGAACAACAAAACAAACAGGATCAAACGTCTGGTAGATGCACTCAAACGTCTGAGAGACTACTATATACAAAAAATATATATAGTGTCAGACATCTAATACAAATGCCAGACGTCCGATTTTGAACTCGAAATATATATTTAAAATTCAACTTTCACATTTGAAAAGACATCTTCGCTTCTCTTCACTGCAACTCTTCATCATCAAAAGAAGCCACTGTAGAAGCTCTTGTTAATGGATGTAACTACTCAAGGAACCTCTCTGCAACTATATATATCATCAAGAATCAAAGAAAACACTTACCTTATTTACTTGTGCTCTTTACTCATATACTCTATTATATTCTTGATCTCTAGCATTCTATACTTGTATTTCACTCTTCCATATATTCGGTTCTTCACAATTAATACGCTCTAGATATATATTGGAAGCATTTGTACTTATTAGTAAATATCTGTGTTATAGAACACATACTTGACAAGAACAAGTTATTATAAACAAGCATATTCCTCCGGGAGAAGTGAGGGTGTTTGATAGTTGAATTCCACAGGGGAGCTTCGGGACGGGAGGTCCGAACCAGGATAAAAATCCTGGTGTGCTTATACTATATTTACCTATATTAGTATTATTTTAGTTACGTCACATATTTTGTCACATATACTTGCATATACACTACACGATCCACCCTGTAGACTTACACATACTTACACACAGATGATCTATTTGAGTGAAAGCATTTGATCTATTCGAGTGAAAGTGCGATTGCATCACTCCACATTATGTGCCATAGTTTCCACCGGTGCATTATCTTTCATGTTGGCTCTTCATGCCGCTACAGCTTATCCTCTGGTAACATACATTGGATATGCACTTTTCATCCATATCCTGGTTCGGGCCTCAACTGCTTGTGCATGACATTCAGATATCAACTATGCACTGTTAGTTTCAATTCAGACCTCGGTTTTCTCCAGTTATTTCTATAATGCATCAAGTCCTCGCCTTGGTTCAACACCTTGTCTTCCCACTATGACAATTCCAGCTTCTCAGTTTATTAAGTTCCCTATTTGTGTGGTCGAGTTTGCATCAGTCTGTTTCAATTCTTCAGTTTGGTTCCATTCGTGTCAATTCCCCTGTATTTGCATGTGCTTGGTTCATCTATGTGTGTTTCATCCCCTATTGTGCTATCCAGTTCAATGGGTTCATCTCAGGCAATTGTGCCTCATCTATTCACTGTGTTTTTTAGCCAGCGTGCCTAAGCTATTCATCCTCCATCTTTGTATTGTTATGTAGTGATGTAGACTTATGCATATCAATTACACTGTCATTTGAGATAATTCCATTACTTTTGCTTTACAGCTAGATAGATGAATGTGATGCAAAAAAAGGTTGCAACGAGTTATGGATCGAAGTTAAATTTTGCTGCTAGAACTACTTTTTGGTTTTAACATATGCACTACTTGCTTTTGTTTTTCTATTGCTACTTGTTCTATATTTTATTTATGAACTATTGATGATGAAGTACTTACGTTTGGCGTAAGAATATTGGGTATTTTGATTATGAAATTTCATATGTCGGTTATCAAATATGTGTGCAAAATGTGGTATTGATACAATATATTGGTTTTGAAATGTGATATTGATATAATATGCTAATTTTGAAATATGGTATATACACACATTGTGACTGATGTTTACTGAAATGGAATTTACGAAAAAGTAGAAAAAGCCTAATTGACTTAGCTTTGTATACAATTTAACGGCGTTTTTAAAACGCTGTTAAAACATTCAACGGCATTTTCTAAATGTCGTTGAATGTTTTAATAGCGTTTTAAAAACGCCGTTGAATTGTAAATATAATTCAACGCGTTTTTAAAACGCTGTTATAACATTCCACGATGTTTTTTAAACGCCATTGAATGTTTTAACAGCGTATTAAAAACGCCGTTGGATTGTTTTAATAACGTTTTTTTAAAATGCAGTTAAAGTAGACCAAACGCTGTTAAATGATTTCATAACACCAGGGAAATACTGTAAAAAAGGGCATTTAACCGTGTTTATTCCTTATTATTGTATATCTCTGACATATAACTGCATGTCGATATACAGCGTATGTGAAAACGATGTTAATAGCTTTTATAGCGTTTTTGAAATGCTGTTAAAGGTCATGTTTGTATTTGTGGGACACTGATGTGCATGTAAATGTGCATATTTGTACCACCATATTTAATCTATTTAAATTAAATAAATGATCATATTGGGTTTTTTAACTTGTTTTAACCAAAATCCATATTAATTCCAAATTGTCACATATCCATCTTCCTGTAGGGGCAAAAGAGTCATTTGTGTGCATATATTTCTTCGAGAGAAATTGATTAAAAATTTAAACATATTTGTGTAGAAATTTTATCTCAAATATGAGTGGTTTCATGAATACACATGGATGCACAAAATGAATTCAAAGGAATGAAGATGGAAATAATTCAAAGCGAAGAACATGGAGGACTCCACTTACCCACCTACCTAAATGTACAAATTAGAGGTTAATGCACATGCTTATGGAATTAATGGCTTCATATAAACTTAAATGGTGATTAATAGAAGCTAATGATTACTTGGCCTCCACACTACCTCAAGGGAATTTTGGGCATTCCCTAAATTATGGATTAGGGTTTCATGCTTGTATAAGTAACCCATTATGTTCATGTAACCCCTTGTTCTCATTTATTCTCTCTTTAGTTTAGTTTAGGCTCAAAATAAAAAAGAAAGCTCTCTTTCTCTTTTTATGGCTACTTAACCATTTTTAATTCATGTATTTTTTCTTTTTTATGCAATGTTAATTAGTGTTTCCTTTTGATTACATATTCATTTCCTTTCATGCTAATAGTGTAGATTTTATTTTATGCGACTAGATTAGTTCTCTTTTCCATTAGCTTTCATTTTCCTTTCTTTTTGCTTTTATGTTGCTAGCTACATTTGTTAATCAAATAACAAATACGAGAGGCTAAACCCCTTCAATTTAGGGGTAATGAAGCTCTCCAATTATGTAGCTTCAACTATTTGTTAATTCTTGCTCTCTTTTTGTGCTTAATGATGATGATAGAAATGGTTTACTGGTTGTTTTTGCTTTAATTTGATAGCCTATATTGTTGACACCAAATAGACTATGCTTAAACAATAATTAACAGTAATTGTCTCTTCATCAAAATATGAATATGGCAAAAGAAAGTGATTTGAAATTCAAATTTGATGGTCTATATTTCTTATCAATAGTTAATAAATCATACTTAAAATAGATTTAATTTTCATTTTCATTGTCAAGTTTCATTAAAGTTAGTAAGTGGTTTACGGGGTGTGTTATAGTTTGATGGCTTATGTTGGCTAATCAATAGCACAAATATGTCATACTTGTGATAAACACATCAATTAAAGCACTAATGACCATAAAAGAGAGATCATGATTTCGTATGTGTTGAAGTACATGATCTAGAGAGTGGATGTATTCTCTAAATTGTCACTTAACTCTTATATTTGCTTCTCTTTTCTTTTAGTTAGTTAATTCTCTAATTCTCTAGCTTAATTTTCCATCGATCTTGGTTTAATTTGATTGAATATAATTTTAAAATCATCAATTCCCTATGGATCGGTCCCTACTCGTCACGTACTTCAATAATACGATGTACGCTTGCGGTATAAATTTATTATGAATTTTTCAACGGTTTTCTAATTCGATATAATTTCCATCGTTAAACTAGTTTTTGGCGCTGTTGCCGGAGAGTTGCTTTGATTTTAATTTTCTATTCTTCGAATTAGTTTGTTTGATTTCACTGTGCGTTTGTTTTGTGTGTTAATAAAAACAATTATTGTGTGTTTGTTTGATTTTTTTGTGCATTTTTTGTGTTTGTTGTTCTAGTTTCCTTTTCCATTTGCATTGCATTTCTATTTAAAAAAAAAAATACAATTTCAAAACAAAAACATTTTATTTCCATTTCGTATACACTTTGCATTTCATTTTACCATCTCTGTTTTCATTTTACAATTACTGTTCATTGCCAATCTCTTTTATTTTTCAATTGCTGTTTCAATTTCTGCTGTTACTCTCTGTTGTGTGCCTCTCTGTTCGTTACTTCTGTACATCAAAACTCCTCTGACCCCTCCTTCAATTCACAGCCCAAACCCCATTTCATCACCATTCCAACTACCATCTGTTGCCTCTCATAGAACAGTCCACCATCTACAACCCTGTCAAACCTCTGCTCGCAACTGCCACTGTCCAAATATCGCAACTGCCACTGTTCTACAAGGCTAACATCACCCTCATTCAAATTCTGACCACCAAGCTTCACCACCAAGCCCATCAAACTCCACCAAAACAGCCACAACCTTACTGCCTCGGCCAAACACACTGACAGTCTAACTGCTGTAACCCCTACAAGCCACATACCACTTCATTTTCAACTTCTTCACCACTCCAGCAATCATCAACTTGTACTCGCCGCTCACTGAAACAATCACAACAAGTATCGCAAGCTCCACAACAAATTTGCAAACATCATACACATCAGAGCTTCCACCTTAATTGCTGCTCTGCCTACCCACATACAAGTTATGCCATAAATATAACCTGCTATCACCAATACAAACATAGCAACTTCGCCTCTGCAAATAGTCATCAACCCATTGCCACTACCACTACTTCATCTGCAGCCTGTCATCACAACTCTCCACTGCCTCTTACCCTTCACTTCCATCATTCACAGCAGTTTCAGTGTGCATAACCCCCCCCCCCCCCCCCCCCAACCACCCCCCCCCCTCTACCATACACCATATCACTACTATACTTCTGACCATACCCATCCACCAAACATCTCCTTCAATCCCTTTTATCAAGCACTGCCCCTATCAACTGCTTATATCTCTCTCCAGTCATCAACATTCGCAAACCACACTGCATTCCTCCTTGCAAGTTCATCAAAATACCCCCACTCTTCAAATTTCAACATATCAGTTATCGCATACTCGCTGTTACTTCACAAAGCCCAAGCAAAATAGCAACCTCGGCCATCAATACAACACTTCGTCTGTCGTTTCCACCATCTTCCCTCCACCGCAGCCTTATCCAAATCCGATAAACGGCACCCAATCACGAACTCCAAACTCGAAATCACACATCATCAAATCAACTTCCATCCTGCGACATACATCATCAAATCAGCATCGCGACTCCTCCAAAACCACCACAACAACCAGACTTCGCCGCCATCCTCAACCATCAACTCGAATCGCCAAATCGATCATCATCACATTTAACTTCCGAGCAACCACAACATTGCCTCTGCTAAGTTCCCAAACTCGCGATGCCTAAACCACCTTCGAATCCCTCAGTCACCGGAATCGCCTCAACCAGGTCGACACTTCCCTGAACCCGATCATCGCCAAATCAAATCACTAAACTACTTCCATAACAAAAAAAGGGAAGCTGCCAATTTGCGAATTTAAAAACGATTTAAGATTTTGGAAATTTTTGAGTATTGTGGTGCATCTGTCTTCGTTGAATTGAGGAAGAGTATGTGGTAAAGTTTGACGAGAATATTAACTAAAGGTTCATTTTATTTTGAGTTGGGCCCGGCCCTAGTCCAATATATATACATATGCATATATACATAAACATATACATATAAGATTTGATCTTTTTGTTTTTTAGTTTTCTTGTATTAAAAAAAACATAGAGAGTTTCAATTTCTAGTTTTAGTTTTCGTTTGTTTAATTTTTATTTTTCATTTGTTTTCGCTTGTTTAGTTTTCATTTTATTTTTCATTTTTCGTTTGTTTAGTTTTCGTTTGTTTAGTTTTCATGCTTGATTAAAATATTGAAAGTGAATTCAAAATTTTGTTTGTTGTCATATCTTAAAAATCATTAATGGTGACTGCTCCATTGTTTTTGCTCCGATCATTGCTTTGATCGGCTTGTATTTATTAGCTTCCCTTTGCCTAGCGTCTCCACCTCCGCCCATTTCCCTTCCGTTCGCTTCATGCCTGAATCACCTCGCGTTCCCCTTCCTCCGTCCCCTACGCCTTCTTCCACCAGATCTGGAAAATCTTATAAGGTCATGCCTCCAGCGCCGACTCGCCCTGTGCCTCCCTCTCTATACGATGACGATTTTCCTCCAGTACCTCCTTCCCACGCTGCTGTTGTTAGCTCCTACCCTCTTTCGGTGGTCTCGTCTCCTTTGCCAGGTGAAGTTTTTTAATCTGACTTTGGTGGTAGGCCGCCGAGTGCGACTGTGTTTGATGACTCCATTGCTGTTGTGGCGGAGTTTGGAATGTCTGGTCGTGAGATGCTTTGCTTGACTGATTGTTCGAGCTTTGCTCGAGCTCCCCTTGTGTTCGATATAATGCCAATGAGAAGTGTGCTCCCATTCTCAATGCTTTGGGGTCTGTTGAATCTATCCAATCTGACGCTGCTGGGAAGCCCTTTGTTGTGGTGCCTCCCGGACCTGCTGCTCCTTCCCTGCCCTGTATGAAATCTTGGTCTTCACTATTTACTTCATTGCCTCGCAATGCGGGGGATTACAATCCGATTGATTTTGAAATTATGGAGGAAAATGGAGTGAATATCCCTCCTCCTATTGTTATGCAAGATGGTTTGGACTATTGGTCAGACTACTTGGTTGGATTCTTTCTAGACCCATCTCATCGCCTTCATGATGCGGCTTCGGTTTGTTGAAGAGCTTGGCGACTTCGTGGCGATATTCGTGTTAGGATGGTTGATTCCATGTATTTTCTTTTGTTATCCTCCCCCGACGATCGCTGTCGTGTTCTTGAGGCCGAGCCATTTTTTTTGGTGGGCAACCTTTTATTATTACTCCTTAGTCTCCGACAGTTGCTTGTGCTCGTGAGCAAGTCCTCTCTATCCCCGTTTGGTTTTACTTTTCCCATATTCTGTGACATCCCGGAAATTTAGCAACATTTTATTTATGGGTATTAATCAGATTAAATGAAATATAAACTTATTATTTCCAAAACAGCCAGAAATATGTGTTTTTATATAAGTGAAATGGACCTTATCAATATCTAAACATGAGAATAAAATGAATATGGTCTGAAATATAAAATAAAGAGTTTTAAAATTCCAATAATGTTTAAAAAGTACAAAAATATCTTTTAGATATTTAAACAATTACATGGTTTGAAAAAAAATTGAATCTTATAACTTTAAAACATAGTACAACTCAAATATGGTTATAAATGCAAATATAAGCTTATGAACATCTACATATATATTAAAAACAAGAGAACTGTCAATAGATATAAGTATAAACAAATATAGGATAGAATAAACATTGATGTGAAAAACATACCTTAGTTAAGTAACATGTTAATGCACACTTAAGAGAATTAAAACAAGACAAGTTATATATATTTGCTCACAAAACAAATCTGGTTGTAGAAACATATATAAATGAGCAAGCTTCTACAATAAGACAAGGCAATATATAGCTAAATATACTTACAAAATCAAGTTGAATAAACCTGGAAAAGAAAATAAGAACAAGTAGGATAACATAAACAAGACAAAAATAATTAATGCAGCACACTTTCTTTTCATTTCATCCTACATTTAGAGTAAAAAATATCTGGCCAAATTATTAAAAAATTATTGTAAGTACATTAAAATATCTTGCCTCAATATCATCAGCCTGTAAACTTTCCCTATATATCATCTTATGCATTTCATTTCATTCATCAAAAAGAAACTGAAGTCATAAAAAACTACAACCTAAACTTAATACAAACAAACTTGTTTAACATCAACAACATCAATGAATGGAGTTTGCAATTCAACTTGAAGCCTGGAAAGCAAAACTCGTTGTGTTCATCTGGGAAGCACGACCAAACCTTACTCTCTGTTAAATCATTTTTGGTGAATGAACATATTTTTCTAAACTTAAGTATAATTAACTCTGGGTGTATGAAGTTGTGAACAATATTGTGTTTGTTGAGGAATTTCCTTCGAGTTTTAACTCTATGTATATGTATACAAACATATCTATACTGGTGCATCCCTTTTTTCTCTGCCTTTATGGGTTACAGGGTAGCAGATCATAAACAAATTCAAATTCTTTTATCTAATCATTAACAAGGATAGAATATAAAAACAAATAAGAGTGTTTTAGCATAGATTATAATCTAAAATTTGTTTAAACTAAATAAAGTTGGATTGCCTCTGAAATTTAGTTGCACAGAACAAAATTTAAAACTTCATGATAATTCTATTATGAATAATCTTGAATTTAAGTATATCACATGGATTAGCATTTGAAAACAAATACAAGAGTTGTGATTTTTCTCTGAGTATTTTCAGAGCAGTTCCCATTTGAACGCAAAGTAAGTTTCGACTGTTTTCAAATGATCGGGAGGTTGTTGGTGGTCGGGGTTGGGCGAAGAGGTGGACGAGCCTACGGGGGTGGTGAGAAAAATAGGTAGGGGTGGTCACGACCATGGTGGCAACGACGGTGTTCGTTTTCTTTTCGAAAACCTATTTTTGGTGGCGTTCGAACATGTGCTCACCGCAACCTCCTCCGAGTGTCGAGTGGCACGCAATTGGAGGGGAATGGAGTTTGGGGGGGTGGAGAAGGTGTGAACGGAGTTGTTGGGCGTCAGGTGGTTGGGAGTGGGTTTTCGAATCGTTTTTGTGATTGATGATGGGTTCGAGTTCATCGAGTTGTGCTCGATTTTTAATGGCGATGTGGTCGACTCGTTCGTTGATGCGTGGTTGATGCCGAGGTCATTTGCGACTTGTTGGAGGCTTCACCAGTCGCCAATATGTCGTCAATGCCTTGTGCACGTGCACGGCGTGGGCGTTGATGTCAGGTGGTTGTACGTGACGGAGACTCGAGTTGGAACTCGAGCACAGGAGGGCTTTGCGCGTGGGTTACTTCGGGTTCGCGAGGTATTAATATATAGGTTTCAAACTTAAGTTTTTCAAACAAAAAGAACGAAGAAGAAGGAGTACTCGGGAAGGATTGGAGGGAAACCCGGGATTTAACTCGTGCATAGCAAGGATTTTCTCGGTTATATGCTTCAGAGCTTAAGCGTAACAAAATTTAGTTTACTAAACTAAATTAGTTCAAAGTAAAAATGAAGTTTATTGTTAAAAATGTTTTCAACTTAAATGAATATCTTAATTTAGTAGTTAATTAAAGATACGTGATTAGATTTAATTAACATTGAAACATTTTTTTTAGTTAGTAAGTGTTTAGTTTAAAGTTAATAAGAAAAAGATTCTTGACTCTGATTTAATTAATTTGTAATTAAGAAGTTTAAATTAGTTAATTAAGTTAATGTATGAATTATGGTAACTAATTAAGTAATGTAACTAAAGACTACACAATTGGTTAATTAAGAAATTTATCAAGTAGATAGAAATAATAAATGATAATCAAGTTATAAATGAATAATTAAGGATATTAATTGTTAACTTATTAAGATTTGTTAATGGATTTAAATATAATTAAGAAGTGATTAATTTAATATTCAAGATTTGTAATTAACTTAAGTGATTAATTAAAAATAAATGATTAATTAGTTGATAATAATAAATGATTAATTAATTAATAAGAAATGATTAATTAAAATAATTTGTGATAATTAAATAAGAAATTCAATTCTATTAATTAATAATTAAGTTATGAATTTAATAATTAAGAATCAATCAATTAACTAAGTAATTTAGTAATAATTAATGAATAAAAGTCAACTAATTAAATAATTAATTGAAGATTAGATGATTAATAAATTAATAATTAATGATTAACTAACTAATGAATTGACCATTAATAAATTAATTAATCAGTAATTAATTAAGCTGAATAAATTAGTTTATTCTTAAGCAATTAATTAAGTTAAGTAAACCAAACTGTTTTGGCATGAATTGATAATTCTGTTTGATTGACTCTGGTATCTGTTTGATGATATTCTGTGATATGTTGTGATATATTCTGGATATATCTGTGATAACTGTATATGATTTATCTGTGATATCTGTTTTTTGAATTCTTAATATTTAATTGAACTGTTAAGACTAAATTGACAACTTGGCCCTTAAAATGGCGTTTGGACTTCGATGAGACCGGGATCGGAAGAATCAGTTTTGATTCTCCGAAAACCACATCGATCCAAATTAAACGATAGGTCGTCACTTATCATTTGGTGATCGAGATAGTGTTTCAGAATGCAAGGGTTATCGTCGTTAACTTTGAGGGTGATTCCAAAATGAGTGTGACAAGATAATACCTTCGGTTTCGTTCGAACCCGAAACGAACTTGTATGGATTGAATGCTTTCAGCACATCGTCAGGCGGACGATGAGCATTCTAAGAATAATGATCTATAAAGGTAATCGCAGCCTCAAGCATCATCAACCGGGAATGGCTAAAACATGGGAGATGCAGCAAGGTTAGGTGGGTCATGCCCAAGCAGGACGAGGTATACCCCTGTCTAGATGTCCCTTTATTACGGCTGTGTGAGAAGTTGTAGGCCACAACTGCGGGGTTATCTTGTTCGGGACTGTTCAGTAAGGAATGGTTCCGGCCTTGTGTTGTAGGGGGTCGGGAGTGATCCTCGGTACGGTGATCTAGGCCCCGTACTGTGACAGACGGTACCCCAGTAGCCCTGCCATTGTTGGAAACCCATTTTCCCTACGAGACCCTACGGTTTTGATTTGTATTACCCACTTTTGTGGCTAGTAACTGGAATTTAACGAATGTAACAATTTCGGCTATTTTCTATTTACCTGAAAACCCTAGACACTATTATAATATCACTGAATTTCCTATAAAATGTTTTGGTTAGCGTAAGGTAAAAACTTACCCGTATTTATTTGTGGGAAGTCTTACGTGATACCTTTATTTCAAATGATTTTCAAAGTTAAGCAAATTTAACCCGTTTACTCACACCGGACCCATATCTGACCCGGAGTTTATATTTTATGTTTTCATAAACTCTTGGGTACTCAAATTTTTATGAGTAGCCAAGTGATAGGTATTGGGAGTGTGGATTTTCTGGAGAAGCTTTTGGGAAGAAGACCAGACGTATGTATCTATATATATGTAGTTCCGCTGTGTAGTTGGTGGATGCTGTATTTTGGATGTATGTATGGACATATATGTATATGACAGTCCTGTTATATGATATTGTATAACTCTGATGTATGTATAACTATGTAATAGTTATGTTGATGTATTATATGCTGTTCCATTCCACTGTGAGATTCTGATGTTGTTATTCTTTCTTTCTATTCTTTTCTATCTCTATCCCTTTCTCTCTTAATGATGAAACGTCTTTCTGGGGTTAGAAGGGCGGGTCGTCAAAGTTGGTATCAGAGCGCTAGGTTGAGCGAGTACCTTGGCTCTTGTGTTATATTTATCTTGAGAGTGAGTATTTGTATTTTCATATAATTATATATCTATATAAATTTATTGAGTTACCTGTTCAGGTGACCGACATGAGTTCCGGAAGAAGAGGTAGAGTTAGGGCCAGTACTTCAACAGATGATGGACGGAGTCAAAATGCTAGTGAGGCTCAATCCAGTCCCGCCTCAAGTTAGTTTTGCAGCTTTATGCAAGGATTTCAAAATTCTCGGAGGCCAACCATTCAAAGGTTCAGAACCAATAATTGAAGTTCAAGCCTGGCTATGCTCTTGCGAGCGTATTTTCAAGAGCATGAAATTGTCTGATGAGCGTAAGAGACAAATGGCATCGTGGCAATTGCAGGGTGGTGCAGCAGCATGGTGGGATTCAAAAATTGCAAATATTTCTGAGGATGACATTTCATGGGAAAGATTTAAGGAGTTGTTTGAAGAGAAGTTTATGCCAATGGCAGGGAGAACCCAATTGTATCAGGATTTTCTGTATTTGAAGCAGGGTAGCATGTCTATTTCGGAGTATGAAACCAGATTCAACGAACTCTCTTGTTATGGACCAGGACTCATCGATACTCCTCTTAAAAAGAATGAGAAATTTGTGCAAGGATTGAGGCCTGAATTCCATGGAAAATTGACGGTGCTTTTGAAGGGATCTTTTGTTGATTTGATTGATATGGCGTTGAGATATGAAAGTTTGATGAGTAAGAAACCGGTGGCTCCGGTTGCAGCTTCAGGTGGGAATTTCACTAATTCAAATAAGTGAAAGTTCGATCCTAAATGGAGAAAGCCGAATAAGAAGAAACTTGGGAATAACAACGGACCCCGCAAATGCTACATTTGTCAACAGGAAGGACATTTGGCAAATAAATGTCCTAGAAAAGGATTCTAGCAGCAGCAGCAACCGCATCAGAGTGGCCCAGGATCAGCTATGGTACATAGATCATTGTGCTTTAATTGTCATCAGCCAGGACACATGATCAAGAATTATCCACTTCTGCAGAGGGCACCTAAGAATAAAGTTTTTGCTTTGGAAACCGGACCATCTACTTCTTCGAAGGGCAAAGGAGTACTAGAAGGTACTTTACTTTTAGATGGAAAATATATTAAAGTTTTGTTTGATTCGGGTGCTTCCTTGAGTTTTATTTCTCTGGACTCTGTTGAAAAGTTCTCTCTTACCCCTAGTTCTGTAGACAGTCCTATCTTGGTATCTAATCCTATAGGAGGGGTGACCAAATTAGACACTATCTGTAAGGACTTGAAGATCTCTTATCTATCTCACAATTTTTCTTGTGAACCGTATGTGTTGAATTTTAAGGGATTTGATCTTATTTTGGGAATGGATTGGCTGGATAGGTATAGAGCAGTTTTGAATTGCGATGAGAGAACAGTTTCGTTGGAAACTGATCTGGGTAGAATTGCCAGTGTCGTGTGATAATTCTAGAATTCACTTGAGCAGTCTTTTGCATGGAATTGAGACTTCCGAAGAAAGAGTTGAAGACATCGATGTGGTTCAATATTTTCCTGATGTATTTGAAAAAGTTGAGTGTCTGCCACCACATCGAGAAATAGAATTCCGTATTGATTTGATTCCAGGAGCTGTGCCGGTGATTCAGCCCAGTAGGAGAATGGCTCCTAGGGAGAGAGAAGAGTTGATTAAGCAGACTCAGGATCTTTTAGAGAAGGGGTTGATTAGACCCAGTTTTTCTTGTTGGGGTTCGGCGGTAGTGTTTGTAACCAAATCGGATGGATCATCGAGGTTCTGTGTGGATTATAAAGAATTGAACAAAGTAACTATCCGTAATAAATATCCTCTTCCTCGCATCGATGATCCTTTTGACCAGCTGCATGGTGTTCTATCTTTTCTCAACTAGATCTAGCTTTAGGTTTCCATCAGTTGAGGGTAGCTGAAGACAGTATTCCCTTGACTGCATTTAGGGGACCGAATTGTTTCTATGAGTGGTTGGTTATGCCTTTCGGGTTAACCAACGCTCCTGCCTACTTCGTTGACCTGATGAACCGAGTCTTTAGGGATGTGTTAAATAAGTTTGTGCTGGTATTCATTGATGATATCTTGGTCTACTCCAAATCCGAAGAAGAGCACACTGAGCATTTAAGGATTGTATTGGAAACTCTGAGAAAGCATGTGCTGAAGGCGAAGTTCTCAAAGTGCCATTTCTGAAAATCGGAAGTTAAATTTTTAGGGCACATTGTTTCTGGTGAAGGTATTTCTGTAGATCCGGCGAAAGTTGAAACTATTCTGGAATGGAAACAGCCAGAGACACCGACGGAAGTTCGTAGTTTTCTAGGATTGGCTGCCTACTACAGGAAATTTATCAAGGATTATTCCAAGATTTCTTCACATCTGACTAAGCTGACTAGGAAAGGAGCGAAATTCAAGTGGACACCCCAGTGTGAAGAAGCTTTTCAGGAATTGAAGACAAGGCTAACTAGTGCACCAGTACTTGCTATTCCGGATGGGAAGAGCAAATTCGAGATTTATACTGATGCTTGTATGGTTGGTTTGGGAGCAGTTCTGATGCAGAATGGTAGGGTGATTGCGTATGCTAGTCGGCAGTTGAAGCCTCACAAGAAGAACTACGCTACGCACGATCTTGAATTGCTAGCCATTGTTTTTGCTTTGAAAATCTGGAGACATTATCTTTTGGGAGAGAAATTCGAATTGTTCACGGATCACAAACCATTGAAATATCTTTTCTATCAAAAAGATCTTAATCTGAGACAACAGCGGTGGGTCGAATTTCTTGCATCCTATGATCTGGATATTTTGTACACTCCGGGAAAAGCGAATGTCGTAGCTGATGCTCTCAGCAGGAACGCGGTTCTATCTCTTTTGGAAGTGGTTCCATCTCTTATTGAAAGGATTTCAAGCAGGCAAGAATCTGATAAGATGTTGAGGAGGATCATTAAGAGAGTCAGGAAAGGTCAGTGTCCCAGTTTTGAAATTGATGTCTAAGGAACATTAAGGATTAATGGGAGAATCTGTGTTTCGAATGATAGGGATCTAAGGCAAGAAGTGTTGTTTGAAAGTCACCGCTCCAAATTGAACATTCATCCAGGAATCTCGAAGATGTACAAAGATATGAAGAGAGTCTTTTGGTGGAAGGGCATGAAGGAAGATGTAGCTGCTTTTGTGAATAGTTGTGCCATCTGCCAACAAGTTAAAGGTGATCAACAGAAACCTGCCGGATTATTGCAGCCTTTGGAAATTCCGAATTGGAAATGGGAGATGATCTCGATGGATTTTATCGATGGTTTGCCTAGAACCAGAAAAGGAAATGATGGTATATGGGTTATTGTGGATCGTTTAACTAAGAGTGCCCATTTTATACCAGTTAAGGCAAACCGTACTGCAGTTTCTCTGGCAGAAATTTTCTTGAAGGAGATAGTTAGATTGCATGGTGTTCCAGTCAGTATAGTAAGTGACCGTGATCCTATTTTCCCTAGCAAATTCTGGGAAGCTCTGCAATCAGCAATGGGAACAAATATGAGATTGAGTACGGCCTATCATCCTCAAACGGACGGATAGACGGAGAGGCTTAATCGTATTCTTGAGGATATGCTGCGGGCTTGTGTTTTAGATTTTGGAGGATCTTGGGAGGACCATCTTCATCTAGTGGAATTCTCTTATAATAACAGTTATCAAGCAAGTATTAAGATGGCTCCTTATGAAGCTTTATATGGAAGACCGTGTAGATCCCCATCTTGTTGGATAGAATCGAAGGATCGTCTTGTGCTCGGACCCGATCTTATTCTAGAAGCTTCTGCGAATGTTGAGCTTATTAAGAAAAGGATGAAAGCTGCTCAAGATCGTCAGAAGAAATATGCCGATAGAAGACGAAGACTATTGGAATTTGAGAGGAGACTTGGTTTTTGTTAAAGTTTCCCCAATTAAAGGTGCTATAAGATTCAAAAAGACAGGAAAACTTGCTTCGAGATACATTGGACCATTTCGAGTGTTGGAAAGAATTGGAGTTGTAGCTTATAGAATTGAATTGCTAGGGCGGATGTCTGGGATTCATAATGTATTTCATGTATCACATTTGAGGAAATTTGTTCATGATCCATCACTGGTTGTAGAACCAGTAATTCAAGAAGATTTGGAAGTAGAACCCAATTTAACTGTGGTCAGAAATCCAGTTCGAATTGTGGATCAAGACGAGAAGCAACTCGGGAACAAAGTGGTGAAACTCGTCAAGGTGCAGTGGAGTGAGGATCCCAGATATTGTACCTGGGAAACTCTCGATAGTTTTAGGAATGCTTATCCAGATTTATGTCTGGATAACTAGTGATGTTTGTTAGAGTAGACTGTTTGATTGTTGTTATTGTATGGATGATATGTATGTTTGGATTGTTAATATAGAAGCTTTTGGATTAACTATTGTTTTAAATTTCGGGGACGAAATTCTTTTAAGGGGGAAGGAATGTGACATCCCGAAAATTTAGCAACATTTTATTTATGGGTATTTAATCAGATTAAATGAAATATAAACTTATTATTTCCAAAACAGCTAGAAACATGTGTTTTTATATAAGTGAAATAGACCTTATCAATATCTAAACATGAGAATAAAATGAATATGGTCTGAAATATAAAATAAAGAGTTTTAAAATTTCAATAATGTTTAAAAAGTACAAAAATATCTTTTAGATATTTAAACAATTACATGGTTTGGAAAAAAATTGAATCTTATAACTTTAAAACATAGTACAACTCAAACATGGTTATAAATGCAAATATATGCTTATGAACATCTACATATATATTAAAAACAAGAGAACTGTCAATAGATATAAGTATAAACAAATATAGGATAGAATAAACATTGATGTGAAAAACATATCTTAGTTAAGTAACATGTTAATGCACACTTAAGAGAATTAAAACAAGACAAGTTATATATATTTGCTCACAAAACAAATCTGGTTGTACAAACATATATAAATGAGCAAGCTTCTACAATAAGACAAGGCAATATATAGGTAAATATACTTACAAAATCAAGTTGAATAAACCTGGAAAAGAAAATAAGAACAAGTAGGATAATATAAACAAGACAAAAATAATTAATGCAGCACACTTCTTTTCATTTCAGCCTACATTTAGAGAAAAAAAAAATCTCTGGCCAAATTGTTAAAAAATTATTGTTAGTACATTAAAATATCTTGCCTCAATATCATCAGCCTGTAAACTTTCCCTATATATCATCTTATGCATTTCATTTCGTTCATCAAAAAGAAACTGAAGTCATAAAAAAAACCTACAACCTAAACTTAATACAAACAAACTTGTTTAACATCTACAACATCAATGACTGAAATTTGAAATTCAACTGAAAGCCTGGAAAGCAAAACTCACTGTGTTCATCTGGGAAGCAAGACCGAACCTTACTCTCTGTTAAATCATTTTTGGTGAGTGAACATATTTATCTAAACTTAAGTATAATTAACTCTGGTTGTATGAAGTTGTGAACAATATTGTGTTTGTTGAGGAATTTCCTTCGAGTTTTAACTCTATGTTGTAGGATCGATTTCACCCTAGAGGGGGGGTGAATAGGGTGATGGTGTTAATTATTAAAATTAATCGCGGAAGCTTATAAATTAATTTCAATTCAGATCACAGAATAGCAGCACAGATATCGCAGAATATAAATAACAGAATAAAACAGAACAACACAGAATTTACCCAGCTTCGGCAAAACCCTGCCTACGTGCTGCCCCCAAGGTTTCTACTAGAAATTAGATAGTCCCTCGCTTACACACGTAAACTCTCTATACACCGCTATTGACTAATCTAACTCTACGCTCAAAACCCTGCCACAACTCAACTACCGAGTTGCGAATTCTCAAGCTACACACCGCAGCTTGTACCCTAGTCACACGACTAGAAAATTAAACGGTTTAAAGAGGAAAATACAAATTAAAAACAAATTAAAAACAAATTAAAATAACATAGCCCTAATATAAACAAAACCCTTAATTCCTATTATTATTATTTAGCCGGCCCTATTCTTCCTTTTATTTTAGCCCGGTCTTCTTTTGTGAAAAATAAATGGCGGCTTGTTCTTCAGATGAGATTAGGGCTTCGGCTCTTGTTTGTTCCTCTTCCTTCAATTAATTAGGGCTAGAATCGAAGAAGCCGATATTATTTTAGTCGATCGATTTTGTGATTTTCGTCTTTGCCCTGTTGATCGTCTGCCTCCTTGTACCTTGCTTCGGCTACTTCGATTGATCGAGTTCGATTTCAATTTTGGTGAGTACTTTATTACTTTTTCTTTTTCTGGTTGATGCTTGAACTCGATGCACATAATTGCCGATGATGATGTTAATTTATATAGGGTTTGTAACCCTAGATTTGCGTCGTATATTTTAATTTGACTTTGTCTACTGATATTGCTTTGGCCATTCGATCATACTTGAATGCTCGTGATTTCACTGACTTTGTCAATTTCGTATTTTTGGTAGCTTGATTCACACGGTATTGATTTGATTTCTTTATCACCACATTTCTGACTTTTTCAACATACTGACTTGGTTCAATTGTGACTTCGGCACTGGTTTTGTGTATGCAAATCCATGTCTTTGAATTTGTTACGTGGTCACCACGGTGTTGAATTCCATCTTGTACATCTCGAGTAGACTTCGGTTATGCTTTGTCCTGTATAAGTATTTCTGCATCTCATGTTGTAGTTATTGAAATCTGGAGTTGTTGCACTGGTGCATTTGGTTTGAGTCAGATGTACTGGGTTTGGTTCAGGTTGTTCATGAGTCTTCATTTGGTATTGATCTTCATATATGTGCATATGTACAGTTGCTTGATCCTTGATTGTTCACCTGTTGACTACTCTTCATTCACTGCCTGTAGTTGTTTCACTTGCATAGCTGAACTTCACTGTTGCACTTTTGTGCTTTATATTCCTGTAGTTTGCATTGTTGCTGTAGCTTTTTGAAGCTTGAGTTTCTGGTCACTGCACTTGTACATATTCACTATCACTTGCATATTTATCTTAGTACCATAACTTCTCTGTTCCACTCGAGTTTAGTTGTGCACTTGCATTTGTTGTTTGCTTCATGTTCCTTACTGCTTTGAACTTCTGGTTGGTTTGGCCTCGACTTCACTGTTATTTGATTGCCGAGTTGTTTGCATTCACTTCATCACTTCAGTCGTGTATTGCTTTCACCTCTGACCTGTTGTAGTTTGCATATCACCTTGTTGCAGTTAATGGTTACTTGAATTTTGACATTGGTCTGCTGTCATGGCTGATCTGTTGTTCAGTTTGCATTGGTGCATTCTTCATGTATCTGCTGACTTGTTGTAGTACACTGCATATTGCATTGCCTTGCTGAACTCGATCCAGTAGTTTGCTTCATTTTGCACACTGATCATCTGTATACATTTGTGGCATTTGGGTTTGTTGATATTGTGGTATACTTGAGTTTCAGTAGTTGTACTCTGGTTGGTCTTGACTTTTGCATATTTGTTACTGTCCCTGGTTTGCAGTAATCTGCTGGTTGCAATGCCTTGTTGTCGCAGTATTGCAGTTGGGTTGCTGTTATGTTCTGTTCATTCCTAGTTGCCTTGTTGCAGTTTGATTGTGATATCCATGTTGCAGTCCATTTTGATGTTGGTCTTCGTTGCATTCATATCATGTCGCCTTGTGTTGAATCCAGTTTCAAAAATAAGATTTGACCTTGTGCTTGTGTCGTGATTTTAAATATATTGCACGTGCGTTGAACCCGGCTTTGCATTTGGGTTTGACCTGTGCTCACCTGTCCCTGTAGCATTATCAAGTGTATATATCGGTGTGCACGGCCTTGTGGCATATACAGTGATACACTGTGTATGTCACAAGTTGTTCGTGTATGATGAATTCAAATTTAAATGATGACGAACAACCCAAATAACTGAGGCAAATTATATTTTTAAAATTCACGTTTTATTTTATACTGCAAAAATATTTCTTTTTCAATTTTACTGCGTTAGTTTATATTTTTGCAGATCGCTCAGATGCTGGATTCAAACTGGAATGAAGTTGAATATAATTACGAGTGTGAGTGATATGTAGTGAGGTGAATTGTAAATGTGAAATGTGATGTAATTGTAATCAAAGTTGTATAGTTATAGTGAGAGCTTGAAATTGTACTATTCAAAGATGTAATAAATATTTGTTTGAATAAAATATTCGTTTGAATTCAAATTTCGTGTTATTTATTTTATTCTGCAAATATTTATTTAATCTGTGAAAAAATAAAATAGTATATTATCAAATACATTTAAACGAATGTGTATATGTTTATTATCATCAAACAAAAATCATGTAAGCGCATATTCAACAATCTCCCCCTTTTGATGATAACAAACATATATTTAAGATTTTGAAAATATTAAATCTATTTGATCATAGTTATATCCTAATTGCTCCCCCTATTTAAATGCTCCTCTCTACACAATACTCGCCCTACATATATGCATACAAATAAAAATGAGCCTAGATGCAAATGGAAAATTGTTTGACCTTTGATTGATTCTATTTGACAAAATCTTAACTTTTCTCTCCCCCTTTTGTTATCAGCAAAAGAATAATAGAAATAGAGAAAAATAGAAATAAAGTGATTGATATTAATTCAACTTTAAAACTTAATTGAATATAAATATTAAATTTCGATAAAAAATAAAACAAAAATCATAAATATTTTGTTAGGCGCATATTCCACTTTTAGAATGATGGAAATGATGTCATCATATAAAACCATACAGTTGTGTCTATTTGTGGTATATTTATATCAGGAATTTGAATATCTACTAACCATGCATAACCGTTAGGACTTTTAAATGAGATTAGTAGTATTCCAATTTTATTTTTAAAAATTGAATTCAAGTATCTTCTAACCACGCATAACCGTGAGGACTTTTAAATGGGATTAGAATCAACTTGTTTATTTTAAAAATCAACTTTTGATATGCGTTCCATACATGCATAACCGTGAGGACTTTTAAATGAGCATGGAAGCACATAACAAATTCCAAGTAATTCACCCATGCATAACCGTGAGGACTTTTAAATGAGAGTGAATACTTTGGTATTTATTTATTCATTTATTTATTATTATTATTATTATTATTATTTTTATTTTATTTTTTAAAATGTGAAAATGAAAAACGAACGATTCCTGTTTAAAGTACCACATATCGACAAACTATATAGAATTTTGATGAATGATGGTTGATAGAAATATGATAGACATAGAGATGGTCATGGAATTTGTACCAACAAAAAAATTTTTATAACTCTTGTTTAAATTTCTAAAGAAATTTTCTATTTATACTTTCTCGAGTTATAATATATGATCAATATCAACACTCATCACTTTTTCAATCACTGTTTTTCTTTTCGATAATCATTTGGGAGTCAGATTAGTCATAATAGTCATTTAAAATCAAATTCAAAAATAATTATGAAATTAATTTTTCAAAAATGAATAATCTGAAAATATGGTCAAAAATGATTTTCTCCAGGGGGTTTTAAAAGAAAATTTTCTGCTATTTGAAAATTATTTGAAATGAAGAATATGCAGATATTTTCTTTGAAAAAACGATGCAGCAAATGAATGTTTCAAAAATTAATCACGTTACACTAATAATTTTTCTATCAACCATATTACCAGTGTAATCTGCATCTGAATTTAAATTTTACTCAAAATTCACTCGTTGAATGTCAAAGACCAGATTAAGAAATTTCAACAAATTTTCTCATGATTATTATCAACAAATTTTAAATGAAATTCTCTTGGATTTGAAATGAAAACCATGTCAACAATCAAACATATATTAAAGTGTCAATTTTAGAAGCCATCAAACATTATTTTTATTTCAAGGCAATTTCTTAAAAGTTTCAACACTTTCAAAAAAAAATTTAAAATCCTTTCTACAATTTTTAAAATAGAATTCATTAGGATTTTAAATCGAGGCCGTGTCAAAACATGAATATAGTTTTAGCCAAAAATATTATAACAACAATGTTATTATCCAATCAAAACACTATTTTTCTCTCAAACTTATATATCAAGTAATTCTAGTGAATTTTATAGTGTTTTTGGCATAAGAATATAAATGGCTAACAATTTTGAATAAAGTCAGAATCAAAATCATCATTAAATCATCATCATATCATCATCGTATAATTGGCTGGTTTTATTCAGAAAATGGTACAGATTATCACATTTAATATATCGTACAAATAAATATACTTTTACCTGTCTTTACCTTTACGATATTTCTCGTCGTTGTTCATTGTGATTCTGTCACCCTTATACTAGGCTAAGGAACTTAGCTTTGTCGTCCGTTGTGTTTCTGGAACAGCCAAAAATCCAGGTAACACTATTGTTGTTCCTTAGCCCGCCACCACACCTACACGATGAAAATTTTATGTGACCTATTTGTTTTTATAGGTCCATGGTTGTTAGTGGCAGAAAATTTTGAAAAATAATTTTGTGTAGACCCAAAACTATTTATAATTGTTCCCTTTGGCACCCAAATTTGTTTAACTTTGAGAGATTTTATATTTGTGCCTTTAGGAACCCAAATCGATATAGTTTTCACATGTTTGGGTCTATACCAACAATTATTGTGATTGTGTCCATATTTTCTACAAATTGTGCACATAGAATTAACTTGATTAATATTGCTTTCAACAATCTTCGAATTATTATATCCAAGTCCTTGTCTAACCGTATTAGCAGTTTGCTTTCCTAATAGCATATTCAACGATTTTTCACTTTTTGAAAATTTATCTAAAGTCGTTGACAATTGTTGGACTTGTGTTTTGAGAGATTCATTTTCATTTAACAACTGTGTGCACTTTTTAATAGAATTCTCTCTCCTAGTATTTTCATTCTCCTTTAAAATCAGAATTTCATTTTCAAGTGATTTTATTTTAATTTCTGATTTTCTAATTTCCTCATCAAATGTTGGACACTTATCACACTTAGGGATCCTACTTTGATAGGTTTTAACTAATTGATCAAGTTGTTTATTACATTCTATCAAAGTATCTTTTTGAGATTCAAGTTTGGCGTATTTTTCCCTAAGTCGTTCAAAACAACCGTTTACTTCATGAAAATATATAAGCAACTCAGAATGGGTAAGTTTTGATACCTCACTTGGCTCGTCATCGTCACTGTCAGTTGTATCACCTCGAAGACACAATTCTGCTTTTTCGCGTTCACTGCCAGTGCTTTGATCATTCTCGTCTATTTCATCCCAAGTGGCTGCAAAACTTTTCCTTTTCTGTTTCTTTTCGTGGCTGGATTTAATTTGTGGACAATCGGGCTTGATATGGCCGGGTTTGTTGCAATTATAACAAATAAACTTTTGTTCTTCTGAGTAGTCTAGTGCTTTGTCTATTCTGCTTTTTGCTTTTTGAATTCGAGCTGAATTTCCATGTTTTTGATTCCATTTTTTGAATTTCCTTATTAACAGCTCCAATTCTGCTGCTCCATCATCTTCATCGTTATCATCATCACTTTCGGTTGTTCCTTTGAGAGCTATTGATTTCTTTTGAGTGTCACCTCCTTCACGCTCTTCTTTGAATTTCATTTCAAGTTCATAAGTGGTGAGATTTCCGATGAGTTCCTCAACTTTAAGTTGTTTTAAATCTTTCGATTCTTGTATGGCAGTTACTTTTGCTTCAAAGCTTCGTGGAAGGACTCTGAGGATTTTCCGGACTATTTCTAATTCGGTGTATGTTTTTCCGAGAGCTTTTGATTTGTATACGATATTGGAGAGTCGTCCGTACATCTCTTTGACATTTTCTTCCTTCGCCATTTTGAAGTTCTCGTATTCGCTGCTTAGCATTGCAAGGCGAGATTCTTTGACTTGAGATGTTCCCTCGTGAGTCACTTCTAGTATGTGCCATATTTCCTGCGCAGTTAGACAATGTGAGACACGATTAAATTCAAATTGATCCAATTAACAGATAATAGAATTCATAGCTTTGGCATTAGTATTCTGTAATTTATTTTCTAATTCTGTCCATTGTTCCTTTGGTTTCTCTATTTCCTGATTATCTACAGTTATAGTTGGTATTCTATAACCTGTCTCAACAATATTCCAAGCGTCAATGGTTTTCAGAAAAATTTGCATTCTATTTTTCCAATAAGCATATTCACCATTGAACATTGGTGGTCTAACTATGGATTGACCTTCTGCAAAAGCATTATTAAAAGAAGCCATTTTAAAAATTCAAATTTTTAAAACAAAAACTGATTTTTTCAAAAAAAATCGAATTTTTAAAACATATGTTGACTTCTATTACTAGCTCTGATACCACTTGTAGGATCGATTTCACCCTAGAGGGGGGGTGAATAGGGTGATGGTGTTAATTATTAAAATTAATCGCGGAAGCTTATAAATTAATTTCAATTCAGATCACAGAATAGCAGCACAGATATCGCAGAATATAAATAACAGAATAAAACAGAACAACACAGAATTTACCCAGCTTCGGCAAAACCCTGCCTACGTGCTGCCCCCAAGGTTTCTACTAGAAATTAGATAGTCCCTCGCTTACACACGTAAACTCGCTATACACCGCTATTGACTAATCTAACTCTACGCTCAAAACCCTGCCACAACTCAACTACCGAGTTGCGAATTCTCAAGCTACACACCGCAGCTTGTACCCTAGTCACACGACTAGAAAATTAAACGGTTTAAAGAGGAAAATACAAATTAAAAAAAAATTAAAAACAAATTAAAATAACATAGCCCTAATATAAACAAAACCCTTAATTCCTATTATTATTATTTAGCCGGCCCTATTCTTCCTTTTATTTTAGCCCGGTCTTCTTTTGTGAAAAATAAATGGCGGCTTGTTCTTCAGATGAGATTAGGGCTTCGGCTCTTGTTTGTTCCTCTTCCTTCAATTAATTAGGGCTAGAATCGAAGATGCCGATATTATTTTAGTCGATCGATTTTGTGATTTTCGTCTTTGCCCTGTTGATCGTCTGCCTCCTTGTACCTTGCTTCGGCTACTTCGATTGATCGAGTTCGATTTCAATTTTGGTGAGTACTTTATTACTTTTTCTTTTTCTGGTTGATGCTTGAACTCGATGCACATAATTGCCGATGATGATGTTAATTTATATAGGGTTTGTAACCCTAGATTTGCGTCGTATATTTTAATTTGACTTTGTCTACTGATATTGCTTTGGCCATTCGATCATACTTGAATGCTCGTGATTTCACTGACTTTGTCAATTTCGTATTTTTGGTAGCTTGATTCACACGGTATTGATTTGATTTCTTTATCACCACATTTCTGACTTTTTCAACATACTGACTTGGTTCAATTGTGACTTCGGCACTGGTTTTGTGTATGCAAATCCATGTCTTTGAATTTGTTACGTGGTCACCACGGTGTTGAATTCCATCTTGTACATCTCGAGTAGACTTCGGTTATGCTTTGTCCTGTATAAGTATTTCTGCATCTCATGTTGTAGTTATTGAAATCTGGAGTTGTTGCACTGGTGCATTTGGTTTGAGTCAGATGTACTGGGTTTGGTTCAGGTTGTTCATGAGTCTTCATTTGGTATTGATCTTCATATATGTGCATATGTACAGTTGCTTGATCCTTGATTGTTCACCTGTTGACTACTCTTCATTCACTGCCTGTAGTTGTTTCACTTGCATAGCTGAACTTCACTGTTGCACTTTTGTGCTTTATATTCCTGTAGTTTGCATTGTTGCTGTAGCTTTTTGAAGCTTGAGTTTCTGGTCACTGCACTTGTACATATTCACTATCACTTGCATATTTATCTTAGTACCATAACTTCTCTGTTCCACTCGAGTTTAGTTGTGCACTTGCATTTGTTGTTTGCTTCATGTTCCTTACTGCTTTGAACTTCTGGTTGGTTTGGCCTCGACTTCACTGTTATTTGATTGCCGAGTTGTTTGCATTCACTTCATCACTTCAGTCGTGTATTGCTTTCACCTCTGACCTGTTGTAGTTTGCATATCACCTTGTTGCAGTTAATGGTTACTTGAATTTTGACATTGGTCTGCTGTCATGGCTGATCTGTTGTTCAGTTTGCATTGGTGCATTCTTCATGTATCTGCTGACTTGTTGTAGTACACTGCATATTGCATTGCCTTGCTGAACTCGATCCAGTAGTTTGCTTCATTTTGCACACTGATCATCTGTATACATTTGTGGCATTTGGGTTTGTTGATATTGTGGTATACTTGAGTTTCAGTAGTTGTACTCTGGTTGGTCTTGACTTTTGCATATTTGTTACTGTCCCTGGTTTGCAGTAATCTGCTGGTTGCAATGCCTTGTTGTCGCAGTATTGCAGTTGGGTTGCTGTTATGTTCTGTTCATTCCTAGTTGCCTTGTTGCAGTTTGATTGTGATATCCATGTTGCAGTCCATTTTGATGTTGGTCTTCGTTGCATTCATATCATGTCGCCTTGTGTTGAATCCAGTTTCAAAAATAAGATTTGACCTTGTGCTTGTGTCGTGATTTTAAATATATTGCACGTGCGTTGAACCCGGCTTTGCATTTGGGTTTGACCTGTGCTCACCTGTCCCTGTAGCATTATCAAGTGTATATATCGGTGTGCACGGCCTTGTGGCATATACAGTGATACACTGTGTATGTCACAAGTTGTTCGTGTATGATGAATTCAAATTTAAATGATGACGAACAACCCAAATAACTGAGGCAAATTATATTTTTAAAATTCACGTTTTATTTTATACTGCAAAAATATTTCTTTTTCAATTTTACTGCGTTAGTTTATATTTTTGCAGATCGCTCAGATGCTGGATTCAAACTGGAATGAAGTTGAATATAATTACGAGTGTGAGTGATATGTAGTGAGGTGAATTGTAAATGTGAAATGTGATGTAATTGTAATCAAAGTTGTATAGTTATAGTGAGAGCTTGAAATTGTACTATTCAAAGATGTAATAAATATTTGTTTGAATAAAATATTCGTTTGAATTCAAATTTCGTGTTATTTATTTTATTCTGCAAATATTTATTTAATCTGTGAAAAAACAAAATAGTATATTATCAAATACATTTAAACGAATGTGTATATGTTTATTATCATCAAACAAAAATCATGTAAGCGCATATTCAACATATGTATATGTATACAAACATATCTATACTGGTGCATCCCTTTTTTCTCTGCCTTTATGGGTTACAGGGTAGCAGATCATAAACAAATTCAAATTCTTTTATCTAATCATTAACAGGGATAGAATATAAAAACAAATAAGAGTGTTTTAGCATAGATTATAATCTGAAATTTGTTTAGAACTAAATAAAGTTGGATTGCCTCTGAAATTTAGTTGCACAGAACAAAATTTAAAACTTCATGATAATTCTAATATGAAGAATCTTGAATTTAAGTATATAACATGGATTAGCATTCAAAAACAAAAAATTTCATACAAGAGTTGTGATTTTTCTGTGAGTATTTTCAGAGCAGTTCCCAATTGAACGCAAAGTAAGTTTCGACTATTTTCAGATGATCGGAAGGTTGTTGGTGGTCGTGGTTGGGAAAAGAGGTGGACGAGCCTACTGGGGTGGTGAGAAAAATAGGTAATGGTGCTCAAGACCTTGGTGGCAGCGACTGCGTTCGTTTTCTTTTCGAAAACCTAATTTTGGTGGCGTTCGAACATGTGCTCACTGCGACCTCCTTCGAGCGTCGAGTGGCACGCGATTGGAGCTTGGGGGGTGGCGGAGGTGTGACCGGAGTTGTTGGGCGTCAGGTGGTTGGGAGTGGGTTTTCGAATCGTTTTTGTGATCGATGATGGCTTCGAGTTCATCGAGCTATGCTCGATTTTTAATGGCGATGTGGTCGACTCGTTCGTTGATGCGTGGTCGATGCCGAGGTCATTTACGACTTGTTGGAGGCTTCACCAGTCGCCAATGTGTCGTCAACTCCTTGTGCACGTGCACGGCGTGGGCGTTGATGTCAGGTGGTTGTACGTGAGGGAGACTCGAGTTGGAACTCGAGCACAGGAGGGCTTTGCGCGTCGGTTACTTAGGGTTCGCGATGTATTAATATACAGGTTTCAAACTTAAGTTTTTCAAAACAAAAGGAACGAGGAAGAAGGAGTACTCGGGAAGGATTGGAGGGAAACCCGGGATTTAGCTTGTGAATAGCAAGGATTTTCTCGGTTATATGTTTCAGAGCTTAAGCGTAACAAAATTTAGTTTACTAAACTGAATTAGTTCAAAGTAAAAATGAAGTTTATTGTTAAAAATATTTTCAACTTAATGAATATCTTAATTTAGTAGTTAATTAAAGATACGTGATTAGATTTAATTAACAATGAAACATTTTTTTATTATTTAGTAAGTGTTTAGTTTAAAGTTAATAAGAAAAGATTCTTGACTCTTGTTTAATTAATTTGTAACTAAGAAGTTTAAATTAGTTAATTAAGTTAATGTATGAATTATGGTAACTAATTAAGTAATGTAACTAAAGACTACACAATTGGTTAATTAAGAAATTTATCAAGTAGATAGTAATAATAAACGATAATCAAGTTATAAATGAATAATTAAGGATATTAACTGTTAACTTATTAAGATTTATTAATGGATTTAAATATAATTAAGAAGTGATTAATTTAATATTCTAGATTTGTAATTAACTTAAGTGCTTAATTAAAAATAAATGATTAATTAGTTTATAATAATAAATATTAATTAATTAATAAGAAATGATTAATTAAAATATTTTGTGATAATTAAATAAGAAATTCAATTCTATTAATTAATAATTAAGTTATGAATTTAATAATTAAGAATCAATCAATTAACTAAGTAATTAAGTAATAATTAATGAATAAAAGTCAACTAATTAAATAATTAATTAAAGATTAGATGATTAATAAATTAATAATTAATGATTAACTAAGTAATGAATTGACCATTAATAAGTTAATTAATCAGTATTTAATTAAGCTGAATATAGTAGTTTATTCTTAAGCAATCAATTAAGTTAAGTAAACCAAACTGTTTTGGTATGAATTGATAATTCTGTTTGATTGACTCTGATATCTGTTTGATGATATTCTGTGATATGTTGTGATATATTCTGGATATATCTGTGATAACTGTATATGATTTATCTGTGATATCTGTTATGTGAATTCTTAATATTTAATTGAACTCTTAAGACTAAATAGGCAACTTGGCCCTTAAAATGGCGTTTGGATTTCGATGAGACCGGGATAGGAAGATTCAGTTTTGATTCTCCGAAAAACCACGTCGATCCAAATTAAACGGTAGGTCGTGACTTATCATTTGGTGATCGAGATAGTGTTTCAGAATGCAAGGGTTATCGTCGTTAACCCTGAGGGTGATTCCAAAATGAGTGTAACGAGATAATGCCTTCGGTTTTGTTCGAACCCGGAACGAACTTGTATGGATTGAATGCTTTCAGCACATCGTCAGGCGGACGATGAGAATTCTAAGAATAATGTTCTATAAACGTAATCGCAGCCTCAAGCCTCATCAACCGGGAATGGCTAAAACAGGGGAGATGCAGCAAGGTTAGGTGGGTCATGCCCAAGTAGGACGAGGTATACTCCTATCTAGATGTCCCTTTATTTTGGCTGTGTGAACAGTTGTTGGCCACAACTGTGGGGTTATCTTGTTCGGGACTATTCAATAAGGAATGGTTCCGGCCTTGTGTTGTAGGGGGTCGGGAGTGATCCTCGGTACGGTGATCTAGGCCCCGTACTGTGACGGGTAGTACCCCAATAGCCCTGCCATTGTTGGAAACCCATTTTCCCTACGAGACCCTACGGTTTTGATTTTTATTACCCACTTTTGTGGCTAGTAGTTGGAATTTAATGAATGTAACAATTTCGGCTATTTTCTATTTACCTGAAAACCCTAGACACTATTATAATATCAATGAATTTCTATAAAATGTTTTGGTTAGCGTAAGGTAAAAACTTACCCGTATTTATTTGTGGGAAGTCTTACGTGATACCTTTATTTCAAATGATTTTCAAAGTTAAGCAAATTTAACCCGTTTACTCACACCAGACCCATGTCTGACCCGGAGTTTATATTTTGTGTTTTCATAAACTCTTGGCTACTCAAATTTTTATGAGTAGCCAAGTGATAGGTATTGGGAGTGTGGATTTTCTGGAGAAGCTTTTGGGAAGAAGACCATATGTATGTATCTATATATATGTAGTTCCGTTGTGTAGTTGGTGGATGCTGTATTTTGGATGTATGTATGGACATATATGTATATGACAGTCCTGTTATATGATATTGTATAACTCTGATGTATGTATAACCATGTAATAGTTATGTTGATGTATTATATGTTGTTCCATTCCGCTGTGAGATTCTGATGTTGTTATTCTTTCTTTCTATTCTTTTCTATTTCTATCCCTTTCTCTCTTAATGATGAAACATCTTTCTTGGGTTAGACGGGCGGGTCGTCACATATTCCCTCTTCCCTTCAACCCTTGCTTGGTTTGAATTGGCTTGCTTGTAATGTAGGTAAATTGAAATGTTTTGGCTCTAATATGGTTGCGCGAGAAAAATTGATGTTCGCTAAGGCGCTGATTGAGGTTTCCTCTCTTAAGCCCCTTCCATCCTCTATTTCTGTTCAGCTAGCTGTTGGGCATGCAGTGGAAGTCCGTGTTCGTTATGGTTGAGTTCCAGATATTTGTTCCTCCAATCACTCCTTTGGCCACCTGGCAATCGCATGCTTGCATTCTGATGTTTCCGCGGCTGCTCCTATGATACCTCTTCATCGGACTTCGCTTAGGAAATGGGTTCCTAAGGTTTCTTCACTGGCTGCTTCTCCTGCTACGGCTCTATTATCCGACCCGGATCCGCATCCATGTTCTGTTGCTCGGCCTGCTTCCCCTTCTTCTACTGTGGCTCCTTCTGATGGTTCAGCGGTTCCTGTTGCTGTTTCGGTTACTGTTTCGACTCGTGTGCCTGTTCCGGTTTGGGATGAGTCCGAGAGATGTTGGGTTGATCACATTTCTGATATGCGATTGAACCCCTTAGATGACTCCTATTTTCGATTTGTTTTGGATGATCATTTGGACCTTAGATGCCTTTATTATAGGTCTTCTGGTGACTCCTTAGTTCTTGATTTGGATGGTCCATATGCGGTTTTGAATAACGACTTGCTTGCTAATCCTTCATGGGATCGATCCTTCATATACTCATCTGATGCTGTGGTATATGATCCTTGTCTTGCTATCCTTTTCCGCCCCTATGCTGCTATTTTTGGGAATGTCCCTTTAGTTTCTTCCTATGTGATTATGAATGTCGGTGCTTCGGCCTCTCCGGTGGAACCGTAGTCTAGGAGTTTTTTTGTAGCTGTGGCATGTTTGTCACACTCCAGTGCTTTATTTTCCTTTTCATAGCTGTTAAGGTGTTTTTACCTTACTCCTGTATCTAAAGTTTTTATTACGTTCGTAATAAAAGTGGATGGTCCACTATAAAACCGGCTTGCCTTGCAAATAATAATAATAATAATAATAAGTTGTGTATATCTTGTTTTTATTTTCAGGTTGCCAAAGCAGATTGAAAGAGTCGCTTGCTTGGCCATGCTTGCCAAAAAACTGCTTGCTTACACTATCTATTGTTTTTTATTTTCCTTGCATTGTTGTTTGCTTGTATATTTATTTAAAAAAATCAATAGAAAAAAAATCCATTCGGAGTTGCATTTTTAATACACTTTTAATTTTAATTTTGCATTTCATCTTAATTTTTTAATAATAACGGTTAGATATTGATAACGCTTAATTGTATATTAACAATTTGTCCTCTTTCGATAATTTAATTTTTTGGTGTCTAGGCTACGGCAAAGCAATAATCAGTTATAAATATTATGGTGACTCGTAATATTATATTGAATTGTTTCTTTGAATGTACTTAAACCTTTAGCTGCATTGCTACGGTGATTCGTAGTGCACCAATAAGTCCTGCCCGTTACCTAGCTGAGAACTATCTTGTTGAATTAAGACAATGTGTGATTATACAATTTTGTGTTAATTTAGGATAAATCATTTGTAATTAACCACGACATTCATTTAGTTGCATTAGTTTATACATATTTAAAAAAAAATCCAAAATCCAAAGCTAAAAAATCTGTAAATATTTCTTAACTTAGTTTTTTTCCTTTTCCTTTGAAAAATTTCAAATAAAAAGTCCAAAAATCCATAAAATTTAGAAAAATCAAAATTCAAAAAAAATTATAAAACCTTTTCGAAAACAAAGAAAAAATTTGAGAAACCAAAAAAAAAATCAATTTCCCTTTTGAAAATGTCCGAATTTCCCCACTTAAATGAATTTTACAATAGTTGTGAAAATCAATATAATCCATATGATTTCACTCCAAATTCGTATGGATATTTTAACGACAACTATTCTTTAAACAATTCGAATTTTAAACAACAAAATTTTCAAAATGATGACCAATCCTCGAATCTTGAAAATAGCATTTCACTCTACTTGACATCTCTAGACAACAAAATCAAATGATAAATGAGTTGTGTAATTCATATTTGTGCGACAACTCGAATCAAAGTTTTCAAAATAATCTAAATTTGAATTCACTTCAAAATTCAAACGATTTCGAGTATAACCCTTGCCAATTCAATTTTGAACTCTAAAATAAATTTCAAAATCAAAATGAAAATGTGATCCACTTTTCAAATAATTTTGGCAATGGGAATAATCTCGAATATGATGCGATTGAAAAAATTTGTACTCAGCAAATCCAAATCGAAAGTTCTCAAGCTAATAACTACTAATTGGATTTTGTTGAACAAATGAACAAAATTTACGATAATCACATGGATTCGTTGTTTGAAACTTACACGAAAAAACGTGAACAACAAAATTAAATCTCAACTGTGACGAGTCAAGTGATAATCTACCTTTTACCCAAATCGACGATTTTCAAATAATAACTTTTGAAATTGAAAACGAAAGTCTTAATGAAGTTGTTGAAAACATGGTAATTGAGTTGGATTTCAATTCTTTTGAGGGTGTGGAACCAAATTTAAAATTCGATCTTCCTTTTCTCGATTTCCAAAATTTGAATACAACAACTTTGGATTTTGAAATTGATATACACAACGAAGTTGTTGATAATCCAACAAAGGAAGACAAATTTAATGAATACAATTTCTGTGGACTTTTTGAGGATGAGTTGTTAATTTCCGAGCGGGAAGATTTAAATCACCGCTTTGATTTTGAGATCAATAATTTTGAAGAATTTTTCAATGACAAACTTGAAATTCAACCAATTATTTTTTCAACCCCAAAAATCATCAAAAATAAAACAACTCATACGATTTTTAATAAAACGACATTTGTTTTTTCAAATCCACATTCAATTCCAAAATCTTTTACGATTTGGTTTTCTGCGCTTAAGCTGTGCCACACATACATGATGAGACAAATGAGTCGGTCTTTAGAAGATCATTTCATTTACTTTTTGACGATATACTTTCTAATTTCATGTAAATACCGGGAATTTTCATTTAAATAAAGGTCATGCTTTTATTTTTATTTTTCTCCTTCCACTTAGGTTGACTGTGGGGACACATTCAAAATCAAATGTAAGAGGAGACTCGTCTTCTTCTTGATTTTTCAGGATCAATTTTTCATTTTTCTTTCAAAAACTCAACACAAACACACACACACAACGAAAAGAAGAACTTATTTAAGCATTTTGATTTATTTTTAAAGAAACACTATAGGAAAATATATGGCTTTGGTTTATTAAATTGAAATTTTTAAAAATTATTCGTCTTAACAAAATAAAAGTGAAGTTTTATTACAAATAACAATGGTTTAACTAATATATAGGAAGATTCATACGTGTTAATTGTAAAATACATCCTAATTGAAAATCTTTGTTTTAAAAAGTGGTTGATTTAAAGTAAAGGATATAACATTTTTTTTATCTTCTAAATTAAACGGTGCTAAGATGATTTTGCAAAACTCTCTCAATCAAAAAAAATTTGAAAAAAATAAAAAAATTTGAAATAAAAACATATAAAAAATCAAAACATTTGTATATATGTAAATATTTTCTATTAACACTTACGGTTGATAGTTGTACACACTTGTGTGTACACTTGCCGAGCTCTGTACCTTTCTCACGTAAGCCTGAAAGGCAACGCATGATCGGTATATTTGGCCTCAGTTTATCTGTGCTAGGTGTATATATAAAAATTCTTTCTAATAATGCCTACAGTCAATAGTTGTTCACACTCGTGTGTTCACTCGCCATACTCTGTATTCCCCTCACATAAATTTGTAAGGCAGTGCATGGGTAATATATCTTGCCTCAGTTCACCTGAGTTAGGTATATAAATATTGTAAATATCAAAAAAAATTTCAAAAATACAAGAGAGAGTAAGCAATTGAAATCCTAGCACTATTTTTAACTTATTTGATTTGACTTTTATTGAAAAGAAATTAAAATACCACTTTATTAAACTTTGATAATCAACAAGGATCCATTTCATAATTACACCGTGTTTCAACCAAAACAACGAGTTAAACTATAGTCTATTAGTTATGGTAACTTCGTTTTTATTGGAAATTTTCACAAGTAAACGGCTTAAATTTCTTAATAATAACCGAAACCTATATTTAACTTATTTGTGTTTCTTTTAAAATAAATCAAAATGATTAAACAAATTCTTCTTTTGGTTTTTGAATATATATATATATATATATATATATATATATATATATATATATATATATATATATATTTGAGTTTTTGGAAGAAAAATGAAAAATTAATCCTGAAAAATCAAGAGACACTAGCACCCACATTTGCGCATGTGTCTGACCTTGGTTCCTCATTGTATTTGTTCTGGCATTTGCATTAATTGTGGTGCTTCCCTGTGATGCCCCACCTCTGTACTTACACTAGCCAAGGACACTACGAGATAATGCCATCGACTAGCACGAATATTAAGACCGTTGAGGAGCGATCATCTGTGTAATTGATTTGTGCGGGTACCGATATGTCAGATAGTATTACATGCATTTTGTTTCAAGAGGAAATCAGCCACATTAATTACAAACTAAAAACTACTACACAGTGGCTATGCGATCTTTGAAAACAAATATAAAATAAGCATAACACAAAATCAGTCATAGATATTCATATCACTAAGGCGGAAATAGATATGAATACAACACATAAGAGTGTACATCAAAGTAGTAGTCATATAAGTTCCAATACATCACAAAGAATAGGTACAAGTGCTAGACAAAAGGATATGTATATATCAAGGAGTCTCTATCTCGAATATATAAAACAAAAACGACTAAGCTAAGTAGTTAGACAAAAGTCAGATAACGGACCCTGATAAGAAGTAAAGTAGAAGCACTTGATAGATCTCGATCTGACCCAAGTTGTAACGTCCCACCTTTTTGTACGCCTTAAATCGATGATAAACCACACACGTCAGACTTAAACCATACAGAAGGGCGGATTGTTATGGGGTAAATAAGAAAACGCAAGGAAAAAACAAAATAGAATCTTGCAGTGGAATGATAAAATATAATAATCAAATAAACAGTTCGTGAAGCTGTTTTACAAAACATTTGATTATATTTATACAATACATATCAGAGTACACATACTAGAGAATAATAATTAATGCAGCGGAAACAGCATGAATGTAGTGGAATACTATAATAAATAATAATAAATCTTCGTCTTCGTCCTCCAGAATACGGTCTTCCAAATCCTGAAATGCTCAGGCTGACCCGAGCGAATTGAAAAAACAAAACACTCGAGTCAGAACTAAAAGATCTTATGAAAGTTAAATCAACAGTAAATAATATGAGTGGAACGACGTCAGAGATGTTTACGGGATTTGACATCTCCTATCCAATGTCTAACGTGACTGCAGTAACTTAAGAGATGCTCGAGATTCACATCTCCTAAGGATCCGTTAAACTATTTACTATCTAGTAATATTTCGCTATTATAATAGTGTCTAATAGTAAAATAAATTTACTTTTAAATAGCGTTAAGGGGCTACCCATATAGCCCTTAACATGTAATAGTGCCAATTGTCTATACAGTACCGTAATACCTCCTGATCGAGAAGCTACCAAAGGATACTCCATGGGTATGACAAAAATCAAACTTGTACAAGGCGCGCTAGGGTAGGTGACACGACACACTAGGCAATGCCAGGGTAGATATACCAATTGCTATCTGGACTGGTGGTAACGCGTAGCGCGCAGCTACCGCCCACCTCGAGCCACACCCCAAATAAAAAAACAAAAGTGGCCACCGAATCAATCCAAAAGTCAGAGTATAATATCGAAGGGATGTGTCCGATAAGAGGGGCTACCTCCTTGGCCCGAGAATCGCTTCTGTTTTAGCCACCTTATGCCAACTCACAGGAGTCGAGTCTACGTATATACCTTAATAGAACGTCGCCACCATCCTACTTCATTCTGGAATCTCCACCGCGTACACGGTTGTTAAAATGGTTTTCGGGGTTGGCAGAGAGTATGATAACTTCCGATCCCGATCTCTTAACAACCAAATGTTATTATAACACAGAGGTCATTTCAAAATAATTTATACTTCAAAACCAGGATATAATATTTATTTCAAAACCATATAAATACGATATCATTCTCATTTTTAAAACCAAATCAATATGATATCATTTTTATTTCAAATCAATATAATATCATTTTTTTCAATTATATCCCTTTTCAAAATCAAAGCACTTCCAAATTATACACTTAGAAACCAAACATTGAAATTTTAATACCTTTAAAACATAATGCTTTGAAATTCATAACTTTGAAGCACTTCAATTTCGATAAAACATTTCAAATTCAATATTTTTCAAACTTTGAGTATTAAACAATTTCAAAACTAAGGTTGATAATTACGATTCAACAATTCAATGTTCTATTATTTAGTTTTGAAATATTTTACATAATAAAGCCATTATCATTTTAATAAACTCAAATTACGAATAACTAAATCTTGCCTTCAATTCATTTATACTTGAAATAGTCATTTAATTCACCTAAACCCCAAAATCAAGTTATAACAATTATACCCTTTAAAATTCCAAATTTAATAAATTTCACATCAATCCTTTTTTGAGTTTAATTCTCAAATAAATTCAATTTCATAAAATCTCACATTTATCTCAATTTCAAATCAAATTTATTTGAGTAACATTCTTAACTAATTTGATTCAAATCAATTTCATATTTATCTTCCAACCTTAATTGTATTAAAGTCAATATAAACTCTATATACGATATAATTTAAATAAATACTTTAACCATATTATATGTTAATAAAAATCAAACTTTATTATTAAACTTCTTTTATACTTAAAACAATTCTATACATAGCTTAAAACAAAGAATTTAACTATATATAAAATAACATTTATACAATATCCGAATCAATATCTCATAAAACCATATATTTCTTTGCAAAACCATAGAAATCCTTTTAAAATATTTTTATATATAGACCACGGTGTCTGTATATATTTTCTACCCTGTGGTCAAGTGATACAGATATTTATCATTTCAATCCGTAATTAAAAAAAAAACGGTTATATCATTTCAAACCGCAAACCCAAAAAAATAATGACAAATCAATAAAGAACTTGCAGATTATGATGATATAAATAAAACATCCATTCATCCATCATAAAATCATACATCCGTCACAATCATCATCCAAAAAATTCAATCAATATGAATATATAAGTGATAATATATAACAGGCAATTAACAGGCAGTTATATACAATAATAAATTAAATAACGATTTAATTTAAATCAATGCAATTAACCGAGATGATGATTTAAAAATAAAAAAGTCATAAATAAATTCATAATCACAACATAAATTAAATTTAATGAACATAAGAAATTTTAGAAGTTGTGAGTGGGTTAAAACACTCACTTTTTGAATTTAAATCAATTTTAAACCCAAAATTTCACAGTCTCCAAATTCGTCCATACACACGTCAAAATGTCCGGAATTCTAACACGAACCTAGCGGAGAAAATCGCGCCTCAATCGGATATCGTATGAGAAAGTTATAAAGATTAGAACAATGGGATTCCAAAGTTTAAAATAAAACAAATATAACGAACAAACACTCGCGTTCTAGCCACGTCAACCTCCTTCACCACACAGGAAACACGCACAACACCTCCGTTCGTTCGAAACCCTATAGGCCGCTATCTCGTACGCATGCTGCCATCTCGCCGTCCAAATTTCGATCACCAAGACACGCCACTACCACAAGACCACCCCTAAGGCGACGCCGACCTCCTCCTGATCGCGCACGCGATGAACTCGCCCAAAAATTGGACAGCCGCCGCCGATCTTTAAACCCTAATTGAATTATTCGCGCCAATCTAACAATTGAAACGTCAAACAAACTGTGCCGATGCAATCCCCTCAGTGCTCTCTACCATACGGTATCTACAATTTGACGATCCGACGAAGTCCATCATGACGTAATGAACGGTCGTGACTAGTTCTTCAATTTCTGGACAAACCGTCACTCAATTTGGAAAACGAACCACAGATGTGAGGTGCGTTCATTGAGAGCTTCGACATATAATTTTTCTGAATTTTTTTCAAGGAGTTTGAATTTTGGCTTTGAATTTGATTTGGAATTGTCTGCCATTGAAATGAGGAGGTTGTAACGTACGCGATTTTTCGTTGCCGAAAAACCGAATATTTAGGGTTTTAAAAAGAATTTAAGAAAAGAGAAGAAGAGAAAAGATAGAAAATGGAGAGGGAAAAAACATAGAAATATAGAGGGAAAAGAAATAGAGGAAAGAACATAAAAAGAAAAGAAAACAGAAAATAGAACGGAACAGAAAACAACAGAACAACATCAGAATCTCACAATTCGCAGCGGAACAACATATAATAATAAATGAATAATCTTTAAACAAAGAACTATATCAGTTATTAGATTTTATACATTACATTACCTCATCTCATCATATCATCAGAGTGTATAACAATATACAACATCAAACAGTGCAGCGGAAAAAAGAAATACTATATACTAGTAATACGCCATGCCATCCAGCTTGCCTCCAGCAATTCCAGAATATCCAGAATATCCTGATAAACCTTACTCTTGACTGCCCGTGTAGAAATTGGTGGGCACCCAGAGTTTAGGAAGGAAAACAATAAACTCCAAGTCAGTCATGTGACTGGTGTGAGAACTCAAAATAGTTTATTTATCTTTAAAATCAAAATAGAGGAATATTTTTAAAGTCAATTCGCAATGCTTTTAAAAATGAGACTACCATAAGACCTCCCGCCACACACACAATGCAAACGCAGACTTGGAGGAGATTTCTCCTTATGATAGTCAAAGATGCTTGATACGCATTAAAATCAAATCAATTTTGATATTATTATTAGTGCATAGTGTAGAAGATATTTCGAAAGTAGAATATAAATCTTAGCCAGCATAGGTACCATTATATTATGCCTACTATAGCTACCTCCTGAGGAAGCAGGTTCTACAACTAAAACCGTACAAGATCGTATTGTTTCTTTGGATTTCCAACGAATGATCAGGCCAAGGAACTTCCCATTGCCACATGAGAATGCCTCTGGATGGACATCCCCGAGAACCAAACCGGATCTCTACCAACACAAGGCCGGGTTACCCCTAACTGAGTAACAACTGACCGAATATGCCATCCCCCGGTCCTTTGGGACCTTTCACCGAGCGCTCGTAATCAATTCACACAATCATAACAAAGTGTTTTCAACATGAGTAAGTATCTGGGCTCCATACCATGATACCACCCTTTTCCAGAAGGAAATGCACACATCCTAAAGGGCGCTACCCCTCATAACCTTGCCGCATCTTTCCTGTTTTGACCATTCACGGGGTGTGAGGCTCGACGAAGTCACGTCCACAAAAACATACTTTATACAAAAGCCATGCTTTGGGTCAACAAATGATCATAGAAATGATCACAAAGATAGACGATCAAATAAACGATCCTATCACAAATAATCAACACAATGATCATTTACAGCAACACTCGGCATGTCACATTACCAAAATGGGAATATATCACTGATAACATTCAACTACATAACCTCTGAGCACGTACGTCTCAGAGAAGGGTGTTAAGCTAAAAGAATAAATTCTCCGCCACCAACAGAAATATATTTGAAAGAAATCTGCTTTATATCTCAATTTGTAATGTCAGACATACAATCCATACAAGTCTGTTCCGGGCTCGAACAAAACCGAAGGCACTTACAAAGAAGTCCTTGCAATCCGGATATTCACAATCCTGATCGGATTCACCATCACATATGGAGAACTCTATACCGTAGCTACTCGGTGCAGAGTCAATCGACAGGTCATCCTATCGCTCTCGCAAATATCCGGTCTTCAACACCGATCTTCAATGCGATTCATAACGACGTATCACATATTCGGAATGGGTTATACGACCCCATGGTCCTTTCCCGGTTAACCCGAATAGTGAGCGCTTATTCAAAAATAAGTGTGGCATTTAAATTCAAACAAGTCACATCAAATACCCATTCAAAGGGAAATATTGATAGTCGGTTATTGAACTATCAATGGATATGCACAACATCACCAGTTTCCAAATAATTTTCCAAATTATTTATTTTTCAAAATATCTTCACTAGATATATAATTTCAATACTTCAAAAATAAATCAATATTTATTTTTAATCAAATTCCACTTTCTTTTATAAATTCCATAGTGAATTTATAATCCAAAATACCTATGAATATTCGATTTCAATTATTCATTTCAATTTATCTTCAAAAAGATAAATTCTCTAATATTCACTTTATATTGGAAAACATTTCCATACTTATTTATTCATAAGTAATTCACAGATTTTATTTATTTTCAACACTTGGAAAATATTCAATATACTTAAATCGAGATTAAGTACATATTTCATTCTTTAAGGAAATCATTCTCTTAAACATATTTATTTGGGCCAAAATGAATGTTGCGTAAAACATCGTTACGACATCCCAAAATCATTAGTATAGGGATTTTGAATTTAAGATAGATATATAAATCCCAACACTATACAAAACATTTCCTTTCGGAAATCATTTACTATAACAACAGTGTTATAGTCCACCATTTCCTTCTATTTCTCGAAAACGTCTATTTCAACAATAAATGTTGAAATCTATGATTTCGAATCTCAACACATTTTAAAACATCGTTAGATCGTTTTAATTCTATTTAAAGTATCACATTCAAAACAATTTCTTTAACATATTATTCACTACTCAAAAACGTGAATATACTTTGTTAACAAATTTCATCCTTTTATTCATTTTATTTCAAAGGATTATTCACAGTCAAAAATGTGAATATAACTCCATTAATAGGTTTCAACAATTTACTTATCAAAATAAGTCGTTTGCGAATTTATAAAACAACGTTTATAAATTCCTTCATTATCCTTTATTCAATTCATAACTCAATTATATACCAAAGGTTCATATTATAAGTTAAATATTTATAATTTATTCGTTCACAAAAATCGTTCCTTTGAACTTCATAATTATAAATCTTATAACTTATAGGATTCAATTATTTATCCAAAACCATTCTTTGATAACTTCACGAAATTTATAAATCTTATTATTTATAAATTTCACTTATAACTTCACCATTTATAATTTTATAAATTCCATTCACTTATGCAATCCATTTTCACTTCATTCAAACACTTATAAAAACTCGTTTTATAATGTCAATATTTCAATTTATAAATATCCATTTATAAATCTCTTAATATAAATCAATTTATATTATTCTTTAAAACGTCTTTAATCTCCTTTATTATTTCACCATTTTGATTCATAAAATAATTAAATTTTATAAATCCTATATTTAAACTTTTCACAATAAATTCTAAAATCCCAATTTAACTATTTTATAAAGACATTAATCCATATTTCTCAAAAATCAATCTTTAACCGTATTTCTCAAAATCATAATTTTTATAACTTTAAAAATTATAACGTTTATTTATTTAAAATGAAACAATTTCCAAACATACAGTATATTTTCAAAAAAATCACTTTAAAAATCATTTTTAAAGTTCCAAATTTGGTCTAGTGATGCTACACACCAAATAGTCAATCACGACAACAACGATATCATATATCGATATGATAATCCATCAAATATCAAAATATCTGAAATCAAAAATAAATACTGTTGAGGAATCCAGTTGGATCCCTCCAACCTGTTTTCCTGCATCCACAAACATTAGCACAATACCAATTTCGCTCCAGTACGAAATTATCGCGGTATATGGGATTTAATAATATTATCCGCTTAATAGACGGCGCAATAGGGTCTCATCCGCTAAACAAATAATGCGGGAAATCAATAACTCCAATATACACATATGCCAATATATATATATTGCTATTATATATAATACCAATTTCACTGTTTATGAAATATTCGCGGTATATGTTTTTAATAAATAACATCCGCTTACTAACGGCGCATAATGTCTATTTTAACAATCAATAGATAACAATCATCATTCAAACATGCATTCAAATATTTTAAATCTAACTATTTAAAATAAAATCGAAACTGATTCGATTGAGTGAGAAGTTCTCACCTTGGTTTTAAATTCTGTTTTAGCGATTTATTTCGAATAAAATTAAACGGACGTTTAATTTTACCCAAAATTCTCACTAACTCCAAACGACTCCAATCCAATTTCATCGCGTAGTGATCGTCCATACGATTCCAACGCAACTGGTTTCGCGCGTTTTCGACCTCGTATGAAAAAGTTATGAATTTTCAAAGTTACACGATTTTATAACTTATAAATTTACAACTATTATTTAAAAATCTTTAAACCTAAGCCATTGGATCTTGCTTTCTCCCCATCTGGACCGTCCCTATGCTTCATCTTCTTCTCCAGTAACTCACGTACGTGAGTTTTCACGTTGAACCCAACACAGCCGCCCCCTAGGGCTTAATTATGCTTCGCCTACGTCGCACTAAAACTTGATCGGAGACCATCATCTTGAAGAGCATCACGAGTACGACACTCGGCTGGAGTATCTTGGAGCTCGGCCTCTCCATAATGCACGAATTGCGTGCCGAAATGTAGATGAACGCAGGCCATAAACGCCTCCAAACGACGACGATAAGGAAAAGTGACCGTTGGATCTGTAGATCTCAGTGTGTTCTACAAGATTGTAGTTGGAACTTTCGCCTAATTGTTAATGGATGAAGAGAAAAGAGGAGGAGAAGTTTGATGTTTTTCGGCCATCCATTATCAAGTGGCGGCTGATGAAGTTAGGTTAGGGTTTTATTTATTTTATTTATTTTTTTGTGAATTTAGGTCTATTTATAGGAAAAAATCGAACACTATTCATCCGGAAATTCCGAACTCCGATTTACGCGCCGTAACCAGCGTTTCGAGGGTTTACCCCGCGTTCCGGACACAATGGAACAGGTTTCGAAAGCTAATTCGGACATCTGTGCGAGTTATGGCTATAAACGTTCAATTTGAATTAAACCGATTTAAGCGATTTTCTAGGCGTTTTAATTTGTATCGGACAAACGGTAAATCCAATTGAGACGAAATTTGAAACCTTGCAATAATATCACATTACGGATCCGATGAAACTATTTCGTCGAAATCCGAGACTTTTTGAAAAATGGCTATTTTAACTCGCCAAATTAAAATTAAAAATAATTCGATGCGTTTCGAGCTGCTACGATCAAACGTTAACTCCGATTGACACGAAAATTGAAATCCGATAATAACTAACTATTACGGATCCAATGGAAGTGGTTTCGTTCAATTCTGAGACTGTTCAAAACTTGACTATTTTCACTAGTCGATTTAATTATTAAAATATTCAATTTTCACAAATTAACTTTTAATTCGATTTTAAAAGTTCTAAAATATCATTTTAACTTCAATATGATAAAATAAAATTTTACAAATCATTTTCAATCATATTTAACTCAATTTTCAATTATTTCCATAATTTAACATATTAAATTATCGATTTAATTATCCAATTAAATTCAAAAATTCAAATTAAAATTTATTCGACTTATAAATTTCACTTATTAATATTTAAAATTAATTAAATATCAAATTTTAATTACTAAAAATCCTGGGTCGTTACAATCTTCCCCCCTTAAAAGAATTTCGTCCTCGAAATTATCAAGTAAGAAAAGTTACAGAATCTATTAACTTTCCCAAAACAAATTTTTAAACTTCTTATAACACTTACTAAGTTTTCAAATCATACTTAGTTATCTTTTCAAAAACAACTACTAATGTTTGACTTTCAATTCCAAATCAAAGTTTATAGTTTTCAAAATTTTTCAACTTTCTCAAAAATTTTCTAACGCCTTAAATTTTCGGAAAAATTCGCCATGGTCTCCTTTGCGCGGCTCGATCCGAAAAAAAAATGACAGTATATATATCACAAATATACATCTCATCAAGTAATGAGGCATCCCGAAAGGAAAAAAGTATAAAAGTACGGTATGTAATCCGAGATATGTACCTTATATTTTATTAGCAAGCCTATACGGCTAATATAGCGCGAAAGCGAGCTCCAAATGCGAAGCAAACGCGATCCGCACCTACTAAACACTCAACAAACAACATGAGAACATGCATATATGAAAATAATATCGATATACAACATGTAGCAACATAATAACTATATATGTCAACATATTAAATGTAGTAAAAGCAACAAATGCAAACATCAACCAATTATCATTCATATTCTCATTAATATTTAATGAAATAGGTTTTCAATTTAATCACATTTGATTTATTAACAATGGTTGTTTCTAACATTCATTTTCAATTAGTTCACATTTACTAATTTAAATCCAATTCACATTCAATTCTATTCAAATTTATTTACTTTCAATTGAATTTCAATTACTTTAACTTTTAATTTCGCTAATTCACTTTCATTAACACTTAATGAATTATATACAATCAATCAACTAACAATCATATAACAACCAATGTATATTAATTACAACCAAATTCCTTTGCTTTCAATTGGTTTAATTAAATTATTTTCATTCAACTATTCAACTTCTCATAACATTAGATTTTAATGAATTAACACTTATATCCATTATTCCATATCAACTTTATTCACATTCAATTGATTATTATCCATTCCATTCATTCAATTCAATTTACAAAAGTTGAATTTCATTCACATAACTTAAGTTCACATTTATTTAATCCACTTGATTATTTTCTTCGATACCAAATTATTTAAACTTTTTCACAATTGTAAATCACTTTAATTATAATTCAATTCTTATAATTCATTTTACTTATACAATTATTCTTTAATTTAGATTATTCAAACATCTAAACAATCAACTTACATATACTTTAATAATTCTGAAAAATTATTTCTTTATATATAAAATATACTCAATTTTAAAACAATATTGTGTCGAATTGTTCTGTACAAGTGTTTAGAGATCCCTATCAACAACATTAATTACTCGTATTAACCAGAATCTATATACCACTCAACAAACCAATCATCACAATATAAAACAATTTTATATTCACTAACAAATACGCACTCGTAGCTTTTATTACACTCAAACTCAATCTAGAGTACTACTGACTCTATCTCTAATGAGTAATGCCCAACAGAACCATGGTTGTCGCTTAACCATAAGCTCTGATACCACATTGTAACGTACGCGATTTTTCGTTGCCGAAAAACCGAATAGTTAGGGTTTTAAAAAGAATTTAAGAAAAGAGAAGAAGAGAAAAGATAGAAAATGGAGAGGGAAAAAAACATAGAAATATAGAGGGAAAAGAAATAGAGGAAAGAACATAAAAAGAAAAGAAAACAGAAAATAGAACGGAACAGAAAACAACAAAACAACATCAGAATCTCACAATTCGCAGCGGAACAACATATAATAATAAATGAATAATCTTTAAACAAAGAACTATATCAGTTATTACATTTTATACATTACATTACCTCATCTCATCATATCATCAGAGTGTATAACAATATACAACATCAAACAGTGCAGCGGAAAAAAGAAATACTATATACTAGTAATACGCCGTGCCATCCAGCTTTCCTCCAACAATTCCAGAATATCCAGAATATCCTGATAAACCTTACTCTTGACTGCCCGTGTAGAAATTGGTGGGCACCCAGAGTTTAGGAAGGAAAACAATAAACTCCAAGTCAGTCATGTGACTGGTGTGAGAACTCAAAACAGTTTATTTATCTTTAAAATCAAAATAGAGGAATATTTTAAAGTCAATTCGCAATGCTTTTAAAAATGAGACTACCATAAGACCTCCCGCCACACACACAATGCAAACGCAGACTTGGAGGAGATTTCTCCTTATGATAGTCAAAGATGCTTGATACGCATTAAAATCAAATCAATTTTGATATTATTATTAGTGCATAGTGTAGAAGATATTTTGAAAGTAGAATATAAATCTTAGCCAGCATAGGTACCATTATATTATGCCTACTATAGCTACCTCCTGAGGAAGCAGGTTCTACAACTAAAACCATACAAGATCGTATTGTTTCTTTGGATTTCCAAAGAATGATCAGGCCAAGGAACTTCCCATTGCCACATGAGAATGCCTCTGGATGGACATCCCCGAGAACCAAACCGGATCTCTACCAACACAAGGCCGGGTTACCCCTAACTGAGTAACAACTGACCGAATATGCCATCCCCCGGTCCTTTGGGACCTTTCACCGAGTGCTCGTAATCAATTCACACAATCATAAAAAAGTGTTTTCAACATGAGTAAGTATCTGGGCTCCATACCATGATACCACCCTTTTCCAGAAGGAAATGCACACATCCTAAAGGGTGCTACCCCTCATAACCTTGCCGCATCTTTCCTGTTTTGACCATTCACGGGGTGTGAGGCTCGACGAAGTCACGTCCACAAAAACATACTTTATACAAAAGCCATGCTTTGGGTCAACAAATGATCATAGAAATGATCACAAAGATAGACGATCAAATAAACGATCCTATCACAAATAATCAACACAATGATCATTTACAGCAACACTCGGCATGTCACATTACCAAAATGGGAATATATCGCTGATAACATTCAACTACATAACCTCTGAGCACGTACGTCTCAGAGAAGGGTGTTAAGCTAAAAGAATAAATTCTCCGCCACCAACAGAAATATATTTGAAAGAAATCTGCTTTATATCTCAATTTGTAATGTCAGACATACAATCCATACAAGTCTGTTCCGTGCTCGAACAAAACCGAAGGCACTTACAAAGAAGTCCTTGCAATCCGGATATTCACAATCCTGATCGGATTCACCATCACATATGGAGAACTCTATACCGTAGCTACTCGATGCAGAGTCAATCGACAGGTCATCCTATCGCTCTCGCAAATATCCGGTCTTCAACACCGATCTTCAATGCGATTCATAACGACGTATCACATATTCGGAATGGGTTATACGACCCCATGGTCCTTTCCCGGTTAACCCGAATAGTGAGCGCTTATTCAAAAAAAAGTGTGGCATTTAAATTCAAACAAGTCACATCAAATACCCATTCAAAGGGAAATATTGATAGTCGGTTATTGAATTATCAATGGATATGCACAACATCACCAGTTTCCAAATAATTTTCCAAATTATTTATTTTTCAAAATACCTTCACTAGATATATAATTTCAATACTTCAAAAATAAATCAATATTTATTTTTAATCAAATTCCACTTTCTTTTATAAATTCCATAGTGAATTTATAATCCAAAATATCTATGAATATTCGATTTCAATTATTCATTTCAATTTATCTTCAAAAAGATAAATTCTCTAATATTCACTTTATATTGGAAAACATTTCCATACTTATTTATTCATAAGTAATTCACAGATTTTATTTATTTTCAACACTTGGAAAATATTCAATATACTTAAATCGAGATTAAGTACATATTTCATTCTTTAAGGAAATCATTCTCTTAAACATATTTATTTGGGCCAAAACGAATGTTGCGTAAAACATCGTTACGACATCCCAAAATCATTAGTATAGGGATTTCGAATTTAAGATAGATATATAAATCCCGATACTATACAAAACATTTCCTTTCGGAAATCATTTACTATAACAACAGTGTTATAGTCCACCATTTCCTTCTATTTCTCGAAAACGTCTATTTCAACAATAAATGTTGAAATCTATGATTTCGAATCTCAACACATTTTAAAACATCGTTAGATCGTTTTAATTCTATTTAAAATATCACATTCAAAACAATTTCTTTAACATATTATTCACTACTCAAAAACGTGAATATACTTTGTTAACAAATTTCATCCTTTTATTCATTTTATTTCAAAGGATTATTCACAGTCAAAAATGTGAATATAACTCCATTAATAGGTTTCAACAATTTACTTATCAAAATAAGTCGTTTGCGAATTTATAAAACAACGTTTATAAATTCCTTCATTATCCTTTATTCAATTCATAACTCAATTATATACCAAAGGTTCATATTATAAGTTAAATATTTATAATTTATTCGTTCACAAAAATCGTTCCTTTGAACTTCATAATTATAAATCTTATAACTTATAGGATTCAATTATTTATCCAAAACCATTCTTTGATAACTTCACGAAATTTATAAATCTTATTATTTATAAATTTCACTTATAACTTCACCATTTATAATTTTATAAATTCCATTCACTTATGCAATCCATTTTCACTTCATTCAAACACTTATAAAAACTCGTTTTATAATGTCAATATTTCAATTTATAAATATCCATTTATAAATCTCTTAATATAAATCAATTTATATTATTCTTTAAAACGTCTTTAATCTCCTTTATTATTTCACCATTTTGATTCATAAAATAATTAAATTTTATAAATCCTATATTTAAACTTTTCACAATAAATTCTAAAATCCCAATTTAACTATTTTATAAAGACATTAATCCATATTTCTCAAAAATCAATCTTTAACCGTATTTCTCAAAATCATAATTTTTATAACTTTAAAAATTATAACGTTTATTTATTTAAAATGAATCAATTTCCAAACATACAGTATATTTTCAAAAAAATCACTTTAAAAATCATTTTTAAAGTTCCAAATTTGGTCTAGTGATGCTACACACCAAATAGTCAATCACGACAACAACGATATCATATATCGATATGATAATCCATCAAATATCAAAATATCTGAAATCAAAAATAAATACTGTTGAGGAATCCAGTTGGATCCCTCCAACCTGTTTTCCTGCATCCACAAACATTAGCACAATACCAATTTCGCTCCAGTACGAAATTATCGCGGTATATGGGATTTAATAATATTATCCGCTAAATAGACGGCGCAATAGGGTCTCATCCGCTAAACAAATAATGCGGGAAATCAATAACTCCAATATACACATATGCCAATATATATATTGCTATTATATATAATACCAATTTCACTGTTTATGAAATATTCGCGGTATATGTTTTTAATAAATAACATCCGCTTACTAACGGCGCATAATGTCTATTTTAACAATCAATAGATAACAATCATCATTCAAACATGCATTCAAATATTTTAAATCTAACTATTTAAAATAAAATCGAAACTGATTCGATTGAGTGAGAAGTTCTCACCTTGGTTTTAAATTCTGTTTTAGCGATTTATTTCGAATAAAATTAAACGGACGTTTAATTTTACCCAAAATTCTCACTAACTCCAAACGACTCCAATCCAATTTCATCGCGTAGTGCTCGTCCATACGATTCCAACGCAACTGGTTTCGCGCGTTTTCGACCTCGTATGAAAAAGTTATGAATTTTCAAAGTTACACGATTTTATAACTTATAAATTTACAACTATTATTTAAAAATCTTTAAACCTAAGCCATTGGATCTTGCTTTCTCCCCATCTGGACCGTCCCTATGCTTCATCTTCTTCTCCAGTAACTCACGTACGTGAGTTTTCACGTTGAACCCAAAACAGCCGCCCCCTAGGGCTTAATTATGCTTCGCCTACGTCGCACTAAAACTTGATCGGAGACCATCATCTTGAAGAGCATCACGAGTACGACACTCGGCTGGAGTATCTTGGAGCTCGGCCTCTCCATAATGCACGAATTGCGTGCCGAACTGTAGATGAACGCAGGCCATAAACGCCTCCAAATGACGACGATAAGGAAAAGTGACCGTTGGATCTGTAGATCTCAGTGTGTTCTACAAGATTGTAGTTGGAACTTTCGCCTAATTGTTAATGGATGAAGAGAAAAGAGGAGGAGAAGTTTGATGTTTTTCGGCCATCCATTATCAAGTGGCGGCTGATGAAGTTAGGTTAGGGTTTTCTATATTTTATTTATTTTTTTGTGAATTTAGGTCTATTTATAGGAAAAAATCGAACACTATTCATCCGGAAATTCCGAACTCCGATTTACGTGCCGTAACCAGCGTTTCTAGGGTTTACCCCGCGTTCCGGACACAATGGAACAGGTTTCAAAAGCTAATTCGGACATCTGTGCGAGTTATGGCTATAAACGTTCAATTTGAATTAAACCGATTTAAGCGATTTTCTAGGCGTTTTAATTTGTATCGGACAAACGGTAAATCCAATTGAGACGAAATTTGAAACCTTGCTATAATATCACATTACGGATCCGATGAAACTGTTTCGTCGAAATCCGAGACTTTTTGAAAAATGGCTATTTTAACTCGCCAAATTAAAATTAAAAATAATTCGATGCGTTTCGAGCTGCTACGATCAAACGATAACTCCGATTGACACGAAAATTGAAATCCGATAATAACTAACTATTACGGATCCAATGGAACTGGTTTCGTTCAATTCTGAGACTGTTCAAAAATTGACTATTTTCACTAGTCGATTTAATTATTAAAATATTCAGTTTTCACAAATTAACTTTTAATTCGATTTTAAAAGTTCTAAAATATCATTCTAACTTCAATATGATAAAATAAAATTTTACAAATCATTTTCAATCATATTTAACTCAATTTTCAATTATTTCCATAATTTAACATATTAAATTATCGATTTAATTATCCAATTAAATTCAAAAATTCAAATTAAAATTTATTCGACTTATAAATTTCACTTAATAATATTTAAAATTAATTAAATATTCAAATTTTAATTACTAAAAATCCTGGGTCGTTACAAGGTGAAGAGGAATTGTACGTACAGACAAATGAGAAATAAAGGTAGGGTAGGGTTTATAGCAGGGTATATATAGGCAAGGTTGAAATATAATAGATGGTCCGATTTATAAACGCGCTGAATGATAAATGGCCAAAAGTCCGTTCTAACTCCGGAACGAAATTGGTCAACCCATATATCAAAATAGATGTTTAAAAATATTTTATAACCAATGGAAAAAGTTTCAAGTCCAAATTCCATCGTATGAAGAAGTTATGATAAAATCAAATTATTTCAAATTGATTTCAAATTGATTTCAGTTGATTTCAATTTCATTGATTTCAAGGCATTTCGAGTCCGTACGATCAAACGACAAGTCCGATCGCTAAGAACTTGAAATCCTACAATATTCACCGTTACAGATCCGATGAAACGGTTTCGTCAAAATCCGAGTCAGTAGCCAAAATGGTTATTTTTCCAGTTAATTAAATAAATTAAAAATTAATTAATTAAATCAAATTTCCAATTTCAATTCTAAAATTGACAATTCTTATCATTTTTATATTTCCAAATCATTCACGCTAATTTAACAAATTTAGATGTCAATTTAAAGTTAATTAATCTATCAACTTCAGTGTTAAATTTTCAATTTCATTATATTCACAAATTATAATTTAAATTCTCAATCATCCCATTGAATTTACTTTTCATTCTTATTATTCAATTCATTATTATCCAATAGATGAAATTATAATTGGTTCATGGCTTATTACATTATTATTCTCAAATTTCATCTAAATCTCAATTAACGCAAAAAATAAATATTAAATTTCACTTAATTGCAATAAATCCAATTATTAAATTTAAGTTAATAAATCTTGATTCTCACTCCTTTTATTAAATCACCATTAACTTATGGATAACTTTAACGCTACTATATATCCAATTGCCCTAATGGTTTACAGTTATCAGCTAAATTCATATAAACTTGTAATTAATTACGTTTAATTGCAGTGGATTTAGATCAAATTTAATAGATTAAATAAATGGGTAAACAATTAATAATTATTACCATTTGCCTAATTCAACCCCATTCCTACATAATTATCAATTTACAAATACTATAATTTCTTACTAAACATTGATTTTTATTCAATTACCCTTTATTACGTATTATTACATCAATTTATATAACTTTGAATTCATTCCCAATTTACAAATTTCAATCAATTATAACTTTACAATTTGTTTTCAATTAATAGGTATTGCACAAATTTAGTTACTTATCAACTTGCATCAACCTTATTACATTAATTTACATTCAATTATTATTCAATATATATTAATTCACTAAATAATTCAATATTTACGTTTGTTTTCGTATATTTGATTTATAGCCTAGTATAACATTTACATTAATCCCATTTTATTCAATCCATTAATTATTAACCTTAAATTAGCATTGGTTATATCTTGATGCATTAATATTTCCCAATTTCATCTCAATTCATATTTATGTAATATTCAAACATCAAATTTCATTTAATTCCAATTAATCCACTTTATTACATTTATATTAATAATCTTGGTCCCATTCTTATTTTATTATCAAACAACAACTGTCATAATTACTCTCTAGCATTAATCCTATCAGCTACAAATTATTACGTATTATTTTATCAATTTTCTTTAACCTTATTGCCTAAATTTACATTCAGTTATGATTAAGCAATATTATTTCATTGGTTAATTCAACACTTACTTTTATTTACTCATTTTCTATTTTATAACCAAGGCAACAATTTATACTATTACATTATTGGGATTTTTATTTATTAGCTTACATCAACATTATTACCTTTAATTGCAGATTGATTACCAATTTTATTCAACACCCTAAATAACTAACTTATATTAATTCAATACTTACATTTGTTTACCTATGTTTCTTTTATAACAAATTATATTATTCCCACTATTTTAATAAATTTGAATTCCATTCTAGTACAAATTTATTACTTTATACATACATTACGTTTCTATGAATTTATACTTTTACACTTTCCGTTATTATATTAATTGTCATTAAAGAAATGTTCATTATTGGTTACCAATGGTTATACGAACTCATATCACACTAATCCTATTCAATTCCCATTTATTACACAGATTTATATTAATTAATCAACATTTACACTTGTTACTTACATTCAACTTATAACCAAGTTATACCATTTTACATTATTTCATTTATTGTAATTTCATTCAAATAATTAATAATTAACTGTGGTTAACCTTGTTACTTTGAATTTAAGTAATTATCTCCATATTAATTAACAATTTTTTTCATTCCTTCAATATTAAATTATCAAAACTTTATCAAATTATCAAATTTAAAACATTGAAAATTATGGGTCGTTACACTCTCCCCCACTCAAAACTTTTCGTCCCCGAAAAGAAAAGGAGGAAAAACGAGAATTAAGAAATCAACGTATTTTATTCAAAATATTAACTTTATAAACAAATAAATTTACAAAGTAAATTAATTTAAATAAAATATACCAATTTTAACCATTAAATCCTTTTATACTCAAATTAATAAAGTTCGGAAAAAAATTTCAAAATTTTCTAAGTCCAAAATTTACGGAAAATTTCGGCAGAGTCTCCTTTGTACAGAGAGGCTTGGGAGAAAATATAATATCAAATATAACAATATACAAAATATATTTTCCAAAATAATAAATATCCCAACACCGAAAAACAATATAATAGCGCTATAAACCGTAATCCGAAAACGTACCTATTTGTCGTGCAATTAACGCTTATATTATGAAACCAAATGCGGTAGCAATTGCTTCCATAACCTGATTTCACTTATACAATCCAAAAAGGTTAACAATTATATAAAATGAATAATTTAGGTCGTTTCAACCATAAACCAACAAATCAATACAAAAAACCATCACTTGCAACAAGGCATACAACCATCACACAAATCAATTATCCATTCATATCAAACATAACAAATAGTTGTTTGGGTTCAAAAACTTTAAATTGTACATAATGAAAAATAACTACTAAGTGCACCATTTACTCAACGGTCTTAGATGAAACTAAATAGATTATTCATACATCCGAACAAATTTAAAGTATCTTTGCCCAAACAGCTATAAGTCAAGCAAACAACAATTTCAAACAATAGATCAATTTTATTCTTATTAATTTCATTCATATAATAATTTATCTTTTTAATTTACAAATTTTTTCTCTTACAGTTTCATTTACTTTTATTCATTTCTAACAAAATCTCATTTCACTTATTTATATCATGAAATTTTCCTTTTATTATATTACATTAATTTATTCACTGCTTAATTCCATTTACTTAAGTTTATAATCTTTTATTTATACTACTTATCTTTCTATTATATTTAATTATAGTAGCATTTTAATTATAACTTAAGTTTATAACAACCACAACATCCAATTCTTGTTTATTAAAGAATTTCGTTGAATACTTCCATTTTTCAATTTTACTTGTAAAATTTCCTATTACATTTTCTTTTAACATTTTAACTTTTTACAGTTGGTAAGTCATATATATGCTAAAGAATGCAACTGAAATCATCCAAGTTTATCTTATTCCCTTTAAATTAATTTAATGTTTAATAATTATATCTTTTGTTTTATAAATTACAATTTCAACTTTCAATTAATCTCATCTATAACTTAGCATTAGATCTCTTATTTCCTTTAGAGGTTTCAATTGTTAGTTGATTTCACTTCACTACCTTAATTAAAACTATTAATTAACGGAAACTTAAGAACTAAATACCGGGATAAATTTCAAATCATTTCAAAATAATAAATTAAATGTATTTATATATCCAATTATATTTAAAACAATTAAAATTTTATATTTGGCTATCAAAACAAATCTGCAGTAAACTACTACAGTGGCCTTCCCACTTCGAAACTCAAAAATGAATGTCGATGATGCGTGCGCTCATCATCAAAATTATTTTCCAACGACAGAAAGGGGAGTATAGAACTTATTTCTTTTCAAAGTTTCTTTAAAATAATTCTTTCAAATTATATTGAAATATTTATATCAGAAAATACTTCTAATAGTATTATTATTATATTTCAAAATCATTCAAAAGAAATTTTCAAAACCCCGGAACTTAAGTTCTAAAATTTCCAAATTTCATTTATTTAATTTTTCAAATCCTACTTTACTAATATTTATAGATTACACTACCTAACAACCAATATATTACAACCAAATATAACCTTTATAAAACTTTATTTTATGTATAGAAAATATAACAGGAAAAATTATTTCGTTTACCTATATTCAAAAAATATATTGTGTCGGTCTGTCCTATTAAGTGTTTAGAAATCCCTATTGATGTCATAGCATCCAACGCATCAACCAGAATTTATAAATACAAAACGGAACAAATTAACACAATATTAAAACCTTTTTATAACACTAACAAATACGTTCTCTCATATGTATACACTCAATGACTCATCATAGGGTATTACTACCCTATTAATAAAGAGTCAGACCCCACAAAGATAAGGCTTATCGCTAAACCAAAGCTCTGACACCAGATGTAACATCCCGCCTTTTTGTACGCTTTAAATCGATGATAAACCACACACGCCAGACTTAAACCATACAGAAGGGCGGATTATTATGGGGTAAATAAGAAAAAGCAAGAAAAAAACAAAATAGAATCTTGCAGCGGAACGATAAAATATAATAATCAAATAAATAGTTCATGAAGCTGTTTTACAAAACATTTGATTATATTTATACAATACATATCAGAGTACACATACCAGAGAATAATAATTAATGCAGCGGAAATAGTATGAATGTAGTGGAATACTATAATAAATAATAATAAATCTTCGTCCTCGTCCTCCAGAATATGGTCTTCCAAATTCTGAAATGCTCAGGCTGACTCGAGCGAATTGAAAAGACAAAACACTCGAGTCAGAACTAAAAGATCTTATGAAAGTTAAATCAACAGTAAATAATATGAGTGGAACGGCGTCAGAGATGTTTACGGGATTTGACATCTCCTATCCAGTGTCTAACGTGAGTGCAGTAACTTAAGAGATGCTTGGGATTCACGTCTCCTAAGGATCCGTTAAACTATTTACTATGTAGTAAGATTTCGCTATTATAATAGTGTCTAATAGTAAAATAAACTAACTTTTAAATAGCGTTAAGGGGTTACCCATAAAGCCCTTAACACGTAATAGTGCTAATAGTCTATACAGTATCGTAATACCTCCTGATCGGGAAGCTACCAGAGGATACTCCATAGGTACGACACAAATCAAACTCGTACAAGGCGCGCTAAGGTAGGTGACACGGCATACAAGGCAATGCTAGGGTAGACATACCAATTGCTATCCGAACTGGTGGTAACGCGTAGCGCACAGCTACCGCCCATCTCGAGCCACACCCCTAAATAAAAAAAAACAAAAGTGGCCACCGAATCAATCCAAAAGTTAGAGTATAATATCGAAGGGATGTGTCCGATAAGAGGGGTTATCTCCTTGGACCGAGAATCGCTCCTGTTTTAGCCACCTTATGCCAACTCACGTTGTAACGTACGCGGATTTTCGACTCTCGAAGAACCGACATCGACACTCACTTTATCGACTGCCGAGAAATCAAAGGCCGAAAACCGAGATGTTATGGGTTTTAAAAAGAAAAGAAAAGAAAGAAGAGAGAAAAAGAAGAAATAGAGAGGAAAGAAGATAGACAATTTTTAGAAAACAGAGAAAGAAAACAGAGAATTTGAAAAATAGAAGATGGAAGAATTTTAAAAATAGAACGGACAGAAAGGAAACAACAGAACAACATCAGAATCTCACAATTCGCAGCGGAACAACATATAATAATAAATGAATAATCTTTAAACAAAGAACTATATCAGTTATTACATTACATTTCATTTCATTACATCATCAGAGTGTACAACAACATACAACAATAAACAGTGCAGCGGAAAAAGAAATACTATATACTAGTAATACGCCATGCCAATCCAGCTTGCCTCCAGCAACTCCAGAATATCCAGAATATCCTGATAAACCTAACTCTTAACTGCCCGTGTGGAAATTGGTGGGCACCCAGAGTTTAGGAAGGAAAACAATAAACTCCGAGTCAGTCATGTGACTGGTGTGAGAACTCAAAACAGTTTATTTATCTTAAAATCAAAATAGAGGAATATTTTTAAATCAATTCGCAATGCTTTTTAAAAATGAGACTACCATAAGGCCTCCCGCACACACACACATGCAAACGCAGAATCGGAGGAGATTTCTCCTTATGATAGTCAAAGATGCTTGATACGCATTTAAAATAACATTTGATATTATTATTAGTGCATAGTGTATAACAAATTCATTTCGAAAGTAGAATATAAATCTTAGCCAACATACGACCATTATCGTATGCCTACTATAGCTAACTATGTTCAATAGCAGGTTACCGCCACATTCCATAGCAGGTTATACAACTAAAACCGTACAAGTCACGTATTGTTTCTTTGGATTTCCAACGAATGGTCAGGCCAAGGAACTTCCCATTGCCACATGAGAATGCCTCTGGATGGACATCCCCAAGAACCAAACCGGATCTCTACCAACACAAGGCCGGGTTACTCCTAACTGAGTAACAACTGACCGAATATGCCATCCCCCGGTCCTTTGGGACCTTTATCACCGAGCGCTCGTAATCAATTCACACAATCATAACAAAGTGTTTTCAACATGAGTAAGTATCTGGGCTCCATACCATGATACCACCCTTTTCCAGAAGGAAATGGACACATCCTAAAGGGTGCTACCCCTCATAACCTTGCCGCATCTTTCCTGTTTTGACCATTCACGGGGTGTGAGGCTCGACGAAGTCACGTCCACAAAAACATACTTTATACAAAAGCCATGCTTTGGGTCAACAAATGATCAACACAATGATCACTAAGATAGACGATCAAATAAATGATCCTATCACAATAATCAACACAATGATCATTTCAGCATCACTCAGCATATCACATTACCAAATTGGGAATATATCGCTGATAACTTCAACTATATAACCTTTGAGCACATACGTCTCAAAGAAGGGTGTTAAGCAAAGAATAAATTCTCCGCCACCAACAGAAATATATTTGAAAGAAATCGGCTTTATATCTCAAATTGTAATGTCAGACATACAATCCATACAAGTCTGTTCCGGGCTCGAACAGAACCGAAGGCACTTCTTACGAAGCCCTTGCAATACGGGTATTCACAATCCCGATCGAATTTCCCATCACTTAGGAGATCTCAATACCAGGAGCTACCCAGTGCAGAGACAATCGATAGGTCATCCTATCGCTTTCACAAATACTCGGTCTTCAACACCGATCTTCAAATGCAATTCATAACGACGTATCACATATTCGGAATGGGTTATACGACCCCATGGTCCTTTCCCGGTTAACCCGAATAGTGAGCGCTTATTCAAAAATAAGTGTGCATTCAAATTCAAACAAATCACATCAATTACCCATTCAAAGGGAAATATTGATAGTCGGTTATTGAACTATCACTGGATATGCACACATCACCAGATTCCAAATAATTTTCCAAATTATTTACTTTTCCAAAATATCTTTACAAGATATATAATTTCAACACTTCAAAAATAAATCAACATTTATTTTTAACCAATTTCACTTTTCACATATAAATTCCATAATGAATTTATATTTCAAAATATTCGTGCATATACGATTTCAATTATCCATTTCAATTTATCTTCAAAAAGATAAATTCTAAATATTCACTTTATATTGGAAAACAATTCCATACTTATTTATTCATAAGTAATTCACAAATTCCTTTTATCTTCAACACTTAGAAAATATTCAATATACTTAAATCGAATTAAGTATATAATTCATTCTTTAAGGAAATCATTCTCTTAAACATATTTATTTGGGCCAAAACGAATGTTGCGTAAAACATCGTTACAACGTCCCAAAATCACTAGTATAGGGATTCGAAATTAAAATAGATATATAAATCCCAATACTATTCAAAACATTTCCTTTCGGAAATAATTTACTATAACAACAGTGTTATAGTCCACCATTTCCTTTTATTTCTCGAAACATCTATTTCAACAATAAATGTTGAAATCTATTGTTTCGAATCTCAACACATTTTAAAACATCATTAGATCGTTTTAATTCTATTTAAACATCTCATTCAAAACAATTTCTTTAACATATCATTCACTATTCAAAAACGTGAATATACTTCTTTAACAAATCCCATCCTTTTATTCATTTTAATTCAAAGGATTATTCACTGTCTAAAAACGTGAATATAACTCTATTTCTAAGTTATAACAATTAACTTATCAAAATAAGTCGTTTGCGAATTTATAAAACAACGTTCATAAATTCCATTTCTCTTTATTTATAAAAACTTCCTTTTTATAAATTCCTTTATTAACCTATTCCAGTTTATAACTTAATTATAAACTAAAAGTTCATACTATAAGTTAATTACTTATAAAACGATTATTTTACAGAATCGTTCTTTTAAAGACTTTCCAAACCATAAATCTTATAACTTATAAGATTCATTTATTTAACAAATTTTATTCTTCAAATAACTTCACAAATTTATAAATCTTACTATTTATAAATTTCATTCTATAACTTCACCATTTAAATTCTATAAATTTCATTCTTTAGTGAAATTCATTTTCACTTCATTCAAACACTTATAAAACTCGTTTTATAATGTCAGTATTTCAATTTATAAATATCCATTTATAAATCTCTTAATATAAATCAATTTATATTATTCTTTAAAACGTCTTTAAATTCCTTTATAATTTCACCATTTTGATTTATAAAATAATCAAATTTTATAAATCTTAAATTCAAACTTTTAATAATAAACTCAAAAATCCAGTTTAAATTATTTTATAAAATCATTGATCCATATTTCTCAAAAATCAACTTTTAACCGTATTTCTAAAAATCATCTTCTTAACTATATTTCACAAAATCATAATTTTTATAACTTTAAAAATTATAACGTTTATTTATTTAAAATGGATCAATTCCAAAAATATTTTTTTATATTTCAAAAATCACTTTGAAAAATCATTTTAAAATCCCAAAAATCTGGGTCCAATGATGCTACACACCAAATAGTCAATCACGACTAATAACGATATCATATATCGATATGATAATCCATCAAATATCAAAATATCTGAAATCAAAATAAAAACTGTTGAGGAATCCAGTTGGATCCCTCCAACCTGTTTCCTGCATCCAAAAACATTAGCACAATACCAATTTCGCTCCAGTACGAAATTATCGCGGTACATGTTCTTAATAAATATTATCCGCTTAATAACGGCGTAATAGGGTCTCATCCGCTAAACAAAAAATGCGGGAAATCAACAACTGCAATATATACATATGCCAATATATATATATTGATATTATATATAATACCAATTTCACTGTTTATGAAATATTCGCGGTATATGTTTTTATAAATAACATCCGCTTACTAACGGCGCATAATGTCTATTTTAACAATCAATAATTTACAGTCATCATTCAAACATGCATTCAAATATTTTAAATCTAACTATTTAAAATAAAATCGAAATCTATTCGCTTGAGTGAGAAGTTCTCACCTTGGTTTTAAATTCCGTTTAAGCTTTTATTTCGAATAAAATTAAACGCGCGTTTAATTTTACCCGAAATTCTCACTAACTCCAATCGACTCCAAACCAACTCCATCGCGTAGTGCTCGTCCATACGATTCCAACGCAACTGGATTTGCATTTTTTCGACCTCGTATGAAAAAGTTATGAATTTTACAAGTTTACTCGAGTTTAAATCAACTAATTTCAACATAACTTAATTAATTTATACCCTAAGCAAATCTTAGCCCTCAGATCTTGCTCCAACCTCATCACCACCGTCCCTACATCATCTTCTTCATGCGCACTCTACAGGTTTGAGGCCGTCTTCATGAAACCCATCCCCTTTAGACTAGGGTTTAATATTGCTCCATCAATACTCAATACAAATTCGATCAGGGAGTTGCAAATCGAAGCTCTCCACCATACTCATGTTCGGCCCCAAGGACCCCAAGCTCGGCTGTGTCATTTACATGGAAAGTCGTGCGCAGGTCGTGACGAACGCAGCCCCGTATCTCCTCCCCTGGTGCTCCAAAACGCATCTCCACCGTTGAATCTCTTCGTCTTGACGAGATCTACAAGTTTCTAGTTGACGTCGAAGTCTATCGGAGAGTGGATGAAGAGAAAATCGAGGAGAAACGAGATAGTTTCATGGCCGTTGAAACCATAGGTGGCGGCCTGTAGAATAGAATTAGGGTTTTTCTTTTTTTTTTATTTTAATTTGTGTGTGGTGTATTTATAGGAAAAGCAAGCGTAAACACTATTCATCCCGGGAATTCCGAACTCCGATTTAGACGCCGTAACCAGCGTACCTAGGGTTTATCCCGCGTTCCGGACACAATGGAACAGGTTTCGGAAGCTAATTCGGAAGTATGTGCGAGTTATGGCTGAAAACGTTCAATTTAAATTAAACCGATTTAAATCGATTTCTAGGCGTTTTAATTTGTACCGGACAAACGGTAAATCCAATTGACACGAAATTTGAAACCTTACAATAATATCACATTACGGATCCGATGAAACTGGTTTCGTCGAAATCCGAGACTTTTTGAAAAATGGCTATTTTGACTCGCCAAATTTAAATTAAAAATAATCGATGCGTTTCGAGCTGCCACGCTCAAACGATAACTCCGATTGACACGAAAATTGAAATCCGGTAATAACTAACTATTACGGATCCAATGAAACTGGTTTCGTTCAATTCTGAGACTGTTCAAAAATTGGCTATTTTACTAGTCGATTTAAATATTAAAATATTCAATTTTCACAAATTAACTTTTAATTCGATTTTAAAAGTTCTAAAATATTTCTATAACTCCAGTATGATTAAATAAAATTTTACAAATTATTTACAATCATTTTTAACTCAATTTTCAATTATTTTCATAATTTAACATATTAAATTATCGATTTAATTATTCAATTAAATCCAAAAATTCAAATAAAAATTTATTCGACTTATAAATTCACTTATTAATATTTAAAATAAATTAAATATTCAAATTTTAATTTAATAAAATTCTGGGTCGTTACAATCTTTCCCCCTTAAAAGAATTTCGTCCTCGAAATTACAATTAAGAAAGGTTACAGAATTTATTAACTTTCCAAAATTCATAATTAAATTCCTTACAATACTTTACTAAGTTTTCAAATTATACTTAGTTATCTTTTCAAAAACAAACTATATCATTTAACTTTCAATTCCAAAACAAAGTTAAAGTTTTCAAAAAATTTCCCATTTTCTCAAATTTTTTCTAACGCCTTAAATTTTCGGAAAAATTCGCCATAGTCTCCTTTGCGCGGCTCGATCCGAAAAAAAAATGACAGTATATATATCACAAATATACATCTCATCAAGTAATGAGGCATCCCGAAGGGAAAAAAGTATAAAAGTGCGATATTTAATCCGAGATATGTACCTTATATTTTATTAGCGAGCATATATGGCTAATATAGCGCTAAAGCGAACTCCAAATGCGAAGCAAACGCGATCCGCACCTACTAAACTCAACAAACAACATGAGAACATGCACATATGCAAATAATCTCAATATACAACATATAACAACATAATAACTATATATGTCACATAGCACATGCAACCAAACAACAAATGCAAACAACTACCAACTACCATTCATAATCAAATGAATATTCATTCATATTCTCATTAATATTCAATGAATTTGGGTTTTCAATTCAAATTACATTTGATTTATTTACATTGGATTTACTAACATTCGTTCTCAATTCAATTAGTTATCATTTACTAATTTAAATCCAATTCACATTCAATTCTATTCAAATTCATTTACTTTCAATTTGAATTCAATTTCATAGCTTTAAATTTCACTAATTCACTTTCATTAATACTTAATGAATTTTATACAATCAACTAACAATCATATAACAACCAATGTATATCAATTACAACCAAATTTCCTTTACTTATATTTGATTTAACACCATCACTTTGAATTGGTTTAATTAAATTGATTTTCATTCACTCTTTCTACTTCTAATAACATTAGATTTTAATGAATTAACATTTATATTCATTATTTCATTCCAACTTTAATTACATTCAATTGATTAAACATTCAAGCCATTCATTCAATTCAATTACAAAGTTGAATTCTATTACATAACTCAAGTTCACATTTCTTTTAATCCACTTGATTCATTTACAACTCATATTCATATAGTTTCACTTCTTATATATAAGTTTATTTCACAATTGTAAACCACTTTAATTATAATTCAACTCTTATAATTCATTATACTTATACAATTATTCTTTTATTTAGATTATCCAAACAACTTAACAATCAACTTATATACACTTTAATGATTTTGAAAAATTATTCCTTTACATATAAAATATAATCAAGGTAAAATTATTTCATTCACCCAATTAAAACAATACTGTGTCGAATTGTTCTATTCAAGTGTTTAGAAACCCCTTCGGCATAGTCTTGCGGACCACGCTGACGAAAGTTCATATGCCACTCAATAAACCAATCATCACAATATAAAACAATTTCATATTCACTAACAAGTACGCTCTCATATCTATTATTACACTCAAACTCATTCTAGAGTACTACTGACTCTATCTCTAATGAGTAATACCCTACAGAACCATGGTTGTCGCTTAACCATGAGAGCTCTGATACCAAATGTAACGTACGCGGATTTTCGACTCTCGAAGAACCGACATCGACACTCACTTTATCGACTGCCGAGAAATCAAAGGCCGAAAACCGAGATGTTATGGGTTTTAAAAAGAAAAGAAAAGAAAGAAGAGAGAAAAAGAAGAAATAGAGAGGAAAGAAGATAGACAATTTTTAGAAAACAGAGAAAGAAAACAGAGAATTTGAAAAATAGAAGATGGAAGAATTTTAAAAATAGAACGGACAGAAAGGAAACAACAGAACAACATCAGAATCTCACAATTCGCAGCGGAACAACATATAATAATAAATGAATAATCTTTAAACAAAGAACTATATCAGTTATTACATTACATTTCATTTCATTACATCATCAGAGTGTACAACAACATACAACAATAAACAGTGCAGCGGAAAAAGAAATACTATATACTAGTAATACGCCATGCCAATCCAGCTTGCCTCCAGCAACTCCAGAATATCCAGAATATCCTGATAAACCTAACTCTTAACTGCCCGTGTGGAAATTGGTGGGCACCCAGAGTTTAGGAAGGAAAACAATAAACTCCGAGTCAGTCATGTGACTGGTGTGAGAACTCAAAACAGTTTATTTATCTTAAAATCAAAATAGAGGAATATTTTTAAATCAATTCGCAATGCTTTTTAAAAATGAGACTACCATAAGGCCTCCCGCACACACACACATGCAAACGCAGAATCGGAGGAGATTTCTCCTTATGATAGTCAAAGATGCTTGATACGCATTTAAAATAACATTTGATATTATTATTAGTGCATAGTGTATAACAAATTCATTTCGAAAGTAGAATATAAATCTTAGCCAACATACGACCATTATCGTATGCCTACTATAGCTAACTATGTTCAATAGCAGGTTACCGCCACATTCCATAGCAGGTTATACAACTAAAACCGTACAAGTCACGTATTGTTTCTTTGGATTTCCAACGAATGGTCAGGCCAAGGAACTTCCCATTGCCACATGAGAATGCCTCTGGATGGACATCCCCAAGAACCAAACCGGATCTCTACCAACACAAGGCCGGGTTACTCCTAACTGAGTAACAACTGACCGAATATGCCATCCCCCGGTCCTTTGGGACCTTTATCACCGAGCGCTCGTAATCAATTCACACAATCATAACAAAGTGTTTTCAACATGAGTAAGTATCTGGGCTCCATACCATGATACCACCCTTTTCCAGAAGGAAATGGACACATCCTAAAGGGTGCTACCCCTCATAACCTTGCCGCATCTTTCCTGTTTTGACCATTCACGGGGTGTGAGGCTCGACGAAGTCACGTCCACAAAAACATACTTTATACAAAAGCCATGCTTTGGGTCAACAAATGATCAACACAATGATCACTAAGATAGACGATCAAATAAATGATCCTATCACAATAATCAACACAATGATCATTTCAGCATCACTCAGCATATCACATTACCAAATTGGGAATATATCGCTGATAACTTCAACTATATAACCTTTGAGCACATACGTCTCAAAGAAGGGTGTTAAGCAAAGAATAAATTCTCCGCCACCAACAGAAATATATTTGAAAGAAATCGGCTTTATATCTCAAATTGTAATGTCAGACATACAATCCATACAAGTCTGTTCCGGGCTCGAACAGAACCGAAGGCACTTCTTACGAAGCCCTTGCAATACGGGTATTCACAATCCCGATCGAATTTCCCATCACTTAGGAGATCTCAATACCAGGAGCTACCCAGTGCAGAGACAATCGATAGGTCATCCTATCGCTTTCACAAATACTCGGTCTTCAACACCGATCTTCAAATGCAATTCATAACGACGTATCACATATTCGGAATGGGTTATACGACCCCATGGTCCTTTCCCGGTTAACCCGAATAGTGAGCGCTTATTCAAAAATAAGTGTGCATTCAAATTCAAACAAATCACATCAATTACCCATTCAAAGGGAAATATTGATAGTCGGTTATTGAACTATCACTGGATATGCACACATCACCAGATTCCAAATAATTTTCCAAATTATTTACTTTTCCAAAATATCTTTACAAGATATATAATTTCAACACTTCAAAAATAAATCAACATTTATTTTTAACCAATTTCACTTTTCACATATAAATTCCATAATGAATTTATATTTCAAAATATTCGTGCATATACGATTTCAATTATCCATTTCAATTTATCTTCAAAAAGATAAATTCTAAATATTCACTTTATATTGGAAAACAATTCCATACTTATTTATTCATAAGTAATTCACAAATTCCTTTTATCTTCAACACTTAGAAAATATTCAATATACTTAAATCGAATTAAGTATATAATTCATTCTTTAAGGAAATCATTCTCTTAAACATATTTATTTGGGCCAAAACGAATGTTGCGTAAAACATCGTTACAACGTCCCAAAATCACTAGTATAGGGATTCGAAATTAAAATAGATATATAAATCCCAATACTATTCAAAACATTTCCTTTCGGAAATAATTTACTATAACAACAGTGTTATAGTCCACCATTTCCTTTTATTTCTCGAAACATCTATTTCAACAATAAATGTTGAAATCTATTGTTTCGAATCTCAACACATTTTAAAACATCATTAGATCGTTTTAATTCTATTTAAACATCTCATTCAAAACAATTTCTTTAACATATCATTCACTATTCAAAAACGTGAATATACTTCTTTAACAAATCCCATCCTTTTATTCATTTTAATTCAAAGGATTATTCACTGTCTAAAAACGTGAATATAACTCTATTTCTAAGTTATAACAATTAACTTATCAAAATAAGTCGTTTGCGAATTTATAAAACAACGTTCATAAATTCCATTTCTCTTTATTTATAAAAACTTCCTTTTTATAAATTCCTTTATTAACCTATTCCAGTTTATAACTTAATTATAAACTAAAAGTTCATACTATAAGTTAATTACTTATAAAACGATTATTTTACAGAATCGTTCTTTTAAAGACTTTCCAAACCATAAATCTTATAACTTATAAGATTCATTTATTTAACAAATTTTATTCTTCAAATAACTTCACAAATTTATAAATCTTACTATTTATAAATTTCATTCTATAACTTCACCATTTAAATTCTATAAATTTCATTCTTTAGTGAAATTCATTTTCACTTCATTCAAACACTTATAAAACTCGTTTTATAATGTCAGTATTTCAATTTATAAATATCCATTTATAAATCTCTTAATATAAATCAATTTATATTATTCTTTAAAACGTCTTTAAATTCCTTTATAATTTCACCATTTTGATTTATAAAATAATCAAATTTTATAAATCTTAAATTCAAACTTTTAATAATAAACTCAAAAATCCAGTTTAAATTATTTTATAAAATCATTGATCCATATTTCTCAAAAATCAACTTTTAACCGTATTTCTAAAAATCATCTTCTTAACTATATTTCACAAAATCATAATTTTTATAACTTTAAAAATTATAACGTTTATTTATTTAAAATGGATCAATTCCAAAAATATTTTTTTATATTTCAAAAATCACTTTGAAAAATCATTTTAAAATCCCAAAAATCTGGGTCCAATGATGCTACACACCAAATAGTCAATCACGACTAATAACGATATCATATATCGATATGATAATCCATCAAATATCAAAATATCTGAAATCAAAATAAAAACTGTTGAGGAATCCAGTTGGATCCCTCCAACCTGTTTCCTGCATCCAAAAACATTAGCACAATACCAATTTCGCTCCAGTACGAAATTATCGCGGTACATGTTCTTAATAAATATTATCCGCTTAATAACGGCGTAATAGGGTCTCATCCGCTAAACAAAAAATGCGGAAAATCAACAACTGCAATATATACATATGCCAATATATATATATTGATATTATATATAATACCAATTTCACTGTTTATGAAATATTCGCGGTATATGTTTTTATAAATAACATCCGCTTACTAACGGCGCATAATGTCTATTTTAACAATCAATAATTTACAGTCATCATTCAAACATGCATTCAAATATTTTAAATCTAACTATTTAAAATAAAATCGAAATCTATTCGCTTGAGTGAGAAGTTCTCACCTTGGTTTTAAATTCCGTTTAAGCTTTTATTTCGAATAAAATTAAACGCGCGTTTAATTTTACCCGAAATTCTCACTAACTCCAATCGACTCCAAACCAACTCCATCGCGTAGTGCTCGTCCATACGATTCCAACGCAACTGGATTTGCATTTTTTCGACCTCGTATGAAAAAGTTATGAATTTTACAAGTTTACTCGAGTTTAAATCAACTAATTTCAACATAACTTAATTAATTTATACCCTAAGCAAATCTTAGCCCTCAGATCTTGCTCCAAACTCATCACCACCGTCCCTACATCATCTTCTTCATGCGCACTCTACAGGTTTGAGGCCGTCTTCATGAAACCCATCCCCTTTAGACTAGGGTTTAATATTGCTCCATCAATACTCAATACAAATTCGATCAGGGAGTTGCAAATCGAAGCTCTCCACCATACTCATGTTCGGCCCCAAGGACCCCAAGCTCGGCTGTGTCATTTACATGGAAAGTCGTGCGCAGGTCGTGACGAACGCAGCCCCGTATCTCCTCCCCTGGTGCTCCAAAACGCATCTCCACCGTTGAATCTCTTCGTCTTGACGAGATCTACAAGTTTCTAGTTGACGTCGAAGTCTATCGGAGAGTGGATGAAGAGAAAATCGAGGAGAAACGAGATAGTTTCATGGCCGTTGAAACCATAGGTGGCGGCCTGTAGAATAGAATTAGGGTTTTTCTTTTTTTTTTATTTTAATTTGTGTGTGGTGTATTTATAGGAAAAGCAAGCGTAAACACTATTCATCCCGGGAATTCCGAACTCCGATTTAGACGCCGTAACCAGCGTACCTAGGGTTTATCCCGCGTTCCGGACACAATGGAACAGGTTTCGGAAGCTAATTCGGAAGTATGTGCGAGTTATGGCTGAAAACGTTCAATTTAAATTAAACCGATTTAAATCGATTTCTAGGCGTTTTAATTTGTACCGGACAAACGGTAAATCCAATTGACACGAAATTTGAAACCTTACAATAATATCACATTACGGATCCGATGAAACTGGTTTCGTCGAAATCCGAGACTTTTTGAAAAATGGCTATTTTGACTCGCCAAATTTAAATTAAAAATAATCGATGCGTTTCGAGCTGCCACGCTCAAACGATAACTCCGATTGACACGAAAATTGAAATCCGGTAATAACTAACTATTACGGATCCAATGAAACTGGTTTCGTTCAATTCTGAGACTGTTCAAAAATTGGCTATTTTACTAGTCGATTTAAATATTAAAATATTCAATTTTCACAAATTAACTTTTAATTCGATTTTAAAAGTTCTAAAATATTTCTATAACTCCAGTATGATTAAATAAAATTTTACAAATTATTTACAATCATTTTTAACTCAATTTTCAATTATTTTCATAATTTAACATATTAAATTATCGATTTAATTATTCAATTAAATCCAAAAATTCAAATAAAAATTTATTCGACTTATAAATTCACTTATTAATATTTAAAATAAATTAAATATTCAAATTTTAATTTAATAAAATTCTGGGTCGTTACACACGTAAGTCGGGTCCACATTTATACCTTAATAGAACGTCGCCACCATCCTACTTCATTCCGGAATCTCCACCGCGTACACGGTTGTTAAAGTGGTTTTTGGGGTTGGTAGAGAGTATGACAACTTCCGATCCCGGTCACTTTAACAACCAAACGTTATTATAACACAGAGGTCATTTCAAAATAATTTATACTTCAAAACCAGGGTATAATATTTATTTCAAAACCATATAAATACGATATCAATTTCGTTTTTAAAACCAAATCAATATGATATCATTTTTATTTCAAATCAATATAATATCATTTTTTCAATTATATCCCTTTCCGAAATCAAAGCACTTCCAAATTATACACTTAGAAACCAAAGAATGAAATTTTAATACCTTTAAAACATAATGCTTTGAAATTCATAACTTCGAAGCACTTCAATTTCGATAAAACATTTCAAATTCAATATTTTTCAAACTTTGAGTATTAAACAATTTCAAAACTAAGGTTGATAATTACGATTCAACAATTCAATGTTCTATTATTTAGTTTTGAAATATTTTACATAATAAAGCCATTATCATTTGAATAAACTCAAATTACGAATAACTAAATCTTGCCTTCAATTCTTTTACACTTGAAATGGTCATTTAATTCACCTAGACCCCAAAATCAAGTTATAATAATTATACCCTTTAAAATTCCAAATTTAATAAATTTCACATCAGTCCTTTTTTGAGTTTAATTCTCAAATAAATTTAATTTCATAAAATCTCACATTTATCTCAATTTCAAATCAAATTTATTTGAGTAACATTCTTAAATAATTTGATTCAAATCAATTTCACATTTATCTTCCAACCTTAATTGTATTTAAGTCAATATAAACTCTATATATGATATAATTTAAATAAATACTTTAACCATATTATATCTTAATAAAAATCAAACTTTATTATTAAACTTCTTTTATACTCAAAACAATTCTATACATAGCTTAAAACAAAGAATTTAACTATATATAAAATAACATTTATACAATGTCCGAATCATTATCTCATAAAACCATATATTTCTTTGCAAAACCATAGAAATACTTTTAAAATATTTTTATATATAGACCACGATGTCTGTATATATTCTCTACCCTATGGTCAGGTGATACAGATATTTGTCATTTCAATCCACAATTTAAAATAAAAATACAGTTATATATCATTTCAAACCGCAATCCCCAAAAAATAATGACAAATCAATAAAGAACTTGCAGATTATGATGATATAAATAAAACATCCATTCATCCATCATAAAATCATACATCCATCGCAATCATCATCCAAAAAATCAATCAATATCAATATATAACTGATAATATATACCAGGTAATTAACAGGCAGTTATATACAATAATAAATTAAATAATGATTTAATTTAAATAAATGAAATTAACCGTGATGGTGATTTAAAAATAAAAAAGTCATAAATAAATTCATAATCACAACATAAATTAAATTTAACGAACATAAGAAATTTTAGAAGTTGTGAGTGGGTTAAAATACTCACTTTCTGAATTTAAATTGAATTTAAATCAAATTTAAACCCAAAATTTCACAGTCTCCAAATTCGTCCAAACCTGAGTCAATATGTCCGGAATTCTAACACGAACCTAGCGGAGAAAATCACGCGTCAATCGGATATCGTATGAGAAAGTTATAAAGATTAGAACAATCGAATTCCAAAGTTTAAAATAAAACCAAAAAACAAACAAACGCTCGCGTTCTAGCCATGTCACCCTCCTTCACCACACAACAAACATGCACAGCACCTCCACTCATTCAAAACCCTACAGGCCGCTATCTCGTACGCGTGCCGCCATCTCGTCGTCCAAATTTCGATCACCAAGACACGCACTACCACACAGACCACCCCCAAGGCGACGCCGACCTCCTCCTGATCGCGCACGCGATGAACTCGCCTAAAAATTGGACAGCCGCCGCCGATCTTTAAACCCTAATTGAATTATTCACGCCAATCTAACCATTAAAACGTCAAACAAACTGTGCTGATGCAATCCCCTCAGTGCTCTCTACCATACGGTATCAACAATTTGACGATCCGACGAAGTCCTTCATGACGTAATGAACGGCCGTGACTGGTTCTTCAATTTCTGGACAAACAGTCACTCAATTTGGAAAATGAATCACAGATGTGCGGTTCGTTCATTGAGAGCTTCGATATATAATTTTTCTGAATTTTTTTCAAGGAGTTTGAATTTTGGCTTTGGATTTGATTTGGAATTGTCTGCCATTTAAATGAGGAGTTGAAGAGGAATTGTACGTACAGACAGATGAGAAATAGAGGTAGGGTAGGGTTTATAATAGGTATTTATAGGCAAGGTTAAAATAGAATAGATGTACCTGATTTATAAACGCGTTGAACGATGAATGGCCCGAAAAGCCCGTTCTAACTCCGAAACGAAATTAGGTCAACCCGTACATCAAAATAGATGTTTAAAAATATTTTAAACGCAATGGAAAAGGTTTCAAGTCCAAATTCCATTGTATGAAGAAGTTATGACAAAATAAAATTATTTTAAATTGATTTCAATTGATTTCAATTTTATTGATTTCGAGGCATTTCGAGTCCGTACGATCAAACGACAAGTCCAATCTCTACGAAATTTGAAATCCTACAATAATTTACTGTTGGATCCGATGAAACTGGTTTCGTCAAAAACCGAGTCAACGGCAAAAATGGCTATTTTTCCAGTTAATTAAATAAATTAAAAATCAATTAATTAAATCAAATTTCCAATGTCAATTCTAAAATTGACAATTCTTATCATTTTTATATTTCCAAATCATTCACACTAATTTAACAAATTTAGATGTCAATTTAAAGTTAATTAATTTATCAATTTCAGTGTTAAAATTTCAATTTCATTATATTCACAAATTATAATTTAAATTCTCAATAATCCCATTGAATTTACTTTTCATTCTTATTATTCAATTCATTATTATCCAATGGATGAAATTATCATTGGTTCGTGGCTTATTACATTATTATTCTCAAATTTCATCTAAATCTCAATTAGCGCAAAAATTAAATATTAAATTTCACTTAATTGCAATAAATACAATTATTAAATTTAAGTTAATAAATCTTGATTCTCACTCTTTTTATTAAATCAACCATTAACTTATGAATAACTTTAACGCTACTATATATCCAATTGCCCTAATGGTTTACAGTTATCGGCTAATTCATATTAACTTGTAATTAATTACGTTTAATTGGAATGGATTTAGATCAAATTTAATAGATTAAATAAATGGGTAGACAATTAATAATTATTACCATTTGCCTAATTTAACCTCATTCCTACTTAATTATCAATTTACAAATATTACAATTTCTTGCTAAACATTGATTTTTATTCAATTACCCTTTATTACGTATTATTACATCAATTTATATAACTTTGAATTCATTCCCAATTTACAAATTTCAATTAATTACAACTTTACAATTTGTTTCCAATTAATAGGTATTGCACAAATTTAGTTACTTATCAACTTGCATCAACCTTATTACATTAATTTACATTCAATTACTATTCAATATATATTAATTCATCAATTAATTCAATATTTACGTTTGTTTTCTTATATTTGATTTATAGCCTAGTATAACATTTACATTAATCCCATTTCATTCAATCCATTAATTATTAACCTTAAATTACCATTGGTTATATCTTAATGCATTAATATTTCCAAATTTCGTCTCAATTCTATTTACGTAATATTCAAACATCAAATTTCATTTAATTCCAATTAATCCACTTTATTACATTATATTAATAATCTTGGTTCCATTCTTTTTTTATTATCAAAAAACAACTATCATAATTACTCTCTAGCATTAATCCTATCAACTACAAATTATTACGTATTATTTTATCAATTTTCTTTAACCTTATTACCTAAATTTACGTTCAGTTACGATTAAGCAATTTTATTTCATTGGTTAACTCAACACTTACTTTTATTTACTCATTTTATATTTTATAACCAAGGCAACACTTCATAATATTACATTATTAGGATTTTTATTTACTAGCCTACATCAACATTATTACCTTTAATTGCAGATTGATTACCAATTTTATTCAACACCCTAAATAACTAGCATGTAGTTCAATACTTACATTTGTTTACCTATGTTTCTTTTATAACAAATTATATTATTCCCAATATTTTAATAAATTTGAATTCCATTCTAGTACCAATTTATTACTTTATCATACATTACGTTTCTTTGAAATTTATACTTTTACACTTTCCGTTATTATATTAATTATCATTAAAGAAATGTGCATTATTGGTCACCAATGATTATACCAACTCATATCACACTAATCCTATTCAATTCCCATTTATTACACAGATTTATATTAATTAATCAACATTTACATTTGTTACTTACATTCAACTTATAACCAAGTTATACCATTTTACATTATTTCATTTATTGTAATTTCATTCAAATAGTTAATAATTAACTGTGGTTAACCTTGTTACTTTTCATTTAAGTTATTATCTCCTTATTAATTAACAATTTTTTTCATTCCTTCAATTTTAAATTATCAAAAACTTATCAAATTAATAAATTTAAAACATTGAAAATTACGGGTCGTTACACGAGTATTATTTAAGAAGAAAATAATGAGTCTAGCTATAAATATCATATAAAATGAGATACGATAAGAGATATGACAAAAACGTATGATAACAATAATGTTATACTATGACAAGTATACATCAGATAATAACAAAAATCATACAATATCTCAAGTCTCCTCAAAACACCAAAAAGATTGTCATATTCTTTAGCTTATTCACCAAACCCCAAATATTGACAAAACATATCAATTCCAATCGCAAAAATTGGTGAAATACAAATTCTAGAAATCAATAATTAGAAATACAGAAAAAACAAATGGGAAGGCCTATCAAAAACGGAAGCATAAAAACTCAACAATACGTGTGCCACAAATGAGACGCTATCCAATGAACCGAACATCGATGCACTTAAAAAGATATGCCCCATGCACAGTCGAACATCAACGCACCTAAAAAGATACGCCCCATGCAAAGTCAAACATCGACGCACCTAAAAAGATACGCCCCATGCATAATCGACATCGATGCACCTTAAATGATACGCCACATGCCTAATCGAACATTGACGCACCTAAAAAGAAACGCCCCATGCATAGTCGAACATCGACGCACCTAAAAAGATACGCCCCATTCCTAGTCGAACATCGACGCATATAAAAAGATACGCCCCATGCCCCGACTTCTCGAGCCGATTACTCCACAAACGATCCAAAGACCATGGGTCGTTAGCCCATAAAAATGTAATGTAACTCCATAAAATCGGGGTATAGTCCCCCATGGGGACAAAGAGGCATCGTATATCGCTAGTCTAAATAATAAAATCATCATCATTGATCGATAAGTGTAAATTACACTAAGTTAATAAATAAACGTGTTTAGCTTCATGTCACATAACCACTGGATTAACTTAAATATTTACGAACAAATTGTAGATTTCCACTCGAAAATTATCACAAGCTTTCAATCGAATAAGTCCAAAAATTAACCGACGAAGTAAACGCAAGCGTTTCTTACCACCTGTTTTACTAAGTCATTTAATTAGATTTCTTATACGAGTGAGGTAAAGGTTTGTATATACTAATAGATTGGAAAACGATTTTAAAAATGAGCTTTGTATTAAAAATAACGTTAAAATCATTTTTGTGAAAGAGTTTGAATATTTACTACTAGTATAGAAACCTTTACATTTTAAACGTGACAAATCATAGAAAATTATTGAAAAACAAGCGATCACCAAAAATTCATATACAACGATGTGAGTCAAAACCATAAAATTAATATCAAATCCGTCAAATGGATATTCCTAAAAAATTCAAAAAAGAAGTCATCATAGTCGATAATAAATGACAACAAACAGTTGGATCAAAAAAAATCGATAAATATTGAAAATCCACTCAAAAACAGCCTAAATAGGAAAAATTGACAGTTCCAAACGTCTGGTAGGTATTTCCAGACGTCTGGCCCTAGGTTTCTGGAAAAATATATGCTTTTTCTCCTTTGTCTTTTTAATTCCAGAACCATTTCAGATGTTTGGATTTTGTTCCAAACGTCTGGATTTAGCTTTGCGTTTTTTGATTTGCAGATGTCTGGATTTTTCAACTAAACGTCTGAATTTTCAACCTGACATTTGGATTTTCCTGCTTGGCAAAAATCAGCCTAACCCAAAGAGTGCAAAAAATCCAAACCGAAAGCAATCGAACAAGCAGTGGATGCCAAGGACTTATGCCAATCGACAACCCAGCCCTATAGGCTCTTCGTTACACCACCAAAAACATGTCCAAACACCCAAACCCAGCCCCATAGGCTCTTCGCTACACCACCCAAAACATGTCCAAACACCCAAGATAGGATCTTTAAAGATTTTGACTTCAAAACACCAAAATTGAATTATCAAAAGCAATTGAACATGAAATAGATGTTAGAAATTCATACCTAACAAAAATTAAATCTATAGACAAAGATGGGAATTCAAGAACTTAAACAACAAGTGAGAAGCCTTAAAACAAAGGAAAGATCAACCACTCTTCAACTTCATCTCAAGAAGCTCCAATCTAAGCTTATAAGAAAATATTTTATAAGTTAGGGTTTAGGAATTTCTGAAAATTGAAGAGAGATTGAGATAGAGAAAATGAAGAGGATGCTTACTTAAGCTTCTCTTTGATTTTGGAGCTTGGATTTGAATTTCCTAGTAAAACTAGGGATTAGGAATTTTAATTTCCTATCTTCTCCCCTATTTTTCTCTTTAGCTTGAGTGTTAGGAAAAATAGAATGAATGAAGAGGGGGTGGAGTTTGGTATTAGATGAGTGCATGGGTTGAAACCCAAACCCAAAGCCCAATAAAAAAATAGAAAAAATCTACTCAACTCCAAACAAATCGATGTTTATACTCAAAAAGGTGGAAAACGCCATTTTGGACTCAATGGAAATGGTCCCGAGTCCTAATTCGACTGTTTACAAAAATTAGCATTTCGGACTTTAACCTGACTAACGATGCTATATTAAAAATTTAAATATACAATCGTAAAATATGCGGGTTGTTAGAGACTCCCCTCCTTAAAGAAATTGCATCCTCATAATTCTTAAGAAGAAAACAATCATAAAAGCATATCAACACAAAAGAAAGTTTGAAATAAGAAGTTCACCTCAAAAAGCTCGAGAGAGTAAGTCTGGATGTGTTCGCTTGATGAATTCTCTGAATTCCCAGGAACAATCCTTAGGATTTGAGGACCATTGAACTTTCACAAGCGGAACATCTTTGTTACGAAGGCGTTTAACCTCCGAAGCAATGATACGAATAGAATCTTGCTCATATATCAAATTAGGCGAAACTTCAATTCCTTCAATAACGTCGAGCTCAAGAATGAAATCGAAATCCCTAAGGCAGTTCTGTAGTTGAGAGACGTGGGAAACATCATGAATAACAGAAAATTGAGCCGGTAATAAAAGGCGACAAGACATGGAACCAATGCGTTCAGTGATGGGAAATGGGCCAATGTATCGAGGTGCTAATTTTCTTGATCGACTGAAAGGCAAACACCCCTCATAGGTAAAACACGAATGAACACCAAAATTCTAAGAGCGGAAAAATGGCCACGAGCACTAGATCATGAGTGGCATATCCAGTCTCGGTAGGCTATAATTGTATAGAAGTATAAGCGATAACGCACTCCCTTTTTTGTATGAGAACGGCACCCAAACCAATACGACTGGTATCGATAAAAATAGTGAAGTCTTGGTTCCCTTAGGTAATCACAAGAATAGGAGCATCAGAAAGGAGTTCTTTTAAATGATCATCTTTTTCGAAAAGCTTAAAACATTCAAAATTATAGTTAACTTTATGTAACCATATTTTTAGAAAATTTAACTTATTATAAATCAATTTACTGTATCAGACTGTCTTATCATAGCATTTAGGAGATTCCTATCGATAAATTTAATCAGGCACGTCGACCAGAATTCTTAAAGCACTCAGTGGGAAATATAACACAAAATCATCTTCTATGTGATATAAATATATCTTAAATTTTTCATGAATATTCTCTATTCGTTTTAAGAACAAAATCCATATATACTTATAAATATATTTTATTAGAAAGATTTGCAATTTTAAATTGCTGTTTTCACCTATAATCAATGAATACAAGGATGGAGTCATCGAGATACTCACAGAATACTCGATTCATAAGATGGACGAAATAAGTTAGAGGGTTCATCAAACCAAATGGCATAACAAGCCATTCATAAGAATCATAATGAGTGCGGAATGCGGTTAGTGGAATGCTATCATCTGCAACTCATAGCTAATGAAAACTGGTGGCAAAGTCGAACTGAAAATACCTTAGCACCACCTAATAGATTGTTTAGGTGATAATCCTAAGACAAGCTCAAAAATACCGAAAAATTCACAAACTATTTGAATGGGAGAAATAACATTTCCCTCATCATGTGGGTTTAAAGAATAAAATGATGCCACCGAATTGGAATCGAAATCATTAAGAAAAATTAAAAACCTGCTTAACAGATTGAGAACATAGGATATGGCTTCATGATGATTAAGCCAATCCTTTCCCAAAAATCAATTCCAAAGCCTAAGTAACGCATAACACATGCAAATCGACTCGGAACACGTAATCACATAAAATAATCTCGACATCTTTACAAAGTAAACCGAGTGTTGCAGATCCACCAGTCGGATTCACAATTCTCAAAGAAGTCATCAAGCCCGCAATATTTAAGGAAAAAGTATCAACAAGTTCTTTTGATATTAAAAAGTGGGATGCACCCATGTCATAAAGAACTCGAATAGGTTGATCATGAAACATAATAATGTCATCAAGGATAGAATGAGAAATACCTTAACCACGAGAAGTGTTACTAGGGGCTTGCACAACATTCATCTTTCCCTCCTTCCTACTTTGAAGTATGGGACATGTAGATATATGGTGACCCGAATTTTTGCAATAGCGACAATAAAGAGGTTTCAGACACTCATTTGCATAGTGGTCCGTAGAACCACAATTGTAGCATTGTCCACGACTAGAGGTAGGAGTCTTTGCTACCGTAGTTTCTTGCTTCCCTTTCTTGTTAGGATTTGGGCCTTTGAACATAATAGGTCTCTTCATGAAATTGTTGAAGTTCTGTTTGACACCCATAACTTCAAGATCACTTTCTTTATCGGCCTCTTCAAGTCGAAGAGCGATATCAACAAGCTGATCAAAAGAAACTTCTAGTTTCAGTAGTAATGGCTTCGTGAGGTTCATACTCAATCCATAGACAAACCTCTCATTTTTCTTCAGTGGGGTACTAATGTACTTGACCCCATATTTAGAGAAAGATTCAAAAGATGCGACATAGTCTATCATGGAAGATTCACCTTGAACAAGGTCAATAACGCGCTGGGCCAAAGTTACTTTTTCAGCTTCCGGCACAAACTTCAACTCGAACCTTTCTCGGAATTGCTCCCAAGTAAGATCCGCTTCTACGATTTCCAAAACTAGAAGCTCATACCAAACTAATGCTCTTTCTTGGATCAAGCTAGTAGCCACTTGGACTCGATGTGGATTCACAAGATTCATGCGAGAAAAGATGCGGTCGCATGTTCTAAGCCAAGCTTCAGTTTCTATAACGCTTCAGATCCCTTGAATGGACTTCCACCCAAATTGGTATAATCTCTGCATAAGTGTGCAAACCCAGATTCAGGGTGAGTGGGCTCTGGAATGGGTCCGACAGCTTGAGCATTCTTTACGAGGTCTAAAACTGCTAGGCAGACATAAATACTCCATCCTGAGGAGTAGCACTGGATTGACCGGCACTGGGACGGCCAGGTCTAACTGTTTCTCTTCTTTAAGAAAGAAAGAAAGAAAGAAAGAAGAGGAAAAAGTTATTCTCAGAATGAATATCAAACAAACCTGATTGATAAAACAAGGCATCACAAAAGAAATTAGGATAGAATGGTCCTAAGACTCGAACAAATCCTAAGGCATGATTCCTAAGAAAGAATTAGGACAATGATCCTTGCTAGATAATTCTATGTTGTACCGAAGTTTGGCTTTGATTCCAAGATGTGATGCCCCACTTCTATACTCACATTAGCCAAGGGCACTACGGGGTAATGCCATCGAGTAGCATGAAAAATAAGACTGTTGAGGAGCAACCATCTGTGTAATTGCTTTGTGCGAGTACCGATATATCAGATAGTATTACATGCATTTCGTTTCAAGAGGATATCTGTCACATCAATTACAAACTCAAAACTACTACACAGTGGCTATGCGATCTTCAGAAACAAATATAAAATAAGCATAACATAAAATCGGTCATAGATATTCATATCACTAAGGCGAAAACAGATATGAATACAACACATAAGAGTGTACATCAAAGTAGTGGTCATATAAGTTCCACTACATCACAAAGAATAGTTACAAGTGATAGACAAAAGGATACGTATACATCAAGGAGTCTGTATCTCTAATTTATTAAACAAAAACTACTAAGCTAAGTAGTTAGCAAAAGTCAGATGACGGACCCTGATAAGAAGTCAAGTAGAAGCACCTGAAATATCTCGGTCTGACCCGAGTATTATTTAACAGAAAAATAATAAATGGATCAATCTAGCTATAAATATCATATAAAATGAGACAGGATAAGAGATATGACAAAAACGTATGATAACAATCATGCCATACTGTGACAAGTATACATCAGATAAAAACAAAAATCATACAATATCTCAAATCCCCTCAAAACACCAAAACGAATGTCGTATTCTTTAGCTTGCCAACAACCCTAAATATTGATAAAACATATCAGTGCCAATCACAAAAATTGGTGAAATATAAATTCCAGAAATCAATAATTAGAAATCTAGAAAACACAAAGGGGGAGGCCCATCAAAAACGGAAGCATAAAAACTCACCAACAAGTGTATCAGAAATGAGACACTATCCTATGAACCGAACATCGACGCACCTAAAAAGATACGCCATATGCACAGTCGAACATTAACGCGCCTAAAAAGATACACCCCATGCATAGTTGAACATCGAAGCACCTAAAAAGATACGCCCCATGCCTAGTCGAACATCGACGCACCTAAAAGATACGCCACATGCATAGTCGAACATCGATGCACCTGTAAAGATACGCCTCATGCCTAGTCGAACATCGACGCACCTAAAAAGATACGCCTCATGCCACGACTTCTCGAGCCGATTGCTCCACAAACAGTCCAAAGATCATAGGTCGCTAGCCCATAAAAATGAGACGTAACTCCATAAAATTGGGGTATAATCCCCCACAGGGACAAAGAGACATCGCGTATCCCTAGTCTAAACCATAAAATGATCATCATTGATCGATAAGTGTAAATACACTAAGCTAGTAAATAAATGAGTTTAGCTTCATGTCCCATAACCACTGGCTTAAATTAAATATTTACGAACAAATTGTAGATTTCCACTCGAAAATTGTCATAAGATTTCAATCGAACAAGTCCAAAAATTAACCGACGAAGTAAACGCAAGCCTTTCATACCACTTGTTTTGCTAAGTCGTTTAATTAGATTTCTCATAGAATGAGGTAAAGGTTTGTATGTACTAATAAATTGAAAAACGGTTTTAAAAAAGAGCTTTGTATTAAAAATAACGTTAAAATCATTTTTTGTGAAAGAGTTTGAATATTCACTACTAGTATAGAAAACTTTGCATTTTAAAAGTGACAAATCACAGAAAACGATTGTAAAAACAACTGATCACCAAAAATTCACAATCATGACATGAGTTAAAACCATAAAAATCGATATCAAATCCATCAAATGGATTTTCGCAAAAAATCCAGAAAAGAAGTCATCAAAGTCGATAGTAAATGACAACAACCAATGGATCAACAAAAATCGATAAAAATTGGTAATCCACTCAAAAATAGCCAAAATAGGCAAATTGACAATTCCAAACATCTGGTAGGTATTTCCAGACGTTTGGCCCTAGATTCTGAAAAAATATATGCTTTTTCTCCTTTCTCATTTTAATTCCAGAACCATTTCAAACGTTTGGATTTTTCAACCAAACGTCTGGATTTTGTTCCAAACGTCTGGATTTTAGCTCTGCCCTTTTTTTATTTCCAGAAACCCCTTTCAGACATCTAGATTTTTCAACCAGACTTCTGAATTTTCAACAAGATGTCTGGATTTTCCTGCTAGGCAAAAATCAGCCTAACCCAAAGAGGGCAAAATATCCAAACCGGAAGCGATCGAACAAGCGGCGGATGCTAGGGATTTATGACAATCGACAACCCAGCACTATAGGCTCTTCAATACACCACCAAAAACATGTCTAAGCACCCAAGATAGGATCTTTAAAGATTTTGACTTTAAAACACCAAAATTGGAGAATTCACCAAATCAATTTAAATCAAAAGCAATTGAACATGAAGTAGATGTTAGGAATTCATACCTAACAACAATGAAATCTATAGACATAGATGTCAGTTCAATAACTCGCGTTTAAACCCAAAACAATAAGTGAGAAGCTTTAAGACAAAGGAAAGATCAACCACTCTTTAACTTCAACTCAAGAAGCTCCAATCTAAGCTCATGAGCAAATATTTCCTAAGTTAGGGTTTAGGAATTTCTGAAAATTGATGAGAGATTGAGATGGAGAAGATGAAGAGGATGCTTATCTAAGTCTTTCTTTGATTTTGGAGCTTGAATTTGAATTTCCTAGTAAACAAGGACTTAGGAATTTTAATTTCCTATCTTTTCCCCCATTTTTCTCTTTAGCTTAAATGTTAGAAAACATAGAATGAATGAATGAAGAGGGGGTGGAGTTAGGGTATTAGATGAGTTCATGGGCTGAAACCCAAACCCAAAGTCTAATAGAAAATTAGCAAAATTCTACTCAACTCCAGACATATCGATGTTTATACTCAAAAAGGTCGCAAACGCCATATTAGACTCAATGGAAGTGATCCCGAGTTCGAATTCGACTGTTTACAAAAAGTAACAATTCTGACTTTAACCCAACTAACGACCCTATATTTAAATAAAACATTTAAATATACAATCGTAAAATATGTGGGTTTTTTACATTTCCCCACGAAGGTTAACTCTTTCACTTCTAGCATCCATATCTACATTCGAGCCTTCATAAGATAAGAAAGAATAGCCTAAGAGAGATAGGAGAATAGAGATATAGCGTATACTTATATATAGTAAATACAAGTACGTTACTATAGTATTATCCCATACTCCAATCTTTTCTCTAATTCCGTAGGATGATATTTTCAAAATCATTTTAAGTTAAAGTTTTTCATAAACCAATGCTCTGATACCAAGTTATAACATCCCCTATCTTGAGGCCCAAAGCTAAGCGCTACAGATGCTGCAGTTATCTGTAGTATTAACTTCCGGCGACAAAATACGGTAATGTTAATGGTATCCATAATATCAGAAGCATATGAACATGAAACAAAATTACAGATTTCAAAAAAAAAAACTTTTCTGATTACATTTCACAAAACATGTTTCATATCCAAATACATAATCGCATTCATATCCAGGTTCAGATCAACTATAATTATTACATAAATACGCCATGAGCAACAAGTGAGATGCCCTTTTGGTTGACCAAAGTACTAAATACTCATAACAGTACCAAATAGTCATAGCAGACTTAATACAACACGTTAAAAATAAAAAGTTAACAATTCCTAAATAGCTAAGTCAGCCTACCGCTCATCTCTGAAAGCTTAATTCGTCCACCGACTAAACCCTTAAATCCTCAACTCTTAACCTACTCAAATCAATTTTGAGCACCCGAGAGTTTAAAGGGAACTACATAAACTTTGAGTCAGACATAAATTCTTACATTAATAATACTATTAAATCTTGGTTTATTGATATTAAGTGAGACCATGCCGCATAGCAAAACGGGTTTCCCCCGCTAATATCCCTTTAAAACATATCTTTTTGCAAATCAAAATCCTACAACCAAACAGGTTAATCAAACTAATTATATCTAGCAAATATCATATGTGCTTAAAATAGGTAATAAATTGACCATCTGCTCAAAATAATATAGTTTTGTTTGGCTAACTACTAACCTTTGGCTGACTCGGACCTACCAGACAAACTAAACAAATTATCTAACAACTATTAGACATACTTCTGGACAATTTGTCCTTAACTTGCTTCTCCAAGGGTCACTTGATCCTAATGGTTTTTTAGGCTTAACAATAACCTATCCTTCTTCTATGTACATATATATTCCTTTATATGTGTAACCATTATTAAGTCTTACCTGTAACTAAGCCCTACACATTGGAATTTTATACTAAAATTAGCTTGGGGCTAAAAGCTAATGTATAGGGCACGACTGTACACCGGTCTCATCTGGTATACAAATATCTAAGTCGTTTTTCTTTAAGGTTACCTACCGTTTAAATTTCCTTATAAACCTTTTCAAAATGATTTAACCCTTTAAATCATACTTATACAAGGAAATATACTGTTGGCTTTACCCAAATCTCCTTGCCATCATATATGCTTTACTCAAAACATTATTGATGAAAACATTCGAAACCTTTGTTTAAACCCTTAAACATTCTCTTTCAAACCATTGAAAGTACCCCTTTCGATACAAGTGAACTAATTTACTTTATAACCTTAGGCCTAAAAGCCGAAACATATCTTTCGAAGCCATTAACAATAGTCCTTTCAAAAACAATGAAAACATCTTCTTCCAAAGCTACATAAACATTTGATATCCTCTTCTAAACACTTTAAATATGCCTTTCAAAACCATTGGAGTCCTTCCATTTAACCAATAAGGTAAACCTTTCGAAAACACTGGGAAATCACACCTTCGAAACCTTATATATACACACACGCGCGCGAGTGCACACACCTTTCGAAAATACTGAGGGACCTCCCCTTAGAAACATTTACTAGTTACCTTTTGAAAGCTTTAAAGTATACTACTTAAAACAAATCTTTCGAAAGCATTGGGTTCAAGTTAAAATATGTGGAACATCCCTTCGAAACCATTTGAAACCATTCTTTTCGAAACCTTTTGGGTTTAACTTTCAATACATCAGAAGGTCTTAAAACAACTAAGTTAAAAGCAACTCTTTTGAAAGAAATTTCCAAAGTAAAGAAGTGGATTGTGTCGAAACCCATCCCTTCAAAAGCATTGGAGAGGAGGCTCTAATTTTTAAAAAAAATGGACCCTTTCAAGGGCACTGCTTCGAAAGGTAAAAAGGCGGTAGGTAGGGGTTTCGACCCCTTCGAAAGCATTTACTCATAACAATAGTGCAACCTATTTCTAAAGCCTCTTTCTTTATAACGATTTAACTAAGTCGAAAGCTGACCAAGTCGAAAGCCATCTTATTCGAAAGCAAAGCAGGTTTGTTTCCTATAGAAAGAAAAGCAACGCATTGACCCCCTCAAAACCTCTTGTTTCGACACAATACCCATCGTCGTTGTCCAATTCACTACGTACAGAGTTTTTGATACCATGAGTACTAGTTTCGATGGAGATAGAGGCGGAAGTATATGGTCGAAAGCTAGGTACCGAAAGTGGCGAAATAGCAGATATAAAGTAAAAATGAATTTTATCTTTTAAAAGTAATTCTTTTCAACTACTTGCCCTATTTGTCAACATATGATTGGTTGCCCATTTTCTTTTCCAAAATCTTTTTCAAAAGTGGTGCCAAAATTTCAAAGATAAATAACTAAAATTATTTACAAAATACTTCTTCTCCTTTTATAAATATATACAACAATTAAGTCCCATATCTTAAATAAATTAATATACTTACTAAAACACTTAGGAAAATTATATAAAAATTCCCGTAAATCATTTTTAATATGTTTTCTAGAATATATAGATTTCGGACCCAAAACAATATAATTTATCCGTAACTAATTTTAAACACAATTAATCATTTTCTTCACTAGAAAATTAATAATAAATCCACATTAACTCAGAAAATTATGAAACTTGAAACTCATCTCTAAAGTACCATTTCGGACCATATATTAAAATTGCAAGGCATTTGGATGTCAATATATGTTTTTCAAATCAAAACTTGTCATAAAATCAATATGAATAAACTTAATTCATCAACAAGCATATACATATCTATCTAACATTCAAAACATTGCAATATACTTGAAAAAAAATTCAGATCTGATTCTAGAAACCGAAAGCATCAAAAATATGATATGCAACAATTATTCACCTTTAGCTTTGTTAAGGAGTTGAGATTTGATCTTGAATAAATTTGATTAGCTTTTTTCGTTTGATTTTTAGCTTCTCTTCTTCTTGCTTCCCTTAATGGTGGCCGACTTCTGTAGGTTTAGATTTTAATTTGTGAACGTGTAAAATGAAATGATGTGAAGGCTTAGGGTATATGAATATGACTCATTCCCATTTTACCATTTATCTAATTTCCCCTTCCTATTTCATTTTATTTCAATATACTTCATTAGTTTAACTAGGCACGACTACCCTTTAAATTATACAAATCTCAATCCCTTAACCAACTTACATTATTTCATTTAATTTAACTAATTAAATGTCTTAAATAATGTTACTCAAAATTTGGGTCGTTATAATAGTGCAGGATATTAGATATGTGTTGATTAAGAAGGTTGTACAGTATCAATAATAGATTCAAGATGCTGATATAGAGTTTCAAGAGTTGAAGAATGAAGACCCATGAGCATTGAAGAGTCTAAGATTTCAAGATATACCAGATAAGTTATAAAGCCGTAGAATTTATGTTAAAACCTTAATAGCACTTTCCTGGTCTCTTTCTCCTTCTCTAATTTTTATTTTAAATTATTTCTAAATTATCCTTGTTTTAAAATAATCTTTTCAAAATATTTCTCAAAATGGATTTTAGCCTCTTATATATTTGTAAAGATATTATTTTAGTGTTTTATATATATTGAATTTATATAATTTAATAAGTTATAATTATATTGATTATATATATATATATTATTTGTAATATATTAAAATTTTCAAAATTATTACCTGAAGTTTCATTATGATTAAAATATGTATAAACTATGCTTAAATGATTTTACGAAGTATCAAACTATTTTACAAAATAACGAACTTTCGAAATAATGTTTTAAAGTATTTTCAATTTTTAAAAAGAGCGTGTCGACATACTCTATGTATATGTGTCGACATAGTGGCCGATTTTTTCAAATTTCAATTTTCAAAAGAAGTTTCTTCTCATCATATCTCTTCACAAATGGATATGACCATTGTTCCTCTATAAATACCAAATGTCCAAACGAGTTTTCTATCATCATTTTCTTATTCACCTCTCCTCCTACCACTCTCTCATTTTCATATAAAAATTTACCCAAACTCTACCAAAATTCAACCGAATCAAATTCAATCATCACTATTTTGATTCTCCTTCATCTACTCTCTGATTTCTCTCATCTCTCCCACTCAAACCAAGATCAAAGTACTATTCAAGAGTTATAGGATCAATTGTAATCAAGATCGAAGATTTGAGTCTATAAAAACTCTATCAAATCATACTGCTATACTTGTGGGTATGACTTTAGCTCGCAAATCAATTAGGTATGCTTAGAAGCCAGTAAATCTAATAGGCGTGCTTGTAGCTTGGAAATCAAGTGACTCTACCCAAAGGTCAAGATTCTGGAGGGTGTGTCTCATAGCCTATAAATCGTGATTGTATTCGCATTCACTAGTTGAAAAGGAACCCGTATAAGGAATTATGAGGCACTAGATGTAATCGAACTAGTATAAAATCCTAGTGTGTTCTTTCCTTTTTTACTTTTGCTACATTTTTGTTTATCTACACTTTGATTTTGTGATTGTTTCTATGATTGTTAATTTCGTCATTCCAAGTAGAATCTTAAAGAATTTGAAAAATATTTATATAATCCATTAAACATAATTCATTCCCCCTCTAGTTTTGGTTTAGCCTTAAGATTCCTATTTCATTGACTCACAAGGTAATCTAATGTTATTCAAGCATAAAGGAACACTTCAATAATTGACTCGCTACATTGGGTTAGCTCATTACTTATTTCAATGGATGATTGGTGAGAACCTTAATAGGGTGAGCTTGGAAATATGGCCGTAGATGTCAGGGGGGCATCAGTAGGAGTAGGCCAGCTTCTCCAACCTAGAGTATATTATTTCAGGGCTTGTTATCTTCTTGCTCATTTAGTAGATGAGGCATTGGAGTTACTCTTCATCGTGAATCAAGGTGGTACAGACCGCACAGTCAGCCACTACAAGATATAGGTACAAGTCATCCCCGTCAACAGGCTTTGAAAATATAGGAGGTGCGACCAGGTGTCTTTTTAATTCCTCAAATGATTTGGTTCAATCTTCACTCCATGAAAATGACTTCCCCTTCTTCATGAGGTTGAAGAAGGGTACATAACGTTATGTTACATTTGACACAGAGTGGTTGAGCGTAGCGATCATTCCATTCATACTTTGCATTTGTTTGGTCGTGCGGGTTATCTACATCCTTTGAATTTCCTAGATCTTGTAAGGATTTACCTCGATGATCTTGGTGCTTACTACAAAGCCAAGTAATTTTCCAGATCATACTAAAAATAACATTTTCTGGGGTTGAGCTTTATATTTTATCTGTGGAGGGTGCCAAAATTTTGTGGCAAATTCTTCGCATGCCCCCTAGCCCTTTTAGGCTTGATTAGCTTATCATCTAGGTAGATTTCCATCGATCAGCTAATCTATTGAGCAAATAATCAATTAACGAGCCAATGATAGGTAGTGCTCACATTGCATAGGCTAAAAGGCATGGCCCGATAGCAGCATAACCCAACGTTGGTGATGAAAGAGGTATGCACTTGATTAGGATGTGATGGAAATTATGTTATATATGGCGTACACATCCATAAATATAAGTAGCTCATGCTCGCTAGTTGCATCTACAACTTAGACAAAGTAAGGCAGAGGAAAACTGTCTTTAGGACAGTCCTAGTTAAGAAATGAGAAATTGATGCACGTCCTCCAGGCCCCAATAGGTTTTCAAACTCGTACAAGATGGGCTACCCAGACAGGGTATGTTGCTTCACAGGCAAAGACATTTCCCAAAAGTTTACATCTTCTTTAAGTGATATATGCTACTTGGGGTTATGCAACCGCCTCTTTTGTCGGACTGGGTGAGCCGGTAGGTCAATGTAGGGGCATGGCATAGTATTGAGGGGTTTATGTTGGTTATGTCGATATGCCCCCAAGCAAACACATCTTTGTTATCCTTCAAGAAACAAATCAACTTGTCTCTTACTTCCATACCCAACTCTTTTCCTATATAGAAAACATTTTGGGGTCACCATTATCAATTAACACTACATCGAGCAGCTTGGTCGACACACCATTGAGGCTAGAATTACCATTCAAGGATCGAGTGGATTATCATCATTATCTTCGATACATTCTTCTAAATCACATTGATCTAATTCATATATTAGCATTCAATAACATCTTCGACCGAAATAGACGTCCATACTTGAGCATAGAGGTGATCGATGTCTCCTAGCTCTCTTAGATGAGTCCTTTAGTGCTGAAAGGGATAGAGTGGTAGGATCTTCTGCTCCCACATAAAGCGGGGGTGAATTTGTTCATAATAGGTAGCTATAAGCTCTTTGGTCCTGCTTGGCTAAACAAGGGAAAGATTATTCACACCAGTCATACTATCTGAGTTTGGGGCAATAATAAAGACATGTGGTTTGTTGTCAATAACATGGTGACCCCAGTGTGAATGGGAGCAATGGGCTGCTTGCATGTTTTCTTAGGTGTGTCACCATTGAGGGTTGCTATTTCTTGATATAACATCAGTATCACTTCTATCCTTGTGGTAAGGAGTTGTTGTAACAATCTATGAAGGGCTGTTGGTTGTCTCGGATACATCATATTCCTTCTTCGGTTGGTAACTTCATCATCGGATATTAGTAGTCCAGCATCACGTTTATGTCTACCAAGTCTGGTCTACCAATCAAAATATTGGTCTAGATGGACAGTTTAGCATAATGAACTGAACTTATATCTTGAATACTAATGTTTCCTAACCAAAAGTGACTACATGAGATGTGACCCCCAAGGGTATAATGCTAATGCCCTCGAAATCGTAAATAGGTAAAACATAGGGAGCAAGGATGGAGGTAGGGAGCTTCATTTTATTGAGAACATCTTTAAACATCACATTAATGGAGCCATTCCCATCAATAAAAGCCCGATGGACCTTGGTACTAGCCGTGCTGACCTCGGACCATAGGGTCATAATGAGGGAAACCAACTCTTCTCTCGTCTTCTGTGATAAATGCAATATCGGTGGATTCCTCTTTAACCCGAGGGACCTTTGGTGTCTGGGGGTTTACTGAATAAACATAGCTGATAGCTCCCTCCTATAAAGGGCCTGAGCCCCTCAACTACTTCCCGCCACATGTAGACCACCATAGGTTGACATGATTGCGATATTCCACTTTTTGTCGTCTAGCTGCTATGGTGGGGTAGGTGTATTTTGCTAGGCGTTATGATGTTCCACTTGTTGTCTAACATAATAAACCAGCACTCCTTCATGTTTTAGCCACACTATCTCATCTTTGAGGTGCCAGAGCTCATTGGTCGAGAGGCCATTGAACTGATGAAACTCATAGTATTTACCATTACCCATAGGCTCCTCCCTTCCCCCTGATTAGGAGGGAGCAAGCCATTGAAATAGGATGCGGTCATGTGTGGCTAGGTAGATAGTCTCCTTGTCATGGTTTAGGGTTGAATATTTAGTGTACCTAGCTTGAAGTGCGGTCCATCATCAGAACGCTTCCTTCCATTTCCCTAACAATCATTCTTTCGACAAGTATCCTCTCTTTTGCCAATCTTATTTCTTTGAATACTTTCTTCATCGCTATCAAAGATTTCTACCTCCTTCATCCAAATAATGTCATTTTCTCTTTAAAGAAGTCAAATAGGGACGAAGCTGTTGTTTTTGCAATTTCTTCCACATGTGGGACTGATATTTCACCCCTAAACAGAAGGCGATTATAAAGATGTTCATGTCTGCTCCTTTAGTCTCCTTGATTTCTAGTTGAAGCAGTTGACATATGAGCAGATAGATTCAGTCATACCTTGCCATATGTTCCCTAGCTCGTTGCCCATCGTTATTCTTGTCTTCGATGCGAAGAAGTAGGCTTAGAAGCCTGAACACAAGTAGTCACACGAGTAGACACTGCCAGCTTACAAATGAAGGAATGAACGAGACAAAAACCCATTCAAGGTAGAGTGAAACATGAGACATTTTGCATTGTTGGAGATTTGGCTAACTGAGGTAACTATGTTTAAGGTGGTGATATGATCGGACAGGTCAGTGCTTCCATCATAATTGTCCATGGGAAGCATGATATGTAGTGATGTAAGTGCTTATGATTTCTTCGGAGAATAGGTTTCCATTTCATCAACTTATTCTCCATCCCCAATAGGTTTCCTTTTCTGAATCCTATGCATTTACTTGGTTAAAGCAGCCATCTCTTCTTAGAGGTTAGATTTCATATGTTGTGGATGAAGCTGGCTACTTGTTTAGGAAAAGCTTCTTTACTGCCTATCTAGCATTGGGGAAGGAAGGCGATAATACGATAAAGGGAGTGGTGATGGCTTGCTAGATTAGGAAACCTGCTCCTGTTAACCAACAGGGATCTTGGTGTATGGATGTCTTTCCTAGGATTTGGGTCGAGGCACCTCCAATTGAGGTCAATAGTGAACTGATGGTTCACCAAGCCCGAGACCCTGCCTTGTCCTCCACCGTTAAGGCATTAAAAGGAGAAGACCGCGGTCTTGGTCAGCCGTTCATGAGTGATAGAAAGCATACTGTCTCTCAATTGAATGGGATTACGTTGCAATGGTGGTTCTAATTCAAAAGCTTCATGGATGTCCTCTTGCATTGGAGTGTTGCAAATGTTCCTATGGTGGACACAAAGCTCCCAGATGAGAATTTCCTACACTACACTTTCCAAGGCTTTAGCACTGCTCATGAGGTTGCATGCGACTCAAGGAGATGGTTGAGGAGTCTGTTCAACCACTAGAGGGAATGGTGGGGGAAAGTTGACCAGTGTTTGGGCTCTAACTAGGTCTACGGACTCTCTACCTCACGGTCAGATTTATTATGTTCGTCAATAACCGCATCGTATCACACCAAATTCCAATGGCGAGCTCGGGGATAAGGCAATCGACACCGGCAATGGTGTTGCCATTAGTCTCATGTTTGTTAGAGTTATTACCTTAAGGCCTAGGAGCTAGTTTCATGGTAATTAACCGAAATAGGTTTTTGAGGAGAAAAGGTTATGAAAGTTGAGAGCTTTTAGGGGGAGGGCCGTCCTTTTAGCACCACAATCTTGACTGCTATTTTAGCCAACCACAAAAGTGTGTTTGAAGGATGATATTAGCAGAAGATTGGTTGCCAATACTTTGGTTGAAAATGAAAAATGAAGATATACTAGTATACCAAAAAGTAAAGAGATAAGAGTTCAGAGTGTTTCAACTAAAGATGATCTATGTGCACTATGAGAAATTTCTTATTACTTTCTCTTCTATTAAAAAATTCCTAGATTATAAGATAATGACAATACTAAGATACTCGAAAGCTAGTGTTGTTTAACCATAAGAAGGGGCAATGCATGGGGTATTTATAGCACTTGAAATTGATGCTTGAACGGCTGAGTTTGCACTGAATAAACCAGTAAGTGCTCTAGGCCACTAATAGAAATATGACATTGATGTGCATGCTAGCTAGGATGCCAGATGCTGGCATAGTGCAGCTGAAGATAACTAGCAAGTCACACTATGAAAATGCTTGAAACATGAAGATGACATGGGTGCGGGAAGTGGTTGTAGAAAGGTACTTAGGTGGAAGCAAAGGACATTAGAGGGTTACTGCACAATGGTGCCTTAGTTAGGTGAACAATGGTAATTTAGGCCATTCTTCACAAAGGTATAGTAGACGCGAAGCCTCTACTAGGCAGAGCCAGTTTGATGCTTGCGGACATGGTTGAAGGTAGTTAGTGGAACTTATAGGCGAAGGTAGACCTAGAGGAGGATGGAGATGAACATGGGAGTAGTCGGTGGCCCACTGATTGAGTAGACTGGCTGCTAAAGGCCCTAACCTTCTAGGAAAACTCACCCTAGCATAACTTCCATGTACTTGCTGTAATGGCCCGTATTTTACATATCGAAGGTTGAAAAAATATTAATATTATTTCCATATAGGTTCGTATGATTATATAACGTTTGGAAATGACTACTAGAGATGTTTTCCATCCTTAGAATTTTTATCGGACGATTTTGACCCTAAAAATCTTATATGGCCTTAACTAATCAATATGTTAATTTGAAATTATTTTACAAAGTTTGATGAATTTGTATTCTTATGGATCTCCCATGTTCTTATAGTTCATCCTTCATCTTAACCTTAAATTTAGGCTCTAATTTGATGTGTATGAATGTTGGTTTGTTTGAATTTAGTTTATAGGTTAATTTCTTAAAGGTTTGCTGTTTGTTTAGTTGAAAATGCTGATCGAAAAGTGACATAGAAATATGGATAGTTTTACAACTTTTCGTTGAACCATGGAGGCAACTATGGAAAAACTAGGTGCAAGTTGGATGAGGCAACAAGGAAGCCCTCACGGGGCTACGTTTCAAGTTTCAATTCGTTTAGAGTTTGTTTGCTCGAGTTATGGGAAAATGAAGTTTGATGGCAATGGTGTTTAGGAGTTGGATCGGTGGAAGGTTGCTTCGAGTTGTGCTCATGCCATATGAGGGTTTGTTACAAGCCTCACTTCAAGCTTTGCTTCAAGTTATATAAGGAAACAGAGCTTAAGTGTTAGGTTGATGATGGAGTGAGAATGTTAGATCGATAATAAGTCATGGAGTGGATGGATTGAGCGTCACTTCGAGTCACCTATTTATTCACTTCGGCGCCACCTTAAGGATGTAAATTGGTTAAGTGTTGGATTGGTGGAAACATGGATCAGTGATAGTTGTGGTTAAATGAAGGGTTAGTTCGGTGGCTATAGTTTGGTGGTGCCAGATTTGGGGTCAACGGTCGGTGGCGGTAATTCGAAGTAGAAGGAATGGAGTTGCTTCAAGTCACTTGCATAGCTACTTCAGGAATTCATTATGTTTGCTTTGAGCCTAGCTTGGAAAACTTCAAGTAGCCTACATTTATGCTTACTTTGAGTCCTTAGCTCTCTTGCTTCGAGCCCTTAGCTCTCTTGCTTCGAGCTATGTTCCAGATCAGCGTCGAGTTATAAACTCGATGGCGAACTTTCGACGATGACGACGCATGATTTAGCGGTGATGATCTATTACCGTAAGCAATGGCCTAGATGGTGGAATGGCTATACTTTGAGGTATAGAGTATAGGACTACAAGTTAGATCAAAGGAGCTATTTAGAGGAAGGCCATGGGACAAATGATGATAATCTATGACAAACGATGATCGCCAAGAATCGTTCCAACTTTGATGATTTTGGACGGGTGTTGTAAGAATAGTTCCATGATATGCTCTACTATGGGTGATGTGTGCAAAGGGATCATTGATATTTGGAGGTTTTGAAGTGTACTCATCCAGTTGGGGTATGTGAAGATGCTCACTTAGGCATACAGGGCCCCAGGATCACATGACATTTCAATTTGCTTTAGCTAGGAATTTATATGTGGATGTAGTCTAGTTGTTGGCCTACTTAGTGGCATGGATTTGAGTATCGAGAAACCAAGACGTTGAGTAGTCCTTGACTATACTGTGAGGTCATATGAGTATCATATATCCAATGCATTGAGTAAATATGAGGATGGATGATGGATGCTATATTTTCTTTGGTTGCTTATCACCCTAGGGATGTCACATTGTAGATATCACCAATGTAGACACATACAAACACATTGGTACTTTGATGTAAAATACACCCAAGATGACTATGATATAGAGTAGCATATACTTAGTGTTATGTGCTAACTCTGTGGGTGCAGGGACAGGTCAAGTATGATTTTCCACACCATTTGTCTTAGTATATCGAATTTACAGTATTTGAGATTTTCTTTTGCTCACACTAGACTATTGTTTGACTTATGCTTTTATTTTTATTTTTCCAGATACTCTTATATGAGTAGATCAGAGATATCAGGCTGGTGAGCACACAGAGTTGGACATATGGAGTGCAGGAGGCTACGTTCCTCATGTATTACTATATTTAACTATTATTGCTTCTTATTCCATTGTGCAGCACTATGGAGCTTAGCAGTGCTGTTATCTATTTTGAGAAAGTTATTTATTTGAGTTTATTATTAGTTGTATAAATTCTACCTTCTGTTGTATAGCTGTATGGATCTGTGTACTCTAATTTCTATAGTTCATTCAAATAATACTACCTTGCTTGTTTTATATCTATGATGTTTATTATTACATTTTATTTAATGCGCTGCAAGATATACGACAAGTGCTATGATGTTTTACTTTACCTTACTACAACCCTTGGTGATAGTCCTACATCGACTAAGCACCGTTACAACACACTTTACTATATGTTATACATTTTGGCGCTGGTGGTGTAGGAAGATCGTCTCATTTAGTACCAAAGCTTCGGTTAAGTGATTCAACTTAATCTAACCTGCTTAGTGCTGAGTTTATATGTGATCCAGCATAGATAGGATTGAAGTTATCACCCTAGAATAGATCAAGGTTGTGTATATCTAAGATAAATCTAGCTTGTTTTATATTTTGGTTTTCAAAACTATATAGCAGTATATCTATAGATAAATCACACTACACACACGAGTACTACTCAAGCAAAATTCCCTGTAGAGAGACTGGTCATCCTTATTATATACTGAAGGATGAGTCGTCAAACAAGAAATGCTACAAGAAACTCTATCTCCAAAGTCGAAGAAGGAGCTAGCATGGGAACTCCTAATCTCGATCTATAGGCGATGTTCGATAACATGATGTAGAACATGCTCCACCATGCTCAAATAGCGGCTCTAAATGTTATTGTGGATTGTGATGCTTCGGTGTTGGCACCCAAAGCCGATTTCTTTAAGCTAAATAAGGACTTATTAGTCTTAATAGCAAACTGTTCCTTAGAGAAGAATCGATGATGGAAGTGCAGTATTGGCTTGACACCTATAAAAGTATCTTTGACGAATTAAAGTTAAATGATGCTATGAAAAGACAACTGGCTTCCTGACAGCTTCAAAGGAGAGCCATGAACTGGTGGAATGCAGGGAGGGCAGCTACTCCCGAGGATCAATTTACGTAGAACCAGTTCAAAGTTAGATTCAAAGAAAATTTTATTTCGACAGCTCAAAAGTCGATGTTGTTCCATAAGTCCACGGATCTAAAGCAAAGGGACATGACTGTCTCTAAGTATGCTGTTGAGGTCGATGCCTTACTGAATTTGGGATACCATTCATTGACACTCCATCAAAGAAGAATGAGAAGTTTATCATTGGATTAGATGACTACTTGGGGAGCGACTTGTGGGCTACATTGATGAGACCTTTGAGATGATGGTCAAGAAGGCCTAGAGGCATGAGAGTCTATATCTGAAACCGAAGACTATTGTTCTTAGAGATGAGATAAAGTCGCAATTGGATAGGGGAGGCAAGAAGAAATTCATCAACAACAACATGAGGAAGCAGTTTCAGAATAAAGATAGCCAAAAGAAGAAGGTTAAGCATGTACTAACTTGCTAGACCATGGAGATAAGGGTCACTTTATTAGAGGTTGCAAAGCTAAGGCGAGAAAGTGCTAAACTACGATAAGCTTAGCATATTAAGAAGGACTGTCCAGAGATTCCTAAGAAGAAAGAGATGTCAAAGCATATGCCATCATTGTTTTCCTGACTTAATCGAGCGCTCCATCGGCAAAATAGAAATGGAAGAGCATCGTTATTCAAGGAAATCTTTCAATTTAAGATGTTCCCATACGTGATTTGTTTCAAACCAAGGCTTCATATTCCTTCAAATCTAGTGACTTGGTAGACAAGTTAGGATTGGAACCTAAAATTATTGACCGACCTTTGGTTGTAACGAACCTTGTTAGAGGCACCACTAAACTGTGTGTGATTTTCATGATTTGGTCTTATTGAGTCATGGATGTTCTTCCGATTATGATTGGTATGTTTTGAGTTTTGTGGGGTTTGGTATAATTCTAGGTATAGATCGGCTTCACGGATACATAGTGATATTGAATTATGAGAGGTCATTGGTGATGATAGGTGTAGATGATGGGGGGATAGTTGTGTTAGGCTACCTACCAGATAATGTGGTGATGGTTAGCTTTCTTTATTTGCTCGATATCCCACATAATGAGTTGTCATTAGTACCTATTACTAAGGAGTATCTGGACGTGTTTGAGGAGGTGGCAAGAATTCCACCACACAAAGAGATCGAGTTCCATGTCGACTTAGTGAAAGATGTTAGACTGTTGCCTTTGAGAAAGATGGCACCTAGAGATAAATGAGAGCTCAAGGTGCAAGTTAATGACCTATTGCAAAAAGGGTACATTCGCGGAAGTATTTCTCAGTGGGGAGCACCTATAGTATTCATCATGAAGGTGGATGGTTCTCTTAGACTGTATGTCGACTACCATGAGCTGAATAAAGTGATGACGAAGAACAATTGTTCACTCTCATGTACTGATGACTTGTTTGATTAGCTTCATGGTACTAGAGTATTTTCTCAATTAGATCTTGCAAAAAGATTCTACCAGTTGAGAGTACCAAATGAGAAAGTTTCGATTACATCATTTTATATGACATCTAGATTATATGAGTGGTCAGTTATGTCATTCGTTGTAACCAATGCGCCGACGTACTTTGTTGATATCATGAACCATGTTTTCTTAGGTTTGTTGAACAAATTCATGCATGTATTTGTCGATGATATTCTCGTCCGTGAATGGATAGAGGAAGAACACAAGACATGTCTAAGGATCGTGGTTGAGGTGTTGAGAGAGCACTAACTGAAAGCAAAGTTTTTTAAATGTCACTTCTAAAGGAGGAAAGTGTGATTCTTGGGTCACGTTGTTTCTGGGATGGGCATTGCCGTAGATCATGCAAAAGTTGCAGCATTCGAAGATTGCTAGACCCAACAATGCTACAGATGTGAGAAGTTTCTTGGTTAGCTGGATATTATAAACGATTCATCTAGGACATCCACAAGGTAGCTGCATCATTGACGCTGTTGATGGAAAAGAACTAGACTTTCACTTGGGAAGCGAGATGCAAGCATGCATTCATGAGTCTGAAAGAAAAATTTATGAGTGCACCTGTATTAACCATTCAAAATGGGAATAAAGAGATGGTAGTATACACTGATGCTTATGGTATCAGATTGGACACGATATTGATGTAGAAAGGAAAAGTTGTTGTGTATGCTGTTCGACGACTAGAGCCTCATGAGAAAAAATTCATGATTTACAATTTGGACTGAGTAGTGATCATGTTTGCGTTGAAGATTTGGAAGCACAATCTTTTAGGAGAGCGGTTCGAGCTATTCACCGACCATAAATCATTGAAGTATCTCATTTCATAGAAGGATCTCAACCTACGCCAACAACGATGGTTAGATTTTCTAGCCCCTTATGACTTTGATATAAGATATACACTGGGGAAAGGGAATGCAATTGCAGATGCATTGAGTACGAGACATTCCATTTTTGGATCTATGTTCCTAGAGTTGATACAGTTAGAGTATATTATCGATTATAATTTTCGATCAAAATGCAAGTTAAAGCCAGAGATATTGGTGAGCTTGACTATCAAACATACTCTGATTGGGCGGATCGATACTAGTCAGAGGCTGATGCAAGATTGGCTAAGATTATTTTTAAGCTTGAAGCTAGAGTAGAGTTTGAAGATATGAGATAGTACAGGCTTGACCGAGATGCTTGGCGTTGTAAAGATAGGATATTGTTTGTTCCTATTGTCGATGGATTGAGGGATGAGGTACTATGAGAGTGCCATCATTCGAGATTGACTAGCCATCCGGGTGGTAATAAGATGTACTATGATACGAAGTAGACCTATTATTAGGAAGGGATGGAGAATGATGTTGGGACATTCATCTCGAAGTGCATAATTATCATTAGTGAAAGTAGAGCAGAAGAAGCCTAATGTTTTGATGCAACTGCTATAGGTTTCCTAGTGGAAGTGGGAACAAGTATCGACAGATTTAACTAATAGGCTGCCAAGGACTAGAGGGGGTATGACAACATTTGGGTCATAGTCGATCGATTGACCAAGTATTCTAGATTTGCACCCTCAAATCAAGTAGAACAGTAGCCTACTGGCAACTTGTATGTAAAGTGGATAGTACGATTCCATGGTGTGTCGAAGAGTATTGTAAGAGGCCAAGACCCGTTGTTCACTAACGGGTTTTGGAAGAGCTTACAAGAGGCATTGGTGATATAGCTACATCCGAGTATAGCTTATAATGCTCAAACTGATGGCCAAACTGAGAGAGTAAACCGTATCCTAGAGGATCTCTTGCGGGCCTATATACTTGATTTGGAGGCTCGTGGGATGATCACTTACAACTTGTTGAATTCGCGTACAACAACAGCTACCCGTCTAGCATTGGTATAGCATCATTCGAAGCATTATATGGTCGACCGTCCAACACTCCTACTGGTTGGTGGGAAGCGGACGAAAAACTGATGTTTGGGCCAAATATGATTAGAGAAACATCAAAGAAGATCGAGTTCGTTCGACGGTGGATAAAAATTGCTCAAGAAAAACATAAAAGCTACATTAGTAAGTGACATAGAGATCATGATTTCTCTATCGTCAATATGGTATGCGTCAAGATCTCTCCATTAAATAATGTTATTCGGTTTGATAGTAACGAGAAGTTGACACCGAGATTTTTTGGTCCTTTTTTGATACTAGAGAGGATTGTGAACCTTGCATATCAAGTCGACTTACCTCAAAGAATGGAAGGAGTATACAATGTGTTCCTTGTTTCTCACTTGTGAAAATTTAAGCATGAATCAAGCATGACTACTGCACTGGAACAGCTGGATGATATCGAAATTGAACCTAAATCTTTGAGACTTCATATTAATATCATTAGACGTGATACCAAGCAGCTTAGTAGGAAGACGGTGGAGTTAGTGAAGTTTCAGTAGAGTGAAAACGAAGGCAATTGAACTTGGGAGACTGAGGAGAGCACGAGGATAACTTATTCGGAGCTCTTCACTTGGTAAGAATTTATGTTTGTCGCTTTTACTTTCCCTTATTATATTATCAAATATACCTTATTATAGTATCATGTATGGTAGGATAGATTTTGATCTTACCTTTTATATTTGCTATTGTGTATGTATGTCTGATGTGTGATGGTTGTCTATGTTTTGATATAATTGTTAGGCATGCAGGATGACCTTGTTAATTTTGTATGGGATTTCGAGGGGCAAAACTCTTAATGGAGGAGAATATAATGACTCTTATTTAACGTATCGTCGTAAAATATTAAGAGAATCGTATGATTATATAACTTTGGAAAATGACTATTAGAGATATTTTCCATCCTTGTAATTTTTGTTTGATGATTTTGACCCAAAGTTATTGTATAGCCTATAACTTTTGATAGTTTCCAAATTAGGGTCTGAAACTACTTCCACTAGATCGGGATAGTGATTTCCGTTTCCCTAGAGTGGTCATAATAGGAAAATGGACTTACCATTTCGGAGATATGACTGTTTGAAGTTTCACTTGATTTTGGACATCTTAGTGGGTAATTAAGGAGATTAGTGGCTAAACCCAAGGCCTATTTCAGGATTATCACACAAAGGGAGCTGATGAGACATCTCCTTGTCATTTCACACTTTCCAAAATAGTTAGAGAAGCCACTATTAACATTCTACAGCTTAAAATCATACTAAACCATACTTTAATTAGCCAAATCTTGTCATTAGAAGGAGATTAGCAAGATTAACACTTGGGATTTTCTATTGGATACATCTTATATTTTTTGTTCGCCTTGGGATTTTAGTACTTTTGGATTGATTTGGATTCTTGGTGATTAGTTAGAACCTCTCACTTGCTATTAGTAATTATTTGCACCAAAATTAATCACAACACTCTTCGGAAGTTTTTGAAGAGATAATAATGAAGAATATAAACTGAAAATGAGTATTATCTAACAAAAACTCCAATCAACAGGAAAGTAAATGCGTAGACAAGCAATTTAGAGTGGTTCGACGTGTTGCCTACGTCCACTATGAAGTTTTTTGTAGTTTTATTGATTCTCTTTCAATGATTACAAGTTGTTACAGCAATCAACAACAATTTACAACGAAATTGACAGCAAGAATATGGTGGAGGATGATGGAGATCTCGATCCGGCAGAGTCTGGGCGCTTGAGAGTCAAAAAGATACTTTTTCTATAGGCTCTGGGGCTCTATTTATAGGCGTAGGAGGCTGAGACTTCGCTCAAACTTCGAGAGATTCGCTCTGGCACGTGAGGGGGCACACACGACCAATACCAGGAAGTTTCGAGTTGATCCGTGATCGATACGAAATCATTTCATATCGATCAGGATGGTGTCCAATCGAGCTGAAATTTGGTGTGAGCGTTCTATGTCTCGTGTGCAATCTCCTGTACAAATATCATGGCATTTGGATCGGTAGATTTTGAGATATAGTCGATACGAATTGGAATCTCTCGGTGGTTTCTTTGTTCGAATCGATTAGTTCGAATCGATTACTTCGAATCGATGGTGGCACGCGTCTTCGTGATGACGTGGAGCGCAAACTTCGTGTCGATCCGCCTTTTTCGCCGAGTTGATCGAGTCGTTCCCAAGATTTCGCCACGCCCGTATCCATGTTTACCGTGTCAACCTAGGGCTTCTAAACTCGGTGGATTCGAACATATTATCATGTATGGACTCAAAGCGGGGCATTCTGATGGATACGAAGCAAGGTGTCTGAATGGATACGAATTAAGGCACCTTGATGGGTTCGAAGGACTCAAGCCTTCGGGTTCGAATCAGAGGGGAGCGAGGTTACTGCCACTTTGACCGATGTGAAGTCGATGGGTTCGAACTATGTTTAACTTAGGGGTTCGAACGTGACATGGTCTATCTGCTGATGGATTCGAACTAGGAGTCGCTTCATGGTTTCGAACATGGGTTTCACTTATGGATTCGAGTAGCAGTCATTGATGGACATGAACCACTGATGGTCGATGGATACGAACAAGCCTTTCTTTGATGGATACGAACAGCAGCTACCTGATGGATACGAAGAGAGGCTTCTATGATGGATGCGAAGCAGATACTGGCCGATCATTACGAAGCGCATCATCTGCTAATGGGTACGAAGTCCATCGATACGAACTCGATGGATTCGAACATGGCCAATCCTGATCGATACGAACTCATGGGAGTTGACCGATATGAAGTAGGTTATTTGCCGATGGATGCGAAGTAGGGAGATGCCAATGGATTCGAATAAGGAGGAGCCGATGGACTCGAATGAGATCGAGTTGAACCGAGGCATTTCGATGGATACGAAGTTGATCGATACGAACTCGACCGATTCAAACCAGAGTTTGATGATGGATACGAAGGCTGGGCCATTTCTTCTAGATTGAATCGATCATAACTCGAGCATACGAACTCGGATTGACTTGAAATTTGGAATGTTGGCTCCTATGATCTCGTTTGTCTTGTCCCATTAATTGTGGCCTAATCTGGACTCGGACAAAATTCATAGATATCCATAGTGAAGCAAAGTATAACAATCTTTGAGACGAACTGTCTTTTGTTTTCGATCGATCTTTGGTATCACGGCTTTGCCAAAAAGCAGGATAACATTTGCCCCTCAAAGTACATCTTGGGGAAACATGACGTGCTTTGTAAAGCTGCAGTCGTCACTCTGAACAGTCGTTGCTCTTTTGTCGGAGGTTGTAACCTTGCGTTGATATAACTGATCGCTGTATGATAGTGCTTAGCTGTTTGTCGTTGTAATCTTGATGGGATGAGTATTCGATCCCTGTGAATATTCAAAATCGAATGTTAGTCCGACATACATGCATATATGTTAACTTGACTTAGTTAACGTTGAGTGTTCATGAGTCGTTGCCAATTTAGTTTGTTATCGAATTTCGTATGGATTCTCTCCTGAACCGATTTCAAATTCGGGTTGAAACAACGCTTGATGGTTGTTTTTGACTATGCTCTTGTATCGATTCTCTCCTGAATCGATGTAAAAGGTTGAAAAGTAGTTTTCTACATTGGTGTGGTTTTCATTGATGGATACGAAATGGTCGTTCATATCGATGAGTATCGACGGATATGAAATATCCGTTCGTATCGAGGAGCAGTGTATAAGTTATGATGGATACGGAGTTGCTGTTCGTATCGATATGCGGTGGATGGAGTTGCTAACTTGTTGATGCGAACAAAGGCTTCGAGCCGATGGACTTCACAATCTTCAGCTGTCCTTGCTGCGTGCTTCGTATCGATGGATTTTACTGTCCATTTTGAATCGATAGAAATTCTTGGTCCGATGGATTCGAATAGGGCGTTCGATTCGATTTGCGTTTTGACCGGTTGCGACCGGTTAAGTGGACTGGGAGGCCAATCGACCCAGTTCCTTCTAGGACTCATATAAATATCCGAGACTTAGCCATTTTTCACTTTTTTACTTTTACTCTCTTGCGCTTTCGTATCGATAGAGACAACGGAGGAACGAACTGCTCTGGCCTTCGAATCGATTCAATCTTTCTAACCTTCACATTCCAATTTTAACTTAGGTAAAAAATTACGAATTCAAGTGACGAAGTTATTCCAGATCTAATTTTTCTTCTTCCATCATTCCTTCTGGCAATGGGATAAACCAGATCCGGGATGGAGCCCGGTCGTGAATGGCCATAGCTATGCTCGAATCGATCAGAGAAGAAGGAATGATGGATTTTTAACAATCGACTGAGGGTTGTTCAGGCCTCCATTTCGTACCGATGAAAAAGTAGTTAGCGCTTGACTTCGTATCGATTACTGGGTGTTGGGTTTGCATCGATGCTGTTCGGGTCAAGGAATGATGGTTGTGAATATGATCAATGCGAAGTTCTTCGGTTCGCAATCGATACGAGGTTGATGCCACTTAATCGATACGAGGGGTATCGATTCGATCTATAACGATACGAGACGTATCGATTCGAACCGATGCAATATAAAGCGCATCGGTTCGAATCTGATCGATACAAAATGTATCGATTCAAAGTTCGATCGATACGAAATGTATCGATTCGAATTCGATCGATACGAAAGGGAGGCTTCTGACCCTTCACTAACTTGAATATTGGTGATCGATTCTAAGCTGTAGTTCGATCGACGAGCTTTATTCCTGCATATCTGGACTTAACTGCAGAACTGCATATTTGACTGCCTTTTGAAGCTCGTTGATGGAACCATAGTTTAACAACATAAAGAGTAATTTCAACTGGGATCGATCGCTAACATCTGGACGGTTTGGTGATGACGGTCAGCGATGACGGTTATTTCCGGTCTGATTTTAAGAGTTTTGTCGTGCATACATTTCAGTTTATTCTGTAGAATTTGCTCAAGTAATGCACAGCACTGCATGACACATTCATACACTTTACAGTGGGGAATGCACAGGCTCTTTATCGTCTAATGATGATTTCTCGTGAGTTAGCTAGTTATGGAACCATCAAGTTCACAGCCGCAAGAAACTCAGAGTTCAGTCCCTCCCGTGCTTGAAGTACCGGAGATTGAGGTTGAAGTTATCAGTCCAGCTCCGGATGAGTTACCCGACGCATCCTTCATTAGTAACCCATCAGACTCTGTTCCGTCCAACATTTCGGAAGACATGCTAGGAAGAATATGCTTAAGGCATGGTTTGTCGATGGACGACGTATTATTGCCGAGACCAAATGATAGACCGCATAACCCTCCGGAGGGATATACCGCATTCAATCGCCACGCGTGTGCAGTTGGGACACTCCCTCCGTTCAACTAGTATATAAGAGAAGTATTGTCGTTTTTGGAAATCGCCCCATCTCAGCTACATCCGAACGGATATGCGTCACTCAATAGCTTGTTCATTGCATTTATGGAGTATCTCTATCAACCGCCACTCCCGATTGAAATCAGATACTTGTTTAACTTCAAGAGTCAGGCTGATAGTCCATCTTTCACATTCCTGGAGGCGGTAAGAAATTGCTAAGTGGTCATAGGGGCTTAGACTCGATTGAGCTACTTCAAGACGGAGTGGTTTTATGTTAGATTCTCCCCAAGATTTGCTAGGCGATGACTATTTAGACGTGAGTATTGCTATCTTCTCGGGTAGTTGATAAAACTGATGTAGATGAAGTCGAACTCACATCTCTTTTTCTTTCTTTACAGCAATAATTCAGCGACCCGAAGGTGGTTATGTCAAGGAGATAGTTCAGGTCTTCCACGAAATCCCAAGTGAGGAGAGAAATATCGAATTGCTTTTGACGGACAGGAACCTCAGACCTCTTGGGTTGATTGAGAGGAGACAAAGTATAATGCTCGACGGTGCATTAAGAACCGCCTCGAGAGAGTGAGTCAAATGAAAGAAGCCTAAAGTTTTCTTAATCAAGGAGGCTGACTCCGAGAAAACCCACACTGATGAGGAGCCCTTGGGCGAGTCTACTGATGTAGCCCAGGATATCGAAGAGCAGAGAAAAGGCAAGGCAGCCATTTTTAAGTTACCTAAAAAGGGAAGATGGAAATCGGTTATCACGTCCCGGCCCGCCTCTGGAATTAGAATTTTGGAGGTGTCTCCTCCAAGAACAGAAAGTCTTTATGAAGGGCTTGCCGATTTTCCAATTCCGATGATGTGTCCTTGCAGCATGATGTCGGATTGGACGAACTTTCACAAGCTTTAGATTTAAGCGAGTCTCTGCCCACTAGTGTGGTTGACACATCCGGTTGGTCGGGGGGTTGCACATGCATTCACACTTCACGACACTACACGATTTCTGAATGTAGTACGCTCACTGTGAGAGATTACTAACTTCGTTTTATGTTTTGACTTGCAGGTACCATGACTGGACGAGGTTCAATGTTGGAAAGTCTTCGACAGGCCCGTAAATCTTCTGCATACTGTGAGTCGTATAGGAGGGAAAGGGACAGAGATCACGACCGTGGATACTCTGGATACTCCAGCCAAGAGAGGTATGATAGAGATAGGGATTACAGACGTCGATCTCGATCTTGCACTCCTCCTCCCAGAACTCCTGTACAACCTCCCGTTTATGTTTCTCGTCCCCCTGAATCCTCGCGGCACAAGTCGGCTTCTTAGCCTTCCAGGTATGAGTCTCATCATCCTAGAAAGGAAGAAATAACCTCCGTAGTTGCAGAACAGGCCCCTACGGAAATTTCAGGGGAAGGGGCGATCAAACTTGCTCAGTTAAAGAAGGATTTTCCGAACATATGTCGATAATTACATGCTTCCTCTTCATTTAAAAAGAATCCCGACGGAAGCTGAGCAGATGGCGCATGGCTATGTATATGACTTCTATGTCCAGTATAAGATGTGGGCTAAAGCGGTTGAGAAAGCATCATCATTAGCCTTTGAGCGGGCAGCTATCATTGAGAACCTACAAGCCGAGCTAGCTCAAAAGGATCGTATCATGCAAGTGCTGAACACTGAAGCCGAGTCATCTCGAAAATAGGAGATGGAGGCCCTTAAGAAAGCTGATGAATCCCAGGCGGCAATGGACAGGATGATGAAAGAGCACTATGTTACGGTGGAGGACATGGGCCACCGAAACACTATTGTAACCACCGAGCGGGATGTGGCCTTGAAGGAGCTAAATGAGCTTAAGGCCAAAGTTTCGGAAATCATGAAGGAGAGGGACACCGCCAACATTTCTGCACAGGAGGCCTGTGATCAGGCGGTGGAGTTTCGAAGGGAAAGGGATGCGGCCGTGGAAAAGGTCCGCGAAGCGGAGGCTGAAGTTGATGAGAAAGTTCGACAGGCGGAGACTAAGCTTGAGTCAGAAATAGAAGAACTTCTCATCACTTATAATGCCAATGTGCTGAGGCACAGAAACTTGGCGTGGCTCGATGACTACCCGACACACTTATTTAATGCCTGGAATTTGTTAATTGAAGAAGAGAAGGCAGCCAGCCGGGTGAAGCTTTCAATGAGTTCGAGTTGGAGAACCGTATGTTGAATGATGATGAGAAGAAGATTCTCCACAATTTTATGATCTCCCATGCTAGAGAGTGACTGGGTGCCCAACACTTAGAGGTTGGTGGGGGTTCTGGAGTCGCACACCTAGCTACAAGTTCTGGGATGATTACTTCATCTAGATCCGAGCCGACGCCAGTGATTGAGCCACAGTCGATTCTGGGCTATGACCCTGAGCAGCCACGCTTATCTCCCATAAAGAAGCATTCTTCAGAGGCTATTCAGCCAGCTACAAGTCAAGTAGAGGAAGGTACTCTGCACAAACTTCATATGTGTCTGAACTGAAGTATTTGTATTGAAGCGTGTTCTGACAACTTCTTTTCTTTCTTGTCCAGTGACTGAAGTTGTATCAGATGTGCCTCCTGCGACCCAAGAGTTGCATCAAGGGCAGAAGGCTATCACTACTGAGGCGATCTTCGCGACTACGGTCGCGCCGACGGGAACGACACAGGGGAGCTCACTGTCTTTGGATGAGCAGATGATGAACGAGCTTCTAGGTCAAAGCAGTGATCCTTTTGCGGACATGCCATTCGTTCTTGGTACGTTCCCACCTGCTTCTATTGCTACGTCACAGTCCACCACTGCCTATTGTGAAGCTCGTGCCGCTCGTGAGGCTGAGATATTTGCTCAAATCAACGCGGAGACGGAAGCGGTAGCACATGGTGGTAGTTCCGGGATGTTACGACGGCGGTTGGCCCCACTCCTCTTATAGTGGTATCCTCTGGGGACACGCTTGTCGGTAACAGCATGCCCATTCCGCCCTCGGTGGTGGACCCGACTCCTCCGACTCCTCCCGAAGAGAATATTCCTTTAAGTTCAATTTCGAAGGAAGCTGTCGATATCATGCCATCATCAGAGGATGATCCGCCGAAGGGTAAGAGCTTGAAGCGAAAGACTGTTAGCGGTTCTAGTAGTTCCGCGTCAAAGAAAAAGCCAAAGAAGAAAAAGTAGATAATCCCATTCTGGCGCATTTTTGGCAGTTAGGAAGTTGCTTTTATTTTTCTTTCATAGGCCATGTATGGATGCAGGCTCGGCCCTCTGCTAGTAGGATTTTTTGGAATAACTTATACATGAATCTTCACATATAGTTAGTTGAAATAAAATTTAGTTTATTTGCTTCCACTCTCATTTCTTTTGTGCTTAAGTATTTGCAGTATTTGTCTTTCAGTCCAGTGTACTTGTGGTGTTTTTACCGTCAAGTAGAGTTCATTTTATTTGCCAAGTCTGAAAATCCTGATCACATGTCGTGATTGATGAATGAGTTGAACTTTGGACATTGTATTGCTTCGGTTAGTGATTAACACTTAAGCTTTTGCTCCCAGGTTCGGGGAACAGCATTTGTATTTCAGTGGTCGATTGCACCTATCGCAAATCATGAGCACATGTCCACACTCCGGGAACTTAGGATAATCTGTGATCGATAATCTGGTTCGCGCTCTAGGAATTCGAGAGTTATCGATGTTTGTAATATAGTTCGCACTCCAGGAACTTTGCATGGTATTTGTACTCTAATTCACACTCTGGGAATTTGGAGTCGGCATGTATATTTTGGTTCACGCTCCGGGAACCTGGAATTGATGTTTATACTCCACTTCACGCTCTAGGAATTTGGAGTTGACATTTGTATTTTTCGGTTTGCCCTCCTGGAACCTGGAATTGATGTTAATGCTCCAATTCACGCTTTGGGAACTTGGAGTCAGCATGTATGTGTCGGTTCGCACTCCGGGAACATGGAGCAGATGTTTATACTCCAATTCACACTCTGGGAAGTTGGAATTTGCATTGATGTGTTGGTTCGCACTCCAGCAACCTGGAATTGATGTTTATACTCCAATTCGCGTTCTGGAAATTTGGAGTTAGCCGACAGATGGTCAGTCACATCTCTTTGAGCTTTTTAGGAATTCGTTCACACTCTGGGAATGATGGATTTATCGGGATTGTGGATGTTCGGATCACATCCACCCCGAGTTAACAAGCGAGGTTGTTAGACGGACGGGTCCATCCTCCACAAACTTGGTTAGGATACAGCCGAAGTCGTTAGGCAGGTGGGTCCACCCTCTCCGAAACTGCATTTATATGTTTATAATCCAACTCGTGCTCTGGGAGTTTGGACTTGGTGTTTATGCTCCGGTTCGCACTCTGGGAACCTAGAGTTGATGTTTATACTCCAATTCGCACTCTGGGAAAGTGGAGTTAGGATTTATACTCCGGTTCGCACTCTGGGAACCTAGAGTTGATGTTTATACTCCAATTCGCACTCTGGGAAAGTGGAGTTAGGATTTATACTCCGGTTCGCACTCTGGAACCTAGATTTGATGTTTATACTCCAATTCGCACTCTGGGAAAGTGGAGTTAGGATTTATACTCCGGTTCGCACTCTGGGAACCTAGAGTTGATTGTAGGACTGTCGTGTGTCGGTCCAGTTCAGCCTTTGATGTGATGGCTTGCCCTCGAGCTGAGGTTTCACTGAGTGGCCGGTCGTATCACAGTCACTCGCTATTTGAATAAATTCCATTGTCCGATGGAACTTAGCTCTTCTTGCGTTGTGTGTTGAATGTCGCATTCAATGAATCACAGCCCTAGCCTGAAGAGATAGTAATTTATTGCTGGAACGGAAAAACAAGGCAAAGTCAGTGCCTTATTACAAATTCAAACTTCAGAATGTAAAGAAAGTTGAAGAGTATTCATAGACTAAATGAGCCTGTCATGTGTAACAGTGACGAAGATCCTCGTTGTTCTAGGCTCCTGACAAAGTGGGTCCGCCACTGACGGCGTTTATCACCAATCTCCCACCGGGACGGGTAGAGTCCTCATGTCTCGGTCGATTGGGTTCATTATTTTGATTTGATGGGCCCGTTTCTTCAGGCTACGACGCCCGAACAAACTATTCCAGCTTCCTTTCTCTGATCAATTTTTCTACGAGATCTTGCAAGTGACAATATTCATTCGTATTGTGCCCATAGCTTTCATGAAACCTGCAGAATTTTCCCGTCTGGATTTGCCTCTCTGACGACGGTTTTGGAGCAGGTTTTTTCTATTGCATTGTATTACAGGTTTGTAAATACCAGTTCTCCAGTGATGTATTCAAAGGAGTGTAACTGTCAAACATAGGATTCTTGCGCTGTAGGCCGCGATTTTGATCCCGTTTTCTAGTTTGTTTCACGCTCTCTCTCCGCTGAGCTTGTTCGTTTTTAATGTTCAACTGAACTTTTTTGGAGCTCTCACCGGACTGTTTGATTGCGACATTGCTTTGGATCCCTTCCGCACTTGGCCCTGCATCATTCTGCTTCCTAGACTATTTCGCATCTTCCCTTCTTAGGAATTGAGCCGCCTTGGCATGGAAACGGTCCAATGTTGCAGGTGGTTTTCCAGCCAACCAGTTGCCAAACTCAGAATCGGGGTTAATCCCCTTAGTCAATGCCATAAGGATGGAGTTATCGTTCGGATTGCTGATTTCCGCACATGCAGTATGGAATCTCTCTAAGTAGTGTCTGAGCGTCTCTCCAGGAGCTTGGGTGACACTAGACAAAGTGTTGACATCTTTTGGCCTTGTGACGTGCATGTGGAATTGCTTAACAAATTTTGTGGCCAACTGGTCAAAGGAGGAAATAGATCGAGGTGGTAGTCGAGGGAACCACATGATAGCGATGCCCCCCAAGGATATGGGGAAACTACGACACTTCACTGCATCGTCAGCTCTGGTACCGTTCATCGATCATTCATATTTCAGAATATGTTGGTTAGGGTAGGAGTTTCCCTCGTACATGGGTAGAGTCGACATCCTGAATCGCCGCGGGGGTTCAGCAGTAAGAATATCGTCCGTAAAAGGAGTGTGACTTCTGAAAATTCCCCAATCGTCATTGTGAGACCCTGTCTCTTACGGATCATCTGACATATCATGGTCGGAATATCCGGCATCTGTATGTTCTGCGCGGCTCGTGCCGGAGTGTGATGGTGTTCCATATTATGGGGTTGGACCGGATGCTGTCGACGGTTCACACCTTGCCTTCTTGGCTCATAGTCCTCTGGGACGTACGGTTCAGGAGTACGCTCATGCTAACGATGGTCCAGGTTCGAATGATTTTGGGCGTCGACCCCTGGTTCAACCGCGACGTTAGTGGTGCGGTATTCTGTGGTGTAGTGAGGAACGGTACCTCCTCGGGAGCAGGGCCCGATTTGGAAACTGGCTGATGGACCGACTCTCAACTGTCCATCGGTCATTGCAGATTGATACCCAGCAGTTTGTATGTGACTCCCATCTAGTCGGGGTTGTGGAGTTCGGTGATGATAATCAGAAGATGAAGAACTTTCGCTGGAGGAGTGAGGAGCATGGTCTCTTCTGGATCTTCTTCGCTTCTGGCGATTCAGCTGGTTGGTCAGCTCGGCGTTAACGCCTAGCTGTTCTGTTAGTTGTTGCCGACTCTGGGTCATCTCTTGAAGCAGCAGCTGAAACTGGGTAACCGTACCTGATGGTTCTGAGTGTCCAGTAGCGTCTTGGTTAGAGGGAGTTAGTGGCGTAGGATTCTGTCTATCCTGTTCTTCTTGATTGACAGCATTAGAGATTGCCCTTGTGCTAACCATCTTGAGGTTTGAATTCCTTTCCTAGACTTTATGCAAATCTAAATAGAAGGGAAGGAACTTGAATTTGTGATCTGGATGTCTCTCTCAGATTTATTCAGTTCGGTATCGACAATAGATCCAACGAGCGGGAGAAAATCTAGGTTTTTCTCAGTGAAAGCACCAAAGTGTTTGCACCAAAATTGGTCACAACACTCTTCAGAAGTTTTTGAAGAGATAATAATGAAAAATATAAACTGAAAATGAGTATTATCAAACAAAAACTCCAATCAACAGGAAAGTAAATGCGTAGACAAGCAATTTAGAGTGATTCGACATGTTGCCTACGTCCACTATGAAGTTTTCTGCAGTTTTATTGATTCTCTTTCAATGATTACAAGCTGTTACAACAATCAACAGCAAGTTACAACTGGAAATTTGAAATTAACAGCAAGAATATGGTGCAGGTGATGGAGATCTCGATCCGGCAGAGTCTGGGCGCTTGAGAGTCAAAAAGATCCTTTTTCTATAGGCTCTGGGGCTCTATTTATAGGCGTAGGAGGCTGAGACATCGCTCAAACTTGGGAGATTCGCTCTGGCACGTGAGGGGGCCCACACGACCAATTTCAGGAAGTTTCGAGTCGATCTGTGATCGATAAGAAATCATTTCGTATTGATCAAGATGGTGTCCAATCGAGCTGAAATTTGGTGTGAGCTTTCTTTGTCTCATGTGCAATCTCTTATGAAAATTTCATGGCATTTGGATCGGTAGATTTTGAGATATAGTCGATACGAATTGGAATCTCTCGGCGGCTGCTTTGTTCGAATCGATTAGTTCGAATCGATTACTTCAAATCGATGGTGGCACGCATCTTCGTGATGACGTAGAGCGCAAACTTCGTGTCAATCTGCCTTTTTCACCGAGTTGATCGAGTCGTTCCCAAGATTTGGCCGCGCCCGTATCCATGTTTACCGTGTCAACCCAGGGCTTCTAAACTCGATGGATTCAAACATATTATCATGTATGGACTCGAAGCGAGGTATTCTGATGGATACGAAGCAAGGTGTCTGAATGGATACGAATCATGGCACCTTGATGGGTTCGAAGGACTCAAGCCTTCGGGTTCGAGTCAGAGGGGAGCGAGGTTACTGCCACTTTGACCGATGTGAAGTCGATGGGTTCGAACTGAGTTTAACTTAGGGGTACGAACGTGACGTGTTCTATCTGCTGATGTATTCGAACTAGGAGTTGCTTGATGGTTTCGAACATGGGTTTCACTTATGGATTCGAGTAGCAGTCATCGATGGACACGAACCACTGATGGTCGATGGATACGAACAAGCCTTTCTTTGATGGATACGAACAACAACTGCCTGATGGATACGAAGAGAGGCTTCTATGGTGAATGCGAAGCAGATACTGGCCGATCGTTACGAAGCACATCATCTGCTGATGGGTACGAAGTCCATCGATACGAACTCGATGGATTCGAACATGGCCAATCCTGATCGATACGAACTCATGGGAGTTGACCGATACGAAGTAGGTTATCTGCCGATGGATGCAAAGTAGGGAGACGCCAATGGATTCGAATAAGGAGGAGCCGATGGACTCGAATGAGATCGAGTCGAACCGAGGTACTTCGATGGATACGAAGTTGATCGATACGAACTCGATCGATTTGAACCGGAGTTTGATGATGGATACGAAAGCTGGGTCGTTTCTTCTAGATTGAATCGATCATAACTTGAGCATACGAACTCGGATTGACTTGAAATTTGGAATGCTGGCTCCTATGATCTTGCTTGTTATGTCCCATCAATTGTGGCCCGATCTGGATTCGGACAAAATTCATCGATATCCATAGTGAAGCAAAGTATAACAAATCTTTGAGATGAACTGTCTTTTGTTTTCGATCGATCTTTTGGTATCACGGCTTTGCCAAAAAGTGGGATAACAGTAATTATACGCCTCAGTCTGTTGTTTTAAAATGATTTTTGAACCCCAAAACATGTTTTAAATCTTAACTAATCACATATATTAGTTTGAATTATTTTAAAAAGTTTAATGAATTTGTATTCTTATAGATCTCCCTTATTCTTATAATTCATCCTTATTCTTACCCTTAGATTTAGGCTCTAATTTTATGTGTATGAATGTTGGTATGCTTGAATATAGTTTGTAGGTTAATTGCTTAAATGTTTGATGTTTGTATGGTTGAAAACGCCGATCAAATGACGACTTAGAAATAGGGATAATTTTACAACTCATCATTGATCCATGTAGGTGACCGTGGCAAAACTAGGTGTGAGTTGGGTGAGGCAACAAGAAAGGCCTCATGGGGCTACGTTTCGAGTTTCAAGTCGTTTGAAGTTCGTTTGCTCGAGTTATGGGCAAAATGTAGTTCTGGTGTTTAGAAGTTGGATTGGTGGAAGGCTACTTTAAGTTATGCTTGAGTCATATAAGGGTTTGCTTCGGGCCTTACTTCAGGCTTTGCTTCAAATCACATAGAGCTGGATCAGTGGTGGAGTGAGAAGGTGAAATCGACATCAAATCATGGAGTGGATGGACTGGACTTCACTTCGAGTCACTTACTTATTCACTTCGGCTACAGTTTAGGGAGGTAAAATTGGTTAAGTGTTGGATCGATGGGAACATGGATCAATGATGCTTGCAGTTAGGTGAAGGGTCAATTCGATGGTGCCAGATTGGGGGTTAATAATCGATGGTGGTAGTTTGAGGTAGTAGGAATGGAGTTGCTTCGAGTCACTTGCATAGCTACTTCGGGGATTCATTATGTTTATTTCGAGTCCTAGCTTAGTGAACTTCGAGCTGCCTACATTTGTGCTTACTTCGAGTCCTTAGAGCTTTTGCTTTGGTCTATGTCCCAAATCTCAGGACCAAGTTGTGAACTCGGTGGCGAACTTTCAATGATGATGATGAGAGATTTGCAAATAATGATCTGTGATGGGAACTGATGGCTTTAACGATGGGATAGTTGTACTTCGAGTCGGGGAGTATAGGACTATTAGTCTGATCGAATGATCTGTCGGAAGAAGGTTACAAGACAAATAATTATTCTATGACAAAACGATGATTGTCAAGAATCGTCTCAATCGCGATGACTTTAGATAGGTGTGGTAAGAAAATTCCAAGATGTGTTGTAACATCCCCTGCTTGGAGGCCCAAAACTAATGACTACGGATGCTGTAGTCATCCATAGTTATTAATCCTCAACGACCAAATACGGTAATGTTGTGATACACAGAAGCACATGAATATAAAAAAATTTAAAACATCAAAACACATTCCACTTTAAAACATTTAAGATCTTTACATAATCCCTTACTCGTAACGACGTTCAAATAAAATATACCTATTACAACATACGCCAAGAGCGATATATAATAATGCCCCTTGGTTGATCAGAGTATATAAGGCAATAAAACAAATTTTCCTTTACAACCAAAACATAGTGGAATAAAAAGAATCTCATGTTAACTAGCTTGCCTCATGCATGTCTCTGGAAGCTTTATTCATCTAAAAAGAGAACCTGAAAACCTTAACCCTCAAACTACTCAAATTCAATTGAGCACCTGAGAGTTTAAGAGGAAAACAAAAACATCAAATCAAACATAAGCCTGGTATGAATAATAGTCTACCATCTCAACCCATTTAAATATCTAGTGAGACCACGCCACTTAGCGGAATGGTTTTTCCCTCACTCATATCCTAAAACTTTATAAAACCATATACAGTGCTCCTAGATCCACAATGGTTAAAGCATTTCAAAGCAATACGATAATATGCAAACAAGTAAACTAATTCGGGGTTACCTATTCCTATTCATTCTAACTATCTATCGTATTTATAGTTTATAGGGTCACTATTAACCTATTAGTATTCATGGGCTTACTAATAACATGTTTGATTTATATGGACTCCCTGCCCTATTTCATAGTTTGCATAGGATCACTAAGAACCTATTGGCCCCTGCCAATATCTTTACTGTTTCTTGATTTCTCTCTGAACCTATTGGTAACTCCAATATCTTTCTTCTTATCCGAGTTCTCATGGGTTGCCTAGGAACTTATTGACTTCTGTCGATATCTTAATCCGGATATAGTTTTCATGGGTTCACTACAAACCCATTGGCCTTGTTAATATAAAATCATAGTTTCATGGGCATACTGTAAACCTATCTCCCTGACATCTTGGTTTATACATAGTTTTCATGGGTTTACTATGAACCTGTTGCCCCCTGTCAATATCTTTAATTAATATTATAACATCCTTAATTTATATTCACTGTCGGGTCAACCTAGCTGGTTATTCTGTCTTTCCTTAAAGTATTATTATGGCTTCATTACTGCGCAGTTAAAGCACTTGGAATATTCAATGCGGTGAAGGTTCAAAAAGTCTTAGCGGGATACAATGAGGATATATCGGGTATAGCAGATGACTTTAAAATAGCATATAAAACTCATACTTAATGTTTTTACAAATATATAAATGATATTTACATGAAAAATTAACGTTCATTTGAATTATGGTTAATACATAATTAATTTTAATAAAAACATGTGCGAATATACTGTAAATAAACGTATATTGTTATATAACATAATTGAATTTAGTAGAAGATTAGAGTATTTTCATTTCAAAAATATATTAAAATTCAATTAAATAAATTATTTTCATAAGTTTTATGATGTATAAATGTCATTTTTCAATTTGTTTATTTTAAAGAAGATATAGTGGAAATAGCGGAATATAGCGGGAATAAAGGCGATATAGTGGAAATAGTGGGGCTTAAAGTGGAAATGCTATATTTGAAGATATATGAAAAAATCGTAGTGGTAAAAATCCGCTATGAGATATAGCAGGGTTATAGCGGGGTAATAATGGGCATTAACTACACAGGTTAATTACAATGTGAATAAATATTTGAAGAAGCAATATTAACAATACAATAATACCAACACCTATGGTTTAATGTCCTTGAAATCATTTTATATAAAACTTGGTTAATCCCTTTAACCTGTTAATCAAGGAAAACTTCTTCAAAACTCCATTTTAAAACTCTTTGTTTATGCCATGGTTTTTCTTTAAAAATGAGACTGGGATATTTGTTTTGAAACCTTTAAAACATCACTTTCGAAACCCCTGGATAACCTCCTTCGAAATCGTATAAAACTTCTTTTCAACACACTAAGTATATACCTTTCGAAGCTCTTTAATCATCTCTTTCGAAACCAAAATATACCTTTCGAAAATACTAAAGCATTACTTAAAAATCTTTAGAAATATAGCTTCAAAGCCAATGAAAGTAACTCTTTTGAAACAATTGGGTTTACCTTTAAAACATATTTTGGATCAAAGGGAATATATACAAAGTATCTCTATCGAAACCTTTAATAAAATTGTTTGGGGAAAATTTGATGGAACCGGAACCATCCATTCGAAAGCTCAAAACCTTTGATATAAACTTTGAAGGATAGCACCAAAACCCCCTTCCAAAGCCATTGCCTTCGAAACCCTTGAACCATTTCAAAAGAAATTTTAGGGAGTGACTTAGTATAAGTTTAAAACAAAAGACTATCGTTCGAAAGCATTGATGGCTTCAATACACTCGAAAGGTAAAAGAATGGCAGCAGGGTTGGGGCTAGATCGGAACCATCATTTTCGATAGCATTCTTTTATAAACAAAGAGTCTCATTCGAAAGCTCTATTTTTAAACAAAGAAAGGTGGTAATTGGTTCGAAAGCAATAAGGTATCGACTTGGTTGATAGCACCCTTCGAAAACAAGGTAGGCGCATATCTTTTAAAAGTAAACAAGTGTTTCGTCTCTATCGAAAGCAATGCTTTCAACATCCTGCCTTCCGCCTTTCACAATCCACTTCGTACCAATCTCATTGATAAAATTTGTATTGGTTTCAGCTATAGTATGTTTTGCATAGATTGGCTTCGATCGAGTCCATGCAGAGGCATTGGAGTCGAAAGGCGCTTCTAAAGGAGGCGGAACAAACTTTTCTAGGTAAGGCATAATTAATGCTATTTTTAGCAATGACTTTATAACTAACCTACCAATTTGTAATTCTTTGATTGATTGCCTTAAAAAAATTCAAATTCTTTACAAAATTACAGCTGCATATTATTAGATCTAAATCAAGGAAATTTTAACAATTAAGCACTTCCATTAAGCAAAACAAAATCTATACTTAAATCCTTCTTCTGAAATAATTCATTTCCCAAAGTAAATCTCTTAGGAAAAATCTCCAAAAATTACAGAAATTCACTTTCATTATGTTATCAAACATATCAAAATTTAAGACCCAATTTATTCCTAAAATAATCGAAATTAATTTTTAACCCAATTTTATCAAATTTTCTTTTGAAAATTTGTATTAAATTTTTCATAGATTAGAAAATTACAAAAATTCAAACCCATCTCCAAAATCATATTTTGCATAACATATAATTGTTCAATGGCATTCTAATATCATTTACAATCGATTTTGCCCTAAAACCGTATAAATCCATATTTAAATAATTTGATTTAATCAAACATATTATAATTCAAGCATATCATCATCCTAAACCCCATAAAAATGAATTTAATCTTAAATCCGAAAACATAGGATCACAAAACAAAATAGAGATGGTAAACATTATTGTTCACCTTGAATATAATAAGGACTTTGAGATTTGTTGTAGATTAATTTCCCCTAGCTTTAATCTTTAACTTTAGATTGAATTTCTCTTCCTTTCTTCCTTGTAATGGTCGGCCTTATTTTAGATTTATGTCTGTTATGTTTTTAGGAAATTAAAATGAACGTGCATATGAAAGGATGTGTGGGTTTTAAGAGGTGGCTATTCCTAATAAGCCTCTTATGTAAATTAATTAACATGTAAAACCATTATCAGCCCATTTAATTGGTTAAGCACGACCTTCTTATAATTTATTCAAATCTCAATCTTCTTATCATTCTAGTTCTTCATTATTCTATTTAATTTATCTAATTAAATCTTCCGAATAATGTTTAAAATCAGGGATGTTACAGGCTCCCCTCCTTAAAGAATTTCGTCCTCGAAATTCAATAAGGACTAAATACTAAACATAGCAATCATCTGTAACAACTCCTAATAACTATACTTGCCTACCTGACAAGCAACTATCTATATAAATCTAATATAGACATACCCTCAAAGCAGATCAAGATAAGTATCTCGAATTATATCTTCTGTCTCCCAAGTAGAGTCCTTCTCGTTGTCACTCCACTGAAATTGCGCAACTTGACTGTCTTGTTCCTCAATCTTTTCTCATCTCTCGCTACAACCTGGTTGTGTAAGAAAAGTCAAATTAGGCTGTACTATCAAATCTTCCAACATTGTCGGAGGAATAGTAGTCTTTGGATCATGCATATACTTGCGAATATGAGACACATGATATATATTATGTACACCTACCATATTGCTTGGCAACTCTACTCTATATGCGAGCTTTTCAATTCTCTCTATAATATGAAATTGACCAACATATCTCGGTGCTAGCTTCCTTGACTTTTCAAACCTCACCACACCCTTCATTGGTGATACCTTAATGAAAATCTTATCTCCAACTTAGAATTCTAGGTCTTTACGCCTCTCGAACCAAATTTGGACCCAAGATTAATCTGTCTCCTATCTCCAACCAACATGTTGGCGATCTGCATGGCCTTCCATAAAAAGCTTCAAAAGGCACCATTCCTATACTAGTCTAATAGTTATTATTATAGTAAAAATCAACCAAATGTAGGTGATCCACCTAAGATCCACCAATGTCTAATAAACAAGCTCCCAATAAATCTTTGAGTACCTTATTGACTCTCTCTGTCTGCCCATCAGTCTAAGGGTAGTAAGCAGTACTCATATTTAGCTTGGTACCCAACACTTCTTGTAGACTCTTCCAAAATTCCCAAGATAACAAAGCATCTCTATCACTGACTATACTACTAGGAACTCCGTGTAGTCTAAATATGTTCTTATTGAACAACTTAGCTAATATAGGTGTTGTCCTGGTTGACTTAACTGGAATGAAATGGATACTCTTGGTCAACCTATCCACTATGACGCATGTACTTTCATTTCCTCTATTTGACCTTGGTAACCCATCTATAAAATCCATGGATATTGAATCTCATTTCCAATTGGAATCTCTAAAGGCTGATACAACCCGCTCGGCTTCTGATGTTCGACTTTCACGGGTTGACAGTTTTCACAATACCTAATTCACAGGCCAATATCCCTCATCCTACCTTCCCAATAAAAGCTCCTCCTCGTGTCCTGATATATCTTGGTCCTTTCAGGTTTAATTGTAAACTTGGACAAAATGGCATTCTACAAGAACTTCTTTCCTCATGTCCTCCACATTTGAAACACGCAATCGTTCCTTCTCAACCATCCTCCTTAGTCAAGACAAAAATCTTTCAGATCATCGATCTCAGTTCCAACCTCAAGACTTATGATCCTCTCGGCTATTACAAGATCCTCTTTCTGCTTAAAAGCAATCCTCTCGATTAATACTGGTCGAACTTCCAAACATGACAACATGGCGGTAGTTTGACTAGAACTAGCATTCAAGCTTAACTACACACTACAAGTAGTCAAAGCTTCTAAATCCTTCCATTATGCGAACATAGCTAACACCACATTCTGATGTCTTCTGTTAAGAGCATTCGCTACCTTATTTCCTTTCCCAGGTGTATACTCTATAAAAAAATCATAAGCAGCCAAAAACTCCATCCATCTCTGCTGTCTCATATTCAACTCCTTCTAAGAGAATAGATAGCTTAAAGAATTATGATCCATGTATAGCTCAATCTCTCCCCTAAGAGTTAATATCTCTAAATCTTCAATGTGAAGACCACCGCAGCCAACTCCAAATCATGAGTAGGATATCTCACTTCATGCAGTCTAAGCAGTCGTAAAGCGTAGGCAATAACCTTCTACATCAACACAGCTCCTATTTCACTTCCATATGCATCATTGTACACCACCAACCCTTCGTTTCCGTCTGGAACTACTAGCATAGGTGCATTGGTCAACAAATGCTTTAATTTAGGGAATGCTTCCTCACATTTGTCGGACCAGACAAACTTCGCATCCTTTCTAGTTGACTTAGTCAAAGGTGCTACTACCTGCGAGAAATCCTTAATGAATCTTTGGTAGTAGCCAACAAGTCTAAGAAAACTTCTGATCTTAGTCACTGTCTCTGGTCTCTTCCGATAATTCACAGTTTCGATCTTATCTAGATCGACCGACAAGCCCTTCTCTGAAATCACGTGACCAAGAGACTTAACCTCTTTCTTTCAAAAATGACACCTAGTAAACTTCGCCTTCAGTTGATGCTATTTCAGCATCTCAAGTGCCACACTAAGATAGTCCACATGCTCTCTTTCATCCTTAGAGTATACTAAAATGTCATCTATAAACACCAGCATAAACCGATCCAAGTACTTTCGAAAAACTCGGTTCACCAATTCCAATAAGAAAGAAGGTACATTCGTAATCCAAATGATATCACTAACCACTCATACGAACCACATCTAGTCTAAAATGCTATTAAAGGAATACTATTCTCTAGTACTCTCAACTGATAAAATCTTGTTGCCAAATCCAACGGGAAAAACACTCCGGCTCCATGCATTGATAAAATAGATCATCTATTCTTGGCAAAGGATACTTATTCTTGATCAATCCTCTCTTTCAAATTATGATAGTCGATGCACATTCTCAACGACCCATCTGGTTTCTTCACAAATACGGTGGCCGCTCCTCAAGGTGAACTGCTTGGCCTAATAAAATTCCTTCCTTAAAGATCCACTAGCTGCACCTTTAGTTCCTTCATCTCAGTAGGCATCATCCTATTAGATGGTCTGCTTACAGGTTCAGCTCCTGGTACAAGATCTATTTAAAACTCAATAGCTCATTTCGGTGGTAATCCCATAACCGGTTCAAAGACATCTGTAAACTACCTTGATATTTGAACATGACTTAACTCTTCTCCTACCTCCATGGCACTCAAATAGGGCACAAACACTCCGGTCAGAATTCTCTACTGAGAGTATCATTCGGTTATGACTATCAGGGTGTCCCAGTGATATCTCCCTATCTTGGCAAAATATTCTAGCTTCATACCTACCCAACCAATCCGTACCTAATATCATCCAGAAATATACGAAATCAAAAACATACATACTACAGGCAAACTTATGACTTAACAAATCAAGTTCTAACTGGTCACATGTCATCCCTAGAGTTGCATACCCTCCTACTACATTTGCAACCCTCAAGGAAGTAACAAGGTAGGTGGGTTCTAAGAATAAGCTATCCATCAAATACTGAGATATAAATGAATGTGATGCACTGGTATCAAAAAGCACCCTAACTGGTACACTCTAAACCAAAAGCGTACCTTCCATCATAGTCTTCCTTTTATCAGCTGTAGTTGGCCTAGCTGATGGTGGTCCAATAGCATAAACCTTTCCTCTGTCCACCTTATCTGGCTCTGGACACTGATTCTGATAATGTCCAAATTGATCATAGTTCAAGCACATCACATTCTTCTTATCTGGAGCCTTCTTACCCTTTCCTGACCGACACTCATTCGCATCATGACCCTTCTTGTCGCACTTGAGACAAACTAATTCCGCCTTTACCTTCTTGGCAGCATCTCCCTTCTGGGCTCCCTTCTTCTTAAAGAACTTTCTCTTCTTCCCTTGAGAAATCTGGGTTTTAACTGGCTTCTCTCTAGCAAAAAAAGCAAGCACCCCCTCATGGTTGATTTCCGTCTCCACAATTATATTACTAGGATCATGGAGATGTGGCAGGGTAGACTTGGCAATCTCGGGCCTTATCCCCTTAATGAAGTTCTTATTTCTCTTGATGACAGTGTCTATAGTATTATATCCATAATGGGTCAACTCATCAAACTTAATGGCATACTCAACAACCAACATCTCTCCCTGCTCCAAATCTAAAAAAATTCTCAACAGCACTGATTTAGCAACCTCAGACATAAACCTTTTTTCAAACCTCCTTCAAAAATCAACCCATGTCAACTGCTCCTCCGGAACCCTGACAGTAATAATGTTCAACCAATAAAGCACCGACCCTTGCAACTGCCTAGAGGCCAACCTCCTCTTTTGCGCATCATCTAAACCCAAATCATCAAAGATACGCTCAAAATGCAACAGCCAATTTTTTTTTTACCTCTGTGTCATTCTCCGTCCCCATGAAGCTTCCCACCAAGATTGGTGTAGTCTCCACTCAGCTTAACATAATTATTCCCAGCTGAAACCACATGATTAGCTCCTCCGACATTTCCAACAACACCGGCAGCATCTCTTGCTTGCATCATATTGACGAAGAACTGATACATCACCCCATATCTACTGGTGGATTTCCAACACCCACATTGGCATCCTCATTTTGGTTATTAGCATTGGTCGATTGACCTGGGTTCCTCCTAGTGGGTCGAGAATTCTTATTGGTTGTTGTGCTTCCTCCATCAGACTTCCTCTTTCGTTTCCTGCGTCCGTATCTTCTTTCTCGTAAATCTACATACAAGCCTTAGTAAAATACAGAAGAACAGTTTAAGAGAGCGGGGAGTACATACTTATATATATAACTATACATCAAATACAATTACATTACTATTGCATTACCCAAACCCCGATCTTATTTTATGATTCAATGGATTACGTTTGCAAAATATTTTAGGTTTAGTTTTATTTAAAACTTCATAAAACTAAGCTCTGATACCAACTTGTAACATCCTCCACTTGGAGGCCTAAAACTAATGGCTACGGATGCTGCAGTCACCCAGTTATTAATCCTCGGCGACCAAATACGGTAATGTTAGATACATCATAAAAACACATGAATATGGAAATATTTTAAAACATCAAAACACATTCCACATTCCATTTCAAAACATTTAAGTTCATTACATAATCCCATACTCGTAACCACGTTCAGACAAAATACACTTATTAAAACGCACACCAAGAGTGACGTATGAAGATGCCCTCTTGGTTGATCAGAGTATATAATAAGGCAACAAAACAAATTTTCCTTTACAACCAAAATACAATGGAAAAAAAAGAATATCTTATTAACTAGCTTTCTTTCTACACGTTGCTAAAAGCTTTATTCATCTAAAAAGAGAATCTAAAAACCTTAGCTCTCAAACTACTCAAAATCAATTAAGCACTAGAGAGTTTAAGGAGAAAACAAAAACTTTGATTCAGACATAAAGTCTGGTATAAATAATATTCTACCATCTCAAACCATTTAGATATCTAGTAAGACCACGCCGCTTAGTGGAAAGGGTTTTCCCCCTCACTAGTATCCTAAAACTTTATAAAATCATATACTGTGCTCCTGCATCTACAATGGTTAAAACATTTCAAAACAATATGATTATATGCAAACAAGTAAATTAATTCTGGGTTACCCATTCTCATTCATTTTGACCATCTATCTTATTTATAGTTTCTAAGATCACTATTAACCTATTAGTTTTCATTGGATTACTAATAACCTGTTTAATGTATATGGACTCCCTGCCCTATTTCATACTTTACATGGGATCACTAAGAACCTATTAGACCATGCCAATGTTTTTACTATTTCATGGGTTCTCCCTGAACCTATTGTTAACTCCAATATCTTTCCTATTATCCTAATTTTCATGGGTTGACTAGGAACCACTCAACTTTTGTCAATATCTTAATCCGGATATAGTTTTCATAGGTTCACTACAAATCAATTGGCCCTTGCCAATAAAATCATAGTTATCATGGCTTACTATGACTGTCACCCTGACATCTTGTTTTATACATAGTTTTCATGGGTTTACTACGAACCTATTAGTCCCTGCCAATACTTTTAATTAATATTTTAACATACTTAATTTACATTCACTACTATGTCAACCTAGCTGCTTATTCTACCCTTCCCCAAAGTACGTTTATAGATTCATTACAATGTGAATAAATATATGAAGAAGCAATCTTAACAACATAATAATACCAACACATGTGGTATAATGTCCTTGAAATCATTCTATATAAAACTTGGTTAACTTGTTAGTCAAGGAAAACTTCTTTAAAACTCCATTCTAAAACTCTTTGTTTATGCCATATTTTTTCTTTTAAAATGAGATTGGGTTATTTGTTTTTGAAACCTTAAAATCATCACTTTCAAAACCCCTGGATAACCTCCTTCGAAAGTATAGAAAACTTCTTTTCAAAACACTAAGTATATACCATTCAAAGCTCTTTAATCGGCTCTTTCGAAACCAAAATATACCTTTCGAATGTACAAGCATTACTTAAAAATCCTTTGAAATATAGCTTCGAACCCAATGAAAGTAACTCTTTTGAAACCATTGGGTCTACCTTTAAAACATCTTTTGGGTCAAAGTGAATATATATACGGAAGTATCTCTTTCGAAACCTATTTGCGCCAAAATTGGTCACAAACACCCAATTACAGATGGAAGCACCAACTCACAGTCACATATCACAAATGAAATATATGTAGAGGATATAAATATGAAGAACAACTCAAAAATTAAAAAGAAAGCAGTGAAAAGATGAGACTTATAGTGGTTTGGCACTGTAGCCAACGTCCACATTGAAGAGTTTTGTTGTTTATTAATTATTCTCAACTGATTTACAACAGTACAATTAATAGCACTTGAGCTACAATGGATTTCAGCAGTGTAATGGAGCCAAATGGTCCTTTCTCTGTAGCGTAGGGGTGCTATTTATAGGTGTAGTTTTGAAATATCTGCCTATGAACTTAGAATACTCCTTCTTGCACATGGGTGGGACCACTTGATTGATTAGGCCTTGTTTAGGATCGATCCCCAATCGATCCCTATGTATTTCGTATCGATCAAGATTTGGTCTAATGAAGGGGAGATAGATCATGGTGGTTCTTTAGTGGATAAGAAAGTTTCTGTGAAAATTCGCTAGCGTTCGGACTTGTAGATTTGGGGTTATGATCCATCCAAAGTTGAGTTTGCAAGTTGGCTAAGTACTTCGTATCGATCTATGCATATCGATACCGTTGCATCGATGACATGGCTTAAGAATCTATTGAAGATCCACATTTCATGCTTGTTGACCGCTTCCTTTGATTGATCATTCATTCTTTGTATCGATCATTCGTATGGCCCTTCATATCGATACCATACCCTCGCCTTCGTATCGATGCTTCATGTATGTTGCTTCGTATCGATGCCGAATTCCTTCCTTTGTATCGATCAAATGGTCATTAATTCGTATCGATCTTTTGACTAATCGATACAAAATTTACAAAAATAGGGTCAATACAAAGTAGGTAGTTGTGGAGTAAATGAACTCAGATTGATCCCTATATACTTCGCATCGATGCTTGGTTTATGGCTTTGTATCGATCCATGGTTCATTACTTCGTATCGTTCAATTGACCGACCGATACAAAACATGTGGAAGTGGGATCGATACGAAGTGGGTCAGCATGGGAACGATCAATACGAAGCACATGAAGGAAATGGATTTGAAGCAGATGGATATGAACTAGATGGACACGAAGTTGATGGATGCGAAGTGGATGGTTTTTAAATGATCATGACTCTGACCCGAAGTAGCTACCTCCTAGGCCCGAAGTAAACCCTCCATTGACTCGAAACAAGTGCTGAGATGATCCGAAGCTGTTGCAGATCCCTTGTATATATGCCAATCCCTCAAAGACTCGAAGCAAGCTCTTCCCCAACCCGAAGTAACCTGCCTGAAAACACAAAGTAAACATGAAGGTGACTCGGAGCGAACCCCAAGCAACCCATTTTCTCCAAAATCTATACTCTAAGTGTGTCGCGTTGTTTGCCCATCAACAATGCTCTATTTTGGACTTATGACCATGTTTACCATATGTGATTGATCGTCCTTTCATTCATTCAAATCAGAACCAAGTCCATGAAGATCCAGCTTCGATAACTATGTAGTTGAGTGTGTCAAATCTGCATGTATGTTGCCTTGCCAAAAGGCGGTTTAACAAAATCATTAATGAAATTGTTTAGGAAAAATTTGATGGCATTGGAACCATCCTTTCGAGAGCTCAAAAACTTTGAGAAGAACTTTGAAGGATAACATCGAAACCCCCTTTCGAAGCCATTGGCTTTGAAACCCTTGAAGCCTTTCGAAAGCATTTTTAGGGAGTGACTTAGTATAAGTTTAAAACAAAAGACTATCCTTCAAAAGAATTGACGGCTTCAACACACTCAAAAGGTAAAAGAATGGCATCAGGGTTTCGACTAGGTCGAAACCATCATTTTCGATAACATTCTTTTATAAATAAAGGGGCTCATCTAGAAGCTCTATTTTTAAACAAAGAAAAGTGGTAACAGGTTCAAAAGCAATAGGGTATCAACTTAGTTGAAAGCACGCTTCAAAAACAAGGCTGGCATATATCTTTTAAAAGTAAACGATGGTTTTGTCTCCATCGAAAGCAATGCTTTCGACACCGTACCTTCAGCCCTTCACCAATCCACTTCGTACCAATCTCATTGATACCATCTATTGGTTTCGGCTATAGTAGGTTTCAGCTTGGTTGGTTTCAACTCAGTCGAAGCAAAGGCATTGGAGTCGAAAGGCACTTCTAAAGGAGGCGGAACCAACTTTTTTGGGTAAGGCTGAATTAATGCTATTTTTAGTAATGAATTTATAACTAACCCTCCTATTTGTAATCCTTAATTGGTTGCCTTAAAATTTTCAGATTCTTTACAAAATAACTACGCTTACTGTCAAATCTAAATCAAGGAAATTTTAATAATTAAGCCCTTCCATTAAACAAAACAAAATTTACACTTAAATTCTTCTAGAATAATTTATTTTCCAAAGTAAATCTCTTAGGAAAAATCCCCAAAACTTACAGAAAATCACTTTCATCATGATATCGGACATATCAAAATTTCAGACCTAATTTTTCCTGAATAATCGAAATTAATTTTTAACCCAATTTTATAATATTTTCCTTTGAAAAATCTCCATAACTTGGAAACTTACAAATATTGAAACCCATCTCCAAAATCAAATTTTGCATAATATATAATTGTTTCATGGCATTCTAATATCATTTACAATCAATTTTGCCCTAAAACCATATAAATCCATATTTAAATAATTTGATTTAATTAAACATATTATAATTCAAGCATATCATCATCCAAAACCTCATAAAAATGTATTTAATCTTAAATCCGAAAAGATAGGATCATAGAAAAATAGAGATGGTATAAATTATTATTCACCTTGACTATGATAAGGAATTTGAGATTTATTGTAGATTAATTTACCCTAGCTTTAATCCTTAGCTTTAGATTGAATTTCTCTTCCTTTCTTCCTTGTAATGGTCGGCCATGCTTTAGATTTGCGTTTGTTATGTTTTTGAGAAATGAAAATGAATATGCATATAAAAGGACGCTTAGGTTATAAGAGGTTGCTATTCTTAATAAGCCTCTTATGTAAATTAATTAACATGTAAAACCATTATAAGCCCATTTAATTGTTTAAGCATGACCTTCTTATCATTTATTCAAATCTCAATCTCCTTATTATTTTAATTCTTACATTACTCTATTTAATTTATCTAATTAAATCTCTTGAACAATATTATTAAAAATTAGGGATGTTACAAGTGTTCTACTACAAATGATGTGTGCAAAGGGATCGTTGATACTTGAAGGTTTCAAAACATAGCCATAAAGCAGAGGTATATGAGGACGCCCACTTAGGCATACGAGGGGGCCTAGATCACATGATATCTCGATCCGTTTCATCTTAGGCTATTTACAAGGATGCAGTCTAGTTCATAGTCTACTGAGTGGCATAGATTTGAGTATCGAGAAACAAGGACGTTGAGTAGTCCTTGACCATATGGGGAGGTTGTATAAGTATCATTTATCCAACACACTGAGTGAGAAAAAGTAAGGATGGATGATGGATGCTATAATTTCTTTGGTTGCTTATCACCCTAGAGATGTCACATGACGTTGATATCACCGATAAAGATATATATGTATATATACACCTATTAGTACTTTAATGTATAGTACACCCACGATGACTATGATATAAAGTAGCATATATTTTGTGTTATGAGCTAACTCTGTGGATGCAAGGACAGGTCAATTATAATTTTCCATACCATTTGTCTTAGTATATTGACTTTATAGTATTTGATATTTTCTACACCTCATAGCAATCTGTTGTCTGATTTGGAATTTTATGTATTACTTCCTACTATACCTGATACTCTTAAATGAATAGATTGAAGATATCAGGTTTGGTGAGCACACAGAGCTAGACAGGTCGACAGTAGGAGGCTATATTCTCATGTATTATTATATTTAGTTGTTATTGCTTATTATCCCACTGTGTAGTGCTATAGAGCTTACTACTGCTATCGTCTATTTATAGGAAATCATTACTATCATGCCTTTTTAATATCTGTGATGTTTATTATTATATTTTATTCAATGCACTATGATATAGGATAGGTTCTATAATGTTTTACTTTACCTTACTACAACCCTTGATGATCATCCTACATCAACCGAGTACCGTTAAAGTGTACTCTACCATATGTTATACGTTTGAGTATGGTGATGTAGGGCAGTCATCTCACCTGCGGGAGAAGCCGACCCGTTCATATTGCCAAAGCGAACGTGGTGTTCCTTAAGGTAGCCTTGCTGGGCTGGGTCGGTCGGTGGATAAGCATGGCATGCGAGCTATGCTTTAGATGGGAGCGGTGTATAGGTTGATCATTGCCTCTGAGTTGAGCCAAGTGAAGTGCCTGATTATGTTGAATCCTGGTATGTTATACATGGGCCGAGCAAGATATAGGTCCTATGTGGGTCGGTTGGACATGTGAGTTACCTACTTTTCTATTGTAAGAAATACGATGATTTTGTTTAGGGATTCATTTATTGAATGTAGATAATGTTGGAATTTTCGTCAATACCAAAATCCATATATCCTGATATACCATTGATGAAGAAAATGTGTGTAGAAAATTATTAGTAAAGGTACTGCATAAAATGTAAATTGGATTTTATCGATGATAAACTATAAGCGATGAATTCAACCAAACTGTCACATCACTAGCTAAGGTGATGTATGAATATTAAAATTTTAATCGTTCGGTATAAATCGTTGATTGAATTTTACATCTATGAGTCGCGCAACTATACTAGTGGAATCTCTAAAATGCCACTCGATTTAATTACCTTATACAACATTATAAATTAAATAAATTAATTTATATTAATGAAATTTTAATTATTTATATTTTTTTTTGATTTACCATGTGCTGTTAGTAATTTTGTTGTTATCATTAGTAATTAACTAAGTGCATATATAAAATTTATATGTGTGCATGTACCTGATGGAACCAAGATAGTCAGAAGCGGGTGAAATAGGTAGACTTCGAAAAAAAACGTATTTTAGGTCTATGGGCCTATAAATTCTAAAGGTTTATCAAATCAAATTAAATATTTTTTGAAAACAAAATCTTATTTTATTTAAGTTTTTTAAAAGGGGTTTTTAATTTAATTTACGCTAAGCATATGATTATAATGAGCATATCAAATACAATCACATGTGAATGGTACAAGTGCAACATAACATAGGGTGTACATAGGCAATGTATATGTATATAGATGTTCAGATTTGTATATATATAATGTATACACTATTCATTTATATATACAATGGTTATTAGAAAGCACTTTAAACTTAAATATGAAATTTTATATATATGTATGTGTGTGTGTAGTTCATAGTCTACTTATGCATTAAATGAAATAATAATATAAATTGCTTAAATAGATTTGGCTAAAAGGAATCAAATTATACATGGGTAATGATGTGCTTAAGTAACATTAAAAGAATGAGTAAAAGGCATTTATAGGACAATTAGTGAGAGGTAAAGAAGGAAATCTTTTGGCATTTTTTACCTTTCTTTAAACTTGTATGCAAATAAATGTATATGTAGTTTTATTTTAAACATATATGTAAATGTTTAAAACATATATACTATATATAAGTTAACTTATGCAATGAATGAAATAAATTATTTAAAACATTTGAATATATTTGACTATATCAATAATAGAAATCAAATTTGGGAAGGTAATGGTTTATTTAAGTGGTTATTAAAAGAAAGAGTAAAAGACATTTATGTGACAATTAGGGAGACGAATAGACTGAAAACTTTTAGCCTTCATTAAATCTTCTTTGTCTTGCATTCAAAACATTTTAAACTTCGGTGTCTACACACACACACTTATATATATGTATATATATATGTAGTAAATTTATTTATTTATTAAATGAAATAAAAAATTCAAATTTATTGAATAGATTTGATTAAGTCTTTGAGATAGATTCAATTTTAAAACTATAATACCTATTTTTGCTAAGCAAAAAATTTTAGAATCATATTGGGAACTATAAAATAGTTAAAGATATTTTTAATATGCAAAACAAATATATATATTGTTTGTTCAAATTAAAAGAGTAGTTGTAAATAATTTTATTGCTACTTTAAAATACGTAAACCGTTGAAAATATAAAAGTTTGAAGTTCACATATGGTTATAAATTTAATAGCATTTAATATAATTATATGTATTAATTTTTTTTAGCCAAGCAATTTTTTTATACAATACTTCAATAATTATATTTACAATACATAAAAAATTCAAAGGTGTATATATATGTACGTAGGTTCAGACGGTTATGGGTGACAACATTTGCATGTATATAGTTATAGTAAAAATATTAGGGATCTAATTTTACTAACAAGATCTAAAATATATATAAGTAAGATTAAGATTAGATAATTACCTAAATAAGTAGCCTAAGTAACGTACCTTGAATGTATGAAGATTGCTAAATCTGATTGAATTATCTCCAGAAACAACGATCTGAAGAACCACCTTTATATTTATTTGATTTTATGTTTGAATTGTTTGTTGAGTTTTTTTTCTTTCATGAAGACATGAATTTTCAGCCATTAGAGAAGATGAGGAGAGCAAGAGAATGGAAATGGATTCTGTCGGGAAGAATGAATGCCCTCGAAAAATGAATTACTAGACATGTTTTAACTGAAAGACCGAAACTTTTCTCATTATTTAATTAAAACTTCCTAAATCAATTCCCATAATTCTCTCTCTACTCCACTCTCTTCACATGGTAAGGTCAAAATTACTTTCCATCAAATGGCATTAGATTTACATAAATCCCTTCATGAAACTATCTTTTATGTAAGCCCGTTTTAAAAATACATTGATATCGTATATTGATGCATGCAAATATAACTCTTGTATATGCATTTCAAATAATTACAGATGACCCCCAAACATCAAATAAATCAAATAATAATTAATATTTCTCGAATATTAATTAATTTAGTTAACCCATAATAATTTATAAGTTAACTAAATCGCGTGGTTTTTTTGGATAATTCATCATTACGGTTGTGCGACTCCAAAGTGTAATTTAGTCAGCAACTAATATTGAACAACTCGAATATTAGCGTCCGCACATCACCTTAGCCAGTGGTGTGATATTTTTCTATTCGATAAAAATCCAGTTTTATTATTACAAGAGGTAACTAGTAGTAATGATTAGTTATACCATTTCTCTTCATCAACACTACATCACATTAGGACTTATGATATTTGGTTTTGGTTGAAATTCAAGCATCACCTACATTCAACTTGAATAATCCAATGTCCAAACACAAAGTCCTTGGATCAATAATAACTATTATTAATCGTACTACTTTTTGCAGAGACTTTGACTTTGAGCTAACTACGGTTAACCGTGATACTAACCTTATATAATTAAGAAGTAGAATTCTCTATTGAATAGTGTTTCACTTCCAATACTTCAACTCAAAGAGCCCTCATCAAAGTTCCATAATATACACATACACACACACACGCACACATATATTAACTTATGAAATGAATGAAATAAATTATTTAAAAATTTGAATATATTTGACTATATTAATAATAGGAATCAAATTTAGGTGGGCAATGGTGCATTTAAGTGGTTATTAAAAGAAAGAGTAAAAAAAAATTATGTGATAATTGGGAACTATAAAATAGTTAAAGACATACTGAATATATAAAACAAATATGTATATATAGTTTCGTAAAATTAAATGAGTAGTCATAGATAATTTTATCACTATTTTAAAATACATAAACCACTTAAAACACAAAAGTTTGAAGTTTACACACATACTTATAAAGTTAATTAATTTGAATATATATATATATATATATATATATATTAAATTATTTCAATCAAGCATTTTTTCGATATAATACTCCAATAATAAAATTTACAATGCATAAGAAATTCAAAGGGGCGTGTGTGTGTATATATGTAGATTTGGACGGTTATACGTGACAATCTTTACACATATAAAGTTATAGTAAAAGTATAACGGATCTAATCAATACTAACAAGATCGTAAATATCTATATAATTAAGATTAGATAATTTCCTAAAGAAATAGCCTAAGAAACACACCTGATGTATGAAGACTCCTAAATCTGATTGAAATATCTCTAGAAATTGCAATGATCTGAAGAAACATCATTGTATTTATTTTATTTGATGTTTGAATTTTTTGAGGATTTTTTTTCATTCATGAAGACATGAATTTTCAACCATTAGAGGAGATGAGGAGAGAAAGAGAAAGAAAATGGATTTTGTTAGGAAGATTGAATGTCCTTGGGAAATGAATTAGTGGACATATTTTAATTGAAAGAATGAAACTTTTCACATTCTTTTAATTATAACTTCCTAAAAATTCTCATATTCTCTCTCTCCACTCCTTTCTCTTCACATTGTAAGGCCAAAATTATTTTCCATTAAATGACATAAGATATCCATAAATTCCTTCATGCAACTATCTTTAATTTAAACCTATTTTAAAAATACACTAATATCGTATATCAATGCACTCAAATATAACTCTTGTATATGCATTCAAATAATACAGACAACTCCCAAACATCAAATAACTCAAATAATAATTAATATTTCTCAAATATTAGTTAATTTAGTTAACCTAAAACATTTTATAAATTAATTAAATCGTGTGGTTTTTCAAAGAATTCATCATTACGGTTACGCGACTAAAAAGTGTAAATTCAGTAAATGATTAATATCGAACAATTCAAATATAAATATTCACACATCACCTTAGCTAGTGGTGTGATAGTTTGGCTCAATTTATCGTTTTTGGAAAAATCCAATTTTACTATTATAAGTGGTACCTTGTAATGACGATTATTTACAATAATTCTCTTCATCAAAAGTATACCACATTAGGGCTTATAAAATTTGGTTTCGGTCAAAATTCCAAAACATTCAATTTGAATAATCCAAACACAAAGTCCTTGGTTTAATAATAACTATTGCTGTTAATCGTACTACCCTAGCCAGAGACATCGACTTTGTGCAGACAACAATTAACCTTGATACTAACCTTATACAACCGAGGGGATGAATTCTCTATCGATTAGTGTTTCACGTCAAACGCTTAAACTCAGAGTGTCCACATTGAAGTTCCGTAATATTCTCAAGTGGAGGGAACTATTTAACATCATCGCTTTGAGATTGTCAGTTTGACCTTAGTTACATTAACCAACAGAGAACACTCGAGTGAACCATTCCATAGTTATCTAATAACCATCAGTACATATAACAGCTCGCACATTAATGGTTCCGAATTTCTACTAAATCGAAAGTCAAGTCCATTAAGGCTTGGATCGTTGGTTTGGGTAACCGATAAAAAATACAAGTATATCAAAGCGCGATCAATATAAACTCATAGTAGAATAGGAAATATAATAGAACATAAATACTGACTAAGGCTACTACCTTAGAATTAATAGTATTTCTTGGATATCTAGTTGCCTGATCGGCACCGAGCATAAATGATAAGACTTCACCATTTGTCGTTCCCATCTTGCACCACTAGCCCATCCCTCTAAATCGATCTTATGGGTTGTAATGAGGAAGAGATCAGAACAACATTTTGGTGTTTGAAATTTACATACTTTATCCATAACACTAATTTGTGTCGATTAATTCCTATTTAAGTGTTATGTCTATTATATATGGCCAATTCGTTCAATCCTATGTGCACGTTCGATATGCCTAACCTCCTTTGAGGTATAACTATATATATATGCCTATATACATACATACATACATACATACATACATACATACATACATACATACATACATACATACATATATATATAAACGATGTACTACGTAAAAATACCCCGGTCACTTAATACTTCTTATAGGGAGGAGACAGACCCAACGGCCATTTAATACCTCAATCCTCGAAGCGAGCCCTCTACAACGTAATCGCTAATCAATCGGCTCTAGCTACAGAGATTGATGACCCCTAGATAAGGCTTTATATTATTATCTTATTACTAACACATCTTCAAGACTCATTTAAGGGTTAACTAGTCCATCTTCAACAAACAAACAACTAACTAATTAAACTTTGAGGTCTATTCATATCACATACGGATTCTACACTAGCAGGAAGCGAAATCCATCAAGGCATAACCCGAGTTTTTTCTACCAATCTCTCGATACTTCTAGTGGTCTAGCCTATATGACATCCCTACTACTGCTAAATACCGATCCAACAACAATACTGACATAACCCGCCGACCTTCCATATCTAAAATCCCATTTAGAGAACCTAATGCAATTCAAGGAAAATGCCTCTTTCAGTGACTTATACCTCTTATTAGAGATGAAGCGTACCTCGTTTCCCTAAGAAACACTAGGAATTTAATACTTTAAATCCCAAGCGAACCCTTGTATATTTTCCTCTACCTATACGCAACCGCATATCCTTTTCCCACGGGTCCTACGGTTGCAGATGTCCCATATTGGTAGTAAGTACACATAACTGCTGGTAACATCTAGGCGAAGGATAGACTTCTATTGTATAACTTTACTTACCTTGCATCATAACCCACTAAACCAAATCAATCATTTTAAGCCTAACGGTTGGACTAGGTCCGTGATGCTAGTTCTAAACATATAATTAAGGTTGTAATATTTCCCACTATGAAATTATACATCCTTCAAGCATTCAATTCCTTACATATTCGCTTATGTTGGCTCGATTTTTCGGCATGTCAGAGTAGAGGAAAAGTTGAAGTGAGGGAAAGAAGATGGATGGCTAAGGATTGTGATGTAGAAAGTAGGAATGTCGGACCAGATATCTGGTTCGGCATCCCCTGAAATGTTGGACCAGATGTCTAGTCTGGCATTCTCTAAAATGTCGAACCAGATGTCTGGTCCGGCATCCCCTGAAATGCCGAACCAAATATCTCATCAGGCATCCCTTAAAATGCTAGACCATATATTTGGTCTGGTACAACATCAAAACACCGGAGCAAACATTTGGTACAGTACCCAGGCTTGTTGGACCAATTATTTTACCCAGCAAATAAGCATCTCCAAGCAAGCCAAAGTTGATTGCAGATGAAATGATGACCAAGTGTCAAACCAAATCCTCCTGCCAAAATACCGGACCAAATTCAAAGATCTATAACCCAAACTCCACACTTCATGACTCCACTCTATAACTACTAGAGCTTCTCAACAACAATGGGGACCAAAAAAAACAGAGAGGAAAAACTCTGCTAAGATTCAATCACTCCAGCTACTCTAAGTTTTGCTCTTTCCAATAATACTTGTATTTGTAATCAAATCAAAGAGGGAAAATAATATGGGCAGTGGATGTGGGCATGGTCTGGCCAAACCACTATAAAATTTTGTGTGATTTACTGTTTTTAAGTTACTTTCCTATTCTAAGACTATGAAGTATTCTGTGACTGAAATGACTATTTAATGACACACTAAGATAGAGAAAATGGAATATCAAACAATATAAAGGCAACTTAACTAAATTTAGACTTGAAGGTGTTTTTCCAATTTTTGTGCAAACATTTTTGGTGCTTTCACTAAGAAGCAGGCCGACCTCTCTCGCCCACTCTCCTTGAAAACATAACACATTATTAGAGCTGGCCCCTTCTAGAAGGAATGCGGATATGGGTAAGAATGTGGCCATGACTAGTACCCCAATCCCATCCAAGAGGATCAAGGAAACCAAGGCACCCATTCTCAGCTACCAGGTTCAGCAATCACTAGAGAAGACTTTGATAGGGTTGTGAATGAGATGACCTACCACTTTGCTACCTAGAAAAAAGCTTTACTTGACTAGCTCATGACACGCTCGATAGGCTCGGAGGAATCTACTCACAACACAGAATCTCATAATTAATCTCAATTTGGAGAGTCTCATAGGCGGAATAGATCCCATTTGAATGAGGAATTCAATCAAGAAGATACAAGAACTCTAAACTGAGCCAGGACTTCGTCCGAAGCCGGGCCTGAGAGAGCGCCACGAGCGGGGCCCAGCCAAGGGGGCATTAGGCAAGGACCGACTACGACTGACCCTATCACGCCTTGAGCCAATCATCGAAAATCCAATCTCAACCGAAGTTCGAGACGTCATTAGTATTAAAGGTAATCCCCCACTTCTCCCAGGACTACCCACAATCCGAGGAAAGGATGATACGCTGCTTCAGAGATTATTCGGGCGTGAACATCACGAAAAAGGTGTAGGAGCGAGGGTATCCAACCCATTCAACAGGGACATATATACAGCAACCGCTCTACGGTAATGGAAGATGCCTACAATGGATCTTTACAAAGGCACGACTGACCTAATCATCCACTTACAGCATTACACTCAACACATGCTCATGAATGGAGAACCAGAGGGTGTGCTATGTTAATATTTCCCATTGTTCTTATCGGAACTAGCAACCACTTGGTTTTGTCACCTACCCCATGGCTCGATTAGCTCTTGGGAAATGTTAAAGGAAAGATTCATAAGTCATTTCGAATCCACGTGGAACAGCTTAAGGATGCCTACTCCTTATCGGGCGTGAAACAAAATGCAGGAGAACCACTACAAAAATATCTTACCCGCTTCTTTTTTAAATATTTCTAATGTCTATGGGCCTAACTCAAAAAAAAATTGGAGAATTTTATAGAAAGAACGCCTAGAATTTAGATCCTTAACTCCGGGTTCTTGGATATTAGGGGTTGATTTTAACGTTACGCGCTTCATAGAAGATCGTTCTCCTAGGGTAGCGGATTACTTTGCTATGGAGGAATTCGATCAATTTATTATTAGTTCTAATTTGATTGTGATCCCCCTTTCAAATAGAGAGTTCACATGGATTAATGCAAGGGAGTCTTCATATGTGGCTCTACTTGATAGATTTTTCGTTAGTGATGAGATTGAAGATAAATTTCCAATCTGTAGAGTCTCTGGTTTACCTTACACGTACTCTGATCATTGTCCTATTATCCTCACCTACGAGCTCATAGAGTTATTATTAATAATTTTAAATTTGAAAAGATGTTGATTTTGGATTCTAATTTCTTGAATCTAAGTAATTGTAGATGGAATTCTTTGAGTTATTATAATATTAGAAATAAGGATAATTCTGCAAATACTTTGTTTCAAAACTTAGGGATCTTAGAGATTTTTTAAAAAAATTGGAACAAAATGTTTTGGCAATATAAAAATCAAAAAAAGATAATATTCTTAATGAGATGCTTAAAATTAATAAGATTGAAGAATCTAGACAACTAAATTTAGGTGAACGTAATGTTCTTGCCAATTTAAAAGATGAACTAAGTTCTACTTTAGAAAAGGAGGAGGTTATGTGGAAGCAGAGATCTAGAATCCAACGGATCAACGAAGGAGATAATAATACTAAAATTTTTCATAATATAGCTAATGGTAGAAAATGTAGTAATACAATTAACTCTATAATTGTTAATAATGAAGAGTTAGTTGATAAAAAGATCTTAACAAGCCTTTTGCAAACTATTATAAGGATATTTTTGATACTAGAATCAAACATAAAATCAATGTTTGATGGAAAGGTCTTTATTCGTCTGATTCTATTGTTGATCTATCTGAGCTAGATAATCCTTTTACTGTAGAGGAAATTAGAAAAGCTATTAATGACTTGCCAGGTGATCAATCCCCGGGCCTAGATGGGTTCCCAATTTTCTTTTATAAAACTTCTTAGGGTGTTTTAAAACTTGATTTAGTTAATATGTTAAATGATTTTTATAATTGTAATTTGCAATTAGGGAGATCTAATTACGCAAATGTTATTTTATTATACAAAATAGTAGGAGCTTAAAACTTAAAATATTTTAGACCTATATCTTTGATTAACTGTTCGGTTAAAATCACTTCTAAAGTTTTAGCTAATAGACTTAGTACAAGAATGAATCATTTAATTGATTGTTCACAATAGGCTTTTATTAAAGGGAGAAATATCACTGATGGAGTGGTTGTTGTTCAAGAATATATTAATCACCGTTGTAAGAATAACATAAATTGTGTGAATTTAAAACTGAATTTTGCAAAAGCTTTTGGTTCGATATATTGAGATTTTCTTGTAGATATCTTTCATGCTAGAGGTTTTGGTCATAGATGGATCAGTTGGATTATGAATTTTCTTAGAATTGGTAACTCTAGTATTATCGTTTATGGTATATTAGGTAATAAAATTCAATCTAAGAGAGGTTTAAGGCAAGGGGTGCCTTTATCGCCTTTATCATTTAACATGGCTGCTGATGTTTTTTCTAAGATTATTAAAAAAGCAGTGGATAATGGATCTCTAGGATATGTAGGCAATGACATATCGCGTAATGGTATATCGGTTCTCCAATTCGCCGATGATACCTTGCTTTTTTCTTCCCATTTACCTAGACACATTATTACCCTTAAGTTTATCTTATACAATTTTGAACTTCTATGAGGTTTAAAAATAAATTTTGACAAAAGTTAAAAACTTAGTAGCTAATACTCCAAATTGCAAAACTATGAACTTTCCTTTTCATTATCTAGGTTTTGTGATTAGACCTACTAAACTTAAACATGATGATTGGCTTATAATCATTGATAAAGTAAAAAAATAAGATCTCCAATTGGAATGGGAGATTTTTATCTAGAGCTGGTTGATTAGTTTTAATAAATTTGGTTTTATCACCCCTTCCGATTTATTAGATGTCCATGCATGTATTTCTAGATTGGGTAATCGATAAAATAGATAAAATTAGAAGAGATTTCTTATGGAGTGGGGAAATTCTAATAATAGCATTAAATGTTTAGTAAATTAGGAAACAGTTTGTAAAGCCAAAAAAGAAGGTGGTTTAGGAGTTATTAATTTGCGTAATATGAATTTGTCATTACAAGGTAAATGGTTATGGAAGTTTAAGGATATAAATGATAACGCTATTTGGAAAGAGATCAATTCCTAAATATTATTGTAATGGTAATAGCAATTTATATCAAATTAATTCTTCGGTCACTCAAAATCTATCTAATTTTTGGAAAACCATTTTAAAATGTCATGAGATTTTAAACTTAGGTATTAATAGGAGAGTTTATTTTGGTAATTGTACTTCTTTCTGGCATGATCGTTGGATTTCGGTCTTACCTCTTAAGATGGAATTTAAAGAGCTTTGTGAAATCTTTAATTTTAAGTTTTCTTTAATTATTGAAGTTTATTTTCCTGAAAACGATCCTCCTTGGAATTTTAGTTTTAATAGAAGTTTAGTTGGTTCAACTCTTAAACAACTTTCTTCGCTTTATGCTAGATCAAATCTTTATAATATTAATAATGATAATGATATTATTAGTTGGGAATGGGATAAGAGTAAGAAATATACTTCTAATTCTTTTTACAAATTTATTAATTTTTCGGGTATAATAAACAACTCTTTTAAATTTATATGGAAATCTAATGCTCCTTCAAAATCTAAAATTCACATATGGTTAATACTGAATGGAAAACTTAATACAATAGAATTTTGAAAAAGAAAAAACATTCAAAATGATAATAAATGTTATTTTTGTAATCTACATCTTGAAGATATTAAACATATATACTACAATTGCATGGATTCTTATTACATTCTATATAATGCTCTTTAAATTTTTAACTTTAACATAATAACAAAAATTTCAGATTGCGACTTTTACTAGAATAATTTTAGACTTAGGTTCAAAATGAATATTAGAATCTTACTAGACACTTTATTCATTATTATTTATTGCTATATTTGGTTTGAAAGAAATCAAGGAATTTTTAATAATAATAATAGTCATTTTGATAAACTGATTTTTACAATTTCTTCATTTTGTTGTAATTGGATTTCTAATCCCAAATATAAATTAGCTAAAAATAACTTATTTAAAGGGTGCCTTAGTAAGGTTAGCTATAAGGTTAACATATTTAAACACAATAATAATATATTTAATATTAACAATAGTAGTATTAATACTTTTACAAACTTATATAATGATCTCACTGTTAATCATAACTTACTTATGGTCAAAGGTTCATAAGAATTTTCTAAGATTTGTTTCAATTATTCTACTATTCATTGTTGGTATTAGTTTATAAGTATTTTAATTCTTTAGTATTTGTCCAGTTAGTCTTATTTAGGTTTTTTAGTTACTACCTCATTAATACATATATATGTATATAAATTATATGAATATACATATATATGTATCATTCTAACTTTTTTCTTAGTCATTCTTCAGAAACAGGTATGAGTGATAGGGTGTCAGGTTCACTTTGTAGGTACTCAAGTCTTCAAAGTGTAGGATTTTGGATTGTAGAGAGGTCATCAGACCGGAGTCTTCCTCTTAGGATCATTAGCAGTTCCACCACAGATACAGGACACTTTCATCTCCATTGTGACATTCTATTTTTAGGAGGATCTACTCTTCTACTTAGCACTTCTTCCATTTTCATCGAGTTTTCAGAGCGGATTTTTCATTCAGCATCATATTCAGTTCCACTTCAGAGTAGTTGCTTTTCCACTCCTTTCGGACCAGAAGCATGGATCTTCCTTCTTAGTTTGTGATTGCGTGCAATATTATTGGCTCTTCTTTAGTTTTTAGGTACTTCTAACACCTTAATATCGGATGGTGTCCATACCGGAGCTCGATATCGGGGTGTGATGGGTGGTGGCCTTATCGGAACTCATCTTAGGAGTACTTGAGCTTTTTTGATACTTGTACCTAGTTTTATTACCTTCCAGGCATGTTGGCAGCGCCTTATTTTGTGATATATATAGTTGCATGTGTGCTTTCCTCTATTTATAGAGGATCACATTTTTTCTTACAAAATAATATCTTACCCGCTTTAACGCTGCCACAGCAGCAGAGCAGGGCGTCGATGAGAGGCTTGCACTGATGGCGCTATGCGGAGGAGTCCACCTGGATTCCAGACTCACAAGAAGGTTGACAAAGGAGAAACCCCTAGCCCTTCAGGATTTTTTTCATGAAGCTGGGAAGTACATGAGATTGGAGGATGCAGCGGCCCATCGACATAGCAAGAAACCAGCAAAGGCTTCCAACATTCAAGGAAACATGGGTTCCCCGCTCCGAGGGGGAAGGTAACAAGCTGGATAGTGAAGTTAAAGGTGGCAACCAAGGCAATACAGGGAATGAAAAAGGAAATAAGCGGCGATACCGACCCAGACCAAGATTCAACTCATACATACCTCTGAATGACATAGTTGAGAATATCTACATGGATACTCAACATGAATTGAAATACAAACACCCTCCGTACAAAAAAAACATCGAAGGCCGCAATTAGAACAAGGAGATATTCTTGCTTACATGAGTCCCATGGACATAACACCGAAGAATGACAACATTTACAGGATCTCATTGAAAAATATATTTGGGAAAAGAAGTTGGAGCGATATGTCTAGAAAAACCACAACTCTCCGGCTCCAACCCACGAAGGATTTGGACAACCTCCGTAAGAAAATAATGGGGAAGGAACCAATGCGAACTGCTCTAACCAAGAAAAGATAACCGTCCACACAATATCTGGAGGCCTGCATATAGAAGGGCTAAGATGGAGAGATACGGAAAGTCCTAAAAGGATAGGGAAGGGCACGTTCATTCCATAACTGAAGATCGCATCGTGAATCGAAGAAAAAGAGTTGACATAATCTTCAATGATGAAGATTTGGTTGGAAAACAGTGCCTCACACTGACCCCCTGGTTACCTCCGCCTGGATTGGCCCGGCCGAGGTGTTTTGCATTTTGGTCGATAAAGGTAGCTCGGTGAATATTTTATTCAAACACGCATTAGTTAAAATGATGTTGTCAATGAAATATGTATCACATTCCATAAACCTTTACATGGGTTCATTGAAGAGGCCACAATGCCTCTCGGATAGCTAGACTTGTTTGTTGAGCTTGGCAGCCACCCCCGATCAGTTGTGCGAAAGCAAGCATTCATATTGGTGAATGGGCACTCCGCTTGCAATGCCTTCTTGGGAAGACCCACATTGTCAGATTTCTAAATAATATTAGCACTGTGGTGCTTGAAGATGAAATTCTCGACCGATAATGGAATAGGAGAGGTGGAAGGAGATCAAGACGAGGCTCGCGATTGTTATGTGATTGAACTTCGCCAAAATACAAAAAAGGAAAAGGGAAAAGGCATGGGTGTCATCCTTTGAGCCAAAAATTCAAAATCATAGCAATCAAAAAGGCTCTTCCTCTTGAATATACCAGTGACGTATTCAACGAATTGGACCCCATAGATAAAGAGGAGGAGGTCAACGTCGAGCCTGTTGAGGCTATAGAACATGTAACAGTAGACGAACACGTCAAAACAAGCTTTTAAAGATAGGTTCTCAACTAAATCTGGATCTTAAATTTTAGCTGATAGGATTCCTACGAAGGAAATTGGATGTATTTGCATGGACACACAAGGTTATGGTGGGCATATCCCCTGAAGATAGCTTGCCGTGCTCTCAATGTTGACCCAACCAAGGTCCCTATCAAGCAAAAGAAAAGAAGCATGGGGATGGAACAATCAACCGCTCTCAACAAGGAAGCGAAGAACCTGCTCGGCAATGTTTTCATCCGTGAAGCCATTTACCCAGAGTGGATCTCCAACCCGGTAATGGTGAAGTAACCTAAATGGGAAGTGGAAAATATGCATTGACTTCTTCAACCTTAATGATGCTTGCCCCAAGGACTGTTTCCTTTTCCATGAATCGATCGATTGGTGGACGGAATTGCAAGGCATGAATTGTTGTCATTCATGGACGCGTACTCGTGATATAACAAGATTCCTATGCACATGCCAGATCAAGAACACACTAGCTTTTTTACGGACCTAATCCTGTACTGTTACACGGTCATGCCCTTCGAGCATAAAAATGTCGGTGCTACCTATCAACGTTTGGTTAATAAGATGTTCGGTTGGCAAATTGGTTACTCCATGGAAGTCTATGTTGATGACATGCTTGTCGAGTCAAGAAGAGCAGTGGATCATCTGAGCCACCTAAACAAGATGTTCCAAGTATTGCGTAAATACCAAATGAAGCTAAACCCACTAAAATGCTATTTTGGGGTGTCATTGGGTAAGTTCTTAGGTTTTGTCGTACATGCTAGAGGGACAAAGGCAAAACTTGAAAAAGTGCAAGCTTTGAAGGATATTAAAATCCCTGCAAAATGAAGAGAAATGCAGAGCCTAAATGGGAATGCAGTCGCTCTGAGCAGGTTTATATCCAAAATGACAAACAAGTGTGTCTCGTTCTTCGAAGCCCTCAAAACAGACAAAGGGAAATTTGAATGGACTGGCAAATGTTACTCTGCCTTCCAAAATCTGCTCGAACATCTATAGAAGACTCCAATACTCTCCACTCTAATGGACGAAGAGAGCCTTTACTTATACCTGGTTGTATCATCCCATGCAATAAGTGTAGCACTAATGCAAGAAGATGATCATATCCAGAGATCGTTATACTTCATTAGAAAAAGATTCATAGACATAGAAGCTAGATACCCTAAAATCAAAAATTCGCCTTACTGTTTGTTCATAGCATCTAGGAAAATGTGGCCACGCTTCCAATCTCACTCAATTAAGGTTCTAACTGATCAACCCCTAAGAGAAGTTCTACATAAACCGGATACATCAGGCGTCTACCGAAGTGGTGCATTGAGCTAAGCCAATTCGACATCACCTACCATCCACGCACCGCAATTAAAGGACAAGCCTTGGTTGATTTCATAGCTAAATCTATAATGAGAAAAGATAAGGCAGAAGTAAAATTTAAGAAAGTAGTCAAATGGAATTTGTTCGTTGATGGAGTATCGAATAAGCTTGGCTCGGGGCATAAGTCGTAATAGTCACACCCCGAATAAGGAAGTTATGTTATGCACTAAGACTAAAATTTTATGCAACTAATAATGAAGCTGAATACGACGCAGTGATAACTTCCTTGAGATCATTAAAGAGATAGGAGTTATGGCGTTAGCATTCACAATGACTCTCGGTTGATTGTGAACTAGATCCTTGGTGAATTCCAGACTCGTGGACAGAGGCACACATCTTACCTCAAAAAGGGCAAAACCCTCCTCAACGAGCTAGATTACTATATAATCAAACACATTCTATTAGGAGAAAATCAAGAAACAGATGCCCTCGCTAATGTAGCAAGCATAAGGACCGAACCAATGCTGGGGGAAATCCCCGTTATAAGTCAAACCACGCAGAGTTTCGAGTGTCTTCAAATCACAATTACCACCAGAAGAGAAGAGACATGGATGACCCCATCAATAAATACCTACATGATGGAACCTTACCCGTAGAACGGAATGAAGTAAGGAGGATACAAAGGAAAGCATCCTGCTACACCATTTAGAATGGCATATTATACCATTGCGATTTTTCTAATCCATTACTAATGTGTGTTGCGGGGAGCGAAGCTAAAGATATCCTTAATAATATCCATCAAGGAAGCTATGGCGATCGCACTGGAGGGCAAACTCTAGCCAAGAAAATTCTCCAATATGGATATTTTTGGTGCACATTAAAAAAAGACGTGACATATTTCGTTAAAAAATGTGAAAAATGCCAAAGATTCGCCAAAATCCCGAGACTACCACCTACCAGTCTGACCCACGTGGTCAGCTCCTGGCCCTTTGCAATTCGAGGGATTGATTTGATCCAAGAGCTCCCCTTGGGTTGAGGAGGGGCAAGATAAGCCATAGTGGCAGTGGATTATTTCACCAAATGGGTGGAAGCGGAACCCTTGAACAACATTTCATCTACCAAAGTAATAAACTTCCTAATAGGAAACATCCTATGCAGGTATGGGGTTCCATAAAGGATTATATTGAACAACGGAATCCAAATCAATAGCGAAGAATTCTCTAGTTTGTGCCATGAACATGGGATTGCTTGAAACTTCTCAGCTGCTGCTTATCCCTAGGCCAACAGACAGGTCGAAGCCGTAAACAAGTTTTAAAAACACTGATTAATAGAGAAATCCAAGAAGGCATGGGTCGATGTACTACCTACTACATTGTGGGCCTATTGAACCTCCTGCAAATCAGTGACAGGGAAAACGCCGTTTTTCTTAGCATACGGGGCCAGAGCCATGCTCCTAGTTGAAAAGATCATCCCATCATATGGAAGGATACATTATAATTTGGAAGAAAACCGAGAACTCTTGAATATGTTGCTAGATCTGATCGAAGATACAAGGAACAACGTTGCCTTAAAAGCCGCCGCATATAGAAAGAAAGTGGCAAGGCAGAAAAACTCCAAGGTGAAATCTCGGGCACTGCAAGAAGGGGACTTGGTACTCAAGCTGGTCTTTCCACGTCCAAGAGTGTTAGACCCAATCTAGGAAGGACCGTTCTTTGTTCATAAGGACCTTCGTAATGGAGCATACATCCTGTCAATAGTCAATGAGGAAGTGTTTGGGAAAGCATGGAATGTCCAACTCCTCCGTCGTTACCTCTCCTAAATTGTAAGGAAGTATGTATCAACTAAAGCAATAAAAGAAAAACAGTGGACGTAGGCATATTCTAGCCGAACTATTATAAAAATTGGTGTCTTGCGTTATTTGTCCTATTTCAACTTTTGTTTTTACTTAATTATTTATCTGATGCTATTCCTATTGCGTATAACCGTAAGCACTCGCCGGCAGTAGTGAAAATAAGATATCCATGACAAAAGGCACGAGACAAGCTTGGGCAGTTCACTATTGATGATCGACCCCCCAAGCTGGTAATAATGAACCGATTATAAGCTACGGATTAGGCACAATTTATAGCCTAGGTAGTTCACCATTGGCGTTCAGGTTGCCGGTAACTGCGAACTGATTATAAATCCTACGATTAAAGCATGGCTGCAGCCGGTGACAGTTCATAGTTGATGATCGGCACCCATGTCGAAAATAAGAAATTGAATAATACTCACGACAAGGGCAATAGCCCGAGTAATTATTGTTCATGCTCGGTCCTAAATTTGACAACAATTTTATGGTTTCCCACAACTCAGAACACAATGGAAATTAACTAAGTCATGAGAAGTTCATAAGCAGGCAAGGCAAGCTATAAAGTCATATGTCACAAAAATCATTTCAAATAAGCATACTAAGAAACAAAAGTCGAACAATACAACACCAAGTCTATATTTACAACATAATATATATATATATATATATATATAGGACAACCCCACATCCTCCAAAATACATATGACAATAAATAAGGAACTTTCTCGATTAAGTGGGAAGGACATCCCTATCATTTGTCCCACTTCCTCTAGACATGTCCTTTGAAGGCCTGGCTCACTCAAGGGACTCTGCCTCTTTTAGCGATGCCCTATCAGTACCCTTTGAGGATAGAGGTGGCGCAACTTGTCCTGAAGCTAACCCTACATGAGGCAAGCAAGGAAAGTCATAAGTCTTATAGTCTGTGATAAGAAATAACGAAGCTAAAATAAAAGGACAAGGTACCTACGGTGATGTTCAGTGGATCATCCATCTCCTCGTGATCTAAACCTTCTTCATCATCCTCATCCTCTGCCAACAGCTCGTATTCTTTAGCAATGGCCTTAGTCTCTCCTGCTGTGAACTGACAATTCACCATCCGAACATCATACACGGCCTCTTCTTCCTAGGCAACTGTGACCTTGGTTTCCTCGATGAGCCGAGTTTGGATCCCAGCCATCACTTGAGGGTAATCGTCCATCCACCGAAGGTTCCCATGCTTCCAGAACATATAGTATGTGTCCTTCAGCATCCGGTTCACAGTCTCACAAAAGTCGCTTGGTTTATCGACTTTGGCTTGAAGGGATGCAACTTTGTTCATGTACTATTCTTTGTCTCTCCTTGGCCAGCCCTGTTCTGCCTTCAGCGCGTCGATCTCAGCCTTATAGGCATCATTTTCCCTGTGCCACTCACCCTGGGACTCCTTCAACTCAGCTAAGACTTCCCGAGACTTCTTCATCTTTCCCTTAAAAGACCAGATCCGCTCTAGATCCTTCTCCCTAGCCTCATCCACTGAGCCACAACTTCGTCGATCCATACTTTGCACGATTCAATGTCATCCCTCATTGATTCATCCTTGGCTTTCTTCATCTCAGCCATATGAGACATTTCAATCACCTCTAATTTTGTATCCTTCTCTCTGAGCGCCCTACGGAGATCCTCCACCTCTAGGTGCAACCTCACATTGGCACTCCCGACTTCCTTACTAGCCTTGGCCAAATGAGATTGATAGTCAACAATTTTCCTGGTCTCATTAGTGATCTGGACCATTCTCGTTGTCAAATTAGCAAAGTCAAGAGCTTTGGCTTCGTCCAAAATTCGAACTAGAGGATTACGAGGCAGGAGGAGCTTCGTATCTAGATCCACAGGATGGCAACCCACATAAGTAGGATTGGTATCAGGATGATTCTTAAAAGGATTCCTTGCTGGCGAGTGAAAGTATGAGAAGTAAGCATTAATTTTTCCTTCCCCTTGGTCACCAGGCACCTCACACACTCTAGAATCTGATGGATTAGATGATGGCAATAGGAAGAGGTATGAGAGCCAGGGTAGCTATCATCTTTATCAGGAGACCTTGTACGTTTTTGAGACGTCTCATGATTTTCCCCTCTGTCCAAGCCAGACTGAGTCTCTTCAACATTTTCTTGTGTAGGCCTTTCCTGTTGGGAGGTAGTCTTAGGAGGAATGGAGGCTCCCTTCATCCGTTTAAATTGATCAAGTCTCCTAGACATCTCATTCCTTTTTGGATTTCTCCTTTTCCTATGAAATGGATAATAACTTTAGAGCAAAGAAGTGAAGAGTGCATAAACACAGGTATGCAAGACACTTGGGCACTGCAAGCTACTACAAACCCTTAGGGGAGACTAGATCAAGTGGTCGGGATGGGTCTCACTGTAACGACCCGGATTTTTGACGTTTGTTAACTGGGTGATTAACCGATTTATTATTGAAATTTTGATTTTTAAGTCGAACAAATAAATTTTTAATAATTGAAAACATCTAAATATTTATAAATTGATTTGAAAACTATATAAGCATTGAATTATAAAAACTCTAGGTATGATAAATCTTATAGAAAATAAATAATATATACTCCACCATTTAAATTGAGATAAAATATCCACAAGCATATAGATACAAGCTTTATGATGTTTGAAAATACATATATATATATATATAAGTACATAAATATACAAGTATATGAATGTATGCCCATATGAAATTATATATATATATATATGTATGTATGTATGTATGTATGTATGTATGTATGAAAATTTGTATAAATGTGAAGGTATATGTATATTTATATAATGACAAAATATACACAAGTAAATGCATATGTATACATGTTATATGAATGGTGAATGTAATAAAATGTAAATATATATATATATATGATGGCAAACATATGTAAGTAAAAATGTATGTATGTCATGAAGAATAGTGCATATAAAATTATATATCAGTACATAAGTGTATGTATATGCATATATGGTCAAGAACTAGTGCACATGAAGGTCTATATATAAATGGGTATGGTAAATAAATGCATAAACGTATAAATGTGTATATAAATAAATGTAAACCTATACACACAAAGGATATATATACATATCAATTCATATGAAAATATGTGTAAACACATAAGGGCACGTGGCATTAATATACATCATCTCAAGCAAACAACAAATCAAATCCTTCGCCTCAAATTTCAGATCAACTTACAATGAAATAAGATCAGCTTTATGTTAAAATCAAGTACATATATTTTTAAATCAATATACAAACAAAAGAATATAATAATAATAATAAAAGTGAGGAAACTTGCTGTACAAGAGAAGCTACATTTATTCTACCTATATAAAGGCTATGCTTTTGTTCATATTTTGGCATTCGAGTAAGATAACCAGAAAAATAAAATATAAATAAGCTACCATTAAAACATAAGCAAAATCAACTTAAGGTGCTTAAAAGAAAGCAGTATTCTTTTTGCCAAAAGCGGTGTCTCCGTTCGAAAGAAATTTGAGTAGGACTAAACTCTTTAACACTGATAATATATGTTATGGTTTTAGGTCATGAAAATCGAAGTGCCGTGGATATGAATGCTTTTGTTATATGTGTATATACTTATCTGTGAATATGTTTAAGTATTATAACCTGAGAAGCTAGGCTACTCATCTTCTTTTCTTTTTTCACCGCTCTATTTTTTTCATAAAAAAAATGCTATGTTGATTTCAAAATCTCTTATCTCCCAATCTAATTAGATTTAGGTTTTGGTGTAAAAAGGAAAAAGGTTTGTTTTTTATTATACTTTGATTTAAAATTAGTATTATTAAGTATCAAGTGTAAAGAAATTAAAGTGCCTTTTACAGTAAGCAATGTATAAATGTCCGAAATTCGAGTTTCATAAACTAAGCTTCTGGTTATATGATTGTGATTGTCATCAAAACTCTTGAATTCTAGAGTTGGTTTTGTGATTTTTGATTAAGTATGAATGAAGGAAAGGCGGGATGATCAGTATTGGATATTTGGTCAAATTACGGCGATGAGTTGGGTTTCAAAGATAGGCGTTGGTCATGGTGGAGGTTGGGGGTAGGTGAAGGTCGGAAAATAGCATGGGATTTTCCTATGGCCTGTGGTGGCCAGGAGATGACGAAGTAGGGTTTAGGGACGAGTTTTGGTCGTGGTTGGTTTTCTGGCGACCACGACGTCGTGGGGCGAAGTAAAGGGTGCGGTCCTGGGGGAAATGGTAGGGTAGACGTCGCTGAAGCTTCGGCTGAAGTTTGACATTGGTCGGTGAAGGATGGTGGTTTTTCGAGGCATTGTAGGGTAAGGCAATGTTCAAGTTTTTAGTGGGTGATGTTCGAATTTTCGAACGAAAGGGTTTGCTGTGTTTAGGTGTGGGTTGTGTTATGAAAACCGTGGATGATTCATGAGACCGGTCGGTGGCTAGGCTCGATCGTGGGAATAGGTGTGCACGGATGCGTGTGCGTGCACGATGGTTGGTTCTTATAGGAAAAAAAGAGTGAAGAAGCTTGAAAGAAAAGAGAAAGGGGGGAAAAGGAGGAGATGGGCCCGGTTTTGGGTGAAGGAAGAAAAGAGAGAGAAAAAATAAAGATAAAGAAAAGAAAAAAATTAAAGAAAAGAAAAAGGGAAGAGAAAGGAAATAAAGAAAAATGGAAGAAAACAAAAGAAGTAATGAATACACACACACACATTTATGTAATAACTTATATTTCGTTCCTAAAATAAAAATATAATTTCATTTTAAATCCATCACTTAAAATCGATGATATTTCACAATATAATGGCATTAAATATTATTATTATTATTTAGCTTACATGTATGAATAATTAATGGTATTTATAATTTATTACTAATAAATTGTTTAATTTGAAATTAATTTGGATTCAAAAGTAAATGGTTATGGTTAATCAAGAGTTAATAAAAGCCTGATATGTGAATTATTTTGACATCTATTGTAGACCGTTAAATTGGCTAACAATCTCATGGCTTAACTTTACTAAATATTTTTTTTAATTATTCTTATCTATGACATAAAGTGAACAATCGAGTTAAAATAATTGGATTAAAATGATGATATGTTTTAATTGAAATAAACAGCTATAACAAATTGCCATATTTAATATTATCACCCTAATTAATAAATTGTTTATTTTAAACAATTTACCCCTTTAAGTTTATTACTTGGATTTAAAAGGCCGGGGTCGGATACCTGTGATGTCTAGAACCACTTCGATTTAAATATCACTACAAACCCTTATGGGTTTTGATTATAAAGTTTATAGGCTGTAATTGACTAAATTAAGCAAGTTTGATTATATTAGATAAGTAACTGTGCCTAGATAGTATTTCAATATCCATGGATTTCAGTAAAAGCGGTTGGTTTTCTTGTAACTGTACCTAGATAAGTAACTGTACCTAGAATGAGTTGAGAGTATTATATGAGGGCATACTTGTTATTTTCTTGTAAAATGATTTTTAAATGGTTTTATAAATAATAGTTTTTACATAAAGGTTATATTTTGATATACAAAGGAATAATTTTTTTAATTATTACGTGGATTCAGGGAATTGGTTGTTGTTATTAAAATTAAATAAGATTATAAGATTTAAGTGGTAAAACACATATAACCAGATAGAAAATTGGGTAATGATTAACTATACAAATAAGTTAAACTAAAAATGGATTCAAACCTAAACTTAAATCCTAGAAAATTCAAAAGAATTTTCAAAGTCTTTGAAATAATTTACCTTTGAAATAATTTACCCTAATTATATTTTTCCAGAAAACTATGATATAAAATATGGTTTGTTTCATTTCTAGGTATGATAATTATCATAAATTGGGTATGTGTCTTAATAAAGGATACCGAATTAAACCAATGATGAGACATAGTGAAATGTTGTAAGCTGAATTCATAAGTATGACTTATAAATTGAAATGGATTTAAATTGTGAAGTTTTTAATCTAAGCCCTAGAAGAATTTTGGAATTGTTTCAAAATGTTAAGGAAATAATAAATGATATTATTTAGAATATTTTTGAATACAGAAATCATGTTTTAAAAACAAGAGTTGTTGGAAGATGAATTTTTTTGGATTAAAAAACCAAGAATGGTTTAAGAAAAAAATTTAAAGGTGTGAGTTGATATGTAAATAGGATAGATATGTATATATGTAGACATATATATGATTTCAAAGTTGATTTAAAATAAGTACTAAGTGTTGAGTTCTAAAATTCCCCTGCAATGAGAGTATAACCCAAAGAGAAATAAGTTTTTGAACTTATAAGTGGGAAAGGATATTGATAATAAATTTAAATTTGGAATGGAAAATTTAAATTGAGTAAGGTTAAATGGGTTGAATGTATTTGAAATTTACTTGGGACAAGTTGATTAATTTTTGAACTTATGATCAGAAAAGTGGAAAATTTTAATGTGAAATTGAAAATTGAACCTTGGGAAGTTAAATGGATTAAATTGAAAAGAAAGGTATGGATTTGATAAAATGTTGTGTATGAATAATTGCAAACAGCGTTTGAAATAAATATGGGTTCCAAATTCTGGAAATCTGTTATGGATGCTATTGAATTGTGTTTTAGATAATTTGGATGTTTATTTACTTTGGCATATCCTGCTATCATTTTGTTTGTTATTGAAAGTATACATAAAAACTGTAAATTGGATTACTTGGATTAAATTAAGAAGTGGAGTGAATGATACATATCCATTCCTGAAATTAAATGAAACTAAAACTTTATTTTGAAACCATTTAAATGATTTTGATTCTTAGAAATAAAATTGAATTTAAAGAAATAGAATCATTTTGAACTTGAGTTTGAAATGTAAAAAAATGAACTTGTCAACTAGAATTGTTTGAGACTTGGGTTTTAAAGTTTGAAGTTATGATTGAGAAATTAATTGAATTTGGAAAATTGATTTGTTTAAAAATATTTTAACTCCCACTCAAACCTTGAAATAGGTTTAAGTAGAAGTAATTTAAATAAATATTTTTTGAAAATTGGGCTCAGAATTGAATTATTTAAAGACTTGGGCTATTAAATTTAATATTAAAGGTTTGTTTTAAGTAATTAAATCAGCATTTTGAAAATCAAACTCGAATTCATATAAATCGAGATGGTTAAAATTTGAGATTGGATTGAAATTAATTCAAATTGGAATTGAATTGAATTAGATGGGAATTGTAATTGAAGTTGAATTAGTTCAAATTCAAAATAGGTACTGATTTGAATTAGAATGGGAATCGAAGTTAATTCGAATGGGAATCTGGATTGAATCAATCTAAATAGAAATGGAAATTGAAAATTGATTTAAGTTGGAGATTGGTAAACTGAACCAGTTTGACTCTGAAACTATTTTCAAATAAATTATTTTAACATAACTGTCTTAAATCTATTTTTCCAAGCTATTTACTATACAAACCTTTATTTTTAAAATTCAAACTATCTTATATTAAATATTTTACAACTATCTAACATTTTACAACCATTTAACTATTTTACAACCATTTAATTATTTTACAACCATTTAATTATTTTACAACCATTTAACTATTTTAAACTTTTCAAGCTATCTTCTAAATTCAAACTGGTCAGAGTGGAAATTACTTATATTTAAATCATGGATTTAAATACAAATTGAGGTGAAATTGACACTAGAACCCAAATGGAACTTGAAGCAATATTGAATTGGAACCAAATCAGATATTGAAGCAAAAATTTGGAAGTAAAAGAGCATATTTTTTAGTAAATATGGTGATTTTCAAAAGAAGACTGGATAGTACCAAAATTGAAACTCACTTTATAAGAAGTAAGTAATGTTACAAATAACTTTGAAAAAGGAAATGAATTTCAAAAAATTTATTTGGCATTAATCAGATTATATATATTTGTTCTATATTAAAAACTCCCCTTATTGAAATCATAACCAGAAGAAAAGATCTTTGAAAGATACTTGAAGGATAAAGTGGAATTTATATAAGTATGAAGTGATCAAAAAATTATTCAAGTTGAAACAATAAAATTATATATACATATAACAATGATTTTATGAGAATAGAATTGAAAACGTTTTTGGAACCCATTGATCTTGAAAGGCTTTTGGTTTTGGCAAAAAAAGCAAATTTTGGGAATTTGGAAAGCCAAGTTTGAGAACTATGGATTTTAAGATATCGATTTTGAAGTTTATATGTGGTGCATATAAAGACTATGATTTGAAAGGTACTATATGGGTATAGTATGAAATGTTTTGAGAATGGTATGGGAAAAAGGTGCTTCCATTTAGAGTTGAAACTTTTAGTTGGAGATCCACTAAGTGGTTCTACCTTGAGCTCTAAGGGGGGTTCTAAATGTTGATCCTAGAGAAAGTCTGGACAAAACTGTAGTTCCTATGGATTGTGGTTGGGGCAGCGTAATTTGAGGGCGCTGATGCCTATAGATACATTAAGGTTATGTTGTTACGACAACATAACTCTGGTGTAACTACGATCTACTGCGTTTCCATAAGTCGAGGGGTAATGGTTGCCTAAAATCTACGTTTGATTTCGTTGGGAGAGCGACATAGCATCGGTTGATTGCGATCTATGTGGTCCTTAGCGAAAGTCGTGTGGAAGTGAGTGCCTACAGTTACATGGTGTAGTCTACGATCTACGTGGCGAAGTTTCATTCTGTATCGTAATTCGAAGGCGCTAATGCCTACAATTTCATGGTTTTTGCGGCAATGGCAATGCAACACTGGGTGTAGCTGCAATCCATGGCAGTTCTCATGGCGAAATCGAAAGGTGTGGATGCCCTACAGTTTTCTATAGATTTCGCCGGGATGGTGACGCCATCGTCGTGCTAACTGCGATCCATGGGAGGGTGTGATGACTTCCATAGCATTCTCGCAAAAAGTTTTTATCAAGTATTTTCGCTGGGTATTGAAATGGGTCTACTAAGTACTTATAGATTTTTCAGTCTATGCCTGATCAACGTATGATTGAATTTTTTATGAGAACAGGGATAGACTTGTTTCAATATCGAGTTATGAAAAGTATTTTTATATAAACCTAGTTTGGTAATATTATGTAGTTTTAAAAAGTGTTTTAAAATTTTAAAACAAAAGGGGTAAAGAGTTAAAAAGTTTAAAGAATGATGTAATAAATAATAAATATTAAAATTAAAATTCTCATTTCTTTCCTTTTCGAGGATGAAAAGTTCTAAAGAGGGGAGGAATGTAACGATCCGAATCTTTGACGTCTATTAGTTGGGCGATAAACTGATTTTATTATTGAAATATTGACTAATAAATCGAACAAATAAATTTATGATAACTGAAAATATCTGAATATTTATAAATTTATTTGAAAACTATAATAAGTATTGAATTATAAAACATTTGGATATGATAGATCTTATAGAAAATAAATAATATATATATATATATATATATATATATATATCTACTCCACCACTTAAACTGAGATAAAATATCCATAAATATATAGATACAAGCTTTATGATGTTTGAATATATATATATAAGTATATAAACATACAAGCATATGAATGTATGCCCATATGAAATAATATATATATATATATATATGAAAATTTGTATAAATGTGAAGGTATATATATGTATATTTATATAATGACAAAATATACATCAGTAAACACACATGTATACATGTTATATGAATGGTGAAAGCGATAAAATGTAAATATATATATGATGGCAAACATATGTAAGTAAAAATGTACGTATGTATGTCATGAAGAATAGTGCATAGAATATATATATAAGTGCATAAGTATATGTATAAGTCAAGAAGTAGTGTACAAGAAGGTCTATATATAAGTGGGTATGATAAATAAATGTATAAATGTGTATATAAATAAGTGTAAAGCTATACACATAAAGGATATATATATACACACACACACATATCAATTCATATAAAAATATGTATAAACACATAAGGGGGCATGGCATTAATATACATCATCTCTAGCAAACAACAAATCAAACCCTCCACCTCAAATTTCAGTTCAACTTACAATGAAATCAAATCAGATTTATGTTAAAATCAAGTCTATATATTTTCAAATCAATATAAAAACAAAAGATAAAATAATAATAATAAAGTGAGGAAACTTGCAGTATAGGAGAAGCTACATCCATTCTCCTTATACAAAGGCTCTCCTTTGCTCCCATTTTGGCATTCGACCAAGATAACCAGGAAAATAAAATATAAATAAGCTGCCACTACAACTTCAGTAAAATCAAACAACTCAAGATGCTCAAAAGCAAGCAGTATTCTTTTTCCCAAAAGCAGTGTCTCTGTTTAAAAGAAATGTGAGTAGGACTAAACTCTTTTACACTGATAATATATGTTATGGGATTAGGTCATGAAAATCGAAGTGCTGTGGATATGAATGCTTGAGTTGTATGTATATATACTTGTCTGTGAACATATTAAGTGATATAACCTGAGACGCCAGGCTACTCATCATCTTTTCTTTTGTCACTGATCTGTATATTTTTTTCTTAAAAAAATGCTATGTTGGTTTCAAAATCTCTTATCTCCCAATCTAATTAGATTTAGGTTATGGTGTAAAAAGGAAAATGGTTTGTTTTTTATTATACTGCGATTTAAAATTAGTTTTATTAAGTATTATCAAGTGTAAAGAAATTAAAGTGCCTTTTATAGTAAGCAATGTATAAAAGTCTAAAATTCCGTCATAAACTAAGCTTCCAGTTATATGATTGTGATTGGCTCCGAATATCTTGAATTCTAGAGTTGGTTTTGTGATTTTTAATTAAGTATGGAGGGAGGAAAGGCGGGATGATCGGTATTGGATGTTTGGTCAAATTCTAGGGATGGATTGGGTTTTGAAGTAAGGCATTGGTCATGCTGGAGCGTTGGGGGTAGACGAAGGTCAGGAAAATGGCGTGGGATTTTCCTATGGCTTGTGGTGGCCTGATGAGGATGAAATAGGGTTTAGGGATGAGTTTTGGTCATGGTTGGTTTTCTGGCGACCGCGACGTCATGGGGAAAAGTGTAGGTTGCGGTCCTAGGGAAAATGGTATGGCAGACATCGACGTGCTTCGGCTGAAGTTTGATGTTGGTCGGTGAAGATTGGTGGTTGGTCGAGGCGTTGTAAGGTGGAGCTATGTTCCAGTTTTTAGTGGGCGATGTTCGAATTTTCGAACCAAGGGGTTGGATGTGTTTTAGGTCTGTGGTTGTGTTGTGAAGATCGTGGATGATTCACGAGGCCGATCAACGGCAAGGCCCGATCACCGGAATAGGTGTGTCCGGATACGTGTGCATGCATGGTGGTTGGTTCTTACAGGAAAAAAAAGAGCGAAGAAGTTGGAAAGAAAAGAGGAAGGGGAAAAAGGAGGAAATGGGCCGGGTTTTTGGCTGAGGAAGAAAATAGAGAAAAAATGAAGATAAACAAAAGAAAAAATTAAAGAAAAGTAAAAGAATAGAAAAAGGGAAGAGAAAGGAAATAACGAAAAATGTAAGAAAAGAAAAGAAGTAATGGAATATATATATATATATATATACATATATATATATATATATATATATATATATAGAGAGAGAGAGAGACACATTTATGTGATAACTTATATTTCCTTCCTAAAATTAAAATCTAATTTCATTTTAAATCTGTAATTTAAAGTCAATGATATTTCACAATTTAATGGAAATTAATAATATTATTATTATTTAACTTAAACGTACGAATAATTAATGGTATTTTATAATTTATTATTAATAAATTGTTTAATTTGAAATTAATTCGGATTCAAAAGCAAATGGATATGGTTAAACATCTATTATAGACCGTTAAATTAGTTAACGATCTACATCATGGCTTAACTTTACTGGAGATTTAATTAAATTATTCTTGTCTGTGATATAAAATGAACAATTGAGTTAAAATAATTGGATTAAAATGATGATATGTTTTAATTGAAATAAACGGCTATAATAAATTGCCATATTTGAATATTATTACCCTAATTAATAAATCGTTTATTTTAAACAATTTACCCCCTATAAGTTTATTACTTGGATTTGAAAGGCCGAGGTCGGATACCTGTGATGTCTGGAACCACTTTGATTTAAAAATCACTACAAACCCTTACGTGTTTTGATTATAAAGTTTATAGGCTGGAATGGAATAAATTAAGCAAATTTGATTATATTAGATAAGTAACTGTACCTAGATAGTATTTCAATATCGATGGATTTATATAAAAGCGGTTGGTTAAAATCAGATAAAACTCATAACTTTGTATGAGTTACCTTGGTTTCAAAGGACTTTCAGAACTCAAGTATTTCAAATAAATGTGTTTTACTCACGCTGGTTTCCTGCCTGACTCGGGTGTTGCTTTATTGTAATGCTCGGGCCAGACCGAGTGTTACAGATTTTAGGTTAGGTCGCTTTTGAGCTCAGGAGACAAGCTGGATGCTAGGGACATATTGACTATATTCCACTGTGTATTCTTGACTGTATAGACAGTATTTAGGGACGGATTATTATAACTGTCCAGATTTGTTGTACTCTAATACCTTGTAGGTATATTGAAATTTACAGCTTTTCTTTGTGTAAAATGCTGTTATTTGTATATTATATTTAGTTCCGCTGCGATTGTGAGATTCTGTGCAATTGTTTCTGTTTCTTGTTCTGTCTCTTTTTCTTCTTAACCCTAATAGTCCGAGATTTCCCCCATGCGATTGCTTGGCACTTAATACAGTGGACGTATTAGTGTCAATTTTCAGGGTCGAAAATCTTTGGGCTGTTACACTTACTTAATTGGGGAATACATTAGGACTGGACTCCACTCCGAGGAAGGACACACGGCGACTGGACCTCATTTGACTGGGGAGCAAGTGGAGGTCGAAACTTGTCCAAAAAGAAAAAGAATCTCAAGAAGTACCCCAAAGTCCATGCAAAAATTGAAAGTTCCTGGAGAAAACCCGAAGATCTCACAGATCCCCGCTTCACTCTGAACCGGGAGAATATGCACTCTGATGCCATCTCGGACTGATCTAGCTACGTGGGTTACTCCTGCATGACCTCGGCATTCTTCAAAGGAGTTGCGCCCATACCTTCACTACCCATAAATACTACATCCTGAGAAGCTTAAACCTCTGAATCTGTCACCTTGGAATCTCTCTCTGAGCCTTCCTCATCCTTGCTATCATCTTCCAAAGGAAGCTTCCTCGCCTTCAAGAGAAGGAGCATCCTTTATGCACAAGTACTTCCCTGAATGGGGAGGACGAACATCGCTCTTCTTGCACTTTAGTTTCTTCGAAACATCGGCTCCTTTGCCCTCTTCCAAAATTTTCTTGCCTTTGCCGGCACCTCCCTCCTCTCCTTCGACTCCTTTAGATCTCTTGGCGGAACATGGCATAATCTTAAACACGGATTGACCAGGGCCAATCAGATTGTAGAAGCGAAGAGCTGTGTGGCGAAGCAAGAATGGGGCTTCCCTGTCAGCTTAAGGAATAACTATGATTTCATTGGCCATCTTCTTCAGAATATTGTCCTTTACCTCCTTTACGCAACCTAAAATATGAAGCATTAAGAAGCCAAGTTGGCGGAAAATGTAGAAAAGGTTATAAAGGAGACTTACACCTAGAAGTAAAAGCATGATGAGGAACAGCGTCGTCGAGCAAAAGAAATACTCCTTTTTAAAGATGATGAATTCCGAATATAAGTCAAGGGCAAGCTTGAACTTATGGGTTGACTCTAGGCCAATGAAGTGTTTCCTTTTCGGTAACTTCTCGCATTGTATAAGTACCTGATCTCTCTATGAGTGGGAGGTCTATGATAGCGCTTCACGGATATAAGATATAGGCAGGTCAAGATTGCATAAGAGTTAGGTTGAAGCTTTAGAGGAGCAACCATAAGATAAACCACAAAATTGAAAATCCAACGGGTAAGCAGGGGAATTGCACCACACATACAGTGGTATTTGCTATATGCCATGTATTCCTCTGGGGGAGAGCTTGCCTTATCGTTTGGTCTATGTAGCAGCATGTCCCGGCAAACAATTTCGAATGGCGTAGCAATGGAGTAGGTTTTCTCAACGGTCAACACGCTAGGGTAACACTCGAGAGGCCTCACCACCGTCTGGTTGGGGGCGTAACCCTCCACCAAAGAATACGCAGAGCTAAGTTGTCCAGGAGGATTAGCGAAGCCTCAGAGGAAGAAAATCCAGCTCCGACAGGATGTGAAGATGCATGCTTAGACCGAAGTTCATGACTAGACAACATTTTCTTTCCTGCACAAGGAGATAAAAAGCAAGCATAAGTCCAACACCCCGATAGTTATGCAATCGCAACAAGAATAAAGCAGTAGCAATAAGTTTAACACATTAGTAATCGTGCAATCATAGCAGAGAAGTAAATGCTAATGAAAAGCCTCATATCATTTGGTCCGATTAATACCACACACAGAACCAAACCATACAATATCCGGCTACTATTTCAAGGATTTCCCTTTTGGTTCGGTATACCCATGACCACCCAACATGAACTAATCTTGTCCGGCATCACTCTACCAACGGTCCAAAACCAGACAACATCATGATGTCAAACCAAACCATGCAACACTTATGGTTACCACTTCAATATTTTCTCCCTTGGCTCGGCACATCCATAACCATCGAACAAATCTAAATCTAGCCCGGTATTACCCAGCCACCAAACCAAATCGAAGACCACCCCAAGCGTCGAACCACCATTGTGATACTTTGATTCCAACTCCACTATTCGATCACAGAATCGACATTTTCTCTTTCCTCCTCTCAAACTCCACGGCTTAACTACATTCGCTAACACTCCATCTAGAAACCTATCTCGTGCCCTAGTCTAGCACATAGGGATACCAAACACAATATGAAGAAGCACGTACCGCCTACCATTGAATAAACATGGGCTTCTGCCACCTACCATTGATAAAATATGAGCTCCTTCTGCCCTCGATAACCACAATTGCCTCACCTCCACTAATCCTAGGTTTCGCCTTCACTGAATCATTACAAGGCGGCAACGCTCATTCAAATGGGCCTCCTTCCACCGATTTAGAACAAAGCACCCTCTCCACTAACAAAAACCACATAGTAAACCTAGAATCGAAACCATAAAACACCTAAAACCCTAGAATAATGATTGAATTTGAGAATTGACCTTACCACAGATGATGTTGAAGTAGGAAAAGGGAGAATTTGAATGTTGGGAACTTCGGGAAATATAAGAGAATTAGAGAATTTCAGAGTCTGAAAGTGGAAGAAGGAACTAAAGGAGGGCAAAAGAGTATTTATAAAAGAGAGAAGGAGGAAAAGTAGATGAACAGGGTAGGCTAAGCGTCTTCTTTTTGGTCTGCAGAAGATGCTGCACCAGTTGAGAGGAAGTTGAGCCCGAATAAAACAAAGAACATCGTATGGAAATACAATGTACTTTGGATGGGCAAGTGTTGGCTCAGTTTTTTGGCATGCGAGAATAGACGAAAAGCTGAAGCGAGGGAAAGATGGATGGTTTATAATTGCGGCATAGAAAGCAGGAATGTTGGTCTAGATAACTGGTCCGGCATCCCCTAAAATGTCGAACCAAATGTCCGGTCCGGCATCCCCTAAAATGCCTGACCAGATATTTGGTCCGGCATAGCATCAAAACACCATACCAAACATTTGGTTCCATACCCAGGCTTGCCGGACCAAATATTTGATCCAGCAAATAAGCATCTCCAAGCAAGCCAAAGTTGATGTCGGATGAAACGATAACCGAACAGGCCACGGTCTCTAACCAGGTGCCAAACCAAATCCTCCTGCCCAAATACTGGACCAGATTAAGAGAGGTATAACCCAACCTCCACACTTCGCGACTCTACTCTATAAATACCAGAGCTTCTCAACAATAATGGAGACCAAAAAAAAAGATAGGAAAAACTCTATTGAGATTCAATCACTCCAGCTACTCTAAGTTTTTCTCTTTCCAATAATACTTGCATTTACAATCAATCAAATAGGGATAATAAGATGGACAATGGATGTAGCCATGTTCTGGCCGAACCACTACAAAACTTTGTGTGATTTACTTTTTTAAGTTACTTTCTTATTCTGAGCCTATGAACTATGACCGAAATGACTATTTGATGACACATTGAGACAGATAAAATAACATATCAAACAATCTAAAGGCAACTTAACTATATTCAGACTCGGAGGAGTTTGCCTAATTTTTGTTGCAAACAACTTATTTACTATATCCCATAAATGTCAATTGTCCGTAATAATTGGTCATTATTATTCTTTTTTGGCAATCTCTTACAACATTTATTTATTCATTCTAATTCAACATAATATGGCTATTTCATTTTTCCATAAATGTCATATTAAATCCTTTAACCGGTCCCATTAAACACATTTATATCCCTATTTAATTCTTGTAAATCTCTATTAACTGCACATTTATTGCTTTGAAATTTTGGAATTACTATCTCTTTACCATCTACACCTTCTAACCCTATAATTTACTATGTTATTTATAATAAGACATCCCAATTACAACCAATCCGAATGTCGACATATATTACGCTGTGTAAATATATTTCTATTTTTAATTGGTAAGCGTGTTATACGTGTGTGTGTGAGTGCGCGCATGTGTGCATTCCTTTTTCTAACTATTAATTCATAAACCAGAACATTCGTTTCCAAATATTAATATTATTTATTTTCTTTTTCACGTTTCTAATTATATTCTCCTAAAAGCTTCAAATGCTAATAACTTCTTCATTTAAACTCCAATCGCAAAATCATATATGAAAGTTGCTCAAAAAATTACAAAGAACGCTATGATGCAAGTTCCATGGCCAAATTCTGACATTTTCTCAAATTTAATTTTTGAGCCTTAATAATTATTTGTTGATTATCATAAATTTTACGGGGTGTTACATTCCCTCTTAAAAGAATTTTATCCCTGAAATTCATCTTGGGTTGAATCATGTAACATAGTGCGCAACCATCTAAACTATCTAACTAATTAATGTAGAAAAAAATTTGCAGGTGCACAAGTGTACGGTATATCACAACATATATTATGATGACGCCCCATACCATCCGCACATCAATGACCTAAAAGAGCACTATAACCATGCCAGGATGATATGGAACGATTATCAAGGTTGAAATTTAAAGCAGAAAACCTATTGCATATCTCACAGCGCAAGGATAAATATAATATAGGGAATATATAATAGAATATAGTGAGCATAATAAATGAAAATAACATCTCCACTAAATCATGAGTTATGGTAGTAATGTTATAATATCTCGGTACAATATTTCCTCACTACATCTCTCAGAGTACATAGAAGAAGACAGCGGAAACTACAAATATAGAATAGTACACCATACCTTCTCTAAGCTCGTCTCCATACAACATGTACGACTCTAAACCTGTCATCTACTCTACTAATTTAAGAGTACCCAAGATAATAAGAGGAAACATAAAACCTTGAGTCAGACAATAATCGCGTGAGTGGTAAATGACTATCAAAAGCTGTACTGGAAAATATGGTACTAGACAGTAGAAAAACCATACCTGACCTTTCCTTGCAACCAAAGAGTTAACATATAATAATAGGATATAATATGCTTCTTAAATAAACAATAATAGGATATTATAATAGAACATGATATAAGAATCTAAGCGGCCTCCTCCATTGACTCTATTCCCAATCCCTTCTCCAGCATTCCTATAAATGATAGCCTGCCCAAGAGAAATAGAAACCATAGCATCCATCAAACAAAACCTAGCTATCATCTTCTAAAGCCTTGAATATATGGTAACTCGTATAGCCTCATCCTCTCTAGTCAGAGACTACTAGAAATCCTTGTTCTCGATTGTGTTCCTCCATGCTTTTAGGTCCGAAACCTCATGTAGTTGTCTCTTAAAGTACCTCTATATTGTCTGACGCTAAACCCTCTCAGAGCAGTCCATGATACACAACTGTGCTACCAGCCCTCAAGCGGCCCTGCATATAGTGCCCCTGTTTGAACACAACCAGAACACTCCGAGTTATCAACGTTTCCTTGGCAATCTCAAATCTTCAGAGCCTTCACTACTCCAATCCATTTCTTGGCATGAGTCCTGCCACTTAATCAAAACCATTATACCACAGCCTCATTCCATCTCAAGCTGCATATCAACTCCTTCAATCATACCCCTTATCCGAGCCCCTTACTAAAGAGCTAAAACTTCATCATTCTATAACATCCAAACTATAGAAGCAATTAATGAGCCACAACTTCTAGAATGATCCACTATAACCCAATAGTCTCCACCCTAGATCTCACATCAATTGGAGCCAAAAATTTGGATTAGTACCGATCTGATCCAATTAGATCGTGCTGATCCAAATACATAGCCAAATTTAGCTCCTTTCTCTTGCATCCTCTAGTGCACTTCCTCTAGATGTCATAGACCCTTAACCATCCCTCTTAGCATTCATATCTTCTCTTCTATGCACCATAGACAATCTAATGAAGATGATCCATCGAATCTTCAACACTTGGCCTATCCTCCGATCCAACTTCATAGAGCCACTCTAGAACTCATGCTCCATTCCCTCTATGAGTCGCTCCTCATTGGAGCTCAAAATTTGGATCGGTGCCGTTTCGATCCAATTGGATCAGTGCAAATCCAAATACTTAGCTCCAATTATGGTGAAACTCACAGGACTTCCTCTTGACATGCTCTAGAGCCTATCCCACAAGTTTCATGCATTCCGATGAGCTTTGCTCCTGATATGCTCTGATCACCAATCTAAGTCCTAAAACATGCACAAACACTAGCAAACAAATCAAGTATACAAGCAATTCAAACATAATAGCAAATCAAAATAGAAAATCATCCAATTACATCCAATATGAACATACAAATCATCTAATTCAATCTACTGTCGCAATTCTAGCATAGGTCTAATCTAACACATAGAATTTCATAGCCAAATATACACAAATGACACTAGCCAATGATCTAATTCCAGGTACATGTTTAACTAGGTTAATCTTGGGTTTTTGGATCTGAAATTACCAAAGTCTAATCAATTTATAGCTTAATTTGACAATTCTAACCTATACCTAATTACAACATATAATCCATATAGACCTGTGAAGGATCATAACCACTCACCAAATCTACCAAACCTATGAAATATGATGAAGATCCAATCTAGACAGTGAGAAATTGGATGAAGATGCAATCCAAATGATGAAATCAAGCTCCCCGTTGAAGATCTAACCTCTAATTTACAATTTGGGATGATTTGAGATGAAATCCAGTAAGATGAATGGAGAATTAGAGAGAAGTTAGGGTTGGGGCTAATATCAACTGAGGGACAAACTTTCAAATGGTCTCTCTCACCTCATATTTATAGCCAAACATGATTAGACTAATGGGCTTGCTAATTCAATCTATTAATTCCCTTCCTAATTTTGGTTAGCAGATTTCAAAATTTAAAACTTTTATAACTTCCTAACCACTTATTCTATTTTCCTATATGACCACTTTACGGAATGGGAAACCACCTCCCTGAAGAAATGAAATAGATTAGTGCATCTCATTCGGCTTCTATCAAAGGTTATAGCCAAAATAAGATCACAAGGGGAAAAATGGTCACATAGAAATTTGGAAAAAATCATAGATGTGTAAAACTTCCCTACGAACCATATCCTAAAATATTAGAATCATGCGATCAAAAACGAATTAAATAAAATAACTTTACGATCCATTGAAATATAAAATACGGGTCGGTGCATTCTTTCCCCTTTTAAGAATTTCGCCCCCGAAATACCTAAACAAACATAAGCAACCAAGGTTATCTCACATGCCTACCAACCACCAGCAACCATCTAACAATCCAACTAAGCAGCAAAATCAAACAATAGCAAACAAAACCTATCCTAGCATGTGAAATTATAGTAGTATATGATACAATGGTGCAAGTAGATACGACCTATGGGTCTTACCACTCAAGGAGTTCTGGATAGGATGTCCTCATAATCTCTTCAGTCTACTATGTACAATTGCTATCATCCTCACTCCATTGCACCTTAACTAGCTTAACAACCTTCCTCCTAAGCTATTTCGTCCCATTCCTAATGATTCGAAGAGGCTTACAAGGTCTTCAAACTTTTGGCTCAACCTATATTTCATCCAACAGATCCGGTGCTACCAAAATACCGAAGTGGTGCATAAATTTTCGTAGATTGGAGGTATGGAAAACATTGTGCATACCTGCCATCTTCGGAGGAAGGTCCAATCTATAAGCCAATATCCCAATTTTCTCAATAATTGGAAACTGTCCTACAAATCTATGGCTAATTTTCCCTTCCTACCAAACTGAACAACATTCTTCAGAGCAGAAATCTTAACAAATACCATGTCTCCAATTGAGAATTCAAAATCATTTCTTCTCTTATCTGCATAACTCTTTTGACGATCTTGAGAAGTCTTCATCCGTTGTCGAATGATCTCTATCTTCTTCGATGTCTCTCTAATCATCTCTGGTCCAAGTACTGACTTCTCACCTGCTTCCCACCAGCATGAAGATGAATTTACAAGGTCGCCCATATAATGCTTCATATGGTGCTATGCCAATAATTGACTGATAACTGTTATTATATGCAAACTCTACCAAATGCAAATGGTCCTCCCAAGATCCTCCAAAATCTATGACACAAGCTCGAAGAAGATCTTCTAAAATCTGATTCACTCTTTTGGTCTGGCCATCTGTATGTGGATTATAAGATGTGCTCAGGTGCATCTTAGTTCCTAAACTATCTTGTAAGCTCTTCTAGAATCCACTAGCAAACAACGGGTCTCTATCGCTTATAATACTCTTTAGCACACCATGGAATCGAACAATCCACTAAACATGCAATTCTGCCAACTTGGATGTCGTCCTGGTAGACTTGATAGGTATGTATCTTGCACTCTTGATCAGTCGATCTACCACTACCCAAATACTATCATACCCTGCTCTAGTCCATAATAATCGATCTATAAAATCCATAGATATATGTTCCCATTTCCATTCAGGAGTATCGAGTGGTTGTAGCAATCCTCAAGGCTCTTCTGCTCAGCGTTCACTAACAGGCAATTCATACACTTCGAGATGAACTTTCCAACATCCTTCTTCATACCTTCCCAGTAGTAAGTCCTCTTTATGTCTCTATACATCTTATTACCACCAGGACGAATGGTGAATCTGGAATGATGGTATTCCTTTAGTACTTCATGTTGTAATTCATTAACGTCTGGAACAACCAGTCTCTTATCCTTATGAAGCCAACCATTTCGGTTAAACTCATACTGCCTCACATATTCAGATTCCACTCCCATCTCTATCTTTTCCATGATCTCTAATAGATTAGCATCTTGCTTCTGACTAGTACTAATCCTTTCTATAAGAGAAGTTATGATCAACAAACTTGCCAACATCTCAGGCTCGAGTTCAAAATGCGGCCTGAAATCAAATCTAGCTATATACTCCATATGTTTCCATTCAGGAAACATAGTTCCTAATCTAGCATATCTTCTGCTTAGTGCATCTGCCACTTCATTACCTTTCTCTAGATTGTAGGAAACATCAAAGTAATAAGAGGCCAAAAATCTAACCATCATTGTTGTCGAAGATTAAGATCCTTCAGAGAGAAAAGATTTTTCAATGATTTATGGTCCGTGAATAGCTCAAATCTTCCTACTAACAAATAGTATCTCCACATCTACAAAGAAAATACAATCACCGCCAACTCTAAATCATAGGTTGGATATTTCCTTTCATGCAGTTTCAACTACTGACTAGCATAAGCGACAACTCTCTCTTTCTGCATCAAAATATCTCCAAGACCAGTACCACAAGCATCCGTTTATACTGTCATGTCTTCAGGAAAAACCAATACAGGTGCACTCGTAAATCTCTCCTTCAGAACCACAAGTGCATGCTCACATCTAGCACCCTAAGTAAAAGTCCAATTCTTCTTGGTCAAGTAAATTAATGGTGCTGCAATCTTGAGAAGTCCTTTGTGAAACGTCTATAATATTTTGGCAATTCTAGGAAACTTCTCACATCTGTATCATTCTTGAGCTAGTTCCAATCTTAGATCACTGCCACCTTTGCGGGATCCATTGCTATTCCTTGTCCTAACACGACATGACCTAAGAATTTCACTTCTTCCTTCAGAAGTAATACTTAGAGAACTTAGCTCTCAACTTATGCTTTCTCAAAATCTCAAGCACAATCCTCAAGTGTGTCTTGTGCTCTTCCTCGGTTCGAGAATATATTAAAATATCATCCATGAACATAAGTACGAACTTGTTCAACTGATCTCTGAAGATTCTATTCATAAGATCCATAAAATATGTCGAAGCATTGGTCAACCCAAAAGGCACCACCAACCACTCGTAGAAACACGATGGTGTTCGAAATACAGTAGCCATGACAAATGTAACACCTTTAATTTTTATTTGCATTATTCAAGAGATTTAATTAGATAAATTAAATAGAATAATGTCAATACTAGAGTTATAAAGAACCGAGATTTGAAAACTATATAAGGTTGTGCCTTAACAAAATAAATATATATGTATGATTTATAAATTAGAAATTCAAAAGAATAAGGCAAGGGCACAAAGGGAATAGACGTATACCATAACCCTTAAACCTCTCACCCCATTCTCATTCACATTTTTATAAACCAAAATCATAAGCAGGAGAGTTAGGGCTGGCCATAAACCTAAGAAGAAGAAGAGGAAAATCCAATTAGAAGCTAAGATTCAAGCTAGGAAAATTAAAGCAAGAACAAATATCAAGTTCTTTATCCAAACAAGATGAATAATGGTCTAAATCATCTCATATAAGTTATCTTGAATGTTTTAATTCAGGTTTAAGGTTTAAAATCGTATGATTGGATGAATGATAATATGCTTCGAGTAATATGCCATGCTATAATTTAAACACAGATTTTTGGGGGATAATATAATTCGATTTTAAGGTTAAAATCATGCAAATTGATTTTCAAATGCCATGTTGTTTGAATATATTACGTAAAACATTATTTTAGAGATGGGTTTTAATTTTCATAATATTCCAAGTCATTGATAGTTTATTAAGAATTTTAAACGAAAATAAATAGTTAATTTTGTGTTTAAATTATTTAAGCAATTAAGTAATGTTTTCGGGTCATAAATTGATATATGTTAGAAAATATATTAAAAATAAATAACTGTGATTTTAGGATTTTTCCTAAGTATTTTACTATGTTTTTAAAATTATTTAAGTTAGAGGACTTAAATGTTTTAATTGTTTTGTTCAAAAGAAGGGCTAATTTGCTAAAACAATTTCAATTGTAAATGGTCAAATTTGGTAGCCTTTTTAGAAAGAATTTTAACATAGAATTGGCAACCAATCATATTTTGGCAGATTAGGCAAGTTATGTAAAAAGGGATTACTTTGAATGGTATAAAATCAGTTTTGTTTCGAATTACAACTTCGCCACTTCCATTTGCTTGCTTCCATCACCTTGCCCGATAGGCCTTTGACCCATTCGAAACCAGTGCATATGGTATCAAGCAATTGGTACATGGTGGATTGGAACTGTGTTGAAGGCATGCTTTCGAAAGGGTTTGAAGCTAGTTTTATTAACCTTCAAATCGATCAACTTGCCTTTTTTAAAAGAAGTTTTAAAATAATTGTCGCTTTTGAAGCTATTTGATACCTAGCGGCTGCATTCATACATTTCAAATCATTTGGAGGCCGCTTTTCTTTATAGTATTCAAAAGGGAAGCTTCCGTCCTTTTAAATTTTAAAGCCGCATCCTCAATGCTTTCAAAAGGGTTGTTTTAGCCACTTTTAATAAGAGTTTCGAAGGCAATAATTTCAAAAGGTCGGTTTTGGAAGCTATCCTCTTCCTCAATTCTTTTATTTGAGATCAATGCTTTCAAAAGGTTACTTTAAATTTTGTTCTCTTTGACCCTATAGTTATACTAAATGTTAAACCCAATGGTTTCGAAAGGAATACCTTTAAATGGTTTCGAAGCTATGTTTCCACAAAATTTTAGTTGAACCCAACGCTTTCGAAGGGTATGCTTTAAGTATTTTGAAAGGTATATTTTTAAGTGTTTTGAAAGGTATATCTTTCAGTGTTTCAAAAAGTATATTTTTCAGTGTTTCGAAAGGAATGGTTCCAAGTATTCGAAAGATAAGTTGGATGGTTTCAAAAGAGAACGTCTATGGTTTTAAGTAATGACACAAAGGATAGAGTCGAAAGCCTTAGTTTTCAACTTTGAGAACCCAATCTCATTTTTAAAATAAATACATGGCAATATGAAAGAATTTTGAAATGGCATTTAATTATGGAATTTTAGAGGAAATTTTCCTTGATAAAAATAGTAGGTTAAGGGTATTAACAATATTTCATTAGAAAAATGATTACAAAGAATTAACCATGGATGTTTGTATTGTTATGTCATTTGATCAGTTGTCATTAATGATTGTGTAACTATATTTTATTCATTTACAACCCAACTGCATCTTAGAGTAAGGGTAGAATAACAAGCTAGGTGTCCCAGTATTGAATATGTATATATTAAATTTAACTCGTATATGAGTAGAACAGAATCCAGGAGGTCAGATAGACCAGAATATTGGATGCCAAAGACTGATCAAAGGATTATTGGTAAACAGGTTCTTAATAAGCCCATAAAAACTATGTTATGGAAATTGTTATTGGCAGCAGCTAATAGGTTCGTAGTGATCCCATGAAAACTATGTCCAGAATAAGTTGTTGAGAGAGATCAATAGGTTCGTAGACAGCCTATAAAAACCATGAAACGAAAGACGTTATTGATGGAAACCAATAGGTTCATAGTGATCCCATGAAAATTTTGATTAGATGATAGTACTAGTAGAAGTCAATAGGTTCATAGTGATCCAATGAAAAATATGAAAGTGGATAGGAAATCCAGAAGGAATTAAACATGTTATTAGTCTTCCCATGAAAACTAATAGGTTAATAGTGACCCTAGAAGCTATAACTTGAGATGGATAGTCGGGTATATGGGGATGGGAAATCCAGAGCATGTTGCATGTTTGCATATCATCATGATACATTTTATTATGTTACGTACTAATCATTGTAGATGCAGGTGCACAATATATAGTTATTATAAATTGGGCTAAGATACTAGTGAGGGGAAAACTAGTTCTGCTAAGCGGCGTGGTCTCACTATATATCCATATGGTTCAAGATGGTAGGTTGTTATTCACGCTAGACTTTTTGTCTGACTCGAAATTAATGTTTTTTCCTTAAACTCTTGGGTGCTCAATTGAAGTTTGAGAGTTAAGGTTTTCAAGTTCTCCGTTAAACGAATAATCTTCCGGAGGCGTGCAAGAGGCAAGCTAGCTAATAGGAGTTCTTTCTATTTGATTCCGCTGTGTTATTGGATGCAATGGAAAAGTTGTTAGACCTATATTTAGACTATGATCAACCAAGGGGGCATCTTCATGTGTCACTCTTGGCATATTTTGTAATAAATTATAACTTCTCTGAACATGGCTTACATATGGGATCACGTAATGAATCTGAAATGAAATGAGAAATTTGTTTTAAATTGAGTTTATTTTTTTTCATATTCATGTGTTTCTAGTATATCAATGTATTTAACATTATCGCATTTGGTCACCGAGAATTAATAACTATGGATGACTGCAGCATCCATAGTGGTTAGTTTTGGGCCTCCAAGTGGGGGATGTTACAACAAATCATACAATGACTAGTAGATCATCCAAGGGTTCATCACAATCAAAGGTTGGTCTACTATCTCGAGTTACAAAACCTAGTCTACATACTAAATCACCATAGGTAGAAGAATGCAAAGCTCCAGTATTAAAAAGAAATCTAACAGAAACATCTCGGATGGAAAGTATACCTTGCACCATGGCTCCTTTCCCTTTATCCTTAGCAGTAGGAACATAAGATGAAGTCAGGACTACATCCAAAGCGTATGCCTTCATAATCTATTTATTTTCAGGTGGTTCTGGACAATCTTTCTTAATATGCCCTGGCTTATCACGGTTGTAGCACTTCTTAACAGACTTGCATTCCTTAAAATAATGACCCTTCTCCTTGCAACCATGGTAAACAATTTCACTCTTATTCTTTTTTTGAACCATGTTTCCTTGTTATTGTTGCTTCCATTTTCCAATCCATTTATTTTTACCTCCACTGGCCTGCTGTGGTTTTGGTTTTTCTTTCTCGGCAATAACAACAATAGTAGTCCTATTCTTCAGGTACAGACACATGTCTAAGTGCTTTCTCAACCAACTTTTCGAAAGAAACTTCAATGTGGTCCACCAGCTTCTCTTCCAAGTGATCATCCAATCCAGTGATAAACTTCTCATTGTTCTTCAAAGGTGTATCAATAAAGACATCTCATACTTCGATAGAGCATCAAATTCCGCCACATACTCAGAAGCAGACATCTCCTTACTTCAACTCTGCAAATTTCTTGAGCGGCATGGACTTCTGAGTCGTAGGAATGAACTTTTCCTCAAATCAAGTCTTAAACTGATCCCAAGAAATCTGATCTTTTGGAGTAGCAATGGTAACAACATTCCACCAATTCATTGCTCAACCCTGTAGTTTTCTTGAAGCAAGCTTCCTCTTCATAGCATCTTCCACATCCATATCCTTGAAAATGCATTCACAAGTACCTATATAATATTGCACTGCAATAGCTGATTCTGTTCTCAAGAATGGCATCCCTCCAAGAGTAGAATAATCCTAGCAAAGCTTGACGAAGTCAATCCTAAGCACTTGCAAAGGAGGAGCACCACCTAAAGTCACACTAGGAGTAGTTTGGGCTCTCCTTACTAGCAAAGCCACCATTGTATCGAACATGGCTTGAAAAGCGAGTATAGCAGCTGCTGATCCCGCTCCCTCTTCCACTCCTGAAGTGGAGTTATTCCTAGCATCATTCCTTGTCTTCTGATTCATTCTTATCTGTAGTAAGAATGGTTATCCTCATTCCAAGAAAAGCTGTAATGGTACTCAAGTGCATAATATACTATATAATATTACTATATAGCATAATAACTTCATTAACAAGTACGCTCCCTCCTTTAGCCTATACTCTCGACTTGCTTCAGTCAACTCATAACCCATGCTCCAATATCAAAATTAATGACCGCCCATACCACCCACACATCAATGACACAATGTAGCGCTGTAACACTGCCTTGTTGATATGGAACAATCATCAAGGTTGAAATTTAAAGCAGAAAACCTATTGCATATCTCACAGTGCATGGATAAAATATAATATAGAGAACATAAAATAGAATATAGTGAGCCATAACAAATGAAAATAACATCTCCACTAAATCATGAGTTATGGTACTAATGCTATAATATCTCAGTACAATATATCCTGATTGCAACCCTCAAATTACATAGAAACATATAGTGAAAACTATAAATATATAGTAATATGCCATAGTTTTTCTAAGCTCATCTTCGTACAGCAACTACGACTCCAAACATGTCACCTAGTCTACTCATTATGAGTACCCAAGATTATAAAAGGAAACATAAAATCTTTGGTCAGACAAGAGTCTGGTATGAGCGGTAAATCATTATCAAAAGATATTTTCACAACCCATTTTGCCGTACAGATTTAAACTAACTTTTATCACACTTGTCAGCTAAATTGCATGGGAAGACGGGTAGTAAAAGAAAGAAGGAAGGTAGAAGATAGAAGAAAAAGAGAACAATAATAGAATCTTACAGCGGAACGAATATAGATAAACAAGTCTTTACACGAAACCAAAATTGTTGCTTTAATAACTTTACAAACTTCAATCAAAGTTTACATCCATTCAGGTCGGACAATTTATAATAATCTGCCCTTACAACTTACTGAAAATGCATCCAATTGCAACAAAATATAAGCATCTACGTGAATACATCTCCTGTCTCCAGCTCCTCTCCTGAAGCTTCCAGTCTTCCAACTAAACCTGGAAATATGCTCGGTCTGACCCGAGCATACAGGAAAAACATCATGCATGGTTTAGTCTGGTAAACCAGCGTGAAAAACACACTCAACTTGATTAATTAAAGTTTCAAAAATCCTTTGAAACCAAGGGTATCTCGTAAGACCACGCCACAAATAAACATGTCAGGTTTTTACCTTACGTTAACCAAAACATTTCTTATGAAAATCCTTTAATATTATAATAGTGTCTATGTACAAATACTTAAATCAAATAGCTGAAATTGTTACATTCATTAAATTCCAGCAATACTAGGTTCTACAATCAAAACCATAAAGGCACGTAGGGAGAATGAATTTCCAACTTAATACTAAGCACTAGGGTATACCTGGTCTAGATCAGCATATCGAGGATCCACCCTAATCCTCTGCAATACAAGACCAGAGCTACCCCTTACTGGATCGTCTGAATAAGATCACCCCACGGTTGGGATCAGCAACCTCCCAGACAGCCGAATAAAAAAGACCTCTAGACAAGGATGACCTTAACCTAATTGGGTGCTACCCGCTTAGCCTTGTTGCATATCCCCTGATTTTCAATCGTTCCCGGTTGATGAGGTTCGAGGCTCGGCGTTACCTTTTTAGAACAATTTCACTTAGAATGCTCACTTTCCTCCTGACGATGTTCTAAAGCATTCATCCATACAAGTCCGTTCCGGGTTAGAACGGAACCGAAGGCACTATTCCTACTACATCCATTTTGGAATCACCATTAGGATTAGTAGCGATTAGCCCTTGCACTTCACTGCCCTATCTTCGACTCCAAGCTCTAGTCTTCATCACGAAAATATACCAGTTAGATCAAAGTGGATTTTGGATTTACAATCCAAACCCAGTCTCTTCGAAATAACGTTCGCTATTTCTCGGTAACTCAACCCCGGTTCTTTAGGAAATATATTGACGAAAATAAGATCGAAGTTCACCTCCTAACCGTTAGTGGACGAGTTTCCTTATAATCATCCAAGAGAACAAACAAATTCATACGTACGGTATAACACCTCAAACGGTAACCATACCATATAATTCCCGAGTTTCCTCTAAATATTTTCAAAGTTAAGTTTTTGTCCAGATTTGATAGTCGGTTATTTAACTATCAAAATGATCAATCAATTCAACGAAGTCCATTTCCGATTGGAACTATTAAGCCTTATTCAAATTTAAAAATCCCAATAGGTTAAAATTTACCAAGTAAGCTTATTTCATTGGGTAAATATATTCACGAAACCATTCTTTCCAAATCATACTTATAAAGTTCAAATAAATTTCTCAAGTTTTTATTAAATAAAATATTCTTTATAAAAGTTTACTATACAATATATTATTTAAAACATCATTAATATTTAATAGATTTATCTTGAAGACAAATATACTTAAATACTAATTTCTCTAAAATAAAATTCACCTTTAAATGATCACTACATGAATAGTTTTTATACTTGAAATAGTTTAAATAACTCATAACTTAAAATAAAAAAAAATATACCTTTACAAAGATTTCCAAAAATAATAAATTAACTATTTTTGACATTTCCAAAATATTCATCGGTTCTTTTAAAACGTCATTAAAAATAATAATAATTTTTAAAACAAAACTAGGTTCAAAATCAACCCAAACAGAAAAAGGCAAAATAGTCCCAATAGTAGTTTTCAAGCTTACATTCAATTTTAATCACAGTCTAGCATGACAATGCAGATATTCAATATTAATCAGCTTCCATAGATCGATTCACAATATGCTCTCTAATATAACTAACAGGCAAATAAACAAAATTATGCATGAAAAGCAGATCAGAGCTTTATCATTGCTAGTAAATATTTACAACAATTACACATAAAATATGTCACAATGATGGCTTATACTACCCACAGAAGTTAAATTAAATAATTAGCGGAACGGTGTTTGTTTCCGCTGACCAAATGTCAAGTAGTTTGAATAATCAACAATTATCTCATCTATTTTGTTTGGGAAACAACTTAATAGATAGGCTGTATAAAACTATACAATGGCATTTATTTCTAATTGGTAATTAAATTTTGTCTATACAAGCCTGTGGAAAAATTCCACTTATTTTGACTTGACAACGGATCATACGACGGTGTAATGTCCATCGATACGAACCATCTACTTAATACCACTTTATTATATTTAACATGTGAAATTAAATAATTATTATATATAAAATCACTTAAGAACTTAGATAAATTCAAAAGTATAAAACATTTTATTCTCCTTAATTATCTGCTTAATTATACTTCAAATTATTCAAATAAACTCAAGAATTAATTACAATTTCTTTTAAAAGCTTAACTAATTTATTATAAAAATAATTTATTTAAATGACCTTAACCAAAATCTTAAAGTAAAACAAGTTTTATTATTTTTAAATTCCATTATCTAGATTAAAACTTAAATAAACATTTAATATTATAGGGTATTGGTTTAAAACATTTACTTTGGTCAACTAGCTTGTTACAGGCTTTGGGAAGACTGGTTGCTATGGTTTATTTTACTTTTACTTTATAACCATTCTTTTTATTAAATCCTATTCTACAATTCAAAGGCCAAACGGGTCGAGGCCCAAAACCAAAAAAAGAAACAAGCCGCCCTCAATCCTTCCTTCGTCCCGTTTCTCTTCTTTCTTATTTCCAGTACCAACATCCTCCCCTTCTCTATCACTTAAAAGCCATGCGATAAATCGAAGAAGAAAATGACTCCGATCAACTAAATAACTTCCAACTCGATTATCGAATCAATCACTAGCCCCGACCCCAAAATCAGATTTGAACCAATTCTTCTTGCCTTTCCCAAATCCTACCATGGTCGAGCATCGCGTGCATATGGTGCACATGGACAGTTGTTCCGATGCCAGTTTCGACATCGTGAACCCCTGAACCGACGCCCCTCCCTCCCCTGGTCACCATCACCACCTCGACGAAGTCCCGAACTCACCCTCTCGAAAAATAACCCTACGATGCAAACCATCGAAACACCGAAGCCCAAACATCATCGAACTGCTCTCGCCGTACACCCTTGATCCCAATACCTCCTTCGCCAATCGGAAGCACTTCCATTGCACTTCCTTTCTGCCAAATTTCGAGTGTCCCGGTCGCACCTCCTCTTCCCAAAAACTCTGTGTTCCTACCATATCCGAAGCTTCACTAAAACCCTAATATGCGTCGCCCAACCCAATCCAAGCCTTAATCCAACAAATGGCCACGGTCGAGCTCTTTACCATGACTATGCGCACCTCCCAGCGTCGCCGTCCCGATGCCTCCGCCACCCATGGTGGTGAAATTAATTTTTAAACAAAAACTGGTCATCTTTAAATACCTTACATTATAAACTGCTAAAAATCATAATTTTACTTCTAAAAATCCTATTTCTATACAAGAATCCTGATTGCATGCTTGAATTCTTGTTTTAAATATATTGAATTTTCACTGAACTTAGTTGTTTACTGTAAAACTAGCATTAAATAACTACACAACATAATTTATTCACAAAACTATTTTTAACTTAAACTACATAAGAAAATAAGCATTTTCTTAGTTTACAACATCAACAATTTTGAATTAGATTTAGAGATATAGATTTTTTGAAATTGGGACAGGTATAATACTTTACTGTTAACAAAGCAGCAAGTCAATCTATTTCCAAGTTTTGAAATTAAGGTTTCTCACCTTCCACATATTGATTCCATAAGCTTTAAGTTAAAACTTGAAATCTTTAATATGAACTCATGCAACTTGCTTTTGAATCCCTGGGCTTGAAACTAAACATAGAATGTTCCTACCTTCTTCAATTATCTAGACTAGTTACAGAGTTAAACTTTTCTCTTGTATATATATATATATATATATATATATATTGATTCCTGTTTGCTTAAACTCTTTCTTACAGGTTTGAAACGAGGATATATTTTTCTTAAGTTACAGGCTTGAATTAAAAACAACAACTCAGATCCAAAAGTACCTATATATACATGCTCTCCATATCCATATGATAGATTTGGAAAGAGGTTTTTGGAGGCCGGAATTGATATCTGTTTTGATGAGAGAAATTAGAAAATAATTTATATGATCATTACAACATTTGATCAGGTGATTTCTACCAGATGTTAATTTATTTACAGATAAAAAATCTTTTCTTATTTACCCTTTATTTTTCATGGCTTGAACCAGGTTTTGTTAACATGTTTACTTTTTTTAACTACTTATTTACAAGACAAAATCTTTTTCTTATTATTATATTTTTTATATAAACCATATAATATTTAAAGTATATGTATGCATACTTATGGTGTTGGACAACCTATATTTATCATGCTTTTGACAAAGTTAGTGTTTTCATTTATGTGTACATACCTTATACAATTTAAACAAAAGTGGGAAACTTGTTAATAAAATAACACTTTTGGTTAATATATCTTTATATATATATATATATATGTTATTTAAACAAGAAATATAAAGTGGTTAAAATTACTTTTAAGCCTTCATATATATATATATATATATATATATATATATATGACCATATATACATTTTTTTATTGATAATATAGAAATAACATCACTTTCAAATAAACTAAATTCATTTAATATTTACATATACATAGTTTCTCCTGTTTACACTTATGTGGTTCTTGTACACATCATTTTAATTTATAACATTTTTATTTTTTTATAAATATTATAAATTCTCCTTTTGAACTTGTCTCTACATATATACTCTTCCTTATCCACTGTATATATATATTATTTTAGAAACATTCAACTATAAAACTCTTTTATTTAATATAAATTGTATTTTTTATATACCCAAAATCAAAAATATCCTCTTTACTTTATAATCTATTTACTGCAATGAATTTCTATCCACATTATATATACATATAAATTCTATTATCCTTATATGTAAGAATGTATGCATATAATTTTTCCCATTAAATCAATTCTCTATTTTATTTTATCTTTAGAAAAAAATATACATATTTTATCTCTAAAACAAAATATACATATTTTGTCTAGAAAAAATATACACATATAATAAATTTCCATTAAATCAATCTGTTATTTTAATATAAATCTAAAAAATTCAAATTATATTGGTTTTGGAAAATTGTATATCATTATTATCAGTTGTTGATTTACGGGGATCTTGTATATTAAAATACAATATTATTGAATATTACAAATTAATAATCACAACTCGGAATGTCAAAATCCCGCGTCGTTACAGATATACTGGAAAATATGGTACCAGAGAGATACAAAAACCATACTTGATCTATCCCTGCAACAAAGAGTTAACACATAATAATAAGATATAATATGCTACTCAAATAATTGGCAGTAGGTGTAACATAACAGGATAGAAGAATCTAAGCGGCCTCCTCCATTGACCTTATTCCCAATCCCTTATCCAGCATTTCTTTAGATGATAGCCTACCCAAGAGAAATAACAAACATAGCAACCATAGCAACCATGGAATCCATCAAACAAAGCCCAACTATCATCCTATAAAGCCTTGAATATATGATAACTTGTATAGCCTCGTCCTTTCTTGCCAGAGAATAATGGAAATCCCATTCTCGATTGTGTTACCCCCGTTTTTTAAAGTCTGAAACCCCCACATGTTGCCTCTTACAGTACCTCCATACCGTCTGACACTAGACCCTCTCGGAGTGGTCCAGGATACATGATTGGTGCTACTAGCCCTTGAGTGACCCGCATATAGTACACCTTCTTGAACATAACCAGAATACATTGAATTATCAAAGATTCCTTGGCATTGCCAAATCTTTCAGAGCCTTCACAACTCCAATCCATATCCGGTCACGAATCCTACCACTTAGCGCAATCCATTATTTCATAGCCTTATTCCATCCCGAGCCGTCTACCAACTCCTTCAATCCTACTCCATATCCAAGCCCCCGATCGAAGAGCCGAAACTTCATTATGTTATAATTTCCAAATCGTAGATGCAATCAATGAGCCAAAACATCTAGCATGATCCACTATAACCCTAGAGTCTTCATCCCGGATCTCACATCAATTGAAGCCAATAATTTGGATCGGTACTGATTCGATCCAATTGGAACGGTGCTGATCCAAATACAAAGCCAATTTTAGCTCCTTTTCTCTTGCATCCTCTAATGCACTTCCTCTAGATGCCGTAGGCCCTTAGCCATCCTTGTTATCCTTTGGATCTTCTCTTCTATGCACCATAGCCAATCCAATGAAGATGATCCATCCAATCTTTAATACTTGGCCTATCCTTCGATCCAACTACATAAAGCCACTCTAGAACTCATGCTCTATTCCCCTTATGAGTCGCTCCTCAATTGGAGTTCAAAATTTGGGTCGGTACCGATCCGATCCAATTGGATTAGTGCCAATCCAAAAACGTAGATCCAATTTCCGTGAAACTCATAGGACTTACTCTTGACGTGCTTCAGAGCCTATCCCCCAAGTTTCATGCAATTCTGACGAACTTTGCTAGTTATATGTTTCAATCACCAATCTAAGTCGTAAAACATGCACAACACTAGAAAATGTATAAAGCATAGAAAGCAACCAAACATAACATCGAAATAAACATAGCAAATCATCCACTTGCATCCGATATGAACATATAAATCATGCAATTCAATCTACCAATGCAATTCTAGCATAGATCTAATCTATCACATACAATTTCATAGCCAAATATACACAAATGACACTAACCAATGATCTTATTGAAATTACATGTTTAATTAGGTTAATCTTGGATTTCTAAATTTCAAATTACCTAAATCTAATCAATTTATAGCTTAGTTTGACAATTCTAACCGATAAACACCTAATTACAACATATAATCCATCATAGACTAGTGAGAGATCATAACCACTCAACAAATCTATCAAACCTATGAAATGTGATGAAGGTCCGATTCGGACAGTGAGAAATCAAATGAAGATGATATCAAAATGATGAAATCAAGATCCTCGTTAAAGATCTAACCTCTAATTTGCAATTAGGGATGATTTAAGATGAAATCCAATGAGATGAACGAAGAATTAGAGAGCAGTAATGTGACGACCCATAATTTTGTACCCTTTGAGCCGACAATAAACCACTCATGTCCAACCCAAATTGCACGAAAAGATGAAACATCAGGGGTAATAAAGAAAAATAAGACAAAACAGAATCTTACTTGAATGGAATAATATATAATATCGAACAAATATCTTTACGGTGGAAAACATTTAAAATACAAATATCAAAGTCTAACCTAAATTCAGCTTGGATAGTTAAAAACATCTGTCCTTACAGTTGCTGACAAGTATCAAACTAAAACTAACCAAGCACAGCGGATAAAAGAATGTCATACGTAGATAAATATCTTCTGTTTTCCTCTGGAAATTCCAACCGTCTTTGACAAAACCTGAAACTACTCGGATCTGACCCGAGTATTGAAAATACCCAAATCAGGCTTGATAAACTAACGTGAGAAAAAACTCAATAATAAATGACAGTGTCATATATCAGCGTTTAAATAAAATCCTTTGAAAAGAAAGAGTATTTCATAAGACAACGCCCACACATAAACACGGACGGGTTTTTACCTTATGACAACTTAGAACACCTTTATATATCAAAATGTTTGATATTATTTCTAATGACATTACTTTGAAAACATTTGCAAATAAAAATATTAATCTTAGCCGAAACTAGAGAGTGGATTTCCATATAAATGACTTGGTGAAGGGACTACCTTCCGATGGGTACACCTCTAGATGGATGTCTCGAGGAACTATCACAAAGCTCCTCTACCAACACAAGACCGACCTATCTCTATACTAGATAGTATAAAATATGTCATCCCCTAGTCGTTACCGACCTTTAAACTGAGCGTCCGAGCATACAAACCACATTAATTTAAATCCCGAACGTCATAGTGGAAAGAAATATATCTAGAATGGGATGATCATACCCTAATTGGGAATGACCCACTTAACCTTGCCGCATCTAACCCTGTTTCGTTCATTTTCGGTTGATGAGGCTTGAGGCAACGATTACCTTTTCACATATCACATCATTTTGAGTGCCACACGGCCATGTCCGTTGACTACTAATTGCCTTTCAAAAAAATACAACCCTTAAGCTTGTACGTCTCAAGGAGTGTGTTAAGCTAAGAGATGTTGCCTTCTCCACCATCATCGATGTACGTTTGTAAAAATTAATGTACGTAATCTTTAGAAATGCAATGTCAGACAAACATCCTGCAAGTTGTCCAGGAACAGGACAAACCTAAGGCACTCTACTACTACCACCAGCATCGAGTAATCCTTGCAATATGAAAAATCTCCACAACGAGGAGACCACTGTTATAAATAACTCTATAATGGGAGCTACCCAGAGCACGCCAATAAGCATTCCTCACGCTAAAAAGATCCACGGTCCTTAATAATCATCATCTTCAACATTTCTTCACATTCGAACGTATACATTGGTTCGAAGTGGTTTTCGGATAGGAATCACCCAAATCCGACCCCAGTTCCTTCGAAATCCAATTATCGATTTAAAAGATATTAAGTTCATATGTGGATATCAATCATCAATCAAATACTTCATCTTTTGTAAAATATCTTTCTTATATATATATCTTTTTAAATTTATTCCATTTTCTTTCAAGGGTATATGGAATCATTAAGCCTCATTTATCCAATCATTTGGTTTATTTAAACCTTTCTTAAATCCTGTAATAATTCCAAATCGTTTTCGCTTTTACTTAGGAAAACTTTTCCAAATCATTCATTAAATCTTAATCAAAGATTTCTTATACTCAAGCTATAACTTTTAACTTAGGGAAAATATTCCTAAATCATTTATTAAATCTTAATCAAAGATTTCTTCTATTCGAGCTATAACTTTTAACTTAAGGAAAATATTCCTAATCATTTATTAAATATTAATAAAAGATTTCTTTCTTGACTTCAAATCATATTCTTGCAAATCGAAGATTTTCATAACAGAGTACTACTGCCACTTAAAATATGGTAAATTTCACCTCTAGGGACTAATGGTAATTAATCCTATATCATGAATATCTTTGTTTTTAATGATCCTTGTCATCACCATGTTTTATTACGAAAATTAGTTTGAAGGGGTTTTCGGATGATTTCAAAATCTCTTTATGTTGTCTTAGAGTAATTCTTAGAAATTTATTTTTTTCTTTGGATAATATTTCAATTTCCCTCACTTAACTCTCGATCCAAATTCCTTAACTTTTAGACGGGTTAAAACAATGTTATTTAAGACATCGTTACGATAAACCCAAAATCAATTTTTTCAGTAAATATGATGATAGAAATCATTCTAATTTTACTCAAAAATGGTTTTTGTATTCAACAAGTGCTTTTGGTGAAATAACGGTGAAATCACCTTTTAGATTCCAAGAATAGGACAAATTCCCTCTTCATATTTCAATATAAGAAGATTATCTCTATGCAATCCAAGTTGTAATTTACTCATTTTGGAGATTGCTTAAATTTTTGGATAATACCGATCTTATTTTATTTTGGAAACTTGATACAATCTTTTTATTTTAGAGCATTCGGGCTTTCCTTTCGATCTGTTCCACCCCCCGCCTAAGAAAAGAAAACATAGGCCAAATAAGTTCAGGGCACTGGATGCTCCATCCCTAATCTTAGTTAAATACCTTGTTTTATCTTCCTAGATCTTACAAGCGGACAAATTTACTAGTCGTTTCCGCATTACTCAGTTTGTTATTATATTCAATCTTCTTCACTTTTTGTTTAAATAGTATAAACATTTCCTCTTACCCATTTATTCAAACTCTCATTAAAACTTCCAAATCATCTTTAAATGACTTAATTATACTTTTAAAATCATTCACAAAAGTTCAAAACTACGTTTCAAAAGTTATTAAAAACTGTTGTGAAAAGTGTTGCAAATAGTGTTTTAAAAGTTGTATTCTTCAAAACGACTTTTATATCATTTAGATTTCCATATTTTCAACATAAATCACTTTTAAAAAATTTAAAATCTTTTTAGCATTTATTTCATATTTTAAAAACATTTAAAATATCAATTTTAAACTTTGGTCACTTTGTTACAAAAAGCGCGATTTTTTTGGAAAATTTATTTGGACATATTTTAAAATGTACAAGATGAAATCTTGATTTTCTTTCTTTGTTTTTTCAAAAATATTAAATTTTTATAAAACATATATGACTTATTTTGAAACTATTTCCAAAAGGTTTAAGCATTCCATATACACCATTTCATTTTCAGAAGGAAAGTGATTTCCTTTGTGCTTATCGATGTGTATTAACGTGACTTGGTAAAACAATTTAACAATCATATCAAACAATCAATACTTGATGATCAAAGCATATATAAGCATCCATAGCAATCATAATACAACGTCAAACATGTATATATATTAATAAAGATGTTAAATAGAGTTTCTCACTATAAACCAAAGCGATTAACTTTCTGCCAACATTCTAATCAACCAACGTTTCACTATTTAATCCATACTCCATTTAAACGCTAGAAAACAACTTTTCCTTCCTTCGAAGTGCTTAGCCAAGGTTTGAGATGGAGGCGGGCCAAAAGTATAGAGAAGAAGTGGTAGAGCTTTGACCTTGAATTTTCAAAACTAGACCCGAAAAATAGGTCATCTTCTCACTTGTTTTTTACTCTCTTACTCTCAAAATTTAAAAAAAAATTGTTAACTGAAAAGTTGTTTCAATTTTTTTCCTCTTGAATTTAAAAAAAAAAAGAATCACTTGATTTTGATTAGTTTTGAGAAAGATATGATAGAACGAAGAAGAGGTATTGTCGGGTTGACGAAAATGAAGCCCGAAAATGTACTTCAAAGAATTGAGTTTCAGGTATAGCAGAACTCAAAACTGGAAAAAGTGATCAACATAAAAGTTTTAGCCACTGGAATTTCATATGATTTGAAAAAAAAATATTTTTTTTACTTTGGATATGTTATGATCAAGTAATGATCAAGACAAAAATGTCATATTCTCTGGCTTAAAACTGGGCCAGAGAATGCATTGGAAAGAAATGGATTTTTGACATGGTTAATTTTAGAATGAGAAAAGGTAGTCAACATAAAAGTTGCAGCCACTGAAAAAATACATGATTTTTTAAAAAAAATTGCATTTTGGTTTGGTTTTGAAGAATTTATGGTCGAGAGAAGAAGAGGTAAGATATGAAGAAAAGAGGGTTTGATTTGTAGAGGATGAACATTGATTTCTTTTGAATATTTTGCAAATATTTTGACATTATTTCTTTATAATTTTGTTATGTGGCATGGAAGCCATTAAAGAGAAGAGGAAGAAGGTGAAGAAGCTTAAGAAAAGAAGAAGAAGACATGTCAATGAAAGTGAGGAAGAATGTGGGTATTATAGAAAAAGAAAGAAGTGGTAAATTTACCAAAGTAACTTCTTACCAAATTACCAAACTAACCTTACTTCGACCTAAAGGAATCTTCACTTTTTCAATACTTAACATCATCTTTCACGTCCTTATTTTATGTCTTATTCACTTAAAGATTAAGTAAAGAATATCGAATTATGTCGGCTTTGATTTGATGTGATTTGATGTTTACTTTTTCTTACTTTTGTTAATTCTTAATTACTTTTACTAATGGCTTCGAGAAGTTTTCTAATCATATTTAGTAAAAGTAAACATATTTAGTTATTAAAATTTATAACATATATGTTAAAGCATGTTAACAAAGGTGCGATTACGTTGCGGCAACTTATTTTGAACAAAATGTTGATTTTCGACAAAACGTTTTACGGTCATATTTTGACTTTTTTTAAACTATTTATTCATGTAAACAAAACTTCAAAATAAATTTATTATTATCTTTAAATAATTAAAACAAGTATATTTTACTTATAAAATAATATAGAACAATACCTAGGTTTATTTATAAAAATATGACATCGATTTATCGATATGCGATGAAATTTGTCAACTTTTATAAAACAAGTTTTATATATTTATCGAACCATTATAAATTAAATTGCTATTATTACAAAATGAGATTGATATCGATTATATATATATATATATATATATTTATTTAAAAGGAATTATTTTTTCCTTAAACAAATTTCATGAATATATACCCTATTTTGTTAGAATCCGACTTTTATCAATTTTACAATGGAAATCTAAAAACTTTATTCAATATCAAAATAAGTTTACCATTCTTATTTATCATATAAAAAATTATTTTTTTAATTTTGAAAATTCTATATTGGAATATTTAAAATATTTAAATATTCAAATTCAAAGTAGTAAAATTACGGGTCGTTATAAGTAAGTGTTTGGGGCTGATACCAACCGAGAGGCAAACTTTCAAATGGTCTCTCTTACCTCATATTTGTAGCCAAATCTAATTAGACTAATAGGCTTGCTAATTCATCCCATCAATTCCCTTTCTAATTATAGTCGGTAGATTTTAAAACTTAAAACTGCTATAACTTTCTAACCACTTAACCAAATTATCTATTTGACCACTCTACGGAATGAGAAACCACCATCCCGAGGCAATGAAACAAAATAGAGCATCTATTTCGGCTTTTGTCAAATGTTATAGCCAAAATAAGATCTCCAGGGACAAAATTTTCACATAGAAATTAAAAAAATCATAAATGTGTAAAACATCCCTAGGAATCATATGCCAATATATTAGAATCATATGATCAGAAATGAATTAAATAAAATTATTTTACGATCCTTCGTTACGTAAAATATGGGTAGTTACATATATGATATGTATGCTGAATAATTTCTAAATCGTTGCCTCCTATATGAATGCATTCTCCTTAGAAACTTGAAAATATGATGCATACAATTTATATACACTAGCAGTTTTATATCTATGCTGGTTTTCAAAAATAAAAAATATCTAACACACAATATCTAGCATCTAAAATTTTGAAAATCTAATTTTCCTAAATCTATACTCCTATTTTGGAGAATGAATTTAGATGAAAAGTTTCATGTTTCCACCCTTCATACGGATGCATATTACATTGTACTTTGGAACCTTCTCTTTTGCTCCGAAATCTTTTGCGATTTTTCCAAGTTCAATTTGCATAAGCAGGTTTATTTTTGGATGTTAAAATGAAATTATCCTAAATGCAAACTTTATTCACTATCAACAAGGTATCAAAATAAAAATTCCAAAGTTAAAACATTTTTTCCCCATGTTATTCCCTAGGTTTTGTATACTATCATCCTTATTGGACAGTAAAATTAATATTCACTAACACGTCGACCATTCCTACACTAGGCATGTGGCACTAGAAAATTGAAAATTTTCATTTTTCATTAAAAATATTTTCCGTCTTTCAATCAAACTTGCAAAATACTCTAAAAGTTAAACCTTCAAAAGCATTCAAACATAATTTCTCCATAGTATTTAAACACGACTTTAAAAAAACGTTCAAACGCAATCCTTTCCAAACATTTGCCTTTCCGTTCAAAAAACAAATCAAGCCGCATCTTATAGTAATCGTGATTTAGTCAATGAGTTAACGCATATGATTAACCTAAGCACTGTACAGTGAATCTTAGATTTGGGAAAACCTTTTCTCTAATTCGACACATAAGCCTATTTATAAATTTTAGCCTTTTAGGCATAAATATAGTGACCCATGATTTCGTGACAACCCTTCATTATCCTTTGCTTGCTAATTTTTTTTCTTCAAAACTCTAAAGTTTTTATCGGACTAAAGCATTCTAGTTGCTATTAATTTCCTAACCTATTTTATAAACTTCCAGCCTTAACTACATTTTATTACTAGTTAAGTGTCCTTACTAAATCTTCTTATTTACACAGTTTCCATATACACACAGTGGTCAATGCTCGTTATAGTAATATAATAGGAATGTATCTCAGATCATATCGTATGCTTTACAATACCCGAAGGGAGACAATTAGCGATTACACCCTAAATAACCTAAAAGGAACAATTGCTGGAAGCGACCCTTTGTCGTCAACTAGTATTGATGATGTTGTGGCCCTATCGTTACTTACTCAATTAAGATGGACATTTCTAGTATGTCATTCTACTATAACCCACATGTCTTAACCTACCTCCTTGACTTCTAATAAATAAGGTCCATCCATTACTTCAATCATTGTATCCGATTAAGGGATAAATTGTGCATTCCTACACTATAGTGGAAAAAAATATAAACTATGCACATATAGAATAACTCTTCGAAAAATTGGCTTGGTGGAATAACTTTCTTACCACTATCTTATCTTCTTTAACCTTGAGTCAGCCAACATCCTTTATGTGTGTTTGCCATCTCCTTACCTTCTTCTCCAATCTTACTACTATTTTCTTTCAATCGAAATCTCTTAATAGTATTCTCAAACTTTGGTATCTACCTTCTTTACCTTGATCTTTTGTGCGAGTATATCCTAGGGCCCACAAAAGTGTACTCTAATACCATTCCCTATTCATTTGCAGGTCCTTCTTATGGCTTTCACATATGTCTAATCAAACATTCCTCTATTTATACCATTCCTTATATTCAATGGGGATTCCATCTTGTTGCCTTATGAGCATTCATAGCTATTTTATTCATAGCCTTGACGTTTACCTCATCTTATGTAGGCAGTCATCTCTGTCTACTCCATATCAAAAATTGGTTTTGTTTTTTCATAACTATTTAAAAAGTTAAAACTTCATAGTCATGAAGTGCTTAATCTAAAACTTTTATCTTTAAAAATATAAACTTAGAAACCATGTTCGAAAACTACTTAGTTCCCAAAAGGATTCAAGAAAAAAATTTCTCATTCTAACCAGCTTTCCTTTTTCAAAGACTTCCTATAATAAATAATTACTTCTTTAAAATAGAATTTTTAACTCAAAAAATTTATTTATGTTAAAAAACTCAATTGTCCTACCAAACCATTTTTAAACTACATCTTCTACAACTTTAAATAGTGAACACTGGAGTAGACAAGGAAAACTTCCATCCTATTATTTTCCTAATACTCATGTTATTTCTGCTTTTAACCTTAGCGGGGATTCTAATAGCATATGTGGGGACTTCTAAAGGATATGCACAATTATTATACATATTTATGTAAACTATCCACTTTTCCTATCTTATTCCTATTGTTTTTCTCTTTTACTTTTTATAGCTAGATTACTAATCCTATTTAATTTAAATTCCTAATGCTATTTTTATTCCAATTTGCTAATACTACTACTACTATTAAAATTTATCCTACCTAACTGGCTTCTACTACATAGCTCTTTTCCTCTTTTATTGTTTCCCCCATTGCCCATTAAAGTGCGTTTGCCTATTGCTTTAGTCATTGGGCTTTCCTTCAATAATATAAAAAGAGATATGTATAAATCTATTTGAGTTGTCTTTCCATATATTTTTCTTGTACGGAATATTCCTCTTGTCTTCATTATCGGGCATTATTACCCTTCTCCTCTCTTTACCTTATTTCAATAAAGTATCATTCCATTTTGTCCATCCTTTTGAGATAAAATTTAAAAACTTTCAAACTTATAAATATGAAAAATCATCAAGCCAAACATATGTCCTTTTTCCATTCATTTCAAAAATGAAGTACCCTTTTACCAAAAACCACTAAATCGACAACTTTTGACTCAAACAATTTTAAACTAAGAATTTTAAATTTTACTTACCTTTTACAAAACAACAAATTCTGAATAAATCCTTTGGAAAATACCTTCAAAACTTTTCAAGAAATTTTCTAAAATCTTTTTGTCGAGTTCTTTCATTTGGGGTTGGACTCGAAAATGGACTTTACTTGTCCTTTCTTTTGAACTTTTTCATCTTCTGCTTGCCTTTATAAAATCCAGTTTATCATCTTGTGGGGGTTAAGGTACACCTTCTTATAAGAACTTGCTCTATTCTTATTATATCTTACTTTTGGATATTTGCAAAATATAGTTTCTTACTTTCCATTTGTCTAGATGAATTGTGCATCTTCAATTGGAAAACCATCAAAACCCACAATCGTAGGCGGCCTAGGCCCGGTAAAGGAGTCAAGTACCATCCAACCTTCAAGATCCTTCTATATGTTATGCTCACGATCTTCCTAGTTAATGCCTTACAGTATAGCCAACATTCCATGAGGTAATCGGGGTAGGTGTATAAATTTAACTTTATTCATTGTTCCAATTCATAGTTGCCTCGTCCATCCTTTCAGAATATGGTCACAGCTACTTTTATAGTCGTAATTCATAGATTTTGGCGTATAATATATATAACTATAGGTAAAAATAAAAATACATTCTCTCAGTGTATCCTAATTATTATTATCGACTAACTAAGCTCTAATGCCAAAAGTTACAACCCGCACCTTAATGGGGTTGAATTTCGACTAAATCGAAACCCAAGCCCAATATGGAATGGATCGTTTATTTTGGTAATCTGTAATGAACATAAGTATATTAGAGAGCGATCAATATAAACTTACAGCGGAATAGAAAAATATAATTGATCATAAATACTAACTGAGGCTACTACCTTGGAATTAATACTATTCCTTGGATATCTAGTTGCCTTGTCACACCGAGCATGTCTAAATTTATCATGTGGGTTTAATGAGGAGGGGTCAAAACACCGTTCTAGTGATTGGAAATTTACATACTTATCCACAATGCTAATTTATGTTGATTCATTTATATTTAAGTGCCATGTCTATTATGTATGGCTAATCCATTCAACCCTATGTGTGCATATGATATGCCTAACCTCCTCTAAGGTATAACTATATATATGCCTATATACATATATATCTAAATGGCATACTACCTAAATCTCCGGCCACTTAATACTTCTTAAATAAGGAGACGATAGACCCAATGGCGATTAATACCTCAAGCGGGTCCTCCGTAACATAATCGCTAGTCAATCGACTGCAGCTATTGATACTAATGACCCCTAGATATGGCTTTATATAATTTTTGTATAACTAACATATCTCAAAACTAATTTAGGGGTTGACTAGCCTAACTCTAACAAGCATACAACTAACTAATTAAGCTTTAGGTCTATACGTATCCCATATGGATCCTACACTAGTAGGAAGTGAAATTTGTCAGGGTGTAACCCGAGTGTTTGCTACCTACCGCTCGATACTTCAAGTGGTTTAGCCTATATGCCAGACCAATTACTACTAAATACTGATCTAACAACAATACTGACAGTCCACCGACCTTCCATCGTCAAAATCCTGTATAGACTAACGTAATGTAAGTCAAGGAAAATGCCTTCACTTACTTAATAACACTTTTTAGAGATGAAGCAAACCTCATTTACCTAAAAGTAATGGCATTTAATACTTCAAACCCAAGGCGAACCCTTGGTATATTTTCCTCTACCTATACGCAACTGCATATCCCTTTCCTATAGGCCCTACGGTTGAAGATGTCCCACATTAGTAGTAAGTATATACAATTGTTGGTAGCCTCTGAGTGAAGGGTGGACTTCTATGGTGTAACTCTACTGACATCGCATCCTAACCCACTAAACCAAGCTATTGTAACATCATGGAATTTTATCGTCTTAAATTTGAATATTTAATTAATTTTAAATAATTAAATAATTGGTTTCTTTGAAGTTTGACAGCTTATATTCAAATATATGGACTATTTAAATATTTGAATTTTGAATTAAATATAAATTGAATGGATTTGATAACCTTATTTAACTCCTTTTAATTTATAAATAATAATGGTGGATCTATTTTGCAAATCTATTTACACTAATAAATGGTCCAGATAAATAACAAGGAAATCAATTGTTAATAAAATGATTTGATTCTTATTATAGTATTTTTAATTTAATTTATAGAATTATTCCATAGATCTTAATTTGGAAAATATTTAAATTGTTGTTTGACCATTTTTTGGCAAACAATGGTAGTTTTGTGACTTTACAAAATAAGATAACTTGTGTATTGTATAATTGTTTTGGAATTATGTTGCATTTTTTAGTGCGATTGTATTTTTGGTTTATTGTTCGTGGTTTGGATGCGAATGGAACTCTATGTAGTGTCGCTCTAGAAATGGCCAAATATACAAGCACCAACACTTATATTACTGAACTCACTTTCACTTTTCCATTCTTTCCCCTGTCTATTTTTCATCTTCCAGTAAATAAAAAATTAAATTTCCTTCATTCAAATATTTAAAATAAAATTATTCACTTAACCAAAAATTGCAAAACAATGATTTTTTGGTTTGTATAAACAGATCTACAAGTGGGTGTGCTCCTTGTTGTGTGCGGCAAGCATTTAGTAGAAGTCAGTTTCGGTTAGAAACTAGGGTTTGCCTTCGGCTTGGATATAGGTGGAGTTAGCTTGATTTGAGGGTGGCATTAAATTTTTGGTGTGGAGGAGCTTCAGTGGTGCAAGTGGTGCGAAGTGCGACATTGCCTTGTTGGTTGCAACATTTTGGAAGCGCGTAGATAACTTCTAGGGCACATTGAGAGAGATAGTGCCAAGCTCCATGTCACTGTGACCGACATGTATAACTTGCAACGTGGAGTTGAATGGAGTTGGCGGATTGCGATTCCGTGGTGTATAGTAGAGAGGGGAGGAGAGAGGCGGTCGTATTCTTGGGTTTTGTAATGCATTTTGAACAACTACAAGAGGGACTTTATTTATTTTGGGAAGAAGAAGGATTTGATAATTAATGAGGGTAATTAAAGAAGTAATTAACAAATTAATTATTTTAATCAAATCGATAGCTTCTAAAATTAATATCATGCTCATACGAGTTCCAATCAAGACGCGGTCTTTTGCATTACGCTCGTAATAAAGATAGCTACACGTTGGATCTGGTTTCGTCGAATTTGGAGTAAGTGGAATTTTAGGCCGAAATGTGAAAGCATCAATTGGAATTTCGCTAAGTAACTCATCTTTAAATAAACTATATGATATATGTGGTGCTAGGGATTACTGTTGAATGCTTGAATGATAGTTTATACGATGTTATTTGATTGTCTGCTTGGATTTGATTCCTGCTTAAAAAGCGAATGGCATAAATAACCATTGTATGGCAGGGAACAAAAACAGGAGGAAGTTGAAGTGTACGTAGCGAACAGGTCACAACAGAACACTTCAAAAAATACACATTCACCTTTATGACTTACAAGGAATTTTGGTAGAGAGACCCAAAGGGACTTCTCATCGATATTAATTTACTTATATTCTTATGTCGCTTATATCATTATTTGGTTAAAAATATTTATGACATATTGTTTGATTGTGTAAGTGTCGTTACAGCAATTATCGTTGTACCATCACTTATGAAATATCATCCCCTTAAACCCTTGTTGTGTGTTGAACTTAAGCTTGTATCTTTACAAAATAAATGTTTGGGTGTGTTTGTGCACTATGAAAGTTGTTTAAACTATATTTTCAAATATTTTGAGAATTTTAAAAATAAAGGATAAATGTTGATTTAAAATTTATAAAAGAAATAATAAATTTAATTATTTACCTTTCAGGATATTAATGCTATTTTAAATTTATAATAAAATTGATTAATTATCTTTTTAGATAATTAATGTTGATTTAAATTTATAAAAGATTAAATTGGATTTAGTTATCTTTCGGGATAATTAATGTTGTTTAGATTTATAAAGGTCATTTACCCTAATTATTTTGTTAATTCTTTTAGGATGGGTTTGTAAGAATTGTATAAGTATTTAAAAATAATTGGAGGTTTAAATTTATTCTTAATTATGATTCAACTATAATAAAGTTAATTAATCAGTTTTAACAATGATGTTTAAGATTAATTAATTATTTTAATAAATGATGTTTTAAAGCTAATTAATCTTTTCAGATAATGAGTTTTAAGGTTAATTAATCATTTTAACGATGTTTTAAAGTTAATTAATCATTTTAAATAATGATGTTCAAGGTTAATTAATCATTTTAATAATGATGTTATAAAGTTAATTAATCGTTATTATTAATAACGATGTTTAAGATTAATTAATCATTTTAACAAATGATGTCTAAAGTTAATTAATTAGTTTAAATAAAGGTATTTAAAATTAATTATCTGATTTAATAAAGGTGTTTAAAGATAATTGATTGATTTATCAAAGGACTGTTTAAAAATAATGCTAAGTGCAAATAATTTTAGGTTTATAGTACACGATCTTTTTAATGACATTTGTGTTTGACTCTTCCTTTTCTTAATACACTTAGAAATATAATTAACTCTTTAGAAAGGAATATTTTAAAGAGTATTTTCAAAGTGTTCTACAAATATTTGTGATGTGAAAACCAAGTATAAGTTCAGTTTCAAAAGTTTAGATGTTTGATTCGATTATGGAATGGATGAGGAATTTAGTTTCCATAAATGATATCGCTTATATGGAAAGGATTTATTCATACTCGTAGCAATAAACACCAAGATATGGAAACTCATTTCTATCTCGAAAGTTGGAAATGTCGTCAAGGCAATACCTAGACGTAACACTACCTTGACTTGTCTGACTTCATTTTCAACCAAGGGATGGTACAAGTTTGAAATCGATGAATAGTGGATAGGGTATGAGATCTAATTTCCATATACGCATTTTGAGTACTCTCGATAGTTGATTTATTGACTATCGATTCAACACTCTTCTTTGAGTATCGTCAATTTGAGATGATTTGTTGCTCATTTCAGCGTTTATATCCTTTGTTGGAAATGCCTAAAATAAGAGAGTGAGTTGGGGCCAAGCTATGTGGGGTTGCTCTCATTAAGTTATTTTCACATCTACTCTAGATTTAGTTTCGGTGGTATGCACGTGGAAATGTGAAATACTTAGATGCTCGATAAGGTTGGTGGGTTCTATCTTGGAGTTCGAGAGAGGAGTCACAGAGTATATGACCCTCTCAAGTATATTTTCTAGAGGTATACTTGTAAAGGGGGCGCACCCTCCTAGTCATTGTTGGAAAACTTCCTTTTATATTGTTGATTCAAATCTTTGAATTGTTTCCTTAATTGCATCAAGAAGTGCCTAGAGCTCTTCTTAATGTTTAATTACTTGTATCCATTCTTTAAGTTTGGAGTTTGATCTTATTTATTCCCTTTCTTACAAGTTTAGGTTTTTTTCAAATTTGTTTCTAGTCTTTCCTGCATGGAAGTTGTTCTTATGAGATAAAACCCATTACGTGTTTAGAGGTATGGTCATAAAGAATTATTGTATGTTTACCACTTCTTTGTTATGAAAAGTATTCATAAGCATCACTTAATCATTGCTTAAGTGCTAAATGCATATATGATGCTTAATTTTTTTGAAAAGGCAATAAATGTGCGATGAACGCTTAAGCGCGTTTAATGGCACTTATCTACGCTTTGCTTAAATTAAGCGATGATTAAGCACTGCTAAGCAAAAAATACATTATTTCTAGAATAAGAAGAAATGAGGTTATTACATAAAAGCAACGGTCCCAAACAAAATTTCCTCATTTTCTATCATTGGGCTAATGGAAGGTGAATAGTTTTTTACATTAAGGTATGACTATTTATTAGACAAATGCGCATGGTATGCACTTAACCCGAAATTGCTTAATTTTAATGAATAAAGAAAGTCAAATCAAAATTTTGCAACCTATGAATTTATAAGTCAGATTAAAAATAAAACTTTACTTCCTTGTGATTGATTCCTGCATATAGGAACAATGGTCCACTTAATATAATATCTTTGCATAAATTTATATTGAAACAAATAATGTGCACACGAAAATTAAGTAGCACTTAGGCGATGCTTAAGCGGTGCTTAATGGACATTAAGAGAAGCGAGACTTCTATCGCCTTATCTTGCCTAGCGCTTAATATAACATAGCACAACATCACTTGAGTCTTCTCATGCTGGTTTTCCAGACTAATCCAGATGTTATTTTATTATAATGCTCCGGTCAGACTTGCATTTTTTAGGTTTTCGTTGGTAGGACGTGGAGCTCGTGGAGAGAAGCTAGGCATTCACCTGCCATAGTATCTTAATTCCTCTGTATTATTATACAAACCCATCATTAGTTGTAAGGTTGGGAAGTTCTAACTGTTCAAGCTGATGAGGTTTGTTTTTAACTCCGATATACCATATATTTTAAAATAACAGCTTTTACCGTCTTTGTTATATTATATGTTGTCGTTTCGCTATAAGATTATGTTTCCTTTTTCTTTCTCTTTCACTTTTAACACTAATAATCTTCCTTTTCGACGATTAGATGTTTGGCATTCAAATACAATGAAAGTATTAAGTGTTGACTTTCGATGTCAAAAAGGCAGGTCGTTACAGCTGGTATTAGAGCTGAAGGTTAAACGAGAATCTTGGCTTTAGCAGGATATGACTCCTTACAGATAAGGTAAGTGACACCGTAGGATGAGTTGAGAGTATTATATATGTGGGCATATTTGTTACTGCTATAAAATCGTATTGTGTTAATTAGTCTATTGAGTTGTTTATAAAGATGTGAGATGCCACGATGTCGAAACAAATTTCTAAACACTCGAATAAGGCAAACACGATATTGATTTTTTAGAATTTTGTAAATGCAACATATTATCTAAGATTATACATTTTTTGTGTATATATATAAAGGAATAACTTTCAAATTTATATAGTTATATATGGTGTTTATTTGTAATGATAATATTTTTTTATTATCATTATTATTTGGCTTGTCATGCATGGATTGTTTAGGAGCATTGACTATTGTTTATTGATTGTTAATTTATGCTCAACTAGTTTATAAGCACTTATTGATTCGCTAATTATGAGTGCATTAAAACGAACCCCTTGTGAATTGAGTTTCATAATTTGATTACAAAATGTTCGGTGAAATTGTTAAGTTAAAAATCATCTTTTCATGATGTTGAATTAAAAGTAAACTTTTAGTGAAAGTTGTTTAACATAATATAAATGGAAAGATAAGAAATTTAAATGATAAATGCTTGAGAAAAATTTATTGTCTTAAAGGAGAATTATTATACTATAAGATGATTTTATATAAAAGCAAATTCATATAAATTTGGTTTATAAAATGTGTAATAAAAAGAGTTTATTATAATAAAGGGAAGTTATTATAATACTAGATGATTTTATAGGTACATTTTATATGAATATAGTATATATAAAATGATTGATATCATCATTTATAAATGGTGTTTTATAAGTAAAAATGGTTTTTGAGAATTTAAATCCCTTTAATCGCTTTAATTGATTTCCAAAAGATTTTGAGAAAAATGATGGTAGTATTACTTGGAAATATTTCAAAGTATAAATATTTGGAAAAGAAATTTTAAGTGGAACGCATTTTCTTTGCATAGTTCGAGAAAAACATCTCGATTTGTTTTGTGGTAATCTAAATAATTTACTAAGTGAAGATCGAATGTTTGCTTAGGAAAATATTGTAGTGTACTTAGTAAATTATTTCTTTTATCATTGTAATCGAATGAGTTCAAACATTAATGAACCAAAGCAAGTGTTAGTGACTAAATTGTTAAAATTATTATATGTATGTATGTATGTGTGTGTGTGGGGGTACGATTTTCAAAAGAATTTCGAAAATAAAAATCAGGTAATTGGTCTTATGGGATTCTGATAAATAATTTGATAAATGAAATTTTTTTAACTCTTGGATAGAAAATTGATAATTCAACTTAATATTTTAAATGGTTTAAATTGGATATGAAGGATTTAATAAAAAGGGTTCTATTAAAATCATAGATTTTATTTAAAACATCTAAATTGGGTAGACTATTTGATATTGTTAGACCAACCCATAAAATTTCTTTCCTTAGAACACTTTAAGGTAAAGAGGTTGAAAGATTGGCTTAATATTAAAACCCATGTTTTGTTTGGGCCCCGTCTAAATTTTGAAAAGCAAAATCAAATTGGTGTTTTGTATAGACTCTTAGGATATAGAAGAGTTTTATACAAGTAAATAAGAGTAGAGTTAGTTTTAAATTTAATGTGTTATAAAGATGTGTCTTTATAGAATTTCTATAAACTTAAGTGAAAATTTATGAGGTAATTCAAAAATAAATTTAGTGTTAAATTAAATACTATAAATAAAAAATGTAAGTGAAACTGAAAGTGATTTCAAAAAGATTGGTGTGGTTAAGATACCAATCAGATTAAATACGTAAGTTATAGTAGATCATTTTATTCGCACAATTCTTAATATAGGATTCGAGTACATAACTTTGGGTGATTCACACTAGTCCGAAAAAGGATTTCTCACTTGATTCTTATCAGTGAACATGATTTAGATTCTTGATATGATACTAAGGTTTCTATCATAGTATATGGCTATGTAAGGAGAATAAAGGTGTCTAATCGAGGAACCTGATTGGAGTCCATACTAGGGAGGTCGAGTGAGCGATTCTAGTTTGATAATAAAGTCTACGTATCTAGGCAAGTGGTCAGATCAAATATTGCATACAAACGATATATGTACACCATACGAGCATAGATCTGTTTATATGATTCGTTGGATTTCTTAGGAAATTATCTACATCCTTGGACGATCTAGAAAGTTGTAAACCTAAGTAAAATTATAAATATTATTTGTTAGTCATTTAGCATTTTAAATAATGCTAAGTGATAGTTTGTTCCTTTATGGAGTTTGATTTGTTTGATAGTGTGATTTTATATACTACATTTTGCAAAGTTGTTTATTAGGACATAAATCTCGATGCTTTGAAAAAGTGTTTTCGAAAGAATTTGTGAAAGAAATAATAACAAAATTATTTGAAATTTTTTGGTGAAGTGTTATTATTTTCGAATATATAAAAAGAATTTTGTAAAATGATTATTCAAGTATTTTTGGTTGTGATTAGTGTTGGGCGATTGACGGTTTTCAAGTTCGGAAGACTGGCTAGGTATATTTTTTTCTCTAGCTGTTAATTTTGGAGAAACCGGAATACCATTGGATAGTCCATGTTATTTTTATTCTAGAGTTATACCAAACTTCGGTCGCAAGAGCCCCCTCCTTGTCATAACTGATTTTGGTTTTGATATATTTCTCTTTGGAGGCATTTGAAAACATATTTTGGATATAAAAACCCGGACATTTAGTTCTAAATTTATCTTTTGAAAAAGATTGAATGCCTAATATTTTATTACACAGTACGCCCTGTACTTTTATTCCATATGGTTGTTATATTATTTATGTTGATATTTTTTATGGTAGAAATAGCTTGTGCTTTACATTTGTCAGCATGGTTCTCTTTTGGATTATAAGTACAACATAGGTATGGAGAAGCAAGAGATTGCTATTTGATTTCTTGCGCATCTAGATTCACATCAAGATAATAAATTGCTTGCAAAAATAAAAATAAAATGCAAAAGAGGTATGTAGTAGATTTAGTTTTGGTGGTTGATTGATGATTTTATGCCCCAGATATAAGAGGCTACTTGGCTTTTATTTTCTTGTTGTTGATGTGGGCCAGTTGCGAGTTGTGATTTTTTGGGATCGGCAGTGCAAAGAGGTGCTGCTAAAATTTCCTGTAACATAAACGCTTTAAGGATTTCATAACTCATTTTAATTAATAGTTTTTAAACTTAACGGTTTGGAGACATTTTCTTCCTATGGGAATTTCGGAGATGAAATTCTTTTAAGGGGAGAGAATGTAACATCCCAAAATTTTATCGTCTTAATTTCGAATATTTAATTAATTTTAAATATTTAAATAATTGATTTTTTTGAAGTTTGATAACTTATATTCAAATATATGGATTATCTAAATATTTGAATTGTGAATTAAAATATAAATTAAATGGATTTAATAGCATAATTTAAATCCTTTTAATTTATAAATAATAACGATGAATCCATTTTGTAAATTTATTCGTAATAAAAAATGGTCCAAATAAATAACAAGGAAATCAATTGTTAATAAAACGACTTGATTTTTATTGCAGTATTGTTAATCTAATTTACATAATTTCTCCATAATTTTTAATTTGCAAAGTATTTAAATCTTTGTTTGACGATTTTTCGATAAACGATGGTAACTAGTGTATTTTATAATTGTTTTAGAATCGTGTTGCAATTTTTAGCGGGACCGTATTTTTAATTTATCATTCGCGGGTCGAACGCGAACAAAACTTTATGTAGCGTCACATCGAAAATGGCCAAATTACAAACACCAACGCTTAAGCATCAAACAAATTTTCACTTTTCCATGCTCTCTCTTGTCTAATTTTCATCTTCCAATAAATAAGAAAATTAAATTTCCTCCATTCATAAATTAAAATAAAATTATTCACTTAACTAAAAATTAAAAAACAAAGATCTTAAGGTCTGTATGGACTAGATCTATAAGTTGGTGTGCTCCTTGTTGTGTGCAGCAAGCATTTGGTTGAAGTCAATTTTGTGATAAAAACTAGGGTTTGCCTTCGACTTAGATATAGGTGGAGTTAGCTCAAGTCGAAGGTGGCTTTGAGTTTGTGTATGGAGGAGCTTCAATGGTGCAAGTGGTGTGAGGTGCGACGTTGCCTTGATGGTTGCGGCATTTTGTATTCGCATGGGCCACTTTCAAGTCCCATTGAGAAAGACGATGACGCGCTTCATGTTGTTGTGACCTACATACAGCAGTTGCGACTTGGAGTTGAACGGAATTGGTGGATTGCGATTTCGTGGTGTATAGGTGGAGAAATAAGGTGTGACGCCCCACCTCTATACCCACGCTAGCAAAGAGTATTAATAGATAATACCGTCTGCTAACACGGAGAATAAGGATGTTTAGGAGCGACCATCTATAGCCTTGCTTTAATTATCTATTGAATACATCGACAATTGCCTTACCAAGCAGATCGACATATCCAATGAATACTTAAAACAAAACCATAGGTGGCTAGAGGATCTATCAGAACAGAATATAACAACTCAAATGCAATATACATCACAGAACAGTAAACCGTCATATGCACATATACTGATACATAACAGAGTATACAAAATAATACATGTCAAGTGGTATAGCAAAACACAATATACAAACGAGTCAATAATACATATCAGAGTTACAACAGAAGAGGACTACACAAAAGCTAGGACAAACAAGAAACTAGCGGAATAGTCCATGCGGAAGCAAAAGAGGCTAAGTCCAAAAGCACCTAACCTGAAACATCTCGGTCTGACCCGAGTATAAAATACACGAGTCAGTCTAGCTAAACAAATCAGTTAGATAAACTGAACGATAATGAACCTGCAAGGTCATATAGTATAACAAATATCTCTAAGGGAGATAACACAATCATCTAACATAAGATGAACATAATAAAACAAGCCACATATCATTGGCATCATAAATAATCAAAGGATAAGAATATCCCAAGGCAAGCCAAAAGGCAAATAACAAATACCAATTGCAACAAATCCAAAATCTCATGAGCGGTGGTGAAGAAACCACTCCAATATCTCTCGAGCGGTGGTGAAGAAACCACTCCGATATCTCTCGAGCGGTGGTGAAGAAACCACTCCAAAAGCAATATTAAAGGTAACCGACAATCCCAAATATCTCTCGGGTCGGGGCAAAGGACCAACTCCAAAAGCGATATTAAAGGCAACAAGCCAGAGGAGACAGTCCGAAGACGCTATCCCAAAGGCAGCATGTGTCACAAACTCCCAGAGAGGAATCCGAAAAGTGGTAACGTGAGTCCCATAACCACCCGTTCGCACTAAACGGTTTACTATCCATTAGTTAATTTCACACTCGAAGCATTACAAAGCTCACCTCATCTCATCGGTAAACCAGACACAAGGGTCAAAACGATCAATCGAATAGGTCGGGGATTAATCGGAAAGATAAACGCATGGATTCATGGTCCGTGTTTTACCTAACCATTTAATCTTCCTTCCACTTCGCTCGAAGTGCGAAATTGTGTGTGTGCATTATAAATGGAATTTATGAATTGGAGAAGGAAGCTTTTAATACGATTTAGAGGGATTATTTATAAAACCCGTGAATGAAATCAAAAATAAGTTATCAAAATCAAAGATGCAATAACAAACACTAAAAACCAACTTGAATCGATAAAATCCGGAAAATCAATCAAATACGCAAAATAGGCAAAACAGGCAAAACTGGCAGAACAGAGCAGGTCGGTCGACCGGACTACAGGGCTCGGTCGGCCGGCCAGATGCAGGAAACAAAATATGGCTCGGGGCAGCAGGTCGGTCGACCGGCTACAGGGCTCGGTCGGCCGAACCTGATGATTTTGCACTTCCTGCCCTATTTCAATGAAATGCAAATTCTTTCTAAATCCAAAGCAATGGCACATGCATACTTGTTAGGAATTCATACCCAACACCCATGAAATCAAGAGAAGTAGATGTGAGTTCAAAACTCACCTTTTTAACTCAAGAACAAGAAGAAGAAGCTCAAATGCAAAGGAACAAGGCCAACCACTCACTACTTCAACTTTATTAGCTTCAATCTAAGATCAAACAAATATTTCCTAAGTTAGGTTTAGGAAAACTTTCTGAAATTGAAGGGGAGAAGAGTTGGCGAAGATGAAGAAGAGCTTACCAATGGCTTCTCTTTTATTTTGGAGCAAGAATTTGGATTTGCAAGAGGATCTAGGGCTAGGAGTTTCTAATTTCCTTTCTCTTCCACCATTATCAGTTTTTAGCTTAAGTTTTTATGAAATGAATAAGTGAATGGAAGGAGAGAAGGGCTGAATTGGTTTATAGAACAGTTCGGGTGAAACCCAAACCCAAAAGCCCACTTAGCAAATAGCAAAATTCGACTTACTCCAAATATATCGAAGCTTATACTCAAAAAGATCGAAAACGACGTTTTGAACTCAATGGAAGTGGTCTTGAGACCCAATTCGACCGTTTGCAGAAAGTAACTTTTCGGACTATGATCCGACAATTGATGTTAAATTTAAATAAAATATTTAAATATACAACCGATAAATATGCGGGTTGTTACAGACTCCCCTCCTTAAAGAAATTGCGTCCTCGCAATTCTTAAGAAGAAATAAGAAGTAACAACCACAAACATATCAACACAAAAGAATAACAGAATAAGAAGTTCACCATAAAGTGCACGAAAGGATAAGTACGAGCTTGCTTGCTCAGAGAATTCCATGGATTCCTAAGCTCAAAATAATTTGGAACACCGACGTGGTACAAACAATACGTCAAATGATCCGAAGCTCAACAAAATGAAATACAACAAAACGTCCGATGAACTTGGTAAAAAGATCATTCCATTCGGACATCAACAAAGAAACCATCACTTGTTGCTTACAACTAAATGCACTAGCAACACGATCCCCCTTTTCGGGAATAAAAAGAATATCAAGATCATAAGATGCAAGGAACTCGAGCCAACACTAAGTTCCCTATGAGAAATTAAACAAAAAAAAATTACGATTGGTGAGGTGAACAAAATTCCTTACCCAAAATAATTATGCCAAATATAAAGAGCGAAAACAATAGCCGTGAGCACTAGATCATGAGTGGCATACCTAATCTCTATCGGCTTTAATGATTAGAAGCACAAGTGATAGAACGTTTTCTTTTGCAAGAGAACGGCATTCAAACCAATACGACTAGTATTGGTAAAAAGATAAAATCTTGGTTCCTTCGGGAATCCCAAGATAAGAGTACCGGAAAAGAGTCCTTTCAAATAATCTACTTTCTTAAAAGCTAAAACTTTCAAATAAAATTCCTTACCAAAAAGCTAAAGCTTCAAAATTTCAATTACCTTCATGAAATCATATTTGGAGAAAAATTTCTTATTTCAAATCAATTTATTCTGTCAAATTGTCTCATCAAAGCGTTTAGGAGATTCCTATCGATAACGTTGATCAAGCGCATCGACCAGAATTCTTAAAGCACTTAATGGGCAATACAATCACAAAACCATCTTTTATAAGATAAACATGTTTCTAAAAACTTTTAAAAATTCACTTTGTTCGTTTTAAGAACAAAAATCCCATTTATACTTATAAATAAATCTTATGAAAAAGATTTGCAAAATTTTTAAATTGCTAATTTCCATCCAAAACCAATAAAATACTAAAAATGGAATCATCGAGATATTTGCAGAATACTCGATTCATAAAATGGATGAAATGAGCTAGACAACTGAATGACATAATAAATCATTCATAAGAATCACAACGAGTGCGGAATGCGGTAAGTGGAATCCTAACTTCCGCAACTCGTAGCCAAATGAAAACCGGTGGTAAGGTCGAGCTAAAAAGACCTTAACACTACTCAAAAGATTGCTTAGGTAATAACCCTAAGACAAGACCAAAAATACCGCAAAATTCTCAAACTACAAGAATTAGAGAAACAACACTTTCCTCATCATAAGGGCTTAAAGAATAGAATGGTGCCATCAAATTCGAAATCGAGATCACAAAGAAAAATAGAGACTTTCCAAAATAGATGGAGACATACCTTATCCCTGAGAAGAACCTCCAGGAGCATCTGTTATATTTAACTTGCCAGATGGAGAATTATTCGGAGCAATGGGACAAGTGGAACTACGATGACCTCCCTTCTTGCAATAACGGCAGAAGAGAGGCTTAGGACAAGCTCGAATCATATGATCAGGAGAACCACAATTGAAACACTTTCGAATGGAAGGTGTTCCAGCAGACTGAGACTGAGAATCAGATTCAACGGGCTTTTTCTTCTTGGAAGGGAAAAATTCCCACTTATCCAATGGAGACTGCTTTTTGTTGGGGTTCTTGCGAACCTCAACTTCATCACCACTATCACACTCCTTCTCGACGGTTTCAAGATGAAGTGCAGAATCTACCAACTCCTCAAAAGAAAGCTTAAGCCGGAGAAACAAAGACTTCTTAAGATATTTCTTAAAACCAGAGACGAACTTTAGATTCTTCTTATAAGAAGTGCTGATGAATTCAAGACCATACTTAGATAAAGCCTCGAATGATGCAACATACTCAGAAACGGAAGATTTCCCTTGCTTTAACTCAAGGAAGCGCCAGGCCAACAAAGCTTTCTCAGATTCAGGAACGAACTTGAGTTCGAATCGTTCCCGAAACCGAGTCCAAGAAAGAGCAGACTCATCAATTTCGGCTACAAGAAGTTCATACCAATCAAGAGCACGCTCTTGCAATAAGCTAGAAGTTACAAGAACTCTATCATGGTCAGAAATATCCATTCTAGAGAAGATACGCTCGCACGTGCGAACCCAAGCTTGGACTTCAAGAACAGACTCGGAGCCCTTAAACGGTTTTCCTCCAAGATGAGCAAAATCACTGCACTGACGTGCAAAAGCAGACTTGCGAGGTGGAGACACTCGAGGAGGAACGGGAGGCTGAGTGCTCCTAAACAACTCCATAAACTGATCGGCAGACATATAAACGCCATCCGGATGTGAGCCACTAGATTGCCCAGCATCCGAACGTCGACCTCTGCCTCTTCCAGACATAAGCTGAAAGTCAAGATAAGGAAAAGATTATTCACAAGGTAGATGATTCAAGATGGAATACTACGGAATAAAATGCATTCCTAGACGTATTCCCAAACTCTATCTAACCTTGGTGGAATAAAGAGACACAATGATTCAAAGATTTGTATCACTTGTACACTTTGATGTACCATAATATGTGCATCTATTCTGTGTTTATCATATTTTGTTCTGAACCTCGCTCTGATACCAAGCAGTGATGCCCCACCTCTATACCCACGCTAGCAAAGAGTATTAATAGATAATACCGTCTGCTAACACAGAGAATAAGGCTGTTTAGGAGCGACCATCTATAGCCTTGCTTTAATTATCTATTGAATACATCGACAATTGCCTTACCAAGCAGATCGACATATCCAATGAATACTTAAAACAAAACCATAGGTGGCTAGAGGATCTATCAGAACAGAATATAACAACTCAAATGCAATATACATCACAGAACAGTAAACCATCATATACACATATACTGATACATAACAGAATATACAAAATAATACATGTCAAGTGATATAGCAAACCACAATATACAAACGAGTCAATAATACATATCATAGTTACAACAGAAGAGGACTACACAAAAGCTAGGACAAACAAGAAACTAGCGGAATAGTCCATGCGGAAGCAAAAGAGGCTAAGTCCAAAAGCACCTAACCTGAAACATCTCGGTCTGACCCGAGTATAAAATACACGGGTCAGTCTAGCTAAACAAATCAGTTAGATAAACTGAACGATAATGAACCTGCAAGGTCATATAGTATAATAAATATCTCTAAGGGAGATAACACAATCATCTAACATAAGATGAACATAATAAAACAAGCCTCATATCATCGGCATCATAAATAATCAAAGGATAAGAATATCCCAAGGCAAGCCAAAAGGCAAATAACAAATAACAATTGCAACAAATCCAAAATCTCATGAGCGGTGGTGAAGAAACCACTCCAATATCTCTCGAGCGGTGGTGAAGAAACCACTCCGATATCTCTCGAGCGGTGGTGAAGAAACCACTCCAAAAGCAATACTAAAGGTAACCGACAATCCCAAATATCTCTCGGGTTGGGGCAAAGGACCAACTCCAAAAGCGATATTAAAGGCAACAAGCCAGAGGAGACAGTCCGAAGACGCTATCCCAAAGGCAGCATGTGTCACAAACTCCCAGAGAGGAATCCGAAAAGTGGTAACGTGAGTCCCATAACCACCCGTTCGCACTAAACGGTTTACTATCCATTAGTTAATTTCACACTCGAAGCATTACAAAGTTCACCTCATCTCATCGGTAAACCAGACACAAGGGTCAAAACGATCAATCGCATAGGTCGGGGATTAATCTGAAAGATAAACGCATGGATTCATGGTCCGTGTTTTACCTAACCATTTAGTCTTCCTTCCACTTCGCTCGTAGTGCGAAATCGTGTGTGTGCATTATAAATGGAATTTATGAATTGGAGACGGAAGCTTTTAATACGATTTAGAGGGATTATTTATAAAACCCGTGAATGAAATCAAAAATAAGTTATCAAAATCAAAGATGCAATAACAAACACTAAAAACCAACTTGAATCGATAAAATCCGGAAAATCAATCAAATACGCAAAATAGGCAAAACAGGCAAAACTGGCAGAACAGAGCAGGTCGGTCGACCGGACTACAGGGCTCGGTCGGCCGGCCAGATGCAGGAAACAAAATATGGCTCGGGGCAGCAGGTCGGTCGACCGGCTACAGGGCTCGGTCGGCCGAACCTGATGATTTTGCACTTCCTGCCCTATTTCAATGAAATGCAAATTCTTTCTAAATCCAAAGCAATGGCACATGCATACTTGTTAGGAATTCATACCCAACACCCATGAAATCAAGAGAAGTAGATGTGAGTTCAAAACTCACCTTTTTAACTCAAGAACAAGAAGAAGAAGCTCAAATGCAAAGGAACAAGGCCAACCACTCTCTACTTCAACTTTACTAGCTTCAATCTAAGATCAAACAAATATTTCCTAAGTTAGGTTTAGGAAAACTTTCTGAAATTGAAGGGGAGAAGAGTTGGAGAAGATGGAGAAGAGCTTAGCAATGGCTTCTCTTTGATTTTGGAGCAAGAATTTGGATTTGCAAGAGGGTCTAGGGCTAGGAGTTTCTAATTTCCTTTCTCTTCCACCATTATCAGTTTTTAGCTTAAGTTTTTATGAAATGAATAAGTGAATGGAAGGAGAGAAGGGCTGAGTTGGTTTATAGAACAGTTCGGGTGAAACCCAAACCCAAAAGCCCACTTAGCAAATAGCAAAATTCGACTTACTCCAAATATATCGAAGCTTATACTCAAAAAGATCGCAAACGACGTTTTGAACTCAATGGAAGTGGTCTTGAGACCCAATTCGACCGTTTGCAGAAAGTAACTTTTCGGACTATGATCCGACAATTGATGTTATATTTAAATATACAACCGATAAATATGCGGGTTGTTACATAAGGAGAGATGGGTCGTATTGTGGGTTTGCTCACGCGTTTTGAACAGCTACAGGCGCGAATTTATTTATTTTGGGAAGAAGAAGGATTTAATAATTAACAAGGGTAATTAAAGGAATAATTAGCAAGTTAATTATTTTAATTAAATCGATGGCTTCTAAAATTAATATCTTGTTCATACGAGATCCAATCAAGACATGGCCTTTTGCTTTACGCTCATAATAGAGATAGCTACGTGCTGGATCTAATTTTTTTGAATTTTAAGCAAGTGGAATTTTGGGCTAGAATGGAACGTTATTTAATTTTTTAGACCAAACTAGAACGCGAAAGCGTTAACTGGAATTTCGATGAGTTTACTCACCTTAAATAAACTATATGATATTTTTGCTGCTATGGATTATTATTGAATGCTTGAATGATAGTCTATATACTATTATTTGATTGTCTATTTGAATTTTATTTCCCGCTTAAAAAGCAGATGCACAAATAACTATTATGTTGTAGAGATAAAAAACAAGAGATAGTCGAAGTGTACCTAGCGAATATGTCCCAATGAAACAACTTTGAAAAATACATTCATCTGTTTGATTTACAGAAGACTTTTGTAGAGAGACCCAAAAGGTTTCTTGCCAATATTAATTCACTTATATTCTTATATCTCTTTTAGCGTTGTTTGATTGAAAATATTTATGACATATTCTTTGATTGTGTAAGTGTCGTTACAATGGTTATCGTTGTACCATCACTTATGAAGTATTATCCCCTTAAATCCTTGTTATGCATTGAACCTGAGCTTGTATTTTTACAAAATAAATGTTCAGGAGTGTTTTTGCACTTTGAAAGTTGGTTAAACTATATTTTCAAATATTTTGAAAATTTTGAAAATAAAGGATAAATGTCGATTTAGAATTTATAAAAAGAGGTATAAATTTAATTAATTATCTTTTGGGATAATTAACGTTGTTTTAAATTTATAAAGAGATTATAAATTTGATCAATTATCTTTCAAGATAATTAATGTCGATTTAAATTTATAAAGGATTATAAATTGGATTTAATTATCTTTTAGGATAATTAATGTTGTTAAATTAATAAAGGCCATTTACTCTAAATATTTTGTAAATTCTTTTAAGATGGGTTTGTAAGGATTGTATAAGTATTTGAAAAGAATTGGAGTTCAAATTTATTCTCAATTATTATTTGAATATAATAAATTTAATTAATCACTTTTAATAATGATGTTTAAGATTAATTGATCATTTTAATAAATGATGTTTTAAACTTAATTAATGTTTTTAAAAATAATGTTTAATTAATTAATCATTTTAAGAATGATGTTTTAAAGTTAATTAATCATTATAAATAATGATTTTAAGGTTAATTAATCATTTTAATAAATATGTTTTAAATTTAATTAATCTTTTTAAATAATTATGTTTAATTAATTAATCATTTTAATAATGATTTTTTAAAGTTAATTATCATTTTAAACAATGATTTTTAAGGTTAATTAATCATTTGAACAATTATGTTATAAAGTTAATTAATTATTATTAATGATGATGTTTAATATTAATTAATCATTTTAACAAATGATGTTTAAAGTTAATTAATTAGTTTAAATAAAGGTATATAAAATTAATTATCTGATTTAATAAAGGTTTTTAAAGATAATTAATTAATTTATTAAAGGAATGTTTAAAAATAACGCTAAGTGTAAATTGTTTTGGGTTTATAGTAAACGATGCTTTAATGACATTTTTTTACTCTTCTTTTTCTTAATACACTTGGAAATATAATTAGCTCTTAAAAAAGGAATATTTTTAAAGAGTATTTTTAAAGTGTTTTGCAAATATTTGTGATGTGAAAACCAAGTACAAGTTCAGGTCCAAGTCTAAAAGTTTGATTCGGTTATAGAAAGGATAAGAAATTTAATTTCCATAAACTATATAACTTATATAGAAAGAATTTAGTCATATTCGTAGCACTAAATGTCGAAGAATTGAAATCCATTTCTATCTCGGAGGTTAAATAGTTCATCAAGGCAAAGCCTAAAGGTAACACCTCGACTTGCCTGGCTTTATTTTCAATCGAGGCGTAGTACAAGTTTGAAATCGACAAGTAATGGTAAGAATATGAGATTTAATTTTCATATATGATCATTTTGATTATTCTCAATAATTGATTTACTGACAATCGACGTAGCTTTCTTCTTTGTGTATCATCAATTTAAGATGATTCGTTGCTCATTTGAGCGTTGATATTCTCTATCGGATATGACTAAAAACAAAACGGTGAGTGGGGGCCAAGCTATGTTAGGTTGCTCCCACTTTCACATCTACTCTAGATTTAGTTTAGGTGGAATGTGTGTGGAGATGTGAAATATTCGGATACTCAGTAAGGTTGGCGGGGTCCGGCTTGGAGTTCCGGAGAGGAGTCATAGAATATATGACCCTCTCAAGTATATTTTTTAGTGGTATACTTTTGGTAAGGGTGGAGCACTCTCCTAGTCATTGTTGAAAAACTTCTATTTCCTTATTGTTGATTCACATCTTTGAATTATTTCATTAATTGCATTGATAAGCGCTTAGAGCTCTTCTCGATGTTTAGTTATTTGTATCCATTTTTAAGTTTTGATTTTTATCTTGTTTATTCTCATTCTTACAAGTTTGGGTTTTGTTCAAATTTGTTTTCACTCTTTTATGCATGGAAGTTGTCTTATGAGGTAAAACCCGAACCATGTTGAGTAGTGTGGTCACATAAAATTATTATATGTTCACCACATTACTTGAGTTTTCTCACGTTGGTTTTCTAGACTGATCCAGGTGTTATTTTATTATAATGTTCATGTCCGACCGAGTATTTTTTTCAGGTTGTCGTTGGTAGGTGATGGAGCTCATGGAGTAGAGCTGGGTGTTCACCTACCATAATATCTTAATTCCAGTGTATTATAAAATATACCCATCGGTAATTGTAATATCAGGAAGCTATAACTATCCATGCTGATGAGGTTTGTTTTTAACTTTGATATACTAAGTATTTTTGAGCGACGGCTTTTACTGTCTTTGTTATATTATATATTGTCGTTCCGCTGTGAGATTATATTTCTTCTATTCTTTCTCTTTCTCCTTTTCCTTTTTCCCTAACAATCTACCTTTCCGATGGTTAGCTATTCGGCATTTGAATACCATGAAGGTATTGATTACTGACTTTCGATTGTTGAAAAGGCGGATCGTTACACCAATCATTCTAAGCATAAATGTCGGGCTAGGCCCGTTAATTCATGCTCGTTCTAAACATATAATTAAGGCTATATAATTTCCCACTATGAAAATTATACTGTCTTTCATCATTTAATTCCAATCTTATTAGCTTAATTACTATATTCCCTAAATATTAATAGTCCGTTTATTATTATTCTATTTGGACAATCTCTAATAACATTTATTTATTCATTCTAATTCAACTTATTATGCCTATTTCATTTCTCCATAAATTTCATATTAAATCTGTTAACCAGTCTCATTAAACATATTTATATCCTTATTTAATTCATGTAACTACCTATTAACTGCACATTTATTGTCCTCTTAATTTTGAAGTTGCTATCTCTTTCCCATCTACACCTCCAAATCATATTTGCTATGCTATTAATAACTAGACATCCTAATTAGAACTAATGTAAATGTCGACGTATAATACACTATATAAAAATATTTTTAAATCGGCAAGCATGGTTATTTGTATGTGTATGCATGTGTGTATTCATATTTCTAGCTATTAATTCCTAAAATAACAATTTCTTCCATATTTTAATTTATCAGAGCTATCCTTCCAAGAAGGATTACGTTATAACTTTCCATAAATTAGCCAAAAGTGAGATCTTTGCTTCATTTGAAATTACAATTACAAAGAATTATCTCTTTACTTTTATTGAAATAGAAAGTGCAATCTACGAGGAAGAGCATTCGTACTTTACACATCTCTTTCAATTTTGGTATATTCCTTATTATTTCAAACGACGCACTTCTTATACATTTGTGGAATTAGATAATTTGTGGAAATTACACAAAACCATGTACAATTAATTATACCTCACTCCTAATAAATTAAAACATAAAAATTCACATTCCAAGTAAAATTAAAGCAATCTAAATCTATACTAATAATTTACAACCCAATTATCATAAATCTGGAATAAATCTTACAACCTTATTAACATTCAACTTTAAAAGATTTAGGGACTGATTTCCAAATTTGTAGATTATGGTATAAATAACATTCCTATTTCAGTTACCAATCTTATTGAATATGTAGCCATATTCTTATACGTTCCTTTTAAGAATGACTCATCAGGTCTTATATAGGCATAATAATAAATAGTTTCCAAAGATATAAATTTCAATGTTATAAAAAAATCATATAGTTTTCCACTCACCTTTCTAGCTTTCTAAATCTCCCAAATCCAAATTCATCCCTTTAGTTGACTCATTTTCCTTTCTAATCCGAAAATATATGTATAACAAGATATATATACTATTAGAATTACAAATCTGAAAAGGGATTATAACGGTATAAAATACAACATCCATTCATCCAATATCAACAATCAAACATCCATCACAATAATCATCCAAACTAATCAATAAATATCAACATAGAACCGATAATCAATAACAGGTATTTAACTGGCAAGTTATACTCAATAATAAATTAAATAACGATTTAAATCAAATAAATTCAAATTAACTGAGATGACGATTTAAAATATACCAAATAGCCGTAAATAAATTTATATCACATCATAAATTTAATTTTAAAAACATAAGAAATTTTAGAAGTTGTGATTGGATCTATACACTCACCTTTGAATTTAAACCCAATTTAAGCCCAAAATTCAAACAGTCCCGAATTCGTCTAAACCAGTGTCAAAAGGACTGAAATTTCGATAAGATTCCGATAAAAATAACCGCGCGTGAATTGGACCTCGTATGTGAAAGTTACGTATATTAGAACATTGAAATTCAAATTATAAAATTTTAAATAGAAAAAGAAAAAAACACTACCCACAAATCAAAGAGAGTCATGTCATCTCACTGTTCGAACCCTAGACATCACAGCCAAACTTCGCTTGAGTAACCACACAGCCGCCACCCAAGATTACCCCGCCGTGGCAACCTCCTCGCAGATCCATGCCTCCGACCTCGTCTTTGACGTCACCGCCCCTGGCCGCCCCCTCCGACATAGTTGCGGCACCACTTATGCTTCCGTCGCCGATGATCCCCCAAGCCGATTTCTAGCGATTCTCTTCGACTTCACGACCAACCAGGGGCATGGATGCGACCTGCTCGTCGTACCCTACAAGCTTACGCCCTTCGATCGTCACCAAGGCGAAGATCCACCGTTCCACATGGAAAAGATAAATGAACGACTGAGAACCAATCACTCCTTTCCGACCACACAGCAACCCAAATCAAAAAATCACATAATTGACTTTCCCTCGTCGAGAGCTTCAAATCGATATATAATTCGATATAGTTTGAGGATTTTGGATTTTGGATTTGGTTTTGAAATTGAATTTGAGGGTTTGGGAATTTGAAATTTGTTTCTTCCGTTGAGCAGTAGAGCACCAGAAGGAAATGTACGTAATGTAAATGAGGAATAAGAAATAACCTAGGGTTTATAACGAGCTATATATAGGCAAAGCTGAAACAGAAAGAATGGACCACATTAGATTTGGAAGCTGAACGATAAACGATCGGAAAAGCCAGTTCTTCCTCCGGAACGAAAATGGTTCAACCCATATATCAAAATGGATTTTCGATAATTTTAAACTCAATGGAACAGGTCTCAAGCCCAAATGCCATCGTAGAAGAAGTTATGTCAAAATTAGCTTATTTAAAATTGATTTCAGTTGATTTTAATTAAACTGATTTCTAGGCGTTTTGAGTCCGTACGATCAAAGGACAAGTCCGATCGCTATGAAACTTGAAATCCTTCAATAGCTCACCATTACGGATCTGATGAAACTGGTTTCATCAAAATCCAAGATAGTTGCCAAAATGGCTATATTTCACGTTAATATAATAAATTAATATTAAATTAATTAAATTACTTTTAAATTCAATGGTTATAAACCAACAAATTTCATCATTTCTATTCACTTATACATTTGAAATGACTTAATATGAGTTTATATGACAATTTAGTGTTGGTTATTACACTAATTACAGTGTTCAGTTTCATTGTAATTAAGTCCAATCTATTCTTATTTATTTCAATAAATTGCTTTAATTTGATTTCAACCTTTATATTCAACCAATTATAACTCTAATGACATAGTTAACATTTTTTTTACATTTCATTACATTAATCTACTCCAATTTCCGTCTTTATTTGTATTAACTATTATATTTCCATTTTATTAAATTTTGGTCAATTTCACACACTAGTTATAATTAAAATCTCGATAAATTTATTTATCTTGGTTTCATTCTCTTATTAAGTCAATTATTATCTTATGAATAAAATTAACATTTCTATTCCTTTGATTTCATTCACACTACAGTTATTGTCTTATTCCACATTAATGTAACATTTATTTCAAATAATCCATTTATTATAATATAAACTCCAATAAATTGATCAAACCTGATTTCCATTCTTTTTATTCAAATCAATAGTTACATTATGATTAAAATTTCCATAGTTAGATCCTATTGAATTTATATTCTACAAGATCAATTTAATTTACATTAATTGCACTAATTAAGGGAATTAATTGCAATTGGCTTCCAATTTAATTTTAACTGGTTAAATAAATAGATAACACATAATAATTGTTTCCTTTTTACTTTTTATCACACTTGTAAGGGTTTATTATTTACAATCAACTATTATAATTGCTTACATAATATTGATTTTTATTCAATTATCATTTGTTATTAATTAGTTCCATATTTACATTTGTTTGCCTATATTTACATTATAACCAAGTATAACACTTAAATCATTTCAATTAATTGGATTTTCTTTATAATTGTTAATAAATGACTTAAAAATACATTGTTAAATTTAATTCTAATTATCATTTCATATTTAAATTACAAATTTTTATTCATTCCAATTATTAGATCACAAATCCTATTAAATTAACTAAATTAAATTATCTAAAATTATGGGTCGCTACATCTCCTATCCAGTGTCAACGTGAGTGCAATAACTTAAGAGATGTTCGGAGTTTCCATCTCCTAAGGATCCATTAAGCAATCTACATACATTATACAATATGCTATTATAATGGTGTCTACAGTAAAGTAAAGTATTAAAAATAACGTTAAAGCGTTACCCATATCCCCCTTAATACATTGTATACATTCCCAATGTTTATACAGTACCGTAAGCTCCACCAAATTGGTGGTTTACTCAGAGGGCACTTCATAGGTACGGTATAAAAAATACTCATAGAAAGCACGATAAGGCATGTGATAAGGCATGCGAGGCAATGCCTAGGGTAGGATACTACCGTTTGCGGATCCGGATGGGTGGTAACACAAAGCAGCTACTACCGCCCACCTCGAAACATACTCCTATATTCAAAATCGAGGGGTGGCCACCAAATCAATCACAAAGTCATAATATGGTATTGAAGAAGCATGTCTGATCGGAGGTGCGACCACAATTAGCCCGGCATGGCTCCTGTTTTTTGTCACATCAAGCTGACTCATGGGAGTTAGGGCTATGTAAATACCTCATACAAAATTGTTCACGAAACCATCCTACTCCATTCTGGAATCTCTACCACATACACGGTTGTTAAAGTGGTTTTCAGTATTGGCAGAGATATGAAAATATCCGATCCCAGTCACTTTTACAACTAAATTCTAATTTCACATCGGACGGTTCCTTTACATTTTCAAAACCAATTCATAAGTAATATCAAAATATCATACTCAATTCGAACCATATCACTTTTCAAAATCATATCCACCTTCAAAATCTTATTCACCTTCGAAATCATATCACATTTGAAGTCATATTTTCTTTCAAAATCATACTTTCAAAATAGGTTAAACCCTCATTTCAAAATCATCGTATTCAATCAAGCATGACATTTAAATCCCAACTTAGTTTATCACATCATTTAACCGTATTCTCTTTTAAATCAAGGACTTGAATATAAGCACTTCCACTTTACTTAGTCTGAAATTTAGAAAATAGTTTAGATAGTTATAAATAGTTTAGGTAGTTAAAATAAAATTTTAAATAGTTAAAGTACTCTAAAACGTTTTAAGAAAAGATTAAAATAGTTTAAAGGATTTAACATAAATTAAATAAATTTAAAATAGATTAAATAGATTTAAAATAGATTAAATAGATTTAAAATAGATTAATCAGATTCAAAATAGGTTAAAATATATTAAATTGGGTTAAATATATTAAAATAGTTTTAAATTGATTAAATTAGATTAAATTAGTTTAGTAGTCCGAAAATCTTAATAATCAGGATTTAAAAATAATATATTTTTAAACAGTTTATATTAAAATGATAAATTTGAAATTAATGTCAAATTAAATTATTTCTTTCATTTCAACACATCTGGACCATGTCCAGCTTTCAAATCAACAAACTAAATTTTTTCTTTCAATTCAAATTCTCATTTAAACCATTTAATCTATGTCGATTTCAAACCCAAGTTCGAACAACAAATACAAACTATTTCAAATTTAGTAGATTTCGAAGTTACATTTTCAAATGTTTTCAATAACTCAATTTCGATTAATTTCATTTATACTTTAAATTCAACTTTTAAAATTTAAATTGAATTTCTTTAAACAATTCATTTAAACCAATTCCGATTTCAACATTTAAAGCTTGGATTTTTGGAAATAATTCAGTTTTATAAATCAATTTTATTTCAAAATATCATTTAACTGAATTCAAATTTAAGGATTTAAAATCATATAATTTAACCGAAATGGTGGCCGTATATAATTTTCTACCCTACGGTCAAGTGATGTGAATATTTATCATTTCAATCCGTAATTATTTAAAAATTTACGGGTATATATCATTCAACCCGCAATCCCAAAATAAATTCATAATCCATAAAATCGCTCGAGTTTTATCATTTCAACACATAATGATTTTTCCCTAATCTATAGATCGTTCAGGTATGTATCATTTCAACCCATAGGGATTTTCTAACAATAAACTAAGGGAACTTACAATGTGATATCAATATATATAATAACATAAGATCTAGTCATCCAATATCAACAATTAAACATTCATCACAATCAGCATTCAAATCAACCAATAAACATCAATAATTAACTGATTATCATTAACAGGTATAAACTGGCAATTAAAATTTAATATTAAATTATATTATGATAACCCGGATTTTAGAATACCTGTAGTTTATAGATTAATTGAATTTAATTAATGGAAATACTGATTTTTAAGTTAAACAAATGATTCTGGTAATGAAAGTATATATCTGAAAAAGTATTGGTTAATAATCTTTCTAGTATAATTAATTAAATTGACAAAATTGATGTTTTCAAACAAATAATAATGATTTTTTGAATATACATAGATATAAATAGATTTTTTTAGGAATAGAATTGTTATTTTTAAATTGAATAAGTAGTTATATATGTATAACTTGATTTGTAAATTGGATTTTAGAATTTAATTTAATTTTGAATTCGAATTTAAAATTTTGAAATTCAAAGGATGGATATTTTGAATATTTGACTTTAAAGATATTTAGATAAGCTTTTGTTCATAATTTGTTTTATTACATTTTTTTACATAAGAGATTCACATATATATTACATAAGAATAAACAAATTAAGTAAAACCTTTATTAACATTTAAAATAAAAAGAAAATAATAGAAAGACAAGTGTTATCATATTAAAACTTAATATAACATGTGTTAACTAATGAACAAAGGTTTATGACAAGTGTTACACATTAAGACAAGTGGCACTTTTAGATTTAATTTTCTTTTATTTTTGTTAAATTATTTTCAGCCTAAATACATATACTTCTCTCTATCTATTTTTTTTTCTTCTTCAAAAATGCAAAAGCTAAGAAACAAAATCTGAACTCGAACAATCTCTCAAAACAAATCTGAAATGCAACCCTGTAAATCAATTGTTCTCAGACCTGAAACCTAGTTCAAACCAATCTACAATGATTCTTCAAACCTGTAATCATTTTCAAGAATGCATGCAAGTAAATCTGGAGTATATCAAAGCAAAGTTTCCAAAGCCAAGACCATGGCTTTCAACTTTTCAAAGCTAGCATTTCAGTTTTCAAAGCAAGTATTTCAGTTTCAAACTGATGCAGTTTAAAGCTCTCTGTTTTTTTTAAAAACTGGTGAGTAAGCTGCTCTTGTTCCTTTGTTTCTTTAAAATGCCTGTGAGAAACTTTTTCCCTAAAATTTATCAGTGATACGTTTGGATGCATGCTTGAAGTAGAGTTGTAGAATGATTGTATGTATTAATTTATATGTTGTATGTGTATAAATGGAAGAATGATCTGTGCATGTCAATAGAAGAGGATGTACAGGTCTCTGTAGTTTTCTACAGGCAAATCAGAATCAAAAAGAAATCAATTTCCTTCTTTCTAATCAGAAAGAGGATATGATTATTAAAGAGAAAACGATTGTATGGAAGTAACAACATTTTTAAAAATACTTCTAAGTTAAATAATAGGTATAATCTTCGGAAATCAAGAAAACAAGTAAGAAGAAATTTAAATCAGAAAATTAAATGTTTCAATTCCTTGAATTGAATTTGTAAATTGGTTTATCATTGTAAATGATGATTTTTGGGATGTAAATCATGATTTTTAATGTGGGGTTGAGTGTGATAAACTGGGTTGTTCAGTTTTGGAGTGTTCAACAACTACCGATGATCTATGCTGAGATGAACCTCGGGATTGTGATCAAGAATGGCTTATGGGTTGTCGAACACGGGAAAATTGTCGAAGTTGTTTATCGAGACTAGGGTGGTCGAAAATTGTTAATTTAGGGTTTAGTGTGGCTTTTGGATCGTGTGGAGTTCCGAGGCATTCTCGACGACATTGTCGCATCAGACATGCTTGCGAGCATGGGAATGGCAGCGTGGTTCAATGACATGACAGATCACCGAGGGACGTGGTTTACGGTTGCCTGGATCATCGTGGCGAGCACTTTTATGGTCGAGATGGTTTGGGGTCTGGGGGTTAGATTGATCGTTTTCAATTCGAGGTAGAATTTTGAGATCTGGGTGATGGGAAGGTTTGGCGAAGTCATCGGTGACGTACGGGAGGTTTCGCAGATGGTCGGCGTCGAGAGGTTCGTCGTGCACCATGCACAATTGTATATCCATCGCTGTCAGTGGTCTTCGGGTGAGATCGAAGTTTTGCCTGGGAACGTCTCGTGTTTTACTCGAAGAGGTGAGGGACATGTTTGGATTGAGATCGTGAGTGTGCCTTCTGATGCTTTAAATTAACTTAAGCTTTAAACTAAACATACTGGAAAATAAAGAGTAGAGGAAGGCGTGCAGGATAGTGACTCGGGAATATGGAAGAGCAACTCGAAGTGTAACTCGAGTTTGATCTAAGGGGGTTTCGGGTCTTTGCAGAACTGTGGTATTATAAAACAAGGTTAAGCAAATTGTATTTCGACCAATTTAAGCACTGCGAACAAAATAAAGGTTTAACAAATTTGAATTAAGTCTTAATTATTTTAGTTAATATTTTTAATGTATTTAACTCTTAATTATTTATTTTAGTTAAATAATTAAGTTAAGTTTGGTATAAAGAGTATTAACATTTAAGTTTTGTAGTTAATAATAATTTGATTTTCAAAATTTTAAGAAGATTTTCTAATGAATATTAATTGATTCTTTTTGGGAAAGCAATTAACAATAATTACTTTATAATCGTAATTAGAGTTTGGATAAATTAATGATTGAGTGATAAATAAATTTGTAATTAACTACTTGAAGTTAACCAATGTATGATTAGTAGTTAACTAATTAACTAATTTAATTACGAATTAATAATTGATTGATTAAGTAATTAGTGGTTAATAAATGGGTGATTAGGTTGTATTGATTGGTAATTAATGTCACAAATTGATAATTAATTTAGGTTAATTTATTGATTTAAAAGATAATGAAGAGGAGATTATCGATTTGGGAATTTGTAACATTGGGTATCATAAAAGACTTCAGATTTGTGAATAATTCATAATTATTTTTAATACTTTGTTAATGGTAATTCAATCATAAGTAAGATTAAGATTTATCTTAACATTAGGTAGGATTTGAGATTTATTAAATTTGTTCAGGTAATTAAAAGGGATAATTTATTAAATTAATTAAATATGGTTTAAGATAAATTAATCGAGGATAATAAATCTGTAAGTAATAATGGTATTTTAAATTAATTAATATAGAAAAGTAATTAAAGAATTGTTAATGAAGAACGTTAACTGAAGATTGTTATACAATTAATTAAGTTCAATAAATTAATTAAGAATAATCATTCATGGAAGTTGTTTAAGTATAATTATTTAATGGAAGTAAATAGATAATTATGATCATCTTAATGTAATTAGAGAATAGTTAATCAAGAAGGATTAGTTAAGATGAATGATTATGGGATGGTTAATTAATTGACTTGAAATTAATTAATAAGCTGGACTAAAAGGTAATTGATTTAATTCAGTTAAGGATAATTAGGTTTATTCGAGATGGTGTGATTGATTTATCTTGATTATGTATGATTAAATGATAATTAAATGCCCTGAATTGATTGATACCCCTGATTTGAAATGGTTCGTGATATGTTGTCTTGGATGGGCAATGATAATGTGGTTACCTGTCATGATAAATTGCTGAGTAAAAAGAGTGTAATCTTTTATATAAAAGTGGAATTGCATTTCACTTGAATAGCATGAGTTAAGATGAACTGAATACGAAGAGACCGGGATCGGGTATTGGTTAAATACCCGAACCACTTCGATTCTTGATACATGAAATCAATGGGCTGTAATGAAATGATTTAAATGAATTGGACCATATAATCTAAGTCTGGCACTTAGAAATTGATGTGTGGAATAATTGATGTCTATAACAACTTGTGAAGTTGTAAATTGATATAAGTTACCCCAAGTTTATATAAGTTGGATACTTTTTAGATGAGTTTACCCACGCTGGTTTCCAGCCTGACCCGGGTGTTACTTTGATGTAATGCTCGGGTCAGACCGAGTATTGCAGATTTTCAGGTAAGGACGTTTTGGAGCTCAGGAGGCAAGCTGGAGAGCAGGAACGTATGGAGAGTTTCCGCTATGATATATTATAGTACCTGTAACAGATTGATTTATCTGTCCTGTGCTTGCAAATATGTTGTAACTCTGATATATATTAAAGTGTAATTTGATAAGTACAGTTTTCCTTTGTTTAACTATTATTTATGTTATATTATATTTTGATCCGCTGCGAATGTGAGGTTTCTGTGACTTGTTTCTGTTTTCTTCTTCTTTCTCTTTTCTTCTTTTCACCAACTATCTGGAATTTTCGAGATTGAAAGTTCCGGACCATTGCATATATGGAAATTATATTCAATAAATTCAGATTTAACTGGAATGACGATTTAAATACATCAAACAACAATCAATCAACTTCAAATCATATAATGAAACTAACATAAGACAATTTAGTAATGTGAAGGGTCAAAACACTCACCTTCGATTTGTCGTCGATTTAAAATACAAAATTAGCTCAAAAATTTAATAGTCTCAGAATATAGCCAAACCAATTCCAAAATGTCCAGAATTCTGATACGATCCCAATGGAGAAAACCATGCATGAATCTGAGCTCATATGTAAAAGTTATTAATGTTAGAAGATTGAAAAATTTCGACTTAGGGTCTAACTTTGAGTCGCCGCCTCAATTACCCGATGCTTCCTCTGAGTTTTTACCAAAATGACCCGAGATCCGAGTCATTTGGCTCCTGACCAGAAGTCGCTGCAGGATTTTCGCCTCTGGAACTCTGTAACAACTCGTAAATTTTAGTTGTTTTATTTATTTAATTTATTGAATTTTGTGAAATTGTAAATAAGAAAATTTTGAAATAAAAATTTAATATTTGGAATACGTCTGCTTAAACATAACAACCGGTAAAATTTCATCTGTTAATATGAAAGTTTATTTTATTGTGTAATTTTATTTCAATTTAAATCCGTTAACATTTGATGATAATAAAATATTTTTCAAACCTGAATATTTTTATATAGGAAATTTGAAATCATCTTCTCAGTGAGACGTCATTCTTCGTTTCGTCAAATTTGGGCTTCTCTAGTCCGTTTGTCTTGTTTTCGACAGAATTGCAAGATTTTGGTACCGATATCGACTTTTGTTACGGTGGTCGTACCATTGATATCTGTATAACGTTTTGATCGTCTTGTCGAGCTGACCTCTGCGGTGTATTCACTTCTGTGTTTCGGTATCCCATACGCGGCAGAACCCGGCTAACGGACAACCGTATCGGTTACGAAATTTCAATCTTTTGTTTTAGTATGTCCATTCAATTTTCCGTAGCATAATCTAGCAGCTGTTTGCTTTAATTATTTCCTTGAACACGTGCTTCACTATTTCTATTCCTGTTGACCTTTCACTTTCCTTCTTGGTCCTTGCATTCCTTTTGAAAGCTTATATTTAAACCTTGATCTATCAACTTCCTCTAATTCTTTTTCCTCTTTCACATTGCTCGACCACCATACATTGGCCTTTTCCCCTCCTACTGCCGTGACCATCACCATTATCATCTCCTCAAAGATCGGCTTCCCTTCATCCTCTCAAACCATGACATTACCACGTCCTCAGGCCTAAAACGCTGAAAACCTATTGTCCTCCACCACCCAACCATAAAGGCGGCTACCACCAAGCCACGCTCACCTGCCACCTGCCAGTGCCCATCATCGAAGTGCAACAGCCTCGCCGTCATCTTTCCACCCCACAGCCGAGCTCCAACCTGCCGTTGTCCTTCTCCGCCCATCTTCTTCTCATTCATTTCTCTATATAAAGGTATTATATATATATATTATATTTTGATAGTGCGTGTGTGTGTGTGTATGTTATAAAATTTTGAACACAGTGTTGATTTCGTTTATATATACGAGTAGTTTTGGCACGTGCGATGCACGTGTGCAAGATGAATTGATATCAAAAACACTGTTTGTAAGGATTTTTTGAATCTTATCAATTGACATCGACGTGAACGTAATATTATTTTTCTTCCTTCTTATCTTGTTCAATTTTCTCTATATAATCGCATCATGAAAAATTAACTGGAATATATATGATTTTAATCTTCAAATCGAATTATTCCAGTACTTTGCACCGAAGTAGAAAATAAACTATATTGAAAATTAACGATGAATGGTAGTAGACACATTGAAATAGTAAAGTTAATCACGCTCATAGCAAGTGCTTTTTTATTTCTCAACAAACTCGCCCTGTACCATTTCACGTACGAAAGTTCGAGATCCAGAGCAATAACATATCCGTTAGAGAAATATAATAATGAAACTTCCATTTTTTGGCTTTCGTTTAACATATATTACAACATAACAGTATGCAAAATAAATTATTGAATCTGATTGAAAAGCAGTGCAAAATGAGCAAGTTCTGCAGCCTGATTAACAGCAGCATCATCCAAAACCGTGATTGGATATTTTCCTCCATGCTCCCAAGTCACTGATTTTAGGTTGCTTCTAACAGATGCTTCAAGTATTGTCTTTCCTGTTTCAGTTGATCGCGTAAATGTTGGCTACAAATACAAATGCCATACATTTAATTACTATATTAAAAAAACAAAGTTAAGGTTTAAGACAAAAATCAGAAGTCAAAATTGAAAAGCACTAAGCATCACGAATACACGACATTTCTTTATCAATAATTGAATGTTAAAATTAGACCTGAACCATCTTATCAAAGGCTAAATTTTCTTCAGCACATATCCTGGTTACAAATATAAATGGTTTATGAGCACAGTTGCATATACACCAAGATTTTGAAAATATATAGACAGTTTCATTAATATATAAGTTTTAGAATTATACTAAATTTCAAGCTTTGAGTATAAATGGTTTTGTATATACTGGCTTCGTATATGCCTAGTTTTTAAATATGATAGATCTAAGTACACCAAATATTTTATATGTGTAAGTTTTCAAATGGATGCAATTTTGAGTGTATATCAGATATGTGATATGTGCAGTTTTGTATACATAACTTTAAAAAATTTTAAGTCTATCGAGTGAGCTATTTTTTGAATGTAAAATTTTCCATGCATCAAGGTTTATAGAAATTAATTTTAAGTCTGTCCACTGCTGCAAGAAATTGGAACTTTCTCAGTGAAGTAGAGGAATAAACATACCTGTGCACTTATACCGTTATCTGAGATTCATCTCCTTCACATAAGATAATAAGTATGACTGAAAGCAGAGCCAAACACAGCAAATTGCTTTACATCTTCAATAAACGCTGAAAAAATGATCAATTATAAGTATCAAATCGAAACCATTAAGTTCTAACTGTTTCAGTTCCTTTGTTAACACTACCCAGTCACCCATTCATTCTTTGTATTACAGTAATAAATGTCCAATACTTAGTAATCATTTCATAAAATAGATGGAGTGCAAAAGCTAAAGGTTAAGGTTACATGTGTTGAGCCCTTCACCATTAAAGCAATCAACAACAAAAATTACATGTTAAATTCTAATATCAAATAAAGTAGATTTTACCAATTTCCAGCATTCAATTTTCATCCTATCATGATAATGATTGTTTTTCTCATGCTATCAAGCTAACTTAGTAGTTATGTACGAAATGAATTTGCATCTAAACTCTTACAAACATGATCTCCAATCTTAATTGTTTCGCCTGATTCTAGTTTTACAAAACAATAAAGTTCATGTTAATAGTTTACAATATTTTAAACATGATAGCTAAGAATATCAAACTTACCGTTCAACAATCACCATATAATATTAATAAAATATTAATTTAAGAAGAGTATAGGTTTCTGAAAAAGTAAACAAATAAAACTAAGCTTGAATCTTACATTAGTTTGATAATTATTCTATCTCCTTGAAATAGACCGATAAGCTACGACTCTCAACTTATCCTTAAAAGGACTCAGATCCTTGTTATGAAAAACTATTACCTATAGAAATCTAAATTCCCAAATTAAAATTAATTAGATAATCTAGATTGTTAACAATCAATAACTTACTTGAAGATAGGATCCAAAGTCGCTTGCCTGTATAGGAGAAGCAGAGTCATCAGAGAAAATTTTGAAGATCGACGACAGTGGGACGTTGAAATACAATTTCAAATGCTATTCGATCAGTAGAATTAAATGACAGAACGTAGATGATAAGACAACCGACCTACATGAATCACGACGCGATGACAGTGAGATCATGTGCAATATGCACGCTTTGAGAAGGCGATCAATTTCGCATTTTCGCTCTTCCATTATTTTTGTTTTCGTATAAGTTGGAGCGTTGAATTTAGAGAAGGAAGATATTGTTATCATTCGAGAAGATGAGTTTTTTGTGCGGTTGAAGAAAGAGTGGATATAGGTAAAAGCGCATTGCAGTTGAAATCATATGTGAAACGTGGGAAAGTGAAAGATGCGCAACAAAAACGTGATATTCAATGACAAAATTATCCTTGTATCAACATACACATTGAACCACAATAAGGGACAGTTTATGCATTTTAAAAAAGGCTTCACTTTGACTTGTTTCAAGCACCATCGGATCAAAATATATTTTCAACTCCTTTACTTGTTGAAGCTACACTGAAAAAATCAGTAAGACAAACCTTCATCCAGGTAGAGCACACTCCTTTGTGAATTCTTCCTGTACGCGTAGGTTCATATACTAAAGCACATGTGACATGAATTATGTTTGGTGAGATCCTAGAAAATGCAAGAAAAATTAGTTATGTTTTGCTGCAGTATAGGCAAATAGTTTGTTGAGTATAAAATAAATGCATACTCACTTTGTTGACGATGAAATTGAACAAAATCTAGGCTGCAACCTAGGGGCAATAGATGAAAAAACACCCAGCGTAGGTTTGGCAGAAGGAAATTCTGCCTCCTGTGGCTTGCAACAATCCGTGAAGAATATTCATCCTATATCGGAAAAAAGATGACATTCTTACTGATTTGATGATGATAATTCACAAAAACTGATTAAACAACAATTTTGAAAACAAAACAAAGATGTCAACCAACCATTAATAACTCATGTTACTCTTATTTTATTTTTTAAAATCATTTCACATTTGGTTGTTGCATGGTGTTTACCAACTATGTCAATGTCTACAGAACATACAAAGTGACAAAAGTTAAGAAAAGACAAAGCTAAGTGATATACAAAATTCAAATAATGGAAAGCTAATAATTATTTTTATTCATTGAAGAGCACTTCTCCATTCAAACGGAAGTGGTGGAAAAAATATGATTAATCGAAGTATTATAAGCTTTAAAGAGATGTGGATTTAACATTTTGAAAGCATGAAAAAATAGCATGGTGGAATAGAAGAGTAGTGAAATATTGAAGACAACCCATTGTAAAGAATTCTACTATGATACCACTTGTTTGTCTAAATAATGAAAAATAGGGGTAACATCTTAAGCTTACCTATCATTTTGAGGATCAACAATCATTCTATGTCGACGATATCATCAAACAACCCTCTCACTTTTTCATTTGTCCTAAAATTTACAGCTCAAGTCTCTAACACATGCAAAGATCCTATAAATAAGAATATACAGAACTGTCACATGCAAAATTCAAGTGAAGCAAAGCTTCATATTAATAATTCAGTATAAAAATCACAATGACCACCCTGTATATAGTTTATTTCAAGATATTAAGGAAAAAATAAGTTGTCTTCGCATACACAATACCACCGTTTTTCATATAAAAAAATGACTTAGGTTAAGCCTAATGATCCCGATACCTTACTTGGGTTGTGCTTAATTCAGTTCATTCTACTTCCTCATCAACTATAACATCTGACGGCATGGTAATCTAAAGAAATGAAATAATCAAATGCATCAGAATATTGTCCCCAAGATAATTTGATAGCAACCACATAAATTAATTAAACTAATCGTCTAAAACATAATAGGGTGAACTGTATTGCGTCGAGATATCTTTCTCGAATTATTCTAATTATCGCGATGTTAGAAAAAATATACAATGATACCTTGAAGTACATGGTAAAAATAAATTCAATTGTAATATGCTACATCCATTTTTGGAAAACATCACTGTAAGTGTGAGTATGTCTGTACGTACATGTGTGTATGTGTGTGTGTGTGTGTGTGTGTGTGTGTGTATGTACATGTGTCTACATGCACAAACTCAGAAAAGAAAAAACTTCATAAGTGAATATATATATATATATTGAAATGCTGTCCGAAATTAGTTCTCCTGCTTATGAACTATAACAGTACATGGACACATCATATATTTTTGACCTCAACATTATGACTTTGGTGGTTTGATTAATTGAATTAAGTTGAACCTATCAGATAAATATTTGGTAATTTGAAAATCTCTAGTTATATTTCTCCACAGAAACTTATAAATCATCTTATTTCAGAGATTGCTAATGAAGAAACAGGAACACGATCATTTCTACGTAAAGGCATATACATAGCCAACATCAGCCAAGATGGAAGTGCATACAGAATCAAACAATACGCGTTTGATTTATTAGCACTGAGAGACATGATAGGCAAAGATGTTTATAACTACATGAGGAAGTACCTAACTCTTAAATCTACTATTATGTACTATGATTTCGATAAGCTTATTATAGCTGCATCCGACGATAAAAAGGAACCGCTTCTAAAGCTCGCTAATCGACTATTTGATAGCTTCGAAAAGGTATACCATGGTTATTTAGTTGTAATATTTTGCTTAGTACAATGAAATAAGCATAATCATGGTACAAAGTAAGTTATTGAAATAAAATAGAAGATGAAAAAGATAATTAAGTTTAAAAAAATTAATAACAGAGTTACCCAATTCTCTAAGAGCATAAATATTAACTTATAGAGTTCAATATATTGAAAGGAGTAAACCTACATGATGAATAACTTAAAAAAGGTAGGTATCTTTGATATACTGTAATAAAAAACTTCTTAACATTAAACACCATAATTGTTAGCGTTCTATAACAATTATAAAGTTTAACGGTTATTAATTAGATGAATTCCACAGTCATACCGAAGCAATAATTGGCAATACATTAACATTCAGGAGATGTAATCACTTTAAAAGTAAAAGAATTATGCAGAAAGATAAATTAGAAAAGTGGAAAGTGAGTTGGAAGATAAATAACTTGAATTTCTATTTGCAATCCAAAAGGTTATACAGTAATTAGTTATATAAGTAAAGATCCAACCTTCAACATGTCTTTTGCATTTATATCGTTGCATAGTATGTTGTGAGCAACATGAAAAATGTGTTTACAGTTTCAAAACTAATAATATCATAAAGGTGACATGTTTACCGACCTTGGAAGTCATTTGCTAGGCTTCTTCTCAGATCCGACTTTAGTTGGGGAGCATGTATCAACATACACTGAAAATAAACAATATATTAATTATAACGGTTAATAATTAACAACAACAGTACAAAATCACCAAATGTTGGGAAAAAAGACACTTAAATAGGATAAACAAAGATGGTCAGATAACAGTAATCGTAATGATAACATCATATTATTGTTTACAGTTTCAAGCAAGTTTCTGGAACACATTGCTTTTGTCGCATCACAGAGCCATCTCCACAGTTATTTACCTTACATAATACGTAATATATATATATATATATATATATATATATATATATATATATATTATATGATAGCTAGGCAGCATAAAGGAAAATCGTTGGATTTCAGAGGGAAGTTTTTTGTTACAGGTTTTAAACTTAAAGCTGGAGGGGATGATGATAATATTTTTCATGTTTCTGGCATATGAACTCCACATAAATTCGCCTGATTTCGTATAACATTAATCAAGTGCGAAAATCAGGTCATTTCTACCATATGAACATAGGGTAGATCAATTGGGTGCATGCGGTAAAAAAAGTGGAATTGTGGTCAGATCAATATCAAGTGTGAAAGTGACATCCGACTGTAGTTGGGAGGTAACTATCAACATACAGTGAAAATAAACAACATTATAACGGCTAATAATTAATAACAGCGGTACGAAATCATCCAACCCTTTTTTGATTACTCAACTGGAATCTGTTTTTTCTCAGGCGACGAACTGATGTTGAAGGGAACTTCAGAAAAAACAGAAGTCAGATCGCGAGGAATGGGGCAAAATAGAGGCTCTTCGGCGGAGGAGAAAGTCTTCCTCTTCGTCGCTCTTGGCTTTTTAGGCGTCGGCGGACACGTGAGTTGTGGCTTCAACAGGTGATCTTCGGATGTAGGTGTCCTGCATCCTGAATCGTTGCCTGGTTTCGAAGACTTTGTTGCTCTCGGCTTTAATTTGGGTAAACCAAGTCGTAAAAGGGGAAAAATACGTAGGCAAATCGTCTTCTACCATCAGTCAACCATGCTTCTCGAATCCGGCAATCTCAAAATAGATGATGAAGCCGTATCGATCGCACGCAACTGTTTGAGTCGTAAGTCGTCGAGAGTTGATAGATGAGTTAATGAACGGTTTTCTGTCTTCCAATTTTCTAGGGTTAGGGGGAAGAAAAAGTTGAAGTGTGGTTTGAAATGGAATATGGCAACCGCTTTGAGACCATGGTGGAAGGAAAGAAGATGGTAATACCCTCATTTTCTGCTAACTGTCGCAGATGGAAAAGGACATTTTAGGTAGTCCGAAAAAGGCTTCAGTTTGACCGCTTTGACCAGGGTTTTTCTTTATAGTATAGATATGTTGTTGTAATAATTTTGTAAAATATTAGTTATAAGTATGTTGTTTTAAGTATTGTAGTATATGCTATATAAATTCGTTAAATATATGTATATGATTATATATTAGTTTATACATTTTTTTTGCTCTGTTGGATATTCGAACATATATATAGTAAATTTGTGATATATATACTATCTTGTACCTATTGATTTCTAGCCTTATAAACATTGCTGTTTATGCAAATTATATTAGTTATGTTATAGTGTGAAGTGATGCTATATATATAAGTCTTATATACAACTTGATATGTATACAGTCGGTTTTGATTCCAATTTTATAATAAAGGTAATATTTGTTTATGGTAGTATTGATTTCTAAATGATATAGATTATAAATATATAGAGGGTAATATGCTTATGAGAAAGGAAAAAAACAAATAAACTAAGATTTTATATATATATGTTGGTAAACCAATACAAATTATGTCAATTCAAAGTATAATGTATATAATAATAATACATATTGTTTATTTGCTTATACTAGTAGATATGATATGTTTGGCATATTTTATTTATTCGTTTGAAGGGTATGAACATGTTACTAAACTACTTATTATCTGTATGAATTATATTTCAAACCTGATTTTGTTTTTTTCCATTTGCATATTAGCTTGTGCATATAAAGGTGTATATGTGTGTATCATTGAAAATTAAATGGTTTATATTGTGTTTCTATTATACAGGTGTGTGTGTATATATACTATTTGTATAAGCGGTTTATCTGGTCATTTTTCTTTGCTGGGAAAGGATGCATATAGTTATATAATGAATAGCAGTATTCATGGTTATATAGATATGTCTATACAGATCTTATTTTATTTTAGTTAAAAAAGTATGCTATAATCTAAAACAGTTATAAAATATAATAAATAAATAAATATATATATATATACATAAGATTGTATGTATAAGCACTAATATTACAGAGTCTATGTTTTGTCCTGTTCTATTAAGCTTTTATATGTTTACATATGCATACTTATTTCTAATATATATGATAGTATATCATATAAAATATACAAATGTTAGTTTATATATTTATACTAGTATTGACTGGCTTTAGACTATGTATATTAGTTTTATACTGTATAAGTTTAGACATCGTGTTAGTTAATATAATTTATATATTTAATGGTTACAGTATTTATTATATATATATATATATCAAGTATATAAACAACAGTTGAGTTTATATAAGTTATATATGTTTTATATAAAGGTTTCTATGTTGTAATAGGATTTAAAAGTGTGTGTGTATATATAATATGCTCTGTTATAAATTGGTCTGCATGTGTCTATTTATTTACATTTTTCTTGTGTCTGCATATAAAGTAACCAGCAAATGTATATATTGATTTTGTGCAGGTAAGTTGCACATCGACTTATATATTCATTATATATTCATATTATTTATTTCAAAGTACACATGTATATTGGTTTATAGAAATATTTATATTTGTCATGGTGTGAGTGACTGTATAATGTAATTTCATGTCAACATATGCATATATATATATAGGTATGCATGATTTCGATTATATTATTATTTTGATGTATGTTCTAAATTGATTTTTGATATATATATATAACATATCTTGTTCTTTTTGACTGACATTTTCAATATCAAATTTATCGCAGCAAACTCCTAACGTATTACTGTCCCTCTCATTTGATCTATATGCTTGTCTTTGTCCATTCGATTTCAGTTTCGTTCATCTCTCTAGCCTCGAAAGGTGAGTAATCACTCAGATTGACGTTCTTATATTTATTAAATTTGATTTCAATTGAAATGGAAATTGATATATTGTTGCTATTAGTTATTTATATTGTTATTTATATGCTATTATCTGTATCTGTTCATCTGACAACATTATCTGTTATTTACATTAATGATATATGCCTGTTATATTATTATCATATCTGTTATCACTCTACAAGTACCCTATTAGTATAGAATTCACTATGTGTTAAAATGATACATATCCGAACGATCTGTAGTAGAATAGGAGAAAATCGTAATGGGTTGAAATGATAGACGAAAGCGATTTTCATTGAATTAAATTTGTGATTGCGGGTTGAAATTTGATATATACCTGTATATATTTAAATTACGAATTGAAATGATAAATATCCATATCAGTTGAACATAGGATAGAAAATTATATACAAACACCGTGGTCTATATATAAAATATTTTGAAATGATTTCTATGGTTTTGGAAAATATATGGTTTTATATAAATATTAATTTTAGATATTAATTTTAGATATTATATATAAATATTATTTTGTATGTATAGTTAAATTTTTGATTTGAGCTATGTATAAATTTGTTTGATAAAAAATAAGTTTAATAATAAAGTTGATTTAATTAAAATATAATATGGATAAGTATTTATTTAAATTATATTTTAACATATAGTTTATGATGATTTAACAAATTAAGGTTGAGAAGATAGTTTTGAAATTGATTTGAAATTGTATTTAATTAAGAATTTATTTAATCAATCGTTTTGAAACTTATGGAATTTGAAATTTTAAAAGATATGATATTATAACTTGATTTTGGTTTAAGTTGATTTAAAATGAATATTTCAAGTTTAAATTAATTGAAGGAATACTTAGTGATTTGGAATTTGGGGTTTATTTAAAAGATATTGGATTTGTTAAGTAAATGTTTCAAAACTGAACAATAATGAAGTTAAATTAATGTATATATATGAAGTTATCAAAATTAGTTTTAAAATTGTGAAATATTTAAAGCTTTGGAATATACGAAAATTGAAATGATTTATGTGAGGTTCAAATCTGTATTTGAAATCAATATAAATTCAAATGGTTTGTTGAAAACTGGATTGGGTGGAAATTTATGAATTGAGATTTGATTTAAATTGAATTTTTCATTCAAGTTGATTTGAATCAATTTGTGAAGCTGAGGAAATTATTTTATTTTATAAAGTAACTTTAAATTTAAAACTATTTTATTATATATACTATTTGAATATCTCAACTGTTTAAGTGGTGAAAGTGATGGTTTCGAAGCCATGAATTTCAAAGTAATATGTTTGAAAATGTAATTTTTCAAGTGTTTGGTTGAAATGCTATGATTTTGAAAATGGATATATTTCAAATGGAAATGATATCGTACTTGGTTTTGAAATGGAAATGATATCGTACTGATATGGTTTTGAAAGGACAATGATATTTTGGTTTTGAAGTATAAACTACTTTAAATGACCGTGATGTTATAATAACATTTGGTTGTTAAAGAGACCGGGATCGGAAGTTGTCATACTCTCTGCCAACTGTCACGGCCCGAATTTCAGCGTTTGAAAATCGACACCTGTACTTCACTTGTACTCGAATGCCGCAGATTCAACCATTGAAATTCGATTCATGCCAGAGCTTATAACACATTAAGTACAACAACACAGCGGAAGAAAATGAATATAACACTGATATGCAACAGTTGATACAATATGATTACAACAATATCAGAGACAATATATAACAACGGAAAGAAACCACTTCAAAAGAGGAACACCAACATATGCCTTCAAAAGAAAGAGAGACAGCTTGAGAATCCAAACTGCAACTCCATCTCCAATGCTCCAAAACTCCAAATCGAAAGCTCGAACCACCATTAAGTCGTATTAAGCAAGATCAGTCATTGATGTGATCGCCAAGATCCAAAGACTCCAAAGGATTCAATATAAAAAGCTGGTGGCTACCGAAATCTACATCTACTATTTGATTATCTGAAAACCCCAACTTTATACTGCCCGTGTGGAAAATTATAGGCACCCAGAGTTCAAGAAGGGAACAATAAACTCCAGGTCAATCATGGGACTGGTGTGAGCAAACGAAAACAGTTTTAAACAAAAAAAAAGACAAAAGAATTTAAAAGAAATCCGCAATGCTTTTTGGAAAATAAAACTACCGTAAGGCCTCCCGCCGCACACACAATGCAAACGCAGAATTGGAGGAGGTTTCTCCTTATGATAGTTAAACATGTTTGATACGTAAAATTCTTTTGATATTATTATTAGTGCATAGTGCAGAAAAATATTTCGAAAGTATAATATTAGTCTTAGCCAGCATACCACATTTCGTCGTATGCCTATTATAGCTACCATGTTCAATAGCAAGTTACCGCCACATTCCATGGTAGGTTATACAAATAAAACCGTACAGGGCGCGTATTGTTTCTTTGGATTTCCAACAAATGGTCTGGCTAAGGAACTTCCTATTGCTACATGGGTACGCCTCTAGAGGGACACCCCGAGAACCTACCTTCTCTGCCAACACAAAGCTGGGTTACCCCTGCCCGAAAGTAATACCTACAAGTATGTCATCCGCGGTCGTTTGCAACCTTTATCCGAGAGCTCTCAACCACAAATCAACCACAAAGTAATAAATTTACAGTGACCACATGAGTTAAGTATCTGGGCTCCATACCATGATACCACCCTTTTCCAGAAGAAATGGACATAACTTAGGGGAGCAACCCCTAATAACCTTGCTGCATCTTTCCTGTTTCGACCATTTTTGGGATATGAGGTCCTAATGCAGTCTCGTCCCTAAAGCTACGCTTTACACAAAAGTCATGCTTTGATCAACAAATGATCAGCAGCACTTCGCATGCCACATTACCAAATTGGGGAATGCATCACTAGTAACCATCAACTACATAACCTTTGAGCTCATACGTCTCAGAGCAGGGTGTTAAGCTAAGAGAATAAATTCTCCGCCACCAAACAGAAATGTATTTGATAGAAACAAGCATTGCATCTCAAAGCGTAATTTCAGACATACATCCATACAAGTCAGTTCCGGGTACGAACAGAATCAAAGGCACTTCACAAAGAAGCCCTTGCACTCCGGGAATTTACAATCCCGATCGGTCTCCTTATCACATATGGAGATCTCTATACTGGCGCGATTCAGTGCACAGATATTCGATGGGTTATCCTTTCGTTCTCGAAAATGCCCAGTCTTCACCATCGGTGTAACGACCTAAAACTTTTGGTGATTTTATTTAATTAATTGAAATTTTGTGAAATTTCAAATAATAAAATTTGAAAAAAAAACTTATTATTTGTAATACGTCTATTTAAACATAGCAACCGATAAATTTTCACCTGATAATATTGAAGTTTATTTTCTTGTGAAATTCTATTTCAATTTAAATCAAGTAATAACAGTTGAATTTAAAAGTGTTTCAAAACCTAAATATATCAACATGAGAAAATTTATTTAAAACACTCTGAATAAGACTGCGTAATTCGTTTCGCAAATTTCGGACGTTTCTAGCTCCGTTTAGATTTTTCCTGTAACAACCCGCATATTTAACGGTTTTATATTTAAATATTTTATTTAAATATAGCGTCGTTAGTCGGATTTTGGTCTGAACTGTTACTTTTTGCAAATGGCCGAATTGGAACTCGAAACCACCTCCATTGATTCCAAAATGGCGTTTGCGATCTTTTTGAGTATGAGCTTTGATATGTTTGGAGTTTGTGAAATTTTGACTCTTTTCCTAATTGGGTTTTGGGTTTGGGTTCAGCCCCAATCTCCTCTTAACCCCCTAGCTCATTAACTCTCCTCTCCATTCTCTCATTCCACTCTTCTAAAACTTAAGAAAAACTGAAAATGGTGGAAGGGAAGAGGAAATAGAAATTTGCAAGCCCTAGTTTAACTTGCAAACTTGATTTCTTGCTCCAAAATCTAAGAGAAGCTATAGGTAAGCCTCCTCTTAATCTTCTCTATCTCTTTCTCTCTTCAATCTCAGAATTTCCTAAACCTAACTTAGGAAAATATTTATTTTATTCTTAGATTGAAGCTAGTAGAGTTGAAGTGAAGAGTAGTTAGTCTCCTTCTTGTGTTTGAGCATCTTCTTCTTTGTTTTGTGATATAAGGTGAAATTTTTATCTCACATCTATGCTTATATATATATATATATATATATATATATATATATATATATATATCATTGTTTGGGTGTAAGAAGGTGAGTTTTGAACTCACATCTACTTCTTTTGATATCATTGATGTTAGGTATAAATTCCTAACACTTGTTCATGTGCACTTGTTTTCGATTTGGATTGCTTTGGTGAAATTGCCAAGTTATGATTTTTGAAGCCAAATCTATGTAAAACCTTCTATGGTTGACGTTTATGTTGTTCGGAGTGTTTGGGTGTGTCGTTAAGGTTGGGTAGTCGTTTGACGTAAGCCCATAATCAACACGCATCCGATGGCTTTCGATTTGTTTGGCCATAGATGGCCTAGGTTCAGGAAATGCCTGACCATCAGGTTTCTGACGTCTGAAACCCTTCTTTCAGACGTCTGAATATTGTTTTGGGGAAGTTTCTTATCCCTAGATTCAGATGTCTGAATTTATATTCCAGACGTCTGAAAGTGCTTAATTTCGGCCAGAAAGGAAATAGGCCAAATATTGCCTATTTCAGACGTCTGAATGTTTGGATTCAGACTTTTGAATTCTGTTCTGGAAAACAAATAAATTTCCAGATTCAAACGTCTGACTCCCTTCTTTCAGACGTCTGAATCTAGTGTCTTTTTCAAGTTTGCCTTGTTTGTTGAGTTTTCCAAATTTAATCGATGCATATTGATTCTAATTAGTTGTTTATGCCTATTTGATCTTGACGATTCCTTTTTGAATTTATTCACGGGTTTTTATAACTAATTTCTTCAAATCGTATCAAAAGTTCGTTTCTCCGATTTATAAATTCTATTTAAAACACACGCACAATTTCGCACTTCGAGCGAAGTGGAAGGGTGATTAAATGGTTGGGCAAAACACGGACCATGAATCTGTGCGTTTATCCTTCCGATTAATCCTCGACCTATTCAATTGATCGTTTTGACCTTCGGGTTTGGTTTACCGATGATATGAGGTGAACTTTGTACTGCTTTGAGTGTGAAATTAACTAACGGATAGTAAACCGTTTAGTGCGAACGAGCGGTTATGGGACTCGTTACCACTTTTCGGATTCCTTTTTGAGAGTTATGATACATTCCGCCAGTTAGTGGTGTCCAGTACTAGGTCTCTGATCTTTACCACTACGGTTTGTTGCCTTCGGGTATGATGCCTTTGGGTTTGTGCCTTCGGGTTTGTTGCCCTTTAGTATCGCTTCCGATGTTAGTCGTTATGAGCCGCATGGGTGATATTGGGTTGCCCTTTAGTATCGCTTCAGATGTTGGTCATTATGAGCCGCATGGGTGATACTGGGTTTGGAGTCTTCGGGCTCATGGATCCTTGTTTGTACAGTACTGAGCTCGAGCAAATTTTCTGATGTTTCATTCATATGTATATTCCCTAGTTATCGCCCTTCGGTGTTGGTCTTTTTGAGCCGCATGGTATGTAGCGATTACCTTGTGGAACTTGTGTTACCTTCATTGGTATTTGTTATTTTCCTTTTTGGCTTGATTTGGGATATTTGTATCCTTTGTTTATCTATGTTGCCGATGATATGAGGCTTGTTTTGTTATCATATGATTCATCTTTTGTTAGATGATTGTGATATCTCCTTTAGAGATATTTGTTATATTTTGTAACCTTGCAGGTTTATTGTTGTTCAGTTTATCTAACTGATTTGTTTAGCTAGACTGACCCGTGTATTTATACTCGGGTCAGACCGAGATGTTTCAGGTTAGGGGCTTTTGGACTTAGCCTATTTTACTTCCGCATGGACAATTCAGCTTGTTCCTTTTTGTTAAAGCTTTTGTGTAGTCCTTTTATTATAACTCTGATATATGTACTCTTTTGACTCGTCTGTATATTGTGGTTTGCTATACCACTTGACGTGTATTATTTTGTATACTCTGTTATGTATCAATATATGCGTATATGATGATCTACTGTTCTGTGATGTATATTACATTTGAGTTGTTATATTCTGTTCAGATAGATCCTTCAACCACCTATGGTTTTGTTTTAAGTATTCATTGGGTATGTCGACCTGCTTGGTATGATAATTGTCGATGTATTCAATAGATAGTTAGAGCAAGGCTATAGATGGTCGCTCCTAACCAGCCTTATTCTCCGTGTTAGTTGACGGCATTACCCTGTAGTGTCCTTGGCTAGCGTTGGTATAGAGGTGGGGCGTCACATTTCCATACGGAATAGCAACGTATATCAGTGTCCGTATTTGACTTTTGATAGGATGGTCATATCACCAATATCTGTATACCATGTTGATCGTCTCGTCATGCTGATCTTCGCAGTATTTTTTTTTTACTATTTTGTGGTTAGGTACGTGACTGAAACGGGAAAAAGCAATGTCGTATCGGTACTGAAATTGTGACCTTTTATTTACTTTGTCTTTTCTAACTTGTGACGTGCTGCCCAAACAAAAAAAAATTCTGCTTTAAATCCTTAGTTGAAATTTGGGGTGACCGTTGCTTTTACAATTACTACTTTCCAAGTGTATATTGATTTCTAACTATTACCACTTTTCTCCTGTCGTCTCGCTGGTATGTTTCCTCTCCTCTCCTCTTTATTTTGGATCTGGTCTTTCTTTCTCTCCTTTATTTCCTTTTAATTTGTCTTCTTCAAAAAAAAGCAAAAACCAAACCTTTATATATATAAAAGCAACCGATCTGCTTACCTACACTTCAGCCCTTCCTTCCCCGGCATCTCAAAATTATGCGCCATCAACCCATACACACCGCTTCTCCCCTTGCTACCAGACTCGAACCGACGCCTGCCACCTTCAAACCCGAAAACCCATCACCACCATCCTCTCTCCCTCTCCTCTTCCACCGACTAGACAACACAGCTCCGTGCGTGGTGCTGCTCCTAACCATCCAACCTCCGTCGGCCCTCACCAACGTCGTAGCACCTTCGCATCCCCAGGCTTCGCCCCCTCCCCTGCGTTTTCGGCCAGCACTCTCCAGTGTGCTTGCCTCGGCCTTGTTTTTCCCATACCCGTCTTATTATGAGGCAGCAGCTTCCCATAAGAAATTTATATATCTGAGGTATATTTATATATATCTGTAAGCTTTATATTCTATATCTAGGCTACAGTATGATTTATACTTATGTTATATATATTGGTACATATATGGGTTTAAAACAATTTTCGCTACTTGCGTAAAGTATGTTGTGTATATTAGTCTATATGCATTTCTGTTTGATTTTGGTTAACTATATATACTTTACAAAGCTTTAGTGTTTACCAAATAGTGGGTTAGTGCATGTTTTCTGTTGTTTTATGATTTGCTGGGTATGTATATTATACTTATATTTTACACTATTATTTGCTAGGTAAGTATCGGTTTCAAACTACAAGGTATGAATTTATTTAGTGTAAATTAATTAGCGTGAGTATTATATTGCATTGCTTAAAGTGGAAATTAGGTTGAAGGGCTTCTATTTGCAGGGTAATAAGTTTTAAGGACAACACTTCTGAATAATTAGTTTTAAGGACAATTTACAACATGATGATAAATTCATTTATCTTTTCAAGTTATACAGGAAAATGATAACTCCTTTTATCATTATTTCTGTATAACTGAAAATGATAAATTCTTTTATCTTTTTCCCGTAAAATGTCCTTAAAACTAATTTTTTAGAAGTAGTGTCCTTAAAACTTATTACCCTGCATAAATAAGCCCTTGAAGTAAAAATCCCCTTGTTTAAAAGTATATATTTATTCTATGACTCAAAGTACATGAGTCTACATATTGGTGAGTATATAAATTTAGGCTGTGTCTATATGCTAAGGAGTCGCATTGATTTGTCTTCACATACAACATGTCTGAATATGGATATACACTGATTTTATGTACGTGTTCAAATTTAGATTTGATTCTTTTTATAAACTAACGTATATTGATTTATAACGAATGCTAAAATATATATGATATTGTAAATAGTACAATATTTATTGTATCAAGCATTTATATAAATTGAATGAGTGAGTTATAAATTGTTTATAGCCTGATGTGTGTGTATATATATATATATATAGTGTTTATAGGTGTAAGTTGATTTGCATCACTGACATTTGCTGTTGGATATAAAAGTTATAGTACATGTCTAAATGTAAACGTTTTAAAGTTACATTGTCTTCTTTTCTATGTGTGTGTGTTTCATTTTTAAACATGTGTTTGATCTAAACATTCATTTTTGGAAAGAAAGTAATAAAATAATGATATAATCTTCATTTTAATTATACCAAGCTAATTTGATCCGTTCTCATCCATTTATACTTATCAGTTCTGTTCGTCAATTCGTGCCAATCTTGCTTCGCTTTGAAATTTATGCCTGGATTCGTAACCCATTTCATCGTCAAATATCACTAGCCTCAAAAGGTGAGCAATCACTCACGATTAATGTTTTTATATTTATTAAACTTGATTTCAATTGAAACGATAATTGAAATATAACGCTAATTTGAACTGTTAATTATTAATTATTGTTAGATATGTTATTATCTGTATCTGTTCACCTTGTGGGATATGACACCATATCCTATTATTTATATTTTATTTAATTTCTGATAATACATGCTTGTGATATTATTATCTGTTATATTATTATCATATTTGTTATCACACTGTAAGTTCCCTGTTAGTATAGAATTCATTATGGGTTGAAATGATACATACCCGAATGGACTTTAGAATAGGAGAAAATCGTTATGGGTTGAAATAATAGACCCAAGCAATTTTCACTTGAATTGTTTTTGGATTGCGGGTTGAAATGATATCTACCCGTATATATTTAAAATTACGGAAATGATAAATATCTGTATCACTTGACCATAAGATATGAAATTATATACAGACACCGTTGGTCTATATATAAATACTTTAAAAACGATTTCTATTGTTTTGAAAGGGAATACATATATATATGGTTTTATTTAATATTGGAAATAATTTTTAAGTTTTATAAAGTAGATTTAATAATAAACTTTAATCTAATAAAGTTTGATTTAATTAATATAATATATCTAAGTATTATATTTTTGAACAGATTTTTCAAGGATTTGTATAAGTTAAGGAAGACAAAGTTGAACTAAGTAAAATTGTATCTAATTAAGAATTCTACTTAATTAAATCGATTTGAACTATTGAATTTGAAGTTTAAGATTTGATTTTATAACTTGATTTTTGATTTAAAGTGATTAAATGGATATTTCAAGTTTAAACAAATCGGAAGGAATATTTAGTTTAAGGGTAAATTAAGGTTATTTAATAATACTGAATTTATTAAGTGAATATTTCAAGACTAGATAATAATGAGGTTAAATCGAGATCTATAGGAAACTATTCAATTGAACTTTGAAATGTTGAATATTAAAGCTTTGAAATATACTGGAATTTAAATGGTTAATTTGTGATTCAGATCTGTATCCAAAATAAATATAATTCGAATTTGTTATTTAGAAAATTGAATTGAATGGAAATTAATAAATTGAGGTTGAATTTAATTTAAGTGGGAAAGTCGAGTTGATTTCGAGGAAATTGCAAATACCTTACTTTATAAATTATTTAATATATACATACTATTTTGGGAAATAGATATATTTGAAATGGAAATGATATTTTGGTTTTGAAGTATGAATTAATTTGAAATGGCCACGGTTTTATAGTGTATATTTTTACATTGTAGATAGTTCCACGGGTCCTTAGAGGATGGTTATCCTAAACATCCTTTAAGTTACTTGTATTTTAGTTGATATTTTACTTGAGTTGGATTTATTGATATAAGAATGTTAATCCTGACTCGAGTGTTTTGTGTTTTACTTTACCCTCGGGTCAAACTGAGTGATACAACATTTGAGACTCGGCTTTGTAGTTTGGAGCTTCTTTTGGAGATCCAACTATCGATTCAGCTCTCAGCTTTTCCAGTTGATTTGTCCAGAGAGATCTTCTGTTCATACTGTAGACTTCACTGTATTTGTGATATTTTATTTTATTTTATTTCTAACTCTGATGTTTATATAGTAGCTTCGTGAACTACTATTTATCTACTCCACTGCATTATTATTATATTACTCTATGATAGTGATTCTGTGATTGATTTATTTAATGCATATGCTGAGTTTGCCAAATTTAAATTAACAGTCTGATATTTTGAACAATTCAAGTCCGCCATGTGTGGATGCGAATGGTTTAAAATAGCCAGGTCGTTATAGTTGGTAACCGTTAAATAATAGTGAAGTCAAATCGGAGGATCCAGGCGTAACCATTGTGTATCCCACGGTCTACCGGTTTTGTTGTCGTGGCGTAGTCCGCAAGGCAGAGATTGCTTAAAGGTTAAGGATGTTTCCTGGGGGATCCAGGCATAACCATTGTGTATCTTGTGGTCTATCGGTTTTGTTGTCGTGGCATAATCCATAAGGCAGAGATTGCTGAAAGGGTACGGATGTTTCCTGGGGGATCCAGGCATAACCATTGTGTATCCTACGGTCCACGGGTGTGGCTATCATGGTGTAATTCGCAAGGCAATGATTGCTTAAAGGTACGGATGTTTCCTGGAGGATCCAGGTGTAACCATTGTGTATCTGCGATCCAGGTGATTTGTTTGGATTGTACTTTCCATATCGGTTTTGAAGGTTTTTCAAGTATTTTCACTGGGTGTTGAAATAGGTCTACTGAGTACTTGAAGAATTCTAGCTTTGTGCCTGATCAACGCATGGCCAGAGTCTGCAAGAACGAGGATAAACTTGTTGAAACATCGAGTTATAAAAGTATTTTCGAAAGGAAAATTGATTTCGATATAAGTATTTTATTTTAAAAGTATTTTATTATAAAGGTATTTCCAACAAGGAAATTTTGTATTAATATTTGAAATTAAAATTCTTATGGTTTGAAATTAGTTATTCGTGCTCGATACTATTCTTTTGAATCTATCTTATCTGCTCAGCTTGTATTCACCTATACTCTATTTCCAAATCCACCTTCTTTTCCTTGTTGACTATATCCGCTTTAAATATTTTTATTAAATAAAACAATATACTACATATTTAATAGAAAATTATTGGTATTATAAATAATTTAGAAGTTATTAATTAAATAAAAAATATTTAAAGTAAATGATTATTAATAATATTTGAAAAGTATCTTGAGATAAATTAATAAATTTATGGATTATGGATTCATTGTTTTCAATAGCTTCTTTGTAAGTATAAGTAATGATGTAAATAATTGTTTTCAAATAGTTATCATATATTTATAAAGGTGTTATTTAAACATATAAATGGTATTTATAAAGGAAGCAAGAATTTTACAAATGGGTTTTGAAAAGTTTTAAAGTATTAAAGATAAGTGAATTGCATATGAAGTTTTCAGATAAATATTTCAAGTAAAATTTACATAGCTTCAAATTAATTGTTTAACCTTGACTTTCAATCTACTTTTATTTCTGGTTGTTCTATTCTCCTACCTCCTTCGTTTCCGGAGACGAAAATTTTTTAGTGGGGGAGAGTGTAATGACCCAAAAAATTTAGTGATTTTATTTATTTAATTAATTGAAATTTTCTGAAATTTTAAACAATAAATTTGAAAATAAAAACTCATTATTTGTAATACGTCTATTTAAACATAGCAACTAGTAAATTTTCACCTGATAATATTAAAGTTTATTTTCTTGTGAAATTCTATTTCAATTTAAATTAGTTAATAACAGTTGAATTTAAAAGTGTTTCAAAACCTAAAAATGTCAACATGAGAAAATTTATTTAGAACACTCTGAATAAGACTGCGTAATTCGTTTCGCAAATTTCGGACGTTTCTAGCTCCGTTTGGATTTTTCCGTATGGAATAGCAACGTATATCAGTGTCCATATTCGAATTTGATAGGATGGTCATATAACCAATATTTGTATACCGTTTTGATCGTCTCGTCGTGCTGATGCAGTATATTTATTTCAGTATTTTATGGTTCGATACGTGACTGAAACGGAAAAAAGCAATGTCGTATCGGTACTGAAATTGTGACCTTTTATTTACTTTGTCTTTTCTAACTTGTGACGTGCTGCCCAAACAAAAACAAAATGCTGCTTTAAATCGTTAGCTGAAATTTGGGGTGACCGTTGCATTTACAATTACTACTTTCCAAGTATATATTGATTTCTAACTTTTACCACTTTTCTCCTGTCATTTCCCTGATACGTTTCCTCTCCTGTCGTCTTAATTTTGGATTTGGTCTTTCTTTCTCTCCTCTATTTCCTTTTAATTTGTCTTCTTCAAAAAAAAGCAAAAAGAAAACCTTTATATATACAAAAGCAACCGATATGCTCACCTACATTTCAGCCCTTCCTTCCCCGGCATCTCAAAACTGCACGCCATCAACCCATACCCACCGCTTCTCCCTTTGCTACCAGACTCGAACCGATGCCTGCCACCTTCAAACCCGAAGGCCCATCACCATCACCCGCTCTCCCTCTCCTCCTCCACCGACTAGACAACACAGCTCCGTGCGCGGTGCTGCTCCTCACCATCCGACCTCCGCCGACTCTCACCAACGCCGTAGCACCTTCGCATCCCTAGACTTCGGCCCCTCCCCTGTGTTTCCGGCCAGCATTCTCCGGCGTGCTTGCCTCGGCCTTGTTTTTCCCATACCAGTCTTCTTATGTGGCAGCAGCTTCTCATGACAAATTTATATATCTGAGGTATATATATATATATATCTGTAAGCTTTATATTCTATATCTAGGCTACAGTATGGTTTATACTTATGTTATATATATCGGTACATATATGGGTTTAAAACAATTTTTGCTACTTGCGTAAAGTATGTTGTGTATGTTAGTCTATATGCATTTCTGTTTGATTTTGGTTAACTATATATACTTTACAAAGCTTTAGTGCTTACCAATAGTGGGTTAGTTCATGTTTTCTGTTGTTTTATGATTTGCTGGGTAAGCATATTATACTTATATTTTACACCATTATTTGCTAGGTAAGTATCGGTTTCAAACTATAAGGTATAAATATACTTACTGTATATTAAATTAGCGTAAGTATTATATTGCATTGTTTAAAAGTATATATTTATTCTATGACTCAAAGTACATGAGTCTATATATTAGTGATTATATAAATTTAGGCTGTGTCTATATGCTAAGGAGTCGCATTGATTTGTCTTCATATACATGTCTGCATATGGACATACATTGATCTTATGTACGTGTTCAAATTTAGATTTGATTCTTTTTATAAAACAACGTATATTGATTTATAATGAATGCGTAAATATATATATGGTATTGTAAAAAGTATAATATTTGTTGTATTAAGCATTTATATAATTGTATGAGTGAGTAATAAATTGTTTATAGCCTGATGTATATATATAGTGTTTATAAGTGTAAGTTGATTTGCATCACTGACATTTGATGTTGGATATAAAAGTTATAGTACATGTCTAAATGTATACGTTTTAAAGTTACATCGTTTTCTTGTATGTGTGTATTTCATTTTTAAATATGCGTTTGATCTAAACATTCATTTTTGGAAAGAAAGTATTAAAATAACAGTATAATCTTCGTTTTAATTATACCAATCTAATTTGATCCGTTCTCATCCATTTCTACTTATCAGTTTTGTTCGTCGATTCATGCCAATCTTACTTCGCTTTGAAATTCGTGCCTGGATTCGTAACCCATTTCATCGTCAAATATCTCTAGCCTCGAAAGCTGAACAATCACTCACGATTAACGTTTTTATATTTATTAAACTTGATTTTAATTGAAACAATAATTGAAATATGATGCTAATTTGAACTGTTAATTATTTAATTATTGTTAGATATGTTATTATCTGTATCTGTTCACTTGTGGGATGACACCATATCTTATTATTTACTTTTATTTAATTTATGATGATATATGCTTGTGATATTATTATCTGTTATATTATTATCATATCTGTTATCACTCTGCAAGTTCCCTGGTAGTATAGAATTCACTATGGGTTGAACTGATACATACCCGAATGGACTTTAGAATAGGAGAAAATCGTTATGGATTGAAATGATAGGCCCAAGTAATTTTCACTTGAATTGTTTTGGGATTGCGGGTTGAAATGATATCTTCCCGTATATATTTAAAATTACAGATTGAAATGATAAATATCTGTATCACTTGACCAAAGGATAGGAAATTGTATGCAGACACCGTTGGTCTATATATAAATATTTTAAAAATGATTTCTATAGTTTTGAAAAGGAATATATATAGTTTTATTTAATATTGTAAATATTTTTAAGTTTTTATAAAGTAGATTTAATAATAAACTTTAATCTAATAAAGTTTGATTTAATTAATATAATATGTCTATGTATTATATCTTTGAACAGATTTTTCAATGATTTGTATAAGTTAGGGAAGATAAAGTTGAATTAAGTAAAATTGTATCTAACTAAGAATTCTACTTAATTAAATCGATTTGAACTATTGAATTTCAATTTTAAGATTTGATTTCATAACTTGATTTTTGATTTAAAGTGATTAAATGGATATTTCAAGTTTAAACAAATCGGAAGGAATATTTAGTCTAAGGTTAAATTAAGGTTATTTAATAATACTGAATTTATTAATGAATATTTCAAGACTAAATAATAATGAGGTTAAATCGAGATCTATAAGAAACTGTTAAATTGAACTTTGAAATGTTGAATATTAAAGCTTTGAAATATACTGGAATTTATATGGTTAATTTGTGATTCAGATCTGTATTCGAAATCAATATAATTTGAAGTTGTTAATTAGAAAACTGAATTGAATGGAAATTGATAAATTGAGATTGAATTTAATTTGAGTGGGAAAGTCGAGTTGATTTTGAGGAAATTGCAAATACCTTACTTTATAAACTATTTAATATATACATACTATTTTGGGAAATAGATATATTTGAAATGGAAATGATATTTTGGTTTTGAAGTATTAATTAATTTGAAATGACCATGGTTTTATAGTGTATATTTCTACATTGTAGATAGTTCCACGGATCCTTAGAGGATGGTTATCCCAAACATCCTTTAAGTTACTTGTATTTCAGTTGATATTTCACTTGAGTTGGATTTATTGATATAAGAACGTTAATCCTGACTCGAGTGTTTTGTGTTTTGCTTTACGCTCAGGTCAGACTAAGTGATACAGCATTTGAGACTCACCTTTGGAGTTTGGAGCTTCGTTTGGAGATCCAACTATTGATTTAGCTTTCAGCTTTTCTAGTTGATTTGTCCAGAGAGATCATCTGTTCATACTAGAGACTTCACTGTATTTGTGATATTCTATTTTATTTTATTTCTAGCTTTGATGTTTATATGGTAGCTTCATGAACTACTATTTATCTATTCCGCTGCATTATTATTATATTACTCTGTGACGGAGATTCTGTGATTAATTTATTTACTTTATATGCTGAGTTTGCCAGACTTAAATTAACAATATGAGATTTTGAACAATTCAAGTCCGACATGTGCGGATGCGAATGGTTGAAAATAGCCAGGTCGTTATAACCGGTCTTCAAATGCTATCCATATCGTCGTATCATTATTCAGAATGGGTTATAGGAAACAAAGTCCTCTCTCGGCTAAACCGAATAATGAGCGCAATATTTTAAAACCGTATGGATATATGAGATCTTAGTTAAGTCACAACTTAAAGCCTAAAACCTTTCTTTAAATGGTTTAAACAAATTATCATTTTCAAATCTTTAAACAAAAAGATTCACTTCACAAAGTTCACCCATTTTTCACAAAGATTAATAGCTTTCAAACTATTCACAATTCAAATCTTTTATACAAAGGATACACCCTTAAGATCCTCTTTACATTAAAAACAAAGTTCATCGATCTTTAACAAAGATTCTGTTTGCACAAAAAATGGGCAAACACCTCCAAGTCGTATGATTTAGTTGATTATACGTTGTTCTTAGTGATTTGGGTGATTTATAAAAATATATAAAATAGATGGACTAAACTGTAAAAGACACACAGATTTATAGTGGTTCGGCCAGAATGTGCCTATGTCCACTTTATATGTTATTCTCCTTTACTTTTTAGGTTACAAGTACAAAGCTTTGATTACAAGTATCTGAAAGTTGTTTGAAAGTTCTATCTGTGCTTGAGCTCTCAAACTTGTCTGATATTGTTGTACCCTGCCCCTCTATTTATAGAGTCAGGCTGGGGGCAGGGGTCCTAGATGTATATAGCAGCTGGTGGGCCTGGGCTGATGCAATCTGGCCTGGCAAAGTTGGTCCGGAACGCCTTGATTCATTGGGGCTTGGTTCGGTGGTGAGTGATCCGGTGATGGTTGGTTGGAGTTTGATTCGGCTGTTCATGGGAAGTGGAATGGTTCGGCTAAGGGTTGGTTCGGCAGTGGTGAGGGTATGTGCTTGGTTCGGGAGTGCCTTGGGAGTGTTTGGTTCGGTGATGGGGGCTTATCTTGGTCCGATGGAGGTGAATCCGGTGGTGAGTTGATTCGGTAGTTAGTGGATTGGTTCGGTACGGCCTTCCCCCTTTTGGTTCGGCGAAGCAATCCTTCTTTGGTTCGGTGGTGGAAAACGCACCCAACACTTGCCCCCCAAAGTGGGGCATATGCCGTGCTTTATTTATGCCGTCTAACCTTAACATCCCCATTCGGTCACGAGCGCCGGACCAGTTGGTCCGGTCACTTCCATTTGCCTATAAGTATGGGTGTTATGCCTTCTTTATTCCCTACCAAGTTTGATAGCCGAATCAGATTCTCTCCTGCCGAATCAAACTCATTTCCGAATCAAACTCACTGCCGAATCACGTTAGATTACCAAATCAGGTGATTTAGCCTTCTTTCGCCGAATGGCTTTTACGTTTCGGACTACCGAATGAATCGAGTGCCGAATGAACTGAAATACTTGTCTTGCCGAATGAACCTGGAGACTTTGAGTACCGAGTGAACTTTTAGCCTTGTTTTACCGAATGAATTTGGGAGTTTATGTGCCGTATGAACCTTCGTGCCTTGAACTACCGGATGAGTTTGAGAAGTATGAGGCCGAATGGGCTTTTAGTCTCAAACTACTGATCGGTCTTTTATGTTTTGAATTGCGAATGAGATTCCAGGCTGCATGTACTTATTTGTTTACGTTTCCATACTCCTTGTTCTAACAATATGTTTTTCCGGTGTTGCAGATAAATGTCTCGTAAAGTCGAAACTCGATCAGATAAGAAGAAATCCATGGACAGAGAAGAGTCCTCCACAGTGCCCCCAGCTCAGTCAGGATTAGGACGTCATGGACCTCCCCCGAGATCACTGGTAGATGGGTACGGCCCTCAGGAGCTCCTGAACTCGCCACCTGACTGGTTTCCTAGCTCCCTTAAAGAGGAGCAGCTTGATGTTATATCTCGTTCATTCGGGATTGACAGAGCGCACATTGTGCTGCCAGGGAATGGAGTTATGCCGTATGACCCCCTGAAGGATATTTCGCTTATAGTAGGTACAATTGCATGTGCGGGGCCATTCCACCGATCAATGCTTGGATAGTCAGCTTCATTACCTATTTGAAGGTGGCCCCTTTCCGGCTTCAGCCCAATTCTTATGCTATCTTGGTGACTCTATTCATCATTTTCCAGAGAAAATATGGGCATCCCCCTTCCAACCGGGAGATCCGGTATGTGTGCAACTTGAGGGGCTATAAGAAGGGGTCTCCATACATCAGCTTGGAATCGGCCGTATCCTTCAAGCTGGTCCTGGACTTATATTCGAAGTTCAGCATGTTCAAGAAAGAATGGTTTTTCGTCAAGGATGAATCTGTTTCTATCCGTCGCTTCACCTCCGGCTGTAAGTTCAAGCTTATTTATAATTTCTGTTCTGACTGCAATGCTTCTCCTTATGTGTTTTTATTTCTTGCTAGCGATAGGTGGCTTTGCGGTCGTGGAGAACGATCACCTGGTTCAAATGGCTGCGGAGTTAGAAGCCGTTTCGGGAAGGGAGAGGTCAGCTTCTTACCTGATCAGGAATGCTACTCTTCTGCAGCACAACTTGATTCTACCACGTCAGTCTGTGGTCAAGCAGAGAGACACAGCTGAGGAGAGGGTTGCCAAAGCTAAAGGAGGGGCCACGACAAAGAGCAGCAAGAGGAAACCCTTCTCGATACCTCCAGTCGCCGGGAGGAAGAAACTCAAGAAATCCGATGGACCCTCCCCTAGCACATGTCTAGATGTTCCGGAGGAGGAAAATGTAGAGGAGGAAAGAGGCGAGGAGGAGAGTGGAGGTGATGGAGAAGATGATGGTGGTGATGGTGGCGAAGGACAGAGCGATGATGGCGCCGGGGCTTTGTCTTCTGGGCAAGCAGTGGAGATCCAAGAGTGGATAGATGATGCTTTCCGCCAGGCTTTTGAGGGGTTGGAGGAAGGATCGGCCTTGGTGGAGAAGCCGAAGAAAACTGATAAGGCCGGGACTGGTGCCGATCCATCTTCCAAGATCATTTCAGCTAGGGCAACTCTGGCAATTCAAGGTGAATTTTTGACTCCTCTTTTAACTCCACATGTTTCTTGGATTATAGTCCTATGCATGCTTGTAACACTTGGTTTTTATTTCAGGAACGGGTAAGGTGGCCAAGACATCAGACATTCGGCACCGTCTCGAACAATTCAAACTTCTCAAAGCTTCCGCTAAACCAAAGCCTCCGACCAACCGTTCCGGGGACGTAGTCGGCTATAGTCCTCTTCTCGAAGTTATTGAAGAGGATATTCAAAAGAAAAAGAGGAGTCGCTCTTTATTCGAACCTTCACCTGGCCCTCAGCCCACAACCCAGCCTATTCATGATATCACGGGGGAGGATACTGAGTTCATACCCTCTCCGCATCCGTCTGAGAATCCTACCGTTACTCAGATTGATCGTCCCGGCTTGGCTCGTAATCCATTTGCGGTTCATCCAGATCTGGATCCGGGTTCTCATGATATTTCCTTTGACAAGGTTACCGGTGAGCACCTTCTCCCTCGCAATCCTATGGTAAGGGTGCTTGATGAGGCCAAGTCTCTGGACCTTGATTTGTTTACTACTCAGATTGTAACTATGGGGGATGAAGCTAAGGCAAATATCGACCAGGTTGCTGAGGAGACTAGGAAGTTGATGGGGCATCATGCCCGACTGGTCAAGGCCAAGGAGGAAATTGGGAATGCCAACATAAGATTGCGGTTAGTGGTTGCCGACCAGGCCAAGCAACTTGCCGATCAGGCCATCCAGATCTCTCAGCACAAGGCTGCCTCCAAACGGCTAAAGAAAACCATGGAAGAGGCTAGCAGAGCCGAGCTGTGGAAAATGGAGGCCATCTGCAAGGAACGGATCGATATGGCCATTGCAACGGTGGATGAGGTTCGGAAAGCGGATCTCGAGCAGGTAGAGGAGTTATCTGGGAAGCTTGAGGCTGCGGAGCTTGCTCAAGCCAAGCTGAAGGAGGAGATGGAGGCGATGAGGAAATCCCTTCAGGCTGACCGCTTGCGATACCGATCGGAGAGGGATGCTGCCGTTGCAAAGCTGTTGGCTTCTGAGGTCCGAATGAGGGAGTTTGAGGAGAATGAGGGGATGATGGATGAGATGCTCCAGGACATGTATTTCCGCACTTGAAAGCAGGGCAACTTATCCTGGATAGATGATTATCCCCGGATCATGGCCAGGATTTATCTCCGGGCTCTGGAGGAGGCCAAGGTTGATGCGGATAAGGATGGTGGCATGGCCTTCACAATGGATGTGGTTACGGCCCAATTCACTAAGGAGGAGAAAGTGGCGGTGAAGGAGGGCATGCGGCTGCTCGCTGCTAAGGAGGTAGGTGTGCAGTTGGGGATGATTATCAAGGAACAGAGGCTGGCAAGTCTTCCCTTTTAGCCTTTTCATAGCTTGGTTGCTTATTGTTTATTCAATGAATTCTTCTCCTAAATTGGACAGGCGGGACCTCTGAAGCGCCAACTACCTCTGGTCAGCATGCTGGGAGTTCTGATCCGGCGGTTAAGTAGACCTCGGAGGGCCAGCAGGATAGAGGCGAAGCCCCGATGCAGTCAGCTCCTTGGCTTGATCTGGACATTTTTCAGTTTACTTGACATTCCTGTTTATGTTAGTCTTAAAACATTAATGTAATTTTCAGGCTGTAATTATGTAACGAACAACTTGATTTTTGGCATGTAACTTTATAACATAAGCTGATTTTGTCATGTTTGAATGCTGTCGTTATTTTGATGTGTTGCATAAAATATAGCTGTACATGTGTTAGTGATTCAATTGTGTTTGACACTAAGTTCTTGATTAAAATATAATTTCATGTCTTGCAATGTTAGTGTGATGTGCGAATAAATTATAGTTACATATTTATGTACAAGAGAAGAAAGTACCGCCCTTTAAGTTTTAGCTGTAGACGGTAGCTTTGAATGCCTTATGTAATCGAATATGGAATGCAGCTGAATGACCTGCCATCCAGCTGTGAGTTCTTATTCCCGTTAGCGAGTGTTTCCTATTTTGTGTCCTATGCTTAGTGATCGTTATAGAAGATAGGAGGAAAGTTTTTATAAATAAAATGGAAATATAAGAAATAGTAAAACTTCCAATCATGGAAGGCCTTCGACGCGCTTAAGTTCGTGGCAAACGGGCTTTGTAGTCACTTTCCCTAGCTGTGGGTCTTGGAGACATTTGTCACCCATCTTACGCCTCCGCGGGGAGTTTTTATTTTTTACCACAACCGTACTTATGACACATCGGAGCCGGGATCGCGCACAGTAACTATCCGGACCATTATGGCCCGTAATCGTGGGTATTATTCAATTTACCGTGGCCGGCTAGCGCGGGTGCCGATCGTCAACTGTGAACTGCCCTTGGCAGGCCACACCTTATGTTGGGGCTTATAATCGGTTCACGGTTGCTGACGAGCCGAACGCCGTAATGAGTTGCCTAGGCCATGACTGGCCTTCTTGGCAGCTTATAATTGGCTTATTACAGTTGGCTTTAAGGGCCGCCATGAGCAATGAGTTAACCCGCAGCAGAGGGATGCTGGAGCAAAAGTGTCTCATTGGCAAGGGCATAGATTCGTATGATACCTGTTAGGTTTTGTTCAGGTGAAGTTGCGCTGTGATGCCCTGAATGGAGATGCCGTCTACATAGGATTTTGTTCAACAGAAAAGGATAAAGCTCAGCAAGTAGCCAAGATATAAAGGAACAAGTTAAAAAAGAGACAAGTTTTTAAAGTGGTTCGGCACGAAAATGCCTACGTCCGCTGATTCTCTTTGTTAATTCACTTTATATGGGCAGTACAAGTTAAGAAAAGTATTGACGAAGGTGTTGGATGTTCCATGCCCTCTGGAACACCTCTCCGTCCACTGTTGAAAAAATATAAGCTCCGTTGTGGAGATCTTTATGAATTACATATGGTCCGTCCCAGATTGGATCTAGTGCGCCGGGGCACGGGAAGATTCGCTTGAGGACAAGATCTCCTTCTTGTAAGCTGCGATGCTTGACTTTGGAGTTGTATTGTGCTGCCATTTTTTGCTTGTGAGCTGCTGCTTTGAGTGTTGCATCATTTCTTCTTTCTTCGATTAGATCCAAAGACATGTGGAGGAGTTCTTCGTTCTCTTCTGGGTTGTAGTGGATCCTACGGTGGGATGGCACTACAGTTTCAATTAGGAGCATGGCCTCCGATCCGTATTCCAAAGAGAAAGCAGTATGCCCTGTTGATGTTCTGAAAGACGTGCGGTAGGCCCAAAGTGCCGTAGGAAGTTCATCCACCCAAGCGCCTTTTGACTTTTCAAGCTTCTTCTTGATTAGAGTTTTAAGAATTTTATTGACAGCTTCGACTTGTCCATTTGCCTAGGGATAAGCCACAGATGAGAAGCTTTTGTGAATTCCGTGCTCTTGGCACCAGTCGGCGAACTCTTCGCTGTCAAACTGAAGTCCATTGTCCGATATGATTTTGAGTGGAACCCCGTACCTGCATAGAACATTTTTGATCAAGAAGTTAATAACTTTGCCGAAGATATTTTATTTAGAGGTTCCGCTTCCACCCATTTGGTGAAATAGTCGACTGCCACTATAACATATTTGGCTCTGCCTCGGCCCATCGGCAGTTCGCCAATCAAGTCAATTCTCCATACTACAAAGGGCCAAGGGCTGGTCATTTGAGTAATCTCATTTGTTGGTAGTCGAGGAATCTTAGCAAATTTCTGACATCTGTCGCATCTTTTGACGAAGTTTAAGGCGTCTTTGTTTAAAGTGGGCCAGTAATATCCATATCGGAGCATCTTCTTTGCCATAATCTGTCCACCAGTGTGATCTCTGCAACTTCCTTGATGGATGTTGACTTGGCTTCCCTTCCAGTGACACACCTTAATAAGGGGCTAGAGAAGCCGCGCCGATAGAGGACGCCTTCTTGTATTGTGTAGCGGAAAGCTTTCCTCAAGATTTTCTTAACTTCGTTACGTCCGTCGGGCAGTGTGCCATCTTGTAAGTATTTCCGGATAGGAGTCATCCAAGTTTCTTCTTCGATTGCAGCTATCAGATCTTCTTGCTCGAAACTTGGGGCTAGTTGTTTCGAGATGGTTACTATTCCGGAAATGGTGCTGTTCTTCATGCTAGCTTGCTTTGCCAGTTCATCGGCCTCTCGATTCTCTTCTCGAGGAATGTGTTTGATTAAATAGTGATCCAATTGATCGAGCAGCAGCTTGGTTTTCTTTAGATATGGTGTGTGTCTTTCTCCTCGAGTCTGAAACTCTCCTAGTACTTGGTTTACGATAAGTTGAGAATCACTATGAAAACATAAAGAACCGACTCCAATTTCTAAGGCAAGTTCTAATCCTGCTATTATTGCTTCATATTCTGCATCGTTGTTGGTGGCAGCGAATTCCAACCTTAGGGCATAGTGCAGCTTCCTTCCCCTGGGGGTGATTATCACAATACCTACCCCCGAGCCTTGTTCGTTTGATGCTCCATCTACAAAGAGATTCCACTTGATATCTTTTGTTATTTCAGATTGATCCTTACCTTCGTTGGTAGTGAATTCGGCAATGAAATCGGCCATGGCTTGTCCCTTGATGGCGGTGCGAGGATGGTAGGTGATATCATATTGACTCAGTTCAATGCACCATTTAAGTAGTCGCCCAGAAGTGTCGGGGCGATGGAGTACTTGCCTTAGCGGTTGATCGGTTAGAACTCTGATGGAGTGGGATTGGAAATAGTGTCGCAGTTTTCGTGATGTGATTAGTAAACAGTATGCTAGCTTCTCAAGTTTAGGGTATCTGTCTTCTGCCCCTGTAAATCTCTTGCTTACAAAGTATACGGGCCGCTGCGCGCGGTTGTCTTCTCTCACCAAAGCGGCGCTTAGAGCATGGGACAATACAGCAAGGTATAGTTCTTCGCCTTCATTTGGAGTTGAGAGTACTGGTGGTCTCTGGAGGTGTTCGATTAGGTTAAGGAAGGCTGTTGAGCATTCGTCGGTCCATTCGAACTTTCCTTTGTCTTTCTTTAGGGCTTCGAAGAAAGGGATGCATTTGTCGGTTGCTTTAGAGATGAATCTGCTTAGGGCAGCCGCCTTCCCATTCAGGCTTTGCATTTCTTTTCGAGTGGAAGGTATCCTGATATCTTTCAGGGCTCAGACTTGTTCGGGGTTTGCTTCAATTCCCCTGGCATGGATGATGAATCCCAAGAACTTTCTTGATGACACTCCAAACGAGCACTTTAGAGGATTCAACTTCATTCCATATTGGCAAAGTACTTGAAACATCTCGTCCAGGTGGCTTACATGATCGTTGGCTTTCCTCGACTTTACCAGCATGTCATCCACATAAACTTCCATAGTTCGTCCTATTAGTTCCGCAAACATCTTGTTGACGAGGCGCTGATAAGTAGCTCCGGCGTTTTTAAGTCCAAAAGGCATTACATAGCAGTACAATCCCCGGTCAGTGATGAAACTAGTGTGGTCTTGATCGGGGGCGTGCATAGGGATCTGGTTGTATCCTGAGTATGCGTCCATAAAAGATAAGAGTTCGTGCCCGGCTGTGTTGTCCACGAGTTGATCGATTCGGGGGAGTGGGAAGCAATCCTTCGGGCAAGCGTCATTTAAGTTGGAGAAGTCGATGCATGTTCTCCACTTCCCATTAGCCTTCTTTACCAGTACCGGGTTGGCGATCCATTTTGGGTAGATGGCTTCTCGTATGAAGTTATTGGCAAGTAGGTTCTTTACTTCTTCCTCGAGGGCTGCTGATCGTTCTGCCCCCATACTTCTCTTTTTCTGCTTTACTGGCACCTTGGTGGGATCGATGTTCAGTGCGTGGCATGCTACATCTGGGGAGATTCCAGTCATGTCGGCGTGCGTCCATGCAAATACATCCAAGTTATGGCGAAGAAAATCGACGAGTTGATCCTTTAACTCTGCTCTTGAATGAGACTCGATTCTCAGCAGTCTACTTGGATCGCGTTTGTCTACAGATACAAATTCCATAGCCTCTACAGGCTCAGCAGTGGCCTCCTCCTCTTTGTCCATGGGGTCTAATTCATTGAAAGGATCACTGGTATATCGAAGAGGAGGGGCTTTCTTTAGTTGCTATGCTTCCATGTTTTTCTTGTAGAGAGTAGTCTGTGCATCCTTCCCTTTATCCTTCCTGCGGTTATTGCGAAGTTCAGATACATAGCAATCTCGAGCGGCATCTTGATTTCCTTCTACTTCCCCTATCCCATTATCTGTTGGAAATTTCATCTTCAGGCACCAAGGGCCAGGACAATCTGGAAGTCAGACAAGGCTGGTCTTCCTAAAAAGGCGTTGTAGGCCGAGTGGTTATCTATTAGCACAAATGTTTGTTTCCGCACAACGGAGCGGGGATGACTTCCTATTTCAACAAAGAAGTCCAATTTCCCGAGGGGCATCTTCACATCTCCAGTGAAACCGTGTAGTGGTTTGTTGTAGGGAGACACATCCTTCATTGACAGCTTCATTTTGTCGAAAGCATGCTTGAATAGAATGTTTACAGAGCTTCCAGTATCTACCAGAATTCGAAAAACTTTGGCTAGGCCGAACCAGGCAGAGATAACCATAGTATCCATGTGAGGGTATTGCCTTCCTTCTAGGTCTCGCCTACTGAATGTGATGTCATCGTCCTCTTTCCGCTTCGGGCTGCGTTCTTCCATGACAGAATAGATGCAGTCTTTATTGTTTCTAATTGACTTTCCATATCTTTCCATTTCTACCCAGTTATAGTCGGCGATGTGTGGTCCTCCCGATATTGTATGGACCACTATCTTCTCTTGACTGGAACCACTAGCGTTGTGATTTCTTCCGCCTGTCTCTGGGTGGAGTTGCCCTGGGTTCTCCTTGGCAGGAGCTGAAGTCCTGTCCTGACCCTTTACATAGTGTTCTAGTCTCTTCCTTCTGATGTGTTCTTCAATCAGGTCCCAGAGATGACGGCATTCATTGGTATCATGCCCATGGGATTCGTGGAAACGGCAGAACTTTCCAAATTTGACTGCGTGATCTGATTCCTTCTTTTACGAGGGGCGTTTGTATTTAAGCTCGTCTTGGGTGGCCAGGAAGATGTTTTCGACTATTTTATTCAAAGGAATGTAAGCGTCAAATCTTGGTCCTGACCGATATAGGCGTTTTTCTCCCTTCCTGCCCCCAACATTGTCTCGAGAGTCATTTCTTTCGACGTCCTTTGCCGTAGCGGGTGCGTTGCCATGAGCTGCCTTGGCTTGTTGCCCTGTCTGCCTTTCGGTGGCAGCGTCTTCAAGTCTCATATATGTTCCGGCTTCATGGAAGAAATCGGGTAAGGTAGCTGGTTTTTCTTTCGTTAATCTTCTAGCAAACTTGGTATCCAGATGTACGCCACTACAAAAAGCCATTAGGATAAGTTTCTCATCGGTATCTTGGACTACGGCCGCTGCGGCGTTGAATCGGGTTAGATATTGTTGCACTGTCTCTCCGGACTTCTATTTGATATTAGGTAGGGAATAAGCGTCCTTGGGTTGTTCCAGATGAATGCGGAACTGGATGATGAACTTTTCTTTCAACATTTCCCATGAACTGATGGATCCTTGGGGTAGGTGGCAGAACCAAGAGGTAGCTAGATCTGCCAAGAATAGTAGGAAGCATTAACACAACACTCCCTCTGTTGCTCCGCTCATGAGCATATGTTGTGTGTATCTCTGCAAGTGTACAACGGGGTCAGAGGTTCCCTTGTAAGGTTCCATTGTTGGCATTTTCCATTCTTGGGGGGTGATGGCAGTTTTGATATTGCGGGTGAAGGGGCTGGTTACCCTATAGCGCCTATCCCCCGATCCCTTTGGTCCCGTTGGACGCACTCTCTGAACAACCGCGCCATCCTTTCATCAGAATTTGGAGCGGATAGAAATGAGTTTGGTTCTTCTCTACGGGATTGAGTCCGTCCAGATAACCTTTAGGGATGATATCATCTATTACTCCTAACATTCTCCGGTGGCGGTCTTCGGTCTTCTGGGAGCATGCTGGGGTCAGCCACAGTTGGCCCTCGCCTCGATCTTCCGCTACTGGAATCTGTTCTAAGCATTCCCTCGGGTCCAACTTCGGGCTGGACTCCAGCTCGGCCCCGTCCATTGGTGTTCCCATGGTTAGGTAGCATGACAGGCTCAGCTATATCCGACCCCTGCCTGGTACCTCCCCCGTTGGGTTCGGTTCCAAGTGTTTCCTCGGGTCGGAGTTCGGGTTGTGTCTGGGATCGGCTCCTACTATTGTTGTTTCTGTTGTTAGCCTCTTCGAAGAAGAAAGATCTTTTTCGCCTCCCAGATCCTCTAAACTGGGACTCACCCCATGATTCGGTGTTGCGGTTGGATTTTTCAGCATCCCTTAAGCGTGACATGAGTTGGTCCGCCAAGGCTTCTTGTTGAGATGCGAAGCGGTTAGTTACTTCAGCCATAACCCTGTCCAGATCTGCCCTAGTAATTGGTTGTTCCGTAGCAGGGGCTGTCGGATTTGCCTGATTTCCATTTGCTGTTGGAACAGGACGATTCTCTTGATCTCTGATCACTGGATCTGAGATATTGCTAGTTGCGATGTTCTTTCCTTTGCTAGCATCTTTCCTCCGCCTGGGAGGCATGTTTTCCAAGTAATGAGCGATGCTGTTAGGAAGAAGGTTGAGTGGGAGAAGCTGGAGCTTCTAGCTCGATCTCTCAGTGAAAGCACCAAAAACGTTTGCACAAAAAATGGGCAAACACCGACAAGTCGTATGATTTAGTTGATTATACGTTGTTCTTAGTGATTTGGGTGATTTATGCAAATATATAAAATAGATGGACTAAACTGTAAAAGACACACGGATTTATAGTGGTTCAGCCAGAATGTGCCTACGTCCACTTTATATGTTATTCTCCTTTACTTTTCAGGTTACAAGTACAAAGCTTTGATTACAAGTATCTGAAAGTTGTTTGAAAGTTCTATCCGTGCTTGAGCTCTCAAACTTGTCTGTCATTGTTGTACCCCTGCCCCTCTATTTATAGAGTCGGGCTAGGGGTAGGGGTCCTGGATGTATATAACAGCTGGTGAGCCTGGGTTGATGCAATCTGGCCTGGCAAAGTTGGTCCGGAACGCCTTGATTCGGTGGGGCTTGGTCCGGTGGTGAGTGATCCGGTGATGGTTGGTTGGAGTTTGATTCGGCTATTCATGGGAAGTGGGTTGGTTCGGCTAGGGGTTGGTTCGGCAGTGATGAGGGTATGTGCTTGGTTCGGCAGTGGTGAGGGTATGTGTTTGGTTCGGCAGTGCCTTGGAAGTGTTGGTTCAGTGATGCGGGCGTATCTTGGTCTGGTGGAGGTGAATCCGGTGGTGAGTTGATTCGGTAGTTAGTGGATTGGTTCGGTACGGCCTTCCCCCTTTTGGTTCGGCGAAGCAATCCTTCTTTGGTTCGGTGGTGGAAAACACATCCAACAGATTCATTCGTAGCTTTCAAAACAATTTTCATTTCACACTCGAAATCTTTTCAACACAAATTGGAAATCCTTTCTTTATATGAAAGCTATTATTATTTGAAAACAAGTAGTTTTCATTTCGGAGAAATCCGATTACATTTGCACCAGTTAAAACCCTTTAAGTCTAAAACTTGGGTTAAATTCAAATTCCCAAAAATGGTTTAAAAATGGTTTAAAACCCATATAAACACATTTATACTATAATTTCCAAACATAGAATTCAATTTTAAATCTTGAATTCAAATCAAATTATTTAAATTTCAAAACTTTATCAAGTTATTTAAAATAACTTTTATCTTTAAAATTCCTTTTCAAAAGCTTTTTATATCTAACCCAATTCCATTTCCAAAACCATTTTAAAAATCTGTGGTTTAACCAATTTCCTCATACAATCCATATTTGTGTGTATATAGCGTAGTCAAGGGGTTTTACACAATAGTGCAACATCATCAATCATCATAGATTCAAGCACAGCAATATCGATAAGCGGTGTAATACTATAACGCTTATCTTCATTTACAGATTCATAGATAAATAATATAAATTTATCATAGATAAATAAATTAAATTCATCACAGATAAATAAATTACATTCATCACAGCTCAAATCAAAATAATTCATATCATGCAGCATCCCATATCTGGGATATCAAACAATTCAGCATTTAATAAAATCCAAACATTCATAAGTAGGATCAATTAATCATCTGATTAATTTAAACCAGATTAAGTACTTATCCAGGTTATTTAACATTAATTAATTATAAATTATTTTAATTAATTAACCTTTAATTAATTAATAAACCTTAAAACATTAATTAATTAATCTCAATTAATAAATCAATTAACCTTTAATCATTAAATAATTAACCTTTTAAATATGTAATTATCCTTTAACTAATTATCCTTAATTAATTACATTAATTAAATTAACCTTAAGTTAATTACATAATTAATTAACCCTTAATTAATTATCACTTAATTAATAAAATTACAATAAGTGATTATCCCTAATCACTTATATTAATTAATTAACCTTTAATTAATGATTGTCCTTTAATTAATCATTTGATTTAAGTATTTAATTACCCTTTATTAATAAATCATCCCTTAATTATTTTCATTAATTAATTGACCTTTAATTAATTAGTTATCTTCAAATAAATTATCTTAATTAATTAGTCACATAATTTAATTATCCTTAATTAATTTTTCTTTAATCGGTCACTTAATCTAATTTTAAAACAATTCAAAGATGTTTGACTTTAAACATGTTAAACTTTGAAAACTTGTTTAATAATTTTTATTTGAAAACTTTGTCAATGTTTCTTTTGGAAATTTGTTTAACCAATTTTCTTTAAAATTTATTTACTACATTTCAAATGTACTCAGTCCAAAACCAATCTTCCCCGCGCCAACGCTTGAGACACTCACGAGCACAACCCAACGCCTCACTGCTTCGAGGAAACCCACAAAAAACTCGAGTTCGTCACGATCCAACATCTTTCTTACCAAACCTTTCACACAACCCAGATACACAAATACACTGTGCAGGTGCACGGCAATTCGACGTCACTCCGACCTCTCCTCTAATCGTCGACCACTCACCAATATTCTCGCCATCCCTCACACGAACCCAGATCGATGGAAGACTTCACGAAACAAGATCGAGCATTTCAATCGAAACTGAGGCAAACCCGATCGGCCAAAGTTGCCACCAGCCACCACCTCCGACCACTAGATCACCTGCCGACCTACCAGAAGCTACGCCATACTCCGATGAACAACTTCCCTACCTCGTGATCCACTCTGTCATCCTCTCGATGATGCATTTGCTACTGAACATCGTAGGCAAAAACAGACCACCAAACCCTACTACATCGATTTCCAACCGCCACGTCCATCAATAAGATACCTCACCATTTTTCCTAAATACTTCGTACTCCAAGCTTACTTCAGCCAAAAACTCAGTGTTCCTTCCATTGCCGATCGCCAGGAATCGAGCAAATACTCAATTCTGTTCAACCCAAAAATCCTTACAATTAACAAACCGAAATTTTTTAATCTTACTTTTAAAAATCCCAATTTTAATTATGAATAATATGATATAAGTAAGAATCCAAATTTAAACAACTAATTTTTGACATAATTTGATTCTTTATACCGTTCTTCTTATTTTTGAAATAATTTCACAATACTTCCTTGAAATTATTTTTAAAAATATAATCTAGTTGATACTAACATATTTTCTTAAAGATCAGGTTCTAAAGCAGATTGGAGGAAGAGGAATTTGATTTTAAATTGAATTTGGTCTAAAAAAACAAACAGAGGTTGATGAATTCATATATCCTGATATGCACACCTCATATTCAATGTACATATAAACATGCAGGCATATATAATAATTAGACAAATACTTTTCATAATATATTCAAGTGTCAACGACAAATATCAAAACATAAAGGCAGATTAAGGGTGTTTGCTCACCTTGATGGGAAGAAGCAGAGAAAACCTGGAACCTGATTGATCTGTTATTTGTTTTGGGAAATTGCTTTTGAACTTGAGCTATGGTTTGCATCAGGATGGAGTTTGATGTTTAGCTCAGGTTGATTTTGTTTGAATTGTTCTTCAAGTTGATAGCCTCCAGATTGCACTTGAAAACAGGTTTCTTTGATTTTTGTTTAAGCTTCAGGTTTGAAAATTACGTTGATTGTTGTTCTTCTTTTCTTTCTAGGCTGAAGTGGAAGCTTTGAATTCCTTTTGATTAATTGTTTGAACAGGTTTTGCTTTGTTTCAGATTTTAAATCTTTGCTTGAATTACTTCAGTTAATCATCTCAGGTTGAAGAATTGAGGTGGTTGAATTTGTTTTAAATTTTTTTCTTCTCTGTTTTCAATTTGCATGTTTTACTTTTGAATTCCTGAAACAAATCAGAAGAGAAAAGTAGACGTATTTATGTAACTTATTTTCCTCTTTTCATTATTTATTATTTTAAAATGAAAATAAAATTTAAGAACATGACATTAGTTAATCTTATGCTTCTTTAGTTAACACTTGTTTAAATGCATGTATTTATATTGTACAAATGTCTAAATGAAATCATTTTATGTTAAAATCCTTTATTAAACTTTTATTTACATATGTATTATGTTTTATACTTTTATATATTCACAACTATATTTTTTAAAATGTTCCAATCCTATTTTAAACTTAATTTATTATACTTTTAAATGTATATATATGTATATTTTCAATTTAGTTTTACAAACCATTTTTATCAAATTTTATTTAAATTGAAACTATTACACCTTTAAATAAATATTTATCTATATACATAAATAAATAAACACGTATACACACACACACAAATATATATACATATTAGAATTTATTGTTTAAATGGCTTTTAGAAATTTTTTATATTAATCTCAAAATATAACTTCCAAATATATATACATATATTTATTAAAATTAGAAAACACATTTTTATTAAATTTAAAATGTAGAGTATTTAAATCTAATTTATTTTTGAATTTCAATTTCCAAATTCCATTTATAACCTATTTACTATATAAAACAAACACATATTCTTATTAAATTTAAAAAATTCAAATTAATTCATAATTTAATTCTAAAATTTAAATTAATTACTAATTTAAATTTGATTTAAAATCGGGATCGTTACAGATTCCCCCTTAAGAAAATTTCGTCCTAGAAATTTGCTAGGCAGGGAGATAACAAAGAATAGATGAACACGCAAAGAAATGGTTCATCCGATTAAACTGGACATTTATTCTGCATTTGGCTTACCAAATCAGAATACTAATAAATATGAGAGCAATCTCATTCTACACTTCACAGGATACTCGGGTCATCCGATCTACAAAAAATGCAGGGCATTGGTTAGTCCGAAGGGCAATACCGTTTTTAGAATATATCGAGACCCAAAAGAACAGACAAATAGATTCAATCTTCCATAATTCTTACACACTAGGTATGGATTCCAAACTCAGTTCGAAATACCCCAAAATTTATACCGGCTTGTTCCTCTTTGGACTTTGATCCTCACAAGAAATTACAATAGAATTTCAAATTTGGTTTTTATCGAAATCGTTTTATCGATACAAATCTTCATATTTTGTTAACCAATTCATTTCAATTAAAATTCCAAATTCATTAAAGTTAAAACAGAAACGTGAGGGAAACGGATGATTAGAATACGAAATAGGAATTAGAACATTTTCTACAACGATTCGCAGGGCTATCACCATACTAGAGCTTCTTCTTATAGCTGCCACGAAGCCATCAAAGAATTTGAAATCGGATCAAAGGAGATTGATAGAGAAAGTTGTTTCCGTTGTTGCAGCATATTGACCGTACGTAGTGGTATTTCCCTGTCCCCTACCTCGTCCTCTTCTTACACTCATACTCATTATTAATGGATAGTAAGAGAATATACTGAGGCATTCGGATGGATATCTTAGGGATATACTCATTCTAGGGCATTTTTCACCCTATCTCTAATGAGCTACCTAATGTGTTATATGCCAAAAGATAAAGTTCAACCTTCAGCTCTAATACCAAGATGTCATGACCCGAATTTCAGCGTTCGAAAATTGACACCCGTACTTCACTTGTACTCGAATGCCACAGATTCAACCGTTGAAATCCGATTCGCGCCGGAGCTTATAACACATTTAGTACAATAACACAGCGGAAGAAAATAATATACCACTGATATACAACAGTTGATACAATATGATTAAAACAATATTAGTGTGATATCCCAGAATTTTAAGCAATTTAAATGAGATAATCTCTCTTATTAAATTAATTAAAATTGGTAAATTGTTATTTTAAATAATAAAATGTGATGATTTTAATTATAGTTATAAATAGATTTTAAATAGACTTATTATTTTAAATAAGTATTGTTTAAATGTATATGTATATATATTTATTTAAGTTAATTTTAAAAATAGAAGCATTATTTTCAAATTTAATAATGTGTTAGTTTAAATTAATATATATATATATATATATATATATATATATGTTTAAGTTGATTTTAAAATGGATTTTTAAATTTTAATTTCAATTTAATATTTGGATTTAAATTTGAATTTAAAGGATGATTATTTTGAAATAGTTTAGATATAAAATATATGAATAAAGTTTTCATTTGAATATAACTTGTTTTATATTCTTTTTCCTAAAAGATTTTATTTATATAAATTTAGAAAGTATATATTTAAATAGTAAATAAATAAAAAAGTTTTATATTTACATTTCTAAATGGATTGAATACACTATGTATGATTTTATTTAAAATACGATTGGTTTTTAATTAATTTTCTTTTAAAGGTTTTATTTTTTTTATAAATTTACAGAGGCATTTATTAAATTAGAAATGTATTAATTCATTAGGATATTTGTATAAAGGCTTTTTAAAATCAATTTAAAAATAAATAAAAATGAATAAATACATGTGTTAGCTTTTAAATGCACTTGATAACATGTGTTAAGATATTAAATAGGGCATAGGACAAGTGCCACCCCTTTTATTTTATTTTTCTTAATTTTTATAAAACCATAAATTATTTTATATAAGAAAACATCTTTCATTATTATTTCTTTTTCTCATTTCTAAACAAAGAAAACTTTAACCTTTTCTACTCTACAAACCAGAAAGAATCATTTTCCCTGTAATCACTCTTCAAGATCAAACACAAAACCCTGTAATTTATTTTCCAAAATCAAAAGGCAAAGCCAGTAAATTATCCTCAAAAACAAAACATGTACTTCATTTCTTAAATCAAAACGCAAATCTGTAATCTATTTTCCAAATCAAAGACCCAAAGCCTTTAACTCAAAAGCAAGACTGTAAATCAAGTTTTAATTTGATAATGCAAGATGAATTATCAAGCTATCAGCAGAAATTAACTTTCAACTTGCATCAATTAAACAGAATCAAAGTTTCAAGGCAATTCAAAGTTTTCAGCTTCAACACCCTTCCAGTTTTCAATGCTTCATCTCAGTTTTTAAATCATGTGACGACCCGGGTTCCTACGCCCAGAAAACCGTTTCGTCTTAAAGAAAGAAAAGGGTGAGAAAATAGAAAAGATAAAGAAGAAGAACAACAACATCAGAATCTCACAGCAGAACGAATAAATTATAATAATAACATAAGTATTTACAACATCCATCAGAGTTATACAGATAATACATCACATACTAGACAGTTATAAACACCTGTCTAGTTAATACAACACAACTCAAACAAATAACTCAAAGATACCAACACAACGGAACTATATATATATCTACAACGCTGAAGCCTCCTGCTCCATTGCTCCTCCAGAATTCGTCAAAGCTAACCTGAATCCCTTGGCTACCCGTAAAAAAATTGGGTACCCGAGAGTTTATGAAAAACAAAAATAAACTCCGAGTCAGACATGGGTCTGGTATGAGCAACAGGTTAAAGTTGCTTAATTTTTGAAAATCCTTTGAAAATAAAAGGTATCACGTAAGACTAGGTAGGAAATTCAGTGATATTATAATAGGTCTAGGGTTTTCAAGTAAATAGAAAATAGCCGAAATTGTTGCAAGATTAAATTCCAGCTACTAGCCACAAAAGTGGGTAATACAATCAAAACCGTTGGCACTTATTGGATTGTGGATTCCATACAATGGCAGGGCTACTGGGGTACCACCCGTCACAGTACGTGGCCTAGATCAACGTATCGAGGATCACTCCCGACCCCCTGCAACACAAGGCTGGAACCATTCCTTACTGAACAGTCCCGAACAAGATAACCCCGCAGTTGGTGTACATCCAACCGCCCACACAGCCGAAATAAAAAGGGACATCTAGACAGGGGGAAATCTTGTCCTGCTTGGGCATGACCCACCAAACCTTACTGCACCTCCCCTGTTTTAGCCATTCCTAGTTGATGATGCTTGAGGCTGCGATTACCTTTAGAGAATACATTTCTTAGAATGCTCATCGCCCACCTGACGATGTGTTGAAAGCATTCAATTTATACAAGTTCGTTCCGGGTTCGAACGAAACCGAAGGCATTATCTCATTACACAAATTTTGGGATCACCCTCAGAGTTAACGACGATAACCCTTGCAATCTGAATCTTCATCTACATTTCAGATTCACGACCTATCGTTAATTTGGAATCGATGTGGTTTTCGGATGTTCCAAATAAGGAAAAGCGATCCCGGCCTCATCGAAATCCAAAACATGTCTTTTAAGGCCAAGTTGTCTATTTAGTCTTAACAGTTCAATTCAATATTATCAACATATACAGATATATAATTCATAATATCACAGTAGATAATCATATCATCATCATAAACAGATAATCAAAATTATCAACCCGATCAGATAATAATATACTAGCATACTTAAACCAAGCATCCATGTCACATAGATATTAGTCATCTCATATCTGAGTTCACAATCATCAAATGAAATATCAATATCAATCATCCATAAGCAATGATTTATAATCATACCATTTGTAATTAATTTAAAATGAATTAAATTAACTACTTCTATCTCTAATTAATTTAAAGTAAATTAAATTAATTACTTCATCTATAAATCCTGCTTATACAGTCATTAATTAATTACAAATTAAATTAATTGATCATCCTCTGAATATTCATCTTGGTTAAACACCCTTGATTAATCATTCTCTAATTACAATAGGTAATTAGTCTTTAATTAATTTCACAAACTAATTATCCTACATCATTTATAGTGATTAACATTTAATTACCTTATTTATTAATTAAATATAATTAATTATATTTATTGTTAACTAATTACATAAATTAATCACCCCATTATTGATTATTCCTTAATTAACTAATTCTTAATTACATCATTAATTATTAATTAATGATCTTTAATTTAGATTTAAATTAAATTACTTTATTTAAATTAATTACTTTAAGCAATTAATCTTTAATTAAACACAATTATTAATCATCCTTGATTAATATCAACCAGTAATTACCTACCCTTAATTACATCATAATAAATTAATTATTCCATAATTAATTATCTCCATTAATCAATCCCTTGATTGATTTCAAAAGTAATTATCCAAATTACTTTATTGACATATCATCTTTCACTAATTACATTCAGTAATTATAATTAATTACTTCCTTAAGTAATTACGCTCCATTAAATACACTAAGTAATTATGCATATCAATTTATCAAATGATTCCTTAAATAAATTAAACTAAATTAATTAACTTAAATTAATCATCTTATCAAAATTTATTACAATAATTAATTAATCTCTTAATTACTTCCATTAAGTAATTATTTCACAATTTACAAATGATTATCTTAATTAATTAATCTAATTAACTATTAAAATTAATCACATTAATTAATACTTAATAATTCTTAGTTGATTATCTTCATTGACTAATAACATTTATTTAATTACCTTCTTAATTAACCTCTATCATAAATTAATCTAAATCATTAATTTAAAATCAATAACTAATTCATTCCTTAATCTTATTATGAATTAAATTCTTTTATTATCTTGATTATTTCTAAGATAATTCATTTACCCTTTCAATGACTTCATTAACATTTAAGTATTTAAGTGTATTTAAAACATTATACTTCTAAATTTAAATTCAAATTCCATTTTTAACCTAAGATTCAAAATGTTTAATCATTTATCCTAATTTAAATGAATTTATAAACCTTATAACAAATGCAAGAAGCATTCATTATTTATATAAGCTACTTATATAAGAAAAAGGTTTAAACTGAACTGCTTAATTTTATAAAAAAAACAAGCTTCAAAAATAAATTGATTATTTAACTTCCATATTTAAGTTAATCACTTTATAAGTTTTCATTCAAATATTAAGAAAACCTTTTTATAAAGAATTTTACCAAGTTTGAACATTTATCTGAAAACAAACTCACTTTTAAAATCCACTTTAAAACATTTAAACTTGTTCAACATTTACATTTATAAAACTGATTTAAATTCAAGGTTTGGATTCATAGTAACTTGAATCCATAATTTAGACTTGATTTGAAATTTGATTTTAAATCTTGCTTTAATTTTAAATTTTATTTAAAAACTAGGATTCAAAAGCTCATTTGAATCCGACTTAAATTTTGAATTTAAAACCCCTGTTTTAAATCCTTCTTTAAATTTACATTTCATTTAAATTTCAAACAAAGAACAAACTTAACACTGTCAGGTTATAAACCTGAAACTAACCTACTCGAGACCAAACAAAGTTGCTTCCAGTCGCTAACCAAACTCCTTCAAGCCAAACACTCCAACTACTCGAGTAACACGCGAGTAACACTCTGCTCAATCAAAAAAAAAAACAGACATCAACACCAATGTGCACAGTGCACATGCACAGTCCAACCACCTAACTCCGACCATCTATGACGACCTCCACAAGTCATCGACCACTGCCTTCCCCAGTTCTGACCACCCGGGACTTCCACGCACCCTCGGAGACAAATTTGAGCATCAAACCCAAACTGAAATCACCACTCTACAACCTGGAAACACTAACACATTCCCACCTCAAAACCTGTCATCATCGAGTTGTCCACTCTCCGACCATATGAGGGTCTATAACTTCGGCCTCTTCTTCGACTACAACCCAACTATCACCACCCTAAAAGTCACTGCACTCGATCACCTACTTCGGCCGTGGCGATCGATTCCTCAAACACAGCAAAATTTAGGGTTCTAGAAGAAAACCCACTTCTGCATCTTCCTTGGTGAACTTCATCAACGTCACCCATTTTTCCTAGCATCATCGATCGCTCCTCCATCGACCAGAAGAACCCCGACCCCTCCAGTCCACTTGATCACCAGAAAAACCCATATTCTCATATTTCGTTCAAACCAAAACTACTCCCTAAAACCTAAACTAAAAATTATGATGTTTAGTTCAAAAATCATATTATAGTTGTTGTTTCCAAATTTTTACAAGTTTGAGATTTTACTTTGTTTATCAAAAACTGTTGTTTTTACCTTCCCGAGACATTCAGACTTGGAATTTTAACTTAATCAAGCTTCTAAACATAAATGCATAATAAATCAAACAGCTTTTGTTTGTAACTAAGTCCTAATAACAATTAACTGAAGAGAATATGAATTTAAATCTAAAACAGGAAAACTGGAAACCAAACAGAGAATGTTTATATGGACGTAAACATGCACAAGCAGATCTCATTTACATATATACATACCACAACATTTATCACAGAAAGAATTTAACGATATTCATTCTTAGATTAAAAGAAAATGATGTTACTCACCTCTGCTTTGAAAAGAGGGACAGAGCACCTCTGATTGCAAACAGTTTTTGAACTTTTAAACCTGGAAACAGTCTTTACTTTGATCTTTTAATCATCTTGCCTGATTGTTGTTTCAGTTTGTAAAAATGGATATGCCTACATTTTCTTGCTTTTCTGGTTTACTAAGTTTGTTAAGTGATTGTGAACAAAATAAAATAGTATGATATATAAATAGGAAAACTTTTAACGGTTGTAGGTTACCATATGTACAAGTTTTACTTGTTATTGATATAGCAGACTTTTGTATCTGAGATGTACATATTTGTATACACTTGAATTGACAAAATAATGTGCTGAGATGATAGTAATTAATACTTGGTTTCTCTATTAGTTGACACTAGTATATTTATGTTCAGCTGCTAAAAGATATGTGTGTGTAAGTGTACAACCTGCAGGTTAAAGTTTAGCTTGCATACGAAGCTACTTGTTTATAAATATTTGTTTTATTGTTTCTAGTTTGAACTATAATATACATCTTTTGTGAGGTGTTATTTCGATACTTTGACTAATTTCATTTGACTTTGAATGAAGATATTTTATTTTGTATCTTGCAGGTAGATGCTCTTGTGAAAAAAGGTTATTTTATTTTATACTTTATTCTTGTTTTATCCTTTGGTTTCAAATTTATAGTTTGTGTTGTATGCTTGTTTATCCTGTAGTTTGTATTTCACTTCATTTCTTATTTGTATTTACATTTGTTTTTAACTATGACTAACAAATATTTAATTACTTGTTATTATTTTATTTTATACTTATATTAATATTAATAATGTTTATTTTAATTTAAACATTTTGAAAACCTTTATTCTTAATACCCAAATCATAACTTTCATTCAACACACATATATATAATTAAAGTTGAAATAACAATTTTATTTAAAATCCATTGGTAAAGCTTTACATTATTAATATAGCTTATTAATAAATCAAAATGATTTATAAAAGAATTATCCCTTTATTTAATAAATTACTTATTGTATCAACCTGTATTTAAAAAGAACAAACGAACCTTTTTGTTTAATTTAAATTTAAGCTAAAATTTTTTTAAGCAAATTAAACTTAAATCTTAAGTATTTTGAAGCCATATATTTATTTAATAGCTTAATACTAAATTAAATCAAATTTCCAAATTTACCAAAAATATTAGAATTAGAAAACATAACTTTATTTATTAAATTTAAAACAAAGCTTATCTGTTTATAATATATACAAATATGTTCATATATACATTATAAATAGAAACAATTTAAATTAGCTTTTAAAAGATAAACTATCAGTTAAATATTTTTTTAAAAGAAGATTATGAAACCAATTTAAATCCTATTAACAATTATTATCAAATTAAATTTTATTTTTACACAGATTATTAAATTGATATTGCCAAAAATTTCCAGAATAACACATTCCTTCCCCCTTAAAAGAATTTCGTCCCCGAAATTTAAAACAAAGGTAATTTAATAATCCAATTAAAAATTTAAAATTTTAAACACAAGCATATATCAACCATAAACTAACAATCATAGCAACCAATTCATCCAAACAAACAAATCTAACTATCCAGACAAAATTCCGGATAGAATTTTCTCGAGTTTCCCCAAGTATAAATACCGGGTTACTCGCTCTATAGAATCCAAACAACCAATACTACTAAGCTATAGCGCTTCCACTCATCAAGATCTACAAAACAAGACAGGATATCAGACTACAGGCAAGTCTGAATCAACAACTACAACTCCCTGAACTGCTGATTCTACAACCAGAGATAAATCTTACACGTACTCCCTTAGAGATAGGTGAAACACAACGAATTCCAGTTATCCAAACTGACAACTCAATCCTGAAGACCAAACACTTATCCAAAATCGAATCTCCGATTTCGGAATCCAAATTCCTTCGTCTCTTATCCACTAAACTTTCTGACGATCCTGGGCTGCCTACACCCCTCCTGATCAGCTCAACTCTTGCTGATGTCCTTAGAAACAAACTGAACCAAAGGCAATCCAACAAAATGATCTTTCCAATATCAACCAAACTCAAAACACAAACTCTATTCCAAAATCAGAAGGCTGATCTCACTTTTCTGATCCGAAAGAGATAAAACAGGTGCACTCCAATCTGGCCTCAGATCATGAAAAATTTCCTGTAGAACTCTCTAATCCAAACACTGCAATACCCAAATTGCTTCCAAACTAAAACAGCTGCCACCATGCTTCCACTGCGCAACTCTGACTGAACATATAAAAAGGCTGATGATGAACTCAAGCATAAACTGGACAACACATTCTAAAAATAGGGTTCAACGTATCCAAAAGTAAAACTCAGAAGTTCCTCCAAAACCCGAGCTACTTCACCAAACTCATTGTCCAGAAACCATCCTATTACTAAGCTGAACCATCGGTATCACTTCTGGAATCCAGTCGATACCAAACTCAATCTCCAAACGTTAGCAAATCTCTGACTTTTTGAAAACATCCAGAAAAATCTCTGAAACGCAAGAGAACACTCAAACTATCGCAAGTCACTTTTGCGATCAATCCAGCCTAATTCCAAAGATACTGCTCTCTCTTTACAAATCAGAACAGGTTACACTCATGTGGCCAATCCATCGAAGAAATGGAACTACTCTGCTGCTCCCGTAGTTACCCCAAGAAAACTACTAAGCCAGAAGACTTCCTAACCCAAATCTCTTCGAGAAACTCGGACCTCGAACCAAACAAAAACACCCGCTGAACTCTTCCACAACTCCAAAGAAGACACTCTTTCTTAACTTGTTCCAAAGAAACATCATCGGAAACATCCATTGTCACTGTGTCTCATCACACTGCTACTACACCTTGATGTATCAAGATATCATGCCTGGCTTCTGTCCAGCCGACATACCCAAACTCTAGCTTTTCCAAACTTATACTTCAAAAAGAAATTCCAAATCTTAACAGGTTTCCTTCAGAGATCGATGAAATCCTTACACCACCCAAAGCTCACTTGAGACGGTATTAGGTCTACAGTCTCGACAAGTACACTTCCAACCTCAATCATTCAAACTCCAACCATTGGTAGTTGTGTTACACACACCACCACCCAATCTACCTTTATAACTTATATTGGAAAACCTGAACAGGTAACCCAACAATAGGTAGAAATATATATATATATATATATATATATTAAAATTACAAATACGCTCTCTCAGGAAAGAAATCACTCAAGAGCCTAGGTATTCACTCAACCTAGCGCTCTGATACCAACTGTAACGACCCAGGTTCCTACGCCCAGAAAACCGTTTCGTCTTAAAGAAAGAAAGGGGTGAGAAAATAGAAAAGACAGAGAAGAAGAACAACAACATCAGAATCTCACAGCGGAACGAATAAATTATAACAATAACATAAGTATTTACAACATCCATCAGAGTTATACAGATAATACATCACATACTAGACAGTTATAAACACCTGTCTAGTTAATACAACACAACTCAAACAAATAACTCAAAGATACCAACACAGCGGAACTATATATATATCTACAACGCTGAAGCCTCCTGCTCCATTGCTCCTCCAGAATTCGTCAAAGCTAACCTGAATCCCTTGGCTACCCGAAAAAATTTGGGTACCCGAGAGTTTATGAAAAACAAAAATAAACTTCGGGTCAGACATGGGTCTGGTGTGAGTAACAGGTTAAAGTTGCTTAATTTTTGAAAATCCTTTGAAAATAAAAGGTATCACTTAAGACTCCCCACACATAAACTTGCGTAAGTTTTTACCTTACGCTAACCAAAACATTTGATAGGAAATTCAGTGATATTATAATAGGTCTAGGGTTTTCAAGTAAATAGAAAATAGCCGAAATAGTTACATGATTAAATTCCAGCTACTAGCCACAAATGTGGGTAATACAATCAAAACCGTTGGCACTTATTGGATTGTGGATTCCATACAATGGCAGGGCTACTGGGGTACCACCCGTCACAGTACGTGGCCTAGATCAACGTATCGAGGATCACTCCCGACCCCCTGCAACACAAGGCTGGAACCATTTCTTACTGAACAGTCCCGAACAAGATAACCCCGCAGTTGGTGTACATCCAACCGCCCACACAGCCGAAATAAAAAGGGACATCTAGACAGGGGGAAATCTTGTCCTGCTTGGGCATGACCTACCTAACCTTGCTGCACCTCCCCTATTTTAGCCATTCCCGGTTGATGAGGCTTGAGGCTGCGATTACCTTTAGAGAATACATTTCTTAGAATGCTCATCGCCCACCTGACGATGTGTTGAAAGCATTCAGTCCATACAAGTTCGTTCCGGGTTCGAACGAAACCAAAGGCATTATCTCGTTACACTCATTTTGGGATCACCCTCAGAGTTAACGATGATAACCCTTGCAATCTGAATCTTCATCTTCACTTCAGATTCACGACCTATCGTTAATTTGGAATCGATGTGGTTTTCGGATGTTCCATATAAGGAAAACCGATCCCGATCTCATCGAAATCCAAAACCTGTCTTTTAAGGCCAAGTTGTCTATTTAGTCTTAACAGTTCAATTCAATATTATCAATATACACAGATAGATAATTCATAATATCACAGTAGATAATCATATCATCATCATAAACAGATAATCAAAATTATCAACCCGATCAGATAGTAATATACTAGCATACTTAAACCAAACATCCATGTCACATAGATATTATTCATCTCATATCTGAGTTCACAATCATCATATGAAATATCAATATCAATCATCTATAAGCAATGATTTATAATCATAGCATTTGTAATTAATTTAAAATGAATTAAATTAACTACTTCTATCTCTAATTAATTTAAAGTAAATTAAATTAATTACTTCATCTATAAATCCTGCTTATACAGTCATTAATTAATTACAAATTAAATTAATTGATTATCCTCTGAATATTCATCTTGGTTAAACACCCTTGATTAATCATTCTCTAATTACAATGGTAATTAGTCTTTAACTAATTTCACAAACTAATTATCCTACATCATTCATAGTAATTACCATTTAATTACCTTATTTATTAATTAAATATAATTAATTATATTTATTGTTAACTAATTAAATAAACTAATCACCCCATTATTGATTATTCCTTAATTAACTAATTCTTAATTACATCATTAATTATTAATTAATGATCTTTAATTTAGATTTAATTAAATTACTTTATTTAAATTAATTACTTTAAGCAATTAATCTTTAATTAAACACAATTATTAATCATACTTGATTAATATCAACCAGTAATTAACTACCCTTAATTACATAATAATAAATTAATTATTCCATAATTAATTATCTCCATTAATCAATCCCTTGATTAATTTCAAAAGTAATTATCCAAATTACTTTATTGACATATCATCTTTCACTAATCACATTCAGTAATTATCATTAATTACTTCCTTAAGTAAATACGCTCCATTAAATACACTAAGTAATTACGCATATCAATTTATCAAATGATTCCTTAAATTAATTAAACTAAATTAATTAACTTAAATTAATCATCTTATCAAAATTTATTACAATAAGTAATTAATCTCTTAATTACTTCCATTAAGTAATTACTTCACAATTTACAAATGATTATCTTAATTAATTAATCTAATTAACTATTAAAATTAATCACATTAATTAAAACTTAATAATTCATAGTTAATTATCTTCATTGACTAATAACATTTCTTTAATTAGCTTCTTAATTAACCTCTATTATAAATTAATCTAAATCATTAATTTAAAATCAATAACTAAGTCATTCCTTAATCTTGTTATGAATTAAATTCTTTTATTATCTTGATTATTTCTAAGATAATTCATTTACCCTTTCAATGAATTCATTAACATTTAAGTATTTAAGTGTATTTAAAACATTATACTTCTAAATTTAAATTCAAATTCCATTTTTAACCTAAGATTCAAAATGTTTAATCATTTATCCTAATTTAAATGAATTTATAAACCTTATAACAAATGCAAGAAGCATTCATTATTTATATAAGCTACTTATATAAGAAAAAGGTTTAAACTGAACTACTTAATTTTATAAAAAAACAACAAGCTTCAAAAATAAATTGATTATTTAATTTCCATATTTAAGTTAATCACTTCATAAGTTTTCATTCAAATATTAAGAAAACCTTTTTATAAAGAATTTTACCAAGTTTAAACATTTATCTAAAAACAAACTCACTTTTAAAATCCACTTTAAAACATTTAAACTTGTTCAACATTTACATTTATAAAACTGATTTAAATTCAAGGTTTGGATTCATAGTAACTTGAATCCATAATTTACACTTGATTTGAAATTTGATTTTAAATCTTGCTTTAATTTTAAATTTTATTTAAAAACTAGGATTCAAAAGCTCATTTGAATCCAACTTAAATTTTGAATTTAAAACCCCTGTTTTAAATCCTTCTTTAAATTTAAATTTCAAAAAAAAGAACAAACTTAACACTGTCAGGTTATAAACCTGAAACTAACCTACTCGAGACCAAACAAAGTTGCTTCGAGTCGCTAGCCAAACTCCTTCGAGCCAGACACTCCAACTACCCGAGTAACACTCGAGTAACTGTTAACCCGCCTTTTTACCAGGCCATGGACATGTGGGTTTAACTTAATCGGTTGCACGTTCGTCAAGGCTGGTGTACGATGGATTCAGTCGACTGGATGAATGGATGACGCAACGTGCTTAGGAGATGGAAATATGACTGGATAAAGATGGATCAACTATAGTTTGGGTCTAGGAAATATGGTTCGGCATTGGCAATCATTCGGCATGGTAGGTCGACCGGCACGATGGATCGTTCGGCATACGAGGTCGCTCGGTACGTTGGATCGTTCGGCATTGGTAGGTCGCTCGGCATCAGGGATCGTTCGGCATGGTAGGTCGTTCGGCAGGATGGATCGTTCGGCATCAGGGATCGATCGGCATTAGATGTATCGCTCGGCATCCTAGCAGCGTTCGGCATGGAAGTAGCGTTCGACATTAGACTAGCGTTCGGCATGATGGCATCGTTCGGCATTGGACGAGTGTTCAGCATGGAAGCATCATTCAACATCCAACCTCGTTCGGCATCAGACATCGTTCGGCATCGGGGTAGTTCGGCACTCATTAGTGGCTCGGCCTTTGGATGGTTCAGCATCCGATGGTGGCTCGGCATAAGGAGGAGGACGGCAGATGCCGCTCGGCATAAGGTCCTGGTTCGGTATTAGGAGGTTGGCTCGGCATTAGGAGGTAGGTCCGCCTGACAGTTTAGCAATGGATGGTACGGCCATGGTTGTTGTTCGGCATGAGTAGTTCGGTTACAATGAAAAGCACGGTTCGGCATATGGCCTTGGTGGGCCGAAATCATTCAGAGAGCCCAACATCTACCTGGACGTGTCTATAAATAGAGCACGTAGAGCTTCAGAAAAGGGGACTTCATTTTTATCTTCTTCTTCTTCTTCTCCTCTGCTTTCGGACTTTCTATTTTCTAAGGCTAAGGCTAGCCTACCACTTTGTAACTATAACTGATTCTCATATCGATAAGAAAGAAAACTTCTGGAGTGGACGTAGGCCAGAGTTAGCCGAACCACTATAAAATCTATTGTTCTTTACTGCTTTCGTTTTAGTTTTAACTGTTCTTCATATTATTACTCTCTATACACACTCTATCTGTTATCAATAACTGTTAATTGGTGCTTTCATTTACATTTGGGTGTTAGTGACCAATTTTGGCGCTAACATTTTGGTGCTTTCACTGAGAATTGAACTCAGGAATTTTGGAGTTAGAAACTTGGATTTAAAAGAGCAATGGCTAGACCATCAGCAAGGAAACAAGTAATGGAAAGGAGCAATCAGGAGCGAAGTCAAGAGGCTTCCTCTAGAGATGGAGCAGGTGGAGCATCCATTTACATCACTAGAGAGGAAATGGAGGCGATGATGAAAAGACAAGAGGAGATGATACAGACTCTTCTCAGACAATTTGCACAAACAGAAAATGCAGGAGCTCAGATCTATGGAGCTGGATCAGAAGCACTCAACCAGCAAGCAGAGGGAATAACTCGGCAGGGGGCAACCCCCAATCAGCAAACAGCTATCAATCCAGATGGATCTAGACTTGGGGGCATACCACCAGGAAATGTTGGACCAACCCATGGAGGGATACCAGACGATGTTGTGCAACCCGACACCAACAGGAGTGCAGGAGTGCGAGATGAGGAGTATGTGCCAGAATTCCCTCATAAACTCGGGGGGCAGACCAGAGGCGATGGACAAGGATTACATCTTGGGGGCAACGACAGACTAGCGGAGATGGTTAGACGGGCTATGAGAGGTGGATTGGTAAATAGAGACTTGGAGGATGTAAATAGGAGTCCCTTTACTCCTACTATCAGGCAAGCTAGGAACCTACCCGAATTTAAGCTACCAAATTTGGAAATGTATAATGGGAAGGTGGATCCAACGGTTCATCTGACGAAATACATAAGGCATATGGAGGTACTGGGGGCATCGGATGAGGTCATGGCTCGATGCTTCCCATTGTATTTGACAGATATCGCAGCTATGTGGTTTAGACAACTGGAGAATGGTTCTATCGGCACATGGACGGAGCTAATTGAGAGGTTTATGAGACAGTTTCGGGTCCACATAGTTAGACCCAAGAACGTGATGACTCTGACATCTATGAAACAATGGAAAGGGGAATCGCTCAGGGACTTCTTAACCAGATTCAACGCAGCGGTAGCCTCAGTGGATCGACCCGATCCGTCAATGGTTTTGATGGCAGCCGTCTCGGGAATCGCGGATAACTCGGATTTCAAAATATCATTGGAACGGGACCCACCGAGGGATCTCGGGGAGTTCTATCATGAGGCGGAAAGGTTCTTGAGACAGGAGGATGCGCAGGCTGAGAGAGTAGGGAGAGAGGCTGAAGCTTATGCAGTGAGGGGTGGAGGTCCATCCAGGGAGGATCTAAGTAAAGATGATAAAGGAAAAAGGAAAACAAATGGAAATGGTGGCACTTCGAAGAAACCTCGGAGGGAGTCAAAATTTTCTTCTTACACGGATTTAACTGAGACTCTAGAAAGGATTTACTTGGACACTCGAGGGCGGCTCCAATACCGAAGGCCAGCAAAGAGAGAGCCTTCAGAATACGAACGGACATCGGGAAAGCATTGCCTATTCCATGAGCTGGATGGGCACAACACAAACGACTGTAGGCATTTGAGGGATATCATTGAGGAGCATGTAAGGAATGGTCACCTACAGCAATATGTCAGGAATTGAACTACGGCAGGGGAGCAAGAGCAGCCACCACCTACCTCTAGCAATGGCGGCATTGGGTCAGGTCAACGCCGGTTTACTATCAACTAAACAGGTTCATGGTTTTGAATAAGTAATAGAACTCAAAGTAATATGGCTAGGTCACTTACACACGTACGAGATTGAGGACGGTCCCTAGGCGTGCTCTGAGATAACTGAAAACCGTACTACTTGAGTCTATGAAATTCTGCTTTCTTTCTAGTTTTCTGCAAACTATGGTTTTCTCTTTCGTATTTCGGACATTTACTTTTCTTTGGTATGGTTTTGGAGTTTGGATTGAACTCCCGGTTTGGTTGGTTTTTTCTTGGTTTCCCATTCTAGTTTGGATGTTTGATTTTTGATATGGATTTTTGGTTTTATATTTGGTTTTGGATCAATGTAATAAACAGTTCAGGTTTTATAATTACTGTCCCGACCAGAGAGACGGGGCAGTGATCACAAGTTACGAGTCCCTTCGCCGGAGAGCGAAGAAATGGACTCGGGCAGAATATCAAAGTCCTTGACCGGAGAGTCGGGGCTGGAGAATATAAAAGGTCCTTGACCGGAGAGTCGGGGCCGGAGAATATAAAAAGTCCTTGACCGGAGAGTCGAGGCCGGAGAATATAAAAAGTCCTTGACCGGAGAGTCCAGGCCGGAGAATATAAAAAGTCCTTGACCGGAGAGTCAAGGCCGGAGAATATAAAAAGTCCTTGACCGGAGAGTCCAGGCTGGAGAATGTAAAAAGTCCTTGACCGGAGAGTCGAGGCTGGTGAATATCAAAGTCCTTGGCTGGGGTGCCGAGGCTGGAGAATATCAAAATCCTTTGCCGGATTGCTGAGGCCGGTGAATATCAAAGTCTTTGACCGGAAAGTCGAGGCCGGAGAACATACAAGCCCGTGATGGAAAAGTCAAGGCTGGAACAGTATAACACGACCCGGCGAGGTCTACAAAATCAAGATTAAGCCCGGAGAGGTCGTGGATTTGATGATATGGTTACAAAAAGGATGTGGACTTTGGATATCAGATTTGAAGCTATTCAAAACACACCTTCCAATAGCAAGGCATGTTTTTAGGGGTAAGTGTTAACCCGCCTTTTTACCAGGCCATGGACATGCGGGTTTAACTTAATCGGTTGCACATTCGTCAAGGCTGGTGTACGATGGATTCAGTCGACTGGATGGATGGATGACGCAACATGCTTAGGAGATGGAAATATGACTGGATAAAGATGGATCAACTATAGTTTGGGTCTAGGAAATATGGTTCGGCATTGGCAATCATTCGGCATGGTAGGTCGACCGGCACGATGGATCGTTCGGCATACGAGGTCGCTCGGTACGTTGGATCGTTCGGCATTGGTAGGTCGCTCGGCATCAGGGATCGTTCGGCATGGTAGGTCGTTCGGCAGGATGGATCGTTCGGCATCAGGGATCGATCGGCATTAGATGTATCGCTCGGCATCCTAGCAGCGTTAGGCATGGAAGTAGCGTTCGGCATTAGACTAACGTTCGGCATGATGGCATCGTTCGGCATTGGACGAGTGTTCAGCATGGAAGCATCATTCAACATCCAACCTCGTTCGGCATCAGACATCGTTCGGCATCGGGGTAGTTCGGCACTCATTAGTGGCTCGGCCTTTGGATGTTTCGGCATCCGATGGTGGCTCGGCATAAGGAGGAGGACGGCAGATGCCGCTCGGCATAAGGTCCTGGTTCGGTATTAGGAGGTTGGGTCGGCATTAGGAGGTAGGTCGGCCTGACGGTTTAGCAAAGGATGGTACGGCCATGGTTGTTGTTCGGCACGAGTAGTTCGGTTACAATGAAAAGCACGGTTCGGCATATGGCCTTGGTGGGCCGGAATCATTCAGAGAGCCCAACATCTACCTGGACGTGTCTATAAATAGAGCACGTAGAGCTTCAGAAAAAGGGACTTCATTTTTATCTTCTTCTTCTCCTCTGCTTTCGGACTTTCTATTTTCTAAGGCTAAGGCTAGCCTACCACTTTGTAACTATAACTGATTCTCATATCGATAAGAAAGAAAACTTCTGGAGTGGACGTAGGCCAGAGTTAACCGAACCACTATAAAATCTATTGTTCTTTACTGCTTTCGTTTTAGTTTTAACTGTTCTTCATATTATTACTCTCTACACACACTCTATCTGTTATCAGTAACTGTTAATTGGTGCTTTCATTTACATTTGGGTGTTAGTGACCAATTTTGGCACTAACAGTAACACTCTGCTCAATCCAAAAAAACAACAGACATCAACACCAATGTGCACAGTGCACATGCACGTTCCAACCACCTAACTCCGACCATCTTTGACGACCTCCACAAGTCATCGACCACTGCCTTCCCTAGTTCTGACCACCCGCGACTTCCACGCACCCTCGGAGACAAATTTGAGCATCAAACCCAAACTGAAATCACCATTCTACAACCTGGAAACACCAACACATTCCCACCTCAAAACCTGACATCATTCTCCACTCTCCGACCATATGAGGGTCTATAACTTCGGCCTCTTCTTCGACTACAACCCAACTATCACCACCCCAAAAGCCACTGCACTCGATCACCTACTTCGGCCGTGGCGATCGATTCCTCAAACACAGCAAAATTTAGGGTTCTAGAAGAAAACCCACTACCGCATCTTCCTTGGTCAACTTCATCACCGTCATCCATTTTTCCTAGCATCATCGATCGCTCCTCCATCGACCAGAAGAACCCCGACCCCTCCAGTCCACTTGATCACCAGAAAAACCCATATTCTCATATTTCGTTCAAACCAGAACTACTCCCTAAAACCCAAACTAAAAATTATGATGTTTAGTTCAAAAATCATATTATAGTTGTTATTTCCAAATTTTTAATACTGGATCTCTAAATTACAAGTTTGAGATTTTACTTTGTTTATCAAAAACTGTTGTTTTTACCTTCCTGAGACATTCAGACTTGGAATTTTAACTTGATCAAGCCTCTAGACATAAATGCATAATAAATCAAACAGCTTTTGTTTGTAACTAAGTCCTTATAACAATTAACTGAAGAGAATATGAATTTAAATCTAAAATAGGAAAACTGGAAACCAAACAGAGAATGTTTATATGGACATAAACATGCACAAGCAGATCTCATTTACGTATATACATACCACAACATTTATCATAGAAAGCATTTAACCATATTCATTCTTAGATTAAAAGAAAATGATGTTACTCACCTTTAATTTGAAAAGAGGGACAGAGCACCTCTGATTGCAAACAGTTTTTGAACTTTTAAACCTGGAAACAGTCTTTACTTTGATCTTTTAATCATCTTGCTTGATTGTTGTTTCAGTTTGTAAAAATGGATATGCCTACATTTTCTTGCTTTTCTGGTTTACTAAGTTTGTTAAGTGATTGTGAACGAAATAAAATAGTATGATATATAAATAGGAAAACTTTGAACAGCTGTAGGTTACTATATGTACAAGTTTTACTTGTTTTTGATATAGCAGACTTTTGTATCTGAGATGTACAGATTTGTATACACATGAATTGACAAAATAATGTGTTGAGATGATAGTAATTAATAATTGGTTTCTCTATTAGTTGACATAAGTATGTTTATGTTCGGCTGCTAAAAGATACGTGTGTGTAAGTGTACAACCTGCAGGTTAAAGTTTAGCTTGTATATGAAGCTACTTGTTTATAAATATTTGTTTTATTGTTTCTAGTTTGAACTATAGTATACATCTTTTGTGAGGTGTTATTTCCATACTTTGACTAATTTCATTTGACTTTGAATGAAGATATTTTATTTTTTATCTTGCAGGTAGATGCTCTTGTGAAAGAAGGTTGTTTTATTTTATACTTTATTCTTGTTTTATCCTTTGGTTTCAAATTTATAGTTTGTGTTGTATGCTTGTTTATCCTGTAGTTTGTATTTCACTTCATTTCTTATTTGTATTTACATTTGTTTTTAACTATGACTAACAAATATTTAATTACTTATTATCATTTTATTTTATACTTATATTAATATTAATAATGTTTATTTTAATTTAAACATTTTGAAAACCTTTATTCTTAATTCCCAAATCATAACTTTCATTCAAACACACACATATATATAATTAAAGTTGAAATAACAATTTTATTTAAAATCCATTTTTAAAGATTTACATTATTAATATAGCTCATTATTAAATCAAAATGATTTATAGAAGAATTATCCCTTTATTTAATAAATTACTTATTGTATCAACCTGTATTTAAAAAGAACAAACGAACCTTTTTGTTTAATTTAAATTTAAGCTAAAATTATTTTAAACAAATTAAACTTAAATCTTAAGTATTTTGAAGCCATATGATTATTTAATAGCTTAATACTAAATTAAATCAAATTTCCAAATTTACCAAAAAAATTAGGATTAGAAAATATAACTTTATTTATTAAATTTAAAACAAAGCTTATCTGTTTATAATATATACAAATATGTTCATATATACATTATAAATAGAAACAATTTAAATTAGCTTTTAAAAGATAAACTATTAGTTAAATATTTTTTTAAAAGAAGATTATGAAACCAATTTAAATCTTATTAACAATTATTATCAAATTAAATTTTATTTTTACACAGATTATTAAATTGATATTGCAAAAATTTCCGGAATATCACAAATCATCTCTACAATTTTTTCAAAGGTGGGTAAGCTTTAAATTTAAAAACTTAAGTGACAAATATATGTTGCATGTGAATCACTGTGTTGATGGTTGCTTTGCATATTTGTATGTATGTAGGCTTTTGTGTATTTCTGTTGTTGATTTTAGACATCTCAGTTCTTAGTTTAGGCCTCTGTTTTTAAACTGTGAATATGAAACACCCTTTAGATATGATGCAAGTGACATATTGTTGAAGTTAACTAGAGACGTATGCTTGAAAATGTGTTTGCATGATGGTTTTAAGATTCTAGAACATATTTATATGTAGGAAGATGTTGTGTATTGGTTGTGCATGTCTGAAAAATCAGACATATAAGATTGATTCCAGGCTACAGGCATATATTTGTTCAAAAATCTTTTCCCATTTCTCTGATTCACTTTAGACAATGGTTTCTAAACAAAACTTGTTAGTTTTAACAAGATTTAGATCTTAAAAATGGTTTTAAGGAAAACATAGCAAAACTTCCCTAGAAAAATTGGAAATTACAGACAAAATCTAAAACATGTTAAATTTCAAACATCAAAATTTGTTGTTTCAAGATTGTAATTCGAATTCATTTGGAAAGTTAAGATTTTTCAAAACTAAAATCACGAATTTTAAAATTGTTTTGAGTTTGTAAGTTGGGAATGTCTGGGATTCGAATTTGTGGTAATATCTGGCGATCAAGAAGTAGAGGGGTCTTGAATTTTCTTCTGGTGATGGAAGAACTTGCGGGTTGCTTGGGAAAATTGCCAGGAAGTGTTCCAGGTCATCGAGGCGATGTGGAGGAGGAGATTTAGGGTTTTAAACCTAATTTGGGCATGTATGGAATTTTGGTCGAGGAGGCGACTCTGATACATCGAGTTGCATCGGGTTTGGGTGATAGCAGCGTGAAGGGTTTATGGAGATGTAGACAGGATTTCAGGCGTTCAGGTGGTCGGAGATGTTGGGTTCAAAGGGTTTTCTGGTGATGTTGATTTCCTGTTTCCATCTTTATTGCTCGATTCTATTTTAAGGCTCGTGCTTACGTTCTGGTGATTGGGATGGATTGCTACGATGATGTTGGATATGCAGGAAGGATCATCAGTGGTCCAAGGGGTCGCGGGTGATGGTGCAAGTGCACGAGATGGATACGAGTCTGTTATTTTGGGTTGTGGTTTTGGGTTGGATTTTTCTCGAAGTTAGTATCGGGGTTTTGGGATGGTAACTCGAGTCTGCACTCGAGTTGATGATGTGAGTTTAGCCTGCAGGTTTAAAAAAAATTAAACTTAAACCAAACGTAAAATCTAAATTTTTGAAAAGGAAAAGGAACTTAGTTTAGACCTGAGTGATCTTCGGGTTTAAGCCGAAGCAAAAGTTAAGCAAAATTTTGAAAAAATATTTTAAAACTTGGTTTTTAGAATTTAAAAATGAAATTAGTTTAAACTTTATTATATAAATTACTTATATAGTAGTTGTTTTCTTTAGCATAGTTTAAGAAGTTTTGAAAACTTTGTTTAATTTAAATTTTGTTAAATTAAGTTAAAGTTATTTTAAAAGTTAAGTAGAAATGAAATTTTGAAGATTTTATAAAAGCAAGCTTATTTATTTAAATTGAACTAGATTTAAAACTACTACTTGATAATTTTGAAAGCATTTAAAGGTAGGTTATGATTTGTAACTTTTAATTACCAAGTTGAATGAGTATTCTAAACTTAATTAATGAATTAACTAAGTAAAGTAATTTTTAATATATAATGTTTTATATGATAATTAAGGCATAAATAAGATAAAATTTTATCTTAGAATAATTATGGTTTTAATTTTTTGAGATTAATTAAGTTAATTTAGAATTTAAGTATAACTAATTAACTTAATTAATTAAGTATAAAGGGTTAATTAAGTAATTAATTAAGAATAATTAATTAATTTAATTAACCAATGATTAAGGATTTATTTAATTTATAATTAAGGATTATAATAAATTAATTAAAGGTTAATTAATTTATTATAACCCTTAATTATAAATTAAATAAATCCTTAATCATTGGTTAATTAATTAATTGTAATTAAGGATTATTAATTAAGTAATTAAAGATTGATTAATTTGTAATTAGAAATTAATTAATTAAGTAACTAGAGATTAATTAAATGGTAATTAAGTTTTATTAATTAATAATTAAGTTTTATTAATTAATAATTAAGTTTTATTAATTAATAATTAAGAGATAATTAATCTATAATTAAAGATTAATAAAGGGTTAATTAATTGGTAATTAAGGGTTGATTAACTGGTAATTAAGAAGAACTTAATTTGTAATTAAGTTATATTAATTAATAATTAAGGTTTATTTATTAATGGTTAAAAAATTAATTAATCTATAATTAAAGATTTAATTAATTTGGTTTAAGGGTAATTAAGGGATGATTACCCAAATGTAATTAATTTGTTAATTAATTAAAGATAATCTGTTGGTGATTAAGTAAGTATAAATACTTAATGAGATTAATAAATGCAATTACCTAGTCGATGTAATTAATGTATAATTACTGGATGTAATTAATTAAAGGGAATTACTTAATGAGAAGTAATTAAAGGGTAATTACTTAGTAGAAGTAATTAAGGATTAATTACTTGGTGTAATTAATCAAAGGATTAACATAATTAATTAAAGAATTAATTAACTAAGGTAAGTAATTTCAAGATGGTAATTACTGTTTATGATTAATTGAGATTGATTTATGGAAGTAATTATTTAAAGTATAATTAATTAATGTTATTAATTAAGGATCATTGTAATTAATTATAATTAGTTAATTATTGAAAATAATTAATTAAGGATCATTGATTAAATATTAATTAATGAGAGTAATTAAAGGTTAATTACTCTAAATGGTTAAGGGTAATTAATTTGTGAAATTAATTGAAGGATAATTACTTTATGTAATTGAGGAATAATTAATCAAAGCGATTATTAAGATGGATATTTAAAGGATGTTAATTAATTAAAAGGTTTGTAATTAATTAATGGTTGATTAAGCAAAGTTAGATGATTAATTCTTAAGTAATTGATTTAATTTAAGTTAATTAAATTAATTATAATGGGGATTAATAATTGTTGCTTATGGATGATTGTTTGAGTAGAATATCTGAACTGGTTGATATCGATTGGATGATATGCTGTGATATTCTGTGATATGATATTTGACATATCATTGATAAATGTGTGATATTTATTTGTGTTAACGCTGTGTGAATTCAAGTATTGTATTGAATTGAATTGTTTTAACTTTAAAACAACTTGGACCTAAAAGATGGCGTTTTGGATTTCGATGAGACCGGGATTGGGTTTCCAGATTTGGATATCCAAAAACCACATCGATCCAAATTAATATAGGTCATGACATCTCAAAGTGACGATCGAGATGGAGTTTGAAGTGCAAGGGTTATTGTCGTTAACTCTGAGGGTGATTCCAAAATGAGTGTAACGAGATAATGCCTTCGTTTTCGTTCGAACCCGGAACGAACTTGTATGGATTGAATGCTTTCAGAACATCGTCATGTGGACGATGAGCATTCTAAGATAGATGTTTTCTATAAAGGTAACCATAGCCTCAAACCTCATCAACCAGGAATGGCTAAAACAGGGGAGGTGCAGCAAAGCTAAGTGGGTAGCACCCAAGTAGGATGAGATTTTCTCCATCTAGAAGTCCCTTTTATTCGGCTGTGTGGGCAGTTGTTGAGCTCCAACTGTCAGGGTTGTCTTGTTCGGAACTGTCTAGTAAGGGATGGTTCTGGGCTTATGTTGCCGGGGATTTAGGGTGGATCCTCGGTACAGTGATCTAGGCCACGTACTGCGACGGGTGGAACCCCAATAACCCTGCCTTGTTGGAAACCCATTCTTCCTAAGTGCCCTTACGGTATTGATTGTATTACCCACTTTGTGGCTAGTATGCTAGAATTTAATCATGTAACAATTTCAGCTATTTTTTATTTATTTGAAAACCCTATACCCTATTATAATATCACTGGATTTCCTATCAAATGTTTTGGTTAGCGTAAGGTAAAAACTTACCCATGTTTATGTGTAGGGATTCTTACGTGATACCTTTTGTTTTCAAAAGTTTTTAAAGTAAAGCAACTTTAACTCGTTTACTCACACCAGACCCATGTCTGATCCGGAGTTTATTTCTGTTTTATTAAACTCTTGGGTACTCAAATTTTTACGAGTAGCCAAGGGATTCAGGTTAGCTTTGACGAATTCTGAAGGAGATACAGAGCAGGAGGTTTCAGCATTGTAGATATATAGTGGTTCCGCCGTGTTGATATCTGTATTGTATATTGAGTTGTATAACTGGACAGGTGTTTATAAGTGTCTAGTGTGTGTTGTATAAGTTGTGTAACTCTGATGTATATGATACTATGTAATATTTATGTGATTAATATAATTTATTCGTTCCGCTATTGAGATTCTGTTGTTGTTTCTTTCTTTCTTTTCTATCTTTCTCTTTTTATCCCTTTCTTTCTTAAAAATGATCCGTCTTATTGTGGAGAATAAGGCGAGTCATTTCATTTGGTATCAGAGCATAGGTTGAGTGAATACCTAGGCTCTAGTGTGGTTTCTTTCTTGAGAGAGCATACTTGTAACTTTGATATATATATATATGTATGTATATATATATTTCTACCTATTTGTTGGGTTACCTGTTCGGGTTTTCCAATATGAGTTCTAGAGATAGGAAGGGTAGTGGTTGTGTATCACAACTACTAATGGAAGAAGTCCGAATGTTGAGGTTGGAAGTGTATCTGTTGAGACTGTAGACCAAACACCGTCTAAAGTGAGCTTTGCAGTATGGTGTAAGGATTTCACCAATCTCTGAAGGAAACCTATTAAGGTTCGGAGTCCATCATTTAAGTATAAGTTTGATCGCGCTCGTGTGAGGGGATATTCGAGAGTTCGGATCTATCAAATGAACAGAAGCGCGTGATGGAATCTTGGCAACTTCAGGATAGAGTAGTTGCATGGTGAGACGCGGTGACTATGGATGTTTCCGAAGATGTTTCTTCTGGAACAAGTTTGAGGAAGTATGTCTGCATCAGTGATGAGACTGAGTTTCAACAGGGTGTTGTGTTTGGTTTGAGGCCGATTTTCTTGAGGAGATGTCTGCCCATCTCAAGGCTCTTTTTGATATTGGTTGGTATAGTTTTAAGAATCTAGAAGCTTTGGATTAAGAAGTCTTTGGGCATCCATGGCAGCGACGCAGCTGGGTAGTGTTCGGTGTGCCGGCGGGTAGATCTTTTGGCTTAGCAGTTTCCTAGAGGTGGAGTTCTAAAGCAGTAGAGTGGACCCGTTTCTTCGATGGATTGGTCAAGATAAGTTGTCCTAATTTGTGGAAAGAGAACAGTATCTATGGATATTGAATTGGATAGGATCGCAAAAGTGACTTATGATAGTTTGAATAATTCTCTTGGATAATCTTTTGCATGGATTGAGACATCTCTAGAGGATGTAGGAGTTATAGAGTTGTCTGAGATTTTCTGGATGTCTTCTGGAAAGTCTGAGGTTTGTCTGTATTAGAGATTGAGTTCTGTATCGACTTGGTTGATGGAGCTACTGGTGATTCAACTAGGTAGAAGGATGTCTCCTAGGATGGGGTTTTGGTGAGGCAGCTCAAGATTTCTTGGTGCTTCTGTGTTTTCTCTTTGTGGATTAGTAGAACCTTATTTCCGGGATGTGTTGTCTAGTCTGTACTTGTGTTCATCAACGACATTCTTATCTACTCCAGATCAGAGTTGCGCAGCGGAAGCATGGTGGTAGCTATTCTAGAGTGAAAGCAACCGAAAGTTGCAGTGTTTGGATTAGAGGGCTTCTACATGAAGTTTTTGGGATTGAAGCCAGATTGGCTAGTGCACCTGTTTTGTATTTTCCGGATAAGAGAAGTAATTTGAAGTCTACTGATGATTGTAAAGTGGAGTTTGCATTCTTGATTTTGGGTAGATATTGAGAGGATCATTTTGTTGGATTGTTTTTGGTCCAGTTTATTTCTAGAGGGATCATCAAAGGTCGAGCTGATCAGGAAGGATGTAGGCAGCCCAGGATCATCAGAAGAGTTCTGTGGTTGAGAGACGAAGGAATTTGAAATTCAAAGTTGGAGACTTTGTTTTTTGTTGAGGTTTTCTCCGGTAAAGAAGAGCTATAGGATTAAGTAAGATTGGAAAGCTAGCTCAGATATATTTTGGATCTTTCTGTGTTTTTGTAAGGATTAGTGATTTGGTCTTCAGGGATTGAATTGCCAGTTTGGAAGACTGGGATTCAAGGTATTTCACGGATCTCTGAGGAAATACGTGTTTGAACCATCTCTGGAACCGGTACTATTGGAAGATTTGATTGTTGAGTCGGACTTGTCTGTGGTCAGGTCTCTTTTGTAGATTGTAGATCTAGATGATCAGGAGCTCAGTGGCTTAGTTGTGTAGCTAGTATGGATTTAGTAGAGCGAGTATTCCAGTATCTGTATCTAGGAAACTTGGGATAGTTTTAGAAAGTTTATTCGGATCTGTGTCCGGATAGTTAGAATTATTTGTTTGGATGATGGTTGTTTGATTGATATGTATGCTTGGATTGTTGAAATATAAAAAACTTTAGGATTATCTTTTGTTTAAATTTCGGGGATGAAATTCTTTTAAGGGGGAAGGAATGTGATATCCCGTAATTTTAAGCAATTTAAATGTGATAATCTCTCTTATTAAATTAATTAAAATTTGTAAATTGTTATTTTAAAAAATAATAATGTGATGATTTTAACAATAATTATAAATAGATTTTAAATAGACTTATTATTTTAAATAAGTATTGTTTAAATGTATATGTATATATATTTATTTAAGTTAATTTTAAAAATAGAAGTATTATTTTCAAATGTAATAATGTGTTAGTTTAAATTAATATATATATATATATATGTTTAAGTTGATTTTAAAATGGATTTTTAATTTTGAATTGGAATTTAGTATTTGGATTTAAATTTGAATTTAAAGGATAATTATTTTGAAATAATTTAGATATAAAATATATGAATAAAGTTTTCATTTGAATATAATTTGTTTTATATTCTTTTCCTTAAAATATTTTATTTATATAAATTTAGAAAATATTTATTTAAATAGTAAATAAATACAAAAGTTTTATATTTACATTTCTAAATGGATTGAATACACTATGTATGATTTTATTTAAAATATGATTGGTTTTTAATTAATTTTCTTTTAAAGGTTTTTTTTATAAATTTGCAAAGCATTTATTAAATTAGAAATGTATTAATTCATTAGGATATTTATATAAAATCTTTTTAAAATCAATTTAAAAATAAATAAAAATGAATAAATACATGTGTTAGCTTTTAAATGCACTTGATAACATGTGTTAAGATGTTAAATAGGGTATAGGACAAGTGTCACCCCTTTTATTTTATTTTTCTAAATTCTTATAAAACCATAAATTTGTCTATATAAGAAAACATCTTTCATTCTTATTTCTTTTTCTCATTTCTAAACAAAGAAAACTTCAACCTTTTCTACTCTACAAACCAGAAAGAATCATTTCCCCTGTAATCACTCTTCAAGATCAAACACAAAACCCTATAATTTATTTTCCAAAATCAAAAGGCAAAGCCTGTAAATTTTCCTCAAAAACAAAACATGTACTTCATTTCTTAAATCAAAACGCAAATCTGTAATCCATTTTCCAAATAAAAGACCCAAAGCCTGTAACTCAAAAGCAAGACTGTAAATCAAGTTTCAATTTGATAATGCAAGCTGAATTATCAAGCTATCAGCAGAAATTAAATTTCAACTTGCATCAATTAAACAGAATCAAAGTTTCAAGGCAATTCAAAGTTTTCAGCTTCAATACCCTTCCGGTTTTCAATGCTTCATCTCAGTTTTTAAATCATCTCTGCAATTTTGTCAAAGGTGGGTAAACTTTTAAATTTAAAATTAAGTAACAAATATATGTTGCATGTGAATCACTGTGTTGATGGTTGCTTTGCATATTTGTATGTATGTAGGCTTTTGTGTATTTCTGTTGTTGATTTTAAACATCTCAGTTCTTAGTTTAGGCCTCTGTTTTTAAACTGTGAATATGAAACACCCTTAGATTTGATAAAAGTGACATATTGTTGAAGTTAACTAGTGATGTATGCTTGAAAATGTGTTTGCATGATGGTTTTAAGATTCTGAACATTTATATGTATGAAGATGTTGTGTATTGGTTGTGCATGTCTGAAAAATCAAACATAAGAGATTGATTCCAGGCTACAGGCATATATTTGTTAAAAAATCTTTTACCATTTCTTCGATTCACTTTAGACAATGGTTTCTAAACGAAACTTGTTAGTTTTAACAAGATTTAGATCTTAAAAATGGTTTTAAGGAAAACATAGCAAAACTTCCTTGGAAAAATTGGAAATTACAGACAAAATCTAAAACATGTTAAATTTCAAACATCAAATTTTGTTGTTTCAAGATTGTAATTCGAATACATTTGGAAAGTTAAGATTTTTTAAAACTAAAATCATGAATTTTAAAAATGTTTTGAGTTTGTAATTTGGGAATGTGTGGGATTTGAATTTATGGAAATATCTAGCGATCAAGAAGTAAAGGGGTCTCGAATTTTCTTCTGGTGACGGATGAAGTTGCGGGTTGATTGGGAAAATTGCCTGGAAGTATTCCAAATCATCGAGGCGATGTGGAGGAGGAGATTTAGGTTTTTAAACCAAATTTGGGCATGTCTGGAATTTTGGTCAAGGAGGCGACTCTAATGCATCGAGTTGCATCGGGTTTGGGTGATAGCTGCATGAAGGATTTGTGGAGATGTGGACGGGATTTCAGGTGTTCAGGTAGTCAAAAACGTTGGGTTCAAGGGGTTTTTCGGTGATGTTGATTTCCCTGTTTCCATCTGCATTGCTCGATTCTGTTTTGAGGCTCGTGCTTACGTTTTCGTGAATGGGATGGATTGCTACGATGATGTTAGATATGCAAGAAGGATCATCAGTGGTCGAAGGGGTCGTTGGCGATGGTGCATGTGCACGAGATGGATTTGAGTCTATTGTTTTAGGTTGGATTTTGCTCGAAGTTAGTATCGGGGTTTTAGGACGGTAACTCGAGTCTATGCTCGAGTTGATGATGTGAGTTTAGCTTGCAGGTTTTAAAAAGAAATTAAACTTAAACCAAACCTAAAATCTAAATTTTTGAAAAGGAAAAGGAACTCGGGTTTAGACCTGATTGATCTTAGCGTTTGACCCGAAGCAAAAGTGTAACAACCCTACATTTTTCACATATTTTAATATTGGAGTTTTTTTATTTTGAAATTATTTTAAACTTATTTTATTTAAAATATTTCATTTTTAAATGTAGGTGTTGATTATTATGAGAATTATAATTGCAAATCGGTATAAATTGGATATTTTACTGAAAGATGAATTTCTGTTCAAACTAGTCAAACCTTGACTTTTAAATTTCAAATTTAAATATTTAAATTCTTAAATTTTATATTTTATTATGAAAATAGATTTAATAACTTAAATACTTCTTTTCGTTTCGTTGAAAACGGATTTAATTTGTGAAAGTTATGTACATTTCAATTTTGAGTATAATTTGTTTTATTTTGAAATTTTGTCTATTTTAAATTATATAAATCATATTTTCTATGTTATATTTTATTCTAATATGTTTAATATGTTATTTTGTGTGTATTTTGTCTTTTAATATTTTTAAAGTGATAATAAAATTTTTCCAAAATTTACTGTATTTATTTCCTATTTTTAAAGGCTGTTTTCTATTTTCTTCATTTAAATTATATTTAATTAAAATTTATATAATTATTTTGTGAATGCATTTTTATTTTATGGTATTATCTTTGTTATAAATATTTTTACAAGTCCATATAAATTTTCCAAAGTTCATTCTGTTCATTTTCAAATTTCTAGTCTAGTTTGCAATTTTGTGCTATTTTCTTATTTTAACCTTATATAATTAATGAATATTTATATATACTTTTATATTTTGTTAAAGTTTCGAAAGTTTAACTAAAATAATTATTATTTTCAGTAATTTAATGTTATATAAATAAATTAAAAGAAATTTGAAAGGGTTTTGACTTTTGATTTTCAAATGGCCCTTTATCTTCCACCCTTTCACATTCAACATAACTATTCATCAATTAGCTTTTATTATACACATTTTTCAGCCGCATATTTTCATTTCCATTCATGTAAACTCATTTCCCACTTCTGAAACAAAAAAATTTCGGCCTTGCTTTAGGAGAAAGTTTGGTAAAAGAATTCTTTTTCTCTTCTTCTTTTGTTTATTTCTTATTGTTTGAATTTGATTTGCACTTGTTCTTTTATGTCATAGGTTCGGTCACCTCCTCTCCATCCCCTACCACCTCCACCACCACTTGAGAACATCACCATCTTCACCTCTTCTCTGACCAAACCCCAAGCCATGCCTCCTTGTGGATTGAACCATCACCAAAATCCAACAAAACTCCATAAAACTTGCCTAGACCGAACACATCATCCACATCCACCACTTCCACTACCCATGGCCGACCAAACACCACCACCACCAGCCCTGTTCCAGACCTGAGACACCTATGCACCACCTACTGACCCCACCTGAAATAGCCGTGACCTTTATGCCCTTGGCCGAGCAAAACTATGGCCTTAAACCCTTGTATATTGCTTTGTTAGTGTAGTTCCACCACCACCCACCTTTGCACCACCTTCTAGCATGTTAGGCCGACCCTTAGCAACCCATACCTGAACCAAAACCATTGCTTTAGACCTGTAATACACTCATGCCCGAACCCAACGTGTGTTGGAGACAAGTGCAAAACAATTCCGCTTTGATTTGTGAAGTCTATTCTATCATTGTTTATTGTATTTGCATTTGAAACTTATGTTTTTTTTATTGTTTTGTGTGACTGTTATTCAAGGGGTTTGATACTTTGGCTCCTCCACTCATATTTATATCGTGTTATCGTGCTTATTTGGATCTCATATTTTCATTCTTCATTGTGTCTCCAGCACAAACCAGTGAGTTATTCTCAGCAGACAATATGTACATTTATAACTAGTAAATTGACCCCTTTTGAATCTGTAAAATACATTATCATGTTATACCTGCTATGTTATGATTTTATGATGTTCACCCATTCTTAAACACCTTTCATATCATATGTTACTGTTATATTATGTTGTTCTATTATTTTTATCAGTTTACCACACTGCAAGTTCCTTTTAGATTAGAATCACTATGGGTTGAAATAATACATACCCGAAGGGACTTTAGAATGGGAGAAAATCGTTATGGGCTGAAATGATAGGCCTGAATGATTTTCAATTATTTTCATTTACTTGGGATTGCGGGTTTGAAATGATCAAACCCGGGTTTTCTTTGTAAACTACGGGTTGAAATGATATATTACCCGTATCACTTTACATAGGCTAGAAAATGAAATACAGACCCCCTTTTAAAATATGTTTTCCTTAAAATTTTAAAATATTTTAGAAATGTAAATATTATAATATTTTGATTTAAATTTGATTAAAAATGATTTTTGTAAAGCATTATTGACTCTCTGAAAATTTATAAGTGAAATAAATTAATGGTAAAGTTAAAAAATCTGAAATGTAAGTTTTTTTGGAAATTATAGTTTGGTGATAAATGAAATTTGAATTAAACATGAAAATATGATAAATTTATGATATTTTGGATTAAATGAACTTAAAATGATTTTATAATATATTAATGATTTTGGAATTAAGTTAAAATGTGAAATGAATGAATATTTAAGTTGAAATTTTGAAATATAAATAAATTGGAAATTTGTGAATTTGGCTTAAAAGTGAATTTTAAGTTAAGAAATAAAAATGAAATTAAGTTATATTTGAAAATTTAAACTTAAGGGTAATGTTAAATTTAATTTAATGAATTTAAAATTAAATGTTGGAACTTAATAAGTGAATTACTATTAAATTTTGATTTTTGAATAGAGATTTAACTTTATAAAATCATGAATATAAGGGTATTTGAATGATTGTTTTAAAAGTGAAATTATATGATTTTATAAGTTAAAAATGGTTTAAATAAAAATATAATTGTTTGTGAAATTATACTGAATATTTGAAGTTAATTTACTGCATTTCTAAAATGCTATTAATTCTAATGTAAAGGATAATACAGCATTTGTAAACGCTGTAGTTGATAATAATGAACCAAATGGCTCAATTTAATTAAAGGCTATTATAGCATTTTTTGTGAATGTTATAATGGTTGAATTTAACTAAGTTTATTTGAAACTAATGGAACCCTATTACAGCATTTTAAATGTTGTCTTTTGTTAAATTGAACTGTTTTAAGTGCGACTTTCCGTAGCGTTTTCTAAATGCTGCGAAAGTTGAATTTTCATTGTTTTAATAAATTTAAGTGAATGAATGAACTTTGAAAGATTAAAATTTTGGAAATTTAATTGTGACGACCCGGAAAATTTAATGATTTAAAATGGAATAACAAATTGATTTTTACAATTGAAAGGTTAATTTTAGCTTGAATTCCAAATTAATATTTATTAGATAATTACAATATTGAATTATATAATTGAAATTGGGTAAATTGTTGAATTTGAGATTCTAAGCCTGTTTAAAATAATTTGAAGGCTTATAAAATTTATAATGATAATTCTGAAGATAATAAAATTGTTGAAATTTAAATTAAAGGTGATTTGTTCAATTTTAATAATATATCGTTTAAATTGAATTTAAAAATAGCTTTCCGAGGCACAGTCTCGGAATTTGACGAAACCAGTTCCATTGGATCCGTAATAGTTAATTATTATCGGTTTTCAATTTTCAAAGCAATCGGAGTTGTCGTTTGACCCTGGTAGCTCAAAACGCTTAGAACTATTTCAACTGATTTAATTTAAAATCGATCGTTTACTTCTGTAACTCACGCATATTGTGACGCCCCACCTCTATACCCACGCCAGCCAAGAACATTACGGTGAATGCTGCCAACTAGCACGGAGAATAAGGCTATTGAGGAGCGACCATCCGTGTAATTTCTTTGCGCGAGCACCAGTATGTCAGATAACATAACATGCATTTCTTTATCAAGAGGGAAATCCGACATACCGACACAAACTCAAAGCTACTACACGGTGGCTATAATATCTTCGGAAACAAATATAGAAATAAACATAACATAAATCAGTCACAGACAATTCATATCACAAAGGCAGAAATAGATATGAATATTACACTAGGAAGTGTACATCAGAGTAGTGGTCTAAAGAGATCCACGATATCACAAAAGAATAGTTACATGAACTACACAAAAGAATAAGTATACATTATGGAGTCTATATCTCAAATGTATACAACAAAAACTACTAATCTAAGTAGTTAACCAAAAGTCAGAGAAATCGATCCCAAGAGAGAAGTCAAGCAAAAGCACCTGAAACATCTCGGTCTGACCCGAGTATTATTTAATAAGAAAATAATAAACGGATCAGTCTAACTATAAATATCAGATGATACGATATAGAATAAGAGATATGACTGAACACAAATAATAATCACAATGCCAAACTGTGATATATACAAGTAATTGAGAATCAACAAGAGATTAATCAATATCACCAAATCTACACAAGAATCAAAGAAATGTCATACATCTCATTTCGTTCATCAAACCACAATAAATGACATATTATATCAATGCCAATCACAAAAGTCAATGACACACAAATTCACCAATACACAAATATCGATATAGCTTATCGATGGAAATCACGAAAATTGGTGAAACATAAATTCTAGAAATCATCTCAAGAAATCCAGAAATCACAAAAGTTAATGACACACAAATTCCCCAATACACAAATATCGATATAGCTTATCGATGGAAATCACGAAAATTGGTGAAACACAAATTCTAGAAATCATCTCAAGAAATCCAGAAAATGACACACAAATTCACCTATGCACAAAAATTGATAAATTATATCAATAGAAATCACAAAAATAGGTGAAGAAGGAAATTCCAGAATTCGACACACGAAAACCAGAAATCACACAAAATAGGGGAGGAGGCCTATCACACGAACGGGAGCATGAAAACTCACCAACAGCTGTAACACATGAACGAGAAGCTATCTCATGGTAGCTAGCCATTAATTTGACACACGAATGGTCCGAAGACCTGACACACGAATGGTCCAAAGACCGTGGGTTGCTACCCCACCAATTTGAGTCGAAACTCCACAAAACGGGGTTTAGTCTCCCTCGCAGACAATGAGACATCGCACATTGCTAGTCTAAATTACAAAAATGATCGTCATGATCAACGAGAAGTGTCAATTACACTAAGCTAGTAAATATATGAGTTTAGCTTCATGTCCCATAACCACTTGCTTAACTTAAATATGTACGAACAAACTGTAGATCTCCACTATAAAATTGTCACAAGAGATTCAATCGAACAAGTCCAAGAATTAACCGACAAAGTGAACGCAAGCGTTTCATACCACTTGTTTTACTAAGTCGTTTAATTAGATTTCTCATACGAGTGAGGTAAAGGTTTATATATATACTAATAGATTGGAAAACGGTTTTATAAACGAATTTGGTATTAAAATAGTATTGAAATCGTTTGAGGAAAGAGTTTTGATATTTACTACTAGTATAGAAAACCTTTATATTTTTAAAGTGACAAAACACAAAGAAGATTGTAGGAACAATCAATCACTAAAATTCACATACGAAGATGTGAATAAAAATCCAACGAAACCGATAAAGAATCCATCAAAATGGATACTCAAAAAAATCCCTAAAAAGGAGTCATCAAAGTCATAATAATTGATAGCAATAAATAGGAAACAACACGAATCGATTTAAGTTGGAAATTCAAGCAACAAGGCAAAGCAGGCAAAAATCATCAGGTCGGTCGGCCGGCTACAGAGCTCGGTCGACCGAACCTTGTTTTGAAAAACTTCTCGGGCATCAGGTCGGTCGACCGAACCAGGGAGGTCGGTCGGCCGAACCAGAAACAGAGAAGTGCACTGCATTTTTATTAGCAGGTCGGTCGACCGGACCAGGGGGGTCGGTCGGCCGAACCTGATGCTCTGCAAATTTATGCCCATAAATTGATATGTAACCTCCACCAATTCGCAACCGAACGAGCATGGACGCAAGGGAATTATGCCTAACGGCTATCCGGCCCTATTGGCTCCTCGATGCATCATCAAAAACACATTTGATCCTCAAAGCTATGATTTTTAAGGATTTGGCTTTCAAACACTAAAATTGGATTATTCTTAAAAGCAATCCAAATCCAAAGCAATTACACAAGAATAAGTGTTAGGAATTCATGCCTAACAATCGAAGATAATTCATAGACTTAGATGTGAGATTAAAAATCTCACATTTTCACAAAATCAAACAAGAAGAAGCTTGAAAGCAAATGGAGAATCAACCTCTCTTCAACACGACCCAAATGAGCTTGAATCTATGCTCAAAAACAAGAACATTCCTAAAATTAGGTTTAGGAATTTCTGAAATTGGTAAGAGAATAAGTTGGAGAAGAAGAAGAGAAGCTTACCAATGGGTTCTTCTTGAGTTTGGAGCTAGGAATTTGAAGTTGCAAAAGGAACTAGGGTTTTGGAGTTTTAATTTCCAATCTCTCCCACCATTAATGCTATAAAAAATGAAAAGAGAAAGAAGTGAGGGAGAATGGAGAGGAGGGGTTCAGTTTTTAAGTATTAGTTGGCTAATGGCTGAACCCAAACTCAAACCCAAAGTGAAAAGTAGCAAAAATCAACTTTCTCCAAACATATCGAAGCTTATACTCAAAAAGGTCGCAAACGGCATTTTAAACTCAATGGGAGTGGTCCCGAGTCCTAATTCGACCGTATGCAAAAAGTAGCTTTTCGGACTAAAATCCGACTAACGATGAAATATTTAAATAAAATATTTAAATATAAAATCGATAAATATGCGGGTAGTTACAGACTCCCCTCCTTAAAGAAATTGCGTCCTCGCAATATTTTAAGAAGAAGATATATAGTAACAACCATAAAAGCATATTCAACACAAAAGAAGTTTGAAATAAGAAGTTCACCACAAAGAGCACGAGAAAGTAAGTCCGGATGTGTTCGCTCGATGTACTCTCTAGATTCCCAAGAACAATCCTTAGGATTTGAAGACCATTGAACTTTAACAAGCGGAACATCTTTATTTCGAAGTCGTTTGACCTCCGAAGCAATGATACGAATAGGATGTTGCTCATAAGTTAAATTAGGCGAAACTTCAATCTCTTCCAGAACACCGGGCTCAAGAATAGAATAGGAATCTCGAAGGCACTTCCGAAGTTGAGAAAAGTGAAACACGTCATGAATAGCAGAAAATTGAGCCGGTAATAAAAGGCGATAAGCCATGGAACCAATACGTTTAGTGATAGGAAATGGCCCAATATATCGAGGCGCCAATTTTCCCGATCGAATGAAACGTACAACACCTTTCATAGGTGAAACACGAATGAACACAAGATTTCCCACAGAAAATTCTAACTTCCTTCTCCAGTTATCGGCATAGGATTTTTGTCTACTCTGGGCTTCTTTCATCCTATGACGAATAAGATCAATCTTTTCTGTGGAATCACGAATAAAATCTGGACCAAAGACCAGCTTCTCACCGGTCTCAAGCCAACAAGAAGGAGATCGGCATGGCCTTCCGTAGAGTGCCTCGAAAGGTGCCATACCAATATTAGATTGGAAGCTATTATTATAGGAAAATTCAACAAGTGAAACACGATCTTCCCAACTTCCACCAAAATCAAGCACACAAGAATGAAGAAGAACTTCAAGAGTTTGATTCACACGCTCAGTTTGTCCATCAGACTGAGGATGATAAGCGGTGCTAAAATTAAGCTTCGTTCCCAAAGCTTTTTGAAGACTCTTCCAAAATCCACTAGTAAACAATGGATCACGATCGCTAATAATAGAAGAAGGAACCCCATGCAATTTAACAATCTCTTTGATAAAGAGCTTGGCCAAAAGAGGAACGGTTCGGTTAGACCGAACGGGAATAAAATGGGCGGATTTAGTAAGTCTATCAACGATCACCCATAAGCTATCATGACCCGAACGAGAACGGGGAAGGCCATCTATAAAATCCATGGAAATTTGGTCCCACGTCCAAATTGGAATTTCTAAAGGTTGCAATAACCCACCAGGCCTTTGATGTTCGGCCTTAACGAGTTGGCAAGTCATGCAACGCTTAACGAAGTTAGCGATGTCAAGTTTCATTCCCTCCCAATAATACAGTCGCTTCATATCCGCGTACATTTTACTACTACCGGGATGAATGGTAAATTTAGAACGATGGGAATCTTCTAAAATATCTTTACGAAGATCACTAATATTTGGCACAATAAGTCTACCAAATCTCCGAATGCCGCCACGGGAATCGATATCAAAGTCCTTCAAACCTTCAATATCAATCTTATCCTTAATATTTTGGCCAAGAAGAGCCAATTCGGGATTTAGCCTTTGAGCTTCAAGAATGCGGTCTAAAAGAGAAGGATGAGCCTCAAGGCTACATAACACAAGTGATGAACACAAATCGGATACGCGGTCTCGAATCTCACAAGTGGATAAGATCTCGAGATCGTTCCATTCGGATATCATCATAGAAACAACAGCTTGTTGTTTACGGCTAAGAGCATCGGCGACACGATTACCCATACCGAGAGTATAAAGAATATCAAGATCATATGGTGCAAGAAATTCGAGCCAACGCTGTTGACGCAAACTAAGTTCCTTTTGAGAAAATAAATATTTCAAGGATTTATGACCGGTATAAAGAACAAATTTATCTCCTAAAATATAATGACGCCAAATCCGGAGAGCAAAAACAATAGCCGCGAGTTCTAAATCATGAGTGGCATATCTAGTCTCGGCAGGCTTTAATTGCCTAGAAGCAAAAGCAATAACACGTTCTCTTTGCATAAGAACGGCACCCAAACCAACGCGACTAGCATTGGTATAAACAACGAAATCTTGATTCCCCTCGGGAATAACAAGAATAGGAGCATCTGAAAGGAGTTCTTTTAATTTCTGAAAAGAAGTTTCACATTTGTCCGATCAAATATATTTAATACCTTTCTTCGTTAAGCTAGTGAGAGGCACGGCAATCTTAGAAAAGTCTTTGATAAATCGGTGGTAATAACCTGCCAATCCAAGAAAACTACGAATCTCCATCACACTCTCCGGTCTCTTCCAATCTTGAATCGCTTCAATCTTTGAAGGATCCACGGAAATTCCGGATTCGGAAATAATATGACCGAGAAACTTCACACGAGATTGCCAAAAGTGGCATTTAGAAAATTTTGCCTTTAATTGATTACTCCTAAGAGTTTCCAACACATTCCGAAGATGTTTTTCATGCTCCTCCTCGGTTTTAGAATACACAAGAATATCATCAATAAAGATGAGAACAAATCGATCGAGGAAGTCTTTAAAAACTCTATTCATAAGCTCAACGAAATAAGCCGGAGCATTCGTTAGACCAAATGGCATAACAAGCCATTCATAAGATCCATAACGAGTATGGAACGATGTCAAAGGAATACTATCCTCTGCAATACGAAGCTGATGAAATCCAGTAGCTAAGTCTAATTATGAAAAGACTCTAGCACCACTAAGTTGATCGAATAGATCATCAATCCGAGGTAAAGGATATTTATTTTTGATAGTAAGATCATTAAGCTTGCGGTAATCAACGCAAAGCCTAAGTGTACCATCGGATTTCTTCACAAAAATAGCTGAAGCTCCCCAAGGCGAGGAACTAGAGCGAATAAATTGCTTCGTCTCCAATTCAGATAATTGTTTACGCATCTCCTCGTTTTCTTTATTGGACATACGATACGGAGGGCGAGTGATAGGTTGAGCTCCAGGAATAAGATTAATTCTGAACTCAATTGCTCGCTTAGGTGGTAATCCTAAAACGGGTTCAAATATGTCGGAAAATTCACGAACGACGTGAATAAGAGAAATAATATCACCCTCATCATCGTCATCGTCATCACGAGGATTTGAAGAATATAAAGATGCAACCAAGCTGGAAACTGAATCTTGAAGATTAATAGAAATCTGCTTAACAGATTGAGGATGTCGAAGATGAATAGTCCACTCAGGACATAGGATATGAGCTTCATAACGGTTAAGCCAATCCATTCCCAAAATCATTCCAAAGCCTAAATAACGTATGACATGCAAATCGGCTAGGAAAGGAAAATCACACAAAATAATCTCGACATCTTTACACAATAAACTGATAGTTGAAGATCCACCAACCGGATTCGCAATTCTCAAAGAAGTCATTAAACACAAAACATCCAAGGAAAAAGTATCAACAAGTTCTTTTGATATAAAAGAATGGGACGCACCCGTATCAAAAAGAACTCGAATAGGATGATCACGAAATAAAATAATTCCATCCAGAATAGAATGAGAATTACCTTGGCCACGAGATGTGTTGCCAGGGGCTTGAGCAACATTAAGCTTTCCCTCCTTCCTATCTTGAAGTTTGGGACATGCATGCATAAAATGGTCCGGGCTCTTGCAATAGCGACAAGTACGAGGCTTTGAACACTTGTTCGCAAAATGGTCTTTCGAACCACAATTATAGCATTTCCCCTGAGTAGAGGAAAAGGTCTTTTCAGCAGGAGTAGCTTGCCTCCCTTTCTTATTGGGATAAGGGCCTTTGAATTTGTTTGGCCTCTTCTTGTTGTTGAAGTTTGGTTTGGAACCCACCACTTCAACATCATTCTCCTTATCCGCCTCTTCAAGACGAAGAGTGATATCAACGAGTTGGTCGAAAGAAACTTCTAATTTTAGAAGTAATGGTTTCTTGAGATTTTTGTTTAAGCCATAGACGAATCTCTGGTCTTCTTTAAAGGGGTGTTGATGTATTCAACCCCGTATTTAGAAAGCGACTCGAAGGAGGCGACGTAATCAGTCACGGAGGACTCACCTTGAACAAGGTCTATAAATCGTCGAGCCAATGTCACTTTCTCTGCCTCCGGTACAAATTTCAACTCAAAGCGTTCCCGGAATTTCTCCCAGGTGAGATCCGCTTCATTAATCTCAGAAATAAGAAGCTCGTACCAGTCCAATGCTCTTTCTCCAAGCATACTAGAGGCCACCTGAACTCGGTGAAAGTCAATAAGATTCATGCGAGAAAAGATTCGATTGCATGACCTTAGCCAGGCCTGTACTTCAATAACAGTTTCGGAACCTTTGAATGGCTCCCCACCCAAATTGGTGTAATCGCTACACAAGCGTGCAAATCCCGATTTCGGGTGAGTAGGTTCCGGGTTAGCTCCAGCTGCTTGAGCATTCGTCACTAAATCAAGAAGCTGTTGAGCAGTCATAAAAACTCCATCTTGGGGTGGAACACTAGATTGACCGGCGCTGGGACGGCCTGGTCTAACCATTTCTCTTCCTTAAGAAAGAAAGAAGGAAGAAGAAGAAGGTTATTCACAAATGAATATCAAGCAATCTTGATAGACAAAACAAGGAATCATAAAAGGAAATAGGATAGAACGGTACGTAGATCCGAATAAAATCCTAATGCACGACCCCTAAGAAAGACTTAGGACGATGATCCTTGTTATAATATTCCATATTGTTCCGAAGTTTCGCTCTGATACCAAGCTGTGACGCCCCACCTCTATACCCACGCTAGCCAAGAACATTACGGTGAATGTTGTCATCTAGCACGGAGAATAAGGCTGTTGAGGAGCGACCATCCGTGTAATTTCTTTGCGCGAGCACCGGTCTGTCAGATATAACAAGCATTTCTTTATCAAGAGGGAAATCCGACATACCGACACAAACTCAAAGCTACTACACGATGGGTATAATATCTTCGGAAACAAATATAGAAATAAACATAACATAAATCAGTCACAGACAATTCATATCACAAAGGCGGAAATAGATATGAATATTACACTAGGAAGTGTACATCAGAGTAGTGGTCTAAAGAGATCCACGATATCACAAAAGAATAGTTACATGAACTACACAAAAGAATAAGTATACATTATGGAGTCTATATCTCAAATGTATACAACAAAAACTACTAATCTAAGTAGTTAACCAAAAGTCAGAGAAATCGATCCCAAGAGAGAAGTCAAGCAGAAGCACCTGAAACATCTCAGTCTGACCCGAGTATTATTTAATAAGAAAATAATAAACGGATCAGTCTAACTATAAATATCAGATGATACGATATAGAATAAGAGATATGACTGAACACAAATAATAATCACAATGCCAAACTGTGATATATACAAGTAATTGAGAATCAACGAGAGATTAATCAATATCACCAAATCTACACAAGAATCAAAGAAATGTCATACATCTCATTTCGTTCACCAAACCACAATAAATGACATATTATATCAATGCCAATCACAAAAGTCAATGACACACAAATTCACCAATACACAAATATCGATATAGCTTATCGATGGAAATCACGAAAATTGGTGAAACACAAATTCTAGAAATCATCTCAAGAAATCCAGAAATCACAAAAGTTAATGACACACAAATTCCCCAATACACAAATATCGATATAGCTTATCGATGGAAATCACGAAAATTGGTGAAACACAAATTCTAGAAATCATCTCAAGAAATCCAGAAAATGGCACACAAATTCACCTATGCACAAAAATTGATAAATTATATCAATAGAAATCACAAAAATAGGTGAAGAAGGAGATTCCAGAATTCGACACACGAAAACCAGAAATCACACAAAATAGGGGAGGAGGCCTATCACACGAACGGGAGCATGAAAACTCACCAACAGCCGTAACACATGAACGAGAAGCTATCTCATGGTAGCTAGCCATTAATTTGACATACGAATGGTCCGAAGACCTGACACATGAATGGTCCAAAGACCGTGGGTCGCTACCCCACCAATTTGAGTCGAAACTCCACAAAACGGGGTTTAGTCTCCCTCGTAGACAAAGAGACATCGCACATTGCTAGTCTAAATCACAAAAATGATCGTCATGATCAACGAGAAGTGTCAATTATACTAAGCTAGTAAATATATGAGTTTAGCTTCATGTCCCATAACCACTTGCTTAAGTTAAATATTTACGAACAAACTGTAGATCTCCACTATAAAATTGTCACAAGAGATTCAATCGAACAAGTCCAAGAATTAACCGACAAAGTGAACGCAAGCGTTTCATACCACTTGTTTTACTAAGTCGTTTAATTAGATTTCTCATACGATTGAGGTAAAGGTTTATATATATACTAATAGATTGGAAAACGGTTTTATAAACGAATTTGGTATTAAAATAGTATTGAAATCGTTTGAGGAAAGAGTTTTGATATTTACTACTAGTATAGAAAACCTTTATATTTTTAAAGTGACAAAACACAAAGAAGATTGTAGGAACAATCAATCACTGAAATTCACATACGAAGATGTGAATAAAAATCCAACGAAACCGATAAAGAATCCATCAAAATGGATACTCAAAAAAATCCCTAAAAAGGAGTCATCAAAGTCATAATAATTGATAACAATAAATAGGAAACAACACGAATCGATTTAAGTTGGAAATTCAAGCAACAAGGCAAAGCAGGCAAAACTCATCAGGTCGGTCGGCCGGCTAAAGAGCTCGGTCGACCGAACCTTGTTTTGAAAAACTTCTCGGGCATTAGGTCGGTCGACCGAACCAGGGGGGTCGGTCGACCGAACCAGAAACAGAGAAATGCACTGCATTTTTATTAGCAGGTCGGTCGACCGGACCAGGGGGGTCGGTCGGCCGAACCTGATGCTCTGCAAATTTATGCCCATAAATTGATATGTAACCTCCACCAATTCGCAACCGAACGAGCACGGACGCAAGGGAGTTATGCCTAACGGCTACCCGGCCCTATTGGCTCCTCGATGCATCACCAAAAACACATTTGATCCTCAAAGCTATGATTTTTAAGGATTTGGCTTTCAAACACTAAAATTGGATTATTCTCAAAAGCAATCCAAATCCAAAGCAATTACACAAGAATAAGTGTTAGGAATTCATGCCTAGCAATCGAAGATAATTCATAGACTTAGATGTGAGATTAAAAATCTCACCTTTTCACAAAATCAAACAAGAAGAAGCTTGAAAGCAAATGGAGAATCAACCTCTCTTCAACACAACCCAAATGAGCTTGAATCTATGCTCAAAAACAAGAACATTCCTAAAATTAGGTTTAGGAATTTCTGAAATTGGTAAGAGAATAAGTTGGAGAAGAAGAAGAGAAGCTTACCAATGGGTTCTTCTTGAGTTTGGAGCTAGGAATTTGAAGTTGCAAAAGGAACTAGGGTTTTGGAGTTTTAATTTCCAATCTCTCCCACCATTAATGCTATAAAAACTGAAAAGAGAAAGAAGTGAGGGAAAATGGGGAGGAGGGGTTCAGTTTTTAAGTATTAGATGGCTAATGGCTGAACCCAAACTCAAACCCAAAGTGAAAAGTAGCAAAAATCAACTTTCTCCAAACATATCGAAGCTTATACTCAAAAAGGTCACAAACGGCATTTTAAACTCAATGGGAGTGGTCCCGAGTCCTAATTCGACCGTATGCAAAAAGTAGCTTTTCGGACTAAAATCCGACTAACGATGAAATATTTAAATAAAATATTTAAATATAAAATCGATAAATATGCGGATTGTTACACATATGATCGAGTTAGCCTTTGAAACTCGTTCCATGTGTTCGGAATGCGGGTAGGACCTTAATAGCGCTGGTCAGCATGTCGGATTTGGGGTTCAGGATTTCGCGTTATTCAACGCAAGATATTTTCAATATTCTATTATATTTTATTCACGCATGTTCAAGAAGCCTCTCACCCCCGTATCTATTTTAACCGCGTATACTACTTTTCCTTCCCCATTTTTTAGTTCGCCCGAAACCCTTTCTATCCAATTCAACTTAGAAAAAAAATATAATTAAGGCATGACTCGCGAGTTGGTACGCGATTGAATCGCGTTCGAATCGCGCGTGTACGAGAGGAAGGGTGGCGGTAGCGTCCAGAGGGTGTAGTGGTGGTTCACGCGAGAGGCGGCAGCCATTTCAAAGTCGCGTCGGTCGAGGGTTTCACGTCGCGGCGGTAGGAGATGGTGGGCGAATTAGGGTTTTGCGAGTTCTATCGAGGCAGTGTCGATGTTGAGGGCGATGACTGCGTAAAGAAGGTTGGGTCGTGGACGTGTTCTGACAGTGGATGATTACCGGATTGCAGGTGAGTGATCTTCTTTCGAGTTTATTTTATTGGAATAAAATTCGAGAAGGAAATCGAAAGATGTTGGAAGTAAATATTTTGTATGTGTTTGTGAATGATTTGAAATTCAGTCAATTGAAAGGTAAATAAAGGGATAAATTCTAGTTATAATTTAGAAATTAATTATATAATTAGAAATGAAATAATTTATATTTAATTTGTAATTGAAGTGATTAATTAACATTAATTACTTAGAGAAGTAATTAAAGGATTGGTTGATGATTATAGCAAATGATGGATCATTGATGGAGGGTTTCGAATGGTTTATAAATGAGATTAATTTAAGGTAATTGATTTTACTAATTAATTAAGAAAAATAAAAATTTGTGAAATTTGGTGGATATAATAACCTAGTGTATTTTAATGGTATACCTACTCGGGAAGTAATTGGTGATAATTATTAGATGTAATTGATTAATGGATGGTTTAATAGAAATTACTTAGTGGTATTAGCAAAATATAATTACTTGGTGAAATAAATCAAGAGATAAATTAAGATGGTTAATAAAGGAATAATTGATTTATTTAATGAAATAAATAAAAGAATAGTTAATTTCAGTTTGGAATTAATAGAAAATGATTAATACTGTAGCTTAATTAAAATAAATAAATTTGATTAGGATAAATTGAAATTATAATTGGAATCCTTGGGTTTTATAATTAAATGTATAATAAAGATTTATTAATTTAGACTAGAACAAATCAAAATATAATTGGAAATCGTCAATTTATATAATCAACGGCGTAATTAAAGATTGATTAATTAAGATGAATTAATCATAAGACTCATGAGGAATTAATTTGTGAAGTAATTAACGATTACTCATTGATTTGGTCAAAATAATTAATGTTGTGATATTAATTAAAAATAATTACTTGAATGGAATTGGAAGATAATTGATCCAGGGTAATTAATTAAGATGAATCAGGAAGGGTTGATTAATTTGTTCGGAATTAATTTCTGAAAGAATCTAAGTGATTAAGGCCTGAAAATTCAATTTGAATCAATTGAAATGATTTGTCTATGATTAAGCTTTGCTTCTGAATGTTTGAATGGAATTAGATGATTCGAAGGAGTTGGTAACTCTGATATGAAATGTTGAGTTTTTCTTTTGGATAACTTGGAACAGAATGACATGAGATTCGAATATTTATAAAGTGATTTGTGAAATAAATAGGCTGGAATGAATGATTTAAGTAAATTGGATTATTTTATCTAAGCTTGGTACTTAGAAATTTATGGAATAAGCATTGTCTATGGTAAATTGTGAATTGGATAAAATGATATATGTTACCCGGGTTTATATAAGTTGTATGCTCGTATTCCTTGTTAGTTGGATTTACTCACGCTGGTTTCCAGCCTGACCCGGGTGTTACTTTGGTGTAATGCTCGGGTCAGACCGAGTATTACAGATTTTCAGGTAGGTACGTTTTGGAGCTCAGGAGGCGAGCTGGATGGCGAGAGCGTATAGAGTATTGCCGCTGTATTTCTGAGACATGATAGTTGTATATATTCAGTGACTATATATATGTGAAACTCTGATGTATATTAAATGTAATCGATAGATATAATAATCTTTGTAAAATGTTATTGTTATTATTTATTATTATATTTTATCCGCTGCGAATGTGAGTTGTTGATATTTCTGTTCTTCTTCTTCTATCTCTTTCTTCTTTTTCATAACTATCTGAAATTTTCGGGTGTGAAAATTTCGGGTCTTTACATTTGGTATTAGAGCTGAAGGTTAAGCGAGAACCTTGGCTCTGGTAGGGGATACTCATTAAGGAGAGGGTCAATGATACCCTAAAATGAGTTGAATATATAAATATGAGAGAGCGTACTTGTTATTTTCTTATATAAAGATTTTTAAATGATTTCAAAAGTAAATGAGTCTTATATAAGAAATAGATTATCTATTATATTAAGGAAATTGGTTATAGTATTAATTAAATTAAAAGTAATAGTAAGAATCAAGTGTTAATAGAATTACAACCAAATTGAAATTAAATTAAAGACAAGTTTGAAATGGATTCATACTGAAATTAAATCTTGAAATTGGGAAAGGTTTCAGGATAAGGATAATCAATTAATTTATGTAATTAATTAAACTTTATTTAGTGAGATTAATTAATGGATAATAATTGGAATTGATAAATAAGAGGGAGTTACTTAATGAAGTAACTAGAGGTAAGTAATTTAAAGGACAATTACTTAAGGAAGGTAATTAAGAAATAAGTTAATTACTGAATGTGATTAATTGGAATTAATTAATGATGTAATTAATTTAAAGAAATAATAAATAATATTATTTAATGCATTTGAATGAAATGATCCTATTTCAAACAAGAGTTGTTTGAAAATTTAAAATGAAATTTGTTTTGAATTAAAACCAAAGGTGGTTTAAAAATTTTAAAGTATAACTTGGTATGTAAAAGAAATTAATATACATACATGTGGATATACATAATATCAAAGGTGGTTGGAAATAAACTCTAAATGGTGAGTTTTGAGTTTGGAATAAGATGTGATACCCAAGGTGATATGTTTTTGAACTTAACAAGTGGGAAGATTATTTATGAGAAGTTTAAAATTTGAAATAAAAGTTCGAATTGGGTAAGGTTGACTGGATTAAGTGAATTGAGTTTAACTCGGAAAAAGTTAAATAAGTTGGAATGATCAACCTGATTGGGAAATTTGAAGATGAAATAAAGATTTAACTTGAAAAGTTAAAAGGCTAATTTGAATTGGAAGTTTGTGTGATCTTAAAATGGGTTTGAGATCTAGAAATTGAAAATGAATGGATGTTTTAAAATAAATTAGTCGATATCATCCTATTGTTGTTAAGAAATTTTAAGTAGTGAATTGGATTTGTTTAAATGAATGAGAAGTGCGGTGATATATCTATTATTGAGATAAAAGAAAATCTAACTTTAATTTGAAATTAAATTGTTTAAAAGCCTTTAAGTTTAAAGGGCTAAACCAACCTTAGTGAATTTAACTCGAATTTATATAATTCGAGATGGTTTAAATTTGGAATTTAGATTGAAATTAGTTCAAATTGAATTTGATGTGAATTAATTAAAATTGTGATTGAAGATGTATAAGTATAAAGTTCAAATGGAAATTTTGAATTGGATTAATTTAAAACAATTTGAAATTGAGGTGAATGCAATTTGAAATTAGTCCGAATTGATTTGAATAATTTGGAATTGTAATTAAAGTTGAATAATTTTAAATTCAAATGGAATTTGAATTGAATTTGGGAAGAAATCAAGAATAATTCAACTTGATTTGGAAATGGAGTTTGATATTGAGATTTATTCAATCTGGAATTGAAATGAATTGAAATTGGAACTAGCTCAATTGAAATTTATTTATTTAGTAAAATTTGAGATGAAGGGTGAATAAAGTTAAATTTGGAAAGAACTGAGGAATTCAACTTGAATTGGGTTAAATAGATTTCAATGGAAATTGAAGTTATTTAAACTGGAATTGGGTCAATTTAAATTGAATTGATAAGAATGGAAATTGGGAAATGAGCAGTTTTGACTCTGGACTATTTTTAATATAAATTATTTTAATATAAACCTATTTTCAAAGCTATTTATTATATATACAACTTTTCTTTTAAAAGCCAAACTATCTTATATTTGTTTACATTTATTTTTGAAACTGTTTAAACAATTTTCCAACTGTTTTATAAGCTAATTACTATTTTACAAAACTAATTACTATCTTAGTATTATTTTGCAACTATCTAAAATTTCTGTAATTATTTTAATTATTTTACACTTATTTTGCAAACTAGTAATTATTTCCCAACTACTTATCTATTTTTAAATTTTTCAAGTTATTTTCTAAATTTAAACTAGATAGAGTTTAAACTGTTATTTGTGGAATACCCAGTCGAGATAAGAATAGAGGTGATAATCCAAACGGGATTGAAGCAGTTGTGAATAAGTGAATGAAATTTAAAGTAAATGTGAATAGAAAAAGAATTGATTTGGCAAATAACCAATAAAGGTAAATATGTAGGGTGTACGTATGTTATTCTATTCGCATAGTGATTTGATCCAGATTCGAGCACAGAATTTTGAGATAATTATGTCGATCCGAGTTAGGATTTTTCACTCGATTTTTGTCGGCGAACCTGGATATGGGTTGTTGATTGATTCTGGATATTCTCTATCATAGTTATGACTATGCAAGGGGAATGATGGTTTCTGATCAAGAAACCAGATCTGTGTCCGCACTAGGAAGTCGGGTGGACGATACTAGTTCGGAAGTAAAATTGTGTGATCGAGTGAGCGATCAGATTGGTATAGCGTACGGATGATATGTGTACATCGTACGGATTTGAATGAAAATAATTTTGAAAAAAATAATCAAATTTGAATATTTGATTTTGAGTAAACAAAGTAAAATATCTTTGTTTTATAAAATGAAACTCCCCTTATTGAATCTTTTGCCAGAAGAAAAAGGGTTTTTGGAAACGTTTGAAGGATAAAAGGAGTTTTATACAAATTTGAAATGATCCAAAGTTTTGAAAGATTTTATATATCTAAATATATATATATATATATATATATATATATATGAAGGATCATATGAGGATTTTGGAAAAAGGTTTTGGGAACCTATGGATTTGGAAAGGCTTTTGATTTTTGGGTAAAATCAATATTGAATTTGAAAAGCCTAGTTTGAGAATTATCGATTTTGGAATAATCGATTTTGTGTAAAGGAGCTTTGTATTGAGATCATATTAGGTGTATGATTTGAAGATACTATATGTGTATAATATAAAATATTTTGCTGATGGCTCTGGGGAAAAAGGCGCTCCCTTGAAATGAACTTCTCAGGAGTGCCACCGGGTGGTGCTGCCTTGAGCCCCAAGGGGGGTTCTAAAGTTGATCCTGTGAGGAGTCCGGACAAAACTAGTTCCTGAGGATTATTGGGTAGCGTAAGTCGATGGCGTTGATGCCTACAGGGGCATTTGGGTTATGCTGTGATGACAGTGTAACTCGATGTCGCTGCGATCTACTGTGGGGACCATAGCGAAATCGTGTGGAGGATGAGTGTCAACGGTCTACACTTGATTTTGCCGGGAAGGCAACGCAACATCGGTAGACTGCGATCTATGGTCAAGTGGAGTGGAGAAGTTTCATTTTTGGCAGCGAAATTCGATGGCGCTGATGCCTACAGTTATATGGGTTTTTGCTGTGATAGCTACGTAACCCCAGTTGTAGCTGCGATCTGTCGTGGGTTCCATGGTGTAATCGTGGGGCGCGGAGGCCTACAGTTATCTGTGGATTTTGTCGGGACGGCAACGTAACCATCGAGTTAACTGCGACCATGGATGGGGGTGATGATTTCCAGAGCATCCTCACTAAAAAAAAATATTTCCTCTATTTTTCAAAACTGTTTTCGATATTTTCAATAAAATTACTTTCCAAGTATTTTCACTGGGTGTTGAAAACGGGTTTACCAAGTACTTATAGATTTTCAGTTCTACGCCTGATCAACGTATGATTGAATTTCTGTGAGAACAAGGATGGACTGGTTGAGACATCGAGTTATAAGACATATTTTTATAAAAAGCTATTTTAATAGTATTATGTAGATTTAAAAGCATTTCTAAATTTTTTTAAAAAAAAGTGTTAGAATTTTGGAAAAAATCAGGGGAGATCCAAATTGGAATTATAAAATTAAATTGAACTCAGGAAAATTTAATGAAGTGATTTTTGTAATAAAATCGAATATTGAAAGAAAAAAAATTGGAAGTAAGCTAATTGGCTAAATAATTGGTTGATTGAGTATATTAATAAAATTTAACTTGGGTAAATAAATGGATCGTAAATTAATAATGGAGCTTGGAATGAATTCAAGTTGTGGATAGAATTCGACTTGGATTTGGTAATGAATTAAATAAGAGGTGATGTTGTAAAATAAAATAGAGTTGGATTGAAAATGTGATGGTTTGAACCACAAATAAAATTCAAGGTTGATTTGAATAATGTTTAATGAAATTTGCAAGAAAATTGGATACAAGAAAAGTGATTATAATAGCAATGTTTGAGTTGCAAAACAAAACCCAAGTAAACAGAAATAAATTGAAAATGGCTTGTGTTAATAAAATAAACTCGATAATGTATTAAATAAATAAATTAAAAATTTAAAAATGGTTTAATTGAGATGAATCATAAATGGATGAAAACTAAATCAAAGTTGTGATTGAAAATAGATTATCGGACTGAACTTAAGTTCGGTGACATATTAGTTTGATATATAAATGAGTTAAGTATGTGCTTGGACATTATTTTGGAAATTGTGAAGGTGAATTTAAAATCAAAATTTAAAATGGATAAGTTAACTAAATTTAATGGAAGTTGCTTAAATGAGAATCAAATAGAGGCAAACCTAAGTTTAATGTTGGAATAAACTAAAGTAAATTCACTTAAGTTTAAAAGTTATGGAAGTTTGGATTCGAATAAGAGTGAAAGTCCATTAAATAAAGCTTGGATTGAATTAATTTGTGAATGGCTAGTAGTATACAAGAATGGAATGTGTCGAGCTAAATAAAATGATTGTGAATAAATTAAAATGGAATTGAAGTAAATAAAATTGAGTTGGAATCAATTTTAATAGGTTATAAAACTTAAGTAATTATTTATTCACATGGATGTTATCAAATTGCGTAGAAATAATTGTTGTTTAACGTAAACTGGATTTAATTAAATTTTATGGATTAGTGGAAGCAAATATAATTGATTTTTGAGTTAATTGAAGTGAATATGAGTTTGTTTTGCTTAAAAATGAATTGAATGTGAACAATTGCATTGTAAACCATTAGAATTGAATGTAATGGCATATAAATTTGGTTGAAAAGCAATTGGATTAGCTTCAAATTATATAAATCGCTTATGGTAAGCGTTTGGTGTTTGTTGTTTTTGAAATACTTGTGTTTAGCCATTGAAAGTAAGTGAAATGCTAATAGAATTTCTATATATGGCACTTACATATTTAAACTGAGTAAGTACAGGTACAGGGAAGCCGTTTGGCTAGATTTAGGGTATGCTAATTGCTAAAATAAATAAGCTGCTTGCTTAAAAGCTAAATAAAGGTACGCCTACGCAATTAAAATAGGAAATATGAACTGTTTTTGCTTTTTCCGACCGTGTGGGTCGATGTATACATATTTATATCTTTTGTCAAATTGCAAAAGATCCTCCGTACAAAGGAGACTCTGTCAAAATTTTCTGAAAATTTTGGGAGTTAGAAAATTTTTGGAAAATTGGTTAACGACAAAACAATTTCAAATTTGAAATTAAAGTAAACTAGTAAATGAAACAAACATGAATCAGTTTTAATGAAAGATAAAATTCAATATTAGAAATCGAAATAAAATTGAATTCATATGAAAACGGAAACAACAAAATTGAATAGCAGTATATGTGAAAACCTATATATGAGAATGTATAAAATGATTTGTAAGGTTGCGATTGGATATTGTTGCTAAGTGAGATATGCAGGTATTAAAGAGAAAAGAAATTGGATTTGATTCCAAAAGATAAATTTGAATTGCCCGACAAAAAGGTATGTATTTAAATTTTTGTATGAAATTGGATTGGGTTTTTGATGTAGCCACTTGTCTTTTGTTTTCTTTTTGGAATTTGGGAGCCCGTAGAGGCCTTTTGTAGTAGTACCGAGCTAGCCGCGCAAAGGAGACATTGGCAAAAAATTTCGGGAATTTAGGGAGTTAGAAAAATTTTGAGATAATTTTGATAGTTCAAAAATTAGGTTTTAAATTGAAATTTAAATGATTGAAAAAAGGGGGTATTGTTTGAAACTATAGAAGGTTTTGGGAAGTTGGTTGAGGCGATAGTGGGTCTTTCATAAAGGATAGTGGGTAGGATATTGAATAGTGAGTTTTGTAAAGGGGTAAGCGGGTATTGGTCCATTCTTCCTAACTAGTAATTTCGGGGACGAAATTCTTTTAAGGGGGGAGGAATGTGACGACCAGGAAAATTTAACGATTTAAAATGGAATAACAAATTGATTTTTAACAATTTAAAGGTTAATTTTAGCTTGAATTCCAAATTAATATTTATTAGATAATTACAGTATTGAATTATATAATTGAAATTGGGTAAATTGTTGAATTTGAGATTCTAAGCCTGTTTAAAATAATTTGAAGGCTTATAAAATTTATAATGATAATTCTGAAGATAATAAAATTTTTGAAATTTAAATTAAAGGTGATTTGTTCAATTTAATAATATATCATTTAAATTGAATTTAAAAATAGCTTTTCGAGGCACAGTCTCAGAATTTGACGAAACCGGTTCCATTGGATCCGTAATAGTTAATTATTATCGGATTTCAATTTTCAAAGCAATCGGAGTTGTCGTTTGACCCTGGTAGCTCAAAATGCTTAGAACTATTTTAACCGATTTAATTTAAAATCGATCGTTTACTTCTGTAACTCGCGCATATGATCGAGTTAGCCTTTGAAACTCGTTCCATTGTGTTCGGAATGCGGGTAGGACTTTAATAGCATTGGTCAGCATGTCGGATTCGGGGTTCAGGATTTCGCGTTATTCAACGCAAGATATTTTCAATATTCTATTATATTTTATTCACGCGTGTTCAAGAAGCCTCTCACCCCCGTATCTATTTTAACCGCGTATACTACTTTTCCTTCCCCTTTTTTTCAGTTCGCCCAAAACCCTTTCTATCCAATTCAACTTCAGAAGAAAAAAAAATTAAGGCATGACTCGTGAGTTGGTACGCGATTGAATCGCGTTCGAATCGCGCGTGTACGAGAGGGAGGGTGGCGGTAGCGTCCAGAGGGTGTAGTGGTGGTTCGCGCGAGAGGCGGCAGCCATTTCGAGGTCGCGTCGGTCGTGGGTTTCACGTCGCGGCGGCAGGAGATGGTGGGCGAATTAGGGTTTCGCGAGTTCTATCGAGGCGGTGTCGATGTTGAGGGCGATGACTGCGTAAAGAAGGTTGGGTCGTGGACGTGTTCTGACAGTGGATGATTACCGAATTACAGGTGAGTGATCTTCTTTCGAGTTTATTTTATTGGAATAAAATTCGAGAAGGAAATCGAAAGATGTTGGAAGTAAATATTTTGTATGTGTTTGTGAATGATTTGAAATTCAGTCAATTGAAAGGTAAATAAAGGGATAAATTCTAGTTATAATTTAGAAATTAATTATATAATTAGAAATGAAATAATTTATATTTAATTTGTAATTGAAGTGATTAATTAACATTAATTACTTAGAGAAGTAATTAAAGGATTGGTTGATGAATATAGCAAATGATGGATCATTGATGGAGGGTTTTGAATGGTTTATAAATGAGATTAATTTAAGGTAATTGATTTTACTAATTAATTAAGAAAAATAAAAATTTGTGAAATTTGGTGGATATAATAACCTAGTGTATTTTAATGGTATACCTACTCGGGAAGTAATTGGTGATAATTATTGGATGTAATTGATTAATGGATGGTTTAATAGAAATTACTTAGTGGTATTAGCAAAATATAATTACTTGGTGAAATAAATCAAGAGATAAATTAAGATGGTTAATAAAGGAATAATTGATTTATTTAATGAAATAAATAAAAGAATAGTTAATTTCAGTTTGGAATTAATAGAAAATGATTAATACTGTAGCTTAATTAAAATAAATAAATTTGATTAGGATAAATTGAAATTATAATTGGAATCCTTGGGTTTTATAATTAAAAGTATAATAAAGATTTATTAATTTAGATTAGAACAAATCAAAATATAATTGGAAATCATTAATTTATATAATCAACGGCGTAATTAAAGATTGATTAATTAAGATGAATTAATCATAAGACTCATGAGGAATTAATTTGTGAAGTAATTAACGATTACTCATTGATTTGGTCAAAATAATTAATGTTGTGATATTAATTAAAAATAATTACTTGAATGGAATTGGAAGATAATTGATCCAGGGTAATTAATTAAGATGAATCAGGAAGGGTTGATTAATTTGTTCGGAATTAATTTCTGAAAGAATCTAAGTGATTAAGGCCTAAAAATTCAATTTGAATCAATTGAAATGATTTGTCTATGATTAAGCTTTGCTTTTGAATGTTTGAATGGAATTAGATGATTCGAAGGAGTTGGTAACTCTGATATGAAATGTTGAGTTTTTCTTTTGGATAACTTGGAACAGAATGACATGAGATTCGAATTTTTATAAAGTGATTTGTGAAATAAATAGGCTGGAATGAATGATTTAAGTAAATTGGATTATTTTATCTAAGCTTGGTACTTAGAAATTTATGGAATAAGCATTGTCTATGGTAAATTGTGAATTGGATAAAATGATATATGTTACCCGGGTTTATATAAGTTGTATGCTCGTATTCCTTGTTAGTTGGATTTACTCACGCTGGTTTCCAGCCTGACCCGGGTGTTACATTGGTGTAATGCTCGGGTCAGACCGAGTATTACAGATTTTCAGGTAGGTACGTTCTGGAGCTCAGGAGGCGAGCTGGATGGCGATAGCGTATAGAGTATTGCCGCTGTATTTCTGAGACATGATAGTTGTATATATTCAGTGACTATATATATGTGAAACTCTGATGTATATTTAATGTAATCGACGGGTATAATAATCTTTGTAAACTGTTATTGTTATTATTTATTATTATATTTTATCCGCTGCGAATGTGAGTTGTTGATATTTCTGTTCTTCTTTTTCTATCTCTTTCTTCTTTTTCATAACTATCTGAAATTTTCGGGTGTGAAAATTTCGGGTCGTTACATTAATAATTTAATTATTAATTATAATATCTTCATTTTAATGATTTAAATGAAGCAATTTATTTTGAAATATAAACTATTTTGAAATGTGTTTTGAAATGGTATTTAAATTAAATAAAAATGAATGTGGTTTGGAAGATATGGTATTTTGATATTTTGAAATGGATTTTGAATGATATTGAATTTTTAAATGATATTTGATTTCGAAGTATAAAAATACTATTTTGAAATTTTAACCACGGGATGTATTTAATTTTTGGTTTAACTGATCTTTAAAGGATGGGCGATCCCAAGCATCCTTTAAGTTATGGTGCATTTCTACTACAGTTCACTTGAGTTGAATTACATTATATAAGTATATATTGTCCTGACTCGAGTGTTTTGTGTTTTACTTTACGCTCGGGTCAGCCTGAGTATTCACAGGGAATCTCTTTCTGGAGCTGGTCTTTGCTGGAGTTTCTGCTTATCTACATTTATATCTACTTTCTGTTTCAGCTATTCTAGTTTATCTCATGTATTAGTGAACTTCTATGTATTTGGGATTTCTATTATGTCGTTTTCAGACTGTATTATGTTTTTGGTTTGAGACTCTGTCGTAGCTTCATGAACTATTATGTATTTTATATTCCGCTGCGAGGTATTCTGTTTGTTCTGTGTCTGTGATTCTGTGATTTGTATTTCATTTGCTCCAAATTTATTTACAATGCGGTATTTTGAGCAATTCAAGTCCGACATGTGCGGCTGCGAATGGCTGAAAATACCGGGTTGTTACAAAAAGTTAAGCAAAATTTTAAAAATATATTTTAAAACTTGGTTTTTGGAATTTAAAAATGAAATTAGTTTAAACTTTATTATATAAATTACTTATATAATAGTTGTTTTCTTTAGCATAGTTTAAGAAGTTTTGAAAACTTTGTTTAATTTAAATTTTGTTAAATTAAGTTAAAGTTATTTTAAAATTTAAGTAGAAATTAAATTTTAAAGATTTTATAAAAGCAAGCTTATTTATTTAAATTGAACTAGATTTAAAACTACTACTTGATAATTTTAAAAGCATTTAAAGGTAGGTTATGATTTGTAACTTTTAATTATCAAGTTGAATGTTCTAAACTTTATTAATGAATTAATTAAGTAAAGTAATTTCTAAAATATAATGTTCTAAATGATAGCTAAGGCATAACTAAGATAAGATTTTATCTTAGAATAATTATGGTTTTAATGTTTTGAGATTAATTAATTTAATTTAGAATTCAAGTATAATTAATTAACTTAATTAATTAAGTGTAAAGGGTTAATTAAGTAATTAATTAAGAATAATTAATTAATTTAATTAACCAATGATTAAGGATTTATTTAATTTATAATTAGGGGTTATAATTAATTAATTAAAGGTTAATTAATTGTAATTAAGGATTATTAATTAAGTAATTAAAGATTGATTAATTTGTAATTAGAAATTAATTAATTAAGTAACTAGAGATTAATTAAATGGTAATTAAGAAATACTTAATTAAGTTTTATTAATTAATAATTAAGTTTTATTAATTAATAATTAAGAGATAATTAATCTATAATTAAAGATTAATTAAGGGTTAATTAATTGGTAATTAAGGGTTGATTAACTAGTAATTAAGAAGAACTTAATTTGTAATTAAGTTATATTAATAAATAATTAAGTTTATTAATTAATGGTTAAGAACTAATTAATCTATAATTGAAGATTTAATTAATTTGGTTCAACGGTAATTAAGGGATGAATTACCCAAATGTAATTACTTTGTTAATTAATTAAAGATAATCTCTTGGTGATTTATTAAGTATAATACTTAATGAAATTACTAAATGTAATTACTTAGTGGAAGTAATTAATGTATAATTACTGGATATAATTAATTAAAGGGAATTACTTAATGAGAAGTAATTGAAGGGTAATTACTTAGTAGAAGAAATTAAGGATTAATTACTTGGTGTAGTTAATCAAAGGATTAACATAGTTAATTAAAGAGTTAATTAATTAAGGTAAGTAATTATAGGATGGTAATTACTATTTATGATTAACTGAGATTGATTTATGGAAGTAATTAATTAAAGTATAATTAACTATTGTTATTAATTATGGATCAATGTAATTAATTATAATTAGTTAATTATTGGAAATAATTAATTAAGGATCATTAATTAAATATTAATTAATGAGAGTAATTAAAGGTTAATTATCGTAAATGGTTAAGGATAATTAATTAGTGAAATTAATTGAAGGATAATTACTTTATGTAATTGAGGAATAATTAATCAAAGTGATTAATTAAGATAGATATTTAAAGGATGTTAATTAATTAAAAGGTTTGTAATTAATTAATGGTTGATTAAGCAAAGTTAGGTGATTAATTCTTAAGTAATTGATTTAATTTAAGTTAATTAAATTAATTATAATAGGGACTAATAATTGTTGCTTATGGATGATTGTTTGAGTATAATATCTGAATTGGTTGATATCTATTGGATGATATGCTGTGATGTTCTATGATATGATATTTGATATATCATTGATAAATGTGTGAAATTTATCTGTGTTAATGCTGTGTGAATTCAAGTATTGTATTGAATTGAATTGTTTTAACTTTAAAACAACTTGGACCTAAAAGATAGCATTTGGATTTCGATGAGACCGGAATCAGGTTTCCAGATTTGGATATCCGAAAACCACATCGATCCAAATTAACGATAGGTCGTGATATCTCAAAGTGAAGATCGAGATGGAGTTTGAAGTGTAAGGGTTATTGTCCTTAACTCTGAGGGTGATTCCAAAATGAGTGTAACGAGATAATGCCTTTGGTTTCGTTCGAACCCGGAATGAACTTGTATGGATTGAATGCTTTCAGAACACTAAGATGGATGTGCTCTATAAAGGTAATCGTAGCCTCAAGCCTCACCAATCAGGAATGGCTAAAACAGGGGAGGCGCAGTAAGGCTAAGTGGGTAGCACCCAAGTAGGACGAGTTTTTCCCCTGTCTAGAGGTCCCTTTTATTCGGTTGTGTGGGCAGTTGTTGAGCTCCAACTGCCGGGGTTGTCTTGTTCAAGACTGTCCAGTAAGGGATGGTTCCGGCCTTGTGTTGCAGGGGATTTAGGGTGGATCCTCGGTACGGTGATCTAGGCCACGTACTGTGATGGTCGGTACCCCAGTAGCCCTGCCATTGTTGGAAACCCATTCTTCCTACGTGCCCTAATGGTTTTGATTGTATTACCCACTTTGTGGCTAGTATGCTGGTAATCATGTAACAATTTCAACTATTTCTTATTTATTTGAAAACCCTAGACCCTATTATAATATCACTGGATTTCCTATCAAATGTTTTGGTTAGCGTAAGGTTAAAACTTATCCATGTTTATGTGTGGGGAGTCTTACGTGATACCTTTTGTTTTCAAAAGTTTTTAAAGTAAAGCAACTTTACCCGTTTGCTCACACCAGACCCATGTCTGACCCGGAGTTTATTTCTATTTTACTAAACTCTTGGGTACTCAAATTTTTATGAGTAGCCAAGGGATTCAGGTTAGCTTTGATGAATTCTAGAAGAGATACGGAGCAGGAGTCTTCAACGTTGTAGATATATAGTGGTTCCGCTATATTGATCTCTGTGTTGATATCTGTATTTTATATTGAGTTGTATAACTAGACAAGTGTTTATAATTGTCTAGTATGTGTTGTATAAGTTGTGTAACTCTAATGTATATGATACTATGTAATATTTATGTAATTAATATAATTTATTCATTCCGCTGTTGAGATTCTATTGTTGGTTCTTTCTTTCTTCTCTATCTTTCTCTTTTCTATCCCTTTCGTTCTTAAAAATGATGCGTCTTATTATGGAGAATAAGGCGGGTCGTTTCAATCAGAGACAATATATTATAGAGGAAAGGAACAACTTCAAAAGAGGAACACCAACATATGCCTTCAAAAGAAAGAGAGAGACAGCTTGAGAATCCAAACTGCAACTCCATCTCCAATGCTCCAAAACTCCAAATCAAAAGCTCGAACCACCATTAAGTTGTATTAAGCAAGGTCAGTCATCGATGTGATCGCCAAGATCCAAAGATTCCAAAGGATTCAAAATAAAAAGATGGAGGCTACCAAAATCTACGTCTACTATTTGATTATCTGAAAACTCCAACTCTAGACTGCCCATGTGGAAAATTATGGGCACCTAGAGTTTAGGAAGGGAATGATAAACTCTGGGTCAGTCATGGGACCGGTGTGAGCAAACGAAAACAGTTTTAAATTAATAAAGTTTGGAAACATTTTTCAAATTTTTACAAGTCCAAAATTTATGGAAAATTTCGACATAGTCTCCTTTGTACGGGAGGCTCGGAAGAAAATATAATATCAAATATAACAATATATAACACAGTATCTTCCAAAATAATATATCCCAACATGGGAAAATATATATAATCACGCTAGAAAGCCGTAATCCGAGAACGTGCCTATTTGTCCAAAAAACACGCTTAATTATGAAACCAAAAGTAGTAGCAATTGCTTGCATAATCTGTATTTCACTTATATAATCTGAGAAGAGTTAACAATGAAATGTTTAAAGTTGCTTCAACCATAAACAGACAAATCAATACAAACAACAATCACTTGCAACAAGGCATACAACCATCACATAAAATCAACACAAATCAATCATTCACGCATATCAAACAAAACAAATAGTTGTTCGGGTTCAAACTTTAAATTGCACAGAATGAAAATAAACTACTTAGTGCACCATTTACTCAACAGTCCTAGATGAAACTAAATAGATTATTCATTCATTCAAACAATTTTAAAGTATCTTGCCCAAACAACCATAACTGAACAAGCAACAATTTCAAACAATAGATCAATTTCATTCTTATTAATTTCATCTCATAGCATTTATTGTTTAAACTCCTTTTCATTCATATAATGATTCATCTTTTTTATTTACATTTATTTCTTGCAAACTATTAATCCATTCACTCATTCAGTGCTTATTTCATTTATTTTCATTTATTACTTACAATTATTCATTTTCATTTATTCAGGTCATGTCAGTTTCTTTTTTAGTGCATTATATTTATTTATTCATTCATTATTGCATGACTTCATTTATTTACATTCATTTATTTATAGTATTTATGTTCAATTCAATTTCTTAGCATATCAATTCATCTACTTAAGTTTTTAATTACTTTCTTATAATACTTACTTTTTATCACAATTTATTATTGTAATATTTCAATTATAACCTAAGTTTATAGCAATTACAACATCAACTTCTTGTTTATAAATGAAATTCATTGAACCTTTCTATTGCATAAGCTTTACTTGTATAGTATTCTATTACATTTTCTTATTAGACATCTCAACTTTTACATCTTTTGGTAAGTTATATATATGATTTTTAATAATGTAATTGAAAATTATACAAGTTCATCTTATTTCTCCTAATAAACTTAATGCTCATAATAATATCCTTTGTTTCACAGGTTATAAATTTCAAATTTATTTTAGTCCTATGTATAACCTAGCTTAAATCTCTAATTTTAATTAGTGGTTCCAATTATTAATTAGTTACATCCTATTTCACTACAATAATTGAAACTATTAATTAACGAAAACCTAAGAACTATATACCGGGTTAAGTTTCAAATCATTTTAAAATAATAGATAGATATATACTTACAACTTATATATCCAATTATATTTAAAAAAATTGGAAATTTATATTTGTTTATCAAAATAATTATGCTGTAAAACTACTACAGTGGCCTTCCCACTTAGAAACTCGAAAATGAATGTCGATGATGCATGCACTCATCACCTAAATTATTTTCCAGCAACAGAGAGGGGAGTACAGAACTTATTTCTTTCCAAAATTTCTTTAAAACAATTCTTTCAAATCATATTAAAATGATTAAATCAGAAAATACTTCTAATAATATTATTACAATATTTTGGTATTCAAAAGAAAGTTTCAAAACCCCAGAACTTAAGTTCTAAAATTTCCAATTTATTCTTGTTTAATTTACTTTTCAAATCCTACCTTAAACTAATATTTATAAATTTCACTACCAAACACCCAATATATTAAAACCAATTATATATCATTTATAAATCTTAATTTTATATATAGAAAATATAATAGGCAAATTATTTCATTCACCTATATTCAAAACAAATACTGTGTCATTTTGTCCTATTAAGTGTATAGAAATCTCTATTGATGTCATGGCGTCCTATGCACCAACCAGAACTTATAAATACAAAACGGAACAAATCAATACAATATTAAAACATTTTTATAACACTAACAAATACGCTCTCTCATATATATACACTTAGTGACTCATCATAGGGTATTACGCCCTATTAACAAAGAGTCAGACCCCACAAAGCTAAGGTTTATCGCTAAACCAAAGCTCTGATACTAGATGTAACGTCCCACCTTTTCGTACGTTTTAAATCGACGATAAACCACACACGTCAGACTCAAACCATATAGAAATCCGAATTGTTATGGGGTAAATAAGAAAAGGAAGGGAAAGAAAAAAAAACAAAATAGAATCTTACAGCGGAACGATAAAATATAATAATCAAATAAACAGTTCATGAAGCTGTTTTACAAAAACATTTGATTATACTTATACAATACATATCAGAGTTACACATACCAAAGAATAATAAATAATACTGCGGCACAATGTGATGCAGTGGAACAACATAGTATATAATAATAATAATATCTTCGTCTTCGTCCTCCAAAATAAAGTCTTTAAAACCTATAATGCTCAGACTGACCCGAGCGAATTGAAAAGAAAAAACACTCGAGTCAGAACTAAAAGATCTTATGTAAGTTAAATCACGGTAAATAATATAGGTGGAATGGCATCAGAGATGTTTACAGGATTTGACATCTCCTATCCAGTGTCAAACGTGAGTGCAGTAACTTAAAAGATGCTTGGGATTCACATCACCTCTGGATCCGTTAAATTATTCACTATGTAGTAATATTTCGCTATTATAATAGTGTCTAATAGTAAAATAAACTTTTAAATAGCGTTAAAGGGTTACCCATATAGCCCTTAACACGTAATAGTGCCAATAGTCTATACAGTACCGTAATACCTCCTGATCGGGAGGGTACCAGAGGATACTCCATAGGTACGACAAAAATCAAACTCATACAAGGCGCGCTAGGGTAGGTGACAGGCACAACTAGGCAATGCCAGGGTAGATATACCTATTACGCTTCTGGACCGGTGGTAGCGCGCAGCAGCTACTACCGCCCACCTCGAGCCACACCCCTAAAATCAAAAGGGCCCCAAACAATCATAAAGTAATAGAATGGTATCGAAGGAGTGTGTCCGATAAAAGGTGCTACCTTCTTAGCCCGTCAATCGCTCATGTTTTAGCTACCTTATGCCAACTCACGGGAGTCGGGTCCACGTATTTACCTCAAAGGAAATGTCGCCACCATCCTACTTCATTCTGGAATCTCGACCGTGTACGCGATTGTTAAAGTTGTTTTCGGAGTTTGCAGAGAGTATGACAACTTCCGATCCCGGTCTCTTTAACAACCAAACGTTATTATAACACCGCGGTCATTTCAAAATAATTTTAACTTCAAAACCAGGATATAATATCCATTTCGAATCCATATGAATACGATATCCTTTCCATTTCAAAAACCAAATCATTATGATATTATTTTTATAAAAACCAAAATCAATGTAATATCATTTATATTTCAAATATATCTCTTTTCTAAAATCATAGCACTTTCAAATTTATAATATTTCAAAACCAAACGCTTGAAATATAAACTTTCAAAACATAATACTTTGAATTTCATAGCTTCCAAACAATAACTTCCAAAACTTAAATGGTTTGGATATTGAAACGGTATCTAAAATAAAATAGTTTGAATTTTAAAATTACTTTATAAAGTAAAATAATTTCCTTGACTTCACAATTTTATTCACTTTAAATTAAATCTCAATTCATAACTTTCAACCCACTTTCAATTTCAATAAACCATTTCAATTTCAATATATTTCAACTTTGAGTATTAAAAAATTTCAAAACTAAGGTTGGAAATTACGATTCAACAAATCAATGTTCTATTATTTAGTTTTGAAGTATTTGCATAATAAATCCATTATCATTTAAATAAAACTAGGATTACAAATAATTAAATATTCCTTTTAATTTATTTATACTTGAAATATTCGTTTAATTCATCTTAAACCAAAATCCAGTTATAAAAATCATACCTTTAAAATCTCAATTTTACTAAATTTCAATCGATTTCATATTTATCTTCCATCCTTATTCTCATTTAAGTAATTATAAACTCCAGAGATATAATTTTAAATAAATACTTAGCCATATTATATCTCAATAAAATCAAACTTTACTATTAAACTTATTTTATACTTTAAACCAATTTTATACATATCCTAAAACCAAGAATTTAACTATATATAAAATAACATTTATAAAATATCCAAATCAATATCTCATAAAACCATATATATTTTTACAAAACCATAGAAATCATTTCAAAATATTTTTATATATAGACCACGATGTCTATATAAAATTTTATATCCTATGGTCAAGTGATACAGATATTTATCATTTCAATCCTTAATTTAAAATATAAATACTGTTATATATCATTTCAAACTGCAATCCCGAATGAAATAAAATCCATAACAACTTAAAGTTTAAACAATATAAAATACAACATCCATTCATCCAATATCAATCATCAACCATTTATCACAACCATCATCCAATTTAATCAATAAACATCAATATAGAGCAGAAAATAAATAACAGGTATTTACTGGCAGTTTATATTCAATAATAGATTAAGTAACAATTTAACTGGCAGCTTATATGCAATAATAAATTAAGTAGCCATTTAACTAGCAGTTTATATGCAATAATAAATTAAATAACAATTTAATTCAATAAATTTAATATAACTGAGATGATGATAAAAAATATGCCAAACAGTCATAAATAAATTTCTAATCACATCAAAAATAAATTTAACACACATAAGAAATTTAGAAGTTGTAAGTGGGTTAAAACACTCACCTTTCGAATTTAAATTGAATATAAATCCAATTTAAACCCAAAATTTGAACAGTCTCCAAATTCGTCCAAACTAGCTTCAAAATGACCGGAATTTTATTACGATCCCAGTGGAAAAACCGACGTGCAAATATGAGTCTGTTTGCAAAAGTTATGAGCCTTAGAAGATATACAAATTTAATTTAAACTAATGAATAAAAAAAGAAAACACACACGTCACCTTTTCTTTCTCTCTCCAGGAAGATCGAACACGTCCCTGCATCAAACCCTAACCGCCATCGAGATCTGTTTGCCGCGCCTGCCACTGGTCATCTCGTCGACATCAGATAGCACCCCCACGACGCCTACTCCATGCCAACCTCCCCATGACCGCGCCGCCATAGCCGATCGTCTAGGCGATTTCACGAACGCCGCCGCTTTGGAGCCAATTTCTGGCGAAACCATATAACATTGGGACGAACGAATGGCACCCCTAAGACCTGCTCGACACCTTCTTCGCAGCGGCACCATCCGATCGCCGATCGGGGGCAGACCCACCGTTGGATCGACCAAAATTCAATACGAACGGTTGAGAATGATTTGCGATTTCAAGCCAAATGGTGATTCGAAACCAAAAACGAATTGCAGTTCTGAGATGCGTCCATCGAGAGCTTCGAATCCATATAAAATTTGATATATTTTGTGGAGTTTGAAATTTTGGCTTTGAATTTTATTTGAAATTGCACTTGGAATTTGGTGTTCTGTCTGCCATTGAAAGAGGAGAAGCAAATACAATTGTACGTACAGAAATGAGGAATAAGAAATGGGCTAGTTTATAACAAGGTATATATAGGTAGGTCAGAAATAGAGATGAATGGACACGATTGGTTTGGATCGTTAACGATAAATGGCCCGAAAAGCCCGTTCTGACTCCGGATCGAAATTGGACCAACCCATATATCAAAATAGATGTTTTTAAATATTTTAAACACAATGGAACAGGTTTCAAGTCCAAAATCCATCATATGAAGAAGTTATGATAAAATCAAGTTATTTCAAATTGATTTCAATTTCATTGATTTCTAGACATTTCGAGTCCGTACGATCAAACGACAAGTTCGATCGCTACGAATCTTGAGATCCAACAATAATTCACCGTTACGGATCCGATGAAACTGGTTTCATCAAAATCCGAATCTGTGGCCAAAATGGCTATTTCACATTGATTAAATAAATTAATAATTAATTAGTTAAATCAAATTTTCAATTTCAATAATTATAAATATAATTATAAATATAATTAATAATTATAAATATAATTCCCAATAATTCCATTTAATTAAATAAATTAATAATTGTTCCATTCATTATTGTCAAATAGATGGATTTAACATTGGATTCATAACTATTACATTAATATTCTCACATTCCATCTTAATTTCAAATAACGTAATATTTAGATATTTTAGTTTCATTTAATTGCAATTAATCCAATTATTATAGTTCAAATTCCAATAAATTGATAAATCTTTATTTCCATTCTTTTAAATTCAAAAATTGTCCTATTATAAATACCATTAACATTACTTCCAAAAAATATTATAATTACTATTTATTATTGTTAATTCATTAAAATAAATTCAATATCTACGTTTTTTTCTTCTATTAAATTTATTACCAAGTAGACATTTACCCATTTTCAACTATTTGGGATTTCATTCAAGTTCATAATAATTAACTATAAATAACACTGTTGCATTTCACTTCAGTTATTATTTCATTAGATAAATTACAAATTTTGTATATCTTCCAGTATTTATTCACAATTCCTAATTAAATTAACATTTTTAATTATCGAAAATTATGGTTCGTTACAATACTCGGGTCATCCGGTCTACGAAATATGCAGGGCACTGGTTAGTCCGAAGGGAACCCAACCTTTCGTAGAATATATCGAGACCCAAAAGAATGGAAAATAGATTCAATCTTCCATAATTCTCAAATACTAGGTATGGATTTCAAACTTAGATCAGAATACCCCAAAATTTATACCGGCTTGTTCCTGTTTGGACTTTGATCCTCACAAGAAATTACAATAGATTTCAAATTTGCTTTTAATCGATATCGTTTTATCGATACAAATTTTCATATTTTGTTAACCAATTCATTTCAATTAAAATTCCAAATTCATTAAAGTTAAAACAGAAAGTTGAGGGAAACAGATGATTAGAATACGAAATAGAAATTAGAATCTTTTCTAAAGCGATTCGCAGGGTAATCACCATACTAGAGCTTCTTCTTGTAGCTGCCACGAAGCCATCAAAGAATTTGAAATCGAATCAAAGGAGATTAATAGAGAAAGTTGTTTCCATTGTTGTAGGGTATTGAACATACGTAGTGGTATTTCTCTGTCCTCTACCCCATTCTCTTCTTGCACTCTTACTCATTATTAATGGGTAGTAAGAGAATTTACTGAGGTATTCAGATGGATATCTTCGGGATATACTCATTCTATGGCATTTTTCACCCTATCTCTAATGAGCTACCTAATGTGTTATACTTTAAAAGCTAAAGTTCAACCTTCAGCTCTGATACCAAGATGTCACGACCCGAATTTCAGCATTCGAAAATCGACACCCGTACTTCACTTGTACTCAAATGTCGCAGATTCAACCGTTGAAATCAGATTCGTGCCGGAGCTTATAACACATTAAGTAAGTACAACAACACAGTAGAAGAAAATGAATATACCACCGATATACAACAGTTGATACAGTATGATTACAACAATATCAAAGACAATATATAACAGCGGAAAGAAACAACTTCAAAAGAGGAACACCAACATATGTCTTCAAAAGAAAGAGAGAGACAGCATGAGAATCCAAACTGCAACTCCATCTCCAATGCTCCAAAACTCCAAATCGAAAGCTCGAACCACCATTAAGTTGTATTAAGCAAGGTCAGTCATCGATGTGATCGCCAAGATCCAAAAACTCCAAAGGATTCAAAATAAAAGGCTGGAGGCTACCCAAATCTAAATCTACTATTTGGTTATCTGAAAACCCCAACTCTACACTGCCCGTGTGAAAAATTGTAGGCACCTAGAGTTTAGGAAGGGAACAATAAACTCTAGGTCAGTCATAGGACTGGTGTGAGCAATCGAAAACTGTTTTAAACAAAAACAAACACAAAAGAATTTAAAAGAAATCTGCAATGCTTTATGGAAAATGAAACTATCCCGCCGCACACACAATGCAAACGCATAAATGGAGGAGATTTCTTCTTATGATAGTCAAACATGCTTGATACTTAAAATTCTTTTGATATTATTATTAGTACAGAAAAGCATTTCAAAAGTATAATATTAATCTTAGCTAGCATATCACATTTTGTCGTATGCCTACTATAGCTACCAAGTTCAATAGCAGGTTACCGCCACATTCCATGGCAGGTTATACAACTAAAATCGTACAGGGCGCGTATTGTTTCTTTGGATTTCTAGAAAATGGTCAGGCTAAGGAACTTCCTATTGCCACATGGGTACGCCTCTGAAGGGACGCCCCGAGCTGCCCGGCTCTCTGCCAACATAAGGCTAGGTTACCCTTGCTCGAAAGTAACACCTATAAGTATTCCATCCCCGGTCGTTTGCGACCTTTGTCCGAGAGCTCTCAACCACAAAGCAACCATAAAGTAATAAATTTGCAGTGACCACATGAGTTAAGTATCTGGTCTCCATACCGTGATACCACACTTTTCCAGAAGAAATAGACATACCCTAGGGGCACGACCCTTAATAAACTTACTGCATCTTTCCAGTTTCGACCATTTCCGGGGTGTGAGGTCCTTATGCAGTCTCGTCCACAAAGCTACGCTTTACACAAAAGCCATGCTTTGATCAGCAAATGATCAGCAGCACTTCGTACGCCACATTACCAAATTGAGAATGTATCACTAGTAACCATCAACTACATAACCTCTGAGCTCGTACGTCTCAGAGAAGGGTGTTAAGCTAAGAGAATAAATTCTCCGCCACCAAACAGAAATGTATTTGATAGAAATCGGCTTTACATCTCAAAGTGCAATGTCAGACACACGTCCATGCAAGTCTGTTCCGGGTTCATACAGAACCGAAGGCACTTCACAAAGAAGCCCATGCAATCTAGGTATTCACAATCCCGATTGGACTCCCCATCACATATGGAGATCTCTATACTGGCTTGACTCAATGCAGAGACATTCGACGGGTTATCCTTTCGTTCTCGAAAATACCCGGTCTTTACCATCGGTATTCAAATGTTATCCATATCGTTGTATCATTATTCGGAATGAGTTATATGACACAAAGTCCTCTCCCGGCTAAACTGAATAATGAGCGCAATATTTTAAACCATATGGATATATGGGATCTTAGTTAAGTCACAACTTGAAGCCCAAAACCTTTCTTCAAATGGTTTAAACAAATTACCATTTTCAAATCTTTAAACAAAAAGATTCACTTCACAAAGTTCTCCCATCTTTCAAAAAGATTAATAGCTTTCAAACTATTCACAATTCAAATCTTTTGTACAAAATATACACCCTTAAGATCCTCTTTACTTTGAAAATAAAGTTCATTAATCTTTAACAAAGATTCATTCATTGCTTTCAAAACAATTTTCATTTCACACTTGAAATCTTTTCAACACAAATTCCTAAAACAATGGTCTAAAAATGGTTTAAAACCAATATAAACACATTTATACTATAATTTACAAACATAGAATTTAATTTCAAATCTTGAATTAAAATTCAAATCAAATTATTTAAATTTCAATACTTCATCAAGTTATTTAAAATAACTTTTATCTTTAAAATTCCTTTTCAAAAGCTTTTTATATTTAACCCAATTCCATTTCCAAAACCATTTGGATTCAAAATTCAACTTTAAAACCATTTTAAAAATCTGTGACTTCCTCATGCAATCCATATTTGTGTGTGTATGGTGTAGTCCAGGGATTTTACGCAATAGTGCAACATCATCAATTATCACAGATTCAAGCACAGCAATATCGATAAGTGGTATAATACTATAACGCTTATCTTCATTTATAGATTCACAGATAAATAATATAAATTTATCGCATATAAATAAATTGCATTCATCACAGATAAATAAATTACATTCATCACAGCTCAAATCAAAATAATTCGTATCACACAACATCACATATCAGGGATATCAAACAATTCAGCATTCAACAAAATCCAAACATTCATAAGTAGGATCAATTAATCATCTGATTAATTTAAATTAGATTAATTACTTATCCAGGTTAATTAACATTAATTAATTATAAATTATTTTAATTAATTAACCTTTAATTAATTAATAAACCTTAAAACATTAATTAATTAATTAATCTCAATTAACAAAACAATTAACCTTAATCATCAAATAATTAACCATTTAATTATGTAATTATCCTTTAACTAATTATCCTTAATTAATTACATTAATTAAATTAACCTTAAGTTAATTACATAATTAATTAACCCTTAATTAATTACCATTTAATTAATAAAATTACAATAAGTGATTATCCCTAATCACTTACATTAATTAATTAACCTTTAATTAATTATCCTTTAATTAATCATTCGATCAATCAACTTTAATCATTAATTAATTACTTTCAATTAAGTAATTATCTTTAAGTAATTAATTACCCTTAATTAATGAATCATCCCTTAATTGTTTTCATTAAACAATTAACCTTTAATTAATTAATTATCTTCAAATAAATTATCTTAATTAATTAATAACATAATTTAATTATCCTTAATTAATTTTTCTTTAATCATTCATTTAATCCAATTTTAAAACAATTCAAAGATATTTGACTTTAAACATTTTAAACTTTGAAACCTTGTCTAATAATTTTTATTTGAAAACTTTGTCAATGTTTCTTTTAGAAATTTGTTTAACCAATTTACTTTAAAATTTATGTAATACATTTCAAATGTACCCGGCCCAAAACCCATCTTCCCCGTGCCAACGCTCAAGACACTCACGAGCACAAACCCATGCCTCACTACTTTGAGAAAACCCACGAAAAACTTGAGTTCGCCTCGATCCAACATCTTTCTTCCTAAAGCTTCGACACAAACCAGATACACGAATACACTATGCACGTGCATGGCAATTCGACGTCGCTCCGACCTCTCCTCTGATCGTCAACCAGTCACCAATAGTCTCGCCATCCCTCACATGAACCCAGATCAACGGAAGGCTTCACGAAACAAGATCGAGCATTTCGATCGAAACTGGGACAAACTCGATCGGCCAAAGTTGCCACCGGCCACCACCTCCGACTACTAGATCGCCTGCCGACCTACCAGAAGCTACGCCATACTCTGACGAACAACTTCCCCACCTCGCGATCCACTCCGTTATCCTCTCAATGATGCATTTGCTACTGAACAACGTCGGCAAAAACAGACCACCAAACCCTACTACATCGATTTTCGACCGCTAAATACTTCGTACTCCAAGCTTACTTCAGCCAAAAACTCAGCCTTCCTTCCATTGCCAATCACCAGGAATGGAGCAAATACTCGATTCTGTTCAATCCAAAAATCCTTACAATTTACAAACTGAAAAATTTTAATCTTACTTTTAAAAATCCTAATTTTTAATTATGAATCAGATGATATAAGTAAGAATTCAAATTTAAACAACTAATTTTGACATAATTTGATTCTTTATACTGTTCTTCTTATTTATGAAATAATTTCACAATATTTCCTTTTGAAATTATTTTTAAAAAAATAATATGGTTGACATTAACATATTCTTTTTAAAGATCAGGTTCTAAAGTAGGTTGGAGGAAGAGGAATTTGATTTAAATCGAATTTGGTCTGAAAAAACAAACAGAGGCTGATGAATTCATATATCCTGATATGCACACCTCATATTCAATGTACATATAAACATGTAGGCATATATAATAATTAGACAAACACTTTTCATAATATATTCAAGTGTCAACCACAAAGATCACAACATAAAGGCAGATTAAGGGATTTTGCTCACCTTGATGGGAAGAAGCAGAGAAAACCCGGAACCTGATTGATCTGCTACTTGTTTTGGGATGATCTGGAAATTGCTTTTGAACTTGAGCTATGATTTGCATTAGGTTGGAGTTTGATGTTTAGCTCAGGTAGATTTTGTTTGAATTGTTCTTCAAGTTGATAGCCTCCATATTGCACTTGAAAACAGGTTTCTTTGATTTTTTTTTTGTAAGCGTCAGGTTTGTAAATTGTGTTGATTGTTGTTCTTCTTTTCTTTCCAGGTTGAAGCTAAAGCTTTGAGTTCCTTTTGATTAATTGTTTGAACAGGTTTTTCTTTGTTTCGAATTTTAAATCTTTACTCGAATTACTTGAGTTAATCATCTCAGGTTGAAGAATTGAGGTGGTTGAATTTGTTTTAATTTTTTCTTCTTCTCAGTTTTCAATTTACAGGTTTTAGTTTTGAATTCCTAAAACAAATGAGAAGAGAAAAGTAGATGTATTTATGTAACTTATTTTCCTCTTTTCATTATTTATTTTTAAAAATGAAAATAAAATTTAAGAACATGACACTTGTTAATCTTATGCTTCTTTAGTTAACACATTTTTAAATGCATGTATTTATATTTTACAAATATCTAAATGAAATCATTTTGTGTTAAAATCCTTTGTTAAACTTTTATTTACATATGTATTATGTTTTATACTTTTATATATTTACAACTATATTATTTTTTAAATGTTCAAATCCTATTTTAAACTTAATTTATTATACTTTTAAATGTATATATATATGTATATTTTCAATTTAGTTTTACAAACCATTTTTCTCAAATCTTATTTAAATTGCAACTATCACACCTTTAAATAAATATTTCTCTATATACATAAACAAATAAACATGGATACACACACACACACACACATATATATACATATACATATATATATATATATATATATATATATATATATATATATATATATATATTAGAATTTATTCTTTAAATAACTTTTAGAAATTTATTATATTAATCTCAAAATATAACTTCCAAATATATATACATATATTTATTAAAATTAGAAAACACATTTTTATTAAATTTAAATGTAGAGTATTTAAATCCAATTTATTTTTGAATTTCAATTTCCAAATTCCATTTATAACCTATTTATATTATATAAAACAAACACATATTCTTATTTAATTTGAAAATTTCAAATTAATTCACAATTTAATTCTAAAATTTAAATTAATTACCAATTTAAATTTGATTTAAAATCGGGATTACAGATTCCCCCTTTAAGAAAATTTCATCCTCGAAATTTGCTAGACAGGGAGATAACAAAGAATAGTTGAACACACGATGAAATGATTCACTCGATTAAACTGAACATTTATTTTGCATTTGGCTTACCAAATTAGAATGCCAATAAATATGAGAGCAAACTCATTCTACACTTCACAGGATACTCGGATCATCTGGTCTACGAAATATGCAGGGTACTGGTTAGTCCGAAGGGAAACTAACTGTTTGTAAAATATATCGAGACCCAAAGGAACAGATAAATAGATTCAATCTTCCACAAGTCTCAAACATTAGGTATGGATTCCAAAATCAGGTCAGAATACCCCAAAATTTATCCCGGCTTGTTCCTCTTCAGACTTTGATCCTGTAACGACCCAATATTTTCAACCATTCGCATCCGCACATGTCGGACTTGAATTGCTCAAAATACCGCGTTGTAAATAAAATTTGGCAAATCTCAGAATATACAGTAAATAAATAATCACAGATCACAGACACAGAGTATTTAATAATGCAGCGAAAGTAAAAGAGATAGTAGTTCATGAAGCTATTATATATAAATAAGATACATCGGAGTTAAACAAGATACAACAGAAGAGTAACAAGACAAGATACATCAGGTACAAGTCAAAATACATCACTGGAATCACTGGATACTGAAAGAAAAATAAATGGTTGGATCTTCAAGCAAAGCTCCAACTCCGAAGGTGAGTCTTGAATGTTGAATCACTCAGTCTGACTCGAGCGTAAATGTAACAACCCGAAATTTTCAGAGCCGAAAATTCCAGATAGTTATGAAAAGAAGAAAAGAGATAGAAGAAGAAAAAAAGAAATATCGACAACTCACATACGCAGCGGATAAAATATAATAATAAATAATAACAGTTTACAAAAGAATACTATATTTGTCGATTACATTTAATATACATCAGAGTTTCACATATATACAGTCACTGAATATATATACAATTATCATGTCTTAGATTTACAATATTATAAATACAGCGGAAATACTCTATACGCTCTTGCCATCCAACTCGCCTCCTGAGCTCCAGAACGTACCTACCTGAAAATATGTAATACTCGGTCTGACCCGAGCATTACATCAAAGTAACACCCGGGTCAGGCTGGAAACCAGCGTGAGTAAACCCAACTAACATGAAATATCCAAGCAAACAACTTATATAAAACCCGGGGTAACACGAGTCAGCTTACAAATTCACACTTTGTTATAATCTTCTCTAATTTCACACATCAATATCCAAGTACCAAAACTTAAGATTAAATAGTCCAATTCACTTAAATCATTTCATTTCAGCCTATTGATTTCCCATATCGATCTATAAAATTCGATGTGGTTTCGGGTATTTCCCAATACTCGACCCCGATCTCTTCGATACTCATGTCGTCCTAACCCAAGTTATCCAAATGAAAAACTCAACATTTCATATCAGAGATATCAACTCATTCAAAACATCCAATACCATTCAATCATCCATAAGCAAAGCTTAATCACATACAAATCAATTCAATTGATTCTAATTGAATTTCAAACCTCAATCACTTAGATTCCTTCATTAATTAATTCCAAATCAATTAATTAGTCAACCCATCATTTCAACTTAATTAATCACCCTGGATTAATTGTTTTTCAATTACAATAAAGTAATTATCTTTATTTAATTTTCACGATATTAATTCTTCTTAACCTAATTCAACAAGTAATCTTAATTAATTAACTATATTAAATTACGTTAATCCTTAATTATTTATATTGATTAACTTCTCATAAGTCACTTATATTGATTTATTTTCTTAACTAATCAATCTCTGTTTACATCATTGATTATATAAATTAATGATTTCTCATTTACATTTCAATTTAATCTAATTTAATTTCATTAAATAATCAGCCATCCTTAATTATTTCCATCAATCTCATTGTAACGACCCAGAATTTTATTTAATTAAAATTTGAATATTTAATTAATTTTAAATATTAATAAGTGAAATTTATAAGTCGAATAAATTTTATTTCGAATATTGGATTTAATTGGATAATTAAATCAATAATTTAATATGTTAAATTATGGAAATAATTGAAAATTGGGTTAAATATGATTGAAAATGATTTGTAAAATTTTATTTTATCATATTGAAGTTAGAATGATATTTTAGAACTTTTAAAATTGAATTAAGAGTTAATTTTAAAAATTGAATATTTTAATATTTAAATCGACTAGTGAAATTAGCCAATTTTTGAACAGTCTCAGAATTCGACGAAACCAGTTCCATTGGATCCGTAATAGTTAGTTATTACCGGATTTCAATTTTCGTGTCAATCGGAGTTACCGTTTGATCGTGGCAGCTCGAAACGCATCGAATTATTTTTAATATTAATTTGGCGAGTTAAAATAGCCATTTTTCAAAAAGTCTCGGATTTCGACGAAACTAGTTTCATCGGATCCGTAATGTGATATTATTGTAAGGTTTAAAATTTCGTGTCAATTGGATTTACCGTTTGTCCGGTACAAATTAAAACGCCTAGAAAATCGTTTAAATCGGTTTAATTTAAATTGAACGTTTATTGCCATAACTTGCACAGATGACCGAATTAGCTTCCGAAACCTGTTCCATTGTGTCCGAAACACGGGGTAAACCCCAGAAACGCCAGTCACTGCGCGTAAATCGGATTCCGAAAAACCCGGATGAATAGTGTTCAATAATTTCCTATAAATAGCCATTTATTCTCAAGAGAAATAAAAAAAAATTCTAAACCCTAACCCTAGCTCTAAGCAGCCGGCCGCCACCATTAGAAACCAAGGGCTAAGAATTTCACTCCTTCCTCCTCTAATTTCTTCTAATCCGTTAATGTAACGATTGCGGATTTTCGTTGCCGAAAAACCGAATAGTTATGGGTTTTAAAAAGAAAAGAAAAGAAAGAAGAGAGAAGAGAAGAAGGTAGATAGATAATAGAGAGAAAAGAAAATAGAAAAGAGGACAGAAAATTTTAAAATAGAAGAAAATAGAAGATAGGAAATTTTAAAAATAGAAGAAATAGAAAGAAAAAGAGAATAGAGGAAAAAGGAAACAACAGAACATCAACAGAATCTCACAATTCGCAGCGGAACAATATATAATAATAAATGAATAATCTTTAAATAAAGAACTATATCAGTTATTACATCACATTATATTTCATTACATCATATCATATCATCAGAGTATACAACATCATACAACAACAAACAGTGCAGCGGAAAAAGAAATACTATATAAACTAGTAATACGCCATGTCATCCAGCTTGCCTCCAGCAACTCCAGAATATCCAGAATATCCTGATAAACCTTAACTCTTGACTGCCCGTGTGGAAATTGGTGGGCACCCAGAGTTTAGGAAGGAAAACAATAAACTCCGAGTCAGTCATGTGACTGGTGTGAGAACTCAAAACAGTATATTTAACTTTAAAATCAAAATAGAAGAATATTTTTAAATTCAATTCGCAATGCTTTTAAAAATGAGACTACCATAAGGTCTCCCGCACACACACACAATGCAAACGCAGAATCGGAGGAGATTTCTCCTTATGATAGCCAAAGATGCTTGATACGCATTTAAAATAACATTTGATATTATTACTAGTGCATAGTGTAGAGAAAAATTCATTTCGAAAGTAGAATATAAATCTTAGCCAACATAGACATTTCGAACTATGCCTACTATAGCTACCATCCAAACAGTGGTGACCACCATAAGTGAATGGCAGGTTCTACAACTAATACTGTACAAGTTTCGTATTGGGAATTGGATTTCCAACAAATGGTCAGGCTAAGGAACTTCCTACTGCCACATGGAAACGCCTCTGGCTGGACGTCCCCGAGAACTTAACCAGCTCTCTGCCAACACAAGGCCGGGTTACCTTTATCACTAGGTAACTACTACACGAATATGGCATCCCCCGGTCCCATCGGACCTTTAACCGAGCGCTCGTCACCAACAACACCACACAGAAAAAGATATAGTGTATCAACATGGGTAAGTATCTGGGCTCCATACCATGATACCACCCTTTCCAGAAGGAAATGCACATACCCTAAAGGGAGCTACCCCTCATAACCTTGCCGCATCATTCCTGTTTTGACCATTACCGGGATGTGAGGCTCGACGAAGTTTCGTCCACAAAAACATACTTTATACAAAAGCCATGCTTTGGGTCAACAAATGATCAACACAATGATCACTAAGATAGACGATCAAATAAATGATCCTATCACAAATAATCAACACAATGATCATTTCAGCAACACTCAGCATGTCACATTACCAAAATTGGGAATATATCGCTGATAACTTCAACTATATAACCTTTGAGCTCGTACGTCTCAAAGAAGGGTGTTAAGCAAAGAATAAATTCTCCGCCACCAACAGAAATATATTTGAATGAAATCGGCTTTATATCTCAAATTGTAATGTCAGGCATACAATCCATACAAGTCTGTTCCGGGATCGAACAGAACCGAAGGCACTTACAAAGAAGTCCTTGCAATCCGGATATTCACAATCCTGATCGGATTCACCATCACATATGGAGAACTCAATACCGGAGCAACTCGGTGCAGAGTCAATCGATAGTTCATCCTATCACTCTTGCAAATACCGGTCTTCAACACCGATCTTTAATGCAATTCACAACGACGTATCACATATTCGGAATGGGTTATACGACCCCATGGTCCTTTCCCAGTTAACCCGAATAGTGAGCGCTTATTCAAAAATAAGTGTGCATTCAAATTCAATCAATTCACATCAAATACCCATTCAAAGGGAAATATTGATAGTCGGTTATTGAACTATCACTGGATATGCATACATCACCAGATTCCAAATAATTTTCCAAATTATTTATTTTCCAAAATATCTTTACAAGATATATTATTTCAACACTTCAAAAATAAATCAATATTTATTTTCAACCAATTTCACTTTTCACATATAAATTCCATAATGAATTTATATTTCAAAATATTCATGCATATGCGATTTCAATAATTCATTTCAATTTATCTTCAAAAAAATAAATTCTAATTATTCACTTCATATTGGAAAACATTTCCATACTTATTAAAAATAAGTAATTCACAAATCTTTTTTTTTCAACACTTAGAAAATATTCAATATACTTAAATCGAATTAAGTATATAATTCATTCTTTAAGGAAATTATTCACTTAAACATATTTACTTGGGCCAAAACGAATGTTACGTAAAACATCGTTACGACAACCCAAAATCACTAGTATAGGGATTCGAATTTAAAATAGATATATAAATCCCAATACTATTAAAAACATTTCCTTTTGGAAATCATTTACTATAACAACAGTGTTATAGTCTACCATTTCCTTTTATTTCTCGAAAACGTCTATTTCAACAATAAATGTTGAAATCTATGGTTTCGAATCTCAACACCTTTTAAAACATCACTAGATTGTTTTAATTCTATTTAAAACATCAAATCTAAAATATTTCCTTTAACGTGTTATTCACTATTCAAAAACGTGAATATACTACGTTAACAATTTCATCCTTTTATTCATTTTAATTCAAAGGATTATTCACTATTTAAAAATGTGAATATAACTCCATTTATAAGTTATAACAATTAACTTATCAAAATAAGTCGTTTGCGAATTTATAAAACAACGTTTATAAATTCCATTTCTATTTATTTATAAAAACTTCCTTTTTTTATAAATTCTTTTATTAACATATTCCAGTTTATAACTAAATTATAAATTAAATGTTTATATTATAAGTTAAATACTTATAAAACGATTATTTTACAAAAATCGTTCTTTTAAAGACTTTCCAAATCATAAATCTTATAACTTATAAGATTCATTTATTTAACAAAATTTATTCTTCAAATAACTTCACAAATTTATAAATCTTACTATTTATAAATTTCATTTATAACTTCACAGTTTATAATTCTATAAATTTCATTCTATTATGAAATTCATTTTCACTTAATTCAAACACTTATAAAAACTCGTTTTATAATGTCAATATTTCAATTTATAAATATCCATTTATAAATCTCTTAATATAAATCAATTTATATTATTCTTTCAAAATGTCTTTAATTTCCTTTATAATTTCACCATTCTAATTTATAAAAAAAATCAAATTTTATAAATCCTATATTTAAACTTTTCATATTAAATTCAAATTTCCCAATTTAAACCATTTTATAAAGTTATAAATCCATATTTCTCAAAAATCAGCTTTTAACCGTATTTCTCAAAAACTATAATTTTTATAACTTTAAAAATTATAACGTTCATTTATTTATAATGGATCACTTCCAAAAATATAGTATATTTTCAAAATCACTTTTAAAATCATTTTAAAATCCCAAAATCTGGGTCCAATGATGCTACACACCAAATAGTCAATCACGACTACAACGATCCATCATATATCGATATGATAATCAATCAAATATCAAAATATCTGAAATAAATTAAAAACTGTTGAGGAATCCAGTTGGATCCCTCCAATCTGTTTTCCTGCATCCAAAAACATTAGCACAATACCAATTTCGCTCCAGTACGAAATTATCGCGGTATATGTTCTTAATAAATATTATCCGCTTAATAACGGCGTAATAGGGTCTCATCCGCTAAACAAAAAATGCGGGAAATCAACAACTGCAATATATACATATGCCAATATATATATATTGATATTATATATAATACCAATTTCACTGTTTATGAAATATTCGCGGTATATGTTTATAATAAATAACATCCGCTTACTAACGGCGCATAATGTCTATTTTAACAATCAATAATTTACAGTCATCATTCAAACATGCATTCAAATATTTTAAATCTAACTATTTAAAATAAAATCGAAATCTATTCGATTGAGTGAGAAGTTCTCACCTTGGTTTTAATTTCCGTTTAAGCTTTTATTTCGAATAAAATTAAACGCGCGTTTAATTTTACCCGAAATTCTCACTAACTCCAAACGACTCCAAACCAACTCCATCGCGTAGTGCTCGTCCATACGATTCCAACGCAACTGAGTTTGCATTTTTTCGACCTCGTATGAAAAAGATATGCAATTTACAAGTTTGTACACGTTTTATATAAACTAATTTATAACTAACTTAAATCTGGGCCCTAGATCTTACATCTGCTCATCTTGGCCGTGCATATTCTTCTTCCCTCCCTCTCCCATTTGCACGCACGTCTACAGGTTGATCATATTGAGGCCGAACCCATGCTTGCTTATTAGGGTTTGAATTTTCTCTCACCACACACGATTATATTCGATCACACCACCGCCAAAACGAAGCCAACGACAAGAGCTATCTCCTCCTCCCACCATGTCAGGCTCGGCCCTAGGACTGGCCTAGAATTTCGTGCGCAGGTCTTGACTGTCGGCCCCACCTATCTCTCCCTCCGTCGCACCATTTCCGATCATATCCGTATGGATTTCAAGCTCTCTTCATGCTCTATAACTTTCGTGTTGAGAGTTTCTTCTAATTCCTTGTAGATTGGGAGAGATTGAGAGATGAAGGAGATTAATTTCTGGCCTTTGGTTGAGGGGGGCGGCTGCAGTTCAAAGCTAGGGTTTTTTTTCTTTTCTTTTTTCTTTTTTTAGATTTAAGGTGATATTTATAGGAAAAGCAAGCGTAAACACTATTCATCCCGGGAATTCCGAACTCCGATTTAGACGCCGTAACCAGCGTACCTAGGGTTTATCCCGCGTTCCGGACACAATGGAACAGGTTTCGGAAGCTAATTCGAAAGTATGTGCGAGTTATGGCTGTAAACGCTCAATTTAAATTAAACCGATTTAAATCGATTTCTAGGCGTTTTAATTTGTACCGGACAAACGGTAAATCCAAACGACTTGAAATTTGAAACCTTACAATAATATCACATTACGGATCCGATGAAACTGGTTTCGTCGAAATCCGAGACTTTTTGAAAAATGGCTATTTTGACTCGCCAAATTTAAATTAAAAATAAATCGATGCGTTTCGAGCTGCCACGATCAAACGATAACTCCGATTGACACGAAAATTGAAATCCGGTAATAACTAACTATTACGGATCCAATGAAACTGGTTTCGTTCAATTCTGAGACTGTTCAAAAATTGGCTATTTTACAGTCGATTATTTAATATTAAAATATTCAATTTTCACAAATTAACTTTTAATTCGATTTTAAAAGTTCTAAAATATTTCTATAACTCCAATATGATTAAATAAAATTTTCCAAATTATTTTCAATCATATTTAACTCAATTTCCAATTATTTCCATAATTTAACATATTAAATTATCGATTTAATTATTCAATTAAATCCAATAAATCAAAATAAAATTTATTTGACTTAAAAATTCACTTATAAATATTTAAAATTAATTAAATATTCAAATTTTAATTTCTAAAAATTCTGGGTCGTTACAATCTTCCCCCCTTAAAAGAATTTCGTCCTCGAAATTACAAGTAAGAAAGTTACTGAATCCATTAACTTTTCCAAAATTCATAATTAAACTTCTTAAAATAACTTACTAAGTTTTCAAATTATACTTAGTTATCTTTTCAAAAACAAACTATATCATTTAACTTTCAATTCCAAAACAAAGTTAAAGTTTTCAAAAAATTTCCCATTTTCTCAAATTTTTTCTAACGCCTTAAATTTTCGGAAAAATTCGCCATAGTCTCCTTTGCGCGGCTCGATCCGAAAAAAAAAATGACAGTATATATATCACAAATATACATCTCATCAAGTAATGAGGCATCCCGAAGGGAAAAAAGTGTAAAAGTACGATATTTAATCCGAGATATGTACCTTATATTTTATTAGCGAGCATATACGGCTAAGATAGCGCAAAAGCGAGCTCCAAATGCGAAGCAAACGCGATCCGCACCTACTAAACTCAACAAACAACATGAGAATCATGCACATATACAATAATCTCAATATACAACATATAGCAACATAACAACTATATATGTCACATAGCAAATGCAACAATAGCAATATACATTCAACCATCAACCAACTACATCCACTAACATCCATAACCAATAATATTCATTCATATTCTCATTAATATTCAATGAAATGGTTTTCAATTTAAATCACATTTGATTTATTTACATTGGATTTACTAACATTCATTCTCAATTCAATTAGTTTACATTACTAATTAAATCCAATTTACATTCAATTCTATTCAAATTTATTTACTTTCCATTTGAATTCAATTTCATAGCTTTAAATTTCATTAATACTTAATGAATTATATATAATCAATCAACAATCAACTAACAACCAATGTATATTAATTTCAACCAAATTCCTTTGCTTATATTCATTCATTTTTTTTTTTTCAACTTCTAATAAAATTAGATTTTAATGAATTAACACTTACATTCATTATTTCATATCAACTTAAATTTACATTTAATTGATTAACATTCAATTCATTACAAAGTTGAATTCTATTCACATAACTTAAGTTCACATTCATTTTAATCCACTTGATTATTTACTTCGATACCAATATCAACTTAATTCAATATCTCTTAAGCTATATTCCATTTAACTTTAAATTCACTTTTATTTACAACTCATATTCATATAGTTTCACTTCTTATATATATAAGTTTATTTCACAATTGTAAATACTTTAATTATAATTCAATTCTTATAATTCATTTTCTTATACAATGTTTCTTTTATTTAGATTATTCAAACAACCTAACAATCAACTTATATACACTTTAATAATTCTGAAAAATTATTTCTTTATATATAAAAATATAATCAAGGTAAAATTATTCTATTTACCCAATTTTTTAAAAATCAATACTATGTCGAATTGTTCTATGCAAGTGTTTAGAAAACCCTTCGGCAAAGTCTTGCGGACCACGCTGACGAAAGTTCATATGCCACTAAATAAACCAATCATCACAATATAAAACAATTTCATATTCACTAACAAATACGCTCTCATAGCTATTATTACACTCAAACTCATTCTAGAGTACTGCTGACTCTATCTCTAACGAGTAATACCCTACAGAACCATGGTTGTCGCTTAACCATCAGAGCTCTGATAACAAATGTAACGATTGCGGATTTTCGTTGCCGAAAAACCGAATAGTTATGGGTTTTAAAAAGAAAAGAAAAGAAAGAAGAGAGAAGAGAAGAAGGTAGATAGATAATAGAGAGAAAAGAAAATAGAAAAGAGGACAGAAAATTTTAAAATAGAAGAAAATAGAAGATAGGAAATTTTAAAAATAGAAGAAATAGAAAGAAAAAGAGAATAGAGGAAAAAGGAAACAACAGAACATCAACAGAATCTCACAATTCGCAGCGGAACAACATATAATAATAAATGAATAATCTTTAAATAAAGAACTATATCAGTTATTACATCACATTATATTTCATTACATCATATCATATCATCAGAGTATACAACATCATACAACAACAAACAGTGCAGCGGAAAAAGAAATACTATATAAACTAGTAATACGCCATGTCATCCAGCTTGCCTCCAGCAACTCCAGAATATCCAGAATATCCTGATAAACCTTAACTCTTGACTGCCCGTGTGGAAATTGGTGGGCACCCAGAGTTTAGGAAGGAAAACAATAAACTCCGAGTCAGTCATGTGACTGGTGTGAGAACTCAAAACAGTTTATTTAACTTTAAAATCAAAATAGAGGAATATTTTTAAATTCAATTCGCAATGCTTTTAAAAATGAGACTACCATAAGGTCTCCCGCACACACACACAATGCAAACGCAGAATCGGAGGAGATTTCTCCTTATGATAGCCAAAGATGCTTGATACGCATTTAAAATAACATTTGATATTATTACTAGTGCATAGTGTAGAGAAAAATTCATTTCGAAAGTAGAATATAAATCTTAGCCAACATAGACATTTCGAACTATGCCTACTATAGCTACCATCCAAACAGTGGTGACCACCATAAGTGAATGGCAGGTTCTACAACTAATACTGTACAAGTTTCGTATTGGGAATTGGATTTCCAACAAATGGTCAGGCTAAGGAACTTCCTACTGCCACATGGAAACGCCTCTGGCTGGACGTCCCCGAGAACTTAACCAGCTCTCTGCCAACACAAGGCCGGGTTACCTTTATCACTAGGTAACTACTACACGAATATGGCATCCCCCGGTCCCATCGGACCTTTAACCGAGCGCTCGTCACCAACAACACCACACAGAAAAAGATATAGTGTATCAACATGAGTAAGTATCTGGGCTCCATACCATGATACCACCCTTTCCAGAAGGAAGTGCACATACCCTAAAGGGAGCTACCCCTCATAACCTTGCCGCATCATTCCTGTTTTGACCATTACCGGGATGTGAGGCTCGACGAAGTTTCGTCCACAAAAACATACTTTATACAAAAGCCATGCTTTGGGTCAACAAATGATCAACACAATGATCACTAAGATAGACGATCAAATAAATGATCCTATCACAAATAATCAACACAATGATCATTTCAGCAACACTCAGCATGTCACATTACCAAAATTGGGAATATATCGCTGATAACTTCAACTATATAACCTTTGAGCTCGTACGTCTCAAAGAAGGGTGTTAAGCAAAGAATAAATTCTCCGCCACCAACAGAAATATATTTGAATGAAATCGGCTTTATATCTCAAATTGTAATGTCAGGCATACAATCCATACAAGTCTGTTCCGGGATCGAACAGAACCGAAGGCACTTACAAAGAAGTCCTTGCAATCCGGATATTCACAATCCTGATCGGATTCACCATCACATATGGAGAACTCAATACCGGAGCAACTCGGTGCAGAGTCAATCGATAGTTCATCCTATCACTCTTGCAAATACCGGTCTTCAACACCGATCTTTAATGCAATTCACAACGACGTATCACATATTCGGAATGGGTTATACGACCCCATGGTCCTTTCCCGGTTAACCCGAATAGTGAGCGCTTATTCAAAAATAAGTGTGCATTCAAATTCAATCAATTCACATCAAATACCCATTCAAAGGGAAATATTGATAGTCGGTTATTGAACTATCACTGGATATGCATACATCACCAGATTCCAAATAATTTTCCAAATTATTTATTTTCCAAAATATCTTTACAAGATATATTATTTCAACACTTCAAAAATAAATCAATATTTATTTTCAACCAATTTCACTTTTCACATATAAATTCCATAATGAATTTATATTTCAAAATATTCATGCATATGCGATTTCAATAATTCATTTCAATTTATCTTCAAAAAAATAAATTCTAATTATTCACTTCATATTGGAAAACATTTCCATACTTATTAAAAATAAGTAATTCACAAATCTTTTTTTTTCAACACTTAGAAAATATTCAATATACTTAAATCGAATTAAGTATATAATTCATTCTTTAAGGAAATTATTCACTTAAACATATTTACTTGGGCCAAAACGAATGTTACGTAAAACATCGTTACGACAACCCAAAATCACTAGTATAGGGATTCGAATTTAAAATAGATATATAAATCCCAATACTATTAAAAACATTTCCTTTTGGAAATCATTTACTATAACAACAGTGTTATAGTCTACCATTTCCTTTTATTTCTCGAAAACGTCTATTTCAACAATAAATGTTGAAATCTATGGTTTCGAATCTCAACACCTTTTAAAACATCACTAGATTGTTTTAATTCTATTTAAAACATCAAATCTAAAATATTTCCTTTAACGTGTTATTCACTATTCAAAAACGTGAATATACTACGTTAACAATTTCATCCTTTTATTCATTTTAATTCAAAGGATTATTCACTATTTAAAAATGTGAATATAACTCCATTTATAAGTTATAACAATTAACTTATCAAAATAAGTCGTTTGCGAATTTATAAAACAACGTTTATAAATTCCATTTCTATTTATTTATAAAAACTTCCTTTTTTTATAAATTCTTTTATTAACATATTCCAGTTTATAACTAAATTATAAATTAAATGTTTATATTATAAGTTAAATACTTATAAAACGATTATTTTACAAAAATCGTTCTTTTAAAGACTTTCCAAATCATAAATCTTATAACTTATAAGATTCATTTATTTAACAAAATTTATTCTTCAAATAACTTCACAAATTTATAAATCTTACTATTTATAAATTTCATTTATAACTTCACAGTTTATAATTCTATAAATTTCATTCTATTATGAAATTCATTTTCACTTAATTCAAACACTTATAAAAACTCGTTTTATAATGTCAATATTTCAATTTATAAATATCCATTTATAAATCTCTTAATATAAATCAATTTATATTATTCTTTCAAAATGTCTTTAATTTCCTTTATAATTTCACCATTCTAATTTATAAAAAAAATCAAATTTTATAAATCCTATATTTAAACTTTTCATATTAAATTCAAATTTCCCAATTTAAACCATTTTATAAAGTTATAAATCCATATTTCTCAAAAATCAGCTTTTAACCGTATTTCTCAAAAACTATAACTTTTATAACTTTAAAAATTATAACGTTCATTTATTTATAATGGATCACTTCCAAAAATATAGTATATTTTCAAAATCACTTTTAAAATCATTTTAAAATCCCAAAATCTGGGTCCAATGATGCTACACACCAAATAGTCAATCACGACTACAACGATCCATCATATATCGATATGATAATCAATCAAATATCAAAATATCTGAAATAAATTAAAAACTGTTGAGGAATCCAGTTGGATCCCTCCAATCTGTTTTCCTGCATCCAAAAACATTAGCACAATACCAATTTCGCTCCAGTACGAAATTATCGCGGTATATGTTCTTAATAAATATTATCCGCTTAATAACGGCGTAATAGGGTCTCATCCGCTAAACAAAAAATGCGGGAAATCAACAACTGCAATATATACATATGCCAATATATATATATTGATATTATATATAATACCAATTTCACTGTTTATGAAATATTCGCGGTATATGTTTATAATAAATAACATCCGCTTACTAACGGCGCATAATGTCTATTTTAACAATCAATAATTTACAGTCATCATTCAAACATGCATTCAAATATTTTAAATCTAACTATTTAAAATAAAATCGAAATCTATTCGATTGAGTGAGAAGTTCTCACCTTGGTTTTAATTTCCGTTTAAGCTTTTATTTCGAATAAAATTAAACGCGCGTTTAATTTTACCCGAAATTCTCACTAACTCCAAACGACTCCAAACCAACTCCATCGCGTAGTGCTCGTCCATACGATTCCAACGCAACTGAGTTTGCATTTTTTCGACCTCGTATGAAAAAGATATGCAATTTACAAGTTTGTACACGTTTTATATAAACTAATTTATAACTAACTTAAATCTGGGCCCTAGATCTTACATCTGCTCATCTTGGCCGTGCATATTCTTCTTCCCTCCCTCTCCCATTTGCACGCACGTCTACAGGTTGATCATATTGAGGCCGAACCCATGCTTGCTTATTAGGGTTTGAATTTTCTCTCACCACACACGATTATATTCGATCACACCACCGCCAAAACGAAGCCAACGACAAGAGCTATCTCCTCCTCCCACCATGTCAGGCTCGGCCCTAGGACTGGCCTAGAATTTCGTGCGCAGGTCTTGACTGTCGGCCCCACCTATCTCTCCCTCCGTCGCACCATTTCTGATCATATCCGTATGGATTTCAAGCTCTCTTCATGCTCTATAACTTTCGTGTTGAGAGTTTCTTCTAATTCCTTGTAGATTGGGAGAGATTGAGAGATGAAGGAGATTAATTTCTGGCCTTTGGTTGAGGGGGGCGGCTGCAGTTCAAAGCTAGGGTTTTTTTTCTTTTTTTTTTTTTTTAGATTTAAGGTGATATTTATAGGAAAAGCAAGCGTAAACACTATTCATCCCGGGAATTCCGAACTCCGATTTAGACGCCGTAACCAGCATACCTAGGGTTTATCCCGCGTTCCGGACACAATGGAACAGGTTTCGGAAGCTAATTCGGAAGTATGTGCGAGTTATGGCTGTAAACGCTCAATTTAAATTAAACCGATTTAAATCGATTTCTAGGCGTTTTAATTTGTACCGGACAAACGGTAAATCCAAACGACTTGAAATTTGAAACCTTACAATAATATCACATTACGGATCCGATGAAACTGGTTTCGTCGAAATCCGAGACTTTTTGAAAAATGGCTATTTTGACTCGCCAAATTTAAATTAAAAATAAATCGATGCGTTTCGAGCTGCCACGATCAAACGATAACTCCGATTGACACGAAAATTGAAATCCGGTAATAACTAACTATTACGGATCCAATGAATATGGTTTCGTTCAATTCTGAGACTGTTCAAAAATTGGCTATTTTACAGTCGATTATTTAATATTAAAATATTCAATTTTCACAAATTAACTTTTAATTCGATTTTAAAAGTTCTAAAATATTTCTATAACTCCAGTATGATTAAATAAAATTTTCCAAATTATTTTCAATCATATTTAACTCAATTTTCAATTATTTCCATAATTTAACATATTAAATTATCGATTTAATTATTCAATTAAATCCAATAAATCAAAATAAAATTTATTTGACTTAAAAATTCACTTATAAATATTTAAAATTAATTAAATATTCAAATTTTAATTTCTAAAAATTCTGGGTCGTTACAGTTAACCTTTTGCAAAAATCACCAACTGGAGGATCGAAGAGCTGGGTGAGCTCGCCAGATCCGTACGGTTGAGATGTAGTTTGGTCGACTCGAGGCAGAGCATTGGAGCCGCGTTCATCCACGTTCGTGCACGATAATCGAGGCTAGATGATGACCGAGTTCGACGAAGTCTCGGCCGTGGGTGGAGTCGATGTTGGCTTTCGTCATGATGCTCCCTGATCGAGCCCTAGGGTAGCACGGTGGTCGCGGTTCATGGTCAAAGCACGGTGAAGTTGGGTTCACGTTCAAACGTATTAGCTGGAAGGAAGAAGAAGCAAAAAAAAAAAAGGATGGCCAGGATTTGCTTTGCTGAGATGGACGGTGATGTTGTAGATTAGGTTATAAAATTAAAAATAAATTATGTAATCGTTTTATATTAAATTCGTGAATGTTTAAAAATGTATAACTCTTTCATACGAGGTCGAAAAATTACGAAACAGGAAGCGTTGGAATCGTATGGACGAGCACTACGCTATGGATTTGGATTGGAGTCGTTTGGAGTTAGTGAGAATTTTGGGTAAAGTTAAACGTCCGTTTAATTTTATTCGAAATAAATCGCTAAAACGAAATTAAAATCAAGGTGAGAACTTCTCACTCAATCGAATCAGTTTCGATTTTATTTTAAATAGTTAGATTTAGAATATTTGAATGCATGTTTGAATGATGATTGTTATCTATTGATTGTTAAAATAGACATTATGCGCCGTTAGTAAGCGGATGTTATTTATTAAAAACATATACCGCGAATATTTCATAAATAGTGAAATTGGTATTATATATAATAGCAATATATATATTGGCATATGTATATATTGCAGTTGTTGATTTCCCGCATTGTATAGCGGATGAGACCCTATTGCGCCGTCTATTAAGCGGATAATATTTTAAATCCCATATACCGCGATAATTCCGTACTGGAGCGGAATTGGTATTGTGCTAATGTTTGTGGATGCAGGAAAACAGGTTGGAGGGATCCAACTGGATTCCTCAACAGTATTTACTTGATTTCAGATATTTTGATATTTGATGGATTATCATATCGATATATGATATCGTTGTTGTCGTGATTGACTATTTGGTATGTAGCATCATTGGACCAAATTTTGGAATTTTAAACGGATTTCAAAGTGATTTTTGAAAGTATACGTTTATAAAATATTTTTGGAATTGATTTATTTTAAATAAATAAACGTTATAATTTTAATGTTATAAAAATTATGATTTTTGAGAAATATAGTTAAAAGTTGATTTTTGAAAATATGGGGTTAATGATTTTATAAAATAGTTAAAACGGGATTTCTGAATTTATTGTGAAAAGTTTAAATATAGGATTTTATAAAATTTGATTATTTTATAAATCAAAATGGTGAAATTATAAAGGAGATTAAAGATGTTTTAAAATAATAATATAAATTAATTTATATAAAAGATTTATAAAATTGATAATTTATAAATTAAAATATTTGAATTATAAAACGAGTTTTTATAAGTGTTAGAATGAATTGTGAATGAATTTCATAAATGAATGAAATTTATAAAATTATAAATGGTGAAGTTATAAATGAAATTTATAAATAGTAAGATTTATAAATTTTGTGAAGTTATTAAAGAATATATTTGATAAATAAATGAATCTTATAAGTTATAAGATTTATAAATTTGGGAAAGTTCAAAGGAACGATTTTTGTAAACAAATAAATTATAAGTGTTTAACTTATAACGTGAACTTTTGGTTTATAATTGGGTTATGAATTGAATATAGGTTAATAAAGGAGATTTATAAAGGAAGTAGTTATAAAATAAATAGAAATGGAATTTATAAACATTGTTTTATAAATTCGCAAACGACTTATTTTGATAAGTAAATTGTTATGACTTATTTATGGAGTTATATTCACGTTTTAGACTGTGAATAATCCCTTGAAATAAAATGAATAAAAGTGATGAAATTGGTTAACGTAGTATATTCACGTTTTTTAATAGTGAATAATATGTTAAAGAAATTGTTTTGAATGTGATGTTTTAAATTGAATTAAAACGATCTAACGATGTTTTAAATGTGTTGAGATTCAAAACCATAGATTTCAACATTTATTGTTGAAATAGATGTTTTCGAGAAATAGAAGGAAACGGTGGACTATAACACTGTTGTTATAGTAAATGATTTCCAAAAGGAAATGTTTTGTATAGTATTGGGATCTATATATCTATTTTAATTTCGAATCCCTATACTAGAGATTTTGGGACGTCGTAACGATGTTTTACGCAACATTCGTTTTGGCCCAAATAAATATGGTTAAGAGAATGATTTCCTTAAAGAATGAAATATATACTTAATCTCGATTTAAGTATATTGAATATTCTCCAAGTGTTGAAAATAAATAAATGGATTTGTGAATTACTTATTAATAAATAAGTATGGAAATGTTTTTCCAATATAAAGTGAATATTTTGAGAATTTATCTTTTTGAAGATAAATTGAAATGAAAAATTGAAATCGTATATGCATGGATATTGTGAAATATAAATTCACTATGGAATTTATAAAAGAAAGTGGAATTTGTTAAAAATAAATATTGATTTATTTTTGAGGAATTGAAATTATATATCTTGTAAAGATATGAATTTTGGGAAATAAATAATTTGGAAAATTATTTGGAATATGGTGATGTTGTGCATATCCATTGATAGTTCAATAACCGACTATCAATAATTACCTTTGAAGGGTATTTGTTGTGATTTGTTGAATTTGAATGCTACACTTGTTTTTAAATTATTGCGCTCGTTATTCGGATTACCCATTCCGAATAGTGATATGACGTAATGGATAGCATTGAAGATCGGTGTTGAAGACCCGGTATTTGCGAGAGCGATAGGATGACCTGTCGATTGACTCTGCACCGAGTTGCTCCGGTATAGAGTTCTCCATATGTGATGGGAAATCCGATCAGGATTGTGGATATCTGGATTGCAAGGACTTCTTTGTAAGTGCCTTCGGTTCTGTTCGAGCCCGGAACAGACTTGTATGGATTGTATGTCTGACATTACAAATTGAGATATAAAGCAGATTTCTTTCAAATATATTTCTGTTGGTGGCGGAGAATTTATTCTTTTAGCTTAACACCCTTCTCTGAGACGTACGAGCTCAGAGGTCATATAGTTGAAGGTTATCAGCAATATATTCCCAATTTGGTAATGTGACATGCTGAGTGTTGCTGTGAAATGATCATTGTGTTGTTTATTTGTGATAGGATCATTTGTTTGATCGTCTATCTTGGTGATCATTTCTATGATCATTTGTTGACCCAAAGCATGGCTTTTGTATAAAGTATGTTTTTGTGGACGTGACTTCGTCGAGCCGCACACCTTGGGAATGGTCAAAACATGAAAGATGCGGCAAGGTTATGAGGGGTAGCGCCCTTTAGGGTATGTGCATTTCCTTCTGGGAAAGGGTGGTATCATGGTATGGAGCCCAGATACTTACTCATGTTGAAAACACTTTATGATTGTGTGAATTGATTACGAGCGCTCGGTTAAAGGTCCCAAAGGACCGGGGGATGGCATATTCGGTCAGTTGTTACTCAGTTAGGGGTAACCTGGCCATGTGTTGGCAGAGATCCGGTTTGATTCTCGGGGATGTCCTTCCAGAGGCATTCTCATGTGGCAATGGGAAGTTCCTTGGCCTGATCATTCGTTGGAAATCCAAAGAAACAATACGAGACTTGTACGATTTTAGTTGTATAACCTGCTATGGAATGTGGCGGTAACCTGCTATAGAACATAGTTAGCTATAGTAGGCATAGTTCGAAATGTCTTGCTGGCTAAGATTTATATCTTTATTTTCGAAATGATTTTTCCTACACTATGCACTAGTAATAGTATCAAATGTTCTTTTAAATGCGTATCAAGCATCTTTGACGATCATAAGGAGAAATCTCCTCCGATTCTGCGTTTGCATTGTGTGTGTGTGCGGGAGGCCTTATGGTAGTCTCATTTTTAAAAGCATTGCGAATTGACTTTAAAAATATTCCTATATTTTATTTTTTAAAAATAAATAAACTGTTTTGAGTTCTCACACCAGTCACATGACTGACTCGGAGTTTATTGTTTTCCTTCCTAAACTCTGGGTGCCCACCAATTTCTACACGGGCAGTCAAGAGTTAGGTTTATCAGGATATTATGGAATTCAGGAGTTGCTGAAGGCAAGCTGGATGGCATGGCGTATTATTAGTATATAGTATTTCTTTTCCACTGTTTGTTGTTGTTTGTTGCTGTACACTCTGATGTAATGAAATGTAATGTAATAACTGATATAGTTCTTTGTTTAAAGATTATTCATTTATGTATTATATGTTGTTCCGCTGCGAATTGTGAGATTCTGTTATTGTTCTGTTGTTTTCGTTCCATTCTATTTTCTATTTTCTTTTCTCTCTATTTTCTATCTTCTTCTCTCTCTTTCTTTTTCTTAAACCCTAAAGATTCGGGAGTTCGTTCCTCTTTGGCTGGATTGTTGTGGAAGTTGCCAGCTCAAAGGAGTTCGGATTTTCGGGCCTTTACACTCATTCTTCCATTACTCATTAACTAATCATATTCAGAGATTAACTAACCTTTAACAAATCATATTTTAATTAATTATTAATTTAATTACTTTAAGTAATTAACCCTTTTTTTAATATTCAAGAAATTATTCCTTAACAACCATAAATAATTATACTCATTTGATTTTTAGTAACTATCATTTGATTTATTATCCTTAAGTTTTTAATTTATTAGCTTTAAAAATTTCAATTTATAACTGATTTACTTATCGTTCTCAAAACACATTTAAAGTGTTTTCCTTCAAATTCATTTTCAAATTTAAAACTAATTTCTACCAACCAACATAGATAGATAACAGCAACCAATATAACTAAAGCTGTCACAAATTCATAGAAGCAAAACAGTTGCACAGATCCAAGGTTACTCACCTAAATAAAAGCTGCAGAAATCGAAATCATGCTCCACTGTTTCGGCGGTGTCGAGATGTCGAAACCCTAGTTGAAAATCTCTGCATAACTTCACCGCGATGCTTCCCAGGTTTCGAGCACCCATCGGCCTGTGCCCAAACGCGAATCCATCGCTGTCTCGTCGCTTTTGAGTTCGAGTCGAACTCGAATACCCATGCTCTTGTGCAACTTCCCCAGAATCGCCACCCCTCCTCTCACATTCGATCGCGACCTAGCTCGCGAATTGCCTAATCGAACGCGGCAATGTTTGATGCTTCCGCTATGATTCACTTTGCTGCGAATATGTCATGTGAAATTTTAGGAGGGAGAGAGAGCGGTTTTCGAACTGAAAAAGGGAATAGGCATTGTTTTGGAATGAAGAACGAGGGAGAGGGAAGAACGAGTTCGATCGGCCATTATTCTTCTTCTTTCTTTTTTTCGTTGTTGAACGATGGATTTTGATATAATGTTAAAGCACGGCTAAGAAGAAGTAAAAGGAGGCAAGAGGGAGCTTCTTGAATACGCTTGTTAATAAAATATCTTTGACTATTGACTTTGACCTTTATTATATTATAAAACTCTCAAAATGTCTCGTTAAGAAAAATTCGAAATCCCGAACTCCGAATCAGACATGCAGACAGGCGTTCATAAGGTTTTACCCTTATTCCGAACACAATGGAACGCGTTTTAGAGCCTATTTTGATCATATGAGCGAGTTACGGAAATAAACGATCAATTTTAAATTAAATCAATTAAAATAGTTCTAAGCATTTCGAGCTGCGAAGGTGAAACGACAACTCCGATTGTTACAAAAATTGAAATCCGATAATAACTAACTATTACGGATCCAATGGAACTGGTTTCATCAAATACCGAGACTATGCCCCCGGAAGGCTATTTTTAAATTTAATTTAAACGGTATATTTTCAAAACTTAACAAAACATTTCCACATTCAATTTCAACACCTTCACTACCTTCAGTACTATCAATCTAAATTTTATAAGCCTTCAAATTATTTTTAACAGGCTTAATATTCCATATTCAATATTTTATCCCATTTCAAATTATATAATTCAAAAATTCAATTATCTAGTAAATATTGATATTTGAAATTCAAGTTAAAATTAACCTTCAAATGTTTTAAAATCAACTAATTATTCCGATTTAAATTGTTAAAAATGCCGGGTCGTCACATTCCTTCCCCCTTAAAAGAATTTCGTCCCCGAAATTACTAGCTAGGAATATTGGCCCAATACTCGTTTACTTTCCTTTTAAAACCAACAGTTCAACATCCTACCAACTATCTTTTATAAAAGACCCCTTATCATTCTTACTAACTTTCCAAAACCTCTATAGTTTCTAACAACATTATTTACTCCACTTATTCAAATTTCAATTTAAAACCAAATTTTGAATTATCAAATTTTTTTCAAAATTTTTCTAACTCTCTAAATTTTCAAAAATTTTTGTCAGCGTCTCCTTTGCGCGGCTAGCGCGGTACTACTACAAAAGGCCTCTACGGGCTCCCAAATTCCAAAAAGAAAACAAAAGGCCAAGTGGCTAGATCCAAAACCCAATCCAATTCCATACAGAAATTAAATACTAACCATTTAGTCGGGCAATTCAAATTTATCCTTTGGAATCAAATCCAATTTTCTTTTCCCGTTATAATACCTGCATATCCCACTTAGTAACAATATTCAATCATAACCTTTCAAATCATTTTATATGTTTCCCTACATAAGTTTCATATCCATTTCAAATTAGTTTCCACTTCCCATATGATTTCAGTTTGTCTTCAATTATGAATATTGAATTTCATCTTCCATTTATAACTGATTCACGTTTGTTTCATCTACAATTTACTTTAATTTTCAATTTGTAATCGTTTTGTCGCTACCGAAAATATCCTCAAAAATTCCCAAAAATTTTCCAACTCCCAAAATTTTCAGAAAATTTTGGCAGAGTCTCCTTTGTACGGAGGAGCTTTTGTAATATGACAATAGATATAAATATATATACATCGACCCACACGGTGGAAAAAGCAAAAACAGTTCATATTTCCTATTTTTATTGCGTAGGCGTACCTTTATTTAGCATTTAAGCAAGCAGCTTATTTATTTAACAATTAGCATAACCCAAATCTAGCCAAACGGCTTCCCTGTACCTGTACTTACTCAATTTAAATATGTAAGTGCCATATATAGAAATTCTATTAGCATTACACTTACTTTTAATGGCTAAACACAAGCATTTCAAAAGCAACAAACACCAAATGCTTACCATAAGCGATTTATATAATTTAAAGCTAATCCAATTGCTTTCAACCCAATTTATATGCCATTTCATCCAATTTTAATGGTTTACAACGCAATTGCTTATATTCAATTTATTTTTAATCCAAAAAAGCTCATATTCAATTTAATTGATTCCAAAATCAAGTTATTTAACTTCTCTCAATCCATAGGATTTTAATTACTTTCATCGACGTCCATCGACAATTCATTCCATGCAAATTCGACAATATTCACTTGATAAAGTATTCATTTCAGTCTATTACTACTTGAATTTAATTTCAATTCATTGATAATTTATTTTAATTTCCTGTAAATACTCCATCTACAGTAACAAGCTTGCATGACTCTGTCATCCACACATGTAACAAGACACAACTTTGTCATACAAACATAGTTCAAACCAGATGGGAAGTAGCCCCATGGAGATGATGATGGTGATATGTGTTAAGATGCTACTAATTTCAACTATGTACGTGACTGTATGACCATTTCACCATAACAAGAGCCAGTTATATTTTCTTCACTTGCACATGATGATAAATATATATGTATGTATATGTATATATATATATATATGTATGTATGTATGTATGTATGTATGTATGTATATGTATACACGTCTTCTTCTTTTTTGTTCAGGTTTTCCCTTTCAGTTTTCCATAAGGCACACAAATTTATTCAATGTATTCTTAGTTTTCTATGTGCATCCACATCCATTTATAGATGGCACACTGATCATTTATATACACTATTTGTAGAATACTAGACATGCTAAAATAAGTTCAGCATAAAGCTTGAATTTTAGCAAATGTTCCCATTTTTGATCCATCTTATTTTACTTACATTATTGTGCTTGATGTCAAATCAATATATCCAAGTTGTTTGCCCTTATCTCTGTGACAACACAATGCATTTATATTGTTATGATACTACATTCTCTGTTTCCAACTACTTGGAAATCAATTGATAGGTTTCTCACTTTTTTTATTAATTGAAACTTGCATGTTTTTTCAAAATTATACTGGAAAACCATACTTGCAGCAATATTATAAGCATAATGAAACTTTAAGGTATCCTTTGACTTTGTCTACATGGTACTTTCAGATAAGTTAAACAAACTACATAATAACTTTAAATTAAAAGTGGGTTAAAAAACAGTAATTTCGTAAAGATAAGGTTTCATTGTTTGCCTGTACCTATGGATCTACTAGAAATGTCAACTGAATGAAATACCAAGTGAAAATTTGCTTTGTAAATTTATGAAATAATGATATAAAACTTATTATTTTTCTTCCACTGTTTGTGCACACTTTTAAAGTTTTCAACATAAAAATTAAAACAACTATTGCAAAAATGAAATAAAAACAGGTTTTAATTCACTGAAGCCATTTTTATCCCAAAATGGTTTTTAAAATAACATACACCGCTATTTTTATACGATGATTGTTGCCACTATATTATCTATTGTTGAAAGAATGAAAAGAAATAAACTCACCTGGGTTTTGTTTGCAACCCAATCATTTCTATTATTATTCAATTTCATTCCATATGACAACACTTCCACTATATCAAATTTACTTGCAAATTACATTAAATATTATTCATATCACACTTGAATTTTGTTTGTAATTCAAACCATCACTATTTCGATCCAACTCTAATTTATTTTTATTTTTCACAACATCTCTTCTTATTTAATTTGTTATCAAATCCAAGTCAAATTCTATTTATAATTCGAATTCATTTCGAAACTCCGTTATTAACTTACAATCCATTTTATTCAACCGAATTAAATTTTATTAACATACTTTATCAAAAAAATTTTTTAGTTAATTAGCTTATTCCAAGTTTATATCAAGATTCGATTTTATATCAAAAATCACTTCATTAAATTTTCCTGAGTCCAATTTTATTTTATAATTCCAGTTTGGATTTTTCCTTTAATTTTCCCAAAATTCCAACACTTCTATTTTAAAATTTAGAAATGCCTTTAAATTCAGATAATACAATTAAAATAGCCTTTTATAAAAATATTTCTTATAACTCGATGTCTCAACTAGTCCATCCTTGTTCTCATAGAAATTCAGTCATACGTTGATCAGGCGTACGACTGAAAATCTATAAGTACTTGGTGAACCCGTTTTCAACATCCAGTGAAAATATTTTAAAAATAATTTTATTGAAAATATAGAAAACAGTTTTTGAAAATAAAGGAAATAACTTTGGTGACAATGCTCTAAAAATCATCACCCCCATCCATGGTCACAGTTACATACCAGGGTTACGTTACCGTCGCTGCAAAAGTCCATGTAACTGCAGGCTCTCCACGGCCTCTCGATTATGCCATGGAACCCACAACAGATCACAGTTACATTCTAGGGTTACGTTGCCGTCGCAGCAAAAGTCCATGTAACTGCAGGCTCTCAGCGACCTCTGATTTTCGCTGTCGAAATGAAATTTCTCCATTCCTACATAGGTCGCAGTCTACCGATATAAAATCAAACGCAGACTGTTGGCTCTCAGCGGCACACACGACTTTCGCTATGTTACACCATAGGTCGCAGTCTATCGATATAAAATCAAACGCAGACTGTTGGCTCTCAACGGCACACACGACTTTTGCTATGGTATACTCTACTCATAATCCTCAGGAACTAGTTTTGTCCGGACTCCTCACAGGATCAACTTTAGAACCCTCCTTGGGGCTCAAGGCAGCACCACCCAGTGGCACTCCTGAGAAGTTCATTTCTAGGGAGCGGCTTTTTCCCCTGAGCCATCATCAAAACACTTTATACTATACATATATAGTATCTTCAAATCATACACCTAGTATGATCTTATGTAAAGCACTTTATACCAAAATCGATTATCCCAATCGATAATTCTCAAACTAGGCTTTCCAAATTCAATATTGATTTTACCCAAAAATCAAAATCCTTTCCAAATTCAAAGGTTCCCAAAACCTTTTTCAAAATCCTCATAAGATCCTTTATATATATACAGATATATATAATTTTTAAAACTTTGGATCATTTCAAACTTGGATAAAATTCCTTTTATACTTCAAACGTTTTCAAAATCCCTTTTTCTTCCAGCAATAAATTCAACAAGGGGGAACATTTATCTTTATATAACAAGGATGTACAACTTTGTTTACTCAAACTCAAATATCCCAATTTGATAACTCCTTCCAATATCAAATTCATTCAAATTCGTACGATGTACACATATCATCCGTACGTTATACCAATCTGATCGCTCACTCGATCACATAATTTCACTTCCGAACTAGTATCGTCCACCCGACTTCCTAGTGTGGACACCGATTCTGGTTTCTTGATCAGAAACCGTCATTCTCCTTGCATAGAAATCACTATGGTAGAGAACATCCAGAACCAATCAACAATCCATATCCAGGTTCGCCGTCAAAAATCGAGTGAAAAATCCCACTCGGATCGATATACTATCTCGAAATTCTGTGCTCGAATCTGGATCAAATCACTATGCGAATAGAATAATATGCGCACATCCTACATATTTAACTTCATTGATTATTAGCCAAATCAATTTCCTTTCTATTCACATTCACTTAAATTTTCATTCACTTATTCACATTTGCCTTAATCCTCATCCGGATTATAACTTCAATCCTTATTTCAATTGGATATTTCAGTCAATAACAGTTTGAACTCCGACTAGTTTATTTTTAGAAAATAGCTTGAAAATTTTAAAAATAGAAAGTAGTTGAAAAATAATTATGAGTTTGAAATATAGCTGTAAAATAGTTGAAAAATAGTAATTAGTTTATAAAACAGTTGAAAAATAATTAAATAGCTTCAAAAATAATTGTAAAACAAGTATAAAAATTTTGGCCTTAAGAAAGAAAGGTTGTATATATTTAATAGCTTGAAAAAATAAGTTTATATTAAAACAATTTATTTGAAAATAGTCTAGAGTCAAAACTGTTCACTTTCCCAACAATTCAATTTAAATTCCACCCCATTTAAATTGACCCTATTCCAATTTAAATAATTCCAACTTCTATTGGACTTGATTTATTCCCAAATCAAGTTGAATTGATTTTCAATTTCCTTCCGACTTCAAATCATATTCCATTCGATCTTTAAACTTGTACAACTTTAATTATAATTTCAATTTTACAACTTTTATTTATAATCAATTACATTCACATTGCTTTTAACTCGGAATTATACATTTTATTTAACCAATATATTTTTATTATTCCATAAACATTTTAATCAAGATTCCAGAGTTTTAACAAATCCCAAAATTCCAATATAACCTTAGAATTCAGCTATATCCAAAATTCTTTGGCAAATTCAATTATCCCTTCGAATTTCAAAACCAAACCCAGTTCACAAACAATTCCAATTTAAAACAATTCGGTAGCAATTTCTCTTCTAGAAACTCGAAAATAAACATCGATGATGCTGCAGTCATCACCGACGTTATTTTCCAGTGACCGAAAGAGTTCAATGCTTTAATCTCTTTAAAAACATTTCCAAATATTTTTAATTTCAAATCTCCCAGGTTTCAAATTCAACACTAAAAATATTTTTGAAATAATACTATTATTTCTCCAAAACCTTTGGAAACCACTTTCAAATCCAAAGGAATTTTAAATTTTCCCAAAAATTCCAAATTCCCAATCCATCCAATTCACATTTAAACATTACTCTGGAATTTCATCTTACTTTATTTTCAAATATTCTCTGTAATTCTATTTCAAATTATAATCTTATTTATTTATGAAGTTTATTTCAATTTATAAATTACATTGGCAATCTATATTTCAAATTCCATTTTATTATATAAGTTTATTCTTCAACTTTGGTTATAAGTTTCAATTTGGTCATATTTTTATATTACTTCTTAACTTAATTCCACTAATTTAACAACCAATCACCTAAATATTCATTAGAAGGAAATATTGCTTTATATATCAAAATACACTTTTATATAAAATCATTTAAAATCTTTATATAAGAAAATAACAAGTACGTGCTCATATATACACACACACACACACACACTCAACTCACTCTAGAGTTCTACGGACTCTATGTAATGAGTAATCCCCACCAGAGCTAAGGTTCTCGCTTAACCTTTCAGCTCTGATACCAAATGTAACAACCCGAAATTTTCAGAGCCGAAAATTCCAGATAGTTATGAAAAGAAGAAAAGAGATAGAAGAAGAAGAAAAGAAACATCAACAACTCACATACGCAGCGGATAAAATATAATAATAAATAATAACAGTTTACAAAAGAATACTATATCTGTCGATTACATTTAATATACATCAGAGTTTCACATATATACAGTCACTGAATATACATACAATTATCATGTCTTAGATTTACAATATTATAAATACAACGGAAATACTCTATACGCTCTTGCCATCCAACTCGCCTCCTGAGCTCCAGAACGTACCTACTTGAAAATCTGTAATACTCGGTCTGACCCGAGCATTATATCAAAGTAACACCCGGGTCAGGCTGGAAACCAGCGTGAGTAAACCCAACTAACATGAAATATCCAAGCAAACAACTTATATAAAACCCGGGGTAACACGAGTCAGCTTACAAATTCACACTTTGTTATAATCTTCTCTAATTTCACACATCAATATCCAAGTACCAAAACTTAAGATTAAATAGTCCAATTCACTTAAATCATTTCATTTCAGCCTATTGATTTCCCATATCGATCTATAAAATTCAAAGTGGTTTCGGGTATTTCCCAACACTCGACCCCGATCTCTTCGATACTCATGTCGTCCTAACCCAAGTTATCCAAATGAAATACTCAACATTTCATATCAGAGATATCAACTCATTCAGAACATCCAATACCATTCAATCATCCATAAGCAAAGCTTAATCACATACAAATCAATTCAATTGATTCTAATTGAATTTCAAACCTCAATCACTTAGATTCCTTCATTAATTAATTCCAAATCAATTAATTAGTCAACCCATCATTTCAACTTAATTAATCACCCTGGATTAATTATTTTTCAATTACAATAAAGTAATTATCATTATTTAATTTTCACGATATTAATTCTTCTTAACCTAATTCAACAAGTAATCTTAATTAATGAACTATATTAAATTACGTTAATCCTTAATTACTTATATTGATTAACTTCTCATAAGTCACTTATATTGATTTATTTTCTTAACTAATCAATCTCTGTTTACATCATTGATTATATAAATTAATGATTTCTCATTTACATTTCAATTTAATCTAATTTAATTTCATTAAATAATCAGCCATCCTTAATTATTTCCATCAATCTCATTCTTCCATTACTCGTTAACTCATCATATTCAGAGATTAACTAACCTTTAACAAATCATATTTTAATTAATTATTAATTTAATTACTTTAAGTAATTAACCCTTTTTTAAATATTCAAGAAATTATTCCTTAACAACCATAAATAATTATACTCATTTGATTTATAGTAATTATCATTTGATTTATTATCCTTAAGTTTTTAAGTTATTAGCTTTAAAATTTTCAATTTATAACTGATTTACTTATCGTTCTCAAAACACATTTAAAGTGTTTTCCTTCAAATTTATTTTCAAATTTAAAACTAATTTCTACCAACCAACATAGATAGATAACAGCAACCAATATAACTAAAGCTGTCACAAATTCATAGAAGCAAAACAGTTGCACAGATCCAAGGTTACTCACCTAAATAAAAGCTGCAGAAATCGAAATCATGCTCCACTGTTTCGGCGGTGTCGAGATGTCGGAACCCTACTTGAAAATCTCTGCATAACTTCACCGCGATGCTTCCCAGGTTTCGAGCACCCATCGGCCTGTGCCCAAACGCGAATCCATCGCTGTCTCGTCGCCCTCGAGTTCGAGTCGAACTCGAATACCCATGCTCTTGTGTGACTTCCCCAGAATCGCCGCCCCTCTTCTCACGTTCGATCGCGACCTAGCTCGCGAATTGCCTAATCGAACGCGGCAATGTTCGATGCTTCCGCTATGATTCACTTTGCTGCGAATATGTCATGTGAAATTTGAGGAGGGAGAGAGAGCGGTTTTCGAACTGAAAAAGGGAATAGGCATTGTTTTGGAATGAAGAACGAGGGAGAGGGAAGAACGAGTTCGATCGGCCCTTATTATTCTTCTTTCTTTTTTTCATTGTTGAACGATGGATTTTGATATAATGTTAAAGCACGGCTAAGAAGAAGTAAAAGGAGGCAAGAGGGAGCTTCTTGAATACGCTTGTTAATAAAATATCTTTGACTATTGACTTTGACCTTTATTATATTATAAAACTTTCAAAATGTCTCGTTAAGAAAAACTCGAAATCTCGAACTCCGAATCAGACATGCAGACAGGCGTTCATAAGGTTTTACCCTTATTCCGAACACAATGGAACGCGTTTTAGAGCCTATTTTGATCATATGAGCGAGTTACGGAAATAAACGATCAATTTTAAATTAAATCAATTAAAATAGGTCTAAGCATTTCGAGCTGACAAGGTGAAACGACAACTCCGATTGTTAAAAAAATTGAAATCCGATAATAACTAACTATTACGGATCCAATGGAACTGGTTTCGTCAAATTCCGAGACTGTGCCCCCGGAAGGCTATTTTTAAATTTAATTTAAACGGTATATTTTCAAAACTTAACAAAACATTTCCACGTTCAATTTCAACACCTTCACTACCTTCAGTACTATCAATCTAAATTTTATAAGCCTTCAAATTATTTTTAACAGGCTTAATATTCCATATTCAATATTTTATCCCATTTCAAATTATATAATTCAAAAATTCAATTATCTAGTAAATATTGATATTTGAAATTCAAGTTAAAATTAACCTTTAAATGTTCTAAAATCAACTAATTATTCTGATTTAAATTGTTAAAAATGCCGGGTCGTCACATTCCTTCCCCCTTAAAAGAATTTCGTCCCCGAAATTACTAGCTAGGAATATTGGCCCAATACTCGTTTACTTTCCTTTTAAAACCAACAGTTCAACAACCTACCAACTATCTTTTATAAAAGACCCCTAATCATTCTTACTAACTTTCCAAAACCTCTATAGTTTCTAACAACATTATTTACTCCACTTATTCAAATTTCAATTTAAAACCAAATTTTGAATTATCAAATTTTTTTCAAAATTTTTCTAACTCTCTAAATTTTCAAAAAAATTTGTCAGCGCCTCCTTTGCGCGGCTAGCGCGGTACTACTACAAAAGGCCTCTACGGGCTCCCAAATTCCAAAAAGAAAACAAAAGGCCAAGTGGCTAGATCCAAAACCCAATCCAATTCCATACAGAAATTAAATACTAACCATTTAGTCGGGCAATTCAAATTTATCCTTTGGAATCAAATCCAATTTTCTTTTCCCGTTATAATACCTGCATATCCCACTTAGCAACAATATCCAATCATAACCTTTCAAATCATTTTATATGTTTCCCTACATAAGTTTCATATCCATTTCAAATTAGTTTCCACTTCCCATATGATTTCAGTTTGTCTTCAATTCTGAATATTGAATTTCATCTTCCATTTATAACTGATTCACATTTGTTTCATCTACAATTTACTTTAATTTTCAATTTGTAATCGTTTTGTCGCTAACGAAAATATCCTCAAAAATTCCCAAAAATTTTCCAACTCCCAAAATTTTCAGAAAATTTTGGCAAAGTCTCCTTTGTACGGAGGAGCTTTTGTAATATGACAATAGATATAAATATATATACATCGACCCACACGGTGGAAAAAGCAAAAACAGTTCATATTTCCTATTTTTATTGCGTAGGCGTACCTTTATTTAGCATTTAAGCAAGCAGCTTATTTATTTAGCAATTAACATAACCCAAATCTAGCCAAACGGCTTCCCTGTACCTGTACTTACTCAATTTAAATATGTAAGTGCCATATATAGAAATTCTATTAGCATTACACTTACTTTTAATGGCTAAACACAAGCATTTCAAAAGCAACAAACACCAAACGCTTACCATAAGCGATTTATATAATTTAAAGCTAATCCAATTGCTTTCAACCCAATTTATATGTCATTTCATCCAATTTTAATGGTTTACAACGCAATTGCTTATATTCAATTTATTTTTAATCCAAAAAAGCTTATATTCAATTTAATTGATTCCAAAATCAAGTTATTTAACTTCTCTCAATCCATAGGATTTTAATTACTTTCATCGACGTCCATCGACAATTCATTCCATGCAAATTCGACAATATTCACTTGATAAAGTATTCATTTCAGTCTATTACTACTTGAATTTAATTTCAATTCATTGATAATTTATTTTAATTTCCTGTAAATACTCCATCTACAGTAACAAGCTTGCATGACTCCGTCATCCACACATGTAACAAGACACAACTTTGTCATACAAACATAGTTCAAACCAGATGGGAAGTAGCCCCATGGAGATGATGATGGTGATATGTGTTAAGATGCTACTAATTTCAACGATGTACGTGACTGTATGACCATTTCACCATAACAAGAGCCAGTTATATTTTCTTCACTTGCACATGATGATAAATATGTATGTATGTATATGTATATATATATATATGTATGTGTATACATGTCTTCTTCTTTTTCGTTCAGGTTTTCCCTTTCAGTTTTCCATAAGGCACACAAATTTATTCAATGTATTCTTAGTTTTCTATGTGCATCCATATCCATTTATAGATGGCACACTGTTCATTTATATACACTATTTGTAAAATACTAGACATGCTAAAATAAGTTCAGCATAAAGCTTGAACTTTAGCAAATGTTCCCATTTTTGATCCATCTTATTTTATTTTATCTTACATTATTGTGCTTGATGTCAATATATACACTATTTTATTTTATTTTTCGTTGTTGAACAATGGATTTTGATATAATGTTAAAGCACGTCTAAGAAGAAGTAAAAGGAGGCAAGAGGGAGCTTCTTGAATACGCATGTTAATAAAATATCTTTGACTATTGACTTTGAGCTTTATTGTATTATAAAACTTTCAAAATATCTCGTTAAGCAAAACTCGAAATCCCGAATTCCGAATCAAACATGCAGACAGGCGTTCATAAGGTTTTACCCTTATTCTGAACATAATGGAACAAGTTTAAGAGCCTATTTCGATCATATGAGCGAGTTACGGAAATAAACAATCAATTTTAAATTAAATCAATTAAAATAGTTCTAAGTGTTTCGAGCTGCCAAGGTGAAACGACAACTCCGGTTGTTACGAAAATTGAAATCCGATAATAACTAACTATTACGGATCTAATGGAACTGGTTTCGTCAAATTCCGAGAATGTGCCCCCGGAAGGCTATTTTTAAATTTAATTTAAACGGTATATTTTCAAAACTTAACAAAACATTTCCACATTCAATTTCAACACCTTCACTACCTTCAGTACTATCAATCTAAATTTTATAAGCCTTCAAATTATTTTTAACAGGCTTAATATTCCATATTCAATATTTTATCCCATTTCAAATTATATAATTCAAATATTCAATTATCTAGTAAATATTGATATTTGAAATTCAAGTTAAAATTAACCTTTAAATGTTTTAAAATCAACTAATTATTCCAATTTAAATTGTTAAAAATGCCGGGTCGTCACAGTAAACAAAGTAAAAAACACTCGAGTCAGGACATAAATACTTATGAACTGTAAATCAACTCAAGTGAACAGTAACAAAATGCATCAGTAACTTAAAGGATGCTTGGGATCGCACATCCTTTAAGGATCCGTTAAACTATTTACTATGTAGTAATATTGCGCTAATATAATAATGTCTACAGTAAAATACACTTACTTTAAAATAGCGTTAAAGAGTGATCCAATATTCCCCTTAACACGTAATAGTCCCAGTAGTCCATCCATTATCAGCGTATCTCCAAATTGGGAGACTACCCTAAATACTCCATGGGCTACGGGAGAAAAACAAACTCGTAGTAAGGCTCGCTATGGTAGGTGACACGGCACATAAGGCAATGCCAGGGTAGATATACCAATTACGCACACGGGCTGGTGGTAACGTAGCAGTCACATACGCCCACCTCGGAACACACTTCCAAATCAAAATCGGAGGATGGCCATCAAATCAACCAGAAGTAAGAGTATAATATCGAAGAAATGTGTCTGGTAGGAGGGATGACCTCACTTGACCCGAGATCGCTCCTGGTTTAGCCACCTTATGCCAACTCTCGGGAGTGGGGTCCACGTAATATACCTCAAGAATGTCTCCACCATCCTACTTCATTCTGGAATCTCCACCGCATACATGGTTGTTAAAGTGGTTTTTGAAGTTGGCAGAGAGTATTATAACTTTCGATCCCGGTCTCTTTAACAACCAATCGTTATTACAACGTTGTGCTCATTTCAAAATAGTTTATACTTTAAAAAAATCAAATCATTTCATTTCAAAACTATATTCAAATCAAAATAGTTTATACTTTGAAACCAAACCATTTTTATTTCAAAACTACATCCAAATCAATATGATATCATTTCCATTCAAACACATATCCACTTTTCAAAAATCATAATACTTTCAAAGTTTCGAAACCAAAATACTTGAAATCATTACACTTTGAAAATCATAACATATTGGAGTCATACATTTGAAATCATGAAACATTCCTTTAATTCTTTACATTTTCAAATTTATTCAATTAAACCCAAATTCGCAAATTTCCAATTTAATTTAATTCAAACCATCAATTTCAATTCAATTCAGTTTACCAACAAACTATTTCAAACTTATCAATTTCAAATATAGATTTAATCTACAAAAATAAACTATTCAATCTTTAATATATTTCAAAGCTTTAATATCCCACATTTCAAAACTTATTTTTATAATTTCATATAACTCTGATTTAACTTCATTATTACTTAGTTTTGAAATATTCATTTCATAAATCCAATATCATTTAAATAAACCAGAATTACAGGTAAACCAAATATCCTTTCATACTAACATAAACTTCAAATATTCATTTATCAAAATCAAATATCATTCCAATTCATATTCTTTATCAAAAATAAAGATTATGTCACTCAAAACCATTTCAAAATCATCAATATATCATATCCTTTCAAAATCTCACTATCAAATCATTATTTGAATCAACTTCAAATATTCAAGTTTAAATATCATTTTAAAATCAGAGATATCATTAAAATATCATATCAAAACACATTTCAAAATTTCATTCAAAAATTCATTTATCTCAATACATTTCATTCCATTTTAACCAAGTAAACCTAATTTAAATTCAAATTCAATTTAAATTCCTTAAAAAAATCAAATTAAAATATTAAAATATATATTCAAACTCCTTAAATTTCACAAATAATCAATTTCAAAAGTTAAATCATTTAACACTTTAAAATATAACTCAAATAGTGTTAAAATCTATAATATTTGAAGCATTGTCAAAATATAGCAACGACAACATTTATAAAGTGCTATCGTAGCTTAAAATTTCCAAAATAGTTTAGTTTAGGAACAATGGCATTTATAAAATTCCATAATAGATATTTTGTTACTTCAAACATAGTTAAATTCAAAAACAACAGCATTTAAAAATGCTGTCATAAGACCACAGCATTTTTTAGAAATGCTGTTAAAAAAATTTCAGATTTATTATAACTTTTCAGAAACAATAAAGCTTCAATTTTAGCAAATTTTAAACTTATAAATCATATTTTTAGACTTCAAAATTTCACATTTAAATCAACTTAGCATATGATTTATCACAACAAAATTTTATAACTAAATATCCAATTTAAACTCAATTCATTTGTTAAGTCAAAATTTCACTGTTTTCATAACTTATAAAATTTAACATTTTATTTCAAATATCATTTCAAAACTTTAAATTTAATTTCCATTATTTATTTACATTTTTAAAATATAATTTAAAGTCAAAAATCACATTTACTTCAAATTTACTTATTTAAATTCATAAATTCAAAACTTAATATTTAGCCTTCTTAAAACCATAAAATATATTTTTTTAAATCAAAATTTCATACTTTAAAAATACATATCTTAAGAAAAAAATCATTTAAAAATATACCACGGGGTCTATATAAAATTTTCTAACCTATGTCAAGTGATACAGATATATATCATTTCAATCCGCAATTTAAAAAGAAAACCCGGGTTCCATCATTTCAAATCCGCAATCCCAAATCAAATAAAATACAATAAAAATCACTTAATCCTACCATTTCATCTCATACTGATTTTTCCCTATTCTATTCTAACAGGGAACTTGCAGTGTGATCATATACATACACAATATAAACAATGTCAATGTCACAATATAATGTCATATATCATATGTCAGGTGATATTTAACAAAGTTAACATGGTAATAACATAGCATAGCATATCATATAATCATCATTTACTTGCATAAACATTTTTAATTACTAAACACTTGTCATCAATTCACTATTTCATAAGTAAACATGTCAGAGTGAGACGAACTCACCTTTTCAAGCTGGAGTTAGCAAATCAAACTAACGAATAAATTCCAGAAAGCATGATACGGCATGACACAGCATGACTATGATTCAAGTGGAAGGAGAGAGCCAAGATAATGATCTTGTAAGCAACCATTAAAACAAACAATATAACACATAAATATATTTTTATTCAACGCCAAATAACATAGAAACAAATGAAAATAAAAAGCAACAAAGAATGAAATGATTTGACCTTACCTCAACCACTCTAGTGCTTGGCCTAGGGCTTCTTTTGCTCGGCCATGATCATGCTAAGCTCAGGTTTGGAATCATGTAGGCACGGCTAGAAGTGGAGATGTGAAGGGGTAGGTATTGCAACATGTAGAAGATAAAGGAATAAGTGCAAAAATAGGAGTTTTGTGCAATATTTTGGCTCGACCAAAGGCAAGTGGTGGCTCGGCTATGCTTGTACAGGTCTGGTTAGTACATGTGATGGCTAGAGTGATGGTCAGATGAGTTGTAGATGCTGGTGGTGGTGGCTAAGGGGGTGGCCGAAGAGGAAAGTGAAGGGTGGTGAAGATATGTGGCTCGGCTTGCATGCTTGGTGGAGTTTTTGTGCAAATTTTTTGGTGCAACATCAATGGATGGTCACAGCCAGACATGGTCGAAGGAGGAGGAGTGGTTGCTGCTGTAGATGGAGGAGGTGATGGTCGGTGGAGTTGAGGTGGAGTAGAGGCCGAACAAACATGAAGAAGAGGAAGCAAAATCATAGTAAAAGAAGAAGGAAAGATAAGCAAAAGAAGCCATTAACAAAAAAACGTACAAATATTTTTAGCCGTGAGTTTTGAGAAGAGATGAGAAAGATTTTCACGTGAAAAGTAGAAGAGATACACAGCAATACAAAAAGAAATGGTCGATCAAACAAAATGAAAGGTCAAAAGAAGGTGTAAAGCCAAAAGTAAGTGAAAAGTCACATGCAAATGAAAAGGGTTTTGTCTCTTCAATTTCCAATTTCTTTTATTTCAAAGTAAACAAAATAAAATCAGTAAATAAAAATAAAAAAAATTGAACAAAATAAAGTGGAAATGAAAATAAAATAATATCTTAGAAAAATAAAAAATAAATAAAGGAAATACTTCATTTAATTGAAACTGGAAATTAAAAATTGTAAAAAATACAATAAATATTGGAAAATTATAACTACACTTTAAAAATGTTTTAAAAATAAAATATATACATAACATGTCATATTACACATACTAGAACATGATATGACAAATAAAAATATTATTATAAAAATTAAAATAAATAATTTTGTTAAATAAAACAATTTGCATACAATATTGTAAAAAGTATAACTTTCACAATATTAATCGGATTTCAACGAAACGAAATGTAGTGTACTTGAAATTTAATTTACTTTCATAATAAAGGATAAATTTAAAATTCAAATTTTAAAATTTTAAATTTAAAGGTCAAAGTTTGACCATATTGACCAAAATTCACATTTTTGGAAAATATTCTATTTATTCATGTTTGGAATTATAATTCACATACAAAATCAAAATTTGTATTTAAAATAACAAAATTTATTCATTTTAATAAATAAAATAAAATTTTTAAATCAGGAATTTCAATTAAAATAATTAAAATATACAATTAAAATAATCACAAAATACAGGGTTGTTACACTCTCCTCCACTCAAAATTTTTCGTCCCCGAAAAGGAATGAGGTACGGGAAAACACAGAAAAGGATAGAACAGAATTAAGACAAGATGACAAGAAGATTGAAATTATAGCTGATAACTGTAGTTATAGGTAAGTATAACAAGGTAGAGATGACTTCCCAAGATCTTCTAGAATCAAGAACACAAGAACGAAGAAGATCTCCTAAATCTGATTTACCCTTCCCATTTGACCGACAGTCTATGGATGGTAAGCAGTGCTCAGATTCAAAGTGAGTACCAAAGATTAAAGAAATGTTATAGAAATATTTCTAAACAGACAGGTATAAGCAATAACCTTCCTATTCTGTTGCAAGATAAGGGAAATAAGGACAACTAAAAGATAGTTTGAAAAAACAAAATACGATAATAAATTTGATACCATGAAAATTTCAACTTAAATTGATAATTAATTTTACATAAGTTAAATAAATCTTAACTATCTCTATTTTCATTATCTTATCATCAAATTATCTTAAATTAACAATCTCTAAATCATATATTTGAAAAAAAAATCTTTTATTATATTCATAATGTACTCAATAAATTTAATTCTTCTTTATTCCATTATAATTAAATTTATTCCTCTCGGTATATTTTATCACCTATGTTAAATATATTTATACTTATTATAACTTCTTTAAATTCATTCTTAATTCCTTTAACATCATTTTATATTGTAAATTATTCCATTATCCTTTTTCTCTATTTACCTCTATTAATCTTTTATAAGTAAAATTTAAGTGTATAACATTTATTATAACCACTCAAATTTTATTTAAATTTTTTTTTCAAACTATATATTATCCAATTACATATTCAACTTCTGTATAATTTAGGTAAGTTATACTGGAATGAAATTGTGTGTTATATAAATAAAACTTTGTAATTTAAACATTACAAGCTTGAATATTTATCCAAATCTTGAAATTATACTTAAAATTATCCTTTAAGATAAAATTTAGGAATTAAATTTTCGATAAATTCCAAACTATTTAGAGATAAATAAATGCACATATACTATATATATATCCATTCAAATTTAAATCATATATCAGCATATGTTATAAATCCAGTCTTATTTTAGAAATTCAAATCAATTAAATTCCTCAAAACAAAATTATAGCAAGACTATAGAACCGTCTCTTCACTTCGAAACTCGAAAATGAATATCGATGATGTTGCAATCATCACCGAAGTTATTTTCCAGCAACAAAGAGAAGAGCACTAATTTTAAACTTTAAAATTCTTTGGAAACAAATTTCTGTTCGAAAATACTTTAAATAATATATCCTTTAAAACTTTAAATACAAGGTTTGAAATCCATCATAAATTAAATTCTCATATTCTTGTTTTAAATTCCCAAATAAATATATAACCATGTTTTATAGTTCAATTATTTATATATGAAACAAGAGATAATGATATATAAATTCAAATATTATTTCTTAACAACCAGTAAAAAAATCTTGAAAAAGATTTATAATATAGTTACAAAATTTATTTCATTACTAAATTTGAAAACATATTGTGTCAGTTTGCTTTATTCAAGTGTTTTGGAAATCTTATCAATAGCGTTGATCAGGCGAATCGATCAGAAACTCAAATCAACATCAACAACTCAAACAACACAATATATAAAACATTTTAAATATTAGTTTACAAATAAAATTCAAGAATGATTTGAAGATAAGTTGGAAACAAAGATGATATAATTAAATAACAGAATAGGAAGATGGATAGCTTATATAAATCACGGTCAACCTTAACCGGGTCAACCGTGACTTAAAGGATAAGATCGATGTGGATTTTCTGGGGGTAAATCTACATTTGGTCTCAAGAGATGGAGTTCGGAATTATAAGAGATACTAGCATCTAAACTAAGGATATAAAATCTCTGGTGAATCGATGATGTTGTAAAGGAGTTTCACCCCTTTACAAATAAATTTGAGATTGGCAAGACCGCCGACTCATTATAAAGATCATTTGAAGTGGAGTTACGGGATGCTCCAGAATCAAAAGAAGGTGAATAGTGAGGGACACGAATGGATTTTGGAACCGCAAGGAATGTTCCAAAATTCAAAGGAATCGAGTCAAAGAGGAAGAGATTCAAACTCAAATGTAAGTGATTCCATAATTACATTTACCCTATATGCTGAGTTTTTCCTAGAGCTACCAAAGCTCTGATACCACATGTAACGACCCGATATTTTCAACCAATCGCATCCGCACATGTCGGACTTGAATTGCTCAAAATACCGCATTGTAAATAAAATTTAGCAAATCTCAGAATATACAGTAAATAAATAATCACAGATCATAGAAACAGAGTATTTAATAATGCAGCGGAAGTAAAGTAGATAGTAGTTCATGAAGCTACTATATGTAAATAAGATACATCAGAGTCAAATAAGATACAACAGAAGAGTAACAAGACAAGATACATCAGGTACAAATCAGAATACATCACTGGAATCAAGGGATACTGAAAGAAAAATAGATGGCTGGATCTTTAAGCAAAGCTCTAACACCGAAGGTGAGTCATGAATGCTGAATCACTTAGTCTGACTCGAGCGTAAAGCAAAACACAAAACACTCGAGTCAGGACATAAATACTTATGAACTGTAAATCAACTCAAGTGAACAGTAACAACATGCATCAGTAACTTAAAGGATGCTTGGGATCGCCTATCCTTTAAGGATCCGTTAAACTATTTACTATGTAGTAATATTGCGCAATCATAATAATGTCTACAGTAAAATAAACTTACTTTAAAATAGTGTTAAGGAGTGACCCAATATTCCCCTTAACACGTAATATTCCAAGTAGTCCATCCAGTATCAGCGTATCTCCAGATCGGGAGATTACCTTAAATACTCCATGGGCTATGGGAGAAAAACAAACTCGTAGTAAGGCTCGCTATGGTAGGTGATATGGCACACAAGGCAATGCCAGGGTAGATATACCAATTAAGCACACGGGCTGGTGGTAACGTAACAGCCACACACGCCTACCTCGGAACACACTCTCAAATCAAAATCGGAGGATGGCCATCAAATCAACCACAAGTAAGAGTATAGTATCGAAGAAATGTGTCCGATATGAGGAATGACCTCACTTGGCCCGAGATCGCTCCTGTTTTAGCCACCTTATGCCAACTCACGGGAGTTGGGTCCTGTAACAACCCTGTATTTTGTAATTATTTTAATTGTATATTTTAATTATTTTAATTTAAATTTTGATAAAAAAAACTTATTTTACTTATTGAAATGATTAAATTTTATAATTTAAATATAAATCATGATTTTTATATGAATTATAATTCCAAAACTTGTGCAAGTTGAATATTTCCAAAAAAAGTGAATTTTTGGTCAAATAGTCAAACTTTGTCTTTTAAATTAAAAATTTAAAAGTTTTAAATTTTATCTTTTATTATGAAAATATATTTAATAACTTGAACACTGCCTTTTGTTTCGTGGAAAACAGAGTTAAACTGCAAAAGATATGTACATTTCAATTTTGAGTATAAATTGTTTATTTGCAATTTTGTTATTTTAAATTGTATAAATTTTATTTTTTCTTTGTCATATTTTATTTTAATATGTTTTAATATGTTATATTATGTATATTTTGACTTTTAAATATTTTTAAAATGATAATAGAATTTTTCTAAAATTTACTATGATGATTTCCTATTTTTAAAAGGCTATTTTCCTTTTTCTGCTATTTTCTTCATCTAAACTATATTTAAATTAAAATTTATTTATTTACTTTTGCGATTTCCTTTTTATTTTGTTTTCTTATCTTTATTTATAAATACTTTTAAGTACATAAAAATTTTCCCAAGTTCATTGCACTTATTTTTCATATTTTCAAGACTAGTTGCAAATTTTGCTGTTTTATTTAATTAAACTATATATAATTAATAATTAATTAATTTATTTTTGTTTATTTACTAAATTTTCATATTTTATCTGATTTTATATATATTTCAGTTATATAAGGTTTAAAAAGAAAATAATGGAAATTTGAAGAGTTTGTGTCTCTTTAGTTGCTCAAGGCTCTTCGTTTTTCCGCCTCTTCATTTTCTTTTGTCTTTTCCTCTCCTTGCTTTAGCCGTACTTTTTTCCTGCATTAGCCGTGAATTCTCATTGCTAATTCACGTGAGAAACTTCTCCTCTCTTCATTTCTCACGGCCACTTTATGTTCTGTAAAAATATTTGCAAGTTAATGCCTTCTTCCTCTCACTTTTCTTCTTATTTCCATTGATTTTGCCTCGCCTCTTCTCCTAGCTTTGCTTGGCCTAGCCTCTCCACCATCAGCTCCACCATCACCTCCTCCATCTATAGCAGCCATCAGCCCTTCTCTGACAAAAAAAGTCAAGCCATGAGCACTTGATGATGATAGCTACACAAAATTTGCACAAACTCCTCCAATAATGCCTTGCCAAGCCACAAACTTCACCATAGCCTTTCATATTCATTTCGGCCACACCCCTAGCTCCACCAGCACCTACTGACCTGACCTTTAGCTGCAGCTCTACCTCTGTCCAGATCTGAAAAGCCCTATACCCGAACCCCACTTACCCATAGCCGAGCCACATGTTGACCAAACTTGCCTATATTGCTTTATTCCTATGTGTTCTTCATGTTGTTGCACTCCACTACACCTTCATCTCCACTTGTTGCCTTTCCTATATGATGTTAAACCTAACCTATATGATGCCATACTTGACCCAAAAACACATCATGGCTGAGCATAGAGTCCCCTAAGGCCAGGCATTGAAGTGGTTGAAGCAAGGTCCAATCTATCTTGTTCATTTTTGCTTTGTATTTCAACTTGTTTCAATGTTATTGTGTGTTGAACATTTATATATTGCCTTGTTTGTTTTGTTTTGGGTTGTTGATACAAAATCATATCTTGGCTCTCTCAACTCATTCAAATCAAGTCATACTTGTCGTGCCTTTGGAATCACTCTTGGGTGTGTTGTTTGTCTCTAGCTTCGAAAATGTGAGTCTTTCTCACTCTGACATTTATACTTATGAAATAGTGAATTGATGACAAGTGTTTAGTAATATAAAATGTTATGCAAGTTAATGATGATCATATGATATGCTATGCCATGTTATTACCATGTTAAAACTGTTAATTATCACCTGACATCTGATATATGACATTATATTGTGACATTGATATTGTTTATATTGTTTATGCATATGTTAACACTGCAAGTTCCCTGTTAGAATAGATTCACTATGGGTTGAAATGATACATACCCGAACGGAATTTAGAATAGGGAAAAATCGTTATGGGCTGAAATGATAGGCCTGAGCGATTTTTATTGTATTTTATTTGACTTGGGATTGCGGGTTTGAAATGATAGAACCCGGGTTTTCTTTGTAAACTGCGGATTGAAATGATATATATCCGTATCACTTGACCTAGGTTAGAAAGTTTTATACAGACCCCGTGGTATATTTTTAAATGATTTTTATTAAAATATGTATTTTTAAAAGTATGAAATATTGATTTAAAAATATATATTTTTATGGTTTTAAGAAAATTAACTATTAAGTCTTGAAATTGTGAATTTAAGTATGTAAATTTGAAGTAAATGTGATTTTGACTTTAAATTTTATTTTAAAATGTAAATAAATAATGGAAATTAAATTTAAATTTTTGAAATGATATTTGAAGTAAAATTTTAAGTTTATTTAATTTATATAATAAACATTGAATTTTGACTTAATAAATGAATGGAGTTTGCAAAATTGAATATTCGATCTTAAAATTTTATTGTGTTAAATCAAATGTAAAATGATTTTTAATGTGAAATTTTGAAGTCTAGAAATATGATTTTTAAGTTATAATAATAAAAATTTGGAGTTTTATTATTTTTTTTGAAAAGTTAAAATAAAATCTGGAATTTTATAGCATTTCCAAAATGCTGTAGTCTTTTGACAGCAATTTTAAATGCTGTTGTTTTTGAATTTAACTATGATTGAAATAACTAAATATCTATTACGGCGTTTTATAAATGCCATTATTCTTGAACTAAACCATTTTTGAAACTATAAGCTACGATAGCACTTTATAAATGTCGTCGTCGCTATAATTTGACAATGTTTTGAAATGTTATAGATTTTAACACTGCCTGGGTTATATTTTAAAGTGTTAAATAATTTAACTTTTGAAATGGGTTATTTGTGAAATTTTAGAATTTTAGAATTTTTAAATATGAATTTTTAAGAAATTTAAATTGAATTTGAATTTAAATAAAGTTTACTTGGTTATGTGTTAAACGGAATGAAATGTAATGAGATAAATGAATTTTGAAGGGAATTTTGAAATGTATTTTTGTAATGATATTTGAAATAATAAATGAGTGATAGATTTGAAAAAAAGAAGTATTTAAATTTTAGTAATTGAATTTGAACTCAAACAATGATTTGAAATGAGGTTTTGAAAGGATATGATATTTTTATGATTTGAAATGGTTTGGAAATGATTTGATCTTTATTTTGATAAAGAATATGAATTTGGAATGATATTTGATTTTTTATAAATGAATATTTGAAGTTTATATTTGTATGAAAAGATATTTGGTTTAATCGTAATTTAAGTTTATTTAAATAATATTGGATTTATGAAATGAATATTTCAAAACTAAATAATAATGAAATTAGATTTGAGATATGAATATATGGAATTATAAAGTTTAGTTTTGAAATGTGGGATATTAAAGTTTGGAGATATATTAAAATTGGATTGTTATTTTGTAGATCAAATCTATATTTGAAATTTATAAGATTTGAAATGTTTTGTTAGAAAACTAAATTGAATTGAGACTGATGGTTTGATTTGAATTAAATTGGAAATTTGGAATTTTGGTTTAATTGAATAAATTTGTAAAATGTAAAGAATTAAAAGAATGTTCCATGATTTAAAATGTATGATTTTAAAATGTTATGATTTTCAAGGTGTAACGATTTCAAGTATTTTGGTTTCGGAAGAGTTATAACTTTGAAAGTATTATGATTTTTGAAAGTGAATATACGTTTGAAATGGAATTGATAAAGTATAAACTATTTTGATTTGAATATAGTTTTGAAATAAAATGGTTTTGGTTTCGAAGTATAACTATTTTGAAAGGGATATAGTTTTGAAATGAAATGATTTGATTCTTGAAGTATAAACTATTTTGAAATGACCATGGCGTTATAATAACATTTGGTTGTTAAAGAGACCGAGATCGGAAGTTGTCATACTCTCTGCCAACTCCGAAAACCACTTTAACAACCGTGTACGCGGTGGAGTTTCCAGAATGAAGTAGGATGGTGGCGTCGTTCTTGAGGTATATTACGTGGACCCAACTCCCGTGAGTTGGCATAAGGTGGCTAAAACAGGAGCGATCTCGGGCCAAAAGGGGTAGCTCCTCTGGTCGGACATATTCCTTCGATACTATACTCTTACTGGTGATTGATTAGATGGCCATCCTCCGATTTTGATATGGGAGTGTGTTCCGAGGTGGGCGTATGTGACTGCTGCGTTACCACCAGCCCGTGTGCGTAATTGGTATATCTACCCTGGCATTGCCTTGTGTGCCGTGTCACCTACCATACCGAGCCTTTACTACGAGTTTGTTTTCTCCCGTAGCCCATGTGGTATCCTCTGACTGTCACCCAGAGTGGAGATGACATGATATTGGATGGACTACTGGGACTATTATGTGTGAAGGGTGATATGGGTAGCCCGGAACGCTATTTAAAAGTAAGTTTATTTTACTGTAGACATTATTATAGTAGCGCAATATTACTACATAGTAAATAGTTTAACGGATCCTTAAAGGATGGGCGATCCCAAGCATCCTTTAAGTTACTGATGCATTTTTTGTTACTGTTCACTTGAGTTGATTTACAGTTCATAAGTATTTATGTCCTGACTCGAGTGTTTCGTATTTTGCTTTACGCTCGAGTCAGATTGAGTGAGTTAGCATTCAAGATTCACCTTCGGAGTTGGAGCTTTCCTTGAAGATCCAGCCATCTATTTTAATTTCTGTATCCAGTGATCTCAGTGATGTATTCTGATTTGTACCTGATGTATCTTGTTATTTCTTGTTGTATCTTGTTTAACTCTGATGTATCTTATTTTTATATAGTAGCTTCATGAACTACTATCTCTTTTAAATTCCGATGCATTATTAAATACTCTATGTCTGTGATCTGTGATTATGTATTTACTGTATATTCTGAGGTTTGCTAAATTTATTTACAACGCGGTATTTTGAGCAATTCAAGTCCGACTTGTGCGGATGCGAATGGTTGAAAATATCGGGTTGTTACATTTGGTATCAGAGCTTTGGTAGCTCTAGGCAAAACTCAGCATATAGAGTAGATGTATTTACAGAATCACTTTCATTCGAGTTGAATCTCTTTCTTTTGACTCGATTCCTTGGAATTTTGGAACGTTCCCTGCGGTTCCAAAATCCATTCTTATTCCCCACTATTCATCTTCATTTGATTTCGGAGTATCCCATAACTCCACTTTGAATGATCTTTATAGTGAATTGGCGGTCTCACCAGTATTCTAATTTTCTTGTAAAGGGGTGAAACTCCTTTACAATTAGCATCGATTCACCAGAGATTTATATTTATCCTCGGTTTAGATGCTAGTATCTCCTATTATCCCAAACTTTATCTCTTGAGGTCGAGTGTAGATTTACCCAGAAAATCCACATCGATCTTATTCTTTAAGTCACGGTTGACCCGGTTAAGGTTGCCCGCGATTTATTTCAGCTTATCCACCTCCCTACTCTGTATTTTATCATCCTGTCTTTTGTTTCCAATCTATTCTTCCAAACATTTTGAATTGTACTTGTAAATCTATATTTTGTTTTATATATTTTGTTGTTTGAGTTGTTGATGTTGGATTGGGTTTCTGATCGATTCGTCTGATCAACGCTATCGATAAGATTTCCAAAACACTTTGACAGAACAAACTGACACGATATTATTTTAAAAAATTTGGGAAATGAAATAAATTTTGATATATAAGAAAATTTATGGAACTTAATAAATTGATCTAAATTGATAATTTGAAATGATAATACTTGATTTATCATTTATTGTTCTACAAATGAATTTATAAATAGTTGTTTATAAATTTGGGAACTGGCATTAATTTAAATCAAGAATTTGAGAATTTAATTTCCGATGGATTTCAAACCTTATGTTTAAAATTTTAAAAGGATATTATTTAAAGTATTTTCAAGTAGAAATTTGTTTCCAAAGAATTTTAAAGTTCAAAATTAGTGCTCTTCTCTTGGTCGTGGAAAAATAACTTCGGTGATGACTGCAGCATCATCGACATTCATTTTCGAGTTTCGAAGTGAAGAGACAGTTCTGTAGTCTTACTACAGCTTTGTTTTGGGAATTTAATTGATTTGAATTTCTAAAATATGACTTGATTTTAATATATATAGATATATGATTGAAATTTGATTTGACATATTATGTATATATTATTAGTTATCTCTAAATGGTTTGAATGGAATCGAAAATTTAATTCTTAAATTCTATCTTAAAGAATAATTTCAATTATGAAAGAAAAAAATTATTTAAAAATTTGGATAAATGATTCAAACTTGAGATAATTTAATTTGAAAGTTTTATTTGCATAACACACAATTGCATTTCAATATAACTTACCTTAATTTTTTTTAAAGTTAACAATGTAATTAGATAATATACAATATAAAAGGATTTTATAAATAAAATTTGAATGGTTATAATAAATGTTATACACTTAAATTTTGGTTATAAAACATTAACAGAGGTAAATAAAGAAAAAGAAAATTTAAAGAGATTTTATTTAAATAACTTAATAATCAAATTTGATTTAATATGGAACCTTAAGTCTAACCCAGAAATTTTAATAAAGGTTATTTCCTGAAATGAATATGTTTGTATACTAAACAATGTATCTTTGAATAGAAAATAAAATATATTTGAATGGGATATTTTGTAATAAGGTTTATTTAACTTGAAATCATAGTTTAATTGATGTATAAATGAATAAAGGTGTAAAGAAATTTGATTGTTGTATTTGCTATGATATCTATTTTATAAATAAAATATTTTATTTATAAAATAGACATGTCTTGTAAAATGAATAATTTTGATTTAAATAGTTAAGATGTATTTTTAATATCACTAAAATTTGATTATTGAGAATTTGGTTTTCAAATGGAAATTTAAAGTGTAACTTATTGAAGGAATATCCTATTTATGAAATGAGTATTTTAAATAAAGTGTTAGGTTATTTGTTAAATTAAGAAATAGGTAAAATAATGAACTTTTGACTTAATAAATGAAGTATAGTTTAATTTGGATATTCCATTCATAAAAGTTGTTTTAATAAATATAAGTAAATGATATCCAAATGAATATTTCTAAAATTGAACTGATTTGAAATACTAATATGTCTACTGTAACATATTATAAGTGCTGTTGTTTCTAAAATAAAATGTTTTGGAAATTTTATAATTAAATAAATGAACTTAGAAATGTTGCAACTTTGAAATGAGTATTACTTGACATTGAATTTAAATGGTTTAAAGGAAGATTATTTTAAAGGTGTTAAGATTTCAAAGTATTATGATTTCAAAGCATGATGATTTCAAATTTATTATCTTATTTTGTTTTTCAAACTATCTTTTAGTTGTCCTTGTTTTCCTTATCTTTCTATAGAATGGGGAGGCTATTGCTTATACCAGTCTGTTTAGAAATCTTTCTATAATCTTTGAAAATCTTTGGTACTCATCTGGATCTGAACACTGCTTACCATCCACAGACTATCAGTCAAACGGGAAGGGTGAATCAGATTTTAGAGGATCTTTTTGTGCTTGTATTTTTTATTCTGGAGGATCTTGGAAGATCATCTCCACCTTGTTAAACTTACATATAACAATAGTTATCAGGTATGATTCGAATATGCTTGTCATCTTATCTAAATCTGGTCTCATTCTATATATATTTTTCTGTGCTTTCCCGTACTTCGTTCCTTTTCGGGGACGAAAAGTTTTGAGTGGGGGAGAGTGTAACAACCCTGTATTTTGTAATTATTTTAATTGTATATTTTAATTATTTTAATTTAAATTTTGATAAAAAAACTTATTTTACTTATTTAAATGATTAAATTTTATTATATAAATATAAATCTTGATTTTTATATGAATTATAATTCCAAAACTTGTGTAAGTTGAATATTTCCAGAAAAAGTGAATTTTTGGTCAAATAGTCAAACTTTGTCTTTTAAATTAAAAATTTAAAAGTTTTAAATTTTAAATTTTATCTTTTATTATGAAAATATATTTAATAACTTGAACACTGCTTTTTGTTTCGTGGAAACAGAGTTAAACTGCAAAAGATATGTACATTTCAATTTTGAGTATAAATTGTTTATTTGCAATTTTGTTATTTTAAATTGTATAAATTTTATTTTTTCTTTGTCATATTTTATTTTAATATGTTTTAATATGTTATATTATGTATATTTTGACTTTTAAATATTTTTAAAACGATAATAGAATTTTTCTAAAATTTACTATGATGATTTCCTATTTTTAAAAGGCCGTTTTCCTTGTTCTGCTATTTTCTTCATCTAAACTATATTTAAATTAAAATTTATTTATTTACTTTTGTGATTTCCTTTTTATTTTGTTTTCTTATCTTTATTTATAAATATTAAGTACATAAAAATTTTCCCAAGTTCATTGCACTTATTTTTCATATTTTCAAGACTAGTTGCAAATTTTGTTGTTTTATTTAATTAAACTATATATAATTAATAATTAATTTATTTATTTTTGTTTATTTACTAAATTTTCGTATTTTATCTGATGTTATATATATATTTCAGTTATATAAGGTTTAAAAAGAAAATAATGGAAATTTGAAGAGTTTGTGTCTCTTTAGTTGCTCAAGGCTCTTCGTTTTTCCGCCTCTTCATTTTCTTTTGCCTTTTCCTCTCCTTGCTTTAGCCGTACCTTTTTCTTGCATTAGCCGTGAATTCTCATTGCTAATTCACGTGAGAAACTTCTCCTCTCTTCATTTCTCACGGCCACTTTATTTTCTGTAAAAATATTTGCAAGTAAATGGCTTCTTCCTCTCACTTTTCTTCTTATTTCCATTGATTTTGCCTCGCCTCTTCTCCTAGCTTTGCTTGGCCTAGCCTCTCCACCATCAGCTCCACCATCCCCTCCTCCATCTACAGCAGCCATCAGCCCCTTCTCTGACAAAAAAAGTCAAGCCATGAGCACTTGATGATGATAGCTCCATAAAATTTGCACAAACTCCTCCAATAATGCCTTGCCAAGCCACAAACTTCTCCATAGCCTTTCATATTCATTTCGGCCACACCCCTAGCTCCACCACCACCTACTGACCTGACCTTTAGCTGCAGCTCTACCTCTGTCCAGATCTGAAAAGCCCTATAGCCGAACCCCACTTACCCATAGCCGAGCCACATGTTGACCAAACTTGCCTATATTGCTTTATTCCTATGTGTTCTTCATGTTGTTGCACTCCACTACACCTTCATCTCCACTTGTTGCCTTTCCTATATGATGTTAAACCTAACCTATATGATGCCATACTTGACCCAAAAACACATCATGGCTGAGCATAAAGTCCCCTAAGGCCAAGCATTGAAGTGGTTGAAGCAAGGTCCAATCTATCTTGTTCATTTTTGCTTTGTATTTCAACTTGTTTCAATGTTATTGTGTGTTGAATATTTATATATTGCCTTGCTTGTTTTATTTTGGGTTGTTGATACAAAATCATATCTTGGCTCTCTCCACTCATTTAAATCAAGTCATACTTGTCGCGCCTTTGGAATCACTCTTGGGTGTGTTGTTTGTCTCTAGCTTCGAAAATGTGAGTCTTTCTCACTTTGACATTTATACTTATGAAATAGTGAATTGATGACAAGTGTTTAGTAATATAAAATGTTATGCAAGTTAATGATGATCATATGATATGCTATGCCATGTTATTACCATGTTAAAACTGTTAATTATCACCTGACATCTGATATATGAAATTATATTATGACATTGACATTGTTTATATTGTTTATGCATATGTTGACACTGCAAGTTCCCTGTTAGAATAGAATCACTATGGGTTGAAATGATACATACCCGAACGGACTTTAGAATAGGGAAAAATCATTATGGGCTGAAATGATAGGCCTGAGCGATTTTTATTGTATTTTATTTGACTTGGGATTGCGGGTTTGAAATGATAGAACCCGGGTTTTCTTTGTAAACTGCGGATTGAAATGATATATATCCGTATCACTTGACCAAGGTTAGAAACTTTTATACAGACCCCGTAGTATATTTTTAAATGATTTTTATTAAAATATTTATTTTTAAAAGTATGAAATATTGATTTAAAAATATATATTTTTATGGTTTTAAGAAAATTAACTATTAAGTCTTGAAATTGTGAATTTAAGTATGTAAATTTGAAGTAAATGTGATTTTGACTTTAAATTTTATTTTAAAATGTAAATAAATAATGGAAATTAAATTTAAAGTTTTGAAATGATATTTGAAGTAAAATTTTAAGTTTATTTAATTTATATAATAAACAGTGAATTTTGACTTAATAAATGAATGGAGTTTGCAAAATTGAATATTCGATCTTAAAATTTTATTGTGTTAAATCAAATGTTAAAATGATTTTTAATGTGAAATTTCGAAGTCTAGAAATATGAATTTTAAGTTATAATAATAAAAAATTGGAGTTTTATTATTATTTTTGAAAAGTTAAAATAAAATCTGGAATTTTATAGCATTTCCAAAATGCTGTAGTCTTTTGCCAGCAATTTTAAATGATGTTGTTTTTGAATTTAACTAGGATTGAAATAACTAAATATCTATTACGGCGTTTTATAAATGCCGTTATTCTTGAACTAAACCATTTTTGAAACTATAAGCTACGATAGCACTTTATAAATGCCGTCGTTGCTATAATTTGACAACGTTTTGAAATGTTATAGATTTTAACACTGTCTGGGTTATATTTTATAGTGTTAAATAATTTAACTTTTGAAATGGGTTATTTGTGAAATTTTAGAATTTTTGAATATTTAAATATGAATTTTTAAGGAATTTAAATTGAATTTGAATTTAAATAAAGTTTACTTGGTTATGTGTTAAACGGAATGAAATGTTATGAGATAAATGAATTTTGAAGGGAATTTTGAAATGTATTTTTGTAATGATATTTGAAATAATAAATGAGTGATAGATTTGAAAAAAAGAAGTATTTAAATTTGAGTAATTGAATTTGAACTCAAAAAATGATTTGAAATGAGGTTTTGAAAGGATATGATATTTTTATGATTTGAAATGGTTTGGAAATGATTTGATCTTTATTTTGATAAAGAATATGAATTTGGAATGATATTTGATTTTTGATAAATGAATATTTGAAGTTTATATTTGTATGAAAAGATATTTGGTTTAATCGTAATTTAAGTTTATTTAAATAGTATTGGATTTATGAAATGAATATTTCAAAACTAAATAATAATGAAATTAGATTTGAGATATGAATATATGGAATTATAAAGTTTAGTTTTGAAATGTGGGATATTAAAGTTTGGAGATATATTAAAATTGGATTGTTATTTTGTAGATCAAATCTATATTTGAAATTTATAAGATTTGAAATGTTTTGTTAGAAAACTAAATTGAATTGAGACTGATGGTTTGATTTGAATTAAATTGGAAATTTGGAATTTTGGTTTAATTGAATAAATTTGTAAAATGTAAAGAATTAAAAGAATGTTCCATGATTTAAAATGTATGATTTTAAAATGTTATGATTTTCAAGGTGTAACGATTTCAAGTATTTTGGTTTCGGAAGAGTTATAACTTTGAAAGTATTATGATTTTTGAAAGTGAATATACGTTTGAAATGGAATTGATAAAGTATAAACTATTTTGATTTGAATATAGTTTTGAAATAAAATGGTTTTGGTTTCGAAGTATAACTATTTTGAAAGGGATATAGTTTTGAAATGAAATGATTTGATTCTTGAAGTATAAACTATTTTGAAATGACCACGGCGTTATAATAACGTTTGGTTGTTAAAGAGACCGGGATCGGAAGTTGTCATACTCTCTGCCAACTCCGAAAACCACTTTAACAACCGTGTACGCGGTGGAGTTTCCAGAATGAAGTAGGATGGTGGCGTCATTCTTGAGGTATATTATGTGGACCCAACTCCCGTGAGTTGGCATAAGGTGGCTAAAACAGGAGCGATCTCGGGCCAAAAGGGGTAGCTCCTCTGGTCGGACACATTCCTTCGATACTATACTCTTACTGGTGATTGATTAGATGGCCATCCTCCGATTTTGTTATGGGAGTGTGTTTCGAGGTGGGCGTATGTGGCTGCTGCGTTACCACCACCCTGTGTGCGTAATTGTTATATCTACCCTGGCATTGCCTTGTGTGCCGTGTCACCTACCATACCGAGCCTTTACTACGAGTTTGTTTTCTCTCGTAACCCGTGTGGTATCCTCTGACAGTCACCCAGAGTGGAGATGACATGATATTGGATGGACTACTGGGACTATTATGTGTGAAGGGTGATATGGGTAGCCCGTAACGCTATTTAAAAGTATGTTTATTTTATTGTAGACATTATTATAGTAGCGCAATATACTACATAGTAAATAGTTTAACGGATCCTTAATGGATGGGCGATCCCAAGCATCCTTTAAGTTACTGATGCATTTTTGTTACTGTTCACTTGAGTTGACTTACAGTTCATAAGTATTTATGTCCTGACTCGAGTGTTTTGTATTTTGCTTTACGCTCGAGTCAGATTGAGTGAGTTAGCATTCAAGATTCACCTTCGGAGTTGGAGCTTTCCTTGAAGATCCAGCCATCTATTTTAATTTCTGTATCCAGTGATCTCAGTGATGTATTCTGATTTGTACCTGATGTATCTTGTTATTTCTTGTTGTATCTTGTTTAACTCTGATGTATCTTATTTTTATATAGTAGCTTCATGAACTACTATCTCTCTTAAATTCCGCTGCATGATTAAATACTCTGTGTCTGTGATCTGTGATTATGTATTTACTGTATATTCTGAGGTTTGCCAAATTTATTTACAACGCGGTATTTTGAGCAATTCAAGTCCGACTTGTGCGGATGCGAATGGTTGAAAATATCGGGTTGTTACAAGTCCATGTAATATACTTCAAGAATCGCCACCATCCTACTTCATTATGGAATCTCCACCGCATACACGGTTGTTAAAGTGGTTTTCGGAATTGGCAGAGATTATGACAACTTCTTATCCCGGTCTCTTTAACAACCAATCGTTATTATAACGCCGTGGCCATTTCAAAATAGTTTATACTTCAAAAACAATCAAATCATTTCATTTCAAAACTATATTCAAATCAAAATAGTTTATACTTCGAAACCAAACCATTTTTATTTCAAAACTATATTCAAATCTTTATGATACCATTTCCATTCAAACATATATCCACTTTTCATAAATCATAATACTTTCAAAGTTATAACTCTTTCGAAACCAAAAAACTTGAAATCATTACACTTTGAAAATCATAACATATCGAAATCATACATTTGAAATCATGTAACATTCCTTTAATTCTTTACATTTTCAAATCTATTCAATTAAACCCAAATCTCAAATTTCCAATTTAATTCAAACCATCAGTTTCAATTCAATTCAGTTTACCAACAAACTACTTCAAATCTTATCAATTTCAAATATAGATTTAATCTACAAAATAAATTATTCAATCTTTAATATATTTCAAAGCTTTAATATCCCATATTTCAAAACTAATTTTTATAACTTCATATAACCCTGATTTAACTTCATTATTACTTAGTTTTGAAATATTCATTTCATAAATCCAATATCATTTAAATAAACCAGAATTACAAATAAACCAAATATCCTTTCATACTAATATAAACTTCAAATATTCATTTATCAAAATCAAATATCATTCCAATTCATATTCTTTACATAAAGAAAGATTATGTCATTCAAGACCATTTCAAAATCATCAATATACCATATCCTTTCAAATCTCATTATCAAATCATTATTTGAATTCAACTTCAAATATTCAAGTTTAAATATCATTTTAATATCAGAGATGTCATTTAAATATCATTTCAAAACACATTTCAAAAATTCATTCAAAAATTCATTTATCTCATTACATTTCATTCCATTTAACACATAACCAAGTAAACCTTATTTGAATTCAAATTCAATTTAAATTCCTTAAAAAAATCAAATTTAAATATTAAAATAAATATTCAAACTCCTTAAATTTCACAAATAATCAATTTCAAAAGTTAAATCATTTAACACTTTAAAATATAACTCAAATAGTGTTAAAATCTATAATATTTCAAGCATTGTAACATTCCCCTTTTTTTAAATAAAATTCAAATTGGTAATTAATTTAAAAAAATGAAATTAAATTGTAACTAATTGGGTATTTTCTAAATTCAAAAAATATTTATTAATAACAATAGTAGTTTGATATAATATGAATATTCAATAAGATATAATGGTTTAACTAAAAATAGGATTTGAAAACTATATAATTTTATAAAAATTTGTTTTCTAAATTTTAAGAGACATATGTAATATATATATTTTTAAAGTTAAATTTTTATGCTAATATAAATAATTTTAAAAAGTTGTTTAAAAGTTAAATTTATATTTTAAAGACATATATATTCCATATATATATTTATTTATTTAGTATAATTTGATTTCAAAACTCATCTTCTTATAAAGTTGTAAATATAAACAAATGTAAATAAATATAAAACTTGAATATGAATATATCTTTTGAAATTATAAGTTTAAAAAGGCCTAACAAATAGTTTGTATATTTATGAATTTAAAATGTAAAAACATTTACATATGATAAGATATGAAAATAAATACTTTAGGGTTTAAAATACAAAACATAAATTAAATGAGATAGGGGTTTAAAAACAAAACTTTATAAAAATTATTTAAAAAAGGATATAAAACATAAATGCACAAAGATATAAATATGTAAAACATAAAGTATACAAGGATTTAAAACAAGGTTGTAAATTAATTTTTAAACAAGGTTAAAAAAATAAAATACCTATATGATAACAAGTGTAAGAGATGAATTTAAAAAGTGTTAAAATAAATGTACAAGTGTAAATAAATAAATCAAGTGCAAGGCAAAATCTGTTTATGTTTTCAAATGCAGGTAATTCCTCTGTTATATATATGTAACAAACCGCATATTTATCGATTTTATATTTAAATATTTCATTTAAATATTTTATCGATACTCGGAATTTAGTCCGAAAAGCTACTTTTTGCATACGGTCGAATTAGGACTCGGGACCGCTTCCATTGAGTTCAAAACGCCATTTGCGATCTTTTTGAGTATAAACTTTGATATGTTTGGAGTTAGTGGAATTTTGCCGCTTTTCACTTAGTGCTTTGGTTTGGGCTGAGCCCATTAACCCCACTTATTAACTCAGTCCCAACCCTATCCTCTTCATTTACTTCCTTTCTATTTTTCTAATACTCAAGCTTTTATAATAATGGAGAGTGGAATGGGAAATTGAAACTCAAGCCCTAGTTTTCTTTTGCAAATCAAGCTCTAGCTCCAAACTAATAGAAGAAACTTTGGTAAGCCTCTCTTCTTCTTCTCCAACTCATTCTTTTACCGATTTCAGAAATTCCTAAACCTAACTTTGGAAACGTTCTTCTTTTTGAGCATAGATTCAAGCTCATTTGGGTTGTGTGGAAGAGTGGTTGATTCTCCCTTTGCTTTCAAGCTTCTTCTTCATTGTTTTTGTGAAAAGGTGAGATTTTTATCTCACATCTATGACTATAATTATCTTTGGTTGTTAGGTATGAATTCCTAACACTTCTTCATGTGCATTTGCTCTTGATTTAGATTGGTTTTGTGAATATTTCAATTTTTGGGTTTTTAAGTCAAATTTGTGTGAAAATCCTTTTATGGATGTTTGATCATGCTTTGGATGATGCATCGAGGAGCATATAAAGCCGGGTTGCCGATTGGCATAAACCCTTAGAGCCAATGTTCGTCCGGTTGCATTTTGGAAGAGTTTGCTCTTCATTTGGATAGGCTGTAAAACATCGCAGGCATGATTCAGTCGACTGAAATCTCTGTTCATTCGACTGAATCTGGAACCCAAAAGTTTCCAGGCAGGGTTTAGTCGACGAAAAATCTCTGTTCAATCGACTGAACCTGGAAACAGAAAGTTTCCGGGCAGGGTTTAGTCGACTTAAAATCTCTGTTCAGTCGACTGAAATTGCTGTTTAGTCAACTAAAAATCTCTGTTTAGTCAACTGAATTTGCTATTTCAGCCCACTTTGCCTTTTGGGATTGAATGTCCAATTTGAATCGATTCGTGATGATCCTATTTGTTGTTATCATTTATTACGACTTTGATGACTCCTTTTTAGGGATTTTTGAATATCCATTTCGATGGATTCTTTATCGGTTTCTTTAGATTTGATTCACGTCTTCGTATGTGGATTTTAATTATTGATTGTTTCTACAATCATTTTATAGTTTGTCACTTTAAAAATATAAAGGTTTCCAATGCTAGTAGTAAATATCAAAACTCTTTCATCAAAATGATTTCAAAACTATTTTATTACAAAGCTCGTTTCTTAAACTGTTTTCCAATCTACTAGCATATACAAACCTTTACCTTATTCGTATGAGAAATCTAATTAAACAGCTTAGTAAAACAAGTGGTATGAAACGCTTGCGTTTACTTCGTCGGTTAATTCTTGGACTTGTTCGATTGAATTTCTTGTGACAATTTTCTAGTGGAGATCTACAATTTGATCGTAAATATTTAAGTTAAGCTGGTGGTTATGGGACGTGAATCTAAGCTCATATATTTACTAGCTTACTGTAATTGACACTTCTTGATGATCATGACGATCATTTTTGTGATTTAGACTAGCAATTGTGCGATGTCTCTTTGTCTGCGAGGGAGACTAGACCCTGTTTCAGTGTGATTTCGACTCACACATGTGGGGTAGCGCCCAATGGTCTTCGGGCCGTTCGTGTGTCAAAAATTAATGGCTAGCTACCATAAGGTAGCGTCTCGTTCGGGTGATACATATGTTGGTGAGTTTTCATGCTTTCGTTCGTGTGATAGGCCTCCCCCCCTTTTTACGATTTCTGGATTTCGTGTGTTGATTTCTGGAATTTGTGCTTCACCAATTTTAGTGATTTTCATTGATATGATTTGTCAATTTTTGTGCATTGGTGAATTCGTGTGTCATTGACTTGTTGTGAATATAAGTTTTGGGTATGAAACCCTTTTTGGATCTTTGAGAAGATTCTTGTGATATTGATTAATCTCATGTTGATTTTCAATTACGTACTTATAGTAGTATGCCATTATGGTTATCATATGTTTATGCCGTATCTCTTATTCTATATCATGTCATCTGATATTTATAGCTAGACTGATCCGTTTATTATTTTCTTATTAAATAATACTCGGGTCAGACCGAGATATTACAGGTGCTTCTTCTTGACTTCACTTCTAGGATTATTTCCTTGACTTTTGGCTAACTGCTTAGATTGGTAGTTTTTGGACATATGCATTTGAGATATAGACTCTATGATGTATACTTATTCTTTTGTATAGCATGTGTTGCAATTCTTTTGGGTTATTGTGGATCTTTCTGACCACTACTCCGATGTACACTTTCATGTGTTATATATTCATATCTTTTTTCGCCTTTGTGATATGGATGTCTGTGACTGATTTGTGTTATGTTTATTTCTATATTTTTTTCCAAAGATTATTATAGCCACTGTGTAGTAGCTTTGAGTTTGTATTGGTGTGTCGGATTTCCTCTCGAAATCAAATGCATGTTATACTATCCGACATAGCGGTGCTCGCTCAAAGCAATTGCACGGATGGTCGCTCCTCAACAGCCTTATTCTCCGTGCTAGTTGACAGCATTGCTCCGTAGTGTTCTTGGCTAGCGTGGGTATAGAGGTGGGGCGTCACAATATATATAAGAATTTAAACTGTAAGTAAAGAATCAAAATTGTTTGTTATTGCTGAAAGTAAGTAAGTAAATATAACATAAAATTAAGAAAAAAGTTTTGTGTTAACAAACTTGGCAGATCTAAACTCCAAGATCTAAAGAGAAAGAAAAATTTCCAGGCTCAAACACTTCACTGGTCTTTGTCCTCTGTCTTCAATTTTGAGGTGAGCAAATCTTCGACCTTTAAATCTTTTGACACTGATGCATGTGATGTATCTGTGTAGTGATGATGTGTGCATGTGTTTGTCTGGATATATTCACTTGAATATAATTGAATTAGGCTATATATATATACATATGTATATATAGAATGCATGTCTGGGTATATGTATATACCTATGCTCTGTTGATTTACAGGTTACAACCCTTAGTTAAAAGGTCAAATTGCTCTTCATTTATTTGGTTTAGGTTACAATTTCTAAAGGAAAGATGATTTAAATAGTATAACATCAATGTTAAAATTTAATTCAAGTTTTTATATTGGGAATTTACTTCAAAAAAATAGAAATGACAGGGATAATTTAATTCCATTTAAAAATCAATAGTTTGGATTTCATGTTCTAGGTATACGAATTTATTTGTAATACGAAATCATGAACTTAGGCGATCAATTCAGAATTTCTAGTTTATTACATTATGATAAATCGAGAGATGAACAGAAACCAAATTTTTGTCTAAATCAAATCAACGGTGAACATTTATGGGTCAAGCCTTACGATGAAGGTGGTTCGAGTGTCATAAATTGCTAGAAAAATGTTTGTTTAATTTTTCGATCGCTGTGGTGATTAAACGAAATGATTTTAGGGTTAATTGACTGTTTTGGGTCGAGTTGGGAAATCATATCGTCGCGTCGCCGTCGAAGTGTTTCAGGCGATCGGTCATGGGGGGATAGATGCCTGGGGCTGAGGCGATGCTCTGGGTGGAGTAGTGCAATTTCTGGTGGCGTGGTTCGTCGGCGGTGGGGTAGTTTGTCGTTTGGGTTTGGGTTTTCCAGTAACCATTATATGCTCGATTTTGACTCGTTGCCATACGGGATCATCTGGGTGGTCGGAGTTGTTTAGAGGGTTGAAGGTGACGTGCCAGAGGTCTTGGAGATGGCCGGAGGCGGTTCGAATTCGTGTACACGTGTACAAGTGCAGCAGTGTGTCAGGACATTTTGGGTGAGGAAGATGAAGTAATCTCGGGTCTACTCTCGAGAAAACATGAAGATAGTTCAAGTTTTAACTCGAGTAAGTTTTCGATAAACCAAGAAAACAGTTAGAAACTTAAGTTTGAAAATTTTGATTCTATTCGGGTCGTTCACGGAGGAACTCAAAGTCGAGTTCGTGGATTTGGGGGTCTGGCCTCGGGTAGATGATCGTGTGGCTGGGAAAGTGTGAATACAGCAAGTTTCTTTTTAATTTTTTTTTAGTTAAATGTTTAACGAGGTTTAAACTATTACTTGTTTAAAGCAAGTTAGGTAATGATGAATTTAATAAAGTTTTCGAATTAATTAATCATATTTTAGAAGTTAAAATGAAAATTAAATGAGTTTTAAACAAAGTTACAAAATTTAATTTTTAAGTTAAACATTAAAAATTGATTTGTTTTTAAATAATATATATATATATATATATATATTATGTATTTTATTTTTAATGCTTTCAAATAGGATTTAATAATTAATTATTAGGATGGGTGTAGTTATCAATATAATTAAATTAAAGGGTTATTTGTTTAATCAAGGTGATTTGTTAAATTTTATTAATCCATGAAGGATTAAGGTAAAATAATTACATGAATCAGGTTAGTTAAATAATGACTTAAAGATTAATTGATGAAAGTATTTAAGAGATGATTTATTAATAAAGATAATTAATTAATTAAGTCATTAAGGATAATTAATTAAAGATTAATTAATTAAGGATAATTAATCAATGTCGTTAAGGTAATTTAAATTAAGAAGTAATTAATTTATAAAAGTAATTAAGAGTTGATTAATCAACAGTTAAGGATAAATTAATTTAGATAATTAATTATTATTAAGGAGAACTACTTAATTAAAATTAATTAATTATTGATCAAAGTTAATTAACCAAGTGATAATTCAATTATGTGATTAGGAATAATCAATAATTATTATTAAAGGATAATTAATTAAATGATAATTAAATTAAAATGTTGATTAATTTAGGTATTTTAAGTTTAATTAATTAATGAAGAATGATAATTAATTGAGGATAAATGGTAATTAATTAATCAAGGGTTAAACTAATTAATTTAAGATGATCAATTAAATGGTTAATTAAATAGTTAAAGGATAATTATTAATAATTAAAGGTTGATAAATTATAATTAAGGGTTAATTAATAAATGATTAAAGAATAATTGAACGAAATGAATTGTAATTTATTAGTATTAAACAACCAGAATTAGTAATTCATAAGTAATTAATCAATTTAAATCAGGTAACTAACCGACCTTTACTTATGTATGTTTGGATTCTATTGGATGATTGATTTGTTTGATATCCCTGATTGTGATGCTCTGTTTGATTTGAGCTATGTCTACTGTAATTTATTTTCTGTGATATATATATCTGTGATTTGTGAATGGAAGATAAGCGTTATTGTTCATACCGCTTATCAAATATAAGCGTTATAGTTTATACCTCTTATCAAATATATTGTTGTATTTGAATCTGTGCTGATTAATGATGTGGCACTTTAATTGTGTAAAACCCCTGGACCACACTATACACACACAGATATAGATTTCACGAGGAAGTCAGTTAAGTCACTGCTATTTGAATTTAATAAATAGTTTTAAAGTTTGAATTTTAAATCCAAATGATTTTGGAAATGAAATTGGGTTGAATTTGAAAAGTATTTGAAAAGGAATTTTGAAGGTAAAATTATTTTAAATAACTTGATTTAGTTTGAAATCTGAAATATTTTGATTTGAGTTTGAATTCAAAGTTTGAAAATGGAATTCAATGAATTGGAAACGAGTTTGAAAACTATTAAACCTTTGATTTAAAGATTGAATGAGTTAGTCCAAACTGAAATGGAAATTGTTTTGAAAGCTACGAACGAACCTTTGTGAAAGATTGATAAGCTTTGTTTTGTAATCGAAGAGGATTCTAAATGGTGTATCTTTTATACATAAAAGATTGAAACGGGAACTGTTATGAAAATTATGAAGGAATCCTTGGAAATTATTTTAAAAGCTATGAAATAAGTCTTTAATTTAAAGACCGGATGATTTAATCCAACTTGAAATTGAATTGTTCTGAAAGGCTATAAATGAATCTTTGTTAAAGATTGTGAACCTTGTTTTTAAATTAAAAAGGGTTTTAAAAGTGAATCTTTTGTTTAAAAGATTAAAGTATGGAAACTATTTAAACCATTGGAAGGTTTCTGGAAGTAAATCTTTTTGTTTAAAAGATTTGTAAATGGTAATTTGTTTAAACCATTTGAAAGAAAAGTTTTGGGTTTTAAAGTTATGACTTAACTGAAATCCCTTATCCATAAGATTTTAAATATTGCGCTCATTATTCGGTTTAGCCGGGAGAGGACCTTGTGTCATATAACCCATTCCGAAAAATGATACGACGATATGGATAGCATTTGAAGACCGGTGGTGAAGAACGGATACTTTTGAAAGCGAAAAGATGACCTATTGAATGTCTCTGCACCGAATGGCCCCGGTAAAGAGATTTGATCACCCATTTTGATGGGGAGTCCGGACGTGATTAGAAATTATCCGGATTGCAAGGGCTTCTTCGGAAGTGCCTTCGGCTCTGTCCGAACCCGGAATAGACTCGTATGGATGTGTGTCTGACATTACATTTTAAGATGTAAAACCGATTTCTATCAAATACATTTCTGTTTGGCGGCGGAGATTTATTCTCTTAGCTTAACACCCTTCTCTGAGACGTACGAGCTCAGAGGTTATGTAGTTGATGGTTACTAGTGATACATTCCCAATTTGGTAATGTGGCATACGAAGTGCTGCTGATCATTTGTTGATCAAAGCAAGGCTTTGTGAAAAGCGTAGCTTTGTGGACGAGACTACATCAAGACCTCACACCTCGGAAATGGTCGAAACAGGAAAGATGCAGCAAGGTTTCAGGGGTCGCGCCCCTGGGGTATGTCCATTCCTTCTGGATAGAGGTGATATCATGGTATGGAGCCCAGATATTTAACCTATGTGGTTACTGCAAATACATTACTTTGTGGTTGTTGGTATCGAGCGCTCGGATAAAGGTTGGTTACGACGGGGGATGGAATATCTTAGATGATTACTCCCGGGAAGGGGGTACACCGGCCTTGTGTTGGCAGAGAACTGAGGGATGGTTCTCGGAGCGTCCCTCTAGAGGCGTACCCATGTGGCAATGGGAAGTTCCTTGGCCTGACCATTTGTTGGAAAATCCAAAGAAACAATACGCGCCCAGTACGGTTTTAGTTGTATAACCTGCCATGGAATGTGGTGGTAACCTACTATTGAACATGGTAGCTATAGTAGGCATACGATGAAATGTTGTATGCTGGCTAAGATTAATATTATACTTTCGAAATGTTTTCCACTATGCACTAATAATAATATCAAAATTGGTTTTCGCGTATCAAACATGTTTGACTATCATAAGGAGAAATCTTCTCCAATTCTGTGTTTAAATGGTGTGTGTGGAGGGAGGCCTTATGGTAGTTTCATTTTCCAAAAAGCATTGCGGATTTCAAATTTAAATTCTTTTGTTTGTTTTTAAAGATAAAATGTTTTCGTTCGCTCATACCAGTCCCATGACTGACCCAGAGTTTATTGTTCCCTTTCTAAACTCTGGGTGACCACAATTTTCCACACGGGCAGTCTAGAGTTGGGTTTTTCAGATAGTAGATATAGATATCGATTCGGTAGCTTTCGGCTTTCTCTTTAGTATTCTTTGGAGATCTTGGATATTGGAGTCTTTGGATTCACGGACGAGGCTTTCTTATCATTGTGAAACGTGATGATGGTTCGAGCTGGTGGTTTGAAGTTTTGGATTTGAGCATTGGATTGGAGTTGCAGTTTGATAATTGGAGTTATCTCTTTTGCTATTCGTTTTCTGCTGTTGTTTATGGTCTCTGATACTCTTGTATCATATTGTATCAGTGTTGTACCATATTTGGATATTGTATTCATTGGAGTTGTATATGATATTCATTTCTTTTCTTCCGCTGTGTTGTACTTAATTTGTTATAAGCTCCAGCGAACCAGATTCGACGTTTGGATCTGCGGCATTTGAATATGAGTGTCGTATTCGGTGCCGATTTTCGAAGGTCGAGTCAGGGTCGTTTCAAGCATTGTCAAAATATAGCAACGACAGCATTTGTAAAGTGCTATCGTAGCTTGAAATTTCCAAAATAGTTTAGTTTAGGAACAACGGCATTTATAAAATGCCGTAATAGATATTTTGTTACTTCAAACATAGTTAAATTCAAAAACAACAGCATTTAAAAATGCTGTCATAAGACCACAACATTTTTGAGAAATGCCGTTAATAAAATTCCAGATTTATTATAACTTTTCAGAAACAATAAAACTTCAATTTTAGCAAATTTTAAACTTATAAATCATATTTTTAGACTTCAAAATTTCACATTTAAATCAACTTAACATATGATTTATCATAACAAAATTTTATAATTAAATATCCAATTTAAATTCAATTCATTTGTTAAGTCAAAATTTCACTGTGTTCATAACTTATAAAATTTAACATTTTATTTCAAATATCATTTCAAAACTTTAAATTTAATTTTCATTATTTATTTACATTTTTAAAATATAATTTAAAGTCAAAAATCACATTTACTTCAAATTTACATATTTAAATTCACAAATTCAAAACTTAATATTTAGCCTTCTTAAAACCATAAAATATATATTTTAAAATCAAAATTTCATACTTTAAAAATACATATCTTAAGAAAAAATTATTTAAAAGTATACCACGGGGTCTATATAATTTTCTAACCTATGTCAAGTGATACGGATATATATATCATTTCAATCCGCAATTTAAAAAGAAACCCCAGGTTCCATCATTTCAAACCCACAATCCCAAGTCAAATAAAATACAATAAAAATCACTTGAGCCTACCATTTCAGCTCATAATTATTTTTCCCTATTCTAATGTCCATTTGGGTATGTATCATTTCAACCCATAGTGATTCTATTCTAACAGGGAACTTGCAGTGTGATCATATACATACACAATGTAAACAATGTCAATGTCATAATATAATGTCATATATCATATATCAGGTGATAATTAACAAAGTTAACATGGTAATAACATAGCATAGCATATCATATAATCATCATTTACTCGCATAAACATTTTTAATTACTAAACACTTGTCATCAATTCACTATTTCATAAGTAAACATGTCAGAGTGACAAGGACTCGCCTTTTCAAGTTGGAGTTAGCAAATCAAACTACACGAATAAATTCTAGAAAGCACGATACGGCATGACACAACACGACTATGATTCAAGTGAAAGAAGAGAACCAAGATAATGATGTTGTAAGAAACCAATAAAACAAACAATATAACACATAAAATATTTTTATTCAACGCCAAATAACATAGAAACAAATGAAAATAAAAAGCAACAAAGAATGAAATGATTTGACCTTGACTCAACCACTCCTAGTGCTCGGCCTAGGGCTTCTTTTGCTCGGCCATGATCATGCTAAGCTCAGGTTTGGCATCATGTAGGCATAGCTAGAAGTGGAGATGTGAAGGGGTAGGTGTTGCAACATGTAGAAGATAAAGGAACAAGTGCAAAAGTAGGAGTTTTGTGCAATATTTTGGCTCGGCCAAAGGCACGTGTGCTCGGCCATGCTTGTATAGGTATGGTCAGTATAGGTGATGGCTGGAGTGATGGATAGATGAGGTGTAGATGCTGGTGGTGGTGGCTAAGGGGGTGACCGAAGAGGAAAGTGAAGGGGTGTGAAGATATGTGGCTCGGCTTGCATGCTGGGTGGAGTTTTTGTGCAAATTTTGTGATGCAACATCAATGGATGGTCATAGCCTGACTTGGTCAAAGGAGGAGGAGTGGTTGCTGTTGTAGATGGAGGAGGTGATGGTCGGTGTAGTTGAGGTGGAGTAGAGGCTGAACAAACATGAAGAAGTGGAAGCAAAATCATAGAAAAAGAAGAAGGAAAGATAAGCAAAAGAAGCCATTAACAAAAAACTTACAAATACATTTTGGCCGTGAGTTTTGAGAAGAGATGAGAAAGATTCTCACGTGAAAATTAGAAGAGATACATGGCAATACAAAAAGAAATGGTCAGTCAAACAAAATGAAAGCTCAAAAGAAGGTGTAAAGCCAAAAGTAAGTGAAAAGTCACATGCAAATGAAAAGTGTTTTGTCTCTTCAATTTCCAATTTCTTTTATTTCAAAATAAACAAAATAAAACCAGTAAATAGAAATAAAAAAACTAAACAAAATAAAGTTTAAATGAAAATAAAATAATATCTTAGAAAAATAAAAATAAATAAAGGAAATACTTTATTTAATTGAAACTGGAGATTAAAAATTATAAACAAAATACAATAAACATTGGAAAATTATAACTACACTTTAAAAATGTTTTATAAATAAAATATATACATAGCATGTCATATTACACATATTATAACATGATATGACAAACAAAAATATTATTTATAAAAATTAAACTAAACAATTTTGTTAAATAAAACAATTTACATACAATATTGTAAAAAGCATAACTTTCACAATATTAATTGGATTTCAACGAAACGAAAAGCAATGTACTTGAAATTTAATTTACTTTCATAATAAAATATAAAATTCAAAATTTCAAATTTGAAAATTTTAAATTTAAAAGTCAAAGTTTGACCATATTGACCAAAATTCACATTTCTGGTAAATATTCTATTTATTCATGTTTGGAATTATAATTTACCTACAAAATCAAAATTTATATTTAAAATAACAAAATTTATTCATTTTAATAAACAAAATAAAGTTTTTAAATCAGAAATTTCAATTAAAATAATTAAAATATACAATTTAAAAATCACAAAATACAGGGTTGTTACAGATCCTCACAAGAAATTACAATAGACGTTCAAATTAGGTTTTAATCGAAATCGTTTTATCGATACAAATCTTCATATTTTGTTAAACAATTCATTTCAATTAAAATTCCAAATTCATTAAAGTTAAAACAGAAAGCTGAGGGAAATGGATGATTAGAATACAAAATAGGAATTAGAACCTTTTCCTGCAACGATTCGCAGGGCTATCACCATACTAGAGCTTCTTCTTGCAGCTGCAACGAAGCCATCAAAGAATTTGAAATCGGATCAAAGGAGATTAATAGAGAAAGTTGTTTCCGTTGTTGCAGGTTATTGACCATACGTAATGGTATTTCCCTGTCCCCTACCCCATCCTCTTCTTGCATACTCACTATTAATGGATAGTAAAAGAATTTACTGAGGCATTTGGACGCAAATCTTAGGGATATACTCATTCGAAGGCATTTGTCACCCTGTCTAATGAGCTACCTAATGTGTTATACTCCAAAAGCTAAAGTTCAACCTTCAGCTCTGATACCAAGATGTCATGACTCAAATTTGAGCGTTCGAAAATCGACACCCGTACTTCACTTGTATTCTAATGCCGCAGATTCAACCGTTGAAATCTGATTCATGCCGGAGCTTATGACACATTAAGTATAACAACACAGCGAAAGAAAATGAAAATATCACTGATACACAACAGTTGATACAATATGATTACAATAATATTAGAGACAATATTATACAGCGGAAAGAAGCCACTTCAAAAGAGGAACACCAACATATGCCTTCAAAAGAAAGAAAGACAGCTTGAGAATCCAAACTGCAACTCCATCTCCAATGCTCCAAAACTCCAAATCGAAAGTTCGAACCACCATCAAGTCGTATTAAGCAAGATCAGTCATCGATGTGATCTCCAAGATCCAAAGACTCCATAGGATTCAAAATAAAAGGCTGGAGGCTACCGAAATCTACGTCTACTATTTGATTATCTGAAAACCCCAATTCCATACTGCTCGTGTGGAAAATTGAGGGCACCCAGAGTTTAGGAAGGGAATAATAAACTCCGGGTCAGTCATGGGACTGGTGTGAGCAAACGAAAACAGTTTTAAGAAAAAAACAATCATAAAAGAATTTAAAAGAAATCTGCAATGCTTTTTGGAAAAAGAAACTACCATAAGGTCTCCCATCGCACACACAATGCAAACGCAAAATTGGAGGAGATTTCTCCTTCTGATAGTCAAACATGCTTGATACGTAAAATTATTTTGATATAATTATTAGTGCATAGTGTAGAAAAATATTTCGAAAGTATAATATTAATCTTAGCCAGCATACCACGTTTCATCGTATGCCTACTATAGTTACCATGTTCAATAGCAGGTTACCGCCACTTTCCATGGCAGGTTATACAACTAAAACCGTACAGGGCGTGTATTGTTTCTTTGGATTTCCAACAAATGGTCAGGCTAAGGAACATACTATTGCCACATGGGTACGCCTTTGGAGGGACGCCCCGGGAACCTACCCGGCTTTCTACCAAGGCCAGGTTACCCCTGCCCGGAAGTAACACCTACAAGTATGCCATCTCCTGTCTTTTGCGACCTTTATCCGAGAGCTCTCAACCACAAAGCAACCATAAAGTAATAAATTAGCAGTGACCACATGAGTTAAGTATCTGGGCTCCATACCATGATACCACCCTTTTCCAGAAGAAATGGACATACCCTAGGGGCGCGACCCCTAATAACCTTGCTGCATCTTTCCTTTTTTGACCATTTTCGAGATGTGAGGTCCTGATGCAGTCTCGTCCACAAAGCTATGCTTTACACAAAAGCCATGCTTTGATCAACAAATGATCAGCAGCACTTCGTATGCCACGTTACCAAATTGGGAATGTATCACTAGTAACCATCAACTACATAACCTATGAGCTCGTACGTCTCAGAGAAGGGTGTTAAGCTAAGAGAATAAATTCTCCGCCACCAAACAGAAATGTATTTGATAGAAACCAGTTTTACATCTCAAAGTGCAATGTCAAACACACATCCATACAAGTCTTTTCCGGGTTCGAACAAAACCGAAGGCACTTCATAAAGAAGCCCTTGCAATCTGGGTATTCACAATCCCGATCGGACTCACCATCGCATATGGAGATCTCTATACCGGCGCGACTCAGTGTAGAGACATTCGACGGGTTATCCTTTCATTCTTGAAAATACCCGGTCTTCACCACCGGTCTTCAAATGTTATCCATATCGTCGTATCATTATTCGGAATGGGTTGTATGACACAAAGTCCTCTCCCGGCTAAACCGAATAATGAGCGCAATATTTTAAAACCATATGGATATATGAGATCTTAGTTAAGTCACAACTTAAAGCCCAAAACCTTTCTGCATATGGTTTAAACAAATTGCCATTTTCAAATCTTTAAACAAAAATATTCACTTCACAAAGTTCACCCATCTTTCACAAAGATTAATAGCTTTCAAACTATTCACAATTCAAACCTTTTATACAAAATATACACCCTTAAGATACTCTTTACTTTGAAAACAAAGTTCACCAATCTTTAACAAAGACTCATTCATAGCTTTCAAAACAATTTTCATTTCACACTTGAAATCTTTTCAACACAAATTGGAAATCCTTTCTTTATATGAATGCTATTATAATTTGAAAAAAAATAGTTTTCGTTTCGGAAAAATCCGATTACATTTGCACGAGTTAAAACCCTTCAAGTCTAAAACTTGGGTTAAATTCAAAATTCCTACAACAATGATTTAAAAATGGTTTAAAACCATATAAACACATTTATACATTATTTCCAAACATAGAATTCAATTTCAAATCTTGAATTCAAATTCAAATCAAATTATTTAAATTTCAAAATTTATCAAGTTATTTAAAATAATTTTTATCTTTGAAATTCCTTTTCAAATACTTTTATATCTAATCCAATTCCATTTCCAAAACCATTTGGATTCAAAATTCAACTTTAAAACCGTTTTAAAAAACTATGACTTAACCAATTTCCTCGTGCAATCCATATTTGTGTGTGAATGGTGTAGTCCAGATGTTTTACACAATAGTGCAACATCATCAATCATCAAAGATTCAAGCACAGCAATATCGATAAGTGGTATAATACTATAAAGCTTATCTTCATTTACAGATTCGTAGATAAATAATATAAATTTATCACAGATAGATAAATTACATTCATTACAGATAAATAAATTACATTCATCATAGCTCAAATCAAAATAATTCATATCACACAGCATCACATACCAGGGATATCAAACAATTCAGCATTCAATAAAATCCAAACATTCATAAGTAGGATCAATTAATCATCTGATTAATTTAAATCAGATTAATTATTTATCCAAGTTAATTAACATTAATTAATTATAAATCATTTTAATTAATTTACCTTTAATTAATTAATAAACTGTAAAACATTAATTAAACTCAATTAATAAATCAATTAACCTTTAGTCATCAAATAATTAACCTTTTAATTATGTAATTATCCTTTAACTAATTATCTGTAATTATCTACATTAATCGAATTAACCTTAAGTTAATTACATAATTAATTAACCCTTAATTAATTACCATTTAATTAATCAAATTACAATAAGTGATTATCCCTAATCACTTACATTAATTAATCGACCTTTAATTAATTAATTATCCTTTAATTAATCATTTGATTAATCAACTTTAATCATTAATTAATTACTTTTAATTAAGTAATTATCTTTAAGTAATTAGCTTTAAGTAATTAATTACCCTTAATTAATAAATCATCCCTTAATTATTTTCATTAATTAATTAACCTTTATCTTCAAATAAATTATCTTAATTAATTAATCACATAATTTAATTATCCTTAATTAATTTTTCTTTAATTGCTCATTTAATCCAATTTTAAAACAATTCAAAGATATTTGACTTCAAACATTTTAAACTTTGAAAACTTGTTTAATAATTTTTATTTGAAAACTTTGCCAATGTTTCTTTTAGAAATTTGTTTAACCAATTTACTTTAAAATTTATTTAATACATTTCAAATGTTCTCGGCCCAAAGCCCATCTTCCTTGTGCCAACGCTCGAGACACTAACGAGCACAACCCATGCCTCACTGCTTCTAGAAAACCTACTAAAAACTCGTGTTCAGCTCGATCCAATAACTTTCTTCCCAAAATTTCGACACAATCCAGATACATGAATACACTATGCACGTGCAGGGCAATTCGACGTCGCTCCGACCTCTCCTCTGATCGTCGACCAGTCACCAATAGTCTCGCCATCCCCCACACGAACCCAGATCGACGGAAGACTTCACGAAATAAGATCGAGCATTTCGATCAAAACTGGAGCAAACCCGATCGGCCAAAGTTACCGCCAGCCACCACCTCCGACCACTAGATCGCCTGCCGACCTACCATAAACTATGCCATACTCCGACGAAAAACTTCCCCACCTCACGTTCCACTCCATCATCCTCTCGATGATGCATTTGCTATTGAACAGTGTCGGCAAAAATAGACCACCAAACCTTACTACATCGATTTTCGACCGCCACGTCCATCAATAAGATACTTCACCATTTTTTTTGAATACTTCATACTCCAAGCTTACTTCATCCAAAAACTGAGCCTTCCTTCCATTGCCGATCGCCAAGAATCGAGCAAATACTCAATTCCATTCAATCCAAAAATCATTACAATTTACAAACTGAAATTTTTTAATCTTACTTTTAGAAAACCCAATTTTTAATTATGAATCAGATGATATAAGTAAGAATCCAAATTTAAACAACTAATTTTTGACATAATTTGATTCTTTATACTGTTCTTCTTATTTTTGAAATAATTTCACAATATTTATTTTTGAAATTATTTTTAAAAATATAATATGGTTGATATTAACATATTATTTTTAAAGATTAGGTTCTAAAGTGGATTGGAGGAAGAGGAATTTGATTTTAAATCGAATTTGGTCTTAAAAAAAGCAAACAAAGGCTGATGAATTCATATATCCTGATATGCACACCTCATATTCAATGTACATATAAACATGCAGGCATATATAATAACTAGACAAACACTTTTCATAATATATTCAAGTGCCAACCATATATTCAAAACATAAAGGCAGATTGAGGGAGTCTGCTTACCTTGATGGGAAGGAGCAATGAAAACCTGGAACCTGATTGATCTGCTACTTATTTTGGGATGATCTAGAAATTGCTTTTGAACTTGAGCTACGATTTGCATCAAGTTAAAATTTGATGTTTAGCTCAAGTTGATTTTGTTTGAATTGTTTCACAAGTTCATAGCCTCTAGATTGCACTTGAAAACTGGTTTCTTTGATTTTTGTTTAAGATTCAGGTTTGAAATTTGTGTTGATTGTTGTTCTTCTTTTCTTCCTAGGTTGAAGCTAAAGCTTTGAATTCCTTTTGATTAATTGTTTGAACGGGTTTTGCTTTGTTTCAGATTTTAAATCTTTGCTTGAATTACTTGAGTTAATCATCTCAGGTTGAAGAATTGAGATGGTTGAATTTGTTTTAAATTTTTTTTCTTCTCTGTTTTCAGTTTGCAGGTTTTGGTTTTGAATTCCTGAAACAAATGAGAAAAGAAAAGTAGATGTATTTATGTAACCTATTTTCCTCTTTTCATTATTTATTTTTAAAAATGAAAATAAAATTCAAGAACATGACACTTGTTAATCTTATGCTTCTTTAGTTAACACTTGTTTAAATGCATGTATTTATATTTTACAAATGTCTAAATGAAATCATTTTGTGTTAAAATCCTTTGTTAAACTTTTATTTACATATGTATTATGTTTTATACTTTTATATATTTGCAACTATATTTTAAAAAAAATGTTCTAATCCTATTTTAAACTTAATTTATTATACTTTTAAATGTATATATAAATATGTATATTTTCAATTTTGTTTTACAAACCATTTTTATCAAATCTTATTTAAATTGAAACTCTTACACCTTTAAATAAATATTTATCTATATGCATAAATAAATAAACATGTATACACATATTGTTAACCCGCCTTTAGTCAAGGCCATGAAAAAGCGGATTCAACCCAACCAACTTCACGATTATTGTGGCTGGAATAGGATGGATTCGGTTTAAAAAAATGAGGTTCACTTGGATATGTCATTTGGTCAAGTAATGGGGGGTTGCACGGCTTGGTCTGGAAGACTCTCCTCGTTCAGCATACCTCACCTCGCTCGGCGTACCTCACCTCGCTCGGCGTACCTCACCTCGCACGGCGTACCTCACCTCGCTCGGCGTACCTCCCCTTGTTCAACGTGCCAACTGCTCACAATCGGTCGGCATAATGAAGTAGGGTTCGGCTATGGCCTTGGTGGGCCCAATATACTCCAGAGCCCAACAACCTGGTTTTGCCTATAAATACAGCATGTGGGTCTCCAGATAGGGGATCTTCTTCTCTCCTCTCTCTAACTTTCTATTTTCTAAGACTAAAGGTTACTCTATCAATTTGTAGCTGTAATTGATTCGAACATCAATAAAAAGGAAACTTCTGGAGTGGACGTAGGCCGTAGTTAGCCGAACCACTATAAAATTTATGTTCTTTACTGCTTTCATTTTAATTTCGACTGTTCTTCATATTATTATTCTCTACATATATTCTATCTATTATATGTGACTGTTAGTTGGTGCTTTCATTTACATTTGGGTGTTAGTGACCAATTTTGGCGCTAACATTTTGCTGCTTGCATTGAGAACGCTGACACTCGGGAATTTTGGAGCTTGGATTTTGAATTGAAAAACTTAGGAACTTGGATTTCGGAACGCAATGGCTAGACCACCAACAAGGAAGCAAGCGGCGGAAAGGAGCAATCAGGGAGGAAGTCAAGAGGCTTCCTCTGGAGCTGGAGCAGGTCAAGCATCCATCTACATCACTAGAGATGAGATGGAAGCGATGTTGAAAAGACAAGAGGCGATGATGTAGGCTCTTCTTAGACAATTTGCACAAGCAGAAAATGCAGGACCTCAGATCCGTGGAGTTGGCTCAGAAGCGCTCAACCAGCAAGCAGAGGGAATGGCTCAGCAGGGGGTTGCCCCCAATCAGCAGACGGCTAACAATCTAGATGGACCTAGACTGGGGGGCACACCACTAGGAAATGCTAGACCAATCCATGGAGGGATACCAGATGACGCTGTGCAATCCAACACCAACAGAAGTGAAGGAGTGTGAGATGAGGAGTATGTGCCTGAATTTCCTCATGAACTCGCGGGGCAGACCAGAGGCAACGGACAAGGATTACAGCTTGGCTACCACGACAGACTAGCGGCGATGGTTAGACGAGCTATGAGAGGTGGATTGGTAAACAAAGACTTGGAGGATTTGAATAGGAGTCCCTTTACTCCTACTATCAGGCGAGCTAGAAACCCACTGGATTTTAAGCTGCCATCATTGGAGATGTATAATGGAAGGACGGATCCTACAATTCATCTAACAAAGTATATGAGGCATATGGAAGTGCTAGGGGCATCAGAGGGAGTCATGGCCCGATACTTTCCATTGTATCTGATAGACGTAACAACACTATGGTTTAGACAATTGGAGAGTGGTTCCATTGGAACGTGGACCGAGTTGACTAGGAAGTTTATGAGGCAGTTCAGAGTTCACATTTTGAGACCTAAAAATGTGATGAGTTTTGCAGCGCTAAAGAAGAGGACCGGGGAATCTTTGAGAAGCTTTCTGACGCGATTCAATGCAGCGGCAGCATCAGTGGATCGACCAGATCCATCCACGGTCTTAATGGCAGCTGTATCTGGCATAGCTAATGGAACATAATTCAAAAATTCACTGACAAGGGATCCACCTATGAATCTTGGGGAGTTTTATCATGAAGCCAAAGGATTTCTACGGTTAGAGGATGCAAATTCTGAGAGAGAGGAAGGAGAAGGAGATGATGTTTATGCAGTCAAGGGTGAAAATCCTTCTAAAAAAGATTCAGAAACTGATAAAGGGAAACGGAAGGCTAGGGATAATGATGATGGACCAATGCGGCCACGAAAGGAACCGAAGTTCACCTCTTATTCAGAGTTCAATGAGACTTTGGAACGAATTTACCAAGACACTAGGGGCAGATTCCCTATCGAAGGCCAATGAGAAGGGATCCGACCAGTAATGAAAGAAGATCGGACAAGTATTGTTTGTTCCATGAACTGAACGGTCATAGCACAAATGATTGTAGGCACTTGAAGGATGAAGTTGAGAGGCATATCCAAAATGGTCTGCTATCACAATATGTGAGAAGGAGGGCCACGACGGTGGAACAGGAACGACCACCACATGCACCTACTAGGGACGGCTCGGGATCAGGGCGTCAGCTTGTCATCAATTGATTGAAATAATGACGAATAAGTGGAAAATTCCACAACAACGCGATTAAGTCAATTACACATGTACAGGACCACGAACGATCCTCAGGCATGCTCTGATACGACTATAAATCGCATCAATGTAGGTGTTTGCACTTGGACATCCCTGTTTTTCTTTTATTTTCCATTTCTCATGTTTGGACTTGATTTAGTTTGACATTTCCGTTGAAAGACTCATCTTGAATGAAAATCTTCTATTTGTCATTCCATGACGGCTAAGCCACTTACACATGTACGGGGTCGCGAACGGCCTTAGACATACTCTGAGATGGCAATGAACCGCCCCAGTAAACAGTTCAGAAACTCACTCAAACGTGACATCTGACATTAATGATACTAAGTCCCCCCCGGGCACTCACAACTCGCCTCGAACGGCACCCAACCACGAACGGTCGCAACCGGCCTCGAACGGCTCCAGATCGCAAAGGATCACAATTCGCCTCGAACGGCCGCGACCACGAACGGTCACAACTCGCCTCGAAAGGCACCCGATTGCGAACGATCAAAAATTGCCTCGAACAGCACCCGACCGCGAACTGTCCCAACTCGTCTTGAACGGCACCCGATCATGAACGATCATAAATCGCCTCGAACGGCACCCGATCGCGAACGATCATCATTCAACGCGAACGGCACCCAATCTCGAACGGTCACATACTACCCCGAATGACATACGATCGCGAACGATCATCATTCGCAGTCAGATAAGACTATCAATTTCTTTGCAGGTCATTAACAAAAGATACGAACATCCAGCTTATTTAGCTACAAAACACACCTTCCAATAGCAAGGCATGTTTTGGAGGGCAAAGTGTTAACCGGCCTTTAGTCAAGGCCATGAACAGGCGGATTCAACCCAACCAACTTCACGATTATCGAGGCTGGAATAGGATGGATTCGGTTTAAAAGAATGAGGTTCACTTGGATATGTCATTTGGTCAAGTAATGGGGGGTTGCACGGCTCGGTCTGGAAGACTCTCCTCGTTCTGCATACCTCACCTCGCTTGGCGTACCTCACCTCGCCCGGTGTACCTCACCTCGCCCGGCGTACCTCACCTCGCCCGGCGTACCTCCCCTCGTTCGGCGTGCCAACTGCTCACGGTCGGTCGGCATAATGAAGTAGGGTTCGACTATGGCCTTGGTGGGCCCAAACTACTCATGAGGCCCAACAACCTGGTTTTGCCTATAAATACAGCATGTGGGTCTCCAGATAGGAGATCTTCTTCTCTCGCTCTCTAACTTTCTATTTTCTAAGGCTAAAGGTTACTCTATCAATTTGTAACTATAATTGATTCGAACATCAATAAAAAGGAAACTTTTGGAGTGGACGTAGGCCGGAGTTAGCCGAACCACTGTAAAATATGTGTTCTTTACTGCTTTCATTTTAATTTCGACTGTTCTTCATATTATTATTCTCTACATATATTCTATCTGTTATCTATGACTGTTAGTTGGTGCTTTCATTTACATTTGGGTGTTAGTGACCAATTTTGGCGCTACATATATAATAGAATTTATTCTTTAAATAGCTTTTAGAAATTTATTATATTAATCTCAAAATATAACTTCCAAATATATATACGTATATTTATCAAAATTAGAAAACACATTTTTATTAAATTTAAAATGTAGAGTACTTAAATCCAATTTATTTTTGAATTTCAATTTCTAAATTCCATTTATAACTTATTTATTATATAAAACAAACACATATTCTTATTTAATTTGAAAAATTCAAATTAATTCACAATTTAATTCTCAAATTTAAATTAATTGCAAACTTAAATTTGATTTAAAATCGGGATCGTTACACCAACTCCGAAAATCACTTTAACAACCGTGTACGCGGTGGAGATTCCAAAATGAAGTAGGATGGTGGTGACATTCTATTGAGGCACATACGTGGACCCGACTCCCGTGAGTTGGCATAAGGTGGCTAAAACAGAAGCGATTCCGGGTCAATGAGGTAGCTCCTTTTATCGGATACACTTCTTCGATGCCATTCTATTACTTTTTGATTGATTGATCCACATTTGATTTTGGGAGTGTGGCTCGAGGTGGGCGGTAGTGGCTGCTACACGTTACCACCAGTCCGGATGCGTAATTGCTATATCTACCCTGGCATTGCCTAGTTGTGTCGTATCACCTACCCTAGTATGCCTTGTACGATTTTGATTTTTTGTCGTAGCTTATGGAGTATCCTCTGGTGGCTTCCGATCAGGAGCGATTATGATACTGGATAGACTTCTGGGACTATGTATGTGTTAAGGTGGAAAATGTAAAGCCTTAACGCTATTTTTAAGTAAGTTTACTTTGCTTTGGACATTATTACAATAACATATATTACTACATACTAAATAGTTTAACGGATCCTTAGAGGATGGTCATCCCAAACATCATTTGAGTTGCTTGTATTTCAGTTGTTATTTCACTTGAGTTGGATTTATTGGTATAAGAATGTTAATCATGACTCGAGTGTTTTGTGTTTTGCTTTACGCTCAGGTCAGACTGAGTGATACAGCTTTTGAGACACACCTTTGGAGTTGGAGCTTCACTTGAAGATCTAGCTATCTATCCAGCTTTTAGATATTTAGTTGAGTCTAGTGATGTATTCTGATCTTCTATTTGACTATGGTATTTGAGACTTCTGTTGTATCTTATTTGACTCTGTTATATATATAGTAGCTTTATGAACTACTGTTCTCCTGTTTCCATTGCATTATTGTTATATTACTCTGTGTCTGTGATTCTGTGATTATTTTATTTACTATATATATTGAGTTTTTCCAAACATAAATTAACAACTTGATATTTTGAGCAATTCAATTCCGGCATGTTTGGATGCGATTGGTTGAAAATATCGGGTCGTTACAGTTGGTATCAGAGCTTTGGTTTTAGGCAAACTCAACAAATAGGGTAAATTTAATTACAGAATCACTTCGTTCAATCTTGAATCATTTCCTCTTTGACTCGGTTTCCTTTGAATTTTGGAACATTCCCTCGGTTCCAAAACCCATCCTTGTCTCTCCGTATTTGTATTCTTCTTGATTCTGGAGTATCCCATAACTCCACTACGAATGATCTCTATAATAAATCGGCTGTCTCACCAATCTTCGAATGATTTGTAAAGGGGTGAAACTCCTTTACAATAGGCATTGATTTACCGGAGATTTCTGTATCCTCGGTTTACGATGCTATCTATCTCCTGCTATGCATGAATTCTATCTTTTGCGATCGAATGTTGATTTGCCTGGGAATTCTACATCGATCTTATTCTTGAAGTCACGGTAGACCCGGTTAAGGTTGCCCGCGATATATATAAACTTATCCATCTCCCCATTTGGTTATTCAATTTTCTTATCTTTGTTTCAAATCTATCTTCAAATCAAAATTCTCTTTGATTTGAGTCCATCAATTTGAATCTCTATATTTGTTTTGAAATCCATTCTTGTATCGTCTAGCGAGAAATGTATTTGTAAATTAATATTAAAATGTTTTATACATATATATATATATATATATATATATATATATATATTGTGTTGTTTGAGTTGTTAATGTTGATTTGGATTTTCAATCGATTCGTCTGATCAACACTATCGATAGGATTTCCAAAAGACTTGAACAGAACAAACTGACACAATATTGTTTTCAAATTTGGTAAATAAAATAAAATTTTGTGTGATTATATTATATATAAGTATAGATTTTTCCTGAATTTAAATAGTTAATTAAATTGGTTGTTAAGAGGTAATAATAATATTTGATTCTATCAATGGTTTTGTAAACCATTGACTTTTATCTCAGATATATATATACATATATATATATATATATATAAAATAATTAAACTATAAAACATAGTTTATAAATTGATTTAGAATTTAAATGAATTTAAATTAGAATTTGAGAATTTAATTTTCGATAATTTCGAACTATGGTTTTCGAGTTTAAATATGCCTATTATTTGAAGTATTTTCGAATAAAGATTTGTTTCCAACGAATTTTAAATCATTATTCTCCTCTTTTGTCACTGGAAAATAATTTCGGTGATAGCTACCGCGTCATGGACATTAATTTTTGAGTTTCGAAGTGGAGAGACCATTATGTAGCCTTGCTACACTACTATGTTGGAAATTAAATTGATTCGAAATTGCTGAAGTATGGTTTGATTTATATATGTATGGGTATATTATTTTAAAATTAAATTGATTTGAGATATATAGTATATATATAATTATCTCTAAATGATTTGAAGTGAATCGAAAATTTAATTCTTGAATTTATGTTAAATGATGATTTTAATTATAAATAAAGCTAAAATTTTGAATAAATATTTAAACTTGAATAAGTGAATGGGGAAAATTTACTTGTATAACACTCAATTACATTCCAATATAACTTACCTAAATCATTCAAAAGTTGAATATGTAATTGAATAATTTACAATATAAATGATGTTAAAAGAAATTATAAATAAAATTTGAGGGATTCTGAAAAATGTTATACACTTAAATTTTAATTACAAAGTGTTAATAGAGATAAATTGAATAATAATAATAAGTTGATTGGATAGTAAATAAGACATATTAAATAAAAATTTATTTGAAAGAAACCTTTTGTATCATTTATTAATAAGTTGAAATTAAATCAACTTAATAAACTACCTTGAATTGTAAAATCAATTATTGAATATTAATTAATTGAAATTGAAATATCTTGAATTTAAAATTCAATTATCGAATATTAATTAATTTAAATTGAATTTTGTTTTGAAAGGAACCTTTTTGTTATCTAACATTAAAAAAATATGAAATTAAATCAATTCAGTGGGAACCTTTAATTTAAAAACTAATTATTGAATGTAAATTTATTTGAATTGAAATTTATATGGTTTGAAATAATTGTTTTATTTTGTTTTCAATCTATTTTCTTTCATGTTGTTTCTATTCTCCTACCTCCTTCCTTTTTTGGGACGAAAAGTTTTGAGTGGGGAAGAGTGTAACGACCCCTAAATTTTAGTTGTTTTATTTATTTAATTTATTTATCTTTTTGAAATTTTAAATAATAAAATTTTAAAATAAAAGTTTAATATTTGGAATACGTCTATTTAAACATAACAACTAGTAAATTTTCATCTGTTAATGCGAAAATTTATTTTATTGTGCAATTTTATTTCAATTTAAATCAGTTAACATTCGATGATAATAAAATATTTTTCAAACCTGAATATTTTTATATAGAAAATTTGAAATCATCTTCTGAGTGAGACATCATTCTTCGTTTCGTCAAATTTGGACTTCTCTAGCTCCTTTTATCTTTTTTTCAACAGAATTTCAGCATTTTGGTACCGATATCGACTTTTGGTACGGTGGTCATACCATTGATATCTGTATACCATTTTGATCGTCTTGTCATGCTGACCTCTGCGGGGTATTCACTTCTGTGTTTTGGTATCCGGTACGTGGCGGAACCTGCGTAACGGATAACCAAATCAGTGGCGAAATTTCAGTCTTTTGTTTTAGTGTGTCCATTCAATTGTCCACGGCATAATCTAGCAGTCGTTTACTTTTAAGTATTTCCTTGAACTCGTGCTTACTATTTCTATTCCAGCTAACCTTTCACTTTCCTTCTTGGTCCTTGCGTTTCTTTTGAAAGAAAATTATAATAAATCTTATATTTAAACCTTGATCTGTCAACTTCCTGTAATTCATTTTCCTCTTTAACATATGCTCGTCCACTAAACATTGGCCTTTTCCCCTCCCACTGCCGTGACCATCACCATTAACATCTCCTCAAAGATCGGCTTCCCTTCATCCTCTCGAACCCTGACATCACCACGTCCTCGGGGCGAAAAACCTGAAAACCTGTTGTCCTCCACCACATAACCATAAACACGGCCACCACCAAGCCTTGCTCACCTGCCACCTGCCAGTGCCCATCACCGAACTGCAGCAGCCTCGCCGTCATCTTTCCACACCATAGCCGAGCTCTAACCTACCGCTGTCCTTCTCCGCCCATCTTCTTCTCATTCGTTTCTCTATATAAAGATATTATATATATATATATATAATATTTTGATGATGCATGTATATATATATGTGTGTGTGTGTGTGTGTGTGTGTGTGTGTGCGTGTTACAAAATTTTGAACACAGTGTTGATTTCGTTTATGTATATACGTTGTTGTAATAATTTTATAAAATATTAGTAATAAGTATGTTGTTTTAAGTATTGCAGTATATGCTACATATATTCGTTAAATATATGTATATGATTATATGTTAGTTTATACATTTTTTTGTCTTTGTTGGATGTTTAAACATATATACAATACACACACACACACTATCTTGTACCTATCGATTTCTAGCCTTATAAACATTGTTGTTTATGTAAACTATATTAGTTATATTATAGTGTGAAGTGATGGTGTATATATATAAGTCTTATATACACCTTGATATGTATACAGTCGGTTTTGATTCCAGTTTTATAATAAAGGTAATATTTGTTTATGGTAGTATTGATTTCTAAATGATATAGATTATAAATACGAGTATGGTGGCACGTCCTTTGGACGTGTGCCAAGAAGGAAGGGTGAAATTTTTGTGTGCGCTACAGTTATGGTAATGAAATACACACACACAGAGACACATACATACATATGTACACAGATGTGTGTGTGTATCTTTAGTAATAGTTGCAATACCCTTGGTGTCACATTTTTTTGGTGTCACCGTGAACTACCAAAAATGCCCCTACTAAATCTTAATATCACTTAAAAATATGATACGACAATTAAATTTCTTTTACAAATTAAAAGCACTACAAATGTTATTTAATTTTAATATCACCTAAAAATAGGATTTAACAAATAAATTTTTTTAATAATAGTTGTAATACCTTTGCAACTGAAATAATGTAAGTAGTATTAGTTGTATAAATCATAATCTTAACTTCTCCACTTAACACCATTTACTTTTTTTTGTTGCCACATAGTCGGAATAATGATGTGAACTTATGCTCATTTTATTTTTGGATACATTTGAATATTTTCTTCCTTGAGATTTATGGCATGTGTTTATGCATCTGTAACATTAATATTTGATCCTAGTTATAGTAATTTTGTGTTACATTAATATTTGATGCTAAGTCTAGTAACTACTAATGACTGTTGCATTACAAAAACATGTATTTTGAATAGATTAAGTTTATCTTTATGCTCAAACACCGATAGTAGGACATTAATATATGCAATCAGCTTCAGTTTTATTAATATTCAGTAGTGTAAATACAGCCATAATGCTGTAGGTTGGCACAAAAAAGAATTTGAAGCATCAATTTAATTCTAATTTTTAGCATCTAAATAAATAAAGGTTCAATAAAACTTTCTGTTGTAGCTTTTTCCACCATTGATTCCAGTAATATGCCTCATAAACAAAACCTAAATCATGAAACATGAATGTCGGAGGACTCATATAAATTATCTAACTATTCCTATTTTCTTCCACAAACTGCACTACTTCGCAGTTATCCGAATCTCCACTCAGCTAGTTTAGCACTATCCTTTTCAAAATCGTATTAGTACTCCACATGTCCATAGTATTTTCATAGTTATTAAATTATGGACATGATAATGTAAACGTGTTATTTGATTAGGTTTCAAAAAACTGCATGATGGTGGGTCAGCAAATGTTCAACATGTATAATGTGTTTTTACGTTACTTAATTTTTCTTGGTACAAAAGTTAAACTATGGATTATTTGTGTTACATATAAATCAACCAATGACCATATATTAATAGAAAGATATTAATCAACATCTTCTCAGATGAATCGGCATAGTTCAAATCATACAAATGAATTGGCATCAAAGTTTATTCAACGTAACACAGTTTGATGAAGTTTATCACTGTCAAGGAAACATGATCGCCTAGAAAGTGGTATACATCCACTCCAATTATATCATATGTTATTTCCGATGTGAATCAGATGACTTCCGTACAAATGCTAGTCCAGTAGTCCTTTATCGACTATGCACTAAGGATTAGTAGCTCCAACATCATCAAAACATATGAATGACTAGACTTCTGGCATACTCAGCCAAACATCATGAAACAAAACATCCCCAGTAGTACATAATTTGAATCATAATATGGACCTACAAAAAACAAACCAGTGCATCTAGTGTTACAATCAATTCGCATGGGCATTAGTTATTTTGTGTTTGATAAAAAATGGTCAATACGGATAGAAATCATTCTTATATTACCCAAAACAAAGTTACACTGTTAAACCACCAAATGAATCGATGGATAATAATAAGTAATAACAGTCAAATAAACGAAAAATTATAAACGAATTGTGAAAGAAAATCATACCTAGACAGTAAGTAAGTTCTACCATTGGATTCTCGTCAATAGAATGAGCAAATATATATGATGGAATTTGACATCGTACTGAAAGGTAATGAGCCAGATAGCTTGCCGCACCTTAACAGCTTGGGATCTTAAAGCAAGATGGTAGGCATCTAACATCAATGCCAATAACTTTATTGTTGTAGGTTGACACAGATATGACCTGAACCTAGTAATTCTTGAAAATATATTATATATGTCATGTCAAAGTTGGCGTTATTTTTAGGTTATTATTCATACATGACAGTTGAAAGAAATTATTCATATATAAAATAGACATTCATGGAGCATTACATACATGTGTATTAACCTCTATATAAACAAATGCCTTTTAAAGCACATTTGATATTCAACCTTGCATAATATCCAAATTTTAATTATGAAAATTGGGCTTTTTTTGTTATCTAATTTCATACTTTTCCTGAGTGTAAAATTTGATTAATGGTGAAATGTCGAGTAAGTATGAATACTTTGGCAACTAATGAGTTTTGAATTCGCACCGTATAGTAAATAGTATTGTATGATACGTAATTTAGAAAAATCCAAACTAAACTATCATTCTACTGCGACAAACAATGCGTGTATCTTATGTTAGACATCATTACAACATGGAACGTGGAAGCTGATAAGTGTGGATTGCTCATTTAATAAATTATAAGCGATTGGTTTAGGCAAATGTACAAAGACATAAAACCAATTATTACAATCATATTTTCTAAAAGATAACTTAACCATGGTTATGAAATGCCATAAAATCAATTAACTGAGTAAGTGTACCCATACAATAAGTAAATATTTCGAGATCAATACTTAAAATAATGGTAAAAGAAATGCAAAACAATAACTTCTACTGATCTACTACTTGTAGGCGAATTTTTTATATGCACGATGATATAGAAAGAATTATCGTTAAATGAGATTTTTGACCGTTGAAAGTAAAATACAATAATTTTAAAATAAAACAGAACAGAACAAACATATTATATGCATTATAAATATACAACATGCATAAACAGTACAAAATCCATACTATTTTTATCTAAGTTCCAAGATGTATTTAAATTGTGCCATATGATATTTTCCTATACATGGTTGCATTTAATTAATTTTTTATAAATTAAAGTAGATAGATAAAGAATTCAAACCATAATAACTAAGGTTTATGCAAAAAAGAACAAATTCAATATTTATAACATTCTTTGTAAGTTTGCGTCAAAATCAAATTTCAATTGACAAAACTCCTACTTGCACGCTTCAGGATGATTTAATCTTTATTCATACTTAGATTAATCAAATGCTTGAATAATTTTTAAGCTAGGAATTTGGATGGTTATGAACATAGGACCCAGATTATGTTTTATCATTTATATAGTGCAACCTATACATACATGCAAAGAATAATTCCTCATATATAGTTGAGTTGTCTAATCAGTTTTTTAATCTATTTACATTTTGCAAAAGATCATCATCTCGTTTTGGCAGAAAATGAGAAACCTAACCATTTGAAAAGTTGGAGAACACATTCTATCAAATAATGAAGATTTCTCAAACCAATAAGGTTAGCAACAAAGCCTGTAATTCCATAAACATAAGATTTCTCAAACAAATACGAAGTAATAACGTACTCACTTGCATTTAGGGTATTCATCACAGCCAATATGATAGCCGGAGTCAAGCTTACTGATTTTGAATCTTAAAGTGCCAACTGAACAGTTTAGGCCAATTGAACCAAAAAACAAATGCCTCATAGCGAAGTTCTCTAACCATACAACCTCAAATTTGGTATTTGCAATTATAGGGCCCAAAATAGGAAATCCATTTAGGTTCTGCATAGAAGAAATAATTGAAATGAATATCTTTACTTATAAAGTGAAATAGCAGATCTGACATATAAGAAAGAAAATAAGCAATTCATGATATCAAACTCGAGGCTGAGTTCATCCATAGCATATCTATTTTTATTGATGGTCCTTTATTTCAATTCATGCTTTAGATGAAGAATAACAACTATATAAATAACAATTTGAAGAGTAATTAAGAGTAAAAGGAGCATATTCCAAAAGAAATGACTTTTGGTAATGGGTACCATCCAGATCTGTTCACCGCTCAGGATGTGAAATGGAGGCAATCTTTAGCAGAGCCTTCGTTTTGGATAATATAGAGGTGAAAGGGTGGAAAATAGTAACGGATGATTCCAAAGAGTAGAGAAATGAGATTTTACTGAGTGGGATAGGAGTAACAACAGTGAGGGAGATTTTTTTGTTACAGGTAGAAGACGGCATGCGAGGGAAGAAAGATGTGGAAATGTGAGTCATGGGGTTGATAGAGGGATGAGACGTGGGTCGTGGGTGGGTATGTTTACGAAGGCCAAGGCATTAAGAAATTAGGAAAGAAGTGGATCTGTTTTCTAGCGAACGTGGAGATTGTGGACGGTAAATTGACCGAAATGTCATTTAGTGGAAAGAGGGCAGGTAATTTCAAGCATGGGCGTTCTGGTCAGTTCAAAAAAGGCTTCACTTTGACCCGTTGACCAAAGGTTTTGCTTTATAGTATAGATATAGAGGGTTATCTGCTTATGAGAAAAGAAAAGGAAAAAAAACAACTAAACTAAGATTTTATATAAATATGTCAGTAAACCAATACAAAGTATGTTAATTCAAAGTATAGTGTACATAATAATAATACATATTGTTTATTTGCTTATACTAGTAGATATGATATGTTTGGGATATTTTATTTATCCGTTTGAAGGGTATGAACATGTTACTAAACTACTTATAATCTATATGAATTATATTTCAAACCTATTTTTGTTTTTTTCGATTTGCATGTTAGCTTGTGTATATAAAGGTGTATATGCGTGTGTCATTGAAAAGTAAATGGTTTATATATCGTGTGCCTATTATACAGGTGTGTGTGTGTATACTATTTGTATAAGCAGTTTGTCAGGTCATTTTGCTTTGCTGGGAATGGATGTATATAGTTATATAACGAATAGCAGTATTCATGGTTATATAGATATGTCTATACATATCTTATTTTATTTTATTTAAAAAAAGTATGCTATAATTTAAAATAGTTATAAAATATAATATATATATATATATAATGATGTATGTATAAGCACTGATGTTACAGAGTCTATGTTTTGTCCTGTTCAATTAAGCTTTTATATGTTTACGTATGCATACTTATTTCTAATATATATATATGTGTGTGTGTGTGTGTGTGTGTGTGTGTGTGTGTGTGTGCTAGTATATCATAAAAAATATACAAATGTTAGTTTATATATTTATACTAGTATTGACTGGCTTTAGACTATATATATTAGTTTTATATTGTACAAGTTTAGGCATCGTGTTAGTTAATATAATTTATATATTTAATGGTTACAGTATTTATTATATATACATTTCAAGTATATAAACAACAGTTGAGTTTATATAAGTTATATATGTTTTAGATAAAGGTTTCTATGTTGCAATAGGATTTAAAAGTATATAAATATATAATATGCTCTATTATATATTGGTCTGCATGTGTTTATTTATTTACATTTTTCTTGTGTCTGCACATAAAGTAGCCTGCAAATGTATTTATTGATTTTGTACAGGTAAGTTACACGTCAACTTATACATTCATTATATATTTATATTATTGATTTCAAAGTACACGTGTATATTGGTTTATAGAAATATTTATATTTTTCTTGGTGTGTGTGACTGTATAATGTAAATTCATGTCAACATATGCATATATATATAGGTATGCATGAGTTCGATCATATTATTATTATTATTTTAATGTATGTTTTAAATTGATTTTTGAAATTTATATATATAAAACATATCTTGTTCATTTTGACTAACATTTTCGATATCAAATTTATCGCAGCAAACTCCTAACTTATAACTGTCCCTCTCGCTTGATCTATATGCTGGTCTTTGTCCATTCGCTTTCAGTTTTGTTCATCTCTCTAGCCTCGAAAGATGAGTAATCACTCAGATTAACATTCCTATATTTATTAAATTTGATTTCAATTGAAAAGACAACTGAAATATTATTGTTGTTAGTTATTTACATTGTTATTTATATGCTATTATCTGTATCTGTTCATTTGTGACATCTAACACCATCATCTGTTATTTAAATTGATGATATATGCCTGTTATATTATTATCATATCTGTTATCACTCTGCAAGTACCCTGTTAGTATAGAATTCACTATGGATTGAAATGATACATACCCGAACGATCTGTAGAATAGGAGAAAATCGTTATGGGTAAAAATGATAGACCCAAACGATTTTCATTGAATTAAATTTGGGATTGCGGGTTGAAATGATATATACCCGTATATATTTAAATTACGGATTGAAATGATAAATATCCCTATCAGTTGACCATATGATAGAAAATTATATACAGACACTGTAACGACCCAGAATTTTTATAAATTAAAATTTGAATATTTAATTAATTTTAAATATTAATAATTGAATTTATAAGTCAAATAAATTTTAATTTGAATTATTGGATTTAATTGAATAATTTAATCGATAATTTAATATGTTAAATTATGGAAATAATTGAAAATTGAGTTAAAAATGATTGTAAATAATTTGGAAAATTTTATATAATCATACTGGAGTTATAGAAATATTTTAGAACTTTTAAAATCGAATTAAAAGTTAATTTGTGAAAATTGAATATTTTAATATTTAATAATCGACTGTAAAATAGCCAATTTTTGGACAGTCTCAGAATTGAACGAAACCAGTTTCATTGGATCCGTAATAGTTAGTTATTACCGGATTTCAATTTTCGTGTCAATCGGAGCTATCGTTTGATCGTGGCAGCTCGAAACGCATCGAATTATTTTTAATTTAAATTTGGCGAGTCAAAATAGCCATTTTTCAAAAAGTCTCGGATTTCGACGAAACCAGTTTCATCGGATCCGTAATGTGATATTATTGTAAGGTTTCAAATTTCAAGTCAATTGGATTTACCGTTTGTCCGGTACAAATTAAAACGCCTAGAAATCGACTTAAATCGGTTTAATTCAAATTGAGCGTTTATAGCTATAACTCGCACATACTTCCGAATTAGCTTCCGAAACCTGTTCCATTGTGTCCGGAACGCGGGATAAACCCTAGGTACGCTGGTTACGGCGTCTAAATCGGAGTTCGGAATTTCCGGGATGAATAGTGTCGCTCGTTCCTTATAAATAGACCACCCCTTCATAAATTTGATAAAAAAATAACACTAAACCCTAATTTCTAACCCTAGCCGCCACCCCCACTGTGAATGGCCAGAAATCATTCTCACTTCCCCCTCAATCTCTCTCAATCCGTAAAGAATTACGCGAAGTGCTCAACACGAAAGTCGAAGAGCTCGACGAGAGCTTCGATTCCATACGGTGATGATCGAATTTGGAGCGACGATGGAGGAGCTATGGTGGGCCGTTTGCTACAGGTTTGGCACGCATTTCAAGGCTGCATATCAGGCCGAGCTTGCTGGGGATGGGGTCGAGTGTAGTGGAGGTGTAGAGCTTTGCGATGGCGGTGACGTGATCGAGTTTCGTTGATTTTTGAAGGAGAATAATTAAACCCTAGATTAGATGATGGGTTCGGCCAAAACTTTGTTTCCTGGAGATGAGAACGAAGAGAAGGAAGAAAGAGGGGGGCCGTTGGATCTGTGATGGATGGTAGATGCAAGCTAGGTTAAGAAATTAGTTAGTTTATGTTGAAATTTGTTTATATAAAATGTGTACAAACTTCATAATATCATAACTTTTTCATACGAGGTCGAAAAAATGCAAACTCAGTTGCGTTGGAATCGTATGGACGAGCACTACGCGATGGAGTTGGTTTGGAGTCGTTTGGAGTTAGTGAGAATTTCGGGTAAAATTAAACGCACGTTTAATTTTATTCGAAATAAAAGCTAAAACGGAAATTAAAACCAAGGTGAGAATTTCTCACTCAATCGAATAGATTTCGATTTTATTTTAAATAGTTAGATTTAAAATATTTGAATGCATGTTTGAATGATGACTGTAAATTTTTGATTGTTAAAATAGACATTATGCGCCGTTAGTAAGCGGATGTTATTTATTATAAACATATACCGCGAATATTTCATAAACAGTGAAATTGGTATTATATATAATATCAATATATATATATTGGCATATGTATATATTGCAGTTGATTGATTTCCCGCATTTTTTGTTTAGCGGATGAGACCCTATTACGCCGTTATTAAGCGGATAATATTTATTAAGAACATATACCGCGATAATTTCGTACTGGAGCGAAATTGGTATTGTGCTAATGTTTTTGGATGCAGGAAACAGGTTGGAGGGATCCAACTGGATTCCTCAACAGTATTTATTTAATTTCAGATATTTTGATATTTGATTGATTATCATATCGATATATGATATCGTTGTAGTCGTGATTGACTATTTGGTGTGTAGCATCATTGGACCCAGATTTTGGGATTTTAAAATGATCTTTAAAATGATTTTTGAAAATATACTTTATTTCTGGAATTGATCCATTATAAATAAATAAACGTTATAATTTTTAAAGTTATAAAAATTATGGTTTTTGTGAAATATAGTTAAAAAGCTGATTTTTAGAAATACGATTAAAAGTCGATTTTTGAGAAATATGAACCAATGATTTTATAAAATAGTTTAAACTGGATTTTTGAGTTTATTATTAAAAGTTTGAATATAAGATTTATAAAATTTGATTATTTTATAAATCAAGAGAACGGTGAAATTTTAAAGGAATTTAAAGACGTTTAAAAGAATAATATAAATTAATTTATATTAAGAGATTTATAAATGGATATTTATAAATTGAATTATGGACATTATAAAACGAGTTTTTATAAGTGTTTGAATGTAGTGAAAATGAATTTCCTAAATGAATGAAATTTATGAAATTATAAACTGTGAAGTTATAAATGAAATTTTATAAGCAATAGGTTTATAAAATTTATAAAGTTATCGAAAGAATGAATTTTGGATAAATAAACAATCTTATAAGTTAAGATTAATAATTTGGGAAGTTAAATGAACGATTTTGTAAAATAATCGTTTTATAAGTAATTAACTTATAATATGAACTTGTAGTTTATAATTGAGTTATAAACTGGAATAGGTTAATAAAGGAATTTATAAAAAGGAAGTTTTTATAAATAAATAGAAACGGAATTTATAAACGTTGTTTTATAAATCCGCAAATGACTTATTTTGATAAGTTAATTGTTATAACTTAGAGATAGAGTTATATTCACATTTTGAACAGTGAATAATCCTTTAAGTTAAAGTGAATAGAAAGGATGAAATTTGTTAATGAAGTATATTCACATTTTTGAATAGTGAATAATACGTTAAAGAAAATGTATTGAATGTGAATGTTTTAAACAGAATTAAAACGATCTAACGATGTTTTAAAACATGTTGAGATTCGAAACCATAGATTTCAACATTTATTGTTGAAATAGACGTTTTCGAGAAATAAAAGGAAATGGTAGACTATAACACTGTTGTTATAGTAAATGATTTCCGAAAGGAAATATTTTTGAATAATATTGGGATTTATATATCTATTTAATTTCGAATCCCTATACTAGTGATTTTGGGACGTTGTAACGATGTTTTACGCAACATTCGTTTTGGCCCAAATAAAAATGTTTAAGAGAATGATTTCCCTTAAAGAATGAATAATATACTTAATTCGATTTAAGTATATTGAATATTTTCAAAGGTTGAAAATAAAAAGATTTGTCGATTACTTATTTTTGATAAGTATGGAAATGTTTTCCAATATGAAGTGAATAATTAGAATTTATCTTTTTGAAGATAAATTGAAATGAATTATTGAAATCGAATATGAATGGATATTTTGAAATATAAATTCGTTATGGAATTTATATGTGAAAAGTGGAATTTGGTTGAAAATAAATATTGATTTATTTTTGAAGTGTTGAAATTATATATCTTATAAAGATATTTTGGAAAATAAATAATTTGGAAAATTATTTGGAATCTGGTGATGTATGCATATCAATTGATAGTTCAATAGCCGACTATCAATATTTCCCTTTGATTGGGTATTTGATATGATTGTTTGAATTTGAATGCACACTTATTTTTGAATAAGCGCTCACTATTCGGGTTAACCGGGAAAGGACCATGGGGTCGTATAACCCATTCCGAATATGTGATACGACGTGAATTGCATTTGAAGATCGGTGTTGAAGACCGGTATTTGCGAGAGCGATAGGATGACCTATCGATTGTCTCTGCACTGGGTCGCTCCTGGTATAGAGATTCCATAAGTGATGGGAAATCCGATCAGGATTGTGAATATCCGGATTGCAAGGACTTCTTTGTAAGTGCCTTCGGTTCTGTTCGATCCCGGAACAGACTTGTATGGATTGTATGCCTGACATTACAATTTGAGATATAAAGCCGATTTCTTTCAAATATATTTCTGTTGGTGGCGGAGAATTTATTCTTTGCTTAACACCCTTCTTTGAGACGTACGAGCTCAAAGGTTATATAGTTGAAGTTATCAGCGATATATCCCATTTTGGTAATGTGACATGCTGAGTGATGCTGAAATGATCATTGTGTTGATTATTGTGATAGGATCATTTATTTGATCGTCTATCTTAGTGATCATTGTGTTGATCATTTGTTGACCCAAAGCACGGCTTTTTGTACAAAGTGTGTTTTTGTGGACGTGACTTCGTCGAGCCTCACATCCCGGAAATGGTCAAAACAGGAAAGATGCGGCAAGGTTATTAGGGGTTGCTGTAGCTCCCCTTAGGGTATGTGCATTTCCTTCTGGAAAGGGGTGGTATCATGGTATGGAGCCCAGATACTTACTCATGTTGAAAACACTCTATTTATTATGGTGTGATGTTGGATATCGAGCGCTCGGTTGAAAAGGTCCTAAAGGACCGGGGAATGGCGTGCTCGTGTCAGTAGTTACCCAGTTAAGGGGTAACCCGGCCTTGTGTTGGCAGAGTTCCGGTTTGGTTCTCGGGGGTGTCTTTCCAGAGGCATTCTCAGTGGCAATGGGAAGTTCCTTGGCCTGACCATTTGTTGGAAATCCAAAGAAACAATACGAGACTTGTACGGTTTTAGTTGTAGAACCTGCCATTTAATATGGTAGCTATTAGTAGGCATAATATAATGGTACCTATGCTGGCTAAGATTTATATTCTACTTTCGAAAGGATTTGTTCTACACTATGCACTAGTAATAATATCAAATGCTCTTTTTAAATGCGTATCAAGCATGTTTGACTATCATAAGAAGAAATCTTCTCCAAGTCTGCGTTTGCATTGTGTGTGTGGCAGGAGGTCTTATGGTAGTCTCATTTTTAAAAGCATTGCGAATTGAATTTAAAAAAAATATTATTCTATTTTGATTTTAAAAGTAAATAAACTGTTTTGAGTTCTCACACCAGTCACATGACTGACTCGGAGTTTATTGTTTTCCTTCCTAAACTCTGGGTGCCCACCAATTTCCACACGGGCAGTTAAGAGTTAGGTTTATCAGGATATTCTGGATATTCTGGAGTTGCTGGAGGCAAGCTGGATGGCATGGCGTATTACTAGTTTATATAGTATTTCTTTTTCCGCTGCACTGTTTATATGTTGTATGTTGTTGTACACTCTGATGATATGATATGATGTGATGTAATGAAATGAAATGTAATAACTGATATAGTTCTTTATTTAAAGATTATTCATTTATTATTATATGTTGTTCCGCTGCGAATTGTGAGATTCTGTTGTTGTTCTGTTGTTTTCTATTCCGTCCTATTTTCTTCTGTTTTTCTTTTTCCTCTATATTCTATTTTCTTCTATTTCAAAATTTTCTGTTCTCTTTTCTATTTTCTTTTCTCTCTATTTTCTATCTTCTCTCTTCTTCTCTTTTCTTTTCTTAAAATTCTTTTTAAAACCCATAACTTCTCGGTTTTCGGCCTTCGATATTCGGCAGTCGATAAAGTGAGTGTCGATGCCGGATTCTCGGAAGACGAAAATCCGTGACGTTACATTTGGTATCAGAGCTCTGATGGTTAAGCGACAACCATGGTTCTGTTGGGTATTACTCGTTAGAGATAGAGTCAGCAGTACTCTAGAATGAGTTTGAGAGTAATAATAGCTATGAGAGCGTATTTGTTAGTGAATATAAAATTGTTTTATATTGTGATGATTGGTTTATTGAGTGGCATATGAACTTTCTTCAGCGTGGTCCGCAAGACTATGCCGAAGGGGTTTCTAAACACTTGAATAGAACAATTCGACATAATATTGTTTTAAAATTGGGTAAATGAAATAATTTTACCTTGATTTTATTTTTATATATAAAGGAATAATTAATTTAATAAAACCAATTGGAAAGTAAAGATGTTAAACTAAAAGGAATGTAAGTGAAGCAAAGGAATTTGGTTGTAATTAATATACATTGGTTGTTAGTTGATTGTTTATAATTCATTAAGATTTAATGAAATTGGAAGCTATGAAATTGAATTCAAATTAGAAGTAAATAAATTTGAATAGAATTGAATGTGAATGGGATTTAATTAGTGAATGTTAACAAATTGAAACTAATTAGAATTGAGAATGAATGTTAGAAAATCCCATGTAAACGAATCAAATGTGATTTAAAGTGAAAACCAATTCATTGAATATAATGAGAATATGAATGAAAATTCATTTTATTATGAATGGTAGTTGGTTGATGTTTGCATTTGTTGTTTTGAATACATTGCTTATCTGACATATGTAGTTGTTATGTTGCTATATGTTGTATATTGATACTATTGTCTATATGCATGGTTCTCATGTTGTTTGTTGAGTTTAGTAGGTGCGGATCGCTTTTGCTTCGCATTTGGAGTTCGCTTTAGCGCTATATTAGCCGTATATGCTCGCTAATAAAATATAAGGTACATGTCTCGGATTAAATATCGCACTTTTACACTTTTTTCCCTTCGGGATGCCTCATTACTTGATGAGATGTATATTTGTGATATATATACTGTCATTTTTTTTTCGGATCGAGCCGCGCAAAGGAGACTATGGCGAATTTTTCCGAAAATTTAAGGCGTTAGAAAAAAATTTGAGAAAAATTGGAAAATTTTTGAAAACTTTAAACTTTGATTTTGAATTGAAAGTTAAATGATATAATTATTTTTGAAAAGATAACTAAGTATGATTTGAAAACTTAGTAAAGATTTGAAAGAAGTTTAATTATAATTTTTGGAAAATTAATAAATTCTGTAACTTTTCTTACTTGTTAATTTCGAGGACGAAATTCTTTTAAGGGGGAAAGATTGTAACGACCCAGAATTTTTATAAATTAAAATTTGAATATTTAATTAATTTTAAATATTAATAATTGAATTTATAAGTCAAATAAATTTTAATTTGAATTATTGGATTTAATTGAATAATTTAATCGATAATTTAATATGTTAAATTATGGAAATAATTGAAAATTGAGTTAAAAATGATTGTAAATAATTTGGAAAATTTTATATAATCATACTGGAGTTATAGAAATATTTTAGAACTTTTAAAATCGAATTAAAAGTTAATTTGTGAAAATTGAATATTTTAATATTTAATAATCGACTGTAAAATAGCCAATTTTTGGACAGTCTCAGAATTGAACGAAACCAGTTTCATTGGATCCGTAATAGTTAGTTATTACCGGATTTCAATTTTCGTGTCAATCGGAGCTATCGTTTGATCGTGGCAGCTCGAAACGCATCGAATTATTTTTAATTTAAATTTGGCGAGTCAAAATAGCCATTTTTCAAAAAGTCTCGGATTTCGACGAAACCAGTTTCATCGGATCCGTAATGTGATATTATTGTAAGGTTTCAAATTTCAAGTCAATTGGATTTACCGTTTGTCCGGTACAAATTAAAACGCCTAGAAATCGACTTAAATCGGTTTAATTCAAATTGAGCGTTTATAGCTATAACTCGCACATACTTCCGAATTAGCTTCCGAAACCTGTTCCATTGTGTCCGGAACGCGGGATAAACCCTAGGTACGCTGGTTACGGCGTCTAAATCGGAGTTCGGAATTTCCGGGATGAATAGTGTCGCTCGTTCCTTATAAATAGACCACCCCTTCGTAAATTTGATAAAAAAATAACACTAAACCCTAATTTCTAACCCTAGCCGCCACCCCCACTGTGAATGGCCAGAAATCATTCTCACTTCCCCCTCAATCTCTCTCAATCCGTAAAGAATTACGCGAAGTGCTCAACACGAAAGTCGAAGAGCTCGACGAGAGCTTCGATTCCATACGGTGATGATCGAATTTGGAGCGACGATGGAGGAGCTATGGTGGGCCGTTTGCTACAGGTTTGGCACGCATTTCAAGGCTGCATATCAGGCCGAGCTTGCTGGGGATGGGGTCGAGTGTAGTGGAGGTGTAGAGCTTTGCGATGGCGGTGACGTGATCGAGTTTCGTTGATTTTTGAAGGAGAATAATTAAACCCTAGATTAGATGATGGGTTCGGCCAAAACTTTGTTTCCTGGAGATGAGAACGAAGAGAAGGAAGAAAGAGGGGGGCCGTTGGATCTGTGATGGATGGTAGATGCAAGCTAGGTTAAGAAATTAGTTAGTTTATGTTGAAATTTGTTTATATAAAATGTGTACAAACTTCATAATATCATAACTTTTTCATACGAGGTCGAAAAAATGCAAACTCAGTTGCGTTGGAATCGTATGGACGAGCACTACGCGATGGAGTTGGTTTGGAGTCGTTTGGAGTTAGTGAGAATTTCGGGTAAAATTAAACGCACGTTTAATTTTATTCGAAATAAAAGCTAAAACGGAAATTAAAACCAAGGTGAGAATTTCTCACTCAATCGAATAGATTTCGATTTTATTTTAAATAGTTAGATTTAAAATATTTGAATGCATGTTTGAATGATGACTGTAAATTTTTGATTGTTAAAATAGACATTATGCGCCGTTAGTAAGCGGATGTTATTTATTATAAACATATACCGCGAATATTTCATAAACAGTGAAATTGGTATTATATATAATATCAATATATATATATTGGCATATGTATATATTGCAGTTGATTGATTTCCCGCATTTTTTGTTTAGCGGATGAGACCCTATTACGCCGTTATTAAGCGGATAATATTTATTAAGAACATATACCGCGATAATTTCGTACTGGAGCGAAATTGGTATTGTGCTAATGTTTTTGGATGCAGGAAACAGGTTGGAGGGATCCAACTGGATTCCTCAACAGTATTTATTTAATTTCAGATATTTTGATATTTGATTGATTATCATATCGATATATGATATCGTTGTAGTCGTGATTGACTATTTGGTGTGTAGCATCATTGGACCCAGATTTTGGGATTTTAAAATGATCTTTAAAATGATTTTTGAAAATATACTTTATTTCTGGAATTGATCCATTATAAATAAATAAACGTTATAATTTTTAAAGTTATAAAAATTATGGTTTTTGTGAAATATAGTTAAAAAGCTGATTTTTAGAAATACGATTAAAAGTCGATTTTTGAGAAATATGAACCAATGATTTTATAAAATAGTTTAAACTGGATTTTTGAGTTTATTATTAAAAGTTTGAATATAAGATTTATAAAATTTGATTATTTTATAAATCAAGAGAACGGTGAAATTTTAAAGGAATTTAAAGACGTTTAAAAGAATAATATAAATTAATTTATATTAAGAGATTTATAAATGGATATTTATAAATTGAATTATGGACATTATAAAACGAGTTTTTATAAGTGTTTGAATGTAGTGAAAATGAATTTCCTAAATGAATGAAATTTATGAAATTATAAACTGTGAAGTTATAAATGAAATTTTATAAGCAATAGGTTTATAAAATTTATAAAGTTATCGAAAGAATGAATTTTGGATAAATAAACAATCTTATAAGTTAAGATTAATAATTTGGGAAGTTAAATGAACGATTTTGTAAAATAATCGTTTTATAAGTAATTAACTTATAATATGAACTTGTAGTTTATAATTGAGTTATAAACTGGAATAGGTTAATAAAGGAATTTATAAAAAGGAAGTTTTTATAAATAAATAGAAACGGAATTTATAAACGTTGTTTTATAAATCCGCAAATGACTTATTTTGATAAGTTAATTGTTATAACTTAGAGATAGAGTTATATTCACATTTTGAACAGTGAATAATCCTTTAAGTTAAAGTGAATAGAAAGGATGAAATTTGTTAATGAAGTATATTCACATTTTTGAATAGTGAATAATACGTTAAAGAAAATGTATTGAATGTGAATGTTTTAAACAGAATTAAAACGATCTAACGATGTTTTAAAACATGTTGAGATTCGAAACCATAGATTTCAACATTTATTGTTGAAATAGACGTTTTCGAGAAATAAAAGGAAATGGTAGACTATAACACTGTTGTTATAGTAAATGATTTCCGAAAGGAAATATTTTTGAATAATATTGGGATTTATATATCTATTTAATTTCGAATCCCTATACTAGTGATTTTGGGACGTTGTAACGATGTTTTACGCAACATTCGTTTTGGCCCAAATAAAAATGTTTAAGAGAATGATTTCCCTTAAAGAATGAATAATATACTTAATTCGATTTAAGTATATTGAATATTTTCAAAGGTTGAAAATAAAAAGATTTGTCGATTACTTATTTTTGATAAGTATGGAAATGTTTTCCAATATGAAGTGAATAATTAGAATTTATCTTTTTGAAGATAAATTGAAATGAATTATTGAAATCGAATATGAATGGATATTTTGAAATATAAATTCGTTATGGAATTTATATGTGAAAAGTGGAATTTGGTTGAAAATAAATATTGATTTATTTTTGAAGTGTTGAAATTATATATCTTATAAAGATATTTTGGAAAATAAATAATTTGGAAAATTATTTGGAATCTGGTGATGTATGCATATCAATTGATAGTTCAATAGCCGACTATCAATATTTCCCTTTGATTGGGTATTTGATATGATTGTTTGAATTTGAATGCACACTTATTTTTGAATAAGCGCTCACTATTCGGGTTAACCAGGAAAGGACCATGGGGTCGTATAACCCATTCCGAATATGTGATACGACGTGAATTGCATTTGAAGATCGGTGTTGAAGACCGGTATTTGCGAGAGCGATAGGATGACCTATCGATTGTCTCTGCACTGGGTCGCTCCTGGTATAGAGATTCCATAAGTGATGGGAAATCCGATCAGGATTGTGAATATCCGGATTGCAAGGACTTCTTTGTAAGTGCCTTCGGTTCTGTTCGATCCCGGAACAGACTTGTATGGATTGTATGCCTGACATTACAATTTGAGATATAAAGCCGATTTCTTTCAAATATATTTCTGTTGGTGGCGGAGAATTTATTCTTTGCTTAACACCCTTCTTTGAGACGTACGAGCTCAAAGGTTATATAGTTGAAGTTATCAGCGATATATCCCATTTTGGTAATGTGACATGCTGAGTGATGCTGAAATGATCATTGTGTTGATTATTGTGATAGGATCATTTATTTGATCGTCTATCTTAGTGATCATTGTGTTGATCATTTGTTGACCCAAAGCACGGCTTTTTGTACAAAGTGTGTTTTTGTGGACGTGACTTCGTCGAGCCTCACATCCCGGAAATGGTCAAAACAGGAAAGATGCGGCAAGGTTATTAGGGGTTGCTGTAGCTCCCCTTAGGGTATGTGCATTTCCTTCTGGAAAGGGGTGGTATCATGGTATGGAGCCCAGATACTTACTCATGTTGAAAACACTCTATTTATTATGGTGTGATGTTGGATATCGAGCGCTCGGTTGAAAAGGTCCTAAAGGACCGGGGAATGGCGTGCTCGTGTCAGTAGTTACCCAGTTAAGGGGTAACCCGGCCTTGTGTTGGCAGAGTTCCGGTTTGGTTCTCGGGGGTGTCTTTCCAGAGGCATTCTCAGTGGCAATGGGAAGTTCCTTGGCCTGACCATTTGTTGGAAATCCAAAGAAACAATACGAGACTTGTACGGTTTTAGTTGTAGAACCTGCCATTTAATATGGTAGCTATTAGTAGGCATAATATAATGGTACCTATGCTGGCTAAGATTTATATTCTACTTTCGAAAGGATTTGTTCTACACTATGCACTAGTAATAATATCAAATGCTCTTTTTAAATGCGTATCAAGCATGTTTGACTATCATAAGAAGAAATCTTCTCCAAGTCTGTGTTTGCATTGTGTGTGTGGCAGGAGGTCTTATGGTAGTCTCATTTTTAAAAGCATTGCGAATTGAATTTAAAAAAATATTATTCTATTTTGATTTTAAAAGTAAATAAACTGTTTTGAGTTCTCACACCAGTCACATGACTGACTCGGAGTTTATTGTTTTCCTTCCTAAACTCTGGGTGCCCACCAATTTCCACACGGGCAGTTAAGAGTTAGGTTTATCAGGATATTCTGGATATTCTGGAGTTGCTGGAGGCAAGCTGGATGGCATGGCGTATTACTAGTTTATATAGTATTTCTTTTTCCGCTGCACTGTTTATATGTTGTATGTTGTTGTACACTCTGATGATATGATATGATGTGATGTAATGAAATGAAATGTAATAACTGATATAGTTCTTTATTTAAAGATTATTCATTTATTATTATATGTTGTTCCGCTGCGAATTGTGAGATTCTGTTGTTGTTCTGTTGTTTTCTATTCCGTCCTATTTTCTTCTGTTTTTCTTTTTCCTCTATATTCTATTTTCTTCTATTTCAAAATTTTCTGTTCTCTTTTCTATTTTCTTTTCTCTCTATTTTCTATCTTCTCTCTTCTTCTCTTTTCTTTTCTTAAAATTCTTTTTAAAACCCATAACTTCTCGGTTTTCGGCCTTCGATATTCGGCAGTCGATAAAGTGAGTGTCGATGCCGGATTCTCGGAAGACGAAAATCCGTGACGTTACAGACACGGTAGTCTATATATAAAATATTTTGAAATGATTTCTATGGTTTTGGAAAATATATGGTTTTATATATATATATATATATTAGATATTATATATAAATGTTATTTTATATATATAGTTAAATTTTTGATTTGAGCTATGTATAAATTTGTTTGATAAAAAATAAGTTTAATAATAAAGTTGATTTTATTAAAATATAATATGGATAAGTATTTATTTAAATTATACTTTAATATAGAGTTTATCATGATTTAATAAATTAAGGTTGAGAAGATAGATTTGAAATTGATTTGAAATTGTATTTAATTAAGAATTTATTTAATCAATCGATTTGAAATTTATGGAATTTGAAATTTTAAAAGATATGATTTTGTAGCTTGATTTTGGTTTAAGATGATTTAAAATGAATATTTCAAGTTTAAATTAATTGAAGGAATATTTAGTGATTTGGGATTTGGGGTTTATTTAAAAGATATTGGATTTGTTAAGTAAATGTTTCAAAACTGAATAATAATGAAGTTATATTAATGTATATATGAAGTTATCAAATTTAGTTTTGAAATTGTCAAATATTTAAAGCTTTGAAATATATGGAAATTGAAATGGTTTATTTGAGGTTCAAATCTGTATTTGAAATTGATATAAATTGAAATAGTTTGTTGAAAACCGGATTGGGTTGAAATTTATGAATTGGAATTTGATTTAAATTGAATTTTGGATTTAAGTTGATTTGAATCAATTTGTGAAGCTGAGGAAATTATTTTATTTTATAAAGTAACTTTAAATTTAAAACTATTTTATTGTATATACTATTTGAATATCTAAATTGTTTAAGTGGTGAAAGTGATGGTTTCGAAGCTATGAATTTCAAAGTAATATGTTTGAAAATGTAAACTTTCAAGTGTTTGGTTGAAATGCTATGATTCTGAAAATGGATATATTTCAAATGGAAATGACATCGTACTTGGTTTTGAAATGGAAATGATATTGTATTGATATGGTTTTGAAAGGATAATGATATTTTGGTTTTGAAGTATGAAGTATTTTGAAATGACCACGGTGTTATAATAGCGTTTGGTCGTTAAAGAGACCGGGATCGGAAGTTGTCATACTCTCTGCCAACTCTGAAAACCACTTTAACAACCGTGTACGCAGTGGAGATTCCAGAATGAAGTAGGATGGTGGCGACATTTTATTAAGGTATATAGGTGGACCCGACCCCGTGAGTTGGCATAAGGTGGCTAAAACAGGAGCGATTCCAGGCCAATGAGGTAGCTCCTCTTATCGGACACACTTCTTCGATACCTTTCTATTACTTTGTGATTGATTGGGTGCACCTTTGATTTTGGGAGTGTGGCTCGAGGTGGGCGGTAGTGGCTGCTATGTGTTACCACCATTCTAGATGCGTAATTGGTATATCTACCCTGGCATTGCCTAGTTGTGTCGTGTCACCTACCCTAGCGTGCCTTGTACAATTTTGGTTTTGTGCCATAACCTATGGAGTATCCTCTGGTGGCTTCCCTATCAGGAGGGACTATGATACTGGATAGACTACTGGGACTATGTATGTGTTAAGGTGGAAAATGTAAAGCCTTAAATCTATTTTTAAGTAAGTTTGCTTTACTTCGGACATTATTATTATAGCGTATATTACTACATAGTAAATAGTTTAACGGATCCTTAGAGGATGGTTATCCCAAACATCCTTTGAGTTACTTGTGTATCAGTTGTTATTTCACTTGAGTTGGATTTATTGATATAAGAATGTTAATCCTGACTCGAGTGTTTTGTGTTTTGCTTTACGCTCGGGTCAGACTGAGTGATACAGATTTTGAGACTCACCTTTAGAGTTGGAGCTTCACTTGGAGATCCATCCATCTATCCAGCTTTCAGATATTTAGTTGATCCTAATGATGTATTCTGATCTTGTGTTTGACTATGGTATTCGAGACTTCTGTTGTATCTTATTTGACTCTGCTATATATATAGTAGCTTCATGAACTACTATTCTCCTGTTTCCACTGAATTATTGTTTTATTACTCTGTGTCTGTAATTCTGTGATCATTTTATTTATTGCTGAGTTTTGCCAAATATAAATTAATAACTTGATATTTTGAGCAATTCAATTCCGGCATGTTTGGATGCGAATGGTTGAAAATATCGGGTCGTTACAAACTCAAAGTGTGCCCAAATCCACCTTGTTTGGCATGAAACTCTCTCTAACCTGAAGTCGCTGCAGGGTTTTCGCCTCTGGAACTCGAAGTGAATCTCTTCCCGACTCGAAGTAAACTGGGAGTAAAAAAAATTCTTTTTGAAATTAGGTTTTTCAATTTGGGAATTAGATTTGATGTACTGACATTTGAGAAGGAGGAAGAAGATGTACGTACAGAAATAATAAAATGAGAAACAACTAGGGTTTATAACAGCCTATATATAGGCAGAGTTGGATCGAAACGATAACAACGACCTAAAAAGCCTGTTTTGCTTCCGAAACGAAAATGGGTCATCAAATATATTGAAATATAGATTTTCAATACTTTTAAACTCAATGGAATAGGTTTCAAGTCCTAATATCATTCTATACAAAAGTTAGCTTTCACTTTATTGCAAATTGATTTTAGTTAAATTGATTTCTACGTGTTTCGAGCTTGGAAGATCAAACGACAAGTCTGATCGCTACAAAACTTGAAACCCAACAAAATTCACTGTTACGGATCCAATGAAACTGGTTTCGTTGAAATCTGAGATAGTGGCCAAAATGGCTATTTTCACGTTAATTAAATAAATTTATATTAAATTAAATTTACCGCTTTTCAAATTCAAATTTTATAACTAACAAATTTTTATCACTTTTCATTAACTAGTAATTATAATCTTTTAAAACAAATTTTCCATTTCAAATTCAACTATTAATATTGCGCTAATTACAATATTCATTAATTATAATTTAAACCCCAATAAACTGATTCATTTTGATTTCAATCTTTTTATTCAATCAATCAGTACTTTATGGACATAGTTAAAATTGGTTTTCCATTTATCACATCAGTATTCTACAATTTTCATCTTAATTCACATTGACACAATATTTACTTACATTCATTGCAATTGATTTATAATTAAGTTTCAACGGATTAAATATTGCAATGATAATTAAACCATTGTTACAACTTACAATTTCAAACAAAAATCTATGTTTATTGTTAACAAACAAAACTAATATAATGACCCTAACTCGACCTATGAAAATCGACACCCAACTTCACTTGTGCTCGAATGCTGCAGATTCAAACACCGAATCTGGTTCGCCGGAACTTATAACACATTAAGTATAACAACACAGCGGAAGAAAAAGAATATCATTGATATACAATATTCAATACAACATTCTGATACAATGAATATCATTACAAATATCAGCGATAGAATATAACAGCGGAATAAAGTTTTCGACAAAAGAACACCAATATTAACTTCAATAGAAGATAGAGAGCTTGAGAATTCGGTATTGCATCTCCATTCAAATGCTCCAAAGCTCCAAACCAAGATAGCTTGAACTAAGTGCTCAAACCACCATCATCGAGGCATTATGCAAGGTCAGTCCGGAATGTTGAAGAGGAACAAATGCTATCACCAAAATCAAAGGCTAAATGCTATCAATTTTACATCTACTGTTCGACTATCTGAAAAATCCAACTCTAGACTGCCCGTGTGGAAAATTATTGGGCACCCAGAGTTTAGATAGGGAATAACAAACTCCGGGTCAGTCATGGGACTGGTATGAGCAAACAAAAAAACAGTTTATCTTTAAAATAAACAATAAAAGAATTTAAAACATTGAAACCCGCAATGCTTTTTGAAAAATGAAACGGCCATAAGGCCTTCCGCCACACACACAATGCAAGCGCACACTTGGAGGAGATTTCTCCTTATGACAGTCAAAAATGCTTGAGACGCGAAAACCTTTTGATATTATTATTAGTGCATAGTGCATAAAACTTTTCGAAAGTATAACATTAATCTTAGCCAGCATACAACATTTCGTCGTATGCCTAGTATAGCTACCATGTTCAATAGCAGGTTACCGCCACATTCCATGGCAGGTTATACAACTAAAAACGTACAGGGCGCGTATTGTTTCTTTGGATTTCCAACAAATGGTCAGGCTAAGGAACTTCCTTAATAAATGGAACGCCTCTGGAGGGATGCCCCCAAGAACCAAAATGGTCCCCTGCCGACGCAAGGCTAGATTACCCCTTCCCGGAAGTAACCCTCAAGATATGCCATCCCCGGTCGTAACCAACCTTTATCTGAGGCGCCTCTCAACCAACAACCACACAGCAATAAGTATGCAGCAACCACATAGGTAAATATCCAGGCACCATACCATGATACCACCTTTTATCCAGAAGACATGGACATACCCTAAGGGAGCGACCCCTGCAACATTGCCGCAAAATTCCTGTTTCGACCATTTTCGGGTTGTGAGGCTCGATGAAGTCTCGTCCATAAAGCTACGCTTTTCACAAAGTCATGCTTTGATCAACAAATGATCAGCAGCACTTCATATGCCACATTACCAAATTGAGAATGTACCACTAGTAACCATCAACTACATAACCTCTGAGCTCGTACGTCTCAGAGAAGGGTGTTAAGCTAAGAGAATAAATTCTCCGCCACCAAACAAAAATGTATTTGATAGAAACTGGTTTTACATCTCAAAATGTAATGTCAGACACACATCCATACAAGTCTGTTCCAGATTCGAACAGAACCGAAGACACTTCCAAAGAAGCCCTTGCAATTCGGGTATTCACTATCTCGATCGTACTCTCCCTCACATATGGAGATCTCTATACCGTAGCTACTCAGTGCAGAGTCATTCGATAGGTTATCCTATCGTTCTCGTAATTACCCGGTCTAAGCTACTTAGTGCAGAGTCATTCGATAAGTTACCCTATCGTTATCGTAAATACCCGGTCTTCACCACTGGTCTTCAAATGCTATTGATATCGTCATATCACTATTCGGAATGGGTTATATGACACAAGGTCCTCTCCCGGCTAAACCGAATAATGAGTGCAATATTTTAAAAACATATGGATATTGGGATTTCAGTTAAATCGCAACTTAAAACCCAAAACAAATGGTTTAAACAAATTACTATTTCCAAATATTTTTAAACAAAAAGATTCACTTCACAAAGTTCACCCATATTTCAAAACAATTTCCACTTCATATCCTTTTATAGAAAGGACACACTTTTAAGATCCCTTTTCAATTTGAAAATAAAGTATACAAATCTTTTAACAAAGATTCATTCATATTCTTTCAAAAGAATTTCCCTTTCAAATTGGATTAACTCATCCAATCTTTAAATCAAAGATCTAATTCATAGCTTTCAAAACCATTTCCAAAGATTCATTCATAACTTGGAAAAACATTTCCATTTCAGACTTGAAATCCTTTCAACACAAATTGGAAGTTCTTTCCTCGATTCGAAAAAATCCGATTTCATTTATACAAGTTAAAGTCCTTAGGTTAAATTCAAATTCTCAACAATTTATCTTTAAAATGGTTAAAAACCATATAAACACATTTATAATTCGTATAACATTTTTAAACCAAAATTTCCAACAATAGAATTCAATTTCAAATTTTGAATTCAAATTTAAATCAAATTATTTAAATTTAAAAACTTAATCAAGATATTCAAAATAACTTTTATTTTTGAAATTCCTTTTCAAAAGCTTTTCACTTTTAACTCAATTCATTTCGAAAACCATTTGAATTCAAAATTCAATTTTAAAACCATTTCAAAAATCTGACTTAACCAATTTCCTCGTGCAGCCCATATTTGTCTGTGCATAGTGTAGTCCAGGGGTTTTATACAATAGTGCAACAACATCAATCATCATAGATTCACGCACAACAATATCGATAAGCGGTATAATCCTATAACGCTTATCTTCATTCACAGATTCACATATAAATAATATGCATTTATCACAGATAAATACGTAACATTCATCACAGCTTGAATTAAAACAATTCATATCACACAGCATCACATTGTAGAGAAAACAGTTCACAGCATTCAATAGAATACAATCGTCCATAAGGAAGATAAATTAATCACCTGATTAATTGAAACCAGATTAATCATTAATCCAGGCTAATTAATCATTAATTAATTACAATTTAATTGATTATCCTTAATTAAGTGATTACCCTTAATCATTTGGTTAATCAATCATAAATCATCAAATTATTGCCCTTAATTACATTTATTAAGTAATTAATTTTAAGTAATTAATTACCCTTTAATTACTTTTTATTAATTAAACTGTTTAATTAACCCTTAATTATTAATTAAATTAACTTTGATTAATTAATTAACCAACCTTAATAAATAAATAATTCAACCTTTAATCATTAATTTTAACCTTAATTAATTTTAACTTTGATTAAAACTTGTTTCTTTAACTAGCTTTGAAAACTTACTTTTTAAAAATTGATTAATATTCTAATTTGGAAACTTGTCCACTAAAATTTATAATTATATACTCATAATCAAATCATGCTTCAGTTTTAAAACCTGGAATCAATATAAATTTAAAAAGAATCTAGTTGAATTCTAAAACCTGAAACAAGTTTTGGTTTAAAATTTAGAAACCTGTTATCACTAAATCTACCTGAGCAAATTCGTAAATTCCCCAAGCCCAACATCCAGATTCCCATGCACAAACTTGAGATAACCCACATCTTGTTTTCTTCGAGACAAAACAGCAAAGGGTTCGAGCACAAACCCAAGTGCCCCCTTCATCTTCCCCAACTAAAATGATCACCTGATATATACATGCGCCAATGCACATGTACCATCCATTTCCAACACTCCGGCCATCGACGAGACATTCAACACATCGTTGATCTTCCCCTAAATCGATACGACCACCCAGATTTATCGATTTCACTTGAAATCGAAGTCAAGACATCGAGCACACCCGATACCCAAAACTCGATGGCCAAAAACCATCAAGTACTGCCACCACAGTTCGTCAACAACCTCGTAATCATTACCAGAGCTCCACCGATAACCCACGCTCCTTTTCCCTCCGGTCCAGTGCAACTCGATCCATCAGAGACGATAAAATTCGACTCGCTAACATCCTTAACCAAAACAACTGCTTAACCCTAAATCATCATCGTTTGGCAACCACGGCGACTTGTAAATTCATTCAATATTTTTTCTGAAATTGCCCACCTATAATCATGCTTCAACCTCAACCCCGAAGTCCCCAATCTATTAGATCGCCAGAATTTGATGCAAATACAATTTCTGTTCAACCCTAAATATAATTTGATTTATCCATTTAAAAATTCTGTAATGATCATTAAAAATCATGATTTTGAAATGTGCATCCATTCCTATAATCAAACTTAAAAATCAAAACATTTGATTCTAGGCTTATCTTAAATCACACTGTATATATATATATCATTTTCAAAATGATATCTAATTTAAAAACTTGAAATTAATTTTTAAAATGATATCACCTATATACAAACATTTTTCCTTCAGAGTTTATAGCTTAAAATCATTTGGGTGGAGTGGTTTGAAATTTTTTAACAGGTTTTTAAAACCTCTAAGCAATGAACAGAGGTGACAATCTTATGCAGACATGCACACATAATTTTGCACACTTATACATACAAGCATGCTGACATAATTATCAACTAAACAATCACTTTCCATAATATACTTCAAGCATCAACTAAGATATCAGAACATATAGATGGGTTCGAATGAGTTTGCTCACCTGAGATTGAAGAATAGAGAAGCTTTTCATTTGAAAAACTGGAAACTTGATCAAGTCTGTTTTGCTTTGATACTTTCAGATTTTTTTTTATTTGAGAACTTGATTGCTGAATTTAATCTGGATGAATTGCCCGGATGAAACTTTGCTTTTGAACTAGAATATTGTTATTTTTCTAGGCTTGAAATGTTTGGAAAAAAACTGCTGTTTGATCTTTGATTACAGGTTTGATTCTTTATTACTGAGGAAATTTTGATGTTGAGTTGCTCTGATCTTTATATTGCTTCAGCTTGATTGCTTCAATTCGATTTCTCTCAATTTTGTAGCTTATTCCAGGTTTGACTTGATAATCCTGATCTTCAACTTGATTTTGTTTCTGATTTCATTTGTTTTTGGATCTGGTTTCAGGTTGAAAATGGTTTTTTTTTTGCTTTGCCTTTTATTTCCAGCTTTTGAATTTGTTTTGCAGTTTTGAAAGAGCTTGAGAAATCTAATCCAACTCTTTCTTATGCATGGTTATAAAATTTAATTAAAAGAAAAAAATTATCCTTTGCCACTTGTGTGATTACGTTAACACTTGTAAATACAAATGACAACCAAACAACACATGTTTCCCTAAATTATAAAATGTTTACATTTGTCAAAATTAGTATTTTTATGTTAAAGACCTTAATAAAATTTCTATTTATCAATTTTTTTAAAATCCCTATTTCAAATTTAATTTATGAAACGTGTTTTTATGTTTTGTACATTACTTATGTATTATGAGATAGATTTATATATATATATAGACACAAATTATATTTATCTTTAATGAAATGATCCTTTAACAAATCTTGTTTAGTTTCAAAAGATACGTATATTAAAGTTTTTTATTTATTCTTATCTACATTTATATTTATACATTTTATTTTGTACTTATACAATTTTAAAACAAATGATTTGAAATCAAATTATTCATTACTAACAATTAACTATATATATATATATATATATATATATATATTAGTTCCTTGAAACATAAAGTTTAAAATCCAATATTTATTTATAAGATATTCATCTTTGAAATTTTTTATCAAATTCCAAATTAAAATCCATTTATATAAATAAAGATATATCTTATTTAATTTTGGAAAATCCAAATACCATTTTATTTTCTAAGGTATTTAAATTTGAATTAAAAAATTTCAAATTCTATTTTAAATCTATTTTATATACATATTCATTCCCAAATATTCAAATTAATTCTCTATTAATTCATAGTTTAACCAAAATTTTATATTAATTTCCAAATTAATTAGGCTTAAAAGTCAGGAATGTTACAGATTCCCCACTTAGGAAATTTCGTCCTCGAAATTTGAAAGACGGGAAGATAACAAAAGAATATAGAAAGATAGAGAGATAAATTACCAGATCAAGCTGAATATCTATTCTGCATTTGGCTTACCAAATAAGAATATCATCAATAGATACAAGAACGAATCTATTTAACTCTTCACAAGACACTCAGGTCATCCAGATCTGCGAAGCATGCAAGGGCGTTGGTTAGTTCGAAGGGTAACTAACCGTTCGTAGAATATATCTGGACCCAATAGAACAAACAATGGATTCAATTCATTTTAAATATACTTTTAAATTCATTAAAGTTTGAAACAAAAAATGATAGAAATTTGATGAAGAGAATATGAGATAGAAACTTATCTACACGATTCGCAAAGCCACCACCACACCAAAGCTTCTCCCTCGAGCTACCACGAAGCAATCAAAGAACTGAAACTAGATCAAAGGAGATCGATAGAGAAAAGTTACTTCCATTGTTGCAGGATATCGACCACTTGTAGTCATACTCCCCTATCCCATATCTCGTCCTCTTCATGCACTCATACTTACTATCAGTGGATAGTAAGAGAATTTACAGAGGCATACAGACGGATATCTTAGGGATATACTCATTCTAGGGTATTTGTAACCCTATCTCTAATGAGCTACTTAATGTGTTATACTCCTGAGCTAAAGTTCAACCTTCAGCTCTGATACCAATTATAACGACCCTGACTCGACCTTCGAAAATCGACAACCAAACTTCACTTGTACTCGAATGTCGCAGATTCAAACGCCGAATCTGGTTCGCCGGAGCTTATAACATATTAAGTATAACAACACAGCGGAAGAAAAAGAATATCATTGATATACAATATTCAGTACAACATTCTGATACAATGAATATCAATATAAATATCAGAGATAGAATATAACAGTGGAATAAAGTTTTCGACAAAGGAACACCAATATTAACTTCAATAGAAGAGAGAGAGCTTGAGAATCCAGTATTGCATCTCCATTCAAATGCTCCAAAGCTCCAAACCAAGATAGCTTGAACTGAGTGCTCGAACCACCATCATCGAGGCATTATGCAAGGTCAGTCCAGAATGTTGAAGAGAAACAACGCCAAAACCAAAGGCTGGATGCTATCGAATTTTACATCTACTATTCGACTATCTAAAAAATCCAATCCTAGACTGCCCATGTGGAAAATTTATGGGCACCTAGAGTTTAGATAGGGAACAATAAACTCCGGGTCAGTCATGGGACTGGTATGAGCAAACAAAAAAACAGTTTATCTTTAAAATAAACAACAACAAAATTTAAAACATTGAAAACCGCAATGCTTTTTGGAAAATGAAACTACCATAAGGCCTCCTGCCACACACACAATGCAAGCGCACACTTGGAGGAGATTTCTCCTTATGACAGTCAAAAATGCTTGATACGCGAAAACCATTTGATATTATTATTAGTGCATAGTGCAGAAAACCTTTTGAAAGTATAATATTAATCTTAGCCAGCATACAACATTTCGTCGTATGCCTAGTATAGCTACCATGTTCAATAGCAGGTTATCGCCACATTCCATGGCAGGTTATACAACTAAAAACGTACAGGGTAAGTGAATGATTATTTCCAGCTTGAAATGTTTGAAAAAAACTGCTGTTTGATCTTTGATTACAGATTTGATTCTTTATTACTGAGGAAATCTTGATGTTGAGTTGCTCTGATCTTTATATTGCTTCAGCTTGATTGCTTTAATTCGATTGCTCTTAGTTTTGTAGCTTATTCCAGGTTTGACTTGATAATCCTGATCTTCAACTCGATTTTGTTTCTAATTTCATTTGTTTTCGGATCTGGTTTCAGGTTGAAAATGGTTTTTATTTGCTTTGTTTTTTATTTCCAGGTTTTGAATTTGTTTTGCAGTTTTGAAAGAGCTTGAGAAATCTGATCTAACTCGTTCTTATGCATGTTTATAATATTTAATTAAAAGAAAATTTTATCCTTTGCCACTTGTATTATTATGTTAACACTTGTAAATACAAATGACAATCAAGCAACACATGTTCCTTAAATTATAAAATGTTTACATTTGGCAAAATTAGTATTTTTATGTTAAAGACCTTAACCAAATTTCCATTTATCAATTTTGTTTTAAATCCCCACTTCAAATTTAATTTATGAAACATGTTTTTATGTTTTGTACATTACTTATGTATTATGAGATAGATTTATATATATAGACATAAATTATATTTATCTTTAAAGAAATTATCCTTTAATAAATCTTGTTTAGTTCCAAAATATACGTATATTAAAGTTTTTTTACTTATTCTTATCTACATTTATATTTATACATTTTATTTTGTACTTATACAATTTTAAATCAAATGATTTGAAATCAAATTATTCATTGCTAATAATTAACTATATATATTAGTTCCTTGAAATATAAAGTTTAACAAATCCAATATTTATTTATAAGATATTCATCTTTGAAAAAAAAATTATCAAATTCCAAATTAAAATCCATTTATATAAATAAAGATATATCTTATTTAATTTTGGAAAATCCAAATACCATTTTATTTTCTAAGATATTTAAATTTGAATTTAAAATTTTTAAATTCTATTTTAAATCTATTTTATATACATATTCATTCCCAAATGTTCAAATTAATTCTCCATTAATTCATAATTCAACCAAAATTTTATATTAATTTCCAAATTAATTAGGCTTAAAAATCAGGAATGTTGCAACTAATAAATTCACATACGAATTAATTAATCCATTTTAATCAATTCCAATTAATTACATACAATTTCACCGTTCAATACAACATTTGATTTACTTATTCATTTACAGTTTACACCTAATTTTAACTTTACAATCATTCCAATTAATTGAGGTTTCATTAAAATAGTTATCAATTTCCTTAAATCAATATTGTTAAATTTCAATTAATTGAAATTGCTTTAAAATGGTTATCCATTAACCTACATTAAAATTATTACATTTTATTCTAGTTATTATTCTCATTATTAAACTAAATTTTTTTAATTTTTCACAACGTTAAATTCCAAAACTTATTTAACTAATAAATTTAATTATCGAAATTTACGGGTCGTTACATTCTCACCCACTCAAAACTTTTCGTCCTCGAAAAGGGAAAGAAGGTATTATATAATTAATATATTTTATTCAAAATATTTAGTTTATAACAATTAATTTACATAATTAAGTATTAAATAAAATATATCAATTAATAACCAATTAAATCCTTTATATTCAAGTTAATAAAAGGTTGAAAAATATTTTCACTTTCATAAAAATTTCTAAGTCCGAAATTTACGGAAAATTTCGGCAGAGTCTTCTTTATGCGGAGAGGTCTGAGAGAAATAATAATATCAATAATAAACATATACGTATCATATTTCAAAATAAAATATCCCAAACCATGGAAAAAACAATATAATATCGCTGGAAAACCGTAATCTGAAAACATACCTATTTGTTGAGCAAACAACGCTTATTTATGAAACAAAAGCAGTAGCTAATGCTTCCATAAACCTATATTTCACTTATATAATCCAAAAGAGTTAGAATTATGCAAAAGAGAAATATTTACGTTGTTTCAATTAATAATAAAACAAATTAACACAACATAACAATAGTCACTTTGCAAACAAAACATACAACCATCACATGCAATCGAAGTATTAAATTATCCATCCACAACAATCAAAATAAATGGTTTGTTCGGGTTTAGACACTTCTAATCGTATAGAATGATAAATCAACTACTAAGTATACCATACAATGAACAGTCTTAGATAAAACTTAATAGATTATTTATACACTCTAAACAACTTAAAGCATCACTTCCCAATCGTCCCATAAGCCAAACAACCAATAAATTCAAATACCATATAAGTTTTTCTTATTAATCTCCTTTCACATTATTTACTGTTCATCATCATTATTATTATTCATATAATGATTATTCTCTTTAATTTACATTTATTACTTACAAAGATTCATTTTCCATTCATTTATTCATATTATGCCAAATTTTTCCTTTTCATTGCTTAACATTCGTTGCTTACATAAGTTATTTCCATTTTAATTATTAGATTATCCAATATTAGGTAAGCCTCCTTACAATTTATTTCACCATTAATAGATTATTTCTTTTCCACATCCATTTCTAAATCATTTCACATTTTCTGAAGTTATAATCATTCAATTTATATAGTACTCACCTTTACTACTCATTTTGATTATAAATGACTTCAAGCACTGACTTAAGTTAATAATCATTCACTTACCTTATTCACTTTTCTATTAAATTTAATTAGTAGCATTTCAAATTATTAACTTAAGTTCATAACATTTTATAACATCAGAATTCTTATTTACAGACATAATTCCGTTGAACACTTTCATTACTTAATTTTTACTTGTATAATATTCTATTACCTATTCTTATTAACATTTTAACTTCTAATATTTTAGTGAGTTATACATATGTATTTTAGAATGTAATTGAATGTTACACAAGTTTATCTTATTCATTTAGTTAACAAATGTTCAATGATTACATCTTCTAAATCTTCATATCTAGAAGTTACAGATTTTCAATTTTCTTATATATTTCATTAATCACTTAGCATCAAATTTCTTATTTTTTTCTGTTTTGGAAGTTTCATTCATTCATACTGCTCTTATCTTCATAAATTTACATTCATTATTACAAAATTTCATTTTTCATTTATACATACAATTTTATTTTCCATTTCTTTACATCCATTTACTTACATGATGACTTTTTTCATTCAATTATAAAAAATAATTAATGAATTTATTATTTAAGTATTGCATGCTTATTTTTTCAGTTTACTCCATGTTTATTATTTTCTTGATTTCCTTTTAACATCAATATTCATTTGCGAAGCATTCATACTTAGATTTTTATTCTTTCCTTTTTCTTTTCACTCTTATTTCGTTCACATATAGTATTCACTTTCACTATTTACTTTAATTATAATTGGCTTCAAACATCACTTAAGTTTATAACATTTTTATATATCTTAATTCTTCACTTAGAAACATAATTCCCTTTAAACACTTCATATCCAATTATTAAATAGTTAAGATTTCATTTCACAAGAATAATTGAAGTTTCTAATTTATAGGACTTAATAACCAAATAATAGGTTCCATTTCAAATCATTTCAAAGTAATATATATATATATATATATATATATATATATATATATATATATTCATACCTCTTTCATATATCAAATCCTATTTAGAAATTAAGATTTGTTCATCTAACAAATGTATAGTAAAACTACTACAGTGATCTTCCCACTTTGAAACTCGAAAATAAACGTCGATGATGCGTGCACTCATCACCGAAATTATTTTCCAGAGACAAAGAGGGGAGCACAGAATTTATTTCCTTTAAAACATTCCTTTAAAACTCTCTTTCAAATTACATTAAAATATTTATATCAAAAAATGATTCTAAATTATACTAATATTATATTCCTAAATCTTTCGAAATAAATTTTTAAAATTCCAGAACTTAAGTTCTAAATTTTCAATTTATATTTACTTTATTTGTAAATTCTATTTTACAACCAAGATTTATAAATTCCACTTCCTAACAAACAAGTATATCACATCTAATCTTCTTATTTATAAAATTATTATTTTATATATAAAATATAATACTAGGTAAAATTATTTCATTTACCTATATTTCAAAATAATATTGTGTAGGTCTACCCTATATAGTGTTTAGAAATCCCTATCAGTGTCACAGCGTCCCATGTATCGACCAGAATTTATAAATACTAAAGAGAACAAATTAAGTAAAATAAAAATCTTTTATAACACTAACAAATACACTCTCTAATATATGTACACTCAACGACTCACTCTAGGGTGTTACTACACTATTCCTAATGAGTCAGAGCACACAAAGCTAAAATTATCGTTAAACCAATGCTCTGACACGAAATGTAATGACCCACTTTTTTGGACGGTTTAACTTGACAATAAACTACACATGTCGAGCTCAAACCATGCAAAAGGAAGGAGTGTTAAGGGGGAAATAAGAAAAAGAAGAGAAAGAAATAAAATAAACACAGAATCTCACTACGGAATGACAAAATATAATAATCAAATAACATTTCATGAAGCTGTTTATAAATACATTTGATTACACCTTTACAATACAGATCAGAGTACATACAGCAGTAATAAATAAATAATGCAGCGGAATAACATGATGTAGTGGAATAAATAAAATAAATAATAATATTACAAAATCTTTGTCTTCATCCTCCAAAAATAAGGTCTTCAATACACTAAAAAGCTCAGACTGACCCAAGCGTAATGAAAAGACAAAACACCGAGTCAGAACTAAAAGATCTTATGTAAGTTAAATCAATAGTAAATAAATATGAGTGCAACGGATTCAGAGATGTTTACGGGGTTTGACATCTCCTATCTAGTGTCCACGTGAGTGCAATTACTTAAGAGACGTTCAAAATTTCCATCTCCTAAGGATCCGTTAAACTATCTACATGCATAGTACAATATGCTATTATAATAGTGTCTACAGTAAAGTAAAGTATTAAAATAGTGTTAAGGCGTTACCCATATCCGTCTTAACACATGTTATACATTCCTGTAATCTATACAGTACCGTAAGCTCCACCAAATTGGTGGTTTACCCAGAGGGCACTCCATAGGTACTGTACCAAACAAACTCATAGAAGGCACTATAAGGCATGTACCAAGGCATGTGAGGCAATCTCCAGGGTAGGATGCTACCGTTTTATGGATCTGGACTGGTGGTAACCCATAACAGCTACTATCGCCCACCTCGGAACATACTCCCATAATTAAAATCAAGGAGTGGCCACCAAATCAATCACAAAGTCATAATATGGTATCGAAGAAGCATGTCCGATCAGAGGTGCGACCTCACTTGGCCCAGCATGGCCCTTGTTTTAGTCACATCAAGCTGACTCACGGGAGTCAGGGCTACATAAGTACCTCATACAGAATCGTCCTCCAAACCATCCTACTTTATTCTGGAGTCTCCACCTCATACACAGTTGTTAAAGGGGTTTTCGGTACTGGCAGAGAGTATAACAATATACGATCCCAATCACTTTAACAACTAAATGCTTATTTCATACCGGACGGTTATTTACATTTTCAAAACCGATTCATAACTAATATCAAAATATCATACTCAATTCAAACCATATCACTTTTTGAAATTATATCCACTTCGAAATCTTATTCACGTTCGAAATCATATCACATTTGAAACCATATTTTCTTTCAAAATCATACGTCCAAAATATGTTAAACCCTTATTTCAAAATCATCATATTCAATCAAGTATGTCATTTAAATCCCAACTTAGGTTATAACATCATTTAACCGTATTCGCTTTTAAATCAAGGATTTGAATATAACTTCCACTTTACTTAGTTTGAAATTTAGAAAATAGTTTAGATAGTTATAGATAGTTCGAATAGTTTAGCATAGTTAAAATAAAATTTTAAATACTAAAAGTACTCTAAAATGGTTTAAGAATAGACTAAAATAGTTTAAACAGATTTAACATAGATTAAATAGATTTAAAATAAATTAAGTAGATGTAAAATAGATTAAATATATTTAAAATAGATTAACTAAATTTAAAATACGTTAAAATATATTTTAAATTATTGTCAAATTAAACTATTTCTTTCGTTTCAACACATTTGGACCATGTCCAGCTTTCAAATCAACAAACTAAATTATTTTCTTTCAGATCAAATTCTCATTTAAACCATTTAATCAATATCAATTTCAAATCCAAGTTCGAACAATAAATCCAAACTATTTCAAATTTAGTAGAATTCAAAGTTACATTTTCAATAACTCAATTTCAATAAATTTCATTTATACTTTAAATTCAACTTTTAAAATTTCAAGTGAATTTCTTTAAACAATTCCTTTAAACCAATTCCAATTTCAACATTTAAGCTTGGATTTTTGAAAATAATTCAGTTTTATAAATACAATTTTATTTCAATATATCATTTAACTAAATTCAAAATTTAAGGATTTAAAATCATTTAGTTTAACCAATTCGGTGTCCGTATATAATTTTCTACCATATGGTCAAGTGATACGGATATTTATCATTTCAATCCGCAATTATTTAAAATTTACGAGTGTATATTATTTCAACTTACAATCCCAGAATAAGTTCAAAATTCATAAAACCGCTCGGGTTTATCATTTCAACCCATAACGATTTTTTCCAAATCTATAGATCGTTTGGGTATGTATCATTTCAACCCATAGGGATTTTCTAACAATAAACTGAGAGAACATGCAATGTGATATCAATATATATAATAACATAACATCTAGTCATCCAACATCAACAGTTAAACATTATCACAATCATCATTCAAATCAACCAATAAACATCAACAATTAAGTGATAATAATTAACAAGTATAAACTGGCAATTAAATTTTAATATTAAATTAAATGGAAATTATATTCAATAAATTTAGATTTAGCTGGAATGGTGATTTAAATATATCAAACAACAATCAATGAACTTCTAATCACATCGTAAATTCAATTTAACGAACATAAGACAATTTAGTAATGTGAGTAGGTCAAAATATTCACATTTGAATTGTCATCGATTTAAAATCCAAAATTAACCCAAAAATTTAACAGTCTCAAAATAGAACTAAACTAGTTCATAAATGTCTAGAATTCCGATACGATCCTAATGGAGAAAACCATGCATGAACCTGAGCTCATATGCAAAAGTTATTAACATTAGAAGATTGGAAAATTTCGACTTGGGGTATTACTTCGAGTCGCCGCCTCAATTACCGACGCTTGCTCTGAGTTTTTGCCAAAATGACTCGAGACCCGAGTCATTTGGCTCCTGACCGGAATCGTTGCAGGGTTTTCGCCTCTGGAGCTCGAAGCCCGCCCAGATCCGCCTTGTTTGGCATGGAACTCTCTCTAACCCAAAGTAGCTGCATGGTTTTCGCCTCTCGAACTCGAAGTCAACCTCTTCGCGGCTCGAAGTAAACCTGGAGCTAATTTTTTTAAAATTAGATTTCAGAATTTATGAATTAGTTTTGATGTTCTGACATTTGAGAAGGAGGAAGAAGATGTATGTACAGAAATAATAAAATGAGAAACAAATAGGGTTTATAATAGCCTATATATAAGCAGGGTTGGATCGAAACAATAACAACTACCCGAAAAGCCTGTTTCATTCCCGAAATGAAAATGGATCATCAAATATATCGAAACATAGGTTTTCAACATTTTTAAACTTAATGGAACAAGTTTCAAGTCCTAATTCCATTGTATACAGAAGTTAGCTTTCAAAATCACCTTATTTTAAATTGATTTTAGTTAAATTGATTTCTACGCGTTTTGAGCCTGCATGATCAAATGGTAATTCTGATCGCTATGAAACTTGAAACCCTACAAAAATTCACTGTAACGGATCCGATAAAAAAATTTCGTCGAAATCCGAGACAGTGGCCAAAATGGCATTTTCACGTTAATTAAATATTATTAAATTAAATTTATCACTTTTCAAATTCAAATTTTATAACTAACAAATTTTTATCACTTTTGATTAGATAGTAATTGTAATCTTTTAAAACAAACTTTGCATGTCAAATTCAACTATTAATATTGCGCTAATTACAGCATTCCAATTCCAATTGCGATTCATTAATTATAATTTAAAACCCAATAAATTGATTCATTTTGATTTCAATTTTTTTATTCAATCAATCATTACTTTATAGACATATTTAACATTGGTTTTCCATTTGTTACATTAATACTCTACAATTTTCATCTTATTTCATAATAACGCAGTATTTACTTACATTTATTGTAATTGATTTATAATTAAGTTTCAACAGATTATAATGCAATGACAATTAAACCATTGTTACAACTTACAATTTCAAACACAATTCTATGTTTATTGTTAACAAACAAAACTAATAAATTCACATATGAATTAATTATTCTATTTTAATCAATTCTAATTAATTACATACAATTTCACCATTTAATACAACATTTGATTTATTTGCTCATTTACTGTTTATATGCAATTCTAACTTTACAATCATTCCATTCAATTGAGATTTCATTAAAATAGTTACTAATTGCCTTAAATTAACATTATTAAGTTTCAATTAATTGAAATTGCATTAAAATGGTTATCCATTGACTTACACTAACATTATTACTTTTCATTCTAGTTATTATTCTCGTTATTAAACTTAAATTTTTTTTAGTTTTTCGCAACATTAAATTCCAAAACTTATTTAATTAATAAATTTAGTTATCGAAATTTATGGATCGTTACATATTTCAAACAAGATTGGTCGTGGAGTTAGATATATGTAATAGATTACATAATTTCCCATAGGGCATACGCTTAGCTCTATCAATCTCCCACTTGCACTTAGGGTCAATTATGGAACCTTATTCCGAATTTGTCGATCAGTTTGCTCAAAAACTAAACGGGTCGGGCCCTTAGCAAATGTGTATGCTATTTTTATTTTAATTATCTAATATGTTAATCAACTCTTTCCTATACTGATAAACCACATTTATCATGTGGAACTATTTAGAGTATGTCTTCCGACTTCTAATGAGTTTAAGATTCTCTTACAAACTGCATCGCGGCTTTATTATCATATAAGGATATCATAGGATTCTCAATATTTGGAATCACCCTTAACTTTGTACATTTATTTATACTTCTTAAATTGTAGTTTCCTTTGGTTATGTGACGACCAGGAATTTTGGACATTTGAAATTGGAATATTTAATTGATTTTAAAACATTCAAGATTTAATTTTCAACTTGAATTTCAAATATCACTATCTATTTGGCAATTGAATTATTGAATTTAATTATTGAAAATTGGGTAAAAATATTGAATCTTCAGTTTTATGCTTGTTAAAAACATTTTAAAGGCTTAGAAAATTCATATTGACAATACTGAAGGTAATAGAACTTTTAAAATTGAATTTGAAAGTGATTTGTTCAGTTTTGAATTTATATTGTTTAAATCGATATTTAAAAATAGCCTTCCGAATCACAATCTTGGAATTTGATGAAATCACTTCCATTAGATCAGTAATATTGTATTATATCGGATTTCAAATTTCGTGGTGTTTGGAGTTGACGTGTGACCGTACAGATTGTAATCGCGCTGAAATTTAAATCGAAATTTAGTATAATAATAAGGTCCAAAAAGCTACCTTCTCCATACGATTGAACTAAGACTCGAAACCTTTTCCATTGGCGTTCGGAATAGAGGTTTAACATTATAAATGCCTAGCGGCACGCCCCGGTTGGAGGTCGAGATTTTGAGTTGCGAAATCGAGACAATTTAAATCTAAATTTAAATAATATATATGTGTTTTCCGCTTCAAAAGACTGTGACCGCATCCAACACGTATCATCCCTCATATTGCACATGTTTCTTTATTTCTGTTAAATTTCGCACGCATATTCTTTTAAAAAAATGGCGGCCAATGTTTCCTCTTTCTCCTTTCTCCTCTTCTGTTTCAAATCAAATCCTTATTCAAACCAAAAGAAAAAAATCATCAATTAAAATCAAGCCCTTTTCTCCTTTCCATTCGAAACGAAATTCAAATTCGTGGATTGAAATTCGAAATCTGTTCAAATTCAAGCCTACGTTCAAAAATTCGAATTTAAATAATTCGATTTTCGTTCGAAGTGAGGGCATGCGATCGAATCAAATCGCACGCAAGGATGCTAGAGATTAATCGCCAGAGGGAAGCTCAAATTGTCAATCGAGTTAATGGACGGGATCATGACTGCCTGAGCTCGCTTAGGGTTTGGGTTATCTAAATTAAATAGAGGCGGCACGATGGTTCGACGACATGCGTAAAGACCGTAAGGAAGGAACACGCATACGAAGGAGGATGGAGTTTGAGGTGTTGATAGGCGCGAAGGGAGGGGAGCTAGCGGTGGCGGGTGATGGGGTTCGAGGCCGAGGTTGATCTGGGTTTGGGTATGGCTCTTTTTCTTCTCAAACTGCTACCGTAAATATATATATATATATATATATATATTCAACCCAGTATTTGATTTTTTATAGTAGGTCTATTTACTATTTATTTATATATATGTATATATATTCACATACCTATTTTAGTAGTTAAACGGGAATGAATTTATAAATATAAAATATGTCTAAAGAAATAAATATATACATATCGTAAACATAAGCTTTAAAAAGTTTTGACTCAAGAAGATACATACATATATATATATATATATATATATATGAATTGACAGTAAGATATTTATGCAGTTAAAACAATGTTTAGACAGGAATTTTTATGGATTTGGAAAAAAATTAGGAGTTATATAAAGTTTTGATTTTATCAATATAGATTTTTTTTCCTATGGATATATATATATATAGTTTCCAAATAAAACAAATATACGTATTTTAAATTACTTGTTATTCTAAATAATGGATTTGGTGAATAAATTTTTAAGTTAACCGTTTTAATTTATTATAGTTACTAAAAAGATTTTAAAGGGAAAATTATTAGTTTAAATTTAAATCACTAGTTAAAAATAAAATTTTTGGTTAATTATACTTATCAAATAAGAAAATTAATTTGTTCGACTAAATAAAACCTTATAATGATTGTTACAAGGTTTAAAAATTGTGGAACATGCTGGAATGGAAATGGATTGCAAAATAAAAGCAAAGGTGAGATCTTCTCACTCAAATTGGTTTGCCTAGTTAATTTAAATGAATAGATTTAAATTATTGGATGTGCTTGGATGAATTTGATAATTTATCTATTGGGTGATATTATATATAGTAGTGTGTATGTGTGTGTGTGTATTGGAGTGATCGATTTCTCGCATTATATAGCGGATGAGACCCTATGCGCCCCGCATTATAGCAGATGACCCCATATACCGCGATATCCCACCTCGAAGTGGAATTGGTATTTTATATTGTGCTAACATCTGTGGATGCAGGGAAACAAGTTGGAGGGATCCAACTGGATTCCTTAAATGTTCGAATTTATTTCATATGTTGTGATATGATTTATTTATAATCTGTTATTGATTATATTGGTAATCGAAGTTATTGAAGGCTATGGTTTGGCCAAATATATTTTGGTATTTTAAGATACCAGAATATAAAAGATTGGATTTTTGGAAGGAAATTAAAGTAGAGAATTTTAAGTAAAATAATTTTAGTAAATTGAATAAATTAAAAGAAGGAATTTGGAACGGATTTTAAATGGTTTGGGATAAATAAATGGAGAATTTTGAAATCAAGTATGAAATTGGTTTTTCTGATTTAAATGGAAGTTAAATCATAAATATAGCTGTGATAGATTAATGGGTTTTGAGATAAATTTGGATAAGTAGAGGAGTAATTTTTTTAATGGAGTAAATTTTGAAAATCGATTTAGAAATTGATTTACTGTTTGAAACTGTGTATTGAAAGAAGGATGAGACTATGGAATTTATAAACTGGATTTATAAAGTGGAATAAGATATCAGTGGATATTTGGAAATATGAATTTATGATGGAATTTATAAACGAATGGGTAAATTATTTTTAAAAATAAATATTGGTTTATTTTTAAAAGCGTGGAAAGAAAATTTACGAATTTGGGATGTAAATTGAGATAAATCAAGCAGGATTTATTAATTGATTTAAACGGACTATTTTCGAATGGAAGTGTATTTTCCCTGGAAAGCCGAGTATTTTTCAAAGTAGCTTTTAAAAATAAATTAAAAGTTCTAAAGTTGGTTTTAAAAAGAATGTTTTTGGAGATATTATTTTCTTAAATTGTTTTAAATTTTTAAAGTAAATATTTACTAAGTTAATATAGAGGTGATTATTTTAAAGATTTAACTAGTATTTGATTTAGAAGATGGTTATTTAAATAATTATACTCTATCCAATAATTTTATTTTAAAAATTAGTTTGGGCTTAAAGTTTTACATGAGATATTAGTCCAAAATTTCATAACTAATATTTTAAATAAAGTGTTTAAAATAGTTTTTATTTTAAATATTTCCAAGTGTATATTTTTGGATAAGTGATTTAAATTATTTTAAAAACCTAAAGTATTCGGACTTGGCAAATTTCAGTGGAAATAAACAATATTTGGGAACTTATTTTATGAGAGAAAAGTAGTTTGAAAATTGTTTTCAAAGGGTTGAAGTGTGGAAATTTATCTTGTGAAGATATTCATAAATAAATAAATAATTTGGGGAAATTATTTAAATCTAATGGTTGTTTATGGATGTTAATTGATGGTTAAAAAACCGACTATCAATATTGGCCTCTAAGGTGGCATTTGAATTTCGATGCGATCGGGGGTCGGATTCCAAATGGTTATCTGAAAACCACATTGAATCTTAACGGTGGATCTTTTGTTTAAAAGATCAAAAATGGAAATTTGTTGTGAATTACCTTAGATCTGAATGTATCCGCTTTTTTTTGAAATAAGCGCTCATTATTCGGTTAAGCCGAGAGAGGACATTAAGTCATAAACCCATTCTGAATAATGATACGATGAACTGGGATTGCATTTGAAGATGGTGGTTGAAGATTGGGTATTTTGGAAAACAAAAGGATTACCAATCGATTGTCTCTGCACTAAGTTGCTCCAGTATATGGAATACCCTATGTGATGGGGAGTCCGGACGTGATTAGGGGATATCTAGATTTGCAAGGACTTTTTCCTTAATCGGACGAAGTGCCTTCGGTTCCATTCAGACCTAGGATGGACTCGTATGGATGTATGTCTCACATTAGAATTTGAGATATAAAGCTGGTTTCAATCAAATACATTTCTATTTGGTGGCAGATAATTTATTCTCTTAGGTTAACACCCTTCTCTGAGACTTTTTAGCTCAGAGGTTATGTAGTTGATGGTTACTAGTGATATATTCCCAATTTGGTAATGTGACATGCTAAGTGTTGATCATTGATTGGTTGAAGCATGGATTTTTTGAAAAGCATAGCTTTGTGGAACGAGATTTCATCGGACCTCACACCTTGGAAATGGTCGAAACATGAGGGATGCAGCAAGGTTATAGGGGTCTCGCCCCTCGGGGTATGTGCATTTCCTTCTGGATAAAAAGTGGTATTCTGGTATGGAGCCCAGATATTTACTTATGTGGTTGTTGGAATTGAGGCGCCTCGGTAAAGGTTGGTTACGACCGGGGGATGGCGTACTCATGACAGTTAGTTACCTAGTTAGAGAGGTAACCTGGCCTTGTGTTGGAAGAGATCTGGTTAGGTTCTCGGAGCATCCTTCCAAAGGTGTACCCATTCAGATAAAGGAAGTTCCTTAGCCTTAATCATTTGTTGTTGGAAATCCAATCAATCAAATATGAGCCCTGTACAGTTTTTAGTTGTATGACCTGTCATTTTTAAATGGTAGCTATAGTAGGCGTACTATAATGGTACGTATGCTGGCTATGATTAATATTATACTTTCGAAATGTTTTCCACATTATGCACTAATAATAATATCAAATGGATTTTTGTTTATCAAGCATGTTTGACTACTATAAGGAGAAACCTTCTCCAAGTGTGCGATTGCATTGTGTGTGTGCCGGAAGACCTTATGGTAGTTTCATTTTCCAAAAGCATGGACGGATTTATCTTTATTTCTTTTTGTACAAATAACAATTGTTTTATCTCTTTCCAGTCCCATGACTGATTGGAGTTTATTGTTCCCTTTTCTAAACTCTGGGTGCCCCTAATTCTCCACACGGGCAGCCTAGAGTCAGGTTATCGTTGTTTCTGGAGCTAAGCCAGGAAAGTATGCTGTGGAGATCGGGAAACAAGCTGGATGGTGAAACATATAACACATATATGATGTTGTATTCCGTTGTTGTGTTGTATATTGACTTTGATGATGTAATGTATAAACAGATATAGTTCTTTCGTTTTAAAGATTAGTCATTTATCTATTATGTATTGTTCCGCTACGTTTGTGAGATTCTGATATTGTTTCTATTTCTTCTTCTTTAACCCTAACAGTTCGGTTTTTCGGCATTCGTTTGTTCGGCATTTGATACAGTGGACGTATTGATGTCGACTTTCTAGCATCGAAAAATCGGGTCGTTACATTTTTGTATCAGAGTTGAAGGTTAAGCGGGAACCTTGGCTTTGGTGGGGATTACTCATTACAGTGGTACTCTAGAATGAGTATGAGTGTATTAACAGATATGAGCACGTATTTGTTAGTGAATATGAAAATTGTTTTTCTATTGTGTTGACATATCGGTTGAGAATTTATAGATTCTAGTCGATATGTGGGACGCCATTTTATTAATAGTGGTTTCTAAACTCTTAAACAAGATAAACCGACACAGTATTGTTTTAAAATACAGTAAATGAATTAATTTTACCCAAATTATTTTCATATATAAAAGAAATAATTTTCCGTAAGTTATTATAGTTATATATGGTTGCTTGGTTGTTAGGAAGTGATAACATTAAATTATTATCATTATTGTGTAGAAATTTAAAATAGGAATAGAAATCATAACCAAAGATTAAGAAATAAATTCATATACAAATGGGATTTGTAAATGTAAATTGTAAATGTGATTTATAATTTGAAATAGAATTCCATAAAAATATATGAAAATAAATTGAAAGGATTTGAAATTTTGAGATTTGGGAAATTTAAATCCCTTTTGAGTTTGAAAATGATTTTCAAAGGTTTGGAAAAAATAATGATGATATTATTTGGGGAAAATATTTTTGAATTGGATACGAAATCTGGTGGGTTTGGAATTTAAAAATATTGGGAAAAATATTTTTTTGAAGGGATAAAAGCACTAAACTCTTTTCGGTCGCTGGAAAATAATTCCGATAATGATCGCGACATCATTGGTGTTTATTTTCAAGTTTCCAAGGGAGGAATTGCTACCCGAATGTTTTGAATTGGGAATATTTGTGAAATTGAGTTTTATTTTGAAATAGTTCGATTTTGGTTATAATTTATTTCAAAAATGATTTTGAAATACTTAAGGGATTATTTAAACTCTGGAATCTTGTTTAAAAATGGTTATGGAATATTTATAAGTTTAAAAACTTATAAGGGTTTGAGAAAGGGTGAATAGAATTCAATATTTAATTTGATTTGGAAACAAATTAGAAATTGAAGATAAAAAATTGAATTCGGAATGGGATTGAAAATTTGAGTCAAATAAAATGATGATATGGATTAGGCATGAATGAAGGATAGTTGATAAAAAATTCAGTATTCAGAATTTTAAAATAAACTGGATTTAGATGAAATTGAAATGCAAATGAATATAAATGGACAAAAAACCAAAGTGATAAAGTAGAAAATAAATAAAAGAAGTGTATAAAATACTTATATTGAACTTAAGAAATAAATGGTGAAATTCTTAGGTAAAATCTGGAATTCGAAAAATATACCAAGTAAGTATTTGAATGGAGTAAATAAAAGTGTGGAAAATGAAAATTTTGGATAGAGATCAATATAAACATGAATAAAAGAGAATTGATATAGCTAATAATCAACTAAAAATAAATATGTGGGATGTACGTATATTACTTTATTCGCATAAGCAATTTGATCCAATTTCGAGCATAGAATTTCGAGACAGTTATATCGATCCGAGTTGGGATTTTTCACTCGATTTTTGACGGCGAACCCTGGATATGGATTTTTGGTTGATTTTGAAAATTCTCTATCATAGTTTATTACTATGCAAGGAGAATGACGGTTTCTGATCAAGAAACCAGATCTGAGTCTGCACTAGGAAGTCTGGTAGATATACTAGTTCGGAAGTGAAATTGTATGATCGAGTGAGCGATCGAATTTGATATTGCGTAGAATGATATGTGTCCATCGTATGGACTTGAATGAAATAGATATTGAAACTTTTGTAAAAGAAATGTGCAAAATGATTTGAATGTTGAAATTGGATATTATTGTTAAGTAAGATATACAGGTATTATAAAGGAAAAGGGAATTTGATTTTTGATTTCAGAAGATAAATGAAATTGCTCGATAAAAAGGTATGTATTTAAATTTCTGTATGAAATTTGATGATTTTATGGTCTAGCCACTTGGCTTTTTTTTGAAATCTGAGGGCCCATAAGGGCATTTTATAGTCGTACCGATAACCATGAAAAGGAGACGTTGGCAAAAAAAATTCAAAATTTTGAGAGTTAGAAAATTTTTGAGAAAATTTTGATAATTTAAATTTAAATTTGAATTGTTGAGAAAACAATATTGTTTGGAACTTATGATTGAGGTTGGGAAGTTACTAAGAGTGATAGCGTCCTTAATAAAAATTGTTTAGGAAAGTTGAAACTGTTGGGTTTTGGGAAGTTGTTAAAAAACTATTTGGATTGGGAAAATAGTAACGGGTTATGGATCATTCTTCTTAACTAGTAATTTCGAGGACGAAATTCTTTAAGAGGGGAAGAACGTGACGACCCAAAAATTCGGATATTTGAAATTGGAATATTTAATTGATTTTAAAATATTCAAGAGTTATTTTTCAACTTGAACTTCAAATATCACTATCTATTTGGCAATTAAATAATTGAATTTAATTATTGAAAATTGGTTAAAAATATTGAATCTTCAGTTTTATGCTTGTTAAAAATATTTTAAAGGCTTAGAAAATTCATATTGATAATACTGAGGTAATAGAACTTTTGAAATTGAATTTGAAAGTGATTTGTTCAGTTTTGAATTTATATTGTTTAAATCAATATTTAAAAATAGCCTTCCAAAGCACAGTCTTGGAATTTAATGAAATAAGTTCCATTGGATCCGTGATATTATATTATTATCGGATTTCAAATTTCGTAGTGTTTGGAGTTGACGTGTGACCATACGGATTGTAAATGCGTTGAAATTTAAATCGAAATTCAGTATAATAATAAGGTCCATAAAGCTATCTTCTCCATACGATTGAATTAGGACTTGGAACCTTTTCCATTGGTGTTCGGAATAGGGGTTTAACATTATAAACGCCTAGCGGCACGCCTCGATGGAGGTCGACATTTTGAGTTGCGAAATTGAGATAATTTAAATTTAAATAATATATATGTGTGTTTTCCCCTTCAAAAGACTGTGACCACATCCAACACGTATCATCCCTCATTTACATGTGTTTCTTTATTTTTCTTAAATTTCAAATGCATATTCTTGTAGAAAAAATGGTGGCCGATGTTTCCTCTTTCTCCTTTCTCCTCCTCTGTTTCAAAATCAAATCCTCATTCGAACCAAAAGAAAAAAAATCATCAATTGAAATCAAGCCCTTTTCTCCTTTCCATTCGAAATGAAATTCTAATTTGTGGATTGAAATTCGAAATCTGTTCAAAATTCAAGACTCCGTTCAAAAATTCGAATTCAAATCATTCGATTTTCTTTCAAAGTAAGGGTGGCGATCGAATCAAATCGCACGCAGGGATGCCAGAGATTGATCGCGAGAGGGAAGCTCGAATGCCAATCGAGTTAGTGGAAGGGATCGTGACTGCGTGAGCTCGCTTAGGGTTTCGGTTATCTAAATTAAATAGAGGCGCACTACAACAAAAAGACCATATTACAACTGCATTTTTACAACTGTCATAAAATGCCAGTTGTAATAAAGGTTTTTTTACAACTGTCATAAAATGCCAGTTGTAATAGTGGTTTTCTTACAACTGTCATAAAATGCCAGTTGTAATAGAGGTTTTTTACAACTCTTTTTTTCAGAAAGTTGTAATAAACTTATTTTCAACAACTTTTATATTTTTCTAGTTGTAATAAATGCCTATTTAATAATTAATAAATAATAAATAAGAATTAAATTTTAATAATGAATAATTAATTTTAATAATTAATAATTAAGAAGTAATAATTGATATTAATAATTAAGAAGTAATACTTAATATTTAGTAATTAACTTTTGATAATTCATAATTAACAATGAACAGTTAACATTAATAATTACAAATCTTTTTTTTCAGAAAGTTGTACAAACTTATTTTCAACAGCTCTTTTTTACTAGTTGTAATAGAGGCTTAACTAATATTAATAATAATTAATATTTAGTAACTAATAATACTAATATTTAAGAATATTTAATAATAACCATACGCATTAATAATAATCAACATTAATAATTAGTAATTAATAATTGCTATTAAATAATTAATACTAATAAATAGTAATTTGTTTGTTTTAAATTACTATTAAATATTTAATAATTAATATAAATGATAATTAATGAATAATTACTATTAAATAATAATTAATAATAATAAATTATGAATTAATTAATAACTTGTATATGAAATAGATATTTATATGAATTAATTAATTGCTTGTCACTAATAATTGATAATATTATTATTTTTAATTTATTTTAAGTATTTTTAAATTTATATTACATTAATCAATGAATCATGTAAAGATAAAATGATCTAACGGTCTATATTTGTTATGTCAAATTTTATGTTTAATTTTGTGTCCCAATAACCGCTTACTTTTGAATGTGTTTACAATTATTTATAATATTATAATAATCAATAATTTGTAATTTATAATTAATGGCTAATACTTGTTAATAAGAAAAATCTTGGCTCCAAAATCTGAAAATCTTGGCTCCATACAATAAAAATTTTGCCTCCATTTTACAAAAAATTTCCTACTTTCCCTCCAACGGACGAAAAATTTCCCACCTACCCTTATCTAAGTAAACCCTTATCCTACCTTTACCAAAACATAGCCGCCTCAAACCTTTCTTCTTCATATTCCTACTTTTAACCATCGATTAAATCTCAACATTAGATTCCATACCAAAAACAAATTCTATTTCCCTACTGTCATCGTGGACAAGCTCTAGTCCCTTATACTCGATTCCCTCGACGTGGGCAAAATCCAGTTGCTTGGTCACCGCTCTGGTGTTGTATGCTTGGGATGTCGCGGTTGACGCCTGAACTTGAAGGATAGGTAAATCAAATTTTCTCAAATTAAATTTGTTGTACATTGCGAAATTTGATATTTTTTCTTCTTGAATCAAATTATATGATAAGCTACTCATTCAAGATTATCTGCTAGAAATCGTGGAATCTATTTATTTTTCCTTGCAAATCAACTTTTATTTGAAGACGGATTTGCAAGTTCCACCTTCGTATTATTTTTCTTTGAAGAAAAATGTGTTGCAAGTGCATTGATCAATGATGCATGAGTTCATTAACTTGCATCAGTGTAGATATCTGACAGTGTAAGAGAGTCTATTGCAGAGGTCACTTTGGTTCAGCTGATCGGATCCGGTGACAGATTGTGTGTGCTCGTGAACTTGTTGAGGTAGCACTATGTTTACTGCTACTGATCAATAATAGGATATGCTCTAATGGTGACTGGCTCAAAAAGTACTGCTGCTCTTCATCAGGTAAATGCAAGAATCATTATCGATCTTATTGTTGCTTTTATTCGATGTTGGATGTATCGATTGGATTTGGTGTAACCGTGCTTAGACTGCACTGTTAATTGAGATTCTTGAATTCATTTCTGTAGATATGAGAGTTTTTGTATAATGCTTAGAAAACTACAGTGGTACATTGTTAATGAATTTAGTGATGACTAATATTTGCTTGATGATATTTGTTTGATCTAGTTGTATTGGTTAATGGATATAATGAGCGTTATTAATTACTTCTTCCAGAGGTGAAGGATGATAATGATGGTTGAGGTTGTTGGCTGAGATTGTATCAAAAAATTTATGATCTGATGTTTATTTTGAAAACTGAGGCAATGACTATGTGGAGACTGCTTGTTTCGTTGATTTAGGTGTTGCTTGCCTGGGAATTGTCGTCACAAGGAGTTTGCCGATGTTGGTGAATGATGAGCCTGATTTCTTGAGATAGCTTCTTTGCAGCTTCATAATTTATCACCAGTAATGTAACAGGAATGTCTGTAACTCTGTCGTAGGGAACAAGACTAAAGATTGCCATAGGAGCAGCAAGAGGCCTTGATTTTCTACATGGTGCAGAGAAACCAGTCATTTACTGTGACTTCAAAGCATCGAATATCTTGCTTGATTCTGTCTGTAACATAACTTGGCCCATATATTCAAATTACAACTTAACTCTGATTTCATTTTACTATGAATTTTCAGGATTTTACTGCTAAGCTATTAGATTTTAGTTTAACAAAGACGGGTCCAGATCGTTTTTCTGAAGAGGATGACCTTATTCATCACGGTACAAGTCATTCCATTTTAAGCTTCTTATGCCTACGAATCAATAATTTCGCTTATTAGTTTCAATTAATCTATGCATTTTATTTTGAACTTCATGTCTGCAATTTTGTTTATTCATTTTAAGGTATCTGTGCATTCTCCATTTTTCACATGTAATGTCCTTTGTTTTCTGGTTGATTATATTAAGTTCCATATCACTTTTATTGTGCATGTACCTCCTGAGATTTTGTATGTACCTAAACAACTTGATGTGATGGACAATAGGTTATTACCTAATACTAGGTAGACTGTAGAAGTAGCAAATATGGCTTACTTTTTATTTAATACTTTGTTAATTTTCTCTACTGAACTTCTTCTTAGACCATCTATTTGCTCTTTGTTACAGAAACAGTGTTGGTCGACTTGACGAACCCTCTCAGGAGGAAAGGTGAATATCATTTTTTGAACTGAAACTCAAACTACTTAATTCTTCACTTATCTTATTTTCATGTCATGTAATGTGTCTTATTCCATTTTATTGATGGATAATTGTATATTCAGATCTTTTGATCACAAGCTTTCTGAGCAAAGTCCAACTCCAAGCTATGAGGAAGCAGCAAAAAATTCCCATGATCAAGTTCGGAATGGAAGGTGATCTTTCTCATATTTGTTGATATTTCTTTGTGGTACACATGTTCTTCTCTAACAAAGACAAATTTATATAGTAACGGGAATCTGGTTCCATCTACAAAAGCATACTCTCCACCTGTAGATAAATCAAGTCCTCCAACTGGCACAACTCAATACAACAATCAATCTGCAACTGCCATACATAATTCAATTCCAAACAACGAGAGTGATCAATTTTGTGACGCCCCACCTCTATACCTACGCTAGCCAAGAACATTACGGTGAATGCTGTCAACTAGCACGGAGAATAAGGCTGTTGAGGAGCGACCATCCGTGTAATTGCTTTGCGCGAGCGTCGATATGCCAGATAGTATAACATGCATTTCTGAAATTCGACATGCCGACACAAACTCAAAGCTACTACACAGTGGCTATAATATCTTCAGAAACAAATATAGAAATAAACATAACGTAAATCAGTCACAGACAATTCATATCACAAAGGCGGAAATAGATATGAATATTACACTAGGAAGTGTACATCAGAGTAGTGGTCTAAAAAGATCCACAATATCACAAAAGAATAGTTACACGAACTACACGGAAGAATAAGTATACATTATGGAGTCTATATCTCAAATGTATACAACAAAAACTACTAATCTAAGTAGTTAACCAAAAGTCAAGGAGGTAATCCCGGATGTAAAGTCAAGCAGAAGTACCTGTAACATCTCGGTTTGACCCGAGTATTATTTAACAAGAAAATAATAACGGGTCAGTCTAACTATAAGTATCAGATGAAACGATATAGAGTAAGAGATATGACTAAACACATAATAATCACAATGCCAAGCTGTGATATATATAAGTAATTGAAAATCAACAAGAGATTAATCAATATCACCAAATCTACACAAGAATCAAAGGAAATGTCATACTCCTTATTTCGTTCACCAAACCATAAATATTGACGATTATATCAATGTCAATCACAAAAGTCAATGACACACAAATTCACCAGTGCACACATATTGATAAAACTTATCAATGGAAATCACGAAAATTGGTGAAACACAAATTCTAGAAATCATCTCAAGAAATCCAGTCAATGACACACGAATTCACCTATGCACAAAAATTGATAAATCATATCAATAGAAATCACTAAGATAGGTGAAGAAGAAAATTCCAGAATTCGACACACGGAGGCCTATCACACGAACGGGAGCATGAAAACTCACCAACATATGTATCACACGAACGAGACGCTATCTCATGATAGTTAGCCATTAATTTTTGACACACGAACGGGCCAAAGACCATGGGGCGCTACCCCATCAATTTGAGTCGAAACTCCACAAAATAGGGTTTAGTCTCCCTCGTAGACAAAGAGACATCGCACATTGCTAGTCTAAATCACAAAAATGATCGTCATGATCATTAAGAAAGCTTCAATTACACTAAGCTAGTAAATATATAAATTTAGCTTCATGTCCCATAACCACTAGCTTAACTTAAATATTTACGAACAAATTGTAGATCTCCACTAGAAAATTGTCACAAGAGGTTCAATCGAACAAGTCCAAGAATTAACCGACGAAGTAAACGCAAGCGTTTCATACCACTTGTTTTACTAAGTCGTTTAATTAGATTTCTCATACGAGTGAGGTAAAGGTTTGTATATACTAATAGATTGGAAATCGGTTTGAGAAAACGAGCTTTGTAATAAAATAGTGTTGAAATCGTTTTGATGAAAGAATTTTGATATTTACTACTAGTATTGAAACCTTTATATTTTTAAAGTGACAAATCACAAAGAAGATTGTAGGAACAATCAATCACTAAAATTCACATTCGAAGTCGTGAATAAAATCCAAAGAAATCGATACTGAATCCATCAAAATGGACATTCCCAAAAATCACGAAGAAAATGTCATTAAAGTCGATAATAAGTGATAATAACAAAAGGGAATCAACACGAATCGATTAACATTGGAAATTCAATCCAAAAAGGCAAAATGGACTCAAACAGCAGGTTCAGTCGACTGAACAGAGTTTTCAGTCGACTGACCCTGTACCTGGAAATTTTCCAGGTTCATGAAACTTTCTGTTTCTAGGTTCAATCGACTGAACAGAGGATTCACTCGACTGAATCATGCCTGGAAACTTTCGGGTTCCAGGTTCAGTCGACTGAACAGACTTTTCAGTCGACTGAATCTTGCCTGGGCTGTTTTTCAGCCTATCCAAATGAAGAGCAAACTCTTCCAAAAAGCAACCGGACGAACATTGGCTCTAAGGGTTTATGCCAATCGACAACCCGGCCCTATATGCTCCTCGATGCATCACCAAAAGCATGATCAAACACCCATAAAAGGATTTTCATACAAATTTGACTTTCAAACCCAAAATTTGGAATATTCACAAAACCAATCCAAATCAAGAGCAAATTCACATGAAGAAGTGTTAGGAATTCAAACCTAATAACCAAAGATAATTATAGTCATAGATGTGAGATAAAAATCTCACCTTTGAACCCAAACGATTGAAGAAGATGCTTGAAAGAAAAGGAGAATCAACCACTCTTCAAATCCAACTCAAGAAGCTTGATTCTAAGCTTTAAAAGAAGGACATTCCCAAAGTTAGGTTTAGGAATTTCTGAAATTGATAAGAGAATGAGTTGGAGAAGAAGAAGAGAAGCTTACCGATGGGTTCTTCTATTAGTTTGGAGCTAGAGTTTGATTTGTAAAAGAAAACTAGGTCTTGGAGTTTTAATTTCCTCTTCCACTTTCCATTAATATAAAAGCTTGAGTATAAGGAAATGAGGAATGAAGTAATGAAGAGGAGAAGGGGTTGGGACTGAATACATAAGTGGTTGGGCTCAGCCCAAACCAAAGCCCTAAGTGAAAAAGTAGCAAAAATCAACTTACTCCAAACATATCGAAGCTTATACTCAAAAAGGTCGCAAACGGCATTTTAAACTCAATGGGAGTGGTCCTGAGTCCTAATTAGACCGTTTGCAAAAAGTAGCTTTTCGGACTAAATTCCGAGTATCGATAAAATATTTAAATATAAAAAATCAACAAACATGCGGGTTGTTACAGACTCCCCTCCTTAAAGAAATTGCGTCCTCGCAATATTTAAGAAGAAGATATATAGTAACAACCATAAAAGCATATTCAACACAAAAGAAATTTGAAATAAAAGGTTCACCTTAAAGAGCACGGGAAAGTAAGTCCGGATGTGATTGCTCGATGAACTCTCTAGACTCCCAAGAACAATCCTTAGGATTTGAAGACCATTGAACTTTCACAAGCGGAACATCTTTATTTCAAAGACGTTTGACCTCCGAAGCAATAATTCGAATAGGATGTTGCTCATAAGTTAAATTAGGCGAAACTTCAATTTCTTCCACAACACCGGGCTCAAGAATAGAATCGGAATCTCGAAGACATTTCCGAAGTTGAGAAACATGAAACACGTCATGGATAGCAGAAAATTAAGCCGGTAATAAAAGGTGGTAAGCCATGGAACCAATACGTTCAGTGATAGGAAATGGCCCAATATATCGAGTCGCTAATTTTCCCGATCGACTGAAACGTACAACACCTTTCATAGGTGACACACGAATGAACACAAGATCTCCCACAGAAAATTCTAACTTCCTTCTTCGGTTATCGGCATAGGATTTTTCTCTACTCTGGGCTTCTTTCATCCTATGACGAATAAGATCAATCTTTTCTGTGGAATCCCGAATAAAATCTGGACCTAAAACCAGCTTCTCACCGGCCTCAAGCCAACAAGAAGGAGATTGGCATGGCCTTGCATAGAGTGCCTCGAAAGGTGCCATACCAATACTAGATTGGAAGCTATTATTATAGGAAAATTCAACAAGGGAAATATGATCTTCCCAACTTCCACCGAAATCAAGCACACCAGAACGAAGAAGATCTTCAAGAGTTTGATTCACACGCTCATTTTGTCCATCGGACTGGGGATGATAAGCGGTGCTAAAATTAAGCTTCGTTCCTAAAGCTTTTTGAAGACTCTTCCAAAATCCACTAGTAAACAATGGATCATGATCACTAACAATAGAAGTAGGAACTCCATGTAATTTAACAATCTCTTTAACAAAGAGTTTTGCCAAAAGAAGAACGGTTCGGTTAGACCGAACGGGAATAAAATGGGCAGATTTAGTAAGCCTATCAACAATCACCCATCAGCTATCATGACCCGAACGAGAACGGGGAAGGCCATCAATAAAATCTATTGAAATCTGGTCTCACTTCCAAATTGGAATTTCTAAAGGTTGTAATAACCCACCGGGCCTTTGATGTTCGGCCTTAACGAGTTGGCAAGTCATGCAACGCTTAACAAAGTTAGCAATACCAAGTTTCATTCCCTCCCAATAATAAAGTCGCTTCATATCCGCGCACATTTTACTACTACCGGGATGAATGGTAAATTTAGAACGATGGAAATCTTCTAAAATATCTTTATGAAGATCACTAATATTTGGCACGATAAGTCTACCAAATTTTCAAATGCCGCCACGAGAATCGATATTAAAGTCTTTCAAACCTTCAATATCAATTTTATCCTTAATATTTTGGCCAAGAAGAGCCAATTCAGGATCTAGCCTTTGAGCTTCAAGAATGCGGTCTAAAAGAGAAGGATGAGCCTCAAGGTTACATAAAACAAGAGATGAACATAAATCGGGAACACGGTCTCGAATTTCGCAAGTGGATAAAATCTCGAGATTGTTCCACTCGGATATCATCATAGAAACAACAGCTTGTTGTTTACGGCTAAGAGCATCAGCGACACGATTACCCTTACCGGGAGTATAAAGAATATCAAGATCATATGGTGCAAGAAATTCGAGCCAACGTTGTTCACGCAAATTAAGTTCCTTTTGAGAGAATAAATACTTCAAGGATTTATGATCGGTATAAAGAACAAATTTTTCTCCCAAAAGATAATGACGCCAAATCCGAAGAGCAAAAACAATAGCCGCGAGCTCTAAATCATGAGTGGCATATCTAGTCTCAGCAGGCTTCAATTGCCTAGAAGCATAAGCAATAACACGTTCTCTTTGCATAAGAACGGCACCCAAACCAACGCGACTAGCATCGATATAAACAATGAAATCCTGATTCCCCTCGGGACTAAAAAGAATAGGAGCATCAGAAAGAAGCTCTTTTAATTTCTGAAAAGACGTTTCACATTTGTCCGACCAAATGTATTTAACACCTTTCTTCGTTAATCTAGTGAGAGGCACGGCAATCTTAGAAAAGTCTTTGATAAAACGGCGGTAATAACCCGCCAATCCAAGGAAACTACGAATCTCCGTCACACTCTCCGGTCTCTTCCAATCTTGAATCGCTTCAATCTTTGAAGGATCCATGGAAATTCCGGATTCGGAAATAATATGACCGAGAAACTTCACACGAGATTGCCAAAAATGGCATTTAGAAAATTTTTCTTTCAAACGATTACTCCTAAGAGTTTCCAACACAATCCGAAGATGCTTCTCATGCTCCTCCTCGGTTTTTTAATACACAAGAATATCATCAATAAAGATGAGAACAAACCGGTCGAGGAAGTCTTTGAAAACTCTATTCATAAGGTCAACGAAATAAGCCGGAGCATTCGTTAGACCAAATGGCATAACAAGCCATTCATAAGATCCATAACGAGTACGGAACGATGTCAAAGGAATGCTATCCTCTGCAATACGAAGCTGATGAAAACCAGTAGCTAAGTCTAATTGTGAAAAGACTCTAGCACCACTAAGTTGATCGAATTGATCATCAATCCGAGGTAAAGGATATTTATTTTTGATAGTAAGATCATTAAGCTTGCGGTAGTCAACGCAAAGCCTAAGTGTTCCATCGGATTTCTTCACAAAAATAGCTGAAGCTCCCCAAGGCGAGGAACTAGAGCGAATAAATTGCTTCGTCTCCAATTCGGATAATTGTTTACGCATCTCCTTGTTTTCTTTATTGGACATACGATAAGGAGGGCGAGTGATAGGTCGAGCTCCAGGAATGAGATTAATTCTGAACTCAATTGCTCGCTTAGGTGGTAATCCTAAAACGGCCTCGAATATGTCGGAAAATTCACGAACGACGTGAATAAGAGAAATAATATCACCCTCATCATCATCATCGTCATCACGAGGATTTAAAGAATATAAAGATGCAACCAAGCTGGAATCCAAATCTTTAAGATTAATAGAAATCTGCTTAACAGATTGAGGATGTCGAAGATGAATAGTCCGCTCAGGATATAGGATATGAGCTTCATGACGGTTAAGCCAATCCATTCCCAAAATCATTCCAAAGCCTAAATAACGCATGACATGCAAATCGGCTCGGAAAGAAAAATCACACATAATAATCTCGACATCTTTACACAATAAACTGATTGTCACGGATCCACCAACTGGATTCGCAATTCTCAATAAGTCATTAAACACAAAACATCCAAAGAAAAAGTATCAACAAGTTCTTTTGATATAAAAGAATGGGACGCACCCGTATCAAAAAGAACTCGAATAGGATAATCACGAAATAAAATAATTCCATCCAGAATAGAATGAGAAATACCTTGGCCACGAGATGTGTTGCCAGGGGCTTGAGCAACATTAAGCTTTCCCTCCTTCCTATTTTGAAGTTTGGGACATACATGCATAAAATGGTCCGGGCTTTTACAATAGCGACAAGTACGAGGCTTTGAACACTTGTTCGCAAAATGGTCTCTGGAACCACAGTTAAAGCATTTCCCTTTAGTAGAGGAAAAGGTCTTTGCAGCAGGAGTTGCTTGACTCCCTTTCTTATTGGGATAAGGACCTTTGAATTTGTTTGGCCTCTTCTTGTTGTTGAAGTTTGATTTGGAACTCACCACTTCAACATCATTCTCCCTATCCGCCTCTTCAAGACGAAGAGCGATATCTATGAGTTGGTCGAAAGAAACTTCTAACTTTAGAAGTAATGGCTTCTTGAGATTTTTGTTTAAGCCATAGACGAACCTCTGGTTCTTCTTTAAAGGGGTGTTGATGTATTCAACCCCATATTTGGAAAGCGACTCGAAGGAGGCGACATAATCAGTCACGGAGGACTCACCTTGAACAAGGTCTATAAATCGTCGAGCCAATGTCACTTTCTCTGCTTCTGGTACAAATTTCAACTCGAAGCGTTCCCGGAATTGCTCCCAGGTGAGATCCGCTTCATTAATCTCAGAAATAAGAAGCTCGTACTAGTCCAATGCTCTTTCTCGGAGCATACTAGAGGCCACCTGAACTCGATGAAGGTCAATAAGATTCATGCGAGAAAAGATTCGATCGCATGACCTTAGCCAAGCTTGTACTTCAATAATAGTTTCGGAACCTTTGAATGGCTCCCCACCCAAATTAGTGTAATCGCTGCACAAGCGTGCAAACCCCGACTTTGGGTGAGTAGGTTCCGGGTTAGCTCCAACTGCTTGAGCATTCGTCACTAAATCAAGAAGCTGTTGAGTAGTCATAAAAACTCCATCCTAGGGTGGAGTGCTAGATGGTACGGCTCTGGGGCGGCCTGGTCTAGACATTTCTCTTCCTTTAGAAAGAAAGAAGAACAAGAAGAAGGTTATTCACTAATGAATATCAAGCAATCTTGATAGATAAAACAAGGAATCATAAAAGAAAATAGGATGAATCGGTACGAAGACTCGAATAAAATCCTAAAGCACGTCTCCTAAGAAAGACTTAGGACGATGATCCTTGTTATAATATTCCATATTGTTCCGAAGTTTGGCTCTGATACCAAGCTGTGACACCCCACCTCTATACCCACGCTAGCGAAGAACATTACGGTGAATGCTGTCAACTAGAACGGAGAATAAGGCTGTTGAGGAGCGACCATCCGTGTAATTGCTTTGCGCGAGCGTCGATATGCCAGATAGTATAACATGCATTTTTGAAATCCGACATGCCGACACAAACTCAAAGTTACTACACAGTGGCTATAATATCTTCAGAAACAAATATAGAAATAAACATAACGTAAATCAGTCACAGACAATTCATATCACAAAGGCGGAAATAGATATGAATATTACACTAGGAAGTGTACATCAGAGTAGTGGTCTAAAAAGATCCATAATATCACAAAAGAATAGTTACACGAACTACACAGAAGAATAAGTATACATTATGGAGTCTATATCTCAAATGTATACAACAAAAACTACTAATCTAAGTAGTTAACCAAAAGTCAAGGAGGTAATCCCGGATGTAAAGTCAAGCAGAAGTACCTTTAACATCTCGGTCTGACCAGAGTATTATTTAATAAGAAAATAATAAACGGATCAGTCTAACTATAAATATCAGATGAAACAATATAGAGTAAGAGATATGACTAAACACATAATAATCACAATGCCAAGCTGTGATATATAAGTAATTGAAAATCAACAAGAGATTAATCAATATCACCAAATCTACATAAGAATCAAAGGAAATGTCATACTCCTTATTTCGTTCACCAAACCATAAATATTGACGATTATATCAATGTCAATCACAAAAGTCAATGACACACAAATTCACCAGTGCACACATATTGATAAAACTTATCAATGGAAATCACGAAAATTGGTGAAGCACAAATTCTAGAAATCATCTCAAGAAATCCAGTCAATGACATAAGAATCACCTATGCACAAAAATTGATAAGTCATATCAATAGAAATCACTAAAATAGGTGAAGAAGAAAATTCCAGAATTCGACACACGAAATCCAGAAATCACACAAAATAGGGGGGAGGCCTATCACACGAACGGGAGCATGAAAACTCACCATCATATGTATCACACGAACGAGACGCTATCTCATGGTAGCTAGCCATTAATTTTTGACACACGAACGGCCCGAAGACCATGGGGTGCTACCCCATCAATTTGAGTCGAAACTCCACAAAACGGGGTTTAGTCTCCCTCGCAGACAAAGAGACATCGCACATTGCTAGTCTAAATCACAAAAATGATCGTCATGATCGTTAAGAAAGCGTCAATTACACTAATCTAGTAAATATATAAATTTAGCTTCATGTCCCATAACCACTAGCTTAACTTAAATATTTACGAACAAATTGTAGATCTCCACTAGAAAATTGTCACAAGAGGTTCAATCGAACAAGTCCAAGAATTAACCGACGAAGTAAACGCAAGCGTTTCATACCACTTGTTTTACTAAGTCGTTTAATTAGATTTCTCATACGAGTGAGGTAAAGGTTTGTATATACTAATAGATTGGAAATCGGTTTGAGAAAACGAGCTTTGTAATAAAATAGTGTTGAAATCGTTTTGATGAAAGAATTTTGATATTTACTACTAGTATTGAAACCTTTATATTTTTAAAGTGACAAATCACAAAGAAGATTGTAGGAACAATCAATCACTAAAATTCACATTCGAAGTCGTGAATAAAATCCAAAGAAATCGATACCGAATCCATCAAAATGGACATTCCCAAAAATCACGAAGAAAATGTCATCAAAGTCGATAATAAGTGATAATAACAAAAGGGAATCAACACGAATCGATTAACATTGGAAATTCAATCCAAAAAGGCAAAATGGACTCAAACAGCAGGTTCAGTCGACTGAACAGAGTTTTCAGTCGACTGACCCTGTACCTGGAAATTTTCCAGGTTCATTAAACTTTCTGTTTCCAGGTTCAGTCAACTGAACAGAGGATTCAGTCGACTGAATCATGCCTGGAAACTTTCAGGTTCCAGTTTCACTCGACTGAATCTTGCCTGGGCTGTTTTTCGGCCTATCCAAATGAAGAGCAAACTCTTCCAAAAAGCAACCGGACGAACATTGGCTCTAAGGGTTTATGCCAATCGGCAACCCGGCCCTATATGCTCCTCGATGCATCACCAAAAGCATGATCAAACACCCATAAAAGGATTTTCACACAAATTTGACTTAAAAACCAAAAATTGGAATATTCACAAAACCAATCCAAATCAAGTGCAAATTCACATGAAGAAGTGTTAGGAATTCAAACCTAACAACCAAAGATAATTATAGTCATAGATGTGAGATAAAAATCTCACCTTTGAACCCAAACGATTGAAGAAGATGCTTGAAAGAAAAGGAGAATCAACCACTCTTCAAATCCAACTCAAGAAGCTTGATTCTAAGCTTTAAAAGAAGGACATTCCCTAAGTTAGGTTTAGGAATTTCTGAAATTGATAAGAGAATGAGTTGGAGAAGAAGAAGAGAAGCTTACCAATGGATTCTTCTATTAGTTTGGAGCTAGAGTTTGATTTGTAAAAGAAAACTAGGGCTTGGAGTTTTAATTTCCTCTTCCACTCTCCATTAATATAAAAGCTTGAGTATAAGGAAATGAGGAATGAAGTAATGAAGAGGAGAAGGGGTTGGGACTGAATACATAAGTGGTTGGGCTCAGCCCAAACCAAAGCCCTAAGTGAAAAAGTAGCAAAAATCAACTTACTCCAAACATATCAAAGCTTATACTCAAAAAGGTCGCAAATGGCATTTTAAACTCAATGGGAGTGGTCCCGAGTCCTAATTCGACTGTATGCAAAAAGTAGCTTTTCGGACTAAATTCCGAGTATCGATAAAATATTTAAATAAAATATTTAAATATAAAAAATCGACAAACATGCGGGTTGTTACAAATTTGAGGCAAATGGAACAGTATGGTGGTTGATATGCAGAGTTGGAGTGATTATAATGGAACTATGGTTGAATGATGTCAATTATTTGTATGGCGAATGTAAGGCAGTAGTGTTTTTGTGGAGATTCTTGATGGCAATGGAGAGGTGAAATATGCAGATGGTTAGTATGGTTGTTATGTGCAAGTGGTACGGAGATGGGTTAAGGAGCAGTTGCAGTTAGATGGCTCGGTGGTAATCAGTGCAGTCGATATGGTGGCTGCGCATATGTACATATGATGGTGGAGTTTGAATGTAGATGGGTGATAATGTGACTGGGAGTGTGACAAAGGAAAGTGGAGTTTGGGTCAGAGAGGTGTAGTTGGAAATTTCAGATGTGTGATGTTTCAAGTTGAATGGCAGTTTTGAAGGAAGTTGCAGTGTAGTTGGATGTTTTTGTGTATAGTTGGAAGTTAATGGTTAGTGTATGTAGAGATTTGAAAGTGGGATGGTTAGTGGTATATACATCAGTGTGTTAGCAAGCGGGGGGCAGTAGAGGGAATTGTGTCAGGGGGATGTAATGGATTTAGTTATATTTTGTAATAAAATTATGAATTCAAAAATGGTGTAAAATTGAATTGTTTTAGCTTTTATTAAGTGTGAATGGTTCATGTTGTTTCAAGTAATGTTAACGATCGTAGTTATTATTAGTGAAATATCGGTTTTAAATATACTGTTGTGAAATTTATAGTTAATGGCAGTTGTCGGAAGATGAATTGCAATTGTTGGTAGCAGTTGTAAAAAGATTTATTGCAACTGTCAATAACAGTTGTAAATGAATCTATTACAACTGCCAAAAGCAGTTGTCGTACCTGCTACAGCACGAAATGTTACATATCTACAAGAGTTACCAACAGTTGTAAAATGGTTATTTGCAAGGGTAAGAAACAGTTGTAATATACAATATCACAACGGTTATATGCAACTAAAGAACACAGTTGTAAAAAATTGATAGTCTTTTACAACTTCTTAAAATACGACTGTTGTTCCACCGTTGTAATATATCTTTTACAACTGTGTTCCATCGTTGTAATATGCCTCTTTTGTTGTAGTGGAGGCACGATGGATCGACGACGTGTGTGGCGATCGCAAGGAAGGAACACGTGCGTGTGCGCTCGTGCATGTGAAGGAGGATCGAGTTCAAGGTGTTGGTAGGCGCGAACGGAGGGGAGCTAGTGGAGGCAGGTGATGGGGTTCGAGGCCGAGGTTGATCTGGGTTTGGGTATGGCTCTTTTTCTTCTCAAACTGCTACCTTAAATATATATATATATATATATATATATATATATATATATATTCAACCTAGCATTTGATTTTTTACAGTAGGTTTATTTACTATTTATTTATATATGTATATATTCACATAACTATTTAGTAGTTAAACAGGAATGAATATATAAATATAAAATATATCTAAAGAAATAAATATATATACATATGGTAAACATAAGCTTTAAAAAGTTTTTACTCAATAAGAAATATGTATATATATACATATGAATTGACAGTAAAATATTTATGCAGTTAAAAAAAAATGTTTAGACGGGAATTTTTAATGGATTTGGGAAAAAATTAGGAGTTGTTCAAAAATTTGATTTTATCAATATAGATTTTTTCCTATGGATATATACATATATATAGTTTACAAATAAAATAAATATATTTATTTTAATTTACTTGTTATTTTAAATAATGGATTTGGTGAATAAATTGTTAAGTTAACCTATTTAATTTATTCTAGTTACTAAAAAGATTTAAAAGGGAAAATTATTAGTTTAAATTTAAATCACTAGTTAAAAATAAAAATTTTGGTTAATTAAACTTATCAAATAATAAAATTAATTTTTTCAACTAATTCAAATATTAATAAACCTTATAATGTTTGTTACAAGGTTTAAAATCGTGGAAACAAGCTGGAATGGAAATGGATTGCAAAATAAAAGCAAAGGTGAGATCTTCTCACTCAAATTGGTTTGCCTAGTTAATTTAAATGAATAGATTTAAATTATTGGATGTGCTTGGATGAATTTGATAATTTATCTGTTGGGTGATATTATATATAGCAGTGTGTGTGTGTATATTGGAGTGATTGATTTCCCACATTATATAGCAGATGAGACCCTATGTGCCCCGCATAATAGCGGATGACCCAATATACCGCGATATTCCACCTCGAAGTGGAATTGGTATTTTATATTGTGCTAACATCTGTGGATGCAGGGAAATAGTTTGGAGGCATCTAACTGGATTCCTCAAATGTTTGAATTTATTTCATATGTTGTGATATGATTTATGTATAATCTGTTATTGATTATATTGGTAATCGAAGTTATTGAAGGCTATGGTTTGGCCGAATATGTTTTGTATTTTAAGATACCAGAATATAAAAGATTGGATTTTTGGAAGGAAATTAAAGTAGAGAATTTTAAGTAAAATAATTTTAGTAAATTGAATAAATTAAAAGAAGGAATTTGGAATGGATTTTAAATGGTTTGGGAGAAATGAAGGGAGAATTTTGAAATCAAGTATGAAATTGGTTTTTCTGATTTAAATGGAGTTTAAATCTTAAATATAGGTATGAATATTAGATTAATGGGTTTTGAATTAAATTTGGATAAGTAAAGGAGTAATTTTTTTAATGGAGTAAATTTTGGAAATCGAATTAGAAATTGATTTAGTGTTTGAAACTGTGTTTTGAAAGAAGGATAAGACTATGGAGTTTATAAACTGGATTTATAAAGTAGAATAAGATATCAGTGGATATTTGGAAATATAAATTTGCAGTGGAATTTATAAACGAATGGGTAATTTATTTTTAAAAATAAATATTGGTTTATTTTCAAAAGTGTGGAAAGAAAGTTTATGAATTTGGTATATAAATTGAGATAAATCGAGAAGGATTTATTAATTTATTTAAACGGATTATTTTGGAAAGGAAGTGTATTTTCCCTAGAAAGCCGAGTATGTTTTCAAAGTAGCTTTTAAATATAAATTAAAAGTTCTAAAGTTGGTTTTAAAAAGAATGTTTTTGGAGAAATTATATTCTTAAATTATTTTAAATTTTTAAAGTAAATATTACTAAGTTAATATAGAAGTGATTATTTTAAAGATTTTACTAGTATTTGATTTAGAAGATGGTTATATAAATAATTAAACTCTATCCAATAATTTTATTTTAAAAATTAGTTTGGGCTTAAAGTTTTACATGAGATATTAGATGAAAATTTCATAACTAATATTTTAAATAAAGTGTTTAAAATAGTTTTTATTTTAAGTATTTCCAAGTATATATTTTTGGATAAGTGATTTAAATTATTTTAAAAACCTAGTGTTTGGACTTGGAAAATTTTCAATGGAAATAAGCAATATTTGGAAACTTATTCCGCGAGAGAAAATTTGTTTGAAAATTGTTTTCAAAGGGTTGAAGTGTGGAAAATTTATCTTGCGAAGATATTCATAAATAAATAAATAATTTGGGGAAATTATTTAAATCTGATGGTTGTTTATAGATGTTAGTTGATGGTTAAAAAACCTACTATCAATATTGGCCTCTAAGACTGCATTTGAATTTTGATGCGACCGGGGGTCGGATTCCAAATGGTTATTCGAAAACCACATCGAATCTTAAAGGTGGATCTTTTGTTTAAAAGATCAAAAATGGAAATTTGTTGTGACTTATCTTAGATCTATATGTATCCACTGGTTTTTAAAATAAGAGCTCATTATTCGGTTAAGCTGAGAGAGGATATTAAGTCATAAAACCCATTCCGAATAATGATACGACAAAATGGGATTGCATTTGTAGATGGTGGTTGAATACCGGGTATTTTCGAAAATGAAAGGATTACCTGTCGATTTTCTCTGCACTGAGTTTCTTCGGTATAGAGATTACCCTATGTGATGGGGAGTCCGAACGTGACTAGGGGATATCCGGATTTGCAAGGACTTTTTCCTTAATTGGACGAAGTGCCTTCGGTTCTATTCAGAACCAAGATGGACTTTTATGGATGTATGTCTGACATTACACTTTAAGAATAAAGCTGGTTTCTATCAAATACAATTTTTTTTGGTGGCGGAGAATTTATTCTCTTAGCTTAACACCCTTCTCTGAGACGTACGAGCTTAGAGGTTATGTAGTTGATGGTTACTAGTGATATATTCCCAATTTGGTAATGTGGCATGCTAAGTGTTGATCATTGTTTGATCAAAGCATAGCTTTTGTGAAAAGCATGGCTTTGTAGGATGAGACTTCATCGGACCTCACACCTCGAAGATTGTCGAAACAGGAAGGATACATCAAGGTTATGGGGGTCGCTCCCCTCAGGGTATGTGCATTTCCTTCTGGATAAAAAGTGGCATTCTATTATGGAGCCCAGATATTTAACTTGTGTGGATAAAAAGTGGTATTCTGATATGGAGCCCAGATATTTACTTCTATGGTTGTTGGAATTGAGGCGCCTCAGTAAAGGTCGGTTATGACGGGGGGATGGCATACTCGTGACAGTTAGTTACCTAGTTACAGAGGTAACTCGGGCTTGTGTTGGTAGAGATCCAGTTAGTTGCATAACCTGCCATTTTTAAGTGGTAGCTATAGTAGACATGCTGTAATGGTACGTATGCTGGCTAAGATTAATATTATACTTTCGAATTGTTTTTTACGCTATGCACTGATAATAATATCAAAAGGATTTTTGCGTATCAAGCATGTTTGACTACTATAAGAAGAAACCTCCCCCAAGTGTGCGATTGCATTATGTATGTGCCGGGAGACCTTATGGTAGTTTCATTTTCCAAAAGCATGAACGGGTTTCTTTTTATTTCTTTTTGTACAAATAACTATTTTTTATCTCACACCAGTTTCATGACTGACTCAGAGTTTATTTTTCCCTTTCCTAAACTCTAGGTGCCCCTAATTTTCCACGCGGGCAGCCAAGAGTCAGGTTATCGTTGTTTCTGAAGCTAAGTCAGAAAAGTATGCTGTGAAGATCGGGAGACAAGCTGGATGGCGAGACGTATCACACGTATACGATGTTGTATTCCACTGTTGTGTTGTATGTTGACTCTGATGATGTAATGTATAAATAGATATAGTTCTTTTGTTTTCAAGATTAGTCATTTATCTATTATATATTATTCCGATGCGTTTGTGAGATTCTGATATTGTTTTCTATTACTTCTTTTATCATCTTCTTATTTAACCCTAATGGTTTGGTTTTCCGGCATTCGATTGTTCGGCATTTGATACAGTGGACGTATTGATGTCGACTTTCGAGCGTCGAAAAATCGGGTCGTTGCAGATTGATTCAACTGCTACTTTTTATTAGAATAGTTCCAACTTAAAGTTTTTGACTTAAGTTTGAACATGAATTTAGGATTGATATACTATACACGATATCGATAATGAAGTTTGAATGTGTGCATGTCTTCATAAGGAGTTTATTTTTCTACAAACAATTATCTAATATTTCATGAATACTCGAGAATACACTAAACTGTCATTAACTATTCTTAATTTGGATTTGTTACTTGCTCTACATATCGAATACATGAGTGAAATGGAATATTGTAGACAATATAACATGCATTATGATGCCCCATCCTGAGACCCACACTAACAAAGGATATTACAAAGTAATACCATCTGCTAGTGCATAGAATAAGGCTAGTAAGGAGTGATCATTCGTGAATTTTACTTTAAGCGAGCATCGATATGTCGATTAATACGTTATACATTTCTTTTCTCAAGTGGAATCGACGTATACAATTCAGGCTTACAACAAAACTGCGGTGGCTATAATTAAAATCTAGAACAATATATGATAAATACAAATCACAGATCATAGATCATACATAGCAGAATACAAATAGATATAAGGCTGAACCGACACAAACATATACATGCTGTAGAATACATAATACAAAAGGCTACATCCTAAAAATATGAATATGTATGCAAAAGGAGTCTAGCTCGACATAAGATGCATCATCAACCTGAATATAACATAGTGATACAAAAGTTAACATCTAGCTAAATGATAGGAAGTCCACAAAAAGGCATCAAGCTGAAGGACCTGAAACATCTCGATCTGACCTGACTATTATAAAATAATAAATGGGTCGGTGCAGGCTGAAATAAATGAGTAGCAAGATAGATAATACATAAAATGAACTAGAACTCAAATATAGTCATCAATTCAAGTATCAAAAAATATCAACCATACTTCAATAAATTCAAGATTGGAATCACCAAATATCAAAACTCAAAATAGCTTCTTCAAGCAAAATCCCTAAAACTATTTAGTGATAACACAATAACATAGAATCTAAAAATCATAAATAGAAATCTAGAAATCTCATAAAAGGGGAAAGGCGCCAAACTCTAAGATTGGTGAATAACTTCACCTGCATGCATGTAACTCCAAGAGAGACATATATGTCTACAAAACTCTAAGATGGGTATAATTCCCTTAGTAACTTCAAGGTAGGCCAGGGCCTATAGAACTTCAAGATAAGTGCGAGACCTATAAAATCCAAGGTAGGAACAAGTCCTATAAACTACATGATTAGTACAAGACTTATTAGAATTCGAAGATATGTACAAGACCTATAAACTACATGATAGGTACAATGCTTATAAAAATCCTCGGGCGAGCCATAAACTCGTCGATATGAGTGTCATGTACTTCCAAATAGCAACCTAATAGGTAATGACCATGTGTCACATACCACCTGGGTTTACGTAAACACTTATATAAGATAGTAAACACCACTTGCGTGTATCAATGGTTCGGTCGATCAAGTCCAGTAATTAACCGATAAAACATGCGCGACCATTCTATACCACTCGTTTTACTTAACTATTTAAATCAGTCATTCGATCGATGCCATGCAAATTTATAAAATATTTCACTTTAAACACTTTATTTCACTTTAAAAACTTTCTTATAAAATATTAGTTTATAAGCTAAAATATGTACATATGTTGAAAAACCAGGTTATATATATACAAGTGCTATTTTAACCCATTGTTCCAAACCAACTTTAAAACCATCATTAAGGAGAATAAATAGTGTGTGTGTGTGTGTGTGTGTCTATTTCTAAATATTCTTAATATAGAAATTAGATTTATACTTAAAAAGATTTCGATAAAATGGTTTGATTTAGAAATCGGCCTTTTATAAATTCAAGTTGAAAACATGCATCAAAATTTGTATATTGCGCCAAGGACCCATAGAGCAATTTTATGGCATAGAAACACCAAAATGAATTCATCAATTCACAATTCAAAATCCGGAAATGACAATGAAATTGATATGAAATATAATATCAAAATCAAGCAAATAACATCTGGCGATCAACCCGACAAGCGGGCGATGAGCGAGAGCGATCAGGAACCAAAACAACACAGCCTAGGAATCAATTCCATGCTGCTACTAATGCATCGATCGGGTAGACTGGTCCGCCAGTTGCATCGTTTGGGTTGACTTCTCGACGGCTTCGATGGTCCGGTTCCACTTATTTTTCCCTTATTGACTCTCTGGGGTTCTGGAGCACTGTATATCCACTAATGCAAGACATAAACATATACAATTGGATGAAAATCATGATTATATAAGGGTGTATTTTCAGTAAATAGAAAATCAAATTCAAAGTAATAATAAAATCGACACCAAATTGAGATCATATTCGCTGTAGATTCAAGCAATTCATCTAATAGCAGCATGCATCCATTTAATCCTAGAAGTGCAAGATAAACTCACCCAAACAAATCTAAAATCCAAGATTATAGCTTGAATTTCCTAATTTTTCCTAATTCAACTTCAACCTAAGTTATATTTAATGATTGGAGAAGAATGATTAAAATCAAAACTAAACTGAAATTACTCAATGAATAGATGCATAGATTGGTGGAAGAGATTACCTTTTCTCAACATACATTTGAATTACAGACAAGCCCCATGATTTCTAACTTTGATTTGGAAAATTTGAGAAATAGGGTTTTGGGACTTAGAAGATTTTTTTTTTTGGTTTACGGGAATGAAAATATGAATGAGAAACTTGTATGTATGTTTCTCATTTCTTATTTCTCTTATTTGAGCTTAGTGGGTTGAGATGTGGATCCAATTAATAAAGCATTGCTAATTTTCTAAAGCAAAGTTTTGCTAATTCTTATTTTGTTTTATCACTTATAAAGCACCAATTTATAGTAAATAATATTTCATTTAACAACCAATGATTTCTTTAACGTTCCTCAAAACGATTAACATGTCAAAAATTCTCATTTTTAACACTAAAATTAACATTTATTTAAATGCACAACACTTTTGTGATAGTTTTAGAAATGAAAGATATTTGTCATAAATCTCCCATTAAAATAATAAGCAAATAAACCAATGGAAAATTCATATTTTAAATTATAAAATTATTTCCGTATATTTTATTTACTTATTTTCTCCAAGATTGTTTATATATTATTAAATACAAGAATTAAACTACATAAAAGGACAATTCATTAAATTCCTAATTATTTTATTCCAAATCCATGTTAAATTTGGATATACAGTAATTATAACTTCCATAAATTTATTCAATTAATTAGTAATAATTAATTAAATCATAATTTAAATTTAAATTTCAGGTAATCTCGACCAAGGTTGTTTCATGCATGATAATTCCTATTGTCGATGCGTAAAGAACTCATCTTAAATGCTCCATATTAAACAATTTTAATATCATGTCTACATATATCATTTGGGACAATACCATTATCCTTTTATACTAATTATAAAAGATTTCATTTTCAAAATAATGTCGAGTATCAAACAACTAAACTAGAATGATTTTATCATAAGCGCATCGTTAATAGTCATAAATTTGTCGTTTATTTGTAGTTTCAGAAATATATTTTAGTACATAGTAATATTCTTCCTTAACAAAACACGCTTTCTCTACATTTTCATTGAAATTCAAATTGTTTGATTTCTCTATCAAAACACTTTCTTAACTTCAATGCTTCCCGAATAATACTTTTGTATCATTTCTTGGATCGTACCTATACTCAAACCGATTCATTGCTCCTATCGACTTTGAGACATTTTGGTTGTTATGTGCAAACAGCCTTTTCTAAATCATTATTTAGAATTTTTATTACAACATATATGTAACAAAACCCAAAATCTTAGCGATAAATTTTGTGGGTAAAATTTGAATTAACTAAAACATGTTGAATAACGAATCTACTACATTAGTTTCAACAATTGAAATTAACGATATTATTCTTTTCAGTGTGGTTTATATTCCAATCACATTGATTTTATAACCCTATAAGATTAACAGGAAATTAATTAAGAAAAATAAAATTAATTAATAATAACCCTAAAATGGAAATTTAGCGAATGACAGAATTTGGCCATGAAACTTGCATCATTGTGTTTGTGGTGATCTTCTGAGCAACTTTCACATATAAAGCTTAGTGATCGAAGTTCAAATGAAGAAGTGATCGATGTTTGAAAATCTCGGATCGAAAATAATTTAAAATGAATTAAGGAAATAAATATTAGTAAATTTAATGGTGAAGCAAACGTTAAATATAACTTTAACATTTAAGTAAGCATTAAAAATAATGCTTAGGGGACTATAGGTCAACCGGCCATAGGGACTAGTCAACCAGTTATTGTCGTGACGGTGTGGATCTTAAGTTTTTAAAATATTCCCATTCAAACGTTTATGGACCTTCCAAGAAACTATAAATAATAGCTAGCACCCTCATTCTTTTCATACAAATCTGAAGTCGGGAACGACACTCTGTCGATTCTCTTCCACCACCAAAATACCTTTAACTCAAAATCAAAAATACATACATACATACATACAAATATATAACTTCAAGGATTAGGATAAGACTTGAAAGAAGCAAGCTAAAGAGAAAGGTTATAAATTAAACAAATTAAATATATAAATGTCTTCCCTAATCTAAAAATTATAAATCTAATATGTATAAATAAATCGACTATATGTTATACAATAAATAAAGGATAAATTGGAGGAAGATATAAGGCTATCGCATAGAGCAAATCTAGGGAGATTCATTGGGAATTATCTATGAGTGGAAATCTTAACTTTTTTCCTAATAGTATATAGTGTAGTTTGATGTTCAGATTTTTACTATGCCTTGGGAGATTTTGTATGCCAAAATTATTAACCTAAAATCCAAAATATCCCCATAATATGTAAATTTTGAATTGTTTCGAATCGTAGTTTTTTTATTTTAATATAGTACGATTTTTTCATTAATATTTACGATAAAAATATTTTGTATTATATTTGGTTCCACTTTTCAATTTATGATTGTAATGAAAAAGAATTCTAAGGAAACAAAAGAGGTGTTCAAAGTAGAGAAAAAAGAGATTTTTCCTCTAATCTGTTGTTTTCATCGCCTATTTCTACCATTAAAATAAGTATGATTTCTTTGTTATTTCAATGCTATTCGTTTAAAAGTTGAATGGAATATTAAAGATTTGTATTTCAAATCTTCTTCTTTGGAAAGAAGGATGGTAATTCTACTATATTAATGTAAAACAAATTGATTCCATTTTCAATATATAAAAGTCTACTTTATATAGCTAAATTATTAATGATATTAGCTTTTATGTAATTTCTATATTGAATTAGGACTTGTATAGAAATTGCAGTTGTTAACATTAAAATGGTATAACGTTTCGAATAAGTAATCAACAAATTGCTTGAATATGCCTAAAATTAATTAGACATAACTCAATGTTAGGCAAAAATATAATAATAACATATTCCTTTGAACTTTGAACCTAACAATTATAATTCCAAACCTATGTGTATATAATAATTAGGATATTAAATAAAGAAACCGACAAATAAGTGGCAATTAACAATCAACAGTCAATATAATAAAATGAGTTAGGGACCATTATGGAAGTTAATCCATAAATAAAGGCAAAATAAGGAGTCTCCTTTATAAAGCCTTTAATGCGTAAATACGGGTAAGGTATATGTATATGTTTATGAAATTTTAAATTTAATTTTGGAGCGTGGAAATATAGCTAAATTATAGGCATGCAAGGTCAATTGGAAGCACACAGAAGTCTGGCCAAATAATCTGGCAACCAGCAGTGTGACTTTTGTAATCGATGTAGGACATCTCCTATAAAAAGTACTCACGACGGATGTAAGTTTAGTCCGAATTTTATAAGGTAAGTCTGCCCAACAAATATGGCTACCAGCACCAACATATAGTCAGACAAATGTAGGATGTTACAGTTGGGTTACATGCCAGTCTTCCAGAAGGATGGAGTAATCCAGGACGGGCATGCTTCATGTTTGAGGTATTAAATGGATTTGTTAGGGTCTACCTCTCCCTATTTAAGAAGTATTAAATGGTCGGGATTATCTTTTAGGTGCATTAGCAAAAATCTCTTTGGGAAGTTTCACTTCAGGGTTCAAGTATTAAATGGCTGTTAGAGGTTATGCCTCTCCTCTATCTAAGAAGTGCTAAGTAGCCTAGATTAGATTTTGTACGATATCGGATATGGAGTACCCGGGGGGTTCACTTGGAGATATGTAACGACCCGACTTTTCAACCCTTAAAATTCAACACTAATACATCCATTGTATTCACATGACGAGCTTCCAAGTTCCAAAAAGACTAATTATTGGGGGAAAAGGAAAGGAAAAATAGAATAGAATCTTACATCGTAATGAGTAATATATAATATACAATAGATCTTTAAACAAAGAAAAACTGTAATATACATACATCAATCAGAGTACACTAAACAAATGATCAACCTGGACAGTTATAACAACCTATCCTCACAAATTGCTGATGAACACAACAACCAATACAATATAAAATAAAGAAATAAGTGGATACGTCTTGGGCATCCAACTCATCTTCTGAGCTCTAAAGAAAATCTGTAAATATGCTCGGTTTGACCCAAGCGTTATTAGAAAATACATGAATGGGATTTACCTTACAATAACCAAATCATTTATGTTAGAAAATCCATTGATATTATAATAATGTCTATGAGCGAAAATATCAATAATCAAGTAGCTGTGATATTTGTGAGTGTACATCACTACAAGGCATGTTCGCTAATTGTGTAGGATTCCACAGAGGTGCCCTCGGTACTTCAAGAACGGTCCTCCTGCACAAGGATTAGAGTTATACTTCCAAAGTAATAATACATCTGTAGTGATGTATAATAATAAATACATAGCTGGCCACGGAAGGCCAAATGCATTGCTCTATGCATGCATAACAACTGTAGATAACTCTAGGAAGGAGCCGACTACACCCTTATGGGTTAGCTAAATCCCTGTCCATGCATCCAATCTTTGGTTTTAGTCATAACCGCTGGTGAGGCTATGTCCAGCATTCCAGCTCATGCAGTACCACTTGAACAGATCATGGAACTGCATCCCATACCGCAACAAGTCTCGGAACCATGTATGGGTTCTAAACAGTGACAAGCATTCATCTATATGTTAGAAATGAGATATTAACTCAACGAATTGAACATGTATCAGTGCTAAGAACTTGGATTCTCATAGGCCAATAGTTTTCAGTTACAACCAAGGTCTTCTTTGAGCAATTTCGAAAGAATGAATTACAATCATGATCAAAATTGAAACTAAGACCCAGTTGGATGCAAGATAGTGTAGTAGAGATTACCTGGGTCTTATATCTTCTGTTAATAATCAAAAGCCTTTGATTTGATTCAAATTTGGGGATAAATTCCTCATTCTAGGGTTTGCTAATATGAATGGTTTATTTTAAGATTTTTGCTTAAGCTGAAAATGATTGTAGTGTAAGAGAAAATGAGTGTATATGCTCATCTTTAGGCTACAACATGGGCCAGGAAGAGTATCATGGACCTAATAAGAAAGAATTATCATTTTTCATTTTTATTACAAAACACTTATTTCACACTTTTAAACAATGTTATATATAGTATATACTAATTCCTCAAAATTTGACAAACATCAAAATAACAAAAGTTAATATTTTTATCGATATTGAGGTGTTTTGAAAAATATTAAATAAAAGTTTTGCGAATAATAGCATTTATTAGTATTTTGATAAAATAAAGTATTAGTTGCCAAAAATATCATTTTTAACAATAAATATCAATATTAACATTTCTATTAAATTTACAACATTTTTGTGGTAATAGTTTCAAATGTGAAATATCTATCACAACTTTTCATTCAAATAAATAAGTGAATGTAATATCTTTGTTATCATATTAATTATAAAAATTATTTCCATATATTTTATTAAATTCTAATTTTTCCCCTAGTTAGTCTTATATTAACAAATATAAGATTTAAGTTATATAAAAGGATATTTTATGAAATATCCAATTTAATAAATCCCAAATCTATTTCAAATTGGAAAGTAAAAATTAAAATTCCCCAAATTCATCTTAAAATCAATTATGATACTTTAAATCATATTTTCTAGATTTAATTCCACGTAATCTCAACTAGGTTTGTTACAGACTTTCCCTCGCTATTTCCTTAAGGGAAGAGTCAGTAAAAAAATTACAAAGATCGTATCTTCTCGGATGTAATTGGCTATGAACGAGGGATAATTCAAAACAAGTGACTCGTCACAAATGAACTTAGAAAAATATACAGGATGCATTCGCTCGATGAACTCTCTAGCTCCACAAGAATAGTCCTTAGGATCATCGACCATTGGACTTAGATAAGCGAAATGTCTTTATTTCGAAGGTGTTTAACCTTCAAGACTGCACATGAATAGATCTCTATTTATAAGTTAAATTTTGTGAGATCTCAAGTAGAACGAGGATTTTGTGCCCAAGAATAAAATCATAATTTCTAAAGTGTTTCTAAAGTTGAAACACATGAAGGCACCATAAATGACAAAGAACTGACTAGTAAGGAAACTTAGTAAGCAACAGGGCCACTACACTAAATGGTTGGGTAGGGTCCCATATATCAAAGAGTCATTATCCCAAATTGGCTGAAATACCAGTCATCCAACAAGGAGGAAACATGAATAAAGATTCGATTTCCAATAAAAAATTCCAAGATATTTCTAAAAGATTCACAATTAGAGTCGGGACTTAAGATCAATTCCTTCCTTAGACTCAAGCTAACAAGAGAGTGATTGATATGGTCTCGTAAATAAAGTCTCAAGAGGAGTCGTACCGATGCTGGATTAGAAACTATCAATAATAGAAAAAATTCAACAAAGGTATATATCATTCTCCTACCTTTTACCAAAGTTAAAAATGCAAGTATGATGTAGATTTCTAAGATCTTATCTACATTCAAACCTCTTAGAAGCTCTTTATTTTATTTTCCCCATGAAATACAGTTTTGTTTATTAATTATTTGAGAAAAACTCAAATGATTGATTTGAGTTCTCAGAATTTCTAAAATATTTAGCTTATTAAATTTACAATTTCCAATCTTAAATAATCAAATAAAGGTTATAAACTGGAACAGGTTCTTAGTTGTAAATTTTCAAATAAGTTTTGAACTTAGTTATCAAATCTTAATATACTAAAAGTATTTTCTCTATTCAAAATACTCATCATTTTTAATATTCTAAGAAACTTGCTTAATTAATCATATTCAAAAGTTGTAGATTAATTCTAGGATTTCTCTTTGATATGACTACTAGATTCATAATATGAATTTCACTTACCATAAAACTACTCCCTGTGGGTTTTAAACTTTTTCCAAAATTCACACGAACCCCAATTACAATTTATATTCTTTCAAACTTGCCTCTTACTCATTTCTACATCAAATAAAACTATTAATTGATTTATAATTTTGAAAGGCTCAAATTATATAACTTATTCTAAAGTATTCATGTTATTTAATTAAGTTTCCCTTTTGAAATCATTTCCCAGAAGAGGAGTTCTAATTTATAAATCCACATTTCTAAAGTTGTCTCTTATGTATAAGATAAATATACAAAACATAATGGATTATTTAATTAAGTAGAGAGAGTGTATTATTCAGTTTAGCTCCCTTTTAAAAAGCACTACACTAAGATTTTAGCCATATAAAGAAAATCCTTTCGGTTATTCCCAAAATTGGTGTTATGATTTGAAGACTAAATTTTTTCCAAAGGAGGTTTGCTCTTAAAGTTCAATTAGCACCACTTTGTTGTACAACATATGAACCAAAAAATTCACTAATATAATTTATCTTTTTGACACGTAGATTTTATCCTTTTCAAGAATTTTAGAAGGGTCTTATTTTATTCCAACAAAGCTTATATTGGGTAAAAAAACCCAAAATATAAACCTAGTCTTATTTATTTTCCTTGGCTTTTTCATTTACAATTTCTTAACTTTTGAAATCCTAGAAAAAAATATTTTCCAAACCCTGATTATTCTATTTTGAAATAAATCCTTTTCTTTGTGCAATTTTGAAATCTTAGACACCACCTAATATAATATTGAATCAATATACACACACAATACTTATGTATTTCACAGATTCTATTTATTAGCTTCTTCTTAGGAGTGCATCCAATTTCCTCTTAATGCGCTTTCTCATCTTCACATGCGTCTTACTACTCCCAGAAACACAAAATATCGTGTCCTTACCTGATCACAACTTGCATCCTTCCAATAGCTATGATGGACTCCATTTCAATTATTTTAATACCTAGTTATTATTCCAAATTATGGGTGTTTGCTCCTCTTCCCATCTGTAGAGACTAGATCTTCAAGCACCTCTTACTACTCCCACAAAAACACAAACATTTAGGTTCTTTCCCGACAACAACTTGCATATTCACATAACTACAATGGACACCACATGATATTTGCTTCTCATTCTTCCATCGATTGTAATCCCTGACTTTAATTTCAAATTCTATGTTTTGCTCCTCTTTGATTATAGAGACTAGAGGATAACCTTGCTTTTATAATCCAAATAAACACCTATTCAAGTAATTTATTTTGTTATTGTCAGCCATTATGTCAAATAGAACTTTTTTAATAATAATTTGATGACTAATTGATAAAGCCGATGACATGGATGATTGAATCATATAAAAAGGTTGGTAGTTCATGATATTTTTTATTACATAACATGTTCATTATGATTGATAAAGATTATAATTTTCATAATTGTACTATAACACGTATAGTTATATAAGTGGCGATAGTTTATTTTTATTCTCATCAATCAATAATAATTATCTCGACATTGAAACTGGCATGATATTGATTGAACATATATGAACCATATAATGAATGCTTGTTGTTATATAACAAACATATAAAGAAAATGCACCAACATGTGAATCCCAATCCACAATAAAATCAAATAATAACAATACAAAAACAAGTTCAACTCGACATAGCAGATGAAAATAAAAAAAATTACTCGAATAGGTGTTTATTCAAATTATACACGCCAGTTCATCTTCTAGTCTCTACAATCTAAGAGAAGAGAAAACCTATAATTTGAAATTAAAATCAGGGATTAGAATTGATTGAAAAATGAAAAGAAAGGCCATTGTAGAGTCCGTTGTAGTTATAGGATGATATAAGGTATGTTCGGAAAAGAACTTATATGTTTTTGTTTTTGCAGGAGTAGTAATGGGTGCTTGAAGTTTCAGTCTCTACAAATGGGAAGAGTAGAGGAAAAAACCTTTATTTTGGATAATAATTAAGTGTTGAAATTAGTTGGAGAAACAGAAGCAAAAAATTTAGGGTCCATCCTAGTTACTAGAAGGATGCAAGATGTAATAGGAAAAGGATACAATACTTTGTGTTTGTGGGAGCAATAAGAGGCATGTAAAGTTGGAAAGGCGCACGTGGATTAGCAATCCTCCGATTATGATTAATCGTGAGGGGCATTTATATATTTTTAAAAGCTTCATTTTGAGGTACCTCGTTATTTTTCATTAATAATAGTAAGCTAGAAGAATTTCTAGCTTTCTTATTAATTTTAAAAGTTTTCTCTCTTCTCCTTAATTCTTCCTTGAAATTTTGTTTTCAAATCCCTTTAAGTTATCACTTTACAGTTATTTTACTAATTCTCCCCTATTATTTTACATTCCGGTATAGTAATTTTAAAGTTTATGTAATTATGAATTCAAATTATTCTAAAAAAATTATATGTTTGCCGAACAAAAAAAAAATTAATCTTCCGGTAGAAACTAACTTTGCTAAAGAAAAGGCTTTTATTGCAACTAATTTCCTTGTTTCTTCCAAATATTTCTATTAGTATGTTTTTTTGATATAAAGGTACTTTTTTGGAACTGCCACAAAAAAGAGTTCTTTATTTTTATTGTTATATGTAAAAGACATGTGTTGATCAATATACAAATAATTCATTTGGCCTCTTAATATTTTATTCATGTCCACACACACATATATATTAATTACATAATCCAAAATTTAATGTATTTAAATAAATTTGGTTAATAAGTATTAATTAATATTTCTTCTAAATACTAAAGAATGATGATTTCAATATGTATACCACTATTGTACCAACCAAAATGGTAAAACCAATTTTTCATCCAATAATAAAGATTTATACATCACATAAAACAATAATAACTTCAGTTTGTAATTTAGTTATCATAATAAATTATCATAAAGTTGAGGATCAATAGGCCAAGTGGCAGAGATACGGTGTTATACTTTGAGGTCCTAAAGGTCATGGATTCAAACCCTCGAGACGTTAAAATAAGTACTCTACTCGAATAAAGTATCACTCTTATTATTAAAAAATTAAATAAATTTATCGTAAATTCCATTGTAGAATTCTAATTTTACTCCAAACTAGTGTGAACCTATGCTACGCACGAAGGGTTCACCATATAATTCATTTAGCATCGTACTTTTTTTTAGTTATGAAGGTGATAGTGTATGTTTATGGTTTGCATTTTCTAGATCATATTTTCCATAAATACAATTGATAAATATTTGCTAATAAATCTATTTAAATAATCTCGAAGCACATAGTGTATCACTATTTTTTTAGAATGTGTTAGCTTCATACAATAGACGATAATATTGGCCACAAATTATTACTGACTTGGTAAAGTATTATATTATCGTGCATGACTATTAATATTCAAATGTAAGTAACATATATCCAATATATGTTTAGACTATGTTTAACATATAAATACACAAAATATACAATTTAGTCGATAATAATATTTCGAGCCTAACAAAGAGAAATAATGCTTAAATTGGAATAACGTTAAAATTATGGTTTAAATAAGTAACAATAATGACCCGCCTTTTCGACCCCTAAATGTCGATGCTAATACATCCACGGTATTCATATGCCAAGCATCCAAGAGCCGGATAGACATATTGTTGGGGTAAACATAAAAGGCGGAAAGAAAAAGAATAACAGAAAAGAGAACAGAACATCAGAATCTTACAATGGAATGACATATATTATATTAAAAGATAGTACAAAGTGCTACTCTAATATACATAGCATTTTAGAGTTACAAGCCTAAGTAGTATCATCAATCTGGACAGCTATAACAACATGCCCTCATAAATGCTGATATATACATAATAGTAGTGCAGTGGAAATAAAATATAATAGTATGCAAATGGAAGCATCATGCTCGTCTCCTGAAGCTTTAAAGAATATCAACGAAAACCTATTCGAAAGATCACTTGAGGAATCAAAGGAAAGATAAAACCATGGGTTCAGACACAAGTTCGGTATGAGAACCTCAAGAAATATGATGCACCATATAACAGTATCATTTGAGACCATTCGAATCACCGTAACGGTTTTCTCCTTAGAAGAACCAAGACCATCTGATAAGTACATATAGTAATACAATAGATAGTGTCTGGGGTATAGAATATAAATCAGAAAATAGTGTACTGCTTGCATCTCAAGACCCAACAATACTGAAGTATAACTAAAACCACTGTGGTACGTTCGCATATGGATTTCCATGGAAGTCTCCTAGGTAAAATTAAAATTCGGCCTCCTACACAAGGGTCAGAAGATACCTTTCAATACCATTCATATCTAAAGATAAAATATGCACAAAGATAAACATAGTTGGTCCATGCTTGAACACGTGACACTGAATATCATCAACTCCCACGCGCCTCAGTCGAAAACATCTCTAAATATTTGAAGTTGATGTACCTTATTGGGTTAGCTAAACTCCTTGGCTATGCATCCTACTCTGTTTTCTATCATTATCAATGATGAAGTCACGTTAAGCGACGCTCACATGAGTCTTCATCACTCGAACAGGTTTCGGACCTCTCTCTCGATTTTAGCATCTCGAACAGTTCCCGTATCTATCCATAGATCCCAAAATAAGTAGTCCAACAAATGATATCGATGACTTCTCTCTTGGACTTAACCTTGGGAAAGACCGTTCAACTCTATAGTAATCCACTCTACAACCGCTTCCGAGAAATAAAACTAGTATAATGACCCGTAAAATTACCTCTTTGAAAAATAATATTTATTTTTAAAAAGTATTCAAATGAAAAATTTTATAATAAAAATTGTAATATTTTGAATAATAATTAATAATGTTGATCTTATTTTGAGCAAGTATTTACAAAAATATATTCTTTCAAAAAAAAATCAATAAAATGACCAAGAATCGTTTTATCGATAAAAAACTTTTTAACCATCAGAAGTTGTGATCGAAACTGGATACATACACTTAATTTTCCACTTAAGAAAGAATATGTAACAAAATTATTTATTTTATTTTTTGAAATAAAATGTCTTTATGACATCATCAAGTATGCCATCACTTTTATATATTTTCTGGAATTTTAATTTAAGTTTAGATATTCAAATAACTGTATTAACATAATTATAATTCATTTTAATTAGTTATATAATGATAATAAGTGATTTATAATAGTTTTATAAATATATAAACTTGTTTTATAAAGATATATGAATTTCGTCGCATTTTCGTAAATCGATGTATATTTTATAAATTGATTTCGGTATTATATAATATGATTTTATAGCTTAAATCATCTTATTTTAATTATTTAGAAATGATAAAAAATTATTTTTAGATTTTGTTTACTTAAATAAATAGTTTGATTAAAACTTGAAAATATGAACGGAATTCGGATTTCGAGTTCACAACGCTTTAATAAATGAAAGTTGTTTAAAGTCATTGCAACCTTATTTTTATGCTTGTGCATATGTATACATGTCATATATGCACATGCGCATACAAATAAAAATACATATAAACACACAAACATGTATACATATAAGACAAAATATCACGATATTTTTTATACTTAATACTTAAAATTCAATAAAGAAACCATCCTTTCATCTTCCATCATATGGCAAGAAGAAAATGGCACATGATGGAAAATGCTATAAATAGGGAGGCATTCCTCTCATTCATTCATACATTCCTCTCCAAGCTCTCCTCTTCTCGTTCCTAGCCTTTAATGGCTTTTCTGCATTTATATACTATTTTATCATAATTTTCACATATTTTTCTATATCATCCATTTCATCTTCAAACTAGTATCAAACTTTCCCTCATCCTCCCTTAAATTTCACAGCCATCATCCTTGCCACCCTTTGGTCGAGCTCCACCCCCATATAAGTCAAGGCCGACTAAGAAAGAGGAAAGCTACTGAAATGCGTTGTTCCGTAGTGGTGTACAATGTAGTGCCGAGGGTTGCTTGAGAAAAGTGAGTAATCAGCGGAAATTTGGATGTCATGCATTGATTTTGAATTGGAGGAAATGGCCACTAGCTCCCTATCATGTTTGAAATCAAATTTTAATACAAGCTTTACAGTTTTGGTTGTATTCCCAAAATAGATGTAATGCTTTGCAAACATTTTAGCTACCCATTTGGCATCATATACACTGTTTGACATTATCCGGGTATTGATACCTACTTTTAGTATGTATTTATTTGAAAAGTATTTTCAAACCAATGTTATTAATGATAATATCAAACTTGTTTTGGTATAAAGTATTTTGGTTATCATAAGGTAAAAACTCGTTCGTGTATATGTGTGGCGTGGTCTTACGAGATACCCTTCTTTTCAAAAGTTTTGATTAGAATCAATCTGATCTATGGCACTATACAGTTATGATTCGAATTTTCTCATGGTGGTTTATTAAGCCTGATCCAAGTATTTTTAATACTCGGGTCAGATCCAAGTAGTTTTAGGTTTAGCTAAAGATGCCTGGAGTTTCCAAAGGAGAGATGTAGATCTTCATCAACATGTGGACGTATTCTATTTTTCCGCTGCATTTGTTTTGTTGTTTTTCAGCATTTGTAAGAATAAAGGATTTATAACTATCCAGGCTGAATCTAGGTTAGATTCTGATTATATTCAAAATTTTCCGTTGTAAAAGATTTTATGGTTAATAATATATGATTATTCTATTCGTGTGAGATTCTATTTTGTACTCTTTTTAGTGTTATTTTCTTCTTACCCTTGATCAATCTGCCTTTTTAGCACTTGAATTTGCAGCTTGTGAATATCGAGGATGTATTAGTGTTGATTTTCAAGAGTTAAAAAGGCGGGTAATCACATTTCGTATCAGAACTTTGGTTGAGCAAACACCTAGGCTTTGGTGGGGTAAAACTCATTGGAGATGGGGTTAGTAACATCCTAGAATGAGTTTTGAGAGTATTATATATATAAATGAACGCGTATTTGTTATTGGATATAAAAAATATTTTATGTTGATTAATCCGTTGGGTGGTTTATGAATTCGGGTTGGTCCATGAAGAGCTCAATTCTAAATACTTAAGCAAGGAAGATCGACACACTGTTCTCAAAAGGATTATATTTTATATACAAAAGGAATATATATATTTGTGTAATATGGGAAATCTATAAGATGTATTCCCTTTTGAAAGTTCCAATGAATAAGGTCTTGATCTATTTGGTGACGATTGGAACAATCTTCTAAGTATCGATTGAATGTTGGCTTAGGCAAACGGCGTTGTATGCTTAGTAATTACTCTCCTTATCATTGGTGGATAAAGGCAAGTTCAAATCCTAACAAGTCTTAATCTAGTTATTTGGATAAGAAGGTTTTTAAGTCAAGAAATAAATGTTACGAAACTTTTGAGGATATTTTGATATATAACTTAGGGCCAGAACGGCTTTTTATATGCCAGGTAATGAGTTATGGATGAATCCAAAGCAAGCATGAAGAGTACGTGCACAAAGTGAAGTGGAAGAAAAATTAAGACTAGGATCTTATGCTGGCATCTACTGTTATATATGCAATAAAGAAGGGCATTATGCAGTTCAGTGTAAGGATAGGAAAATAAAGGAAAAAAGAATAGGAAAAGAAGAAAAAAGAATCTTTTAGGGATAATATATTCTGCTTCAGTGTAAAAGGCAAGGAGATTCTCTATGTGAGTGCCCTAAAACAAAGAAGAAAACCAGAATTCGGTCAGGAAGGGAAAAGAGTTGCTACCGTTGCAAAGGACTAGGATATATAGCCAAGGAGTGTCCCAAACAAACTTGCAGGTGGTGCTGTGAAGGAAGACATTTAATGAAGGATTTTTCAAAGAAAAGGTGGGTTAACTTAGGTATTAAGGATAAAGCACCATCTACCTCAGAAGGTTCCAAGAATAGTGTGTATAGCAGTTCAAGTATCTATATATATGATGGTGTTGTATGATAGATTGTATTCCCTATGAGTTATTCCTAAAAACATGTAATACATGCTAGGGTTAGGAGTGGGTGTATAAATACGATGTTAATTAATAAACCTCCTTTTGGATTATTCTCCCTATGCATTTCTTCTGTCTTATATCAGATCAATTTAATAAGATTTATAGAAATGAAAAGTTTACAGGGATGTTATAAAGAAATGACTTTATAAATAGTGTTGACATCAAGAAAATTATTTAAGAATATATTTTGTAGAAGTATATTTAATAAAATAAAGTGTAATTTCCGAAAATTAAATGATTTTATAAAAGATGGGTTTGAAAATATGTTTAACAAAAAAAGGGACATTAGGAACTCATATCCTAGTGTCTTGAAAAAGTTTAAAATTGATAAAGGGAAAGTTACTTAATATAAAATAATTTTGAAATTAAATTTATAAGGGAATTTCTTAACAAAGAAATTTCAAAATAATTTTGGAATAAAATTATAATAGTATTAGTCCAACTAAATTAGAATTGATTTCTTTTGAAAAGGAGATAAAAATATTTTGGGTGAATATTTTGAAATGGTTTTCAAAGAGCTAGAATAAAAGTTAAAATTTCATGAAATGTTTCATAAACTTTTTAGAATGTTAATAAGTATATATGTTATACGTAGATCATTTCATCACACGATTCTGATCTAAGATTAAAGTACAGAACTTTGAGGTGTTTACATGGTCTAAGAAAGGATTTATCACTTGATTCTTGACGACGAACATTGATGAGGGTTTGTGATTGGGTACTTGTGTTTTCGATCATAGTCGAGAGCTATGTAAGGAAAACTAAAGTTCTGATAGGAAAACCTGTTAGAGTTCGCACTAGAGAATTGAGGGATCAATACTAGTTTGGAAATAAAGCTATGTATTCGAATAGGAGATCAATCAAATATTCTATAAGGATGGTCTGTGTATATCATACGAAATGGTGTTTAGAATATATGTTTTGGGTTGGAATTTCGAGCACGAGATTCTTTTAAGAAGGGAAGTCTATAACGACCCGTAAAATTATCACTTTGAAAAATAATATTTTAAAAAAAAATTCAAATCTAAGATATTATAACACAAATCATAATATTTTGAACAAGGTGGTCTTATTTTGAGTACATATTTACAAAACTATATTCTTTAGAAAAGAATAGATAAAATGACCGAATCATTTTAGCGATAAAAAGCTTTTTAACCATCAGAAGTCGCGAATGCAACTGAATACATACACTTAATTTTCCACTTAAGCAATAATATGTAATAAAATTATTTATTTTATTTTTGGAAATAAAATGTCTTTATGACATCATCAAGGATGTTATCACTTTTATATATTTTCTAGAATTTTAATTTAAGTTTAAATAACCAAATAATTGTTTTAAAATAATTATAATTCATTTTAATTGGTTAAATAATAATTATAAGTGATTTATAATGGTTTCATAAATATATAAATTTGTTTTATAATGATATACAAATTATATCGCATTTTGGTAAATCGACGTTGTATCTTTGTAAACGGATTTTAATATTATTTAATATGGTTTAAATAATCTTGTTTTAATTATTTAGAAATGATAAGAAATTTATTTTTAAGTTTTGTTTATTTGAATAAATAGTTTGATTAACAACTGAAAATATAACCAGAATTCAGATTCCGAATTCACAACGGTTTAACAAGCGAAAGGTTGCTTAAAGCCGTTGCAACCTTGTTTTTATGTCTTGTGCACATGTATACATTCCATACATGAACATACACATACAAATACACATACATACATAGATGTATACATATAAGACAAAATATCATGATATTTCTTATACTTAAGACTTAAGAGTCAATAAAGCAACAATCCTTTCACCTTCCATCACATGGCAAGAGGACAATGACACATGGATGGCATAGGGGGTGATGCGTGCATGATGAAGGGGGAGATAGATGAGGGAAAGGCTTAATATGATGGAGAATGCTATAAATAGGGGGTATGTCTCTCATTCATTCACACATTCCTCTCCAGGCTTTCTTCTTCTCCTTCCTATTGTCTAATGGATTCTCTTCATAAAGAAAAATATGAGAAAGTTATGATAAAATAGTATATAAATATATACACACACATATATCATCCATTCATCTTTAAACTAGTACCAAACTTCCTCCCATCCTCCCTTCCATTCATGGCCACCACCATTGCCACCCTTTGGTCAAGCTCCACCCCCACACAAGTTAAGGCTGAACCAACTAGGTGGCAAAGTCAAAGTTCGAGGAGCTCTGGGCAAAGAAAAGGGAAGGAAGTACTACCGGATTTCTGCCGGAATCAATTCAAGAAGTTTCAGATAAGTTTGGTGGAGTGGAAACCAATAGTAAGAACTCGACATTCGTAATTGTTAAATAACATCTATAATTATTTCTAGCATCATGACATAATCATTTAATATCTTGGATGATTTATATGGATGTTCGAAAATTAGTTGATAATACGGTTAATAACTTGGTTGTGATAAATATAACTAATAATAGGAAAATTATAATTATCCAACATAGAAATGGTTAATTATTTAACCATGTTTAATTCATGGAAAAAATAAATTCCTGTTAATATGTGTATGTAAGTTAGTAAGCCTCTTTTTGGTTTTGAATATAAAAAGGTTGAAAAATGAATATTATAATATGGAACAAAGTGGAAAATGAGTTTTTAGTGTAGTAAAAGTAGTTTGAAATGATCTAAAATGGTATATGATGATAATTTAAACATTTTAACAAGTTTCGACAAAGTTTAATGAAGTTTGAAAATTTTAGCCAAATTGAGCGCGTCACGTAGCGGCACTTCGTAGTTTTCCGACTTGAAAGTTAAATTAATGTGTGGGATGCAAAATAAGTTGGAATTCTTAAAATAATAATTTTCCAAACCAATTAGAATATTGTTTTCAAACAAAAGAAGAAAATCAAGATTTCATTTAGTAGAGTTTGAAATATGTCCAAATCAAGTTTTCAAAAACATCATGGTTCGGCAATTCAGAAACCAAAAGAGTAAATTCTTTAAAATTGGATATTTTAAATATCTAACAATATGAAATAAATTCCATAAATATGTTAAAATGTTTTAAAAGGGATTTGAGTTATAAAAATAAAATTATATGAAATGGAAAACATATTTGGATCGAAGAAGCTTTAAAAACATTACTCGCAGCAGTTTTTGTGACGGTTTTTGGTAATTTTTGAAAATCATAATTTTGACTTAATTATTCTTTCCTAATCTTGTAGTAATCTTTTCAAATGAATAATTAAGTATTTTTGAAAGTGATTTGAAATTTGTATAATTCTTTTTAAGGATTTTAAATTAAACTAGTTAAAAAAATGTTTTAGAACAATATTTGAAATAGTGTTGAATAAATAAAAAATAATCTCTAAAAGATAATATGAAAGGATTTAGAGTTGATCAAATAACTTGACTGCCTTATGGATGACAGAGAGATACTCCAAACCCAAGCTTGGATAACCAGTGTCTGGGTTCCGCTCTAGCTCTCCGGACTGGCCCGATGAAGGGATGGTGAATTTGATCTACTCGAACCACATTTTCTTAAGTTAAAAGAAAAGAGATTTGGAGTTTTTCAAAAGTTAACAATATTTTAAAATATAATTTTGGTGGTGTAAAGAAACCCTAGTTAAACTCTATATTAAATTCGAGGAGGGAACTCATATTATCAGTGTGAATTTAGAAGGTGATTTCACCATTATTCGACGAATAGAACAGGTTGAATAGTGAAATTGGTATTGAGTATAGCTAGTCTAATCTCTATGGATCCTTTTTTACTCAATATAATTGATATGGTTTATAGTAAATAATGTCTTAAATAACATCTTTTTGACCCATTCAAAATTTATGATTTGAGAATATGATATCTTTGTTAATATTTAAAAAGTGATTTGGAAATGTTTTCCTAAGTAAAAGGTGAAATGATTTGGAATTATTCCAAGACTAAAGAGGTTTAATCAACCGGAGAATTTGATAAACGAGGCTTAATGATTCCATATAATCTTAAAAGAAAAAGGAATAGTTTAAAAGAATATATCTCTGAAAGATATTTGATTTGATAAAAAGATAAATTGATTGGATGATGTTTGATAATCACCTACATACTTGACATCTTTTTATCGATGATTAGTTTGAAGAAACGGGGTCGTATTTGGGTAATTCCTATCTGAAAACCACTTCGAACCAACATTCGTGTTCGAAAGTGAAGACATGTTGAAGACAATGATTTGAAGATGGAGATCTTCATGATGTAGGGCTGCTTGCCACTAACCTCTGGGTTAATCCACATATCATATCATATATACATAGTGGCAGTAGTGCCTTCATTTTGAAAATCTTCTATTTGCAAGGACTACTCGCTACCAATCCTAGGTTGTTATTCCCAAATAGAAAGTAGGAGGAGGAGTGCCTTCGGTTTGTCCTTCACTTGAACAGTTTGTATGGATGAGTGTCGGACATTACATTTCTAAAACCACATACATTGATCTCTACAAATGTACATCTATTTGGTGGTTAGGAGGTAACCCCTCCTATAGTTAGCACCCTTCTCAAAGACGTACGAGCTCAGAGATAGTACTTTTAAGGAAATCAATAGTGTGTTGTTGAAAATGGTAATGTGGCATTCTTAGTGGAATTTTCTTTCTGAAAAGCAAAGCGTGGCTTTGTGGAAAGAAGAGCGTAGCTTTAGGAGCCTCACATCCAAGGAGTGATATGAGATGCCATGTGGTCTGCAAGACATATATTTTCGACAATTGGTTTTATTGATAATGGAGAAGTCCGGTAGTGTCTGGACCCTCATCCGGTATTGCCTGGCTCTCCATGGTTTAAATGGGCAGGTATTGGAGGCTCGACTGATAAAGAGCAAAGCCATCGAAATACGTTGTTCCATAGTAATATAACAATGTAGTACGGAGGCTTGCTTGATAAAAATAAATAGTCACCGAAGAATGTTATGCGTGGATTTCACATCGGAGGAAATGGCCACTACTTCCTTATCATGTTGGAAATCCAATTCCAAAATGAGCTTTACGGTTTTGGTTGTATTCCCAAAATAGCTGTAATGCTATGTAAACATTTCATCTACCCCTTTGGTATCATATACGCCATTTGACATTATCTGGGTATTGATACCTACTTTGTGTATGTATTTATTTGAAAGTGTTTTCAAACCAATGTCATTTATCATAATATCAAATTTGTTTCGATATAAAGTATTTTGGTTACCGTAAGGCAAAAAATTATCCGTGTTTATGTACGACATGGCCTTACAAGATATCCTTCTTTTCAAAGATTTTGATTGGCATCAATCTAATCTATGACACTGCCATATACATTTATGATTCGACTTTTCTCACACTGGTTTATCAAGCCCAATCTGAGTATTTTTTATACCCGGGTCAGATCCAAGTAGTTTCAAGTTTAGCTAAAGATGCTTGGAGTTTCCAGAGGATAGTTATAGATCTTGACCAACGTATGGACGTATTTTATTTTTCCACTGCATTAGTTTTGTTTTTTTCAGCATTTGTAAGGACAAAGAATTTATAACTGTCTAGGCTGAATCTAGGTTAGACTTTGATATTGTATTCAAATTTTTCCGTTGTAAAAGATTTTGTGGTTAATAATATATGGTTGTTCCATTGGTGTGAGATTTTGTTACTTACTCTGTTCTATGTTATTTTCTTTTTACCCTTGATCAATCTGCCTTTCTGACACTTGAATTTGCGATTTATGAATACCGAAGATGTATTAATATTGATTTTCAAGAGTAAAAAATGTAGGTTGTCACACCCAGTATATCAGTTTTGAAGTGGTTTTCGGTAAGTAATACACTTATCGGATCCTAGACTCTTTAAAACTAAATCGGTGAATTTCCCTTCTACTCAATTCCGATTTTTAAGAAGCAAGCGAACGATATAAAGGAGTCCATCTTTTGGTTTCTTGTATATATATATATATATATACACACACACACACGTGTGTGTGTGTGTGTGTTTGTGTTTTCTTTTAGTAAGAGGCAAATCATATAAATGTGTCCTCCTTGGGGGATCTCAAACTGTACCAATACGTAACGCTTACATATACTTCCAAAGTTAATTTGGTCAAGTTCGATGGTCGACTAATTGACTATCGAGTACAAAATAGAAACGATCGCTTATGGGAACTAAGTCTCGTATACTTATCACATTTTCAACCTTCTCAATTTATGTTATGCCTTAGTCAAGAGTGAAGCCAGTAGATTAGACTACTGTTTTCTTTTAATCCCTAATCGAAAATCATCCTTAACTCTCAAAGATAGAACAAATCTACTTTGTCGGCTTTTAGTGCTAAGATAGGATTAAATATTTTCCATTAACAAGTAACACACAAAGAACGATTCAGTCGGGCAAAGTATGATTAAGCCACACAAGTGACTTCTAATCCTCTTTTATTTAACTAATTCTTTTATTAATTAAAACTTCTTTGTAAATATTTGTATATAAATTTAAAATACCTCTACAAAAGATATATACATGTATATTACTATTTCATTATCCATTTCTACTCTTTCGCTATTCAATTCTACTCTTTCAATACTTATAAATGCATTCATATTCTTATCACTGTAGGATCGATTTCATCCTAGAGCGGGGGTGAATAGGGTGATTGTAATAATAAAAAAATTTAATGCGGAAATAAATATATTAATTGCAGCACAGATAATAGCAAAATAATAAAAGCAGAAATAAAACAACACAGATTTACCCAGCTTTGGCAAAACTCTGCCTACGTTCTACCTCAAGGTTTCTACTAGAAATTAAGTAGTCAGACGCTTACACACATTAACTTACGACACCCGCTAATGACTAACCTAACTCTATACTCAAAACCCTACCACAATTCAGCCACTGAATTGTGAATTCTTAAACTACACCCCGTAGTTTATACCTAGTCACACGACTAGAAAATTACTCAATTTAAAAGGAAATTACAAATGAAATAATAACTAAAACAAAAACAAAACCCTAATTAACTAATTTGAAGCCTAATATAATTAAAAGCACTGGCCCACTAAAAAATTATAATTTGTGAAAAAGCGACGTTTCCCTTTATTCTGTTTTTCTTCGGCTCGTATTTCTTTTGTTCCTTTTGCGATCTGAAATTAAGGTTATTGAAATTTGAAGCACCGATTTGAAATTGATTGAATGAGATGACGATTCTTAGTTGAATTGCTTTGTCAATCGCTCCTAGCTTTGATTTTCTCTTAGTGGCTTCAAATGTCGAGCTCGAATTGGTATGTGATTTTTTTTCACTTTTGATTTTTCTTAACTTCGACTAATTCGAGTTCTGTATATTTTCTATGATTGTTTTAAGTACGCTCTCTTATTTCTTTCGAACTCGAATGATCTTTTGCCGATGATGATTTTTGGGTTATATAGGGATTAAAATCCTTAAATGTCAGTTCGTACATTTTTCATGTGATTTGAGCACTTGCGTTGATTTACAATCGCATGGCTCCTGTGCTTCTTGACTCATTCATGTATTCATTGGTTTGAATTTCTTTGAGTCGATTGTCCTCCGATTACTTCGGCACTTTGAATTAATTGATTCCATTTTTGTTGGCAGACGAATATGGCTTTTGAATTTTAGATAAGCTTTGACTTGTTCAATATGTTCTACCCCGGATGACTTCACTGCTCATACTGGTTCAACCTGCTACTGTTCTTATTTGATTTTCTGCAAACTGCCTCGAGTCATTTTAATTATGAAATGCCATGTTTACTCATGTACATATGCTCATCTGCACATTGAACTTGAAGTCTTCTTTGTTGACTGTTTTACCACTATATATATACATGTATATATGTGTGAACATGCATGTATATATGTATGTTGTGTTACTTTATCCAAAATGTGTCTGCACTTGTTTGCATCTTCATGTATTCATGTGTGTGTTGTTGTGAGCATGCTTTCATGCTAGTCGCATAGTTAACTGGTGTGTTATGGTCTACACTTGAATTCTGGTCTGGTTGCACTTGCTCGTTATTTTGTTCATTAAGTTCATATTATCACATTTGACAGTGTCGATTTAGAGAGCTAATTGTTATGATTTGTTGAAGCATTTCATGTATGGGTTGTTCTTGCATACTGTTGAGGCTACATTTTTGCTGCTGCTTTTATGTGCACTGGTTCATTTTGCTCATGTTTATTTTGGAGTCTGATGGCTTGTTCCATTTGGTCCAGCGTTCGTTTTGGTTGTGGTTGACACTCATGTCTTTGAGTTGCATTCTTTGTTGAAGTGCTAGCTCGCATTGGTCTTCAAGTTTCTTTGAGTCTATACTGTTCATTTGCTTTGAAGTTGAAGTCTTGACATACTTTACTTGTGCACTTTCTTCTGGTGTGTTGATCATGCTGTAGACATGAGTTTATCTCATTATTGCCTATGTAACGACCTGAGATTTTTTGACATCCCGAATTATGAATATTAATTTATAATATTCAATAATATTGTATTTTAATATACAATTGTGATATCCCGGAAATTTTAGCAATATCAATTTAATAATCTGTAATTAAAATTAAATTGATTTGATAAAATTTTGTTAAAAAAAAAATTAACTTGATTGAATAATTCAATTAAATAAATGTTTAATTGATAAATTTTATCTTTTAAAAGCTAATAAAATGATTTCCTATTTATAATGTATGTATATATATTTATATATATATTGTAAATGGATAAGTTTTGAATTAAAGTTAATAAACAAATAAAATCTTGTTTTAAATTCTAATAATCATTTTGATAATTTGGAATTATATAAGAAAATTTAAAATTCCCTTTATATATAAACATTGATTCATTTAATCAAGATAAATAAGATATGTAATTTATAATCCCTTTTATAAATGATTTAAATTGATTATTTTCTAATAATAATAATAAATGTATAAATGTAGATATGTTTTAAAAGACAAATTTATTATTGTCAAATGTAAATATGTTAATATAAATTAGTTTTAAAATTAGATTTTAAATGTATGAATAACATTTGAACTTGAATTTATTTTGTATTCAAATGAATAACATATATAAATCTTATAAGTAAGCTTTCATCTTTATATAAATTGTTTTATGTCATTTTCTTTAAAAAGTGATCCATATGAAGATAAATTATATATACATAAGTATTAATAAATAAAGAAAGAGTTTCATTTACTTTTAAATTAAATAAAAACAAATTAAATAATAAGTAAAATGTGTATAATGACAAGTGTAAGTATCCTAAGTAACTAATGAGACATGTGTTGACATATTAATATGAGTTTGAGACAAGTGTCCTTTTATTTTTAATTTTTTTCTTTTAATTTACAAATAAATCATTTTTTATCTTACATAAAAACATGTTTTTCTTCATACTCACTCTTTTTCTAATGTTCATTTGTTTTCTAAGAAGAGAAAATCTCAGCTGAAAACAAATCATTAACAAATTCTCAAAACCAAATTAATGTCTTGAATCCATTTAAAATCCCTCTTCAAATCATTTTACAAATTCCATATCAGTAATTCATTTCCAAAAATCTGAAAACTCCTCCTCAATCAAAAGCTTGAAATATCTTCATAATACAATCTTGTAGTCCTCTGTAGAATCAAAACTGTGATCAAATCAATATCTTATATTCCTTTTTCAAAATCAAAGCCTGCAACCTGAATTCATATCATAAACATGTTGCCTGCATTTTCCAGTTTGTTCAAAAATGCAAGTTTTATTCAAATCTAAATGCTGATGGAACCAAGCCATCAAAACAACAGCATATGTCTCTGCATGATTTAATCTGAAAATCTGTAACCTCATTTTCAAATGCAAAGGCAAAGTTTGCCTGCACTTTCTTCAACCTAGAATCTGTGAGCCTGCATGCAAGGTTCTAAATCAAGCTTTCAATCATCAAAGCAAAATAAAATGGCCTCTGCATTTTCTGGAATCAAGTATGTCTGCATGCAAGTAGTTCAAAGCTCAAATGGCCTTCAAGCCTGCATACAAGTTTTAACAACAATGCACTCTGGTTTTTAAAATCAACAGAAGCTTTCAAAAACAGTTTGCAAACTTAGAGCTCTGTTCCATCTCTACTACAAGTGAGTAACATCACTGTTTGAATTTATAAGTTTATAAAATGGTTGCAATGCTTATCTCTGAAAAATAGTATGCTTGTGAGTATATTTATAAGTATATCTCTGTGCATGTATATGAATATTTGATTGTGTGCATTGTTGTGTGTCTGGACTGTTTGCTTTCTTTTTCTGATTCCAGTTTCCAGATTCTAAATCTAATCTTAAATAAATTTCTCTTGAATCAATCTTTGTTCAGACATAATTCTTGAACAAAGTATGTTTATCTTATCACAAAATTTAGTTTAAAATTTTGTTAAGTTAAAAAGAACCTGTAGTTTACTGTAGAATAGAGAAACAGCAGAGTAAACTAAAAACAGGTGGAAATTCAATTTAATAGATTTTTAGTTTTAGGTGTATGAATCAATAACTAAAGTCTAAATTTGATTTTTGAAACAAGAATTACAATTTTTAGTATTAGGATTCTTGAGTATTGCTGTTTTTACTGGGAAATGGAAATGAAGGAATTTCTAGTGATCTCGAGTATTTGGAAGGTTGGCTTTTCTTCTGGTGATGGATGGGTGATCAGTGGTGATGAGAAAAATGGTGGTTGTGGTGGAAGTTCACCGTGGTGGTGGTGATTGATCGATTTGGTTTGAAAACCTAGTTTTGATGTGCTTTGGTATTCCCATTTGCATTGTTCCTCTGGTGGATCGAGTGTCTCTAGATTTTGGTGATGGAAGGTTGGTCATAGGCGAAGGTGTGACCGGAGTTACAGATCTACTGATGGTCGGAGCTTGGTGATTGGAGCGTTGCCAGGTTTGGCATGATGATGGTCCCTGTGTTTCCAGGTTTAAAGTGGAACTGTGTCTGTTGCTTCCAGGTTTTGGTTAGGGTTCTCGAATTTGCTTTCGAATGGATTGTGAGGTTCTGATGGCCACGAGGTGATGTAGTGATGGTCGGCGATTTGCTTGACGTTTGGATGGTGGCCGGAGGTGGCCATGGCCTCCGTACACGTGCACGGGGCAGAGGAAGTATCAGGGGAAATTGTTTGGGTTTGCAGTAATTGGTGCTCGAGTTATACTCGAGTGAATTTGCATTTTTCTCGAAGTGGCTAGGTTTGTGACTCGGAGCAAATATCAGTGGAGCTCGGGTTTGTTTTCTGAAAGTACAGGTTTTTAAAACCTGTAATTTTAAATTTTTAAAGATTGTTTTAAAATCTAAGGCAGGGTTTTGAATAGAATTTAAATCAAAATTTAAAGTATGAAAATCAAATGAGATTGAATCCAGGTTTGAAATTTTAATTTAAACTTTTAAATTAAAATATTTAAGCAACTATAAAAAGGGTTTAAATAATTGAATTTAAAGTTAAAGCTTTAAAATTGAAATAGAGGATTTAAACATAAGTTTAAATCTGGAAATAAGATTCAAACTTGAATCATGTTTTGAAAATAAAAGAAGTTTTTTTAAAATTTTGAAATGTTTAAATAACTTTTAGTATTGAATCATATTTTAAATTTATATCTTAAATAAATATGGGTTTAAATTCCTCTTATAAAATGAGAAATTATTTAGTATAAGCTTAAAGATTTTAAATTGTTTTAAATCTTTGATAAAGTTAAGTTTAGTTTTCATTTTAAATTTAAATTTTAAAATGAAATTTGGAGAACAAATTAAGTTGTTTTAAATTACTTTGATAATGATAAAGTAATCATTAATAAGAAATGTTTAGTTTAAAAGGAAATCAAAGTTTTAATGATTTTTGATTTATTAAATTAGTAAGGTAATTAATTGGGTAATTAATTTAATTATTTAATTAAATTAAGGGTTTGAAATAAATTAATTAAGGTTAATTTAATTTGTAATTAATATTAATTAATTTAAGTAAATTACTTAATAAAGGTAATTAAGGAAATTAAAATAAGTTAATGAAGGTCATTAACTTAGGATTATTTATTAATTTAATTAATGTAATTAATTTTGATAATTAATTGGATTAATTAATTTGAATAATCAATTATGAAACTTAATTAAGTATGATTACTTTATGAAAATAATTAAAGTTATTAATTACTTATTGTAATTAATTAATTTATTTGATTAGTTTAAATTAATTAATTAAGTTTAATTAATTTAGAATAATCATTTAATGGATGGATAAGTAATCAAAGATGGATAATTACTTAGAGAAGTAATTAAAATAAGTAAATTATGAGAAGAATTTGATTTAAGTTGAGAAGAGTTTTGAGATTAATTACTTGTGTAATTAATATAAAGGTAATTTCTTTGTGAAGTAAATAATGAATAATTACTTAGTAATGATTGATTAAGTTTTTGGGGAAAATAATCAAGTGATGTAATTAATTAAAGGTAATTAAGTACTAATGAGATTAATCAAATGTGATTAATAAATGTAATTAATTATTAAAAATAATTAATTTAAGAGTAATTGAGAAAGTAATTAAGTTTAGTTAATTACTAAAAGTGATTAATAATTTTGGTTTAATCAAGGTTAATTACTTAATGTAATTAATTTAAATAAGTAATTAATTTAAATATAATGAAGGATCATTAATTAAGATAATTAATGATGTTAATTAAGAATTAATTAATTAAGATTAGTTAATCAATGATAAGTGATTAAGGAAGTAATTAATTAATGTAATTAATTAAGGATTAATGTAATTAATTATAATTAATTAATTAATGAAGTAATTAAAGGTTAATTACTGATTTTGGTTAAGGATAATTAATTTGTAAAATTAATTAAGGATAATTACTTGAATGTAATTAAAGGATAATTGATTAAGGGTGATTAATTAAGGTGATTAATTTGAGGATAAATATTTAATTGAGTTGTAATCAATTAATAGTTAAGTAAGCAAGATTTAAAATGAGGAAGTAATTAATTTAATTCATTTTAAATTAATTAAAGGTAAGTAATTAATTTAATTCACTTTAAATTAATTAGAGATAGAAGTAATTAATTTAATTCATTTTAAATTAATTATAGGTAGTGATTATAGATCCTTGCTTATGAATGGATGTTATGGTTTATCTTGAATGGTTTGAATCTCAGATATGAGATTACTATTGTGTGATATGGATGCATTGGTTGCATTGTGATGTATGAGTTATCTATGGGTGATGATAATATAGATTATCAATTTGTGATGATTACCTGTTTATGATAATAATGTTGATTATCTATTGTGATGATATTATCTATCTGTGTGTTTATAGATAGTTTAAATTGAATTGTTTTAAACTTAAAACAACTTGGACCTAAAAGACACGCCTTGGATTTCGATGAGACCGGGATCGGGTTTCCATATTTGGGATCCGAAAACCACATCGTTTCCAATTAACGTTAGGTCGTGAATCTAAGTGGAGCGAGTGAAGACTCGAGGTGTAAGAACTATAAGTCAGTATAACTCTGTGGGTGATTCCGTAATGAGTTTGACGGAATAGTACTTATAGGTTCGAGATGGAGATTAGAGTGCAAGGGTTATTGTCGTTAACTCTGAGGGTGATTCCAAAACGAGTGTAACGAGATAATGCCTTCGGTTTCGTTCGAACCCGGAACGAACTTGTATGGATTGAATGCTTTCAGCACATCGTCAGGCGGACGATGAGCATTCTAAGTGATATGTCCTATAAAGGTAATCGTAGCCTCAAGCCTCATCAACCGGGAATGGCTAAAACAGGGGAGGTGCGCCAAGGCTTCGTGGGTAGCCCCCACTTGAGAGCAAGATTGACTCCTGTCTAGAAGTCCCTTTATATTCGGCTGTGTGGGGTGGTTGGTTCGCGACAACTACCGGGGTTGTCTTGTTCGGAACTATTTAGTAAGGAATGGGTCCGGCCTTGTGTTGCAGGGGATGAAGGGAGTAATCCTCGGTACGGTGATCTAGGCCACGTACTGTGACGGGCGGTACCCCAGTAGCCCTGCCATTGATGGAATCCAAAATCCAATAAGTGCCAACGGTTTTGATTGTATTACCCACTTTTGTGGCTAGTAGCTGGAATTTAATGAATGTAACAATTTCGGCTATTTCATATTTACTTGAAAACCCTAGACACTATTATAATATCACAGAATTTCCTATCAAATGTTTTGGTTAGCGTAAGGTAAAAACTTTTCCATGTTTATGAGTGGGAAGTCTTACGTGATACCTTTTCTTTTAAAAGGATTTTGAAAATTAAGCAACTTTAACCTGTTACTCACACCAGACCCATGTCTGACCCGGAGTTTATTTTTGTTTTTCATAAACTCTTGGGTACTCAAATTTGTACGAGTAGCCAAGGGATTCAGGTTAGCTTTGACGATATATTGGAGGATCAATGGAGCAGGAGGCTTCGGCGTTGTAGATATGTTTAGTATTCCGCTGTATATGGTATCTCTGAGTCGTTTGTTGAGTTATATTGTGTTGTATTGAGTTGTATAACTAGACAGGTGTTTATAACTGTCTAGTATGTGTTGTGAAATCTGTATAACTCTGATGATAGTTGTAAACTATGTAATATTTATGTTATTAATATAATTTATTCGTTCCGCTGTTTAGATTCTGATGTGTTGTTTTCTTCTTTCTTCTCTTTCTTTCTATTTCTATCCCTTTCTTTCTTATTAGCGATGCGATTTCCTGGAGATAGGAAGTCGGGTCGTTACAGTTGGTATCAGAGCATTAGGTTGAGCGAATACCTAGGCTCTGTAGTGGTGTCTTTCTTGAGAGAGCGTATTTGTAGTTTTGATATATATCTATATATATTTATTCTACCTATCTGTTGGATTACCTAAACGGGTTTTCCCAATATAGGTTATAAAGGTAGATAAGGTAGTGGTGTGTGTAACACGATTACTACCACTGATTGGAGTTTGATATTTGAGGTTGGAAGTGTATTTGTCGAGACTGTAGACCTAATACCGTCTCGAGTGAGTTTGCTTGGTGTTGTGGCTGAGTTCAGCTAGTTGTTTGTGTTTGGCTTTGAGGCCTGAGTTTCTTGAAGAACTTTGGATCAGGAAGTTGACTGGCTGAGTAGTTTCTGAAGCTGGAGTTCAGAGGCAGTAGAGTGGATCTGTTTCTGCGATGGATTGACTAGTTAAGAGTGAGCTGTTCTGTTTGGTAAAGAGAGAACAGTTTTCTTTGGAATTGGTCTAGATTGATCGCAAAAGTGACTTGCGATAGGTTGAGTGTTCTTTTGAGGCATTGAAGGATTTCTTGTGATAGTGTTTGGTGAATCAACTCAGGATAGATCAGAGTTGTGCAGCGGAAGCAGTTTGAGAATGTTTCTGTTTGTCTTTTCCTAGAAGAAGTGAGTTTGTTCTTCTGATGTTTGAAGAGTAGAGTTGGTGATCTTAGTCTTGGTTGATCTTGAGGAGATCGTTGTGTTGGGATGTTTTTGGTTTAGATTGTTTTTAGGGTATCAGCAAGAGTTAAGCTGATCAATTTGGATGTAGACAGCCCAGGATCAACAAGAAGAATTTTATGGATAAGAGATAAAGGAATTTGGATTCTGGAGACGGAGATTTGATTTGGATAAGTTTTCTCCGATCGAGGGAGCTATAAGTTTTGAGTAAGTCTGAGAAGCTAGCTCCGTGATGTTATGGATATCTTCTGTGTTTTGGTGTTTAGTTTTCAAGAATTGAATTGCCAGTTGGATAATTGGATTTGGTGAGATTCACGTATCTCTGAGGGAGTACGTGTATGAGTTAGCTCTGGTTGTGGAACCAGCTGTTCAGGAAGGTTTGGTAGTTGAGTCAGACTCGTCTGTAGTCTGATATGTGTTTAGATCTGTAGATCTAGATGAGTAGAAGCTCTATAGCTTCGTAGTTTAGATTGTTTGAATTCTGTAGGGCGAGTATCCCGATATATATATATACTTGGGGAAACTCGAGAAAATTTATCCATAATTTTATCTGGATAATTAAATTTGATTGATTAGATAAATTGGTTGCTTTGGTTGTTAGCGTATGATTGATGTATGCTTGTGATTTAAAAATTTAAATTTTAAATGGGTTATTAAGTTACCTTTGCTTTTAAATTTCGGGGACGAAATTCTTTTAAGGGGGGAGGAATGTGATATCCCGGAAATTTTAGCAATATCAATTTAATAATCTGTAATTAAAATTAAATTGATTTGATAAAATTTTGTTAAAAAAAAAATTAACTTGATTGAATAATTCAATTAAATAAATGTTTAATTGATAAATTTTATCTTTTAAAAGCTAATAAAATGATTTCCTATTTATAATGTATGTATATATATTTATATATATATTGTAAATGGATAAGTTTTGAATTAAAGTTAATAAACAAATAAAATCTTGTTTTAAATTCTAATAATCATTTTGATAATTTGGAATTATATAAGAAAATTTAAAATTCCCTTTATATATAAACATTGATTCATTTAATCAAGATAAATAAGATATGTAATTTATAATCCCTTTTATAAATGATTTAAATTGATTATTTTCTAATAATAATAATAAATGTATAAATGTAGATATGTTTTAAAAGACAAATTTATTATTGTCAAATGTAAATATGTTAATATAAATTAGTTTTAAAATTAGATTTTAAATGTATGAATAACATTTGAACTTGAATTTATTTTGTATTCAAATGAATAACATATATAAATCTTATAAGTAAGCTTTCATCTTTATATAAATTGTTTTATGTCATTTTCTTTAAAAAGTGATCCATATGAAGATAAATTATATATACATAAGTATTAATAAATAAAGAAAGAGTTTCATTTACTTTTAAATTAAATAAAAACAAATTAAATAATAAGTAAAATGTGTATAATGACAAGTGTAAGTATCCTAAGTAACTAATGAGACATGTGTTGACATATTAATATGAGTTTGAGACAAGTGTCCTTTTATTTTTAATTTTTTTCTTTTAATTTACAAATAAATCATTTTTTATCTTACATAAAAACATGTTTTTCTTCATACTCACTCTTTTTCTAATGTTCATTTGTTTTCTAAGAAGAGAAAATCTCAGCTGAAAACAAATCATTAACAAATTCTCAAAACCAAATTAATGTCTTGAATCCATTTAAAATCCCTCTTCAAATCATTTTACAAATTCCATATCAGTAATTCATTTCCAAAAATCTGAAAACTCCTCCTCAATCAAAAGCTTGAAATATCTTCATAATACAATCTTGTAGTCCTCTGTAGAATCAAAACTGTGATCAAATCAATATCTTATATTCCTTTTTCAAAATCAAAGCCTGCAACCTGAATTCATATCATAAACATGTTGCCTGCATTTTCCAGTTTGTTCAAAAATGCAAGTTTTATTCAAATCTAAATGCTGATGGAACCAAGCCATCAAAACAACAGCATATGTCTCTGCATGATTTAATCTGAAAATCTGTAACCTCATTTTCAAATGCAAAGGCAAAGTTTGCCTGCACTTTCTTCAACCTAGAATCTGTGAGCCTGCATGCAAGGTTCTAAATCAAGCTTTCAATCATCAAAGCAAAATAAAATGGCCTCTGCATTTTCTGGAATCAAGTATGTCTGCATGCAAGTAGTTCAAAGCTCAAATGGCCTTCAAGCCTGCATACAAGTTTTAACAACAATGCACTCTGGTTTTTAAAATCAACAGAAGCTTTCAAAAACAGTTTGCAAACTTAGAGCTCTGTTCCATCTCTACTACAAGTGAGTAACATCACTGTTTGAATTTATAAGTTTATAAAATGGTTGCAATGCTTATCTCTGAAAAATAGTATGCTTGTGAGTATATTTATAAGTATATCTCTGTGCATGTATATGAATATTTGATTGTGTGCATTGTTGTGTGTCTGGACTGTTTGCTTTCTTTTTCTGATTCCAGTTTCCAGATTCTAAATCTAATCTTAAATAAATTTCTCTTGAATCAATCTTTGTTCAGACATAATTCTTGAACAAAGTATGTTTATCTTATCACAAAATTTAGTTTAAAATTTTGTTAAGTTAAAAAGAACCTGTAGTTTACTGTAGAATAGAGAAACAGCAGAGTAAACTAAAAACAGGTGGAAATTCAATTTAATAGATTTTTAGTTTTAGGTGTATGAATCAATAACTAAAGTCTAAATTTGATTTTTGAAACAAGAATTACAATTTTTAGTATTAGGATTCTTGAGTATTGCTGTTTTTACTGGGAAATGGAAATGAAGGAATTTCTAGTGATCTCGAGTATTTGGAAGGTTGGCTTTTCTTCTGGTGATGGATGGGTGATCAGTGGTGATGAGAAAAATGGTGGTTGTGGTGGAAGTTCACCGTGGTGGTGGTGATTGATCGATTTGGTTTGAAAACCTAGTTTTGATGTGCTTTGGTATTCCCATTTGCATTGTTCCTCTGGTGGATCGAGTGTCTCTAGATTTTGGTGATGGAAGGTTGGTCATAGGCGAAGGTGTGACCGGAGTTACAGATCTACTGATGGTCGGAGCTTGGTGATTGGAGCGTTGCCAGGTTTGGCATGATGATGGTCCCTGTGTTTCCAGGTTTAAAGTGGAACTGTGTCTGTTGCTTCCAGGTTTTGGTTAGGGTTCTCGAATTTGCTTTCGAATGGATTGTGAGGTTCTGATGGCCGCGAGGTGATGTAGTGATGGTCGGCGATTTGCTTGACGTTTGGATGGTGGCCGGAGGTGGCCATGGCCTCCGTACACGTGCACGGGGCAGAGGAAGTATCAGGGGAAATTGTTTGGGTTTGCAGTAATTGGTGCTCGAGTTATACTCGAGTGAATTTGCATTTTTCTCGAAGTGGCTAGGTTTGTGACTCGGAGCAAATATCAGTGGAGCTCGGGTTTGTTTTCTGAAAGTACAGGTTTTTAAAACCTGTAATTTTAAATTTTTAAAGATTGTTTTAAAATCTAAGGCAGGGTTTTGAATAGAATTTAAATCAAAATTTAAAGTATGAAAATCAAATGAGATTGAATCCAGGTTTGAAATTTTAATTTAAACTTTTAAATTAAAATATTTAAGCAACTATAAAAAGGGTTTAAATAATTGAATTTAAAGTTAAAGCTTTAAAATTGAAATAGAGGATTTAAACATAAGTTTAAATCTGGAAATAAGATTCAAACTTGAATCATGTTTTGAAAATAAAAGAAGTTTTTTTAAAATTTTGAAATGTTTAAATAACTTTTAGTATTGAATCATATTTTAAATTTATATCTTAAATAAATATGGGTTTAAATTCCTCTTATAAAATGAGAAATTATTTAGTATAAGCTTAAAGATTTTAAATTGTTTTAAATCTTTGATAAAGTTAAGTTTAGTTTTCATTTTAAATTTAAATTTTAAAATGAAATTTGGAGAACAAATTAAGTTGTTTTAAATTACTTTGATAATGATAAAGTAATCATTAATAAGAAATGTTTAGTTTAAAAGGAAATCAAAGTTTTAATGATTTTTGATTTATTAAATTAGTAAGGTAATTAATTGGGTAATTAATTTAATTATTTAATTAAATTAAGGGTTTGAAATAAATTAATTAAGGTTAATTTAATTTGTAATTAATATTAATTAATTTAAGTAAATTACTTAATAAAGGTAATTAAGGAAATTAAAATAAGTTAATGAAGGTCATTAACTTAGGATTATTTATTAATTTAATTAATGTAATTAATTTTGATAATTAATTGGATTAATTAATTTGAATAATCAATTATGAAACTTAATTAAGTATGATTACTTTATGAAAATAATTAAAGTTATTAATTACTTATTGTAATTAATTAATTTATTTGATTAGTTTAAATTAATTAATTAAGTTTAATTAATTTAGAATAATCATTTAATGGATGGATAAGTAATCAAAGATGGATAATTACTTAGAGAAGTAATTAAAATAAGTAAATTATGAGAAGAATTTGATTTAAGTTGAGAAGAGTTTTGAGATTAATTACTTGTGTAATTAATATAAAGGTAATTTCTTTGTGAAGTAAATAATGAATAATTACTTAGTAATGATTGATTAAGTTTTTGGGGAAAATAATCAAGTGATGTAATTAATTAAAGGTAATTAAGTACTAATGAGATTAATCAAATGTGATTAATAAATGTAATTAATTATTAAAAATAATTAATTTAAGAGTAATTGAGAAAGTAATTAAGTTTAGTTAATTACTAAAAGTGATTAATAATTTTGGTTTAATCAAGGTTAATTACTTAATGTAATTAATTTAAATAAGTAATTAATTTAAATATAATGAAGGATCATTAATTAAGATAATTAATGATGTTAATTAAGAATTAATTAATTAAGATTAGTTAATCAATGATAAGTGATTAAGGAAGTAATTAATTAATGTAATTAATTAAGGATTAATGTAATTAATTATAATTAATTAATTAATGAAGTAATTAAAGGTTAATTACTGATTTTGGTTAAGGATAATTAATTTGTAAAATTAATTAAGGATAATTACTTGAATGTAATTAAAGGATAATTGATTAAGGGTGATTAATTAAGGTGATTAATTTGAGGATAAATATTTAATTGAGTTGTAATCAATTAATAGTTAAGTAAGCAAGATTTAAAATGAGGAAGTAATTAATTTAATTCATTTTAAATTAATTAAAGGTAAGTAATTAATTTAATTCACTTTAAATTAATTAGAGATAGAAGTAATTAATTTAATTCATTTTAAATTAATTATAGGTAGTGATTATAGATCCTTGCTTATGAATGGATGTTATGGTTTATCTTGAATGGTTTGAATCTCAGATATGAGATTACTATTGTGTGATATGGATGCATTGGTTGCATTGTGATGTATGAGTTATCTATGGGTGATGATAATATAGATTATCAATTTGTGATGATTACCTGTTTATGATAATAATGTTGATTATCTATTGTGATGATATTATCTATCTGTGTGTTTATAGATAGTTTAAATTGAATTGTTTTAAACTTAAAACAACTTGGACCTAAAAGACACGCCTTGGATTTCGATGAGACCGGGATCGGGTTTCCATATTTGGGATCCGAAAACCACATCGTTTCCAATTAACGTTAGGTCGTGAATCTAAGTGGAGCGAGTGAAGACTCGAGGTGTAAGAACTATAAGTCAGTATAACTCTGTGGGTGATTCCGTAATGAGTTTGACGGAATAGTACTTATAGGTTCGAGATGGAGATTAGAGTGCAAGGGTTATTGTCGTTAACTCTGAGGGTGATTCCAAAACGAGTGTAACGAGATAATGCCTTCGGTTTCGTTCGAACCCGGAACGAACTTGTATGGATTGAATGCTTTCAGCACATCGTCAGGCGGACGATGAGCATTCTAAGTGATATGTCCTATAAAGGTAATCGTAGCCTCAAGCCTCATCAACCGGGAATGGCTAAAACAGGGGAGGTGCGCCAAGGCTTCGTGGGTAGCCCCCACTTGAGAGCAAGATTGACTCCTGTCTAGAAGTCCCTTTATATTCGGCTGTGTGGGGTGGTTGGTTCGCGACAACTACCGGGGTTGTCTTGTTCGGAACTATTTAGTAAGGAATGGGTCCGGCCTTGTGTTGCAGGGGATGAAGGGAGTAATCCTCGGTACGGTGATCTAGGCCACGTACTGTGACGGGCGGTACCCCAGTAGCCCTGCCATTGATGGAATCCAAAATCCAATAAGTGCCAACGGTTTTGATTGTATTACCCACTTTTGTGGCTAGTAGCTGGAATTTAATGAATGTAACAATTTCGGCTATTTCATATTTACTTGAAAACCCTAGACACTATTATAATATCACAGAATTTCCTATCAAATGTTTTGGTTAGCGTAAGGTAAAAACTTTTCCATGTTTATGAGTGGGAAGTCTTACGTGATACCTTTTCTTTTAAAAGGATTTTGAAAATTAAGCAACTTTAACCTGTTACTCACACCAGACCCATGTCTGACCCGGAGTTTATTTTTGTTTTTCATAAACTCTTGGGTACTCAAATTTGTACGAGTAGCCAAGGGATTCAGGTTAGCTTTGACGATATATTGGAGGATCAATGGAGCAGGAGGCTTCGGCGTTGTAGATATGTTTAGTATTCCGCTGTATATGGTATCTCTGAGTCGTTTGTTGAGTTATATTGTGTTGTATTGAGTTGTATAACTAGACAGGTGTTTATAACTGTCTAGTATGTGTTGTGAAATCTGTATAACTCTGATGATAGTTGTAAACTATGTAATATTTATGTTATTAATATAATTTATTCGTTCCGCTGTTTAGATTCTGATGTGTTGTTTTCTTCTTTCTTCTCTTTCTTTCTATTTCTATCCCTTTCTTTCTTATTAGCGATGCGATTTCCTGGAGATAGGAAGTCGGGTCGTTACAGTTGGTATCAGAGCATTAGGTTGAGCGAATACCTAGGCTCTGTAGTGGTGTCTTTCTTGAGAGAGCGTATTTGTAGTTTTGATATATATCTATATATATTTATTCTACCTATCTGTTGGATTACCTAAACGGGTTTTCCCAATATAGGTTATAAAGGTAGATAAGGTAGTGGTGTGTGTAACACGATTACTACCACTGATTGGAGTTTGATATTTGAGGTTGGAAGTGTATTTGTCGAGACTGTAGACCTAATACCGTCTCGAGTGAGTTTGCTTGGTGTTGTGGCTGAGTTCAGCTAGTTGTTTGTGTTTGGCTTTGAGGCCTGAGTTTCTTGAAGAACTTTGGATCAGGAAGTTGACTGGCTGAGTAGTTTCTGAAGCTGGAGTTCAGAGGCAGTAGAGTGGATCTGTTTCTGCGATGGATTGACTAGTTAAGAGTGAGCTGTTCTGTTTGGTAAAGAGAGAACAGTTTTCTTTGGAATTGGTCTAGATTGATCGCAAAAGTGACTTGCGATAGGTTGAGTGTTCTTTTGAGGCATTGAAGGATTTCTTGTGATAGTGTTTGGTGAATCAACTCAGGATAGATCAGAGTTGTGCAGCGGAAGCAGTTTGAGAATGTTTCTGTTTGTCTTTTCCTAGAAGAAGTGAGTTTGTTCTTCTGATGTTTGAAGAGTAGAGTTGGTGATCTTAGTCTTGGTTGATCTTGAGGAGATCGTTGTGTTGGGATGTTTTTGGTTTAGATTGTTTTTAGGGTATCAGCAAGAGTTAAGCTGATCAATTTGGATGTAGACAGCCCAGGATCAACAAGAAGAATTTTATGGATAAGAGATAAAGGAATTTGGATTCTGGAGACGGAGATTTGATTTGGATAAGTTTTCTCCGATCGAGGGAGCTATAAGTTTTGAGTAAGTCTGAGAAGCTAGCTCCGTGATGTTATGGATATCTTCTGTGTTTTGGTGTTTAGTTTTCAAGAATTGAATTGCCAGTTGGATAATTGGATTTGGTGAGATTCACGTATCTCTGAGGGAGTACGTGTATGAGTTAGCTCTGGTTGTGGAACCAGCTGTTCAGGAAGGTTTGGTAGTTGAGTCAGACTCGTCTGTAGTCTGATATGTGTTTAGATCTGTAGATCTAGATGAGTAGAAGCTCTATAGCTTCGTAGTTTAGATTGTTTGAATTCTGTAGGGCGAGTATCCCGATATATATATATACTTGGGGAAACTCGAGAAAATTTATCCATAATTTTATCTGGATAATTAAATTTGATTGATTAGATAAATTGGTTGCTTTGGTTGTTAGCGTATGATTGATGTATGCTTGTGATTTAAAAATTTAAATTTTAAATGGGTTATTAAGTTACCTTTGCTTTTAAATTTCGGGGACGAAATTCTTTTAAGGGGGGAGGAATGTGATATCCCGGAAATTTTAGCAATATCAATTTAATAATCTGTAATTAAAATTAAATTGATTTGATAAAATTTTGTTAAAAAAAAAATTAACTTGATTGAATAATTCAATTAAATAAATGTTTAATTGATAAATTTTATCTTTTAAAAGCTAATAAAATGATTTCCTATTTATAATGTATGTATATATATATTTATATATATATTGTAAATGGATAAGTTTTGAATTAAAGTTAATAAACAAATAAAATCTTGTTTTAAATTCTAATAATCATTTTGATAATTTGGAATTATATAAGAAAATTTAAAATTCCCTTTATATATAAACATTGATTCATTTAATCAAGATAAATAAGATATGTAATTTATAATCCCTTTTATAAATGATTTAAATTGATTATTTTCTAATAATAATAATAAATGTATAAATGTAGATATGTTTTAAAAGACAAATTTATTATTGTCAAATGTAAATATGTTAATATAAATTAGTTTTAAAATTAGATTTTAAATGTATGAATAACATTTGAACTTGAATTTATTTTGTATTCAAATGAATAACATATATAAATCTTATAAGTAAGCTTTCATCTTTATATAAATTGTTTTATGTCATTTTCTTTAAAAAGTGATCCATATGAAGATAAATTATATATACATAAGTATTAATAAATAAAGAAAGAGTTTCATTTACTTTTAAATTAAATAAAAACAAATTAAATAATAAGTAAAATGTGTATAATGACAAGTGTAAGTATCCTAAGTAACTAATGAGACATGTGTTGACATATTAATATGAGTTTGAGACAAGTGTCCTTTTATTTTTAATTTTTTTCTTTTAATTTACAAATAAATCATTTTTTATCTTACATAAAAACATGTTTTTCTTCATACTCACTCTTTTTCTAATGTTCATTTGTTTTCTAAGAAGAGAAAATCTCAGCTGAAAACAAATCATTAACAAATTCTCAAAACCAAATTAATGTCTTGAATCCATTTAAAATCCCTCTTCAAATCATTTTACAAATTCCATATCAGTAATTCATTTCCAAAAATCTGAAAACTCCTCCTCAATCAAAAGCTTGAAATATCTTCATAATACAATCTTGTAGTCCTCTGTAGAATCAAAACTGTGATCAAATCAATATCTTATATTCCTTTTTCAAAATCAAAGCCTGCAACCTGAATTCATATCATAAACATGTTGCCTGCATTTTCCAGTTTGTTCAAAAATGCAAGTTTTATTCAAATCTAAATGCTGATGGAACCAAGCCATCAAAACAACAGCATATGTCTCTGCATGATTTAATCTGAAAATCTGTAACCTCATTTTCAAATGCAAAGGCAAAGTTTGCCTGCACTTTCTTCAACCTAGAATCTGTGAGCCTGCATGCAAGGTTCTAAATCAAGCTTTCAATCATCAAAGCAAAATAAAATGGCCTCTGCATTTTCTGGAATCAAGTATGTCTGCATGCAAGTAGTTCAAAGCTCAAATGGCCTTCAAGCCTGCATACAAGTTTTAACAACAATGCACTCTGGTTTTTAAAATCAACAGAAGCTTTCAAAAACAGTTTGCAAACTTAGAGCTCTGTTCCATCTCTACTACAAGTGAGTAACATCACTGTTTGAATTTATAAGTTTATAAAATGGTTGCAATGCTTATCTCTGAAAAATAGTATGCTTGTGAGTATATTTATAAGTATATCTCTGTGCATGTATATGAATATTAGATTGTGTGCATTGTTGTGTGTCTGGACTGTTTGCTTTCTTTTTCTGATTCCAGTTTCCAGATTCTAAATCTAATCTTAAATAAATTTCTCTTGAATCAATCTTTGTTCAGACATAATTCTTGAACAAAGTATGTTTATCTTATCACAAAATTTAGTTTAAAATTTTGTTAAGTTAAAAAGAACCTGTAGTTTACTGTAGAATAGAGAAACAACAGAGTAAACTAAAAACAGGTGGAAATTCAATTTAATAGATTTTTAGTTTTATGTGTATGAATCAATAACTAAAGTCTAAATTTGATTTTTGAAACAAGAATTACAATTTTTAGTATTAGGATTCTTGAGTATTGCTGTTTTTACTGGGAAATGGAAATGAAGGAATTTCTAGTGATCTCGAGTATTTGGAAGGTTGGCTTTTCTTCTGGTGATGGATGGGTGATCAGTGGTGATGAGAAAAATGGTGGTTGTGGTGGAAGTTCACCGTGGTGGTGGTGATTGATCGATTTGGTTTGAAAACCTAGTTTTGATGTGCTTTGGTATTCCCATTTGCATTGTTCCTCTGGTGGATCGAGTGTCTCTAGATTTTGGTGATGGAAGGTTGGTCATAGGCGAAGGTGTGACCGGAGTTACAGATCTACTGATGGTCGGAGCTTGGTGATTGGAGCGTTGCCAGGTTTGGCATGATGATGGTCCCTGTGTTTCCAGGTTTAAAGTGGAACTGTGTCTGTTGCTTCCAGGTTTTGGTTAGGGTTCTCGAATTTGCTTTCGAATGGATTGTGAGGTTCTGATGGCCGCGAGGTGATGTAGTGATGGTCGGCGATTTGCTTGACGTTTGGATGGTGGCCGGAGGTGGCCATGGCCTCCGTACACGTGCACGGGGCAGAGGAAGTATCAGGGGAAATTGTTTGGGTTTGCAGTAATTGGTGCTCGAGTTATACTCGAGTGAATTTGCATTTTTCTCGAAGTGGCTAGGTTTGTGACTCGGAGCAAATATCAGTGGAGCTCGGGTTTGTTTTCTGAAAGTACAGGTTTTTAAAACCTGTAATTTTAAATTTTTAAAGATTGTTTTAAAATCTAAGGCAGGGTTTTGAATAGAATTTAAATCAAAATTTAAAGTATGAAAATCAAATGAGATTGAATCCAGGTTTGAAATTTTAATTTAAACTTTTAAATTAAAATATTTAAGCAACTATAAAAAGGGTTTAAATAATTGAATTTAAAGTTAAAGCTTTAAAATTGAAATAGAGGATTTAAACATAAGTTTAAATCTGGAAATAAGATTCAAACTTGAATCATGTTTTGAAAATAAAAGAAGTTTTTTTAAAATTTTGAAATGTTTAAATAACTTTTAGTATTGAATCATATTTTAAATTTATATCTTAAATAAATATGGGTTTAAATTCCTCTTATAAAATGAGAAATTATTTAGTATAAGCTTAAAGATTTTAAATTGTTTTAAATCTTTGATAAAGTTAAGTTTAGTTTTCATTTTAAATTTAAATTTTAAAATGAAATTTGGAGAACAAATTAAGTTGTTTTAAATTACTTTGATAATGATAAAGTAATCATTAATAAGAAATGTTTAGTTTAAAAGGAAATCAAAGTTTTAATGATTTTTGATTTATTAAATTAGTAAGGTAATTAATTGGGTAATTAATTTAATTATTTAATTAAATTAAGGGTTTGAAATAAATTAATTAAGGTTAATTTAATTTGTAATTAATATTAATTAATTTAAGTAAATTACTTAATAAAGGTAATTAAGGAAATTAAGATAAGTTAATGAAGGTCATTAACTTAGGATTATTTATTAATTTAATTAATGTAATTAATTTTGATAATTAATTGGATTAATTAATTTGAATAATCAATTATGAAACTTAATTAAGTATGATTACTTTATGAAAATAATTAAAGTTATTAATTACTTATTGTAATTAATTAATTTATTTGATTAGTTTAAATTAATTAATTAAGTTTAATTAATTTAGAATAATCATTTAATGGATGGATAAGTAATCAAAGATGGATAATTACTTAGAGAAGTAATTAAAATAAGTAAATTATGAGAAGAATTTGATTTAAGTTGAGAAGAGTTTTGAGATTAATTACTTGTGTAATTAATATAAAGGTAATTTCTTTGTGAAGTAAATAATGAATAATTACTTAGTAATGATTGATTAAGTTTTTGGGGAAAATAATCAAGTGATGTAATTAATTAAAGGTAATTAAGTACTAATGAGATTAATCAAATGTGATTAATAAATGTAATTAATTATTAAAAATAATTAATTTAAGAGTAATTGAGAAAGTAATTAAGTTTAGTTAATTACTAAAAGTGATTAATAATTTTGGTTTAATCAAGGTTAATTACTTAATGTAATTAATTTAAATAAGTAATTAATTTAAATATAATGAAGGATCATTAATTAAGATAATTAATGATGTTAATTAAGAATTAATTAATTAAGATTAGTTAATCAATGATAAGTGATTAAGGAAGTAATTAATTAATGTAATTAATTAAGGATTAATGTAATTAATTATAATTAATTAATTAATGAAGTAATTAAAGGTTAATTACTGATTTTGGTTAAGGATAATTAATTTGTAAAATTAATTAAGGATAATTACTTGAATGTAATTAAAGGATAATTGATTAAGGGTGATTAATTAAGGTGATTAATTTGAGGATAAATATTTAATTGAGTTGTAATCAATTAATAGTTAAGTAAGCAAGATTTAAAATGAGGAAGTAATTAATTTAATTCATTTTAAATTAATTAAAGGTAAGTAATTAATTTAATTCACTTTAAATTAATTAGAGATAGAAGTAATTAATTTAATTCATTTTAAATTAATTATAGGTAGTGATTATAGATCCTTGCTTATGAATGGATGTTATGGTTTATCTTGAATGGTTTGAATCTCAGATATGAGATTACTATTGTGTGATATGGATGCATTGGTTGCATTGTGATGTATGAGTTATCTATGGGTGATGATAATATAGATTATCAATTTGTGATGATTACCTGTTTATGATAATAATGTTGATTATCTATTGTGATGATATTATCTATCTGTGTGTTTATAGATAGTTTAAATTGAATTGTTTTAAACTTAAAACAACTTGGACCTAAAAGACACGCCTTGGATTTCGATGAGACCGGGATCGGGTTTCCATATTTGGGATCCGAAAACCACATCGTTTCCAATTAACGTTAGGTCGTGAATCTAAGTGGAGCGAGTGAAGACTCGAGGTGTAAGAACTATAAGTCAGTATAACTCTGTGGGTGATTCCGTAATGAGTTTGACGGAATAGTACTTATAGGTTCGAGATGGAGATTAGAGTGCAAGGGTTATTGTCGTTAACTCTGAGGGTGATTCCAAAACGAGTGTAACGAGATAATGCCTTCGGTTTCGTTCGAACCCGGAACGAACTTGTATGGATTGAATGCTTTCAGCACATCGTCAGGCGGACGATGAGCATTCTAAGTGATATGTCCTATAAAGGTAATCGTAGCCTCAAGCCTCATCAACCGGGAATGGCTAAAACAGGGGAGGTGCGCCAAGGCTTCGTGGGTAGCCCCCACTTGAGAGCAAGATTGACTCCTGTCTAGAAGTCCCTTTATATTCGGCTGTGTGGGGTGGTTGGTTCGCGACAACTACCGGGGTTGTCTTGTTCGGAACTATTTAGTAAGGAATGGGTCCGGCCTTGTGTTGCAGGGGATGAAGGGAGTAATCCTCGGTACGGTGATCTAGGCCACGTACTGTGACGGGCGGTACCCCAGTAGCCCTGCCATTGATGGAATCCAAAATCCAATAAGTGCCAACGGTTTTGATTGTATTACCCACTTTTGTGGCTAGTAGCTGGAATTTAATGAATGTAACAATTTCGGCTATTTCATATTTACTTGAAAACCCTAGACACTATTATAATATCACAGAATTTCCTATCAAATGTTTTGGTTAGCGTAAGGTAAAAACTTTTCCATGTTTATGAGTGGGAAGTCTTACGTGATACCTTTTCTTTTAAAAGGATTTTGAAAATTAAGCAACTTTAACCTGTTACTCACACCAGACCCATGTCTGACCCGGAGTTTATTTTTGTTTTTCATAAACTCTTGGGTACTCAAATTTGTACGAGTAGCCAAGGGATTCAGGTTAGCTTTGACGATATATTGGAGGATCAATGGAGCAGGAGGCTTCGGCGTTGTAGATATGTTTAGTATTCCGCTGTATATGGTATCTCTGAGTCGTTTGTTGAGTTATATTGTGTTGTATTGAGTTGTATAACTAGACAGGTGTTTATAACTGTCTAGTATGTGTTGTGAAATCTGTATAACTCTGATGATAGTTGTAAACTATGTAATATTTATGTTATTAATATAATTTATTCGTTCCGCTGTTTAGATTCTGATGTGTTGTTTTCTTCTTTCTTCTCTTTCTTTCTATTTCTATCCCTTTCTTTCTTATTAGCGATGCGATTTCCTGGAGATAGGAAGTCGGGTCGTTACAGTTGGTATCAGAGCATTAGGTTGAGCGAATACCTAGGCTCTGTAGTGGTGTCTTTCTTGAGAGAGCGTATTTGTAGTTTTGATATATATCTATATATATTTATTCTACCTATCTGTTGGATTACCTAAACGGGTTTTCCCAATATAGGTTATAAAGGTAGATAAGGTAGTGGTGTGTGTAACACGATTACTACCACTGATTGGAGTTTGATATTTGAGGTTGGAAGTGTATTTGTCGAGACTGTAGACCTAATACCGTCTCGAGTGAGTTTGCTTGGTGTTGTGGCTGAGTTCAGCTAGTTGTTTGTGTTTGGCTTTGAGGCCTGAGTTTCTTGAAGAACTTTGGATCAGGAAGTTGACTGGCTGAGTAGTTTCTGAAGCTGGAGTTCAGAGGCAGTAGAGTGGATCTGTTTCTGCGATGGATTGACTAGTTAAGAGTGAGCTGTTCTGTTTGGTAAAGAGAGAACAGTTTTCTTTGGAATTGGTCTAGATTGATCGCAAAAGTGACTTGCGATAGGTTGAGTGTTCTTTTGAGGCATTGAAGGATTTCTTGTGATAGTGTTTGGTGAATCAACTCAGGATAGATCAGAGTTGTGCAGCGGAAGCAGTTTGAGAATGTTTCTGTTTGTCTTTTCCTAGAAGAAGTGAGTTTGTTCTTCTGATGTTTGAAGAGTAGAGTTGGTGATCTTAGTCTTGGTTGATCTTGAGGAGATCGTTGTGTTGGGATGTTTTTGGTTTAGATTGTTTTTAGGGTATCAGCAAGAGTTAAGCTGATCAATTTGGATGTAGACAGCCCAGGATCAACAAGAAGAATTTTATGGATAAGAGATAAAGGAATTTGGATTCTGGAGACGGAGATTTGATTTGGATAAGTTTTCTCCGATCGAGGGAGCTATAAGTTTTGAGTAAGTCTGAGAAGCTAGCTCCGTGATGTTATGGATATCTTCTGTGTTTTGGTGTTTAGTTTTCAAGAATTGAATTGCCAGTTGGATAATTGGATTTGGTGAGATTCACGTATCTCTGAGGGAGTACGTGTATGAGTTAGCTCTGGTTGTGGAACCAGCTGTTCAGGAAGGTTTGGTAGTTGAGTCAGACTCGTCTGTAGTCTGATATGTGTTTAGATCTGTAGATCTAGATGAGTAGAAGATCTATAGCTTCGTAGTTTAGATTGTTTGAATTCTGTAGGGCGAGTATCCCGATATATATATATACTTGGGGAAACTCGAGAAAATTTATCCATAATTTTATCTGGATAATTAAATTTGATTGATTAGATAAATTGGTTGCTTTGGTTGTTAGCGTATGATTGATGTATGCTTGTGATTTAAAAATTTAAATTTTAAATGGGTTATTAAGTTACCTTTGCTTTTAAATTTCGGGGACGAAATTCTTTTAAGGGGGGAGGAATGTGATATCCCGGAAATTTTAGCAATATCAATTTAATAATCTGTAATTAAAATTAAATTGATTTGATAAAATTTTGTTAAAAAAAAATTAACTTGATTGAATAATTCAATTAAATAAATGTTTAATTGATAAATTTTATCTTTTAAAAGCTAATAAAATGATTTCCTATTTATAATGTATGTATATATATTTATATATATATTGTAAATGGATAAGTTTTGAATTAAAGTTAATAAACAAATAAAATCTTGTTTTAAATTCTAATAATCATTTTGATAATTTGGAATTATATAAGAAAATTTAAAATTCCCTTTATATATAAACATTGATTCATTTAATCAAGATAAATAAGATATGTAATTTATAATCCCTTTTATAAATGATTTAAATTGATTATTTTCTAATAATAATAATAAATGTATAAATGTAGATATGTTTTAAAAGACAAATTTATTATTGTCAAATGTAAATATGTTAATATAAATTAGTTTTAAAATTAGATTTTAAATGTATGAATAACATTTGAACTTGAATTTATTTTGTATTCAAATGAATAACATATATAAATCTTATAAGTAAGCTTTCATCTTTATATAAATTGTTTTATGTCATTTTCTTTAAAAAGTGATCCATATGAAGATAAATTATATATACATAAGTATTAATAAATAAAGAAAGAGTTTCATTTACTTTTAAATTAAATAAAAACAAATTAAATAATAAGTAAAATGTGTATAATGACAAGTGTAAGTATCCTAAGTAACTAATGAGACATGTGTTGACATATTAATATGAGTTTGAGACAAGTGTCCTTTTATTTTTAATTTTTTTCTTTTAATTTACAAATAAATCATTTTTTATCTTACATAAAAACATGTTTTTCTTCATACTCACTCTTTTTCTAATGTTCATTTGTTTTCTAAGAAGAGAAAATCTCAGCTGAAAACAAATCATTAACAAATTCTCAAAACCAAATTAATGTCTTGAATCCATTTAAAATCCCTCTTCAAATCATTTTACAAATTCCATATCAGTAATTCATTTCCAAAAATCTGAAAACTCCTCCTCAATCAAAAGCTTGAAATATCTTCATAATACAATCTTGTAGTCCTCTGTAGAATCAAAACTGTGATCAAATCAATATCTTATATTCCTTTTTCAAAATCAAAGCCTGCAACCTGAATTCATATCATAAACATGTTGCCTGCATTTTCCAGTTTGTTCAAAAATGCAAGTTTTATTCAAATCTAAATGCTGATGGAACCAAGCCATCAAAACAACAGCATATGTCTCTGCATGATTTAATCTGAAAATCTGTAACCTCATTTTCAAATGCAAAGGCAAAGTTTGCCTGCACTTTCTTCAACCTAGAATCTGTGAGCCTGCATGCAAGGTTCTAAATCAAGCTTTCAATCATCAAAGCAAAATAAAATGGCCTCTGCATTTTCTGGAATCAAGTATGTCTGCATGCAAGTAGTTCAAAGCTCAAATGGCCTTCAAGCCTGCATACAAGTTTTAACAACAATGCACTCTGGTTTTTAAAATCAACAGAAGCTTTCAAAAACAGTTTGCAAACTTAGAGCTCTGTTCCATCTCTACTACAAGTGAGTAACATCACTGTTTGAATTTATAAGTTTATAAAATGGTTGCAATGCTTATCTCTGAAAAATAGTATGCTTGTGAGTATATTTATAAGTATATCTCTGTGCATGTATATGAATATTTGATTGTGTGCATTGTTGTGTGTCTGGACTGTTTGCTTTCTTTTTCTGATTCCAGTTTCCAGATTCTAAATCTAATCTTAAATAAATTTCTCTTGAATCAATCTTTGTTCAGACATAATTCTTGAACAAAGTATGTTTATCTTATCACAAAATTTAGTTTAAAATTTTGTTAAGTTAAAAAGAACCTGTAGTTTACTGTAGAATAGAGAAACAACAGAGTAAACTAAAAACAGGTGGAAATTCAATTTAATAGATTTTTAGTTTTAGGTGTATGAATCAATAACTAAAGTCTAAATTTGATTTTTGAAACAAGAATTACAATTTTTAGTATTAGGATTCTTGAGTATTGCTGTTTTTACTGGGAAATGGAAATGAAGGAATTTCTAGTGATCTCGAGTATTTGGAAGGTTGGCTTTTCTTCTGGTGATGGATGGGTGATCAGTGGTGATGAGAAAAATGGTGGTTGTGGTGGAAGTTCACCGTGGTGGTGGTGATTGATCGATTTGGTTTGAAAACCTAGTTTTGATGTGCTTTGGTATTCCCATTTGCATTGTTCCTCTGGTGGATCGAGTGTCTCTAGATTTTGGTGATGGAAGGTTGGTCATAGGCGAAGGTGTGACCGGAGTTACAGATCTACTGATGGTCGGAGCTTGGTGATTGGAGCGTTGCCAGGTTTGGCATGATGATGGTCCCTGTGTTTCCAGGTTTAAAGTGGAACTGTGTCTGTTGCTTCCAGGTTTTGGTTAGGGTTCTCGAATTTGCTTTCGAATGGATTGTGAGGTTCTGATGGCCGCGAGGTGATGTAGTGATGGTCGGCGATTTGCTTGACGTTTGGATGGTGGCCGGAGGTGGCCATGGCCTCCGTACACGTGCACGGGGCAGAGGAAGTATCAGGGGAAATTGTTTGGGTTTGCAGTAATTGGTGCTCGAGTTATACTCGAGTGAATTTGCATTTTTCTCGAAGTGGCTAGGTTTGTGACTCGGAGCAAATATCAGTGGAGCTCGGGTTTGTTTTCTGAAAGTACAGGTTTTTAAAACCTGTAATTTTAAATTTTTAAAGATTGTTTTAAAATCTAAGGCAGGGTTTTGAATAGAATTTAAATCAAAATTTAAAGTATGAAAATCAAATGAGATTGAATCCAGGTTTGAAATTTTAATTTAAACTTTTAAATTAAAATATTTAAGCAACTATAAAAAGGGTTTAAATAATTGAATTTAAAGTTAAAGCTTTAAAATTGAAATAGAGGATTTAAACATAAGTTTAAATCTGGAAATAAGATTCAAACTTGAATCATGTTTTGAAAATAAAAGAAGTTTTTTTAAAATTTTGAAATGTTTAAATAACTTTTAGTATTGAATCATATTTTAAATTTATATCTTAAATAAATATGGGTTTAAATTCCTCTTATAAAATGAGAAATTATTTAGTATAAGCTTAAAGATTTTAAATTGTTTTAAATCTTTGATAAAGTTAAGTTTAGTTTTCATTTTAAATTTAAATTTTAAAATGAAATTTGGAGAACAAATTAAGTTGTTTTAAATTACTTTGATAATGATAAAGTAATCATTAATAAGAAATGTTTAGTTTAAAAGGAAATCAAAGTTTTAATGATTTTTGATTTATTAAATTAGTAAGGTAATTAATTGGGTAATTAATTTAATTATTTAATTAAATTAAGGGTTTGAAATAAATTAATTAAGGTTAATTTAATTTGTAATTAATATTAATTAATTTAAGTAAATTACTTAATAAAGGTAATTAAGGAAATTAAAATAAGTTAATGAAGGTCATTAACTTAGGATTATTTATTAATTTAATTAATGTAATTAATTTTGATAATTAATTGGATTAATTAATTTGAATAATCAATTATGAAACTTAATTAAGTATGATTACTTTATGAAAATAATTAAAGTTATTAATTACTTATTGTAATTAATTAATTTATTTGATTAGTTTAAATTAATTAATTAAGTTTAATTAATTTAGAATAATCATTTAATGGATGGATAAGTAATCAAAGATGGATAATTACTTAGAGAAGTAATTAAAATAAGTAAATTATGAGAAGAATTTGATTTAAGTTGAGAAGAGTTTTGAGATTAATTACTTGTGTAATTAATATAAAGGTAATTTCTTTGTGAAGTAAATAATGAATAATTACTTAGTAATGATTGATTAAGTTTTTGGGGAAAATAATCAAGTGATGTAATTAATTAAAGGTAATTAAGTACTAATGAGATTAATCAAATGTGATTAATAAATGTAATTAATTATTAAAAATAATTAATTTAAGAGTAATTGAGAAAGTAATTAAGTTTAGTTAATTACTAAAAGTGATTAATAATTTTGGTTTAATCAAGGTTAATTACTTAATGTAATTAATTTAAATAAGTAATTAATTTAAATATAATGAAGGATCATTAATTAAGATAATTAATGATGTTAATTAATAATTAATTAATTAAGATTAGTTAATCAATGATAAGTGATTAAGGAAGTAATTAATTAATGTAATTAATTAAGGATTAATGTAATTAATTATAATTAATTAATTAATGAAGTAATTAAAGGTTAATTACTGATTTTGGTTAAGGATAATTAATTTGTAAAATTAATTAAGGATAATTACTTGAATGTAATTAAAGGATAATTGATTAAGGGTGATTAATTAAGGTGATTAATTTGAGGATAAATATTTAATTGAGTTGTAATCAATTAATAGTTAAGTAAGCAAGATTTAAAATGAGGAAGTAATTAATTTAATTCATTTTAAATTAATTAAAGGTAAGTAATTAATTTAATTCACTTTAAATTAATTAGAGATAGAAGTAATTAATTTAATTCATTTTAAATTAATTATAGGTAGTGATTATAGATCCTTGCTTATGAATGGATGTTATGGTTTATCTTGAATGGTTTGAATCTCAGATATGAGATTACTATTGTGTGATATGGATGCATTGGTTGCATTGTGATGTATGAGTTATCTATGGGTGATGATAATATAGATTATCAATTTGTGATGATTACCTGTTTATGATAATAATGTTGATTATCTATTGTGATGATATTATCTATCTGTGTGTTTATAGATAGTTTAAATTGAATTGTTTTAAACTTAAAACAACTTGGACCTAAAAGACACGCCTTGGATTTCGATGAGACCGGGATCGGGTTTCCATATTTGGGATCCGAAAACCACATCGTTTCCAATTAACGTTAGGTCGTGAATCTAAGTGGAGCGAGTGAAGACTCGAGGTGTAAGAACTATAAGTCAGTATAACTCTGTGGGTGATTCCGTAATGAGTTTGACGGAATAGTACTTATAGGTTCGAGATGGAGATTAGAGTGCAAGGGTTATTGTCGTTAACTCTGAGGGTGATTCCAAAACGAGTGTAACGAGATAATGCCTTCGGTTTCGTTCGAACCCGGAACGAACTTGTATGGATTGAATGCTTTCAGCACATCGTCAGGCGGACGATGAGCATTCTAAGTGATATGTCCTATAAAGGTAATCGTAGCCTCAAGCCTCATCAACCGGGAATGGCTAAAACAGGGGAGGTGCGCCAAGGCTTCGTGGGTAGCCCCCACTTGAGAGCAAGATTGACTCCTGTCTAGAAGTCCCTTTATATTCGGCTGTGTGGGGTGGTTGGTTCGCGACAACTACCGGGGTTGTCTTGTTCGGAACTATTTAGTAAGGAATGGGTCCGGCCTTGTGTTGCAGGGGATGAAGGGAGTAATCCTCGGTACGGTGATCTAGGCCACGTACTGTGACGGGCGGTACCCCAGTAGCCCTGCCATTGATGGAATCCAAAATCCAATAAGTGCCAACGGTTTTGATTGTATTACCCACTTTTGTGGCTAGTAGCTGGAATTTAATGAATGTAACAATTTCGGCTATTTCATATTTACTTGAAAACCCTAGACACTATTATAATATCACAGAATTTCCTATCAAATGTTTTGGTTAGCGTAAGGTAAAAACTTTTCCATGTTTATGAGTGGGAAGTCTTACGTGATACCTTTTCTTTTAAAAGGATTTTGAAAATTAAGCAACTTTAACCTGTTACTCACACCAGACCCATGTCTGACCCGGAGTTTATTTTTGTTTTTCATAAACTCTTGGGTACTCAAATTTGTACGAGTAGCCAAGGGATTCAGGTTAGCTTTGACGATATATTGGAGGATCAATGGAGCAGGAGGCTTCGGCGTTGTAGATATGTTTAGTATTCCGCTGTATATGGTATCTCTGAGTCGTTTGTTGAGTTATATTGTGTTGTATTGAGTTGTATAACTAGACAGGTGTTTATAACTGTCTAGTATGTGTTGTGAAATCTGTATAACTCTGATGATAGTTGTAAACTATGTAATATTTATGTTATTAATATAATTTATTCGTTCCGCTGTTTAGATTCTGATGTGTTGTTTTCTTCTTTCTTCTCTTTCTTTCTATTTCTATCCCTTTCTTTCTTATTAGCGATGCGATTTCCTGGAGATAGGAAGTCGGGTCGTTACAACAATATTCCCGTTAATCAATAATTAATAATTGTATACAATTTTCCAAAACCAATATAATTTGAATTTTCAGATCTATATTAAAATACAAATTGATTAAATGGAATTTCTTATATATGTATATTTTGTTTTAAAGGTAGAATATGTATATTTTGTTTTAGATAAAATATGTATATTTTGTTTTTAGAGACAAAATATGAATATTTTGTTCTAAAAATAAAATATAGAATTAAAGTTAATTGGGAAAAATCATATGCATATATTTTTACATATAAGGATAATAAAATTTATATGTATATATATATATATAATTTGGATAGAAATTCATAACAGTTAATTCATAATAAAGTAAAAAGAGATATTTTTAATTTTGGGTATATAAACAATATTGTTTATATTAATGAAAAAAGTTTTAAGTTTCTAAAATAGTATATATATATATATATATATCATGAATAAGAAAGGTTATATATATATATATATATTTGTAATGATAAGTAAAAAAGGAAATTTATAATATTTCAAATAGATAAAAATGTTATAAAATAAAATGATGTGTATAGGAATCACATAAGTATAAATAGGAGAAACTAGATATACTCATAGATAATAAATGATTTAGTTTATTTAAAAGCGGTATATTTCTATATTATAAATTAAAAAAATGCATATATGGTTACATATATACATGAAGGATATAAAAATAATTTTTATATCACTTTGAAGTTCTTATAACACATATGAATATAGGGTGTTTATTATAGAATGTTATTCTATTTCATTTTGTTTTAAGTAACATATATATTTATATAAAATAAATTAACCAAGAGGTTTATTTTAATTTTCTAGTCTCTTAATTTTGTTTTAAAATGTATAGGATGTGTTGAGATAAATGCAATACTACTTTATCAATATTAACTTTGGGTTGTCCAACTTCTTAAGTATACATTCATATACTTTAAAGCTTTTATAGCTTATATATAAATAAAAGACTTCAAGTTATTTACTGTTAAGAGCAATGTAGGTTAACAAAATAACAAAACTGTTTTAAATTAAGTTAAAATTATGGGTAACAAGTGATAAATGTTAAATCAAGAAATGAACTAACACTTACCAGTAAACAACAGATAAAACATTGTAATAATTATCTTTTCTTTTCAAATTTCTTTCACCATTAACGTAACCATCTTCTCAACCACCAAAGATCATCTCAGTCTGTCTTTGATGTTGCAAGCTTGTGTATATATGTGAGCATTTTGATCAGTATTGTGTTTTAAAGATCTAAACCTGTAACTTAAGGAAATTTTCCTCTGTTCAAATTGTAAGAAAAGGGAAAACGAAATTAAAAAGAAGAAGAAAAAGTAGTACTCTGTAGCTAGTCTGGTGTCTGGAATATTCCTTGTTCCTAACATTCAAGCAAGGATTTAAAAGCAAGTTCAGAATTCACATTTAAAGATCTTTAAAATTCAATTTAAAAGCTTTTGGAATCAAAATGTGGAAGGTGTCAAACTTAAATTTCCAAACTTAGAAATAATTTGGCTTACTGCTCTGTTAACTGTAAACTATTTTACCTGTTCCTACTTTCAAAATCTATATCTCCTAATCCAGTTCGAATTTGATGATGTTGTAAACTAGGAAAATGTTTATTTTCTAGTATAGTTTGTGTTAAACATAGTTTGTGAATAAATTATGATGTTAATTTATGGTAGGATTTACAGTGAATAATCAATTTTGGTGAAGATTCAATATATTTAAATCAAGATTTCAGGCATGCAATCGGGTTGCCTGTATGGAAATATGAATTTTAATAGGAAAATTATAATTTTTAGTATTTTATATCTCGAGGAATTGATAGATGAACGGTTTTCATTCAAAAATAAATTTCTATCGCTCTCGTCGTCGGGAGGTGGTGCGGCCTGGTCTGGAGGGGCCAGGTGGACCTAGAGAAGGTGTTGACCATGGTGGAATCATGGAATTGAGCTTGGATTGGGTAGAGTGATGGAATGTAAAGTTTTGGGAAGGCTTTGGGAGGCCGACGAACGCGATGGGATTGGAAGTGGCGGAGCAACCGGAGCTTGCAGGGTTTGGCAGGGTGGTAACTTGTCGAAAGAGATTTCGATCGGTGGAGGAGATGTTGTGTTCAATGGTGAGCAGCAAGAGCAATTCGATGATCGGTGGATGTGTGCGCTTCTTGGGTTCGTGTTGAAGAGTCAATTTCCGAATGGGAGGTTATGGAACTTCGGCAAGGTGGAGGTGGTGACAGACGTGAGAACGACGATTTGTTGGGTCCATGAAGGGGCTGGCCACGAAGTCGATGTGACGTGCACATGCATGGCATGCACGTGTACGGCACGAAGGAGTTTTCGTGGCAGGTCTTGGGATAGGCGTAATGAAGTGAGTTTGTTAGTGGTCGTAATTGTTCGTGTTTCATTCGATGTTCGTATGGGAAGATATTCGAGTTGATCGAAGATGGTTCCCACCAGTTCGTGGCGTCGAATTCGAGTGGTTTTGGGTCGTTTGTCTGGTAGGTGAGAAGAAGGGAGGAGATAGAGAAGAAGTGGTAGTTGTTTGGGTTGGGCTACGGCCCGTTTAGGTTTGTGTGAATAGAATTGGTTTCGGGTTTGTCTTCTTCGTCTTTGGGTTTTGGGCTTTGGCCCGTTGAGCTTTGCTTATTTAAAAACAGGATTTAATTATTAAGGAAAATTTGTTATAAAGTGAAAAATAAATCCATAACTATTTGTCTTTCTAGCATATAATCAAGCATGTTGGTTAAAGTAATTGTTTTTAAACCAATCCTCTTTGATGTTAAATGTTATTTAAGGGTTTTATTTTGGAAATAATAAACTTAATTTACTTTAAGATTTTCTTTTAATTAAGGTCAATAAATAAATTATTTCATCATAAATTAGTCAAGCTTTTAAAAAAAATATTATTATTAATTCATGAGTTTTAACTGAATAATTGAAGTATAGTTAAGTAAATGATTAGGGAAATAAAATGTTAAACTTCTGAATTAATTTATGGTCTAAAGTGAATTTTTATATATAAAAATTATTTAATTCCAAATGTTAAATAAAATAAGTGTTATTAAGAAGATGGTTCGTATCGACGGATATTACGCCGTCGTACGATCCGTTATGAAGATTAATAAGTAAAATTTTACCAGCTTATTCAGGCAGAATTAAATTACCGTTTGAAAATGAATGCTGTTGTATAATTTTATACGACCTATCTGTTAAGATGTTCCCAAACTAAATAGATGTGTTAATTGTAGATTATTCAAACTGCTTGATATTTGGTCAGTGGAATCTAACATCATTCCTCTAATTATTTAAATTTATTATTGTGGACAGTATAAGCTATCATTATGATATTCTCTGCAAATCTGGTGAACATTTACTAGCAATGATAAATTTCTGATCTGCTTATTCATGCATATATCTATTTGTTTGCATGTTAATTATATTTGAGTATATGATGTGAATCGATCTATGAATGCTGATTGATTTTGAATATCTGTATTGACTATGAATTGTAGCTTGATAAGTACCGTTGAGACTGTTAAGCCCTATTCGGTTTAGGTTGACTTTGAACCTTGTTTTCTTTTAAATAAGCATTTTTAATAATGGTGTAGAAGATTTGATAAATATTTTTGACATGACAAAAGAAAGTTAATTTATTATTTTTGGAAATCTTTATAAAGGTATAATTTTATAAGTATGCATTATTTAACCTATTTCAAGTATAAAACTATTTTTGTAATGATCATTTAAAGGTTAATTTTTATTAAATTGGTATTTAAGTATATTTTCTTCAATATAATCTATTAAATATAAGTGTTTTTAAAATGATATATTATATAGTAAACTTTATAAAGAGTATTGTTATTTAATAAACTTGAGAAATGTATTTGGAAATTATATAAGTATGATTTGGAAAGAAATTTTTTTAAATATTTACTCAGTAAAATAAGCTTTCTTTAGTAAATTTTAATCTTTTGGGATTTTAAATGTGAACAAGGCTTAATTGTTGAAATGGGAAATAACTTGGTTGAATTGGTTGATTATTTTGATAGTTACTATTAAATCTGGACAAAAACTTAACTTTGAAAATATCTAGAGGAAACTTGGGAATTATATGGAACGGTTACCGTTCAAGGTGCTATACCGTACGTATAAACTCGTTTATTCTCTAGGGCGAATTATAAGGAGACCCGTACACTAACGGTTAGGAGGTCAACTCCGATCTTAAATTTCATCTGTATATTTCCTAAAGAATTGGGGTTGAGTTTACCGAGAAATAGGGAACGTTGTTTCGAAGAGACTGGGATCGGATTTATAATCCGAAAACCACTTCGATCCAACGAGAACGTTTTCATGATGAATATTAGAGCTTGGAGTTGAAGATGGAGCAGTGAAGTACAAGGGCTAATCCCTACTAATCCTAAGGCTGATTCCAAAATGGATGTAGTAGGAATAGTGCCTTCGGTTCCGTTCGAACCCAAAATGGACTTGTATGGATGAATGCTTTCAGAACAACGTCAGAAGGACGGTGAGAATTCTAAGTGAAATGTTCTAAAACGATAACGCTGAGCCTCGAACCTCATTAACTGGGATTAACTGAAAATAGGGGATATGCAGCAAGGATAAGTGGGTAGCACCCAATTAGGGTATGGTCATCCCTGTCTAGAGGTCCCTTTTTATTTCGGCTGTGTGGGCGGTTGCTGATCCCAACCGCGGGGTGATCTTATTCGGACTATCCAGTAAGGGGTAACTCCGGTCTTGTATTAAAGAGGAACAGAGGGGTCCTCGGTATGGTGATCTAGACCAGGTACCGTGATATGTGGTACCCCAGTGCCTAGTCATTCGTTGGAAATCCATCCTCCATACATGCCCTTTACGGTTTTGATTGTAGAAACCAATTTGTAGCTAGTGTTGCTGGAATTTCATAATGTAAAAATTTAGGCTATTTGAATAAGTATTTGTATATAGACACTACAATAATATCAAAGGATTTTATAAGAAATGTTTTGGTTATCGTAAGGTAAAAACCCGACATGTTTATTTGTGGCATGGTCTTACGAGATACCTTTGTGATTTTTAACTTTAATTAATCAAGTTGACTGTGTTTCTCACTCTGGTTTACCAGACTGATCCGGACGTGGTGTTTTTCCTATAAGCTCGGGTCAGACCGAGCATATTTCCAGGTTTAGTTGGAAGATTGGAAGCTTCAGGAGAGGAGCTGGAATCAGGAGACGTATTCATGTAGATGCTTATTCAGTTGTATTGGTTCTGATGTCAACAAGTTGTAAGGACGGGATTGTTATAAACTGTCCGAGTTGTATGGATGTAACTCTGATTGAAGTCTATATAAGTTATAAAAGCAATAGTTTTGGTTTCATGTAAAGATTTGTTATATTATAAATTATTCGTTCCGCTGTAATATTATGTTATTATTCTCTTTTTCTTCTACCTTCTTTCTTCTTTCACTATCCGTCTTTTCATACGATTTGGCTGACAAGTGTTGGTTAAAATCAGTTTAAATCGGTACGGAAAAATGAGTGGAGACATTGTGGTATCAGAGCCTAGGTTGAGTGAATACCTAGGTTCGGATGGGTTGCTCATTAGAAATAGGGTCTGTAGCTACCTGATTGAGTCTGAGTACATGTATGTATGTATGTATGTATGGATGTATGTATGTAGCGTGTATTTGTTAGTTATATAAAAATGATTTTATATGTTGTGTTAATTGATCGGTTGAGTGGCATATGGATTCTGGTCAATACGAGTAGCTAACGTTATTGGTAGGGATCTCTAAACACTTGAACCAGGCCAACGGACACAAAAATGTTTTAAGGGGTAGATGAAATAATTTTACCCAGATATATTTTCTATATAAAAAGGAATGATTTTTAAATATATGGTATTTAAAATGATTGGTTGTGATGATAATAATTTATCATCTAGTTTCTGAGTGGTCTTAGTCGTCAACCTTGGGTATTTTCATTTGTTGTCCTTTTTGACCTGAATATACCCTTAAAGATCTGAACCCTTTAGGATTTGAATCTTAGGAAAATGGATTTTTATTGAGTTTTATTTACCAAAGGAATTCAGAAAACTTATAAACTAATATTTTGGGAAAAAATTTCCACCATTAAAGATAATTTCATAATTATGGATTTCTAAAAAAAGATATTTGAGGATTTAAACCTTATAACACTTTACTTGTTATATATATATATATATCTATGTATGTATGTATGTATGTATATGTATGCATATTTATAAATTAAAGAAATAAATTATTTATAAACTTACTGTATATATATGTATATTTTTCTCTACCTTGTATTCACTTTTCGAATATATACTTAAATTATTTTTGGAAAGAAGATTTTATAAATTTTGGGTAATAGAAATATAAAGGGGGGAATAAATTTTGAAGTGTAAACCTTGATGTGTTCTTTATCCTATAGAAGTCTAACCTTAGGATCTCACCTTTGGGTTTTGGTATTGATTGTAGAGAACCCGTAGCATCAGTCGAGGTGGAGTACTGGCTAGGGCTAGGAGGGATGGTGATTTTGACCGGGTCATAAGAATTCGGGCGGATATTAACGAGCCGTCGTTGTATGAAGAAGAGCCAAAGGAGCCGGTAGAGCCTGTTGAGCAACCTCAGCCTCAGCTTTAGGAAGAAGACCCCAAGGAGGAATTCGACAGTGAAAAAGAGTTTGAAGTCGAAGGTGAAGATGATGAGTTTGACGACGAGGAAGAGTTTGAAGTAGAGGAGGATCTTGAATCGGAAAATGACGACGCATTCATTTGGGGGATAGGTGAAGTTGTTGAGGAGCCATTTGTTGGTGCAGATTTCCTTTAGAGAGAGCCTAGTCTAGAGATTATTTGGGTTCCAGACAGTGATGTGGAGTCTAAGGAATTGTCAGGACCCGAAGTGGAGGATTCTGGTTGTAAGAGTCCATAGTTAGTGTTGGGTTGCTTTCTCTAGGTAGTGTACGCCTTTTTGTATGTGTGTATGACCCTTGGACGTCATGGTTATTAGGTGTTAAATGTTTGGTAGGGTGGGTGATATACACACAGACATATGTATGCTTGCATGGATGATGATAGCACTCATACGAATATTTTGGATGGTACTAGATGTAATGTATATTTTGATATTCTAGCACGAAATCTATGTATTTACTGGTGTAGTTTGGGGTGTTATTAATCGACTCTAATATGTGTGGATAGTTCTACTAACTTAGCTATGGAATTTCAGTAACGAAATTCTTTTAAGAGGAGAGGAATGTAACGATCCGGGATTTTTGAAATCCCGAGTTATGAATATTAATTAATAATATTCAATAATATTGTATTTTAATATACAATATTCCTGTTAATCAATAATTAATAATTGTACAAAATTTTCAAAAACCAATATAATTTGAATTTTCGAATCTATATTAAAATACAAATTGATTAAATGGAATTTCTTATATATGTATATTTTGTTTTAAAGGTAGAATATGTATATTTTGTTTTAGATAAAATATGTATATTTTATTTTAGAAACAAAATATGTATATTTTGTTCTAAAAATAAAATATAGAATTAAAGCTAATTGGGAAAAATCATATGCATATATTTTTACATATAAGGATATTAAAATTTATATGTGTATATATATAATTTGGATAGAAATTCATAACAGTTAATATAATAAAGTAAAAGGAGATATTTTTGATTTTGGGTATATAAACAATATTGTTTATATTAAATAAAAGAATTTTAAGTTTCTAAAATAATACATACTGATTGCGCAAAAAATGGGCAAACACCTCAAAGTCGTACGATTTAGTTGATTATATGTTGTTCTTAGTGATTTAGGTGATTTATGCAAATATGTAAAAAGCAGGGACTAAACTGTAAAAGACACACAGATTTATAGTGGTTCGGCCAGAACGTGCCTACGTCCACTATATATGGTATTCTCCTTTTTCTCTTCAGATTACAAGTACAAAGATTTGTATACAAGTATATAAATGTTGTTTGAAAGTTCTATCCGTGCTTGAGCTCTCAAACTTGTCTGTCATTGTTGTACCCCTGCCCCTCTATTTATAGAGTGAGGTTGGGGGCAGGGGTCTAGGATGTTTATAGCTGCTGGTGGGCCTGGGCTGATGCAATCTGGACCGGCAACTTTGGTTCGGCATGCTCTGGTTCGGTGGGGAGACATCCGGTGATGGTTGGTCCGGTGCTTGATTCTGTGAGGCTTGGATCGGTGGGAAGCCATCAGGTGAGGGTGGTCCGGTGCTTGATTCTGTGGGGCTCGGTTCGGCATTGGTTTAGTGGAGATGTTGGACCAGTAGTGGGTGGTGAAAGATGGAGCTTTGGTTGTAGTTGATTCGGTGGGAAGGGAAGTGGAGTTGGTTCGGACTCGATACTACCGAATGGATCCTATACTGAGAATGCCGAATGATCCCTTGTGTTGGGAATGTCGAATGAGCCTTCATATTTGAGAATGCCGAATGAGCCATGGGGAGTTCGAATACCGAACAAACTCATACACTTGAACTACCGGACGAAAGCGAGGGGTTTTAAGTACCAGATGACGCTTATTACCGGATGAACTCGGGGAGTGTAGTGTCGAACGAACTCTTGCATTGCTTTACCGAATGAACCTTTGTACTTGAATCATGAGTGAAATCCCAGACTTATATACGCTTGCTTCTTCTTGTTCCGGTCGTGGTGGAAACGCACACAACATTGATATTCCAGTTTTGACCAAAAATGGGATAACACTTTGCCCCCCAAAACATGCCTTGTGATAATAAGGCGTGTTTTGAATAGTTCTGAATCCATTATCCAAAGTCATAACCATATTGCCAGAGAATATCATCCTTGACTGCTCCGAGTCGATATCCAATTCCAAATCCAATAACCAAAGCTTGAGCCAATTCCATGTCCATCCGAACTCGACAACCGAGCCCCAAACCGTTCTTATTAAATAGCCAATAACCGAATCCAGGATCTCTCCGGGCTCCTGCCAAGCGCAATCTACACCTGACGGCCGTGATCCAGTCTCCCTGGATGTTAAGCTAGCCTCTCCGGGTTCTTGCCAAGCGCAATCTATACTTGACGACCTTGGTCCAGTGTCCCTGGACATTGAGCTAACCTCTCCGGGTTCTTGCCAAGCGTAATCCACACTTGACGACCTTGATCCAGTGTCCCTGGACGCTGTGTTAACCTCTCTGGGTTCTTGCCAAGCGTAATCCACACTTGACGACCTTGGTCCAGTGTCCCTGGACGCTGTGTAATGCCATGGCTTATGTCCTAAGCCGAATCCTGGTCTCTCCGGACCCTTGTGGAGCATAGTCCATACTCAACGACCTGAAAATAACAATTGATAATACAGGGCCTAAGTCCTAGGCCGAATCCTAGTCACTCCGGACCCTTGCCGAGCATAGTCCATACTCGACGACCTGAATGAGTCAATTTACCATGTTCGGGCGAAGCGACTCACCCCTTGCCAGGCATAATCCATACCTGACGACCATTTATCAAAAATCAGATAAAAATCCAATCGAAATCAAATCCAAAATCCACATCCAAAATCCAAATCAAAGCCAGAAATCCAAACCAGCATCCAAAACCGAAAACAATCATTCAAAGGAAAATCCAAATCAAAAAGCAAGAAAAACCAGGAGCTCAATCCAAGCTCCAAAACCGAAAACCAAAAACAAAAGCAGTGTCCAATCCAAAAGCAAAAGATAAGTTTCACAAACCATAGCATTGCAGTTTATCATCATTCAGAGCATGCCTAGGGGCTATCTCCGTCCCTGTACATGTGTAAATGACTTGGTTGCTTGCCAATAGTTCGCTACTTATTTCATAATAACCTGGTCAATGGATGATCAACCGACCATCATTCCTGGGCCTCCCGCCATCGTAGCTTGAGGTAGGCGGCGGTTGCTCCTGCCCCGCCGTTGCATTCCGAGATCCAACATATTGTGGCAGCTGTCCATTCCTTACATGCTCCTCAATTATGTCCTTTAGGTGCCTGCAGCTGTTGGTGTCGTGTCCATCCAAATCATGGAAGAGACAGTGCCTTCCTGATGTTCTTTCCCGTTCTGTTGGTTCTCTCCTAGCCGGCCTCCGGTAGGGAAGGCGATTCCGAGTATCCAGGTATATCCGCTCCAGCGTCTCGTTCAATCCTGTGTATGTGGGAAACTTTGGATCCTTCCATTGCTTCCTAGCATTTCTAGAATCATCGTCCAACTTCCTTTTTCCTTTGTCTTTATCCAAACCTTTGCTGGATGGTCCTCCAACCTCAATTGCATTAACCTTTTTTAACTTTAAATCCGTACTCGCATCTTCTTGTCGAAGGAACCTTTCTGCCCCGTGAAAGAATTCGTCGAGATCCCGTGGGGGATCTCGTATCAGAGATACCTTGAAATCTGAGTTCTCCCTGACTCCTGATACTGCTGCCATTAAAACCATCAATGGATCGGGCCGATCCACCGAAGCAACTGCGGCACTGAATCGAGTTAGAAAGGCTCTAAGTGATTCATCGATCCTTTGCTTCACCGATGTTAATGTCATCACGTTCTTCGGTCTCTTGACATGAACTCGAAACTATCCCAAAAACCTTTCCACCAATTCCCTCCAAGTCCTGATAGATCCTTCTCCCAGCTGCCTAAACCACATCGCAGATAAGTCCGTTAAGTACAAAGGGAAGCATCGAGTCATCACTTCCTCCGATGCCCCCAGCACCTCTATGTGTCTGGTGTACCTCATCAGGTGATCCGTAGGGTTTGCCTTGCCATCGTATACCTCCACGCTAGGTAGCTTGAACTTAGGTGGATTCTGAGCCATCCTTATTTCCCGAGCAAACGGACTCCTGTTTACCCCTTCCAAGTCCCCGCTGGTCAAACCACCTCACACAGTCTTCCTGATTATATCTACCAATCTCGCGTTGTCTGTCGGGGGTTGCCCCCGAGGGAATTCCAGTACATACTCTTCATGTGGCTCGCTAGCAGCAACGTCGGTTCTAGCCTATTGAACTCCTTCCAAAGGTCCTCCTGTGTTGGATCCTGCGGGCCTGCCCCCAAGCCCTTGTCGATTGCCCTCTGGCTCTGCATCCTGTCCTCCATTGGGTTCCATAACCCTAGCTCCTTGTCCTGCATCCACCGCCGCTGTAGCTGTTCCTAAGTTCTGGGTCCCTGTAGCTCTCATTTGCTCCAAGAAAGTCTGCATCATCTCCTGTTGACTCTTCAACAACCTCTCTTGCAGTGAATTTGTTATGGCTTCCATTTCAACCCGGGTTATGTAGATCGAAGCCGGTCCTTCCTCAGCTCCGGAGGATGCTTGCTGACTTCCATCCGGTTGGCTTCTCTCAGCCCTTTGCCTTCTACTATTTAGCCTAGCCATTTTCTCCCAAATCCAAACTTCTATCCGATATAGCGGGCGCTAGTTCTTCCCAGTGAAAGCACCAAAATGTTTGCGCAAAAAATGGGCAAACACCTCAAAGTCGTACGATTTAGTTGATTATATGTTGTTCTTAGTGATTTGGGTGATTTATGCAAATATGTAAAAAGCAGGGACTAAACTGTAAAAGACACACAGATTTATAGTGGTTCGGCCAGAACGTGCCTACGTCCACTTTATATGGTATTCTCCTTTTTCTCTTCAGATTACAAGTACAAAGCTTTGTATACAAGTATATGAATGTTGTTTGAAAGTTATATCCGTGCTTGAGCTCTCAAACTTGTCTGCCATTGTTGTACCCCTGCCCCTCTATTTATAGAGTGAGGTTGGGGGCAGGGGTCTAGGATGTTTATAGCTGCTGGTGGGCCTGGGCTGATGCAATCTGGACCGGCAACTTTGGTTCGGCATGCTCTGGTTCGGTGGGGAGACATCCGGTGATGGTTGGTCCGGTGCTTGGTTCTGTGAGGCTTGGATCGGTGGGAAGCCATCCGGTAAGGGTGGTCCGGTGCTTGATTCTGTGGGGCTCGGTTCGGCATTGGTTTAGTGGAGATGTTGGACCGGTAGTGGGTGGTGAAAGATGGAGCTTCGGTTGTAGTTGATTCGGTGGGAAGGGAAGTGGAGTTGGTTCGGTCTCGATACTACCGAATGGATCCTATACTGAGAATGCCAAATGATCCCTTGTGTTGGGAATGCCGAATGAGCCTTCATATTTGAGAATGTCGAATGAGCCATGGGGAGTTCGAATACCGAACGAACTCATACACTTGAACTACCGGACGAAAGCGAGGGGTTTTAAGTACCAGATGACGCTTATTACCGGATGAACTCGGGGAGTGTAGTGTCGAACGAACTCTTGCATTGCTTTACCGAATGAACCTTTGTACTTGAATCATGAGTGAAATCCCAGACTTATATACGCTTGCTTGCTTCTTCTTGTTCCGGTCGTGGTGGAAATGCACACAACATTGATATTCCAGTTTTGACCAAAAATGGGATAACACATACATATATATATACACACATATCATGAATAAGAAAGGTTATATATATGTGTGTAATGATAAGTGAAAAAGGAATTTTATAATATTTTACATAGATAAAAATGTTATATAATAACACGATGTGTATAGGAATCACATAAGTATAAATAGGAGAAACTATATATACACATAGATAACAAATGATTTAGTTTATTTGAAAGCAATATATTTCTATATTATAAATTAAAAAGATGTATATATGGTTACATATATACATGAAGGATTTAAAAATAATTTTTATACCACTTTGAAGTTCTTATGACATATATGAATATAGGGTGTTTATTATAGAATGTTATTCTATTTCATTTTGTTTTTAAGTAACATATATATTTATATAAAATAAATTAACCAAGTGGTTATTTTAATTTTCTAGTCTCTTGTTTTTGTTTTCAAATGTACAGGATATGTTGAGATAAATGCAATACTACTTTGTTAATATTAACTTTGTGTTGTCTTACTTCTTAAGTATACATTCATATACTTTAAAGCTTTTATATTTTATATATAAATTAAAGACTTCAAGTTATTTACTGTTAAGAGCAATGAAAGTTAACAAAACAAGTTAACAAAACTGTTTTAAATTAAGTAAAACTATATGTACCTAGTGATAAATCTTAAATCAGGAAATGAACTAACACTTGGCAGTAGACAACAGATAAAATATTGTAATAATTATCTTTTCTTTTCAAATTTCTTTCACTATTAAAGTAACCCTCTTCTCAGCCACCAAAGATCATCTCAGTCTATCTTTTGATGTTGCAAGCTTATGTATATATATGTGAGCATTTTGATCAGTATTGTGTTTTAAAGATCTAAAGCTGTAACTTAAGAAAATTTGTCTCTGTTCAAATTATAAGAAACAGAAAACAAAATTAGAAAAAAAAAACGTAGTACTCTATAGCTATTCTGGTGATTTGGAACATTCCATGTTCTTAACATTCAAGCAAGGATTTAAAGGAAAGTTCAGAATTCAAATTTAAATATCTTCAAAATTCAATTTAAAAGCTTCTGGAATCAAAATTTGGAAGGTGAGAAACTTAAATTTCCAAACTTAGAAATAATTTGGTTTACTGTTCGGTTAAGTATAAACTATTATAGATGTTCCTACTTTGAAAATCTATATCTCTTAATCCAGTTCGAATTTGATGATGTTCTATACTAGGAAAACGTTTATTTTCTAGTATAGTTTGTTTTAAAAATAGTTTGTGAATAAATTATGTTGTGTAGTAAATTTATGGTAAGATTTACAGTGAATAATCAATTTTGGTGAAGATTCAACATTTTTAAACCAAGATTTTAGGAGTGCAATCGGGTCGCCTATATGGAAATATGAATTTTAGTAGGAAAATTATAACTTTTAGTGTTTTATATCTCGAGGAATTGATAGATGAACGGTTTTCGTTCAAAAATAAATTTCTATCGATCTCGTCACCGAGAGGTGGTGCGGTCTGGTTTGGTCTAGAGAGGGCAGGTGGACCTAGGGAAGGTGTTGACCGTGGCGGAATCATGGAATTGGGCTTGGATTGGGTAGAGCGATGGAATGTAGGGTTTTGGGAAAGCTTTGGGAGGCCGGCGAATGCGACGGAATTGGGAGATGGTGGAGCGACCGAAGCTCACGGGGTTTGGCAGGGTGGTAGCGTGTCGAAAGAGCTTTCGATCGATGGGGGAGATGTTGTGTTCGATGGTGAGCGGCGAGAGCAGTTCGATAATCGGTGGAGGTATGCGTTCCTTGGGTTCGTGTTGAAGAGTCGATTTTCGAATGGGAGGTTATGGGACTTCGGCAAGGTGGCAGAAGTGACAGACTTGAGAACGGCGAATTGTTGGGACCATGGAGGGGCTGGCCGACGAAGTCGAGGTGACGTGCATGTGCACGGCGTGCACGAAGGAGTTTTCATGGCAGGTCTTGGGATAGGCATGATGAAGTGAGTTCGTTAGTGGCCGTGTTTGTTCGTGTTTCATTCGATGTTCGTATGGGAAGATTTGCTAGTTAATCGGAGATGATTCCCTTCGGTTCATCGAATTCGAGTGGTTCTGGGTTGTTTGTCTGGTAGGTGAGAAGAAGGGAGGAGATAGAGGAGAAGTGTTAGTTTTTTGGGTTGGACCATGGCCCGTTTAGGTTTATGTGAATAGAATAGGTTTGGGGTTTATTTCCTTCGTCTTTGGGTTTTGGTCTTTGGCCCGTTAAGCTTTTATTATTTAAAAAACAGGATTTAATTATTAAGGAAAATTTGTTATAAAGTGAAAAATAAATCCATAACTATTTGTCTTTCAAGCATATAATCAAGCATGTTGGTTAAAGTAATTATTTTTAAACCAATCCTCTTTGATGTTAAATGTTATTTAAGGGTTTTATTTTGGAAATAATAGACTTAATTTACTTTAAGATTTTTTTAATTAAGGTCATTTAAATAAATTGTTTCATCATAAACTAGTCAAGCTTTTAAAAAAAATTATCATTAATTCTTGAGTTTTAACTGAATAATTGAAGTATAGCTAAGCAGATGATTAGGGAAATAAAATGTTTAACTTTTGAATCAATTTAAGGTCTTAAGTGAATTTTTATATATAAAAATTATTTAATTCCAAATGTTAAATAAAATAAGTGTTATTAAGAAGATGGTTCGTATCGACGGATATTACGCCGTCATACGATCCGTTATGAAGATTAATAAGTAAAATTTTACCAGCTTATTCAGGCAGAATTAAATTACCGTTTGGAAATGAATGTTGTTGTATAATTTTATACGGCCTATCTATTAAGATATGCCAAACTAAATAGATGTGTTAATTGTAGATTATTCAAACTGCTTGATATCTGGTCAGCAGAATCAAACATCATTCCGCTAATTATTTAAATTTACTATTGTGGATAGTATAAGCCATTATTCTGATATTCTCTGCAAATCATTGTGAATATTTACTAGCAATGATAAATCTTTGATCTGCTTATTCATGCATATATCTGTTTATTTGCTTGTTAATTATATTTGAGTATATAATGTGAATCGACCTATGAAAGCTGATTGATTTTGAATATCTGTACTGACTGTGAATTTAGCTTGATAAGTACCGTTAGGACTTAAGCCTCATTCGGTTTGGGTAGACTTTGAACCTAGTTTTCCTTTAAATAAGTATTATTTTTAATAATGATGTAAAAGATTCGATAAATAATTTGGAAATGACCAAAGAAAGTTAATTTATTATTTTTGGAGTTCTTTATAACGGTATAATTTTATAAGTATGTATTATTTAAACAATTTCAAGTATAAAACTATTTTTGTAATGATCATTTAAAGGTTAATTTTTATTAAATTACTATTTAAGTATATTTTCTTCAATATAATCTATAAAATATAAGTGTTGTTTAAAATGATATATTGTATATAGTAAAAAAAATTAAAGAGTATTTTTATTTAATAAACTTGAGAAATGTGTTTGAAAATTATATAAGTATGATTTGGAAAGAAATTATTTTAAATATTTACCCAGTAAAATAAGCTTTCTTAGTAAATTTTAATCTGTTGGGATTTTAAATGTGAATAAGGCTGAATGGTTGAAATGGGAAATAATTTGGTTGAATTGGTTGATTATTTTGATAGTTACTATCAAATCTGGAAAAAAACTTAACTTTGGAAATATCTAGAGGAAACTCGGGAATTATATGGTACGGTTACCGCTCGAGGTGCTATACCATACGTACAAACTTGTTTATTCTCTAGGAAGAATTATAAGGAGACCCATCCACTAACGGTTAGGGGGTGAACTCCGATCTTATATTTTGTCTATGTATTTCCTAAAGAACAGGGGTTGAGTTTACTGATAAATAGCGAACGTTTTTTCGAAGAGACCGGGATCAGACTTATCATTCGAAAACCACTTCGATCCAACGAGAACGTTTTCGTGATGAAGACTAGAGCTTGGAGTCGAAGATGGAGAGTGAAGTATAAGGGCTTATCGGTACTAATCCTGAGGGTGATTCCAAAATGGATGTAGTAGGAATAGTGCCTTCTGTTCCGTTCGAACCAAAACGGACTTGTATGGATCAAAGCTTTCAGAACATCGTCAGGAGGACAGTAAGCATCCTAAGTGAAATGTTCTAAAAAGGTAGCGCTGAGCCTCAAACCTCATCAACCGAGAATGACTGAAAATCAGGAGATATGCAGCAAGGCTAAGTGGGTAGCACCCAATTAGGGTAAGGTCATCCCTATCTAGAGGTCCCTTTTTTATTTCGGCTGTGTGGGCGGTTGCTGATCCCAACCGCACGGTGATCTTATTCGGGTTACCCAATAAGGGATTGTTCTGGTCTTGTGTTGCTGAGGAACGGAGGGGTCCTCGGCATGCTGATCAAGATCAGGTACCGTGATAGGCGGTACCCCAGTGTCTTGTCATTCGTTGGAAATCCATTCTCCCTACGTGCCCTTTACGGTTTTGATTGTAGAACCCACTTTGTGGCTAATTATTGCTAGAATTTAATAATGTAAAAATTTCGGCTATTGGAATAAGTATTTGTATATAGACACTACTATAATATCAGAGGATTTTATAAGAAATGTTTTGGTTATCGTATGGTAATAACCTGACATGTTTATTTGTGGTGTGCTCTTACGAGATACCTTTGATTTCAAAAGGAATTTTAAACTTTAATTAATCATGTTGAGTGTGTTTCTCATGCTGGTTTACCAGACTGACCCGGGCATGGTGTTTTTCCTATATGCTCGGGTCAGACCGAGCATATTTCCAGGTTTAGCTGGAAGTTTCAGGAGAGGAGCTGGAATCAGGAGACGTATTCACGTAGATGCTTATTCAGTTGTATTTGTTGTGAGGTCAACAAATTGCAGGTGCAAGATTGTTATAAACTGTCTGATTTGTATGGATGTAACTCTGATTGAAGTCTGTATAAGTTATAAAAGCAACAGTTTCGGTTTCATGTAAAGATTTGTTATATTATAAAGTATTCGTTCCGCTGTGAGATTCTGTTATTGTTCTCTTTTTCTACTACCTTCTTTATTCTTTCAATATCCGTCTTTTCGTGCGATTTGGCTGACAAGTGTTGGTTAAAATCAGTTTAAATCGGTATGGAAAAATGGGTTGTGACAGCATATAAACTTGGTTGTTGCATATGAGTCTTCATGTGTCGGACCATTTCATTAAACTTGGAAGTCTGGTCTCGATTATGTTTATATATCCGGTTCATGTTGTTATTTCATTGAACCAGTGCACTATGCATTCATGGCTTTACATTCGGTTTCATATGTTGTTGATGACTTTGTACGTTTGTTGTCTTATTTGGCTCTTGTTGTCTGAATGCATGTTGAATCTAGTTTGGTTGATTTGGTCGAGACTCATATGCACTTAAGTTGAATCCAGTCTTTGGCTTGGGTTTGACCTTGTGCTTACCTATCCCTGCAATTTTATCAAGTATATATCGGTGTGCACGGCCTTGTGACATGTCTAGTGATACACTGTGCATGTTACAAGCTGTTCATGTAAGATGAATTCAAAATGAATGATGACAAACAACCTAAATAACTGAGGCAAATGATATTTTCAAACATACACTTTTGTTGTACACTGCAAAACATTTCTTTTTCAATTTTACTACGCCGGTGTTTATTTTGCAGGTAATTTAGATGCTGGATATAGGCTGAAACAAAGTTGAAGATAAAAATACGAGTGATAAGTGAATATATAGTGAGGTCAAAATTGTAAATTGAAATTTGTGTAATTGAAATTGTAATGTAATTGAAAATGTATATATATGTAGTGAGAGCTTAATTTTGTACTATTTGAATTTGTAATAAAATATTTGTTTGAATAAAATATTTGTTTGAATTTGAATTCTATGTTATTTATTTTATCCAACAAATATTTATTTAATAATGTGAAAAATAAAATAGTATAATAACAAATACATTTAAACATATATATGTGTGTGCGTGTGTATTCATTATCATCAAATAAAAATCATACGCCAGCATATTCTACAATCTCCCCCTTTTTGATGATAACTGACATATATTAAGATTTTGACTTTATTAAATGTATTTGGTTTTGATGAATTCTATCAGCTCCCCCTATTTGAATGCTCCCTCTCTATAATAAAGCTTCCCCTTTATATGTGCATGAAAATAAATAAAAATATGCAAATTAACCTATATGGGAATATGCAAATGAAAAAAATAAAATATTTGAACTTCAGTTTCCAGAATCTTAACTTTTCTCTCCCCTATTTGTTGTCAGCAAAAGAGTAATAGTGTTAGAAAAATAGAGATAAAGTGGTAGACATTAATATAACATTAATACCCAATCGGGTATAAATATTAAATTTCAACATAAAAAATCAAACAAAAATCATAAATACTCTGTTAGGTGCATATTCCACTTTAGAGTGATAGGGGTGATGTAGGCATATAAAACCATAGAGTTGTGTCTATTTGTGGTATATTTATATGAGGAATTTGAATACCCACTAACCATGCATAACCATTGGGACTTTTAAATGAGATTAGTAGTATTCCCAATTTTTATTTAGAAAAATGAATTTCAAGCATCTTCTAACGACGCATAACCGTGAGGACCTTTAAATGGGATTAGAATCAACTTGTCTATTTAATAATCAATTTTGGTATGTGTTCCATACATGCATAACCGTGACGACTTTTAAATGAGCATGAAACCAAATAATCAAATATTCCAAGTAATTCACCCATGCATAACCGTGAGGACTTTTAAATGATGGTGAATACTTTGGATGTTTTTATTGCTAATTAAATAAAATAATGAATAATTTCCCATTTAAAATACATATTTTGACATACTATAATGGATTTTGATGAGTGATTGTTGTTAGAAATATGATAGAAATAGAGATTAACATGGAATTTTTACCAACAAAAGTTATTATAATTCTTGTTTAAATTTTTAAAGAAATTTACTAAATATACTATCTCAAGTCATAATATATGATTAATTTCGATACTCGTCACTTTTTCAATCACTATTTATCTTTTCAATAATCAGTAGGGAGTCGGATTAGCTAATATAGTCATTTAAGATCAAATCCAAAAATAAATATAAAATCAAATTTCAAAAATGCCTAATCTGAAACGCAATCAACAAAAACTATTTTCTGGAAGGGGTTTCATCTGCTAATTGAAAATCGGTTGAAATAAAAAGAAATATAGATATTTTCTTTGAAAATGATGCAACTAATGAATGTCTCAACATAAAACACATTCCACCAGTACTTTTCTATCAACTAAGCTACTAGTGTAATCAGCATCTGAATTCCCCTTTGACTCAAAGTTATCGTTAGATGGATATCATACACCAAACTGTGAAGTGTGCAAAAAATACCTTATAATCAATTTTATAGCTTTTAAATGAAATTATTTTGAAATTGAATTGAAAACGTGCAGATAAACAACTAGTGAACATAATGTCAAATTTAGAAGCGGTAAAAATATATCTTGTTGTTCCTTAGGCTGCCAACGCACCTCGCTTGGTTCTTCACTTTCACTGTCATTTGTTTCTCTTAAAAAGCACTGATTTGATTTTTCATTGTATTCTTTATTGAATTGGGAAAGACAAAATACTTTGACTTGGGAGGTTCCTTCGTGAGTCACTTCAAGTGTGTGCCAAATTTCCTGCGTAGTTAAACAATGCGAAACACGATTAAATTCTATTTGGTCTGATGAGAAAATAATAGAGTTCATAGCCTTGGTGTTAGCAATTTGCATCTTAATTTAAAAATTTGTCCATTGATCCATAGGTTTTTCTATTTCTTGATTATCTACCATAATTGTTAGTGCCCTATATCCTGTTTCAACAATATTCCAAGCATTTATGGATTACAGAAAAATTTCACTCTATTTTTCCAATATGTATATTCACCATTGAACATGGGTGGTCTAACTATGGACTGACCTACAGTAAAAGAATTATTAAAAGAAGCCATTAAAAAATCAACTTTTTAAAACAAAAATTAGTTTTTGTTCCTAACTCTGATACCACTTATACGATCGATTTCACCTTAGAAGGGGGTTGAATAGGGTTATACTAATAATAATAAAAATTAATGCGGAAACAAATATATTAATTGCAACACAGATAATAACAGAATAATAAAAGCAGAAATAGAACAACACAGATTTACTTAGCTTCGGCAAAACCCTACCTATGTGCTTCCTCTAAGGTTTCTACTAGAAATTAAGTAGTCAGACGCTTACACACATAAAATTGCGACACCCGCTAATGACTAACCTAACTCTACACTCAAAACCCTACCATAACTCAGCCACTGAGTTGTGAATTCTCAAACTGCGCCTCGTAGTTTGTACCTAGTCACACGACTAGAAAGTTACTCAATTTAAAAGGAAATTACAAATGAAATAATAACTAAAACAAAAAAAACCCTAGTTAAATAGTTTGAAGCATAATAGAATTAAAACCACAGGCCCACTAAAAATTATAATTTTTGAAAAAACAAAGTCTCCCCTTATTCTGTTTCCCATCGGCCCGTATCTCTTTTATTCCTTTTATGATCTGAAATTAAGGTTGTTGAAATTTGAAGCACCGATTTGAAATTGATCAATTGAGATGATGATTCTTAGTCGAATTGCTTTGTCAATCACTTCTGGCATTGATTTACTCTCAGTGGCTTCAAATGTCGAGCTTGAATTGGTACATGATTTTTTTTCGATTTTTATTTTTGCTCAACTTAGACTGATTCGAGTTATGTATATTTTCTATGATTGTTCTAAGTACGTTCTCTGATTTAGTTTCAAACTCGAATGATCTTTTTCCGATGATGATCTTTGGGTTCTGTAGGGATTGAAATCTATAAATTTTAGTTCGTATATTTTTCATGTGATTTAAGCACCTGCGTTGATTTACAATCGCATGGCTCCAGTGCTTCTTGACTTGTTTATGTATTCATTGGTTTGAATTTCTTTGAGTCGGTTACCTCTTATTACTTTGGCACTTTGAATATATATATTTTTTTTGAGAAAAATGTGTGATCCTCTACGTGTAGAGGAGAGCACACATGTGAATATATATAAATGACACGAATAAGGAGCTGCCAACATGCCTGGCAGGTAACAAAAACAAAAATACATAAGACTAATCTCGGAACCCCTAAGATGGAAACTGGCAAGGACACCACCCTTCGAATATCGATATGAAGATGCTATAAGAGCAAACAAAGACAAAAGGGAAAGAACTTTGGCACTTTGAATATTGATAATTGATTCCATTTTTGCCTGCAGAAGTACGTGGCTTTTGAATTTTAGATAAACTCTGACTTGTTCATTATGTATACCTTGATTGACTTCACTGCTCATACTGGTTCAACCCAGTACTGTTCTTATTTGATTTTTTATAAACTGCCTCAAGTCATTTTAATTATGAACAGCCATGTTTACTCATGTACGTATGCTCATCTGCACATTGAACTTGAAGTCTTTTATGTTGACTGTTTTACCAATATACACACACATACACACAAATACATGTATATTTGTGTGAACATGCATGCATATATGTATGTTTTGTTACTTTATTCAACATGTGGTTGCACTTGTTTCCATCTTCATGTATTCATATGTGTGTTGTTGTGAGCATGCCTTCATGTTTCTGTTCTGGTTGCATATTTAACTTGTGTGTTGTGGTCTACACCTGAATTTTGGTCTAGTTGCACTTGCTTGTTCATTTCTTCATTGAGTTCGTATTATCATATTTGATTGTGTTGATTTAGAAAGCTAGTTGTTATGTTTTGTTGAAGCATTTCATGTATGAGTTGTTCTTGCATACCGTTGAGGCCACACTTGTGCTGCTGCTTTTATGTGCGCTGGTTTATTTTTCTCCTGTTTATTTTGGAGTCTAATGCCTTGTTCCATTTGGTCTAGTGGTTCTTTTTGGTTGTGATTGACACTCATGTCTTTGAGTTGCATTATTTGTTGAAATGCTAGCTTACATTGGTCTTCAAGTTTCTTTGAGTCTATATTGTTCATTTGCTTTGAACTTAAAGTCTTGACACACTTTTCTTGTGCACTTTCTTCTAATGTGTTGATCATGCTACAGACTAGAGTTTATCTCATTATTGCATATAAACTTGGTTGTTGCATATGAGTCTTTATGTGTCTGGACCATTTCATTAAACTTGGAAGTCTGGTCTCGATCGTTTTTATATATCTGGTTCATGTTGTTATTTCACTGAACTGGTGCACTATGCATTCATGGCTTTATATCCAGTTTCATATGTTGTTGATGACTTTGTACATTTGTTGTCATGTTTGGCTCTTGTTGTATGAATGCATGTTGAATCTAGTTTTGGTTGATTTGGTCAAGACTCATTTGCACTTGAGTTGAACCACCCTTTGGCTTGGGTTTGACCTTGTGCTCAACTGTCCCTTCAATTTTACCAAATGTATATCTGTGTGCATGGCCTTGTGATATGTACAGCGATACGCTGTTCGTGTGAGATGAATTCAAAATAAATGATGACAAACAACCCAAATAACTGAGGCAAATGATATTTTCAAACACACAATTTTATTGTACACCGTAAAACATGTTTTTTCAATTTTACTACGTTGGTTTTTATTTTGTAGATAATTCAGATGCTGGATATAGGCTGGAACAAAGTTGAAGATAAAAATACGAGTGATGAGTGAATATGTAGTAAGGTAAAAATTGTAAATTAAAATTTGTGATGTAACTGAATTTCTAATGTAACTGAAAATGTATATATGTAGTGAGAGCTCAAATTTGAACTATTTGAATTTGTAATAAAATATTTGTTTGAATAAAATATTAATTTGAATTTAAATTCTATTTTTTTTATTTTATCCAATAAATATTTATTTAATTATATGAAAAATAAAATAGTACAATAACAAATATATTTAAACGAATATATATATATATATATATATATATGTTTATTATCATCAGATAAAAATCATATACTAGCATATTCTACAATCATAAATGGTTTGAGAAAATATTAAACAAGATATCACATTTCCAAAAGTATAAATAAATGGGTTAAAAACAAATTTTATTAAAACTATTGCTATTAACCCAAAACCATTGTATACTTAACATTACTTTAAAACATTTTTTTCAAAGAAGTACTTGCATCTACACTTATTTAACAAGGTAATGTATTTTGAATAGCTTTCCAAAACCTTTCGTTTTAATTAAGTGTTATAACCAAAACCATTTATCCTTAAAATACTTAACTTACCTTTCTATACTTATATATATACATATATACTTTGAAAATACGTATAAATAGGTTTTAAATATCTATATAAAATACTGCTTAAAAATAAGTAATTTCAAATTTAACAAAAATCAACAAAAAAATTATATTTTAAAACCATGTACTTTAAAAATTCATAAATAATTATTAAAAATATATTTAAACTTCAAACCACTTTTAAAACACTCTATTAATATTATTAAACTTCCTTAAAAGGATTGCACAAAAACAATTGCTTTAAATATGATTTAAACTAACTTTAAATCAAAAAATGTTAAAATAACACTACAAAACCAATGTTGTAAAAAGAGCCTGGAAATCCTTCATAAGTTAGAGATAGCACTTATAAGTATTGTTAAAAGTTCTGGACTGTGAACACAAGAAAAATTGCATAAATATCTAACCCATTTTCATAACCAAAATAAAGGTTTTCAGATATGATCTTTTTTACAATAAGTAGTATACTTAGACTCCTTAAAAACCATTCAAAGAAGCCCCTAAGGATATTTTCCAAAAGTTATATTAAAAATCGCTAAAAATAAAGCATTTTCAAAGTATTGATATAACGATCATTTTGCTATATGTTTTTTCACTTCGTTCAACCTGTTCTATAACTTTTAAAATCTTTATACTTTTACAGTTATAGGACATATTTTACTCATTAAAACAGTAAAGAAAACTCTAAGGATGTCTACTATAATTAACTTAGAAATAGTCGAACAAAAGGCGACCTCAAAGTGCATCCATAGAGACCTTTTTGCTTCTAACTTTCACAATTTGGTTTTATAAGTTCTATAACTTTTCAAACCACTTCCTCCATGTCACATACAATTAATTATGTGTAGAGCACAACCAAATTATGTCATAGTATATTAACATACAAATAATTTGAACAAGTTTGTGAACACAATTGTTCAAGTTTCGTATGCAAATTCTTACGTTTACAAAACTTCTATTTTAGGGCATTCATAATTATTTATTAACTCTTTTTAATTAATTCATGTTTATTTTTATAGGGTCTTAATTATTTCCCCTAAAAAGAATTTGGTCCCCGAAATTCCTCAAGCACTGAATCATGTAACATAGAGCGTAACCATCTAAGGTATCCAATCAATTAGTGTGAAATCAATTTTGCAACCAATTGTGTACAAGTGCATAGTGTATCACAACATATATGATATGTATGCTGAATAATACTAAATCGATGCCTCCTATATGAATGCATTATTTAAAACAATTTTGAAGATATGGTGCAAATAGCCAATTAGTAGATCTATATGAATGCAAGTTTACAAAAATCAATAATACTTTTTCACACAACAATTTCCCACGGTCTTACGAAGAGGGATATGGTTCAACTAATTTTGCATCCAATCCTTACCATCCAATACCCAGCACATCATTTCGCACATTCAAAATTTTGAAAATCCAGTTTTATAAACCTATATTATTATGCAAGAAATGGATTTAGATGGAGAATCTTATACTTCCATCATTCTCTTGTGTACACATTCTGTTGTACCTTGGAACCTTCTCTTTCGTCCCTGTTTATTTTCCAACTTCTCCTAGTATAGTCCGCTTAAGGCAATTTATATTTAAATTTTAAACAATATTATTTTAAAAACCAACTTTTTTTTCTAGGTGTGGAAATTATAATTCCAAGGCTAAAACAGCCTTTTCCCTATTACCCCCAATGTTTTACATACTGTCACTTCTGCTGCATAGTAAAATTTATATTTGCTAACTCATTAACTTTTCCTATGCTAACCATATGACATTTTAAAAATAAAAAAATTTCTCTTCTTCAATTAAAATTTTGAAATGGTTGGAAAATAAAACTTACTTTTAAAAATTTTATTGAAATATTTTATATTTTAAAATCGTAGAATTTTGAACAAAATTTTCGAAATTACATGTTTTTAGTTTTTTAAAATAGATTAAGCAACATCCAATGCAATCAGAATTTGGTTAATGGGATGACACCTATGATGACTTATTATGCAATTTATATGGAATTTCAAATACTCTTATTTTCTATTTTAGCACAACAACAGCACATAAGTACATATATATAAATTTCATCTTTTAAGACATAGGGATAATGACCCATGGTTTTGCAACAACCTTTTGTGTCCTTCGCTTAATAAAATTTATATTCCCCAAATTTCAAGGCTTTTAGGACTTAACATTATTTTGCTTTTAGTAGCTAATAAATTCTATATTTACTTTATAAACTTAAAGTCTTACTTTGTATCGGTTAAGTGTCTACATAATAATTCCTTATTTATTCTGCTTTTCAATATATGGCGATCAATCCATAAAATCAACGCGGTAATGAAAAATAACTTTTCTCATATTATTGTATGAATTTTTATACAAACAAAGACGACTAATGCTTACAACCCAACTAACCCTAAAAAGCAATTATTGAAGATGTCATTCAACATTAAATGACATTAATAATATCAATCTAACTTAGCCCACATTCTTAACTTGCCTTTCTGGCTTCTAATAAATAAGGTTCATCCATTACTTCAATTCTTATAGTCAAAGTTACTGTTATCATCTTTTAATCCAAATTTTTTAGGAGTATTCTGAAATCTTAATATATACTTTTCTTATTTTTAATTTTTAATGTGCATATACTCAAGAACTCATCAAAAGGTATTTTAATATCATTTCCTACTTCTTTATGGGTTCTTCTTTATGGCTTCACACAGGTTTAATGAAACATTCCAAAGATCATACCAATATTCTTTAAATTCTATGGGGATTCACAATTGTTATTTTATGGGTACTCATCCATGTTTACTCTATATTAGGGTTAGTTTGGTTCTACTACTCTTTATAAAAATTATTATGCTTCATGGTCATGAAATACTTAACCCAAAACTTCTATCTTTAAAAATATAAACCAACAAACTATTTAAAACTATACTTTAGGATTTATGAAGCAGGTATATTTAATAATTTCCAAAAGTCATTGTTTGTAATTTAATTTAAAAAGGTCCTTTCCTTTAAAGTCCTTTTACCACAAAGATTTTACTTCTTAAAAGTGGGGTTTTAACCCAAACCATTTATTAAATTTTACCTTTAATAAATCAATTATCATACCAATCCATTTTTCCCAAAATGCATTGTTGAAAGGTTTCTAAAATATCTTTTGTAACTTTAAGTAGTAAAATTTGAAGTAGACAAGGACAAATTTCACTTTATTATTTTTCTATTACTCATGCTACTTCAACTTTCGAACCTAGCGGTAGCTTTAATAGCATGCTAGAGGGATTTTTAAAAGATACATGCACTCAGTGCGTACAATTATGGAAAATATTCATTTTCCTTTAATTCCCTATGTTGCTACTAATTAGATTACTAACATTATTTTAATATATAAACTCCTAATGTTGCTTTATTTAAATTAAATTTCTCCTACCTAAATTGCTTGTATCCAAATGGCTTATCCTTATATAGCTCTTCTTATGTATAAGCTAAAAGGGAGTACAGATTAAGGATCTTAAGGCTAATTTAACACTAGAGGGGGTGAATAGTGTTTAATGGATTCTAAGACTTATATGAACTAACTTAAAATTATGACACAAAAAAATGAAAAACTTAATCACAGAACAATTACAGAATCAAACACAAATACCGAAAGTAAATAAAAAATAGTAAAGGGAAAGAACACACCAGATTTTATACTGGTATGGAGTTACCATACATCTTGTCCTGAACCAAGGCAAACCACCTCATACCAATTTTCATTATACCAATATCAAGATTACATTCCTTAATTTCTAAAGGCCTTGAGGTACCCTCCTGTCTCACGAGTCCGGGGAAACTCTCTAGATTTACGGGCCACAAGATTACCCAATTGATTTCCAAGCACAACCACACCTTATAGAGAGACTCGATAAACTTTTGATTACAAATTGATCCTATAACTCTGAATAGTACTTTGATCTTCGAGAGAGGGCGGAGAATCAAAGTAGAATTAGATTCTAATTTGATTCACTTAAAAATTCGGCAAAATTTAGGCACGATCTTAAAAATATGAAAATTATAGAATATGGATTTGTGGAGAAGAAGAAGTGAAGAAAATATGGAAATAGATGATTAAAAAATTCGTTTGTTATAAAGCACCAACGGTCATAACCATTCGTGAAGAGATTTAAACGAATAGAAACTTCTTTTGAAAATTGAAACTTTTGAATTCAACGACCACCATGCCGACAATGGGTATCCCATGATGTCGACATTCCTATGTAAAAAACAATGTAAAATTTGTTTTTGAAAAATGAAGTTTAAAACAAAAGTTTATTTTAAAAAAGCAAATAATATTTTAAGGCTAAAACATCTTTTGAAAAATCATTTGAAAAGATAATTTTAAGGCGAAAATATTTTGAAAAGCAGTTATGAAAATCATTTTGAAAAACCATTTTGAAGTAGTTTTGCAAGCTTCTTCCTGCAGAATATCTCATCACATCAGGACTCGAGAACTTGTACAAAACCAGGATGTTCGTGGGTTTGTAAGCCACTTGTCGTAGGTTTGTAAGCTACTTGTCGTGGGTTTGTAAGCCACTAAGAAGGTAGAAATGGGTTCCATTCCAAATGAATTCGGAATAAAATTTCCATGCTATTATGAAGTTTTAACAAAAACTAGACACATATCTTGAAATCTTGATCTCGATACTCTAGAGTCTTCAATCTTGAGTTTTGAGTCTTTATCCTGATCAGTCTTCAGTAATCAATACCTGCATATATATATATATATATATATATATATATATATATATGCATATACATATCTATCTAGACAACAATGTTAGTATATATTTTATAATAAGATAAGTTAAAAAGGTTTTTGCCATCAAAACCAACATCTCAGTTCCTAACAATCTCCCCATTTTTGATGATGAGAACCTATATTTATAAAATATACTTATCATACCATAACTCCTATCATAACTCCCCCTTACTCCAAGCCAACTATTATTTTATAACTTCTCCCCCTTTGTCATCAATAAAAAACGTCTTAAAAATCCCTGAACTTGTTATAAGATAATCAACCATAATTAAATAGGGTAAACCATATATAAGTGTAATAAGTGCTAAGTGTGATCATAAGTGTAATCCAAAAAGTAAATCAATCATCAACCAATCATATTTACAGTAAGTATTCAATCCAAACATATATACAAACCATACCAAATAAGTTAAGTCAACCAAGTTTAAAACACACCAATCAAATCGAACAAATAACATACAAAATGACTAGACATTCCTTGGTACTTCCACCCATCCATCTTCTCCAAAGATAGGGTCTGCTTTGATGGCATCCCATTCTTCTTTATCTTTGTCGAGAGTGACTGGTGGATTTCCTTCGAGATCGTATTTGTTAAGGGCTGAAATCATCCAACGAAGGGCATCAAAATGTCACTCTTCCTCCTTCATCATCTGTATTTGACTCAATTCTAAGTGATGTTGATTAACAAGTATGAATGTAAGAATATTCTTGAAGGAAGTGAGAGTTTCTTCAACATTATCACTTAGATTCTTAATCGGAAAAGCCATAATTCAAGAAATAGGAAGAACTATGAAAGAGAGAGATTAGAGATAAAGCCTTACAATTTATTTTGGAAGAAACAGATATAAATAGGGGTAGAAAGTCGTTTGAAATGAATAGACACAAGTTAGTTACATGAAAATGAAATTTGAAAGTGTAACTATTTTATGCCCGTTGGATGTCAGCATGGGGGGATGGTGTATGTCGACATGCCTCTGCTTAAAATGACATTTTGCTATGTTTTGAATATTATGAACCAATCTATTAAATTAAGCTGTATAATATAAAAACAAGCAATTACACAGACAAGTGAAGTTGAATAACAGGAAATGGAATATTTCATTAATAATTCTAGTCAACATTACATAAGATAATATAATATTAAGTAAAGTAAAGGAAATACAAAGATAGAACTTAAGATAACATGAACTAAAACTAGTTAGATGAAGAGGAAGAAGATGATAGTCCAAGCTTTCTACTAATTTTCATGAAGAACTTGTCGATTTTAGTGGAAATCTTATCCATTTTCTTAGTCATTGATCTTTTAAGTGTCTTTTGATTTTCCACTATAATTCTTTGATTATTCAAAATGGTCTTGTTGGATGGACTAGCGGGATTAGTAGGATATTCAATACTTTCTAAGGAGGTTTCATGATCTTCCTCTTCCTCCTCTTCAATTTTCATTCCTTCCTCTTCCTCTTCCTCTTTTTCTTCTTCCTCCATTTCTTCCATTTCTTTGTGAGCAAGTCTTTCTTTCTTTTCCATAAGTGTTTCGTATGGTTGAAACACTAATGGAATTTTCATAAGGAAATGTTTCCATCGTTGAACACTTTTCTAGTTACAAATTCTTCCCTTTTGAAATCAACTCCAAAGTAATTAAAAATCCGGGTGGGATAAATTCCATGATATAATGTGTTTTCACCCATAGTAAAATTCTTGGGCCTTAGCTCATCCAAAATAACTTGAGCCCAATTAATATCATAATTTCCAAAAATTACAAAAAGAGCTTTGCAAACTTTTAAAGTCGGATTGTTGTAGTTTCTCGATCTTGGTATAAGAGTGTGTTGGATAAGAAGATTAACAATTCTTTCTTTCGGACGAAAATAACGATTTTTCAATTCGAAATTGCCATACCTGTCAAAGATGGGATGAAATGTCTCTCGATCATTTTCATTGATTTGAAATTCCGAGAGATTCATTCCGGTATACTTACATCCTAAAATATTTCCCAAAATTCCACAACCCAAAACAATTTATGTTCCTTTAACACTATTCCAAATTGTCCTTCCTCCCCATCATAAAAACCATGATTCAAATTTGCATAAAACATCTTAAAAAGATTTGGATAACATACAAAATCATTTTGTTTGTTATCAACTAAACTAAGAATAGAACATTGCTGAAAAAGATTTTCAATTTCATAAGAAGGAAAATCTTCAAAAATAGCAAATTTTCTCTTATGAATTTTACCAAAGTTTACATAGTTAATGTAAGCTTTGATAGCTTTCAGGTCATTAAAAAGAAAGTTTTTGATAGATTTTGGAAGCCTAATGGTGTTAGGAGTGCTTGAAGAGGCCATTGAAGAAGTTTGAGAGGAGCTAAAGATAATGAAGATAAGTTTGAAATTTGAAATAAAAGTGAAAAGTGATGATAAAGAGAGTGAGGTAAATAAAGATTCTATAGACATGTTCTCTGGTCCAGAGACATCTTTCCAGAGCATTGAAGTTGGTGAAAAGGTGAAGGGAAATTCAAAAGTTTGAATTCAAATTTTGAAATCAGATTCTGAGGGGCATGTCGACATAGGGTATCCGGGTATGTCGACATGTGCCTATTGAACCGAAGGGCAAGTTTCTATTCCTAATTCCTAATAAATATATATATATATATATATATATATATATATATATTAAATATTATATTCTAATTATATAATTCTTATAATAACATTAAATATAATAATACTTAAATGTTAATAATTTAATATTTAAAATATTATTAAAATAATATTATTTTTGAATTTAAAATTCAAATTTCAAGGGATAAATTTGAATTTAAAATTATATGGAATTTTTAAACAAGCATCCATTCAACTAAGAAAACTAAAAAATAATGTAAATACGTACCTATTTTTAGATCCATACTTCTATTGTCATCTGATTCATGAATATCAGTGAAACACATAATTGAATTATCCGTCTTCTTTTCATCATCACTGGATGATGAGTCTAAGTCATAAAGGGTTGCTGTGAATGCTTTCATTTTTTTTCCTTTGACGAATCATTATTCAGAAGGAATAACTATTTATCTGGATAAATCTTTTCTATAATGTCTGACCTTATTGCAATTGTAGTATCTATCATTGTTGACGCTCTCCGTATTATTTCTTTTGTAATTATTCATTTTTCTACATTTTAGGAATTTTCGGAAGTTTCTTGTCATGAAGGCAATCTCCTCATCACTATCTGGTTTCGAATCTTTAGTTTTTGCATTGAATTCTAATGACTTCTTTTCTATAGCCTTGTTTTCTCTTCTTTCTTGCCGTTGAACTTCATAAGACATCAGATTCCCAATCAATTCTTCTATTTCATGAGACTGGTATCATTTGCTTCTTAGATTGCAAGTGTCTTTTGATCCCATTCTGGGGTGAGTAAATTTAGAGTTTTTCTGACTTGCTCTTCCTCCGAAAAGCTTTTCCCGGTGCAATTAGTGAATGAACAATATCTTGAAATCGACAATACATGTCGGAAATGGACTCATTTGCATGCATTTTAAACAACTGAAACTAATTAATTAATGTGGAAATTTCAGTATGTTTAACTTGTCTTGTTCCTTTATGAGTAACTTGCAAAGTTTTTCATATTCAAATGCAAACTTACAAACAGACACTCTATTAAACTCATTCCTATCTAGTGAATAAAATAATATATTCATGGCCTTTGAGTTATTTTGTGCAATATCCTTTTGCTCAGCAGTCCACTGGGTAGAATTGGTTGTTGGTTCAATATACTCAGTTTGTGTGATATTCCAAGTTTCTAATCCTACAGATTGTAAATAAATTTTCACTCTACAAGCCCAATATGCATAATTACTGCCATTGAAAAATGGTGGTCGGACAGTAGACTGACCTTCAACAAATGAACTAGTGTTAGTGATAACAGGACTAGTGCCAGAATTAATGTTACCAGTGTTGGTAGCCATTAAAACAATTTTCATATTTCGGATTATGAAAACCTATGCTCTGATACCAATTGAAAGGGAGTGTGGATTAAGGATCGTAAGGCTAATTTAACACTAGAGGGGGTGAATAGTGTTTAATGAATTCTAAGACTTATATAAACTAACATAAAATTTTGACACAAACAAATGCAAAACTTGATCACAGAACAATTACAGAATCAAACACAGATGCAGAAAGTAAATAAAAAACAGTAAAGGGAAAGAACACACCAGATTTTATACTGGTTCGGAGTTACTCTACATCCAATCCTGTATCAAGGCAAACCACCTCAAACAAATTTTTATTATACCAATGTCGAGATTACATTCCTCAATTTCTAAAGGCCTTGAGGTACCCTCATGTCTCATGAGTCCGGAGCAAACTCTCTTGATTTACGGGCCACAAGATTACCCAATTGATTTCCAGGCACAACCACACCTTATAGAGAGACTCAATATACTTTTGATTACATATCTCTGAATAGCACTTTGATCTTTGAGAGACGACAGAGAATCAAACAAGAATGAAAATCTAATTTGATTTGCTTGAGAATTCGGCAGAATTTCGGCACGATCTTAAAAATATGAAAATTATAGAATATGGATTTGTAGAGAAGAAGAAGTGAAGAAAATATGAAAATAGATGATTAAAAAATTCGTTTGTGAAGCCTATTTATAAAGAATCGACGGTCATAACCGTTCGTGAAGAGATTTAAACGAATAGACACTTCTTTTGAAAATTGAAACTTTTGAATTCAACGGCCACCATGTCGGCATTGGGTATCCCATGAAGTCGATGTTGAATATGCGCTTATATGAATTTTGTTTGATGATAATAAACATATATATATTCCTTTAAATGTATTTGTTAATTTACTATTTTATTTTTCATAGATTAAATAAATATTTGTTGAATAAAATAAATTACAAAGAATTTGAATTCAAACAAAAATTTTATTCAAACAAATATTTATTACAATTTTGAATAGTACAAATTCAAGCTCTCACTATACATATACAATTTTGATTCTAATTACGTCGCATTTCATATTTACAATTGTTCTCACTACATATCACTCACACTCGTAGTTTATCTTCAACTTCAATCCAGTTAGAATCCAGCATCTGAGCAATCTGCAAAAATATTCACTAACGCAGTAAAATTGAAAAAGAACTATTTTTGCAATATAAAATAAAATATGGATTTTTGAAAATATTATTTGCCTCAGTTATTTGAGTTGTTCGTCATCATTTACATTTGAATTCATCATACACGAACAATGTGACATGCACAGTGTATCACTGTACATGCCATAAGGCCGTGCACATCGATATACACTTGATAATGCTACAGGAACAGGTGAGCACAGGTCAAACCCAAATGAAAAGCCGGGTTCAACTCACGTGCAATCACTAACCGAGCACAAGGTGAAACCCGAGTTTTTGAAACTGGATTCAACTCAAGTGAAATTTCAAAAATCAAATGGATGCAAAGACCAGTAATGCAACGGTGATATGCACAGATGCATTCAAAGTACAAACCAGTTGCAACATGGATGTCACAAAGCAATGACCAGAACACAAAGACAGGAAAACATGCATGCAACATGGTGAACAAGACACAGTGCAGAGCAAGTGCAATTCGAAGTGATATAACAGCAAAAATGAAGACTGCAAGGATTTTGCAGTAATACAAAGCAGACATGAATGCAACAACAAACCCAAATGAAGACCACAAGTATACAACAACTCCAGCAGTGACAATGGAATATGCAAGCTCGACTAACAGGACTGCATCAAACAATGAACCACAATATTGCAAATGAACAAGAGGCAACAAGAATGGCCAGAAACAGTGCAACAAATAAAACATAATGCCTTTCCAGAATAGAGATTTGTATTTTTATGCAACAGGAAAATCAAGCAACAGTCAACAGGCCAGAAGCTCAAGTACACCAGTGACACAAGTGATACAAGTCAAAACGCAGACAATCAATACACTGCATGTACAACAGGTAAATGAGGATGCAGTGAAGCATGTACATGGGTAAACAGCAAGTGGAGAATGCATCACGAGTTCAACATAAAGTAACCAGATTTTGAATCTAGATAGACCAACACTAAGGTTCAAGTGATAACAAGACTCAGTGCAACAGAGAGTATGCAACATGACAAGTGCTCAGTGATCACTCATGAAAACATATATGTGTATGCAACCAAACAGTGAATAGCATGGCAATGTCGAATGCATGAACAAGTGAAGGATTTGTGTCAAAGCAGAACAAATGTTACAGTGAAAAAAAATATGCTACAAGGATGAACACGTTGGCCAAAGTCAATTTTTTCTCACAATGGTACTCGAATCAAAGCAGTAATTGACCAGTGAACAACTGCAGTAGAATGTCAACGCAATGGTAATGGCAAGTCATGGAGTCGCATTCACATAATCAGACGACCAAGTCAAAAATTCAAGTGATAAAATTCGTGTTTAAATAATTCAGATGCGTATCTTTGAAATAGTCAAAGAAAAGTGAAAGAAGAAAGTTTCTGCCGTATCAAACAAGGAAAATCGAACGATTGAAAATCAAAACCGTGTGTATCAAGTTGTCACAGAAATCAGGAAAGCGAAGATTAGGAAAGTATCGAATTGATACGAACAAATTCAAGGAATTCAACTCCTATAAATATCAATCATCATCGGCAAATTAGATCATCGAGTTCAAGCAAGCAATTAAACCAGCAACAAAAGGAAAAAGGATACATACCGCAATCTATCGAACTCGATCAAAGGAGCAGTTGCAAACGAGCAAAGCAACAAGAGAATCAATCATCAGAGAAGTGCCGCGAACAAGTTTGTTGAATCAGAAACTAACTCGATAAAGCGGCCGAAGTCATCTCAAGATACGAGCGACCAACAGAGCAAGAAAATCAAACATTTACAGTCGCGATCTCCCAATTTGAGAAAACCCTAATTTCTGTAGAAAGAGGATCGGCCGCCATATTCACAGAAACAAACAAAGCAAGGCCGCAATTTTTCAAAAGCAAGAAGAAAAAGGAACGGGCCAAAGAAGAGATAAGAGGATCGGGTTAAAGAAGAAAATTTGGGCCGGCGTTGTTTTATTACAAAGGGCTTTATTTTAATTTTTGGGTTTATTTTACAAAGGGGTTTTTTGTTTATATGTTTTATTTTTTATCTGTTCTTTTTTCAAATCTTGGTAAATCACCACCTAGGTTTAGGTTGTGTCATATTGTCTAGTTAGAATTAGTTCAGTGAGCAGGGTGTGCGAGTTTGTAAAACTCTATAGGCGGAAGCAGGGTTTGCGAGTTTGCAAAACTCTATAGGCGGGAGCAGGGGCAGCGAGTCTATTAGAGTGTTTGTAAGTGGGAGCAGGGTTTGCGAGTCTGTTAGAGTATTTGTAAGCGGGAGACTGTTTAATTCTAATAGAAATCTGGAAATGCAGCAGTAGGCAGGGGTTGCCGAAGCTGGGTAAAATTTGCGTGTGATTTACTTTTCAGCATATTTATTTCTCTGCAGTTTGTTTTTGTTTAATTCAAGAAAATTTGCTATAACCCTATTCACTCCCCCCCCCTCTAGGGTTAATCTAGATCCTACAAGTGGTATCAGAGCACGGTATTTTTCTTTAACTCTAGAGTTATGAATCCATCAAATAATGCTTTTTCTGAGGGGCAATCTATTGTTAGGCCACCCATGTTTGATGCGAATGATTATGCTTATTGGAAAGTTAGGATGAGTATTTATCTTAGTTCTGTTGATTATGATGTTTGGGATATTATTGAAACTGGCTATAAATCTCCCACTATAATTGTTGGTGATACTGAGATTCCTAAACCTAAGGATAGGTGAGATGCTAACGATAAGAGATTAAAAACTACAAATGCTTAAGCCATGAATTCTCTGATCTGTGCTCTTGATAAAACTGAATTTAATAGAATTTCTCATTGTAAAACTGCACAGGAAATCTGGCATACCTTGGAGGTGACACATGAAGGAACTTCTCAAGTCAAGGAGTCTCTCCTAGCCCTATTCAGCAATGAATATGAGAACTTTGTGATGGACAAAGGCGAGAGCATAAAAGACATGTTTGGACGCTTTTCAACTTTGGTGTAAAACACTAGAGCACTTGGGAAGGTATTCGCTGAGGTAGAACTTGTGAGGAAGGTGCTACGAGTCTTACCGATGAGCTTTGAGGCAAAAGTCACGGCAATACAAGAATCGAAAGATCTGAGTAAACTAAGCATGGAGGAGTTAATTGACAACTTGATGACATATGAGCTTGAGCTAAAAGCAAAGGAAGAACGCAACAACTCCGAATCAAAGAAGAAAACAAGTGGTAATATGCCAAAAGATTCTGACAATTCTGATAATGAACTGACATGCTTTAACTGCAACAAGCCTGGCCACTTCAAACAACTATGCCCACTTCTCAAAAACAACAGAGGAAAGAAAAAGAAGAAGAAGAAGAAGAAGGCCTTTGCAGCAACTTGGGATGATGAAGAAGGAGAGGAAGTTTCGAATAGTAGCTCAGAGGAGGCTAACTTGTGTCTTATGGCAAAATCAGATTCAGAAGCAAGCTCAGAGGAATCTAGTGAGGGAGGTGACTATTCTTATAAAGAACTTGTTTTTATGTGTCTTGATCTTACTAAAGAAGTTGATACTCTCGAATCTAAAATTGAAAAACTGAAATCTGATAGGAGAGAACTTGCTCGTGAAAATTTTAGGTTAGAAACTGAACTTGAAAATATTCAAAACCTAGACTGTAAAAAATGTAAAATTTTAGATTCAGAATTATCAAGACTTAAGAATAGCTTTGAGAATCTTGAAAAAGAAAACTTGAGTCTTAAGGAAATCATTGACACTAGGAAAAAGGATTTTATAAATAGATGCACCTCACTTGTAACTGAAAACACAAATCTAAAAACCAAAGTCCAAAATCTTGAGAAATCTCTAAATAACTTTTCAAGAGGAGAAAAATCATTCAACATGTTATTGGAAATCAAATTTTTGCTAACAACAGAAAAGGATTAGGCTTTGGGAAAACACAAGTTGATGGTAATGCAAAAGGTAAGAGTGTCTTTGATAGATGTGAAATAATTGGACATCGTGTTGAAAATTGTAGTCATAGGAACAAGAACATAAAATTTATACAAGTTTGGGTTCCTAAGAATTCTACAAACAAATTTCATGTCTATTGGAACAAGAATGAAATGACAAAACAAGTTTGGGTTCCAAAGGGTTTGTTTATTCACAATGCTTCAGCCACAAACAATCATGGACCTATAAAAACAAATAGGTCATAAAAATCTTTCATCGTGTAGGTATGGTGGCGGGCTAAGGAACAACAACAGTGTTTGCTGGATTTTGGTTGTTCCAGAAACACAACGGGCAACAAAGAAAAGTTCCTTAGCCTAGTACAAAGGTGACAGAATCACAATGGGCAACAACGAAAAATTATCGTAAAGGTAAAACAGGTGAAGGTATATTAAATGTGATAATCTGCACCGTATTCTGAATGAAATCAGCCAATATTGAGATGTTGTAAAGAGTTGATTTTTTGATTCTGTCTTGTTCAACATAGTTGGCCAAATATATTTATGCCAAAAACACTATTCTTTGAATTACTTCATACATATTTGTTTGGATTAAAAATAGTGTTTTGTTGGATGATAATATTTTTGGTTACGGCTAACTCTATATTCACAGTTTCTGATTATTTACACGGCTTCAATCCAAATTCAAGAGAATGTCATTTAAAATGCTGTGAAAAATTGAGTTTAAATTTTTATGCACACTTCATGATCTGGTTTATCAAATTTAGTTAGCGATATTTTGGAGTGAAAGAGAAAGTCAGATGCAGATCGTACTGGTAATCTAGTTGACAGAAAACTTACTAGTTGAACGTGATTTATGGTGAGACATTTTGTAACTGCATCGTTTATCAAAGAAAATATTTGCATATTTTTCATTACAAATAATTTTCAAATAGCAGAAATTTTTCTCATATAACCCCTTCGAGAAAATCATTGTTGACCATATTTTCAGATTAGTCATTTTTATTTGATTTTAAATGACAAATTTTGACTAATCCGACTTCCTACTAATTGTCAAAAAGATAAATAGTGATTGAAAAGATGATAAGTGTTGATATTTAACATACATTACTCAAGAAAGTATATTTGAAAATTTTCTTTAGGAATTCAAACAAGAGTTATAAAACTTTTTGTTGGGTAAAGATTCCACTACCATTTCTATATCTATCATATTTCTATCGACCATTGTTTTTCAAATCTTAAATATAGTTTGTCGATATGTGGTACTATAATCAGGGATCATTTTTTTTCATTTCACATTTTTTTGTAAAAATAAATAAATACCAAAGTATTCACTCTCATTTAAAAGTCCTCACGGTTATGCATGGGTGAATTACTTGGAATTCGTTATGTGCTTCCATGCTCATTTAAAAGTCCTTACGGTTATGCATGTATGGAACGCATATCAAAATTGATTTATTAAATAAACAAGTTGATTCTAATCCCATTTAAAAGTCCTCACGGTCATGCGTGGTTAGAAGATACTTGAATTCATTTTTAAAATTAAATTTGGAATACTACTAATCTCATTTAAAAGTCCTAACGGTTATGCATGATTAGTAGACATTCAAATCACTGATATAAATGTACCACAAGTAGATGCAACTGTATGGTTTTATATGATGACATCATTACCATCATTCTAAAAGTGGAATATGCACCTAACAGGGGTAGTTATGATTTCTGTTTGATTTTTATTGAAATTCAATATTTATATTCAAATTGAGTTTTAATGTTGGATTAATGTTGATCACTTTATCTCTATTTTCTCTAACACTATTATTCTTTTACTGATAACAAAAGAGGGAGAGAAAAGTTAAGATTTTGTCAAATAGAATCAAGCAAAGGTCAAATAATTTTCCATTTGCATCTAGGCTTATTTATATATTTCTGTTTGTATGCATATATGTAGGGGGAGCATCGTGTAGAGGGGAAGCATTTAAATAGGGGGAGCAATTAGAGTATATCATTGATCAAATACATTTAACACAGTCAAAATCTTAAATATATGTTTGTTATCATCAAAAGGGGGAGATTTTTGAATATGCGCTTATATGAATTTTGTTTGATGATAATAAACATATATATATTCATTTAAATGTATTTTTTAATGTACTATTTTATTTTTCATAGATTAAATAAATATTTGTTGAATAAAATAAATTACACAGAATTTGAATTCAAACAGAAATTTTATTCAAACAAATATTTATTACAATTTTGAACGGTACAAATTCAAGCTCTCGCTATACATATACAATTTTGATTCTAATTATATCACATTTCATATTTACAGTTGTCCTCACAACATATCACTCACACTCGTAGTTTATCTTCAACTTCATTCCAGTTAGAATCCAGCATCTGAGCAATCTGCAAAAATATTCACTAACGCAGTAAAATTGAAAAAGAAATATTTTTGCAATATAAAATAAAATATGGATTTTTGAAAATATTATTTGCCTCAGTTATTTGGGTTGTTCGTCATCATTTACATTTGAATTCATCATACACGAACAATGTGACATGCACAGTGTATCACTGTACATGCCACAAGGCCGTGCGCATCGATATACACTTGATAATGCTACAGGAACAGGTGAGCACAGGTCAAACCCAAATGAAAAGCCGAGTTCAACTCACGTGCAATCACGACACGAGCACAAGGTCAAACCCGAGTTTTTGAAACTGGACTCAACTCAAGTGAAATTTCAAAAATCAAATGGATGCAAAGACCAGTAATGCAACGGTGATATGCACAAATGCATTCAAAGTACAAACCAGTTGCAACATGGATGTCACAAAGCAATGACCAGAACACAAAGACAGGAAAACATGCATGCAACATGGTGAACAAGACACAGTGCAGAGCAAGTGCAATTCGAAGTGACATAACAGCAAAAATGAAGACTGCAAGGATTTTGCAGTAATACAAAGCAGACATGAATGCAACAACAAACCCAAATGAAGACCACAAGTATACAACAACTCCAGCAGTGACAGTGGAATATGCAAGCTCGACTAACAGGACTGCATCAAATAATGAACCACAATATTGCAAATGAACAAGAGGCAACAAAAATGGCCAGTAACAGTGCAACAAATAAAACATAATGCCTTTCCAGAATAGAGATTTGTATTTTTATGCAACAGGAAAATCAAGCAACAGTCAACAGGCCAGAAGCTCAAGTACACCAGTGACACAAGTGATACAAGTCAAAACGCAGACAATCAATACACTGCATGTACAACAGGTAAATGAGGATGCAGTGAAGCATGTACATGGGTAAACAGCAAGTGGAGAATGCATCACGAGTTCAACATAATGTAACCAGATTTTGAATCTAGATAGACAAACACTAAGGTTCAAGTGATAACAAGACTCAGTGCAACAGAGAGTATGTAACATGACAAGTGCTCAGTGATCACTCATGAAAACATATATGTGTATGCAACCAAACAGTGAATAGCATGGCAATGTCGAATGCATGAACAAGTGAAGCATTTGTGTCAAAGCAGAACAAATGTTACAGTGAAAAAAAATATACTACAAGGATGAACACGTTGGCCAAAGTCAATTTTTTCTCACAATGGTACTCGAATCAAAGCAGTAATTGACCAGTGAACAACTGCAGTAGAATGTCAACGCAATGGTAATGGCAAGTCATGGAGTCACATTCACATAATCAGATGACCAAGTCAAAAATTCAAGTGATAAAATTCGTGTTTAAATAATTCAGATGCGTATCTTTGAAATAGTCAAAGAAAAGTAAAAGAGGATAGTTTCTGCCGTATCAAACAAGGAAAATCGAACGATTGAAAATCAAAACCGTGTGTATCAAGTTGTCACAGAAATCAGGAAAGCGAAAATTAGGAAAGTATCGAATTGATACGAACAAATTCAAGGAATTCAACTCCTATAAATATCAATCATCATCGGCAAATTAGATCATCAAGTTCAAGCAAGCAATTAAACCAGCAACAAAAGGAAAAAGAATACATACCACAATCTATCGAACTCGATCAAAGGAGCAGTTGCAAACGAGCAAAGCAACAAGAGAATCAATCATCAGAGAAGAGCCACGAACTAGTTTATTGAATCAGAAACTAACTCGATAAAGAAACCGAAGTCATCTCAAGATACGAGTGACCAACAGAGCAAGAAAATCAAACATTTACAGTTGCGATCTCCCGATTTGAGAAAACCCTAATTTATGGAGAAAGAGGATTGGCCGCCAAATTCACAGAAACAAACAAAGCAAGGCCCCAATTTTTCAAAAGCAAGAAGAAAAAGGAACGGGCCAAAGAAGAGATAAGAGGATCGGGTTAAAGAAGAAAATTTGGGCCGGCCTTGTTTTATTACAAAGGGCTTTATTTTAATTTTTGGGTTTATTTTATAAAGGGGTTTTTTGTTTATCCATTTTATTTTTTATCTGTTCTTTTTTCAAATCTTGGTAAATCACCACCTAGGTTTAGGTTGTGTCAGATTGTCTAGTTAGAATTAGTTCAGTGAGCAGGGTGTGCGAGTTTGCAAAACTCTATAGGCGGAAGCAGGGTTTGCGAGTTTGCAAAACTCTATAGGCGGGAGCAGGGGTTGCGAGTCTATTAGAGTGTTTGTAAGCGGGAGCAGGGTTTGCGAGTCTGTTAGAGTGTTTGTAAGCGGGAGACTGTTTAATTCTAATAGAAATCTGGGAATGCAGCAGTAGGCAGGGGTTGCCGAAGCTGGGTAAAATTTGTGTGTGATTTACTTTTCAGCATATTTATTTCTCTGCAGTTTGTTTTTTTTTTTTTTTGAAACTCAATAGGCTAAGGGAGCCTTGCCCTTTTCGAAAAAAATTTCTATAACCCTATTCAACCCCCCCCCCCCCTCTAGAGTTAATATAGATCCTACAGTCGACATCCTTATGTAAAAAACAATGTAAAACTTATTTTTGAAAATGAATTTTAAAACAAGAGTTTATTTTAAACAAAAACAAATAATATTTTAAGGCTAAAACATCTTTTTGAAATATCATTTGAAAAGATAATTTTAAGGCTAAAATATTTTAAAAAGCAGTTTCGAAAATCATTTTGAAAAAACCATTTTAAAATAGTTTTGCAAGCTTCTTCCCGTAGAATATCTCATCACATCAGGAATCGAGAACTTGAACAAAACCAGGATATTTTTGTGTTTGTAAGCCACTTGTCGTAGGTTTGTAAGCTTCTTGTCGTGGGTTTGTAAGCCACTAAGAAGGTAGAAGTTGGTTCCATCCCAAATGAAATTCGAAATGAAGATTTCCATGCTATTATGAAGTTTTAACAAAAACTAGACACATATCTTGAAATCTTGATCTCGATACTCTAGAGTCTTCAATCTTGAATCTTGAGTCTTTATACTGATCAGTCTTCAGTAATCAATACCTGCACACACACACACACACACACACACATATATATATATATATATATATCCTGCATATACATATCTATCTAGACAATAATGTTAGTATATATTTTATAATAAGATAAGTTAAAAAGTTTGTTGTCATCAAAAGCAACATCTCAGTTCCTAACATAAGCCTATTTCAGATGTTTTTCTCCATATTTTCCTCATACGAGAATATTCTTCATATCTTCAATACAAGATGTTTTTACCCTTCCATTCTCTTTACCCCATCTAAATATATTACCAATTCCTATTGCCTGTCTCTTTTGAAAGAATTTTAAAAATTCATATTTAAAAATAATAATAAAAAATTGAGCTATACTCTATTTTCTATTTATTTCAAAGGAAATATCTTTATTAAAACCCTTTTTAACTAAAATCTTTGGTCTAAACAAACTTTATTTTCCAATAGAAATTTTATTTAAAATATAGAATGATATTTTATTTTGCAGGAAACTTTTAATATTTACTATTTCAAAAATAAAGTTTTACGCTTTTAAATAAATCATTTGAAAATCATTTCAAATACTATATATTCTTTGAAACATTTTATTAAATTCTCTCATATGGGGACAGACTCAAAGTGAGTTTTATTTGTCTCATTTTCGGACTTTTCTTCTTTTCCACTTACTTTTTGACTTGTCTTCCTTCAGAATATTATAAAAATCCGACTATCATCTTGGAGTGACTACTGCACGTCTTCCTTCAGAAACTTGATCATTCTTACTTCCAGATATCTACAACATATAAATACTTTGCGTTTAGCTGGATCTAATGTACATATCATCAACAATCTCATGGGGATCGACAACCACTAGGCAATTTAGACCTAATAAGGGAGTCACGTATCATCCAGCTTCAGGGACCATCCGTAAGCCACACTCTTGCTCTTCTTAAGTTAACGCCTTTCAATATGACCTATTTCCCATAGGGTGATCTGGATAGGCGTGAATTTTTAACTTCACCTATTATTTACTACTCATGGTTGTACTGTCCATCTTTTTAGAGTAAGGTTGCTACTACTCCTATAGTCGTAATTCATAGGGTTTGGCATATATACACACACACACACACACACACACACGCACGCACGCAAAAATACAAATACGTTCACTCAGTGTATTTTTTTCCTATGATCGATAAACTTAAACTATGATACCAGGTGTAACAACATGGACCTTAGCGGGCCTAATTTTTTGCTAAATCGAAAACCTAAGTCCACTAGGATACGAATTGTTGGTGCTGGTATCCTGTAACAAAAAAAATTATATCAAAAAGTTATTGATAAGTACTCATAGCATAATAATAAAGTATAATAAAACCTATAATTGGTGACCAAGGCTAATACCTCTGGTACCTAGTGCCCTTGTCGGCACAAAGCATGCATGAGGAGATCTGTCCTTCTACTATTCTAGCCTTGTAACAGTGCTTGTTCTTCTAAATTATTTCATGGGTTGTAATAAGGACGGGGTCAGAATTAAAGTTTTAGTATTGGTAAATCAATACTTTATCCATAACCCTAGTTTATGCCAAAAAAAATTCCATTGTCTGTTATGTCTATTATATAAAGTCTAGTCATTTTGACTTCATGCATGCGTACGATATGTCCAACCTACTTGAGGTTATATATATATATATATATATATATATATATATATATATATCAGTCCCTCATAGACCAGAGTACATTCCCTGTTAGTATCCACATTCCCTGCTAGTATCCACAACTCTGCACCGTGCTATGTATCCATCATTTGTGTCTAGCCCAAGTTATTAGCGTACACCGAGGAACCTTCGTTCTTTCCTAGTAATGACATTACAACTAATTAGTCATATTCTAATTCATCTAAAAGACGTATCTACCTGCTTTGTATTAAGGACTTAACACCTAGGACTTTCATACATTGAAGACTCAATTCCTTGGATTATCGAGGAATCGGCTCCTTGGACTATCGAGGACTCGGCTCCTTGGACTACCCAATTTTCTTGAAAGACTTTAACTATGCATTATCTAACATTTCCTCCTAACAAACAACTTTGAGGCGGTACATGTCCCATATGTGACCTATAGTAGTAGAAGGTGTAGTTCATATAGGCGTAAACCGAGTCTTTTAATGACCGCTCCAAGTCCGATGACAAATCTCAACCTATGTGTACAGCCCTACTCCTTACATATATGGTATCAATCTTGCCGACATCGCATCCGACCTATGCTCACCATCCCATTGTGATTTCCTAATGCAATCAAGGAAATGCCCACTTGGTTACTTAACACATACCCTCTATAAGGATTGAAGTAGTCCCTACTTTCCCTATTAACACTTCAAACTAAGGAGAACCCTACTTTGGTATATTCCCTTCAGTTATACATGGACGTATATTGGGTCCTACAATTGGGGATTCCCCACATCAGTATAGTGTATACACAACTATTGGTATCCCCTTTCAGAGGGCAGTCTTATGTTGTGCAATATTACTGATCTCGCATTCCAACCCTTACTATTGACTTTGTCATCTATAGTTAATTTAAATCATTAACTAGATCTAACGATTCACAATGTATACTTGAGACTATATAAATTTAGCTGTTATTATGCTTTCTGAGTTCAATTACTAATATTCCTTTACTTTTACATGCGTTTACTTCTTATTCCATTAATGTTAGCAGATGACATTATTTCTTCTTCCTAATTTAAAAAATAAAACATCTATTACTATTCCATTTCTACTTATTATAATTAGGCATAATTTACTGCTTCTTTTCAATTTTTACAAATGAGTACATTTACTACTTCTTTTCAATTCATGCCTATTTAATGAAATTACTATAACCTGCCTAATCGTTTAGTTCAAGCATATTTTTACTAACATCGGGATTATTATTAATTGTAATTATAACACTTTAATTTTTCATCTTTAGGGATTTCTACATTTTAATGCATTGAAACTACATCTTCACAAAAGGAAAGGTTGACACTATAATTTCTCATGAATTATGTAAAAGAGGATTTGTATTGTGTTTTGAATTAAAAGAAATTATCTTTTGTGTTTTTATTGAAATAGATAGTGCAAAATATGGTAAACTTTCTTACTTTGCACGTCTCTTTCTTTTAGGTATATTAATTATGATTTCAAACAACATACTTTTATACATATAATTTTAAAGTTGGATAATTTATAGAAATTATACAGAAACATTTTTCATTCTAACGAATTAAAATATAACTAAAGCCCCAATCAAATTAGTAATTTCTTCTTAATTCAAATTATATAACTTATAACATCCAACTGACCAAATCTTTAATTAATATACAATTTTATTAATGACTTATTTTCATAACTTTTAGGGACTATTTCACCCTTGTATTCTAGATTTATGTATGTGTACACACTAAATTAAAGTTAACAATTCATAGAATATTTAGGAAAGGATCATAGGTTATTGTAAATACATTTGTTAACCCAAAAAATGGATCAATACCCTGGATCAAGTGTGAAAGCACCAACGTAGATAATCAGCAGCACAAATCTCAGATAAAAAACAAATAAAAAGCAAAGGTAAGAAAAGAGACATAAATTTTTATAGTGGTTCGATTGACTCTGGCCTACATTCACTTTAATCAATATTTATTATGATTATACTAGTTGAATCTCTCTGGATATCACCTAGTTAGTCCTTAGATCTAACTTACATTGATTTAGAATGTCACAAGTACAAGGGTTGACTGGATAATCACAGTAACCCCCTTGATGACTATTGTGAGAGAGAAGAAAGTTGAAGAAGTGAAGGAATTCCAGTAAAGTAATGACTGCTCTCTTTGGAAAAGATCCATCTCTAGTTGTAGGTATATGAGTATTTATAGGGGAATTCAGTGAGTGTTGGGCCAAAAGTCCAAGTGCAGAAGAGTCCAGTTGTTATGCAAAGTCATCACTGAAAATCTCAAATCAATCTAAGTCATTTCAATGGATCGCTAGCTATACATATGTGACGGATTGCTAGATATCCATAGGGGATGGATCGCTAGCTATCAACCAACTTAGCATATTTTCTACCAAAAGCCTTTACTTAGTGCTACGAAGGAGTTCGGAAAGTTTGAGGGTGATCCGACCTATCTTGATGGATCTCGAAGTCCATAGGGGATGGATAGCTAGTTATCCATAGGGAATGAATCGCTAGCTATCCATCCACTTAGCATATTTTTGAGTGATCTTTTTTTGGTTGTTTTTCTATCTTTTATTTATTTGTCTTGTCCAAGTATCAAGTCATTTGGAGTTAGTTTGATCATCCATCTTCTTGGGTCATCTGATCCAGAAGAAACATCCATAACTCGCTTAAATCTTAACGAAATTGAACGAAATTTTGTAGGAACACTCTAGAGGGTGTCATACACAGATCATAAAAATTTGACGTAGTCAGGCCAGTTCTAGATGGGTCACCGAAGATCCATCTAGATGGATCACTAGAGATCTATCAAATCAACTCCAAATGCTCTCATTTTCTTGGTGAACCTTCTTCTATGTCTTCTAAATGTTCTTCCAAAATTACAAGTCAATCCTACTTCGTATGAGTTCTGCAAGTCCATTTTAAGTTAGTTGCTTTTGGTCAAACAATTTGAATCTGGTGAGTCTTCACTTCTCGAGCTAGATTGTTTAGCATGTTATGAAACTTGGCAAACGTCTCTAGGTAACATATTAGATCATGATGCCAGAGGCGATGGATTGCTAGCGATCCATCGCCTTAGCTTGCTTTGGCAATTTTCTTCTTTGGTCCTTCTCTTCTTTTCCTTCTGGTCTTCTTGGTCGATCCTTGAGATTTTTGGACTTGTGTAGATGTTCTTGTTCCCTTTGAATTCTATTGGGTCAAAAACCAAGTTAACACTTGACCCCCAAAGTACGCCTTCTGAATGAATGTCATGCTTTGATCCAGAATAAGTTCCAGTAACCAGTCTTTGATTGTTGAGCTTTCCAGTGGCTTTAGCCCTGGCAAACCATCCAGTTCCTTTGGATTCTTTTGTCAGTTACAAGTCTCTCCAAACCTATTATATCGTAGGATTCTAACTCTTCTTAGGTGTAATCTATACATCACAATCATTCGATTTCATTCGGAGTTATTACATCAGATATCTCTAATTAAATCACATGTTTCCAATTACATCACATATCTCCATTTACATCACACATCTCTAATTGTCCCATATTCATTCGTGATTTACATCATTACCACTCAGACTTAATTCATAGTTATGATATCATATATCAAAATCACATCAGATCATATATCAGAATCACATTATATATTAGAATCACATCATATATCAGAATCACATCGTATATAGAAATCATGTTGTGTTCATCCAGGATTTATTAGTTTTATTCTATTTATAAGGCATTCAAATCCTTTTATTAAATCAAATCTGTTTTAAGGCTCGATCTCTCCTGATCGTTTAAGTTTAATGTGTTATCTCTCTGGATCGTTTAATGTTTAGCTTAATACGTGATCTCTCTGGGTCATTTAATGTTTTGTCTAGTGTACAATCTCTTTGAATCGTTTAATGTTTTAAGTTAAGGCGATGATCTCTTCGGGTTGTTTGTTTGTTAAGTTAAGGGGTATGATCTCTCCGAATCATTTGTTTATTAAGTTAAGGAGGGTTAAGCAAGCCCATCCACTCACTCTCCGGTGAGGGGACTTAATTCTTGCACTCTGATCCCGTATCTTCGGTCGGGACTCTATAGCGTTTGATATTGTACAATCCATCCACTCGCTCTCCAGCAAGGGGACTTGCACCTTGCACTCTGGTCCCGTCTCTTCGATCGAGACTCCATGGCGTTCAAAATCAGTTATCACATTAAATATGAATTTTACAAAATTAAAATTTCAAATCAAAGAAAACAAGCAGAAATTGAATAAGCAGAAATCCTGAATGTCTATCCTAGACATCCGACTCGGAGCGTGGCAAGGGACCAATCTAGGTTTTGTGCACGTCCAAGCAGTCTGAGATTATTATCCTAAGCAATTATCCCAGATATCCCACTTAGAGCGCGACTAGGAACCAATATAGGTTTAGCACACGTCTAAGCTGTCTGGGGTCATTGTTGTCCTACATATTCATCTCGTGCATCCAACTCAGAGCATGCATAGGGACCGTTCGGGATCCTGTACACGTATAAGCGGCCTGAGGTTATTAAAGGCAAAAAAGGCAGGAAGCAGAAAGTAAGGGACGAATCTTCCCCCTGTTCCAATTATGAGATTCTGGTTTCGTCTCATGAAGTCATGTATTCATACTTTGATTTGGTACTCTAGTTCCAACATCACCCGTTCCAGGCGTTAAAGCTTATCCTAGATCCAAATATGTTATGCCTCCAAGTCATGTGGGCATTATTTCAGTTTGTTTTGCTCTAACTCTAGATGCTCCTGCATTGGGTCCTATTGTTGATTCCAGCGTTGCCCCCAAATACCAGTTGCACTGTGCATGGGAGAAAGACTCCACCTTGTCACAATCCAACACCGGCAGCTTCTGTTTTTGTTCCCTAGAGTTTGATTCATATTCCCTACAGACCTAGCTATCCCTTGTTGCTTCATCCTCTAGAAGAAGCTATCCATTATCTCTTGTTGCCTAGGCAAGATCTTACCTTGCATCTCCTTTATTGTCCTTTCCATTTTTATGCTAATCACATAGATGGGTTGATGAGAAATTGAGGACACCTCTTGCCTGCCCCCAGGCACAGGTTGACTTGTTATACCTCTAGATCTTGTATTAGGCATGCTCACCTTCTCTAATTCTTAGATTCAAACTTCAAATTTTCATATCTCATTCAAGACTCCTAATGAAAGCACCAAAATGTGAATGCAAAAAATGGATCCACACCCTGTATCAAGTGTGAAAGCACCAGTGCAGATAATCGACAGCACAAATCTCAGATAAACAACAAATAAAAAGTAAAAGTAAGAAAAGAGACACAGAATTTTTATAGTGGTTCGGTTGACTCTAGCAAACATCCACTTTAATCAATCTTTATTATGATTATACTAGTTGAATCTCTCTGGATATCAACTAGTTAGTTTTTAAATCTAAGTTACAATGATTTAGAATGTCACAAGTGCAAAGGTTGACTGGAGAATCACAGTAACCCCCTTGATGACTATCGTGAGGGAGAAGAAAGTTAAAGAAGTGAAGGAATTCCAATAGACTAATGTCCGTTCTCTCTGGAAAGGATCCAACTCTAATTGAAGGTAGTGAGTATTTATAAGAGAATTCAGTAAGTATTGGGCCAGAAGTCCAAGTGTAGAAGAGTCCAGTTGTTATGCCAAGTGATCATCGAAAATCTTAAATCAATCAGAGTCATTCTTGGATTTATGGCTATCCATAGGCGATGGATCATTGGCTATCCATCAACTTAGTATATTTTTCTACTAGAATCTTTTACTTAGTGCTACAAAGGAGGTCGAAAAGTTTGAGGGCGATCCAACCTATTTTGATGGATCGCTAGCTATCCATAAGGGATGGATCGCTTGTTATCTATCCGGTTAGCATATTTTAAAGTGCCCTTTGTTTGGTTGTCTTCCCATCTTCCATTTAAGTGTCTGGTCCAAATATCAAGTCGCTTGGAGTTAGTTTGATCATCCGTATTCGTGGGCATCTGGTCAAGAAGAATCAGTCATAACTCACTGAAAGCTTAATGAAATTGAGCGAAACTTTCCAGGAACACTCTAGAGGATGTCAGAGACCGACCATAAAAATTTATGATGGTATGGCCCACTCTAGATGGGTCACTAGCGATCCATCAAATCAACTCCAAATGCCCTCGTTTTTTTGTGAGCCTTCTTCTATGTCTTCTAAATTTTCTTCCAAAATTTCAAGTCAACCCGACTTCGTATGAGTTCTATAGGTCCATTTTAAGTTAGTTGCTTTTGGTCAAACAACTTTAGTTCGATGAGTCTTGACTTCTCGAGCTAGATTGTTTGGCATGCTATGAAACTTGGCAATCATCTCTAGAGAATATATTAGATCATGATGTAAGAGGTGATGGATAGCTAGCGATCCATATGCGATAGATCGCTAGCGGTCCATCGCCTTAGCTTGTTTTAGCCATTTTCTTCTTTGGACTTTCTCCCCTTTTACTTCCGGTCTTCTTGGTCGATCCTTGAGATATTTGGACTTGTGCAGATGTTCTAGTTCTCTTTGAATTCTATTGGGTTACAAACCCAGCTAACACTTACCCCCCCCCCCAAAGTACGCCTTTTGAATGAAAGGTTTTCTTTGCTCCAGAATAAGTTCCAGTAACAAGTCTTTGATTGTTGAGATTTCCAGTGGCTTTACCTTGGTAAGTCATCCAGTTCCTTTGGATTCTCTGGTCAATTACCAGTCGCTCCAAACCTATTATATCCTAGGATTCTAACTCTTCTTATGTGTAATCCATACATCACAATCATTCTGATTTCATTTGGAGTTATTACATCATAGATCTCTAATTAAATCATATGTTTCCAATTACATCACATATCTCCATTTACATTACACATCCCTGGTTGTTCCATATTCATTCGAGATTTACATCATTACCGCTCGGATTTAATTCATAGTTATAATATCATATATCAAAATCACATCACATCATATATCAAAATCACATTATATACCAAAATCACATTATATATTAGAATCACATCATATATCAGAATCACATCGTGTATCGAAATCATCCTATGTTCATCCATGATTTATTAGTTTTATTCTATTTATAAGGCATTCAAATCCTTTTACTAAATCAAATAGTTTTAAGGCTCGATCTCTCCTAATCATTTAAGTTTAAAGCGTGATCTCTCTAGATCGTTTAATGTTTAGTTTAATGCCCGATCTCTCTGGGTCGTTTAATGTTTTATCTAATGTACGATATCTTTGAATCATTTAATGTTTTAAGTTAAGGTGACGATCTCTTCGGATTGTTTGTTTGTTAAGTTAAGGGGGATGATCTCTCTGGATCATTTGCTAATTAAGTTAAGGGGGATTAAGCAAGCCCATGCACTCACTCTCCTATGAGGGGACTTACTTCTTGCACTTCGATCCCTTCTCTTCGGTCGGGACCCTATGGAATTTGATATCGTACAAGTCCATCCACTTGCTCTCCGAACAAGGGGACTTGCACATTGCACTCCAGTCCCGTCTCTTCAGGTGGGACTATATACTGTTCAAAATCAGTTATCACAATAAATATGGATTTTACAAAATTCAAATTTCAAATCAAAGCAAACTAGCAGAAATTAAATAAGCAGAAATCCTAAATGTCTATGCCGGAGATCCGACTCAGAGTGTGGCAAGAGGCCAATCTAGGTTTTGTTTACGTCCAAGTAGTCTGAGATTATTATCTTAAGCAATTATCCTGGATATCCGACTTAGAGCGCGACTAGGAACCAATCTAGGTTTAGCACATGTCTAAGCGGTCTAGGGTCATTGTTGTCCTAAATATTCATCTTAGTATCCGACTCAGAGCGTGCTAAGGGACCATTCGAGATCCCGTACATGTTTAAGCGGCCAGAGGATATTAAAGGCCAAAAAAGCAAAGAGTAAGGGACGAGCCTGTCCCCTGTTCCAACTGTGGGATTCTGGTTTAGGCTCATGAAGTCATTTATTCGTACTCTGATTTGCTACTCTAGCTCCAACATCACCTGTTCCAGGCGTTAAAGCTTATCCAAGATCCAAATCTATCATGCCCCCAAGTCATGTGGGCATTATTTTAGTTTTTTTTTACTCTAACTCTAGATGTTGTTGCATTAGGTCCTATTGTTGATTCTAACGTTGCCCCCAAGTACCAGTCGCTCTGGGTATAGGAGCAAGACTCCACCTTATTCCAATCCAACTCTGGTAGCTTCTGTTTTATTCTCTGAAGTTTGATTCCTATTCCCTATAGATCTAGTTATCCCTTGTTGCTCCATCATTTGGAAGAAGCTATCCATCATCTCTTATTACCTAGGTAAGATCCCATCTTGCATCTCCTTCATCGTCCTTTCCATTTCTTTTTGAATAATATAGATGGGTTGACGAGAAATTTAGGAAGCCTCTTGGCTGCCCCTAGGCTCCAGTTGACTTGCCACAGCTCCAGATCTCGTATTAGGCTTTCTCATCTTCTCTAAATCGTAGATTCAAACTTCAATTCTTCATATCTCGTTCAAGACTTTTAGTGAAAGCACCAAAATGTTAACCCAAAAATGAATCGACACTCTAGATCAAGTGTGAAAGCACCAGTGCAGATAATCAGCAGCACAACTCTCAGATAAACAACAAGTAAAAAGTAACAGTAAGAAAAGGACACGGAATTTTTATAGTGATTCAGTTGACTTAGGCCTACGTCCACTTTAATCAATCTTTATTATGATTGTACAAGTTAAATCTCTCTGGATATCAACTAATTAGTCCTTAGATCTAAGTTACAATGATTTAGAATGTCACAAGGGGAAAGGTTGACTGGAGAATCACAGTAACCCCCTTGATGACTATTGTGAGGGAGAAGAAAGTTGAAGAAGTGAAGGAATTCTAGTAGAATAATAGTCTCACTCTCTTCGAAAAAGATCCATCTCTAATTGCAGGTAGGTGAGTAGTAATAGGGAAATTCAATGAGTGTTGGGCCAGAAGTCCAAGTGTAGAATCCAGTTCTTAAGTCAAGTCATCAACTAAATTCTCAAATCAATATAAGTTATAGGTGATGGATCACTAGCTATCCATAGGGGATGGATCACTAGCTATCCATCAACTTAGCATATTTTTATACCATAAGCCTTTACTTAGTGCTACGAAGGAGCATGGAAGGTTTGATGGAGATTCGACCTATATTGATGGATCACTAGCTATCCATAGAGGATGGATCGCTAGCTATCCATCCCCTTAGCATATTTTTGAGTGATCTTTGTTTGGTTTCTTCCTATCTTCTATTTAAGTGTCTTATCCAAATATCAAGTCGTTTGGAGTTAGTTCGATCATCCGTCTACATGGGTCATCTGATCCAGAAGAATCATCCATAACTTGCTCACATCTTAACTAAATCGAATGAAACTTTGCAAAAACACTCTAGAGTTGTTTGGGACCCACCATAAAAATTTAAGGTTATAGGACCCACTTTAGGTGGATCACGAGTGATCCATCTAGATGGATCGTTCAAATCAACTCCAAATGCTTTCATTTTTTATGAGCCTTCTTTTATGTCTTACAAATGTTCTTCCAAAATTTCAAGTTAATCCGACTTCGTATGAGTTATGTCTATCTATACTACGTTAACTGCTTTTGGTCAAACAGCTTGAATCCGATGAGTCTTCACTTCTCGAGCTAGATTGTTTGGCATGCTATGAAACTTGACAAGCGACTCTAGGGAACATATTAGATGATGATGCAAGAGGTGATGGATCGCTAGCGATCCATAGGCGATGGGTCGCTAGCGCCTTAGTTTTTTTTGGTATTTTTCTTCTTTGGTATTTCTCTTCTTTTCCTTCTGGTCTTCTTGGTCGATCCTTGAGATTTTTTGACTTATTGTAGATGTTCTACTTCCCTTTGAATTCTATTAGGTTAAAAACCTAGTTAACAATATTTAAGCCTGTAATTCCAAAATTTACAATTAGGCATAAAAAGAACAGAGTGACAATGATATAAACCTAATATTATATGAAAATACATAATTTCCCACTCACGTCTTATCTTTCAAATCTCCAGATCTAAATATATTCTTCTTATTTGACTCCCTTTCCTTCTGACAAACTATGTATAAACCATATACATATTTATTAGAATTATAGATCTGAGAAGAGATTTGAATTAAATGTAGTAGTAAATTTTTAGGTTTATAATTTACCTTTTCTTTGTAGGATTGATTCACCTCTTGTTCTTATTCCCTTTTATTTTCTGCTATTCCACACACATACACACACACATACACTGTCTTGTTTTATAATATCTATATTTTTTAGAATTTGTGGAGGAAAGAAAATGGCAGAGCTTCGCTCCTTAATTCAGAAAATATGAGTAGAAAAGTTAGGGGTTAGGTCCGTATATATAGACCCACGATTCAATTTCATCCGTTGGATTTTAATTTACTAAATCTAGGCCATTAGGCCTAGGTTTATTCTCGCTGCTACAGCAGCCACCGATCACCACTATTTCCCTCATCGGTCGACCAGTCTCAATAATGGGTCGATCGGTCGCTTGTATATACGTTAATTTTTTATTTTGTTTCTTATATTTCCTTCCACGACTAATTTTATTCCATTTGGCATTAATGTTAAAGTTAATTTAATGTTAATTAGAGATTAAGTATTAGTTTACCGTTAATTTAACATTAATTAACAATATTTATTTCCTTTTGTGTTCAATTTATTTATTTTCTTCCAAGCTTGCTTAATTAAATTAAATTTGACTGAATGCTATTAATTTGCATATATATTTAATGGTTGCTTAAACGCTAAGCTGATAATATTTATTGCCTCCTTTTAATTTTAAACGTTAATACCTTCACCCACATGAGTTCTTATTTATTTCCTTCTCGTTATTGATTTAATTAGATTTACCACAACCATTTCCTTTTACATCAACATTTATATTCAATGCCCATTTTAATGTTAAGTTATTAACATTTACTTCCTTAATGGGCTCTGAATTGTTTATGATCCTAACACTTCAAACGTTAATAACTTTTCGTTTGAAATCTGAACATAAAACTTTATATATGAAAATTGATCGGAAAATCACCACAACCAGAACGGTACAAGTATTGTAGCCAAATTATAATGTTTACGTAGATTCTATTTTTCAGAATTAATAATTATTTATTAACTCTTTTAATTAAATCCTCTTTATTTTTACGGGTGTTACACCAAATATAGGATTAAATACTTTCCATAGGATTAAATACTTTCCATAAATAAGTAAACACACAATGCACGAGTATGTCATACAAAGCATGATTAAACCACATAAGTGACTTCTAATCCCCTTTTTATTTAATTAATTATTTTGTTAATTAAAAATTCTTTGTATATAATTGTTTATATGTATTTAAAATACCTTTACAAAAGATATATACATGTATACTACTATTTTATATTCAATTCTACTCTTTCACTATTCATTTCTACTCTTTCCAATACTTAGACGTGCATTCATATTCTTATCCCAAATGGTATAAGAATATTCACAAATCTTAAACAAAACTGGTATTTCCAAAAGTATAATAAGATGGGTTAAAAACAAATGTTATTAAAACATTTTTACTGTAAAGCTAAAACCATTTTATGCTTAACGTTATCTTTAAAACAATATTTTCAAAGATCTAATTACATCTACACTTATATAACAAGGTAATGTACATTTTAAAATTTTCCAAAACCATTGGTTATAATTAAATGTTATAACCAAAACCACTTATCATTTTATAAAATACTTAACTTACTTTTCCAAACATATATATACACACACTTTAAAAATACTTAAAAATAGGTTTTAAATTTTTGTATAAAATATTAATTTAAAATAACTAATTTAAAATTTAACAAAAATCAATAAAAACATGTTTTATATTTTAAAACCCTTCAATTTAAAAACCAATAAATAATTATTAAAAATATTTTCAAACTTCAAATCACTTTTAAAATAATCTAGCTAATGTTAAATTTGCTACAAAGATTACATAAAAATAATTAATTTAAATACGATTTAAACTCGCTTCAAATCGCAAAAATGTTAAAAATAACACTACACAATTAATGTTGTAAAAGAGCTCAAAAATTCTATCGTTGGAGATTAAATTTTGTTAAAAGTCCTGGACGGAGAACACTAGAAAAATTGCATAAATGTTTAACTTTTTTTATAACTCAAACAAAGGTTTTAAGATCTGATTTTTTCTACAATAAGTAGTATACTTAGATTACTCAAAAATAATGCAAAGAAGCCTCTAAGGATATCTTCCAAAATTGTATTAAAAATCACCAAAAATAAGATATTTCAAAGTGCTCATATAGCAGCGTTTTCTATATTTTTTACCACTTCGTTCAACTAGTTTTGTAAGGTTTTAAACCTTTATCTTTTTACAGTAATAGGTAAGCACGTTTTACTTGTTAAAATAGCAAAGAAACCCCTAAGATGTCTTCCAAAGTTAACTTAAAAATCGTCGAACACAAAGCAATTTCAAAGTACATCCATATCGACCTTTTAGCTTCTAACTTTCACAAATTTGTTTTTTCAAACCACTTTCTTGTTTTAACATACACTTATGCATGTGTAACGCACAACTAAATTATATTATCTCATAATATATTAACATACAAATAATTTGAACAAGTTTAAACACAAGAGGATTCAAAATGCTTTCATAGTGATTATCGCTATATGGACCATTCCATATCCATTCCAATTTCAACATACAACCCAAACAACCATATATAAACAATGTCAAGGTCACGCCACATACTATATAAGGTCATAGAAGTGATGATATATAAATAGATTTGTTATTTGTTTTCAAAAGTAGGTAAGGTCCAAAGTTATAACTTTATTGATTCAATACTTTATATTATATTCAAGCACACTCAAATTTTGAGTGAACTCGCTTTATAATCAAGCTAATGTAAGCACAAGCCTCCTAATACACAAGAACCACTTCCTACCATCACTAAAAATCCAAAGCTTCCACCTTTTACTCCAAAACCACAAGGCCTTACTCACCTCACCCAAAATAGCTCACAGCCATAATGGTGCACTCTATTGTGCCAACTTCCTTCCAAATTTGACTTGCTTTACCTAGCTCCTAGGATGCTCAAAAGCCTTGGCTAAAGTTTGAATGGGATTAGAGTTGATTTGCAAAGGAAAATTGAAGATTAAAAAGGAGAAAAAGAGTATAAATACTTAAGTTTTTTCACTAATTTTTGGCAACTGATTTTGTGAACACATGAAGTATGATATGTAGGCTTTAACACCAGGTCACCCATTCCCCCTCATGCCTTTCCCATGTTCTTTGCTTTCTACCCCATCTTTGACCAAAACAAATATTTTTATACTATTCACCAAAATACATTCTCTTAATTGCTCCACTAATCTTTTTACTATTCACATTTAGCTTGCTGATGTGCACGTAAATGTGCATATTTTTACCACCATATTTAATCTATTTAAATTAAATAAATAATTATATTGGGTATTTTAACTTATTTAAACTAAATTATTTTCAACTCATCACATATTCATCTTCATATAGGGGTAAAATGGTCTTTTGTGCATTTATTAAATTGTGAAAATTTACTTGAAATTTTCTGTGTTGTTTTGTAGGAATTTAGTGAATATTACAAGTGGTTTCATGATGATATATGCATGCACAAGAGTGAAGAGAACAAATGAAGATGGAAATAATTCAAACGATGATATGGATGACCCCACTTGCCCACCTACCTTAATGTACACTTAGGAGCTAATGCATGTGCTAAAAGGTCATTAAATCTTCATGCACACTTAATGAATGATTATTGGATGCTAATGATTACCTGGACACCACACTACCTAAAGGGTAGTTTGTGCATTCCCAAAAAATATGAATTATGGTTTAACACATGTATAAATACCCCTTATGTTTCATGTAACCATCTTCTTCCTTAGTCCCTCTTAGTTAGTTTTTAGCTTAAAAAAGCTCTTCTCTCTTCTTTTTTCATGGCTACTTAGCCATTTCTTTTCATGTAACTTTCATTTTTTGTATGCAATGTTAATTAGTGTTCTCTTTCTTTTACATGCTTCTTTTGTTTATTTACTTTCATGTTAGTAGTGTAGATTTATTTTTTATGCAATTAGAATAGTTTTTTTCTTTGATTTTCTCTCTTTTTCCTTTTCTTTTTCTTTCATGTTGCAAACTATATTTCTTGATTTAATAACAAATATGAGAGCTAAACCTTTCAATTTAAGGGTAATGAAGCTCTCTAATTATATAGCTTCAACATTTTGATAATTATTGCTCTTTTTTGTGCTTAATGGAAGAATGAATGTTGATGTGATTTATTGTTTCATGTTGAATTTGATAGTCTATGTTGTTCATAACAAATAGGCTATGCTTAAACAATCACAAACAAAAATGACATCTTCATTTACATATGATTATGGTAATGAAGTGATTTTGAAATTAAAATTTGATGGCCTATATTTCTAAACAATAGTTAATAGGCCATGCTTAAAATAGATTTCATTTTCAACTTGTTGTCATTTTTCATAAGAGTAAATAGTGGTTTAAGGGGTGTGTTATAGTTTGATGGTTTATGTTGAGCTAATTAATAGCACAAATGGGTCATACTTATGATAAACACATCAATTAAACTAACTAATGACCAAAAAAGAGAGATTATAATTTCATTTTGTTGAACTATATGATCAAAAGAATGGAATTATCTCTAAATTGTCATTTAACTTTCATATTTTTATCAATTTTCTTTTGTTAGTTTTCTATATTTTTAGCTAATCACACTTTCAACATTGGTTAGTTTGATTGAATAGAAATTTAAAATCAACAAATTTCTATGGATCGACCCGTATTCGCCACGTACTACAATAGTACGCTGTGCGCTTGTGGTATAAATTTAATTCAAAATTCATCGGCAGTTTTCTAACTCGATAGAATTTCCATCGTTAAACAAGTTTTTGACACCGTTGCCGAGGAGTTGCTTTGATTTTATTTCTATTCTTCGAATGTTATAAAATGAAGAAAATAGAAGTTAGTAGAGAGAGAGGCAAAAGATATATTATTCATTCTTGAGAATTAGACTTTTATTTACATTACATAGCCTCCTTTATATAAAGGCTTCAGAGCTAAGAATTTAATATATTCCATGATGTGGGACTAAACAAAAGAACATAAAAGCATATTCATTTTATGATTTACATATATTGTAACACTCCCCTTTGAATATGCGTCTTCAAAATCTTGAATGCTCTGATAACTTGAAATTTTCCATTTCGAAACATGTATGATGATTGCTCCCCCTCATTATTATCTTTCTTGCATTTATCGATTTAGTCGATATAGATATTGTTTGTTGCCTCATTAAAAACCTCTATAATGAAAACCCAATGGGGAAAACCTTGAAAGAGGAAAAGAGTGCAACTTGTGAAATCATAAATATCATACTCAAACTGATATTCCTTCTAAGAGTTTGATACTTCAGGATCAAAATAATGCTTCATTAAAACCTTACTAAGAAAAACCTATGAGAAAAATCTTAGTGAAGGAAAAAAAGGTACAATATAGTATTACATATTTCAATAATTTATAGAATCACATAGAGTTTCATACTTCTGGATCAATACAATTCTTCATTAAAAACCTTACAAAGGAAAACCCGATGGGAAAAGCCTTAGTCAAGGATAAAAATACAATTTAACTTAAATAACATATTTGAGATGTTATTTCTTGAAAAGACGTTTGATTCTTCTACATCAAGTCAATGCCTCGTTAAAACCTTAGTTAGAAAAATCCAGTGGGAAAAATCTTAAATAAGGAAAAAGAGTACATTATAACTTATTTCAAATGTTACTAGGGAGTTGATACTTCTGCATCAAGGTAATGCCTCATTAAAACCTTACTAATAAAAACCCAGTGGAAAAAATCTTAGTTAAGGAACAAGAGTGCATTATAAAATACTTATGAATGCTCCCCCTGATTTTAAATTTCCTCTGAATTCGTATTCGTCTTTCGATAACTTAAACTGGTTATAGATACTTCTAGATCCATAAATATATATCTCATTAATAATACAATTTATTAATAGTTTCCTTCGATACAATCAAATTTTCTAAGATCGTTTCTTCAAATATGGTTTGCATTTTATGCATTTGTATGCTACTTTTATGAAAAACACTTCATGTGCTTTCATTTTTATGCTTCAAATTAGTTTTGCGCATTGCAACTATACATCTTTCATGAATATTAAAAAATTTATTACAACATTACTAGAAAGCAGGAAGTAATCTATTCATCTTGATGTATCAAGATTTTCATTACAACAATACTTAGAAGAAATTTGTAACCTACACTTCATATCTTTTTCATTCTTTATAACTACAAAAGTTATATATATTCTTCAGAAATTTGTGTACTTTAATAAGAATTTGCATATCGCAACTATCACTTCAATGGATATTAAGAGTTTCGTTACAACGATACTTAAAAATAGGAAGTAATCTACTCATCATGAATTATATCAAGATTTTCATTACAACAATACTTAAAAGTAGGTTGAAATCTACTCTCCTTGTTCTTTGCATTCTTTATAATAATGAAAGTTATTTATATTCTTCAGGAATTTGTATACTTTCATTATTTAATATGATTTTAAACCACATTTATACCTTCAGGTTATATTAAGCATTTCAAGTACTTTCGGTACTTTGCGGACTACATGTCCATATTTCTCTACCATTAAAGGATTCATGATGGCCAGTCATGTTTTTCCCTAATTCAAGATTCTCGATCTATTTATAAATATAAGCGCTTTATTATTTACAAATTTATCATCGATAGTTAATTCTTGTCAGTTCTAGACATGATTTATTGAGATCTCTTTAATTATGTTTTAGGTACCTAAACCACTTCTGGGTAATTTGACAATCATGTCATTGGTCTCTTCAAGAGCACCCTTAAGTGTTTCTTCAAGAACACTCACCTCCATTTTTTGGCTTCTTTATTACTTACTCCAAAAATATTTTGAACTAACTTTTACCATATTTTAGATGTGGTTTACAAACTTTGATCATTCAGAGATTTAAATCTATATTGGAGAAAGCCTACTAGGGATAATATTGATAATATTTTGCATCATTATATATTTTAATAAATATTTAACACTGATGATCAAAATGAACTTGTATCCCTTTATCCTCCCCCTTAATGATGACAATTGTCACATTAAATAATAATCCTCTTTGGATTCTCATCTTAATCCACTATCACATTGCTGCTAGCAAATATATTATGTGTATATCAGTTATAGGAGGATAATCATTTTATTAGTTGGTAAGATGCATTCAATTGATATTGCTTAGTAGAGTTTTTTCTCATTCATTGATCTAGTCAATTGGAGGAATTTACTTATTGTATAGATCATTTGACCACATACACAACTTCAGGTCATTCAACATTTATGTTGATTGAATTTTAAATCACTAAATAATATCTATACATGATCTATAAGATGAGCTCATAACAAACTTCAGGTTGTTAGCTGAATATTTACATATATGGATGTATACGTGCGTCCACGTATTACATATATATTATAAATTCTCACATATATTTTCTCATTTGAATTAGTGATTTTGTTAATATAGTGTGAATGTTAAGATATAAGGTAAGGTATAACTCATTTGGAGACTTTTGTATTCTCTTGAATGCAGCATCATTTTCTCATATGATTATTTATTAATTTTCTTTAACTTCTTCAGGAAGTACAACCTTATCATTTTACATAATTTCAAGCTTCGGGCTTCTAATTCATGAACTTCAAGTTCATTAATTTGTTATGAACTTCAGGTTCTCAAATTTTGTGTAAACTTCTCCTCTTTTTTTGTACCATATTGTTATAAAATAAAAGTCTATTCTTATTTCAAGACTTGTACATTTTGACAAATTAAAAAAAAATACTGACAAGAATTCGAGCTTGTAAAGTTTATCAGAAAATCTTTTCATAATTCAAGACTTCAGGTCTTGGACTTTGAGTTATACAACTTCTGGTTGAAAAAAAAAATCTTTGCACAACTTCGGGTTGCTGTTCAAACTTATTTCTTTCATTATATCGAGCATTGTTTGCCAAAATGAATACACCATATAATAAACCATATGTCTATTCTTATTCCAAACATTATTTAATTTACTGTAGCCAGTGCATTTACGATGATATGGTAATTTAATTTATTACCATGACGACAACATTTAATGCATTTATGATTAAAAAAAAATGAATACAATTTACCATTGTTGTGGCATAAAATATAAAATATTATCACAACAAATTGATTTCTTTACAAACAAATAAATCAATTTAACTAACTTTAGTTAGCAAAATTTAATCTCAAAGCTAAGTTTAATATACTCAATAATAAAATTAAATGAATACCATAAGAGAAACTTTATTTCTTAATAGTCAAAATTTCTAAAATAACTAAAATAACTCTTATATATATATATATATGTATATACATACATATACATACATATATATCTTTTTTTTATAATTCAAGTTTCTGCTCTTTTATTGAAACTTCTGGTTCTTTATTATAAGAAAACTTGAAACTTAATAATTTATGGAAACTCAAGCTTTTAGCATTATAGGAACTGCAGGTTCTCAACTTTTATTTCAAATGCTAGAAATTAAGTTTACCGTATATGTTTCTCTAAGAAATAATAAAATATTTCTTCTAGAAATATAAACTATATATATCAAAATAATTTCCAAAATCAAAATCCAAATCAAAGAGTTTTCAAAATGAAAACTTCATTTATTAAACATGTATATGTTACTTAGAGCTATATCACAAACCAAAACGCAATCTAGGTCATTAAATTTATTTGAATCAACAACAGAAATTGTCAAATTCAAAACTTGCTTTCCAAAATAATGAACTCAAAAAAAACATGCAATAATAAGCAAGTTTGAAATCAATTCAAATCCAAATTCAAAAAATCACAACATTTTATTTTTAAACCATGTATAAATCTCAAAGATATATTATTTGGGTGTGATTTGAGTTCTATAATATAATGAGATCAGAAAAATGAGAACAAAAAAAATCGGATCTATTGTAGGATGAGATCTGAAATATAATGACAAAATTACATGTACAGTGGAAAAAGATCTATAAATTTAGATCTATGACAAAATAAGATCTTGAAAAGATAAGATATATTAAAACTTAAATCCAAATCTGAAAAATTAGAAAATAGATATAGAATTGTGAAACAAGAATACTTAAATCTAGATCTAAATTAATCGCAAATAAATCTAGAAAAGCATATCTAGAAAATTTCAAACCTGATTTCAATGGTTGAATAAGAGAAAGAGATAGATCTGATTTCAGTAACTGAATAAGAGAAAGAGATGTACCTACATAAAAAAAATGGATCTAATCTTCTGGATTAGAATATCCAATACATTGGAGAAAAAGATCGTGCAAGATCATGCTGATAACGTGTTATAAAACGAAGAAAATAGAAGTTAGTAGTGAGAGAGGCAAATGATATATTATTCATTCTTGAGAATTAGACTTTTATTTACATTACATAGCCTCCTTTATATAAAGGCTTCAGAGCTAAGGATTTAATATATTCTACGATGTGGGACTAAACAAAAGAACATAAAAGCATATTCATTTTATGATTTACATATATTGTAGCATCGAATTATTTGTTGTTTGATTTTTGTGTGCTTTTATTTTGTGTGTTTGCATTAAAAAATATATTTGTGTGCTTATGTGTGATTTTTGTTATCATTCTCGTGTGCATGTCCTGTTTTCAATTTGCATTGCATATTCTATTAAAAAAAAACAACGCAATTTCGAAACAAAAACGACAATATTTTATTCCCTTTTCAACTTGCATTTCATTTTTCTTACAAGTTTACAACTTATACTGCATTTACACTTACAATTTAAAAAGAAAGAAAAAACAACTTATTGTTGCATTACTACTTCTCTGCCATATTCTCCTCTGTCAATACATTTGCATCACTCCCCTCACCTACAGTCATCGACCACTGTCATACCGCCTTCATTTTCATCTACTTCCATTTCAATTCACATCTATCTGTTGCATTGCAAACTGTCAACACAGCAACATCACAACCTCCTGCACCATCGAGTGTCTGCTACACAATTAAACCCCTCCAAACTCACATCATACAGAACTGCAATAACCACACAGTCTCCATCCACTTCTTACTCTAGCAAGCACGGCATCAACATTCACTGTGAATCTCCTTTCCTCTACTATAACACATCTCGAACTACCCATCTGCCTGCATCTCTACAACTTCAATTTGTTTTCACTGCCTATTCATTTCTGCAAAACTGCCATTGTATTCTACCTTCTACATTGCATTATAAATCGAGTTTACATTCTACATTCAACAAAACTTCCACTTCACCAAACAATACCACTGCTTCAACCACAGTGACACTGCCTCGACCCCTTCGAACAAACTGCGTCAGTTTCCCTGACCACATCATAAAAACTCCTCCTCTGTCATCCCTCCCTGTCTTGCCCACTTCAAAATCCCTTCCACCAACATCACACCACTTCACCACAAAACTACTTTACCACAAAACTGTTGCCGGTCATCTACTACTTCAAAACTGTTGCAGCGACCACCACAACTCATTGCCAATCAACAACATACCACATCACATAAACAACATACTGCACTGCCAAATCACTGCCCACAGCAGCTCCTACTGCCTAAAACAAATACCATCTCTATCAAACAACCTCTGCTCCTCTACTTCCAAAAAAAAAAAAAGAGAGAGAGAGAGAAACTCCCTGCCACCTCTTCAAACAACAAGCCCAGTTACCCATCAGCACTTGCCAATCAACCACCAGACAATTAATAACAACACAGCCTTCAGCCATCACTGCTGCTCCTCCAAAACCATATGCCTATCTTCATCAACTTCGTCTTCATGCACAACACTTCACTGCATCTAAATCCCAAACCACTGCACTGACACATTGTAGTTCAAAAAAAAAAAACTTCATCCGCCAGTTCTTCTTCCCCTAAACCCAAATTTTCCACCGCAACTTACCATCTCCTCTTCCTGCAGCTACAACTACCACTACAAACGTCGACACGCTCAAACAAACAATCAGACCATCTCCTCTGAACAACTGACATACCACCAAAATAACCCTGCGCACCACTAAAATCACCGCATCCAAAATCTGACTCCACTGACAATGACTCCAACCCACCGACAATCACTCCACAAACAACCCACCACTCCACTGACAATCACTCCAGACTCGTGGTGCCGTTGCCTGACTTATGACAAACAACCCAAATACAAGTCGTCTGACTCGCATCGAAATCCACATCAACACAATCGCCAAATCGACAACTACACCTCAGGTGAATCGGCTCGTTTTATAAATTCGATTTGTAAATTCGATTAAACGAGGTGCGAGGTTATGGGGATTTAAGAAATTGATGACCTGCTCGCGTGAATGTGTTTGATTTATTTCATCGTGTTTTATTTGAGTAAGATAAAGGGAATGCGCATGCCGTGTTTATTTGAGTTTGGGCCGGGCCGTAGAGTTTAAAAAAAACCTTTTTTATGTTAAAGCTTTCCTTTTTTAAAAAAAATTATTTCCAGATTAAAAAAAAAAAAACTTGTTGAATTTGCTTGTTTTTTTTTGTTGTTTCCATTTTATTTTTTTTGTTTTGTTTCTTCATACCAAAAAAACAAGTATTTTAGTACATTTTGTTTTGGCTTTCACTTGTTTTAGTTTTTTTTTTCTGATATATATATATATATATATATATATATATATATATATATATATAACTTGTATATATCTTGTTTTTATTTTCAGGTTGCCAAGCAGAATGGAAAAGTTGCTTGTTTCGCTTAGCTTGCTAAAAAAAAAAAAATAACTGCTACTTGCTTATAAAAAAAATTGCTGCTTTTAACCTCTGTCTATTGTTTTTATTTGTCTTGCATTATTGCTTGCTTGCATTTTTTTCTTAAAAAAATTTCAAAAACAAAAATAGAAAAATTCATTTTAGTTACATTGTTAATACACATTTAATTTTTGTTTTGCATTTCATCTTAGAATTTTGATTAATAATAATGATTAGACATCGATAACACTTAATTATATATTGACAATTTGTCTTTTTTGAACAATTTAAATTCTTGGTGTATAGGCTACAATAGAGCAATAACCATTTATAAATATCTATGGTGATTCTAAATATTATAATGGTTGTTCCTCTGAAGGTACTTAAACCTTCGGCTGCATGCTACGGCGATTCGTAGTGCACCTATAAATCACGTCCGTTACCTGGCTGAGAACTATCTTATTAATTTAAGACAGTTTAATATTATACAATTTTGGCTTAACTTAGGATAAATAATTTGTAATTACACCCTTGCATTCATATAGTTGCATAAGTTCATGCATGTTTAAAAAAATTCAAAATCCAAAACTAGAAAAAATTGTAAATATTTCTTCTCCTTTTTCTTTGAAATTTTTAAATCCTTTTTCTTTGAAATTTCAAAAATCCAAAAATTTTAGAAAAATCAAAATCAAAAAAAAAATTATAAAAACTTTTCAAAAACAAAGAAAATACAAAAAAACAAAACAAAAAAAAAACCAATTTCCCCTTTGAAAAATAAATTTTATTTGTAAATATTTTTCCTTTATATAAAAAAAACCAAAAACATTCTTGAAAATGTTTGAATTTCCATATTCACATGAATTCTACGATAGTTGTGAAAATCAATATAATCCATATAATTTCACACCAAATTCTTATGGATATTTCAACAACAACTATTGTTTAAACGATTCGAGTTTTGAACCACAAAATTTTCAAAATGACGAACAACCCTCGAATCTCGAAAATAGCATTTCATCTCTAGTTGAAACTCTACACAACAAAATCAAATGCTAAATGATTTGTGTAATTCGTATTTTTGCAATAACTCAAGTCAGAATTTTCAAAATAATCAAAATTTGAATTCACTTCAAAATTCAAACGATTTCGATCATAACCCATGTCAACTCAATTTCGAACTCCAAAATGAATTTCAAAATCAAAACGAAAATGTGATTAATCTCGACTACGATGCGAGTGAAAAGTTTAGTTCTCAACAAATCCAATCGAAAATTCTCAAGTTAATAATTATAATTTTGATTTTGTTGAACAAATGGACGAAATTTACAATGATCACACGAATTCGTTGTTTGAAACATATACGAAACAACGTGAACAACAAAATCAAATACCAGCATTTGAAGAGTCGAGTGATAATACATTTTTTACTCAATTTGACGATTTTCAAATAACAACTTTTGAAATAGAAAACGACAATCTTAATGAAGTTGTTGAAAATATGGTAATTGAGTTGCATTTCAATTCTTTTGAGGGTGTGGAACCAAATTTAAAATTCGACCTTCCTTTTCTCCATTTCAAAAATTTACATACAGCAACTTTGGATTTTGAGCTTGAGATACGCAATGAAGTTATTGATAATCCAACAAAGGAAGACAAATTCAGTGAAAACAATTTTCTTTGGACTTTTCGAAAATGAGTTGTTAAATTATGAAGGGGAAGATTTGAATCACCATTTCAACTTTGAAATCAATAATTTTGAAAAAATTTGTTGATGATGAGCTTAACTTTCAATTTGGTGAAAATAAATTTGAATTTCAATCAATTTTTTTATCAACCCCAAAAATCATCAAAAATAAAACAACTCGTACGATTTTTAATAAAACGACATTCGTTTTTCCAAATCCACATTCGATTCCAAAATCTTTTACGACTTGGTTTTCTGCACTTAAGTTGTGTCTCGCATACATGGCGAGACAAATGAATCGGTTTTTGGAAGACCGGTTCATTTACTCTTTAACGGCATACTTTCTGATATCATGTAAATAATCATATTTTCATTTTCATTTAAATAAAGATTATGTTTTTATTTTTCTCCTTCCACTTGGGTTGAATATAGGGACACGGTCAAAATCAAGTGTGGGGGGAGACTCATCTTCATTTACGATTTTTTATGGTTTATTTTTACTTTTTCTTTGCAAAAAATAAATCTCAAAAACAAAAAACAAAAAAATATTATTTAAGCATTTTGATTTATTTTTAAAGAAACATTATAGAATAAATATATGGTTTTGGCTTATTAAATTGAAATTTTTGAAAGTTTATTTATCTTAACAAAAATAAAAATGAAGTTTGATTACAAAAAACAATAGTTTAACTAGCATATAGGAAGATTCATATGTGTTAATTATGAAATGTATCCTAATTGAAAATCTTTGTTTTAAAAAGCGGTGAATTTAAAGTAAAGGATATAACATTTTTTTGTCTTCTAAGTTAAATAGTGCTAAGATGATTTTACGAAACTCTCTCTACAAAAAAACAAAAGACAAAAAAATTGTATATGTGTGTATATTTTTAACACCTAGAGTCTTGTATTCACACTCGTGTGTTCACTCGCCATGCTCTGTACCCTTCTCACGTAAGCCCAAAAACAGTGCACGATCGGTATATCTGGCCTCAGTTTATTTGAATTAGGTGTATATATAAAAATTATTTTTAATAACGTCTACAATCAATAGGTGTTCACACTCGTGTGTTCACTCGCCACGCTTTGTATTCCCCTCACATAAGTCCGTAAGGCAATTCATGGGTAATATATCCAGTCTTAGTTTATCTGAATTAGGAATATGTAAATATTGTAAATATCAATAAAAAAATTCAAAAAAAATAGAAGGAGTAAGCAAATGAAATCCAAGCACTATTTTAACATATTTGATTTGACTTGTTATTAAAAAGAAATGAAAATGTCACTTTGATAAACTTCAATAACCGACTAAGGATCTATTTCACGGTTACATTTTGTTATCAACTGAAACAACGAGTTAAACTATTGTATATTTGTTATGATAACTTGATTTTTATTGGAAATTTTAATGAGTAAATGTTAAATTTCAAGATAATGACCAAAACCTATATTTAACTTATTTGTGTCAATTTAAAATAAATCCTTCATTGTAAATATTTTCAAAAACTTGCAATCATCCCATTGTAAATAAATCTTGCATTTTGTAATGTTTTCATATCGCATTCGGATTTTGTGGGTAGTACTCATTGAAAACCCTCATAACACAACACTCGTCCTACTGGAGACACCCAGAGGCTTAACTGCTTGTTGCATACGCTTAATGCAATCGTGCTTCCTACGAAAACGGATTTATCTTAGTTTTAGTTTATTCGAGGACGAATAAAAAGATAAGTGTGTGGGGTATTTGATGTGCACGTAAATATGCATATTTTTACCACCATATTTAATCTATTTAAATTAAACAAATGATCATATTGGGTATTTTAACTTGTTTAAACCAAAATTCAAATTATTTTCAAATTGTCACATATTCATCTTCATATAGAGGTAAAATGGTCATTTTCGTGCATTTATTAAATTGTGAAAATTTATTTGAATTTTCTATGTTGTTTTATAGAAAATTTAGTGAATTTTACAAGTGGTTTCGTGATGATATATGCATGCACAAGAGTGAAGAGAACATGATGGAATTAATTCAAAATGATGATCAAGGAGGATCCCACATACTCACCTATCTTAATGTACACTTAGAAGCTAATGCACATGCTAAAAGGCCATTAAATCTTCATGCGCACTTAATGGATGATTATTGGATGCTAATGGTTACTTGGCCACTACACTTCCTAAAGGGTAGTTTGGACAAGCACAACAATTTCGAACAACTTCCATCGAGTAAAAAGTCGCTTATCGGTAAAACGATTTTCAGTCTCATTATCGATATTTTTTCGAACTATTTAATTTTGTAAACACTCTTCAAGAACAAGTTTACCGTCCTTGGTTATTAACTAAAAAGGGGTTAATAATGTTATTAAATCAATTTAATCACATTAAATTAAGATTCAAATATTTAAATAATTTAGATATTTAAATATGAAGTGTTTGTAATTCCAAGTCGATACAGCAACATTCCAAATTCATAAAGGTATGATTTTTTAACGTCATCTAATAAATAGTAAGTTCAAAAATGTTACGGTAGCTTTGGCAAATTATTTTTTAATGCATAATATAATATGACATGAGAAACATATGTAAAATATAAGTATTATAAAGTTAAAAATTTTGAAAAACTAGATAATCTTTTCCATTTACTTCAAGTATTCATGAAAATACAATAACAAAAATAATATAACAATTAATACAATTCAATGAGATCATCTAGTCCAGAACGTAGTATGACTAATGATATCAATGACGATGATTATGCTCCTGCTCAAAACAGTAAGGAAGTGTCAGTACCAGATAATAATACTGAACAACGGAGAAGTAAAAGAGCGAGAATAGAGAAGGACTGTGGTCCTGACTTCATTACATATCTTGTAGAAGGCAGTAAGGATGAAGTCCTTAATGTGACTAAATATGTAATGAACGCTGATGATGATCCCAAAACTTATTCTGAAGCTATGAGTTCCAGAGATTCAAATTTCTGGAAAGAAGCCATCAATGATGAAATGAATTCCATAATGTTAAACCAAACTTGGGTTTTAACTGGTTTACCTCCTGGTGCAAAACCTATAGGATGTAAATGGATATTCAAGAAAAAGTTGAATACAAATGGATCCATTGATAAGTTTAAAGCCAGATTAGTTGCTAAGGGATATAAGCAAAGACATGGAGTAGATTATTTTGATACATATGCCTCAGTTGCTCGCATATCTTCTATACGCTGTTTAATTACACTTGCATCAATTCATAAATTAGTCATACATCAAATGGATGTAAAGACTGCTTTTCTAAATGGAAATTTAGCAGAAGAGATATATATGGAACAACCTGAAGGTTTCAAAACCCCAGGCCAAGAAAAGAAAGTTTGCAAATTAGTAAAATCTCTTTATGGCCTGAAGCAAGCTCCCATGCAATGGCATGAGAAGTTTGATAAAGTTGCACTGTCATATGGATTCATTATTAATGATGCTGATAAATGTATTTATAGCAAATCGGATAACAACGGTATTGTTATAATATATTTATACGTTGATGACATGCTAATATTTGGTTCCAATATATCCTGTGTGAATGAAACTAAAAAGTTTCTGTCTTCTAAATTCGATATGAAAGATCTAGGAGAGGCTGATGTAATTTTGGAAATTAAAATTGTTAGGAAAGAGGGGGAGTTATTACTAACTCAGTCCCATTACATAGAGAAATTCCTACAAAAGTATGGTCATTACGATGACAAACCAGCACCAACTCCTTTAGATCCTAGTATTAAATTAGAAAAGAACACTGGACGTACTATCTCTCAACTAGAGTATTCCAGTGTTATTGGGAGTCTTATGTATGCTATGCATTGCACTAGACCAGACATCGCGCATGCTATAAGTATATTGTGTCGATTTACGAGTAATCCAGGTTTCGAACATTGGAAAGCCATTTCCAGAGTTTTAGCTTATTTGAAAGGAACCATTGAATATGGTTTATCTTATAAAGAATATCCTTCTGTAATAGAAGGATATAGTGATGCAATCTGCAACAATGTAGAATACAAATCCAAGTCTACGACTGGATGGATCTTTACATTAGGAGGCGCTGCTGTGTCTTGGGCTTCCAAGAAGCAGACCTGTATTTCTGACTCAACAATGTTGTCATAATTGATTGCATTAGCAGATGCATGTAAAGAAGCGGAATGGCTTAGGAATTTATTAATGGAAATCCCTTTGTGGAAGAAGCCATCTCCAGCAGTCTTGATTAACTGTGACAATAAAGCAACGATATACAATGTATCTAATAAGACATATAATGGAAAGTCTAGACATGTGAGTCTAAGACATCAAATGGTGAGACAGTTACTCAAAAGAGGAGTTATAACTGTTGACTACATAGAAACGAAGAAAAACTCGGCTGACCCACTTACAAAAGGTCTTCCAAAGGCAATGGTTTCTATAAAGTCACAAGAAATGGGACTAAGGTCTATGAATGAATGTTGATCATCCTTAACAGAAACCCAATTTATGTCTTGAAAAGGATAGACAAAGTTCAATGGGTACCAACAAGTTAAGCGAATGATTATGGAACACTAAATTGATAATCCCATAATATTTAGTGTTGGATTCTGCAAGAACAAAGGATGGATATACTTCCTTAATAAGTCTAGAAACCTTAAAAGGTGTATCGCAGAAACACCTTAAGAGACTTACCTATATGAGTGTGGAAATCAGGTCGTTTCCTAGGAAAGTAAGACCGCTTTCTAAGTAGACTCATGAACCAGGATTTAAGCACATGGCCATTAACGTGCTGAGCAATACATAACACTTTACCTAAGGAAATCAACATGTGTGATTGTTCCGATTTTATCATTAGGGATACTTGGTTCAAGATTCGTTCACCGTAGAATCTCGATAAGGCTTTTAATGGTTTGCACTAAGTAAAGGTTCAAATCCAAAAGATACCTTTTATTTATGTGTTGGTTTTCACGATGATGCAAAACTTGATCTTAGAACTACATAGGCTTGATCCCACTTGGGTATGTAGGAAGTCACTCTAGTGATTCAGCCGTCCTATTTATTTATTTATTATTTTGAAAATTGGGGGAGATTGTTGTAAATTTTCAAAGAGCTTTTGGGGTTTGTTTTGGAAGAGTAGAAGAAAAGAAAGAAGAAGAAAAGAAAGTAAAGTCCCACATTGTAGAAAAGAGGAGACTATACTTGTACAAGTATAGCTCTCTCAAGTGGATGTTGGGGCCTTGGGGCTCCCATATGTTTGCTTTGTTGTGAGGAGAGAAGTCATGCAACACCACACGCGTGCCGCCGCCGTCCGTCCGACCGAACCGAACCGGGCCGGGCACGGGTTTCGGGTTCGGATCCGAAAATATTTTTGGATCGTATATGAATAGTAACGGGCCAGATTTCGACCCGCTAAGGACCCAGAACAGGAAAATCTAACTTTGATTAAAGGCGGGAATTAGTAACGTTGCAAATGAAAGGTCGCGACGTTTAAGTTTGAATCAGTTCGCAACAGTTACGAACCGTTGCAAACGGTCGTGACGCTTGGCGAGTAAACACCTCCTCACATCTATAAATAGCGACGCCCAGAAACAGTTGCAGACAGTGAAAAATCCTCTTCTTCTTCCCAGAACGATTCTGCAACGCTAGAAAGTGTTGCTAAACGTTGTGCCTCCATTGCTCTGTTTTGTGACGCCTCCAAGGTGTTGTGAAATCAGAAACCATTACAGAATTGCTCTCTTCTTCCTCTTCTATCTGTTCTCTACAAATTGCTTCATCGGATACAGTTTCTGAAGTGTTCTTGGTCGGATCAAAGTCGTACAAACTTTGAATCCGATTACGCTGTTATAGGGCTTCATTGAATCCTGAAAGTCGATAGTTCGATAATACGTTTGTACTTGGTGGGTTGAACTATTGTCTGAAAGAATCTATTCCATAGATCCTTGAAGTCGGAAGTACAGCATTGTCTTCATCACTATCGCCATCAAATCCGTCTCGAACCGCAAAATCCCCAACAAATTTTCAGACAATATTCTTCAACCATGGAAGGTTCGAGCGCTCTACAAGTTATGAATCAGCATCTAACTCGATTGGAACGTTTTGATGGCGAAAATTTCACTCGTTGGCAAGAGACGATGAAATTTTTCCTGGTCACCGTCAAGTTGTTCTACATCTTGGAAGATGACTTGGAAGAAATCCCGGAGGAAACTGATAAGGATGATGCTGCTCTAAAGGCTAAACGTGCAAAGCGTAAAGAGAACGATTTCCTATGCAGAGGCCATATTTTGAATGCGCTATCCACCACAGTCTACAATGCTCATAGGACCTTGAAAACAGCGAAGGCACTCTGGACTGCTCTGGAGAATAAGTACCGCATATCCAAGGCAAGTAATAAAAAGTTTCTTATTTCTAATTTTATGGATTTCAAAATGGTCACCAATAAGTCCATAATTGGACAAGTACGCGAAATCTTACTGTTGGTGAATCAACTTAAAGATGCTGGAATTGATCTCCCTGAATCTTTTGTTGTTGGAGTTATAATTTCTAGACTTCCGCATAGTTGGAATGATTATAAGAAAAAGATGAAGCATGCGGAAACGGATTATAATTTAGACGGTTTACAGCGTCATCTTCGTATTGAAGAAGACTCTCGCAAACGCGATCTAGATGATAATCCGCAAACTGAGTCCCATTCTAAGGCAAATAATGTTGAAATTACTGATAAATTAAAGCCAAAGAATGAGACACAGTTTAAGAAAAATCATTCCAAAACTAACAACAAAAAGAAAGGTGCTTGTTATTTTTGTAACAAGCCCGGCCACTATGCCCGAGACTGCCGTCTACAGAAGAAACCACAAAAAGTGAATGTGGTCGAAGACTCGCTTGTGGCTGTAGTGCAAGAGGCAAACTCCGTTAGTGGCAATGATAATGATTGGTGGTTCGATATTGGAGCAACCATTCACATTTCCAAAGACCGTAATCTGTTCAAAAGTTACGAAGAAAATAAAGGAGAAGCCGACGAAGTTACTGGAGCAAATAAGGTTCCAAGCAAAGTTCTGGGAAAAGGCACTATAGAACTTCTTCTCACCTCTGGAAAAGTTCTTACATTAGTCAATGTATTCTATGTACCCGATATGTGTAAGAATTTGGTCTCTGGATACGTTATTAACAAAGGAGGATTCAAGATGGTGTATGAGTCTGATAAGCTAGTGTTGTCAAAGAATGGTAAATTCATTGGACAGGGATACTTTTGTAACGGCATGATTAAGTTGAATCTAATAAAGAAATCTTCTGTTTATATTGTTGATTATATTAATTTATGGCACGGTAGATTAGCACATATTAATTATAATTCCATTAGGAATATGAATAAATTAGGATTAATTTCTGATTGTGATTTCGATACCATCTCTAAATGTGAAATATGCGTTCAAGCAAAAATACACCGGAAATCCTTTAAATCCATAGAAAGGAAAACTGATTTGCTTGATTTGGTATATAGTGATGTAGGTGACTTAAAAAGTCATATCACCTATGGTGGTAACCAATACTATATAACATTCATTGATGATTATACTAGATATGCATATGTATATCTAATGAAAACTAAAGATGAGGCTTTTGATAAATTCAAAATTTACAAAGCAGAGGTCGAAACACAATTAGGAGTTAAAATTAAAATATTACATTCAGATCATGGTGGTGAATATTTCTCAAATGAATTCACCTTGTTTTGTAAACAACAAGGTATAATTCACCAAAGTACTGCCCCATATACACCACAACAAAATGGTGTTGCTGAAAGGAAGAATAGAACTTTAGTAGAAATGGTTAATTCCATGCTCATAAGTTCTAATTTACCTTATAACCTATGGGGTGATGCTATGTTATCTGCATGTTATATTTTAAATAGAGTACCACTTAAAAAAAATTCCCCTTATGAATTATGGTTTAATAGGAAACCTAACCTAACTAGACTTAAAGTTTGGGGTTGCTTAGCTTATGTTAGAAAACCAGACCGTAAACGAGCAAAGTTAGAAAATAGAGCATTTAAATGTGTTTTCATTGGATATTCCATTAATAGTACAACTTATAGATTTCTTATTCTTGACACCCTAGAAGTTATAGAATCTGTAGATGTAGAATTTTTTGAAAATCAAACTGTTGAGATCCCATTGAGATCATCTAGTCCAGAACGTAGTATGACTAATGATATCAATGACGATGATTATGCTCCTGCTCAAAACAGTAAGGAAGTGTCAGTACCAGATAATATTACTGAACAACGGAGAAGTAAAAGAGCGAGAATAGAGAAGGACTGTGGTCCTGACTTCATTACATATCTTGTAGAAGGCAGTAAGGACGAAGTCCTTAATGTGACTAAATATGTAATGAACGCTGATGATTATCCCAAAACTTATTCTGAAGCTATGAGTTCCAGAGATTCAAATTTCTGGAAAGAAGCCATCAATGATGAAATGAATTCCATAATGTTAAACCAAACTTGGGTTTTAACTGGTTTACCTCCTGGTGCAAAACCTATAGGATGTAAATGGATATTCAAGAAAAAGTTGAATACAAATGGATCCATTGATAAGTTTAAAGCCAGATTAGTTGCTAAGGGATATAAGCAAAGACATGGAGTAGATTATTTTGATACATATGCCTCAGTTGCTCGCATATCTTCTATACGCTGTTTAATTACACTTGCATCAATTCATAAATTAGTCATACATCAAATGGATGTAAAGACTGCTTTTCTAAATGGAAATTTAGCAGAAGAGATATATATGGAACAACCTGAAGGTTTCAAAACCCCAGGCCAAGAAAAGAAAGTTTGCAAATTAGTAAAATCTCTTTATGGCCTGAAGCAAGCTCCCATGCAATGGCATGAGAAGTTTGATAAAGTCGCACTGTCATATGGATTCATTATTAATGATGCTGATAAATGTATTTATAGCAAATCGGATAACAACGGTATTGTTATAATATATTTATACGTTGATGACATGCTAATATTTGGTTCCAATATATCCTGTGTGAATGAAACTAAAAAGTTTCTGTCTTCTAAATTCGATATGAAAGATCTAGGAGAGGCTGATGTAATTTTGGAAATTAAAATTGTTAGGAAAGAGGGGGAGTTATTACTAACTCAGTCCCATTACATAGAGAAATTCCTACAAAAGTATGGTCATTACGATGACAAACCAGCACCAACTCCTTTAGATCCTAGTATTAAATTAGAAAAGAACACTGGACGTACTATCTCTCAACTAGAGTATTCCAGTGTTATTGGGAGTCTTATGTATGCTATGCATTGCACTAGACCAGACATCGCGCATGCTATAAGTATATTGTGTCGATCTACGAGTAATCCAGGTTTCGAACATTGGAAAGCCATTTCCAGAGTTTTAGCTTATTTGAAAGGAACCATTGAATATGGTTTATCTTATAAAGAATATCCTTCTGTAATAGAAGGATATAGTGATGCAATCTGCAACAATGTAGAATACAAATCCAAGTCTACGACTGGATGGATCTTTACATTAGGAGGCGCTGCTGTGTCTTGGGCTTCCAAGAAGCAGACCTGTATTTCTGACTCAACAATGTTGTCAGAATTGATTGCATTAGCAGATGCATGTAAAGAAGCGGAATGGCTTAGGAATTTATTAATGGAAATCCCTTTGTGGAAGAAGCCATCTCCAGCAGTCTTGATTAACTGTGACAATAAAGCAACGATATACAATGTGTCTAATAAGACATATAATTGAAAGTCTAGACATGTGAGTCTAAGACATCAAATGGAGAGACAGTTACTCAAAAGAGGAGTTATAACTGTTGACTACATAGAAACGAAGAAAAACTCGGCTGACCCACTTACAAAAGGTCTTCCAAAGGCAATGGTTTCTATAAAGTCACAAGAAATGGGACTAAGGTCTATGAATGAATGTTGATCATCCTTAACAGAAACCCAATTTATGTCTTGAAAAGGATAGACAAAGTTCAATGGGTACCAACAAGTTAAGCGAATGATTATGGAACACTAAATTGATAATCCCATAATATTTAGTGTTGGATTCTGCAAGAACAAAGGATGGATATACTTCCTTAATAAGTCTAGAAACCTTAAAAGGTGTATCGCAGAAACACCTTAAGAGACTTACCTATATGAGTGTGGAAATCAGGTCGTTTCCTAGGAAAGTAAGACCGCTTTCTAAGTAGACTCATGAACCAGGATTTAAGCACATGGCCATTAACGTGCTGAGCAATACATAACACTTTACCTAAGGAAATCAACATGTGTGATTGTTCCGATTTTATCATTAGGGATACTTGGTTCAAGATTCGTTCACCGTAGAATCTCGATAAGGCTTTTAATGGTTTGCACTAAGTAAAGGTTCAAATCCAAAAGATACCTTTTATTTATGTGTTGGCTTTCACGATGATGCAAAACTTGATCTTAAAACTACATAGGCTTGATCCCACTTGGGTATGTAGGAAGTCACTCTAGTGATTCAGCCGTCCTATTTATTTATTTATTATTTTGAAAATTGGGGGAGATTGTTGTAAATTTTCAAAGAGCTTTTGGGGTTTGTTTTGGAAGAGTAGAAGAAAAGAAAGAAGAAGAAAAGAAAGAAAAGTCCCACATTGTATAAAAGAGGAGACTATACTTGTATAAGTATAGCTCTCTCAAGTGGATGTTGGGGCCTTGGGGCTTCCATATGTTTGCTTTGTTGTGAGGAGAGAAGTCATGCAACACCACACGTGTGCCGCCGCCGTCCGTCCGATCGAACCGAACCGGGCCGGGCACGGGTTTCGGGTTCGGATCCGAAAATATTTTTGGATCGTATATGAATAGTAACGGGTCAGATTTCGGCCCGCTAAGGACCCAGAACCGGAAAATCTAACTTTGATTAAAGGCGGGAATTAGTAACGTTGCAAATGAAAGGTCGCGACGTTTAAGTTTGAATCAGTTCGCAACAGTTACCGTTGCAAACGGTCGTGACGCTTGGCGAATAGACACCTCCTCATATCTATAAATAGCGACGCCCAGAAACAGTTGCAGATAGTGAAAAATCCTCTTCTTCTTCCCAGAGCGATTCTGCAACGCTAGAAAGTGTTGCTAAACGTTGTGCCTCCATTGCTCTATTTTGTGACGCCTCCAAGGTGTTGTGAAATCAGAAACCATTACAGAATTGCTCTCTTCTTCCTCTTCAATCTGTTCTCTACAAATTGCTTCATCGGATACAGTTTCTGAAGTGTTCTTGGTCGGATCAAAGTCGTACAAACTTTGAATCCGATTACCCTATTCTAGGGCTTCATTGAATCCTAAAAGTCGATAGTTCGATAACACGTTTGTACCTGGTGGGTTGAACTATTGTCTGAAAGAATCTATTCCATAGATCGTTGAAGTCGGAAGTACAGCATTGTCTTCATCACTATCGCCATCAAATCCGTCTCGAACCGCAAAATCCCCAACAAATTTTCAGACAATATTCTTCAACCATGGAAGGTTTGAGCGCTCTACAAGTTATGAATCAGCATCTAACTCGATTGGAACGTTTTGATGGCGAAAATTTCACTCGTTGGCAAGAGACGATGAAATTTTTCCTGGTCACCGTCAAGTTGTTCTACATCTTGGAAGATGACTTGGAAGAAATCCCGGAGGAAACTGATAAGGATGATGATGCTCTAAAGGCTAAACGTGCAAAGCGTAAAGAGAACGATTTCCTATACAGAGGCCATATTTTGAATGCGCTATCCACCACAGTCTACATTGCTCATAGGACCTTAGAAACAGCGAAGGCACTCTGCACTGCTCTGGAGAATAAGTATCGCATATCCGAGGCAAGTAATAAAAAGTTTCTTATTTCTAATTTTATGGATTTCAAAATGGTCACCAATAAGTCCATAATTGGACAAGTAAGCGAAATCTTACTGTTGGTGAATCAACTTAAAGATGCTGGAATTGATCTCCCTGAATCTTTTGTTGTTGGAGTTATAATTTCTAGACTTCCGCATAGTTGGAATGATTATAAGAAAAAGATGAAGCATGCGGAAACGGATTATAATTTAGACGGTTTACAGCGTCATCTTCGTATTGAAGAAGACTCTCGCAAACGCGATCTAGATGATAATCCGCAAACTGAGTCCCATTCTAAGGCAAATAATGTTGAAATTACTGATAAATTAAAGCCAAAGAATGAGACACAGTTTAAGAAAAATCATTCCAAAACTAACAACAAAAAAGAAAGGTGCTTGTTATTTTTGTAACAAGCCCGACCACTATGCCCGAGACTGCCGTCTGCAGAAGAAACAACAAAAAGTGAATGTGGTCGAAGACTCGCTTGTGGCTGTAGTGCAAGAGGCAAACTCCGTTAGTGGCAATGATAATGATTGGTGGTTCGATACTGGAGCAACCATTCACATTTGCAAAGACTGTAATCTGTTCAAGAGTTACGAAGAAAATAAAGGAGAAGCCGACGAAGTTACTGGAGCAAATAAGGTTCCAAGCAAAGTTCTGGGAAAAGGCACTATAGAACTTCTTCTCACCTCTGGAAAAGTTCTTACATTAGTCAATGTATTCTATGTACCCGATATGTGTAAGAATTTGGTCTCTGGATACCTTCTTAACAAAGGAGGATTCAAGATGGTGTATGAGTCTGATAAGCTAGTGTTATCGAAGAATGGTAAATTCATTGGATAGGGATACTTTTGTAACGGCATGATTAAGTTGAATCTAATAAAGAAATCTTCTGTTTATATTGTTGATTCTATTAATTTATGGCACGGTAGATTAGCACATGTTAATTATAATTCCATTAGGAATATGAATAAATTAGGATTAATTTCTGATTGTGATTTCGATACCATCTCTAAACGTGAAATATGCGTTCAAGCAAAAATACACCGGAAATCCTTTAAATCCATAGAAAGGAAAACTGATTTGCTTGATTTGGTATATAGTGATGTAGGTGACTTAAAAAGTCATATCACCTATGGTGGTAACCAATACTATATAACATTCATTGATGATTATACTAGATATGCATATGTATATCTAATGAAAACTAAAGATGAGGCTTTTGATAAATTCAAAATTTACAAAGCAGAGGTCGAAACACAATTAGGAGTTAAAATTAAAATATTACATTCAGATCGTGGTGGTGAATATTTCTCAAATGAATTCACCTTGTTTTGTAAACAACAAGGTATAATTCACCAAAGTACTGCCCCATATACACCACAACAAAATGGTGTTGCTGAAAGGAAGAATAGAACTTTAGTAGAAATGGTTAATTCCATGCTCATAAGTTCGAATTTACCTTATAACCTATGGGGTGATGCTATGTTATCTGCATGTTATATTTTAAATAGAGTACCACTTAAAAAAAATTCCCCTTATGAATTATGGTTTAATAGGAAACCTAACCTAACTAGACTTAAAGTTTGGGGTTGCTTAGCTTATGTTAGAAAACCAGACCCTAAACGACCAAAGTTAGAAAATATAGCATTTAAATGTGTTTTCATAGGATATTCCCTTAATAGTACAACTTATAGATTTCTTATTCTTGACACCCTAGAAGTTATAGAATCTGTAGATGTAGAATTTTTTGAAAATCAAACTGTTGAGATCCCATTGAGATCATCTAGTCCAGAACGTAGAATGACTAATGATATCAATGATGATGATTATGCTCTTGCTCAAAACAGCAAGGAAGTGTCAGTACCAGATAATAGTACTGAACAACGGAGAAGTAAAAGAGCGAGAATAGAGAAGGACTATGGTCCTGACTTCATTACATATCTTGTAGAAGGCAGTAAGGACGAAGTCCTTAATGTGACTAAATATGTAATGAACGTTGATGATGATCCCAAAACTTATTCTGAAGCTACGAGTTCCAAAGATTTAAATTTCTGGAAAGAAGCTATCAATGATGAAATGAATTCCATAATGTTACACAAACTTGGGTTTTAACTGATTTACCTCCTGGTGCAAAACCTATAGGATGTAAATGGATATTCAAGAAAAAATTGAATACAAATGGATCCATTGATAAGTTTAAAGCCAGATTAGTTGCTAAGGGATATAAGCAAAGACATGGAGTAGATTATTTTGATACATATGCCCCAGTTGCTCGCATATCTTCTATACGCTGTTTAACTGCACTTGCATCAATTCATAAATTAGTCATACATCAAATGGATGTAAAGACTGCTTGTCTAAATGGAGATTTAGAAGAAGAGATGTATATGGAACAACCTGAAGGTTTCAAAACCCCAGGCCAAGAAAAGAAAGTTTGCAAATTAGTAAAATCTCTTTATGGCCTGAAGCAAGCTCCCATGCAATGGCATGAGAAGTTTGATAAAGTTGCACTGTCATATGGATTCATTGTTAATGATTCTGATAAATGTATTTATAGCAAATCGGATAACAACGGTATTGTTGTAATATGTTTATACGTTGATGACATGTTAATATTGTTAAATATGCGCTTATATGATTTTTGTTTGATGATAATAAACATATATACATTCATTTAAATGTATTTGTTAATATACTATTCTATTTTAATTTTCACAGAATAAATAAATATTTGCTGAATAAAAATAAATAACACAGTTTTTGAATTCAAATGAATATTTTATTCAAACAAATATTTATTACAACTTTGATAGTACAATTTCAATCTCTCACTATAGCTATACAACTTTGATTACAATACATCACAATCTTTTAGTTACAAATTTCCTCACTACATATCACTCACACTCATATTTTGTCTTCAACTTCAAATCCAGTTTTTGAATCCAGCATCTGAGCAAATCTGCAAAAATATACACTAACGCAGTAAAATTGAAAAAGAAATATTTTTGCAATTCAAAAATAAAAGATGATTTTGAAAATAAGATTTGCCTCAGTTATTTGGGTTGTTCGTCATAATTTAAATTTGAATTCATCATACACGAACAACTTGTGACATACACAGTATATTACTGTATATGCCACAAGGCCGTGCACACCGATATATACACTTGATTGATTTACAGGGACAGGTGAGCACAGGTCAAACCCAAATAAAAAGCCGGGTTCAACTCACGTGCAATAATATAAATATCACAACTTCAGCACAAGGTCAAACCCGAGATTTTAAAACTGGGTTCAACACAAGGCAGTCATGAAGTATGCAAAGAGCTCGAGCACATTCATATGTACAAATGCAAAGAACAGTGGTGATACAGTGCAACATCTACGACAGCAATGTAACTGAACAAGTACATAAATACAGCTACAATGGCCAGACCAACCAGAAAAGGTGCAATCCAAATATGCAGTGCATACAAGTAACCCAAGTAATACAAGAACAGTGCATAGAACAATGTGCACAGATACAAGTTCAAGTGCTCAGTGCAGACCACAAAATGCCACAGCAAATACATCATGAAAGACCAGAGTAGTTCAGTCAAGCAAGTGCAAAACATTCAACACAGTGAAGTATACCAGTGATACATCAGTGAATTCAACATGACAGTGTACAACACCAACATAAGCAACAACATGAACCAACTGTGCATATATGAAGCACACTCAAGGCCCAGAAACAGTACAAGGCATGTCAACAGCAATGGAATCAACATGAGTATCACAGGAACTCGACAGTGGACAGACCAAGTGCAACAGATTCGAAGAACCAAAGTCAGTGGCAAGCTACAGGAATGATCAGACCAACAACAGTGTGCAACAGGGAACACAGGTCAGACTATATCAACTCAACAACAACAGGATGCACCAGACCAAGATGATCAAGTGTAGATCAGACCGAACCAGATCAATAGCACACTCAAGACCAGACCAGACAAGTCCAATGATGTAAATAGTCTCTACATGGATGCAGTGATACAAGTCAGAGCAACAATATCAAAGCAATGGTGATGGGCCGAGAGGACCAGTGATATAAGTAAAGATGAGTGCAGATTCGAAGTCGAAAGCAACACCATGTACAACAATGCACTGGAACACATGATGCATATGTCGAGTTCAATGCAACATAGCACCAGGCATCACTATGATACAACTTACAAACCCAAATGACAACTCAATAAATTTTGCAGTGATACAAAACAAGTTCAACAGGCAACAAGCAAAAGTTCACAGAGAAGTCGAAATCATGAAAAGTGGCACGGCAATTTTTTAGAAGAACCAACAGAAATCGCCATGTCAATGTTGAACAAGTCAAAGTAAAAAATACCAAGAAATCAACATGAAATATACGAATATGACAAAGTCAAATTAAAGCCGTGCTCATCACAATTTTTAATGCTGTGAATGTCAAGCAATCGAAGTAAATACGAACTGAAGAAGTCAGAGATCAATCTCAGCATCAAAACAAAATCAAGTGGCCGAGATGAATATTTGACAAATTCAAACATATTTTATACGAACGAGAATATAGGAATTCGATTCCTATTTAAACAATTCATCATCGGCAAATTTTAGTATCGAATTCCAGAAAGCATAAAATCAGAAAAGCACAAGCAAATAATTACATACCGAATCGAAGAAGGAATTCGATCAAAGAAGTAGCCGAAGTGAGCATCAATCAATCAAGGATACACGCAAGAGATCATAGAATCAATCTACATACTATCGGCACTTCAAAAGCCCTAAATCTGGAAAAGGAATGAAGCCCTAAATTTGCAAGAGGAACGGCCACCATTATACATGCAAACGAACGGAGTAAAGCAAAAGGAGACGGGTCAAAATAATAAAAGGGGCCGGCCTATATATTTTAAGGGCTTTTAATTATATTAGGGTTATTTATTTTAATTTGTTTTTAACTTCGTATTTACTTTTAAACCGTTTAATTTTCTAGTCGTGTGACTAGGGTGCAAACTACGGTGTGTAGTTTGAGAATTCGCAACTCGGTGGTTGAGTTGTGGCAGGGTTTTGAGCGTAGAGTTAGATTAGTCAATAGCGGGTATAGCGAGTTTACGTGTGTAAGCGAGGGACTATCTAATTTCTAGTAGAAACCTTGGGGGCAGCACGTAGGCAGGGTTTTGCCGAAGCTGGGTAAATTCTGTGTTGTTCTGTTCTGCATTTTATTATTCTGCTATTTATTTCTGTGCTGGTAGTATTCTGTGATCTGTGTTAATATTAGTTTATAAGCTTCCGCAATTAATTTTTATAATTAACACTATCACCCTATTCACCCCCCCTCTAGGGTGAAATCGATCCTACAAGTGGTATCAGAGCTAGGATTAGAAGTCAATTTTAAAAAAAAATTCGATTTTTTTTCAGAAATCAGTTTTTGTTTTAAAATTTTAATTTTTCAAAAATCAGTTTTTTGTTTTAGAAATTTGATTTTTTTTTTTTTAAAAAAAAACCGGTTTTTGTTTAAAAATTTGAATTTTTAAAATGGCTTCTTTTAATAACGCTTTTGCAGAGGGTCAGTCGATAGTTAGACCACCAATGTTCAATGGTGAATATGCTTACTGGAAAAATAGGATGGAAATTTTTCTGAAAACCATTGACGCATGGAATATTGTTGAGACGGGTTATAGAATACCAACTATAACTGTAGATAATCAGGAAATAGAGAAACCAAAGGAACAATGGACAGAACTAGAAAATAAATTACAGAATACTAATGCCAAAGCTATGAATTCTATTATATGTTCATTGGATCAATTTGAATTTAATCGTGTCTCACATTGTCTAACTGCGTAGGAAATATGGCACATACTAGAAGTGACTCACGAAGGAACATCTCAAGTCAAAGAATCTCGCCTTGCAATGCTAAGCAGCGAATACGAGAACTTCAAAATGGCGAAGGAAGAAAATGTCAAAGAGATGTACGGACGACTCTCCAATATCGTATACAAATCAAAAGCTCTCGGAAAAATATACACCGAATTAGAAATAGTCCGGAAAATCCTCAGAGTCCTTCCACGAAGCTTTGAAGCAAAAGTAACTGCCATACAAGAATCGAAAGATTTAAAATAACTTAAAGTTGAGGAACTCATCGAAAATCTCACCACTTATGAGCTTGAAATGAAATTCAAAGAAGAGCGTGAAGGAGGTGACACTCAAAAGAAATCAATAGCTCTCAAAGGAACAACCGAAAGTGATGATGATAATGATGAAGATGATGGAGCAGCAGAATTGGAGCTGTTAATAAGGAAATTCAAAAAATGGAATCAAAAACATGGTAACTCAGCTCGAATTCAAAAAGCAAAAAGCAGAATAGCCAAAGCACTAGACTACTCGGAAGAACAGAAGTTTATTTGTTATAATTGCAACAAACCCGGCCATATCAAGCCCGATTGTCCACAAATTAAATCCAGCCACGGAAAGAAATAGAAAAAGAAAAGTTTTGCAGCCACTTGGGATGAAATAGACGAGAATGATCAAAGCACTGGCAGTGAAAGCGAAAAGGCAGAATTGTGTCTTCGAGGTGATACAACTGACAGTGACGATGACGAGCCAAGTGAGGTATCAAAACTTACCCATTCTGAGTTGCTTATATATTTTCATGAAGTAAACGGTTGTTTTGAACGACTTAGGGAAAAATACGCCAAACTTGAATCTCAAAAAGATACTTTGATAGAATGTAATAAACAACTTGATCAATTAGTTAAAACCTATCAAAGTAGGATCCCTAAGTGTGATAAGTGTCCAACATTTGATGAGGAAATTAAAAAATCAGAAATTAAAATAAAATCGCTTGAAAATGAAATTCTGATTTTAAAGGAGAATGAAAATACTAGGAGAGAGAATTCTATTAAAAAGTGCACACAGTTGTTAAACGAAAATGAATCTCTCAAATCACAAGTCCAACAATTGTCTACGACTTTAGATAAATTTTCAAAAAGTGAAAAATCGTTGAATATGCTATTAGGAAAGCAAACTGTTAATACGGTTAGACAAGGACTTGGATATAATAATTCGAAAATCGTTCAAAACAAGATTAATCAAGTTAATTCTATGTGCACAATTTGTAGAAAATTTGGACACAGTCACAATAATTGTTGGTATAGACCCAAACATGTGAAAACTATACCGATTTGGGTTCCAAAAGGCACAAATATAAAATCTCTCAAAGTTAAACAAATTTGGGTGCCAAAGGGAACAATTATAAATAGTTTTGGGTCTACACAAAATTATTTTTCAAAATTTTCTGCCACTAACAACCATGGACCTATAAAAACAAATAGGTCACATAAATCCTTTTCCGTGTAGGTGTGGTGGCAGGCTAAGGAACAACAATAGTGTTCTCTGGATTTTGGCTGTTCCAGAAACACAACGGGCGACAAAGCTAAGTTCCTTAGCCTAGTATAAAGGTGACAGAATCACAACGGACAACAACGAAAAATATCGTAAAGGTAAAACAGGTATGGTATGTTTTTAAACGATAAATTAAATGTGATAATCTGCACCGTATTTTGAATTAAATCAGCCAATATTGAGATTGATGAAAAGATGATGATTTTGATTCTGACTTTATTCAAAATTGTTAGCCATTTATATTCTTATGCCAAAAACACTATAAAATTCTCTAGAATTACTTGATATATAAGTTTGAGAGAAAAATAGTGTTTTGATTGGATAATAATATTGTTGGCTAAATCTATATTCATGTTTTGACACGGACTCGATTTAAAATCCTAATGAATTCTATTTTAAAAATTGTAAAAAGGATTTTAAATTTTTTTTGAAATTGTTGAAACTTTTAAGAAATTGCTTTGAAATAAAAATAATGTTTGATGGCTTCTAAAATTGACACTTTAATATATGTTTGATTGTTGACACGGTTTTCATTTCAAATCCAAGAGAATTTCATTTAAAATTTGTTGATAATAATCATGAGAAAATTTTGTTGAAATTTCTTAATCTGGTCTTTGACATTCAACGAGTGAATTTTGAGTGAAATTTAAATTCAGATGCAGATTACACTGGTAATATGGTTGATAGAAAAATTACTAGTGGAACGTGATTAATTTTTGACACATTCATTTGCTGCATCGTTTTTCAAAGAAAATGTCTGCATATTTTTCATTTGAAATTATTTTTTATAGCAGAAAATTTTCTTATGAAACCCTTTCTAGAAAATTAGTTTTGATCTTGTATCAGATTAGTTATTTAAGAAAACTTGATTTTATAACTATTTTTGAAATTGATTTCAAATAACTATATTAACTAATCTGACCCCCTAATAATTATCGAAAAGATATATAGTGATTGAAAATAAGATGAGTGTTGATATTGATCAAATATTATAACTCGAGACGGTATAATTAGTAAATTTCTTTAGAAATTTAAACGAGAGTTATAAAACTTTTTGTTGGTAAAAATTCCATGACCATCTCTATTTCTATCATATTTCTAACGATCATCACTCATCAAAATTCTATATACTTTGTCAATATGTGGAGACTTTAAACAGGAATCATTCATTTTTCATTTTACACTTTTTTTTAAAAAAAAATAGAAAATCTTATAAAAATAAAATACCAAAGTATTCACTCTCATTTAAAAGTCCTCACGGTTATGCATGGGTGAATTACTTGGAATTTGTTATGTGCTTCCATGCTCATTTAAAAGTCCTCACGGTTATGCATGTATGGAACGCATATCAAAAATTGATTTTTAAAATAAACAAGTTGATTCTAATCCCATTTAAAAGTCCTTACGGTTATGCGTGGTTAGAAGATACTTAAATTCATTTTTTTTTAAAAATAAAATTGAAATACTACTAATCTCATTTAAAAGTCCTAACGGTTATGCATGGTTAGTAGATATTCAAATTCCTGATTTAAATAATCACAAATAGACACAACTGTATGGTTTTATATGATGACATCATTACCATTCATTCTAAAAGTGGAATATGCGCCTAACAAGAAGTAGTTATGATTTTTGTTTGATTTTTATTGAAGTTTAATATTTTATACTCAATTGAATTTTAATATTGGATTAATATTGATAACTTTATCTCTATTTTCTCTAATACTATTATTCTTTTGCTGATAACAAAAGGGGGAGAGAAAAGTTAAGATTTTGTAAAGAAAAGGAGAGAAAAGGTCAAACAATTTTTCAATATACATCTAGGCTCATTTGCACATTTTATTTGTATGCATATATGTAGGGGGAGTCATATATGTAGGGGGAGTATCATATAGAGAGGAAGTATTCAAATAGGGGGAGCAATTGAAATTATCAAATACATTTAATATATTCAAAATCTTAAATATATGTTTGTTATCATCAAAAGGGGGAGATTGTTAAATATGCGCTTATATGATTTTTGTTTGATGATAATAAACATATATACATTCATTTAAATGTATTTGTTAATATACTATTCTATTTTAATTTTCACAGAATAAATAAATATTTGCTGAATAAAAATAAATAACACAGTTTTTGAATTCAAATGAATATTTTATTCAAACAAATATTTATTACAACTTTGATAGTACAATTTCAATCTCTCACTATAGCTATACAACTTTGATTACAATACATCACAATCTTTTAGTTACAAATTTCCTCACTACATATCACTCACACTCATATTTTGTCTTCAACTTCAAATCCAGTTTTTGAATCCAGCATCTGAGCAAATCTGCAAAAATATACACTAACGCAGTAAAATTGAAAAAGAAATATTTTTGCAATTCAAAAATAAAAGATGATTTTGAAAATAAGATTTGCCTCAGTTATTTGGGTTGTTCGTCATAATTTAAATTTGAATTCATCATACACGAACAACTTGTGACATACACAGTATATTACTGTATATGCCACAAGGCCGTGCACACCGATATATACACTTGATTGATTTACAGGGACAGGTGAGCACAGGTCAAACCCAAATAAAAAGCCGGGTTCAACTCACGTGCAATAATATAAATATCACAACTTCAGCACAAGGTCAAACCCGAGTTTTTAAAACTGGGTTCAACACAAGGCAGTCATGAAGTATGCAAAGAGCTCGAGCACATTCATATGTACAAATGCAAAGAACAGTGGTGATACAGTGCAACATCTACGACAGCAATGTAACTGAACAAGTACATAAATACAGCTACAATGGCCAGACCAACCAGAAAAGGTGCAATCCAAATATGCAGTGCATACAAGTAACCCAAGTAATACAAGAACAGTGCATAGAACAATGTGCACAGATACAAGTTCAAGTGCTCAGTGCAGACCACAAAATGCCACAGCAAATACATCATGAAAGACCAGAGTAGTTCAGTCAAGCAAGTGCACAACAATCAACACAGTGAAGTATACCAGTGATACATCAGTGAATTCAACATGACAGTGTACAACACCAACATAAGCAACAACATGAACCAACTGTGCATATATGAAGCACACTCAAGGCCCAGAAACAGTACAAGGCATGTCAACAGCAATGGAATCAACATGAGTATCACAGGAACTCGACAGTGGACAGACCAAGTGCAACAGATTCGAAGAACCAAAGTCAGTGGCAAGCTACAGGAATGATCAGACCAACAACAGTGTGCAACAGGGAACACAGGTCAGACTATATCAACTCAACAACAACAGGATGCACCAGACCAAGATGATCAAGTGCAGATCAGACCGAACCAGATCAATAGCACACTCAAGACCAGACCAGACAAGTCCAATGATGTAAATAGTCTCTACATGGATGCAGTGATACAAGTCAGAGCAACAATATCAAAGCAATGGTGATGGGCCGAGAGGACCAGTGATATAAGTAAAGATGAGTGCAGATTCGAAGTCGAAAGCAACACCATGTACAACAATGCACTGGAACACATGATGCATATGTCGAGTTCAATGCAACATAGCACCAGGCATCACTATGATACAACTTACAAACCCAAATGACAACTCAATAAATTTTGCAGTGATACAAAACAAGTTCAACAGGCAACAAGCAAAAGTTCACAGAGAAGTCGAAATCATGAAAAGTGGCACGACAATTTTTGAGAAGAACCAACAGAAATCGCCATGTCAATGTTGAACAAGTCAAAGTAAAAAATACCAAGAAATCAACATGAAATATACGAATATTACAAAGTCAAATTAAAGCCGTGCTCATCACAATTTTTAATGCCGTGAATGTCAAGCAATCGAAGTAAATACGAACTGAAGAAGTCAGAGATCAATCTCAGCATCAAAACAAAATCAAGTGGCCGAGATGAATATTTGACAAATTCAAACATATTTTATACGAACGAGAATATAGGAATTCGATTCCTATTTAAACAATTCATCATCGGCAAATTTTAGTATCGAATTCCAGAAAGCATAAAATCAGAAAAGCACAAGCAAATAATTACATACCGAATCGAAGAAGGAATTCGATCAAAGAAGTAGCCGAAGTGAGCATCAATCAATCAAGGATACACGCAAGAGATCATAGAATCAATCTACATACTATCGGCACTTCAAAAGCCCTAAATCTGGAAAAGGAATGAAGCCCTAAATTTGCAAGAGGAACGGCCACCATTATACACGCAAACGAACGGAGTAAAGCAAAAGGAGACGGGTCAAAATAATAAAAGGGGCCGGCCTATATATTTTAAGGGCTTTTAATTATATTAGGGTTATTTATTTTAATTTGTTTTTAACTTCGTATTTACTTTTAAACCGTTTAATTTTCTAGTCGTGTGACTAGGGTGCAAACTACGGTGTGTAGTTTGAGAATTCGCAACTCGGTGGTTGAGTTGTGGCAGGGTTTTGAGCGTAGAGTTAGATTAGTCAATAGCGGGTATAGCGAGTTTACGTGTGTAAGTGAGGGACTATCTAATTTCTAGTAGAAACCTTGGGGGCAGCACGTAGGCAGGGTTTTGCCGAAGCTGGGTAAATTCTGTGTTGTTCTGTTCTGCATTTTATTATTCTGCTATTTATTTCTGTGCTGGTAGTATTCTGTGATCTGTGTTAATATTATTTTATAAGCTTCCGCAATTAATTTTTATAATTAACACTATCACCCTATTCACCCCCCCCCCTCTAGGGTGAAATCGATCCTACAAATATTTGGTTCCAATATATCCTGTGTGAGTGAAACTAAATAGTTTATGTCTTCTAAATTCGATATGAAAGATCTAAGAGAGGCTGATGTAATTCTGGGAATTAAAATTGTTAGGAAAGAGGGGGAGTTATTACTAACTCAAACCCATTACATAGAGAAATTCTTACAAAAGTATGGTCATTACGATGACAAACCAGCACCAACTCCTTTAGATCCTAGTATTAAATTAGAAAAGAACACTGGACGTACTATCTCTCAACTAGAGTATTCCAGTGTTATTGGGAGTCTTATGCATGCTATGCATTGCACTAGACCAGACATCGCGCATGCTATAAGTATATTGTGTCGATTTACGAGTAATCCAGGTTTCGAACATTGGAAAGTCATTTCCAGAGTTTTAGCTTATTTGGAAGGAACCATTGAATATGGTTTATCTTATAAAGAATATCCTTCTGTAATAGAAGGATATAGTGATGCAACCTGGAACAATATAGAATCCAAATCCAAGTCTACGACTGGATGGATCTTTACATTAGGAGGCGCTGCTGTGTCTTGGGCTTCCAAGAAGCAGACCTGTATTTCTGACTCAACAATGTTGTCAGAATTGATTGCATTAGCAGATGCATGTAAAGAAGCGGAATGGCTTAGGAATTTATTAATGGAAATCCCTTTGTGGAAGAAGCCATCTCCAGCAGTCTTGATTAACTGTGGCAATCAAGCAACAATATACAATGTGTCTAATAAGACATATAATGGAAAGTCTAGACATGTGAGTCTAAGACATCAAATGGTGAGACAGTTACTCAAAAGAGGAGTTATAACTGTTGACTACATAGAAACGAAGAAAAACTCGGCTGACCCACTTACAAAAGGTCTTCCAAAGGCAATGGTTTCTATAAAGTCATAAGAAATGGGACTAAGGTCTGTGAATGAAGGTTGATCATCCTTAACATAAACCCAACTTATGTCTTGAAAAGGATAGACAAAGTTCAATGGGTACCAACAAGTTAAGCGAATGATTATGGAACACTAAATTGATAATCCCATAATATTTAGTGTTGGATTCTGCAAGAACAAAGGATGGATATACTTCCTTAATAAGTCTAGAAACCTTAAAAGGTGTATCGCAGAAACACCTTAAGAGACTTACCTATATGAGTATGAAAATCAGGTCGTTTCCTAGGAAAGTAAGACCGCTTTCTAAGTAGACTCATGAACCAGGATTTAAGCACATGGCCATTTACGTGTTGAGCAATACAGAACACTTTACCTAAGGAAATCAACATGTGTGATTGTTCCGATTTTATCATTAGGGATACTTGGTTCAAGATTCGTTCACCATAGAATCTCGATAAGGCTTTGAATGGTTTGCACTAAGTAAAGGTTCAAATCCAAAAGATACCTTTTATTTATGTGTTGGTTTTCACGATGATGCAAAACTTGATCTTAGAACTACATAGGCTTGATCTCACTTGGGTATGTAGGAAGTCAATCTAGTGATTCAACCATCCTATTTATTTATTATTTTGAATATTGGGGGAGATTGTTGTAAATTTTCAAAGAGCTTTTGGGGTTTGTTTTGGAAGAGTAGAAGAAAAGAAAGTAAAGTCCCACATTGTAGAAAAGAAGAGACTATACTTGTATAAGTATAGCTCTCTCAAGTGGATGTTGGGGCCTTGGAGCTCCCACATGTTTGCTTTGTTGTGAGGAGAGAAGTCATGCAACACCACACGTACGCGGCCGCCGTCCATCCGACCGAACCGGGCCGGGCCGGGTACGGGTTTCGGGTTCGGATCCGAAAATATTTTTGGATCGTATATGAACAGTAACGGGCCAGATTTCGGCCCGTTAAGGACCCAGAACCGGAAAATCTAACTTTGATTAAAGGCGGGAATTAGTAACGTTGCAAATGAAAGATCGCGACGTTCAAGTTTGAATCTGTTCGCAATAGTTACGAACCGTTGCAAACGGTCGTGATGCTTGGCGAATAGACACCTCCTCACGTCTATAAATAGCGACGCCCAGAAACAGTTGCAGACAGTGAAAAATCCTCTTCTTCTTCCTAGAGCGATTCTGCAACGCTAAAAAGTGTTGCTAAACGCTGTGCCTCCATTGCTCTGTTTTGTGACGCCTCCAAGGTGTTGCGAAATCATAAACCATTGCAGAATTGCTCTCTTCTTCCTCTTCAATCTGTTCTCTACAAATTGCATCATTAGATACAGTTTCTGAAGTGTTCTCTACAAATCTTGAAAGTCGATAGTTCGATAACCCGTTTGTACCTGGTGGGTTGAACTATTGTCTGAAAGAATATATTCCATAGATCCTTGAAGTCGGAAGTACAACATTATCTTCATCACTATCGCCATCAAATCCGTCTTGAACCGCAAAATCCCCAACAACAAACAATCAGACCATCTCCTCTGAACAACTGACATACCACCAAAATAACCCTGCGCACCACTAAAATCACCGCATCCAAAATCTGACTCCACTGACAATCACTCCAACCCACTGACAATCACTCCACAAACAACTCACCACTCCACTAACAATCACTCCAGACTCGTGGTGCCGTTGCCTGACTTATGACAAACAACCCAAAGACAAGTCGTCTGACTCGCATCGAAATCCACATCGAACACAATCGCCAAATCGACAACTACACCTCAGGTGAATCGGCTCGTTTTGTAAATTTGATTTGTAAATTCGATTAAACGAGGTGCGAGGTTTTGGGGATTTAAGAAATTGATGACCTGCTCGCGTGAATGTGTTTGATTTATTTTATCCTGTTTTATTTGAGTAAGATAAAGAGAATGCGCATACCGTGTTTATTTGAGTTTGGGCTGGGCCCTAGAGTTTAAAAAAAACCTTTTTTATGTTAAAGCTTTCCTTTTTAAAAAAAAATTAATTCCAAATTAAAAAAAAACTTGTTGAATTTGCTTGTTTTTTTTGTTGTTTTCATTTTATTTTTTTGGATTTGTTTCTTCATACCAAAAAAACAAGTATTTTAGTACCTTTTGTTTTGGCTTTCACTTGTTTTAGTTTATATATATATATATATATATATATATATATATATAACTTGTATATATCTTATTTTTATTTTCAGGTTGCCAAGCAGAATGGAAAAGTTGCTTGTTTCGCTTAGCTTGCTAAAAAAAATTGCTGCTTGCTTATAAAAAAAATTTGCTGCTTTTAACCTCTGTCAATTATTTTTCTTTGTCTTGCATTATTGCTTGCTTGCATTTTTTTCTTAAAAAAATTTCAAAAACAAAAATAGAAAAATTCATTTTAGTTGCATTTTTAATACACATTTAATTTTTGTTTTGCATTTCATCTTAGAATTTTGATTAATAATAATGATTAGACATCGATAAAACTTAATTATATATTGACAATTTGTCTTTTTGAACAATTTAAATTCTTGGTGTATAGGCTACGATAGAGCAATAACCATTTATAAATATCTATGGTGATTCTAAATATTATAATGGTTGTTCCTCTGAAGGTACTTAAACCTTCGGCTGCATGCTACGGCGATTCGTGGTGCACCGATAAATCACGTCCGTTACCTGGCTGAGAACTATCTTATTAATTTAAGACAGTTTATGATTATACAATTTTGGCTTAACTTAGGATAAATAATTTGTAATTACACCCTTGCATTCATATAGTTGCATAAGTTCATGCATGTTTAATAAAAAATTCAAAATCCAAAACTAGAAAAAATTGTAAATATTTCTTCTCCTTTTTCTTGGAAATTTTTAAATCCTTTTTCTTTGAAATTTCAAAAATCCAAAAATTTTAGAAAAATCAAAATCCAAAAAAAAAATTATAGAAACTTTTCAAAAACAAAGAAAATACAAAAAAACAAAACAAAAAAACCAATTTCCCCCTTTGAAAAATAAATTTTATTTGTAAATATTTTTCCTTTATATAAAAAAAACCAAAAACATTCTTGAAAATGTCTGAATTTCCATATTCACATGAGTTCTACGATAGTTGTGAAAATCAATATAATCCATATAATTTCACACCAAATTCTTATGGATATTTCAACAACAACTATTGTTTAAACGATTCGAGTTTTGAACCACAAAATTTTCAAAATGACGAACAACCCTCGAATCTCGAAAATAGCATTTCATCTCTACTTGAAATCTCTACACAACAAAATCAAATGATAAATGATTTGTGTAATTCGTATTTTTGCAATGACTCAAGTCAGAATTTTCAAAATAATCAAAATTTGAATTCACTTCAAAATTCAAACGATTTCGATCATAACCCATGTCAACTCAATTTCGAACTCCAAAATGAATTTCAGGATCAAAACGAAAATGTGATCCACTTTTCAAATAATTTTGGCAATGGAAATAATCTCGACTATGATGCGAGTGAAAAGTTTAGTTCTCAACAAATCCAAATCGAAAATTCTCAAGTTAATAATTATAATTTTGATTTTGTTGAACAAATGGACAAAATTTACAATGATCACACAAATTTGTTGTTTGAAACATATACGAAACAACGTGAACAACAAAATCAAATCCCAACATTTGAAGAGTCGAGTGATAATCCATCTTTTACTCAATTTGACGATTTTCAAATAACAACTTTTGAAATAGAAAACGACAATCTTAATGAAGTTGTTGAAAATATGGAAATTGAGTTGCATTTCAATTCTTTTGAGGGTGTGGAACCAAATTTAAAATTCGACCTTCCTTTTCTCCATTTCAAAAATTTACATACAACAACTTTGGATTTTGAGCTTGAGATACGCAATGAAGTTATTGATAATCCAACAAAGGAAGACAAATTCAGTGAAAACGATTTTCTTTGGACTTTTCAAAAATGAGTTGTTAAATTATGAAGGGGAAGATTTGAATCACCACTTCAACTTTGAAATCAATAATTTTGAAAAAATTTGTTGATGATGAGCTTAACTTTCAATTTGGTGAAAACAAATTTGAATTTCAATCAATTTTTTTATCAACCCCAAAAATCATCGAAAATAAAACAACTCGTACGATTTTAAATAAAACAACTCGTATGATTTTTAATAAAACGACATTCGTTTTTCCAAATCAACATTCGATTTCAAAATCTTTTACGACTTGGTTTTCTGCACTTAAGTTGTGTCTCGCATACATGGCGAGACAAATGAATCGGTTTTTGGAAGACCGGTTCATTTACGGTTTTTGGAAGACCGGTTCATTTACTCTTTAACGGCATACTTTCTGATATCATGTAAATAATCACATTTTCATTTTCATTTAAATAAAGATTATGTTTTTATTTTTCTCCTTCCACTTGGGTTGAATATAAGGACACGGTCAAAATCAATTGTGGGGGGAGACTTATCTTCATTTACAATTTTTTATGGTTTATTTATACTTTTTCTTTGCAAAAAATAAATCTCAAAAACAAAAAACAAAAAAATATTATTTAAGCATTTTGATTTATTTTTAAAGAAACATTATAGAATAAATATATGGTTTTGGCTTATTAAATTGAAATTTTTGAAAGTTTATTTATCTTAACAAAAATAAAAATGAATTTTGATTACAAAAAACAATAGTTTAACTAGCATGTAGGAAGATTCATATGTGTTAATTATGAAATGTATCCTAATTGAAAATCTTTGTTCTAAAAAGCGGTGAATTTAAAGTAAAGGATATAACATTTTTTTTGTCTTCTAAGTTAAATAGTGCTAAGATGATTTACGAAACTCTCTCTACAAAAAAACAAAAGAGACAAAAAAATTGTATATGTGTGTATATTTTTAACACCTAGAGTCATGTATTCACACTCGTGTGTTCACTCGCCATGCTCTGTACCCTTCTCACGTAAGCTCGAAAGACAGTGCACGATCGGTATATCTGGCCTCAGTTTATTTGAGTTAGGTGTATATATAAAAATTCTTTTTAATAACGCCTACAATCAATAGGTGTTCACACTCGTGTGTTCACTCGCCACGCTTTGTATTCCCCTCACATAAGTCCGTAAGGCAATTCATGGGTAATATATCCAGCCTCAGTTTATCTGAGTTAGGAATATGTAAATATTGTAAATATCGATAAAAAAATTCAAAAAAAATAGAAGGAGTAAGAAAATGAAATCCAAGCACTATTTTAACTTATTTGACTTGTTATTAAAAAGAAATGAAAATGCCACTTTGATAAACTTCAATAACCGACTAAGGATCTATTTCATGGTTACATTGTGTTATCAACTGAAACAACGAGTTAAACTATTGTATATTTGTTATGATAACTTGATTTTTATTGGAAATTTTAATGAGTAAATGTTAAATTTCAAGATAATGACCAAAACCTATATTTAACTTATTTGTGTCAATTTAAGAATAAATCCTTCACTGTAAATATTTTCAAAAACTTGCAATCATCTCATTGTAAATAAATCTTGCATTTTGTAATGTTTTCATATCGCATTCGGATTTCATGGGTAGTACTCACTGAAAACCCTCATAACACAACACTCGTCCTACTGGAGACACCCAGAGGCTTAACTGCTTGTTGCATACACTCAATGCAATCGTGCTTCCTATGAAAACGGATTTATCTTAGTTTTAGTTTATTCGAGGACGAATAAAAAGATAAGTGTGTGGGGTATTTGATGTGCACGTAAATATGCATATTTTTACCACCATATTTAATCTATTTAAATTAAACAAATGATCATATTGGGTATTTTAACTTGTTTAAACCAAAATTCAAATTATTTTCAAATTGTCACATATTCATCTTCATATAGAGGTAAAATGATCATTTTCGTGCATTTATTATATTGTGAAATTTTATTTGGAATTTTCTATGTTGTTTTATAGAAAATTTAGTGAATTTTACAAGTGGTTTCGTGATGATATATGCATGCACAAGAGTGAAGAGAACATGATGGAATTAATTCAAAATGATGATCAAGGAGGATCCCACATACTCACCTATCTTAATGTACACTTAGAAGCTAATGCACATGCTAAAAGGCCATTAAATCTTCATGCGCACTTAAAGGATGATTATTGGATGCTAATGGTTACTTGGCCACTACACTTCCTAAAGGGTAGTTTGGGCATTCTCCAAAAATATGAATTAGGGTTTAACACATGTATAAATAACCTTTGTATTTCATGTAACCCTCTTCTTCTTTAGTCTCTCTTAGTTAGTTTTTAGCTTAAAAAAACAAAGCTCTTCTCTCTTCTTTTTTTAAGGCAACTTAGCCATTTTTTTTCATGTAACTTTCATTTTTTTATGCAATATTAATTAGTGCTCTCTTTCTTTTACATGCTTCTTTTGTTTATTTACTTTCATGTTAGTAGTGTAGATTTATTTTTTATGCAACTAGAATATATTTTTTCTTTGCTTTGCTCTCTTTTTTCTTTTCTTTTTCTTTCATGTTGCAAGCTATATTTGTTGATTTAATAACAAATATGAGACGCCAAACCCCTTCAATTTAGGGGTAATGAAGCTCTCTAATTTTATAGCTTCAACATTTTGATAATTATTGCTCTCTTTTTGTGCTTAACGGAAGAATGAATGTTGATGTGATTTATTGTTTTATGTTGAATTTGATAGTCTATGTTGTTCATAACAAATAGGCTATGCTTAAACAATCACAGAAAAAATTACCTCTTCATTTACATATGATTATGGTAATGAAGTGATTTTGAAATTAAAATTGATGGCCTATATTGCTAAACAATATTTAATAGGCCATGCATAAAATAGATTTCATTTTCAACTTGCTATCATTTTTCATAAGAGTAAATACTGGTTTAAGGGGTGTGTTATGGTTTGATGGCTTATGTTGAGCTAATTAATAGCATAAATAGGTCATACTTATGATAACACATCAACTAAACTAAGTAATGACCAAAAAAGAGAGATCGTAATTTTATTTTGTTGAACTATATGATCTAGAGAGTGAAATTATCTTTAAATTATCATTTAACTCTTATATTTTTATCAATTTTCTTTTGTTAGTTTTCTACATTTTTAGCTAATCACACTTTCAACTTCGGTTAATTTGATTGAATATAAATTTAGAATCAACAATTCTTGGCGGATCGACCTGTACTCGCCACGTACTACGATAGTACGTCGTGCGCTTGCGGTATAAATTTAATTCAAAATTTATCGGCGGTTTTCTAAATCGATAGAATTTCCATCGTTAAACATTAGCCATAACATAAAAAATATTTTTAGTTTCTAATTAATTACATAATAATATTTTGGGCAAGCACAATAATTTCGAACAACTTCCATCGAGTAAAAAGTCGCTTATCGATAAAACGATTTTCAGTCTCATTATCGATATTTTTTCAAACTATTTAATTTTGTAAACACTCTTCAAAAACAAGTTTATCGTCCTTGGTTATTAATTAAAAAGGGGTTAATAATGTTATTAAATCAATTTAATCACATTAAATTAAGATTCAAATATTTAAATAATTTAGATATTTAAATATGAAGTGTTTGAAATTCCAAGTCGATACAGCAACATTCCAAATTCATAAAGATATGATTTTTTAACATCATCTAATAAATAGTAAGTTCAAAAATGTTACGGTAGCTTTGGAAAATTATTTTTTAATGCATAATATAATATGACATGAGAAACATATGTAAAATATAAGTATTATAAAGTTAAAAAATTTCAAAAACTAGATAATCTTTTCCATTTACTTCAAATATTCATGAAAATACAATAAAAAAAATAATATAACAATTAATACAATTCAATGAGAAATAGTATGTCACCATAACGTGGAATACTTTTGGATACATATAAAAAGAATTTTGCATGACATTTCATTGCAGAAAATGATATGTAGGATGCATAATTAGCAAATCGAACTATTAGAAATAGATTATTATCGATGGACTATATTATTTTTGGCTAAATATACTATAAAGCTTGAACATATGAGCTTATATATGTTTTCATAAAGAAGATAACAGAAATAAAAGTAGGAGTGTTATGTAGCAAAAATAATTATCCTAGAGAATGCCGAAAGTACGAAAGTTAATTTGTTCTATTGTAAACTGAACTTTGTAGAAACTATATTTTATGTACGGACAAATTATGTGTTTTTTCCCAAAAAGCTAAGACAAAACTTGCATATCAATCGAATTCATTAAAAATCTTCGATATATTCCAACATAATTAACTAAAGGGAAACATCTTACATACATTATAATGACCCAAAATTTTAGTCATTTGAAATTCATATATTTAATTTATTCTAAATGTTCAAAAGTAAATTTTATATGCTAAATAACTTATATTTCGAATATCTTGATATAATGGGATAATTAAATTGTTAATTTAATATTTGAAATTGTGTAAATGATTATAAATTGAATTTATATGAATGAAAATGATTTATAAAATTAAATTAAATTTTATTTGAATTGGAATGATGTTGGTAAACTTTTGAAATTGAATTAAAAGTTAAATTGTAGAAATTGAATATTTTAATATTTAATTGACGAGCAATAATAGCCTTTTTTCAAACATTCTCAGCTTTCGACGAAACTAGTTTCATTGGATTTGTAATGTTATATTGTTGTAGGATTTCAAATTTTGTGTAAATCGGATTTACTGTTTAGTCGTGGCAAGCTAAAACGCGTAGAAATTTGTTTAAGTAAATTTTAAATTTAAATATTCGATTTGAAAACCTATCTTCCAAACACGATAGAATTGGCTCCCGATATATATTCCATTGTGTTCGGAATAGGAGTAAAACAATATGAATGCTTGGCAGCACGCTTCGATTGGAGTTCGGGATTATATCGGATGAATAGTGTTTTGAGATATTTTGTATAAAAGGACCTCAAGCACACTTTCATTTGCTAAAAAACCCTAAAGTCAAAAAACCCTAGCCGCCGTCACCATAGCTCGAGCCAACGACCAGAATCTCTCAAAACAATCAAGGCCAAATTAGATCAAACTTCCAACAAGAAACCTGTAGAGCTCGAGACCACGAACACATCCATATGGCTTAATCGTTGATCGATGGTCGGAGTTGGTTCGCCACGAACAGAGATCATTTTCTAGCTAAATTCCGATGATCTAAGCAACGATGGAGGGTGGGACCACCGGCAACAGGAAGGAGACATTCGAGATCACGTCTAGGTGAAGTGCAGTAGCACCAAAGGCTTCGTAGTGGCAATGAAAATTCGATGAACTTCGGCAGTATGTAGTGTTTCGTTTCGAAACCTGGGAAGGAAGAAAAAAATCATGGCCGGGATTCTTAGATCTGAAATCAACGGCCTGATTAATCTGTGGTAAAATAATAAAATAAAAAAGAAAATTTAATTATATAAATTTTTGTAATCTTTAAAATTGTGTATCTTTTACATACGAGTCGAAAATTGACGAAACAAGTTGCGTCGGATTCATAATGACGAACACTATGCGATGGAGCTGGTTTGGAGTTGATTGGAGCTAGTGTAAATTTTGGGTAAAATTAAACGCTCATTTAATTTTATTCGAAATAAAACACTATAACTGCTATTGGAACCAATGTGAGTACAACTCATTCTTTCTGACTCACTGATATTTTTATATAAGTGAGAATAAATTTTATTTATGATGACTGATGATCGTTCGGATGATATATGATATATTATCTATATATTGATTGGTATTTAGATATATTCCTGCATATTGGAGCAGATGAAAACTTATATGTTCCCGTGTATGAGAGGATGACCCTTTGTACGCGCGTCCGTCTTGAAGCGGACATCATACACATATTTAATGTGTATATTTGTTGCAGGTGACAGGTTAGAGGAATCCAACTGGATTCCTCACCACTATTGATTTATTTACAGATATTATGATATATGTTGTTATCATAAGACATATGATGTTCGAATGCCGTGATTGATGTATTTAGTGCTGTTGTAGCATTGGTTCTATTTTTGGTGATTTAAAAATATTAAAGTGGTGATTTCGAATTAAAAAGGATTTTCAAGTGATTTTGAAAATGGATGTTTTATTAATTTTTAATTATTAAGGAATGGATTTATTTTGAATAAATAAATGTTATAATTTTTATGTTATAAAAATTATGCTTTTTAGGATATATAATCAGAACGTGATTTTTGAAATATGGAGTTAATGATTTGGTAAATAGTTTAAATTGAGATTTTTGAATTATTACAAATGGTTTATATATAAGGTTTATAAAATTGAATTTTTATAAATCAGAATAGTGGAATTATAATGGAGTTTTTATAAGTGTTAAAATGAGTTATAAATGGATTTTATAAGTAAATAAGATTTATAATTGATGATGTTATAAAATGAGTGAATTTTGTAAATAAGAGATTTATAAGTAATTAACTTATAATTGGATTTTGGCATGTAAACGAGTCATATATAGAATTGGTAAGTAAAGGGATTTTATATTTTTTATTAAAATATAAATGGAATTTATAAACATTGTTTCATAATTCCTAAATCAATTGAATTGGATAAGTTAAATATAGACGTTTATTAAAGGAGATATATCCATGATTTTGGACAATGGATAATCCTTTAATGAATATATAGAAGCAATGAATTTGGTAAATGAATTATATCCACGATTTTGGATAGTGGATTATCTATAAGAAGTGTGTAGAAGTAATGAATGTGGTAAACGATTTATATTCACGACTTTGGACAGTGAATAATATATTAAATAAAATGGATATTTTTGGGAAGTGATATTTTAAATGGAGTTAAATGGTTTAAAGATGTTCTAAAATGTGTTAACTATCGAAACCATAGATTTCAATATTCATTGTTGAAATAAACGTTTTCAAGAAATAAGAAAATGATGGATTATAACACTGTTGTTATAGTAAATGATTTTCGAAAGGAGATGTTTTGTATAGTATATGGGATTTCTATATCTATCTAACTTTCGAATCCCTATACTAGTGATTTTGGGTTGTCGTAGCGATGTTTTATGCAACATTCGTTTTTGACCCAAATAAATGTGTTTAAACAGAATGTTTTCCTTAAAGAATGAAATATATACTTAATTGTGATTTAAGTATATGTAATATTTTTTAAGTGTTGAAAATAAAGAGATTTGTGAATATGCTTATACAGTCGAAATAAGTATATGGAAACGTTTTCCAATATAGAAAGTTGAAATGGTTTGAGACTATATTCTTTAAAGATAGTTTGAAGTGAATATTTGGCAAATGGTTTAATTAATAAAAGATTAATTAAAAAGGCCTAATGATTGTTATGGTGCTAAATATTTGTTTGTTTGCTTTGATAGTTAGATAACCGACTATCAAATTAGCCATTTTAGTTCCTCGACTTGATATGAGAACTATTTAGTGGTGCACTTAGTATGTAGCCTTCTGTGTGGGCTTGATTATCATTTGTGTTGAGAATGTTAATTCATATAGTGTAGAGTATTACTCCAATCTATCGAGCTTCCTTCTTGGCCTGAAGGATTTCAAGTTAAAAGTTGGAGACGTGATAAGTCTATGAGACTTAGTTTCTATATGAGGTTGAGAAACGCTTTTGTGTTGTTAGTGCGAAGAGACCGAGATCGGTTTACCCGAAAACCACTTCAAATCAATGTATATGCGTTCGATTTGTGCAAATTGTGATGATATTGATATCTTGGATTTTCATAGTGTGGGACTTCTTGTTGATCGTTTGGGGTTAAAATTCAATATACATATAGTAGCAGTGGTCTCTTTATTATGAAATATCCAATGCAAGGATTATTCGCTACTAATCCTAGGAATTTACCGACGGGATGTGATAGGAATGTACCTTCGGTTGTCCTGTTCCTGAACATCTTGTATGGATGTTTGTTTGACATTGCATTGCTAAAGATTGCATACATTAGTTTTTACAAACGTACATCAGTGGTGGTGTAGAAGGCAACTTTTCTTAATTTAACACCCTCCTTGAGACGTATGAGCTCAACGATTGTTTTTGTGTGGAAGGCAATTAGTAGTCAATGGAAATGACCATGTGGCAATCAAAGTGATGTGATTGTAATATGTGAAAGGTAATCGTTACTCAGGCCTCATCAACCGAAAATGACCAAAACAGGGTTAGATGCGACAAGGCTAAGTGGGTCGCTCCCAGGTAGGGTATGATCATCCTCTTTTAGATATATCTTTACACGTTATGACGTCGTGTATCTGATTATTGTGGTTTTTATGCTAAGAGGGCCCTCGAAAATGGTCGGTAACGACCGAAGGTTGACATATTTGGTATCATCTAGTTATATAGGTGGGCCTGTCTTGTGTTGGTAAAGGGCATATGTTTTGTGCCTCGGGAAATCCATCTAGAGGTGTACCCATCGGAAGGTAGTCCCTTCACCTGGTCATTTGTATAGAAATCCAAACTCCACTACGTACTTACCATTTTATTTGTAGAGCTAGTATGATGGAATTTAACAATGGTAGCAATTTCGGCTATTTTGAATATTATTTATATACTAGACATTAGTATAATATAAGATGATTTGATATGAAATGCTTTGGTTATCATTGGGTAAAAACATGTCTGTGTTTATGTGGGTGTACATTACGAGATACTTTTGTTTTGATAAAGGAAAAGTTTCATAATTTAATAAATTCAGTTGAGTGTGTTTCTCACGCTGGTTTATCAAACTGATCTGGATGTTCTTCCCTTTCAATGCTTGGGTCAGATCGAGTATATTTACAGGTTTAGATGTGGTGCTTCTGCGGCTTTAACAGGCGAGTTGGAAGTCTTCATTTTCGTATACACGTATCTGTTTTGATTATCCGCTGCATTACTTAGTTGTTTATATTATCAGCAATTATGAGGAAAGGTTATTATAACTGTCCAGGCTGATAACTATTATGTGATTGTTGAACTCTGATTAATGTACGTATATACAGTTTCTATTTTGTAAAGATCATTGATATTATATTATATGTTTTCCACTGCGATATGAGATTCTGTATTGTTTTGTTTGGTTCTATCTTCTCTCTTTCTTCTCTTCTCTTCTTCTCTCTTCTTTTCTTTCTCTTGACTTTCCGTCAGTCTTTTCTTTTTGGGTCGGACATGTGTGGTTTATTGTCAATTCAAAGGGGTTGGATTTACGGGTCGTCAGACGTGGTATCAAAGCTTAGATTTTGCATATACCTAGGCTTTAATGTGTACTTAGTATAGATAGGGACAGTAGCACCCTTGATTGAGTTTGAGTGTATCATATATATAAGCACGTATTTGTTAGTGATTATAAAATGTTTTGTATTGTGTTTGCTTATCCGTTGAGTTGTTTGTGAATTCTGATCGGTATGTGGAACGGCATGTTATCGATAGGGATTTCTAAACATTTAAACGAGGAAAGTCGATATAGTATCATTTTGAATTGGGTAAATGAAATAATTTTACCTCTACTATATTTTATATATAAAGAAATAATTTTCCAAAAATTATTAAAGTATATATAAATTGATTGTTTGGTTGTTTGAAAATGTAAAAATATATAAGTTAATAAAAGTTATTTGAATAATTTAAATGAAAGCAACAATCGTAAAAGAATAAATTATATAAGCAAATGAATTATAAGTATGGAATTATAATTAATATGATTTACAATTGACATAATCTTATATATAAAGAAATGAAACTATATGAATACATTCATAAATATGAATTGTAAATAAAAATGGACTTAAACTAAGAATTTGAAATTTGAATCCCATTAACTTTGGAAGTTGTTTGTCAAAGTTAAAGAGTTTATATTGTTATAAATCTAAATAAGATAAAAAAATTAGAATGAATCTTATTAAAGTAAAGTTAAATAGTGAAATTATACAGGTAAGAAGATTTTGTAAATGTGATTTAAAAAAAAAGAATTTTTAAAAAGAATAAAAAGTACTGAATTCAATATTGTTGCTGGGAAATAATAAGGGTGATGACTGCAGCATCATCCGTATCATTTTCGAATTTCTATGTGAATGATTTGCTACCAATAGTAAATTGAAAATTGAAGTTTTGTTGTGATAGACAAATTTGATTTAAAATCCAAGTTGGAATTGATAAATATAAGTGAAATGAGTTTTGGACTTATAGTATGAGATAAAAAAAATTACTATCGCAAAGTTGAAATAAATTTGAGTTAGCATAATAAATACAGATGATTTGAAATTTAAATGAAGGAAGGTTAAATAAATTAAAATGAATTTGAACTAGATTAGAAAGTTATTGAAATGGAAATTAAACTTAAGATAGTAAGTGATTATATAATATGAATTTGGAAGTATGAATAAATAAGTTGTATAACTTATAAAATGAGGAAAGTTAAGTAAAACCAATTGTTAAAAAGGTTAAACAATTTTGTTAAGCAAAAAAAAATCTGAATTTGAATATTGATATGAAATCTTACTTAAATAAAAGTTAAATAAAACGCTTTAGAGATGAAATTTAAGTTAAGTTAAACAAATGATGTTTGAAACAAAATTTAACTTAAGTCAAATAGAATGGAATATAAATTAAATAATGTTGAATCAAGTTGATTTTGGGTATCGAAGTAGATTAATAAAATTGGAAGTGTTGTAAAAAAAATTGAATATAGTGAATATTAGAATTCAATCTAAATTGAATAATTAAATATTATACCAACTGAAATTAATTGTGTTGAACTAAAGTGAATGTAAGTAATGTAGATAAAACTAATTTGGTAAATGTTGGTTATACATTGGTTGTTAGATGGATGCTAGTTGATTGAATAGAAATTCATATGGAATTTAATTAATGAAATTGAAAGCTAAATAATTGAATCCAAATTGAAAGTAAGTGAATCTAAGTAGAATGGAATTTAATTTGATTTGAATTGAAAGTGAATTAACTTGAATGTAAATTAGTGAATGTAAAGTAATTGAATAAATGAATGTTAGTTAAATCAAACGTCAACGAATCAAATATATAATTGAAAATAAATTCAATGAATGTTATTGAGAAAATGAGTTTATACTGATTTGGTTATGGATTGATTGGATGGATATTGCTTTGTTGGATGACAATTGTGTGATGTTTGATTTGTTGTTTTGGTTGCATTTTCAATATTGGCATATATAGTTGTTGTAATTGTATGTGTTTTATATTGATATTACTTTTATATATACATGTTTCTCATTTGTTTGTTGAGTGTACAGTAGGTGTGAATGACGCTTGCTTTCGCACTAATATTAGTCATATATGCTCGCTAATAATATATAAGGTACATATCTTGGATTATATATCGTACTTTTACACTTTTTTTCCTATGTGATGCCTCATCCTCGAAGATAAGATATATGTTTGTGATATATATATATGTTGTGATCCTACTATGATCGAACTGCGCAAAGGAGACGCCGGCGAAATTTTTGAAAATTTATAGTGTTAGAAATTTTTTGAGAATCTTGGAAAAATATTTTTGATAAATAAAATTTTGGTTTTGAGTTGAAAGTTGAAACGATGTTAGACGGTTTTGAAAAGATAACTATAAATGAATTTGATATCTAGTTTGAACGAACTGTTTTGAAAAGTTAATGGATTTTGTGACTTTTTTCTTACTTAGTAATTTCGAGGATGAAATTCTTTTAAGTAGGGGAGAATGTAACGACGTAGAATTTCAGTCATTTGAAATTCATATATTTAATTTATTTTAAATATTCAAAATTAAAATTTATAAGCTGAATAACTTATATTTCGAATATCTTGATTTAATGGGATAATTAAATTGTTAGTTTAATATTTGAAATTACGTAAATAATTGAAGATTGAATTTAATATGAATGAAAATGATTTATGAAGTTGAATTAAATTCTATTTGAAGTAGAATGATGTTGGTAAACTTTTGAAATTGAATTAAAAGTTATATTGTAGAAATTGAATATTTTAATATTTAACTGACGAGTGAAATAGCCATTTTTCAAACAGTCTTGGATTTCGACCAAACCGGTTTCATTAGATCAGTAATGTTAGATTATTGTAGGATTTCAAGTTTAGTGTCAATCGAATTTACGGTTTAGTCGTGGCAAGCTAAAACGCATCGAAATTCGTTTAAGTAAATTTTAAATTTAAATCGTCGATTCGAAAACCTATCTTCCAAATACGATGAATTGGCTCCCCATATATATTATTGTGTTCCGAATAGGGGTAAAATATTATAAATACATGGCGGCACGCTTCGATTGGAGTTTGGAATTATTTTTGATGAATTGTGTTTTGAGATATTTTGTATAAAAGGACCTCAAGCCCACTTTCATTTGCTAAAAAACCCTAAAATCAAACAATCCTAGCTGCCATCACCATAACTTGATCCAACGGCCAATCACTCCAACTGATCGAGGCCAAATTAGAGGAAACTTCCAACAAGAAACTTGTAGAGCTCGAGACCACGAACACATCCATACGGCTTAATCGTTGATCGATGGTTGGAGTTAGTGGAAAAATCGCTATGAACGGAGATCGTTTTCTGGCTAAATTCCGACGATCTAAGCAATGATGGAGGGTGGGACCACCGACAATAGGAAGGGGACATTCAGGTGAACGTCCAGGTGAAGTGTGGTGGCGCTAGAGGCTTCATAGAGGCAATGAAAATTCGATGAACTTCGACGGCACGTAGGGTTTCATTTCGAAACCTGGGAAGGAAGAAAAAAAATCATGACCAGGATTCTTAGATCTGAAATCAACGGCCTGGATTAATCTATGGTAAAATAATAAAATAAAAAAGAAAATTTAATTATATAAATTTGAGTAATCTTTAAAATTGTATATCTTTTACACACGAGGTCGAAAATTGACGAAACAAGTTGCATCGGATTCGTAATGACGAACATTACGCTATGGAACTGGTTTGGAGTTGATTGGAGCTAGTGCAAATTTTGGGTAAAATTAAATGCTCGTTTAATTCTATTCAGAATAAAACACTGCACTGCTATTGGAACCAGTGTGGGTACAACTTACTCTTTCTAACTCACTGATATTTTTATACAAGTGAGAATAAATTTTATTTATGATGATTGATAATTTTTTGAATGATATATTATCTATATATTGATTGGTATTTGGATATATTCCTACATATTGGAGCAGATGAGACCCTATACGTTCCAGTGTATGAGCGGATGACCCTTTGTGCGTGCATCTGCCTTGAAGCGGACATTGTACAGATATTCTAATATGTATATTTATTGCAGGTGACAGGTTGGAGGGATCCAACTGGATACCTCACCACTATTGATTTATTTACAGATAATGTGATATATGTTGTTATCATAAGATATATGATGTTTGGAGGTCGTGATTGATGTATTTAGTGTTGTTGCAGCATTGGGCCTATTTTTGGTAATTTAAAAATATTAAAATGGCGATTTCGAATTAGAAAAGATTTTCAAGTGATTTTGAAATAGATGTTTTATTAATTTTTAATTGTTAAGGAATGGATTTATTTTGAATAAATAAATGTTATAATTTTTATGTTATAAAAATTATGATTTGCGGAAAATATAATCAGAATGTGATTTTTAAAATATGAAGCTAATGATTTGGTAAATATTTAAAATAAGATTTTTGACTTATTATAAATGGTTTATATAAGGTTTATAAAATTGAATTTTTATAAATCAGAATAATGGAATTATAATGGAGTTTTCATAAGTTAAAATGAGTTATAAATGGATTTTATAAGTAAACAAGATTTATAATTAATGATGTTATAAAATAAATGAATTTTGTAAACAAGAGATTTATAAGTAATTAACTTATAAATTGAATTTGGCATGTGAATGAGCTATATATAGAATTGGTAAATAAAGGGATATTATAAGTGGAAGTTTTTATTAAAACATAAATGGAATTTATAAACACTGTTTTATAATTCTGAAATCAATTGAATTCGATAAGTTAAATATAGAAGTTTATTAAAGGAGATATATCCACGATTTTGGACAATGGATAATCTTTTAATGAATATATAGAAGAAATGAATTTGGTAAATGAATTATATCCATGATTTTAGATACTGGATTATCTTTAATAAATGTGTAGAAGTAATAGATGTGGTAAACAATTTATATTCACGATTTTGGATAGTGAATAATATATTAAATAAAATAGATATTTTCGAGAAATGGTATTTTAAATGGAGTTAAATGGTTTAAAGATGTTTTAAAATGTGTTAATTATCGAAAGCATAGATTTCAACATTCATTGTTGAAATAGGTATTTTCGAGAAATAAGGAAATGATAGACTATAACACTGTTGTTATAGTAAATGATTTTCGAAAGGAGATGTTTTGTATAGTATATGAGATTTATATATCTATCTAATTTTATAATCCCTATACTAGTGATTTTGGGTTGTCGTAGTGATGTTTTATGCAACATTCATTTTGACCCAAATAAATGTGTTTAAACAGAATGTTTTCCTTAAATAATGAAATATATACTTAATCGTGATTTAAGTATATGGAATATTTTCTAAAGATTACGTACATTGGTTTTTACAAAAGTACATTAGTGGTGGTGGAGAAAGCAACTTCTCTTAGCTTAACACCCTCCTTGAGACGTATGAGCTCAAGGGTTGTATTTTTATGGAAGGCAATTAATACTCAACGGAAATGACCGTGTGGCATTCAAAGTGATGTGATTGTGATATGTGAAAGGTAGTCGTTATATTAGGCCTTATCGGCCGGAAACGACCAAAACAGGGTTAGATGCGACAAGGCTAAGTAGGTCGCTCCCAAGTAGGGTATGATCATCATCTTCATGATATATCTTTACACGCTATGACGTCATGTATTTGATTATTGTAGTTTGTATGCTATGAGGGCCCTCGGAAAAGGTCTGTAATGACCGGAGGATGACATATTAGGTACCATCTAGTTATAGAGGTAGGCCGGTCTTGTGTTGGTAGAAGGCAGATATTCTGTGCCTCGGGACATCCATCTAATGTTGTACCCATCGAAAGGTAGCCCCTACACCTGGTCATTTGGAAGGAAATCCAAACTCCACTACGTACCTTTCATTTTATTTGTAGAGCCTAGTATGCTGGAATTCAATAATGGTAACAATTTCGGCTACTTTGAATATTATTTATATACTAGATACTAGTATAATATAAGATGATTTGATATGAAATGCTTTAGTTATCGTAAGGTAAAAACACGTCTGTGTTTATGTGTGGGCGTGTCTTACGAGATACTTTTGTTTTGATAAAGGAAAAGTTTGATAATTTAATAAATTCGGTTGAGTGTGTTTCTCATGCTGGTTTACCAGACTGATACGGGCGTTCTGTACTTTCAATGCTCGGGTCAGACCCAGTATATTTACAGGTTTAAATGTGGTGCTTTTGGAGCTTCAACAGGCGAGCTGGAAGTCTTCATTTTTGTTTACACGTATCTGTTGTGATTATCCGCCGCATTGCTTAGTTGTTTATATTATTAGCAATTGTGAGGACAGATTATAATAACTATCCAGGATGATAACTATTGTGTGATTGTTAAACTCTGATTGATGTATGTATATACAGTTTCTGTTTTATAAAGATCATTGATATGATATTATATGTTTTCCTCTAGGATATGAGATTTTGTATTGTTCTGTTTGATTCTATCTTCTCTCTTTCTTCTCTTCTCTTCTTCTCTCGTCTTTTCTTTCTCCTAACTTTCTATCGGTCTATGCTTTTTGGGTCGGATGTGTGTGGTTTATTGTCGATTGAAAGGGTACGGATTTGCGGGTCATCACATACATTTCCTCCTTATGCAAATCTACAACAACTCATAGATAACTCAAAATGTAAACATAATTTTGATTTAAATTCGACCCTTTATTCAATAATTCCTAATCTTCCTCTTGTCATTTTCATGTAATCAACTTTCATTCTTTTTTACCCTTTACATAATTTCATAGTTACAAGCATTGATCATGATTTTTCTTTAGAGTTCGAATTGGACATTATCCATGAATTTTGGCTGAAGTATTAATCCAACGTCGATGTAAATGCTTGTAATATTTTGTCTATACATCCAACATATTTATTACTAATCCAACATCAGTTTGAGCTGCAATCGATTCTCTCACTAAATTGAATTTCATTTAAAAAGAATTGATTGTGATTAATTCTATTAGTTTGAATTCAAATAAAATAGAATTGATAATAATTAATTGCTTTTAATATTATTTAGTTTGACCCTCCCTATTTAAATCTAGTTTGTTTATAAACATTATAATATGTCTAATTCTTAATTTACAAACATCCCCAAACTATCAAAAATTTGAAACAACATAACATCAAACAAACTTTGTAAAATAACTATATCGTTTCATAAGATCCCATGAATTTAGTGGTAATTATGCACTCAAATAAAAAACATGTACTGCTTATGAACATTTCATGGTCTATTGAACACCATCCAAAGTAATATTAATTCCTAGGTTGACTAATATAAAAATATCAGATTTTACAAAGAATACAATCATGTTGACGAAGACTATATAAAACTTTGAAAAAGAAATAGGTATACAGTATAAATATGCAATAAAAAAGTTTTAAAGTTGCCTACTGTAAACAGAAAAAAAACATTAGGTATGCGTTTTTTCCTAAAATACAATATGAAAATTTATTATTTAAATATTCCTTACTATATATAATGCTTTTCACCCAACTTGTTTTTCCAGTATAAGTTAATAATTAATAATGGAAACAAAGATCAACTTTATCTCTAATAAATCGTAGAAAACACATGAAGATTCTTTAATATCTACCATTAATAAATAAATAATGTGCATCGCTAAAAGCACCTAGAAAAGTGCTGACTAATACCATAATTTTTTAATTAAACTTAATTAATTATGGTGCTTCATAATACCATCTTTATTTCTCCACTCGGTACTAATCACTGAAGGATTAACACGTTATTTCTTAACCCGCCTTTTCTTCTTCTACTACATCGCATTAAAACCTACACCACAAGCTCATGTTTTCTTCTTCTTCGTTATGTTAAAATCTAGACCCTAATATCTAACTTCCCGATTCTTTATCACGTTAAAACCTAAACCCTAATACATATATTCTCCATAGTTCAAAATCACATTATAAAAAGCGATTAGATTTTCTATTTGGATTGCTAACCAATGAAAGGAAAGAACTTTTATAAGGAAGAAGGCGATTTAGTGAATAGTCAATGTTCTAAGGAAGGAAATGAGGTGATTTTGATAGAAATTAATTTTGTAGGTTTTTAATGTTATATGCTATGTTTATCTGTTTAGGATTTGTTCAATCATTTTTTTGGGTATTGTTTTTCCCAACAAGTGTGAACCCATGCTACGCACACGGATTTTAGTTAACTCTTTTTTGTTATTAATACAAATTGATCTTAACAAATTTACCTTTAATTATAGTCAAATTCACTCCTAAAAGTTCTTACCTTTAGTTATACTCAAACTTACTTCTAAAAGTTCAAGATCCATGTCTTATACTCTTTTGATTTAGCAAAAACATATTAAACATAAAAATTTGTTAATTATGTTATAACATGAAAATCAAATGTTGTATAGTGTTCAATCATAAAGAATATTCTCATAGAAAAGAAATATATTTCTACATGATAATTGGCGAAAATAAACAACTCATTCCATAATTCACAATTGCAGTTTGTAAAAATATTTCAGTATATAATCTCAAAACAAACACCTAAAATATACTATAATTGATGTCCTAATAAATAAGCATAAAATAATTGCTGAATGACTTATTGTTACGACTTCCCTGAAACATTTTCAAAGAGAGGGGGTCACAGCACACCCCTACCAGACATCTTCTCCCGTCCTCCAACACTTGCCAGCATCATCACCCACCAACATCCCTGCAAATACAAAATGTTAGTTTATGGATTCCTTTGACTTGACAAAAAAGAGAAAACGGAACAAATTTATGAACTTGGGTAAAAAAAATCTCCTTACTATTACTACATTATTTCCAGATGATTACATCTAAGCCTTATTTGCATGACATTCAACTTATCCCACCAAGTACAAAATATTTCTTTTGATATCTAATCACCATCATAACTTATTTACTTGATACTCAACTTAGGCCACTGAGTAAAAAAAAAATACTGCCTTTAACGCTTAAATTGTATTAGTTTTCCATCCTTCCAACCCATGATTATTTAATATACACTTTAACCTATGACTTCATTCTAATGCAGAGTATGACCATTTTTACTTTCCTTGTATTCGTTTTACAATGATCCTAGAGTGGAATAACAGTATTTTTTTGATCTAATGGCCAAGTAAAATAACAACAAAATCATTGGTACATACTATTATTTGATAGTCATCTGCAACTATAAACATTAGTCATGGTTGCTATTTTCAATACTGCAAAGGAAAAGTCCAATTTTATAAAACAAATTATGTAGAAGAATTCTATTGCAACAACACTTAATGCGATTAGCATGGATTCAATCCAAATTTAAGGTGTCTCAAATGATGCCAAAGCTTTAAATGGGGATCGGGTCAATTACAGGATTTGTAAAGCTTCATTAATGTTTTTTCAAATCACAGTGCAGGAGATGGCTATATTTTATCCTATATATTGTTAATAACTTTGAAAATAGTTAAAATATTGTAGTCGATTAAAATAAATTAAGTACTGCTAAATCAAATAAGAATCAGTTTTCACTAAAACATAAAGTATATTAGTGAAGAAACACAACAAAAAGCAACTTAGATTATTCAGCATAGGATGGATATACAAAAGAGATAGATACTTTAATCGACCTCCTAACCTTACCCATGATTCAAATTGAATTTTCAATCATATCATTTTATGATGTTACCAAGAGATAAACTTCTTCCAAATCTGAGTAATGGTACAGTTATAGGAAGGCATTTGCAATATATAAATAGTTTTCAACCATTGTTCATGTTGTGAGGAAATTTCAAATGCTTTGCACTAACTCCAAAAATGCAGCGGAATGCTAATGTACGAAAATAATTAAAAGAAGGATCTAGCTTATCGGTTAATTACCAACCACAAATTCAATGAAAAATAATCACCAAACAAAGAAATATAGAAGAGTGGAGAACACAGAGTTTTAACGTGGTTCAACTATTCTCTATTTCACTGAAGAAAGAGAGTACAAAAGAGAGAGATTACAAAATTATGGGTAACAAAGTGGAGAGACTAACCTATACTTACAAATTGAATAATCAATTTATCCAAAGACTTGTTTATGCTCAAAACCCCTAATTGATTGACTGCAGAAATTAGGATTTACTGAAGAAGAGGATAATGGTGGATGCTTTCTCACACGCTCACATAAATATGAAGATAAACTTCCTTCATTTAAATAGACATGAAAATGAAGGATGCTTGGAGACGAAGAAAATTAATTTCCAGATTATGTTTGAAACCTTTCCGAATATCCATAATTTAATTTCTATGTAAATGGATAATGGTGATCTTGGTTTCCATAATTTTCCTTGCTTGAATCAATCTCCATCAGCAATCTTTTCTTTATTCATATAACAAATTCTTTCTCTTTATCTTTTCATATATAGCCTAATTAATTGATTGACTGAATCAATTAATTATTTTCTTGTCTTCTTCGGAAAATATTTGAATCACATAAATTCATTAGTTCATTCTTATGCTTTCCTCTAGTTTAAATACATGCATTTTGAGAACATGAATTATGGAATCTTTGGAGAATATGTGAATTTTAGTCAAAGTGGAAAATGATATGTTAAACTAGAAATAGTTCAGGTTAGAACAAAAGCAAATGATAAATTGAGAAATCATTTGGTCTGCATAAAAATAAAATAATATAATATATGAGTAAAATAATTTGTTAGATAAAATAACAATATAAAGACAAAATTTGAAGAACAGAAAGTACCATAAAGAGAAGCCTTCTAGAACATGTTATCCAAAGATAAGAGATTGTCAGTAAGGCATGGTTTCTAGCTTTAGTATTCTGGGGATTGTTCATGAAGCTGGGGCAATAATAATTCCTATATTCATGCATTGCAAGAATTTCTATGACAAGAAAATACTTTTGTAACATTGAGAAACATACATAAGCAGATAAGCCTTGAATTGATAGTCTAAAGGGTACGATATGCCCAATCTATTTCGTAATTTACATCTTTGCTTTTCAAGAAATTGATGACAGAAGCAAAATTTATAAAGTTAGAGCTTAGATGGGGCAATTTGCAACTTAATAATGCAAATCGATCATTCAATTTTTGTGTTGTCAAACAATGATAATATCAGGTAAACAAAATTGTACGCTTCACAGTGATCATATAAAATTGTCGTATAGTTTATGCCAAGAATAATTATTTAATGCAATGCCCTAACTATTTTTTTATATACTATAATTGAAGGGAAAACGATGCAATAGTTACCCAAATTTAGGATCAATTCTTATTAGAAAAATGGTATAAAAGTTCGAATTTCATGCGTTAAATAGACGCCAAAATCACCGAATAAAGTTGTGCTCAGGAAGATTTTTTAAGGAGTGTAAGGTAATATATGTTTGGTTAACAATGAACTGCAGCATTATCTGTTGCAAGTATGACACAAGTTTTGGATAAAAGGCCGATGCGTATGTATATAATTTAAATACATAAATGGATAATGATGTTCAAAAATCGATGCAGTGAAAATACATTAGCATAAAGCTCAATATGTCTTCTAGCTAATATGCATTGTTAGTATGATGAAATTGCGTTGTTGGTTTAACATTAACAGAAAAAACAACGTAAACTAAAATTATAGTAGACACATGGTAAATAAAAGCAGAACCTAGATTTAAACAGTGGCACCGAGCTGCTAATATACTGAAGTGGGCACTTGTTATTATTATTAAATCTTACAATTTCCTAATTGTGTTTGACGATAACAAATGTACCATGTCATGGCAGAGGAAGCAATGGAGCGATTTAACTACCATATGAAGCTAGATATTCACTTTAGTGAAATCACATTAATAGTTGTATTGATAGTTATCTTCATTTGGAAATCAGTATTCATAGTTACAGTTTAGGCAACACCGAAAATTACAGCAACAATTACATTTCTAGTTTCCATTCAAAGTATATACCAAAACTATTGAATGAGAAATCACTTTTTTTCCAATACAATGAATTCAAAGACAACTGCCTTATCCTTGCAATCAAAATCAAGATTATCAAATGAAAATAAGGTTAGACTACAGCTAATTATCCACTATGTATTGTACTAATCGCTAAGAAACCTACTGCTAATACATAAAGCATGCTAAAAATGAAATTAATAATTGAATGAAATATACGAACAATTTTAAACAAAAAACTTGTGTCCTATTCAAATTCTTACGTAATCGACAATCCCATTGACTATAAGATTAACCATTCCCTTTGCTTTTAAATGCGAATAAACTAAACCTAATAAAATAATTTTATCTAGTGAAGAATGAAAATTTAATAGTGTAAGTATATTGAATTCATCAAATGTATTGAATGAATTTTCTCTACTGCGACTTTAACTGAGTTGAATCGGAATGTAAATCGAAGCATAAAGGGGAAAATTTGATTTGAAACGGGATTTAGATCGTAGGATTTCATAATTTTTGACAAAATCGTGAAAACTATTTATTATATTTTTTTACCAACATAAATTCAAATTGCATGTTCGAAATTGCAAATTATAAATTTCGTAGTTCAAAAGTCATTTAAGTTATATTATTTTGTTGTTGAACCAGTGCATCATAGTGAGGCGGGGATTGTTAGTTAAGTCATTTAGAATCTATCATATCAAATTGTTCAATTTGGTTTTTTAATAATGGTTGTACATTCAAAGTGTGATTAAATAAAGTAAATATGCTCCAATATTATGTGGAAGAAAAAAGAAAAAAATTGGTGATATGTATATCCAATTGAGTTAGCATAAATGTATATATATTCTATAGACCATATTAAACATTCCTTTTATAAATATAATTTTATTACAATATTATAAAGAGAAAAATCTTTTTTCCCCTTTTGCTCTTGGTGATAATTTTGGTTCTGAAATGTACTTTTTCATCATTTTTCAAAACCATTTCGTTTGCACCTTTTGGCAATCCTTTTTTCTCAACTTCAAAACAAAGTCATGTATATTATCAATGTACATTTTAACGGTTTTCTAAAAGTTTCCAAGTGGAGTTTAGTTTGATGTTCTTTTAACAGAAAGCCCCTAGAAAAAATAGCAATAAAATTAATATGCTTTGTGGTCGATATGATAAATTGGTTTTGAATTATTATTTTCTGAATGTAAAATTATCTACATTCATTAGATTATTTTAGAAAAGAGAGTGTGTAACAAATAGACATTCTTAAGTCTACAACGATAATATGCACTTATTTCTTCTTTTTTCTGACCTTCTTTCTTATTTTTGTATTGTGCTTTGATCTCCATAGGTAATTTGTTCTCCATATATTCTATAAGTACAAATAAAATTAAACGATGACAACCTTCATTGATTGAAGATGTAAATATTATTCTAATTTATTTAAGTTTTCTTCGCCATGCCAACCTATAACATTGTATTGGCTAACTTCGGCTCGAAGAAACAAAATGATGGGTTTTAGAAATAATGATAATGAATAATGCAGAAAAATAATAAAATGCAGATGCATGACAAAGAAGTCAAATTTTATATAAATGGTAAATGTAAAAGATCTAAATAAATGGAAAACATAAATCACTCACATTGTAACTGTGTAACGACCCGTAAATTTAACCGGTTTTAATAACATTACTAATTGAAATTTGTGAAATTTTAACGATTAAATTTTGAAATATAAATTTGATATTTGAAATGCGTCTAGTTAAACATAGCAAACTGTAAATTTTCGTCCGAAAGTATGAAAGTTTATTTCGTGCGTAAAATTACTTCAATTTAATCAGTTAAAAAGCGATGAAAATAAAACGTTTCAAAACCAAAATATTTTTACATAGAAAAATTCTAAAACATCTTTTGAGCAAGTTGTCAGTTTGTCGTTTTTCCAAATTCGGACATCTTTGGCCCCGTCGATCTTAATTTTCTGCGATTTTTACGCATTTTCCGCTGGTAGAAAATTCGAATTTTTATAATTCAATTGTACCACTGATATCTGTATACCGTTTTGATCACCTCGTTGTGCTGATCTCATTGTATATTTATTTTTGTATTTTGAGGTCCGATGCGCGACGAAATGTTTGATCAATTCGTTGTAGCGGTACCGAAATTTTCACTTCATATTTTTCTTTCATATTTTTGAATCTGAAACGTGTTGACAAATCAAATAATTCAAACAGCCAATTGCCATTATTATTCATTGAATTCAGCTCTATATTTTGCTATTCCCAGAGTTTCATAAATTGCTTTGTCCATTCATATTATGGTCACGTTGCTATATTATTTTCTTACTACTACAATTGTATGTTCCTCTTTCCCCCTCTTTCTTTTGCCTGTTACTTTCTTCTGTTTACCACATGCTAGTTTTCTTTCAAAAAAAAAATGATAATGAAAACGAAGCTCGTCATTGCCCTCATGCGTGCCGCAACCACATCACCTCCACCTTGCTACCACCTCCACCTTGCCACCGTTCGTCCTCAACCCCTCCGGGCTTCAGCCTGTCTTTCACCTTCCCACAAATAGTCAGCAACCCACTGACAGCACGCATCCCCTCTAGCCTCTTCATCCAACACCTTCCACCATTTCAGCCCATCACGTGAACACGCAGCAAGCAACCACGTCCACCTCATCCCTGCCCTTGCTGACATCCGCCTCACCACGGCTCCTCCGCCTCCTATTGCAACTGTCGAGCACCACCTCCCTAGGCCGAAGCTCCTCCCCGCAAATCCCATCATCGGCCTCACTTCACGTGCAACCTATCGCCAGCTTGGCCGTGCTTCAACCCACCTTCCTCCTCTTGTTTGTGGCTCTCGTATATATAGGTTAGCTTTATATACTTATATATTTAATTATACATACCCTTTTTGTTAATATGTGTGTTTTGTATTGGCTTTAGAAATTTGTATGACATATCTATTTGCAGATTTCGTTTATATATGTATATTTGTGTACAAATATATTAAAGATATATACGTATATAAAATATATGAATTTATAAGCTATTCCTGTTTACATTTTTACCTGTTGTGTTTGAAGCCCGCATATAAATTTTAAAATGCAAGTGTATATTTTGTGTGACTAAAATGTATATAGTTTGTAGATGAAAACTCACTATGTCTTTATATGCAATTTACTATATTATATTATATTTATATTTACAGTTATAATATATGACAGCACTTGAGTTTGAGCTGACGTGCTCTCGGCCCTTCTCTTTCTTATAAGTATTTTTCGTATATCTTGGATTTTTTTTTTAAAAAAAAAATGAAAAACTATACACACAAGATATTTTGGTTAATTGTTTGAATAAATAATGCTGTTATACCTGGATTCGAAAAACATTTTGATTTTAAACATTTCCTTATATGTAATATATGGGTATGGTGATTTAGCATATACATGTATATAGGTATACTGCTTATACATACTTGATTTTGCAAATGCTTGTCTGTTTGTATAATATATATTTTGGAGACTGCTTCCAATTAGAAGGTTACTTGCATATTTTGTGAAACTATATATATACTTTGATTTGGTATGTATGATAGTTTATATATAGAGCTGTCTATTTTATAATATGATAAAATGTGATTTAATACGTGTTTAAATATATCTGTGCCATTATATTTATATTGTGTGCAAAAGTTTTTATATTTATAAGTATTTTTCGCATTTGGGAACTGGCTGAAGTCTTTTCTCTTCAAGTACAAATTTTAATTTCTTCGAATTTTGAATATTGGTTTTAAGATAACAATAATAATATAATATATTCTTGTTTCGATTTTTATCTGCATCGATCCAGTTGTGATATGATTTGTTTCATCGATTTTTAATTATCAACTGTGATCGTCGAACTCGTGTCAATCTCTCTCTGCTTTGGAATTCATGCTTAGATTCATAACTCATCTCATTTCTCGAATCATCTCTAGCCTCGAAAGGTGAGCAATCACTCACGATTAATGTTCTTTTATTTATTAAATTTGATTTCAATTGAAACGACAATTGAAATATGTTGTACACTGTTATGACCTGTATCTGTTCACCTATGATATCTGACACCATTATCTGTTAATTATTTATGCGACGATAATACTGTTTGGTTGATAATTGATTGATTGATTGTTGTTTATATTGGATGTTAAATTGTAATGTATAAAGTGATAAGTATTATACAATTGAATTTGACGTAGGATAATTAAAATTTGAATCGACATATATGTTGAATTTGATTAGTTAAATATGACCCTTTTAATTGTTAAATTAATTGACATGTAGTATAGTGATAATTACACTTTGAACCATTGAACGTATGTTGGATTAATTGTTGTAGTGTAAAATTGAAATCAAATGACAAGTGAAGAACCGTATGAATAATTAGTATAATAATCTTTAATCTACATGAAATGATAGTGTAGATTCTAGAGATAATTATATTGATTCGCACAAACAACAATGCGAATTAATACGATTATTTCAGGATTATTTGAATTAATGATTGGATTGTTATTGAATATTGTTATTGCTTGTTCATTTACTTTGACACCATCCCAGTTATCACACTGCAAGTTCCCTTTGCTATGCTTTGATTTTGAATTGAAATGGAATCGGGTTGAAATGATAAATACCCAAATGAACTTGACTTAGGATAGAGAATTAAATAAAATCCGATTGGTCAATAATTTGATTTGAAAATAAAATTAATGATTTTATTCGAGCAAATAATAAGTTTTGAAATGGAGTTGGAATTTGAATTTTATGAAAGGAAATTGTAAAGATTGAAATCTGAAACAAATATTAACGTAGTAATTGAAGAAAGAACGTTGTTTGAAATTTAATTATTTAATAATCAAATTTGGAATTATTAATAGATAGTTTGGAATTTGTAATAATTGACTTTGAAATCATTAAGTTGAATTTATAATTAAGTTGAAATGATTTGATAATTAAGTTTGAATTCATAATTCAGTGGAAATGATTTAATAATTAAGTTTGAATTTATAATTAAGTTTGTAAATTATTAAGTTTTGAAATTAATTAATAATTATGTCTGAAATTATTTAACAATTACATGAGATTTAATTATTTGATAATTTAATAAAATTTGAATTCTTTGATAAGAGAAATTGAACTTTTGAATAAGTGGACTTGAACTTCGTTATTAAATGAAATTGAGTTTCTTTATTTATTAAAGTTTTGGAAAAATTATTTAAGTAAGTTAATAAGTGAAATTGAAACTCCCCGATTTATGTGAAATTTAGCTCTTTATTAATTAAGTTTGAAATTTGTAACGAAGCCAATAAATTAGTGAAAATTGAATTTCTTTAACAAGAAATAAAAATGTGATTTATTGAAACGAATAAGATTTATTGAAATTAACGTAAGGCTTGTAATTTAAAGAATTGATTTGACGAATTTAATTTATTTCATTTTGAATTTGATATAATGAAGTTGAACGCAAGTAATTGGTTTAAATGAATTGGAATTTAAATAGAAGTTGTTTGAAGGATAAATTTACTTAGCGAATATTGAATGAAATCGATAAAAGAATTTAAATTGATTTGAATGAAAATTAAACAATTTAATGTTTTCGGAATGAAATTTATACACGAACTTGAATCAATATTTGAATTAGGTTTAAATAAAAATCGGAATTGAATTGTAAGGCTTTGAAATGGTTATTTGGAAGCTTTGAAACGTAATTTTGGAAATTGATAGTGAAAGACAATTGAAATGTTGATTTTCAAATTGAAATTGAAATTGAAATTTATTTGGTTTTGAAATTTATTAAACGACCAATCGGTGTAATAAATTACGAAAGTTATTAAAGAAACCGGAATCGGTTATGGATATACTCTCTATCTAAACCGAAAACCACTTTAATAACTATACGCGGAGTGATGATCCAGAATGAAGTGGTTGGAATGATGTACGTGATGACTGAAGAAAGAGAACGATAATGGATATCCTTGACACTTGTGTCAAATTGGAAATGACTAAAATCAGGAGCCGTGCCGGGCCAAATGGGGTTAGCCACCTCGAGCGAACACACTTCTTCGTAACTACTACTCATTACTTGTGATTGATTGGTGCACCATCGGAATGTCAGGAGTGTTGTTTCGCGGTGTTGCGATCGTTGCGGCGATGCGTTCTCACTAGTCCGGATCAGGCGAACGGTAGTTTCACTACCTTGGGTATTGCCTCACGTGCCTTGTCATACTCATATCCCGATATACGCGACCACTACGAATTTGTTTTGTATTATACCTATGGAGTACTCCCTGATATCCCACCAGTTTACGGTGGAGTTTACAGTGCTGTATAGACTATGATGCTTATATAAAATGTGTTAAGGGGGATAATGGTAACGCCTTAACACTATTTTGATATTTATATTACTGATTGACATTATCTATTTAGCGTACACTACTACATAGTAGATAGTTTAACGGATCCTTAGAGGATGTTGATTCCAACATCCTTTGAGTTACTTGTATTTCGATTGCTATTTCACTCGAGTTGGATTTATTGATATGAGAATATTAATCCTGACTCGAGTGTTTTGTGTTTTGCTTTACGCTCGGGTCAGACTGAGAGTACCAGCTTTCGAGGCTCACCTTTGGAGTTGGAGCTTCGCTTGGAGATCCAGCTATCTTCCCAGCTTTCAGATATTCAGTTGATTCCAGTGATGTATTCTGATTATTGTATTCGACTATTGTATTCGAGACTTCTGTTGTAACTTATTTAACTCTGATGTATTCATGAACTACTATCTCTTTTACTTCCGCTGCATATTATTACTCTGTGTCTGTGATTCTGTGATTATTTATTTACTGTATATCTGAGTTTAGCCAAATTTTAAATTAATAATTCGGTATTTTGAATTATTCAAGTTCGACGTGTGCGGATGCGAATAGTCCAAAATAGCGGGCCATTACAGTTGGTATCAGAGCTTTTGGTAGCTCTAGGCAGAACTTAGCATATAGGGTAAATGTGTTCACAGAATCACTCTCATTCGAGTTTCAATCTCTTATTTTTGACTCAATTCATTTGAATCTTGGAACGTTCCCTCGGTTCCGAAACTCATTCATATCTCTCACTATTTATCTTCTTTTGATTCTGGAGTACCCCATAACTCCACTTCGAATGATCTTTATAGTGAGTCGGCGGTCTCTCCAATCTTTAAATTATCCGTAAATGGGCGAAACTCCATTATAACAGACATTGATTTACCGGAGATTTCTGTATCCTCGGTTTACGATGCTATCTATTCCCTGCTATACCTGAATTCTATTTCTTGAGATCGAATGTTGATTTACCTCGGAATTCAGCGTCGATCTTATTCTTGAAGTTACGGTCGATCCGACTAAGGTTGTCCGTGAATTAAATAAGCTCATCCACCTCCCGATTTTGATAAATTGAATTATCTTATCTTCTGTTTCGAACTCATTATCGAATCAAAATTCTCTTCGATTGGATTTCCATCAATTTAAATCTCTATACTTATTTTGAAATCCATCCTTGTATCGTCGAGCGAGGAAGTGTATTTGAAAATAAATATTTAAAATGTTTTATATATATTGTGTTGTTTGAGTTGTTGATGTTGATTTGGATTTTCGATCGATTCGTCTGATCAACGCTATCGATAGAATTTCCAAAACACTTTAACAGAGCAAACTGACACAATAGTATTTTCGGATTTGGTGAATAAAATAGCTTTGAATGATATAAGTATAATTTTTTTTCTGAAATTAAAATGTTAATGAATCTGTTGTTTGAAACGTTAAAATTTAATTTTCATTTATTGCTTTATAAATCATTGACTATTTCATAATATAAATAAATGAATTTATAAGATTTGGTTATAATTTGATTTGGAATTTGTAATGAATTTAAATCAAGAATTTAAGAATTTAATTTCCGACGATTTCAACTTTGATTCAGAAGTTCAAAGTTTGTAGTTTTAAAATATTTTCAAATTGAAATCATTTCGAAGAATTTAAAATTTTAAAATCAGTGCTCTTCTCTTTTGTCGCTGGGAAATAATTTCGGTGATGACGGCCGCATCATCGACATTCATTTTCGAGTTTTGAAGTGGAGAGATAAATTCGTAGCTTTGCTACTGTTTTGTTTTGGAAATTAAAATGATTTTAATTTCTTAAGTATGATTCGATTTATTTATATATAGGTATATTATTTGAAATTTAATTGGATTTGATATATACAGTATATATATAATTATCTCCAAATGGTTTGAAGTGAAATCGGAAATTTAAATTCTTAGATGTATGATTAAAGATGATTTCAAGATATAAATCGAGGCAAGGATTTTGAATAACTATTTAACTTAAAATAACTGAAGTATAAATTTTATTTGGATAATACTCAATTGCATTATATATAACTTACCTAATTTTCAAAAGGTTAACTATGTAATTGAATATTATACAATATAAATGATATCAAAGGAATTTTTGAATAAATTTGAATAGTTATAATAAATGTAAATATACTTAATATATGTGTGATAAGATATTATGTAGAATAAATTTAATAATAATTCGGAATAAAGAATTAAATTTGTCGAATAGAAATATGATTATAATAAAGGACTATTCAAATTTATGATCTTTGAAATTGTTAATTTAAGAAAATTGGATAATATACAACATAAATTGTCTTTATAAATAAAATGTGAGTGCATATAATAAATGCTATTGACTTAAATTTTAATTATAAAACGTTTATGGAAATAAATAGAATAATATGTTAAATAAATAATAGGCGAGATTAATAGAAGAAAATTTGTTTGAAAGATAATAAATTTAATTAAATCAACTTAAGGGAATATCTTGAATTAATTGAATTTGAATTCAATTTCATTTGAAGAAACCTTTTGTACCTAACATTAACAAACGTGAAATCAAATCAATTTAATGGAAACTGTGAATTTATAAACAAATTGTTGAATATAATTTTATATAAAATGAAATTTATATGGTCTAAACTAATTGTTTATTTTGTTTCTCAATCTATTTTCCTTTGGTTGTTTCTATTCTTCTACTTCCTCCCTTTTCGAGGACGAAAAGTTTTGAGTGAGGGAGAATGTAACGACCCGTAAATTTAACTGGTTTTAATAACGTTACTAATTGAAATTTGTAAAATTTTAACGATTAAATTTTGAAATATAAATTTGATATTTGAAATGCGTCTAGTTAAACATAGCAAACTGTAAATTTTCGTCCGAAAGTATGAAAGTTTATTTCGTGCGTAAAATTACTTCAATTTAATAAGTTAAAAAGCGATGAAAATAAAACGTTTCAAAACCAAAATATTTTTACATAGAAAAATTCTAAAGCATCTTTTGAGCAAGTTGTCAGTTTGTCGTTTTTACAAATTCGAACATCTTTGAATCCGTCAATCTTAATTTTCTGCGATTTTTACGCATTTTCCGCTGGTAGAAAATTCGAATTTTTATAATTCAATCGTACCACTGATATCTGTATACCGTTTTGATCACCTCGTTGTGTTGATCTCATTGTATATTTATTTTTGTATTTTGAGGTCCGATGCGCGACGAAATGTTTGATCAATTCGTTGTAGCGGTACCGAAATTTTCACTTCATATTTTTCTTTCATATTTTTGAATCTGAAACGTGTTGACAAATCAAATAATTCAAACAGCCAATTGCCATTATTATTCATTGAATTCAGCTCTATATTTTGCTATTCCCAGAGTTTCATAAATTGCTTTGTCCATTCATATTATGGTCACGTTGCTATATTATTTTCTTACTACTACAATTGTCTGTTCCTCTTTCCCCCTCTTTCTTTTTCCTGTTACTTTCTTCTGTTTACCACATGCTAGTTTTCTTTCAAAAAAAAATGATAATGAAAACGAAGCTCGTCATTGCCCTCATGCGTGCCGCAACCACATCACCTCCACCTTGCCACCACCTCCACCTTGCCACCGTTCGTCCTCAACCCCTCCGGGCTTCAGCCTGTCTTTCACCTTCCCACAAATAGTCAGCAACCCACTGACAGCACGCATCCCCTCTAGCCTCTTCATCCAACACCTTCCACCATTTCAGCCCATCACGTGAACACGCAGTAAGCAACCACGTCCACCTCATCTCTGCCTTGCTGACATCCGCCTCACCACGGCTCCTCCGCCTCCTATTGCAACTGTCGAGCACCACCTCCCTAGGCCGAAGCTCCTCCCCGCAAATCCCATCGTCGGCCTCACTTCACGTGCAACCTATCGCCAGCTTGGCGGTGCTTCAACCCACCTTCCTCCTCTTGTTTGTGGCTCTCGTATATATAGGTTAGCTTTATATACTTATATATTTAATTATACATACCCTTTTTGTTAATATGTGTGTTTTGTATTGGCTTTAGAAATTTGTATGACATATCTATTTGCAGATTTCGTTTATATATGTATATTTGTGTACAAATATATTAAAGTTATATACGTATATAAAATATATGAATTTATAAGCTATTCATGTTTACATTTTTACCTGTTGTGTTTGAAGCCTGCATATAAATTTTAAAATGCAAGTGTATATTTTGTGTGACTAAAATGTATATAGTTTGTAGATGAAAACTCACTATGTCTTGATATGCAATTTACAATATTATATTATATTTATATTTACAGTTATAATATATGACAGCACTTGAGTTTGAGCTGACGTGCTCTCGGCCCTTCTCTTTCTTATAAGTATTTTTCGTATATCTTGGATTTTTTTTTTTAAAAAAAAAATGAAAAACTATACACACAAGATATTTTGGTTAATTGTTTGAATAAATAATGCTGTTATACCTGGATTCGAAAAACATTTTGATTTTAAACATTTCCTTATATGTAATATATGGGTATGGTGATTTAGCATATACATGTATATAGGTATACTGCTTATACATACTTGATTTTGCAAATGCTTGTCTGTTTGTATAATATATATTTTGGAGACTGCTTCCAATTAGAAGGTTACTTGCATATTTTGTGAAACTATATATATACTTTGATTTGGTATGTATGATAGTTTATATATAGAGCTGTCTATTTTATAATATGATAAAATGTGATTTAATACGTGTTTAAATATATCTGTGCCATTATATTTATATTGTGTGCAAAAGTTTTTATATTTATAAGTATTTTTCGCATTTGGGAACTGGCTGAAGTCTTTTCTCTTCAAGTACAAATTTTAATTTCTTCGAATTTTGAATATTGGTTTTAAGATAACAATAATAATATAATATATTCTTGTTTCGATTTTTATCTGCATCGATCCAGTTGTGATATGATTTGTTTCATCGATTTTTAATTATCAGCTGTGATCGTCGAACTCGTGTCAATCTCTCTCTGCTTTGGAATTCATGCTTAGATTCATAACTCATCTCATTTCTCGAATCATCTCTAGCCTTGAAAGGTGAGCAATCACTCACGATTAATGTTCTTTTATTTATTAAATTTGATTTCAATTGAAACGACAATTGAAATATGTTGTACACTGTTATGACCTGTATCTGTTCACCTATGATATCTGACACCATTATCTGTTAATTATTTATGCGACGATAATACTGTTTGGTTGATAATTGATTGATTGATTGTTGTTTATATTGGATGTTAAATTGTAATGTATAAAGTGATAAGTATTATACAATTGAATTTGACGTAGGATAATTAAAATTTGAATCGACATATATGTTGAATTTGATTAGTTAAATATGACCCTTTTAATTGTTAAATTAATTGACATGTAGTATAGTGATAATTACACTTTGAACCATTGAACGTATGTTGGATTAATTGTTGTAGTGTAAAATTGAAATCAAATGACAAGTGAAGAACCGTATGAATAATTAGTATAATAATCTTTAATCTACATGAAATGATAGTGTAGATTCTAGAGATAATTATATTGATTCGCACAAACAACAATGCGAATTAATACGATTATTTCGGGATTATTTGAATTAATGATTGGATTGTTATTGAATATTGTTATTGCTTGTTCATTTACTTTGACACCATCCCAGTTATCACACTGCAAGTTCCCTTTGCTATGCTTTGATTTTGAATTGAAATGGAATCGGGTTGAAATGATAAATACCCAAATGAACTTGACCTAGGATAGAGAATTAAATAAAATCCGATTGGTCAATAATTTGATTTGAAAATAAAATTAATGATTTTATTCGAGCAAATAATAAGTTTTGAAATGGAGTTGGAATTTGAATTTTATGAAAGGAAATTGTAAAGATTGAAATCTGAAACAAATATTAACGTAGTAATTGAAGAAAGAACGTTGTTTGAAATTTAATAATCAAATTTGGAATTATTAATAGACAGTTTGGAATTGGTAATAATTGAGTTTGAAATCATTAAGTTGAATTTATAATTAAGTTGAAATGATTTGATAATTAAGTTTGAATTCATAATTCAGTGGAAATGATTTAATAATTAAGTTTGAATTTATAATTAAGTTTGTAAATTATTAAGTTTTGAAATTAATTAATAATTATGTCTGAAATTATTTAACAATTACATGAGATTTAATTATTTGATAATTTAATAAAATTTGAATTCTTTGATAAGAGAAATTGAACTTTTGAATAAGTGGACTTGAACATCGTTATTAAATGAAATTGAGTTTCTTTATTTATTAAAGTTTTGGGAAAATTATTTAAGTAAGTTAATAAGTGAAATTGAAACTCCCCGATTTATGTGAAATTTAGCTCTTTATTAATAAGCCAATAAATTAGTGAAAATTGAATTTCTTTAACAAGAAATAAAAATGTGATTTATTGAAACGAATAAGATTTATTGAAATAAACGTAAGGCTTGTAATTTAAAGAATTGATTTGACGAATTTAATTTATTTCATTTTGAATTTGATATAATGAAGTTGAACGCAAGTAATTGATTTAAATGAATTGGAATTTAAATAGAAGTTGTTTTAAGGATAAATTTACTTAGCGAATATTGAATGAAATCGATAAAAGAATTTAAATTGATTTGAATGAAAATTAAACAATTTAAATGTTTTCGGAATGAAATTTATACACGAACTTGAATCAATATTTGAATTAGGTTTAAATAAAAATCGGAATTGAATTGTAAGGCTTTGAAATGGTTATTTGGAAGCTTTGAAACGTAATTTTGGAAATTGATAGTGAAAGACAATTGAAATGTTGATGTTCAAATTGAAATTGAAATTGAAATTTGTTTGGTTTTGAAATTTATTAAACGACCAATCGGTGTAATAAATTACGAAAGTTATTAAAGAAACCAGAATCGGTTATGGATATACTCTCTATCTAAACCGAAAACCACTTTAATAACTATACGCGGAGTAATGATCCAGAATGAAGTGGTTGGAATTATGTACGTGATGACTGAAGAAAGAGAACGATAATGGATAGCCTTGACACTTGTGTCAAATTGGAAATGACTAAAATCAGGAGCCGTGCCGGGCCAAATGGGGTTAGCCACCTCGAGCGAACACACTTCTTCGTAACTACTACTCATTACTTGTGATTGATTGGTGCACCATCGGAATGTCAGGAGTGTTGTTTCGCGGTGTTGCGATCGTTGCGGCGATGCGTTCTCACCAGTCCGGATCAGGCGAACGGTAGTTTCACTACCTTGGGTATTGCCTCACGTGCCTTGTCATACTCGTATCCCGATATACGCGACCACTACGAATTTGTTTTGTATTATACCTATGGAGTACTCCCTGATATCCCACCAGTTTACGGTGGAGTTTACAGTGCTGTATAGACTATGATGCTTATATAAAATGTGTTAAAGGGGATAATGGTAACGCCTTAACACTATTTTGATATTTATATTACTGATTGACATTATCTATTTAGCGTACACTACTACATAGTAGATAGTTTAACGGATCCTTAGAGGATGTTGATTCTAACATCCTTTGAGTTACTTGTATTTCGATTGCTATTTCACTTGAGTTGGATTTATTGATATGAGAATATTAATCCTGACTCGAGTGTTTTGTGTTTTGCTTTACGCTCGGGTCAGACTGAGAGTACCAGCTTTCGAGGCTCACCTTTGGAGTTGGAGCTTCGCTTGGAGATCCAGCTATCTTCCCAGCTTTCAGATATTCAGTTGATTCCAGTGATGTATTCTGATTATTGTATTCGACTATTGTATTCGAGACTTCTGTTGTAACTTATTTAACTCTAATGTATTCATGAACTACTATCTCTTTTACTTTCGTTGCATATTATTACTCTGTGTCTGTGATTCTGTGATTATTTATTTACTGTATATCTGAGTTTAGCCAAATTTTAAATTAACAATTCGGTATTTTGAATTATTCAAGTCCGACGTGTGCGGATGCGAATAGTCCAAAATAGCGGGCCGTTACAAGCTGCGACCATTCAATGTGTTATCTGATCTAAATAAATAGCAAACATAAATCATTCACAATGTAATTGTAGCCATTCAATGTGTTGCCTGCTTATCTCAAGTATTATTTGTTTTGCATCTCGATGAATGGATATAGCCAGTAGCATAGTTCATATAATTTTCTTACTATAGATATAACATATAGTTGATAGAAGCAGGGTCATTATATAAGAGATGTAATGTTTTGAGTTCATATATACACCTGTAATCGTCCTATTACTTGCACTGGAGTTCCGAATCCAAGAACAATGAAAGGTAATGATGTTACCACACTGGTACTAATTTGTGCAATTATTTGAACACCTAATGAATTAAAAAAATTGAAATACATTCAGTACAAATCTTATGAAAAACCATGGCCATGTTTGAAATATAAAAAATATATGGTTACCTTCTTTGGCTAGAAGTTACATTTATATTATAGTTGAACAATAGTTAACATGACAAGCACCTTTGTCCAAGTGGTTAACTGATTCGACTTTAGTGTAGAATGTCACAAGTTCGAAACTTGCTGTCGAACATTTATTTGACATGGGATATGTTGTCCCAATGATTTGTTGTATATAAAGTACCAGTCCAAAAAAAAAACAATAGTTAACATGATGGAAACTATTTTTTCCCTGATGATAGCAACTTGGGTAAAATATAGTTACAATAGTTTCAGTATTAAGAGCTTGTCTAAATAAATACAAGAAAGAGAAATAATCTTCATTTATAGCATGTCATGTAATAAGTAACATATTTGTATCGGTAAAGTGGGTCTTTGTTGCCATACTATTATGTAAATATTCTTTGCTGTGACTGCCTATTACATTGTATTAATTAACTTTGGCTTAAAAATACAAAATGGTAGATTTTAGAAAAAATGATTAATAAATAATGTTGAAAAATGATAAATTGCAGGTGCATGATAGTCAAAGCTTTAATTAAACGGTGAATGTAAATACTCTACTAAATGGCAAACATGATGGGAACTTTTTTTTCCTATTTAGAACTTTGGTAAAATATAATTATGTTTGTTTCACTATTTAGAACTTATCTAAAAAAAGCAAAATAATACTCATTTAGCAGCATACCATGTAAGCAACATTGTTTCGGGATATGGGTCTTTGCCGCCATGCTATTTTGCTAATAGAAACAAATCTTAGTTCTCACGAATATAGGGGATAAGGAAAATCTTGGAACGTGTGAGCAGGTAGGTAACCTTCAGTTTACTGATTTTAAGGACTCATCACTACAAGATGAATCGATATTTTTATGTTTCATAGATTAAGGCAATGTCAATCATTTATTTTGTCGGTTATTTTCCATGAGACGATAAATTGATATTTGCAACGATATTGTATGAATATAACACTCAATCTGGAATTTGTGTTGTAGTTTTTTCTAAAGTTGACGAAAGTTCGTAGAGTAGAATCAAAATTAAAATCATTTCTTTTCAAGATTCAGTTTCGCGCATAAGTTACAAATTTTATGTTCCTATTGAACAACTTCAATACAGGAAATGGGCTAATAACTTTTGCTATTTCCCCCTAGACTACAGATCCTAGAAAAAACTCACTCATCGTTAACTCTGCTAGGGAAGAGGTAACACAAATTCTGCTTCATCTATTTATTGATGTCATCAAGATAGTAATGGTTTTGCATTTCAGATTTGGAATTCTGATAAACCGAAGGAGATTATGAAGAGGATTCTCTTTCTTGGAAATACATTGAATCAAGGAACTATAAGAGGTAACCATTAAAAATTTCTTCTCATAACCGTGGCATAAGCCGCAATAGAAAATGTAACATATATTTTGCCTGTCGATTTGTTCAAGCACTTCTTAACAGTAAAACATATCGTCTAAAGAAGTTTCTCTTAACTAAAAGATTAAATGATTCCCATGTTCACTGTAACCAACTATAAGGAAACCAGATATCAAATCAATTTCCTAAGAAATTTGAAGTTACACTTTACTTTGGGATGGCTGCCGTGAAGTATTTGAGTTGTAATATTTTATTGCACTGATATTGGTTCAAACATTGGAGGTTCAGCAGTTGGTTTTTGGTTGGACAGTCTATTGAAACTTGAACATATCTGGGCAACTAATAATAAAATGACATGTATGCACTATCTGTGTACAGTACAAAATGTGTTTACTCATTCATATGGTTCCTTTTGGTTTATTATGGAATTTCATTTGCAAACACAGTTTTATGTAATTAGCCAACTATGGGTAGGATATTGATCTTCGTACCAGATAATGCTACTTCCTGGGTTTCACCTTAAGATGTTACAGAACAGTATACCACAACTTGTTCCTTTATGCAAAATTTATTATTTTTGCATGGAGAAAGTTGTATTAGCTCGGTTTTGAATGATCGAAATATTCATAGTGTACAGAGGTTTCAGAAGCTGAAAAGTGCAAATGACTGAATAATTTAAACTTAATATCTCCTTTTTCTTGAATTTTTTGTCTTATGTCGGAGTAGTAAATTCATCGACATTACAAAATATGAAAAAAAATTCATCCATGCAAAAATTCATCGATGTAAAATTAATAAACCCGTGTAAAAAAACATACCTTAAAACTATAATGGCATGTTTTCTGCTTGTACATTTGCTCTTACATAAATGCAAATGAAGAACGGTGAACTAAACATGTCAAATAACTTGAGTGTAAAGTATATAGTTATAACTTATAGTGACTATAGGTCTATGCTCATCATAGTCAGGTGACAAAAGTAATAAAATCGTAACTTCAATAAAATCCAAGTTAATAAGTCAATTTCTAGTATTGAAATTCAAGAATTAGTTCTCATAAAAAAAACAATAAAAAGCTACAACCGTTAAAGTTACTACAAATACTAATTTTTATATTATATTAGCAGCTAATTATTGTGTTTTTATATTTATATAAAATAATCAACAGTTGAGTGTAGATTTTTACGATTTATCTAAAGCACACCAATATGCAGTAATAAACACTAAATTTCAGTTATCAGGAAATGATAACAAAATACACAGCCAACAACTGCACCACTTACCCCAATTGAAGAACTAACATAAAGAATAATCTGTTAGGGCTCGTATACTCTTTTGTTTTAAAAATCGAATAATGTGTACGTCTAATATGGCAATGCTATACAAATGCATTTTTTTCCTCTTCAACTCCTTCATCAGGCAATGAAACCAGTTTCTTATTAGAGATAATTTCTAGTCATAACAATTACCATGCTACATCAAAAACCTGAAGCACTTCAATTGATAAAAAAGTAGCAAAACCAATAATGTTTTGGTGTAACAAATATATAACACAATTAAATCGCAAAATTAACTTCAAATTTAGAGAGATGGAGTATAAGTTAAGTACATCCATTAAATTCTAAAATTAGATATTCATCAACCATGAAGACGAGATAGAGCAGAAGTAAAATTCAGTCGTAAAATTTATAAATTTGTTATTCATCAGCCATGATCAAACGATATAGCATGAAAAAAAATAATGAGTGGAAAAGAAAAACCTGAAATGCGTTTGATTTTAGAAGGAAGCATCGACATGGAATAAAATCATACAATTAACAGTAAAGACAAATAAATGAAAACCTATCATCAACGAAATTAGGGTTCAAATATTATTTAGAATAAACAATTGGAAGGAAAAAAATGAAAACTAATGATTTAAAATTACCTAAAACGCAGCCAAATGCGAGAATTTTAACTCCCAAACACATACAGTAAGATAGAGGAAAAACGATTCAGGTTTGAAAATTGGGAAAGTAAGAGAGAACATGAGTGGGAAAAGGCGTGACCGTTACACTCCTGAGGAATAACTCGATGGATTTGCATAAAAGAGTGGCAGCCACCAACGATGGAGTGAGGAAGAACGTCTTTTTACTTATAGACGAGGGGAAATGGATGAAGCAGAGAGCTGATAAGGGATAAATAGTGCGAAAGAATCACCTGGAACTGTAGCTTTTCAATTTTTAGCGGAGGGAATAAATTTTAGCTAATGGAATAACGATGAAGCAGGAAGAGGTGGTAAAAACCCTAGCCGTTTTGTTTGCAACTGACGGATGAAGGAGGAAATAGATAGTTGGTAGGAGAAAGAAAAATATAAAACGCGACTGTTCAGCTGACAAAAACCTATGGAGGCTTGTGTGCTCTTGAAGTGCAACTCACTAATATAATATAATAGCATAGATTGATTGATAGAAGACATTATTTTTGATGAATTCAAATAATGGAAAGGAAGAAGAAAAATCTAATAATCTAAATGCAGTATGTATACATAGTTAAGTATTTGAATTTATACCGTTCATTTGAAGAATTTAATAGAAGACTAATTTTGCAGGCCTTCCTTAATGATTTTTTGGCCGTAAAAAAATCGATGATGTAGAGATTGAGCCGTCAAATGTAAGTATATTATACATTTTTTGATCTGTTGGTTTAATTAATTATATATATAATTGATAATTGCTGTTTTGTGATTTGAATTGGTTATTAGGATTTTTACATGAGAAATGAGAAAACAATAAACGTTAAGAACATAATAGAGTATGAAAATGAGTCAAATGTAGAAGATGTTCACTCAAATCATTCTGAAATAATTCATGTTGATGTGCCGGAGCATTTTAAAACCGATCAGTTTTTTTTTATAAACATTAGATCATTTGTCATGTGTACTAAAGTTTTGGTACTAGTTATTTGTTTATAATTTTAGGTCTTTTATTCTCGAAATTCATTGGTGTGTTAGTATAAAATTCAAGGGAAAAAGTTAAACATTGTAATTTTTATTGTCAAATCTGATAAATTGGGTACATGGAAGAAAACTAGGTTTCAATTAGGGTGTGAAAAAGGAGGAATCTACCGACAACAATGTTAAACGTCATGGATTAAGTGCAACAAGAAATGCAATTGACTGTTCTTGGTCAAAGGTGTGCATCTAGATGATGACAACTGGAAGGTTAATGTACATAATGGTATGCACAATCGTGAACTTCCTAATTTAATGGATTAGGGACACCTTTATGCACCAAGGTTGATTGAAGATGAGAAAAAAAATATTAGCGAATATGATCGTTGCTGGTGTACAACCAAGAGAAATTCCAACTACTATAAAAAAACATTTCAGAGAATACATCAATGTTGAAAACTATTTATAATGCCAAATATAAAATGCAACTTTCAGCTAGATCTGCTATGCAACAGCTAATGAAACTACTAGTTGAAAAGCATTATGTTTATTTTCATAGGTCTGAATCAACAATTGATCATTTGATAGATTTGATGTGGTCTCATCCTGAATCATCCGCATTGTGTAAATGTTTCCCATCTATACTGCTTCTTGATTACACATATAAAACAAATTATTATAATATGTCATCACAAGAAATGGTTGGGATGACATTTACTGGTACAACTTTTAGGATTGCACACGCTTTTTTACCAAATGAGAAAGAAGATAATTATGAATGAGCTCTTTGGAAGCTATGACATTTTTACCTACCCGATAAACTACCCGAGATAATAGTTACTGATAGGAAATGGGGGGAACTAGAAAGGTTTTTCTCAAAGAAAAAATAATGATGTGCCTCTGGTATACGAGGAATAATGCGATTGCTAATTACAAATCAAAGTTTCAAACCATTGAAGTGTTTGAAGTGTTTTTGTAAAGTTGGAAAAATGTTATTCATGCACGGTCCGAAAAAAAAATTGGGAATGTTTAAAGATCTCAAGAAAGATTGGATAGATTACCCACAAAGTCTTAATTATCTTGAAGAACATTGTTTGTCATGTAAAGAGTATGTTGCATATGCATGGACAAATAAAATCAAATATCATGACAGTAGAACAACAACTAAAGCGGAGTCTTCGGATGCACAATTGAAAAAACATCTTGGTACATCGAAAGCCGCATTGCCGTAGTTTGGTCTAAAACGGATAATATGTTGTGTTTACAACATACCAGAATAAAAACTACGTTTGAAAGAAGTGTAGGAGCAGTCCAAAAAGCACACCAAATTCCTTTATTTAAAGAACTTCAAGGTAGGGCTTTCTTTTTTGCATTGGATTTGATTATCAAAGAATCAACGAACATGAAAGGAATTGCTATTGATGATTCAACTAGCGATCGTTTGAACCGAGTAATGTATGGTCTTCTTTGTGCTCATGGGTTATATCGATATTACATTGATGGTCACACTATTCCTTTAGAACTAGTAGATAAACGCTAGAGAAAATTGAATTACATTTCGCAAGTCGAAGATTTAATGGAATTACTTTATACAGTTTAATTTCCCACACTTCAAATAGCTATTCAATAATGCCACTATTAAGGAAAAGAAAGTCATGCTACCCAAGTTAAAGGAGAAAGTATTACCATCAACAAAATTGGTGTTGGAGCCAAAAGTAGTCAAGCATAAAGGAAGACAGACCACCCTGATGATCAACTCACTACCTTTCAATAAACGTCCAGACTTTAACACCCTAGACGCGATTTAAGCTAAATTCAAGTTATAAAACTTATGCAATAGCTGAGAAGAAGCTGAAGGCTAGCCGTGGGATGGTTGAGATGCCTAACTTTGCTTTTTGGTGACTCTGGTTGATTTTCTCATTGTTGCGAACTGTCAGAGCTAGCTTTTGAAGACGACATAAACAAGGAGGGAAATTAGGGTTATATGAATTGGTAGTCTGATTCGTATATTTGATAATATGAAATAGTATGTATGCTGATTATGTATGGTGCTCTCTAGAAATGGTGCTAGTCAACACTTTTCTAGGTGTTTTTAGCAACATACTAAATAATACCCTATAAAATAAACGACGATAAAAGATCAAATGAAAGTCAAATTAGATACAAAACATATGAATAAAAAAAGTACCTGTGATAGATTTTATGAAGTAGCTAAATATTTTATGGTATCCATGTAATAATAAATCTAACAACCTCCTACAAAATATATGAAGTAAACCAAATTCATAGTTATATTATCTGGAAAATAAATCAGAAGAAAACATAATTCTGATCACAAAACCAAAAGCAAACATTTAAAACCAAATTTAGAGTAAATACAACAAATCCAACATCTAATTAAATCGAAAAATATGTTCTATGTAAAGGTCAAAGCTTTAAATTGAGCTCGATCAATCAAGTAAGGTAAGGTCTTTTGGATGCTTTAACATTATTTTTCCATAAAGACCCAAATACTAAAAGTAGATGGTAGCATCTTGGTTACCGCGAAACATGAATATAAATATTATGGTGAATATAGAAACAAAAAACTATTAATGAACACATTCAAATTTTAGCACAATTTTTAAAAGGGATTAAGTAAATGTTGTTTAAAAAGAATCTTTTATTTGATTCAGATTGAGAGTATAATTTTTTTTCCAACTATAATATACATGTGAAACTGGAAAAAGAGAGTGATAAATTATAAGAAAATGAAATGGAAATGAAATAGAAGGGAGAAGACAGTGAAATTCATATTGAAACTATGGAGAAGAGTAAGAGATTGCACCTAGATTATAAATGAATGATGGATGTAGAGAGTGTGTAAATGAAAACATTAGATGCTATAATGGAAAATTTGTGAATAAAATGTTAATATCCCAGAAAATAAAGATTTTATTCTCAATATTCAATGGAAAATGAAGATTTTATTCTCGAAAATAAAGATAAATATACATAGAATATATTATAGTTGATGGAAATGATTTGAATCAGGAAATGAGAGAGCTTTTGACATGTTTTGAATAAATTGATCTGTTTGATTTGTAAAAGTTGAGTGAGAACCCTGACTTAATGTAGGAATGACAAAATTCATGATAGGAAATGTTAAGAAAAGAAAGGTGCGATATCAAACCGAGAATGCGTTTAGTCTGGAATGAATTACGTATTAATTATCATAGTTATGTTTGAAGTTACAGATTGTTGAAGAGTTAGGAGAAAATGCATAGGATTTATTTTTCTAACCGAAGGGGAAAGTAAAACATACATGCCATTAATGAGTTAGAGCATATTTTACAAATAAGGGCATTGTAAATGCGAACATTAAATAAATATTTAAGGATCAAATGCACTTTAATGTAGAATGTGATATCCCAGAATTTTAGGCAAATAATAATGTGATAATCTTCTTTTATAAATTATTTAAATTGGTAAATTATTCTTTTTCAAACAAATAAAATATATGTTTGTTTTTATATATATATATAAGTGGATTTTGAATAGAATTTGAATTTGAAATTAAAAAGTAAATAGCTTAAAAATAATTGGATTTAAATACTAGTGTGTGTATATATATATATATGATTATTTCTTAGTGTATAATTAGTTTTAAATCATTTTCTTTAAAGATTATATAAATATAAATAAGAAGGGAATGTATTAAAAATAAATAGAAATATAATATAAAATTATATAAAAACATATTTAAAACATTAAGACATGCAAAAAGACAAGTGTTAGCTTAAGTATAACATGCAAATAACAAGTGTCAATTTATTTATTTTCTTTTTTAAAAAAAATAAAAGAATTTCAAGGCTATATATACATCTATACTCTTCTCTTCTCTTCTCATTTTCTTTGTCATATTCAAACTAAAAACCTGAGCAAACTAAAAAACAGAGAATAAAACCTTAAAGCAAACAACCTCTTCCAATTTTAAAACTGAAAGCAAGCAGAGATTCAAAGTTCAACTCAACTAAACAAAGTTCAGATCATCTCAATCAAGTTTCAGATCAAAGTTCAAAACAAATTTCCAGATCCTCTGTTCAAACATCAAATAGCGAGTAAATTAACATATTAAAACTTAAATCTGTTTATATATATTGATGTTTGTGATTGATACTTGAAATATGTTATGAAAAATGTTTGTATAGTTGTTAAATATGCCTGCATGTCTGTGTGTATGTATGTATGTATGTATGTATGTATGTATATATATATATATATATATATATATATATAAATGACGATGTGCACGTCTGTGTTTGCTCTGTTCTTGTTTACAGGTTTCAAAACTTATTCAAAATTTAAAATCTCATCCTCTAATTCTTTTTAGACTTTAATGTTCAAACAAAATATGATTAAATTATCAAGATCTTGATTTTAAAAATATTTTTAAGTATAATTAGTTTGATTTTTTCTAGAAAATTAGAAAATATAGTAAAAACCCAATGCATGTCAAAATTCGAATGTCATGATTTCTAGTTTTATATATATCATCAGATTCGTATTTAAAAACCATGAATTTTAAAAGGAAAATCAAGATTTTTAGAATTGTTTTGAGTGAGGAATTCGTGGTTGAATGAAAAGGGGATTTTGGGCTTTTTCTAATGATCGGAGTAAGGTGGGTGGTCGGGATTGCTGTTGGAGGTAGCTTGGAGGTCGGCGATCTTAGGAAAAATGATCAGTGGATTTTCTGATCATCGTGGCGGCGGCATGGCAGCGTTGTAGGGTTTTAGGAGTTGTGTTGGTCTTTTGGGTTTGAGTGGCGTTTGCAGCGGCGTCGAAGCACCAGAGATGATCAGAGTGAGGGGGATCGGAGCGTGAGTCAACGGTGAAGGTTTGGTCGGAGTTGCGAGGCGGCGAGTCGAGGTGATTTTGGGTGATCCAGTTCTGTTCCAGTTGTACCTAGGTTGCTCGAATTCGATTTTCGAATTTATTCGAAGTGATGGTGGTCGGAATCGAAGGGGGAGGACGCGGTCAACTTGCCGGCGATGGCGGCGATGATTTGAACGTCGGCATGCGACCGTGCACGTGTATCTGTAAAGTATCTGTTGTTGTTTTGGATTGTTGTAGGTTTTGAGAAGATGGAGTAAAATAAACTAATTTTACTATGTTTACAAAAACAAAGGATATTTTAAGGCTAAAACATCTTTTTGAAAATCATTTGAAAAGATAGTTTTAAGGCTAAAACATTTTGAAAATCATTTGAAAATCGTTTTTGAAAAACCATTTTGAAGTAGTTTTGCAAGCTTCTTCCTGCAGAATATCTCATCACATCAGGACTCGAGAACTTGTACAAAACCAGGATGTTCGTGGGTTTGTAAGCCACTTATCGTAGGTTTGTAAGCTACTTGTCGTGATTTTGTAAGCCACTAAGAAGGTAGAAATGGGTTCCATCCCAAATGAAATTCGAAATGAAGATTTCCGTGTTATTATGAAGTTTTAACAAAAACTAGACACTAATCTTGAAATCTTGATCTTGATACTCATGAGTCTTCAAACTTGATTTCTTCATTCTTGATCTTTATGTTGTACAGTCTTCAATAATCGGTACATGCTTTTATATATATCCTGCATAATAACATTCATATATATCTAGACAATAATGTTAGTATATAAGTTATAATAAAATAAGTTACAAAGGTTGTTGTCATCAAAACCACTATCTCCAGTTCCTAACGTTATCCTCCTTTTTGATGATGACAATCTTATAAAATATACTTACCACTTCGATCATACCATAACTCCCCCTTACACCAACAACCCCCTTACTCCAAGCCTATTATTTTATATAACTTCTCCCCCTTTGTCATCAACAAAAATAACCTATAAACCTTGAACTTAATAGAAAATGAGATAAACGAACATATATGACATAAGAATAATAACATATGAAATATAGCATCCTAACTGGAATTCATGTTTCTATTCACCAAAGATTGTTTTTAGAAGAACATTAATTAAGATAACACTTATATACAAATTAAGAAACCGATATATAATCAAGAAAGAGAAAAACGAAAAATGCTAACGAGGACCCTTAACTATTGGTGATTTATGGACCGAACAATTTGGATAGTGGAGACAAAAGTTTCCACGATGTTCGACCAAGTTTCCATTAGCATCAAAAAAGACCTCTCCAACGCAAATCACGCCATCGTCTTCGTCCATATGAAGATCCGGATTCGACAAATGATGTCTTCTTCTTGATATTCTTGAGGTTCTTCTAGAGGGTTCTCTTCTTGACAATAACCTTACACGACTAGACGAGCTTTATTTCTCACGACCGCACCAAATTCATTCATTTTATTTTTATAAACCCATTTTGTTCCAATTATACTTTTATCCTTAGGTCTAGGAACAAGTTCCCAAATATCATTTTTGGTAAACTGATTCAATTCTTCTTGCATAGCAAGAATTCATGAATCATCAGATGATGCTTCTTTTGGATTTTTAGGTTCAGTAGTTAATATAAAAGCTACATTACTCATACTATTTAGTTGATTTCTTGTTTTAGTTATAGATTCAATATTTCCTAGTATATTTTCTATAGGATGACCTTTTAATAGCCTAATTCTTTTATTAGCTTGAATAATTTCACAATTGCTTTCATTAGGTTCATTAGTTAAAGTTACAAAATCTTCTTCATCTTCTATTTATACAATATCTTTAAAATTTTCATCAAAAGATGCATGCATTGTTTTTTCAATAGTGTTAGTTCTTAAATTATAAACTTTAAATGCTTTACTTCTATTAGAATATCCGATGAAGATACCTTTGTCGGATTTAGGTTCAAATTTATCTAAACGATCTTTTGTATTAAGAATAAAACACTTACTACCAAAAACTTTAAAATAAGCTACTAGGGGTTTCTTATTGTAAAGTAATTCATATGGTGTTTTATTAGTTAATGGTCTGATTAAAATCCTATTAAATATATAACAAGCTGTAGTGACTGTTTCAGCCCAAAAGTTTTTAGGTAAGTTGCTATCAGAAAGCATTATTCTCGCACACTCTTAAATCGTTATATTCTTACGTTCTACCACTCCGTTTTGTTGTGGAGTTCTTGAAATGAGAATAAGTAATTCCTTTTTGATTACACAAATTCTCAAAATTTTCAAATTCTCAACCGTGATCACTATGAATAGTTTTTATTTTTGAAGAAAGTTGATTTTGAATTCTTTTAACAAAATTCTTAAATAATTCATAAGCATCACTTTTAAGTTTAAGAAAAATTGTCCAGGCATATATAGAATAATCATCTACAATTACAAAAACATATTTATTGTGATTAATTAATTGAACTTGAGATGGACCGAATAAATCTAAATGATGTAATTCTAGAGGTTTAGAAGTAGAAATCTTATCTTTTAATTTAAATGAACTTTTCTTAAGATTTCCTAATCGGCAAGCATCACATATACTATCTACTTTAAAGTTTAATTTGAGAAGACCTCTAACTAAGTCAAGTTTTGATAACCTAGATAACAGTTTGAAATTTAAATGACCAAATCTTTTATGCCAAATCCAAGGGTCATTTGTATTAGAAAATGCATGCATTATTTCTTCAATAGTGTTAGTTCTTAAATTATAAACTCTAAATGCTTTACTTCTATTAGAATATCCGATGAAGATACCTTTGTCGGATTTAGGTTCAAATTTATCTAAATGATCTTTTGTATTAAGAATAAAACACTTACTACAAAAAACTTTAAAATAAGCTACTATGGGTTTCTTATTGTAAAGTAATTCATATGGTGTGTTTTATTAGTTAATGGTCTGATTAAAATCCTATTAAATACATAACAAGCTGTAGTGACTGTTTCAGCCCAAAGGTTTTTAGGTAAGTTGCTATCAGAAAGCATTATTCTCGCACACTCTTAAATCGTTCTATTCTTACGTTCTACCACTCCGCTTTGTTGTGGAGTTCTTGAAAAGAGAATAAGTAATTCCTTTTTGATTACAGAAATTCTCAAAATTTTCAAATTCTCAACCGTGATCACTATGAATAGTTTTTATTTTTGAAGAAAGTTGATTTTGAATTCTTTTAACAAAATTCTTAAATAATTCAAAAGCATCACTTTTAAGTTTAAGAAAAATTGTCCAGGTATATATAGAATAATCATCTACAATTACAAAAACATATTTATTGTGATTAATTAATTGAACTTGAGATGGACCGAATAAATCTAAATGATGTAATTCTAGAGGTTTAGAAGTAGAAATCTTATCTTTTAATTTAAATGAACTTTTCTTAAGATTTCCTAATCGGCAAGCATCACATATACTATCTACTTTAAAGTTTAATTTGAGAAGACCTCTAACTAAGTCAAGTTTTGATAACCTAGATAACAGTTTGAAATTTAAATGACCAAATCTTTTATGCCAAATCCAAGGGTCACTTGTATTAGCCAAAAGATATAAGTTATCATTTGAAACTTTCATATTAAGAATGTAAATGTTTTTCTTCCTAATTCCTTCAAAGATAATATTTGAATTATTATCTTCGACGTGACACTTATCTTTTCCAAATTTAATTTTAAATTCTTTATCACATAGTTTACTTATACTAAGCAAAATATGTTTTAAATTCCTAACTAGCAAAATATCAGAAATAAGAGGAGTTTTAGAATAACCGACATTGCCGATGCCAATCACGTATCCTTTTGAGTTATCTCCAAAGTTGACCAATCCACCATCTTGATATATAATGTCATTGAGTATTTCAGGATTTCCAATCATATGCCTTGAACAGCCACTATTAAGTATCCATTTATCTTTTTCAATTTGCACAGTTTGTCCATTGGCTGTTGATTCTTCAAAAGCCAGGTAACATGTTTGTTCCTGCATAACAAATCAATTCGGTAGATACTTGATTTTTCATAAAAACTATATGCATGCTTATGATACTTTGATGAAATGCACAAATTCAAACTAGTATCAACAAAATTTCCTAAAAATTTCATTTTTAACTTTTCAAGTTTCAGATTATGAAAACTATAAAAACCTATGCTCTGATACCAATTGAAAGGGAGTGCGGATTAAAGATCTTAAGGCTAATTTAACACTAGAGGGGGGCGAATAGTGTTTAATGGATTCTAAGACTTATATGAACTAATTTAAAAATTATGATATAAACAAATGCAGAACTTAATTACAAAACAATCATAGAATCAAACACAGATGCAGAAAGTAAATAAAAACAGTAAAAGGAAAGAATACACCGGATTTTATACTGGTTTGGAATTACCATACATCCAGTCCTGTATCAAGGCAGACCATCTCATACAGATTTTTATTATACCAATGTGAGATTACAATCCTTAATTTCTAAAGGCCTTGAGGTACCCTCATGTCTAAGAGTTTAGGGCAAACTTTCTTGATTTACGGGATTCAAGATCACCCAATTGATTTACAGGCACAACCACACCTTATAGAGAGACTCGATAAACTTTTGACTACAAATTGATCCTATAACTCTGAATAGCACTTTGATCTTCGAGCGAGAACAGAGAATCAAACAAGAATGAGATTCTAATTTGATTCACTTGAGAATTCGGCAGAATTTCGGCATAAACTTAAAAATATGAAAATTTTAGAATATGGATTTGTAGAGAAGAAGAAGTGAAGAAAATAAGAAAATAGTAGTTAAAAAAATTCATTTGTGAAGGCTATTTATAATGCACCAACGATCATAACCATTCGTGAAGAGATTTAAACGAATAGACACTTCTTTCGAAAATTAAAACTTTTGAATTCAATAGCCACCATGTCGACATGTGGTATTCCATGATGTCGACATCCCTAGTTAAAAAAACAATGTAAAATTTGTTTTGAAAATGAAGTTTAAAACAAGAGTTTATTTTAAATAAAAACAAATAATATTTTTAAGGATAAAACAACTTTTTGAAAATCATTTGAAAAGATAATTTTAAGGCTAAAATATTTTGAAAAATAGTTTTAAAAATCGTTTTGAAGTAGTTTTGCAAGCTTCTTCATGCAGAATATCTCATCACATCAGGACTCGAGAACTTGTACAAAAGCAGGATGTTCATGGGTTTGTAAGCCACTTGTCATAGGTTTGTAAGCTACTTGTCGTGGGTTTGTAAGCCACTAAGAAGGTAGAAATTGGTTCCATCCCAAATGAAATTCGAAATGAAGATTTCCGTGTTATTATGAAGTTTTAACAAAAACTAGACACTAATCTTGAAATCTTGATCTTGATACTCATGAGTCTTCAAAGTTGATTTCTTCATTCTTGATCTTCATACTGTACAGTCTTCAATAATCAGTACTTGCCTTATATATATCCTACATTATAACATTCATATATATGTAGACAATAGTGTTAGTATATAAGTTATAATAAAATAAGTTACAAAGGTTGTTGTCATCAAAACCACTATCTCCAGTTCCTAACACAACTAAAAGTGGTAAAATTAATTTTTCAAAGATATGTAAATCACATAACATAAGTAACACACATAAACAATATTAACAAATTTAATTTATTATTCGTTTATTGCAATAAATTTTCATACATTGCATTACAAAATTATATTTAAAGTTTCAAAATCCTATATTTTAACATTTATACAATTACTTACGCCCCTTTAATTCTTTCAAAATATTTTATACTTAAATGTATATATATATAAACTATTTACAAAATCTCAAATTTAAATTATTCAAATAAACTCATTTAATATTTAGCCTATTCTACTAGCAAGCCCTGAAAGTACATGCTAATTTTAATATATATATATATATATATATATTCTAGTTAATAAGAATGGTAAAAATATTTTTTCCCTTCAACTATAAAGATATACATATCACATAACATAAACTCTTTTGATGTTTAACATATTCTACTAGTAAGTCCTGAAAGTATATGCTAATTTTAATATATATATATATATGTATGTATGTATATTCTAGTCAATAAGAATGGTAAAAATATTTTTTCCCTTCAACTGTAAAGATATACATATCACATAACATAAACTCTTTTGATGTTTAACATATTGTACTAGTAAGTCCTGAAAGTATATGCTAATTTTAATATATATATATATTCTAGTCAATAAGAATGGTAAAAATATTTTTTCCCTTCAACTTTAAAGATATACATATCACATAACATTAATTACGCACATAAACAGTTATGACAAAGTAAATTTTGCAATCAAGTATAATTTGTTTATCTCAAAAGTTTGTCATATATTAAACTACAAAAATCTGTTTTTAACTTCATATAACTTTGCATTAAAATTTCTACAATTTTGATAAATTCCTTCTTAATTCTTTCTTACTATTTATCTTTAAGTCCATATACGTAAACTAATTATGTAATTTTTGATTTAACCCATTTAAACAAATTTAGTTGATTAATAGGGACCTTTTACAAAACATCATTTTTAAGTTTCAAAATACATGGTCTTCCCTTTTGCAAAACATATTTTAAAAAAGATCTTTATTTTTAGCTTTAGCAAAACTTCAAATATATGCAGTTTTCATTGTAAATATTTGCAGTGTATACTACAAATATTTGCACTTTTGCTGAAAAATCAAAAAATTAAAAAAATTTATTTTTTGTCACTTAAACCTAAACTAAGTGCATGCTTGATTTTCCAAAAGTGATGAAAATAAATTTGTTGCAACTAATTTTAGGGGTATTATTGAAACATGGCTTTTTTAAGGGTGTTTGTGTATTAAGTTGATAATAAAGAACAGATCCTAGCTTCCACTAAATAATATTTGTTAGTCCATCTAATAAATCATTAAAATACGTCAGTTTCAACACGTGTACCATATTTATATTAACAAAAATGATAAAATTATTTCTTCAATTGAATATAAAGATATATAAGCCTATAAATTATACATAAATAATGATAAATTTTTTAATTTACAGATTATTTATTTCGTTGATTTATCGTATGTTGAATAACAAAGTTCCAATTTTAAAACTCAAAGTATAAATATTATATTTTACAATATTATCATGTATAAAATACGAGTTATGCACTAGCTACAGTCTATTAAATAATAATAAAGTAGTGGAAATTTATAATTCTCCTTAATTCTCTCTTTGTTATAAAAAGAAGAAAGTAGAAGCCATTAGAGAGAGAGGCAGAAGAGATATTATTCATTCCTGAGAATTAGATATCTATTTACATTACACAGCCTCCTTTATATAAAGGCATCAGAGCTAAGGGTTTAACCTATTCCACGATGTGGGACTAAACAAAACAATGTAAAAGCATATTCATTACATGGTTTACATTTATTGTAACACTCCCCCTTGAATATGCGTCTTCAAAATCTTGAATGCTCTGATAACTTGAAATTTTCCCTTTTGAAACGTGTATGATCATTGCCCCCCCTCATTATTATCTTGCTTGCATTTATCCATTCAGTCGATATAGATATTGTATGTTGCCTCATTAAAAACCTCTGTTAGGAAAACCCAGTGGAAAAAAGCCTTGAACGAGGAAAAGAGTGCAACTTGTAAAATCATATTAAAAATGATATTCTTTTTAAGGGTTTGGTACGTCAGGATCAAAACAATGCCTCATTAAAATCTTACTAAGAAAAATCCAATGGAAAAAATCTTATTGAAGGAAAAAGAGTACATTGACATATTTTATTTTCTTATTTCTTTAAATGAAGCTTGATACTTCTGGATCAAACTAATGCCTCATTAAAACCTTACTAAGTAAAACCCTATGAGAAAAATCTTAGTGAAGGAAAAAGAGTACAATATAGTATGTCATATTTCAATAATTTACTACATCAAATATAGTTTGATACTTATGGATCAATTTAATACTTCATTAAAAACCTTACAAAGGAAAACCCGATGGGAAAAACCATAGTCAAGGATAAAAATATAATTTAACTTAAATAACATATTTGAGATGTTATTTCCTGAAAAGACGTTTGATTCTTCTAGATCAAGATAATGCCTCATTAAAACCTTAGTAAGAAAAACCCAGTGGGAAAAATCTTAAATAAGGAAAAAGAGTACATTATAACTTATTTCAAATGTTATTGGGTAGTTGATACTTCTGGATCAAGATAATGCTTCATTAAAACCTTACTAATAAAAACCCAGTGGGAAAAAGTCTTAGTTAAGGAAAAAGAGTGCATTATAAAATACTTATGATGCTCCCCCTGATTTAAAATTTTCCTCTGAATTCATATTCGTCTTTCGGTAACTCAAATTGGTTATAAATACTTCTGGATCCATAAATATGTATCTCATTAATAATACAATTTATTAATAGTTTCCTTCGATACAATCAAATTTTCTAAAAGATTGTTTCTTCCAAATATGGTTTTCATTTTATGCATTTTGTATGCTGCTTTTATGAAAAACACTTCATGCTTTCATTTTTGTGCTTCAAATTAGTTTTTCATATTGCAACTATACATCTTTGATGAATATTTAAAATTTCATTACAACATTACTAGAAAGCAGAAAGTAATCTACTCATCTTGAAGTATATCAAGATTTTCATTACAACAATACTTAGAAGAAGTTGTAATCTACGCTCCTTGTTCTTTTCATTCTTTATAACCACAAAAGTTGTTTATATTCTTCAGGAATTTGTATACTTTCATCATTAATCTGATTTTAACCATATTTATACCTTCGGGGTATATTAAGTGTTTCAAGCACTTTCGCTACTTTGCGGACTACATGCCCATGGAACTTAACATGTTGTTGACACTATGTGTACTTTAATAATTTCAGTGTGCTTTTGCCACTTTATATATATGTTTCGAATTTTATTTTGTGGACTACAGGTCCACATTTCTTATTTAGGAGAATTTCATGATGGCCAATCATATTTTTCTTTAATCCAGGATCTTTAATCCATTTATAAACATAAGCGCTTTACTATTTATAAATTTATAATTAATGATTGTTTATTGTCAGTTCTAGATATGATTTATTGAGATCTCTTTATTTATCATATTTTAGGTACCTAAACCACTTCTAGGGTTATTTGACAATCATGTCATGGATCTCTTTCAAAGTACCCTTAAGTGTTTCTTCAAGAACACACACTTCCTTTATTTGGCATCTTTATTACTTACTCCAAAAGTATTTTGAACTGACTTTTGAACCATATTTCAGATGTGGTTTACATATTTTGATCCTTCAGGGATTCAAATCTATATTGGAGAAAGTCTACTAGGGATATTATTGATAATTTATTTAAGTTATTTAATATTGCATCATCGTATATTTTAACAAATATTTGACACTGATGATCAAAATGAACCTGTATCTCTTTATCCTCCCCCTCAATGTTGACAAACATTGTCACATTAAATAATAATCATTTTTGGATTCTCATTTTGATCCATTATCATATTGCTACTAGCAAATACACCATAAATACTAATAATAGGAGGATAATCCATTTATCAAATGATAAGATGCATTCAAGTGATATTTGTGAGCTTCTGGCTCATTTTTGAATATGGGATTCAATTATGCCAAATTTCATGAAATATAATCCAGTTGAATTTGTACCAACTTTTTCTAAAGTAAGCTTCCGGCTTTCAATTTTAGAAAAACGTAAAGATATTCTTTGACGTTTTCATTATAGTTCCAATATAGTAGCCATTCATTTATATATCCTCAAAACTGAACAATTTTTTTTTAAAATTTGTTTGAGTATAATGTATTTTGATTTAAGATATATGTACAATTTGGTAATGCTATATGGAATCTTCTGGACCCTTCAATTATATTAGCAGATTTACTATGGTTGAAATTTTTATCTAAAATATTTTCAGATAGCTCAGAGAAAAACTTCTGGTTTTTCAAAATCATATGAGCAGTTGCCCTATCTAGTAGGCATATATTATCACTGAAATGACATTCCATACCTTCTTGCAGAGAGGAAAAGTAATTTATAACGAAATGCAAGAACAATTCTGTTCGATTTGCCACTTTAACAGTCGGCTATACTTGCTGTTTCAAAGGAAATAAGAAATAGAACGTATGTAGATCATTTGAATACATACATGACTTCAGGTCTTTCAACATTTATGTTGATTGAATTTTAAATCACTAAATAATATCTACGCATAATCTATAAGATGAGCTTACAACAAACTTCAGGTTGTTAGCTGAATATTTATATATATGGATGTATACGTGCGTCCACGCATCACACATATATTATAAATTTTCATATTCTTTCTCATTTGAATTAGTGATTTTTTTTAGAACAAACTATTACAAGGATCCAAACTATTAATTTCCTTTTATCAATCAAAGTCAATGTAAACCCGTCAAAACTGAATGATAATGTCCAAAACATTTGGTTTGGAACCATATCGAACTTCTGGTTCGAACAAAATATACACACAACTTCAAGTTGTTAAGTTTGTTCCTCAATTATATCTCAAATATCAGTTTTGAACATTGATTATGATTACTTATCAAAGAATAATTTACAATTGCATATAGACATTTCTATACATCTTTTTGAGAGTTCTGTAAAATAAATTACAGCAAAAATAATAATAATAGTATCTTCTGGATACTTGGAATGTTACAAATACAGATCTCCTCAAGACCGTATGTATAGCTTGCATAAAAGTTATGACATGAAATATAGACTGTCTCTTCGAGAGAATATTTAAAGATATTTCTTCTAGAAATGATTATCCATATAATATTCCTTATGAAATAATAACTAGGAACATGACCTTTATGGTATAAATAGACATATTAACATAGGACAATGTATTCTTGAGATAATCTTAAACCTTTTGAATCTAATCTAAATTAAATTAGGATTCTTCATAATCAAATTTATGCACACTTATTTGGTTTAATAAAATTACCAAATATATAAACAAATCTCTTCTAGAGATATGTTATCATTTTCAAATTTATAAATCACTTCTAGAGATATTTTAGTATCACCGCTTCTGGAGTGAACTTATCTCTTTTATATATGTGTGTGTGTGTGTGTGTGTGCGCGCGCGCGCGCGCTATTGGAATTCCATATCAATATACAATATTTCTTTTATGCAAACGACATAATTACCACTTTACAGTAGCATAAAATATCCCTGCTGGATATTTTTGTTGTAACTTCCTTTGAAATGGCATACTAAACTTTAAATACAGTAACAAAATTAGATTCACTGAATGAAAGTAAGATGCAAGAGATAAAACCACTACTTCTGGAGTGCAATATTGGTATAAAATATCAATTTTTTTTTTTTGGATAAATTATCTTCATTACTTCAAAAAAAAAACAAATTATATGGTTATTCTTTCAGGGAATATAGTGCTTCCTTTTAAGGAATTGCAATGCAATAAAATTCCTATAACATCTCTTTTGGGATGTTGGATTTTGCAATAATATTTTTTAAATAAATCTCTAAAACATCTCTGTAGGAGATTAATGTACGCACACACACATTAGATGATATTTGAAATATCATATAACATAATATCTTTCGGATATTTGGTTAATATAATGTAAATGTGAAGATATGAGGTAAGGTATAACTTATTTGGAGATTTTTGTAATCTCTTGAATGCAGCATCATTATCTTATATGATAATTTGTTATATTTTCTTTAACTTCTTTAGGAAGTACAACCTTATCATTTTACATAATTTCAATAGAGCTTCGGGCTTCTAATTCATGAACTTCAAGTTCATTGATTTGTTATGAACTTCAGGTTCTCAAATTTTGTGTAACTTCTCCTTTTTTTTGTACCACATTGTTACAAAATAAAAGTCTATTCTTACTTCAAGACTTGTACATTCTGACAAATTAAAAAAATACTTACAAGAATTCGAGCTTGTAAAGTTTATTAGAAAGTCTTTTCATAATTCAAGAATTCAGGTCTTGAACTTTGAGTTATAGAACTTTTATAAAATAGTTTCTTTGCACAACTTCAGGTTGTTGTCAAAATCTATTTCCGTTTGACGATTAAATTTTCTAGTCTTTTTTTTAGTTAGAACTTCTGGTTCTTTATTTTGAGAAAACTTGTAATTCACTGATTTATGGAAACTCAATATTTATCATTATAGAAACTGCAGGTTCTCAATTCTTATTTCCTTTTCCTTTTTTTTAAGGAAATATTGAAAGATATTAAGCTTATCATGTAAGCTTTTACTAATGTTTCCATTCACTTAATACGATCTTCTAGATACGTATTATATTTATATTTGTTTCTCTTAGAAACAATAAAATATTTCTTCTGGAAATATAAATCATATATCAAAATAATTTTCAAAGTCTTCATTCAAATCTAAATCAAATCAAAAGGTATTCAAAATGAAAACCCCATTTACCAACCATATTTGATTTCTCAAATCCATGTTCAAACTAAATACAATCAAATTCAAAAAATTTGCTTGAATCAACAATATCAAATTTTGTCAAGTTCAAACTTGCATTCCAAAATAAGTGAACTCAAAAACATAAAAAAATAAGTGTGATATTGAGATCTACAATATAATATGATCAGAAAAATAGCAACAACAAAAAAAAATTAAATCTGAACTATAATAACTAATAAAATAAGAATCGATCTCAAAGTTTAGATCTATATAAGATCTAAAATTATAAGGCTAAAATAATAAAATTTAAAAGATAAGACAACATATTCAGATCTGAAGAAGTAGATCTAGAATGGAATGAGATATAAAAAAAATGATTTGGAAGAATAAATCAATCGGATCAGAAAAATGACTTACCGTTTTGAGATATATAATTGGGTCTGGAAAAGAATAGATCGTGCTGATAACGTGTTATAAAAAGAAGAAAGTAGAAGCCATTAGAGAGAGAGGCAGAAGAGATATTATTCATTCCTGAGAATTAGATATCTATTTACATTACACAGCCTCCTTTATATAAAGGCATCAGAGCTAAGGGTTTAACCTATTTCACGACGTGGGACTAAACAAAACAATGTATAAGCATATTCATTACATGGTTTACATTTATTGTAACACTATTGATATTTTTTTCAATATTTATAGCTATTCATTGTACATCTTTTTTTACCGTGTCCCACTTATTCTTTCCCGCTATTTACATTCTAATACCTACGATTTCTTTAGTGGAATATTACCTGTAATTTAATATTTCAATAATTATTTATCAGGTTATTTTGGGTTTTCTCCTAATATACTACTTTCAAACTACATGCTTAAATTAGTTAAATAATCTTACGTCTCAATTGTTTAGATAAATTAAACTAATTAATATTCACTAATATGTCCGTTAAGGTCTATATATTGATAATTTCAATATCTATACCACAATCATATTAACATAAAATAATAATTCATTTAGATGTAAAAATATATAAATAACATAAAAAATTATTTGCATAAAGAACAATAACAAGTCTAATTTATAGTTCATTTATCTAAAAAAATTTATCATACATCACATAATTAATTTTAACACAATATTTATTTAAAGCATAAGTATCATGTTTTATAAGATTAGCGCACGGTTACACACTAGTAATAAAGAAGATAAAGGAGAACTATATATATGTTTTGGTATTAAAAAATTAAGTTGAAGTAATGCCTTTTTTGTTTATTTTTTTTAAAAACTTATGGTTCGTTTTGTTTTATTTTAAACTTTGTGTTTTGCGTTTTCAGTTAAGTATAAAATATACGAGAAAGCAACCGTACCTTTATTCTAATTAACTTTACTACAGCATGGAAACTTCAAAGATTATTGCCTAAGCATCAAATTAATTTTCTTTAGATCACTCTCATGGTTACGCATCGGATATACACGTCATGTCAATGATTCGCTATTGCTAATTAAATGTCGTCTTTAAATTACTCAAAAATTGAAAACCAACTTTACTCTTCCGTTTCTTTTTCCGCTCAAAAAGGGGATATTAGGGATTTCACCTACTTGATTTGTTCCCCGATATTTCTCCATATTTCTCTCTCGATCGAAGAGTCTAAGTTAGCTGTCATGTCAAAGAGGTAAAATTTTGATTCAAGCGTTTAAGATCGGTTGCCATTTTTCTGCTACTTTCTTGGTGCCTTTGCCGATTGATTTGACCATCTTCATACTTTCTCCTATTTATTTAATCTACTTAATCGCGCTTGTAAATTAATTTAGTCTGACGAAATTTTAGACTACCGTTCGATATGTAAGTGAAAAGAGAGTCAATATTCGTAGGCTATATTCCGGTAAATGGTCTGTGGTTATTACTTGTTAATGATTTGTATGATTAATTTAATGGTATCATGAGATAGCGATCAGTTTCTTGTTTGAGTTTTATTTTGCTTTCGTTATTTTACCTACAACAATTTAATCGAAACCTACTATACACCAAAGGACGTGATTGGAATATATGCTTTGTCTGACATTTCATCTTTTGAGGCTATTTCGATTTTTATATACTGAAATTTCCATCTTTATATGTTTACATATCACTTAATTTGTTCATGACTCTAATTCATTAATCATGACATTACCTGGTTGAGCTACCGTGAAAAAATTGTAGATGAATCTGTCCTAAACAGCAATTGATTTCGATATGTTATGTACACAAGGTGCTTGATGCTGCTTGGGTACTGAGCAGATATACCACTTACATTTAGAGGGCCTTACAGGCATATACATGGAATATAGCAAGGCTGTGAAATCCAGAGAGAGCAATGACTTATTTCTTTCGTGCATATTGTGTTAAGCTCCTTCTTTACCAAATTAACTGCAAGACTTTTAGAAAGATTTTTGATAACATATAAGTAGAAATCTAAGTCTGGCTCTATCAAAATTAACCTGTCCAAATAGAAGCAGTAAATGCTATGAAAATAATTGTGATATGTTTCTTTGCAAGGTTAGGACTGATGCCCATACAAGCTTATTTTTCCACCAAATACGACGTCTTCATATGCCCACAAGATCTGAACCATTTATTACTCTTTTATGTTTACAAGCTATTCTGTTCTCATAAATTTTGGTGGTTGAGATTAAATTGGCACATAGCGACATACCCACACCCAAGTTGGGATGGCTGAACCAAGATGCGCTCATATCTATCTATCTATTTTTTAATTTTTTTTGCTTTTTCTTTTGGGATACTATAGAGTTAGATAGCAAATATTTGTGAAGCGACTATGCTCTCCTCCAAAATAGTGGTATAACCGACACGTTTGTCACAAATTGCTAGTAAAATAACTATTATCTGTGTACAATCCAGTTAATCGTGATTTGGACTTTCATATATAATCTCTCAACGATGTAAAGATGTAATATCAAAAACGCATGCAATGATGTAACATTAAAACACACTCTGTGTCTAACTCAAATAGAACCAATCGTATCAAACAATGCAGAATCATATCCAACAAGCAAGCATATAACTATAAGCATATCCATAACTAAAGCTAAATGTGTACAACAAAAATTGAAAATCAAACATCCTAAGCCGCTCAACATGTGATTGTTGTATCGTGGTGATTTATATAATCACTTCCATGACAGTGGCCATTACAACATCGGTTAATATATATCGTGCATGAACCTTAGGGCATATCAAACTCATGGTCATGTAGTTAGATTTTCCATATGACCATAATTATTGGAATGTAAAATAGGTACAGGTTTGGTCCAAACTTAGGTATTAAGTTGATAATATGTGTATGCAATGAACATTTTTATTGGTCTGCTTACTAGTTATTGAGCCATCTTTCTCAAAAATCATTTATTATCATATGGACTAAGATAAAACCTTACATTTTATGTCGATAGTCTTTATAGTATGTTTGAATGACTAAGTATCACTTTTCCAGTTGAGTGTCCTTTTTATGACTTCATCGCATGCAACCATATTTAATGTTACTTGTGCATTTTGCTGACACTTTTAGGGTCTCATGCAAGTTCTTTGCACAAGGATCATGCACAAAAGGCATGCATTGCAAATTTGGCCATGATAGGAATTATCAGACTGACTCAAAACCAGTAAATACCGAATGCCATGCATTTATTTTTACATCTGAATTGATACATAACTTATATAATATAATGTTTGTTCCTTTGTTTGTAATTGCAGATTTGCTTCTATTACCAGAGAGGAAACTGTACTCATGGTAGTCGGTGTAGGTATGAACATGTGAATATTCCTCATCAGCCAATATCTATACCATCAAATTTTCAAGCTCATTTAGCATCAAGTTCTTCCCAAATACCTCAAAAGCCTATTGGTTTTTCTATAAATGGAGAAAAAGCAGCCTCAAGTAGACCTAGATATCTCACCAATAAACCTTCTTGCCTCCAAAATCATGATGATCATACATGTCTAGAAACTCTAGCCAAGCAACCGTTATGCAATTTGGCTACTACTGGTGATTGCCCACATGGGGAGAAATGTCTTCATATTCATGGTGATTTATGCTCTACCTGTAAGAAACTTTGCTTGCACCCATATAGGCCTGATGAAAGCGAGGAGCATATTAAAATGTGCCAACATAATAAACAGATGGAAATATTGAAACTGAGTGAGGAAATAGAATGTTGTGTCTGCTTGGAACGAGTCCTTTCTAAAACCACGGCTGATGAACGGAAGTTTGGTCTGCTTTCAGAATGTGACCATTCTTTCTGTATTTCATGTATTCGAAATTGGCGTAACAATTCTCCAGATTCTGGTATGGATGTTAACACTGCATTACGTGCATGTCCTGTTTGCCGAAAGATATCGTACTTTGTTGTTCCAAGCACCTCATGGTATACAACGAAGGAGGAAAAACAAGAGATAATCAGTACCTACAAAAACAGGCTCAAGTATCACTTATTATTTTTAGTTCAATTTTTAAAGTATAGCCATTTACCTTATCTGCTGGGTGATCTTTTATGATTATAAGTAATTTCAATCTCACTTTTGATGTTTGTGTGTGCGTGTGCGCGCGTGCTGATTATATTGATCATACATGGTTGATAGTAATTTTAGAAACATGACACCTACACACACAAATATAACTGACCTCTGTACTGATTATACTGATCATACACATGGTTGATAGTAATTTTAGAAACATGACACCTAACTTCTAGGTCAAAATATGTCGAGTAGTGATACTGTTAACTAGAAGGGTTTCGTGATAGATGCTGAACAGGAATTTATTGCTTAAGATGGTATTATATATATTCATAGTAATCCCATGATAATGCAATTCTCTTATATTCATGATTTTAATCATAATAAAGATTAGATGCGTTGAATGACTCAGATTATGAACTTGATCAATGTACCGAAGAAGGTTATAGGATAATGTTCTCTTCCTCTCACTTCATGCTTTCTATTTTATTACATGCTTGCATTTGTTAGCATTAGGACAAGCGTGTATATTTATGCGAGAACATTGCCAAATTATTTTTCTTAGCATATTAAGCAAGGCCACGAGATTTACATTTTCCTTTATTTTGCGATGGATGTAATTATATTCTATCAAGTCTGTAAATTCATAGGTTACGTAGTGCTGAAAAGTCTTGGTGATATATCTCGACAGACGCATAAATAGGCTGTTACAGCTTTCTGCCGTTTAAATATTTAACATGTTTGTTGAGATGTAAATTTAACAACAAACACGTGGATAACAGCTCTTTTTTTCTTCTTCCAAATATTGCATACTGAACTTCGTTCTTCAACTTGGAATGATTGATTATTACCTTTTTGCAGGTCCATCGATTGCAAACATTTTGATTTTGGAAGTGGGAGCTGCCCATTTAGAAACAAGTGCTTCTACAGGGTATGTCTATTACCTGATATTTTTTTTCGATCTTATTTTCTGGTTCATTCCCCAATGCCACCTTTAATATTTTATACCCTAACCCTCCATAAAAATAATTAGGTTTAGGATCAATAGACTGACACACACGTCTCTGTATTTATCAATGATGATGGTAAGAAAGTAGATAATTTTGTCGTTTAGACTGAATTTGTCAATTACGTAAAGTTACAACAGATTCATTATATGACATTATATAGCATCTTAGTATTGAATTAAACAGGTTTAGTGGTTCGTGACAGCCTTTTTCCACATGTGTCTACCATGCCTAATCCTTTACGGTCAATCTTAACTGTTTATCATCGATCTTAACTATTTATCACCAATCTTTACTATTCTATGATAACGATTAAGGAGATAGTATCCCTTGCTCTTTTCTTTGCAACTTTTGATTGCAAAATTTGCACAACAAAAATAGAGGGTAAGTGATAAGAACCAAAATAAGGGAAACAAAGTGTTTCATCACCCATTATAATTAACAAGCAGTGCTAACAAAACGTTAGTACACTCTTCTAATACTCAAATCATTGTATATAATTATAATATTAGAAGTATTGATGTTTAAATGCTCATTATGTTACGGAATATATATTCAGATAATTGAAGATAAGAAAATAAAATATTGAATGAATTAATCTATTCTTGATCGGTAGTACATTGTCCAAAGAACTAAAGGTTGTTTGGTAGTATATTGTTGACTGATTTCTAGGATTTATTTGTGTTTGTGTGTGAGAGACCTCAAAAAATCGAAAATCGATTGCGTGGATCTTTGGGTATTTTTTTTTGTTAAGCAAATGAGGTATTCTTAAAGAGTAACTTAGTAAAAGTGAAATGCGTTTTTGTGTTACGAAGGTGGTGTGTGAAATGAGTGTGGGAAAAAGATATTATAATTACTGGAGGGTAATTAGTCGTGGGCGTCGAATGTCAACAGTTCATTTTCCTTGCACCAAAAAAACAGTGCATAAAGGTTGCTTATCCTGTCCCGGACGTGCTGGACGTAGAGATGGGTTAAATCATTGCTGTGAACTGACCCTGTAACTTCTGTGTGATATTAGTGATATTTTCAGAGTGTTTCTGAATCAAATTTGACTTTTACTGAAGATTAAACAAATCAAAAGAGAATATAATGAAATGCATGAAAACTATTATGATAAAACAAAGGGGCACACAACAATTTTTGGCGTTTCAATCAAAAGATCTATGTCCACTATTGCATTTCTTTTATTGTTTACTGTTATCAAACTCTATGCAGTTACAATGATTCTACAAATTATAAAAGTGCAGAAGCAATGTGGTCTCAAATAGAAAAATGGCAGATTTCCTGTTTTGATTGATGTCTGACGCATAATTCGGAAGTTCCATTTTAAAATTGGACTCCTAGGCTATTTATGGTGATGCACCAACATCGAAGTTTGAGTATACAAAAGAAAATATTTTATGTTGTCCGTACGTTTGATTTTTTTAAAATATGCAAATTCTATTTTCACAAGGTCAAGCCTTGAACCATCCAGAGCGCGATGAGTTACCAACGAATGGATACAGTGACATTAGTTGCTAGCGTATGGACTTAGTTGCTAGTGTAAGGACGAACATTGACACAAGGACGTATCAACAAGCGCAAGGACAACCACCATCATAAGGATTTAACCACTAGTTTAAGCACGTGCTCGCTAGCTTAAGCACGTGCTTGCTAGCTTAAGCATTTAGTCGTTACCGTAAGCATCGGTTGATCGTTAATGTCAAAGAAGCACTTATTGTCACAAAACAAATTGGTAATGTAAAAATTGATCTCTTGGTATTTATGGAGGATCAATTGTTTTTATTAGAGGAGATGTGATTATTCTCAACAGGCTCCAGCACGTGTGACTTCTCTTGAGCTAAATACGTAGACATTTAATAAGTGACATGCAACATGCGTGGCAGTTAAGCGCGCACATGGAATATTCTTACTTCGGCATCGTGTTAGAGAACCATTTATTATTGGAACCAGTTGGTGATTTGAAGAATGTTTTGTTGGTATTTATGAAGAGTCAAATATTTTCATTAGAGAATGCAGTACTATTCTCAGTAATTCAATGATTTACGTTATTGGAGTATCTCCTTAGCAGATTGAGTTGAGTTGATCTCTTTTGACATTGTGATCATTCAAGACGCCTCAATAAAACTTTGATTTGAATTATTGCACCTCAATAGTTCATTTTCATATAACTTCAGTCACCGAAGTTGTTATGCTAATCTTCAAATGAAAGAATAGTTTGCCAAATTTCACCTATAAAATTTGCTTTCTGTTTGTACCAAAATGGCACAACACTCTTCGGAAGTATTTGAAGAGATAAAATGAAGAAAGTAAATGTAAAAAGAGGATTATCTAACAAACACTTCAAAAACAAATAAGAAAAACACGCAGAAACACAGAGATTTAGAGTGGTTCGGCATATGGCCTACGTCCACTATTAAATTGATGGTTTTATTGATGTTTGCTTGCTGATTACAACTGATTACAACGGATTACGGCAGTAAATTTCGAGTACAACAGTGATCTTGGAGTGCAAAAATGGTTTCAGCAGAGTCTGGACGTAGGAGAGCTTAAAAGTCCCTTTTTTGTTGACTCTGCGATGGTATTTATAGGCGTAGGCTGCAAATATCTCGCTCAGAACTTGGGAGACTGGCACGTGGGAGGGCCCACACGATCGATTCCACGTGACTTATACTTGGTCCTTGATCGATACGAACGAATTTCGTATCGATCAAGATTTGGTCCAATCAAGTCGAAATTGGGCATGAACATTCTTTAGGTTGTACGTAAGCTCATGTGAAAATTTGGTGGTATTTGGACTTGTAGATTGTGAGTTATGATTGATGCAAGTTTGGGCTTCTTGGCCGCTGTTCTCTTCGTATCTCGTATCGACGGTTTCGCATCGATGTGAGCTTGTGCTTGCTTGCTGACGTGGTGCTTATTTTTAGGATCGATCGAAGTTCATGCTGAGTCGATAGAGCCCTCCCAATGTTTATGCCTCGTTCGTATCTCCCCATTTGGACCTCGTCCTTATCGGTTGCAACAGATCTTTTCGTATCGATCAATTATAAGGGCATTTCGCACCATTCGTATCGATCGATTATGGCTTTGTTCGTATCGATTGGTCATTACTTTGTTCGTATCGATCGATTATTGCTTTGTTCGTGTTGATCGACTATTAGTATATTTTGCAACGTTTCATCCTGTACTGTTCGCATTGATCACTGGCTGATCGATACGAGTGCAGCGTATGTTAATGGATCGATACGAAATAGTGGTTTGATGGATACGTAGATGACCTTGGTGGATCGATACGAGCAAGCCGGAGATGATGGATATGAACAGTCGTGCGCTTGATGGATACAAACGAGGCTTTTCTGGATGGATACAAATTAGATTATTGCTTGAGTTGCATCGATCACATCCTGAGCATACGACCTTCGATTGACTTGAAATTCGGAACGTTGACTCTCATAGCTTTGCTTGTCTCGTCATATCAATTGTAGCTTGGTCCGGACTCGGATAAAATTTAATGACGTCCATAGTGAACCTGCGTATAATCGATCTTGGGGATGAACTTTCCTTGGTTTTCAGTCAATTCCTTAATATCACGGCATTGTCAAAAGGCGGGATAACATTTGCCCCCAAAGTACGTCTTGTGAGGACATGACGTGCTTTGAAAAGTTACAACCTTCATTCTGAAAGGTTCCATCCGACTTATCAAACGGTTGTTGTTTTCTCGTCAAAAGTTGCGATCCTTGATTGATCATAAATCATGAACTGTTGACTGCTAATCGTTGTACTGTGCACTGTTATAACTGAGTATCAAACTATAGCAAACTGTCGTTTGTTGTGATAATTGTCATTGGGTGTGCATTCAACTCCTGTAAATTTTGAAAATCGAAAGTCCATTATACATGAATGTACATTAGCCCGACTCCCATTAACGTTCGTGCGTTCACGAGTCGTTGTCGGTTTCTTAAATTTTTTGTATCGAACCTCATATTGACCCTCTCCTGAATCAATGTGAAATTCGATATGTAACAACGCTTGATGGTTGTTTTGGAATTTCCAATTTCCCTTCGTATCGATCCTCTCCTATATCGATGTTAAAGGTCGAAAAATTGTTTTCGTATCGATGAGACTTGAATTCAGGGGTACGAAGCTGGGGTAACTCGCTGATGGATACGAAGTTACCATTTTGCATTGATGGAATGTCGATGGATCGGAATGGTCCAAATCAGTCTCCATTGTCTTGTTCGTATTGATGATATGATGGATACGAACAGTTATGTTCTTGGCTGATGTGAGTGGATAGGTACGAACAACGCTTCTTATCGATAGCTGGATGGTTGTGAGCAAGCATTGCCTCAACTAAGTGGTTCATGGATACAAATAGCGCTCTTCGTATTGATGAATGTGTATTCGATCGCTGATGGACGCGAACAACTGTGTCCTTGACCGATATAGTCAGATGGATACGAAGAAGACTTTACGTATCGATGATGCTGAAAACCGTTTCTATCGGTTTTTAATACGGGGAGACGAATCGTTTTTCGCTTTTACCTCGTATCCGCATAAATACTTTTGTACTTAACCAAATTTTTATCTGCTTTCACTTTTACTCTGGCTTTCGTATCGATAGAAGAAACCGAAGAAAAAAAACCGCCTTCGTCCCCAAATTGACGTTGCTCTCTAATCCCTCGAGTTTGTACGTTAACTTAGGTAATTAATTGAACAAGTCGATTGTAAAACGATGAGACTCGAGTCTTGGTGCCATTTTATACAACGTCGTGGCCGATTCCAATCGGAGTTAGGCTGGAGCGAGATCGAGGAGGTAGGAATGGCATTCGTGTCTATCGAAGAAGATGTGAGGAGAGGTACGAAGGAACTGGTGGGTGGTTGCTTGGCCCTGATCTCGCATTGATGGACTGGGGAAGAAGGCTTTCTGTTTCGTATCGGTCCCAATTGGAAAGTTCGTATCGATCTTCCATTCTTGGATTTCATATCGGTCATCTTCACTTCGATTGCCTGCTTTAATTTTGTATCGATCAAGGTTTTTTGGCTTCGTAGAAGTTGGTGTATCTATGATTGATACGTGGAAGGGTCGTTTGATCGGTGCGAAGTTGTTAACATTTGATTGGTACGAAATAGACGTTGAATGATCGATGCGAAATGGATGTCTTTTTTATCGGTATGAAATAATCATTTTGGATCGATTTGATGTCATCGGCTTCGATTGATATGAACCGAATATCCCTGGACCGATGCGAAGCTAAAGCCTTCGTAATGGATGATCTAAGTTCTAACTCTGGTGGATACAGACTTCATACAACTTCGAACACTTGATTCCGACGAGCTTTATCTCTACATAATTGACTTTACCATTTCACTGCATATCTGACTGTCTATCGAAGCTCGTCGATGAAACTGTAACCTAACAAAATCCGACGAACATTAACTAAGATCGATCTCCGAAGTCTAAATGGCATGGTTGTGACAGTCAGCAATGACGGTCACTTCAGTTGAATTTCGAAGTCTTGTCATCTTAATATTCTTTCCAATTATGTAGAATTTTTCGAGTAATATGTTGCGCTGCACTGCACAAAACACTCATGCACTTCATTGTGGGAAACACAGGCTTTTTATTGTCTAATGATGGTTTTTGATTAGTTGGTTAGCTATGGAATCCACAAGTTCTCAACAGCAAGAAACCTGAAGTTCATCTCTTCCAATAATAGAGTTGCCGGCCATCGCGGCCGAAGTCATCGATCCAACTCCGGACGAGTTGCAACGAGCAACTTTTATTGCAAACCCACAAGATTCTATGCCGTCCAACGTCTCCGAAGATATGTTGGGACGGATATGCCTAAGACACGGCTTGTCGTTGGACGATGTCTTATTGCCTGGGCCAAGTGACAGAGCGCATGCTCCCCTAAAGGGGTTTACTGCCTTTAATCTCTATGCATGTACATACTTCCTCCGTTTAATCAGTATATTAGAGAAGTGTTGTCTTTCTTTGGAATCGTTCCATCACAGTTACACCCAAAGTGATATGCTCTGCTGAATAGTCTATTTATTGTATTCATGGAGTATCCTTTTCGACCCCCGATTACGTTCGAAATCAGATACTTATTTAATGAGATAGCTTTTTTTACGTTCCTGGAGGCGGTCAGAAATTGTCAAGTGGTAACGGGATCCTGGATCAGGCTGAGTTACTTTAAAACGGAATGGTTCTATGTCCAATGCCCTACAGGATTTGCTAGCTGATGGTTAGTCAGACGTTAAGTGCTGCAATCTTTTCCAGTAGTTACCAAGATAATCGTAGCTGATGTTAAAACTAATATCTTCTTTTCTTTACAGCTGCAATTCCATGGCCTGAAGGCGTGCACTTTAAAGAAATAGTACGGGTCCTTCAAGAAGTTCCAAGTGAAATGAGGGATATCGATTCGGTTCTAACAGACAGAAATTTGAGAACCGTCGGGCTAATCGAGCGGAGCCAAAGTATAAGACTTGAAGGAACACCGAGGGCAGCCCCGACGAGGTGAGTAAAGCGTAGAACACCCGGTGTCGTAATAGCTAAAGAGGGTGATGAGGAAAATACACCCACCGATGATGAACCCGTAGCCAGGCCTTTTTAACACCTTTCAAGTTCCGAGAAAAAGAGAAAAGGCAAGGCTGCAGCGCATAAGCGCCACCAATCTTTGAGATGGAAATCTGTAATCGTGTCTTTGCCTGTTTCTGATATTAGAATTTCAGAGGCTTCTCTCTCGCAAGTGGAGAACCTTTTCGAAGGGCATGCCGATATCCCAATCCCGGATTATGTGTCACTTCAACATGACGCCGGATTGGAGGAGCTTCAGAGTGCTTTAGACTTAAGCGAGCCTCTTCCCACAAGCGTGGCCGACATTTCCGGTTGGTCGGGGGGTTGCACATACATATATACTTCACGGCACTACACGGTTTCGAAACTGTCCACTTCTAGATATTATTAACTTTGTTTCTCTTACTTTGCAGATACAATGTCCGAACGTGGGTCGATGTTGGGGAGCCTTCGTTCAGCTCGCCGATCCTCTTCGTATTATGAATCACATAGGAGAAAGATAGAAAGGGACTACGATCGTGGGTACTCTAGCCAGGAACGATATGGAAGAGATAGGGACGGACTACAGACATCGATCCCGATCCTGTTTTCCACCTCCTAGAATCCATACACAGCCTCATGCTTATGTCACACATCCCCCGGAGCCTCCACGTCACAAACCGTCTTCTCACGCTCCGAGGTCTGATCCTCACCGTCGTAGAACTGAAACTACAACCCCCGTTATTACTGAGCAGGCCATCACCGGGGAAGGAGCGATTAAGATCGCCCAATTGAAGAAGGATTTTCTGAATATTTGTTTCGATGGCTACATCTTCCCCCTCACTTAGAGAGAATTCCAGCGGAAGCAGAGAACACAATGCATGATTATATTCACGACATCTATACTCAGTACAAAGAGTGGGGGAAAGCTGCAGAGAAAGCTTCGAAGGTGGCCTTTGAGCAGGCGAATACCATTGAGAAATTAGAAGCCGTGCTCTCTCAAAAGGACCGGATTATTCAAGTGCTTAACAACGAGGTCGAATCCTCTCGAAAATCAGAAATAGAGGCCACCCAAAAGGTCGATAAGGCGAACTTGGCAATGGAGAGGATGCGGCAGAGACACTTTGCCTTGGTGGAGGTGATGGGCCAACACCACTGTCACAGTCGAACGGGATGCTGCTCTTAAAGAACTTAACGAGCTCAAAGCCAAATTTTCCAAAATCATCGAGGAGAGGGATGATGCAAATAATGCAGCGCAGGAGGTATGTGAATAGGTCGTAGTGCTTCGGGGCGAACGGGATGCGACGACGGCTAAGGTCCGGGAGGCGGAGACTGAGGTCGAGGAGAAGGCCCAAATGGCGGAATCCAGGCTAGAGGCTGACATTGAAGATCTCCTCATTGCCTATAGTGCTAACGTCTTGAGGCATAGGAACCTAGCCTGGCTCGATAACTATCCGACACATTTATACAACGCCTAGGCCGATTAGTAAAGGATGAGAAGGCTGCCCATCAGGGTGAATCTGTCGATGAATTCGAGCTTAAGAACCGAGTGCTGAACGAAGACGAAGGAAAATTCTTCATGATGCTATGATTTCATAGAAGAAGGAAAAGCTTGGCGCTCAACACTCGGAGGTCGGGGTAGGATCTGGTGTCGAGCACCGTGACACAATTATGCCGACTCGGTATGAATCGACTTCTGCGGTTGATTCTCAATCTGTTCCTGCTTACAACCTGGATCAGCCGTAGATATCTCAAGTTTGCGAGCAAATTTCTGAGGCCGTTCAGCCGCTAACAAGTCAAACTGAGGAAGGTACTCTAAACATTTCGTATGCTTGTTTACGATCGGGAGCTTTACTCGAAATATTTAATAACAGTTTCCTTTGTTTCTTTCCAGTGATTGGAGCCATATCAGTTGCGCCTTCTGCCACTCAGGAATCGCGCCATGTGCTGGAGGCTATCGTAACCGAAGCGGTCGCTACGACAATTACCGTGCCTGTTGACGGAACGCAGGGGTGCACACTTTCCTTTGATGATGGAGGAACTTCTCGGTCATCATAGTGACCCCTTTGCGGATCTGTTTTTCGTTATGACACATCAACGACTAATTCCTCAGGTCCATCTGCAGGCATTCCCGGCGATGCGCAAACACTTCACGAGAAGGAGATTATGGCCTAGATTAATGCTGAAAGGGAAGCAGCATACTGGACCAGCAGCTTTGGAGGTGGAATGGAGGGACCCGGCCCGGCTTCATTAAGGATGATATTTTTCGGTGGTACGGTTTTTTACACCAGCGTGCCTACCCCATCTCCTATAGTTGATATGGTCCCTCCGACTCCGCGTTCAGGGAGCATACCCATACATGTGAGTTCGGAGGAAGTGGATATAATGCCCCCGATTGGAGTTCGGCCGCCGAAAGGCAAGAGCTCGAAGAGAAAACCAAGTGAAAGCTCCAGTGGGTCCACACCGAAGGAAAACTGAAGAAGAAAAAAGAATAGATGCATCTCCTCGGCTCATTTTTGAGGAGATAGGAATTTCTTTTAGCTTTTGTATGCCGTGTATAGGTGCGGGTTTGGCCCCCTGCTAGTAGGATTTTAGGAAATAACTTGTACATAAATTCCTTCCACAAATAGTTGAAATGAAATTCTATTCTGCTTTCAACTCAATTATCATTTATTTGCTTAAGTGTTCCAGCATTTTGAATTATTGTTCAGTAAACCTGTGAAGTTCCGACCTTTGGATCGGGTTGAGTTTATTAGTTAAGTCTCGGAATCACGGCTACAAGTCGTGACTGGACACTAAGCTGAACTGCGATGCTGCACTACTTCAGTCAGTGATCTACACTTAAGTTCTGCCTCCAGTTTCGGGGATGAGTTGTAAAGATCAGCTAGCGATTGCATTTCGCCTTCAGTTCGTCAAGCTTAATGTCGTTGAATTGATGCCGAAACAAGTGAGGGTCGAGTGGTCAGAATCACACTCGCTCACTCATTAATGATCACATCCGCATTCCGGGGATTTGCATTTGTACGTCGGCGGTCGGTCATGCCTGTTTAAGTTTTAAGTATATGTCCACACTCCGGGGACCTAAGTTTACGAGTGGTCATTCACACCCGAGTTATGTTTATACTCTAACCACACTCCGGGACTCGGAGTTGTGTTACGGACGATCAATTCGTATTCGATTTATGTTTAAACTCTAATCCATGTTAGGAACTGGAGATGGTGGTTTTTGATGACAACCTTTGTAACTTATTTTATTGTAACTTATATACTAACACTATTATCTAGACTAGATATATATGAATATTATTATGCATGATATATATAAGGGAGACTGATTATTGAAGACTATACAGTATAAAGATCAAGAATGAAGAAATCAAGTTTGAAGACTCATGAGCATCAAAATCAAGATTTCAAGATATGTGTCTAGTTTTTGTTAAAACTTCATAATAGCATGAAATCTTCATTTCGAATTTCATTTGGGATGGAACCTATTTCTACCTTCTTAGTGGCTTACAAACCCATGACAAGTAGCTTACAAACCTACGATAAGTGGCTTACAAACCCACGAACATCCTGGTTTTGTACAAGTTTTCGAGTCCTGATGTGATGAGATATTCTGCAGGAAGAAGCTTGCAAAATTACTTCAAAATGGTTTTTAAAAAACGATTTTCAAATGATTTTCAAAATATTTTAGCCTTAAAACTATCTTTTCAAATGATTTTCAAAAAGATGTTTTAGCCTTAAAATATTCTTTGTTTTTGTAAACATAGTAAAATTAGTTTATTTTACTCCAGAGTCATTTCATTTTGTTTTCAACTCAATACCATTTTTCAAAAAAAGTTCATTTTTTAAACAAGGGGATGTCGACATCATGGGATACCCCATGTCGACATGGTGGCCGTTGAATTCATAAGTTTCAATTTTCAAAAGAAGCGTCTATTCGTTTAATTCTCTTCACGAATGGTTATGACTATTGGTGCTTTTAAATAGCCTTCTCAAACGAATTTTTTAACATACAATTTTCATATTTTCTTCACTTCTTATCCACAAATCCATGTTCTATAATTATCATATTTTTAAGATCGTGTCGAAATTCGGCCAAATTCTCAAGCGAATCAAATTAGAATTTCATTCTTGTTTGATTCTCTGTCCTCTTTTGAAGATCAAAGTGCTATTCAGAGTTATAAGATCAATTTGTAATCAAAAGTATATCAGTGTGGTTGTGCCTAGAAATCAATTGGGTAATCTTGTGGCCCGTAAATCAAGAGAGTTTGCTCCGGGCTCATGAGACATGAGGGTACCTCAAGGCCTTTATAAATTGAGAAGTGTAATATCGACATTGGTTTAATAAAACCTGTATGAGGTGGTTTGCCTTGGTACATGACTGAATGTAGGGTAACTCCGAACCAGTATAAAATTCAGTGTGTTCGTTCCCTTTACTGCTTTTTATTTACTTTCTGCATCTGTGATTGATTCTGTGATTGATCTGTGATCAAGTTCTACATTTTTTTGTGTCATAATTTCAATTTAGTTCATATAAGTCTTAGAATTCATTAACGCTTTTCACCCCCTCTACTGTTAAATTAGCCTTAAGATCCCTGTCCCCTTTCAATTGGTATCAGAGCATATGTTTACAGTTTTCATAATCTGAAGCTTGAAAATTGTTTTAATGGCTACCAACACTAGTAATGTCAACTCTGACACTAGTTCTGTTATCACTAACACTGGTTCATTTGTAGAAGGTCAGTCTACTGTCAGACTATCATTTTTCAATGGCAGTAATTATGCATATCAAGCTTGTAGAATGAAAATTTATTTACAATCTGTAGGATTAGAACTTGGAATATCACACAAACTGAGTATATCGAACCAACTACCAATTTTGCCCAGTGGACTGCTGAGCAAAAGGGTGTTGCACAAAATAACTCAAAGGCTATGAATGTATTATTTTGTTCATTAGATAGGAATGAGTTTAATAGAGTGCGTTTGTAGGTCTGCATTTGAAATCTGTAAAACTTTGCAAATTACTCATGAAGGAACAAACAAAGTTAAACAGACTAAAATTTCCATATTAACTAATCAATTTCAATTGTTTAAAATGCATGCAAATGAGTCCATTTCCGACATGTACGGTCGATTTCAAGATATTGTTCATTCACTAATTGCACTGGGCAAGCTTTTCGGAGGAAGATCAAGTCAGAAAAATTCTAAATTCACCCACTCTAGAATGTGATCAAAAGACACTTGCAATCGAAAAAGCAAATGATATCAGTCTCATGAAAATAGAAGAATTGATTGGGAATCTGATGTCCTATGAAGTTCAACTGCAAGGAAGAATAAAGCTACAGAAAAGAAGTCATTAGCATTCAATGCAACAACTGAAGATTCAGAACCAGACAGTGATGAGGAGATTGCTTTCATGACAAGAAACTTTCGGAAATTCCTAAAATATAGAAAAATGAATAATTACAAAGAAATGATCAAAGGAATTCAAAAAATAATGCGAAGAACGTCAACAATGATAGATGCTACAATTGCAATAAAGTTGGGCATTATAGGAAAGACTGTCCGTATGCAGATAAACAGTTATTTCCTCCAAACAATGATTCGTCAAGAAAAAGAAAGAAAGTATTCACAACAATTCTTGATGACTCAGACTCTTCATCCAGTGACGATGAAAAGAAGACGAAAAATTCAAATTTATGTTTCATTGCTATTCATGAATCATACGACGATGGGAGTATGGATCTAAAAATAGGTACGCATTTACATTATTTTTAATTTTTCTTGGTTGAATGAATGCTTGTTTGTTTCCTTGATTTTATTAAATTCCTTGAATTTTAAATTCAAATTTATCCCTTGAAATTTGAATTTTAAATTCAAAAATAATATTATTTTAATAATATTGTTTATATTATGTTATTAATATTTAAGTATTATTATATTTAATGTTACCATAGGAATTATACAATTAGAATATAGGATATAATATATATAGTTATTAGAAAATAGGATTAGACATTTGTCCTTTGAATCAATAGGCACATGTCGACATACTAGGATACCCCATGTCGAAATGACCCTTAGAATTTGATTTTAAAATTTGAATTCAAACTTTTGAATTTCACTCTAAAATTAGTTATTTGGTTATATATTTATATATTTCGACTTTTACTCATTTTCTCTGTTCTCCTCTATGTAATAAACTTCTAAACCAGTAAATTAATGGCTTCCTCCTCTAATGATGAACCTTCTTCACTCACTTCTCCTTATTCTACCCCTTTTCAACATTCCACACACGTACGAGTCATCAAACTGTAAGAGAAGATGAAAGATTTACTTCAAATGTGGTGGAAATTCAAGTAAGTCAACTGCGAATGGTTAGAGAACAAGATAGGCAAGAAAATCCTTAGGAATTTACAAAAATTCCTTATGGATAACCATGCCAATCCCATTGTCATCGAAGAATCATTACAAACTATTAACTCTGAAGAAGAAGAGCCTCTAGAAGAACCACAAGAGGATCAAGAAGAAGAACATGTTCTACCAAATCCGGATGTTCATATGGACAAAGATGATGACGTGATTTGCGTTGGAGAGGTCCTTTTTGACGCTAATGGAAACTTGGTCGGACAAAGTGGAAACTTTTGTCCCCACTATCCAAATTGTTCGGTCCATAAATCACCAATAGTTAAGGGTCCTCGTTAAGCTTTTTTTCGTTTTCGTGATTCTATTTTAGTTTGTTAATTTGTATACAAGTGTTATCTTAATTAATGTTCTTCTAAAAACAATCTTCGATGTATAGAAACATGAATTTCAGTTAGGATGCTATATTTCATATGTTATTCGTATGTAATATGTTTGTTTCTCTTTTTCTATTAAGCTCAAGGTTTATAGGTTTTTGTTGATGACAAAGAGGGAGATAAGTTACATAAAATAGTAGGCTTGAAGTAAGGGGGAGTTGCTGATGTAACGGGGAGTTATGGTATGATCGAAGTGGTAAGTATATTTTATAAGGTTGTCATCATCAAAAAGGGGAGATTGTTAGAAACCGGAGATGGTGGTTTTGATGACAACCTTTGTAATTTATTTTATTATAACTTATATACTAACAGTATCATCTAGATATATATGAATGTTATTATGCATGATATATATAAGGCAGGTACTGATTATTGAAGACTGTACAGTATAAAGATCAAGAATGAAGAAATCAAGTTTGAAGACTCATGAGTATCAAGATTAAGATTTCAAGATGTGTCTAGTTTTTGTTAAAACTTCATAATAGTATGTAAATCTTCATTTCGAATTTCATTTGGGATGAAACCCATTTCTACCTTCTTAGTGGCTTACAAACCCACGACAAGTAGCTTACAAACCTACGACAAGTTACTTACAAACCCACGAACATCCTGGTTTTGTACAAGTTCTCGAGTCCTGGTGTGATGAGATATTTTACATGAAGAAGCTTGCAAAACTATTTCAAAATGGTTTTTCAAAAACGATTTTCAAATGATTTTCAAAATGTTTTAGCCTTAAAACTATCTTTCCAAATGATTTTCAAAATGATGTTTTAGCCTTGAAATATTCGTTGTTTTGGTAAACATAGTAAAATTAGTTCATTTTATTCCAGAGTCATTTCATTTTGTTTTCAACTCAATACCATTTTTCAAAACAAGTTTTTATTTTTTTAAACAAGGGGATGTTGACATCATGGGATACCCCATGTCGACATTGTGGCCGTTGAATTCAGAAGTTTCAATTTTTAAAAGTAGCGTCTATTAGTTTAAATCTCTTCACGAATGGTCATGACCGTTGGTGCTTTATAAATAGCCTTCTCAAACGAATTTTTAACATACAATTTTCATATTTTCTTCACTTCTTCTCCATAAATCCATATTATATAATTATCATATTTTTAAGATCGTGTCGAAATTCTGCCAAATTCTCAAGTGAATCAAATTAGAATTTCATTCTTGTTTGATTCTCTGTCCTCTCTCGAAGACCAAAGTGCTATTTAGAGTTATATGATCAATTTGTAGTCAATGTATATCGAATCTCTCTATAAGGTGTGGTGCCTGGAAATCAATTCGGTAATCTTGTGGCCCGTAAATCAAGAGAGTGCCTGGACTCGTGAGACGTGAGGGTACCTCAAGGTCTTTATAAATTGAGAAGTGTAATCTCGACACTGGTTTAATAAAAATCTGTATGAGGTGGTTTGCCTTGGTACATGACTGAATGTAGGGTAACTCTAAACTAGTATAAAATTCGGTGTGTTCTTTCCTTTTACTGCTTTTTATTTACTTTCTGTATCTGTGATTGTTCTGTGATTAAGTTCCGCGTGTCATAATTTCAATTTAGTTCATATAAGTATTAGAATTCATTACACTATTCACCCCCTTTAGTGTTAAATTAGCCTTAAGATCCTTAATCCGCTGTCCCTTTCAATCCACTCTCTGGGGATTAGAGTTAGTCGATATTTATTCTCTAATCTGCGCTCTGGGGACTTAGAGTTAATCGCGGTCGGTACTCCGGTTCGCACTACGGGAATCCGAAGTTAGTGTTTATACTTCTATTCGCACTCTGGAAATTTAGAGTTGATGTTTAAACTCCAATTCGCACTCTGCTAATTTGGAGTTGACGTTTAAACTCTAATTCGCACTTTGCTAATTTGGAATTGATGTTTATACACCAATTCGCACTGGAAATTTGGAGTTGATCGACAGACGGTCAGTCACGTCTGTTTAGGCTTTTGAATTTCGTTCGCACTCCGGGAACGATGGATTTATCAGGATCGTGGACGGTTAATTCACATCTACCCTTAGTTAACAAGCGAGGTCGTTAGATGGACGGGTCCATCCTCCTCAAACTTGGTCAAGATACGGGCGAAGTCGTTAGGTAGACGAATCCACCCTTTTCGAAACCGCATTTATAAGTTTATACTCCAGCCCACACTCTGGAAGACTGGAGTTTTAAAGGATTGTCGTGTATCAATCCTTTTTTGGCTTCAGTGTGGTGACTTGCCTCCGAGCTCGGGTTTCATTTAGTGAGTGACTGGTCGTATCACAGTCACTCTCTGTTTGAATAAATCTCACCGTATGATGGAACTTAGCTCTTCGTGCGTAGTGATAGTTGTATGACGTATTCAATAAATCACAGCTCTGGCTCGAGGAGATTACATTTTATTGCTAAAATAAGAAAATACGGCAAAGTCAGTTGCCTTATTACAAATTCAAATTTCGAAATGCAAACAGATGAAAAATAGACTAAATAAATAAAGCCTGTCATGTGTAGTAGCGACGAAGACTCTCGTTGTTCCAGACTCTTGGCAGAGAGACCGTCAACGGTCGACAATTTAAATGTGTCATTTCCGAGCTTTCGTTCAATCACATACGGCCCTTCCCATGCTGGTTTCATGTGCGAAGGAACCAGGTAGATTCTTTTGAGGATATCGTCGAGTTCAAAGTTCGGGGTCGGACCTTGGCATTATATAATCGGACGACTCGACTTCGGTATGCGGCTGCCCTCAAATTAGCCTTTTCGCCCTTTTCGTCTAACAAATTCAAGAATTCAGTAAGTAATATGACATTTGTCCATGGATTGTAATAAGTCACACGATGAGAAGGTACTTCCATCTCGTCTCGACTGGAATAACGACTTCTGAACCGTAGGAAAGAGAATGGAGTGTGGCCAATCGCGGACTTGTGGGTTGTTCAGTAAGCCCATAGAGCCATAGGAAGTTCATCAACCCACTTGCCCCCGGTCTTTCCCAGTCGTTTCTTTAGAATAGACTCGATGACTTTATTAACAGCTTCAACCTGTCCATTCGCTTGGGGGTGTGCAACTGCAGAAAATTTCTTCTGAATGTGGAATCGTTGGCTGAAATCCTTGAACTCAACACCGTCGAATTGGGTTTCGTTATCAGTGATGGTATGTGGGAGGCCAAATCGGCAGATAATGTTGCGGACTACAAAGTTGATCACCTTCTTCGTCGTGATTGTAGCAAGGGGTTCAGCTTCGGCCCACTTGGTAAAGCAATCAACTGCGGCGATGGCGTACTTCGCACCACCTTTGGCCAGAGGTAGAGAGCCAATAATATCAATGCCCCAAACTGCAAATGGCCATGGACTGACTATCTGGGTTATTTCGGTAGGAGGGACTCTAGGAATCCGAGCGTATTTTTGACATCTGTCGCATTTTCTTGCGTAGTTTGATGCATCACGATTCACGGTCGGCCAATAATATCCATATTGGAGTACTTTCTTAGCTAGGGCTTGTTCCTCGATGTGATCGCCACATTCTCCTTCGCATTGATCATGCAACACGTTTAATTTCATCGTGAGCGATACATCGGAGTAGAGGAACATAGTACCCTCTTTTATACATGACTCTATTCTAAACAGCGAACCGCGAAGCTTCTCGAAGAATCTGTCTTTTTTCACTCCTGCGCTCTGGCATTGATCCATGCTTGAGATAATTTCTGAACGGAGTCATGCATGACTCCTTATCGGGAACGACTTCAAATATCCCATCTATCTCCATTTGATCGATGCTTGGGGAAGACAATGTTTCAATAGAAACGAGTCTCATATGTTGCGCTTCATCTATGCTGGCTAGTTTCGCATATGAATTAGCTTTCTGATTGCGCTCTCGGAGGATGCATTAGATAGGCTAATAATCGAATTGATTTAGTACTTCCTGGACCCAAGATAGATAAGCAGCCAATCTTCGATCTTTGGCCTAGTACCCCCTGAACTTGACATACGACCAGTTGCGAATCACAATAATCTCCACAACAATGACTTTCAAATCTCGGGCAAGCCTCAATCCGACAACTAAGGCTTCATACCCAGCTTCATTATTGGTCACATGAAAGTCAAACTTCAAAGCATAGCATATAGATCGACCTTCGGGAGTCTCAAGTACAACCCCGACACATGAGCAACGGTCATTTGATGCAGCATCAGTATGCAGTTTTCAAGTATATTTGGAAGATTCACTGGTTTCAGGCAAGTCCTTTGAGATGGTAAATTCGGATATGAAATCTGGTAGGACTTGTCCTTGAATGGCTCGCCTTGGAGTATAGATAATATCAAACCGACTTAGCTCGATATTCCACTTGAGTAATCTAGCAGACGTCTCAGGCCGTGTAAGGACCTGTTGTAACGGCTGATCGGTGTAAACAATGATAGGATGAGCCTGAAAATACAGACGGAGCTTCCCTGAGGCAATAACATGACAATAAGCTTACTTTTCTATCTTCGGATAATTTCTCTCAACTCCGGTTAGTTGTTTACTAATATAGTAGACCGATTTTTGCACTCGGTCTTCCTCTTGAATAAGGGCAGCGCTGATCGCGTTTTCTGATACCGCTAAGTAAATGTACAATTTTTCGTGATCAATAGGCTTTGACAAAATAGACGGTGTGGAGAGGTGCTGAATTAGTGCGGAATGCGTCCTCACATTCTGTGGTCCATTCAAAATTCCGTTTCCCTTTTCGAATCAAATCGAAGAAGAGAATGCATTTGTCAGTGGACTTTGAAATGAACCTGCTCAGTGCTGCTACTTTTCCATTGAGGCTCTGGACTTGCTTTATGGTTCTTGGAGTCTCGAGATTTCTGATCGTCTAGATCTTTTCGGGATTAGCTTCAATTCTTCGAGCGTTGACGATACCCAAGGAATTTTTCGGATGCGACCCTAAAGTAACATTTCAACGGATTGTGCTTCATTCTATATTCTCGAAGGATATTAAACATTGACTCCAGGTCTTTAATGTGATCAGTGGAGAATCGTGACTTCACTAGCACGTCGTCCACGTATACCTCCATGGTTTTTCCAATTTGGTTGGCGAACATCCGATTAACTAATCGTTAGTAGGTTGCACCGGCGTTCGTGAGCCCAAAAGGCATAACTTTGTAGCAATAGAGTCCCAGATCGGTCACGAAGCTGGTATGCTCTTGGTCGGGCAAGTGCATGAGTATTTGGTTGTAACCGGAATATGCATCCATGAAGGATAAAATTTCATGCCCAGCCGTTGATTCTACGAGTTGATCAATTCGCGGAAGTCGAAAACTATCTTTGGGGCAAACTTTGTTCAAGTCTGAGTAGTGAACACGTTCTCCATTTTCCATTTGGCTTTCGGACGAGTACAAGATTAGATACCCACTCTAGGTATAAGGCATTTCGAATAAATCCATTCGATTTTAACTTATCTACCTCTTCTTTAAGGACAGCAGATTTCTCTGGATCCATACCACGCCTTTTTTGCTTGACCGGGACGTACCTCGGGTCATATTCAATGTATGGCTCGTGATATCCGGGGAGATCCCACATGTTAGAATGTAAGGACGGCAGATTTCTCTGGATCCATACCACGCCTTTTTTGCTTGACCGGGACGTACCGCGGGTCATATTCAATGTATGGCTCGCGATGTCCGGGGAGATCCCACATGTTAGAATGTGTCCAAGCAAACACATCAAGCTTTGCTTGGAGAAATTCAACCAATTCCTCTTGCATTTGCTGGCTTAACTGAGATACAATCTTTATCATTCTAGAATCGTCGTTATCGTCAATCGGGACATCAATCGTCAGTTCGGCCGGAGAAACTTTATTGTATTTACTTTCATCTTCGCATTCGTTGTCTTTCGGGTCAAGATCTCTTTGGAATTGGTTGAGGTGCTGGGGCCTGGGCGTAGGCATCAATTGTCAATTATCAACAAAACGGACGCAGAGAGATTCATCTATGCCGTTTCCTTTCTTATTTCGCTGCGCCTCGCGCAGCTTAGCAACATAACAGGCTCGTCCAGCAGCTTGATCTCTTGAACGATTCCAAATCCATGATCGGTGGGGAATTTTGGAGTCAAACACCATGGGGCAATGGCTGTCCTGAATTCAGCTAGGGTCGGTCGGCCCAAGAAAGCATTATATGGCGCATCCATGTCCAAAAGAACAAAATGCAGTATCCAGACTCTCCGGCGTTCTCCAACTCCCAACTCTACTGGCAGTTCCACTACTCCAGTGGTTATAGTAGCGCTTCCGTTGAAGCCATGAATTTGACCGGCAATGCTTCAAATCTTTAGCTTCCTTCATTTTATCATAGGCTCGTTTGAACAATATATTCACAGAACTTTCACTGTCAACCAAGATCCTCTTCATCCAAGTAGGACCTACTTGAGCTGATATGACAAGTGGATCGATGGTTGGGGTTTCGATCCTGTCGGCGTTTCTGTCTTGAAAGACGATGTCGTCAGTCATCGTCCTTAGTTGCTTGACCGGAGTCCCTATCTTTCAAATTGCTACAACACTCGAAGCTCGCATGTCTCGCAGAACTGGCATACGACTCCATTTTCTTTCTGTTTCAGTCTGTTGGATGAGGACCACCACTTACAGTATTTATCACTAACCTTCCGCCGGTACGAGCTGGTTTCTTCTGTCTCGCCTGATTAGGTACATGATTTTGATTCGATGGATCCGCACCTCCAGACTACGGCGTCCACACAAACTGCTCTAACTTTCTTTCGCATATCAACTTTTTGATGAGATCTTGCAAATGACGTCACTCATTTGTGTTATGGCCATAGCTTTCGTGGAATCTACAACATTTTCCCGTTTGGATCCGTCTCTTCGACGATTGCTTCGGAGCAGGCTTCTTGTACTGGATAGTATTGTAGATTTGTAGATACATTTTCTAGTGACGTATTCAGAGGAGTAATTATCAAACATAGAAGCTCTATGTTGTGGACCACGATTCTGATCCTTTTTTTATATTTCGATCTTCATTACCTCTCTGCTGATTCTGTTTATTTTGAATATTCAATTGCACTTTTTCGGAACTCTCCCCAGATTGTTTCACAGCAACATTGCTTTGAATTCCTTCCATGATGGGCCATGCGTCATCCTATTTTCTATACTGTTTCGCATCCTACCTTCTCAAGAATTGGGCTGCCTTGGAATAGAAACGGTCCAATGACGCGGGGGTTATCGGGCCAATCAGTTGCCGAATTCAGAATCAGGATCAATTTCCTTAGTTAGTGCCATAGGAATGAAGTTATCATTAGGGTTGCTGATCTCAGCGCATGCAGCATGAAATCTTTTTAAATAACGTCGAAGTGTCTCTCAGGAGCTTGAGTGACACTTGACAAAATGTTAACATCCTTCGGCCTTGCAACATGCGAGCGGAATTGTTGAACAAATTTTGTTGTCAATTGGTCAAAACAAGAAATAGATTGAGGTGGCAAACGAGTAAACCGCATAGTAGCTATGCCTCCCAAAGAGATCGAGAAGTTTCGGCGCTTAACCGCATCGTCAGCTCGTGCAGCATTCATCAACCACTCATACTTCAGGATGTGTTGGTTAGGATCAGAACTTCTTTCATAAACCGGCAAAGTCGGCATTCTGAATCGCCGAAGTGGTTCAGCATAAAATATCTCATCGGTAAAAGAAGTATATGACTCCGGGAGATTCCTCAGTTGTCATTAGTGAGGCCTTGACTCTCTCGGATCATTTGACCGTCGATATATCCGACATCTGGACATTTTGAGCACGTTGGGTCAAGGTGTGGTCGGGTTTCACAATGCGAAGCTGCGCCGGACGCGGTTGACAGTTCAGGTCTCGCCTCCTTGGTTCTAAGTCTTCATGGACATAAGGCTCGGAAGTACGTTGGCGTTGGATTGGGTCTATCCGATTTCGGGCATCAGTTCCTGATTCAGTAGCAGTGGTGGTAATGCGGTTGTCTATAACATGATATGGAATAGCACCTCCTCGGGAGGAGGGTCCAGTCGGATGGCTGGTGGACGGACCAACTCTTGGTTGCCCAAGGCTCAGTGCGTGCTGATGTTCAGTAGCTTGAGTATAACTCTCATCCAGCCGTGGGCGTGTGGATCTATGATGGTAATCTAAAGAGACTGAACTCTCGGTGTAGGAATATGAGGCTTGATCTCTTCTGGATCTCCTACGCTTTTGGCGGCTTAGCTGATTAGTCAATTCTGCGTTGGCACGCAACTGCTGAGTGAGTTGCTGACGACTCTGTGTCAGCTCTTGCATAAGCATATGAAATTCTTCCCTAGTGACAGGGCCTGGCGGATCTGATGGTCCGACAGAATTCTGATTAGTTGGAGGGAGTTGCGTGGGATTTTGTCGATCCCGTCCTTCTGGATCTGCAGCTGGGTCCTTGTGCTAACCATGGTGGATGGCGAAGTTCTTTCTTAGATTTTATGCTAATCTGAATAGGATGGAAGAACTGTAAACTTTGAGATTTAGATCTTCTTCTTAGATTTGTGCAATCCGATATCGATAGTAGATTCCAATAGCAGGAGAAAAACCGTGTTTTCTCAATGAAAGCAACAAAGTGTGTACCAAAATTGGACACAACACTCTTTGGAAGTATGTAAAGAGATAAAATGATGAAAGTAAATGTAAAAGGAGGATTATCTAACAAACACTTCAAAAACAAATGAGAAAAATACGCAGAAACATAGAAATTTAAGAGTGGTTCGGCGTATGGCCTACATCCACTATGAAATTGATGATTTTATTAATGTTTGCTTGCTGATTACAACTGATTACAGCGGACTGCAACAGTAAATTTCGAGTATAACAGTGATCTTGGAGTGCAAAAATGATTTTGGCAGAGTCTGGACTTAAGAGAGCTCAAAAGTCTCTTTTCTGTAGACTCTGGGATGCTATTTATAGAGGTAGACTGCAAATATCTTGCTCAGATCTTGCGAGACCTTTTCGGCACGTGGGTGGTCCCACGCGATCGATCCCACGTGACTTGTACTCGGTCCATGATCGATACGAACGAATTTCGTATCGATCAGGATTTGATCCAATCGAGTCAAAATTGGACATGAACATTCTTTAGGCTGTACGTAAGCTCCTGTGAAAATTTGGTGATATTTGAACATGCAGATCGTGAGTTATGATCGATGCAAGTTTGGACTTTTCGGCCGCTGTTCTCTTCGTATCGATGATGTAAGCTCTTGCTTGCTTGTTGACGTAGCGCTCGTTTTGAGGATCAATCGAAGTTCATGCCGAGTAGATCGAGCCTTCCCAATGTTTACGCCTCGTTCGTATCGCCCCATGTGGACCTCGTCCTTATTGGTTGCAACAGCTCTATTCGTATCGATCAATTATAAGGGCATTTCGCACTGTTCATATCGATCGATTATTGTTCGTATCGATCGATCATTGCATTGTTCGTGTCGATCGTTTATTAGTATATTTTGCAACGTTTCACCCTTTACTGTTCGCATTGATCACTGGCTGATCGATACTAGTGCAGCGTATGTTAATGTATCGATACGTAATAGCGGTTTGATGGATATAAATATGACCTTGGTGGATCGATACGAGCAAGCCGGAGATGATGGATACGAACGGTCGTGCGCTTAATGGATACGAACGAGGCCTTTCTGGATGGGTACTAATTAGATTATTGCTTGAGTTGCATCGATCACATACTGAGCATACGACCTTCGATTGACTTGAAATTTGGAACGTTGGCTTGCATAGCTTTGCTTGTCTCGTCATATCAATTGTAGCTTGGTCCGGACTCGGATAAAACATACCGACATCCATAGCGAACATGTGTATAATCGATTTTCGGGATGAACTTTCCTTGGTTTCCAGTCAATCGCTTGAGCCAAAAGGCGGGATAACACTTTCATTTTCACTTTCATGTAAACAGAGCGTTCTTTGGAAAACAACCGTTGATAGCGAATCATTCATTCCAAATGACTACCGTGAAGCAGTAATTTCATCTTTCCATGGCTTTGACAAGGGAAAGATATTCCATAGGAGTGGTAATTTTTTATCATTAGAAGTCAGACATAGGCAGTGATATTAATCTTTAAGAATTAAATTGATCACTTAGAGAGTTGGTATGGTCATTCATTCTTCTATTGTCAGTTGCAGGTTGGTGCAGAGTCGTTTATTTGATCGTGATTCTAAGCATACTTAAATCCTCTTACTATTGCACTTCATCAATGATCAAACATAGTATTGATTCATGGACCCCTTCATAAAACAGCAGACTAACGGTTCTATAAACTCATTTTTTTACTAGTATCACTTGGAAGCAACTTAGAAACTTTTTAAAAATATTGAATGCCGAAGAGGATTTTCAGCTTCAATCACATGTATTTCTTGGATAACCAATGTATTTGTGAGCGAAAGCTTGTCCACAAATAATAGTCAGTTGAATTAATTCTTTGGTTGTTAGTTAGAGCATGGCTATTGGAATTGATACTTATATACGCCACCAAACATGTGCAAATATATCCAAATAGATTTTGACAGCTTAGGCTTCAATTTTCGTTAGGTATTTTTAAATCTTTAGGATAATTATTTATCGAACGAAAGCTAGTTCATTAAGTTTATTCAACGGTCTTTTTTGAATGAAGTTTTGTTCATGAACTCATCATTTTGCGAGAGAGAGATTGTTCACTTGATGGATTTTGACAAACACTTACGAGTGTCTACTCAAATAGGTTGAGTGCATTCCTCGATTATATGTATCCTAAGTAATTGAGGGATACAGTTCCCTTGACCATCGTAAAACTTCATTACATAAGTAGGTTGAGTGGTCATCTCCACTCAATTTGTTCTTGAGTAGTCTTGTTTGAATGGTAAGTTCGCACAAAGCACGAATTTATTTGGCTCCCTTGTGGTTTGTTGTGTGCGATCTCAAGAGATTCGAATCAGATATAGTAAATAAGACACAACTCAATTGATAGTTTTAGATAATCTCGATAGTCAAATTTAGACGTCCATTGAGTCTTTTGCAAACAAATATACATCGACGTCATCGTATACAGTCGGTATTGAATCTGTGGTATATGGAAGTAGTTGAAAGAGCATTACATAAGACCACAAAGTTATATTCATCCTTTTACCATCAATAATTCACACTTAATTACTTTAGACACAAGCAAAATTGAAAATAAAGATTAAAATTGGAAAATCTTTGCAGTTTAAAAAACAAGATGTTTTTAAGGTGACGTTTAGAGCATGTCTGCTTTTGGGGCCAATATTGGTTATCATACGTACGTGCAAATGTATCTAGAAACACATACGAAGTCATTATGAAATCGATGTCTCAGCGTTGTATACTTGGCCTGCACCTTTCGTCTTTGATTCGCCTCTAGCATCCTTCAGTGAGATCGCATAGCATCATCTTGCAATCTTCTCCATTTCATGTGGTCACTCATGGATTTTTCATATATGTAAATGGGCCTTTTCTAATATTGGTTTAAGCTAAATCAAACCTAAGATTTTGTACAATCACATATGGTGGTTGTTGACATTAAAATTGTGGAAATGCTTGGTGGATGGTTGTTGATTTACAAGTAGGGTTCGAATGTGCTGCTACGGTTAACGTCTCTGAATCAAATCCTTGATTGTCTCTCTCAATTGGTAAATTGGTATCGTGCCAGACAAGTAGATGACATTGGCAATACTTTCCAGACTTATTATCATTCTTGGTTTCTTCTCTTGGTCTGAGACCTTTGTACTGAATATTATTTGAGCTTTCAAAGATATTCTCTATAAAATCATTTACGATGGTATAAAAGTACATCGCCTTACGCAATCATTTCTATTTTTGGAACGCTTGCTATTATTATCGTCATGATCTTCCTTGTACCTGTTGCTCTTCTAGTTGTTTTATGTTCTCCTTGTTTTTGACTAAGGCCCTCGTACTATATCAAAGCGTTAGAAATTCCTTCTTCGACCGTAGAATCTTCTAGACGAATAATTTTAAGCTCGTTCATAAGACTTCATGTTCGAACTTTTTCTTTTCGTCAAACTTTCTTAAAATCAAAGTCTATTTCCTCACTTTGACAACAATTACTACATGGTTGATGGTGAGATCTACCCCTTGATACCCATGGATGCGATATTGAATTTTCTGATATGATCTCTTAATGACTTTCGGTTCCTTGCTTGAGGTGTTTGGGCGCTACTCAGACACTAGGCAAGGTTTGGTGTCTTGTTATAGTATTTACGCGTTTGTTTTAGACAATACTTTCTTTTTGGTCGTTCCCAAGCTCATCTAAACCATCGAATTTCCATTTTGGCCCTCTATAAATTCTAATTCAAAATCCTGTTTTAAAAATACATGTGTTTGTTAAAAACTATTAGCTTTGATTAATATTTGATTAATGTCCATCTAGAGTATTAATCTCTAATCCAAACCTACTGTGTAACATTAGCCTAATGAGTTTTACAAAATTGTTTCAAAATATACAAATCCTATTTTCATGATGAATGACCAAATATAGCTTAGAACAATCCATATAATGATGCTTAAAGTGAATGGGTCACCAACAAATGGTTATAGTAAATTTAGCCACGAAGGTAAAGACTTAATCTCTAGCGTAAGGACATATCCAGTGACATTAGGATTGGATCAATAATTTAAGGGTTAAGTTATTAGAATGAATTTCTAAGAGATTGAGTTGGCTGCCGTTGAGCATGTAATGCTTTGGTGAAGCTTTGAGTTGAATCATTGTGCCTCAATAATCGCTTGCGTTTATATAAATCTAGTCACTAAAGTTGTTCTAACTTAGTTCTAACAAACAAGCAATTAGTATTTCACTTATAACATATATATGTATGTACATATGTATATATTAATTAGTAATTTGAAAATGAGTATTTTAGATAGGGATCCACAATGCTATTTGCGATGTTCTCTATTAAGAAGCTTCCCTTGTTTTTACTTTTCTACGAGGGTTCCCTCTTCGGCTCTTTAAAACATGGAAGCCTAGATTGGAAAATAGGGCGTGGAACAAAAAGAAAAAAAAACACAACTCTTTTGAAAGTTCGAAGTCAGGGTGAAATGAAAGAGTGTATGTGCATGTTTATTGTAAAATCACACAAAGGTTGTGAATTTTGACTTTATCTATGAGTATGGTTATTTTTTTAGTGCATGGACTTCTAATTCGAATTCACTGCGTCAAATTTATTTAATGAACCATTTTAAGTTTTGCACACAACCAGTCTAACAAAACAACTCAGATGAACAACCTAACACAATGAGAATAATGCAACAAAGCAACAAAACTGTCTATTGTGCTTATACAATTGTGAGGTTACCACCATCATTTACTACTCGGTACATAAGGCTTTCTCTTCATTAGGATTTGAAATGAATATTTTATGTCATTTTTACGTGAATTATTGGAGAAATTGTTTTCGGAACTTGGTCATCAAATCAAACTTGGTCATAAAATAAAACGCTTATAGAAATCGTATCTACAATGCATGAATAAAATATAAAATATGGTTGTATTTAAAGCAAACTGTATTGCATATAACATGTACTTTGGTTATGTTTTGCTACGCTTCCCTTCGATACGCCACATCTACGTCCTTTTGATTAAAGAGTTACACAATTTGATGTCGAATAAAATTTCGAAGATATTTTCTTACACTCCTCAAATCTCCACGAAATATTGAATAATTTTGAAATGCTAACATATTCAAAATATTATTTCAAATCGATGGTTGAAGCAAATGTATTAGTGTATTATATTGACCTAACATTTTGAACACACAAGCTAGAAGTTTTAAAATAGTCTCATTTTTTGTAGGTAGTGATGTGAATAGTGGATTGAACATTCTCAAAGTTTCATTTAATTTCAAACCTACACACGCATATGCACATGATTTGATATCTTATGTATGAAAGATGGTATAAGATATCGATTACAAAATCATGGAATTTTGGCTATGGCTAATCTAATTACAATTAGAGGATAGTAGAGATGACCATTAGATGTGATTAGATCTGCGGAATAAATGAACTTGTTATATCATGATAAGTCCAAAACTTGTTTTGCGAAGGCCACATCATACTTTTCAAAGCCCACAACATATTTTTCAAAGCCCAAAACATGTTTTTCAAACCTAAAACGTGTTCAGTCGATAACACTAATGTAGAAAAAAGTTAAAACATGCAAAAGTTTTTTTTTACTCTCAATCCTTTTCTCCTTATTTGAGTTCTTTTGTATTCATAGTATCAATTTTAACAATCGATCTTGATACTAATAGTCTGTAATTTGGAATCAATCAAGATTTGGAAACCTGGTTTCGGTTTCAATAATTTGAATTTTTCTTAGTTTTGGTGAATTTTAAAAGTATCGATTTTGGTTTCATTTAGGACTTTTGTACTATTTAATGAAAATGTAATGATGGAAGTTTTGAATAAAATTCAAAATGTAGTATTTAAATAAAATAAAACATACAAACACCTGAAACATACAAACACCTGAAACATCACAACCATAAAAAACAACTAATCGGATAATAAACTAATTAAAATAACATGGCGCATACACCTAAAACAATCGGACCTTAAAAACGCTACTTAGGTATTAAACTAAATAAAACAACTCAACCCTAAAATTTAAAAAGTCGAACCCACTTTCCTTCTCAAATATTCTTTGACCCGCTTAAATTTGTATCATCTTCCTCTCGATCAAAATAAGACGACGGCTTCAATTGATGGAGGTATTGTATTTTACTGAAGTAAGCATTTGGTTCTTCTCTTTCCATTATTGTTTCTTCTCATGCTTTCAAATTTGAGATGATTTGATTTGTTTCAGGAGAACAAACATTTTATTTTAAAATTTAACAGTCTGGAACCAAATTTCTTGATCGGTTCCGGATCGGTGCTGACTGATATGGGTCAATTACAACCAAAATTTCGGTGAGCACGTGAGTATTTTATACCATATTTATAGTTACTTCTTTTTATGGTACAAGCGTATGTTTAAATCGGATTCATATCTACTAATTGAAAGTCTCATCTGATCGTACTTTCGACCTCTTATGATAAAACCATTTGATTAGTATCACATTAGTTTACCAACCGAGTGCCTAAATGTCTACAAATGTGAATATAGGATGGTATTTCCTTTAGCACATCATTCTTTTCTAACGCCAAGGTAGCTAACCTCACCCCTTTATGCCTTATAGTGTCATCTTAGTTAAGATTGTTAACGACTGTTTGAAAATTCAAAATTCGTTCGCATACGTATTTGAAAAATAAAAAATATACCCGTAAAGCAGATGTAGATTTAGTTATGAATATAATGGCATCCACATTCGAAAAGCAACCATTCGAGTTTTAGTCCGAATAATTATGTATATTATTATATCTATTTTGGTAAATTAGATGTGAGAATTTAAATATAGAATAATAATTAGTAAACAAAACGAATTTCATTTAATCTTGAGATAGATATAATAAAACGGTTTTAATAATATTCATTATAATTATATATATATTTTTTATTTCTTTTCTTGATGGGAAAAAATTTCTAACGGGAAAAAAATAAAATAATACTTAGAATCAAACAAGCAGACAGATAATTTAATATTCGATGTAAAATAGCTGCTAGTTCTAACTAAATTGGAGCTCGAGTTGCCTTTACTTGCCGAAGAGGATAAACTTATGCTGGCTCAGTGTAAAAAAGTGCGTTTTCGATCAAAACTGTATAGCTGGCTGATCAAGCTGATAGGTTTAAGGATCAGTCCCAACGGAATGGTCGACTAAGAGTGAACAGTTAGCATTGACTAAGAAGCTAAAAGGGAACAATCTTATCTTAAGAGTAGGTCGAATGAAGGTGAACGAGTTGGTCGACTTGCTAATCGTCGTCTCATTATGTTTTAACCACTTATTGTTGTAAAACAATATTTTTATTATCATGTTGTTTATTTTTTTAATATGTTTTTAAAAACTACCTTTGAAACCCCTTTACGTTATATCATATTTGTTTATCTATTTTTGAAATCATGATTTGTTAGCGGATAATTGAAAATTCAATATTCATCTGACATCTGATAGTACCAGAATTCCAATATATGAGATTCTAAAACAACTTTGGGTACAAAAATAAATACAACACCAACTGCATTTGGAAGTATATATTAACAAGCGTAATTGTAGAAAAATTTCAAACAAAAGTTTGCATAGTGCACAAGTTTCAACATATGTTACCGTAATTACAGTTTTGTTATTGTATTCCATTTACTAGTACATGTGTTTCGAGATGCAATATGCTAGCATTTCAAATTGCGCTTGCACACAATTTGGAATATCGACTCTCACATTTCCTAAAAAAAATTCACTTTGATGATTTTAGGTGTTTTATATTATTACGCATCAACTAATAATAATTGCTTACAGAAAATATAAATCATGTAGAAATATTTCAAATCAATCTTGAGAAGACTAAAATCTCATCTTTTACTTGTTAACTTTCAACGACAATAATAATGTAATGTAGCATATATACATTTATGAGTTATTATTTATGCCGAGCCAACCTTTTTACACGTAACCATTTTTAAAATATTTTTCCAAAAGAATTTAAGTCACTAGGTGTGATTTTGGATTCGCGTTCTCATGGATCTTCCAAGCGTTCTTATGGATCTTTTTTTTTCCAGCAAAGCGAGATAGCGAAGATCTTGAGATTTTTCTTCTAGATCTATGGTATAATAAATAATAGTATAGAAGTAATACATATTGATTACATATCAGATCACACAAAGTAGAGAATAAAAATAACAAAAAAGAGATATAATTTTTATAGTGGTTTGACAAATTTTCGGTCTACGTATTTTAATCTTTTATTTTTGGGACTATTACAATAACAAAAGGTACAATGATTTTCAGATTTGATCTATTTGGTTTTTGGTTGAATTTAGTGAAGAAATGGAGTTATAGCAGAGTTTTGGTGTGAAGGAAATGATCCCTTCTTTGGCGACGTCTCTCTGTATTTATAGGCGTTGAAGCAATTCTTTTGGGTCTTGATTTGATCTAAACATCCTCAGAATTTGCTTAAGAAACATCCAATCCAGATGCACAAAACTAGGGTGAAGAATATGTAAAGTAGATTCAGATTATATGGATCAGTACTAATCCATCCATATGGATCGTTACCGATCTATTCCTATCGATTAGTACCGAGTCATCCCTATCGATTGGGAATAAACTATGCATATGGATTGATGTTGATCCATCAGAATAGAGTACGAAGAAAAATGATGATAGATCCATAACTCGTTCCTTTTAAGTTGCATTCTTTGGAGACTTGAACCATTCATCTTGTATACTGTATAGAACACTTCAACACTCTTCAGTATTTCATTCGTGGATCATTTGAGATAATTGTCTTGGTGGCGTACTTATCGATCGAGGTTGATCAATAAGAATGGATTATCGAGAAAAAAGACGATTGATTCATAATTTCTTCATATCAAGTCGGATTCACATGCGGTTTAAATCATTCGTATTATATCATTATATAGAACATCTCAACATATTGTTGCCCTTATTCTTAATATTTGAGGAGCTTCTCCAAGGTGAGCACAATTAGGAAAAACGAATGATCCATTATCGAACCGCAATATCTTGGTCAAAGTAACTTGAATTTGGATGCGGTTTCGAACGACGTTCGTCATTTTTCATGATGGATGTTTTATCATTGTTTTGAGTCAGTTCTGAGACTGCAGAATTTACAGGTAACACTTCCTCTCCCATGCATGGTTTTATGAATGCAAAACATGTTTAGATCAAAAACATGCGTCCGTACTATCAAAATATCAGTAGCATTGTCGGATCATCTATCAATCAGTTGTGATGAATTATCTAGTTCTCTCAGCTTCACATACAAATTAAGGTTTACTCCGGACACATCAAGGTCAAGGACTCGTAATCTTGCCTATATGTTAAGTCGTAAATCATCATCATGCACCCTCGAAGTTCATATATCGTACATAATTATATATTTTGCTATCCTGCAGTATGAATCATGTGTAAGTGTGTAGGGTTGTGGTTTCAACTTTACCAGGAGTATGATTTACAAATTAGTTGATATCTTTCAACATCCCATTACAAGCATGTCCGACCAAACCAAAGCATTTTTAGTAAGTTATCGTATATCATGTATCAATGTGTCGTGTTAGCATATTGCCTTCAGTTGAAACATCTCTTAGCGTCCCATTATAAGTAAGTCCAATCGGATTAAGGTACTCATAACTACCAGTCATTTAATAATCATAATCAAGTCATTTCAAATACGAAGGTGTCCATATCTTGAAGTTAAGACTTAACGTCTACGGATAAGATAATCGTAAATCCGCATTGAGCTCATCCACTTATTCTTCAACGAGGGGACTCAATGTTTAAGGCGAATCCATCCACTCGCATTCCAGACTTATTTAAGGTCCATGGCATCGTCCTTTTGGACGGGGAACCGGAACTTAATAGTTTCTATGCCAAAATATACGATGATATAATTCAATTAATATTCCAGATCAATATCAAAACAAAATTCATATTAATGCCACGTCTCACTAAGTTCATTGTGAATAAATGTAAATTAATATTAATCGTTAGCTTGTTCAAACAACTTTATTGCATCTAAATACAATTGCACCAAATGTAGATCTAAACTAGTTCAATCAGAGGTTACTTTGGCTTAAAGTAGGAACATGCCTGTGAGATCAATTGAGATCACACGCATGTGTAAATAGTCAGAGAATAAATATTCATAGTTTATTAAAGGAAAAAAATGTAAAATGGAAAGATAAACCTAGTTTCAATCCATTCTGATCATGTAATTTTTTTTCTACAATTTCATCTTCATATCCTCCATTGCGATCAAGTTTCTTCGCTGTAGCGGATTGTTGTGTTTATGGCATCATTGCAGTTTGTCCTACAGTTATTGAATTTCTCAAATGTTGTTGCAATCAGTTGGTTCCTCCAAACTTGTTTCTCTATCGGATCCCGTAAGTGACTGCACTCTTCGTTCATCCAACTTATGGAACATGCAAAATTCTCAGCCATCTTCTTATGTTCTATGGATTCTTTATTAGGAGGTTTTCTTTACTGGACTTGTTCTTTAGTTGATAGGTAAATCTTCTCTGAGGTCTCAGTTAATCGGTGTAAGAAAAAACTATGGTTTCCTCCTTAGACGGTTTGGAGCTCCAAAACCATCCTTGGATGGCTCTCTATCCTCAATAACACTGACTTCAACTCTTTTAACGTACACATCTTGTATACATAAATATTTTTTAGCTTAATAATGGAATTCTATTAGATGTATTGGTCGGTCCCTTGTCAATGTCTTTTTGAACTCAGTTTGGTTGTCAACTCCTATGACAACTGCCATAAGAATAATTGATGTGTCTGGTTCGTGAACAACAACTGCTGTTTACAACATGGTTAAATATCATCGTAATGATTTTTTCTCTATAGTTCACAATTGACAGTGACATCACACTCCTTGATTGAATAATATGAACTATGAATTAGTTTATAAAATTTTCAACTAGCTCGGTCCATGCGCTAATGGTTCTGTTGTTAAGTTGGCAAAACTACGTAGTTGCTAAATCAATTTAAGTACCGGGTTCCCCGTGGCTTCCCATACTCCTTTGCGTTGGATGTACCTCATCAGATAAGATCAATTATCCCATCATATGACTCTAATGTTGGTAGTTTAAAATTAAGTAGGGTTTTAACGTCTCGAATGTTTGAGATGATTGAGTTTCGATTTACATCCTCCAAACTTTGATCTGGACCTCCTTCATGAAGCGTCCGTCATATCATCTCAACTATGCGATCTGTTTTATTAAAACATGTCGTTGATCATAGGCTTCATCGTGTCCTCTGTCTTTTGGATGGACTTTGCAGGGAACCTTCTGGTTCATCATAATGCTTTCCTAAGTTTATGTTCAAGTCTTAGTCCCTAGCTCCTAAGTTATACTCTAGTGTACTCTTCCTTGATCGAGTTATGACTCAACCCTGCATGGTTGTCTGGATGGATTAAATTCGATCCCTTATGGTCGAGCGGTAGCAATAGATAAAGCTGATTGTGGGCCAGGTTGTATTGAAGGCTTCGTCTCATGCCTTGGGTCCCTTGTTCATCGTTCTAGCTCTGGCCTTCTTTGACCTTGGATCTCTAGTTGCTCCAATGGTCCCGTGCTGCTTCATTCGTTGGAAAATGCTGTTCAACATCTCCTCTTGACAGGCTAATAGCATTATTTGTATATTTGTTATTATTCCTTCAATCTAATATGGTTGACTTGAACTAGTGCACACTTCCTGGCTGTCCCATACTCTAATTGGTTTGCTTCAACTGCAGTTTTTTGTTATTGTCTTCTTCATCTTCAACGGTTTAGATCAGAGTTGTGCTTAGTGAAAGCTTCGAAAATGTTGGATCTAAAATGGTCCAACACCCAAAATATCGATGTTCTAAAGAATCCAAGTCACTTGATGCGATTCTGCCATTCTGGACTTGCGTTCTTTTGAATCTTCCAAGCGTTCTTATTGATCTTCCTTTATTCAGCGAAAACGAAACGGCGAAGATCTGTAGGTTTTTTTTACCAGATCTATGACATCATTGATAAGTAATAGTTGAAAAATAGTACATATCAATTACACAATAGATCGCACAAAGAGAGTAAAAAAATAACGAAAAGAGAAGAACAACACAATTTTTTTGTAGTAGTTCGATAAATTTCCGACCTCCACTTTGTTATTTTATCATTGAGTTTTATTACAATAATAAGAGCTACAATGATTTTCATATTTGTTCTATTGAGCTTTTGGTAGAATTCGGTGAAGAAATGGAGTTTTGACATAAAGGGAACTTTGGTGATGTTCTTCTGTATTCATATCTGTATTCATTGGTGTAGAAGCGGTTCTTTTGGGCCTTGATTCGCTTTAAATATCCTTAGAAATTATCCAATAAACATCTAGCAAAGATGCACAAAAATAGGCTGATGACAGGTAAAAATTGACTTCGGCCGTATGGTATGTACTAGAGGTGAGCAATATTTGACTAAACCAAATAAACCAACTAAACCTATTCATTTTGATCGATTTTGAAACTAGATTTGTTTTTAATCGGTCCGTAAAAAAATTATTTTGGTTATCAATTTAACCAAACTTTTATTGTATTTTCAAAATTGCTATTGTTGTAATATTTTTTAAATTAATTTAGTGATCTAAATAAATATTATTTATCATATATGTGTCAAAATTACTATTAGAAAGCATAACAATGCTAAATAAGATACTTTAATCATATATTTAGGTTCGATTTCAAATCACAATGAATGTTCTAAACATAAAATGTGAATCGTTTTTAGTTTGTTTGAAGTGGATAATCAACCGATCCAATCAAATTTAGTTTTATTGGTTTTAGTTCGATTTAACAATTTTCATCATCGTATGAAGCAAACCAACAAAACCCTCACCCTTAGTAGATACCCATCCATCTCTCTCGATCAGTACCGATCCATTAAAATAGACTAGAGAGGAAAAAATGATCGATCTACTCCATTTTAAGTCGGATTCTATCGAGAATTGAACCATTCATCATGTATCGTTGTATATAACAATTCAGCATTCCCCGCTACTTCATTCGTCGATCACTTGAGTTGTTCGTGGTGACATATTTATCAATTAGGTTCATGGATAAGAATAGGCTAGAAAAAAGGATGATCAATCCATAACTGTTTAATATCAAGTCAAATTAGCACGCGGTTTGTATCTTTCATGTTGTATCTGTTAAATTTTGGTGATACAAAAATCATAAATAGAAGGAAACAAATATGCAAAAGTAAGAAAGAGAAAATTTTGTTTATCCTAATTAATAGACATATTTGTTATGTTTATTTCTCTCTCTAATTGTTTAATCAATTTATTTTTTGCCATATAATATTAATTCGGGCGTTAAGTAATTGATGTTATAAATAGAGCCTAAGAGAGTGGAAAAATGTGGAAAAATATTTGGTATTTCTCTTTTCTTCCATCTTTGTTCTTTTTCTGCAAATATTAAGAAGCCGTTGTTATAAAGATCAAGGCTTCTTTTGAAGTATGTTATTGCTTCTATTTTTGTTTTGCTTACATTTATTTGGTGGGTTAATTATAAACGATTGTTTTTTAGAATCAATATAAATGATTGTTGGGTGGAATCTTGTGCGTTGCTCATTTGATTTCTTTGTGTTTTAGATCTATCTTCACCGTTGTTTATTTTCAAATATTATCCCTTTGTACTTGGGTGATATAAGATTCTGCGTTGGCTTCCGCAACAATTTTATCCTTTGTTAGGTTTTGCGCAACAAAAATCCTAACAGTATCATCATATACTAAATTTTAACACACTGTTGCATTTTATTTTGATATATGAGGGGATTCTCCCAGTTCGGAAAAATCTACAATCTATCATCAAACCGTAATATTTTAGCCACGGTAACTTGGCTTTGGTTGCAGTTTCGACCAGCGTTCATCACTTTTTATCGCAGACGATTTTGTCATTGGTTTAAGTGAATTTCGTAATTGTGAAAATTTTTCTGGTAACAATATGATTGTCGTCTCTTTCATGATAATCAGGTTGGTCCTTTTTAGTTAATAATGTAATGTTTGCAACTTTTTTGATATTCGGTCAAGGACATATGTGGTAAAATCAAATTTGAATAATTCAAGAAAAATTTCTCTCATTGCATTATGAGCATAATCACACTACTCATTCAACTACCATGTTAAATTTTATTTTTTCGAACTAAAAACATGTTTGGATTTGCATTTCAAATACTTGGATATTTACATCAACGATCTTTGTCGATTGATTGGTTACCATGTATTAATTGATATGCCAACCATACTAGCATAAATCAGTGTAATCAAAGCTCTTGTCTAGGCGCGATTAGGCTCCAAAAAACCCTACGTTCCAAGCTGGAGCTGTTTTGACTTCTAAGGCGCCATGGATGCACAAGGCACCGGAAAAAGCCCCAAAAGCCCTAAGGCGTTGGCTTTTGAGGCACTGTAAAAGCGCGCTTTGGGATGCTTTGTTGGAGAATTTTTTTTTTGGTCCAATATATGCCGAAACATATAACTTCCCTTCAACTTATCCACACCCAGTTAGATCACCCAGCTCAAAAACAAATTCATGTGCAGTCCCAACTCAAAATCAAGTCGATCAAATTAAAATACGTAACCTAGTTCGAACTTCGAGAGCCATTCAGGCTGCTCGCCGCTTCATGCTCAAGGCTCCCAAAAGAGCCTTAGGCGCAAAAAAGCCCTAGGCTCCAGCTTGACGCTTTTTTGCGCCTTAGCGCCTTAACTACCTTGGCATAAATACTTTATCCACTTAGTTTTTTATTTCTCTTTTTTTTCTCCCACTGATTTCTTTTTCATCAAACACAAAGTCATGAATGTACTAGCGGACTTCAGTTATTTTATGTTAAACATAACACAGATCTTATTAATATATTTTATTTCTGTAAACCTTTACTCAGGTCTCTAACAATTTTCATGTTTGAAAATTTATTTGTAACTTTGCAATTCATGTTGAACTTATCATTTTATTGTAATTTCAGTTTTTGACTTATCTTTCAATGCAGTAGATGTAACATCCATGCTAAGTATTTAATAGCGTTATCGGCTACATGTGGGTCAAATATCAATGTGCAATATTTGCAAGTATGAAAAACATTTGGTCGTATAGTCAAGATATCAAACGTGTTATTTTATTGGTATTAGCTATATATGGTTCATGTGATATTCATAAATATCGGAATCCTTATAATTAACATAAACGATTACTAAAATTATGTATTTTGTCTCAGGACCCTGTTGCCTAGTATATATTATATAACATATCTGGTGAAATTTTTCTCTAGATGTAACGTGTAATCTGACAAATGTGATAGGATTAACATCACCGTCGATCGTTGTATAAAAAATATTCTTGTATGAATAAACTTGTTTCATTTAATCAGATTACCTAAAAATAAACACTTTTTCTTGACTTCATGTAGATTAGATGCTTTGATATGCATGAAAAACTTGCAATAAAAAAATAAAAAAATAGGCATCTTTGCATAACAGTAAAAACTTTTATTATAGAGACATTTTTTCTGAATTTCAACATTTTCATGATAGCAGACAGCCAGACATTAGCATTCTTAACACTGTGTGAAAAGTTAAAACCGGTTGCAAATGGTAAAGATCAGAGGAAAAAAAAGAAGCGTTTCTTGCATCAGTAAAAAATTTATATATAAATCGAGCACTCAAAATACAAAGGGCTAGAGTTTATGTTAAGTAAAAATTATCAACTTAATGGAGTTTGGAGAAGGAATGGTCAAAATGAGGTTTGATAGGACTAACATTAAGGCATAATGATGGTGGATGCTGTTCAATAAAAGGTATAATGATGGTGGATCCATTGATTGATTCATTGTCATTCACTATGCTATAACTAAGACAAATAGTGAAAATAAGTAGAGTTCTGTTTAATATTTTTTTAATATAAACAAAAACAGTGACCGATATTTAACAAATTTATCTAATGTACCACAATAAATGTTGAAGCAATAATATATTAATAGTATCGTTTGATATACCATTGTCGAGGTATATCAACAATATTATTCGATATTAATTACATGTACAAGCAAGTGCTTCTGGTTTGCCTATGTTCAACATTTTTGAAATAAATTCAGGCATCTCTTAGTACTTATATCAAAATTATTCTCAACTATTAAACTATCAAATTTGTACTCCACTTTTTGAGGCCATCCTCTTAACTCATATACTAATCTTACAACTAGTAAAAGTGGTTGGCTTTATAAGAAATTCAAATCTTCAAGTTGCTTTATGCATATAGCATCATTGCGAAATAATTTTAATTGGTGTATGCCTTAACGTTGAGAAAATTGATCGCCATGGCTATTCTGCATGACACTACCTTTTTTTTGGGACTGATCTTCCATATTCATTTGCACTCAATATCTCTTATTTTATGGAATGAAATAAAATTGAAGTTCTATTCCTATTTAGAACTTCACTTCATCTTTTCAATGCAAATCCACCTAGAATTCAAATTCAAAATCAATAGTTTGAACAAAGCGTAAGCGTAATGGATGATGTTCATAAAAATTAAAGTTTGTATATCAAATGACTTTATGGCGAGATGTTAAATTTGACTTGCAATTGTGTTTCCAACTTAACGTTTTTCTAACTAGGAAGGTCTTTGTTATCACGTACATCCTTGTTCAAATCGCGTTCTCATGTACATCTACTGCAAACTTGTTAACAATGACAGCTCTATTACTAATGTAATACAGTCTAGATGGTGATTTTCCCTCCCAAACGATGATGTCTTTCAACATAGCTGATTCAATAAAAGTGACATTTCACGAAATAAACTTCTTCGTCATTGTGCCTCAAACTTGATAAGCCTTACATTACTGGTGTAACCTAGCATAACACCTTTGAAAGATCTTGATTGATTTTTATCATTAACCATCACGCATGCAAACTGGATTGCCATATGCATGAAAATAGGCCAACTATGTCTTCTACTCCATACTTCTCGTGAGATACCACAATGTCGCGACCTGGTTTTTTCGATCTCCGAAAATCGACCTCAACACGTTCACTGTATTAAATGCCGAACAATCGAATGCTGGAAAATCAGACCGTAAGGGGAAAAGAGGAAGGAGGTAGAAGAAGAAGATAAAAATAACAACATCAGAGTCTTACAATCGCAGCGGAACAAAGTACAATATATAGTAACAGCTTTTAAATACAAAGAAAACTGTACTGTTATATACTTACAATCATCAGAGTACATTGGCAACAATCAACCTGGACAATTATTTCTATGCAAATTCGATGATATTCATGCAAATAAACAAGCACTTCGTTCCAATTTTATCGGATGTCCTAAACAATTAATTCAACCAATTATTTTATTTCCACTGAAAAACTCCAAATCTTATTAAAAATTAGATTTTAATAATTTAAATCACTTTACCCAAAAACATACACTTAAAATCTTTGGAATAAAACTACTTAAATCACTTTACTCAAAATAATAGTTACGAATTTCTATAATCATTTTCCAAGTAAAACTTTAGCCAGAGACTATTTTAAAATAAAATTATTGTATAAGGTATTAAATATATAAATATTTAATAATTATCTTTTAAATCATAACACTAATATAACATTTATTCTCTGCAACTCCATTTTCTTATGGATCATATGCGATAATGGAATGTAATAATCTAGTTTTGGCTGCAATACATTAAAAACTCCCTGAATGTATGATAGCCATCATTATTCAATACCGTCACACTGAAAACTATATCTGTTCATTCTAATTTGAGGTATTTTAAGCTACAAACTTCTCAAAGAATCTGACTTGGCTCTTACCACATATGGCTCAGGCCATGTAAATCATCAACAATAAAATATGCTGCTCCTCTCAAACAGCTTTAGTGTCGAAGCCCAAACATCCTTGTAAACATAACTGCAACTCTCTTCGCAATATGTTTAACTTCACCGAATGTTACATTCAACACATACGTTTACCTTCATCGTGAGACTCAGTTGCAAGCCCAAAATATCATTTTTCTTATTATCCGCAACATGACCATGCCTAATATGTCATGATTGCATCACACATCATGTGAACTCTCAACTACAGCAATTGCTTTACCAATAATGATTGTCCTTTGAGAGAATAAATGTTTATGGCCATAACAGGTTTTATTAACATCAATACTCTCCTCAAAATCTTTGATATATATTACGTTTTAAAGTGATTTTGATATATTCCGTCATATATTTTGATACGCAAGGATTCATTGCCGAAAGATCTATACATAGCTTCAATATCCATAATAATTGCATTTTTCCTTCTCTCTTGGGATGTTTAAAAACAAGCCTTAATGTTATATGTGAAATAATCCATCCACTACACGATGGTGATGCTACGATGCACATGCCAGAGAACTTATTGGCATCCCCATTTCGCCACTGTCAATAACCACATTGACAATTAAACACTCATTCTTTTGAGGACATAATTTCTTGCATTCAAAAGCAAATTAATCTAGCTTATACCATCTTGAGGACCAATATTCAAATTCTTCTATAGGATCATGCAGCTTCTCAGTTAGAAGCCAGGGTTCGACATATTAATGATCATATATCATGATGTGATATACCATTTTGACAATAGTTAATTTTCTGGTTCTTGTCTTTACAAAATGTTCAAACGCTCATCAATGAAAGATTTGTCTTTCATCTTGTAGACGGAACAACTTAATTAAAATTGAATGGTTTTGTAACGAATTCCTCAAATGTAACTCCTTTTAGTTTGTCTTAAAGAACCCTGTGTGGCTTTCTTTTTCTAATCTTGAAGATTACTCGTCTTCCATCTGAAAGTTAAATTGTCATAATTTTTATATTCAATACTAAGATATACCCAACATGGCAATATAATGTATTTGTTTTTTTTTATTCATAAAATGCGGCTTCCATCCGCTATTGCCACTTCTTGCGATTGTCAACTCTGATTTACTTTATAACAGCATGTTACAATATAATCATCATATACTTATATAGAATGCGCTATAGTGTAATAAATGTTCCTTTTACTTTGATTGAATCCTACCCTTTAAAGAATATTTCGTGATCATTTGAGCTTTGACATTAAATATAAGGATTTCTAGCTCGAATTAATCCTAGAGGACGTTATGTGATGAACTGCCATCAATATTGTAAACAACCAATCAAATCAATAAACCCAAACACAACAGAAATATTTCGAAAAAGTAACAAGACAAGATTGATATTGGTTGGCTTAGCAAGATGATGCGCATCTAACTTGTGACAATCACAAAATTCTACCATTCAAAAGAAAAACTAAGAGATTGATTACAAAACTCAAGGACCTGCATTGATATATCCACTTGAGATTTTTTTTTTAAAAAAATTGGGTACTTAGGTGGTAGCACATATTAATACTACAAGTTTTAGGTAGTATACAATATACTACATGTCAATATACAACATGTCAATATTCAAGTTTCGAATACGTGACATCTCGCAACAAAGTCGAAGTGTCTAACCACTGAAACAATGGTGCTGCTCTATATCCACTTAAGATTAGAGGATAATTATTGTTTATTAGACATATGTTTGTAATGCGAAATCCCATTATTCTTCTAACCATGTGAAACCATTTGACATATCACCAAAGGTTTGAAACCACTTTTCAAACCGTAAAACTTCAAACTGTAAAACTTCACTCAAATGTACTGTTCAGTTGACAGAAGAAGCAATGTCCTTGTTCTGTTAATAATAATACTCCTGTGAACTAACAGGAAAAATTATGTAAACCTACAGCTCATTATCGAGTCTTCTCTAGTATTCAAGAACCTATAATCAGCAATAACAATTTCTTAGATATTTAAAAAGATGGATCAATTTCTTTCACTTAACTCTCACGTGTACAGAAAAGTATAGTTGGTTTATGATGTCATAAGAAGTGCACCATTGCAAAAGAAAGTTGTTATTATCTAATTAACCACATATTCTCATCTGACTAGACGTGCTTTTGTCATGATGTTATTATGTAACAAACGTCCAACCATGATCCTTGCTCGAAAACAAAGATTTTCTAGGGAGGTCAGTGGTGTGCAACTTGCATAGTGTGATTCAAACCCAGATATATATTGACATGCAACATCATGCAAGGTTGTAAAAATTACTAGGCAATTAATACGGATTGTGGATTAATCGAGGACTAGGAATTTTCGACAACTCGTGTATATTTGATAAATTTTAGTGTTTTGTTTTATGTCGATTGATATAGATTAGAATTTTTGGATTTTGAATGCGCTTAAGAGCAGCTAGGGAGGCAAGACCGCATAAAACTAGCATATTGATGCTTATATGTGACATTAAACCTTAAATAATGCTCAATCAGTGCCAAAATGCAATTTTTTATTCTTACATGAGGTGGTAAACCTTGTCTAGGCATGTCTAGGTAAATCGTTAGGCGGTAAGCCCCGTCTAGCACTTAGGCGAGCCCTTAGTGGAGTCCTAGAAGGATTTTTACAAAAGAGGTGTTTTGTATACCATTTAAATCTTGAAATACTACTATGTACGACCCTATATTGTATAAGAATACCCAATTATTTTTATTTTTTTAAGAAAAAAAACTTATAGGAAATGACAGTCTCTAAGGTTCAAAATAACCAACTTATGTACATTGGAAGTAAAAAAGAGAGGGGAAATCAACAAATATGCTGCCATTAAACTGCATTAACAATGTAAACATAGTTAACATTGTTATGTTACAAATTCCTCATCTACACCCTGAACAATTTCAGTAGATCTTGTTTCCTTAGTTAACTTTGCAGAAGCTGTCTTTTGTAAAATGTTATGTTATGCAGCACTTATACAAGCCAGGCAGAAGCAGGTCGAGGCAGCAGTCAACTCAACCACGAAATCGATACTTCCCCACCTCAGATTTTGTGGATGAACTGGACTTGATGCTCGCTGATAGCCTACGTCTGGATGATTTTGATTTCGACTTTGATGATTTTACAAGCCTTCAACGTTATCTGGACTTTGGAGAAGAAGATTATGAAGATTCCAGTAGATTGGAAATGGCTGGCATGATCACTCGTTTAATGATGGAATTATCAGTCGGTGGTGTCGGTATTGGTGAAAGCGAAGACGAAGATGAGGGTGATGAAAGTGACGATGAGGTTGATGGAAGTGATGGCGCTGATGGTGAATGACATTTATACTTATTTAGATGCTGTTTTTGGATATGTTTCTAAATGTTGATGATTTGAGATGATATACATGGCATTTTTTTATTTTTGAATTGGTCATACAATTATATCATATTTGAGCACATTTTAAGTCTCTTGGAGCTGACTATACTATGAAAATATTATTTGACCTGCCATACAGTTTGCGACTTGAAGCAGACGTTTTTTGCTAGCAGTACAAAGCTGCATTTGGAGTCTTTTGTCTGGTGGTTATACTGTGAGTTATATGTCTGGTTGTACTGTCATTTATGTTAGCAGTTCAAAGCAGCATTTGGAGTCTTATGTCTGGTTGTTATACTGTGAGTTATATCTCTGGTTATACTGTCATTTATGTTAGCAGATCAAAGCAGCATTTGGAGTCTTATGTCTGGTTGTTATACTGTGAGTTACATCTCTGGTTGTACTGTCATTTATGTTAACAGTTCAAAGCAGCATTTGGAGCCTTATGTCTGGTTGTTATACTGAGTTATTTCTCTGGTTATGCTGTCATTTATGTTAGCAGTTCAAAGCTGCATTTGGATTATATGCATTTGGAGCTTGTCTTTTGTCTGGCCAATGCCGCTTTCTTAGAAAGGAAATAATCAAATAGCGTTATTTTCTTTGCTCGTCGTAACCTTCTGATTGAATGCATGCTACGAGATGTATGCTAGATGATTAAAGACCATTGATGAAATCATGAAAGTAAAATTGATTGCCGGTGGTGGTTCTAAATTCTGAAGATGCATATGAAAATGTTTGAGCCATTGTAGAGTATAAATATGTTGCAACTCACATCATAAAAGATGTTAGTTACTAGAGTGTGGGCCAACCTGAAATACGGAAAGAGAGGAGTAAAAGGTTAATGCAAGGGAAAAAATGAAGTCATTAGAGATTTGAAGTGGTTTGGGCATATTTCTCCTACATCCATTATATATCATATTTACACTTGATTACAAAATAACGAAGTAGCTTCTTTTTAATTAGTGCGTACATACACAAAACTTTTCCTACATATCTTAGAGGATTAAGCGGCTTAATCTGAAATAATTTTTTGCTATAAACTTACACATGTGTCATATTCGATTTGCGTCGAGGAAAATCAAAAGAAAGAGTGTTGGAGGTTAGTTTAAAGATTGAATGATTGCACGAAGATCGAATGTATGGCTGTTGACGTTTAGTTCAAAACGATACTAAAAAACTCTTAGAAATCTACTCTTCACTACATTCAAGTCGATCCAGGGAAATTTGATGCAAGTAAATCAGTGAGCAAGACTCGCCACTTAGTTTCTCAATCCGGAGTGATCTCTAAAGCATGACAAAAGCCAAAAAGCTTGAGCTAGCAAGATTGCTCAAGTTCGAGCTGAAGTATACGACCGTTTCACCTAAAGCTAAAATGCTTGAAACTTGACTGCTCGAATTCAGATCCCTCCCAACCCAATCGAATTTTCCCTTTTTATCAAATAACAAACCCAACAGAAATTGATCTGTTATTGTTTTAAATATTTCGAAAATTGATTCAAACTTCACATTCGACTTATGAACATATTTTCAGTAATTTGAAGTCTATTAATAGAGTCCTAGAAGTTATATTGGTATCGTTAGGTTTAGTATGAAAGACAAATGCATGTTTAACCACTAATACCAAAGATGGGGACATAAGAGAGATAATTTGGATACTCTACCATTAGTCGTTTTAGATAAAGTTTTAGAACTTGACTCCATTATTTTGCTTCATGTCTCATATTTTCATAGCAGAGTTATTGTAACTTAATCTACAATCAGTTGTAAACAGAATATTAGAACATGTATGTATACAAAAAAGAATTTAGATACCTAGCTTGTGTGAACCACTATAAAAATCACATGAGTTTTATGTTTTTGCTATTTATTTATGTTGATTCTACAATTGGCGATTAGACTTATTCTAAATTGTCTATGTTATTACATCTATGTTGTCACAGTAGCCTAAAACATCCTCCTTTTTTTAATTATATTTCTAATTTGCATTCCAGGCCTAGGGTCCACTCGACGTGCGTGTGTCTGCACGTCAAAAATCGATGCAAACGTTTGTGTTTTTACTAAGAAACATTAGATTCTCTCTTCTTTCGTTTTTTGTAGAAAAAGATGATGATTAAACAAAAATAAACTTTCTTGCTCTAACTTTTCATCATGGTTTCTACGTGCTAAGGACCTATGTTGATAACGTAGAGGCTACTCAACCCAATGCTCTGCCTTTTCAAAGAATGGCCGAATGGAGGCTAGATATTTTGCTTGAAATCGTATGAAAAGGATGTCGGATCCAGGCCAGCACGAAGCAGGTTAAATGGGTAACTTTTTTTTTTTATATTTCATTTGAATCTTATTGGGCATGTGAAATACAATTTTTTTTAGATCTTATCTAAATTTGCTTTAAATAGAATCAATATTTTATTTAATTTATACACAAAATTTTATTTGTTTTAAATTTATATTATATAATGTTTGCGCAAAAAATGAGAAAACACCTCCAATCCGTATAATTTAGTTGATTATATGTTATTTTCGAGGTTTTAGGTTACTTATGCAAATATGAAAAAAACAGGGGCTAAACTGTAAAAGACACACAAATTTATAGTGGTTCGGCCAGAATGTGCCTACGTCCACTTTATATGTTATTCTCCTTTCTTTTTCAGATTACAAGTACAAAGCTTTAAGTACAAGTATAAGAAAGTTGTTTGAAAGTTCCTTCCGTGCTTGAGCTCTCAAACTTGTCTGCCATTGTTGTACCCCTGCCCCTCTATTTATAGAATGAGGCTGGGGGTAGGGGTCCTGGATGTATATAGCTGCTGGTGGGCCTGGACTGGAGCAATCTGGTCTGGTAGCGTTGGTTCGGCAGTGCCTCAATGGAGAGTTGATTCGGTCCGGTGATACGTTGGTCCGACGTCATGTTGGTCCGGTGGTAGCCCCCTTGCTCTTGGTTCGGTGGTACTGGCAGTGAGGTGGTTCGGTGGTGATAGGGAGGGGATGGTTCGGTAGTCACCTGGTTCGGTGGTAGGTCTGGTCCGGTAGGTGCAGGAAGGAGTTGGTTCGGTGGTGATAAGATTGGTTCGGCGGAGTTTGGTTCGACGGAGGCTTGAAGTCGTGCTGGTTCGGAGGAGGCTTGAAGTCGTGCTGGTTCGGCAGCGAAGTGGTGAGGTCAGATCGGCAGCGAAGTGGTCCGGCTGTAGGTGGTTCGGTGATGGGGTTGATTCGGTGGTGGCTGCTTCGAGTTGGTTCGCTTTGATTCGGTGGGTGGTAGATACGTACCCAACATTTGCCCCCCAAAGCAGGTCATATGTTTAACATATGTCGTGCTTTGTTTTAATGGGATAGTCTCGTTCGGTTTTAAGCGCCGAGCCATCTGGTCCGGTCGTTGATGCTTGCTTATAAATAGGGGCCCCGTGCCTTCGTTATTCCTTACCAACCGAGCCAAACATTTTGCCGAGTCAAACTCTCATCTTTGCCGAATCAAAGTGTTAGCCAAACCAGGTGAGACCCTTTGCCGCCGAATGAACTTCTGTACTGTTCTATCGAATGTACTCGGGACCTTGTGTACCGAATGAAGGCTTACTATTCATTTTACCGGATGAACCGAATGAGCCTGAGGGTTGAATGCCGGATGAGATAATGCGTTCGAATACCGAATGGAATTATCACCGGATGAGCTCGGGGAGTGTAGTGCCGAACGAACTCTCGCCTTGTTTTACCGAATGAACTGAAAGGCTTTCAATGCCGAATGGACTTTAGTCTCAACCTTTGTGCCTTGAACTTGTTTGCTTGTATTTCCATATTCCTTGTTCTAACTCGTTTTTCTGGTATTTGCAGATAATGTCTCGCAAAGCAGAAACTTGATCAGATAAACGGAAGTCCAGGGGCGAAGGAGAGTCCTCCTCCGTGCCCCCGCCCAGCCAGGATCGGAACGTCATAGACCTGCCCCGAGGTCGCTAGTAGATGGGTATGGCCCTCAGGAGCTTCTGAACTCTCCGCCCGACTGCTTTCCTAGCTCCCTCAGGGAGGAGCATCTTGATGTCATCTCTCGCTCCTTTGGGATTGACAGGGCTCGTATGCTGTTGCCGGGAGACGGAGTGATGCCGTACAATCCCCCTAAAGGATATTTTGCGTATAGTAGGTACCACTGCATGTGTGGGGCCATTCCTCCCATTAATACCTGGATAGTCAGCTTCATCACTTATTTGAAGGTGGCTCCCTTCCAGCTTCAGCCCAATTCCTACGTCATCTTGGTGTGCTTATACATTATTTTCCAGAGAAGGTACGGGCGCCCCCCTTCCAACCGGGAGATTCGGTATCTATATAACTTGAGGGGTTACAAAAAGGGGTCTCCGTATGTTAGTTTGGAAGCGGCCGTGCCCTTCAAACCGGTCTTGGACTTATACTCAAAGCTTTTGCCAAACCAAAGCCGCCAACTAGCCGTTCTGGGGATGTAGTTAGATATCGCCCTCTTCTTGAAATCATTGAGGAAGATATGCAAAAGAGGAAGAGGGGCCGATCTTCGTTTGAACCTTCTCCTGGCCCCCAGCCTCCAGTCCAGCCCATCCATGACATTACTGAAGAGGATACTGAGTTTATGCCTTCCCCCGATCCGTCCGAAAATCCAACCGTCACTCCGATAGACCGTCCTGGTTTGGATCGCAACCCCTCTGCTGGCCACCCGGATCTGGACCCGAGTTTTCAGGATATCTCTTTTGACGAGGTCACGGGTGAGCATCTTCTTCCCCGTAATCCCATGGTACGGGTGCTTGATGAGGCTAAGTCGTTAGACCTTGATTTGCTTACTACTCGGATTGTGACCATGGGGAACGAGGCCAAGGCAAGTATTGATCGGGCGGCTGAGGAAACCAAGAGGTTAATGGAGCATCATGCTCGACTGGCCAGGGCTGGGGAGGAAATCGGAAGTGCTAACATCCGATTGCGGCTACAGGTTTCTGATCAGGCCAAGCAGCTTGCCGATCAGGCTATCCAGATATCCCAGCATGAGGCGGCCACCCGACGACTAAAGAAAATCATGGAGGAGGCTAGCAAGGCTGAGTTGCGAAAGGTGGAGGCCGCCTGCAAGGAGCGGATTGACATAGCCATTGCTACGGTGGACGAGATTCGGAGGGCGGATCTCGAGCAAGTAGAGGAGTTATCTGGGAGGCTTGAGGCCGCAGAGCTTGCTCAGGCCAGGCTAAAGGAAGAGATGGAGGAAATAAGGAGGTCTCTCCAGGCTGACCGCTTGAGATATCGATCGGAGAGGGATGTTGCCGTCGCCAAGTTGTTGTCCTCCGAGGCCCGGGTGAGGGAGTTTGAGGAGAATGAGGGGATGATGGATGAGATGTTGCAGGATATGTACTTCCGTACCTGAAAGCAGGGTAATCTATCCTGGATGGATGACTATCCCCGGGTCATGGCTAGGATATATTTTCGGGCTTTGGAGGAGGCCAAGGCCGATGCGGATAAGGAAGGTAGAGCGGCATTCAGGATGGACATGGTAACCGCCCAGTTCTCGAAGGAGGAGAAGGTAGCGGTGAAGGAGGGGATGCGGCTACTTGCTGCGGAGGAAGCCGGTGTGCAGTTGGGGGATGAGGACCAAGAAGCGGGTGCTGGTGAGTTCTCCCTATTTTAGTTTTTCATGACTTGATCGTCCGTTGTTGGTTTAATGGATTCCTCTTCTGAATTGGACAGGTGGGACTTCTGATAAGCATGCTGGGAGCTCCGACCCTGCGGCTAAGTAGGCTTGGAGAGTTGGTAGGATGAGGGTGAGGTGCGGACGCAGCTGGTTCCTTGTCCGGATTTGGTCACCTTTTGATTTCCTTTTATCGCTGTTTATGTTAGTCCAAAACATTGATGTGACTGTAATAATATTGTTTATGATGAATGACTTTATGTAATTTCATAACATAAGCTGATTCCTTTATGTTGGAATTTTATCGCTATTTTGTTGTGCTGTGTAAGCGATGCAACTATGCATGTTACTAGTGGCGTGACTGTGCCTGATGCCAAGTTTTTTGCTTAAAGTATAATTTTCTCATTTTGCAACGTAAATGTGATGTGTGAATATGAACTGCAGCTATGCGTTAATGTATAAAAGTAGAAGGTACCGCCCTTCATGTTTCGGCTGTGGATGGTAACTTCGTGCGCCCTATAAGACTAAGCACGGAATGCTGTTGAGTGTCTCGTCATCCAATTGTAAGTTTCTGTTCCCATTAGCGAGCGTCCCCTATTTCATGTCCTGTACTTTCAAGCACCGTTACGGAGAATAGGAGAAAGGTTTTAAATGAAATGGAAATATAGGAAAAATAAAACTTCCAGTCACGGAAGGCCGTCGATGTGCTTAAGTTCGTGGAAAACGGGTTTTGTAGTCAATTTCCCTAGCTGTGGGTCTTGGAGACATTTGTCACCCATCTTACGCCTCTGCGGGGAGTTTTCTTTTTTACCACAGCCGCACTTAAGACACATCGGAGCCGATCGCGCACAGTAACTACCCGAGCCATTATGGCCCGTAATCGCGGGTATTATTCGATTTACTGTGGCCGGCTAGCGTGGGGGCCGATCGTCAACTGTGAACTGCCCCTGGCTGGCCACACCTTATGTTGGGGCTTATAGTCGGTTCACAGTTGCCGGCGAGCCGAATCGCTGTAATGAGCTGCCATGGCATAATCGGTCTTCTCGGTGGCTTATACTCGGCTTATTACAGTCGACTTTAAGGGCCGAGGCAAACAATGAGTTAACTCGCGGTAGAGGGATACCGGAGCAAAGTGTCTCATTGGCGAGGGCATAGGATCGTAGCGTACCTGTTAGATTTTGTCCAGGTGAAGTTGTGTTGTGAAGCTCTGAATTGAAATGTCATCTGCAAAGGATTTTGTTCAACAGCAAAGGATAAAGCTTAACAAGTAGCCAAGATATAAAGGAACAAGCTAACAAGAGTCAAGTTTTTAAAGTGGTTCGGCACGAAAATGCCTACGTCCACTGATTCTCTTTGTTAATTCACTTCATATGGGCAGTACAAGTTAGGAAGTATCGACGGAGGTGTCGGATGTTCCATGCCCTCTGGAACACCTCTCCGTCCACTTTTGACAAAATATAAGCTCCGTTGTGGAGATCTTTATGAATTACATATGGTCCGTCCCAGATGGGGTCCAGTGCCCCGGGGCGTGGAAAGATTCGTTTGAGGACAAGATCTCCTTCTTGTAAGCTGTGATGCTTGACCTTGGAGTTGTACTGGGCTGCCACTTTTTGTTTGTGAGCCGCTACTTTGAGTCCTGCATCGTTTCTTCTCTCCTCAATTAGGTCCAAAGACATGAGGAGGAGTTCTTCGTTCTCTTCCGGGCTGTAGTGGATCCTACGGTGAGAGGGCACTATAGTTTCAACTGGGAGCATGGCCTCCGATCCGTATGCCAAAGAGAAAGGAGTATGCCCTGTTGAAGTTCTGTAGGAAGTTCATCCACCCAAGCGCCGTAGGAAGTTCGTCCACCCAAGCGCCTTTCGACTTTTCAAGTTTCTTCTTGATTAAGGTTTTGAGGATCTTGTTGACAGCTTTGACTTGTCCGTTTGCTTGAGGATAAGCTACAGATGAGAAGCTTTTGTGAATTCCGTGCTCTTGGCACCAGTCGGCGGATTCTTCGCTGTCAAATTGAAGTCCGTTGTCTGATATGATCTTGAGTGGGACTCCGTACCAGCACATAATATTTTTGATCAAGAAGTTGATAACTTTTGCCGAGGATATTTTATTTAGAGGTTCCGCCTCCACCCATTTGGTGAAATAGTCAACTGCCACTATAGCATATTTGGCTCCGCCTCGGCCCATTGGCAGTTCGCCAATTAAGTCAATCCCCCATACCGCAAAGGGCCAAGGGCTGGTCATTTGAGTAATCTCATTTGTGGGTAGTCGAGGGATCTTGGCAAATTTCTAACATCTGTCGCATTTCTTGACAAAGTCCAAGGCATCTTTGTTCAAGGCGGGCCAGAAATATTAATATCGGAGTATTTTCTTTGCCAGAGTCTGCCCTCCAGTGTGATCTCCGCAGCTTCCCTGGTGGATGTTGGATAAGATTTCCTTGGCTTCTCTTCCAGCAATGCACCTCAGTAAGGGGTTAGAGAAGCCGCGCCGATAGAGGATGCCTTCTTGCATTGTGTAGCGGGAAGCTTTCCTTAGAATTTTCTTAATTTCATTTCGCCCGTCGGGTAGGGTGCCGTTTTGTAAGTATTCTCGGATAGGGGTCATCCATGTTTCTTCTTCGGTTGCAGCTATCAGATTCACTCGCTCGAAACTTGGTGCCAGCTGTTTTGAGATGGTTATCGCTCCAGAAGTGGTATCATCTCCCATGCTAGCTTGCTTTGCCAGCTCGTCGGCCTCTTGATTTTCTTCTCGAGGAATGTGTTTGATCGAGTAGTGATCCAATTGATTGAGCAGTCGCTTGGTCTTTTTCAGATATGCCGTGAGCCGCTCTCCTCGAGTCTGGAACTCCCCTAGTATTTGATTTACGATGAGTTGCGAATCACTGTGAAGACATAAGGAACTGACTCCGATCTCCAGGGCGAGCTCTAATCCGGCTATTACTGCTTCATATTCGGCATCATTGTTGGTGGCAGCGAATTCCAGCCTTAGGGCGTAGTGCAGCTTCCTTCCCTTGGGGGTGATTATCACAACACCTGCCCCCGAGCCTTGTTCGTTTGACGCTCCATCTACGAAGAGATTCCACTTGATATCTTCTGCTATTTCAGATTGGTCCTTACCTTCGCTAGTAGTGAATTCGGCAATGAAATCAGCTATGGCTTACCCCTTGATAGCGGTGCGAGGATGGTAAGTAATATCATATTGACTTAGTTCGATGCACCACTTAAGTAGTCGTCCAGAAGTGTCGGGGCGATGGAGCACTTGCCTTAGCGGTTGATCGGTTAGAACTCGGATGGAATGAGATTGGAAATAGTGTCGTAGCTTCCTTGATGTGATTAGTAAACAGTACGCCAGTTTCTCGAGTTTGGGATACCGGGCTTCTGCTCTCATGAACCTTTTGCTTATGAAGTACACTGACTGTTGTGTGCGGTTTTCTTCTCTTACCAAAGCGGCGCTTAGAGCATGGGATGACACAGCAAGATATAGGTATAGTTCTTCGCCTTTATTCGGAGTCGAGAGTACTGGTGGCCGTTGGAGGTGCTCGATTAGGTTAAGGAAAGCTGCTGAACATTCGTCGGTCCACTCGAATTTTCCTTTGTCTCTCTTCAGGGCTTCAAAGAAGGGAATGCATTTGTCGGTTGCTTTAGAGATGAATCGGCTTAGGGCGGCCACCTTCCCGTTTAGGCTTTGCATTTCTTTCTGAGTGGATGGTATCTTGATATCTTGCAAGGCTCGGACTTGTTCGGGGTTTGCTTCGATCCCTCTGGCATGGACGATGAATCCCAAGAACTTTCCTGATGACACTCCGAAGGAGCACTTTAGAGGATTCAGCTTCATTCCATATTGGCGGAGTAATTGGAACATCTCGTCCAGGTGGCCTACATGATCATCGGCTTTTCTTAATTTAACCAGCATGTCATCCACATAGACCTCCATAGTTCGTCCTATCAGTTCTGCAAACATCTTGTTGACGAGGCGCTGATAAGTAGCTCCGGCGTTTTTAAGTCCAAATGGCATTACCTTGTAGCAGTACAATCCTCGGTCAGTGATGAAGCTAGTGTGGTCTTGATTGGGGGCATGCATAGGGATCTGGTTATATCCTGAGTATGCGTCCATAAAGGATAAGAGTTCGTGTCCGGCAGTGCTGTCCACGAGTTGGTCGATTCGGGGGAGCGGGAAGCAGTCTTTCCGGCAAGCGTCATTTAAGTTGGAGAAATCAATGCATGTTCGCCACTTCCCATTAGCTTTCTTTACCAGTACCGGGTTGGCGATCCATTCCGGGTAGATGGCTTCACGTATGAAGTCATTGACAAGTAAGTTCTTTACTTCTTCCTCGAGGGCTGCTGGTCGTTCTGCCCCCATGCTTCTCTTTTTCTGTTTCACTGGTGTCTTGGTAGGGTCGATGTTCAATGCGTGGCATGCTATATCCGGGGAGATTCCAGTCATGTCAGCATGCGTCCACGCAAATACATCTAGGTTGTGGCGGAGAAAATCAATGAGTTGATCCTTTAATTCTGCTTTTAATTGAGATCCGATTTTCAATAGTCTACTCGAGTCATGTTTGTCTGCAGCTACGAATTCCATAGCCTCTGCAGGCTCGGCGGTGACCTCCTCCTCTTTGTCCCTGGGGTCTAATTCGTTGAAAGGATCACTGGTATATCGAAGAGGAGGGGCTTTCTTTAGTTGCTATGCTTCCAAGCTTTTCATGCAGAGAGTAGTCTCTGCATTTTTCCCTTTATCTTTTCTGCGATTATTGCGAAGTTCGGTCACATAGCAGTCTCGAGCAGCATCTTGATCTCCCTCCACTTCTTCTATTCCGTTATCTGTGGGAAATTTCATCTTCAGGCACCATGGGGCTAGGACAATTTGGAAGTCGGACAAGGCTGGTCTTCCCAAGAAGGCGTTGTAGGCCGAATGGTTCTCTATTAGTACGAACGTTTGTTTTCGCACAGCGGAGCGGGGATGGCTGCCTATTTCGACAAAGAGGTCCAGTTGCCCGAGGGGTAACTTGGCATCTCCAGTGAAACCATGTAGTGGTTTGTTGCAGGGAGATACATCCTTCATTGACAGCTTCATTTTGTCGAAAGCATGCTTGAATAGGATATTTACTGAACTTCCAGTGTCTATTAAAATTCGAAAAACTTTGGCTGGACCGAACCAGGCGGAGATGACCATAGGGTCCATGTGTGGGTACTGTCTTCCCTCTAGATCACGCCTACTGAATGTGATGTCGTCACTCTCTTTCCGTTTTGGGTGGCGTTCTTCTGTAACAGAGTTAACGCAGCCTTCATTGTTTCTAAGTGACTTTCCATATCTTTCCATTTCTGCCCAGCTCTTGCCGGCGATGTGTGGCCCTCCTGATATTGTATGGACCACTATCTTCTCTTGGCTGGAACCGCTGGTGTTGCGATTTCCTCTGCGTGTCTCTGGGTGGAGCTGCCCTGGGTTTTCCTTGGTAGGAGCTGGGGTCCTGTCCTGTCCCTTTACATAGCGTTCTAATCTCTTCCTCCTGATGTGTTCTTTGATTAGGTCGCGGAGGTGGCGACATTCATTGGTATCATGTCCATAAGATTCATGGAAACGACAGAACTTTCCGGACTGGATTGCGTGATCTGACTCCTTCTTGTACGGGGGGCACTTGTATGTAAGTTCGTCCTGGGTGGCCAGGAAGATGTTCTCGACTGTTTCATTCAAGGGAGTGTAAGCGTCGAATCTCGGTCCTAGTCGGTACAAGCGCTTTTCTCCCTTCTTGCCCCCTGCATTGTCTCTGGAGTCGTTTCTCCGAATGTCCTTCGCTGTGGCAGGGGCGTTTCCATGAGCCATCTTAGCCTGTGGTCCTGTCTGCCTTTCAGTGGCAGCCTCTTCGAGTCTCATGTACTTCCCAGCTTCATGGAAGAAATCGGGCAAGGTAGCTGGTTTTTCTTTAGTTAGTCTTCTAGCAAACTTGGTATCTGGGTGCACACCGCTACCGAGGGCCATTAGGGTGAGTTTCTCATCGGCATCTTGGACTGCGGCCGCTGCGGCGTTGAACCGGGTTAGATATTGTTGCAGTGTCTCTCCGAATTTCTGTTTGACAGTAGATAGAGAATAAGCATCCTTGGGTTGTTACACATGGATGCAGAACTGGCTAATGAACTTTTCTTTCAACATCTCCCATGAGCTGATAGATCCTTGGGGTAGATGGCAGAACCATGAGGTAGCTAGGTCTGCTAGGAATAGCGAAAAGCACTTACACAACACTCCTTCCGTTGCTCCGCTCATGAGCATATGCTGTGTGTATCTCTGCAAGTGTACAACGGGGTCGGAAGTTCCCTTGTACGGTTCCATCGCCGGCATTTTCCATTCTCGAGGGGTGATGGCGGTTTCGATGTCGCGGGTGAAAGGGCTGGTTACCCTAGCGCCTATCCCTCGATCCCTTTGCTCTCGTCGGATGCATTCCCTGAATAATCGTGCCATTCTTTCATCAGAATTTGGAGCGGACAAAAATGAGCTTGGTTCTTCCCTGCGGATCGATCTCGTCCAAATGACCTGTAGGGATGGTATAGTCTATCACTTCTGACGTTATCCAGTGGCTGTCTTTGGCTGCTCGGATGCATGCTAGGACCAGCTACAGTTGGCCCCTGCCTTGATCTTCCCCTGTGGGGTTCTGTTTCGAGCATTTCCATGGAGTCAACTTCGGGTTGGGATCTAGCTCGGCTCCGTTCAGCGGGGTTTCTATGATTAGGTGGCATGACTGGCTCAGCTACATCCGACCCTCGCCTGGTGCCTCCCCCATTGGGTTCGGTTCCAAGCGCTTCCTCGAGTCGGAGTTCGGGCTGAGTCCGGACGCGGCCCCTATCATTATTGTTCCTGTTGATAGCTTCTTTGAAGAGGGAAGACCTTTGTTGTCTCCGAGATCCTCCAGATTGAGACTCACCCCATGATTCAGTGTTGCGGTTGGATTCTTCGGCATCCCTCGAGCGTGACATGAGTTGGTTCACCAGAGCTTCTTGTTGGGATGCGAAGCGGTTAGTCACTTCAACCACAACTCTGTCTAGGTCTGCCCTAGTGATTGCTGCCGGTTGTTCCGCGGTAGGGGCTGTCGGAATTGCCTGATCTACATTTGGCACTCTGTCGTAGTGGGTTGGTTCTCTTGATCTGGATCCACTGGATCTGGAGCACTGCTGGTTGCAACGTTCTTTCCCTTGTTGGCGTCTTTTCTCGGCCTGGAAGTCATGTTTCCTAGGCAATGAAGGGTGCTACTGGGAAAGAAGGTTGAATGAGGGAAGCTGAAGCTTCGAGTTCCAAGTTCTCAGTGAAAGCACCAAAAATGTTTGCGCAAAAAATGGGCAAACACCTCCAATCCGTATAATTTAGTTGATTATATGTTATTTTCGAGGTTTTAGGTTACTTATGCAAATATGAAAAAAGCAGGGGCTAAACTGTAAAAGACACACAGATTTATAGTGGTTCGGCCAGAATGTGCCTACGTCCACTTTATATGTTATTCTCCTTTCTTTTTCAGATTACAAGTACAAAGCTTTAAGTACAAGTATAAGAAAGTTGTTTGAAAGTTCCTTCCGTGCTTGAGCTCTCAAACTTGTCTGCCATTGTAGTACCCCTGCCCCTCTATTTATAGAATGAGGCTGGGGTAAGGGTCCTGGATGTATATAGTTGCTGGTGGGCCTAGACTGGAGCAATCTAGTCTGGTAGCGTTGGTTCGGCAGTGCCTCGATGGAGAGTTGATTCGGTCCGGTGATACGTTGGTCCGGCGTCATGTTGGTCCGGTGGTAGCCCCCTTGCTCTTGGTTCGGTGGTACTGGCAGTGAGGTGGTTCGGTGGTGATAGGGAGGGGATGGTTCAGTAGTCACCTGGTTCGGTGGTAGGTCTGGTCCGGTAGGTGCAGGAAGGAGTTGGTTCGGTGGTGATGAGATTGGTTCGGCGGAGGCTTGAAGTCGTGCTGGTTCGGCAGCGAAGTGGTGAGGTCAGATCGGCAGCGAAGTGGTCCGGCTGTAGGTGGTTCGGTGATGGGGTTGATTCGGTGGTGGCTGCTTCGAGTTGGTTCGCTTTGATTCGGTGGGTGGTAGATACGTACCCAACATATAATATAATGTATATCATATAGACATAAGTGTGTAAGTGCACGTGCAACATAAATGGCGTACATGGTTTAATATGCCTATGTATAAGTGCCGGTATTACGCTGCAACAGACATATTAACCTTTGGGAGCATGTCCATCCCCGTATCCCTCCAGAACACATCATTCTTGGCAAAGTTGATTCCTTTAAGTTCTGGTTCCAAAAGACAATGTATCTTTTTGGGGATGACAACTTGAAGACCTAGGTTGACGTTCCATCTCCTCAGCTTAGTTTTACTGACGACGTGATGTCAGATGAACTGATGATCCAACAAAAGAGGGAGGAGATTGCTGTCGGTGAGAAGGTTATAAACATTGCATCTTCTGATGAAGAGGCATCTCTAATTGTGAAGAATCTGGGTCCTTTAGTCTGGTGGTCGCCTTTAAACATTGAAACAGCCCTGATGAACTCGAAGGATAAAGACTTCTACCTGCAGCAGGATATGGACCTCGATTTTCATATGAACCTTGCCTGAGGCTTGCACCAAGACAATGCTAGGCTTATGGATGTTGAAACTAGCCATCAGCTTTTCGGGTCTCCTTTAGTCCCTTCTCCTTCGCCAACCGCCATTACTTCTGCTCCAACTAATGTTGTTCGTCGAAGAAGATGCCTTCTTTCCCGTAATGTGAGCCATCCTTTGGAAGGAAGCTCTCCATCATGGCAGTTGTAGTATTGAATTCAAAAACATACACGCTGGCCCAAATCTATTAGCAATCTTAAGGTTGCTTCATCTCACCAGTTCAATCAGACTAACCCCGCAGGATGATACTCTCTCGTGGAGCCTCCCCAGTTATGGTAGCTATAATGTGAACTCTCACTACTATTTTCTACAACTTCTCCGGCATGTTTTACAATTTTACTTGCCTTTGGAAGCTTAAGGCTTCTCCAAAATATAAGGTTCACATGTGGCTGGTAATGCTAAACAAGCTTAATACAATTAAAAACCTAGCTCGTAAGCAAATTGGCACTGCTCAACATTGTTTCCTATGCTTGGAACGCACAAACTCTTGCACACATATTTTCATTCCTATGACTTTTCATTTTAGGTTTGGATGCTTTGTGCCACAAATTTAAACATTGTTCTTAATAGCTTTGAGGTTGCCTGGTTAAAACTATGAGAATGTTGTGATCCAATCACCTGATGGCCTTCTAGTCCTTGCTATTTCCTAGACCATTTGGGTCGAACGAAATGCCAAATGCTTCAACACTAAATCTTGCACCTTTTTAACAGTTGCTAACAGAATTATGTACTTGTATTCAACTTGGACAGGGATTCCGATGGGATCGCCGTAGTTCTTCTTGACGAGCATGCCTGAGCGGGAATTGGTGGGGAGCAACAGTACCCAGGATTGATGATACTTTATGCAATTAATTTTGGTTTGGCAGATGATATCTCCTATCTTTACCTTATGATTATTCTTGTATATTACATGTATTCATGTATATTAACTATGGTAGGGATGACATTATGTCTGTATATTTATGGGTTGCCTGCACTTGTAACGTTCTGAACTTGTTGGCTACTGACTAGGCCTGTTAATCGGGTATTTCTACTTTACTTTATGCACGTATGGCTGTGCGACTTGGGTCGCATATCCTTTTATAAAAAAAAAACTAATTTTCAAATTCAAAATTTATGTTTTAGATCTAGATCCACACAATTTCAAATTTAACTTAACAAATTAATTTTGAATAAATATAATATATAATTTAAAATTTAAAAGGAAATAATTTTTTTCTATTATATAAGCAAATATAATGTATGATGTATTTATGTGTGTATATTAGAATAATGTTTAAGATATTATTATATATAAAATATATGTTTATACATATAAATATGCTATAATGCAAAATAATTATTAAACACATATATATATATATACGCACTCTAATATACTCTCGGCAATAAAAATATTCTTTTTCGATTTTATAATTTATTTAATTTTTGATTTTCGTATGAAAATAAATTTATACACACACACACATATATAACTTTATAATTTTTAAAAGAAATTTTAGTTGTGTACTTTTACATTAAATATTTTACATAAAATATTATGTTATATACACATATATTTTTTGCCTTAATCAATTTTTAAGTATATTGTAAATACATAAATATTATATGTACGAATTTAATATATATATATATATAATTTCGAAGACTTTAAATACATAAATAAATATTAATAAAATGTAATTCATGCTTTGTGAAATATTTGTTTGTATTGAAATTAAATTTTAATTTAAAAAGAATTTAATATTATTTTATATTTGAAAAATATTTTTTTTGCTGGCCATGAGCATATGTGTATATATATAAAAAAATTAACTAATATATACGTATATATAATCCATCCAATGAATACAACACGAACATATACAAATTCGTGACAATCAACTGCTATTTAAACACATATATGATATGATGAACATTATATATATTTTTATTAATTTGTAAATAGAGAAATTTTCCTTTGCCTGATGCTCAGATAATACATCTTGGAATGAAGTAACAAAACTCCATGAAATGATTTTAGAATTTAGAAAGTGCTACTGATCCGAATGCATTTACCATCGATCTTTGATTTATATTTAATTTAGTATTTATAGAGCTTTAAAACTTGGAAGAGAAGGGAAGTATATGACTGGCCTTGTTGGTCTAGAGGAGAGAAAAGGAGAGTAAAAATATGAGGGTTAGAGGTGATTAAGTAAGGGAGATTCTAAGGAGAAAATTAAGGATCTGGATCCACCATTCTCGCTTACTATTTCACCTCATTTGAATTCAAAATTCCACTACATACATACCATCATATGGATGGCCTCCCTAGCCCACTTATACAATAAGCCCCATTAAGGGCATCAAAATCACTTCAAGCCCAATCAATAAAAATTGCATTTAAATCTATCTCAAATGCACATCCATATTTATATCGATACGTGTGTTTATAATCAATTATACATAAACTATTTACTTCCGAACAACACAAATTAAATAAAAATTTATAATTAATATTTCAAAAATATTAATTGATTTTATTAATTTATAATAATTATAGTTCATTAAATCAGGTGGTAATGGGTGTAAATTCGATCAGTGATTAATGTCGAATAATTTAAATTTAACATCCATACGATATTAGCAGGTTGTGTGACATCATGGCCAAAATTTTCACTTATATAGCTTTGGTAAAATCCGATTTTACATATTTAAGCAATACCTAACAGTGACAATTATTTATACTAATTCTCTTTGTCAAAAATATATCATATTAGAACGTATGGAATTTAATAATGGTCAAAATTCTGATATCGTCCATATCGAACTTTATAGTCCAAACACAAAGTCTTTAATCCAATAATAACAATTATTATTAATCGAACTACTCTGGCCAGAGATTTTAACTTTGAGTTATTAGTTGACTGTGATACTAACCTCATATGACTGAGGAGACGAATCCTCTCTTGAATAGTGTTTCACTTCCAACACTGCCGCTTGACTTAATTATACTCCTCCGATTGATGGCGTACCACGATTTAACTATAATCAAAGCCGAACCTTCATACTGAAGTCAACGGTATTCTTAAGTCAAGAGAACTATGTAATATTGTCACATCGATATTTTCAGTTTGACCTTAATTATTTTAACCAATAGAAAACTATCGAGCGAGTCATTCCATAACTATCCAATAACTATCAGTATGTAATCTGTTGGTGCCTCTATCAGTCATGAGTAACACACTACCCAACATTCGAAGAATGTTACATACTATAGTCCCAATAGATGCATCGATATTCAGTCTCAATACATCCTGATTGGAAATATTTGAAATGATGTGTTTATCACATTTTGATAAAACGTACAAGATTATAATTATTTGTAATTACTATCAAAAACACACCATTTATGGATTTTCCGTTAAATATAAATAAATTAATTAAATAATTAATTAATTATAACATATTATAACTAGCATATAACAGAAAGTAAACACCTTTTATTATGAACAAGATTTGATTAAAGAGTAATAATTTACAATAAACTGCAAAATTTCTCCAAGGGTATACCCCTAATTTTATCAATCTCCCACTTGCACTTGGGGCCAATTAGGGAATCTCAATCCCATCCCTTCGATCAGCTTCTTGAGAGCTAACTGAGTTAAACCCCTCATGAATGGATCTGCTAGTTGTCCTTAGCATCTACCTTTTGTATCGCAACTTCTTTCTTCTTAGTATCTACCTTTTGTTTGGTCTGGGCTCCTTGCGAATTGTTTCGCCACATTATTGCCACTAAACAAAGCCATTGGATTTTCTATATCGAAAATCACTCCGAGCTCACTTAAAAACTTACGCATCCATATTGCTTCTTTAGCTACTTCACTGAGGGCGATGTACTCAGCCTTTATCGTAGAATTGACTATTGTTTCCTATTTGGAAATTTTCTGTGACGCCCCAACTCTATGCTCACAATAACAAAGAGTATTAAAAGAAATACTGTCCATTATTACGAAGAATAAGGCTGGATAGGAGCGGCCATCCGTAGTTAGGACTTACACTAGTATTGGTTATCTCGATAGGAGTGGTATATATTTTTATTTTTCATCTCTTATTTATTTACTCCCATCAACATATCCAATTTCAGTGTAAAACGAACTACGATGGTTCATAATAGTTTAGGACAATAGATATAATAATAACACATATAATTCAAATGCGGAACACAGATAAACAAAAAATCTCATATATATAATAACTGATGTCAGTTACAATACATGTGATACAGTACATATGATACAACTACAACTGTCGACTCTGGAAGTTACATATACAAGTACATTATCGTGAATAATATACATGAATATACAACATCCTATACAAATACACTGACTACTTTAAATGATGACGACTACTCCAAAAGTATGAAAAGACTTCATAGCTCTAACAGCAACCCAAAGTAAGATATCAACAACCTGTAAGTACTCGATCTGACCCGAGTATTAAATTCAAAAGAAAATAATACGCAGGTCAGTCTAATTCAAACTCAGTTATTAGACAACAGAAGCAATAATAATTAAATAATGAATAGACGACAGTCACAATAAATCTCGTCTATCCGATCCTTAAATAAAGAAATCGGATAACGATAAATATAACACGTAATAGTGTTAAACAACAAATCAGCAAATTCAAATCATCAACAAAGATAAGTGAAAAGAATATCGATGAAGATAATTTAAAAACATCAGAATTGCCTAAACGGCAATTAACAACAAAATCATCAAATTAACCAATCAAAATACAACTCCAAAACATAATGAAATATCAATTAAAATGCCAACTCGGGTAGGGCTGCAGTACACGCACGTGTACTGCCTCGCCACTACAGCATATAGAATATGCAAAAGATCAATAAATCAAAACAAAATAGAATATCCATAAAAGCCATACCTGTGGCTGCAGTTCACGCTTGCGTGCACTGCCTTGCCACTACAGTGATGATGTACACTAAAGCTCAATACCGTGTGGCTGCACAAAGACAACAGGGTACAACACGCCTCAAAGTATCGGTCGATACTAACAAGCATGTGTGGTCTAGGAAACCCAAATACTACATGAAACAGATATATAACTGTCCCAAATGGTCAAGACAGCTACAATGAATAATCAAACTCGCGAAATACTTCAACTACATGTGAAAAGTAAGATGGCCAGGAGACCTAACAAACATGCACATGCATAGGCTACCCAAGCATGATGCAGCAAAACAATAAATGCAACTTGAACAAGAATGGAACAAAGGTGGCAACATGGGATGTTAGCATGATGCAGCAAAACAATAAATGCAACCTGAACAAGAATGGAACAAAGGTGGCAACATGGGACTATACCAAAGGAATGTCATCAGGTATACACAAATCAATGCAAACCAGTATAGTTTGCATACCGAGACCAAGGGAAAAAATGAAACAGAGATGATATACTATACATGTAGTACAAATGCACATATATATAGCATGTAAAAAAAAAGAAAAGTGAACAGCAGGTGGTACGAGACTGAACTAGACGAATGCACTGAATTCAGGTAAATGGCAACAGCAAGTGAGGCATCAGTGAAACGACTCAATATGTAAACTCCATATGCAGCTCAAAGACATGTTCAAAAAGAACCAACAACAAATGCAATGCATCACTGGGGCACAAATACATAACCAATAACGCAACTGTATGCATACTACCCCGAAGGAAGTAGCATGATCATGAGTACAAAAATGCAGACTGCATAAGAATCAATATATAGTGACCATATGGTGCGGTGAAGAACAACAGCAAGTGTTGACCAAACGATGAAATGCAACAGACTACATTGACTACAGCATATCAAGCATACAAGACCGATGCCGACAATGCCAATAAGACTTAGTTCAAGATGCAACACAGAAGCTAAAGAGCTCACATTTATCAAAACTACATGAATCAAACCTGAAGCAACACTCCCGTGTAACCTCAGCTACAAAATGTATGCATATAGTCAAGTAATGACAAAGACAAAGAAACACAAAACTTCTAGATGAATACAAGCATTACAGATAAATGAATCTACAAAACAGCAAGTGTTTAACTACATAGATATATGCAGTAACTATATGTGGAGTTGAAACAGAGTCAACTAATGAAACTGGAAAATGCAAATATCACCAATCCAACACCAAAAAAAAAACAAACTGCAACAACCCAAGTACAACAAGCACTTCCCAAAGTCAGAGACCATAATCAAGCAACAACATATATAGGTCGGTGAACAAAATCAAGTGAAAGTCGAAGTCAACTAGAAATTCACGCAACAAGTCCACATTAAAGCCAGAAATTCACGAAATCAAAGAAACAGGCGAAGTCAAAGGAAATCAACACCGTGGAATTCAAGCAACGAAAACATTTTCAAATTGAACAAGTCATAAGAAATCGAAGTCGTGGTCTACAAAGGATACCGTGGCCAACAAATGACCAAAGTCAACAAGTGACAGGGGTACAGATGTATAACAGTTATAAATGATATCAACCAAAATGTCAAGGCCAAAATTAACCAAGTCATAATCAGGACAGAACCCATCATCGTTGAAACCAAAACAAACGCAAAGTAAAGTACTAAGTTAAACTAGATATGAGTGACAATTCAAATCACTCACCTTTGACACCGAAGCGCAGACGAACTCGACCAAAAGAAGAAGTGGCCAAAGCAAGCAATGAGGAGATGATCGATCAACTTTAAAGTCGGCGCTTCGAATTAGCTCAAGACCCTAGATTTGAAAAGGGGAATGAACGAGAACGAAGCCGTCGCCATTTTCGTTCGTGTTGATTTTTTTTAGGGTTACGAAGAAATGAAAGAGGAATGGGGGTCGGTTTGTCTTGGATAGTTATCACGACACAAATACGTGGGCCGAGATTAAGAATTTTTTTAAAGCCCAAACTATACTTAACAAATCTCTCAAGAATTTTAAACCCGATTACAAACTCCCAACAACAATTAGCTAGCACACTAATCGTTTAATGACTATTATACATTGGTGCTAAAATCCAGGTTGTTACGTTTTTCAACTAATAGTCCCACCATTAAGTGTAAAAACATAACCCGATGCTGACTTACTATTATCAACATCACTCTGAAAGCTAGAGTCGGCATACCATTTCATAAAGAGGTCTCCATTTCCTTCTATTAAGAATAAGTCTTGAGTATTTCTAAAATACTTTAGTATGCATTTTATAGCCGTCTAATTTTATTTTCAGTATTGGACTAATATCTGCTTACGCATCCTAATGCGTATGTCACATCTAGTCCAATATATAGCATAATGTACATTATAGAACCGATTGCCAAAGCATATAGTATCCTCTTCATACGATCCTTCTGTTCATCAGTATGAGGAGTGCCCTTCTTAGAAAGATGATTCCAGATTGCGTTGGAACAGTTCTATGCCCGGAATTCTCAATACTAAACCTTTTCAGTATGGTAACTATGAATTGGGACAATCCCAATAGCCTTTTAGATCTATCGCTATATACCTTTATACCTTGTATATAGGCTGCTTCTCCCAAATACTTCATGGAAAAGTTCTTGGAAAGCCAAGCTTTCATTGATTGCAATAATGAAATGCCATCTCCAATCAATAGAAGATCATCGACGTATAGTACTAAGAATATGATAGTGTTTCCCTGTTCCTTTCGGTATATGCACGCTTTCTTTGTGTTATGGTAAAAACTAAACGGTTTGATTACTTTATCAAACACTTATTCCAACTCCTTGAAGCTTGTTTAAGTCCATAAATGGACTTTAATAACTTGCAAGCCTTACCCTCACTCCCACTTACTTCGAAACCCTTGGGCTATGATATATATATGGTCTCTTCTAAATCAACATTTAAAGATGCTGTCTTTACATCCTAGCATAATCTGGATGGATTTAAGCATGGCTATGGATAAAAAGGTCTCGCCATAATCAACACATTGAATTTGACGAAATCCTTTCGCAACTAGCCTAGCTTTATTTTTATAAATTGACAAAAAGGTCTCGCACATTGAATTTGGGTATGTCAGACAAAGTCCATACTTTATTTTTATTTATGAAATCCATTTCAGATTTCATTGCTCCATGCTAGAGTGTAGAGTCTTTATTTTGCAGTGCTTGTTGGAATGATAGAGGAGTGTCACCATCTAAAACATAGTCCTCCTTCTTGCCATCCACGAGAAAACTGTTGTATCTCTCTGGTTTGTGAGATTCCCTACTAGACCTTTTAATAGGTTGTGTGTTTTCATATGCGGTTGAGCTTGGTACTCCCACTGGTTCAATCTCCGTGTTAGTTTCTCTAATCTCATCTAAGTCTACAACTTCGCTGTTAATTTCTTTTCATAGAAATTCTTTTTCTAAAAAGAAAGTGTGGGTGGAAACAATCACATTTTTGTTCCTCTGTGTTGTAGAAAATATATCCCCTGGAATTCTTGGGATATCCTATAAACTTACACAAGATTGATCTCACCTCATGCTTACTTGGACTGATGTTCTTAACGTTAGCATAACAACCCCATACCTTCAAGTAACTGAAATTGGGCTTATTCCTGTGCCATATCTCGTATGGTGTTTTAGGCACAGATTTAGTGGGTAACAAGTTTAACATATGAGCTGCGGTTTCTAGCTCATATCCCAATAGGATAGAGGAGTAATCATCATGGCACGAACCATATCTGATAGGGTTCGATTCCTTCACCCCTACACACTGTTGTGTCATAGAATATCGGGTGAAGTAATTTAAGAGATAATCTCATTATCTTTTAAGTATTATTGGAGCCCTTGTCCAACGTACTTACCTCCTCGATCAGATTGAAGAATCTTAATCTTTCGGTTCATTTATTCTCAACCTCATTCTTATATTCAGTAAAATTCTTATCGGCATCATATTTTTTTTTCATTAGATAAACATACTATAACGACCCGTATTTTTTCGATAATTAAAATATTATATTAAATAAGATTTTGAATTAATATTGTAAGTAATTTAGATTTATGATTTATTACGTTAAAATAATTAAACTATGATTTAATAGTGAAGTTTGAATGTTAATAACAACTATTTTAATGTGATCTCAATCAATGAAAATAATTGGAAAATTAATTTAGTTAGAAACTATAACTAAGGGATAAATTGAATGTTGGAATTAAATGCTGTAATTATATGTTACTAATCGGAATATGAAATAAATTAACTAGAATGTAAATTTAGTAGCTTTCTTTTGTAAACAATAAACCTGGAAATGTGTTTGAAATATTAATGTACAATAATCGCTTAAATTATAATTTTGTTACTATGGTAAATTAATTTGGAAATCGATAAAAATTTAATATAATTGAAATATTGCAATTAATATGGTAAAAGATGATAAATGTGGACTACTGATGTAATAAAATGTAAACTTATGTTAGTATATTCATATAGTAATAATTGATTGAATAATAAGATGTAAATTGGAATAAATGAATTTATTAGAATTTAAATTATAACTAATGAATTTATTGCAATTGGAATTGAACGCTGTAATTTGTGCGACATTCAAATATTGAATTTGACATGGTAAATTTGTTTTAAAAGGTTACTAATTTTTGTGTAATTAGAAATGCTAAGATTGTTAGTTATTAAATTTGAATTTGAAAAGTGATTAAATCAATTTAATAATAATTCATTTAATTAACGTGAAAATAGCCATTTTCGTCACTGTCTTGGATTTCAATAAAAATAGTTTCATCGAATATGTAACGGTGAATTACTGTAAGATTTCAACTTTCGTAGCAATCAGACTTGCCGTTTGATCGTGCGGGCTCGAAACGCATAGAAATCAATTTAATGAATTCAATTTGAATAAGCTGATTTTAAAAGCTAACTTCTGCATTCTTTTGAATCTGGGTTTATAACTTATTCTATTGAGTTTAAAAATATCGAAAATATCTATTTTGATATATGGGATGACCTACTTTCATTTCGGGATCGAAACAGGTTTTTCGGGTTGTTATTGTTGTTTCGAACCAATTCGATGCGTTGATTCATTCTTATCGGGCCTTGTTATATAAATAATATTCCAAGCCTAGCAGCCTTTCTATTTCTTATTCCTATATATACAAATCTGTCTGTCTATTCCTATCACCTCTCTCCAATGGCAGAAACCTATTTTCAATTCCAAAAACCCTAATTCAATTTCAAATTCAAGTCGAAAAATCAAACTCCTCAAAACTATATTGAATTATATATCGTTGGAAAGCTCTCGACGAGCGTAATCCATTGCAGCAATTCGCTTTTCAGTTGAGTGCATCGTTTGATCAGAAATCGAATATGAACTGCTGTCGTTGAAATTAGGTTTCCGCGATCCAGCGGTGGATCTTCGTCTGATCGACGATCGAAACGTGGCGTTTGGAAGATGGTGTGGAGTAGGCCTCAGATCTGTTGTTAGCTCGTCTCCAAGTCATTTCATTTCACTAGAAAATGGGAAAATACATGAGCGGCGGCAGTCGAGCACTGGTCGACCGAAGGCGTTCGAAGGGGGTCGTTGGAGGCGGCCCGAGGCATGGTGGCTAGTGGAGGTCTCTGATCTGGATGTAGTCGAAGTGTATGGGAACGATTATTGAGCGATCATAGGCTGTAATGTTCAAGGTCGCATGTAGTCTAGAGTTAGGGTTTTGATCGAATTTGAACGTGTTGCAGGTGGCGTGGTTCTTTCTTAATTTTTTTTATTGATTTTTATAATACCAATTGTTTAACTTCTAATTAGCATATCTGCTTACGAGCTCGGACTCACGTGCGGTTTTCTCCATTGCAGTCGTATCGAAATTTCGAACATTATGGAATTAGTTTGGTCGAATTCTGAGACTGTTAGATTTTAGGCTATTTTTGATTTTAAATCGATTGAAAATTAAAGATGAGTGTTTTAACCTACTCACAACTACTAAATTGTCTTATGTTAGTTAAATTGATTTTATGATGCGATTAGAAGTTGATTGATTACCGTTTGATATATTTAATTTGTCATGCCAATTAAATCTGAATTTTATTGGAATGAATCGCCAATTAATTTAATATGGAATTTAAATTGCCAGTTAAATACCTGTTAATGATAGTCAGTAAATTTTTGTTATTTATCGATTGATTTGAATGATGATTGTGATGGATGTTTAATTTTTGATATTGGAATACTAGATGTTATATTTATATATTGTTATCACACTGCAAGTTCCATTAGTTATTGTTAGTAAATCATTATGGGTTGAGATGATACACACCCGAACGATTTTATAGATTAGGGAAAAATCATTATGGGTTGAAATGATAGACTCGAGCGATTTTATGAATTTTGAATTTTATTCAGGATTGCAGGTTGAAATGATATATACCCGTAAATTTAAATCTATTAGGAGTTGAAATGATATATATTGTATCACTTGACTATATGGTAGAAAATTATATATGGACATCAGATTGGTTAAATTAAATGATTTTTAAATCCTTAATTTTTGGCTCCAGTTAAATGATATTTTGAAATAAAATTTGATTTATATAAACTGAATCATTTTAAAATCTAAGCTTTAAAATGTTGAAATTGAAATCGATTTAAATGAATTATTTAAAAAATTGAAATTGAAATTTTAAGGTTGAATTTTTGAAATATGAATAAAATTTATTGAAATTGAGTTATTGAAAATGTTTGAATATTCAAACTTTGAAATCTACTAAATTTGAAGTAGTTTAAATTTATAGTTCAAATATGGATTTGAAATCGATATAGATTTAAATGGTTTTATTTAGAATCGGATTTGGAAGAGAAAAATCGTATTTGTTAATTTGAAGCTGGATATAGTCCAGTTTTGTCGAAATGGAAGAAATTGTCTAATTTGATATTACTTTCAAATTAATTATTTTAATATAAACTTAAGAATATATTATTTTAAATTCAGATTTGTTTAGATTTTCAAACCATTTTATATTAAAACCATATTAAACCTATTTTTAAACTATTTTAAATCATTTTAAACTATCTTAAACTATTTTAATCTAGGTTAATCTATCTTAATCTATTTTAATCTATCTTAATCTATTTTAAACTATTTTAATCCATTTTAATCTATTTTAAACTATTTAAATATATTATAAACCATTTAAACTATTTTAAAGTATTTTAAACTATTTTAAAGTATTTTAAATTATTTTAAAATTATTTATGACTATCTAAACTATTTTCAAAAATTCAAACCGTGCAAGGCTGAAGTGTTTATATTTAAATCCTGGATTTAAAAGCGAATATGGTTAAATGATGTTATAATCTAAGTTGAGATTTGAAATGATATTTTCTATTGAAATGATATATTTTGAGTAAATATAATGATTTTGAAATGAAGGCTTAACTTAATTCGTGGATATGATTTTGAAGGTGAATAATGATTTTGAAGGTGAATATGATTTCGAAAGTGATATGATTTGAAGTAAATATGATATTTTGATATCAGTTATGAATTAGTTTTGGAAATGTAAAAAAACCATCCATTGTGAAATAAGCGTTTGGTTGTTAAAGAGATCGGGATTGTATATTGTCACACTCTCTGCCAATACCAAAAACCACTTTAACAACTGTGCACATGGTGGAGATTCTAGAATGCAGTAAGATGGTTTGACGAACGATTTTGTATGAGGTATTATCGTAGCCCTGACTCCCTCGAGTCAGCTTGATGTGACTAAAACAGGAGCCACGCCATGCCAAGTGAGGTCGCACCTTCGATCGAACATGCTTCTTCGACACCATATTATGACTTTGTGATTAATTTGGTGGCCGCCCCTCGATTTGATTACAGGAGTGTGTTCCGAGGTGGGCGGTAGTAGCTGCTATATACTACCACCAATCCAGATCCACAAAACGGTAGTATACTACCCCGGGCATTGCCTTGCGTGCCTTTTGACATGCCTTATCGCATCCGTTACGAGTTTAGTTTGTACCATACCTATGGAGCGCCCTCTAGTAGTCCTCTAGTTTACGAAGGAATTACGTTATTGTATAGACTACAAGTATATATAAAAATGTGTTAAGGGGGATTTGGGTAACGCCTTAACGCTATTTTGATACTTTACTAATAAACATATTATAATAGCATACATAGTAGATAGTTTAACGGATCGTTAGGAGATGATAACCCTAAACATCTCTTAAGTTATTGCACACACGTTAGACACTGGATAGGAGATGTAAAACCCCGTAAACATCTCTGAAGCCGTTACACTCGTATTTTTACTATTGATTTTACTTATATAAGATCTTTTAGTTCTGACTCGAGTGTTTTACCTTTTCATTACGCTCGGGTCAGTCTGAGCTTTTCGATGTATTGAAGACTAATTTTTTTTGGAGGACGAAGACGAAAACTTAGTATATTATCTCTTTAATATATTTATTCCACCTCATCATGTTGTTTCGCTGCATTATTTATTTATTCATGTTGTATGTATAACTCTAATTGTATTGTAAAGTATAATCAAATATATTTGTGAAACTGCTCCATGAACTGTTTATTTGATTATTATATTTTGTCACTCCGCTATGAGATCTATGTTTTTTATGTTCTCCTCCTTTTCTTATTTCCCATAACAATCCTCTCTTTTAAATGGTTTGAGTTGACATGTGTGTATGATTGTCGATTTGAACCATCCAAAAAGGCGGATCATTACATTTGGTGTCAAAGCTTTGGTTTAGCAAAAACCTTAGCTTTGTGGGGTCTGACTCTAAGTGTATATATGGGAGAGCATACTTGTTAGTGTTGTAAAAATGTTTTTATACTGTGTTAATTTGTTCTGTTTAGTATTTATAAATTCTGGTCGGTACATAGGACGCTATGGCATCGATAGGGATTTCTAAACACTTAATAGGGCAGACTGACACAGTATTGTTGTGAAATATAGGTAAATGAAATAATTTTACCTAGTAATATATTTTGTATATAAAAGAATAATTTTTATAAATGATATAGTTGGATGTGATAGGTTGTTTGTTAGGTAGAGAAATTTATGAATATTGATAGTAAAATATGATTTACAAGTAAAGTAAATAAGAACTGAAATTTGAGAATTTAAGTTCCAGTGTTTGAAATTTGTTTTCAAAAGATTTTGGAATATAATATTATTAGTATATGGAAGTATTTTTGAATAGAAATATTTTAAATGTGATTTGAAAGAAAGTTTGAAAAAGAATTTTTAAAAGGAAATAAGTTCTATACTTCCCTCTCTGTCGCTGAAAATGATTTCGGTGATAAGTGCACGCATCATTGACGTTTGTTTTCGAGATTCAAAGTAAGAAGACCGATGTAGTAGTTTTACTGCACATTTATTTTGATAAACAAACCTTAATTTTAATTTCTAAATATGATTGATATATAAAAGATATGTGTATATATATTATTTTAAAATGATTTGAAATGGAACCTGGTATTTAGTTCTTAAGTTTTTATAAATTGGAAGTTTTAATTATTATAATGAATGAAATCTTGACTATAATAATTGGAAACTTCTAAAATGAAAAATAATAAATTACGAGTTAAGTGATTAATGAAATGTAAAAATTTGAAGTTGTCACTTGTAAATTAAAGAGTAATTAAAATTTAAAAGATGTAATTATTAAACATTTTGTTAACTAAAATGAATAAGAAAACTTGTGTAACATTCAATTACATTCTTTATATATATATATATATATATATATATAAAACTTACCAGAAATGTTTTAAAAGTTGTAATGTTAAAAAGGAATATTTAATAGAATATTATACAAGTAAAACTTAAGTGATGGAAGTGTTCAAATGGAATTATTTCTATTAATAAGAGTTTGATGTTATAAGAAATGTTATAAACACAAGTGTAGAGGCACACATGGTATGTGTGTATGTCAATGCTTATAAGGTTAGCATAGGAGATAGCTCATGAATAACATAGGTTTAAAAGTTGATGGTAAGCGTTGATCGGTGGATAATAATTTGCATTATATATTTGTGTTGAACGTATGAGTTTCATGCGAAAAACATAGAATTATTATATCAATGTTTGCATGTTAATGGCATATTATAGACAAATGGTAATGAATCAATTCTTATATCAAATACATAGCAATGATATCCTCCACATCATATATCCTGAAATCATTATACATGTTGAGTGAAGGGCTTAAATTATCATAAATGTTGTTGAACCCATAGAGCACATCAATAACATCATTTAATATATTATGCACATTCAATAATCAAATAAGTATCATATGTTACCCTATATCCAAATAAGGCATCTGATTTCAATTATTAATCATTTTGTGCATAGTTCGCAACGCTTGAATGATGAAATTATCTTCCAAGCCTTAGACAAATTGAAGACTCTTCAACACAAATAGCTTTAACCTAAGACACCTGAATCAATCAAAAAAACATTGTTAACAAATAATGAAATACTTAAGTGCGGCCATAATATATAAAAATGCAACAAAGACATTTATAAATATTAATGGTAAACATCTTAAATTGCTTTAAGCTATCGTTCAACACTAAAATAATCTATATAAGGCTTCCAGATACTTCCTACTGCAACAAAGATAAATTTATCATGCACATAAACACATATGGAGGGGGAAAGGGAGACAGAAGAGACACACATGTATGTCGTTGTACACTTTGAAAAAGTGCAATCAAATTCAAGAATAAAGAAATTACCAAATAGAGTACATCTTAAAAAAATCCTTCAAGGCCTGTTGGTTTATGTGGCAATATTAAATATTAACTTTCCTGCTCATGGACACCATTCACCAGCCCTTCCAGTTTACCTACCATTATCTACCTATACTATGCTTGTCTTCGGGCTTACCCAACCTCCATTCTATTGAGCAAAAAGTAATAAAAAAGGATTCTTTGTTTTTGTAAGTGCGGACAAATGAGATTCTTGGTAATTAAGTTGAGGAGTTGTACTTCGTTTCTACATCTTTATAAAATATGACAATGGATAACATCATTATCTTAGATATCTAAGTCATAGGATATATTCTATTATTTTCAGTATAGATATAAAGTAATGCTACGGCAGCACAACACTTTTTAACTACAGAAAAAGCTCCTTTTTTTCCCTATCATACTATTTATACATATTAAAGTCTGCCATGTTATTTACACAGCTTGCGGGGTCCAAGGATGAATAGAGGTTAAAAAGGATGCAGTTATATGCATATTTCTCATTCATATACGAATTTGTTGTGAGAGTGGGAGCATTGGTGTAGCTTTATCTTAATCTATTCTGTTCCAATGCAGTTTATACATCTCATTCATGTATGAATGTAAAAGCTGTGAGACTTTATTTGTGTTCCAATGTAGTTGTACCTGCAGTGATCCCAACAAGGCTTTCCTGCTTTGCAGCATGTTGTTAAGGCGATTGTCAATGCTAGATCTGCACCTCCAGTGGTTCCATGTCAGTTGGTGACTGAGACTATATCTGAAACAGTGGTCATAGTGCCAATCATTTTGAGGATGTGCTGGGTATAACTATAGATCCAGCCATTGATAACAATTACATTTCTTATTTAAAATAAAACTCACCTTTTTGAGTTCAAATTCTTTGTAACATCCCGCCTTTTCGCACGATTTAAACCGACACACGTGCCAATTCAAACCATACGGAAGGGAGGATTGTTATGGGGTAAATAAGAAAAAACAGAGAAGAAAAAAAACTAAACAGAATCTCACAGCGGAAGGATAAAATATAATAATCAAATATACAGTTTATAAATCTGTTTACAAAACCATTTATATAATACATATCAGAGTTACACATACCAATAACAATGCAGCGGAACAGTGTAGTGCACTAGTATAAATAATAATATTATAAATCTTCGTCTTCGTCCTCCAGAGCTAAATCTTGAAATCCTGAAACGCTCGGACTGACCCGAGCGAATTTGAAAAGACAAAAACACTCGAGTCAGAACTAAAAGATCTTATGTGAGTTAAATTAACAGAAATAAATATGAGTGCAGTAACTCAAGAGATGCTCGGGATTTACATCTCCTAAGGATCCGTTAAACTACTTACTATGTAGTATATTGCGTTATTATAATAGTGCCTAATTGTAAAATAAACTTACTTTTAAATAGCGTTAAGGCTTTACATTTTCCACCTTAACACGTAAAATGCCAATAGTCTATACAGTACCGTAATACCTCCTGATCGGGAGGCTACCAGAGGATACTCCATAGGTACGACACAAATAGAAACTCGTAGTAAAGGCTCGGTATGGTAGGTGACACGGCACAACTAGGCAATGCCAGGGTAGATATACCAATTGCTATCCAGGCTGGTGGAAACGCGTAGCCGCAGTTACCGCCCACCTCGGACTAACTCCCCAAAATCAAAATATAGAAGTGGCCACTGAATCAATCCAAGTCAAAATATAATATCGAAGAGGAGGGTCCGATCAGAGGAATGACCTCATTGGCCTGAGAATCGCTCCTGTTTTAGCCACCTTATGCCAACTCACGGGAGTCGGGTCCACGTATTTACCTTACAGGAAACGTCGCCACCACCTACTTCATTCTGGAATCTCCACCGCGTACACGGTTAGTCAAAGTGGTTTTCGGTATCAACAAAGAGTATGTCCATATCCGATCCCGGTCTCTTTGCCAACCCATCGTTATTATAACACCGCGGTCATTTAAAAATAGCTCATACTTTAAAACCAGAATAACATTTCCATTTTAAAATTATGAATACGATATCATTTTAAAACCCAAAACAATATGATATCCTTTATCCCAAATATAAACCTTTTCAAAAATCCAAATGCTTTAAAATTTATAACGTCTGAAAGCCAAATATCCTTTCAAAGCATAATATTTCGAAATTCATAATTTAAAACCATAACTTTTAAAACTTGAATGGTTTGGATATTCAACGGTATATGAATTAAAAGGTTTAACTTAAATGTTACTTTGTAAAGAAAATAGTTCTCATGGCTTTACAAATACATTTCTTTATTAAAGTCTAACCCAAAATTTGTATTATCTCTCTCAAGTTCCAAAACCACTTCAATTTATATATATATATATATATATATATACGTATATCCATTTGGAGTATTAATATTTCAAACTAAAGTTGGATTTTATTCTTTCAACAAATCGAATGTTCTATTAATTAGTCTTGAATATTCACATAAAATCCATAAATAATAAGAACTCCAATTTCTAGTAATAAAATATTTTTTTTTTTCAATTCAAATTATACTAGAATATTCATTTCAATTTATCTTGGGAAAAATCCAATTATAAATATCATATCTTAAAATTTCCAAACTTAACATTTAAACATATGATATAAATTATCAAACTCCATTTTCTTAATTTTTTTCCATTTTTAATAAAGAGATTTATACACCTTTTAATTTCAAAATTTTCAACTTCATATGTATATATATGGAAGAATAATATTTATACAATATAAAATTTAAGATTATTATAAACCGTATTCCATCCAAACCATAGAAATCACATTAAAATAGTTATATATAGACCGCGGTGCCTGTATATAATTTTCTATCCTATGGTCAAGTGATACGGATATTTATCATTTCAATCCGCAATTTAAAAGATATAAAATTTTGCGGTTGTATATCATTTCAATCCGCAATTTAAAAGATATAAAATTTTGCGGTTGTATATCATTTCAAACCGCAATCCCGAATGAAAGGAAATATGCATGATAATTTGCAATTTAATGATATACAATAAAACATCCATCAACATCACCCATCATCCAATCACAATCATCAAGCAATATCAATCAATAACAATTTATATTTGATAATATATAACAGGTAATAACTGGCAATTTTATTCAGATTAAATTTAACAACTATTAATCTAATAGTTTATATTCAGTAATAATCTATATAACTGTTAACTAGCAGTTTATAGGCAAACAAATAAATTCTAACTATCAATTAATACGCAATAAATAAATTAAATTAACAGTTAAATTTAATAAATGCAATTCAACAAATATGAGTGAAATAAACATGCCAAATACTCATAAATAAATTTCTATTCATTTCTAAAATTAATTTAACAAACATAAAAGCTTATAGTAGTTGTGAGTGGGTTTAAACACTCACCTTTTGAATTTAAATCGAATTTAAATTCGATTTAAACCCAAAATTTGACGGTCTCCAAATCTGTCCAAACCAGCGTCAACAGATCTGGAATTTAATTACGATCCTAACAAAAGAAATTTCGCGTGAATCGAAGAACGTATGAAAAAGATATTCATTTTAAACGATTTGAAAACTAAAATAAAACAAAACCCACTTAACTTCAATGGCCACGTCAGCTAAAAGCTACAGCACATCGTCGAATTTTTTTCTGGTCAAACGAATATCCAAAACAGAAAACGAATTGTACCAGCAGATTACGTGTCTCGAGAACTTTATCATAAAATTTTCTGGAATTTTTGTGGAGAGTTTGAATTTTATTAGAAAATTTGAATTGTAGATAGATTAGGTTTTGTAACCATTGAGGAAGAGAAAGAGATGAAGAAAAATGAACGTACAGCCAATTGACAATAGAAAGGAGGCTAGGGTTTATCACAGCATATTTATAGATAGATCGCAAAAGGATAGGTGTGCACGAACTTTAACGTGCAAACAGAAGTGGTCTCAAAAGGATATTAATTATACACGTTACGGATTAAATTATTTCCTTCTCAACATTTACATTGCATTTTAAGCGTATTCACACATGTATAATTAGATGCTTCATTTAAATTTTCATATATATATTCACAATTCCATAAATTTCCAATACATAGATAAATTTTCGATTTCAACTAAATTTCTAAATTACTGTAATAATTACAGATTAAATTTCTATCCATTCTCAATAGATTTACGTTTACATACTAAAATCCACATTTCTATGTACATTTGAATTCCATATTATACATATTTTATTTATCTTAATTACTTTCAACTTAAATTTCAATCAACATAAAACGTTTTATTCAGTTTCCAATAAATTTCAATCATGCTTTAAATCCAAATGAATAAATAACTTAATTCCCATTTAAGCATTTTTCATTTGATTTGCAATCAACCTTATATGAGCAATTAAATCCCGATATATTAAATAAACGTTATTTCCATCATTCTTTATCCTATGAAGAAATTTAAGTTATTCACACCTATTACTAAATTTCATATTGATGCACACTAATTTACATTTATTGCAATGGTTACCAAATATTTCCTTGCAATAATTCATTCCCCTATACATACTTACAATTCCACTTAAACTTTACTATACCCATTTATTTCCTCAACATTAAAACCAACGTTACCTCAATTCCACTAATGTACACTTATTCTATTATCACTTACTAACCATTCAAATTTTTATTAACAAATAGGCAGGTAATTCCTATGTTACAAATTTTTAATTCATCCTAATCCCTTACTATTGACATACATTTGCATTACTTACATATCATTTACAATGTTACCCAAAATCTCTATCCATTGTAATTAATACCTTAAATAAGTTTCAATTTATATTCAAGTGAATACATTACCCTTTTTCGTTATGTCATCCATTTTTCACAAGAAACGTTTTATCGTTTCGACAACATTTTATTTCTAATTACCTACATTGATTTGTGTACGTCTCTACTATTTAAAGCATTACTATTCTCACCTTCATCTAAATCTTCATTTATGAATATCTAAAAATAAATTTCACTTATTTCCTATTTATACACTTATAAATTCCAATTCCAAATAAATAGATAAATCTCCGTTTGCACTACTTACATCAAAAATCAGCGATTATCCTATCTATACATTTTAAGTGGATGGATCAAATGTCGTATCCAAAAATCTACTTCATAATATTCTTAGATTTAAACTCAACTCTCTATTAACAGAATATTTAGATGTTTAAACTTCTTTTATTACCATTAACTTATTATTATACATTAAACTTAAATATACTGACAAAGCTTGTTTTTGGTACTCTTTTCATTTCTATAAATAAAATTAGCAGTGGATTCATACCTTATTATGTAATTAACTTTAATTCCACCTAACTAAATATTTACATAATCTTTTATTTGCAATAAATCAACTATTTTATATTAATTAAATTTAATCTTCCTGGTTTACTTATTCATAGTATGTAATTCAGTTACTCACCCTAACCTATTTATTTGAAATCCAATCCAGATTATTTTTACTAAGTTCCAATTTCCAAAGGTTACTGCAATTAATCCAATTAATTGCAATAAATTCTAATAAATTTGATTTTATTGGATTACAACTCAAAATAAATCAATTATTACTCAACCACACAGTTAACATTTCTTTTATGATTCATTACAGTAATATTTCCCAATTCTCATCTTTATTTTCATAAATTACTGGATTTCAATTTAATTGAAATTTTGTTAACTTTACACATAAATAAAAGCCTAAACCTCAATTAATTCATTCCTAAGATCACACTAATTATTATATTATAAAATGGACCTTTCCCTTGGTTACATCTTATTTATTCTCTTACCAATATTCCACACTAACTGCAATAATTTAGTGCATTAATTGAAATTGATCAAAATAAAACTTAACCAACAAATAGAATAAATACGTACAATAATTATTGCCATTAAATCTATTTCCTAAGTCTACACTCAATTAATTCCTTAAAATAAGTTTTACGTTTATAAATTTACCTTCACACTTCCCGTTACTATTTTAATAATTACTAAAGTAACATTTTCATAATAACAACATTAAAATTTCTCAATATTTAGATGAACTTTATTTTCAAATACACACTACCAAATTTCAATCACTTATGTTCTATCCAACATTCTTTTAGATTTTATTTCCATCAATTAGTTCATCCAATATTTTCATACATTTATTAACAAATTTTCCATTATACAATTTCAATTCTCCTTATTATTATTTCATTAATACTATTACCAACTTTTATTACTTTTAGTATTAATTAAACAATCATATTTAATTAAGAGGTTATAATGTTGTATTCACTATTCCCATTTTCACTCCAAAACTCAAACAGCCGTTTCAATTGCATTTGGATTTGCATTAAATTGGTTATCCATCAACTGCCATCTATATTACCACCTTAATTCACATACAATTACAGTCCTTTTTAATATATTAATACATAGGTAATTTAAATTTTGTCTTTATTTCTTTAATTTACATTTTATTCAAGTGCGACAATTTACGCTATTTCTTTATCGATATTTCACCTAACTTTCAATAATTAAGTTAAATACCCGTTTCTACAATTCATTATTAGTTATAAATTTAAATCTCCTTTATTTATTCAATTTACACACAGGTATACATCTTACACTATCTCAATCATTGGATTTTCATTTAGCGTTCATCCCAGCATAAATTCTATCTCTTTTATATATATCTTTATTTTTCTTTACAAATTTTTTTATTACATAATCCCTTTTTAACTAAAATTTAATCGTCGGAATTTACGGGTCGTTACATTCTTTGACTGGCACTTATATAATTCTTAGTAAAGATTACTCAAGGGAACAAATTCATTAGTTCAAGGGCATGAATTCCTACTTCTCATCTACTTCAACCCTCCTGCGCTTCAAAGAGCCTGTAGATTTGGTAACCTATAGCTTGTGGGTCCATAACCTAGCCCACCAAGTATGTTAATTACATAAAAAAATATAGGGAAAAAATTATCAAAACTGATACTAAAATTACAATAACTACTGCTGAAAGAATCGAGGGTAAACTTCAACATTAAAGTTCTTGAATCCAATTTGCACTTTTCCTAATAGCAACATACTACTTAACGAGACCAACATTGAAATGAAAATATTTACCAAACATAATAAATCCCATAGAAGGTACGACTAAAAGATATTTTACCTAGGCAAAGAAATAATTATTGAAATAAGTTTCGGTTGTGTAAACATTAATCCTGAATTTTCTTTATAAGCTTTGCATTCTCCGATTTAAAATTGTAGATATTTTACATCTACTTTGAAAATTGTAATTTCATTTGTTTTACCACATGAATATCATCTTTGAAGACACTATAGGAATAGAAAGGTTAAAAAAACAACATTTTTTTAATTGAAGATATATTGTGATTTTCACTCTTACTATAAATAAAAAAAGAGATCTAGTGATCTTGTACAAAGTATAACATTCATAGTTTCCTAGTACGTATGAGTTTTATTAATGGAATGCTACTATTAAAATCCATATTTTTTCTCATTAAAACCAAAATTACTAAGCGTATATCAAATTTTCGTATATTCTTCTGATCACACACATCCAAACAAAAAGGAATGGATAACAAAAGTTTGAAATTTGTTCAGAATGATAAATCCTATTCAATCTTTATTAACCACTAAATCCAAATTCAGTGGCAATGTACAACCTTAATTGTAAGCAAAAACAAATCTATGTCATACTTCAATATGGATGCAAATGTAGAAATTGAGTAAAAGAGTGCCTTAATTGCAGAAATAAAGGATGCAGATACAATATCTTGGACCGCCTCTATCAACCCATCGTACAAAAAAGGTTTGTGAGCTATTATTGCTTGATAAGTAGAGAACAAAATTTATGGTTGGTGTTGAGTTAGTCAAGTTGATAATATACCCTCACATTGGATGCACTCTTCTATGAGAGAACAGCTAATGGACAAAACACTAAATTATGACTTGAACCTTGGATGATTCATCGAGAAAGTGAAATTAATAGTGCAGGTTAGAATTCATTCCCTTCTTTCCATCAGGAGATTAGGTAAAAGAGAAAGCGCAATCAATATTGCAACTCTCTCCCTCCCTAATATATATATCTTATATTGAGTTTATATAAGTTTATTTAAATCACAGTTGAAGATATTTGATACAGTTATTTCTAGATAACCCTAACATCTGATCACCTCAGGAAAATAAATCTTAAATATCTCAAATCTATTCTGCCAATCAAAGATCATTCGCAGCAGAAAAAATAAACTAACTCCTTCTGACCAACAACAATCAATACTCAGCCTTGTCTTAATTTCGCCAATCCAATACAACCTCAAAAAAAAAAAAAAATCTCAAATCCTCGGCCAAACCAAGGCAGTGTCATATTTCAACAGTAACGATTCAGGATTCTCAATCTGCAGTTCATTATAGAAATAGTTGCATAGACCGAATTGATATATAAAAATATTGTACGAGAGCAACAACATTTTTTGCATTTACCTGATGAAGAGGAGCATCATTCTTCATTAGAGAATCTCAATTCAAACAATTAATACTTCTGGAGCAACAATGTCAACAATTTAATCAAAATCAAAACTTCCCAGCTTTGAGTGATGGCACTACCAATCCTGGGGGGAACTTTTCAAAGTTGTAGTTTATCAACAGCCACATCCATATTTGGCAACATTGATCCCAATATTTGAGAACTAATTTATATAAACTTTAACTGATTTTTATCTTCTATATGACACAATGAAGCGAGTGAGATGACAATATATATAAGTATTTATGTATGAATAATTGAATGTTTTTCTATGTAATATGCTAACAAAATTTAGAACTCTATCATTTCAAATTTATATGTTATAAGTTTATGGAAAAAACAATTTTCATTACAAAATAAAGCAACAAAAAATTTAATTGAGATATATCCAAAAGAAATAAGAAAAGGCCAAAGTTACCGATAAGTATCAACAGATTATGGAACAAAAAGAACACTGAATTTAATTATAACATATAAAGCATCAAGGAAATAGATAATACTGAAAATCAGACGGAATTAATAAAAATCAGTGAAACTTACCAAAGATTGAAGTTTAAGGATATTAGAAGGATGATTGAGCTTAATTTCTTATCTGCATTAAATCAACAAATCTAAGTTACTTCTATGATTAGTCGATAATAGAACTTTAATACGATGTTAGATCAGGATTTACAGTTTGATAATTGATTGGTAATCCATAATCAAAGATGAAGAAGACGTTAGATCTAGAATCGCAGGAACTAAACCTAAACCTAATTTGTGTCCGTGGAGGTGAGACGACAAGGAAATAGATATAGGATTACGGTCAGCGAGGCGGGAGAATTAGGTTATTCTTTTGTTTGGGAACGCAGAGAGCGAAGCGAGACACGAAGGTACAAAATGGAAAAGAAGAAGGGTATTCTGGGAACTTCAAAAGGACATGGTTGATTTTAAATTCAACGAATTTACATTATTAGTAGTAGAGATAAGTTAATATTGTGAAATTTTTTGTAATTAAATTAAATAGTAAAAAATAAATACTGTTTAAGTAAATGATATAAACTCAAGAAAATGATTGAATGATTCATTAATGAATATTAACATTAAATTGGAATCAAGCTATATAAACAATGAATGCGAAATAAAGAGTAGAAAGCTTAAGTATGAACTTATTCACTAATATTAATATTAGCTGGAAATCAAGTTTTATAAGTAAACAATATCCGTTGATTAAATTTACAGAGAATTTGTATAATATTTTAAGAATGAATTTATTAATGCTCTAAATGATTGAATGGAAACCACATATGTAAGTAAATAAATGTAAATTAATGAGAATTGACATTGTAGGAATGAATAAAAATAAATGAAAGAGAAAAAAAATGAAACCCATAGAATAAACTTAAATGATGTTAAGTGTTTTGTTGTTTGACTCATGGGATGTTTGGAATGTGATACTTTAAATTGTTTAGGATGTATGACTAATCTATTAAGTTATTACCATGGCTGCTGAGCGTAGGATACACTTGATAGTTTATTTATCACCCTTGTACGATTAAAAGTTTCTGAACCTGAACAAACCATTTATTTTGGTTGCTATGGGTGGATGATTGATTCCTTTGTTACATATGATGGTCGTGTTGTTTTGTTTGCATGTGACTATTGTTATGTTGCGTTGATTTGTTTTGTTGTTAATTGACACAACTTAAATATTTCTCTTTTACAAAATTCTCACTATTTTGGATTATATAAGTGAATACATGTTTATGGAAGCAATAGCAACTGCTTTTGGTATCATAAATAAGCGTTATTTACCCGACAAATAGGTACGTTTTCGGATTATGGTTTTATAGCGATATTTTATTGTTTTACCGTGGTTTGGGATATTTTATGATTGAAATATGATATATATATATATATATTATTGATATTCTTATTTTTTTCTGATCTCTCCATACAAAGGAGACTTTGCTGAAATTTTCTGTGAATTTTAGACTTAGAAAATTATGTGAAAGTGAAAGTATTTTCAAACTTTTATTAAACTTCAATATGAAGATTTAATTGTTTATTATTTGTATAGTTTATTCAAAATACTTTATTTTATAAATTAATTGTTTATAAATTAAATGCTTTGAATAAAATATATTAATCCCTTAATTTCTTCTTTTACAAAAAATTTTGAGTGGGGGAGAGCGTAACGACCCATATTTTTTCGATAATTAAAATATTAAATAAGATTTTGGAAATTTAATATTGTAAGAAATTTATTTATGATTTATTAATGGGAAAATAGTTAAACTATGATTTAATAGTGTTATTTGAATGTTAATAAAAACTATTTTAATGCGATCTCAATCAATTGGTATAATTGGAAAGTTACTTTGGTTAGAAACTGTAACTAAGGGATAAATTGAATGTTGGATTTAAATATTGTAAATATATGTTATTAATCGGAATATGAAATAAATTAACTAGTATGTATATTTAGTAGCTTTCTTTTGTAAACAATAAATTTGGAACTGTGTTTGGATTATTAATGTACCATAATTGCTTAAATTATCATTTTGTTATCTAATCTGGTGAATTAATTTGGAAATCAATAAAAATTTAATATAACTGAAATATTGCAATTAATATGGTAAAAGATGATAAATGCAGACTATTGATGTAATAAGATGTAAACTTATGTTAGTATATTCAAAAGGTAATAATTGATTGAATAATAAGATGTAAATCAGAATAAATGAATTTAATGGAATTTAAATTATAGCTAATAAATTTATTGCTATTGGAATTGAGCGTTGTAATTTGTGAAACGTTTAAATATTGAATTTGACAAGGGAAATTTGTTTTAAAAGGTTGTTCATTTCTGTGTAATTAGAAATGATAAAATTGTTAGTTATTAAATTTGAATTTGAAAAGTGATTAAATCAATTTAATAATAATTTATTTAATTAACATGAAAATTGCCATTTCGGCCACTGTCTCGGATTTTGATGAAACTTGTTTCATCGGCTCCTTAACCATGAATTATTGTAATATTTCAAGTTTCAAAGCGATTGGACTTGTCGTTTGATCGTGCGGGCTCGAAACGCATAGAAATTAATTTAATGAATTCAATTTAAATAAGCTGATTTTAATAGCCAACTTCTGCATACTTTTGAATTAGGGTTTGGAACTTGTTCCGTTGAGTTTAAAAATATCAAAAACATATATTTTGATATATGAGATGACCAAATTCCATTTTGGAAACGAAATGGGCTTTTCGAGTCGTTATCATCGTTTCGAACCAATTCGATACGTTGATTCATTCTTAGCGGGCCTTGTCTATATAAATGGTTTTTCAAACCCTAACAGCCTTTCTATTTCTTATTCCTATGCGTATAAATCTGTCTGTCTATTCTTGTCTCCTCTCTCCAATTGCAGAAACCTATTTTCAATTCCAAAAACCCTAATTTAATTTCAAATTCAAATCAAAAAATCAAACTCCTCAAAACTATATCAAATTATATATCGATGGAAAGCTCTCAACAAGCATAATCCACTATAATAATTTGTTTTTCAGTTGGGTACATCATTTGATCAGAAATCAAGGATGATCATCGGCCGTTGAAATTAGGTTTTCGCGATCCAACGGTGGATCTTCATCCGATTAACGATCGAAAGGTGGCGTTGGGAAGACTGTGTCGAGCAGGCCTCGAATCTGTTGTTAGCTCGTCTCCAGGTTGCGTCAGTTCACTAGAATATTGGCAAATACGTGAGCGATGACGGTCGAGCTCTAGTCGACCGAAGGCGTTCGTAAGGGGTCCAGATTTGTTGAAATGGAAGAAATAGTTTAATTTGATATTACTTCCAAATTAATTATTTTAATATAAACTGCTTAAGAATATATTATTTTAAATTTAGATTTATTTATTTTTTCAAACCATTTTATATTAAACCATATTAAACCTACTTTAAACCATTTTAAACTACCTTAAACTATTTTAATATATCTTAAACTATTTTTATATATCTTAATCTATTTTAAACTATTTTAATCTATTTTAAACTATTTTAATCTATTTTAAACTATTTTAATCTATTTTAAACTATTTTAATCTAATTTAAATCTATTCTAAACCATTTAAACTATTTTAAATTATTTTGAAACTATTTATGACTATCTAAAATATTTTTAAAAATTCAAACTGTGCAAGGCTATATTGTTTATATTTAAATTCTGAATTTGAAAGCGAATTTGGTTAAATGATGTTATAACCTAAGTTGGGATTTGAAATGATATTTTCTAGTGAAATGATATATTTTGAGTAATTATGATGATTTTGAAATGATGGCTTAACCTGATTTGTATATATGATTTCGAAGGTGAATAATGATTTCGAAGGTGAATATGATTTCAAAAGTGATACTGAAATGAATATGATATTTTGATATTAATTATGAACTAGTTTTGGAAATGTAAAAAGAACCATTTGGTGCGAAATAAGCGTTTGGTTGTTAAAGAGACCGAGATCGGATTTTTTCATACTTTATGCCAATACCGAAACCCACTTTAACAACTGTGCACATGGTAGAGATTCCAAAATGAAGTAGGATGGTTTGGCAAACGATTTTGTATGAGGTATTATCGTAGCCCTGACTCCCTCAAGTCAGCTTGCTGTGGCTAAAATAGGAGCAACGTCGGGCCAAGTGAGGTCGCACCTCCGATCAGACATGCTTCTTCGATACCATATTATGACTTTGTGATTGATTTGGTAGCCACCCCTCGATTTGATTATAAGAGTGTGTTCCAAGGTGAGCAATAGTAGCTGCTGTGCGTTACCACTAGTCCGGATCCGAAAAATGGTAGTATCCTGCCCTGGACATTGCCTCGCATGCCTTGTCACATGCCTTATTGCACTCATTACGAGTTTGGTTTGTACTATACCTATGGGTGCCCTCTGATAGCCCTCCAGTTTACAGAGGAATTACCGTACTGTACAGACTGCGAAAATATATAAAAATGTGTTAAGGGGGATATAGGTAACGCCTTAACGCTATTTTAATACTTTGCTCTACAGATAGACATATTATAATAATATTACTACATAATAGAGAGTTTAACGAATTCTTAGGAGATGGTAATCCCGAACATCTCTTAAGTTATTCCATGCACGTTAGACATTGGATAGGAGATATAAAACCCCGTAAACGTCTCTGAAGCCGTTACACTTGTACTTTTACTGTTGATTTAACTTATATAAGATATTTTAGTTCTGACTCGAGTGTTTTTCCTTTTTATTACGCTCGGGTCAATCTGAGCTTTTCAGTGTATTGAAGATTATTTTTCTGGAGGACGAAGACTTATTATATTATCTCTTTATTATATTTATTCCACCACATCATGTTGTTCCGCTGCATTATTTATTTGTTCATGTTGTATGTATAACTCTAATTGTATTGTAAAGTGTAATCAAATGTATTTATAAAACAGCTCTATGAACTGTTTATTTAATTATTATATTTTGTCATTCCGCTATGAGATTCTGTGTTTTTTTTTCTTTTCTCTTCTTTTTCTTATTTCCCCATAACAATCTTCTCTTTTGAATGGTTTGAGTTGACATGTTTGGATGATTGTCGATTTGAACCGTCCAAAAAGGCAGGTCATTGCATTTTGTATCAGAGCTTAAGTTTAGCGATAACCTTATCTTTGTGGGGTCTGACTCATTAGAGATAGGGTAGTAATACCCTAGAATGAGTTTGTCTGAGTGTATATATGAGAGAGCATACTTGTTAGTATTATAAAATGTTTTTATATTGTGTTAATTTGTTCTGTTTAGTATTTATAAATTCTGGTCGGTACATAGGACGATATGACATCGATAGGGATTTTTAAACACTAAATAGGGCAGACCGACACAATATTGTTTTGAAATATAGGTAAATGAAATAATTTTACCTAGTATTATAAATAAATTTTTATTTATTTTAGTTTATATTATATAACATAATATGTATATCATATACACATAAGTGTGTACGTGCACGTGCAACATAAATGTTGTACATGGTTTAATATGCATGTGTATAAATACTGGGATTTACACTGCAATATGCATATTAACTCCTTTGTATCATGCGTCGTGTCAATATATATACATATAAATGTTATATATGTAGAGTTTGTTTATTGTAAAAAACTACTTATAAATGAAAATGTAAAATAATTATATATGTAATTACATTGAAAAATAATTCTAAATTTTAATATAATAAATTGTAATTTGAATTTTTTTTATTTTAGATCCAGATCTACATAGTTTCAATTTTAACTTAACAAGTAAATTTTGAATAAATATACAAATATATTGTATAATTCAAAATCTAAAAGGAAAGATTTTTTTACATGTGCGAATATAATGTATGTATATGTATTAAAAAAATGTTTAAAATATTATTATATATATATATATAATATATGTTTATACATATAAATATGTTATAATGTAAAATAATATATATATATAGACACATAAATGCACACATTCTAGTATACTCTCGGCCATTAAAAAAACTTTTTTTGCTTTCAAAATTTATTTAATTTTTCTAAATTTCCATACGAAAATACACACACACACACACATACATACATATACATACACACACAGATACGCACACATACATATTTAAATTTACAATTTTCAAAATTTTTAATTGTACACTTTTATATTAAATATTTTGTATTGAAATTTTATGTTATTTATATACCTACTCACACACAAATATATATGTATGTATATTGTTTGCAGTAATCAATTTTAAAGTATGTAAGAAATGAATATGTATTATATATACAAGTTTAATATATATATACACTTTGATTTTTGAAAACTTTAATTATATAAATGAATACTAGTAAAATGTAATTCATGCTTTATGTAATATCGTTTGTATTGAAATTAATTATTGGTTCAAAAACAATTTAATATTATTTTATATTCGAATTTTTTTTGCCGGCGGTGGGCATATATGTGTGCATAATTTTTTTGAACTAACACTCATACACATATATAATCCATTCAATGAAAATGACACAAGCATATACAGATTCGTGATAATCGACTGCTATCTAAACATATATATGATATGACGATCAATATATATATATATATATATATATTCATATATAATTTGTAAATAGAGAATTTTACCTTTTCCTAATGCCAAGATAATACAACTTGAAATGAAGAATCAAAACTCTTTGAAACGATTTTCGAATTCAGAAACTGCTACCGATCTGAATGCAACTACCACTGATCCTTTATTTATATTTAATTTAGTGTTTTTAAGCTTGAAAACTTAAAGGAGAAGGTGAGTATATGGCCAGCCTTGCTGGTCTAAAGGAAAGCAAAAGAGGGAGTAAAAAATAGGAGGGTGAGAGGTGGTTAAATAAGAGAGATTCTAAGGAGAAAAATGAGGATCTGGATCCACCATTCTCTCTTACTGTTTGAACTCTTTAGAATTGAAAATTCCACTCCATACATGTCATCAAATGGCTGGCCTCCCTAGCCCTCCTATTGATGCCTAAAATAGTCCCATTTATGGGCCTCAAAATTACTTCAAGTCCGCTCAATAAAAATTGCATTAAATCTAATTCAAATACCCATCGATATCATATATCGATACATATGTTTGTAACTATTATATACACACTATTTAATATTGATCAACACAAATTAAATAAAATTTTATAATTCATTTTTCTTAAATATTAATTGATTTATAATAATTAATTAATTAAATCAGGTTACAACAGAAGTATTCAACGTTTCGATACTGTGACCTTTTGTTTTAAATTCGGTTAGCGATTACTTTCGAAAAATTCAAATATTAACATTCACACATCACTTAGTAAGAGGTGTGACATTATGGACAAGTTTATGGCTTATATAGCTTTATTAAAATCCAATTTACTTATTTAAACGTTACCCGACAGTGACAATTATTTACATCAATTCTCTACATCAAAACTATATCACACTAGGACTTATGGAATTTGGTAATGGTCAAAATACTAATATCATCGATACTCAACTTTATATTCAAAACACAAAATCCTTGGTTCAATAATAACAATTATTATTAACCAAACTACTCTGGCCAGATATTTTGACTTCGAATTGACTTTAATTGGTAGTGATACTAACTTCATATAACCAAGGGGATGAATCATATCTTGAATAGTGTTTGACTTCCAATACTTCAACTCGACTGAACTACAATCGTTCAATGGATGATGTGCTGTGATTTAACTATAATCAAAGCGAAGCTTTTGTTTTGAAGATCAATGGTATTCTCAAGTCAAGAGAACTAAGTAATATTATCACATTGAAATTTTTTGTTTGACTTTAGTCATAATAACCAACAGGAAATTTTCGAGCGAGTCATTCATTTATTACCCAATCACTATTTGTACGTAACACCATGGTGTCCCCAGCAATCATGAGTAACACACCGCCTAACATTTGAAGATCATTACGTACTCTAGTCTCAATGAATGCATCAATATCCTGTCTCGATACATCTTGGCTAGGAATATTCAAAAATGATGTTTTTATTACATTGTGATTAAATACTCTTGATTAGAATTATTTGTAATTACTATCTCAAACATATCATTTATGGACTTTTTGTTAAATATACTTAGATTAAACAACTAACTATAACAAGCATATAATTGAAAAGAAACACCTTTTATAACGAACGAGATTTGGTTAATGAGTTATAATTTACAATAAATTATAGAATTGCCACAAGGACATAACTCTAACTCTATTAATGGATAATGGAACAAAATGGTATTTATAGCCACCAAACGGCTAAAAATTATATAAAATATTTCCACCTTCCTTTCCTCTTTTTTTGCCTTGATAAACTAATTACTAAATATCATTTCAAATTAGACAAAAGCTTCATTTTTCCTTGTTATGGCCAACGTTACTTATATAAAAAATTTGGACATACGTAATAATAATTATGAATCATTCAAATATTTGTTTTATCCCATTTATTTTATTATATCGATATATAAAATTTATATATTATTTGATTAATTTTAAGGCTTAAATAAATGAGTAAAAACCATAACAAATTATTTAAAGATTTATATCAGGTTAGTCTATTTAATTTATTGTAATTATAAATTAATTGGATCAAGTAAAATTAAAAAATATGTTGATCAATACCATTGTGTGATCCCCTGATATGAACTCAACCCTCATTAATATGTAAACAATTAAAATACTAATGCTTATGTAGACTTTCTTGAAGTACGACAGTGAACATGACTTTAGCTGCTTACAAATCATTTAGATCCAATCATATTTCCAACCTTTTAAGGCTACACTATAAGTAATGATATATTAGGCATGTTTTAGTTTCATCATTACTATATCACTTAGACATCCATAGTTTTGTAAATGTTTAAAAACTATAATGATATTTTTTGTTAATTGTAAAATACAACATTAGTGATGGAAAAAAACTGGTCTATAGTGGGTATAGGGGGATTTTTTTTTAAAAAAAAATCCTATTTTGGATCATTGTGGACGTATCAAGTATAAAGGGTTATAATAGATCCAGTCAGTTGATTTGAATAAAATCAAATTTCATATAATTTATTATTTAATTGATTAATGACTTAAATAAATAATGTTATATATAGCTTATGAGTATATCATTATACACACATATGTGTATCACTTACATGTGCAACATAATAATGTGAACATAGTTAATGTATACATATATAAAAGTTGGGATTTGCATCGGCAACGTATACATTGGTCATTTATATACACATTAGCTGTTTTAAAAAATTATTTAAAATGAGTTTATACATTTATAAATAAATTTAAAATTTTATTTATATTAAATAAAATAAAATTTTCTTTTAAATATCTAAGTATACATATTTCGAGATAGATAATGAAATTTGAATTTAAAATTAAATCTCTAAAATATCCAATTTTTACTTAGTGAAATACTTTGAATTTGAATTTTAAATCCATAAAATACAACATAAAATATCTTTTAATTATTTAATATATATATATATATATATTACATAAAATAATAGTACTACCAAAATAATTTTTTATTTTCAAATATTTTATATACCAAAATAAATCAAAGTATACATTTATTATATTAAAATTATCGTTAAAAAATATGTATAATTCTGTGTGTGTATGAATCTGAATCCATTTTCTTTATAATATATATATATATATATTTATATATAACTCTATATGTGTATGTGTGTATTAATTTAAAACATTAAATATAAATACATGTGTGTGTGTATATATATGATAAATGTTCAACAGACATTTTTTTTAAAATCTGAAAACAATTCGAATTTATTAAAACAATTCAAACATGATACATTTATATAGATAAATTAAAAAAACAAACAATAATTTTAAATAATTAATAAATTGATAACAATATTTAAAAATTATAGAATACATGATATATATATATATCATGGTCGTAAAGTAAACGTAATAGTAATTTTTTTAATTTAAATAACAATATTGATTATCATTAATCAATCGATGATATTAAATTACATTTTAAATATGAGATAACTAATGAATTTATAGAATTATTGTATATATATTATCTATTCACAAGTATAATATAAAATAAATACTATTTGTACCTTAAGGACATTGCCTTTGAATACTCATTGATTAATACGTTCTCCTGAGTTCACCTCAAGTCAATCTTCGGACATTGCGAGGGTCTAAAGTATCACAATATTTTTTAATGTATTGGGTCAATTTTTTAGCCATGGTGGGTAGGAAGTAGCTCGTGGCATAATTAGGTGGAGCAAGAAGGAGAGATAGAGAGAGGAAAATGAATGAGGGGTAGGTTTATCTAAGTAAAGAAAAGTATGGAGACTAGTTCTCCTCCTTTACTATATCTTTGTTTACCAATTCCAAATCTGATCTAGAATTCAAAACAATTTTCCCTCTCTCCTTCTGTAGGCTAGTCAAAACATTAGCATTATGGGCCATCAAACACTCCATGCCCGTTAAGTAATCAATACCATATAAATCATATTTAAATGTGTATTGATATCGCATATCAATACATATACATACATACATACATACATACATACATACATACATACATATATACATACATACATATATATATATATATAACTTTTATATACGCACCCAATTAATTACTAAAGATACCTAGAAAATACTAAAAGAACCCGATACATCAAAAAATAAGCAATTAATTTTTTATAAATATTTATTAATTTAATTAGTTTACAATAATTTATAAATCAATTAAATCGCATGGTATTTCAAAGAAATCACCAAAATGGTTGTGCCACTCATAGGTGTAAATTCAGTCGACGATTAATATTAAAATATTCAAATATTAATGTTCACTCGTCACCTTAGCTAATGAACCGACAGTTTGGCCAAGTTCATCGCTTATACATGTTTATCAATAAAATTTGATTTTACAATTTAAGCGGTACCTGTTAGTAATGATTATTTACAGCAATTTTCTTTGTCAACACTATATCACTTTAAGATTTATGGAATTTGGTTTTGGTCAAAATTCCAATATCATCCGTATTTCACTTGGTTAGTTCATAAACAAAGTATTCGGTTCAATAATAACATTTTTTATTAAATATACTACTCTGACTAGAGATTTTGATTTTGAGTTGACTACCTGACTGTGATACCGACCTTATACGACCAAGGAGTCAAATTATCTATTAAGTAGTGTTTCACTATCTATGCTTCTACTTAGACCCAATTAAAGTCGCTTGATGGATTGCCATTCCATAATTTAATTATAACCAAAGTGGAGTATCCATATTGAAGTTTCTTATTATTCTTAAGTCGAGAGAACCATGTAATATCGTCACTTTGAAATTTCTTGTTTAACCTAGTTGTTATTACCAATATAAAACTCTAAGGTATGTCATTTCATAGTTATCCAATAACTATTAGTATGTAATGCCCCTAGCAGCCATGAGTAATGCATTCCCTAACATTTGAATAGTGTTACGTATTCTTGTCTTAGCAGATGTATCGATATCATTTCTTCAAACATCTTGACCAAGAATATCTAAAAAAAATGTTATTTTATTTGTGATGATTTTATCATGATTACAGCTCCTTGTAATTATTATCACATAATATATCAATTAAAGATTTTCTACTTAATATATTTTAAATTAGCTACTTATTGCTATATAACAAAGTATATAATGGATACTTTTATTACAAATAAAATTGGTTATAAAGTAAGATAAATTTGAAAATTTCTCCTAGCGAATACCTTAACTCTCTCAATCTTCCACTTACACTCGAGGTCAATTTTGGAACCATATTCCCATTATTTTGATCAGTCTTCTCAAAACCTATCGAGTTGGTCCCATAGTTAACAAGTATGTTATATTATTTTAATTATCTACTATATCAATTAACTCTCTCTGATGTTAATAAACTACCTTTGTGATGTAGAACTTTTTGGAGTATGCCTCGACTTCTGGTGAGTTATCAATTCTTTCATGAACTACATTACACGATTCTTATCATATCACAACGTAATGGGATTCTCAACATTAGGAATCACTCCTAGCTCGGATATAAATTTGTGTGTATGTAAATATTTACACATTTCTTTTATTATTGTGCTTATTAAAGGTGATGCACATAGCCTAATTTGTGAATTAGCCCCAACCTGTTATTTGGAACATTTCCAACTTAAAGCTTCTTAACAAAGATTGATCATGAGTTTTGGATTGATACACTATACTCGATATCATTTATGAAGTTTGAGTCTGAATACTACTTAATAAGAAGTTTGTTATTTCTTTAAACAATTATCTAGTATTTCGTAAATACTCGAGACACTCTAAACTATCATTGAGTAATCTTAATTCGAATTCGATACTTGCTTTATGTATCAAATACATAAACAAAATGTAATATTGTAGATAATACAACATGAATGGTAATTCCTATTTCTAAAATGCATAAGGGATCCATCTTCCATGCTCCATACTAAACATTTTAATGTGATGTCTGTGTATATCATTTGGGACATTTGTAATAACATATTATTCTAATTATAAATATATCTTTTCAAATCCTATACCTAAAATAAAATAACCAAACTAAAAATAATTTTTTACATCATCAACAATTAGTAGTAGCATATTATTTACTTATAGTTTAGAAATATATTAGTACCTTATTTTGACTAGAAATTAAAACTGTCAAAATATTTGCTCAATTCTGATGCTTATTGAACGATAATTTTATATCGGTTCTTGGGCCTTATTCTAAATCCACTAACTTGGTACTACTCCCACTGACTTTGAGACACTTTAGTTGTTATAGGGAAACTGTCTACCATAAATCATTATTTAGAATTTTTGTTTCATCATATATGTTCCAAAACCCAAAATCGTATCCAAATTAATTTAAGCACGTTGATTGATAAATATGTTACGTTAATTTCAAAAATTTAAATTTATAATGTTATTCTTATCGACGTTGCTTACTATATTCCAATTGCACCGTTCTTTTTCTCGATGACACATTTGTGGCCGATGGATCATATCCCTTCGAGTGCAAAAATTCAAATCATATTTTGGTAATGTACTTAGAATCCATTCTGAATTCGTGCATCAAGCCTTATGGCAGAATCAGTACTGTTCACGACTTATTGACAACTAAGAAGTAACTTTCTCGATATTGATACGAAACTCATAATATATCTTCAATGTGCAGGAGTTCTTATTAGCCTTCTAACAAGTCATGTCTATTTTGGCATGGTTAATTTCATTTTATCTTACATAATCAGTTTTATATTTAGACCATATCCAAATCCATTTTACTACCAATAATTTTTAAAATAAATTCCATTTTTTTAAGTCGACATATATATTATAATATTGATAATGTACAATGGAACAAGTATCCATAAACATTTTATGAGCAGTCTTTATACATGTTTAGTACCGATTTAGTTTAAGTTTACAATTATGTTCGTAACATAAATCAGTCAACCAATGTTTGTCGATCCCAGTCTCCCTTGGTTCAGCTACACAAGATCCCTTACGAACGTTGTAACGACCCGTAAAATTTTCGATGATTTAATTGTTAATTTTATTAAACGTTTGTTATCTAATATTGGAAAAACAGAAATTTGTGATTCCTTAATGAAATAATAAACTAAATGAGATGTAATAATGCTAATCTAAGTTAAATATTAACTATTTGAATGAAGTTACAATTAATGGAATTAATGTAAATGTTATACTAGGCTATGGATCGAATATAAGAAAATAAACGTAAATATTAAATTAATTAATGAATTAATAATAGGTTGAATAAAAAGAATGGAAAATCAAGATTTATTAATTTATTGGGATTTGAATTTAATAATTGGATTAATTGCAAATAATTGAATTAAATATTTAAATATTACGTTAATGGAGTTAAGATGCAATTTGAGAATATTAATGCAATAAACCATGGACCAATGTTAATTTTATCTATTTGGTGATAATGGATTGAATAACAAGGTTTAAAATCAAATAAGTGGATTTATTGGAATTTCAATTGATAATTAGTGAATTTATTTAAATTTGAAATTTAATACGGTAATGGGTAAATTAATTAACTTAAAATTTGTTATCTGAACTTGTCTAAATTATTGTGAAGGTCTAAGAACTCAAAAATGATAAAGATTGCTAATTATAGAATTGGAATTGAAGATTTGATTTAATTAATTTAATATTAAATAATTTAATAATGTGAAAAATAGCCATTTTGGCCACTGACTCGGATTTCGACGAAACTAGTTTCATCGGATCCATAACAGTGAATTTTTATAGGATTTTAGGTTTCGTAGCGATCGGACTTGTCATTTGATCGTACGAGCTCGAAACGTCTAGAAATCAATGAAATTGAAATCAATTAAAATCAATTTGAAATAATTTGATTTTATCATAACTTCTTCATACGATGGAATTTGGACTTGAAACCTATTCCATTGATTTTAAAATATTTTAAAACATCTATTTTGATATATGGGTTGATCTAATTTCGTTCCGGAGTCGAAACGGCCTTTTCGGGCCATTTGATCGTTAAGCATGTAAATCAATCTTATCCATCCATTCTAAATCCCGCTTTGCCTATTTATACCTCGTTATAAACCTTAGCTTATTTCTTATGTTCATTTTTCTGTACGTACAATTCGAATTGCTCCTCTTTCTCAATGGCAGACAAACTCTAAATTTTACAGTCAATTGCAAATCAAAAATTTCTACCTCAAAATTCAAACTCCTCAAATACTATCAAATTATATGTTGATCTGAAGCTTTGAACGAGCGCAAGTCAAATATATGATTCGTTTTTCAATTCGATACATCGTTTTTCTTGAAATTCAAGTTGAACTTCAGCCGTCCATTGGCTGGGTTTTGATCCTATGGCGGATTCACGATGATATGACGATCGGGAAGTGGGGTTTGGGTGAGGACGACGAGCAGACCCTAGATCAGTCCCTGGTTCGTCGTCAAAGGCTTGGGGTTCGCCAGAAACGGCGACTTTTTCCAGCGACGGCGCGTCACCCTAGGGAGCATTGGAGCAGGCGGCAAACTCGCCGTGAGGTCGGCTCAGGTAGGGAGCACGGTGACGGGTTCCGATCGATGGGGTTAGCCTCATTGGCTACACGGTATTTAGGTGAAGTCCTAGCGGCTAGGGTTCGACGACCTGGGAAGGATCTATTTCTCGTGCGCATATCGATGATGACGTGGTAATTATATGTATTATTTCATATAAAGTTAATTCAACCTGAAATTCTTCTAACTCGAATAATTTTCACATACGAGGTCCGAATTACGCCCAGTATCTTTCGTTGGAATCATATTGAAATTCTGGACATTTTGACGTTTGTTTGGATGAATTCTGAGACTGTTTGAATTTTGGGTATAAATTGGATTTAAATTCAAAAGGAGAATGTTTTAACCCACTCACAACTTCTAAAATTTCTTTTGTTTGTTAAATTGATTTATGATGTGATTAGAAATATATTTGTGACTGTTTGACATATTTTTAATCATCATCTCAGTTGAAGTCGTAATTTAGTTTATTATTGCACATAAAATGCCAGTTAAATTGTTATTTAAATATAAACTGCCAGTAAATACCTATTATTTATTATCTGTTCTATATGGATGTTATTAATTGAATTGGATGGTGATTGTGATAAATGTTTGATGATTGATATTGGATGAATGGATGTTGTATTTTTATATTGTTATAAACTGCAAGTTGTTATCGATTTTTTTTCGTTCGGGATTGTGGTTTGAAATGATATATAACCGTACTTATGTTTTAAATTACGGATTGAAATGATAAATATCCGTATCACTTGACCATAAGATAGAAAATTATATACAGACACCGCGGTCTATATATAAAAATATTTTGAAATGATTTCTGTGGTTTTATAAAGAAATATATAGGTCATATAAATATTGATTTTAGATGTTCTACAAATGTTATTTTATTATTGATTTTTAGCTATGTATAAATTGGTTTTGAAATATAAAATAAGCTAAATAATAAAGTTTGATTGTTTTTATATAATATGGTTACGTATCTGTTTAAATTATATTGTATATAGAGTTTATAACGACTTAAATAAAATTAAGTTTGGAAGATAAATAATTAAATTATTTAAGAATTATACTCGGATAAATTTGATTTGAAATTTAAATAAAATTGAGGCTTTAAAGGGTATGATTTTTATAACTTGATTTTGGTTTAGAGTGATTTAAATGAATAATTCAAGTATAATTAAATTTAAGGAAATATTCAGTTATGCGAAATTTGGGTTATATTCAAATTTTAAATGGATTTGTTAAGTAAAATATTTCAAAACTAAATAATAGAAAATTGAATTGCTGAATTGTAATTATCAAACTTAGTTTTGAAATTGTTAAATACTTAAAGCTATAAATATACTGAATTTGAAAGGGTTTATTTTGTGGATCAATCGCTTGTGAAATCAATATAATTTGGAATAGTTTATTTGGAAACTGAATTGTATTGAAATTTATGATTTGGGATTTGTTCAAATATAAAATTTTGGAATTTGAGTTGTTTTGGAATTGATTTGCGAAATTGAAGAAGCTATTTATTATATAAAGTATTTTAATATTTGAGCCATTTAGGTGATGGAAGTTATGTTTCAAAGTTACGAATTTCAAAGTATTATGATTTTAAAACGTTATAATTGCAAGTGTTTGGTTTCAAAGTGTTATAACATTGAAAGTGCTATGATATTGGGAAAGAGGATATACTTGAAATAAAAAATTATATTATGTTGATTTGGGTTTTATAAAAATGATATCATATTGATTTGGGTTTTTAAAACGGAAATGATATTGTATTTATATGGCTTTGAAATGGATATTATATTCTGGTTTTAAAAGTATAAATTATTTTGAAATGACCGCGATGTTATAATAACGTTTGGTTGTTGAAGAGACCGGGATCGGAAGTTGTCATACTCTCTGAGAACTCCAAAAAACACTTTAACAACCGTGTATGCGGTGGAGATTCCAGAATGAAGTAGGATGGCGGCGGCGTTGTATTGAGGTATATACGTGGACCCGACTCCCGTGAGTTGGCATAAGGTGGCTAAAATAGAAGCGATCGACGGGCTAAGAAGGTAGCACCTTTTATCGGACACACTCTTTCGATACCATTCTATTACTTTGTGATTGATTGGGGCCCTTTTGATTTTGGGGGTGTGGCTCGAGGTGGGCGGTAGTAGCTGCTACACGTTACCACCGGTCCAGAAGCGTAATTGGTATATCTACCCTGGCATTGCCTAGTTGTGCCGTGTCACCTACCCTAGCGCGCCTTATACGATTTTGTTTTGTACCATTCCTATGGAGTGCCTTCAGATGACGCCCAGTACGGGGGAGATTACGGTACTGTATAGACTATGAGAGTATAAAAGTGTGTTAAGGTGGAAAATGTAAAGCCTTAATGCTATTTTCAAGTATATTATACTTTACTTTAGACATTATTATAATAGCATATATTACTACATAGTAAATAGTTTAATGGATCCTTAGGAGATGTGAATCACATAAGATCTTTTGGTTCTGACTCGAGCATTTTGTCTTTTCAATTCGTTTGTGTCAGTCTGAGCGTTTCAGGGTTTGAAGACCTTACTTCTGGAGGACGAAGACTGTATTATTACTATTATTTACTATATTGTTCCGCTACATCACATTGTTCCGCTGCATTGTTATTTATTATTCTTTGGTATGTGTAACTCTGATTCTGTATTGTAAAAGTATAATCAATTTTTTGTAAAACAGCTTCATGAACTGTTATTTAATTATAATATTTTGTCATTCTGCTGCGAGATTCTATTTTCTTTTCATTCTTTCTTTTTCTTATTCACGCCAATAACAATTCGCCTTTTTGTATGGTTTGAGTCTGATGTGTGTGGTTTATCGTCGATTTAAAACGAACAAAAAGACGGGACGTTACATCTGGTATCAGAGCTTTGGTTTAGCGATAAACCTTAGCTTTGTGGGGTCTGACTCTTTAATAATAGGGTAGTAATACCCTATGATGAGTCGCTGAGCGTATATATATATATATATATGAGAGAGCGTATTTGTTAGTATTGTAAAAGGGTTTTAATATTGTGTTAGTTTGTTCCATTTTGTATTTATAAATTCTAGTTGGTGCATATGACGCTATGACATCAATGGGGATTTCTAAACACTTAATAGGACAGACCGACACAATATTTGTTTTGAATATAGGTGAATGAAATAATTTTTCCTATTATATTTTCTATACATAAAATAATTTTTTTATAAATGATATATATTTAGTTGTAATATATTGGTTTTTAGGAATGAAATTTATAAATATTGATTGGAAATAAGATTTGAAGAAACTAAAATAAATGAAAGTTGAAAATTTTAGAACTTAAGTTTCGAGATTTTGAAAATTGCTTTCAACAGATTTTGGAATATAATAATATCGTTTGTAAGTATTTTATAATATAAATATTCCAATATAATTTGAAAGAATTGTTTTAAAGGAATTTTGGAAAAGAAATAAGTTCTGTACTCCCCTCTATGTCGCTGGAAAATAATTTCGGTGATGAGCGCACGCATCATCGACATTCATTTTGAGTTTCTAAGTGGGAAGACCACTGTAGTAATTTTACTACTGATTTATTCTGATGAACAAATATAAATTTTAAATTGCTTTAAATATAATTGGATATATAAGTTGTAAGTATATATATATTTATCTATTATTTTAAATGATTTGAAATCTAACCCGATATTTAGTTCTTAAGTTTCCATTAATTAATATTTTCAATTGCTTTAGTGAAATGGAATTTAACTAATAATTAAAACCTCTAAATGAAATAAGAGATTTAATGCTAAGTTATAAATGGGATTAAAAGAAATATGAAATTGTAACCTATGAAACCAAGGATATCAATATTGAACTTTAAATTAATTAAAAGAAATAGAATAAAATTGTAACAACCCGGATTTTGGAGATTACCGTTAATATTAAATTATAATGCAAATAATAATTTAATATTGTGATTATAAATGAATTGGAGGAATGAAATGTGAGTTTTGTTTTATATAAACAATTTTTTGATGAATAAAACTTGGGTTTTTAATTTATGTGAGTTAATTTATCTCATAAGATGTTATTTCAACATATTGATGGTTGGAATAAATATAAATGAGTGAAAATAAGCTTAGAATATTTTATTTGTGAAATTGGGTTGAAAATAAATGATGTTAGTTATTTATTAAGTCAAAATGGGAAGTATTGGAATCTTATTCCAATAATAGCCTTTTATAGTGAATAAAAAGGGCAAATGAGAAAAAAATGAATTTTTCATAGTGTATTAATGATTGAAAATAGTGTTGTAATATTTTAAAAATTGTTAAACATTTAATGCACTTATTTGAGTTAAGAAATAATTTTTATTTGACTCAGATTGTTTAAAATTGTGGTTTTTTGTCCAAAATTATCAATATTGTCAAATATTGTGTAAACTAATAGTTTATTGGGAAAATAATATTTTTAAATGTAAAAAAAATTATTGTGTTAACCATGTTCACCTTGTTAAAATACGAAGAATGCTTTTTGTCTCATGTAAAAAGAAGTTAATATGAGAAAGTTATGTTAAAAATGGTTTAAAATCTATGTATATTAGCCTAAATAATTTTCTAAATATGAGAATGGACTAATTGGGTATAGTAAACATCCAATAACCCAAATTTTAGAGTTTTCTGATGAAGTACGTTCCTTTTCTCCCAAACCTCATTACAGTAAAACCAAAATCAGAAAAGAAAAGGCTTCAAAGCACAAAACATGACTACCCTCTTCAAAATTTAATCTTCCAAGCTCAATCTTTGCAAATTTGAAAGCCTAATTCAAGTTAGAATCATAAAAGAAGGTAATCGCCAACCTATTCTATCTTATAATCCATCTAAAGCCCTTCTCTTCACCAAAAATCTATTTTTGTAGTGATAATTGTTGATTTGCTTCTCTCCTTGTTTGCATGTACCTGTTCTTAGTTTTAATCGTTTGGACGCTCTGTTCTTGGCTAAAAGTATCAATCTTTGGCATCTAAATCATAATTCAATCTTCGTGAAGGCAAGGTGAGTGTAAAACTCACAAACCCTAGCTCTTTATATGATCAAAATGTTATAATCAGTGAATTACTGAAGCTGAAACAAATTTAGGCATAACATTCTCGTTTTTGATCCAATTTTGATAATTTTGGATCTTCCGGAACGCTTAATTCATACAACTTTTATGTTTTGAGTTTTCTTTGATTTTGAAGTTAGTTATGTCAAAATCTAATTTTTCTACAGCAAATCCGAGAGCAAACCCCATATTTGCTCTGTCATTGAAGCTGAAACGAATTTGACTATAACTTCTTCGTTTATTAATCGATTTTGATATTTTTGGATGTTTAGGGAAAATTATTTCATGTGATACAACTTTCTTGTTTTGAGTTTTCTATGATTTTGATGTTAGCTTTGTCAAAATCTAATTTTTCTACTGCAAACCTGAGAGCAAAACCAATATTTGCTCTGTCGTTGAAACTGAAACGAATTTGACCATAACTTCTTCGTTTCTTAACCGATTTTGATAATTTTGGATATTCCAAAAAGCATAATTCATGTACTACAATTTTAATGTTTTGATTTTCTGTAATTTTAAAGTTAGGTATGTAAAAGTCTAATTTTTCTACTGCTAACCCGAGAGCAAAACCAATATTTGCTCTGTCCTTGAAGCTAAAATGAAATTGGTCATAATTTTTGTGTTTCTTAACCAATTTTGATAATTTTAGATGTTCCGGAAAGAATAAATCATGTGTCACAACTTTCATGTTTTGAGTTTTTTGAAATTTTCAGGTTAGCTATGTCAAAGTCTAATTTTTCTATTGCTAACCCGAGAGCAAAACCAATATTTGCTTTGTGTTTGAAACCGAAACAAATTTGACCGTAACTTCTTCGTTTCTTAACCAAATTTGATAATTTTGGATGTTCCGGAAAGCTTAGGTCATATGCTACAAGTTTAATTCATTGTATTTTCTGGAATTTTGACATTTTATTGGTAGAAATTATGGTTGTATGTTGCTATCCTGAGAATAAAAAGACAACAACAACAATCGTTGACCTTAGAATTGTATTAACTCGTATTTGCTCTCATTCTCTTTGGTTTTGATGATATTTTTGAGATATTTTGAGAGCTATGATGCATATAAATAGCCTAGCTATATTTTGGGAATTTTAAATTCAAATTTAAATGGAATTTGAATTGATTTTGGGTTTTCACTAAACCATTTTTGAGATACATGGTCATTTCAAATTATTATTACATATTATTTTTTTAAATTATTTTGTAAATAAAGATAGAGTTATTTCCTATAATAAAGGAATTTCAAATATTGGTTTTAATAATCGTTTTTGAAAAATCGTTTTAAATTTCTGTTTTCTCTAATAAAATTATTTTATAAATAAAATTACTTATTTTTATGAATTTTGGACGTATAAGAATGAAAATAAACGGTAAAGTAAAACATGTGGTATGGGACACATGGATTTGCTTTATCGCTTAATATCCAATGAACTGTTTGAGATGATTTAAGATGTAATTAAATTTTGGGTAGATCATATGATCCGAGAACTCCAATTTAGGAGTATATTCGATGAAGGACCATTTTAAGATGCGTTTCTTAATCGTCCATGAAATGAGGTGAATTAAGAGCTAGAAATTCCTAATTGGAATTATGGTTATAAATAACTATCTAGATGCTATTTTTACATGCCGATGAGATGAGGTAAGCTTCTTTATGATGATTTTACGATGTTGAGATGTATTATGATAGTTTTTACTTGTCGATGAGAAGAGACAAGTCATGATGCCCCTAGTACTCGTCAATGAGATGAGACGAGCATAGTATTGTATTTACTCGCCAATGAGACGAGGTCGAGTATATTTTCTTGATGTTTACGATGTTTTACTAGTGTGGTACCAGCCAACGGCTAGTAAACCATTAGGGGTGAACGTATGGTATGAGACGTATGTTAACACCTATTGGATTCATATCCGAGAAGTTGAGACACATTCACGATGTTTACTAGTACTACAGACCACGAGTACTCGATTGGAGTCATCACGATGTAGTTGCTACTCCGATCATCACAATGTTATTAACTCGGGTCTTTGTGACTGGGAGTCATTATGATGTTATAGACTATAGTCATTCACGATGTTCACGATGTTAAGATGTTATTTGACTCCAGTCATCACGATGTTTATGGTACCAAATAGTAGTACTAGTCACGATGAAGCGCGCGTAGCATTGCTTCGGCATGCAATCGAGGATCTGACCAATCCGAGATTTCTTTGAGTTTTGATGTTTTAGACTTCACCGTCTTTAGATGATTATTGCATTGATAGCCTAGTGCCAGATGAGATGTATACATATATGGTGAAATCATTTATGATGTTACTCTTTGATTGAGTTATTTGCATTATGGATTGATGATTTGATGATTTTATATACTACTTGATGTTAAGATGGAGTTGAGATGTATTTATAAATTTATACTGATGACATGAGGTATAAATGATTATGAAGAATCTTTTATGATGAGTTTTAGCGATGGATTTGAGATGTATCTATATTCATACCGATAAGATGAGGTATGAATAAGTATGATGCTTCTTTTATGATTGGGTTTTATATTTCCTTGAACGATCCTTGGGATGTGCCAATACGATGAGGCACACCCATATGCGTTGTATTCTATGTATAAAGGATGTGTACCTTTGAGGTGTCGTTATATTGACAACCACTTCTAAGAAGATAGTTGAATCATTTGAAGTCATTATCCATATTCCTTTATACCGCCGATGATATGAGGCGGAAGCAATGTTTGTCGAGTCTTATCTTTAAAACTTTGCTCGTCGATGTTCCATTTGCTTAAGTGTCAGTTATGCCACTTAAGTATGACTTTATCATCATTATCTCTTCTACTTGCCAAGAAGAGATGTTGTCCTTTCTTATGATGTTGAAACCCTGTTTAGGGCACGACATCCTTTAAGAAAAAGGATACCATAGCTTTCACCTACTTATCTTTATCGATTATTCTATTTAACTGATGATTTTAGCTAGCCTGACCCGTGTGTTTTCACTCGGGTCAGACCGAGTTGTTTTAAGTATCATCTATTGGACTTAGCTTGAAGTTGATGTTGGATATCAGCTCTTATTTCGCTCGAGTAGTTTATGTCTTCCTCATACTCTGATGTTTTTACATTTGATTTTATGTATATGGTGTGGTCGTGTACCACCTTTATTGTATACATATTGTTTTGTACCGAACATGTACCAGTGTATATGTATATATATGATGTTGATTACTGTTCTGTGATGTGATTTACATTCAGTTATTGTATTTTGTTCTGATAGATCCGTTAGCCACCTATAGTTTTGGATTAAGCATTTACTGGGTATGTGGATCCAATTGAGATAGGAAAAAAATTATATTGCATTTATCGACATATTCAATAGATGTTTAAGACAAAATTATAGATGGTCGCCCTTAACCAGCCCTATTCCCCGCTTTAGTAGACGGAATCACTTGTTAATTCTCTTTGCTAAGGTGGGTCTCGGGGTGGGGCGTCACAAAACTTGTGTAACTTTCAATTACATTTTTAAAGGCATATATATAACTTACCAAAAGATGTAAAAGTTGAAATGTCTTATAAGAAAATGTAATGGAAAATATACAAGTAAAACTTAGAGTAATGAAAGTATTCAATGAAGTCCTTAATGAATAAGAATTGATAATATATTGTGATAATTTAAGTTATAATCGAAATGTTACTATAATTATATATAATAGAAAGGTAAGTATTATAAATAAATGATTATAAACTTAAGTAAATAAATTGAAATGCTAAGAAATTGAATGGAAATAAAATTATAAGAAGTAAATATAAATTAAAAAGATAAATCATTATATGAAGGAAAAGGGAAATCGAACAACAAATGTAGGAAATGAAATTAATAAGAATGAACTTGATCTATTGTTTGAAATTGTTGTTTGTTTGGTTTATGGTTGTTTGGGCCATGATACTTTAAAATTGTTTGGATATATGAATAATCTATTTAGTTTCATCTAAGATTGTTGAGTAAATGGCGCACTTTCATTCTATACAATTTAAAGTTTTTGAACCCGAACAACTATTTGTTTGGTTTGATATGAATGGATAATTGATGTGTGTTGATTTTATGTGATGGTTGTATGCCTTGTTGCAAGTGATTGTTGTTTATATTGATTTGTTTGTTAGTGGTTAAAACGACTTTAATATTTCATTTTATATAATTATTAACTCTTTTGGATTTTATAAGTGAAAATACAGGTTATGGAAGCAATCACTACTGCTTTTGGTTTCATAATTAAACGTTGTTTGCCTGACAAATAGGTACGTTCTCGGATTACGGTTTTATAGCATATTATATTATATTCCTGCGTTAGGATATATGTTATTTTGGGAAATATATGTTGTATATTGTTATATTTGATATTATATTTTCTCCCGAGCCTCTCCGTACAAAGGAAAATCTACCGAAATTTTCCATAAATTTTGGACCTAGAAATTTTTTGAAAAATGTTTCCAAACTTTATTAATTTAAGTATAAAAAGATTTAATGGTTATAAATTGATATATTTTATTTAAATTATTAAATTTTGTAAATTTATTTGTTTATAAAATTAATATTTTGAATAAGATGTATTGGCTACTTAATTCCTTCTTTTCCCTTCTTTTTCCTTTTCGGAGACGAAAAGTTTTGAGTGGGGGAGAGTGTAACGACCCGTAAAATTTTCGATAACTTAATTATTAATTTTACTAAATGTTTTGTTATCTAATATTGGAAAAACAGAAATTTGTGATTCACTAATGAAATAATAACTTAAATGAGATGTAATAATGCTAATCTAAGTTAAATATTAACTATTTGAATGAAGTTACAATTAATGGAATTAATGTAAATGTTATACTAGGCTATGAATCGAATATAAGAAAACAAACGTAAATTTTGAATTAATTAATGAATTAATAATAGGTTGAATAAAAAGAATGGAAAATCAAGATTTATTAATTTATTGGGATTTAAATTTAATAATTGGATTAATTGAAAATAATTGAAATTAAATATGTAAATATTACGTTAATGGAGATTAAGATGAAATTTGAGAATATTCAGGTAATAAACCATGAACCAATGTTAATCTTATCTGTTTGGTGATAATGGATTGAATAACAAGGTTTAAAATCAAATAAGTGGATTTATTGGAATTTCAATTGATAATTAGTGAATTTATTTAAATTTGAAATTTAATACGGTAATGGGTAAATTAATTAACTTAAAATTTGATATCTGAACTTGTCTAAATTATTGTGCAGGTTTAAGAACTCAAAAATGATAAAGATTTCTAATTATAGAATTGGAATTGAAGATTTGATTTAATTAATTTAATATTAAATAATTTAATAATGTGAAAAAAAGCCATTTTGGCCACTGACTCGGATTTCGACGAAACCAGTTTCATCGGATCCGTAACGGTGAATTATTATAGGATTTCATGTTTTGTAGCGATCGGACTTGTCATTTGATCGTACGAGGTCGAAACGCCTAGAAATCAATGAAATTGAAATCAATTTGAAATAATTTGATTTTAGCATAACTTCTTCATATGATTGAATTTGGACTTGAAACCTGTTCCATTGATTTTAAAATAGTTTAAAACATCTATTTTGATATATGGGTTGATCTAATTTCGTTCCGGAGTCGAAACGGGCTTTTCGGGCCATTTGATCGTTCAACGTGTAAATCAATCTTATCCATTCATTCTAATTCCAGCTCTGCCTATTTATACCTCATTATAAACCCTTGCCTATTTCCTATATTCATTTTTCTATACGTATAATTCCAACTGCTCCTCTTTCTCAATGGCAGACAAACTCTAAATTTTACAGTCAATTGCAAATCAAAAATTTCTACCTCAAAATTCAAACTCCTCAAATACTATCAAATTATATGTTGATCTTAAGCTCTTGACGAGCGCAAGTCAAATATATGATTCGTTTTTCAATTCGATACATCGTTTATCTAGAAATTCAAGTTGAACTTCAGCAGCCCATTAGCTAGGGTTTTGATCCAATGGCGGATTCGCGATGATATGACGATCGGGAAGTGGGTTTTGGGAGAGGACGACGAGCAGACCCTAGATTAGGCCTTGGTTCATCATCAGAGGCTTGGGGTTCGCCAAAAATGGTGAATTTTGCCAGCGGCGGCGCGTCACCCTAGGGAGCATCGGAGTAGGTGGCGAACTCGCCGTAAGGTCGGCTCAGGTAGGGGAGCACGGTGATGGGTTCTGATCGATGGGGTTGGCCTCGTAGGCGACACGGTACTTGGGTGAAGTCCTGGCAGCTAGGGTTCGATGACATGGGAAGGATCGATTTCTCGTGCGCAAATCGATGCTGATGTGGTAATTATATGTATTATTTTATTTAAAGTTAATTCAACCTGAAATTCTTCTAACTCGAATAATTTTCACGTATGAGGTCTGATTTACGCGCGGTTTCTTGCGTTAGGATCGTATTGAAATTTCAGACATTTTGACGTTGGTTTGGATGAATTCTGAGACCGTTTGTATTTTAGGTTTAAATTAGATTTAAATTCAATTTAAATTCAAAAGGCGAGTGTTCAGAGGTGAAATGATAAATATCCATATCACTTGACCACGGGATAGAAAATTTTATGCAGACACCACGGTCTATATATAAAAATATTTTGAAATGATTTCTATGGTTTTGTAAAGAAATATATGGGTTATATAAATATTGATTTTAGATGTTATACAAATGTTATTTTATTATTGATTTTTAGCTATGTATAAATTTGTTTTGAAATATAAAATAAGGAAAATAATAAAGTTTGATTATTTTTATATAATATGGTTACGTATCTGTTTAAATTATATTGTATATAGAGTTTATATTGACTTAAATAAAATTAAGGTTGGAAGATAAATATGAAATTGATTTGAATTAAATTATTTACAAATTATACTCGAATAATTTTGATTTGAAATTTGAATAAATTTGAGGCTTTAAAGGGTATGATTTTTATAACTTGATTTTGGTTTAGAGTGATTTAAATGAATAATTCAAGTATAATTAAATTTAAGGAAATATTTAGTTATGTGAAATTTGGGTTATATTCAAATTTTAAATGGACTTGTTAAGTAAAATATTTCAAAACTAAATAATAGAAAATTGAATTGCTGAATTGTAATTATCAAACTTAGTTTTGAAATTGTTGAATACTTAAAGCTTGAAATATACTGAATTTGAAAGAGTTTATTTTATGGATCAATCGGTTGTGAAATCAATATAATTTGGAATAGTTTATTTGGAAACTGAATTATATTGAAATTTATGATTTGGGATTGGTTTAAATATAAAATTTTGGAATTCGAGTTGTTTTGGAATTGATTTACGAAATTGAAGAAGTTATTTATTATATAAATCATTTTAATATTTGAGCCATTTAGGTGATGGAAATTATGTTTCAAAGTTAAGAATTTCAAAGTATTATGATTTGAAAACGTTATAATTTCAAGTGTTTGGTTTCGAAGTGTTATAACATTGAAAGTGCTATGATTTTGGGAAAGAGAATATATTTGAAATAAAAAATGATACTATATTGATTTGGGTTTTATAAAAATGATATCATATTGATTTGGGTTTTTAAAACGGAAATGATACCATATTTATATGGGTTTGAAATGGATATTATATTCTGGTTTTAAAAGTATAAATTATTTTGAAATGACCGCGGTGTTATAATAATGTTTGGTTGTTGAAGAGACTGGGATCGGTAGTTGTCATACTCTCTGACAACTCCGAAAACCACTTTAACAACCGTGTACGCGGTGGAGATTTCAGAATGAAGTAGGATGGCGGCGACGTTCTTTTAAGGTATATACGTGGACCCGACTCCCGTGAGTTGGCATAAGGTGGCAAAAATAGGAGCAATCGATGAGCTAAGAAGGTAGCACCTTTTATTGGACACACTCCTTCGATACCATTCTATTACTTTGTGATTGATTGGGGCCCTTTTGATTTTGGGGGTATGGCTCGAGGTGGGCGGTAGTAGCTGCTACGTGTTACCACCGGTCCGTAAGCGTAATTGGTATATCTACCCTGGCATTGCCTAGTTGTGCCGTGTCACCGACCATAGCGTGCCTTATACGATTTTGTTTGTACCATACTTATGGAGTGTCCTCTGACGACGCCCAGTACGTGGGAGATTACAGTATTGTACAGACTATGGGAATATGAAAGTGTGTTAAGGTGGAAAATGTAAAGCCTTAATGCTATTTTCAAGTATATTATATTTTACTTTAGACACTATTATAATAGCGTATATTACTACATAGTAAATAGTTTAACGGATCCTTAGGAGATGTGAATCCCGAGCATCTCTTAAGTTACTGCACTCATGTTAGACACTGGATAGGAAATGTCAAATCCCATAAACATCTTTGACGTCGTACCACTCGTATAATTACCGTTGATTTAACTTACGTAAGATCTTTTAGTTCTGACTCGAGTGTTTTGTCTTTTCAATTCACTCGGGCCAGCCTGAGCGTTTTAGGGTTTGAAGACCTTACTTCTGAAGGACAAAGACGAAGATTGTATAATTTCTATTATTTACTATATTGTTCACTACATCACATTGTTCCGCTGCATTGTTATTTATTATTCTTTGGTTTGTGTAACTCTGATTCCGTGTTGTAAAAGTATAATCAAATTTTTGTAAAACAACTTCATGAACTGTTATTTGATTATTATATTTTGTCATTCCGCTGCGAGATTCTATTTTATTTTGTTTTCTTTCTTCCTTTTCTTATTCACCCCAATAACAATTCGTCCTTTTGTATGTTTTGAGTTTGACGTGTGTGGTTTATCGTTGATTTAAAACGTATAAAAAGGTGGGATGTTACAAACGTATATTACGTGTAGCCTCTCGAGTCACACAACCTCTCAAATCCTTAACCTAGGATATCTATTGGTTTTTTTTATCAACTCTTATCTTATATAACCTTGTAAACTATGCTTTAGATGAAATTATATTTAATCTTATGTGCTTACTCTTAAGTATATGACCTTATAGAAAGAAGTTAACTCAACTTCACTCATAATCAATCATGCTTTGTCTAACAAAGTTCGATTGCACCTTATCGAGACATTATTTTGTTTCATAGGGAGGGTGACTTTTGAGATTGAATCTCATTCGTTTTTAGGTACATTTGGAACTCTTTTCAATACACTCACCTATTCAATCAAATCAAACTCTTTTATTTCCTTTTACATGCTATGTTATCTACTTCTACATTATATTCTATGAACTTATCATAGACATACCACTCGTGTATTAAATACGGATGTTCATATCTATTATAATTCATCGGTGAATTTAACGAAGTATGTGGTATCATTATGCCAATGATTACATACATCTATATGCCTCAATCCAAAGAGTTCACCAACTCTTTTGTCACACTCATTGAATAAGTGATTTTCCCTTAATCATTTTGAAATACAATTTTCTGGTACCATATGATTCATAATCACATTATTAAAGAATTATTTATCAAAGATCCAGTAGAGTCTATAATTCCAAAATAATTGTACAAATTTCAGATACTTCTATATTTTTTATAGCTAAAGCATTACTGATGTTATAAACAAATACTATTATTATGATAGATTTATTTCATAATGATCATTCATAATATTTATAACAAATAAAACTATATCTATTTTTAGTCCATACCAAGAAATAGTTATAAATAATACTTGGTATATATATGAAGATAATCTTTCGTATCTTGATGCATCAACCAATAAGTGTCATATGGTATGCTTCCACTATTTCCACCATTAAAATAATGGCAGATGAAGTACAAAGCTCCATTCAACCACTTATTGTGGGATTTTATTTCATCTATTGTAATAAGTTTACAGTTAAGAGTTACTAATCAAATATCTTGAACCCGAAGAAATAACTCTCATAGAAAACACTTTTCTATAAGAAAAATACATTTGGGATAGAAATTCTATTTCTCATTCTATACTAAATATCTATTAGTATTTAATACAATTCTCGTTTTTGATGTCTCTTCATGAAGTAGAGGTGATCATTCACTCTCTTTTTCCCAACTGTGCATAAGTTACACCCTCTCTCGTTCATTCGTTTTTCTTTCAAAATCATCGAACCATCGGAAGGAAATTATTACTATAAAACAACACTGAAGCCTTTACGAAAGTGCATTCAATCATCCTTAACATTTAAGATATCAAATAAGTTGCATTACACATAAACTGATCGAACTAACATTTTAGTAATTGATTTTCTAAGTCCATCTTGTAGCTCTTGGTCTGGTGCTATGTCAAACATAACTAGATCCCTACCACAATTAGTTATATTGAATACATGATCTTGCATCATTGTTTACTTTCTCATTTCGATTGAACTATTAAGGTTTCATATATTACGAATTACGAATGTTCACATATTTCGATTAAATATCCATATTCTTATATTTCTTTTAGAGTTCAAAACCCATGAAAACAATACACAGTCTTGGACAAATAAACTTTTAAATGATTAAGGCTCTAAAGTTTTAGTAGTTGTATAATTTGGCTTTTGCATGAGTCTTGAAGTGACAACATGCCAAAAGATTTATTGGTGTGCATATTTTATATTTCTATGTCGACCTTAACTCAGTTCATTTGTATGTATTTTTAACTGATCAACATTTTATCAATTGTATTAGTTGCACAAATTTATCGAAGTAGATTACATCTAATTTATATAGCTTACATTCTCACAATATTAGAAAGTTTAAATTTATTCATTTCATTTTTATAAAAGATCACATTAGATTTTTATGTCTCAAAACCCTGAGAACGAACATTAAACTCTTTCGACTTCTCTAGCGGGTGTTTAGGCTCTCTTACATTGGAATTCTGACCTTGTGTTTGCTCAAAAAATCATAGGCCCATAAGTGATAGATAACCCTTTATCAGTTATGTCATATACAACTTCTAACCCATGGTATTTGTCCTAATCTCGATCTTGAGTTTGCTCAGCAAATCAAAGGAGATTATTCACTCATACTCATCATTTCGTGATGGCATAAGTATAACGCATGTACCTTGAGTTCGCTCAACAAATATATGACTGTATATTACATCATTTAGGTAATATACTGATAGAACTATGCATAACATCCCTTGCTTGAATTTTCACAACAACTAAAGAGCTTGCAAGTAATCTATTAATATATAAATAGTTGGGGACAACTTTATATAATATATATTCATAATCCTCAACACACACACACACATTTTCGGGTGATATTGATTTAGGGAATAATGTATTCCTTATGAAATGTCCTTGTGATTCAAGTGTCGGATATATCAAAAATCACAATATATATACCATACATATGTACTTACTGCAAACATCTTTTATGGGTTTATTTCAGTTCCGCTTATATTATATATATATATATAGTTATAAAACTTTAATTTGTATTTAACTGTTATAATTTCATTAATCTGTATGTTATTAATTAATTTTATCTAGTTAACCTTAATTCTTATTAACTATTGGTATTTGTTTAGTTTTAGTTTATTAGTTAAATCATATTTAATTAATTTTAATATATTAAATAAATCATATTTAATTGATATTATTTATATAAATTTTTTGAAATTTTAGATTATTCGTCTTAAACTATTTAAGATAAATAGTATACATTTTAATTAGTTTTATTTATAAATTTATTTATTTAATTAAATATTAAATTAATTAGAAAATTTTAACATAATTTTTCTTAAACAAATTTACAAAAAATATATAAGTATAAAAATTATAATTACATACATATATCAATATATTTATGTCTAATTAATTAACCATTTAATTAATTATTTAATTATTTAATCAATTAAATTAATTAAATATATATTTAAAATTCAAAATTAGTTATTTTTTTCTTCAAAACATTTTGATAATTTTAAATTTATTTTTTAACCTTTATAAAATTTCATTTTATATTTGAAACTTAACATTTAGATTTAAAATATATTTTAAAATTTCAAACTATATTTTGAAAATTAGCCAAGGCCCATAACAATTTGGGCTTTTACAATTGGGCCAACCTTTTGGGTTAACTCCATCCATTAGGCCCGATCAGTAGCCAAAGCTAGGAGAACTCTTGATTATCCAGCCCCAAGCCTAGACATTAATATTCTAGACACCTATCGGATAGGTAAGCATTATCATTTGGCCTTAAAGTTGCTAATTTAGACCGCACATACCATTTAAGCTCTGATACCATTATGGAAACAGATCGGTCTGTAGTAGGTGAAATATGTGGATTTAAATTTTTTTCTATTTGGGATCATAATGGGCCTATGAAGTCAAAGCATTGTTCTATAACCAATATGGTTAATTTAAATAAAATCCAATTCTATATAAATTTTGATTTAACTAATTAATGACCTCATTAAATAAAATCCAATCCATTTTGCTTTATAAATTATATATATATATATATATATATATATATATATATATATATATGAATTAATATACAAGCATGAATTTAAACAATAAATATAATACAGAGCATATATGTATATATATGTATGTGTGTATTAAATAACATTTTAGAAATTAAAAAAGATGAAAACTCTTTCTTGCTTGTTATTACTTTAAAATAATTTAAACATGTTACCTTTATATAAATAAATTAAAAACAATAAAAACAATTCAAATAATTATGAAACTGATCATAATATCTAAAAATCATGAAATATATGATATTCGTATCATAGCCAAAAATTAAATGTAATTGTATTTTTTTTAATATAGATAACAATATTCATTATCATAACTCAATGGATGATATTAATTACTTATTAATATGAGACAACTAACGCGTGTATAAAATCATTGCATATCAGTGAACATTAGGCTCAGGTCCTTAGAATCAAACTTAATACATGAAAAACTCCTCCCAAAAAAGGATTGTATATTAGGTCCCTAAAATTAAGTTAATGAATAATTGTAGACTTTTATGCAATTATATCTAAAAATTGCATGAATGTCTGCAATTATTCGGTGAACAATTGCGGAAATTTCCGTAATTTTTTATGTGAATAATTGCGGAAATTTTCGTAATTTGTTGATGAATAATTGCGGAAATTTCTGCAATTTTTGAACTGCGGTTTTTCAATGAATAATCATGAAAATGTTTGCAATTTTTGGATATAATTGCATAAATATATGTAGTTATTCAGTAACTTAATTCTAGGGACCTAATTTACATACTTTTTTGGTAAGGATGTTTGGTGTATTTTGAAACTTAATAGGGACTTTAGACAACCTGTCCCTATATATTATCTACTGCATGATAAGTATAGTACAAAATGAATCAAAATTTATATTTTAAGGATGTTGCCATTGAACATATGTTGATTAACGCGTTCTTCTAGATTCACCTTAGATCGACCTTCGGGCATTGTAGAGGCATGGAGTCCCACGATTTAAATTTTGTTTAATGTATATGGGTCAAGAAAATCCCCCCAAGTGAGTAGGAAGTAGTTCACGGCCATGAGTGGGTGGAGAAAAAGAGACAGATGTAAATGAATGAGGAGTATGCTTATCTAAATAGGGAGAATGGTGGTAACCAGCTATCATCCTTTTACTATTTCTTTGCTTACCAGTTCTAGATCTAATCTAGAATTCAAAAACAACTTTCGCTCTCTCCTTCTATAACTCGACCATAATAGAGGATGTATGGACCGTCAAACACTCCAAACCCATTAATTAATAATATTTAAATCATATTTAAATGTGTATTGATGTCGTATATTGATATATACATGTATGGCTTATTAATACGCAACCAGTTAATTACTAATGGCACCTATAAAATACTAGCAGTACCAATACATCAAAATAATATGTAATTAATATTCCACAAATATTAATAATTTAATTAGTTTATAATAATTTATAAATCCATTAAACCATGTAGTTTTTCGGAGAAATCATCTAAACGGTTATGTGACTCATAGGTGTAAAATCAGATTAATATCAAACTATTTGAATATCAATGTTCACTCGTCACCATTGGTAGTGGATGATAGTCTGATCATATTTATCACTTATACATCTTTACCAGTAAAATCAAATTTAGTAATTTTAGTGGCACCTATTAGCAACAATTATTTACAGCAATTTGTCAACACTACACCACTTTAGAATTTGTGGAATTTATTTTGGTCAAAATTCCGTAATCACCGATATTTGACTCAGTTAGTTCATAAACAAAGCCCATGGTCCAACAACAACATTTATTGTAAACTATACTACTCTGGCCAAAGATTTTTACTTTGAGTTAACTATAGTTGACTGTGATATTAACCTCATACCACTGAGTAGATGGGTTCTCTATTGAATATTGTTTCATATCCAATGCTTCTATTCAGATCCAAATATCGTTACTCGATGGATCACCATGTCATGACAGTATCCACATAGAAGTTCCGTGGTATTCTCATGCTCGTCAAGTTCCTGCTCCTCTCTCCTTGGTCATATTCTGTTATCTTCTTCTGGTTTGATCCTTAAGTAACTTTACTCTTGGTCCGACACCCAATATACCGAATAGAATATCATTTTCGGTACCTTGGGTACCGAATAGAGTATGATCCCCTTTTTTCAACTCCCTTAGGCCTCTCATTATGCCTCCTTTCAATCGCCATGCCTTGGCTCCCTTCCAAGTCTTCACTCGGCTACTTTCAAGCCTTAATCTCATACAAAAACTACCCACGACACTTACAAGGTAGGCTTTGTTGAGTGCTCCATGAATTCACCAATAAACATACATCATTATCTTTCTTTCTCCAGTTTGGTCCGATATATTCTTGCTCGATGGTCAAGGTTGATTGGGCATGTAACTGGTTCGATATCGGATATGACCTTGTTCTTATATAAACTCCAGCACCTCCTCTTACCAAACACGCTAAACCATTTCTCTGTTGTCTCCAGCCTTTCATGACCGTTTGCCTTCTTGAGCTGCAAGTGCTGTTTTTTTGCTTCTATCGCTTCCAATTCAATGTGGTTTCCATCCAAAACCATTAGTTGATCTGATAAGCATCTCTTCCTACCTTTCATCCATAGTACTAATTTGTTGCCATGATTTGGGCTTTGCCCATTTAAGTTAGGGCTTAGGGTTTATGTTTTACCAGTTCCAGCGAACACAAGAGTTATGAGATTTTGTTTTTACCGGGAGAAACTTAGATTGCAAAAGCATAATAGTTTAACCTCCATGGACCAATTGAATCTTTGGATCAAAGCTTGGGGTATGGTAGTTGATGGATCCAGCCTCTGGGCAGAGAAGAGGTTATCCATTTGCCCATCTTTACCTACCGCATTGGTTTTGGTGATTGGGTCGGACTTCGCATGGGCTATACTGGGTGGAGCGTGAATTCAAAATAGCTTTTCAATAGTATCAGGATGTTTGACTTAACATTTCTTTAGCTCTTTTTCAACGTACATGCACACACTCATGTACATACATGAATACTTCCACCCTTTGCGATAATTCATAAGATAAAATATCATGTTAGATAGGCATGTCAGGCCATCGAAAGACTCGTTCGTAGAGTGCTTTTAGAGATCAGGTTCCTTCTTCTTCTGCACCTCTGGATCCCACGCCTTCAGAGCATCGCTCTAACTAGCCCAGCTCTGCCCGTTTTCTGGTGTATGGGTATGGGTCATCCGAGTTGTTAGTGAATCCTATTGACTCCGAGCCCTCCACCTTGACTACTAAGATGCTAGATATCATCATAGCCACTTATGGTATTCCCATAGAGGATCTCCTTCTACCCACTCTAGAACAACGAGAACATGCTCCTCCAAAAGGGAATATGTCCTATTCTCGTTATCACTGCATGGCTGGAGCCCCGCCTCCTCTCCCTCAGTGGATTGCAGGCTTCCTTGTATACTTGAAGATTGCTTTATTTTAGTTGCATCCCAATGGATATGCCATATTTACCAGCCCATATTCTATTTTCATAAGGGAGTTCCAAATGCTTCCTACCCACCATCAGATCTAGTTCCTTTACACCATAAAAAACAAAATTGAGGGTTCTCCTCTTATCTATCTTGAGGCAGGGAGTAAGTTTAAGCCGGTTGAGAACTTATACTCTACGTACAATATGTTCAAGCGCGAACACTTCTTCATTTGGGAAAGCCGTTCGTGCATTCATCAGTGGCATTCTGGATGTGAGCCCTACTCTTTCACTCGTTGTTTTGTGAAATTCTATGCTAAACATTAATTTTCTCTTTCTTCAAATTTCACCCAAGCGTAGTGAAAGCGACAACTGAGGATGATCTAGTGGACATGTTACCGATACTCCAGCAAGTCCCGAAGGAATTTCGAAAGGTTCCTCACCTAGTTACTGATGATTGAGACGACCACCCTACACCGTCGACACCCAATATGCTTGTATAGTGCGTTGTAGCGGTGCTCGGCCAATGCAAGGTGATCATCAATGGTTGTAAAGCAAATGAATAGCACATAACATGTCGTATATCTCATAGCGCATCGAATAAAGTATAATACTGAAACACCTTAGATATAAGCCAGGTGAGACAATAAATAACTCAATAGCTCACAACATCACAGTATGCAGGTCCATATAGTCAACAATATAAGTAATAGAATTATACATCAAATAGTGACTCATAAACTGCCTCTAAATAGAAACCACAAGCAAGCTCCAAAGTGTTTTGCAGTGGAATAGTAAATGAGTACATATAATAATATAAGAGTAGCTTCCTACTCGCCAACTGTCCAGTTCCACGTGCTCACTAGACTTAATATCCCTAATCTACTCATTTAAGAGTACCCAAAGTAATAGGAAGCAAAAAATAAAATCCAAATCAGACAACAGTCTGGTGTGAGAGATAAAATTCTCAAATACTGCTAAGGCAATAAACTAGGACAAATGGTATGGAAAATCATACCTGACATATCCCTGCATCCACGTAGTTAGCAAATATAAAAGATATACACTACTCTATGATAATCATTATGGGTGTACTATACATCAAAGTACTAAGGGTGTTTGGATATCGACATCGATAATATCTACAAAATGTGACATCCTTAAGGTGATAGAAACAATCAAAAAACATAGCGTCCATCATCCATCCTCACATTCACTCACTCAGTGCGTCGGATATATGATACTCATATGACCCCATCGCCAGGTGAAGGATTACTTAACATCCTGGTTTCTTGGTACTCGAGTCCATGCTACTCAATGGGCCAAGAAATATAATACACACATCAAAAACAACCCAGGGTAAATGGATTGGGTCATCATCTGATCCAGGGCACACACTAAAACCAAAGTGAACGTCCTCACATACCCTTGCTTTACGAGTACACCTCGAAATCTATGAATATCAACGATCCCTTTACACACGTCATCCATACCAGAGCTCATCACAGAACTGTCCATACAACTCCAATCTGCACGGTTGGAAACTACTTTAAACAACCATCATCAATCATACTATCTCTAACAATTCCCTTGATCCAATTCATCGCCGCTTACTCTGCCTCTCGAAGTATAGTTATCCATCATCAAAGCCATTACTTCCCATTATAGAACCCTCATCGTCGAGTCATGAATGGTCGTCATCGAAAATAATCGAAATGGTCGTCGAAAATTCACTTCAGGTTGACCCCAAGTCGTCATCACTTTGACTCGAAGTAGACTTTGGAAATTCTGGACCGAAGTCAGGCTCGGATAAAAACAAAATTTTCTCCATGCAAGCTCTGGGGTCGGTACCGACCCCTGACATAGCATATTTTTCTTCCTCTGAAATTTCCTTAAGTTAGACCCGTGCTTTTGGCCAAGTGACCCGAAGCGTGTCCTGAAGCAATCAACCACCGACACATACTCCCAATGTCATTACCGATCCTCGGTATCTTGAGCATACAGACTTCAATCGACTTGGAATTTGAACTGTAGTCTTATGTGGCCTTCCTTATCACCCTATATCAATCTCACCCTATTTCGGACACAAATTGGGGATAAGTTTCGACCCCTAATTTGGAAGTTACACCGACACATAAGACTTGGAAGTTGCACCGAACTATAGGACTTGGAAGTTTCACCAACCATACTTTGGAAGTTGCACCAACACATACTTTGGAGACCCATAAATCGTTCATATGAACTCCAATTGGATTGAAACTTAATGTGTGACCTTTTGAGGCCTTCCTTCTTGCCTCAGATCGATCGCATCCAATTTGGGGTATATTTTATAGGTCATCACCGACGCATATCTCATACTTATCTAATTCGCCATTCGATTAGGATTTTCAAACATGCAAACATACATTCATCATAGATGAAGCCAAACAGCTAAATATACCATATTAAAGATATCTAAATCTAAGGTGATGGTTAGGATTCATAAGAATATGATTAGGGATCCTAAAACACGTTTTTGCAAATTAAGTCCAAATCGTCCAAAATTCACATATATGGTTTATTATGGTCAAAAACCTTATTTAGGATTTTTAAAGAATTTTTAAAATATCATTTAGGGTGTTAAATAGCCTAATAAGTAAACGAGAGACATAATAACTCCCCTTAATCCAAATCCAAGCCTAAATCTCCAAGTGAACAGTAAAAGCATGGATTCCAAGGCTCTCTCAAAAGCAAATCTCTAATCCCAAGTGAAAATCTCATTAATCTCCTCTTAATGATGTAATTTGGCTAGTTAAATTGTGTTTTAGGGTTGCTTTATAACCAATGGAAGTTAATGGCGGTTTATAACTATTCTGGAAATAGTGAAATGATGGGGATGAGGTCACATCAGCCCCCATATGCTCAAATCTCGAAATTGGTCATGTGTCGCAAACTTAATAACCTAATTACCCACTTAAGCTGCTCAAAATCAAAGGAAACTTCAAACAGCCATAAATTGAAAATGGTATGTCTGCTTTCTTAATATGATCACTCTACGAAAAGAGAAACCATCATTGGGATCCAATGGAAGTGGTTTCAGACTCTAGCTTGGCTTCTATCAAAAGTTATAGTCCATATAAGATTTCGTAGATTTAAAATGGTCATTGAAAAATTGGCAAAAATTCGAAGAAAAAGAAATGACCCTAATAGTCATGTCCTAAAATTATACAATCATATGACCTCATATGAAAATAATATAAATATTTTATGATCCTCTAATATAAATAATGTAGGTCATTACATTCTCCCCATATAGGAATTTCGCCCTCGAAATTCCATAATTAAGTCAACAGGGTCGTCCCGCATGCCTAAAAATCATATATAAGCATAGGAAACCATCACACATCAAACATGCATATATAGTAACACAGGAAAATTAAAGCATTTAAGCCTATTCTAGTATGTAAGATATTAAGCCATGTGATAATTCATGGTATCGTAAGTGAAGGTAAAAGCGATAGATAAGAAAATCTCACCAAGTAAAAACCTATGGATATGCTATCCACATGATCTCCTCTGTCTCCCAAGTGCAATAGCCTTCACTATCACTCCATGAACTTTAACTAAAATCGCCATCTTTCTTCTAAGCTACTTCGTATCCTGTCCGACGATACGAATAGGCCTATGAGGTCTTGAAGCCTGTAGTTCAATCTCGATATCATCTAGTTAATCCGATGCGATAGTCGTGCCCGAGTTATGCACAAATTTTTACAAATGAGAGACATGGAAGACATTGTACACTCCCGCCATTTTTTGAGATAAGTCAACTTTGCAAGCAAAGTTCCTAATCCTTTCTGGTACCGATAAAGGACCAACAAATCTCAGTGCCAACTTTTCTCTACTACTGAACCGAATGACATTCTTCAAATAAGAGATCTTGACAAATACCATGTCATCGATAGAGAACTCTAAATCTCGATGTCTCTTATCAACGTTTCTTTTCTGTCTATCTTGGGCAGCTTTCATTCATTGCCCAATGATTTCGATCTTCTCCGATGTTTCTCTAACCATGTTTGACCCAAATATCATTTTCTCTCCCGCTTCCTACTAACAAGGAGTGTTGCATAGTCGGTCACATAATGCCTCGAATAGTGCCTTACCAATGCTAGACTGATAACTATTATTGTATGTGAATTCAATAAAGTGTAAGTGATCATCCCACAAGCCCCCAAAGTCTAGCATGCAAGCACGCAAGAGATCCTCTAAGATATGATTCACTCTCTCAGTTTGGCCCTCGGTTTGCGGGTGATAAGCTATGCCGAGGTGCAGCTCTTTACCCAACGCCTCTTGTAGGCTCTTCCAAAACCCACTAGTGAACAATGGCTCTTAGTCACTTACAATTCCCTTTAGCACATCGCGGAATCATACTATCCATTTCATATATGATTCGACATGTTTGGCAACCGTTCTACTTGAATTGACGAGTACAAATCTATCGCTCTTGCTTAATCGATCGATTATGACCCAAATGCTGTCGTACTCTGCTCGAGTCCTTAGCGATCCATCGATGAAATCCATCGATACCTGTTCCTATTTCCACTTGGGAACTTCTAGTGGTTGCATCAAACCACTAGGCTTCTTCTGCTCCGTCTTAACTGATGAACATATTTTTCTGCATTTTAAACCGTTTGTTTCATATATTTTTATTTTAATAAAGTGGTATTATACGGGTATTTTTTTGTGGTTTTGCAGATTATAGATTCTAAAGTGCAACATTTTGAATACCGTCGAAGAGAAAGTACATGTCGTTCATGAAGAAATGCATCTCACGTCACCAACATGTGTACTATTCATGCAAGAAATCACTTGCAAATATTGAAAATACACATTCAAAGTTTGACCTGAAAATCTCTCAAAGCAAGGCCACTTGTTAATCAATAACAAAGCAAAGACCAATTCAAAGTGAGGTGGCCTTATTTTTCTCCTAATATCAAGCACATGGACCTAAATAATATGGTTATTTGTGGAGGCTGAAGTCTTTAAATAGAGAGAGGAATGCAAATGGAAAATGATCTCTTACCTCATCACTTTTCTTCAAGTTTAGATTTAAATTCAGCACTGTTTTTATTTTCGAACAGAATACGTAGGATTGTTGATTAGATTTAGAAATTTATTTATTCTTGTTCTTAGTTATTTTCTGCACTCTTTTCAGTTAGTTAATAATTATTTCAGTTGTTTGCTCCATTATCTTCTTTTCCGCAATTTCAATATCTATTCTGATTTTTTTTTACAATTCTATATTTTGGTTGCAATTTCGATTAGTTTCGAAATCGATTCGGAGTATATTATTGTTTTTATTTTCTGTTCAAAATTCACCGTCGAATTCGTTTAACACGCCTAAGATTTAACTATGGATTTTAATTGTTTTAAAATACAATTCCCTGTGTTCGACCTGCATACTACACGCCTGTGCGCTTGCAGAATTTATTAAAATTTGTGCTTTTCTAATCAATAGAAAAGTCGCAACAAGTTTTTGGCGCCGTTGCCGGGGAGTTGCTATTTTGAGATTTTCGATTTTTCGTTTTTAAGTCTATTGGTGTTTTTTTTTTTTGCATTAGTTTTCAAAAAAAAAAAATTCGTTTTTTTTTCGTTTTTCGGTTCCTTTCGCATACCTTACATAATCTGCATCTCACGCATACCTCACATAATCTGCATATTGTCGCATAATCTTTCACGCATACCTCACATAATCTTCAATCACGAATCACGTTTCTGCATATTTTCACGCATACCTCACATAATCTTGCTTTTACGTTTCTGCATATTTTTTAAAAAAAAATCATTCCTTCACAACATCTTGCTTTCACGTTTGCATAATCCCCACGTCTTCACAGTTATTCACGTGTGCCAGTACACATTTTTAGTTGCACTTCCACTTTCACATTTTCACGTTAGTTTGTATAAATTAATTAAAAAAAAAACAATTTTTTTCACTGCATTGTTTTCACGTACGTTAGTTTGGTTACTTGCAGTTCCACTTTCACATTCTTGCATGCATTAGTTAGTTTAGTTTTCATATTCACGTAACTATCTCCTACACAGGAGCTTGCATATTTTCGTTTACTCACGTAACATAGCAGTGTCATAGCAGTTTCATTTTGCATTCAACACATTCATTATACTTAACTTTATTTTATTGGGCATGTTTTAAATGTTCTGCATGTGACTGTTTTCATATATTTTCTGTCAGCAGCTTAGTTTTGTGCCTTTCACGAGCATTCACCTGCACGGAGAAAACTTCAACTCAGATAGCAAACATTTATTTCAACACAGACAGCTCCAGCTTGGTAAATCTCAACCATTCGCTAGCGCTACTCAGCTGCATTGGACGGACAGCCATACCTCTCTGTAAGTAATTTTCTACTCTACAGGTGCCCAACTGAAAACTGTTTAAATTTACTTTTTGTTATTACATCTTGAGTTGTTTATGCGCGTTTGGGCAAGAAATAATTTTAATCGTTTAGAAAGCCAAAATATTTCATTAAACAAATCAACGGAAATTTCAAATCAAACAAATATGAGCAATCACGGTTCACAACACGGTTCACAACACAGTTCACAACACAGTTCACACCACAATTCACCGAAATTATCACCTAAATCACATGTTGGAAATAATGAATTTCATGAGAACCGACCATTATCCCTTAGAGACCGATGTTATCCAACACGGACTGTTCAACCTTCGGTTATTTCATTTCCACCTGCCGAAGGAAATAATTTTGAGCTAAAACATTCTTTTATCCAAGGGGTACCAAAATTCACTGGGTCTGAAAATGCATATGAATTTCTTAGTGAATTTGAGTTATATGCTTCTACAACTAAAATGCAACAACTTTCTAATGAATCCATCAAGCTAAGACTTATTCCATTCGCACTTCTAGAAAGTGCGAAGAGATGGCTTAATTCTCTTCCTAAAAATTCAATTAAGAGTTGGGACAATTTCGTTACTATATTTTTGAAAAAGTTTTTTCCTTTCCACAAAACTCTTAAAATTCGAACTGAAATCAACCAATCCTCTCAGAATGAAGGAGAAACTTTTTCAAAATATTTTGAAAGGTTCAATCAATTGTTATATAGTTGCCCACATCATGCAATCCCTAAACACGTTTTGTGCCAAATCGTTTATGAAGGGCTTAACTATCAAACAAGATCCCAACTCGAATCAATGCGCGGAGGAGAATTCTTGGCAAAAACAGACGAGGAAGCTTGGGAATTTTTAGAAGAGTATTCGAAAAAGGATATGCAATGGGAAACAATTCGTGTTCCAATTCGTGCTCCAAATAGAGGAGTATATGTCATTGACCCATCACATCTTCCTATAGATGCCCAAATTCCTCAAGAAGGAGAAGGACTACCCCATTACTACACACAAGACCAAATCAATGCTATAGCTCAAAATAGTCCTTATTCATCCACATACAATCCTAACTGGAAGCATCATCCCAATTTTTCATGGTCAAATCCTAACAACGTGGCTAATCCATCACATATGTATCCAATGATACCAAATCCGAATTATCGAGCCCCAACCTCTAATTCTCAAAATTCTCAACCTGCTCCTCAAACAAAACCTTCGAATCAACCATACAGGCATCCCAATTTCAATCCATCAACCCAACCTTCTCATCCTTCACAAGAAATTGCTCGATTGGAAAAACAACTCTCTAAACAAAATGAACAAATCACCAACCAAGATGCAAGAATTGAGCAAATCACCAAACAAAATGAACAAATGTTGATAATGATGAAGGGTCTCATGAAAATCAATGAGAAAGGTAAATTGCCTAGTCAAACCGAAGTGAATCCAAAGTATAACTCTCGAGGAGTAAATCTTTGTGAGAACGAAGATGTAAATCCGGTTAATGCTGTCACCACATTAAGGTCTGGAAAGAAGGTGGACAACCATGTCGGCACCCCCGACATCCTTCTTAAATCTTCCAATGTTCCAAATTCTGAAACTCAGTCGACAACCATGGTTGTCAATCAAAACGATTCTAATTCTTCATCTAAGGTTGGCAATCCCGACCATCCTTCGCTTTCTAATGTTGGCAACCCCAACATTTCTACGCCCTTATCTTCACTCTCTAATATAACACCTTCTTCTTCGAATGAAAAAACTTCCGAACGAGTCTATAAACCCATAGCTCCATTTCCTCATAGACTCAACAAAAAGAAGAATCCCGCTGATTTTGACCAAATTCTTGAAATCTTCAAACAAGTTCGAGTCAATATTCCACTTCTTGATACCATCGAGCAAATTCCTCAATATGCCAAATGTCTGAAAGAGCTATGTACTCAAAAACGTGCCACTAACGTTCCTAAGACTGCATTTCTAACTGCAAACACTAGCTCTGTTCTTTCAAATCCCTCCCAAATCAAGTATAAGGACCCCGGTTGTCCTACGATCGGTTGTAAAATCGGTAACACTCACATTAGTCATGCCTTACTCGATCTTGGAGCGAGTGTGAATCTTTTGCCTTATACTGTGTACTGTCAACTTGGACTAGGGGAATTAAAACCTACAAACATCACAATTCAACTAGCTGATCGATCTGTCAAAAAACCATTGAGCATGGTTGAAGATGTTTTGATACAAATCGAGCAATTCTATTTCCCAGTCGATTTCACAGTCCTAGAGACTGCACCTGTCTCAAATCCCAATAGTCAGATTCCTTTGATATTAGGTCGTCCGTTTTTAGCAACATCAAATGCTATCATAAACTGTAGGAATGGCCAACTCCGACTTTCCTTTGGGCACCTAACCATTGAACTAAATATCTTCAATCTTAACAGACAACCAAGGGAGCTTGAAACAGAAGAAGTTGACATGATCCAAACAATTATAGAAAATGATTTTAGTGATACCACGGAGTCTCTTAACATGTGCCTAGATCATTTTAATTCCAATTTCAATGAAGATGAATACATTTCTGAATTAAATGATATGCTCTGCTCTTCTCCTAATTCACTAGAATTCAATCAGTTAATGTCTACTGAAGCCTCAAAAGAAGTACGCCCTAAATTAGACCTCAAACCTCTTCCAAATGATCTTAAGTATGCATACTTAGATTCTTCGAAAAATTTCCCTGTAATCTTGGCCTCCGATCTCATTAAGGACCAAGAAGAACAACTTTTGAAAATTTTAAGGGAAAATAAAGAGGCATTAGGATGGGTAATCACTGACATTAAGGGAATTAGTCCATCAATTATTGAACATCGAATACATTTAGTCGACGAGGCTAAACCCACTCGCGAAGCTCAAAGGCGATTAAACCCTAATATGAGAGAAGTGGTAAAGGAAGAAATTATCAAATGTTTAGACAATAACATTATCTTCCCTATCTCTGACAGTACTTGGGTAAGTCCAGTACAAGTTGTGCCTAAGAAATCTGGAATCACTGTGACCAAAAATGAGAATAACGAACTTGTTCCGACAAAAGTCAAAACAAAATGGCGCGTTTGAATCGACTATCGAAAACTCAATGCAGCAACAAGAAAAGATCATTTTCCCCTCCCTTTCATTGATCAAATGCTCGAACGCTTAGCCGGTCATGAATATTATTGTTTTCTTGATGGTTACTCTGGCTATAATCAAATTCCCATTGCGTTAGAGGACCAACACAAAACGACGTTCACATGTCCCTTCGGAACTTTCGCTTATCGTCGCATGCCCTTCGGTCTTTGTAATGCTCCTGCTACCTTTCAAAGATGTATGATGAGTATATTTTCTGATATGGTGGAGGATTTCTTAGAAATATTCATGGACGACTTTTCAATCTATGGGTCATCTTTTGATCAATGCCTCCTTCGTTTAGAACGTGTCTTAAAGCGATGTAAGGAGAAATCTCTTGTTCTTAATTGGGAAAAATGTTATTTTATGGTTAAGCAAGTAATAGTCTTAGGTCACGTTGTCTCTAAAAATGGCCTAGAAGTTGACAAATCTAAAGTTGATCTTATTGTTGGCCTTCCTCCTCCAAGGTCCGTAAAGGACATTCGCTCATTTCTCGGCCATGCAGAATTTTATAGGAGGTTCATTAAAGATTTTTCAAAAATTTCAAAACCTCTTTCGAATCTTCTGGCTAAAGACGTTAAATTTGAATTTTCCAATGAATGTAAAACATCTTTTGAAACCCTCAAATCGATCTTGACCACTACACCTATCATCCAACCTCCAAATTGGACTTTACCCTTCGAATTAATGTGTGACGCTTCTGATTATGCCATTGGAGCCATCTTAGGTCAACGAATCGATAAACTTCCTCGAGTCATCTATTATGCTAGCAAAACTCTTAATGAAGCTCAATTGAATTACTCAACCATAGAAAAAGAGTTTTTAGCAGTTATCTTTGCCCTCGATAAGTTTAGATCATATCTCGTAGGTTCTAAGGTCATAGTTTACACCGATCATGCTGCCTTGCAGTATTTACTCACGAAAAAGGATTCCAAACCCCGCTTAATCCGTTGGATTCTCCTTCTTCAAGAGTTTAACCTAGAAATAAGAGATAAAAAGGGTTCTGAAAATGTCATAGCTGATCATCTTTCTCGTATTGTTCCTGAGAACATCGATAACTCTCAAATCAATGATCGTTTTCCCGATAAACAAATTCTTTCCATATCTAGTGCACTATGGTATGCGGACATCATAAATTATCTTGTCACAAATGAAACACCTTCCCATTGGTCAAAACAAGATAAACAAAAATTTCTCTCCAATGTTCGAAACTTTTACTGGGACGATCCTTATCTCTTTAAATATTGCACCGATCAAATCATACGTAGATGTGTCCCCGAACATGAATTTCATAGCATCCTCTCTTTTTCACATAATCAAGCATGTGGAGGACATTTTGGAGCAAAGAAAACTGCTGCCAAGGTGTTACAGTGCGGTTTTTGTTGGCCTTCTCTTTTTCGTGATGCCCACGAATTTTGCTCCAAATGCGCTAGATGTCAACAAACAGGTCGTATTTCCAAACGTAACATGATGCCCCTAAACCCAACCTTGTCATCAAAATTTTTGATGTTTGGGGCATTGATTTCATGGGTCCTTTTCCTAATTCTTTTGGAAATCTCTACATCTTACTCGCAGTAGATTACGTGTCTAAATGGGTTGAGGCCTTTCCCACCAGAACGAATGACAATAAAGTTGTTGTCAAATTTTTGAAAGAAAACATATTTTTCCCGTTTTGGCACACCTCGAGCCATTATAAGTGATAACGGTTCTCATTTTTGTAATCATGCTTTTGAATCTCTTCTTAAGAAATACTCTATCACTCATAAACTATCTACTCCATATCATCCAAAGACTAACGGTCAAGTCGAGATTTTCAATAGACAAATTAAACAAATTCTTGAAAAGACGGTTAACTCCAACAGAAAAGATTGGTCATCTAAATTGATAGACGCCCTTTGGGCATTTCGCACAGCTTATAAAACCAATCTAGGAATGTCACCATACCGATTAGTCTTTGGAAAAGCATGCCATTTACCCGTTGAGCTCGAGCACCGCGCACTTTGGGCAATCAAATACCTTAATTTTGACATAGAAAAAGCCGGATCGCATCGTAAATTACAAGTGTCAGGATTAGAAGAACTAAGAAATGAAGCGTACGAAAATGCAAAGATTTATAAAGAGAAAACCAAATTTTATCATGATAAATCCATAATTCGTAAGACATTCGAAGTATGTTAGAAAGTTCTCTTATATAATTCCAGACTTCATTTATTTCCGGGAAAATTGAGATCCCGTTGGACAGGTCCATATATTGTGAAAACAGTATACCCTTATGGCGCAGCTGAAATTGAAAATCCTAGGGACGGTTCCATTTCAAAGGTCAATGGACAACGCTTGAAGCCATTTCTAGAGTTTGAACAGCACGAGGACGATGAGTTCGTGGATCCTCACGAATCTAGCTATTCGGCATGAGCCGCTCACTATCTTGCACATATCAGGTTGTATTTTTTTTAGTTTTTTTCTTCTATTTTGCATTTGCATTCTATTTGACAGTTGGGACACTGTCTCATTCCAGTGTGGAGGGGACGCATATCTCATTCTGTTTGTTCATATTTCATAGTGTAGCGTCATTTTTTTAAAAAAAATCATCTCATTATTTGTTTTCAAATTTCTTTTCAATTTTTTTTTCATTTCCCAATATTTTTAGGACTCCGATTTATTTTTAATTAGTCAAGACAAAGTAAGTAAGCAGTTGAAGTCAATTGATGAAGATTTTTGTGAATCACTAATTTCAAATGTAAAATATAATGAAAAGTTGAATTACAAGCGATAATAGTGAGGTTAGTATATAGGGGGATTCATAGGTGATGGTTATGAAATCTTTTCTAAATTGTAGTCTTTGTTTAAAAAAAATGGCAGATTTAAAGTACATGCGTTGTCATCTCAAATCATTAAAGTTAAGTGGTGCTAAGTTGATTTGCATAACACTCTTTAGTTCTTCTCAAAAAAAAATAAGAAACACCTACAGTCGATAGGTGTGCACACTTGTGAAAGTGTGTGCACTCGCCACGCTCTGTACTCTTCTCACGTAAGCCCGCAAGGCAGTGCATGGATGGTATATCTGGCCTCAGCATTCTGAGTTAGGTGTATAAATAATTAAATAAATAATCACCTAAGGATTACCGACCTTTTCTGACATAGTCAGCGTCGGTTTGCACAATTCGCCAAGCTCTGTCCCAACTCTCACGTAAGCCCGCGAGGCAGTGCATGGGTGGTATACCTTGGTCCAAAGGATAGGTGTAAAAAAAAAAGAGAAGAAGAAAAAAAACTAGTAAAGAGAGACTAAGCTTTGAAACCCAAACACTTCTTGACTTTGTTGATTTGGCTTGTTATACAAATGGAAATGAAAAATACCATTTTGAAAAAAACTGTGATCAACAGTGAAGAATTTATTTCATGGCTGCACTATGTTATCGACCGAAACAACTGGCCAAACTAAAATCTAATGTATGAAAACTTGAGTTACATTGAAATTTGTGATTAGTGAGGAACCAAAAATTTGAAAAAGTTGACTAAAACTGACATACATTACTTTGTTGCAATTATTCTGAAGTAAATCGAGTCTCCATTTGTTTAAAATTTTGCATTCATGTAGTACAGTAGAATCATCACATAATGCATTTGGATTTTGTGGGTAGTATCCGCTGAAAACCCTCACGAGACACCACTCGTCCTACTAGGGACACCTAGAGGTTTAACGGCTTGTTGCATACGCTCAATGTAATCGTGTTTCCTACGAAAAAGGATTTAGTTAGTTTTTATTCTCTTCTTTATTCGAGGACGAATAAAGTTCAAGTGTGGGGGTATTTGATGAACATATTTTCTGCATTTTAAACCGTTTGTTTCATATATTTTTATTTTAATAAAGTGGTGTTATACGGGTATTTTTTTGTAGTTTTGCAGATTATAGATTCCAAAGTGCAACATTTTGAATACCGTCGAAGAGAAAGTACATATCGTTCATGAAGAAATGCATCTCACGTCACCAACATGTGTACTATTCATGCAAGAAATCAATTGCAAATATTGAAAATACACATTCAAAGTTTGACCTGAAAATCTCTCAAAGCAAGGCCACTTGTTAATCAAATAACAAAGCAAAGACCAATTCAAAGTGAGGTGGCCTTATTTTTCTCCTAATATCAAGCACATGGACCTAAATAATAGGGTTATTTGTGGAGGCTGAAGTCTTTAAATAGAAAGAGGAATGCAAATGGAAAATGGTCTCTTACCTCATCACTTTTCTTCAAGTTTAGATTTAAATTCAGCACTATTTTTATTTTTGAACAGAATACGTAGGATTGTTGATTAGATTTAGCAATTTATTTATTCTTGTTCTTAGTTATTTTCTGCACTCTTTTCAGTTAGTTAATAATTATTTCAGTTGTTTGCTCCATTATCTTCTTTTCCGCAATTTCAATTTCTATTCTGATTTTTTTACAATTCTATATTTTGGTTGCAATTTCGATTAGTTTCAAAATCGATTCGGAGTATATTATTGTTTTTATTTTCTGTTCAAAATTCACCGTCGAATTCGTTTAACACGCCTAAGATTTAACTATGGATTTTAATTGTTTTAAAATACAATTCCCTGTGTTCGACCTGCATACTACACGCCTGTGCGCTTGCAGAATTTATTAAAATTTGTGCTTTTCTAATCAATAGAAAAGTCGCAACATTAACCAACTAGCAATTCATGCATTTCGAGATGAATGTCCCAACGCCTTTCTCATCCCTTCCAAATAGTAGGTCTGCATCATATCACGGTACATCTTATTACCACCAGGATGAATAGTTAATATGAAATGATGGCATTCACTGAGCACATCATCCTTAACCCATCGACATCAGGAACAAATAATCTCCTATCTTTGCAGAGCTAAATATCTTGGTTGAGCCTATACTGTCTCATATCCTCAGACTCTACTCCCGCTTCAACCTTAGAAATGATCTCGGCTAATCTGGCATCGTGCCTCTGCCTAGTGCCAATTCATTCAATAAGAGTAAGTTTGATAGTCAAGCTTGCCAACATCTCTGATTCTAGCTCGCATCTCGGTCAGAAATCATAACCAGCTATATACTCTAACCTTGTCCACTCTATGAACATAACACCCGGCAGACACGTCTCCTACTCAATAAATCAGCAACTGCATTACCTTTACCCAGTGTATATGCAATATCAAAATCATAGGTGGTTAGGAACTCTAACCATCGATGCTGCTAGTGAAGGTTAAGATCCTTCCGCGAAAAGAGGTACTTCAATGATTTATGGCTGGTGAACAGCTCGAACTTCTCTCCTAAAATATAGTGCCTCCAAATCTTCAGCACAAACGCAATCGCTATTAACTCTAAATCATAGGTTGGGTATTTCTTCTCATATGGCTTCAGCTGTCGATTAGCATATGCAACAACCTTGCCCCTCTACATCAATATTGCTCCCAATCAGGTACCACGTGCATTAGTGTATACCGTCATCTCCTCATTCTCGCTTAATATAGTCATTACTAGTGCACTCGTCAACATTTCCTTCAGACTCACAAATGCCTGTTCACATCTCGCATCCCAAGTAAAAGCCTGATTCCTTTTCGTTAAGTGAGTCAGCGGTGGTTCTACCTTAGAGAAGTCGTTGATGAATCGTATATAATATCCGGTTAACCCCAAGAAACTCCTCACGTCCATAGAATTTTCGGGTTTAATCCATCCTTGGATTGCTGAAGCTTTTGTAGGATCAACAGTAATGCCCTGCTATAAAACAACATGACCCAAAAATCTCACTTCCGTCTTCCAAAAGTGACATTTAGAAAACTTTGCCTTCATTTGGTGCTTTCTCAACACCTCAAGTACAATCCATAAGTATGTCTTGTGTTCTTCCTCTATCCGTAAATAGACTAGAATATCATCGATGAACACAAGCACAAATTTATTTAGCTGATCCCTGAAGACATGGTTCATGAGATCAATAAAGTATGTCGGCACATTAGTTAGCCTGAACTGCATAACTAGCCAATCATAGAACCCGGACGGCGTATGATATGTTTTAATCGGCACACTCTCATTTGCTACTCTCAGTTGGTGAAATACCATCACAAGATCCAACCGAGAAAATACTCTGGCACCATGAAGTTGATCAAACAAGCCATTAATACATAGGAGTGGATACTTTTTCTTCTTCAATACTTTATTCAGCTCATGGTAATCAACACTAATCTAAGGGAGCCATCTACCTTCGTGGCGAATACTACGGGTGCTCCCACTCAAAAATACTCCTGCAAATGAACCCTTTTTGCAAAAGGTCATTCACTTTCACCTCAAGCTCCTCTGCTCTCTAGGTGCCATCCTCCTCAACAGCGTCACTATCGATCTGGCATCTTTAATTAATTCAATGAGCAACTCGATCTCTCTATGTGGCGGAAGTCCAGTCACCTCCTTGAATATGTCTGGATACTCCCTAGCAATAGGTACAATTGACAACTTATTGTGCGGGATACCGAGCGAACATAGAAAGCTGACCATAACCTCGTCATCTGGTAGGCAGCCGAACATTACCTTTCGCCCATCATCCATCCCTATCATCGCCGACAACCTCTCAAAATCCACCACTACTCCATATCTATAAATCCAGTCCAACCCCAGAATGATACCAAACCAAACGAAATCCTAAACAAAACAATCAAAACCAAAAGAGAAACCATGACTCGATAAGACAAACCATTATAAATCCGTACACAGGTTAGTGGAGCTTTCAACAAGGTTCCTCACAATCAAAGGTCGGTCAAAAATTTCGGATCTCAATCCCAAACTATCTACTAAGTCACTATATATGAAGGAATGTGAAGCCTCAGTATCAAATAAACCTCATATAGGAATGTCACAAATGGAAAGCATACCTTGAATAACGATGCATTTCCCCTTGTCTTTTGCCAATGGAGCATTCGACGAGGTTGGAATGGCATTGATAGCATATGCTTTCACCGCTTGCTTTTGTTTTGGTGGGTTTGGAAAGTTCTTCTGAATATGCCCAAACGTGTTGCAGTTGTAGCATTTCTTCTTCTCCACTTTGCAGTACTTACTGAAGTGGCCCTTCTCTAAACAGTTGTAGAAAGTCTGCCCTGGCTGACTTTCTTCCTTTGACCATCTTTGTCTTGAAGCTCCTTCCTCTTATTGTTCACTTTCTTCTTGCCTCCGCAGCCCAATTGCTGTTTTGGCTCTTTTTTAGGAATGATAGCTTTTGGTTTTGGATACAAACTTTCATGCCTCAGGGTCTTATCAACGATCATCTCAAAAATCTCATCAATGTATCCCACAAATCGCTCCATTAAGTAGTCATTCAAGCCAATGATAAACTTCTCATTCTTCTTTAACGTAGTGTCTATGAAGGACATCTCATATTTCGATAGAGCGTCAAACTCAGCAACACACTCGGAGACGGTCATGTTTCCTTACTTCAGATCCGCGAACTTAAAAAACAGAGCAAACCTCTGAGCTATAGGAATAAATTTCATCTCGAATCTGGGTTTGAATTGGTCCCAAGTTGACTGATCCTCGGGAGTGGCATCCCTCACTACATTCCACCAGTTCATGGCTCGCCCTTGAAGCTATCGAGAAGCCAATCGCCTTTTCATAACATCATCCAGCTCTAAGTCCTCAAAAATCCTTTTATAGGTATCAAGCCAATCTTGCACTTCCATCGTCGACTCCGTCCCCTACAACGGTTTGCCACCAAGACCAGTAAAGGCCTTGTTCATCTTAGCGAAATCGGCTCTGGGTGCCTGCATTGGAGAAACAACATTAACAACAACATTCAGAGCGGCCACTTGACCATTTTGCAGCATGTTCCTCATCGTAGTATCAAATATAGTATGCATATCAGGACTAGCAGCTCCAGAGCCAGCTCCTTCCTCGACTCCGGAGGAGTTTCTAACTGCATTCCTTGTTTGGTGACTCATCGTTCAATCTATAATAAGGAAAATTAGTCTCTCTACAAGGAATTCCACTTAAGTCATACTCGTGTATGCAGTGTGACTTATATACTATATATACTACTACATAGTTTTAAAAATCCAAATATATAATAAGTAAGCGCTTTCGTATTTATATACACTCTTGATCCAGTCTAAGGTGAGAACTCCTACCCTATCTCTACTGGATCATAGTATCCCTTAGGTTAAACAGTGAAACCTAAGCTCTGATACCAAATAAGACGACCACCTTACACTGGTGACACCCAATATGCCTGTATAGTGCGCTATAAAAGTGCTTGGCTGATGCTGGGCGATCATTAATGGTTGTAAAGTAAATGAACAGCACATAACCTATCGTATATCTCACAACGCATCGAATAAAATATAATATGAAACAACTTAGATATAAAATAGGCGAGATAGTAAATAACTGAATAGATCACAACATCCGAATATATAGATCTATATAGTAAACAACATAAGCAATAGAGTTATACATCAAATAGAAACTCATAAAATTATCCCTAAATAAAAAGCACAAGTAAGCTCCATAGTGTTGCGCAGTGGAATAGTAAATGAGTATGTATAATAATACGAGAGTAGCCTCATGCTCGCCAATTGTCCAGCTCCACGTGCTCACTAGACTTGATATCCCTAATATACTCATTTAATAGTACCTAGAATAATAGGAAGAAAAGCATAAAACTCCATGTCAGACAATAGTCTGGTGTAAGCGATAAAAATCTCAAATGCTACAAAGGCAATAAACTATGATAAATGGTAAGGAAAATCATCCCTGACCTGTCCATGCATCCATGGAGTTAGCACGAATAAAAGATATACGCTACTCTATGATAATCATCATGGGTGTGATATACATCAAAGTACTAAAGGTGTCTAGATATCGGCATTAGTAATATCTATATTGTGTGACATCCCTAAGGTGATAGAAAAGGAAACACTCGTGCCGCCCACCGGGCTTTGACCACGTCTCCCGAACAATTTCAGTACATATGGCGTGAGACGATTCCACATATCGAGGTCGGAATGGGATCGGATCTTTTCACGTCTCACCGTAGTGCCCGGTTTGTCTTGATTGGAGATTGATGAACAAACAACTGTAAGCTCTATTGTTCTCTCCCGCGTCGATAGCAGCTCCGTTCCGTAATTAATATACTGGCAAACGTAGCGCAATTCGGTTGCAAAGCCTAATACAAACTCGGGTACACGAGCCACGGTTCAAACAAACATAACATCTATCATCCTCGCATTCATTCACTCAGTGTATCGAATATACGATACTCATATGACCCCATTGTCAGGTCAAGGACTACTCAACATCTCAATTTCTCGGTACTTGAATCCATGCCACCCAATAGGCTAGAAACTAGACTACACACATCAAAATATCCCAGGGTAAATGGATCGGGTCATTATTTGATCCAGGGCACACATCGAAACCCAAGAAAGCGTCCTTACATACCCCTACTTTACGAGTACATACCCCTGCTTTACGAGTACACCTTGAAACCTATGAATATAAACGATCTCTTTGAACACATCACCCATAGCCGAGCTTATCTTGGAATTGTTCGTATAACTCCCATATAAAGTCATCGCGGTTGGGAACTACTCCAGACAACCATCATATGTCATAGAGTGTCATCATGCGTTCCACAACCCGCCTTTAACAGTCCCTTCAATACGACTTGTCGTCGCCTACTCTGCCTCTCGATGTATAACTATCCATCATCAAAGCATGACTTCCCATCATGGAACCCCGATCGTCAAGTCATGAGCGGCCGTCATCGAAAATTTTCAAAATAGTCTTTGAAAAACTCACTTCAAGGTTGACCCAAAGACTGACTTGAAGTAATCACTACTTTGACCCGAAGCAGACTTTGGAAATTCTGGGGCAAAGTCACTCTTGGGTAAAAAAAAAATTTTCTCCAAGCAAGATAAAGGGTCGGTACCGACCCCTGACTTAGCCTATTTTTCTTCCTATGAAATTTCCCCAAGTCAAACCCATGTTTTTAGCCAATTGACCCGAAGCGCGTCCCGAAGCAATCCACCACCGACCCATACTCCTAAGGTCATCACTGATCCATCAATATCTTGAGCATACGGACTCCAATCGACTTGAAATTTGAAATGTAGCCTTTGGGGCCTTCCTTATCACCCTATATCGATCTCACCCGGTTTAGGATAAAAATTGGTGGTAGGTACCAACCCTAAATTTGGAAGTTACACCAACCCATAGGTCTTGAAAGTTGCACCGACCTATACTTTGGAAGTTGCACTGACCCATACTTTAGAGACCCATAACTAGATCGTATGAATTCCAATTGTCTTAAAACTTAGTATGTGACCTTTTGAGGCCTTTCCTGTTGCCTCAGATTGATCGCGTCCAATTTGGGTCATCACCAACCCATAACTCCTACTTGTCTAGTTCGCCATTCGATCGGCATTTTCAAACATGCAAACATTGAGCAGACATACATTTGTCATAAATAAGCAATAGTAACAGCCAAACATACCATTTTAAAGATATCTAAGGTGAAGGTTGGGATTCATAAGAACATGATTAGAGACCCCTAAAACACGTTTTTGCAAATTAATCTAAATCATCCAAAATTCACATATATAGTTGTTATGATCCAAAAACATTTTTATGATTTTTAAAGAATTTTTAAAACATTATTCATAATCTTAAATAGCCTAGTTAGTAAGCGAAAGATCTAACCACTCACCTTAATCAAAATCTATGCCCAAATCTCCAACTGAACAGTAAAAACACGGATTCCAGGGCTCTCCCAATAGCGAATCGCTAATCCCAAGTGAAAATCTCATCAATCTCCTCTTAATGATGTAATTTGGCTAATTAAAGTGTGTTTTAGGATCGCTTTTTTGCTAATGGAAGTTAATGGAGGTTTCTAACTATTTTGAGAGTAATGCAATAACAGAGATGGGTGCCATTAGCCCCTATATGCTTAATTCCCAAAATGGGCCATGGGCCTCAAAGTTAATGACCCTGATTATCCACTTAAACTACTTAAAATCAAAGAAAACTTCAAACAACCATAACTTGAAAACGGTATGTTCGTTTTCTTAATATGACTACTCTACGAAGAGGGAAACCATCATCCAGATCCAATAGAAGTAGTTTCAGATCCTAACTTAGCTCTTATCAAAAGTATAATCCATATAAGATTTCGTAGGGTCCAAACAGTCATAAAAAAATTCGAAAAAAAATCCGAGGAAAAGAAATGGCCATAATAGTCATTTCCCAAAATTATAGAATCGTATGACCACATATGAAAATAATATAAATATTCTATGATCCTACAATATGTAGAATACGGGTAGTTATAATAATAATCTAAGGCAGCTCAGGTTGTTAACTGTTGGATGCTCAATTGAAAAAGGCAAACAACCCTCCACTTATAAGCCTGCCAACAAAAATAAAGGAAATGATTTAGCTACTGACGAGACAAGCGAAGCACCATCATCTCAGCCTTTCATTTTCGGTGCCATCCTGACTATAAATGCATCCTACCCCCACTATCTTTAAGGGTTTGGTGGAGCCGGAATTAGATTCCTTTATGGTTAACCTTGTAAAAGTGGTCGGCTTAGGACCTTAAAGGAATGTGATGATGATAATATCGGCACAAAGATAGTAGAGGACATAGACATCCACTCTCATAACAGTGAACGCACCACCTCGGACCATGACGAGGTGCACTCCTCCAAAAATATTGGCCCAGACAACTCATTTAATTTAGAGGTGGAAGAAGCCGTACACCAAGTTTTTGGTTCCGAGGAGGAAGAGGGAACCTTCGTTCCCATAGACATTTCCTTTTTTGACTTACTTCAAGTCTGTAGCTTGGGGTTGATTATGGGGATTCTGCGTCCATAGAGGAAATCCAACAATAGCTAGAAACCTATGAGGAACCCAAGGGTTTATTAGTTGCTACACACTCTTGCACTCACACATACATAGTAGCATGTTCATTCTACAGTCATACATCCTACTAGTGACTATTTTGATTCTAATCTGTTGTATTTTTCCACTGCAGGAAGCATGATCAAAAAGGGAAAATTGCTTTCTAAAATGAAGTGGTTGGGGCCAAAGGTGCCTCCTAAGGATGTCAAAATGGCTGCATCTTTATTTGTCCTAAGTGAGAATGCTAGGAAACTAGCTATTCAACTAAAAGATTGGGGAGACCGTTCACTACCGTCCGGCCAGGGATGAAGGCAACCAGGGCCAAAAGGATAGCTCACGAAAAAGATCCTGCTCTCCTATTAATAAATCATGATCCCGGAATCCAATCCATCCCTCCAAATCTCCTCATCTTTCGCCTTTTCTTTTATCAAATTCGAAAGCTTCCAAACAGCAGGTGAAGATGGATAAGAGAGGAGCGATAATCGCCGTCCCTGGGAAAAATGATAAGGGGAAAGCAATAGAAAGGACAGTTGTCATTACTGATCCCATAGACCCGAACTTCGAAGAATTCCAACAACCCTACCAACCAATAGATCCTCTAGCACGCTTGCTTGCTAAGGCATCCCCTTTTCTTTACAGGGGCAATTGACCTTCTTTCGAACGGACTGGGTGGCGTAAATGCCCTACCAGGATATCACGCCAAAATCATAAGGCCGGGGAGGAGATTAGTAAGAAAAATGTGGAGCAAAATTTTAAGATATTTGAGTTGAGGAAGTGTTGATAACAGCGGAAATTTTTATCGTTTAGAAAATCGCCGTTAAAAATATTATCGTTAAAGTACCGCAAGCGCACGACGTACTATTGTAGTACGTATGCGACTACAGGTCTATCCGGAAGGAAATGAATTGATTTTAAATTCTATTCAATAAAATTAACCAAAGTTTTAAAGTTTTTTTAAAACTACGTAAAATAGAAAAAATTATACTAGAACAAAAGTGAATAAAAATATGAGATTAAGAGACAATTTAGAGGCAAATCCACTATCGTACTCCCACATAAATCAATGCAAAATTTAATCTATGATCTCTTGTTTTTTTCTAGTAGTATTAGTGATGTATTTATCATAAGTATGATCTATTTGTGTTATTAATTAAAACAACTTAAACCATCAAACTTTAATATGGCACTAAAGCCGCTTTGTTAAATGTCATGAAAATGAATATGAAACTAAAACAAAATCAATTTTAAGCATGATAAATTTACTACTTTTGATTAGCAACATAGATCATCAAATTTTGATTCTATTTTAATTCCATGATCAAAATCACTTAGTTAGATGTTAACGTAAATTGTGTTTATATTTGAGTAAGAATAGCCTATTTGTGATGAACAACATAGGTTATCAAATTCATTAATAAACTTACGTTTAGCATCTAACTATCCACAAAGCAAAAAAAGAGATCATAAATTAGCAAATTTGTTGAATACACATGATTTAAGAGAGCCTCATTACTCCTAGATTGAAGGGTTTATCTTTTCGTTTTTGTTATCATTTCAACACATGTAGATTACAGCATAGAACAAAAAAGGAAAGTGCAAGCTAATTAAAATAAAAGAACTAACAATTTGCATAAAATAAAACTAAACTAAGTGCATAAATGGAAATCTAATCTACTAACATAAAAGAAAAGAAAGAATGTAAATAAAAATGAGCTAAAATAAATAAAAGCATGTAAAGAAAAAAGAAGAAGAAGGGGCTTAGGATGCCATTTTATTTTTCATTAATTTTATGGCTACATCTTGCATAATAGGATAAGTAGATAAAACTCCTCTTATATGAATATAAGAGGGTTATCTATGTATGACTAAAACCCTAATCCATTGTTAGGGAACTTCCTAAAATTCCCTTGAGGTAGTGTGACCTCCAAGTTATTATTAGCATGAAACTAATCCTTCATTAAATGTGCACATGCCTTTAATCCCCACTAACATGTGTATTAGCTTTTAATTGTGGTCTCTTAGTTAGTGGGTAGGTGGGATCCTCTATGATTACACGACTTCATTTATTTGTTCCTTTCTTTGGCTTCCAACTCTTATGTATGCATATTTTCATGAAGCCACTTCCAAGTTGAATCCAGATTCCTACAAAACAAATTAAAATGTGCAAGTAAGTTTTTTCCAAATCAATTCACACATGAAAATTACCGTTTTGCACCCATGTAGATGCATGAATGATGATTTGAAAGCATTTTTGAAATTTTGTTTTAAACATGTAAAACACACAATTATGACATTTATTTTACTAAAATGAGATTAAGTATGTGAGTAAAAATATACATTTTTACATGCACATCAAATACCTCCACGCTTATCTTTTTATTCATCATCGAATAAAGGAAAACGAAAATAAATCCACTTTCATAGGGAGCACGATTGCATTGAGCATATGCAAAAAGCCGTTAAACCTCTAGGTGTCCCTAGTAGAACGAGTGTTGTCTCATGAGGGTTTTTAGCGGATACTACCTACAAAATCGAAATGCAACATAAAAAATTCCTAAATGCGAGATTTATTTACAAAGATATGAATGCAAGTTTTTGAAAATATTTACAAACGAAGAATTTATTTTTAAATGACATGAATAAGTTAAATATAAGCTCTGGTCATTATCAAGAAATTTAAGTCATTTTACTTATCAAAACTTCAACAAAAATTAAGTTATCATCACAATTAGACTCTAGTTTGGCTATTTATCTCGGTTGATAACACAATGCAACTATGAAATGGATCCTTAGTTGATTATCAAAGTTTTTCGAAGTGGTATTTTCATTTCTTTTGAATAACAAGTTGAATCAAATAAGTGAAAATAGTGCTTGGATTTCTATTGCTTGCTCTCTCAATTTTTGACAAAGTATTAACATTATTATTATTTACACACCAACTTAGATAAACTGAGGCCAGATATATCGATCATGCACTGCATTTCAGACTTACGTGATAAGAGTACAGAGCGTGGCGAGTGTACACACTTGCATATGAACACATGACTCTAGGTGGTTATTTTTATTAAAAAAATTATTTACACACACCAAACTCAGATAAACCGAGGCCAGATATAGAGATCATGCACTGCCTTTCGGGTTTATGTGAGAAGGGTACATAGCATGGCAAGTGTACGCACTTGCATGTGAACACATGACTCTGTGTTTCTTATTTTCACAAAATCATTTTTTTATATTTTATTTTTTTTCTTTTTTTAAAGAGAGTGAAAGAGTTACGCAAAATCATCTTAGCACCATTTAACTTAGAAGATTGCAAATGTTATCGCATTTACTTTAAATCAACCACTCTTTTAAACTAAGATTACAATTAGGATATACTTCATAATTACCACCCATGCACCTTCCTATATACTAGTTAAACCATAGTCACTTTAATCAAACTTTATTTTTATCTTTGTTGAGACAAATAAAATTCCAGAAATTTTAATTTAATAACCAAAAACTTATACTTATCCTATAGTGTTTTTTCAAAAGTAAATCAGTATGCTAAAAAGAAAATTTGTTGTGGGATTTTTCTTTTAATTTTTTTTGGAAAGAAAATGTAAGAAAATAAAACCATGAAAAATCAAAAATGAACATGAGACTTCCCCTACACTTAATTTTGACTGTCCCCAAAGTCAATGCATGATATAATGAGTGTAACGGGGAAAAAATATATACATATTTACAAAAGAGGGTTAGCATTTCTTACTAGACATATTATGGCTCATGAAGAATCATGAGCTCCTCCTCTTAATTACTTGGCAATTCCAAGTATGGTTTCAAGAGATGACCATTGAATTTATAACTAGGGTTTTGTATTTCTATTGCACCGTGCGGAAAAATAGTTTTTACCACAAATTGTCCAGTCCATCTTGATTTTAATTTTCCAGGGAATAAGCGAAGTCTAGATTCATACAAAAGAAATTTTTGATTTGACGAAAACGTTTTTCTTAGGATAGAGTTTTCATGAAAAACATTTGTTCTTTCTTTGTAAATTTTTTGTTTTCATACGCATCATTCCTAATCTCCTCTAACTAGTTGAGTTGTAATTTTCTGTTTTCGCCAGCTTTCTCAAGAACAAAGTTTATGTTCTTAATCACTCACAACGCTTTATGTTCGAGTTCAACAGGCAATTGGCACGCTTTACCATAAATTAGCCTAAAAGGAGACATCCCAAGATTGGTTTTATACGCATTTCTATCAGCCCAGCGTGCATCTGTAAATTTTTATGACCAATTTTTTCTATTTTTATTTACAGTTTTCTCAAAATTTGTTTAATTTGACGATTTGGAACTTCAACTTGACCACAAGTTCGAGGATGATAAGGAGTGGATAACTTGTAGGTTATTGAGTATTTCTTCATTTGAGTTTCAATAGACAATTACAAAAATAGGTTCCATTATCGCTTATTATTATGCGAGGTGTTCCAAACCTCAAAAGGATGTTTTCCTTTATGAATTTCACAACAACTTTATGGTCATATTTTTTACAAGGAATGGCTTCAACCCATTTGGAGACATAATCAACACCAAGTAGAATGTACAAATTTCCGAAAGAATCGGGAAACGGTCCTATAAAGTCAATATCCCAAACATCAAAGATTTCGATTGTAAGAATGGGGTTCAATGGCATCATATTTTGTCGAAGATTCTTCCTAACATTTGGCAGCGATAGCAAGTTTTACAAAACTCGAATGCATATTTGAAAAGCATAGGCTAATAAAAACCACATTTAATCACCTTTTTCACAGTTTTCGTAGGACGGAAGTGACCACCACAAGCTTAGTCATGACAAAACGAAAGAACACTCTCAATTTCGCAATCCAGGATGCAACGTCAATTGATTTGGTCAGAACAGTATTTTAACAAGTATGTATCATCCCAATATAAGTACTTGACTTGGGTAAGAAACTTACATTTATCTTGTTTTGACCAAAATGAAGGAGTTTCCTTAGTGACTAGATAGTTCACAATGTCTGCATACCATGGTTTGACAGAAACATAAAGGAATTGTTCATCGAGAAAGTTCTCGCTGATCGATAAAGAGGATGGTGTGTTTAGAAGACATGACAAATGATCAGCAATGACGTTATCGGATCCATTTTTGTCTTTCATCGTAAGGTCAAATTCTTGGAGTAAGAGGTTCCAACAGATCAAATGAGACTTAGAATCCTTTTTAGCGAAAATGTACATATGAGTGGAATGGTCAGTGTAAATAGTAACGTGTGAACCAATCAAATAAGGTCGGAATTTTTCGAGAGCAAAAACTACCACTAGAAGCTCTTTTTCAACAGTCGTGTAATTAAGTTGAGCATTGTTTAGAGTCATACTAGCGTAGTAGATAACAAGAAGAATTTTGTTGATGCGTTGTCCTAGGACAGCACCAACTGCAAAGTTAGAAGCATCACACATTATTTCAAATGGAAGATCCCAATTGGGTTAGCAAACGAGGGGAGTAGACATGAGTTTGTTTTTGAGACGTTCGAAAGCAAAAACATGATCAGAATTGAAGTCAAATGGAACGTCTTTTACAAGAAGATTCATCAAAGGTCAAGCGATTTTACTGAAGTCTTTCACAAAGCATAGATAAAAACCAGCGTTTTCAAGAAATGAACGAATGTCTTTAGATTTGGGAATGGTTAGATTCGCAATTACATCAACTTTTTCTTTATCTACCTCAATGCCTTTGTTTGAAATGACATGCCCAAGGAACATGCCGCGTTTGACCATAAACTGTCATTTTTTCTAATTTAACGTTAAGTGTTTGTCCTTGCATCATTTAAGAACCAACTCAAGATGGTGTAAGCACTCAAAAAAAAGTTTCCAAAGATAGAAAAATCGTCCATAAACACTTCAAGAAAGCATTCAATAATGTCAAAAAAGATGTTGAACCAGCATCTTTGAAAGGTGGCAGGAGCGTTGCAAAGGCCAAATGGCATATGACGATACACAAAAGTGCTAAAAGGACACGTGAAAGTCATTTTATCTTTTTTTTTTTTTTTTGGCAAGGCCAGCCGGTTTTATAGTGGACCGTCCACTTTTATTACAATCGTAATAAAAATTGAAGTACAGGAGTAAGGTAGAAGCACCTTAACTACTAGAAATAAAGCAAAAAAAATACAGCACAGGTACTTGACAACTATGTCACAGTAACTAAATAACAAAAACTAGCTTTCCCCTGAGGGAGAGTCACTAACAACACCAGACAACAATAAAGGGGCAGACCCAATAAGGGCAGCAAATGGGCGGAACCGTAGAGCAAGACGAGGGTCATAATCTACAACATCAGAACTGTAGATAAAAGATCGATCCCAGGATGGATCAGCTAGCATGTCAGAATTTTCAGTCGCATATAGACCTTCCATATCAAGGACTATAGAATCACCAAATTGTTTATAGCGTAAGCATCTAAGGTCCTGTTGATCATCAGATACAAACCGGAAGAAGGATTCATCAACCGGATTATACCTCATATCAGAAATGGGATCAATCCAACACCCTTCTGGTTCATCCCAAGCCACAGGAGGCAGCAACAAGGTAGGTTCAGGGTCATCAATGTCATGAGCAGCACAAAGAACCTCAGGAACAGTCGGAGAAACAGGAGAAACCACAGGCAATGAAAGATCACTCTGATCATGCAACTTAGCCTCAGGAGGAGGATAAGAATGTGTCGGAGGGGCAGAAACCTTGGGGACCCAGATCCTACGACAAGGGCGCGGCAAAGGAAACTTCGGAGCAGCCACGGATGCTACAGAATGATGACAATCTAAAGTAAGGTGTCCAAAAGAGTGACAGAAAATACAAATATCCGGAACCCAGCCATAGCGAACCCTAACTTCCACAACATGACCAACAGCAAGCTGAACAGGAATAGAGGTTGGAAGAGGCTTAGAGGGAGAAATCTCAATAAGCGCCTTCGCAAACATCAACTTATCTCGCGCCACCGTATTAGAGTCAAAACATTTCAACTTTCCAACATTACAAGCTAACCAATTCAATCCGATTAGTGGCTGGAGAACAGAAGGAATCTGAGAAAAATATACCCAAACAGGGATAGAAAAAACTTGCTCTCGAGCACACGCCACCTTAGAAGACCAGGGGGTAACGATGAAAGGCCTTCCATCAACAAAGGAAGGCTCCGCATCCAGAACTTGCCTACGCTCCTCAGAAGAAGAGAACTTTAAGTAGTACATCGAATCAATCAACTTAACATGCAAATTACCTCGAAGCTTCCAAACCCTCCGAAGCACAGAAGCAGCCGATGAAAGACGGTGTTGTGAGTCAAGGAAAAAACCAACCAAATAGTCTGCCCAAAATTCCTCACCGGCTTGCAACACACTAGGGGGAGGAATCATCACACCATTTTCCTCAACCATTTCAAACTCAATCGGTACGTAGACTCCCGCATTACGGGGCAAGGATGTAAACAGAGAGGACCACGATTTTGTGGATTGCGACGGTACATCAGCAACGAGGCTCGATGCTGCAAGGGGGATAGTAGCATCTGGGTTCAAAACAGAGGCAGAAGGTGCATTTTTCTCAGGGGAATTTTCACAAGCAAGTGAAGTGCCTTGAGCACAACAAGGGGAAATAGCAGTAACACACCCCTGGACTTGGACAGCCTCGCTAGCAACCACAGTGGGAACCACAGTAGGTTCGAACCCATTAACCAAAGTAGACTTACTCACTTCATTACTCAACAAATTCGGCAAATTGGACACTTGCACAGTCGCAACCGAAAGAGATAGGCCATCACGCGTTGACACACTAGCTTTTAAGGCACTGGCACGAATCGGAGAGGATAGCAAGGGAGGAAAATCAGATTGCGACTGGAGAGCAGGAGAACGCGTAGACATAGACAAAGATGGTTTGTAACCACGACCTGACCTAGTTGATGACGGAGAGAGGGGAATGGAATGGAGAGGGGACGGTGATGAGAAGGGCATACGAATGGAAGTGGAGGCGAATGAACAGAAGTAGGGGGCGGACTAAAACGAGGTACTGGAGGCGCTGCAAAAAAATCGACAGTGGAAAACATCGGCAGAAGCCACCATTACCAATGCCAGTTTATTTTTTATTAAAACTTTTTAAAACAGTGGAAAACCTCAATTTTATCTTAATCTTTCAAAGCGATTGGAATTTTTTTATAACAGAAATAACCATTAAGAAAGCAATAGAATTCGTGACGGGCTAATTGTTCAAGCATTTGGTCGATGAAAGAAAGAGGGAAATGATCCTTACTTGTTGCAACATTTAATTTTCGACAATCAATGCAAACACGCCAACCCGTTTGAGTACGAGTTGGAATGAGTTCGTTTGTGTCTTTTTGGTGACGGTAAGTCTAGACTTTTTCTGCACAACATAAATTAGGCTAACCTACGAATTATCAGAGACTGGGTATATGATTCCATTAAAGAGGAGTTTAGGAATTTCATCTCGGACCGCATCCTTCATTTTTGGGTTAAGCCTTCGTTGTGCATCATGAACAGGCTTGGCATCGTCAACTAAATGGATATGATGGTGAACAATTGCGGGACTAATTCCCTTTATATCGGCGATTTACCATTCGATTGCTTCGTTGTTTTTCGACAGAATTGAAAGTAAGGAAGTTTCTTGATTAAGAGAGAGAGTTGAAGAGATTATTATGGGAAACATTTCGATGTCACCTAAGTATGCGTACTTAAGGTGATTAGGAAGGGGTTTAAGGTCCAACCTCGGGGGTTGCTCAATCAAATAATTATGTGGAAGTTCTGATTCAATAGTGAGGGGTTCAAATGGATGCACATTTTCAATCTCGTTAAGCTCGTCTTGAAATAGTTGTTCGTATTCAGTCTCACGCTTGTGGTTTAATTCAACTGTTTCGTTACCAAAAATTTCTTGAATGGAGCTAAGTTCCAACGTCTTGTCATGTGGTTCGTTCCATTTATTTTCAACATTGAAAATGTTGAGATCCAAAGTCATGATTTCAAAAGAAATTTTCATCGAACCATTTCGACAATTGATTAAAGCATTTGAAGTGGCCAAGAAAGGTCGGCCTAGAATCAATGGAATTTGACTCATGGGATTATTCATGGGTTGAGTCTCTAAAACGATGAAATCGACGGGGAATATGAATTGACCGAGTTTGATGAATAAATCCTCAATTTCTCCTAAGGGTTTCTTTATCGAACGATCGAAAAATTGAAGAGTTACTTTCATTAGTTTTAGTTCATCCAAGCCACGTTGCTGGTAAACTAAATAAGGAATCAAATTGACACTCGCACCCAAATCAGTAAGCATTTGTTAATCATTTTGTCTCTTATCGTGCACGAGATCGTCGGACATCAAGGATCTTTGTATTTGATGAGAATTGATCGAGACAAGACTTCGCTAAGTCCGACGACTAAGAAAACTTTCTTGGGTACATGAATGTGTCATTTTTGGGTATATAAGTCCTTGAGAAACTTAGCGTAAGTTGGGACTTGCTGAACGGTATCAAGAAGCGGAATGTTAACTTTGACTTATTTAAAAAAATTCAACATTTTATCCATTTGGTCGGAGTATTTCTCGGGTCGAACATGATGTGGAAATGGAACACGATACTCGGTAGGTGGGTCTACTTGAGTAGAAGAAGAATTTGGATTGGAGTTTGATTCGATGTTTGGCTCAATGTTTTGTTCAGAATTGCTTGTTTTTGAAGTGTCGGGAGGATTTGGGTTATGTTGTTATCTTGAACAACATGGGCTTGATTCGAATTCATGTTTTGATTTCTGGGATATAGAATTGGCTGACTTCGGAATGTGCCTCGTTCACGTTCACTTACAGATGTGGCTAATTGACTCATTTGCATTTCAAGTTTAGCGATAGATTGACTCGTATGCTGCATGTACGAGATTAACAAAATTTGTAAATTGTTATTTGATTGGAGGCTTTGAGTGGTTTCTTTAGCCAAAGTTTCAAGACTTTTCTCAAGTGAACTCAATCGTTTGTCGTCTTGGGAAACAAAAGATTGTTGAGGTTGATTATAGGATAAAGACGCAAATTTTTTTTGAAAATGATTGGGTTGAAAGGAAGATTCGAAGCATTGTTCGGAAATGCTTGAAATTGGGATGAACTAAATTCGTGCTGGAATTATTTTGGTTATAAGCAAGGTTCAGATGATTTCTCCAACCAGGATTGTACGTTGGAGAAAACAGATCATTCTTAACTTTATTGAAAGCATTGAGTTGTTCGACCGAATTAGGGCACTGATTGGCTCTGTGGTTCGGATCGTTACATTTATAACACATGGGTTGGGAAGCTTGGTACATTTGGTTGGATGAGAAAATGTTGTCGAATTTATTAATCATTGTGTCGATCATAGCTTCTAAAGCAAAAGATGATCCTGTCGAGTGTGCGCTTGATTATGACTAAATGGGTTTTTCATTAGAACATTCCCATTGGGATGACTTTTCGGCTAAGTTTTCAAGAAATTTCTAAGCATCATCATGATGTTGGGCGAGAAAATTACCTTGGCACATCGATTCAAGCATGGTTCATGAGCAGTTTTCAACTCCATTGTATAAGATTTGGCAAAGGGTCCATTTTTCGAAATTATGGTGTGGACGTTCTATTAAAAGCTCTTTTAATCATTTAAAATATTTTCCGTATGGTACACCCCTGAATTGATGAAAATTGACAATTTCATTTCGGATTTTAGCTGTTTTTTTCAAGGAGTAGAATTTTTTTAAGAAAACTTTAACAAATTTTTCCCAAATTTTGATTCGGTTCGATGGTAAGCTATACAATGATTTTCAGCGTAATCAGTAAGACCAAATGGAACTAACCCAAGTTTGATTCCATTGTCACAAAATTGTTGGAGTTTAATGCTTGCGTAAACTTATTTGAATTTTGTTAAGAAAATGTATGAGTCATCATGTCCAAAATTACCAAATTTTAGGAGCGTGATAATATGATTAAAACAAATTTCAAAGTGATTACTCATTGGGGTAGATAGTGTGATGCAAGAAGTAATAGAAACTCTATTGGGAAAGATTCTATCCATGAGAGTTTGAGGAGCGTTCTCATTCGCCATCGTTGGAGGGTCGTTTAACCGAGTTAAACGATTAGTTGTTGTGTCACGAGTTCAAGTGCTCATGCACAAGAAAATGTCAAGGAGAGAAGAAAGTGAGAATCGACTTAAGAGAATAAAACAAGGTTTGGAAAATGAAGTGAAAATTGTTTTTTTTAATAAAAAAAACTCAAAGGAAAATATTTAAAAAGGCTTTTTTCTTTTTGGATTTAAAAAAACTAAGGTATGTACAATGTACAAATTTTTTTAGTTTTGGATTTTGATTTTTTTTTTAAATATGCATGAACTAATGCAACTAAATGAATGCAGGGACTTAGTTACAAATTTTCTATTCTTTGTAGCTGCTAACCCAAAATTGTATAATCACACTTTGTCTTAATTCAACAAAAATAGTTCTCAACCAAGTAACTAGCATGAGTTATTGGTGCACCACAAATCACCATAGCAATGCAAACGAAGGTTTAAGTACCTTTAGAGAAACAATCATTATAATATTTACGAATCACCGAAATATTTATATATGATTATTGCTCTGCCATAGCGTAAACACCAAGAATAAAATTGTCAAATGAAGACAACTTGTCAAGATACAATTAAGCCTTATGTGAGCTTATGACACCCTTAAGTTCAAAGTCTAACCGTTATTATTAGCAAATTCTATGATGATATGCAATTTTTGGACCAAGTAAGGGGTGATGAAATTTCCCACCTTATATGGATTTGGGTGTTGCTCTTAGAAAATAAAATAAGATGGTATGATTCAAAACAGAAATTAAACGTGAATTTATAATGCAATTACGAATGAAATTTGTTTTTTTTTTTTTTTTTGAAAATTAAAAATGCTAGCAACCGACATTGCAAAGAAAATAAAAAACAAGAGATAAGGGAACGATAGCAGAGTGTGTAGAATTATTATCAAATTATTTTTTAAGCAGCGAATTTTTTTAACAAGCAATTTATTTTGACAAGCAAAGCGAAGCAAGCAATTCGTATCTTTATTTGCTTCGGTAACCTGAAACTTTGAACAAGATGGATATATTTTGTTTTCTTTTTTATGTTTTTTTTTTCTTGAAGAGAAATGCAAAAGAAAAAAAAGAAAGCAAAAAAAAAATTGAACCAAACTAACAACAAAAAAAACGAATAAAACAAGATTACACACGGCCCGGTTGAACTACAGCCCAAACTTTATATAACTTCACAACTCAAAACAGTCCGCAATTCAACAAACAAAAATTTATCCAAAAATTCTGAAATGCAAATTTCCCTTAAATTTAGATTCCAATACCAAATTCTAACTTCAAAATTCGAAACTAAAATCGATATTTCAATTGACAAGATTTCCTTTAGGCAACGATGACGAGGTTTTGAACTGCGGTCGATGGAGATTGGTGTTCGAATTTGGTTTAGGGAAGGAGATGGTGTGGATAGTTGGTTGGGAAGGTTTTCGGCGAATGATTACTGTTAGTGTGAGGAGGCAGTCGGTAGAGGCAATAAGGTGCGGGTTAGTGAATTGTTCAGGTGATTCAGGTAGTAGAAGGAGGATGGGTGCAGTGAAGTTCGGTTGGTAGTGAGGTTGCTGGGGTGTTGTGTGCAGGAGGTAAGTGGAGGAATTTGGTTTAAAAAACTTGGTTCGGGTGATGGTGGCAGGTCGCTCTGGTATTTAGGTGATGCTGTAATTTTGGGTGGTAGTTGATGTCAGTGGTAGTGGAGGCAGCAGTGCTAGTGGGGAATGTTTGCGATGGTTGGAGAATAGGTGTTTGTGTTGATAGCAGTTGATGGTTGATGCACAAAATATGGGGTTGATGGTAGAGCATAAGTTGATGGCAGAGCAGAAGTGTGGGGTTGTTTGCAGTAGTGTAGGAAATGGAAGTTGAAGTTGATGTTGTATGTTAGGGTGGTGCTGTAGTGGGATGGTGATGATTATTGAAGGAGGAAAAGAAGTGAATGGTCGGTCAGGGGTAATGTTGACAGTGGAGTGGTTAAGAAAGTGAGACACACTGGAAAAGGATGGTAATGACAGCGGATGGTAATGGTAGAAATGAAGCAAATTGAAGTAGATGTGGTTGGTTTTTGGTGGATGATGAAGTAAAGGCGATGAGGGGAAATTGGCAGGTGGATGCTATATGTTGGTTGGGAGGTAACGTAGTGTAGTGAAAGTTGTTGCTGTTGACAGGCAGCTTTGGTTGTATTTGTTGGTTACAGTGTAGCGAGGAGATGAAAGTTGAAGGTGAAGGCAGGGACTGTTGTGGCAGCAGTTTTTGTGCAGTGGGTTATGCGCATAGAGATGCACAAGGTTATGTGGTTCAGGGTGATGAGGGGTGGTGCAGGCAGTGGTATGCAGCAGTTTTTGTGAGGCAGTGATATGGTGGCTGTGATGTGTATGCAATGGAAGTGATTGGATGATGAGTTGCTGACAGTTAAGAATGTTGTTGTGGATGTGCAAGGCAGAGGTAGTGTTAATGGAATGTATAGGATGAAGTGCTGTGAAGGGTGCAGAGGTAGTTGAAGTAGATGGCAGTGTGCAAGTTGTATGTGAAGTGGTTGAGGAGTTGGAGGTTGTTGCAGCAGTGTGGATGAAGGAGGTGAAGTGTTTGGTTGAGGAATAGATGGTCGCAGTGTGTTGTACAGTGGTGTTGCAGTGCTTGAAGTTTCTGGTGGATGGATGGATGGTATGTGTAGTGTATGAAGTTTCTAGTGGGTTGTTTAAGGTGATGGGGTTTGGTGAAGTTTGAAGAAGGGAGGTGATGAAGCTGCAGTGGGAGGAGCAGTTGGCAGGGTGTTGGACAGTGAGATGGTAGGAGTAGTTGTATCAGTGCAGCTACAATTACTTTGAATGAAACAGTAAATATATGGACGGAGGCAAGTATGTTGGACAGAGGCAAGTATTGTTGAGGTGTATGAAATGTAACAGTAAATGATGTATTGGAATTTTGTAATAGAACAGTGCAATGTATAAAACTAAAATGCAAACTAAAATGAAACGAAATGCAATTTTTTTTAAGAAATGCACTATGTTGTTGAATATGCGCTTATATGTTTTTGTTTGATGATAATAAACATATATATTCATTTAAATGTATTTGGTGATGTACTATTTTGTTTTTCATAGATTAAATAAATATTTGTTGAATAAAATAAATTATACAGAATTTGAATTCAAACAAAACAAGTTACACAGAATTTGAATTCAAACAGAAATTTTATTCAAACAAATATTTATTACAATCTTGAATAGTACAAATTCATGCTCTCACTATACATATACAATTTAGAATACATCACGATTTCAATTTACATTAACAACCTCACTACATATCACTCACACTCGTATTTTGTCTTCAACTGCATTCCAGTCTGAATCCAGCATCTGAGAAATCTGCAAAAATATTCACTAACGCAGTAAAATTGAAAAAGAAATATTTTTGCAATATAAAATGAAATACGATTTTTAAAGATATGATTTGCCTCAGTTATTTGGGTTGTTCGTCATAATTCACACTTGAATTCATCACACACACACGAACAGTGTGACATGCACAGTGTATCACTGTACATGTCATAAGGCCGTGCACATCAATATACACTTGATAATGCCACAGGGACAGGTGAGCACGGGTCAAACCCAAATACATGATTCAACTCACGTGCAACATAAATAAAATCACGACACGAGCACAAGGTCAAATCCGAGTTTTGAAACTGGATTCAACACAAGGCAACTTGAAGAATGCAAAGCTTCGACAAATCAAAACTCCATCAAAGCACATGTATGCAGATCAGTGCAAGTGCCAACCAGAATAAAATCCAACACAGTTACAACCAACTACAAGCAACAAGGCAGATCACAAAGAAACGCATGCCACCAAGTAAACAAACTCAAGATTACAGAGTGCAGTGGCTATACACATATATACGTACAAGAATGTATGTATACAAATGACCAGCCATCAAAGTGCAGAGCAACTACAAAGTGGCAGCAGTTCAGATGACATAACAGAGACCAAAGACAATCATACATGAAGGCCACATACTTGAAACAGTGGTAACTACACAGAGCTCAGTGCAACTGAATGGAATGCAATTACAAGTAAATGCAGAGACAAAGCACACAAGATATCAACATAAACAACATCAATGTCAACAGAAAACATGGCCAGAGACTATAGTTCACAGTGAAGTCGAAAAGCAGTAAACAAGCTATAGTTGAAATCATGGAAGCAATGCTTCAGAAAGTGGAAGGAGTAAAAAAAAGACATAACAGTGAAGCCAACCAAGCAATTCACGAGAGAAAAAAAATGATGATGAATATTCGCCTCTACTCGAAGTCGAATTCAAAATTCACAAATGGAAAAAAATCTAGTGCGTATCCATTATTCTTTGAAATAGTCAAAGTATCAAAAAGAGGAAAGTTTTAATGCCGTGTGAATCAAGCGAAATCGAACGTTGGAAAAACAAAGCCGTGTAAATCAAGACGCAAAAATATCAGGAAATTGTGAAAATGGAAAGTAACGAGTTCATATAAATTCAACCCGAAGGTATCATCATCAGATATGAGCTTCAATTCACAATCAAACTATCAATCGAAAACCTAAAATCATCATCGGCGATAAGCTAGAAAAAAAAAAACAAGCCATCTATCTGAGATAAGCAAATGGAAAATCACAACATACCAAAGAGTCGATTGCTGAAGTAAGACAGAGAAGAACCAAATAGTCATCAACGAATAAAAGAAGCCGAAGCCCTAGCCAAGCAGACAAATTCCTCAATCCCAAGTTAGCAAGCAGAGCGTCTGAGAATATCAATAAGGAAATCGAGCTTCAGATCTCTCAAGCCTTAATTTGACAGAGAAATTGAAGAACAAAACATCGCCGCCATTTTTATTCGAGAATTGAAGGAGATCGGGTGAAATAAGAAAAAGGGGAGGCCGCGTGTTTAATTTTAAGGCTTAGTATTTAAAATAGGGTTTTAGTTAAATCGAGTTTTATTTGAGAGCAAAAATTTATATTCAAGCTTTTATTTTAATTTTTGCTCTTGCGTCTATTTTTGAAGTCTGTATTTTTTCTTTTCGAGTTAAAAGTTTGGTAAATCACCCCTAGGGTTTATGTAGTGTCAGATTGTCTAGTTAGAATTAGTTCAGTGAGCAAGGTGTGCGAGTTTGCAAAGCTCTATAGGCGGGAGCAGTGTTTGCGAGTAAGCGAAACTCTGTAGGCGGGAGCAGGGTGTGCGAGTCTAGTAGAGTGTTTGTGAGCGGGAGCAAAAGGGTCTGCGAGTCTAGTAGAGTGTTTGTAAGCGTGATACTGTTTAATTCTAATAGAAATCTGTGAATGCAGCAGTAGGCAGGGGTTGCCGAAGTTGGGTAAATTTTGTGTGTGATTTACTTTTTCAGCATATTTATTTCTGCAGTTAGTTTCTGTGTTTTAATCGAGAAAATTTGCAATAACCCTATTCACCCCCCCCCTCTAGGGTTAATCTAGATCCTACAAGTGGTATCAGAGCGAGGTATTTTTCTTTAACTCTAGGGTCATGAATCCGTCAAATAGTGCTTTTTCTGAGGGGCAATCTATTGTTAGGCCACCCATGTTTAACGGGAATGATTATGCTTATTGGAAAGTTAGGATAAGTATTTACCTTAGTTCCGTTGATTATGATGTTTGGGATATTATTGAAACTGGCTATAAACCTCCCACTATAATCGTTGGTGATACTGAGATTCCTAAACCTGAGGATAGGTGGGATGCTAACGATAAGAGATTGAAAACGACAAATGCTAAAGCCATGAATGCTTTGATATGTGCTCTTGATAAAAATGAATTTAATAGAATTTCTCATTGTACAACAGCACAGGAAATTTGGCACACTTTGGAGGTGACACACGAAGGAACTTCTCAAGTCAAGGAGTCTCGTCTAGCCCTATTCAGCAATGAATACGAAAACTTTGTGATGGACAAAGGCGAGAGCATAAAAGACATGTTTGGACGCTTTTCAACTTTGGTGTACAACGCTAGAGCGCTTGGGAAGGTATTCACTGAGGTAGAGCTTGTGCGGAAGATACTACGAGTCTTACCGATGAACTTTGAAGCAAAAGTCACGGCAATCCAAGAATCAAAATATTTCAGTAAACTAAGCATGGAGGAGTTGATTGGTAACTTGATGACATATGAGCTTGAGTTAAAAGCAAAGGGAGAACGCAACAACTCCGAACCAAAGAAGAAGACGATTGCCTTAAAGAGCAAAGAAGAAAGCGATGAAGAAGGAGAAGATCCAATTGAAAAGCTTGCAATGGCTGTCAATAATCTTAAAAAATGGTCGAGATTCAAGCCACGCAAGAAGAAAACAAGTCGTAATAGGCCAAAAGATTCCGACAATTCCGATAATGAACCGACATGCTTTAACTGCAAGAAGCCCGGACACTTCATACAAAAATGCCCACTTCTCAAAAACAACAAAGGAAAGAAAAAGACGAAGAAGGTATTTGCAGCGACTTGGGATGATGAAGAAGGAGAGGAAGTTTTGGATAGCAGCTCAGAGGAGGTTAACTTGTGTCTTATGGCGAAATCAGAATCAGAAGCAAGCTCTGAGGAATCTAGTGAGGCAGGTGAGTATTCCTATAGAGATCTTGTTTTTATGTGTCTTGATCTCACTAAAGTAGTTGATGCTCTTGAATCTAAAATTGAAAAACTGAAAACTGATAGGAGAGAACTTGCTCGTGAAAATTTTAGGTTAGAAACTGAACTTGAAAATATTCAAAACCTAGAATGTAAAAGATGTAAAGTTTTAGATTCAGAATTGACAAGACTTAAGAATAACTCTGAGAATCTTGAAAAAGAAAACTTGAGTCTTAAGGAAATCATTGACACTAGGAAAAAGGATTTTATAAATCGATGCACCTCACTTGTCACTGAAAACACAACACTAAAAACCAAAGTCCAAAATCTTGAGAAATCTTTGAATAACTTTTCAAGAGGCGAAAAATCTTTCAACATGCTATTGGGAAATCAAATTTTTGCTAACAACAGAAAAGGACTAGGTTTTGGGAAAACACAAGTTGAGGATAATGCAAAAGGGAAGAGCGTCTTTGATAGATGTGAAATAATTGGACATCGTGTTGAAAATTATAGTCATAGGAACAAGAACACAAAATTTATACAAGTTTGGGTTCCTAAGAATTCTACAAACAAATTTCATGTCTATTGGAACAAGAATAAAAGGACTAAACAAGTTTGGGTTCCAAAGGGTTTGTTTATTCATAATGCTTCTGCCACTAACAATCATGGACCTAGAAATAGGTCACAAAAATCTTTCATCGTGCAGGTGTAGTGGCAGGCTAAGGAACAACAACGGTGTTCTCTGGATTTTGGCTGTTCCAGAAACACAACGGGCAACAAAGCAAAATTCCTTAGCCTAGTATAAAGGTGACAGAATCACAATGGGCAATCACGAAAAATTATCGTAAAGGTAAAACAGATGAAGGTATACTTATCTGATCGATATATAAATTGTGATAATCTGCACCATATTCTGAATTAAATCGGCCAAAATTGTGATAATGATGTGATGATGACTTTAATTCTGACTTATTCGAAATTGATATGATTTTTCTTTTGACTTGTTCTTATTTATGACCTTGATTTGTGCTTAAACGATGACCAATCAGATTTTCAACTGTGAACTAATCCATATAAATTAGTTTGGTCAAATGATGGTATTTTATTGATCTTTGATTACTCATGCTACATGTAGATATATTTGTTTTGATATTTTGGTCACTGCTTGTAAATTTGCACGATTTCAAATTTCATGTGAAAGCTGTTAAAAAGGATTTTAAGAAATTGTTGAAACTTCAAGAAATTGTTTTTGAAATAATTATGATGTTGATTGACTGTTGATTACTCATGAATATAATTGTTTATCCTATGGTTTCTGAAATTAACACCATGATATTTGTTTGAGTGTGAACATGGCTTCATTTCAAATTTCATTCTGAAATAGTTTGTTGAAATTTCACAATCTGGTCTTTGACATCCAACGAGTGAATATTGAGTGAAATTTAAATTCAGATGCAGATTACACTGGTAATATAGTTGATAGAGAAATTACTAGTGTAACGTGATTAATTTTTGGAACATTCATTTGCTGCATCGTTTTTCAAAGAAAATATCTGCATATTTTTCACTTGAAACAATTTTCAAATAGCAGAAATTTTGTTCATAAAACCCCTTCGAGAAAATCATGTTTGACCATATTTTCAGATTAGTCATTTTTATTTGATTTTAAATGATAAATTTTGACTAATCCGACTCCCTACTAATTATCAAAAAGATAAATAGTGATTGAAAAGGTGATGAGTGTTGATATTTAACATATATTACTCAAGAGAGTATATTTTGAAAATTTCTTTAGGAATTAAAACAAGAATTATAAAACTTTTTGTTGGGTAAAGATTCCATGACCATTTCTATATCTATCATATTTCTATCGACCATGGTTTATCAAATATTCAATATAGTTTGTCGATATGTGGTACTATAATCAGGAATCGTTTGTTTTTCATGTCACATTTTTTTTAAAATAAATAAATATCCAAAGTATTCACTCTCATTTAAAAGTCCTCACGGTTATGCATGGGTGAATTACTTTGATTATGTGCTTCCATGCTCATTTAAAAGTCCTTATGGTTATGCATGTATGGAACGCATATCAAAATTAATTGATTTAATAGACAAGTTGATTCTAATCCCATTTAGAAGTCCTCACGGTCATGCGTGGTTAGAAGATACTTGATTTCATTTTTAAAATTAAATTGGAATACTACTAATCTCATTTAAAAGTCCTAACGGCTATGCATGATTAGTAGATATTCAAATTCCTGATATAAATGTACCACAAGAAGATTCAACTGTATGATTTTATATGAACATCATATCCATCATTTCTAAAAGTGGAATATGCGCCTAACAAGGGCAGTTATGGTTTTTGTTTGATTCTTATTGAAGTTTAATATTTATATTCAATTTGAGTTTAATGTTGGATTAATAACGATCACTTTATCTCTATTTTTCTCTCACACTATTATTCTTTTGCTGATAACAAAAGGGGGAGAGAAAAGTTAAGATTTTGTCAAATAGAATCAAGCAAAGGTCAAATATTTTTTCATTTGCATCTAGGCTTATTTGAATATTTCTATTTGTATGCATATATGTAGGGGGAGCATCATGTAGAGATGATGCATTTAAATAGGGGGAGCAATTAGAGTATATCATTGATCAAATACATTTAACATATGTACAAAATCTTAAATATATGTTTGTTATCATCAAAAGGGGGAGATTGTTGAATATGCGCTTATATGTTTTTGTTTGATGATAATAAACATATATATTCATTTAAATGTATTTGGTAATGTACTATTTTGTTTTTCATAGATTAAATAAATATTTGTTGAATAAAATAAATTACACAGAATTTGAATTCAAACAAAACAAGTTACACAGAATTTGAATTCAAACAGAAATTTTATTCAAACAAATATTTATTACAATCTTGAATAGTACAAATTCATGCTCTCACTATACATATACAATTTAGAATACATCACGATTTCAATTTACATTAACAACCTCACTACATATCACTCACACTCGTATTTTGTCTTCAATTGCATTCCAGTCTGAATCCAACATCTGAGAAATCTGCAAAAATATTCACTAACGCAGTAAAATTGAAAAAGAAATATTTTTGCAATATAAAATGAAATACGATTTTTAAAGATATGATTTGCCTCAGTTATTTGGGTTGTTCGTCATAATTCACACTTGAATTCATCACACACGAACAGTGTGACATGCACAGTGTATCACTGTACATGCCACAAGGCCGTGCACATCAATATACACTTGATAATGCTACAGGGACAGGTGAGCACGGGTCAAACCCAAATACATGATTCAACTCACGTGCAACATAAATAAAATCACGACACGAGCACAAGGTCAAATCCGAGTTTTGAAACTGGATTCAACACAAGGCAACTTGAAGAATGCAAAGCTTCGACAAATCAAAACTCCATCAAAGCACATGTATGCAGATCAGTGCAAGTGCCAACCAGAATAAAATCCAACACAGTTACAACCAACTACAAGCAACAAGGCAGATCACAAAGAAATGCATGCCACCAAGTAAACAAACTCAAGATTACAGAGTGCAGTGGCTATACACATATATACATACAAGAATGTATGTATACAAATGATCAGCCATCAAAGTGCAGAGCAACTACAAAGTGGCAGCAGTTCAGATGACATAACAGAGACCAAAGACAATCATACATGAAGGCCACATACTTGAAACAGTGGTAACTACACAGAGCTCAGTGCAACTGAATGGAATGCAATTACAAGTAAATGCAGAGACAAAGCACACAAGATATCAACATAAACAACATCAATGTCAACAGAAAACATGGCCAGAGACTATAGTTCACAGTGAAGTCGAAAAGCAGTAAACAAGCTATAGTTGAAATCATGGAAGCAATGCTCCAGAAAGTGGAAGGAGTAAAAAAAAGACATAACAGTGAAGCCAACCAAGCAATTCACGAGAAAAAAAAATGATGATGAATATTCGCCTCTACTCGAAGTCGAATTCAAAATTCACAAATGAAAAAAAATCTAGTGCGTATCCATTATTCTTTGAAATGGTCAAAGTATCAAAAAGAGGAAAGTTTTAATGCCGTGTGAATCAAGCGAAATCGAACGTTGGAAAAACAAAGCCGTGTAAATCAAGACACAAAAATATCAGGAAATTATGAAAATGGAAAGTAACGAGTTCATATAAATTCAACCCGAAGGTATCATCATCAGATATGAGCTTCAATTCACAATCAAACTATCAATCGAAAACCTAAAATCATCATCGGCGATAAGCTAGAAATCAAAAAAAAACAAGCCATCTATCTGAGATAAGCAAATGGAAAATCACAACATACCAAAGAGTCGATTGCTGAAGTAAGACAGAGAAGAACCAAATAGTCATCAACGAATAAAAGAAGCCGAAGCCCTAGCCAAGCAGACAAATTCCTCAATCCCAAGTTAGCAAGCAGAGCGTCTGAGAATATCAATAAGGAAATCGAGCTTCAGAGCTCTCAAGCCTTAATTTGACAGAGAAATTGAAGAACAAAACATCGTCGCCATTTTTATTCTCAAGAGAGAATTGAAGGAGATCGGGTGAAATAAGAAAAAGGGGCGGCCGCGTGTTTAATTTTAAGGCTTAGTATTTAAAATAGGGTTTTAATTAAATCGAGTTTTATTTGAGAGCAAAAATTTATATTCAAGCTTTTATTTTAATTTTTGCTCTTGCGTCTATTTTTGAAGTCTGTATTTTTTCTTTTCGAGTTAAAAGTTTGGTAAATCACCACCTAGGGTTTAGGTAGTGTCAGATTGTCTAGTTAGAATTAGTTTAGTGAGCAGGGTGTGCGAGTTTGCAAAGCTCTCTAGGCGGGAGCAGTGTTTGCGAGTAAGCGAAACTCTATAGGCGGGAGCAGGGTGTGCGAGTCTAGTAGAGTGTTTGTGAGCGGGAGCAAAAGGGTCTGCGAGTCTAGTAGAGTGTTTGTAAGCGTGATACTGTTTAATTCCAATAGAAATCTGTGAATGCAGAGTAGGCAGGGGTTGCCGAAGCTGGGTAAATTTTGTGTGTGATTTACTTTTTCAGCATATTTATTTCTGCAGTTAGTTTCTGTGTTTAAATCGAGAAAATTTGCTATAACCCTATTCACCCCCCTAGGGTTAATCTAGATCCTACATCTGTGTTTAGTTCATTTTGCGTTATTTTTCATTTAAAAAACAAGTTGTTTTTGTGCATTTGTTTTCATTCACCTTTGTTCATTTTCGTTTGAGATTTTGTTTTAGTGATTGCATTCACTTTTGTTTTTTTTCATTTGTAATTGTTTTGCAAATGTAACAATAATTCGAAGTGTAAAATTGAAATGAAATTGCAATTCTTCGGCAACGGCGTCAAAAACTTATTGATAACGGCGAAAATTTCTATTGGTTAGAAAATCACCGTTAAAAATATTATCATTAAAATGCCGCAAGCGTAAACGTACAATTGTAATACTTATACGAGTATGGGTCGATCCGTAGGGAAATGAATTAATTTTAAATCCTAATCAATCAAATTAACCCAAGTTTTCAAGTTTGTTTTAAACTAAGAAAAAATAGCAAAAATTATACTAAAACAAAATGAATAAAAATATGAGATTAAGAGACAATTTAGAGGCAAATCTACTTTCATACTTTCACATAAATCAACACAAAATTTAATCTATGATCTCTAATTTTTTTAGTAGTATTAGTGATATATTTATCGCAAGTATGATCTGTTTGTGCTATTAATTAATACAACTTAAACCATTAAACTTTAATACAACTAAAAACACTTTTTTAAATGTCATGAAAATGAATATGAAACTAAAGCAAAATCTATTTTAAGCATGATAAATTTACTATTTTTGATTAGCAACATAAATCAAATTTTGATTCTAAATTCCATGATCAAAATCACTTAGTTAGATGTTAATGTAAATTGTGTTTATATTTGAGTAAGAATAGCCAATTTGTGATAAACAACGTATGCTATTAAATTCACTAATAAACTTATATCAACATCTACCTATCTATGAAGCATAAAAAGAGATAATAAATTAGCAAATATGTTGAATCTACATGATTTAAGAGTGCTTCATTACCCCTAAATTGAAGGGGTTTCGCTTCTCATTTTTGTTATCATTTCAACACACGTAGATTACAACATAGAACAAAAAATGAAGTGCAAGCTAATTAAAATAAAAAGAACTAACAACTTACATAAAAATAAAACTAAACTAAGTGCATAAATGGAAATCTAATCTACTAACATAAAAAGAAAGAGGACATGTAAATAAAAATGAGCAAAAGATGAAATAAAAGCATGTAAAGAACAAAGAATAAGAGGTTTAGGAAGCCATTTTATTTCTCATTAATTTTATGGCTACAACTTGCATAATATGATAAGAAGATAACACTCCTCCTACAAGAACATAAGAGGGCTATTTATACATGTCTAAAATCCTAATCCATTTTTAGGAAACTCGCTAAAATGCCCTTAAGGTAGTGTGGCCTTCAAGTTATCATTAGCATTAAATTAATCCTTCATTAAATAAGCATGTGCCTTTAATCTCCACTAGCATATGCATTAGCATTTAATTGTGGTCCATTAGTTAGTTGGTATGTGGGATCCTCCATGATTACATGAATTCTTTTATTTCTTCATTTCTTTGGCTTCTGACTCTTATGTATGCATATTTCCATAAAGACACCTCCAAGTTGAATCCAAATTCCTAAAAAACAAATTAAAATATGCATGTAATTTTTTTCAAATTAATTCACACACGAAAATTACCATTTTGCCACCATGTAGATGCATGAATGATAACTTGAAAACATTTTTGAAATTTGGTTTTAAACATGTAAAAACACCGAATTATGACATTTATTTTACTAAAATGAGATTAAGCGTGTGCAAAAACATACATTTTTACGTGTACATTAGGAAGCAGCTACATGGGAAGGATTTAGACCGCAAGAAAGTGGTAGGTGAGTTGGAGAGGTCTCATATCGAAGAGATTAAGAAGCATGTCGATGAGATTAAGAGGCTTAAGGCTGCTCACACCGTGGAATTGAAGTAGCTGAAATGGGACCATTGTCCCAACATTAAGCCACCAAGAAAGAATATGACGATAAGGTTGGGCAAATATTTGACGATTATAAGGTCAAAGACAAGTTCACCAAGACATTGGCCGAGCTTTAGGCGAAGATGAAGGGAATAGCGTCGTGCATCACCGACCTAAAGGAGATGGTTGTGGAGTAGAGAGCTAAGGGTCTCCGGCCAAGTAGAGCTCAAGGCCTTATCCGCCAGCAAAGATGCCAAAACCTCCAGGGCGGGAAGTCGCAAAAGAAGTGCAATGAATTAAATAGTTGACTAGACCAAGAAAAGGTGCTTCTAGATGAAATTTACTTCAGCATGTTTATCGAAAAGAGTTTAGCATGGATGGACGACTATCACGAAGTCATGGTTTCAATCCAGAAGTGCCTAATCAGAGAGGCTAAATTTGCTAGTAAGCATGGTGGTCCACATTTTAGGCTTGAAGCAATTGATGCTTGCTTCTCCGCAAAGGAGAAGGAAGTTATTTGTCTGGGTTACATTAAGCTGGTCGAAGCTGAAAAAAGCCAGAAAGAAAGAGGTGGAGATGAAAAAGATGGTGGCTCGACCTCTAGGGATACAATGCAAGGGTAAATTTCGAAACCAGTCATCTACGCTCCTATGCATGATATTCCTCTAACTGTTTTCCACGTTTCTTCATATGCATCCACTGGTAGTTAACCTTTGGAAGTGCCATTGCCTTCATATCATATTTAACCTCCTGGTGATATTTCAAACTCTCCCAAAGGAGGTAGGATTCTTCTTTATAGTATATGGGCCACCGTTCAGTATGTTCGAGCATTCTTCGGGAAAATCACATCCGATAGATCCCCTTATTTTCCTACATGCGATTGTTTAGTAAAAGGCCCATCTAGAGCGGTTATTCTTTTGAAGCTCCACCTCTAATGATTATTCCCCCAGGCCTCTCTACTCCTCCAGCTTATGCAACTCAGGATGATATGATTGTGGCTTTCAAGGAGGGGACCAACCTCGAGATTCTAAATGCTACAAAGCCTACTGAGGACTTTGATAGGGATGTAGCTTTGAAGCAATAAGTTCTGCCAAGATTCCCTAAGGAGATGGCAAGAGGTTAAGCTTGAATCCCATGAAAAGCTAAATGTATGAAAAAGAGACAAGCAGATCTCGATGCAGCAGTGGTCGCCAAGCTAGAGGAAGAGAAGAAAGGAGGGGAGCAGAAAGACTCCAAGTGTCATAGTAAGAAACCATCTCCAAGTCCAAGTCCAAGTGAAAAACTACGCTTGCGTCCCATTCTCGTTTTCTTTTGTTTAACATAAACATATATATATATATATATATTTGTTTATATCAAACACTGTTATTTGCGCTCGACCAATTTTGATGTATTGATGAGGTCAACTGCATGGTATTCCCTAATACTTGTGATTGTAACTTATAAATATATGGATGTCTTAAAATCATGATTTGTATGTGAATTATCCTTGCATGTTTTATTTTTCCCTTCTTGTTCATTGATTATAATGCAATTTGCACATGCCTTAGATAAGCATGAGCTGGATCCACTGTCTATCATCGTCAGACTTAGCTGTCCCCTACCGGTTAAGTTTTGACCAGACCGTTGAAGGAAAACAAACTAGGCAGCTATTATGTCTAGGCTGTCGGTAAGTCGGGTTTTCCAAGACCTTCTATGGGTTTGAAGCTATTGGCGATAGTTAATACTGGAGAAGGCTTTCTCAGGCTCACTAGGGCTTATAGGAAACTATGGGTTGATCGTCAATGATGGACACCCAGTTAAGGGATCAATCTAGTCCACCACTGCCAGCGAGAAGTTTGAGCCGATCGTCAACAATGGAAACCCATTAGAGGATCACTCTGTTCCACCACTATCGGTAAGAAGTTTGAGTCCATCATCAGTGATGGACACCTAATTAAGGGATCACTCTAGTCCACCGCTATCAGTAAGAAGTTTGAGTCGATCGTCAATGACCCAGTTAACGAATCACTTTCGACCACCACTATCGATAAGAAGTTTGAGCGATCATCAGTGATGAACACCCGATTAAGGGATCACTCTGGTCAATCACCATCGGCAAGAAGTTTGAGTCGATCATCAACGATGGGCATCTGGTTAAGGGATCACTCTGGTCCACTACTGCCAGCAAGAAGTTTGAGCCGATCATTAATGATGGACACCTGATTAAGGGTCTGGTCCACCACCACCGATAAGAAGTTTGAGCTGATTGTTAATGATGTAGACCCAGTTAAAGGATCACTCTGGTCCACCACTGCCGGCAAGTATTTAGAGCCAATCATCAATGGTGAAAACTAAGTTAAGGGATCACTCTGGTCCTATACTACTGGCAAGAAATTTAGAGGGAGATTTCATGATAATGCCGCCTTGCGTTCAAATCGAGAAGTCAACTCTGGGGGCGTATGCGATGTTCCCTCATAGTGTTAATGTTATTCCATCATGTTCAATTGGTAATGCAAAGTTATGTTTCCTAACCATTATTTTTCATGAAAAGATTTTAAGGAAAGCACACTTTATTAGAATCCATTTCATAACTGTTTCATTTATAGAATTACAATATAATTAGCTAAATAATAGAAATTTAAGTAAAATAACGGCAGAGATGGTATGCATTCCAAGCTCTTCTAAATATAGCTATATCTGTTACGTTGAGGATGAAAGCTCCATTGCCTAAGTCTTTGTGGATAATGTATGGTCCTTCCCAGACTTGGAAGAGTGCCCCCGATTTTGGGAATATTTGTTTCAACACCAAGCCCCCTTCATTGAGCGGAAGGCGTTTGATCTTAGAATTGTATTATGCGGTTATCCTTCGCTTGTTTGTTTTGACTTTTAAGGCGGCTTCCTCATGCCTTTCATTGATCAAGTCCAGTGACATGTTCAGTAACTCCTCGTTTACGTTTGGGTTACAGCGAATCCCCGATGTGATGGCACTATTGTCTCCATCGATAACATTGCCTTTGAATCGTAAGCTAATAAGAAAGGAGTATGTCCTGTTTCCAGTTGAAGAAGGTGCAATAGGCTCATAATGCCAGAGGAAGTTTGTCCACCCATGCTCCTTTCTCTTTTTCCGATCGCTTCTTAATGATTGTTTTCAAAACTTTGTTAACTACCTCCACTTGTCTGTTGGCTAGAGGATATGCTACCATGGGGAAGCTTTTCTTTATTCCATGCTACTAGCAGAAATTGGGGAACTCCTCACTGTCCAATTGCAATCCGTTGTCCGAGATGATTTGATCGGTACTTGCATACAACATTTCTGGTCAAAAAGTTTATGACCTTGGCTATTAACACCTTAATAAGGGGTTCGTCTTCCACCCATAGCAAAGTATTCAATGACTACTATAACATACTTAGCTCTACTCCGTGCCATTGGAAGTTCTTCGTTTAGATCTATCCCTCAGACCACAAAGGGCCAAGGGGTAACCATGTGAGTCAGCTCGGTCGGGGGCAACCTAGGAATCTTTGCAAACTATTAACACTTTTCGCACCTCCTTATGTACTCCATTACATCATGGTTTAATGTTGGCCAGAAGTATAAATACCACAATACTTTCTTTACCAAGGTCTGCTCGTGGGTATGGTCTCCATAGCTCCCTTGATGTATGTTTTCCAACACCTCCTCATCTTTCCTTCCGGCGACGCACCTCAATAATGGATTAGGAAATCCTCTCCGATACAATACTCAATCCTAATGACAAAGCGGGGTGCCTTCTATAGGACCTTCCTAGCTTCGTTCTTATTACTCGGTAACACTCCTTCACTAAGGTATCTTATTAACGGTGTCATCTAGGTTTCCTCACCATTAATAGTTGAGATCACACCCACCTCCATGAAGCTAGGTCTATGTAGGGTCAAAATAAGTACCGATCCCAACAGAGGCCTAACTCCCAAACTTGCCAACTTTCCTAACTCATCCACTTCCTAATTCTCCTTCTAGGGAACGTGCTTGATTATGTAGTACTCAATTTCATTAAGTAAGACCTTCGCCTTCCACAAATAGGATTTCATGCACTCTCCCTTTGTCTGGAATTCTCCAAGCACCTAGTTCACTATTAACGGGGACTCACTGTGCATACATAGCGACCTGATTCCTAGCTCCTTTGCTATCTCTTACCCTGCCATCAAAGCTTCGTATTCTGCCTCATTATTTGTTGCCTTGAATCCAAGTCGTATCGCATAGCTTAGCTTCTTTCCTTTGGGAGTCAACAATACCACTCTTGCACCAGAGTCATGATCATTCGATGATCCATTTATGTACATCTGCCATTTAATAGCTTCTTCCTCTTATGGTTTTACTTCATCATCTCTTATGGTAAACTCGGCAATAAAATCTGCAAGGGCTTGTCCCTAGATTGCATTTCATGGATGATAGGTTATCTCATGCTAGCTTAACTCAATACTCCATTTGGTAAATCTCCCTAAATTATCGGGCCTATGCAAATCTTGTTTCAGGGGAAAATTTGTAAGCATATGGATGAGGGGAAACTAGAAATAGTGCGGTAACTTTTGGGATGCAATAAAAAGGTAGCATGCCAACTTCTCCAACTTAGAAAACCTTGACTCCAGCCTGGTAAAACATTTAATCAAATAGTATACTAGATGTTGCATTCAATCTTCCTCCCTAACTAATGTTGTGCTTAGGGCATGAAATGATACTACCAAGTATAGATGGAGGTTTCCTCCTTAACTGGTATAGAAAGATCCGGTGACTCATACAAGTGTTCCAATAAGTTTAAGAAAGCGATTAAGCACTCTTTTGTCCATGTGAACTTGCCTCTTTATTTCTTGAGTACTTCAAAGAATAGAGAACACTTATTCATTGCCCTATATATGAACGTGCTTAATGCTGCCACATTTCTATTTGGACTTTGCATCTCCTTTCATGTTTTGGGAATTTTGATGTAGTTCAAAGCCTGAACCAGTTCTAGGTTAGCCTCGATTCCCCTTGCATGCATAATGAATTCCAAGAACTTTCTAGAAGATACACCAAAGGAACATTTTAGTGGATTCAGCATTATCCCATATTTTCATAGAATTTGAAAGATTTCCTCCATGTGTAGGATGTGATCTTCAACCCTCTTTGGCTTCACGAGCATGTTGTCAACGTATACCTCTACAGTCTTTCCTAGGACTGGCGAACATCTTATTAACCAAGTTTTGGTACGTCGCTCCAGCATTCTTAAGCCCAAACGACATAACCTTGTAGAAATAGAGCCCTAAGTCGGTAATAAAGCTAGTGTGCTCCTGATCATGGATGTGCATCGCAATTTGGTTATATTTGTAGTATGCATCCATAAAAAATAGAAGCTTATGCCTGGTAGTTCCATCTATTAGCTGGTCAATACTTGGGAGAAGGAAGTAGTCCTTAGGACATGCATCATTTAGGTTAATGAAATCGATGCAGATTTTCCATTTTCCATTCGACTTCTTGACCAGGACCGGGTTTGCGATCAACTCTGGGTATAGAGATTCTCTGATGAAGTCGTTTTCCAGCAAGGTCTTTACTTCCCTATTTAGCACCGCCGACCGCTCCGAATTCATACTATTCTTTTGTTTCACTGGAGGTTTCCTTGGGTCGATATTTAAAGCATGACAAGTAATTGAGGGAGAAATCCTACACATATCCAATCTATCTCTTTCTCACCGTGGTTATGGCCCCACGCAGCCACCCCTCAACTAATCGAAAGAATTCTAAAGAGTTAAGTGATCGTTCCCTACAACAAACAATCTAATATCCAATTGGCGTTGCCCCTCATCGAATGTCTGGATAGTGAAAGAATCATTGGCTTGATGTTTAACTCTAGTCTTTCCAAAAATCACTCTTGGTCTTGATGCTGGCCGATATCCGCATGCGAATATCCTTAAACTTACTTGCAAGTACTGGACATATGAATACCTTACTCTGAACGCCAAGCCCTTCTAACTACCTACAAAGGTCTGCTTCGTTAATCCAATAATGCAAATGCAGTCAAGGCATACTCTCTTGATGGAACACCTACAGACCTTCCTATGAGGATACAGCTTCATTAGGCCTACCCAGAGGGCTATCCTAAAGTATCCTCACGTCCCGTTGAAGTCTCGTACCTCCTTGAAGCCTAAAAATTCTAAGTTGGATGTGCTTCTCGATTATTAGAATCCATGATGAACTGCTGCATTAGACGCTTCATCCTTTGGGCTGCTCCAAACGCAATTCGATTCTTTTATTAGACCCTAAATCTAAACTTTTAATTTGTGTTTAGTTTGCTTTCTTACTCTATTGGCTACTTATCTAAATTAATTATCGTATTCTTGCCCTCGACTCACTTTTAATTATTGTGAGATTACCATAGATCTACCACATTCGTTATCTTGCTTATTTAACTTAATATATAAATTCTTAAGTTCAATAAAATAAGCCACTTTTACCGTTTCTGTTTTATTTGCTTATTGACTTAATATAAGTTGTTTAAATAATCTTCTACCATTATTCTCTATTACCATTGCTTACCAATTTATTATAAGTCTCATGATAAGATTTTCCATTCTTATTGCATAATTATAACCTATGTTATATTTCTACCTGTAATTGTTACATTTTCTTCTTTTATAGTCCGTTATATAATTACAAGCGTTTCTTATATGTTCTAGTCTGCCTTCTTTTATTATGATATAGAATATGCTTTAATTCTCTAATATTACATAATTCACTTATCACAATAATTGCCTATTTAAATAGAATGCGCAGTAGATGCAGACTTAGGCTCATTAATTTTTACAACTTCAAATTCTTGATTAATAATTTTCTTGTTTCAATTCATACTTTACTTTATTCTCTTCAATTTAAGGAAGTAACTCTATTTTATTTGGTTGGTTATGAAAACTATATAATCCATTTTCATATCTTAATATTGGATAATACTTTAAATAGTAATCCGTAACTTTAAGATATTTCTTTTACTATTTTGGAGTTGTGTGAAATACAACGGTTTCTCTATTTTACACCGGCTCCCCTTTTTATTTCTTTTATTCTTACATTTACGTTTATTGCTATTTTTAGACGTTAAGTTATGAAAATGTATCATATTTTCTAAACCGACCAATTAATCTAATAATTACTCCCAAATTAACTTTTTCCGTTTTAATGCAATTTATTACGGTAATTTTATTCCTCGAACTTTTATTATTTTACATCTAACTTCTTTCATTTCAGTATTCTCAATTATTTAATCCATATTCCCATTTAATCTATTCTAATCTATACGCGAAGAAAAAGGAGAGGATAGAAGAAAAATGACGCTTACATGAAGTTTTATAAACGAGAATCTAATGATAATATATCTTAAACTTAAAAGATATATATATATATATATATATATATATATCCACTCACACGTCGTCCTTAGCTTCGCTTGTGCTCCACTTGGCTCCACGGTCCTTCTGGATCCCCTTCCTTCAAAGTGTATAATATTTTAATTTAGAAGATCTTCTCCCTAGAAATTATTTTCTTTTTAGGGTTCAACCTTAGGCCAAGAACCCAAAGAAATGTTTTATATTTAGGTTCAGCCTTGGGCAATGAACCCATGGGAGAAAATCTAATTGTGAGAAGATAGCTAGGCCTAAGGTCCTATTTATATTGGAGCTTAGGTATCTCAGACCGTCCGATTCTTGAATTGAACCTGCAGCCACCACGTCATAGGGTTGCTCGGAGCCATAGGATCGAAGAACATATAGCTCGGATGGCGTAAAAACTAGAAAACACGCCGTGTACGTACTGGGATGAAAAATTCGTCCAAGTCGCACGTGGGTGGACCGGGCGGTCGACTGCCTATAAGCACCGGTCGACCGTGCGATTGACATGTGTGCCAATTAGGTCGACCTGTGGTCTGCCCATATGTATGTGTGTGTATATATATCTATATATATTTCGTTTTGCATCCTGTTTTTGTTTCGTTCATCACTTCTTCATATTGGTTCAGATTTTGACAAGTTACATAGGAAACTAATCAGAAAATTGCCCCGGACGCAATGGTACAAGTTTCGAAGCCATATTCCGATAATTCTGAAATTATTTATTTTCATTACTTATCATTATACGTTAAATTTTTACTGTATAAAAATGCGGGGTGTTGCACACTCTTTCTTCATTTCTTTTCTTTACTTTTTTGTAAGATTAGATTTAAGAATGATTAGATTTAGGTTACCACCGTTATCATGGAACGCCTACTGCAGAAATTAAAAATTGGGTTCTCACCATTATTACTCTATTATTTTTGAAGCGATGAAGAACCTGAATCAGTATTATATAATTCAAGTATACATTTTAGAATTTTGTTTTTGCTTAAAGGATTTCAGCGTTGCCTATAAAGAAAGTATGAAAAGAAAGAAAAAGATATTCAGAAATATTTTTTGAATTGTAAAATCCACATTGGTCATATTGCAGTAAGGAAATAAAATAAATATTGATCCATTTCTGATAAGATAAAATATGGAAATAAGTATATAAATCTTTTTGTAGTCATAAATTATCACTAATAGTAAGTACAAGCTATCCCTTTGTCCTTTTTCATGGTTTTTTAATTCTCTATAGATATCTTCGCTTCCCTTATCCATTTCTATTGTCTTTTTAATTTTCACACTTGTAGTGGTTATAAAAAACTTCTTCTTCTTAGTTGTCGCAGATGGAGGGGGCATTAAATGTTTCCGCGTCTTGTCTTATACTAGTTTATTGATGCATAAATATACATTTAATAATGTGATTCTGTAAATTTTCACTCTTTTTGTTTCATTCAGTTTCCATTTTAGTTTTGTAATTTTAACCTTTTTTTTTCTTCTGCTAACTCATTTTGTCAAAATTTACCATCAACCTTTATGTAGGGGGAAACAATGTTTGACACCCTTATTTCAATTTTACAGATCCTTTTTTCTATGCATTGGATTGGTAATTTGCGAGTAAATAAACAACTTATTCTTATCTTAAACTATTCTATGTTAGACTTCTAATGTCCATTTTTTAAATTTATATTTATATTTATATTTACATACGTCTTAATAAAATGTTGCTCAAAACATTAGACATTGTCTTTTACAAATGTGCAATAAATTTGTTTTATCCTACATGAGACTAGTCATGTCGCATAAATTATAAAGCACTTAACAAGATAATTGCATTGAGTATGATGATAAGCTATAAATAATGTATTTGATTTTTTCTATCTTTTCATTTCTAGTACTATTTCTATATGGTGGAAACTGAATGGTGGTTTTTTTATTACTCATTTTACATCAATACAAAAATATTACAGGTTTTATCCACTTTCCGATTGAACTAAAATTACTGTCCTTTTGGATTGGGGACTTATATGTGTGTATAACTTTCATGTCGGTTGAGTTAGTTGGACCATTTTAAATATGTTTATAGTATTTTTTTAATTAAAAGGATGCTAAATAGGTAGCTAAAAAGTTCAGCCCATAAAAGATTTATTTACCATCATTATAACACTACGAGAAAGGCTTCATAAAGCGACAGAATCTAGCGACGGCTAAAAAAAGCGGCCGTCGCTAGCCGTCGCTTATCGCGATTATGCATATCTGCAAGCTGAGAGAAACATTTCATTTCCAGCATCCCCTAAATTTTCTCAGCTCCGTCTCCTCCTACAACCAGCCATCCGCCACCAGAAGCCATTGCAACCTTCCGTCGCTAATTTCAACCTCTCCAAACTTGCCGGTATCTCCTATTTTCCATTACCTTTGTTTATTTTAGGTTTAAATTAAATTAGTTGATGATTTAGAGATTTGAAATTGGATGATTTAGGGGTTTGGAATTGATGAATATATGTTATTAGTTTATGATATATAGTTTATTATTTGAATTGGGTATATAATGGTAAACCTAATTTAGAAAATTAGTTGATTATGTGTTTGAAAATGAGGATTATTGCATATTATGTGATGATAATTAGTGTTGATTTGGTGGTATTAATTAGTGAATTTATTGTTCATTATATTGTTAAACATTATGGCTAATTTAAAATCCAACAAATAGTCCATGATTATTGAATAATATGTTTATTGATAAGTGTACGAGAATGTTTGTTATACGGTTGTAAGTGCTAATACTTATTTAGTTCATAAAATCGTTAATTAAAATTTATGTAGTTAAACAAAAGTTAAAATGCGTTTTAAAATTTTAGATTTAATTAATAAATCTTTAAATAGTTAAATGAAATATAAAATAGTTTTTGTAGTTTTTAAAATGGTAACTCATAGTTCCCATTTGTGAGATAAGTAATATTTTTCAACTTACTGATAGTTCCCATGGATTTTGATTCATAATTAAACGAGTTCTATTTGGCTACATTACTAAAAAAAATTAAGATCATTATTTCAGTACAGACCACTAATACTTCAATATTAATATTTTTAATTTGTGTTTTATTTATGTGAACCCCTTAGAGAATTTTTGGCCCGATCTGACAAGTGTTGTGTATGATCATTATATGGATATTCATTTTTCCACAGCACAGACATCTATATTCATCTGATATAACATTTGTTGAATTTGTCCTAGTATTTGGACAAGTTACAAACACAATAAAGTAATCATATTTATAAACCATTTCAGTTTAAACGGTTCAGAAAATTTCAATGGCACTTCCTTTTTTCCCTGTGTACACGCATTAGTGTACGATACAGGGAATAAAGGGAAGTGCTGCCGAAATTATTTAGAATCGTTTAACCTGAAATGATTTATAAAATATGATTACGCTATTGTGTTTGTAATGGAAAGTAGGATAACCGACCGTCAAAGTAAAAAAACAATAAACTAAAGAACTGAAAATTTGAATGCGGTATTTATTTGAATTTGTTAAAATAGTAAAGGGTTATATATGAATTTTTACAAGACTTTAATATGAAGTGTGTTATTCAATCTTTTAACCTACATTTTACAAATCAGGAAATATGTTCGATTATTTTCTTGATCGTAGTTGGATGAATGAACCTCGAAAAAGTATGAAAGGATCAATAAAAAAACGTTTCTGTAACGGTATACACATATTTATTAGATTTGCTCAATCTAATAATCGAAATAACGTAGACATTCGTTGTCCATGTAGTAAGTGAAAACATATGCAGCATTGAAAACCACATGTAGTAGAAGTACATTTGTACAAATTTGGTTTTGTGCCGAATTATTACTTATGGGATCGTCATGGAGAACTCGTTCAACCTACACCTAATCCTGTAGTGTCAGAGGACGATAATACTATGACCAATCCTATAGAAAGCATGGTGCAAGATGCTGCACGATTATATTTTCTACCTTCGACCAAGGTGATGATGGGAACGAAAATGTTGACGAAGAGCCGACCGTGGAAGCTAAATTTTTTTATGATTTATTGGATTCTGCTAAGAGACCATTGTGGGATGGATGTACAAGCGAAACCGAATTATCTGTGACCGCTAAATACATCACTATGAAATCGAAATTTAATCTTACAGAAGCTGCATTTATAGCAGTTGTACAAAATGCAAAACGACACATGCCACCTAATAATTTGATGTGTGATAGTCATTATAAAGTAAAAAAAACTTATGTCTGCTTTTGGATTGCCGTACCAGAAGATAGATACATGTGTAAAAGGTTGCATGTTGTATTGGAAAGAAGTCGCTCATCTTACTAAATGCAGAATATGTAACAAGGAAAGATATAAACCAAGAAAAAAGAAAGGAAAAGAAGTTCCATATAAGAGGATGCGTTATTTACCCATCACTTCCAGACTTCAACGGTTATATGCATCTTTTGCTACAATATGTCATATGCGATGGCACAGTGTGAGAACACCATAAGAAGGAACTTTGATACATCCATCTGATGGAGAAACATGGAAATATTTCGATAAGACTTATCTTGAATTTGCGGCAGAGAGCCGTAATGTTAGGCTTGGCTTATGTACAGATGGATTTTCACCATTTTCTCAGTTTGATAGTAAATATTTATCATGGCCTATTATTATTACTCCTTATAATTTACCTCCATGGATGTGTATGAAAACTCCAGATATATTTCTAACGATTGTCGTCTTCGGTCCCGATGATCCGACATAAGGAATTGATGTTTATCTACAACCACTAATCGACAAGTTGAAAACACTGTGGCATAAAGAAGTTGAAACGTACGACATTTCGAGAAAAAGGAATTTTCGTATGTTTGCTTCTTTATTATGGACTATTAGTGATTTTTCCGCGTTTGGCATGCTTTGAGGTTGGAGCACATCTGGACGTCTAGCTTGTCCTTATTGTATGGATGAAATATGAGCATTTTCATTAAAGTATGGAAAGAAAATTTCTTGGTTTGACTGTCATCGGTGTTTTCTACATATCAATCACAAATTTAGAATGGATAAAAAGAACTTTAAAGCTAACAGAGTAGAGAATATGCTACCACCTAAGGTTTGGATAAATGAAGAGGTATATGAAATTGTAAAAGACTACCCAAAGATACATGAAACTGGGGTACAGGTTGAAATTCTAGGTAAATCGAACATTCATAATTGGTGCAAGCAAAGTATAATCTAGGAGTTACCGTACTGGAAAAATCTTCTCCTCCGACATAACATTTATGTCGTGCACAACGGAAAAAAGTGTTTGACAACATGTTTAATACAATTATGAATGTGAAGGGGAAAACCAAGGACGATGCGAATTCAAGACGTGATATATTACACTTTTGTAAGCGGCCCGAACTTCAATTATACGACAATAATAAGAAACCGAAAGTATGCTATGAGCTAGACAATAAGCAAGTAAAACTCGTTCTAAAATGGGTAGAAGGACTTAGATGTCTTGATGGGATTTCTTCTAACCTCCGTAGATGTGTTGACTTTAAAAACAGCAAATTGAGTGGGATGAAAAGTCACGATTGCCACATTACGATGGAGGTTTTTTTCCGTGATTTTCAAAGAACTGCTGCCTGTAAAATATAAAGTGTTATAACAGAATTAAGTATGTTTTATAAACAGCTTTGTTCTATGACGTTAAAGGTAGATCGTATATGTAAACTTGAAGCAGAAATCCCTGTACTTCTATGCAAATTGGAGAAAATATTTCGCCTGGATTTTTTAATGTAATGGAGCATTTACCTGTTCATCTTCCATCTGAAGCACTCCTTCGTGGTCCTGTGCAATATGGATGGATGTATCCATTTGAGAGGTAATTTAATTAATTTCGGTTTTTGTACCACCATATAAATTTAATTAATTTTGATTAGGTACCTGAATCATTTGAAGAAAAAATTAGACAAAAAGCATGAGTAGAAGGTTCGATTTGCAAATCGTACCTTAAAGAAGAAGCTTCATTTTTTTTCTCACATTACTTTAGTAACAATGTGAACTTATCGTTCGTAAGTGTTCCATGTAATGAAGAAACTATTGAGCAGGATTCTTCTCAAACAATGTTATCTATTTTTAGACAACATGGAAGACCTGCTGAAAAATGTGTGGAAATATGGTTAGATGATAGAGATTACCATATGGCACACACATATGTTCTTCTAAATTGTGTTGAAGTTGCACATTTGTCAGATAATTATGAATTCATATATAATTCAATTATACATGTATATATTAATTATAAAGGAATATAATACATATTTGCAGCATATACGAATCACAAATCCATCTGGCGGTCTCAGTAAACAAATTGCTGGATGGTTTTCAAACTACGTTCATGATACAGAAAACTGTGTTGTTGACGAAGGATTACAACATCTTGCTATCGGACCAAAACGAAATGTCAATACTTATCCTATATTCTTCGGCAATGGATTTAAATTCAATACCAAAGATTACGGGGCTGAAAAATTAACATATAACAATGGTGTATTTGTTAAAGGAAGTGATGATCCATAAGAGCATATAAAATATTTTTACGGCGTCTTAACACAAGTTTTAGAGTTGACATATTATATACAACCTACAAAGAAAGTTTTTTTTATTCAAACGCAACTGCTTTAGCAATGTTCCTGGCTCTGGAATTAACGTGCACAAAGATGATAAGCTAATTGAAATAAGGCATACGTCGCATTACTATAAGTATGATCCTTTTGTATTAGCTAAGCAAGCTTTACAAGTTTATTTTGCTCCATATCCTGCCTTAAAAAAAGATAAAGCAGACTGGTGGGCTATTTTCAAAACGAAGGTAAGATATACATTTGATGGAAATAATATTCCAGATGAAGCAGCGTATCAAGCGGATCTCGAGCCAAATACTGAAATAGTGATAACCGAAAACATGAATGTAGGGCCGTTGACCGATGAATCGAATGTTTTAGTAGATGCATTTGTAAGTACCTAAGAAAATGATATAGAGTACGAGACCGAGTCTGAATTAGAATATGACGAAGACTGATTATAGATGACATCGCTTGTTGTATAATTGTGAGCTATGTATTAACAATAATGACTATGTTCTGTAATATTCTGAGCTATGTAATAATAATGATGACTATATATGATCTGTATCATTCTAAGTTATGCATTATTCTTTTCATGTACGCTTTTTTCGATGATTATGTGCAGAGTATGCTTATGTGATGGTTATCACTTGATTAATAATTATGTGATGATTATGCGATGATTAATGATTATGTGATACTAATTGATAATTATGTGATGCTTATGTTATCAGTACTCTTTTCTAAGCAGTGTATGCTATTATATAAATTTTTGTCAGTTATGTCTGATAGACGACGTGATCGACGTAGTACATCTCAGTCACCTTCACTTGGAGCAGGTCCGAGTAGCTCTGAGCCAGATCTCCGTCTAGTTGCGGAGATATTTTCGAAAAGTGCTGGGTATGTATCAAACCTATTTGAATTATATTATATGAAATATATTGAATATATACATCAACATTTCTATAGAGGGTTCGAGGTGGAGCCGTCCGATTTCATTTTACAAGTATCGAAGGAGGCATACAAGACTAGGATGTTCGGGTGTTGGCCTCAATGGGATAACATCACACACATATAAAAAACGCAATATGGGCTGATTTTATGGTAAATACAATTTTATAATATATAATTATGCCTTATATGAAATCAAATACAATATGCCATCATACCTTATGATATCAGTTTTACGTTTTCTGTTCTGTTGATTGTTTTTTAATTATATAATCTCTTTTACATAACACGTATGATAATTCAATATGTAGGCAGTTGTACGTGCGGATCCGTAGAATATGGATGTTTTTGTAAATCATTGGAATAAAAAGATGCGGAAAAATTACAGAGAGACTCTGTCAAGGGCTAAAAGTTCAGTGAAAAAACCAAGTTGGATGAGGGATGATATTTGGGCTGGATTCCAACAGTATTGAGAATCTGAAGCATTCAAAGTAAGTTATATTGTCACTATATTTTTACATTTAAATGTGTTGAATTATTTTACTTAATAGTGTGTATAAATTAATAGGAATTGTCGGTAAGAAACAAGGCTAATAGGAACAAAAATCCCGCTTTACATCGTGGTGGCTCGAAATCCTTCCAACAACATAGAAGGGAATTGGTAAATAAATTAACCAATATTTATGTTATGGATGTATATATTTACTAGTGTTTCTTTACCGTATATTCTATTCTTGTATATAATCTATTCTTGTATATACTCATGCAAATTATCAATATAATCTATTCTTGTATATATTCAGTGGGCAAAGTATGACAGGGAGACCACAGCGGCTGAGGTTTTCAGAGTCACACATGTAGTGGAGCATACAGATGAGGATGAGAATGTTTCATATGATTGGTCAGACGACAAGGCTGCTTCTGTAATGGTAAATATGTTTATTTCTGTAATGAAAATATTTCATATTCGTTTATTTCACAGTAAATAAGTAAACTTTATAACAATTATGTCAAATATCTGTTCGTAATGGTATGAGAGATATAATGCAGTGTATGCACGAGCGATACAAGCGATTGGATGTGAGTCGCTTACGGTTGATGAGTCTAATCGGATATGAGATTCAATCATTGAACCGGCAAGTCGAAATAGGCGTTACAGTTTCGGCAATAGGGTATGTACTCAACGTTTACACAGTAGAAACCTGTATGCCATGAACTTCTTATTCACTTGAGTTTATTATCAATAACTTGAGTTTTCTTATTGTTATTGTATACCATGAACTTCTTATTTACTTGAATTATTTCACAGGCTCTTAATTTCCAAAGGGCATATAGAAGATCCATAGACGAGGAAGAGATTGCTCGGATGCAAACACAATTGGATGAGCTCAATGATTGGTGGAAAAGTCAATTGGCGACGCAGATAGATGAGCGTATTGCTGCCTTCTATCAGGAGCATGGGTCAATGCCCGGGGAAGGAGGTGCAAATGATGATGATGATGCTTAGCTGGTTTGTTTTGATGGGTACGCTTTATATATATGTGTGTGTGTGTGTGTGTGTGTGTGTGTGTGTGTGTGTGTGTGTGTACATATTATGATGGATTTGACATTTGGTACTCTGGATGTTGTGATTGACACTTAGTGTTTTGGTGGGTTTGATATTTTGGTTGTTGTGATTGATACTTTGGTGCTTGATATGTAATGGTCGTCTAATTTAGTTATGTGGTTTGGGTTGATAGATTTTCATATTTGGTTATGTTGATTTTCTTATATGATTTTGTGAATATATGTTAGAATATGCAATATTTGATGATTTGATTGTGTTGATATTGATTATATGGTATGATGGAATGGTATTATATGTGTGGAATGATAGAATTATATTATTTGGATTGATTGAGATTGAGAGTTGAAGGTGCTGCAAATTGGTTGAAAAAATATTCCAAATTTGCAACGGTGAGCGACGGCTAGCGATAACAATTTGCCCAAATTTAGCAACGGCTAGCAAATTAAATTTTACCAAAAAATGCTGTTTCCGTTGAGGCATTTTCTCATCTTCATGCTTCTCTTTAATGCTACATAACACAAATCACAAACAACATGAGAAGGTTTCTTTTCAAATCTATTTGGAAACTGCAGACACTACTCTAAAACTAAAAAACAGAATAATTAAATTTCATGCATCCACCCTATGTCTTCTGTTTTGATTCTTTATGGAACTAGAGGGAGAAATGTCAGCCACTTATCCGTTAATTATTGTTCAGTTAAAAAAGTATTTATTTCCAGCATCTCATTATGCACAAGTTAACGGCAGTTATTACTACTGTAAATTTACTCATAATTTATTTGAATGAATAACACTATCATACTTACAGTCATAATTATAACTCCAATTTTGCACTCGTTTATTCATGACGCTTAGCGTGAGATAGTACTATGCTTGTTTTTTGATTGTGAATCTACCCGTCTTGTTGAAAAATAGATGTGGTAAAAGGTATATTTACTTGCATATAAATTAACATATCTTAACGTGCAAGATGGTATATATCTTTTTATCATGGTTATTACAGTTATTGATTTGTTTTCCTCACCGATCTTGAATTTAACTGTGGAAATAATGACAAAGAAGGATGTAGTTATGCATTTTTTACATCAATGATCAGTCAGCTAACAAGGATAAATAACAGTTCATATTAATTTGTAATAAAAACATACCTTTATATGATATAAATATGGTTGTAAGTGATAACAAATAAATACAGATATTTTTTTCTTTTGAAAACGCAGAAGAACCCGGCGGGCCGGTAAACTCCTGAGGAGGGTATAGTAAAGCCGTCCGCTGATCCAAGCCTCCCATACCCCCGGGTAAACTTATATAGGATAGGGAAGCGCATGGTATGAATCGAACCTGAGTTTTTTTAGCAGAACCCAAGCATCCTTTCTACTGCGCCGCACCCGCGGACAAATAAATACGGATATAAATATAGTAAAATTACATAAATACATATACTTGTAATGCCTGGAAAGACATAAAGTTTCAGAAGTATATTATGAAAAGGAAAAAAAAACAGCTTGGAACATACATTTTAGTAAAAGTATATTACGAAGGCACAAGAAATTTATTTGTTATGGGTTAACATGGTATATTACGAAGGCATGTGGAATTTAATATAATCTGTAACGTGCTTTAACTTCTGCTCTGGTATCTTTTACAGGTTGCAATTGATGCATATAAGCCATTAATACAGTACTACCTGCTGCTATATTAAAGATACTTGTTTAGGTATCATCTAGTGCGAACCCGTGCTACGCATACAAAATGCAACTATATATTTTTTATGTAGTTAATGTTAGTTTGTTTTCCCGTAGAATTTTTGTTTTGATGGCAGTTAACACGAGGATTCCATTTAATTCATTATTTAAGCAAAAGGCTTCTACAAATCAAATTAACATTTTTTTCCCTTTTAAACAATTTGTTCGTATAATGTAACAACGAGACGATCAAAACGGTATACAGATATCACTGGTACGGTCATCCTATCAAAAGTCGATAATCGGTACCGATATACGTTACTATTCCCTACGGAAAAATCAAAACGGAGCTAGACACGTCCGAATTTCGTGAACTGAAATTCGCAGTCTGATTCAGAGTGTTCTAAATAAATTTTTTCACGCTGACATATTTAGGTTTCAAAATACTTTTAATAGACGTATTTCACAATAAAATTTTATTTCACAATAAAGTAAACTTCAATAATCAGATGAAAATTTACCATTTGCTATGTTTTAATAAACGTATTTCAAATATTAAATTTTTGTTTCAAAATATTACAATTTAAAATTTTATTTTCAAATTTTATTGTTTAAAATTTCAATTAATTTAATAAATAAAATCGCTAAAATTTGGATCGTTACATTCTCCTCCACTCAAAACTTTTCATCTCCGAAGAGGAAGGAGGTAGGAGAATAGAACAACGAGAAATAAAAGTAGATTGAAAGACAGGGATAAACAATTAATTTAAAACTATATAAATTTCAATTTAAATTAATTAATATTCAGTAATTTGGTTAAACCCATTTATTATATCCATAAATAGTCATTTCTAAACTTAGCAAATCAAAATATTTCCATTTACATAATATCTTTAAATTATACATTCAGAGAAACTTATATAAATTTTACTTGAAATGTTCATTTGAAAACTTCATTTTCAAATCAATTATCTTCAATACTTGTACTTTTCAAACTCACTTGTAAAATATCTTGCTTCCTTTATAAATACCATTTATATAAATAACACCTTTATAAATGCATGTAACTATTTGAAAACAATTATTTACATCATTACTTATATTTACAAAGAAGCTATTGGAAACATTAAATCCATAATTCATGAATTCATGAATTCATCTCAAGATACTTTCCAAATATTATTAATAAATCAATAATCATTTACTTTAAATATGTTTTATTTAATTAATCACTTCTAAAATATTTATAACACTAATAATTTTCTATTAAACCATGTAGTGTATAAATAAACAATATTTTAAAAGGATATTCAAAAAGCAAAAGAAAGTAGATTCGAAAAAACAGAATATAGGTGAATAAAGCTGAATAGATAAGGTAGATTCAAAAGGATAGTATCAGACATGAATAATTAATTTAGAACCATAAGAATTTAAACTTCAAATATTAATACAGCATTCCTTTTGTTGAAAAATATTTTTGTAATAAAATACCTTTATATCGAAACAAAAATTTCTTTCAAAATACTTTTTAACTCAATGTTTCAACAAGTTTATCCTTACTCTTGCAGACTCTGGCCATGCAATGATCAAGCGCAAAGCTAGAATTCTTCAAGTTCTTAATAGACCTGTTTCAACACACGGTGAAAATACTTGAAAAACCTTCCAAACCAATATGGAAAGTACAATTCAAACTGATCAACCGAATCATGGATCGCAGATACTCAATGGTTACGCCTGGATCCGCCAAGAAACATCTGTACCTTTAAGCAATCACTGCCTTGCGAATTTCGCCATGATAACAAAAACCCATAGACCACAGATACACAATGGTTACGCCTGAATCCCCCAGGAAACATCCGTACTCTTTAAGCAATCTCTGCCTTGCGGATTACGCTACGACAACAAAATTGGTGGACCGCAGATACACAATAGTTATGCCTGGATCCTCAAGGAAACATCTGTACCCTTTAAGCAATCTTTGTCTTGCGGATTACACTACCACAACAAAAGTGTTAGACCGTGGATACACAATGGTTATGCCTGGATCCCCCAGGAAACATCTGTATCCTTTAAGCAATCTCTGCTTTACGGATTATGCTACCAAAATGACCATGGGTAACACCATGGAATTCGAAGGACACTTGAGTATCATATCCGAAAAACCAAAATCAGAGAGAATAATATCGATAAAATAAATCTACAATGTGGTCACAAAACGGATATCAAACAGAAGGCACTTTCTATATCTTTACTTTGAAAATATGTATCATATAGTACATTTTCAAATCAATTTCAAATATCATACTTATATAAAGTCCATTATATATAAGATTTCATTTTAAATCAAATGCTTTCCAAAATCAATAGTATATCAAATCACACTTATATAGATTTCAATTATATAAGATTTCGCTTTTCAAATTGAGTACATTTTCAAATCAATTTTCGAATCAACTTCATACCTATACAAATCAATTTTATATAAGTTCGATAACTCCCAAATCAAGTACTTAGTAAAATAAGGTTTTCAATTTCAATTCTTTTCAATATGAGTTCAGTTTCAAAATTATATACGGTTTCACCAAATTATTTTTTCAAATTTAATATCTTTAGTTTCAAAGTTTCCAAAATAATAGGTTTAGAAAATAATCATAGTTTCCAAATCAAAATAATTTAGGTCAAACAAATTCATTTTCAAAATCATCATATAAATATTCGGTTTTAAATTCCAATCTATTCTCGAAACCAAATATTTTCTCAAAATCAATTATACCCAAAACGATTACCAAGTTTATAACCACCCCTTTTAAAATCTTTAAACTATTTATTTCTAATTTAAAAGATCCAGTTTACCTTTTGCAAATTATTTAAAGCTAAATTTTATTCAAAACATTTCAAAACTAAATTTCATATTAGTATAATTCAAAATAGTCTTATTCATTTACTTAACAAAAAGGTTTCAAACTTATTTAAATCATATTACTTTATACTTAAACAAATCAAAACTAAACTTACATACTTTATCAAATAATTTATATCTTTCGAAATTACTTGGCTTTGAAAATTTAACTTCAATTTAGAAGTGTTCGAACATTCAAAAGAGTCGGAGAAACCAAATTACCAAATCTAAGAGTTGGAAATCAGCAACCAAACAGTAAATCAATTTCAATAGATAGGGTTATACCACATCAAGTCCGAAACTCGAGGACTGAACAACGGGCTTACTTTAAATCATTCCAAATACACACATACACACATATAACTTTCGAATATCAAATCATACTTTGAAATTTGAAATCAAAATTGGTTTCGCAAAATCACACGCATAGCAAAGCTACTAAAGTGGCCTCTTCCCCACTTTAAAACTTGAAAATCAATGTCGATAATGTGTGTACTCATCACCGAAATTATTTTCCAGCGACATAAGTGAGTTTTGGACTTCTATTTTCTTGAAAATTTCTTTGAAATCCTTGGAACTCATTTGAAGTCATTTGAAACATTTCTTATCCAGAAAATACTTTCAAATCGTATTATTATATATTTTCAAAATCTTAAAACCAATTTCAAAATACCGGAGTTCAATTTCTTGAATTTCAAATTAAAAACCCTTAAGTTATAAATCATTTTTATGTAAATCAACCTCTTATAGAATTTTTCAAATTTCAAATCCTTTCAAAACTTCAAGTTCTAGTTTTTAAAACGTATATAATCCTTATCGAAAACATTTTCACTTTTATATACAGAATATAATCATACTTATCAAAATAATAATTTCGATATATAAAACAATTTCTAAAATACAAACAAACCCGATTTTTTTAAAGGATGATTCAAGAACTAATTTCAAACAAGGATAGAGATTTAAATTGGAGGAACTCTATCAAATAGAATTCTGATTCGAAAATAGGCTCGAACGAAGATGAGATAATTATATTACAAAAAGAAGATGGATATATTTAACAATCGTGGACGACCTTAACCTGGTCGACCGTGACTTCAAGGATATAATTGATGCGGAATTCTAAGGGAAATCACATTCGATATCCAGGGATAGAATTCGGTATAGAAAGAGATAGCAGCATCTAAACCGAGGGTGTAGAAATCTTCGGTGAATCAATGCCAATTGTAAAGGAGTTTTACCCCTTTACGAATCATCCAAAGATTTGAGGGATCGTGGATTTTTATAGAGATCATTCGAAGTGGAGTTAAAGGATGCTCCAGAATCAAAAGAATACAAGTAGGGGAAGACAAGAATGGATTTCAGAACAAGTGGGAGCATTCCAAAATTCAAAGGAAACCGAATTAAAGAGGAAGAGATTCAAGCACGAACGAAAGTAATTCTGTGATTAAATCTACTACATATGCTAAGTTTTACCTAAAACCTGGCTTTGATACCAACTGTGACGACGAGACGGTCAAAACGATATATAGATATCGGTGGTACGATCATCCTATCAAAAGTCGATAATCGGTACCGATATACGTTGCTATTCCGTATTGAAAAATACAAACGGAGCTAGACACGTCTTAAATTCGTGAAACGAAACTCGCAGTCTGATTCAGAGTGTTCTAAATAAACTTTCTCATGTTGACATATTTAGGTTTCGGAATACTTTTAAATTCAGCTGTTATTAACTGATTTAAATTGAAATAAAATTTCACAATAAAGTAAACTTCAATATTATCAGATGAAAATTTACCATTTGCTATGTTTTAATAGATGTATTTCAAATATTAACTTTATATTTCAAAATATTACGATTTAAAATTTTATTTTCAAATTTTATTGTTTAAAATTTCAAATAATTTAATAAATAAAATCACTAAAATTTTGGGTCGTTACATATAATATATTGCATTGTGTATTAGTCCATGCAAGATATAACCCAACAAACTTTTGATATAAATATATTCGTTGTCTTTGACAATTAAAATGAAATGATAATTAAAACCGCACGTTAGCATGAGCAACAACATGAAAATCGACACTTTTTAGTTACGTTATGCAATGTAAATTAAAGATGGAAATTATTCAATTGATGAAAAACTCATGGTTAACGGAAGAACTAAGATAGAACACATAACTTACTTTCTTTGCACATCTTACATCTATACATTTCTTAAGTTGAATTTCTAGTTATAGCCTTTATATGATAGCATTTAATGTAAAGAATCTAGGAGCCCCTTGAATTTCTGTTAGCATTACAAAGCTTCATCATTTTAACAGTGAAACATATACTTCAAATATTAATATGAATTCACTAAAAGGCAATCTTGCATAACTAATTTTGTGTATTTTTGATTTATATTGATCCTTACCCTTACATTTATGAGAGTAAGTACAACTTCAGTATATTTTGGATTAGTCGCTATTTAAGAAACAACGGCACAGTATGAAAATATACTCCACATTATAAGAAACAGTGTACCAAATGATTTGAATGTAAAACTCCTCTGATATAGTCTATTCACAAAACAAACAGATAACCAATTTTCCATTTCCTAATGTAAAAATGTATTCGATGTTTAAACTCTCTAAAGATATAGAAATACAGTGAGTGCTAAAATTGATGTGAAAGACAAATATAATTAAAGTAGGAAAAATCTATTTCATATGGTAGGAGCTATTTTCAATGGAAAAGAGCATCATAACAGGAAACATAGTTTACAGTAGTTTACATGTTGCAGGTCATGTGTCGTTTGTGCTTCCATTAGAACTCCCTTATGCATTTTTACCGCCAACCATTTTGATTTCAAGATATGAACATGCTTAGAGAATACAAAGTGCTTCAATTTTTTCATCAATCAAATATGAATTGGCTTGATTATCGTACAATAAATTGATTTAAAAAAAACCGTACCTATATCTCAAAAATATGAAAATCATGAACCGTTTGAGTGTCTGGCTTATGTTTCTTCGATGATAGAAAAGTGTTACAAAATATACCTTTTCTGTAAAAGTTGAAACAGGTGCTTGATTCATTCTTGGATTATCTATCTTCTATTTATTAGGAATCGTAAGCTATTTCATCTATTTTGAGTTAGCAACATTGCATTGGTACATGGCCATGCCTACCTAATTATGGATTGACCAAATTAATAAATGAAATGAAGTAATATGTATCTAAGGTAACATCAATGAATAGTGGATGGTGAAATCATTTGACAATAAAACCTTGAATTTGACATTAAAACCTTGCGTCAAATATTCAGAGTACAAAATGTGAAATAAAAGTCAAATTATTGCATGTGACGTATTTCGAAGTTTATATTTGATGTTCATAATGTAAATCGCTGCGATAAATTTTTATTTTTATTTTTATATTCTATGGTAAGAAATGCATGGAGAAGAAGTACCTTATAGGAAAAAAATATAAAGGAACGAAAATGACTATGTTACCCCTATAATCATAAAACTATCCATGAAGATAAGATGTTAATTCAAATGACCGGTTTAATATCAACTATGATGTAAAAGTCAAATGATAAAGAATTTTGTCCATAAGTACGCCATCTTACCAGAGAGGGTGGGGCCATCCTTTTTTGAACAGTTCTCTATTTGCGCTCAAATAAAAACAACAAAGCAGCTACAAATTGAATATGCAGAAATGGACAATATATATTTTGGATCAATGCCTAAAAGGATCTCATTAAAGCTTCATATAGTTGAATAAACATGAGAAAACTTATCAATTTAAGGTTTTCCTAAACGGCAAAAAAACATTCAACTATTATGTTTCATTATCAGCATTAACTCTATCGTGTAAACCCTTTAATTGACCGCTCGAATAAAGCACAAAGAGAAACTTTTATAAAGCATGACTATGTACATATACTACCTAATGAGATATATAAAATGGTAAAAGAAAAATACAAGTTATAGTTGATGCATGTCTTTGCTAATAACAGGTCCCTCTAACAAACTCACCTTCCATGGTACATGTAGAGCTTTCGGTCAAATGCTGGGAAAATGAATACAGTTATACTGATTCATTATATAAACAGTTCTCATTTCTAAAACAAATTCATGGCATGTTCAATGAATAGGTGGAATTACCTATGGAAAAGGTTGTTAAAACTATCATATAGAAATGGACAAATAATTCTCAAAAATTACTGCAAATTTGGTCGTTCAAACCTATAAATTAAGAGCATTTCAAACATAATTACCAACTATGTGGATGTAGCTACGCTTAACTCTATAAATATAATGAAAAGATTTTGGCTGTAGAAAAGTTCATTTACCGTAGAAAATAAATATCCACAAACACAGTTTGACTAAAGAAAGTTTAAGTATCCAAAATAGACATAGCAAAGAAACAGCTAGTACTACAATTCATAATTAGTAAACAAAGATGAAGGTAGACCTACATACCATAGTTGATGCCAAATTGAAATTAACCATAGCAGTAAGTTGTAAAGGCAATGTTATACTCAACAAATAAAGTGAGAGAAGAATTGTGTAAGAAAAATTGATCATGGAATCAAATTTTAAAACACTTGGAAAATCATAACGTCTTTAGTTCAGCATATTCATAGTTTTCAAAATCGATTTAGCATCTTGAAAAAGTGAGGGACTGGAGAAAAGAAAATTACACACTGGAATCATGAATCAGTTAGAAAGTAATTCAACAAAAGCGATAGCTTCCATTAAATTTGTTTTTATAAAATACTTCCATTCTAAAATATGGAAAATAAAACCTACACACTATGTAAAAAAGGAATTTAGATTAAAACTGACCTGAAAATCATGCTTCTTTTTTAAGCATTGAAAACACAAACGTATTTTTTCTAAATAAATGCATGCAACAAAGAATTGATTGTTAGAGAAAAAGGGTAAATCTATGTTTCTGCAAAAGCATCAAATGAAAAAGATAAAAAATAGTTGTTTTGAATTTGAGACGATGACAGAATAGGGAGATGAAACAAAAGTTTTTACATGAATAAAATTGCTAAACATCAATAAACATAGAATAGAAGATGGATGAGGTACTAAAATGAATTTAGGTTAAGAAATTTGTATGCAGACCATCGCTTGCATTTATTCAAATGTTGTATGATTTACTATTGTATCAAAAAAGCATTCATATTTTTTTCCCTAGTCAAACATTTATAATGAAAATTTAACCTGTGTCTCTAATATCCACTCACATGCATTATTATTTTTCATTCGAGAATGTTAAAGAACTTCTAATTACTGGAGTCTAATTGAATTGCTGTAAATTATCCAATTGTTTATGTGGCATTAGTGAATCAAAACAGGATTATGTAGTGAGCCCAAATCAATTTACCACCTAGGGAAAGTGAAATTGTAGAGCATATAGATATTGTCACTATTGTGCATTTGCAAACAGGATGGAAAGGAATATTGGTTTAATCACCAAAAGTGCCATTTCACTATGGTTAATTCAAGAAATATTTTTTATTATCCCATTAGTTACAGTCTCCATAGTAATTGAAATTGTACAAATCTAATAGGTTTTATGAGATAAAACATAATCGTGCACCCTAAGTTTAAGTGATCGTGAATACTAAGAAATGCAATAACTAACCTATTGAAACTTCAAAATATTTACGGTGTCATATTAGATCACAAATGAAAATTGTTAGGAAAACTATGTATGAACTTTTATGACTGGGGATAACAAACATTATACTAAAATTTAATGAAAGAACACATGTCATGCACTCGGGTTTGTGTCATTATTTACATGGATGTTGAACATTCATAGGTACATGATATTCAAATTCTTTTGTTGATAAGTGGTATTTATAAAAGTTTAAATATTTATTGTACTCAAGATTTTATGATATGACCATGTAAAAAAGTTCAACTACATTAGTCTTATGTTAAAGCATAGGAAATTATGTGAAGTAGGAACACGTCGAGTAATTATGAACAGTAGGAATGATAGTCAATTTTCAATTTACGTAATAACGTTGAATAAAATTTGTAAAACAATGGTGGAGTAGCCATTTGCAATGTATTTGGACATTGTATTACCATAACTCCTCTCCAATCACATTGGAAAAGATTAACATGTACTATGCAACAAATGAGTAGACGTGTGTCTAGTCATAGTTTAACAGAAAGATGAGAACTAAAATAGTAGTTGGAAGTCTCCAAACATGAGTTGAGCTTAAAGTAAAATTACGTAATTATACCATGACAAGTTTCTAGAAAATATTGTTATGTAAGCGTGGCTGTCATAAAAACTTAAAGATCAACAATGCACAAAGAACTTATAAAGTGGAAAGCATATATTACGGTTTAACATATAACATAATTCTGTATAAATGAAAGGTTCTTGTAGGAAAAGATTTCTAACAATCAATGGTTCATATGCATATATTGGACTAAGCATGAAAATAATGAGCATCTACGCATATGCACATTAAAAGTACCATTTATTACCATCACATTATAAATCTATTCTATTTGAAAATTGATGGAGAAACTAATGTTAACTATGTTAGAAATTTTAGGTGTACAAAATCTCTGAAGGAGGCCTGCTTCAAGCAGTAGTTTTGTAAAACAGTGGTTTCGTACCCTATAAAAGAGAAAGTTAAAATTTTGAGTAAGGTAATTTGCCAATCAAGTCAACAAGGAAGAAGTAAAAAATAGAAGACTGTACATGGTAAGGTTGATTAAAAGCAAATAGGAAGATGGAAAGGGGATTACGTGATAAACAAACATAAAACATCTTAGCTAGAATCAAACTTGCCTACAGCTGAAACAAACTAATTTCCCACTTGCACAACATGGAAATATTCAAGAATTCCATAACCCCAATCAAAGAGAATCGCTAAGAAGAGGAACCTAAATAATTTACAATTAGTTGCTAAGAAGAAGAAGAACATTTGCATACATCAGGAGAAGAGCTAGCAATCTTGAAGATAACCCTTTGATGAACCAATTCCGACCATGTGCAATTTGGCAGGCGACTTTGACTAGAACCGTCAACAACGGGCGTGGAGTGGATAAAAATCAATTCGAGCTGGACATTATCGTTTAGGTATAGAAAAAGGAAGAAGGGGAAATGCACGGCTGAAGAGGAGGAAAACCAAATTTGACAGCCTGGAAAAAGTAGGAAAGGGAGCTGCGACCCTTGAGTTTAAAATTCACCCAAAAGGCTTCTGCGTTGTTGCAAATTGAAAAACCCTAGTTGTTTTGTTTGTAGATGATGGATAAAGGAGAAAGCGAAGATCTTTTAGAAGAGGAGAAAAATGTAAAAAAACGACCTTTGAGCTGACAAAATCCTAGGTATGGATGCAAGGAGTGCAAGAGTTAACCTTGATTGGCGAAGCACTATAACCATTAGAATGCCATACCAAATACTAAAAGGAATCCAGGTCAGGCACAAGCTGCTAATGTGGATGCTGGAATACCGTAGATTAATATGGGAGTAATGTATTAGTTTTTCCTTAACATGATGCAAGCGGGAGTTGCTGCGGGGTTAGTTGGAGGAAATACTGAAGGAGGAAACCAAGGAGCTCCAGTGGTTAATAACTATGCTGTTTTGAGTAGAGATTATGCAAATTTGGGAAGAAAGCCGTTTATTGGTAAGGAAGATGTAATCGAAGTGGAGAATTGGTTACTTCATTGCGAGAGGATTTTCGCTGATTTGGTGCTCAATAATGAGCAAAAAATGAGACTCGCTTCTAGATAGCTACAAGGAGCAGCACTGTATTGGTGGAACAGTGTTACAGTCGGAGTCAATGAGGAGACTATAACATGGGCTGAGTTCATGAGGAGGTTTGAAGAAAGATGTATGTCGAAGATACCTAAGTCTACTCTGATCAGGAAGTTTGTCGAGTTGGAGGAGGAAGATATGATAGTGCTTGAGTATGCAACCAGGTTTGAGGAGCTAGAGAGATACATATATGCTATGGTTAATACTGTCATCAAAAGGAATGGGAAATTTATTTGTGGGTTGAAACCTAAGCTTGCTATGGCCACGTTTTCTCATATTAGATATCCATGCGATGTTGTTGTTAAGATGGCTTTAAGGCAGGAAGATATGCTTGCTTTTCTTGAAGGAAACAAGGCAAAGAAAGCTCAAGGAGGGCAGAACCAAAAGAGGAAGTTCTTCCATAAGAAAGGGGCTCAAAAGAGTGGAGTTGCTAAGAAAGGAAAGGCAAAAGTTGTCTGTTATAAGTGTGATAAGAAGGACACCATGCTCATGAGTACGGACAGGCAAAAGGAAGAAAACCGCTGAGAAGAAAGGAGTGAGATGTTTCAATTGTGATCAGATTGGACAATATGAAAACTAGTGCAAGGAGCCAGCCAAGGATGGAAAAGGCAAGGTGTTTGTATTGGAACCAGCTACCTCGAGACCAACAGCAGAGGAGAAAGGAAAAGCTATGTTGGGAGGTACGTTTTTTATTCATGTTGTATCAGTTAGAGTTCTATTTAATAGTAATGCATCGCATTCTTTTATATCTCCTTGTTTAGTAGATAAGCTTAACTAGAACCCTCATACTAGTTACTTCCTTAAGGGTTGCAAATCTGATAGGAGGGTATGCGACATTTGGGATGAAATGTGACCAGTTAGAGTTTGAATTGTTAGGTCATACATTCGTTTGCAGTTTGCATATGTTTTATTTCATAGGATTCGGAATTATTTTGGGCATGGATTGGTTAAGTGAATACCATGCTATGATATTTTTCCATGATAGGAAAATATCGCTTGGACACCCTGACTATAGTGATCGGATTGTATATACCGTAGAAAACTCTAGTTTTGAGGTTAATGATTTGTTGGGTGTTGTGGAGGTAAAGGACGAGTTGAATTGAGTTTTCATTGTTAGAGAATTCGTAGATGTCTTTGAACCCATAGTATGGTTGCCGCCGAAACGAGCTATTGAGTTTTGGATTGATTTAGTACTAGAAGCAAAACCGGTGAGTAAACCGCCAAGCAGAATAACACCTACCGAGATGAGAAAGCTAAAGGTGCAGTTGGTGGATTTGAAAGGAATTTTTTTTATCAGACCAAGCAATTCGTATGGGGGAGCAACTGCAATGTTTGTTAAAAAATCGGACTTATCATTAAAGTAATGTATCGATTATCGTAAGTTGAATGAGAAGATGATAAAGAATCGATATCCGTTACCAAGAATGGACAATCTATTTGACTAGTTGAGTAGTGCTAGAAAATTTTCCCAGTTCGACTTAGCAACAGGGTTCCATCAGCTTAGAGTGGAAGAGGATAATATTCCTTTGACGATGTTAAGAACTAGATATGGATCGTTCGAATGGTTAGTAATGCCGTTCGGACTTACTAATGCGCCAGCATTCTTCGTAGATTTTATGAATCGAGTTTTTCGAGAGCAATTGGATAGATTCGTACTGTTATTCATAGATGATATTTTGATATACTCTAACAATGAAAGAGAGCATGAAGTTCATCTAAAAGTGGTCCTTGAGATGTTGAAGCAGCATCAACTGAAGGCGAAATTTTCGAAGTGTCATTTCTGGAAGAAGGAAGTAAAGTTTCTTGGTCATGTAGTCTCAGAAAAAGGGTTGTCTATAGATCCGAATAAGATCGAGGCAGTGAATATTGGAAGAGTACCGAGATGATGACTAAGATAAAGAGTTTTCTTGGATTAGCTGAGTATTATCGGAGATTCATTGAGGACTTTTTGCGGATAGTGGCACCGATGACTAAGCTAACAAGGAAGGATGTGAAGTTTGTCTGGACTGATAAGTGTGAGGAAGCATTCCAAAAGTTAAAACACTTATTGACGAATGCATCTTATTAGTTGTTCCAGAAGGGAATAAAGATTTAGTAGTGTACACGGATGCATAGGGAACATGATTAGGAGCTGTGTTGATGCAAAGGGGTAAAGTGATTGTCTATGCTTCTCAACATCTTAGACCGCATGAGGTTAGATATCCAATTCACGATTTGGAATTAACTGTGGTAATTTTTGTATTGAAGGTGTGGAGACATTACCTTTTGAGAGAAAGATTCGAGTAGTATACAGATAATAAATCGCCGAAATATTTATTCTCTCTAAATGAGCTGAATATGAGACAGTAGATGCGGTTAGAGGTTTTAACCGCTTATGACTTTGGTATTGAATACTCACCAGGAAAAGGCAACAAGGTTGAAAATGCACTTAGCAGAAAACATCAGAATGTGGTATTGGCAATGATAGCTGAATGGAAAGATCTACATGCGGGATACAGTGGAGGTCTGAGGCTGGATTCGGTAAGGAAATCGCTATGATGTCATGTTAGAAGTTCGACCGATGATCATCGAAAAATTATTTCCAAGTAGAATGAGGATCCATTATTAGCTGAATAGATCAGAAGATTAAGAGATGGAACAGAGAGCGGTGACTTGAAAGATTTCAGACTTGACCGGAATGGGTGGTTAAGGAAGAAAGGAAAGTTGTGTATTCCGAATGTGGGAAACATTAGGAAGGAAATTCTTAAAGAATGCCATCGTTCAAAGTTCACCATTCATCCGGGAGGAACAAAGATGTATTAAGATATGGAAAGATGTTTCTTCTGGGAAGTATGAAGAGAGATGTAGGCTTATAGGTGAAGCAGTGTTTGAACTGTCAATAGGTAAAAGCCGAACATCAAAAACCAAGTGGGTTACTTCAGCCTTTAGATGTCCCAGTATGAAAATGGGATTCTGTCTTAATGGATTTAATAGACGAGTTGCCTTGGTCAAATAAAGGGAGTGAGAGTACATGGGTTATAATGGATAGATTGACCAAGAGTGCTCATTTCGTTCCAGCTAAGTCAACCAGGATGACACCTGTTTTAGCTAGGTCGTTTATGAAGAATATAATTAGACTACATGGAATTCCTAGCACTATAGTAAATGATAGAGCTTCCTTATTCACTAGCGAGTTTTGGAAGAGTCTACATGAGACTTTAGGTACCAAGATCAAGATGGGTAATGTTTACCATCCGCAGACTGATGGACAAATAAAAAGAGTTAACAAAGTCTTAGAAGATTTGTTACGAGCTTATGTGCTAGATTTTGGAGGATCATGCAAATACCATACATACTTAGTGGAGTTTTCGTATAACAAAAGTTATCAGGCTAGTATGGGGATGACACCGTTTGAAGCTTTGTATGGAAGGTCATGCAAACCTCCCATCTGTTGTTTAGAGATCGGGATAGGTTGGTTCTTGGTTTGGATTTGGTTATACAAACTGCAGAAAAGATTGATTTCATTTGAGCCAGAATGAAGGAAGCTCAATCTACATAAAAGAGCTATGCGGATAGAGGATGGAAAGACTTAGAGTTCTCAGTTGGAGATCGTGTTTTCGTCAAGGTATCACCGATGAAAGTTATAATCAGTTTTGAAAAATCAAGAAAATTGGCATCGAGGTTCGTTGGACCATTTCCTATTTTAGAATGGATCGAGAAACTCACATGTAGATTAAAGTTACTGAATAGCAGGAGTCCACGATATTTTTCATGTTTCTCATCAAAGGAAGTATATTCGAGATCAAGAAATTAAAATTGTACCAACTGTGTTAGATGATTTAGTAGTGAAACCAGATATGACTATATTAAAAGTGATTTATGGAAAATTTTGGATAATTTTCCTAAATGTTTTTTTAAGTATATAAAATTATTTAATGTATGTGACTTAAATGTTTTATATGTTTATAAAAGGAAAGTGAGAAGTGGCAATTTGTAAAAGTTTCAAATGTTAATTTCTGAAATTCAACAGCATTTTTAGAAAAGATTTTGAAAAAGAATTGGTAACCAATCATAAGTTGACAGAAAAGGCAAATTGGTTAGAAATAAATAGCTTTAAAAGGTTAAAAATCAATTTTATATAGTTTTACTGCTTCGCCACTTATAGCTACCACCTTTCGATCTCATACTACTACCTCCATCTAAGTCGAAATAAATACACTCGGTATCAGCTTTGGTACGTTGTAGATTGGGGATTAGGCAAAAGGTATTGAGTCGAAACAGGCTTTTGAAGGGGTAGAAGAAGCTCCTTAAAACTTAGAACCATTCCGGTAACAAACGAAGCTTTCGAAGGAACTAGCTTTTGACTTAGTCAAATATTTTAGAAAAAGAGTTTTCGAAAGAGGTTGCCGCATTTGTTTTAAAAAGAAGCTTTCGAAGGGGTCGAAACCCCTACTGTCGCATTCAACCTTTCGAAGCAATGCCTTCGAAATGATTCTTTTGTTTTAAACAGAGAAGCCGATTTTCCAAGATTTTGAAGGGCTTGGTTTCGACACCATCCACTTTCTGTTATTTAGGAAAAATTCTTTTGAAAGAGATGCTTTCGTCTCAGTTCTTTTAAGACCCTTAGATTTATTGAAATTTAAACCCGAAGACTTCGAAAGGATAGACCGTAAATGGTTTCGCAACCATGTTCCACACCTTTTACTTGAACTCAATGTTTTCGAAAGGTTTAGGACTTTAATGCTTTTGAAAGGTATTTAATGAAGGTTTCAAAGGCGAGGTTCCTAATGTTTTTGAAAGGTATATGATAAAGGTTTCGAAGGGGTGATTCACCAATGTTTTCGAAAGGTTTACTTTTAGTAATTGAATGGAAGGTTTCCAATGTTTTCGAAGTAAATTTGAAATGTTTTAGAGGATGTCTAAGGTTTTTATAAAGCTTTCGAAAGGACAATATTAATGGTTTTGATAGGTCTATTTTGAATGGTTTCAAAAGGTATGTTTTGGCACTTCGGCCTAGAGTTCAAGGTAATGTAGTTAACTGGTTTTGTAAGAGGTACTTTCAAATGTTTCAAAAGATTTTTTTTAAAGCTTTTAAACAAGGGTTTCAAAGGTTTTCATCAACAATGTTTTGTGCAAAGCATATATCATGGCAAAGAGATTTGAGTAAATCAAATAGTATATTTTTCTTGTTTAAGTATGATTTAAAGGGTTAAGTCAATTTGATAGATATTTTCATAGAAAATTTGAATGGTAGTTCACCCTAAGTAAATGACTCGGATATTTTAATACCATATAGGACTGGTATAGGGTCACGCCCTATACATTAGCTATAGCCCCTAGCTAATTTAGTATAAAATTTCAGTATGTAGGGCTTAGTCATTGGTAAGACTTAAATGATGTTACACATAAAAAGGAATATATAGAGAAGGATGATATGTTATTGGTAAGCCCGCAAAACTATCAGGATCAATTGACATTGGAAGAAGTAAGTTGAGGACAGACCATCTAGAAGTGTGTTTAATAGATGCTAGATTATTTATTTTATCGGTAGGCCCATGTCAGCCAGTGGTTAATAGTTTGCCAAACAAAACTATATTATTCGGACAGATAGTCCATTTATTACTTAATTTGTGAGCATATATGATACTGCTATTATTGTTTTAATCATTTTGATTGGAGGATTCTGATTTGCAAAAAGATATACTTTAAATGGGTATTAGTGAGGGGAAACCCGTTCCACAAAGCGGCGTGGTCTCATTTAATATCAGATAACTGAGATGTATAGTATTTTTCACAACAGACTTTATGTCTAACTAGAAGTTTATGTTTTTTCTTATAAACTCTTGGGTGCTCTAAGTTAATTTGACTAGACTAAGAGTTAAGGTTTTTTGGGTTTAGTAGGTTGGACAAATAAAGCTTCCGAAACGTTTAGGAGGCAAAGCTAGCTATATCTAGGAGTTATTTTGTTTTATTTTCATTGTGTTGTATTAAGACTGATATGTCTATTTGGTACAGTGATCATCCAAAGGGGCATCTTTATATATCGCTTTTGGCGTCATTTGTAAATATTATATTTGATCAAAACCTGAGAATCAATTATGGGATTATGTAATTGAATGTGAAATACTGTTTTGAAATGTAATCGGAAAATTTGTTTTAATCTGTGTTGATTTTATTTCATATTCAAGTGCTTCTGGTATTATGGGTACCATTAACATTACTGTATTTTGTCACCGAAAGTTAATATTATGGATGACTACAGCATTTATAGTGCTTAGCTTTGGGCCTCAAGATAGGGGATGTTACAAGTACATATTCAGCTACATGGAAGCAAATGTTGGCTATTTGTTTGTTTATCCACTTTTACTCCCATCTAAATGGTATCTCTTGCTATAAAAGAGGTACGTAACATCTATAATGCAGATTTGGTGATATAAGTTTGTTGTCCTCAGAAACGATATGCCTCATATATGAAATGCCTTAGATATGAGATTTATATATATCTTTGTTGTTTTGGATTTGTTCCAGACCCAGCCGTGCAAAGAAGGTGCTGCCGAATTTTTCCAGAATCCGTGGAGGCCTTGAAGGCATATGGGTTAGGAGATGTTCTTCTTACTTTGTGATTTCGGGGACGAAATCTTTTAAGGAGATGAGAATGTAACGACCCGTATTTTAATGATAGGATATTTAAATAATTGATTTAAATATTTGAATCGTAACTAAATAAAGGCCCAAAAATTTGGTTTTTCGTATGCGGCCGAATCAGGACTCGATACCACTATTGTTAAGTTTGGATTGACGTTGCGAAGTTGAATGAGTATAAGCATCGCTATATACGGAGATTGGATGATCTGATGGACGAAACGATCACGAAATGAGCGAAATTATCATTCCGAGGTGCAGTCTCAGATGGCACGGAGATTTATAATGTTGGAACTATAAAATGAGATGATGTTTGCAGACGAGTTTCTTTGCAATCAGATGTGTCGTGTAATCATGCGAGCTCGAAACATACTACCCTTTATTTAAGAAGATAATAAATGGAATATAATATTAATATAAATTAAATTCACACCTTTCCCTCTCCAATTCATTATACATTTCACTGTTGCATTGAAATTCCATGGTCGCTTTCTTTTTTCTCTTCGAAAATCAAAATTCGATGATCCGCTCAACGATTAATTGTGAAACCAGATCCGATGAGCTCGTAGCAATGAGAGCTTCGAATTGGTGGTGTCGATCTAGGTTACGATTGTGATTGGGACAGTCGACATTTTTGAGCATGGATCTAGGGTTTGACATAGGTGGAGCTACATGCAGCAATAGGCGAATCAGAGATTATGGTTGGATTTCTCTTTACGAATAGCAACTCTCCACCAAATCTCGTCGAACCCGATCGACTATTGCAAAATACGTTCATTGCCATGGTCGATCTCAAGATTCCAAATCGTGACTTCAAGGAATGGATTGAGCTTCTCCTTTTTGATTCTAGGGCGAAGAGATTTCGTAGTGGAGTGCGTATGCGAAAGCGATTCGTGAAATCATCGAGTATAGGGGAAGAAATTGAAGAGAGAAGAAGGATTTGGGTTACTGTAAATGCATGTATAGGCTTGGGAGGGAGAAGAAGGATTTGGGGATAATTATGATAATTAGTGTTTTAATTAGTTAATTATCTTATTAATCTCGAAATGTATTTAATCCATATCTTTTGCATATGAGGTCTGTTTTTGATGCAGTTTCTTATGTTGTGCTCGTGATGAAGAGTTCTACATTATGGTAGTGGTTTGGACAGCTTTTGTTAAGGTGGGTGATATTATCGCTCACCATACTATGATTGTTAGTATAGCATTAAATCGACGTTTTGAAATAGTTTTTAAATTTAAAAATGTGATGTTGGTATACTTATAAGCCTACTCGATTTTTATAAAAGAACATAAAAGTATTTTAAATGGACCTATGGATATCACATTTTTCTCATTGATGTGCTATTTTTAGGGAATTATTAGATTTAGGCTATTCTCGAAATGAATATCCCCATTGGTCGATGTAGATGCATTATGCATGTTGTATGTATGTTATGTTGGATGTATGTATGCTTCTTCGTTGTATGTTTGCTTGTTGGTTGTTTTAGTTGAAAACACTGATTTAGTAGCGATCGAGTATTAGGAAAATATCTTGTGCGTTTGGGTTTCGTACACACAAAGAATCCAACAAATGAGATAAGTTGTAGAGGAGGGTTATGATACATGCCCCGATTGATATGAAGGTGGAGGACGAGGCTTCGGACTTCATGGTGGATGCCGGACATTTTCTTTTGGTTTGTACTTATCCATTTAGTACACGACCAAAGTGGTTGTATTGACCACTGTAGAGCAGTCAGTGCCCATCGCTCTTGATGATTAGCGATTTGACTGATCTTTGGCATGGATGTTGAGTAAGTTTTGAGATGCGCGATGTGATGGTTTGTTCATGCGACCGACTTAAATTCTTGATGTGAGACGATGATGTGATGCTTCAACATGATAGTTTGGTACTTCGGATAATGACTAGACGGTGTATAGAGTAAGTTTTCGAGGTTGATAGTTTCAGGACTTTGTAGATCTGCTGGAGGTGTTGGCTCGTTCGCATCGGAGGTGGATGGCGATGTAACATCATGATAAAAGCTGTGTATGTTATGTTTGTGACTCGTGTATGGAGTAGGTACCCAAGAGGCTCGTGTAAGGAGCCATGGAGTAGAGAAATATAGTGGGTTCTTGGATAATGTAAGTTGGATTGAGCAAGTAGAGCTCGGATGGAGTGGAGGAATATAAAGTGTTTTCTGTTGTACTCGAAGTAGAGGTATTGTAAGTGGGAATCCCCATGGATTATGTTGGGATCTGTGTAGTCTGGACCTATGCCTTTGGGTCTAATGTCTAGGTTTAGGCTACGAGACATGTATCGAGCTTTGGGTCGTGTGATACGAGAGTATAACTGAAAACCGGGATTTTCTACTAGTCCCTGGCATGGTGGCCATATGATCATATATCTAGAGCACACAGAGTGACAGTCAGTATTGTTTGATGGATGCTATATTTGTTTTGATTGCTTCACTAGTCAGCTGTCACTCTAGGGATGTCACATGATATATATATTGTGGATAGAGATACCTAGGTACCTTGGCTTTTTACTTAGTTTAGAGTACCCCTTTGTGATGTTATAGAGTAGCATATTATAGATGTTATGTGCCGACTCTTTGATTGTAGCAACATGTCAGGTATGATTCGTATATCCTTTATTTTATATACTATATCAACTTTTATAGTATTTTAAGATTGTTTATCGCTCATATCAGACTGTTGTCTGACTCGAGCTTTTATGCTTTGCTTCTTGTTATTTCGATTACTCTTAAGTGTGTGGGCTAGAGAGCAGGTGTGGATGACATATGAAGTTTTGCAGATTTTAGTTATTGATAGGATTTTTTAAATATCAGTCTTTAGTTATTGATAGCGGTTTTTAGTTTTTAGGTAGCAGTTTTTAATTTGGTAGCAGTTTTGGAAGAGTGTTTGTTCTTATGAATAATTTTGGAATGATGTTTGTTCTTTTGAATAATTTTTAGAAGAATTTTGTCATTGTGGTTAAAATATTGGGACCGTGACATTGAGACTAAAAATATATGAAAAAAGCGAAGAAATACATGTTTTTATTGACACTTTTCGATTAGATAGTGTGTTTAGAGACGGAAAACATGGTTAGAAGAAAGAAGATGGGAAAATGGTCAACTGTTTGACACGGTGGATCCAAAAATTCTTCCGTAACAAAGATTTTTTATGTTGGGCATAATATCATGCGCCGTTATCGTACGTTAACCAAGTTAAAAATAAATGAAGAAGAGGAAGCAGTGTGTTACAACAGAAGTAATTTTGGTCCAACTAAATATCACGTACACGTCTTATTATTTTATTTTATTCTATATATATAATATTAAGTTCCGATGAACATGGTCGACTGTGTGAACCTCCTTTGAACGAGCCGAGACAAAGTACGTACCAAAATCCAAAAATATTTCTAATTTGCAATGACAAAAACGAGGAGTTCGTTCCAATTTAAGTTAAATAAAAAGTATAAAAGAAGAGGGCGAGAAGGTAGGAAATAAGCGTCATATTCAGATTACGTAGACAATGACGCTGCAGACTACGAAATAATAAGACTGAAGTAAAAGAAAAACCTAATTGCAAGGCAACCAGCTTTATACTTTGGAGCTACCCTTTCTTTTCTTTTTTTTCTTACAGTGAGGTCTACACGATCACAAACTAAACAGCGTTCTGTCCACGGTTAATTGTCGAAGCACTGGCTTAAAATTGAGTGCACTTAGCGATACACTAAGAAAAATGAAAAGAATGAAACGATAATCATTGCTTGTGCGTTAATACCATTTAGTCACTATCCACAAGGCCTATCAACAGGTTGGATTCGGTCCGCATATCTTAAAACCCAGAACCGAACCCGATTACATTAATCAAAACCTGAGTGCAATATCGAATTCGCAGGGTATTTTAAAACCAATATTCGAGTCCAACTCGTCGGCCTTTTCGAAGCCGTTGGATAATACCTGTTTACAGAACTCATATTATTAGTATTAAAATAATACGTTAAACTTGCGAATTTTATTAAATTTATACATAAACATTGTTAATATACAAATTGGATGGTATTGTAACCAAGTTCGCGATAAAAGTAAGAAAAAACATATGCATACAAACAAACAAAATGATAAACAAATAATAAAACATTAATGATTTGATACTATAGAAACTTATAATCTGTTCGGACCCAAACTAAATCGGACTTGATAAAGCCATATTCTGCCCTAATGGTAATCGGGTTGAGTTTGAATCTTAGTTTGGGTAGTTGAAGCAAAACCCGTAGTGTTGTATTAACAGAACCAGCTTAGGCCGGGCTCACGCTGAAATCCGTAACATTGAGAGGTCGTATCGGCAAAGACGCCAGCTCTGCTGCTACAGTTTCTTTCTTTTGTTATGTTCTTTTTATGAAATGTGAACCGCTTCTTTTTCTCAAGTGGATTACGCTTGACTGTGCCCTAAATTATATTTTATTCATCAAAGATTTATCTTTTAGTCTGGTGCTTCTTATTAACGGTCGGTGGATGATATCCATCAAACATTGTTTATAGCGTGTTCAATGCAAAATGCCTGATTTTATATCTACTACTTTGGACTACAGGTACATACATTGTAAATCATAGTAGAGAAACAGATATTCCGTTTAATTCCAGATAAAATAAGTTATTTGCACAAAAAAAGATGAAAGAGAAAATATTTTTCCTAACTAGATAAGTTTGACAAAGAAATAGTGAAAATTTGGTTTCGTTTTTTATTTTCAAAATTGTTACGTGGAAATCTTTCATTATCATGCTTTAAATTACGCTGGTATTTTTAATTTCGATGTAAAAAATAATATTCACTTTTTGTCGGAAATTAAATCTGAATAATAATCGCAATTTTCTATTATCAAGACAAAAGTTTTTGGTTATTTTTGAAAAAAAGCAAATAGCTGTAAAGAATTCTGCAAATAATTGTAGACTCTATAAATATTTGTAAAGTTCTCCGCAAATATTCCGAAACTTTAAAATATAGAGGTTTTTTAAGATCATTTTATTTTCAACAACCATTTTATTTAGTTAATCCACACTAATCATAAGCATTATTTGACTTTCGTAAGTTATTTAGTTTATGTAAAAGTATACTTGTTTCAACCATCGTTAAGTATTATTCAATCTTAAGCTTGAAGCAATTAACTAACAATGAGAGAAATTTCAATGCACATCAATATTCAGAATAAAAAAACGTGCGCGGTCAAATTTCAAAACAAAGAAAACCGAAAAATCTCTTCGCATCATTCTGCTGTACAAAAACATCGAAAATTACGACCATAAATTCAAACAAACAAGATACAATTGTCGTGTTAAAAATAAGAGAGCTTATTGCATATTAGAAATTGAATGTTAATGTGTATTGCACTTTTTTGTATGGAAATTCATTTTTTAAGGTTTGGAAGAGAAGCAACAAAGAAAAAAACTAATTTATTAATTAATATGTGGATAAACTAAAGAAAAATTAGCAGATTAACTCAATAAAATTAAAATGTAGATTAACTAATTAATCTTGAGGATATAGATAAAGTTATCCTTTTTTATATGATATGTTTTGAAAGGGGACGACTATGTATTTTAAAACTTAAAGAGACTAAATTATTCATTCCTACGTCAATATTCCGGAGTGGAAAAGATTTCTTTTGGAAAGAAATGTTGGGGTTTATTATGGGTAAATAAGTACTATAAACTTTATCTTTTAAATAATTCATCCTATCTTTAGCTTGCTTTGTCCATTACGTTTTTCCCTTTAACCGTTATTGTTTTCTTCCATTATTTGTGTTGGAAAATCTGATTTTAAAATGAATTGTTAAAAATATTAGAAGAAGTATAGAATACCCCTCTTATTGAATAGTCTCACGTTGTGGGGAGGTATAACGTGGTTCTATTTAAATATATGATTCACGAGAGAAAGGATGGACCATTTGAACACCCAATGTTTTCACCTGTGTTGAGGAGGGAAAACATGTTGGTTATCACACACGAGCGCGCCGCCGATCGACCGACTCGACCCGACCTATGTCGGACCGGGCTTGGATAATATGATGTAGAGCTCCTTATTTTTTGGTAATATATTTTTAAACTGACTTTGACTTGGTAATAAGACCCGGTAAACTCGGATCCGGTATTTTCTCATGACTCAGTCTCGTTTTCTATTCAAATTTTTTCCTATATTTTTCAACCTATTTGACAGAATTTTTTATCAGTTCGAAAACCGAGTTCTCTTCTTCTTTTTTCTTAAACTTTATTAGATCCAAGCAATAATTTTTTGTGTGTTATTGACTCACCATTCTTCGTGCAAGAGGCTGTTGATCTTGATTTAGGGCAGTTTTATTCTGGAGGTGGCGCTACATCAAATACCGCCTTGCACAATTCCGCACAGCGGCAAAGCGTTTTAAAGGGAGCGACCTAATCCGCGGCTCAGCCATAATGACACTAAAGATTCAGATCGAGGTTCAACAATTTTAAGATGTTATGGCTTCGATCGCTAACGACTCTACAGCCCAACATCAATATTTCATCTTCCGATTATGTCCGTGCGCCGTTTAGATTCGAGGGCCAGCATTTTAAACGATAGCGCCAAAAGATGGAGCCTTTTTGACTACGTGAAAGGTGGTCATTGTACTGACAACAGACAAACCATAAATGCCAGACAAACCCAAAGAAGCTGAGACATAGCAGATGCGAGCCTAAACGGATAAATCAAAAGATATGCAGATTTGGATGGAGCAAGATAATATATGCAAGAATTTCATTCTTAACAGACTCAACGATGGTCTATACGATTACTACAACTCGGACAAATCCGCAAAGGAGATTTGGGATACGGTGCAAAAGAAACAAGATACCAAGGAACGTGGAGTGAAAAGTATATTGTTAGTCGCTATTTGGAGTTTTAGATGACAAATGACAAACCTATGGAGGCTCAATTGCACGAGCTTCAGAAAATTGCGCATAAGATCATCTCTAAAAGTATGACTTTAGATGTACAGTTTCAGGTTGTTGTATTAATTGATAAATTACCCCCTAGTTGGAAAGATTTTAAAATATTATTAGACAAAAGACCAAGGAGTTTTCTTTAGAGAGTTTGATTACTCGTCTTTGTATTGAAGAGGAGGCCAGAAAACAATTTCGAAAAGAAGAGGTGCTTGTTGTGTCTAGTAACAATACTGAAAAATCCATAAACGTGGGTTTGAAACAAATGCAAAAAAAAATTCAAAAATCAGAATCACAAATTGAATCAGAACTGCAACAATCAGCCTCAGAACAAACACCAAAACTCCCTCCTTAAGAATGGTAGTGGACATTTGTTCTTTTGTTACAACTGTGACAAACCAGACCATATGGCAAGACAGTGTACAAACATGCCAAATCATGCACCGTAGGCTAACCTGACTAAAGAAGCCCATGTGGCTATTCTTACTGAGATCAACCTAGTCGATGGATTAGAAGGGTGGTGGGTAGACACTGGTGCTTCTCACTATGTCTTCTATGATCGTGAAATGTTTAAACATATAATGCTGCTAATGACATGAAATTGATGTTGAAAGATTCCCACACCACTACTGTTGCTGGAATACTGTGGTGTTAAAGTTTACTTCTGAAAAGAACTTGTTGCTGAAATATGTGATGCATACTCCAGAGATGAGGAAAAATTTAGTATCTGGTTTCTTGTTAAATAAAGATGGATTTGCTCAAACTATTAGATCTGACTTGTACACCATCAATAAAAATGGTGTTTTTGTTGATAAAGAATATGTTGTAAATGGGATGTTTAGATTAAATGTTGATTTGAATAAAGTTAATAATTCTGTTTATATGTTGAGTATGCTAGACTTTGCCATGTTAGTAAGCGACTAATTCATAACTTATGCTTAATTCCTAAATTATCCATAAGTGATTCAGAAAAATATGATTATGTAGCCAAGCTAAAATTACAAAGGTCTCACATGAATCTATGTTTAGAAGGTCGAAATCTTTAAATTTAATGCATTTTGATATATGTAAACTTGATGGCACTCTAACTAAGGATGACAAAAGCTACTTTATTACTTCTATTGATGATTACACTAATTATCTCATGAAAAATAAAAGTGATGCACTAGATATTTTTAAGTTATTTGTCACTGAAATTGAAAACCAAGGTAATAAGGAAATTAAGAGATTTTGAAGTGATAGAGGAACAAAATATGAATCTAGCCTATTTATTGAATTTTATAATCAACATGGCATAATACATGAGAGAATTACACCATATTCGCCTAAAATGAACACAAAAGTTGAAAGAAAAAATAGGACTCTTACCGAATTAGTTGTAGCCGTTTTATTAAATTTGGGTGTAGCATCACACTGGCGGGGGAAATTTTATTAACTGTTTGTTATGTTTTAGACAGAATTCCTAAATCTAAGAGCAAAATTTCACCTTTTGAGATTTTGAAAAATCATAAACCCGGCTTGTCTTATTTTAAAACTTAGAGTTACTTAGCACATGTTTGTATTCCTTACCATGAAAGAATTAAATCGTCAAGTCAAGCATATGAATGTATTTTCATTGGTTATTCCATTAACAGTAAAGCATATAGATTTTTTGATTTGAATGGTCGAGTAAATATTAAGTTAAATGATGTCAATTTCTTTAAAAATAAATTTCCGTTAAAACTTAGGAATAGTGGAGCACATATACTGTAACGCCTCTAATTTTTGATAACATTATTCAGAAGATTTAATTTAATTAGATAATCAAATAGAATAATGTAAATAATTAGAGTTCCAAGGGGATTGAGATTTGAAAATAAGTTAAGGGTCGTTCTTAATTATTTAAATGGGCTTAAAAATGGCTTATAGGCTAATTAATTTACACAAGGGCTTATTAGGAAATAGCCTTACCTTATTACCGTAAACCTTATAACCCATTGTTTCATTTTTTCTCACGTTCATTTTTCATTTTCACAAAACAAAACATAAACAAAAAGAAGAGCTAAGTCGGCCATTAGGAGAAAATTAATTTAAAGCTAAGGATTTAAGCTAGGGAAAATTAATCTCAGTCAAATCTTAAGTTCCTTATCCTAATCAAGATGGATAATAATCTAAATAATCTCTACTTTGTTTTATGATCATTTGTATTTCTAGTTTAAGATTAAATCCATTATTATGATGATTTTTGATTGATGATATTCTTGGATTTGGACATGTTGGATTCAAGCAAAATAATTTGATAATTATTTTACACAGTTTTAAGGTTAAAACTGATTACAATGATTTTCGTATGCTGTGAGAAAATTTTATGTTAACTAAAATATGATTTTAGAGATGGGATTTTATTCTTATAATTTTCCAAGCTATGGAAAATTTATTATGAATTTACAAAGGAAAATATGTATAATTGGGTTTAGAAATCTATTTTGATTATTTTATAAAGAATTTGGGTCTGGAATTTTTATATGTTAGATAACATATTAAAAATGAATTTCTGTAATTTTTGAAGATTTTTTCTATTTAATTTACTACGGAAATAAAATTATTTTAGTTGAAGGACTTAATTGTTTTATTGGTTTCGCTTAATGGAAGGGCTTATTTGTTAAATTAATCCATGTTTAGTTATGAAATTATGCAGCAGTTATTTTTTAAAAGAATTTGAAAAGTTATAGCAACTAATCAAACGTTTACAAATAGGCAGGTTAGTTATAAAATATATTTTTAATTGGCATTAAATCAATTTTTACTAGAAAAGTGTGTTCCGCCTCTTTTAGAAGCACCTTTCCACCCATTACTTTCGCTTCGACCTAGTCAAAACCTACCAAAGCCAAAACCAATACACAAAGTACCACATTGATGGTGCGTTGTGGATTGGAAAAAGGCGGAAGACATGGTATCGAAACCATTGCTTTCGATGAGGTTAAAACCTTTGTTTCGCTTTTCAAAGATGTGCGCCTGCCTTGTTTTCAAAAGAATGCTTTCGACCAAGTCGAAAATTTTGCTTTCGAATTTGTTGCCACCTCTTTGTTTAAGTGGAGCTTTCGAATGAGTTCCTTGTTTATAAATCAATGCTTTTGCTAAGGGTGGTTTCGACCTAGTTGAGACCTTGCTGCCAATCTTATGCCTTTTGAAGGTATAGAAGTCATCAATGCTTTCAAAGGTAGCTTTTGTTTTAAAGTTGTACTAAGCCACTTCCTAAAAGCTTTCGAATGTGTACAATGGTTTCGAAGGCAATGGCTTCGAAAAGGGGTTCCGATGCTATCCTTCTATGTTTTACTTAAATGATCTGAGCTTTCGAATGGATGGTTTCGAAGCCATCTACTTTTCCCCAAACAATTTTATATAAAGATTAAGGGTTTCGAAAGGGGTATTTTCATATGTATTCAATTTGATCCAAAAGATATTTTTAAGGAAAAACCTAATGGTTTCGAACGAGATGTTTTAAAGTGCTTCGAAAGGTATATGTTAGTATTTTGAAATTAAGATTTGAATGCTTTCGAAGGAGGTTATCCAATGGTTTTGAAAGTAAAGTTTTAAGGTTTCGAAAGTCTTAGTTTTCAAAAAAAGAAACCTAATCTCATTTTAAAGAAAAACCATGGCATAATAAAAGAGTTTTGAAAGGATTTTAACAATGGAGTTTTTGAAGAAGTTTTCCTTGATTAATGGGTTAAATGGACTAACAAAGTTTTATATAAAATGATTTCAAGGATATTAAACGCATGTGTTTGTATTATTATGTTTACTTCCTCATATATATATTCACATTATGATGGATCCATAATTATATTTTAGGGAATGGCAGAATAAACAACTAGCTTGTCTCAGTAGTAAATATTAATTAAGTTAGCTCATGAATGAGTTGAATTGCATCCAAGATATTAAATAAACCAGATTGTAGGATGGCAGAATATTGACTAAAGAAGTTGTTAGGTAGACAGATTCATAGTAAATCCATGAAAACTATGTTTAGGAAAATTTATTGGTAGAAGCCAATAGGTTCATAGTAAATCCATGAAAACTATGATTAGATTGAGTTATTGGTAGGGGCCAATAGGTTTGTAGTGAACCCATGAAAACTATATCTAGATTAAGTTATTGACAGATGTCAATAGGTTTCTACTCAACCTATGAAAACTTGGATAATAGGGAAGTTATAGAGGATACTAATAGGCCCAGAGAGAACCCATGAAACAGTGAAGTTATTGGCATGAGCCAATAGGTTCTTAGTGATCTCATGAAAACTATGAAACCGAACAAGGAGTCCACAAGAACTAAACATGTTATTACTAAACCCATGAAAACTATTAGGTTAATGGTGTCCATAGAAACTATAAATGAGACAGATAGTCGAAGATGAATGGGGATGGGTAATCCAAAATTAATTTATTTTTTTGCATATCATCATATTATTTTAAACTACTATGTTTTAACCATTGTAGATGCAAGAGCATAGTATATGGTTTTATAAAGTTTTAGAATACTAGTGAGGGGAAAACTCGTTTTGCTAAGCGGCGTGGTCTCGCTAGATATCTAAATGGTTTGAGATTGTAGATTATTATTCATACCAGGCTCTATGTCTGACTCAAGTTTATGTTTTCCCTTAAACTCTCTGGTGCTCAATTGATTTTGAGTAGTTTCGGAGTTGAAATTTTCAAGCACCTCTTTAGACGAATAAGCTTCCGAAGATATGTAGAAGGCATGATAGCTATTTAAGAGTTCTTTTCTATTTTGATTTCGATGTGTTTTAATGTAAAGGCGAAGATGTTTAACTGCCTAATTATGTACTCTGATCATCCAAGGGGGCATTTTCATATGTCGCTCTTGCCGTATGTTGTAATAATTATATTTTGCTGAATGTGGTTCTCGCAGTGGGATTATGTAATGAATTTGAAATGCTTTGAAACGATTGAGAAAGTTGTTTGTTGATTTTAAAAATTTTCCCCATTCATTTGTTTATGTTATATAAATGTACATAAGATTGCCGTATTTGGTCACCGAGGATTAATTCTATGGATGACTGCAACATCCGTAGCCGTTTGTTTTAGGCCGCCAACTAGGGGATGTTACAAGTTGTTATCAGAGCATAAGTTTATGAAACTTAAAAGGAATTTAGACCTAAATTATTTTTGTAAAACACAATCCAATAAATCAGAAAATAAGATCGGGATTTAGGATAACGCTATAGTAATGTACTTACATTTGATATATATATATATATATATATATATATATATATATAAAAGTACGTATTCCCCTCTCTCTTTGACCGTTCTTCTATATCTTACTAAGGATCATATGCAGATTTACGAGAAAGAAGATATGGAGGCAGAAAATGGAAGAGGAAATATCGGTGGAGGAAGCATCACAGCCAATGGAAATGTTCGACCCACCGGGAGGAACCCAAGTCAACAGGCTAATGCTAACCAAAATACAGATGCCAATATAGTTGCTGGAATTCCACTAGTGGATATGAGAGCGATGTATCAGTTCTTTGTTAATATGACGCAAGCTGCTGCTGAAGTTGTTGGGAATGTTGGAGGAGCTAATCCTGTGGCTCCAATTCAGAATAATTATGCTGAGTTGAGCAGAGATTACACCAGTCTTGAAGGAAAACCATTTATGGGAACAGAGGATGCTATGGAAGTTGAGAATTAGTTATTACACTGTGAGAGAATCTTCACCAATTTGGGTTTGGATGATGAGCAGAAGAGGAGGTTGGCCTCTAGGCAGTTGCAAGGGGCAGCACTTCATTGGTGGCAAAGTGTTACTATCAGAGTTCCGGAGGAAGAGTTGATTTGGGCAGATTTTAGAAGAATATTTGAATAGAGGTTTTTATATGAGGTTGGTAAGTCAACGTTGGTGAGAAACTTTTTGGATTTAAAGCAGGGAGAGATGTCAGTAATCAAGTATGCCGCTAAATTTGATGAGTTATCCTGATATGGGTATGCTATTATAGACACCTCATAAGGAGGAATGAGAGGTTCACTCGGGGATTGAGGCCTGAGATTGCTAGGGAGATCCTGATGCATAACGTAATCCTTGTAATGTAGTTGTGGAGATGACAATCCAAAATGAGGATATGCTTGCTATTTGTGCAAGAGAAAAGCCGATTAAACTCATGGTTCTCAGGGAATGAAGAGAAAGTTCTTTAAGAAGAAGGGAGCCTCGAAGGGAGATGCTGCCAAGAAGGCAAATGCTGATTTAGTTTGCTTCAAGTGTGACAAGAAATGTCATTATGCTCATGAGTGCCAGTCAGGCAAGCGGAAGAAGGCTGCAGAAAATAAGAATGTAAAGTGCCTCAACTGTGTCCAAGTTGGGCATTATAAGAATCACTGTCCAGTACCAGTTAGGGGGAAGAAGGAAAAGGTTTATGTTGTTGGACCATCATCTACTAGGCCAACTACAGCTGAAAAAAGGAAGACTGTGATGGAAGTTACGCATTTGATTTAGAGTATACCAGTTAGGATACTATTTGATACTGGTGCATCACATTCATTATATCTCGGTGTTTGGTTGACGGGTTATGCTTAGAACCCACATACCTTGTTACTTCCTTAAGGGTTGTGAATCCAATAAGAGGGTATGCAACTCAAGGGATGAGACGTAACTAGTTAGAACTAGACTTGTTAGGTCATAAGTTTGAATGCAGTCTTTATGTTTTCGATTTTGTAGATTTCGCAATTATTTTGGGTATGGATGGGTTGAGTAAGTATGAGGCTAGGATATTTTTCCAAAATGTGGAGATATCACTAAGACACCCTGATAGTCATAACCGAATCATATTCTCAGTGGAGAATTACGATCAGAGTAGCTGTGCTTTGTTAAGTCCTATGGAAGTAGGAGAAGAGTTAAGTCAGGTTAGAGTAGCAAGAGAGTTTGCAGATGTCTTTGAACTACTTATAGGACTACCACCAAAATGAGTTGTTGAGTTTCGAATAGGTCTTGTGCCAGGACCTGAACCTGTCAGTAGACCACCTAGCAGGATGACACCTACCCGAGATGAAGGAATTGAAGGTGAAACTAGTGGATCTAGAAGGAAGGAATTTTATCAGACCAAGCAGTTCGTCTTGGGGAGCGGCAGCGGTTTTTGTGAAGAAACCAGATGTGTCATTGAGGGTGTGTATCGACTATTGTAAGTTGAACGAGAGGACGATTATGAATAATTATCAGTTGCCGAAAATAAATGATTTATTTGATCAGTTGTGTGGAGCCAGCGTGTTTTTCCAGTTGGATTTGGCGACATGTTTCCATCAACTAAGAGTGACAGAGGACAGTATTCCTTTGATAACATTTCAGACAAGGTATGGTTCGTATGAGTGGTTAGTAATGCCATTTGGGTTAACGAATGCGCCTGCTTTCTTCGTGGATTTGATGAACCGAGTTTCCCAAGAGTAGTTGGATAGGTTCGTGTTAGTGTTTATAGATGACATTTTATTGTACTCCAAGGATGAAAGTGAGCATGAGGATCATCTTAGAGTTGCGCATGAGATGCTGAGGCAGTATCGGCTGAAGGCAAAGTTTTCCAAGTGTCATTTTTGGAAGAAAGAGATTAAGTTTCTTGGTCACGTGGTTTTAGAGAAGGCTTATCAGTCAATCCAAATAAGATCAAAGCTGTTAATAACTGGAAGAAACAAGAAATGGTGACTGAGATTAGAAGTTATCTTAGATTTGCTGGCTATTACAGGAGATTCATCAAGAATTTCTCGTGGATAGCAGCGCCTTTAACAAAGTTAATCAGGAAGGAGGTGAAGTTTGTCTGGTCTGACAAATGTGAGGAAGCATTTCTTAAGTTAAAGCATTTGTTGACCAGTGCACTTGTTTTAGTAGTTCTAGACGGAAACCAAGTGTTGGTCGTATATAATGATGCGTATGGAACTAGATTGTGAGCTGTGTTAATGCAGAAGGGTAAAGTGATTGACTACGCTTCACGACAGCTTAGGCCGCATGAAGTGAGATATCCTACTCATTATTTGGAGTTAGCTGCTATGATCTTTGCATTAAAGATCTGGAGACATTATCTCTTAGGGGAGAGATTTGAGCTATATACAAATTATAAGTCTTTATGATACTTATCCTCTCGGAAAGAGTTTAATATGAAATAGTAGATTTGGCTGGAGTTTTTGGCTGCTTATGATTTTGATATAGAGTATACTTTTGGGAAAGAAAATAAAATAGCGGATGCTGTTAAGAGGAGACATCATAATGTAGTGTTAGCTATGTTGGTAGAATAGAAGGATTTAGAAGCTTTGACTACTTGCAGTGTGCAGTTAAGATTGACTGCAAGTTCTAGTCAGAGTACCGCCATGTTGACCTATTTAGAAGTTCAACCAGTATTGATCGAAAGGATTGCTTCTAAGCAGAAGGAAGATCCATTATTAACCGAGGGGATAGAAGGCTTGAGGTAGGATCATAGACCGATGATCTAAAGGATTTTAGATTATAATCTTGACCAAAGAGGATGGTTGAGAAAGAAGGGACGCTTGTATGTTCCAAATATTGAGGACTTAAGAAAAGAATTTCTTAGAGAATGTCATCTATTCAAGTTTACGATTCATCCTAGAGGGACTAAGATGTATCAAGATATGAAGAGGAGCTTTTATTGGGAAGGTATGAATAGGGATGTTGGCTTGTGGGTTAGGCAGTGTGCAAACTGTCAATTAGTGAAAGCCGAACATCAGAAGCCGAGTGGATGACTTCAACCTTTAGAGATTCCAGATTGAAAATGGGATTCAATATCCATGGATTTTATAGACGGGTTGCCAAGGTCAAATAGGAAAAATGAAAGTATATATGTCATAATGGATAGGTTGACCAAGAGTGCCCATTTCATTCTAGTTACGTCAACCAGGACGACACTTGTTTTAGCTAAGTTGTTCATGGAGAACATAGTCGGACTACGTGGAATTCTTAGTAGTATAGTCAGTGACAGAGATACTTTTTTTACTAGCAAATTCTGGAAGAGTCTACACGATGTATTAGGCACCAAACGTAAGATGAGTACTATGTATCATCCTCAAATGGATTGGCAGACAGAGAGAGTTAGTAAGGTACTCGAGAATTTACTAAGAGATTGTGTATTGGACTTTGGTGGATCTTGGAAAGATCACCGCATTTGGTTGAGTTTTCATACAATAATAGTTATCAGACTAATATAGGAATGGCGCCTTTTGACGCTTTGTATGGAAGGCCATGAAAATCCTCGGCATGTTGGTGGAGACTGGAGACTGATTAGTCGTAGGTCCAGATCTAGTTAGAGAAGCGACGAAAAAGATTGAGTTGATCTGAGAAAGGATGAAGGAAGCTAAGTCCAGACATAAGAGTTACGTAGATAAGAGGCATAAATACCTAGAATTCTCAGTTGAATATAAGGTTTTCATTAAGGTATCCCCGATGAAGTGTGTGGTATAAATTGGAAAGTTAGGGAAGCTGGCACCGAGATATTTTGGTCCGATCCAGATTATAGAGACGATTGGAAAGTTTGCATACGGAGTAGAGTTTTTGATTAGTATGGCAAGTGTGCATAATGTGTTTCATGTAACCCATCTTTGCAAGTATGTGCATGATCCAGAGACACTATTCCTCCAATAGGGTTGGAAAATTTGATAGTAAAGCCTAATTTGACTTTTATTAGACAACAAGTTCGGGTTGTAGCGAGAGATGAGAAAAGATCAAGGAACATGATAGTCAAGTTGGTGAAAGTTCAGTGGAGCGACAACAAGAAGGACTTTACTTAGGAGACAGAAGACAGGATTAGAGGTACTTATCATGATCTACTGTGAGGGTATGTCCATATTAGATTTATATAGATAGTTGCTAGTCAGGTAGGCTTGTATGGTTGTTAGGAATTGTTACAGGTGATTGCTATGTTTAGTATTTAGTCCTTACTAAAATTTAAGGATGAAATTCTTTAAGGAGGGGAGCCTATAACGTCCCTAATTTTTGATAACATTATTCAGAATATTTAATTAGATAAATTAAATAGAATAATGTAAATAATTAGAGTGATAAGAGGAATTAGATTTGAAAATAAATTAAGGGTCGTGCTTAATTATTTAAATGGCCTTAAGAATGGCTTATAGACTAATTAATTTGCACAAGGGCTTACTACGAAATAGTCGCATATTGTTACCATAAACCTTATAACCCACGTTTGATTCTTTCTCACGTTCATTTTTTATTTTCACAAAACAAAACTAAACAAAAAGAAGAGCTAAGCCGACCATTAGGAGAAAAGAGGAGAAAATCAATTTAAAGCAAAGGATTTAAGCTAGGGGAAATTTGTCTCAATCAAATCTCAAGTTCTACATCCTAATCAAGGTGAATAATAATCTAAGTCATCTCTATTTTTTTATGACCATTTATTCCAGGTTTTAGATTTCATTATTATGATGATTTTTGATTGATGATATGCTTGGAATTGGGCATGTTGGATTCAAACAAAACAATTTGATTATTATTTTACACACTTTTAAGGGTAAAACTAAATACAGTGATTTTCGTATGCCATGAGAAATTTTATGTTATGTAAAACATGATTTTAGAGATGGGTTTTTATTCTTATAATTTTCAAGCTATGGAAAATTTATCACGAATTTTCAAAGGAAAATATGTATAATTGGGTTTAGAAATTTATGTAGATTATTTTATAAAGAATTTGGGTTTGAAATTTTTATATGTTAGATAACATATTGAAAATGAATTTATGAAATTTTTGGGGGATTTTCCTAATTAATTTACTACGGAAATAAAATTATTTAGACGAAGGACTTAATTGTTTTATTGGTTTTGCTTAATGGAGTGACTTATTTATTAAATTAATCCATATTTAAATCTAAAATTATGCAGCAGTTATTTTTGTAAAGAATTTGAAAAGTTATGCCAATCAATCAATGTTAACAAATAGGTAGGTTGGTTATAAAATATATTTTTTAATTAGCACTAAATCATTCTTTCCCAGAAATGTGGGTTTCGCCTCTTTTAAAAGCACATTTCGATCCATTACTTCACTTCGACCAAGTCGGAACCTACCAAAGCCGAAACCAATATACAAGGTATCATTGGTGGTACGTAGTGGACTGGAGAAAGGTGGAAGACGTGGTATCGAAATCATTGCTTTCGATGGGGTCAAAACCTTTATTTTGCTTTCCAAAGATAAGAGCCTATCTTACTTTCAAAAGAATGTTTTCGAACAAGCCGAAACCTTTGCTTTCGAATCTTTTGCTGCCTCTTTGTCTATATGGAGCTTTCGAATGAATTCCTTATTTAGAAATCAATGCTTTCGATAAGGGTGGTTTTGACTGGATTTAAGGGTTTCGAAGGTAATGGCTTCAAAAGGGGGTTTCGATGCTATCCTTCAATGTTTTACATAAATGATTTGAGCTTTCGAATGGATGGCTACGAAAATATCGACTTTTCCCTAAACAATTTTATAAAGAATAATAGTTTCGAAAAGGGTACTTTTGTATGTATTCACTTTGATCCAAAAGATATTTTTAAAGAAAAACCCAATGGTTTCGAAGGAGATGTTTTAAAAGTGCTTCGAAAGGTATATGTTAGTGTTTTGAAAAGAAGATTTGAATGCTTTCGGAAGAGATTATCCAATGGTTTCGAAAGCAAAGTTTTAAGGTTTCGAAAGCCTTAGGTTTCAAAACAAATAACATAATCCCATTTTAAAGGAAATCGATGGCATAATAAAAGAGTTTTGAAGGGATTTTAAGTATGGAGTTTTTGAAGAAGTTTTCCTTGATTAATAGGTTAAAGGGATTAACCAAGTTTTATATAAAATGATTTCAAGGATATTAAACCACAGGTGTTGGTATTATTATGTTTACTTCTTTATATATATATATGTGTGTGTGTGTGTGTGTGTGTTCACAATGTAATGGATCCATAACTATATTTTGAGGAAGGGCAGAATAACCAGCTAGGTTGTCTCGGTATTTATTTCGAGTATTAATTTCTCTTGCTTCACTTTATGATCTATTAATTCACCAAATGGATGTAAAAACTTCTTTTTGAATAGTGAATTAGAAGAAGAAAATTATATGGACCAACTTGAAGGTTTTGTTATACCTGGTCAAGAGCACAAAGTTTGTAAATTAGATAAATCCCTATATGGTCTTAAAAAGGCATCTAAACAATAGTATGAAAAATTTGACAATCTAGTTATTTCACATGGCTTTAAAGTAAATGAAAGTGACAAGTGTATTTATTATAAATCCAGGAATAATATTTGTAGTATCATATATTTATATGTAGATGATTTACTTATACTTGGTTCAAATATTCATGATGTGAATCATGTTAAGTCCATATTATGTACTAATTTGATACGAAAGATCTTGGAGAATCGAGTATAATTCTTGGTATTAAGATTACTAAGCCTGAAAAAGGAATTTCTTCAGAGCAGTTTCATTATATTGAGAAGATGTTAAAGAAATATAATTTCTTCGAATGTAAATCTGCTAGTACACCATATGATCCAAGTGTAAAAGTATTTAAGAATAATGGTGAAGGTGTAAGATAGTCTGTAACGACCCGTAATTCGCTACTTCGAAAATGAGAGATTTTGTTTGTTTTAAATTTAAAAACGGTTTAAACCTTAAATAAATATGTTATACATAATAGATAATAATAAAGGAATTATTTATTCTTATAGTTGATAATTTTAAAAGTATAAATTTGGATTCTAGAACAATTCAACAAAAAGTTAAGTTTTGTTAAAAACAAATAAAGGCTTAAATAAATAGGTTTAAATATTTATTTGATTAAGTTAAATATTATTTAAAACACCTAATAAAGATTATAAAAGATTTAAAAATATGTTGATAACCGTTTTACAAAAATAACCAAAAATTTGTTGCATTTTGTCAGACACTGTAAAATTAGAGATTTTGATATTAATTAAATATGATTTTAAAATATAAAGAGACATGTTTTAATTTATCTAAAGAAGTAAAAAGTTCATTTTAAATTTTGGTTTACTTCAATATATAGCTTAAAAAAACGTTAGATTTTGACTGAAATTTTTTTCGACAAAAACACCGTTTTCAACCAAAACAGTTGTCGTCAAGTTGTTGCAACTTTATACATTTTCTAACATATGAATACAAGTTTACAAACTTTTAAATACTTTACATTTAGCACTAAAAGACAAAAGGCGTTTTCTTTTGAAAAGTTTAAATAAATGTATAAAAAGTGAAAAGACATGATTTGACTAATTAAATTATATTTTGAATCTTTATAAACAACATCATTATACTTATTTCCATCACCATTAATGCTTAAATCATATTACTTATGGAAAAGGAGAAAAATGATTATTTAACATTTTAAAGTTTAAGAAAAAAAGGCAAAATCATTACTTAAGGACTTAATATCATATCCAACCTTCACTTGTCATTAATGCACATCCTTTCTCATCTTGGAAAAAGTGTTTAAGTATGATTTAAAAGTCAAAAAAGTAGAAAATGGCATTATAGTCATTTGGCAAGAAACAACAAATATAAATAAGCATCCATACCTTTCACTTTTTCACATTTCATTCCTTCCTTCTTCTTCATTTTCTCCATCTTCTTCTTCATCCTCTCCACTTCCATTTCCATGGCATCCAACCTCTCTTCCACTTCCATAATTTCCTCCATTTCCTTCCACCACCTCAACCAAGCATCACAACACCCATACATGCTTCCATCACCACCTACCTACCTCCTACTCTACCTAAAACATCCTCTAGTCACGGCCAAACATCCCCAAACACACTCCCATACCTCACGCCCCCTCCTATACACCATGGCCAACCCTACACAGCCATACCCATCTCCATAAGCCACACACCCCCTTTACCTACCCCAACCCGAGCACACACACAACTTATCCACCTCCACCCTACAAGGCCGTACCCCATCCTTATCACCAAGGCCGAGCCCAAAATCCCACCTACCCACCTAAAAACATACGCCTACCTCGCCTACCCGCCTACCTAAAGCCATTTACCCTAGCTACCCAAGGCTGTACCTTCCAAACCCCCTCTTCAGCCCACGGCTACATATAAAGAAAACAAAAGAAAATGAAAAAGAAAACGAGAGAAAGGAAAACAAGGAAGGAAAGAAAAAGAGAAAGAGAAGGAAAAGGAAGCGGCGAATTCGAAGACGTTGGAAATAGCATGTTAGCCTATAAGAAGATTGACGGAGTGGATATGAAGGTGAGAAATTCTCATCGCTTTTGAATTCATATTTTGGTTATGTTAAAACAATCACATTTATAACTTTATGACATATGAATGTTTATACCAAATTGGTTGCTAATATGGATGATTGATAGTTTGGTTAGGTAATTGAATTGTGATAATATATCTCATTATGGTATCAATATTGAATGTTGGATTTGAAATCATATGTTATGTGATTGGTTGAATGGATGTTATGTTAGTGATAAATATGGATATTAGTTATGTTCATTTTTGATTTAGTGATCTCTTTATTAAATAAGACCATATTTTAGTGATATGATATATTTTGGAAAAATAATTCTTTTTTTTCCCGTTAGAATTGAAAGTAAAGTAAAAAATAAAAGAAAATTTGAAGTGAAATGGGATTAAAAAGAACAGTTAAATTGAAATTGAGATGAATAGTGAAACTGAAATCAATTTTGAAAATTGAAAGTGAAATTAAGGTTGAATTTGAGTTTAAATTGAAATTAGATTTGAAATCTAAGATTTAAATGAGCTTAATTTGAAGTTAGAATTGAAATTGAATTGAAATTTGAATTAAAATTTAATATTAAGGTAATGGGAATATAATAATACGAGTGTCACGACACGCGCTGCGCGCGTGAATTATTTTCCTTATAAATTGTATTTGTTTAAATTAGTAAAAAAAATGATTTTTTATTTTATTTTCAACTGATACTAATATTTGTAAAGAAGTATTCTGAATTTATAAAGGAAGTTTAATTTTAGATCCTATTTTTATAAGCGTTTGAATCTGTAAAGTATGTCTAATTGTTAGATCCTACTTTTAGAAGTGTTTGAATTTGTAAAAGGAGTTTAATATTTGATCATATTTTTAAGTGATTAAGTTTTGATAATATATACAGGGGCATTTTTGGTAGTTCAAGTTGATACCAAAAAAATGTGACACCAAAGCAATTACAACTATTATTAAAGATTATAATATGGAAATAGTGAAGATTCATTTTAAAAACTTTGAAAAGTGAAAATATTGATTTAAAATGATTTGTGATGATTTAATAAGTAATAAAATTCAATTTGAATAGATTATTTCAAATATTGAAAAATAAGCTAAAACTAGGTGTGTCGCGCAACAGTAGTCCGTGATTTCGCACCGAAAAGATCAAATGAATGTACAGAGTGAAATATAGCTTAGAATTCTATGAGTTAAGAAAATTCTGAACCATTATATCCGTATCTTCTAAAAGAAGAAAGAAAATCAAATTTTCAATAAGTAGATTTTGAATTAAGTCCAAATCAATTTTCTTGAAAAATCACGCTAGTGCAGTTAAATAACCATAACAGGAAATCCGTTTAAATGAATGTTTTTAATTATGAAACAATATGGAATAAATTTGATAAATGGTTTAGAAGAGATTTAAATTGAAAAATATAAATTATCATATGTTTAAAAGTTGTTTAAATCATATTTGCTTATATAGCACTTTCCGCAGCACTTTTATGCTGCGAATGATATAACTTTTTGAATGTGAGTTTAAACATAACGATTTTTTCCAAAATAATTTGTGTGACGACCCGGAAATTTTTAACATTTGAAATGGAATATTTAATTGATTTTAAATATTTTGATGTTAGTTTAACTTGAATTTCAAATATAAATATGAATTTGGCAATTAAATTATTGCATTTAATTTATTAAAGTTGGATAAAAATTTGAATCTTCAGTTTGAAGCTGATTAAAAATATTTTCAAGGCTCGGAAAATTTATATTGACAATACTGAAGATAATAGAAGCTTCAGAATTTGATTTGAAAGTGAATTGTCCGGTTTGGAATTTATATTGTTTAAATCGATATTTAAAATAGCCTTTCGGGGCACAGTCTCAGATTTCAACGAAACCGGTTCCATTGAATCCGTAATATTGTATTATTATCGAATTTCAATTTTCGTAATGTTTGGAGTTACCGTTTGGCCGTATGATAAGCAAACGCGCTGAAAATTATACCGAAATTTAATTTAATAATTGAGTTCAAAAAGGCTATCTTCTCCATACGATCGAATTTGGCCTCGGAACCTTTTCCATTGTGTTTGGAATAGGGGTATAATACTATAAACACCTAGCGGCACGCCTCGATAGGGGTTTGGGATTTTTACCGTGTGATTGATACGGTTTGAAATTTTAAAATAGTGTTTATATGTCTTTGTCAAAATCAAGGCTATCACCTTCAAATTGAAACTTACACGTTTCCTTTATCTTCTCAAATACGCCAGTTTTTCTTCCTTTAAAACACACGCATCAGAGCAAGATTAAAGGAGGAATAGCAATGGCCGAATTCATTTATAAAAAAATCAGAGCTCGTTCTAAATCGCGCCTTCCCTCTCCTATCTTCCATCAGCTCGTGAAAAGGAGAAAAAAATGAAACCTAAATCAAATTGAAATCATGAGCCTCTCTTCCTCTTTCTCTCTTCAATAAATTAACGAACGAAAGAAAAAATAAATATATAAAAAAGGCGCGCGAGCACCTGGAATCAAGGGCAGAAATCGAAGGGTGGAATTCACGATGAAAATCGCAAAGGGCGTGCACGTGGAGGGTCGCGAGGTCAGGCGATTCAAGCGATGGCGATGGGGGGATGCGGTCGCATTCATGGGCAAGGGGATTGGGTTTTAGAACTTGATGCGGTCGATTTGGGGCACGCGAGAGGGCCGTAGAGGTGGCACAGTGATGTTAGTGCGACGTTGAGTTCATTCCTCATGCTTCAAAGGAGATTCGAGGTTGAGCCTGGAACCGTAGTGTGCTTACATTCATGCTTGAGCTAGGTTTGTCGGTGCATTTCTAAGTGGTTCGTAGCGGAGATGGATGCAAGCAGGGACTTAGGTGCTGGTTGGGGGCAAAAGGTTGGGCGAACTAGGTTAGGTTATCGGCTTTTGGAGGATGCAAAGCATGAGTTCTCATAGAGGTGGTTAGTGAGAACAAAATCTGTAGCAGGTGTTTTTTGGGTGCAAGTTATTTTCAGGCTGCACAAACAAATCAGCGAGCTAGGTGAAGTTGGTGAGCAGCGGGGTTAGGGTCAATATCTGAATGGAAATCAAGCCAAGATAGAAATGGACGGCATAATAAAAAGCAAAGGTGAGATCTTCTTACTCAAATTTAATAATTGAAAATTTCAGTTATTGATTGATGATTGAATTATGATAGTTAAATTTAAATTGTTGATTGTCTGCTTGGATGATGGTTGTTATTATTTGTTTTGAAATAGACCCTATACGCCGCATAATAGCGGAGGTTATTATATTTAAACCCATATACACGATATTCCACCTTGAAGTGGAATTGGTATTATATATGTATTTGGAGTTGATTTCCCGCATTATATAGCAGATGAGACCCTATTGCACCGCATAATAGCGGATGATATTTTTATAAATCCCATAAACCACGATATTCCACCTCGAAGTGGAATTGGTATTTAATTGTTGTGCTAACGTCTGTGGATGTAGGGAAACAGGTTGGAGGGATCCAACTGGATTCCTCAAACAATTGAATTTGTTTCATTTGTTGTGTGTTAAATTATTTATAATCTCTGTGTGATTATATTGTAATTGGAATCATTGTAGGCTAAAATTTAGCCGAATATATTTTTGGTGTCGTAAGATACCAGAAATAAATAAAATAGGATTTTTGAATTTAAGTAGAAAATCTTAGTGAAATCCTATTGAATAAATTCCAAAATATGGGGAAAGATTTTTTTTACAAATGGATTTTGAGAAATGTTGTTTAAAAGTTGAAGGATTTATTTAAAAATTAGGATTTTAAATTCTTTGGGAAAAAAAGGGAGTTATTTTTAAAGATGATAAATTTGGAAATCCATTTGAAAATTGATTTGGTACTTGAAAATATATCTTTGAGAATCAAACTGAAATTTGATTCGATGTTTGAAACAAAATTTAGAAATCAATTTGGAAATTGATTTTGGTGATTTAAAACAAACCTTTGGGAAATCCATTTGGAAATTGATTTGGGTGTTTGAAAAAAAAATTGGGAAATCAATATGGAAATTTGATTTGGTGTTTGAAAGTGAATATTTGGTAATCGATTTGGAAAATCGTATATCAATGGATATTTGGGAAATTTGAATTCACGATGGAATTTATAAAAGAAAGGGAAATTTGTTTTAAAAATAAATGTTGGTTTATTTTTAAAGTATGGAAAGAAATTTACGGATTTGGAATGTAAATTTGAATTAAATCGAGAAGGGTTTATTAAATCGGTCTAAGTGGACCATTTTGAAATGAAAGTGTATTTTCCTTGAAAAGCCGAGTATGTTTTGAAAGTAGCTTTTAAAGTATAAATTAAAAGTTCTAAAGATGGTTTTAAAAAAAGAGGATATTTTGGAGAAATTATTTTTTTAAGTTGTTTTTAAATCTTAAAGTAAAAGATTTATTTAATTAATTATAGAAGTGATTATTTAAGATTTAATTGATATTTGTTTAGAAAATGGTTATTTAAATAGTTATACCCTATCTACTAATTTTTATTTTAAAGTTAGTTTGGACTTGAAATTTTATATAAGACATTTATATAATATTTTCATAACTAATATTTAAATAAATGTTTTAAAAATAGTTTTATCTAAATGTTTCCAAGTATATATTTTGGATAAGTGATTTAAAGTATTTCAAAATATTTGAACTCGGCAGACTTTCAGTGGGAATAAATAATATCGAGAATCTTATTCCGCGAGTGAAAAGTGATTTGAAATTTGTTTTCAAATAGACGAAGTGTTAAAAATTTATATCTTGCAAAGATATTTTGAAAATAAATAATTGGGAAAATTATTTAAAACTTGGTGTTGTGAATATTTATTGATAGTTAAATAATAGACTATCAATATTCGCCTTTTAACGACATTTGAATTTCAATGCGACCGGGGGTCGGATTCCAAGTGGATATCCGAAAACCACATCGTACTTTTGTGATTGTGATGGATCTTTTATTTAAAAGATCAAAGTGAAAATTGTTGTGATTTGTTGAAATCTGAACGAACACTTATTATTAAAAATAAGCGCTTGTTATAGAGGACCTTGTGTCATAAAACTCATTCCAAATAATGATACGATGAAATGGAATTGTATTTGAAGACGGTGTTGAAGACAAAGTATTTTCAAAAACGAAAGGATTACCTGTCGAATGTCTCTACACCGGGTTGCTCCGGTATAGAGATTTTATCACCCTTTGTAATGGGGATTCCGGACGTGATTTGTGAATATCCGGATTTGCAAGGGCTTCTTTAAAGTGCCTTCAGTTCGGTTCGATCTCGGAACGGACTTGTATGGATGTGTGGCTGGCGTTACACTTTGAGATGTAAAACTGGTTTCTATCGAATACATTTCTGTTGGTGGCGGAGAATTTATTCTCTTAGCTTAACACCCTTCTCTGTGTAGTTGATGGTTACAAGTGATACATTCCCAATTTGGTAATGTGGCACACGAAGTGCTGCTGATCATTTGTTGATCAAAGCATGACTTTGTGAAAAGTGTAGCTTTGTGGACGAGACCTCATCGGACCTCACCCCAAAAATGGTCAAAACAGGAAAGATGGGGCAAGATTATAAGGGTCGCGCCCTTTAGGTATGTCATTGCCTTCTGGAGAAGGGTGGTGTCAGGTATGGAGCCCTGATGTTTAACCTTTGTGGTTACTGCAAATATATTTCTTTGTGGTTGTTGGTGTAGAGGATCCTCGGATAAAGGTCCCAAAGGACCGGGGGATGACATACTCGTGTCGTAGTTACCTAGTTGCAGAGGTAATCCGGTCTTGTGTTGGCAGAGAGCTGATTAAGTTCTCAGGACGTCCCGCCAGAGGCGTACCCATGTGGCATAGGAAGTTCCTTAGCCCAACCATTTATTGGAAATCCAAAGAAACAATACGAGCCATTTACGTTTGCAATTGTATAACCTGCCTTCTCAGGAGGTAGCTATAGCAGGCATAATATAATGGTACCTATGCTGGCTAAGATTAATATTATACTTTCGAAATGTTTTCCAAACTATGCACTAATAATAATATAAAAAAAAGAATTTTGCATAGTAAGCATATTTGACCATCATAAGGAGAAATCTCCTCTATGTGTGCGATTGCATTGTGTGTGTGCCGGGAGGCCTTATGGTAGTTTCAATTTCCAAAAGCATAGCGGATTTCTTTTTATTTTCTTCGTGAAAATAACTGTTTTTAAGATCGCACACCAGTCCCATGACTGATTTGGAGTTTATTGTTCCCTTTCTAAACTCAGGGTGCCCACAATTTTCCACACGGGCAGCCTAGAGTCAGGTTAGCAGTTATTAGGGAGCAAAGTCAAGAAGTTGCTGTGGAGATCAGGAGTTGGAGCTAGATGGCGAGGCGTATCACTTATACGTGTAATATTTATTTCCGCTATTGTTGTTGTACACTCTGATAATATAATGTGATGTAATGTAATAACTGACATAATGATTCTGTTTAAAGATATTTATTTATCTATTATATTTGTTCCGCTGCGAGATGTAACGCCCCACTCCGAGACCCACTCTAGTTAAGAGTATTACGGAGTAATACCGTCTACTAGAACGGAGAATAGAGTATAATAGAAGCGACCATGTGTAATCAAGTTATAACTAACTACTGAATACGTCGAATAGGTGGTTTTCTTTTCTCGAGTGGTTCGACATATCCAATAGATATTTATAACGAAATTACAATGGCTAAGGAAAATAGGTTCAGAACAAACATAATACTAAATGATAACATCATCATCACAGCACAGTCACAGAACATAGATACAATACATCGTCAATACAGATCCAAGTATCAAAAGGTGGGTACAAAGCCACCGCTCACACATGTGAGTCAAAAATATGTACATAAGATTCTGAAATAACAGAGTAGCTGAATAGTGGACAAATAAAAGAGCTATCTATCAGCATAGCAGATAATGTCCAAGCGGAAGCACAGAAAGCTAACTCCAGAGACCTAACCTGAAACAACTCGGTCTGACCCGAGCGAAAACACTTGGGTCAGGCTAGCTAAACAATCAGTAATAACTGAGATATATATATATATATAATAATGCAGTACATAAATAAAACAGTATTTCTCCAAAGAGAAGAGTAATATGGACTACATGAATATAATGACGATCCCTAATCATCAATAAACAGTAAAAATCTCCAAAGAGAATATCAACACCAAAGTGTGGAATAAATAAAATCGCCTCATATCATCGGCGTAGCCAAAGCTATATAAAATTGCCCCTAGGAAATAATCCCAATAGTGACCAGAGTCAGTAATCAATGCCCAAGCAAAGATCGATGCTCCAAAGAGCAATAGGGATATACTGAAAAGTCAATGAAATCAAACACTGAAAAGCAGTGTCCAGAGACACTGTGAATCCACAAGGTAATCGCACTTACATCGTATGGTTCCATAGAACCAACACCGAATGGCGATACTCGAATGGATATAAAATCATCAGATAATACAAATATTGCACGTGCACCGACCAGAGTCGTTGTTGCCAAGTACTGTAGAGTTGTGATCGATCACTCGCACAGATGCGGAACGCGCGAAACGACAAGATCCTTCCCAGAAGGATAAAGGCCCAGAGGCACATGCCGTAAAAAAAACTGCTCCATAGAGCAGGTGTCCAGAGACGGTTGCCCAGAGGCGTGGTGACCCAGAGGTCCAGTACTGGCCGCCCAGAGGCTAATGTGTCACTAACTTCTTGGAGAGGAACCCGTAAAGTGTTAACAATGAGTCCCATACCCCACGTTCGCACTAAACGGTTTCCTAACCAATAGCAAGCTCACACTCCAAGCAATAAAAAGTCCACCTCATATCATCGGTAAACTAGACCCAAAGGTCAAAACGATCAATCGAATAGGTCTGGGATTAACCGGAAAGAAAATACACACGGTTTCCATAGGCCCGAGATTTCCTAACCGTTTAAGCACCTTTCCACTTCGCTTGACGTGCTAAAAGTGAGTGTGAGATTTTTATTATAGAAAATAATGGTGTAAAACGGATTTGTAATTGATTTCGAAATCACTTTTAAAACGGTCTTTTGAAAAGTCTCCTATTATGGAGTAATTAATTTAATAATTAAAAATAATATTATATAATAATTTTCAAAAGCCATTTTGGAGTGTAAAATCCTTTTAAATCCCTTTTATAAAGCCCGTGTACGAAATCCAGAGACAAATCTCAAAGAAATCGACGAAAACCAGAAAATCATCAAAAATATTCTAAGTGTTTGAAACCATTCAAAAACTGCTGCGAACCCAAGTTCGGCAATTTATTTGGACCAGCAAACTGTGTCCAAATGGCATGAAAACTGGTAGGCATATATTCCAACATCCCTACTTTAAGATGCAAAAAGTATTTCTGGATTCTGAGTTGAGACGAAGTGGCAGCGACGTCTCAAAGTTGAACCCAGAGAAAGATTCATACTGTTTTCCAACAGCGACCAGAGTTTAACTTTGGCACGAAAATCGAAGTACCAAACGAACTCCAATGTTGTCCAAATTTTCTAGAAATGGAGTACGCAACTCCACCTTTCCAACGAGACCAAAAACGTCGAATTCCGACTTCCGATGCGAACGTGGCGGCATCGCGAAGTGGCGCTCAAAAGCTGGAAACAAAGGTGATGTTTGATTTTTTTTTTTTGGACGCGGGCCCGGCCCGCGTCGGCCTGCCCCAGCCCGCCTGGGCTGGGGATGTGGGACGCGGGCCACATCCCAGTCACTAATCCCGCCTGCACTGGCTGGAAGTGCCTACAGTCAGCTTTGGGCACAAAGCTGAATCTCTCGACTGCTTATCACCCTCAGACCGACGGTCAGACCGAGTGGGTGAATCGTGTTTTGGAGGATCTTTTGCGCTGTTGTATTCTAAATTTCAGAGGTAGTTGGGAGGATCACTTACCGCTCGTAGAGTTCTCCTACAACAACAGCTATCAGTCTAGTATCGGCATGGCACCTTTCGAGGCTCTCTGCGGAAGGCCATGTCGCTCTCCTGCTTGTTGGTTAGAGTCTGGCGAGAAGCTCATTCTTGGTCCAGATTCAGTTTGAGAATCTTCTGAGAAGATCTTGCTTATCCGTCAGAGAATGAAAGAGGCACAGGACCGCAGAAATCCTACGCGGACAACCGTAGGAAGCCTCTTGAGTTCTCCATTGGCGATTCTGTCTTTATTCGGATTTCTCCCATGAAGGGGGCTGTGCGTTTCAGCTCTACAGGGAAGTTGGCTCCTCGCTATGTTGGACCATTTCCTATTACGGAACGCATCGGCCCCGTTGCTTATCGTGTGGCTCTACCTGCTCATTTTGCCGGAATGCATGACGTGTTCCATGTTTCTCAGCTTCGCAAGTGTGTTCGCGATCCTGATTCTATCATTGAGCCGCATGTCGTACCTGATTTGGAGATCTCACCCGATCTATCTATAGAGCAGCAACCACTTCGTGTGCTTGATTCGGAGGTTAGACGTCTTCGAAACAAAAAGATCCCGCTCGTGAAGATTCAATGGTCGTCTAATCCTAAGGACTGCACTTGGGAGACCAGAGAGTTTATCGAGCGTACTTATCCTGGTTTTCTTTCATCTTCCGGCACGGGTGAGCATCTATAATTTATCTTCTGTATTCCTTTTGTGGATTAGATGTTATAGACGACTTCTATATTTAAGGAATTGCGGGGACGCAATTTTCTTAAGGGGGAGTCTGTAACAACCCTGAGATTGCAATTACCGAATGATATGTTAAAAATTATGATTTTAAGTTAAAAAGGGGGCTAAACAAATTTTTGGGAATTTAAATTTGCAATTGGTTTGCAAATTAAAATATTTTGGGTTGAAATGGGGAATTTTTAAATAAAAAGTGATTATGGGTTAATGGGCCAAATGAGATAATTACATGGTTTTAATTAAAACTAGGATGCTTATTAGAATTTTTGTTCACATGATAACTTAAAAAATAAACTAAGTCCTAATGGGTTTCTAAACCCTCTTACCATAACCCGTTAGCCTAACCCCCTCCTATATAATATCTTAAACTCATAACCCTAACCCTCCTCCTCTTCATAAATTCCTAAAACCTAGATCTAAACAAAATTAATGGCCTCCATTTAGAAGCTCCATCTCCTTCTCTTCATAAATTAGTTTAATCCTAGAAGAAAAAAAAGAGAAGAAGAAAGGTAATGCAATCTCTCCTATTCTCTAATCCTCCTTCTTAATCCCTATTTATCTCCTCCATCTTGTTGTAATTATTGTGTATTTTTTTGTTGATTTTGGGTCTTTGAAGTCTCTTGATCTTTGCTTGGAGGTTGAGGGTTTGGCTTGCTTGATATTGTGCACATAACCCATTTGATCATTTGCTTCATTGAGGTAATTACTAATTGTTAGTAATTATTGCTAGTAAAATTTTAATGAAAATTTTGATGCCCAAAATTGAAAAAAACACCCCTAAATGCCAAAAAACAACAAAATTGGCTGGCTGGAATTGTGCATCGGCCTGAAACAGGCTGGAATAGTGCAACCAGCCTGTTTCATGCTGATGCACAATTCCAGCCAGCCAATTTTGTTGTTTTTTGGCATTTAGGGGTGTTTTTTTCAATTTTGGGCATCAAAATTTTCATTAAAATTTTACTAGCAATAATTACTAACAATTAGTAATTACCTCAATGAAGCAAATGATCAAATGGGTTGTGTGCATAATATCAAGCAAGCCAAACCCTCAACCTCCAAGCAAAGATCAAGAGACTTCAAGGACCCAAAATCAACAAAAAAAATACACAATAATTACAACAAGATGGAGGAGATAAATAGAGATTAAGAAGGAGGATTAGAGAATAGGAGAGATTGCATTACCTTTCTTTTTCTCTTTTTTTTTCTAGGATTAAACTAATTTATGAAGAGAAGGAGATGGAGCTTCTAAATGGAGGCCATTAATTTTGTTTAGATCTAGGTTTTAGGAATTTATGAAGAGGAAGAGGGTTAGGGTTATGAGTTTAAGATATTATATAGGAGGGGGTTATGGTAAGAGGGTTTAGAAACCCATTAGGACTTAGTTTATTTTCTAAGTTATCATGTGAACAAAAATCGTAATAAGCATCCTAGTTTTAATTAAAACCATGTAATTATCTCATTTGGCCCATTAACCCATAATCACTTTTTATTTAACAATTCCCCATTTCAACCCAAAATATTTTAATTTGCAAACCAATTGCAAATTTAAATTCCCAAAAATTTGTTTAACCCCCTTTTTAACTTAAAATCATAATTTTTAACTTATCATCCGGTAATTGCAATCTCAGGGTTGTTACACGAAATGTGAGATTCTGTTATTGTTTCTGTTTCTTCTTTCTTCTTCTTCTACCTCTTCTTCTTTAAATCCTAAAGATTCGTAAGTTTGTTCCTCTTTGGCTGAATTGTTATGGAATTTTGCTAGCTTAAAAGGGGTATGGATTTATGGGCCTTTACAATTTGTGAATGTTTTTAAAATTGAAAATTAAGCGTTTTTGAAAGATAATTTGGAATCTTTATAATCAATTCCAAGATAAAGTCGATAACTGAGCATGGAGAAATGACTAGTACATTTGTCCCGTCTGTGAGATTTAGAAAGATAAAACAAGATGTTTAACTAAGGTTAGGGATGGAGCAACCAGTGCCCTAAACTTACCTAGCCTATGTTTTCTTTGCTTAGGCGAGGGGTGGAACAGATCAAAAGGAAAGCTCGGATGCTCAAAAAGATGTATTAAGTTTTTGAAATAAAAGAAGATCGGTATTATCCAAAATTTAAGCAATCTCCAAAATGAATGATTTCTATGATCCTATTTACTAAAAATAAAAAATGGTTGCTAAGATTTATTTTAGGGTTTATCGTAAACGGTATCTTAAATAACGTTGTTTTTGACTCGCCTAAAAGATAAGGAATTTGGATCGAGAGTTAAGTGAGAAAATTTGAGATATTATCCAAAGCGAAAGAATGAATTAATTAAAATTATTCTAAGTCAAAAGAAAGAGAATTCGAAATCATTGGAAAAGAATTAAAGTGAAAAGAGAATTAATAAATCCTATATACTCATATTCACTTTTTTATTGATAATTGGATTTCGAAGGAATCAGGGTCGGATTTGGGTGATTCATATCCAAAAACCACTTCGAACCAATATATACATTTGAATGTGAAAACATGTTAAAGATGATGATTATTGAAGACCGTAGATCTTCATAGAGTGAGGACTGCTTGTTGACTTGCTCTGGGTAGCTTCCATTGTAGAGTGATATATAGCAATGGTCTCCATGTTGTGGAGATTTTTCGGATTGCAAGGACTACTCACTACTAGTGGTAGTAGGAGAGTGTCTTTGGTTTGTTCTGTTCCTGGACAACTTGTATGGACTTTTGTCTAACATTGCATTTCTGAAGATTGCGTGCATTGGTTTTTGCAAACATACATCAGTGTTGGCGGAGAAGACCACTTCTCTTAGATTAACACCCTCCTTGAGACGTACGAGCTCAAGGGTTGTATTTTATTGGAAGGAAATTAGTAGTTAAAGGAAATGACAATGTGGCATTCAAAGATGTGATATGTGCTATGTGAAAAGGTAATCGTAACCTCAAGCCTCATCAAACGGAAATGATCGAAATAGGATTAGATGCGGCAAGGCTAAGTGGGTCATTCCCAAGTACGTTATGGTCATCCCCTTCTAAATATATTTCTACCGCTATGATGTTCGAGATGTAAATTAATGTGATGTGTGGAAACGAGCGCTCGGTTAAAGGTCGGCAGCGACCGAGAGATGACATATCTGGTACTATCTAGTTATAGAGGTAGGTTGGTCTTCTGTTGGCAGAGGATCCTTTATGATGGTCCTCGGGACATCCATCTAGAGGTGTACTTATTCGGAAGGTTGATCCTTCACCTAGTCATTTGTATGGAGATCCATTCTCCAATTAAAACCTACCGTTTTGTTTGTAGAACCTAGTATGCTGGAATTTACTAATGGTAACAATTTCAGATAAGATTAATAAGTTTGTTTGCAAATGTTTTCAAAGAATGTCATTAGAAATAATATCAAATGTTTTGATATAAAAATGCTTTAGTTATCATAAGTTAAAAAATCGTCCGTGTTTATGTGTGGGCATGGTCTTATGAGATACTCTTTCTTTTCAAAGGATTTTATTTAAAGACTGATATATGACATTTTCATTTATTATTGAGTTTTCTCACGTTGGTTTATCAAGGCCGATTCGGGTATTTTCAATATTTGCGTCAGATCCGAGTAGTTTCAAGTTAGTCGAAGACGATTGGAGTTTCCAGAGGAAAGCTGGAGATATTCATTTACGTATGGATATATTCTATTATCTACTGTACTTAGTTTGTTTTAGTTGATATTTGTCAGCAATTGTAAGGATGGATGTTTATAACTGTCCAAGCCGAATTTAGGTTAGACTCTGATATATGTATTTAAATGTTTTCCGCTATAAAGATATTTGTTCAATATTATATGTTTTCCATTTGTGTGAGATTCTGTTCTGTCTATTTTTCTTTATTACCCTCAATCATTCGCAATTCCGTGTAATTTGGGTCTGACATGTGTGGTTTATTGTCGGCACAAAGGGTACAGAATTGTGGGTCGTCACATTTGGTATCAGAGCTGATAAGCAAGAACCTTCGCTTTGTTATGGGTAAAATCTCATCAGAAATAGGATTAGTAATATCCTAGGATGAGTAACTCATTAGAGATAGGTTTAATAACACCCTAAAATGAGTTATGAGAGTGTTATATATATTAGCGCGTATTTGTTAATTTTATAAAATGGTTTTGTTTTAATGAAGTTACTAAATGAGCTAATTTTACCTTGGTTTTATATTTTAAGTATCAGAAAGGGGATACTATTATTTTTAGGTTAGAAATTAATGATTATTTGTAATTTTTATTTGTAAAACTAAAATATTAATATCTTGTGATTAGAATTGCACACTTTGACTATAAGATATTCCATATAGATTCAATTAGTTGAAAGCTAGAATTTAGAACTTTAATCATATACCCTTAGATATTTAGTATTAATAAATAATAATGATTAAGTGATTGTCATAATGGATGATTTAAAAGCTAAATACAAATGTCTTGTGAAGTAAAATTCACAATTTGACTATAAGATATTTAATAATAATATTGAAGCTAGAAGTTGTAATTAGAGAAAGTTAAAAGAAAATACGTACTTAGAAAAATTCTTATCAACAAGATAGGAAAAAGATAAATCTAAATTGAGACTTTGGGTAAATATAACATAAAAGGGAAAGTTTTAAAACGTAAAAAGGAGATAAGATAATTTGAAATTTTGACAAGTAAAATTTAGGAATAAGAGTGATAAGAAATATTATCCTAATATAAAACTTTGAATTAGTGATACATTTAGGGTAAGCTCAAAATAAAGTAAGATTGAAAGTGGATAGGTTAGAAAAAGTTGAAAAGAGGTTTTGAATAATATGGTTAGTAGGTTGATTGTTGGATGAAAATGTTTAAGTAACAAATACCATGTGAATCAAGTTTCACAATTTGATTATATGGTATTTAATGAATTTAAAGTTAAGAAAATTGATTTAGAAATGGATACGTAAAAAAGTTAAGTAGATAATCATAGAATTGGTAAGAAAAATATGTACACTTAGCAAAGTTGTCTTATTAATATATGGATTGGATAAATAATATTAGCTAAATTAAGACTTTAGACAAATAAAGATTAAGTTTTATAACTTATTATTTGAGATAATAATGGAATTCCACATCTGTTAAACGCCCTAATTGAAGTAATAACAATTTGAAGTTTGGGGATATGTATATATACTCTTAGAAAGTAAAGGTATATTATACATGTTTAAGTCATATTTGTATGCCTAAGTAATAATGGATTTAGTAAAAACCAATGGTTGTGAAATAAATTTGGATTAATAGGAATTTTGGAAAAATATATTAGGAAAAAATGAATGTGAATAAATACACAGGTTATATGTAGATCATTTCAGCACATAAATTTTTGATCTAAGATTTGAGTACAGAACTTTGAGGCGTTTACACCAGTCCGAGAAAGGATTTATCGCTTGATTCTTGATGGCAAACATTGATGAGAGTTTGTGATTTTGTACTCGAGTTTTCTATCATATTTGAGGAAGTCTGATCAAAGTCCGCACTAGAAAATCGGAGGATCGGTACTAGTTCGGAAGTAAAGTTGTGGATTTGAATAATAGATCGATTATATATCACTTATAGTATGATATTTTAGGTTTGTCCACATAGTAGTTGGATAGTTACCTTAAATAGTAGGCACTAAGATATAAGAGTTAGACATATGTTTTGTTATATAAACCTCAGGTGTAGTACATGATCAGGTCAGGGGATAAGTTATGTGGATGTATTCATTTATGTTGATATGGTACAGTTTGGTTGTTTTTGGATGTATAGTCTTGTTTGGTTGTTGTATATATTATCTTAAGTGTGCAGTACGCACTAGGATGTGTACGACAGAAGTCTGACTTGATGTATGCATATATAACCATAAGTACGTGATAAGTACACAGGTTAGTCTGGGGAATCTCTGTATGTATGCGTGACATCATTTGTTTTAGTGTTGTTATGACATCGACCTTCTTCTTTTCTATCATCAGTATAAATAAGTCAAAATATTTGAGGATATGGGTATGAGATATATTTCTTCATCTAACTTTCATTTTGAGGGTGAAATGCTTTTAAGTAGGGAAGAATGTAACGACCCATAATTTCGCTACTTCGAAAATGAGAGATTTCGTTTGTTTTAAATTTAAAAACGGTTTAAAATTTAAATAAATATGTTATATATTATAGACAATAATAAAGAAATTATTTATTCTTATAGTTAATAATTTTAAAAGTATAAATTTGGATTCTAGAACAAATCAACAAAAGTTATGTTTTATTAAAAATAAATAAAGGCTTAAATAAATAATTTTAAATATTTATTTGATAAGTTAAATCTTATTTAAAACACCTAATAAAGATAATAAAAGTATAATAAAAAATTTAAAAATATGTTAATAATCGCTTTACGAAAATAACCAAAAGTTTGTCGCATTTTGCCAGTTTTACATACACTGTAAAATTGAAGATTTTGATATTAATTAAATATGATTTTAAAATATAAAGAGAGATGTTTTAATTTATTTAAAGAAGTAAAAGGTTCATTTTAAATTTTGGTTTACTTTCAATATATAGATTAACAAAAACGTCAAATTTTGACTGTAAAACTTGTCAACAAAAATACTATTTTCAACCAAAACAAGTTGTCGCCAAGTTGTTGCAACATGATATATTTTCTTACATATAAATACAAGTTTATTTAAACACTTTATATTTAGCACTAAAAGACAAAAGGAGTTTACTTTTGAAAAGTTTAAATAAATGTATAAAAAGTTAAAAGACATGATTTAACTAATGAAATTTTACTTAAATCTTTATAAACAACATTATTACACTCATTTACTTCACTATTAATGCTTAAGTCGTATCACTTATGGAAAAAGAGCAAAATGATTGTTTAACATTTTAAAGTTTAAGAAAATAGGACAAAATCATTACTTAAGGACTTAATATCAAATCCAACCTTCACTTCTCATTAATGCACATCCTTTCTCATCTTGGAAAAAGTGTTTAAGTATGGTTTAAAAGTCAAAAAAGTAGAAAAAGGCATTATAGTCATTTGGCAAGAAACTACAAATATAAATAAGCATTTGTACCTTCCACTTTTTCACTTTTATTCCTTCCTTCGTCTTCAATTTCTCCATCTTCTTCTTCATCCTCTCCACTTCCATTTCCATGACATCCAACCTCTCTTCCACTTGCATAACTTCCTCCGTTTCCTTCCACCACCTCAACCAAGCACCACAACACCCATACATGCTTCCATCACCACCTACCCACCTCCTACTCCACCTAAAACCTCCTCTACTTATGGCCAAACATCCCCACACACACTCCCATACCAGACGCGCCCTCCTACACACCATGGTCGAGCCTACACACCCATACCCACCTCCATAAGCCACACACCCCCTTTACCTACCCCAACCTGAGTACACACACAACCTATCCACCTCCATCCTACAAGGCCGTACCTCCTCCTTACCACCAAGGTCGAACCCAAAATCCCACCTACCCATCTCAAAACACACGCCTACCCCACCTACCTACCTACCCAAAGCCATTTACCCAAGAAATCCTAGGTTGTACCTTCCAAACCCCTCTTAAGCCCACGTCCACATATAAAAAAACAAAAGAAAAAGAAAATGAGAGAAAAGAAGAAAAGGAAAGAAAGAAAAAGAGAAAGAGAAGGAAAAGAAAGTGATGAATTCAAAGACGTTGGAAATAGCACGTTGGCCTACAAAAAGATTGACAGAGTGGATATGAGGGTGAAAAATTCTCATCGCTTTTGAATTCATATTTTAGTTATGTTAAAATAATCACATATTAATTCCGTAATACTAGCTGATACTGCCTGGGATCGATCTTTTATTTACTCCTCTGAAGTTGACTGTTATGATCCCTCTCTTACTCTTCTTTTCCGTCCCTTTTTTTGTCTTTATGGGAGTGGTTCTCTGGATTCTACCCGGGTTGATGAGGGTGTTGGTGATTCTTCCTCTGCGGAGGAGAACTAGTCTAGTTATATACTTCTGTAGCTGTGACATGTCTGTCACGCTCCTGTGCTGTACTTTTTATTTCTTCCTACTATAGTAGCAAAGGTGTCTCTACGTTTCTCATGTACTTCAACTTTATTACGTTTGTAATAAACAGTGGTCGGTCCACTATAAAACCGTCGGCCTTGCCAAAAAATAATAATCACATTTGTACCTTTATGACATATGAATGTTTATATCAAATTGATTGTTAATATGGATAATTGATAGTTTGGTTAGATAATTGGATTGTGATAATATATCTCGTTATGGTATTAATAGTGAATGTTGGATTTGAAATCATACGTTATGTGATTGGTTGAATGTATGTTATGTTAGTGATGAACATGGATATTGATTGTCTTAATTTTTGATTCAGTGATCTCTTTATTAAATAAGACCTTATTTTGATGATATGACATATTTTGAAAAAATAAGTCTCTTTTCGATTAGAATTAAAAGTAAAGTAAAAATAAAAGAAAATTTGAAATTTGAAGTGAAACGGGATTAAAAATAATAGTTAAATTGAAACTGAAATTAAGATGAATAATGAAATTGAAATTGATTTTGAAAATTGAAAGTGGACTTAAGGTAGAATTTGAATTTAAATTGAAATTAGATTTGAAATTTAAGTTTTAATGAGTTTAACTTGAAGTTAGAACTGAAATTGGAATTAAAATTTAATATTAAGATAATGAGAATATAATAATATTATAATATGGAAATAGTGAAGATTCATTTTAAAAACTTTAAAAAGTGAAAATATTGATTTAAAATAATTTGTAACGATTTTATAATTTATACAATTCAATTTGAATAGATTATATCAAATATTTAAAAATAAACTAAAACTAGATGCGTCGCGCAACGGTAGTCCACGATTTCGTGTCGAAAAGTTCAAATGAATGTATATAGTGAAATATAGCTCAGAATTCTTCGAGATAAGAAAACTCCGGACTATTATATCCATATCTTCTAAACGAAGAAAAAAAATCAAAATTTCGATAAGTATATTTTGAATTGAGTCTAAATCAATTTTTTAGAAAAATCACGCTAATGCAGTTAAGTGACAATAACAGGAAATCCGTTTAAATGAACGTTTTTTAATTATGAAAAAATATGGAATAAATATGATAAATCCATTTAAATGGTTTAAAAGAGATTTAAATTGTAAAATATGAATTATCAAATGTTTAAAAGTTTTTTAAATCGAATAAGCTTATATAGCACTTTCCTTAGTACTTTTATGCTGTAAATGATATAACTTTTTGAATGTGAGTTTAAACGTAATGATTTTTTCCGAAATCAGTTGTGAATGTTGTTAAAAGAAAATTAAGCATTTTTTAAAGATAATTTGGAATCTTTTCAATCAGTTTCAAAATAAATTCAATAAATAAGTATGCGAAAATGACTAGTACATTTGTCCCGCTTGTGAGATCTGGGAAGATAAAACGAGATGTTTAATTAAGGTTAGGGATGGAGCAACCAGTGCCCTGAACTTACATGACCTATGTTTTCTTTTCTTAGGCGAGGGGAGGAATAGATCGAAAGGAAAGCTCGGATGCTTGAAAAAGATTGTATTAAGTTTCTGAAATAAAAGAAGATCGGTATTATCCAAAATTGAAGCAATCTCCAAAATGAATGGTTTCTATGATCCTATTTACTCAAAATAAAAAATGGTTGCAAAGATTTATTTTAGGGTTTATCGTAAACGATGTCTTAAATAACATTATTTTTGACCTACCTAAAAGATAAGAAATTCGGATCGAGAGTTAAGTGAGGACATTTTGAGATATTATCCAAAGCGAAAGAATGAATTACTTAGAATTATTCTAAGTCAAAAGAAAAAGATTTCGAAATCATTCGAAAAGAATCAAAGTGAAAACAGACTTAATAAATCCTGCATACTCATATTCACTTTTTATCGATAATTGGATTTCGAAGGAACCGAGGTCGGATTTGGGTGATTCCTATCCAAAAACCACTTCGAACCAATATATACGTTCGAATGTGAAGACATGTTGAAGATGATGATTATTGAAGACCGTGATCTTCATAACATGAGGACTGCTTGTTAACTTGCTCTGGGTAGCTTCCATTATAGAGTTATATATAGCAGCGGTCTTCTCGTTGTGGAGATTTTTTGATTGCAAGGACTACTCGCTACTAGTGGTAGTAGGAGAGTGCCTTTGGTTTGTCCTGTTCCTGGACAACTTGTATGGATTTTTTCAGAAATTTCATTTCTAAAGATTACGTACATTAGTTTTTACAAATGTACATCAGTGGTGGCGGAGAAGGCAACTTCTCTTAGCTTAAACCCTCCTTGAGACGTACGAGCTCAAGGGTTGATTTTGTGGAAGGAAATTAGTAATTAATGGAAATGGCAATGTGGCATTCAAAGAAGTGATATATGCTATGTGAAAATGTAATTGTAACCTCAAGCCTCATCAAACCGGAAATGACTAAAATATAATTAGATGCAGCAAGGCTAAGTGGGTCATTCCCAAGTAGGGTATGGTTATCCCTTCTAGATATATTTCTTCCCGCTATGACGTTCAGGATGTAAATTAATGTGGTGTATGGAAATGAGCGCTCGGTTAAAGATTGGTAACGACGGGGGAATGACATATTCGTTACTATCTAGTTATTGAGGTAGACTGGTCTTGTGTTGGCAGAGGATCCTTTGTGATGGTCCTTGGGATATCCATCTAGAGGTGTACCCATTCGAAAGGTAGATCCTTCACCTGGTCATTTGTATGGAAATCCATTCTCCAATAAGAACCTACCTTTTTTGTAGAACCTAGAATGCTGGAATTTACTAATAGTAACAATTTCGGCTAAGATTAATAAGTTTGTTTGCAAATGTTTTCAAAGAATGTCATTAGAAATAATATAAAATGTTTTGATATAAAAGTGCTTTAGTTATCAAGGTAAAAACTCATCAGTGTTTTTGTGTGGGCGTGGTCTTATGAGATACTCTTTCTTTTCAAAGGATTTTATTTAAAGACTGATATATGACACTGCCATTTATTATTGAGTTTTCTCACGCGGGTTTATCAAGCATGATCTGGGTATTTTCAATACTCGGGTCAGATCCGTGTAGTTTCAGGTTAGTCGAAGACGATTGGAGTTTCCAGAGGAAAGCTGGAGATATTCATCTATGTATGGACATATTCTATTATCTGCTATACTTAGTTTGTTTTAGTTGATGTTTGTCAGAAATTGTAAGGACAGATGTTTATAACTGTCCAAGCTGAATTTTTGTTAGACTCTGATGTACATATTCCAATTTTTCCGCTGTAAAGATATTTATTCAATATTATATGTTATTCCATTCAAGTGAGATTCTGTTCTATCTATTTTTCTTTATTACCCTTGATCATCCACAATTCCATGAAATTTGGGTATGACATGTGTGGTTATTGTCGACACAAAAGGTACAGAATTGTATGTCGTCACATAGTCTGAATATGCAAGCAACGTTGGCGTCCTTCGGTATGCCACTAATTGTACTAGACCCGACATTGCCTATATCATGGGATTATTTGTGCAGGTTTACTAGCAAGCCTAATATAGAGCATTGGCACGCTATTGAAAGGGTCATGAGATATCTTAAAAGAATTTTGAGTCTTGAATTACACTATCAGAAGTTTTTCGCTGTCCTTTGAAGGATATAGAAATACAGATTGGAATACGTTATTAGATGACTAGTGGATATATTTTCAGTACTAGCTACTGCCAATGAAGAATCAGATTACTTAAGAAATCTGCTAATTGAGATCCCATTATGGGAAAAATCGATACCAACTGAGTTAATCCATTGCGATAGTACCGTGGCTATTGCAAAAGTTGATAACATTTATCACAATGGTAAGAAACGACAAATTCATCGTAAGCACGGTTCTATAAGGGAGTATATTTCTTCAGGATCTGTAAAAGTGAATCATGTACGCACTGATGAGAATCTGGCGGATCCTTTGATGAAAGAATTGGCTAGAGAGAAAGTCCTATCTATATCTAAAAGAATGAAACTATTGCCCACATAATGACAACTCGAAGAATGAACAGTCACTCATTATAGTAACCCAACCTAATGACTGGAGATCCCAAGAACTTGGTTTAATAGGTAATAACAAGTTATGAAGTGACACTGATTGAACTTGGTGGTTTCATTAGTTAGAAGCATGCAGTCCTGAAGCGATAAGAGGATATGAGTTTAACCCTTGATAAAATTTATACTCTACGTGGAGTGGCGTACCTAGTTATAAGAGTACTCTTGACAGATTCACCTACGTGATTGTGGAAATGTGGTCGTTTCCAATGTAATTTTGGTTAAAACTGCCAGGACCTTCGCAAAACTGGGATAGACGTGCATGACCTTTAAAACACAAGCTGTAGACTGCAGCATAGAATGATTGTGTGTAGTTTGATGTCAGAGATATAATTCAAGACTATGAGTCACTCTAGTATTATCGGAATCTTACTCACTATGCAAGGTTCAAATCGATACCTTTATTTATGCGCAGTCTTATAAAATCAGAAATTGCTTGAGAAAAATATCTTTTAAAATTCAAGTGGGAGATTGTTGGAAATTTTGATTTTAAAATGAATTGTTAAAAATATTGGAAGGTGTATAGAATTCCCCTCTTATTATATAGTCGCACATTGTGGGGAACTATAATTTGGTCCTATTTAAATATAGGATTCACAAGAGAAAAAACAGGCCCTTTGGGCACCCAATGTTTTTCTTGTGTTGAGGAGGGAGAGCATGTTGGCTATCACACAAGCGCCCGCGTCGACCGACCAACTCGACCCATCCCAACCCGAGCCTTGGCTTGGCTTGGCTTGGCTAATATGATCTAGAGCTCCTTATTTTTTGGTAGTGTATTTTAAACTGACTTTGACTTGGTAATAAGACCTAGTAAACTCAGAGGTATTATCTCATGACTCGGCTCTGTTTTCAATCAGATTTTTTCCTCTATAAATCAAGCTATTTGACAGAATTTTTCATCAATTTGAAAACCAAGTTCTCTTCTTCTTCTTATTTAAAATTTCTTAGATCCAAGCATTATTTTTTTGCGTGCTATTGACTCATCGGTCTTTGTGCAAGAGAATATTAATATTGATTTAGAGCTGTTTTATCCTGGAGGCTGTGCTGCATCAGAGTCTGCGTTGTACAATTCCAGCACAGTTGCGAAACGTCTTAAAGAGAGCGACCTAATCCGTGACTCACTCACAAAGACACTACAAATTCAAATCAAGGTTCAATGGTTTGTATTTCATTTCCTATCCTATTGTACAACCTTAAATGTTCATTAAAATGTTGAATACAAATTGTTTAAGTTTCAAAGCAAAAAATTTATAATATTTCTACCGATATGATCGCACTAATGTACAATCAAAAATGAAAAAAATAAATATTTGATAAATTTTATTTTCTTTTTTATTCTTTATGTTATTCTTTCTAAATCATGTCCTTTTGAATCGCATATATTAGTAAATTTTTGAAACAAAAACATACATCATGGTTCTTAACACTTTCTTTTTCGATGTTAAATTTCAGCATGATCTCATCGTGGTTTGGTAGGATTAGTTGTGTATGAATTTTTTTCCCCAATAATGGTCCAATTTTCTTTAATTAATGATGATAATAGCAACCAATGAATAGTTCTCAATTCTCGATAGGTTGAGGCTGAATTTGTAACAGTGTCAACCGTATTTCAATGGTTTCTCGACATGAAGACGTTGATTTATTCCCTCAATTTTCAGTTGATCCACACTGATTAATTATTTTCGATAACAACATGTCGTTCTTTTTTGTTTTTTCAACATTGATTGCAGAAACTTCTTATTGCCAGTAGCATATTATCTTATCTGACAGCATGCAACCTAATTAATGTTAATAGTTTGAAAGTATACCAGTATTCATTTCCTAAGATGATAGATTGATGATTTTTATTACTTTCAGCTATTACCGCAAGCGTTATTTCTTCCCACTATAATCATAACCATACTAGTGTGTAATCAGTGCGTTGCACACGGTAATGTTGTAAAATAAATTGTCTAATATACATAGTTAAATAATTGACGAGCAATGTAATATGCTAAAGTTAAGCATATATTGTGCAAGTTTCATGTTTCAATTATTGTGTATATGTTAGTCTATAATAAATTTTGAATTTTCAGAAGAAAAATAACAACATAAACTTAAATGTAGCTCGGATAAATGGAATTAAAGAGAACATTCCAAATAAGTTTTAAATTACACTTCAACATGAAGTGGTAAGAAAAAATAAAGAGAGCCTTCATTATTATGCATATTTATTATTACTATCATTTAAGAAAAAATGTAATAATAAACTTAAACGTTAAATAGATGAAGTTAATTAAGCAAGGATGGAATTTATACCTGAAACTAAATGGCAGGTCTGAATTAAGTAAAGACTTATTAATAATCGTAAAAATCATAAAATATAAACAATAGTGATCTTTATTTAAAATAAAAAATGGAACAATAAGAGGCATTAATTCTTAAAATTCATAAGTGAAATATAATTTCTTCTAACTTACTATTATTTAATAGAATACATTTAATAAATCTTCTATCGACAATTTAAGTTCCATAAAAATAAATTATCGAAAATTATATCTATTATTATTTTGGATTGTAAATATATACGTCTGAATTTAAAATAATTTTATAAAAATGTTTTTGAAGTTTAAATAAATTATACGTTAAGTATAGTATTTAATTAATTTATATGTATAGTAAATGAGTATACAAATATATTAACATTAAATTTATGTTTCTATTTTTATATCTTTGTGTTAACATAATATTTTTGTTGTTTTATTCTCAAATTAAGTCAATTAAATTTTAAATATCGTATTTAAATAATTTATATGTCTAAATACTTACATATATTGTTATTTTGTTTATTTTAAATATTCACAATTAAATATATAGTTTTTAAGTTTGTTTCAAAATAACATTATTTTTTAAAGTTTTATTAAGTTATATTTTAGAATATATGAAATATTCAGATTAGATTTAGATGTGAGTATAAAATTATAATATACATACACATAAAAGATAACCAAGGATGATACTATTTTATTTTTGACTTATGTAGAAGCTTCATGGCAAATCAACAGAGAGAATAAAGAAGAATCTTAAAAATGAGAATTGAGGAGAAAAATATATTTTGTTCTATTTCACTGTTATTGCGACGATCCAGAAATTTTAAACATTTAAAAATAAAATATTTAATTGATTTTAAATATTTGGTAGTTAATTATACTTGAATTTCAAATATTGATATGAATTTGGCAATTAAATTATTGAATTTAATAATGTGAAGCTGGGTAAAAATTTGTATCTTCAATTTTAAGCTGGTTAAAAACATTTCAAAGGCTTAGAAAATTTGCATTGAGAATACTAAAGATAATGGAAGCTTCAGAATTAGATTTGAAAATGATTTGTCTAGTTTTGAAATTATACAGTTTAAATCGATATTTAAAAAATAGCCTTCCGAGGGACAGTCTTGGAATTCGACGAAACAAGTTCCATTGGAACCGTAATATTGTATTGTTATCGAATTTCAATTTTTGTAGTGTTTGGAGTGATCGTTTGGCCGTACGATAAGCAAACGCACTGAAAATTATATCAAAATTTAATTTAATGCTGGGTCCAAAAAGCAATCTTCCCTTTACAATCGAATTTGAAGTCGAAATCTTTTCCATTGCGTTCGAAATAGGGGTTTAACATTATAAACGCCAGGCGGCACGACTCGATTGGAAATTGAGATTTTGAGCTGCGAAATTGATACAATTTAAATTTGAGTTTAAATTTAAATTTAAAAACTATATATATATATATATATATATATATATATATATATTGGATATAATGTTTTCTCAGGGAAATTTTTACACGTATGCGATTTTCAACACGTGTTCATCTTCATGCTCTTTGTTTACACGCCTTCGTTTAAAACTAAAAGAAATTTTTTATATCTCGTTCAAAACTAAAAATCAAATTTGCCTAGAGAAAAAAAATGTTGAGCCCTTCCTGAAAATCAAAATTGCATTATACAAATAAAAATTGCGGAGCAGAAACGAATTTTGACCTACCCTCTCCACCCTCGTTCTATTCGAAATCGTCTTGGCCCCTTTTTCTTTGATTCGAATTTTTTTTTTTGGATGAATGATGGCGATGCAATCGCTTGAGAGGCGTTCGCGAGGGTAGGAAATTGGTGGCTCGATGGTGGGTTGGAGGCTCAAATTCAAGCTAGAAGGGAGGTGAATGTAGTATGGCAGCGCATGCTTGAGGCAAGCGGTGGGTCGTGAGCAAGCAAGGCAAAGTCGAGTTATCAATTAGGGTGATCGACTGGGTCTGCGATGGGTGACTCATTATGGATTTTGGGTGTGAGGTTGGATGGCCTCGTCGATCGACACTGGGATGGAGACTCGAGTGGGTTCACAGGCGCATGCGTCGAGGCTTGAAGCTACGACGTCGAGCAACTATCATGGGGTCGTGGAGGATGGTGCTTGGACTGATGTTGATGGTGGTGTGGTTCGAAGTCATGCAGTAAGGTCTTTGAATTCTTTTTCTGATTCAACTCGATTTGAAAATATATACATACAGATTTGGAAAAAAAATTACATGTAAAGTTAGATTATTAAAAACCTATATAGTTTATTTTGAAGATAAATAAATATACATACTCATCTTTACTAGCTTATTTTAAAATAATGTATTTTAGTGAATAATTTGTTTAATTAATTTATATAATTATTTTGTTTACTAGAAATGATTAAAGAAATATTGGTTTAAATTTAAATAATTATTTGTTCAATTATTCCAAATGTTAGTAAAATTATATAATGTTATACAAGGTCTAAATCATGAAGAAACAAGTAAAGGAATGGAAATGGGTTGCATGCATAGTTCAATGTGAGATCTTCTCACTCAATTAAAATTTGAATTTCAGTTATTGATTGACTGTCTGATTGTGATAGGATATATGTATGTATGTATGTATGTGTGTATATATATATAGAGTGATTGATTTTCTCGCATTATACAGGGGATGAAACCCTATGCCGCATAATAGCAGATGATATTATATAAAATCCTATATACCGCGATATTCCACCTCGAAGTGGAATTGGTATTTAATTGTTGTGCTAACATCTATGGATTCAGGGAAACAGATTGGAGGAATCCGACTGGATTCCTTAAATATTTCAATTTGTTTCAATATTGTGTTGATTTATCCACAATCCATGTATGATTATATTGTGATTGAAATCATTGAAGGCTATAGTTTAGCCGATTGTATTTTTGGTATTGTCGGATACCAGAAATAAAAAATTGGATTTTTGAAAATTAAGTAGAAAACTTTAAGTAAATTCATTTTTTAAGAATTGGTGAACTTAAAAGAAGGAATTTAAATGGGTAAAGATTGATTTCGGAATCTTATCGAACCAGTTCCAAAATATGGGAAAAGTTTTTAATAAATGGATTAAAAGTTGGAGAATTTATTTAAAATTCAGATTTTAAATAGTTTGGAAGAAATAAAGAAATTTTAATAAATTTGGTGTTCGAATGAAAATTTCTTTGGTGTTTGGAAATAAATCTTTGGAAAATCGATTTGAAATTTGATTTGGTGTTTTGAAAATAAATTGGAAAATCGATTTGAAATTGATTTCGTGTTTTAAAATAAATATTTGGAAATCGATTTGGTGTTTGAAAAAAATGTTTGGAAAATTAATTTGGAATTTGATTTGGTGTTTGAAAATGAATATTTGAAAATCGATTTGAAAATCGTATATCAGTCGACATTTGAAAATCTAAATTCACAATGGAAATTTATAAAGGAAAGAGAAATTTGTTTTGAAAAATAATTATTGATTTGTTGTTATATGTGGAAAGAAATTTACAGATTTGAAATATAAATTAAAATAAATCGAGAAGGATTTAGTGATTGATTTAAATGGACCATTATGAAATGGAAAGTGTATTTTCCCTGGATATATTTTCAAAGTAGCTTAAAAAATATTTTCAAAGTTTTAAAGTTGGTTTTCAAAAGAATGTTTGTTGGAGTTGTTTTTAAATCTTTAAAGTGAATATTATTAAGTTAATTAAAGAAGCGATTATTAAATATTTAACCGAGATTTGTTTTAGAAAATGGATATTTAAATAATTATACCCTATCAAATAATTTTATTTTATTTTCAAAATTAGTTTGGGCTTGAAGTTTATATAAGATATTATAATATATTCATAACTAATATTTTGAATAAAGTGTTTAAAAATAGTTTTTATTTAAAAAAATGTTTCCAAGGATATTTTGGATAAGTGATTTGAATTATTTTAAAGTATTTGAACTCGACAAATTTTCTGTGGAAATAAATATTTAAAAATTTATTCTACGTGAGGAAAGTGATTTGAAATTTGTTTTCAAAGTGTTGAAGTGTTAAAAAATATATCTTGCAAAGATATGTTGAAAATAAATAATTGGAGGCAAATTATTTGAAATCTGGTGATTGTTGTGAATGTTGATGATAGTTAAATAACCGACTATCAATATTGGCCTTTAAATGGAATTTGAATTTAAATGCGACCGGGGGTCGGATTCCAAATGGTTATCCAAAATCCACATCGAATCTTTGTGGTAGATCTTTTATTTGAAAGATCAAAGTGGAAATTTTTTGTGATTTACTTGAAATCTGAATGTAACACTTATTTTTAAAATAAGCGCTCATTATTCGGATTAGCCGGGAGAGGACTTTGTGTCATGAAACTCATTTCGAATAATGATACGATGAAATGAGATTGCATTTGAAGACGGTGTTGAAGACTGAGTATTTTCGAAAGTGAAAGGATTGTCTGTCGAATGTCCCTGCACCGGGTTGCTCCGGTATCCATCACCAGCTAATAGATATTATTAGATAAATTGGTATATAGAGATTTTATCACCCTTTTTGATGGGGATTCCGAATTTGATTAGTGAATATCCAGATTGCATGGCTTCTTCGAGGTGCCTTTGGTTCCGTTTGAACCCGAAACGGACTTGTATGATTGTATGTCTGACATTACACTTTGAGATATAAAGCTGATTTCCTTCAAATACTTTACTATTGGTGGCGGAGAATTTATTCTCTTAGCTTAACACCCTTCTCTGAGACGTACAAGCTCAGAGATTATGTAGTTGATGGTTATCAGTGATATACACCCAATTTGGTAGTGTGGCATGTTGAGTGGTGCTGATCATTTGTTTATCGAAGCATGACTTTTATGTAAAGCGTAGTTTTGTAGACGAGACTTCGTCGAATCTCACAACCAGGAAATGGTCAAAACAGGAATGCTGCGGCAAGGTTATTAGGGGTCGTGCCCATAGGGTATGTCCATTTTCTTCTGGATAAGAGGTGGATCATGGTATGGAGCCTAGATATTTAACTGTGGGGTTGTTGGTATTTGTTGGTGAATTCCTGGATAAAGGTCGGTAACAACCGGGGATGACATACTTGTATGTGTTACCTAGTTACAGAGGTAACCCGACCTTGTGTTGGCAGAGATCCGGTTTGGTTTTTGGGGGCGTCTCTCCAGAGGCGTCCTAATGGAAAGGAAGTTCCCTAGCTTGGCCATTGTTGGAAATCCAGTCATTCAATACGAGCCCTTTACAATTTCAATTGTATAACATGCCATTCTTAAATGGTAGCTATAGTAGGCATAGTATAATGGTACTTATGCTGGCTAAGACTAATATTATACTTTCGAAAGGTTTTCTGCACTATGCACTAATAATAATATGATCAAAAAGGATTTGCGTATCAAACATGTTTGATTATCATATGGAGAAATCTTCCCCAAGTGTGCAATTGCGTTGTGTTTGTGCCGGGAGGCCTTATGGTAGTTTCATTTTCCAAAAGCATAAAGGATTTCTTTTTATTTCCTTTGCGAAAAATAACTATTTTTAAGATCCCACACCAGTCCCATGACTGACCTGAAGTTATTGCTCCCTTTCTAAATTCTGGTGCCCATAATTTTCCACCCGGGCAGCCTAGAGTCAGGTTATCATTATTCTGGAGCGAAGTTAGAAAAGTATGCTGTGGAGATCTGGAGTTCAAGCTAGATGGCAAAGCGTATCACTTATACTATGTAGTGTCCGCTGCGTATGGTTGATGCAAGTCAAAATTTTCATGTAAGCAAGTTATAATGATTGCCAGTGTTGTATTGTGTTGTTGTGAACTCTGATGATGTATATATAAACTGATACAGCGCTTTTGTTTTAAAGATGATTCCTTTATCTATTATATTTGTTCCGCTGCTCAATGTGAGATTCTATTATTGTTTCTGTTTCTTCTTCTATCTCCTTCTTCTTTAACCCTAACGGTTCGATTTTCTGGCATCCAATTGTGTGGCATCTGATACAGTGGACGTATTGATGTCGACTTTCGGACGTCGAAAAATTGGGTCGTTACAATTATTTAACAGATTAATACTTAGATAAACATGTATATGAATAGAACAGATTATAAGTACCTATATTTTTTTAGACCTTAAATATCTAAAATAATATATTTGGATTATAAAATAATTTTGAAATTTATAACATTAAGTATAATATTCATCGATTTTATATTTGTTAAATAAATATAGATGAATCGAAGAAAATTTATCTTTTTTCTTTTTGGATTTTATTATGTTAAAATGTTATGTCTTCGTAGTAAATTATATTAAAATATTATTTTGAATCAGATATTCATCATTTTCATATTCTAAGTATTTACAATGATATATCTTTATTTCAAGTTAGTTTTATAATAATATTTCTAAAGTTCAAGAAAATTATTTATCAAACATGTTATCTTATTAATTTATACGTTTTAAAAATGAAAGTACACAACATATATTATTGTTATTTCCAAAAATTTATTTTTTAAAATGTTATATCTAATTTTAAAATAAGTTTCATTTATATTTTGAAATTAAGTAATTATCTGTTAAATATGACTGATTAACCTATACATGTGAAACAATCGTAAGTTTTTATTTACGTAAAGAATTTCAAAAAAATATATTCATGCAATATTTTATTTTTTGAAGTAATACTAAGTGAATTCGCTATCTTGTGTGTATTTATGTGCATGCGCACCCACACATGTGTATGATGATGTGGGCTTTAGACGTTAAATTGCAAAATCAGTTTGATAAGAATTTTAAATGTAATATAAGATAATTAACGTAAAACTATTTTTTTTAATTTACTGAAATTGTGGATAATAACAACAACAACAACAAAAATAATAATAAAGTAATAGAATGTATCCCGCATTGCATACGCTAACGTTGTAAAAACATAGTGCCCATACTTTGAATATTGTTAAAATAAAATTTTGTTATGCGATGTTCAATATATCAATCATAAATTAAACTTTTTATTATTTTTTATGCATATAATTTTTGTGAAGTGATTTATATATTTTATATTTGAATGAAATATCAGTTTTACCATTTTGTTACTACGAATGCGGTGTATAAGTTGTCATTTTTATATATAAACTATTAGAGAAATTAACGAGTATTAATTACTTGAATTTATTTATATAGTATGGATTTATAGTGTTTGGTTAATTTAAATACATGGATTTGAATGTAAAATAATAAGAGAAAATTGGTGAAAACTTTGAAAATATAAAATCTTGGTATATAAATATAAAATCATGGAAAAAATTAATAAAACATTTTGGATAACTATAAAACGATAATTTATATGAGTTCAAAAAAAGAACTAAGGAGTGAGGGTGAATTTTTATAATTACCGTGATAATTTGTAATTTTTAAACATTTCTGTCATTTAACTGATAATTTTATATAAATAATTATACATATACATTAATGTAGTTTATATTATCGTTTATGTGATCCATAATTTATTTATAACTACATGAAAATTTAGTTTATACCATTTTGTGACAAGGAGCGTGAAATACTTGTTGACATTGTTATCTGTATTATTTATTAGACAGATCAATAAATAATGGTTAACAAAATTTTGTTTAAACGGTTTATAGTTAAATTATTTAATTAATTTGAATACACAAACTTAAATGTAAATTGCATGTGGAAATTGAGAACTTTGAAATAATAGTATAAAGCAGAAAGTGTAGCTTTTGAATGTAAAACGGTAGTATACGATTAGTAAAATATTGTAAACAATTCAAAATTAATAAATTGTATTAGACCTATAAGTAAAATATTATTAAATATCTATAGAAAGCTATGCAGAGTTGAAGAAAATTCGATAATTAACTTGAAAGGTAGAATTTCTTCAGTGCTCATATCTGACGCATTAAGCTCAAATAATTAACAATTTAATTTGTTTCGTGTGTCTAGCCAATTGAGATTTAGCCAGATTTAAAATTTGAACCGATCAATTCAGCACATGTAAACAAAAGGTTTACTGATGATATATAACTAAGGCCGTCAATGTGTACCCGAAAAATCTGATTTCCGTCCGAATCCGTATCCGAAAATATGAAAAATATCCATTATCCAAAAAGCAGATATGGATAACCGATATCCAAAAGCTTTCCGGATACGGATATGGTTATTGTGGTATCCATATCCGAAAAATATCCGTCCGTTTAACTGATATATATATATATATATATATATATGTATATATATATATATGTATATATATACCAACTATTTTGTAACCATTATATATTTTTACGATATGATATTTTTCTCATTTTTAGTGCAAACAGGCAGTTTTAGTGTTTAATTTTTGAATATTTTTGAATGACATGTGGATGTTAGTATAAAACAATGTTTTATCATCGTATACTTTTTTTCTTGGCTTTTTATGGACATTAGTACAAAAACTGTTCTATGTTGATCCAAACATTTTCATTTATATTTCTAAATTTATTAATTATGTACGGAGCGGATAATATGCGATATCTGTATTCAAAAATTAAACGGATACGGATATAAATATAACACTATTCGTCACTATTCGAATGTAAGTATTCGTTGATAGCCTTGTATATAAACATGCCATTAAAGCTCTTTAAGATTCAACACATCAAATTCTGATCATTTGTACATACAAAAAAATAATCTCTATTAAAAGTACTTTGATATGATATGAATTGGGGCCACCACTAGTCGGCGACCGAAACAGTAAAGAATCCCTTGAATACAAAGATACCGACAAACTGCACTTAAAGCAACATGAATCACATAATTATTTAGGTCAAATAATATCTCAATTAATTAGTTCAATCACACAATTAATTACGATTATTAGCACCCCCTACTAATTAAAAAAAGGAAATATATTGGATGAACATAACCACTTCGATTTCAGGGAAGATGAACGAAACGTCCAATACCGCGTTCTCACCCACCAAATCCACCCAATAAATACGCCTTCTTCTTCCTCTTCTTCATCCATAATTTTTTCCCCTAAATTTCTCAGCTTCATCTCGCCCCTTCCTTGCTTCATATCAAAAGAAAGAAAATTCTCAAACCGTCTAGAAACATTTAGAATCAACCAAGAACATACAAATTTTACTTACATGGCTCAACCCAGCAACCAGGAAGAAATCCTAACCTGCTTCAAATCCAAAATCCAAGCCGAACCCGAATCTGAACCAGAAATATGCAATTCTGGATCCGGCAAACATAAATCGGAACCGAACCAGATTATAACAGTTGAAAATCTGAAAAAGGCAGAGGAGGCGGAGGAGCAGAAAGCAAAGCAAGTGGTGACCGGAACAAAAGGATTGAATCGATGTACGAAGTGTAGGAAGAGAGTGGGATTGAGCGGCGGGTTTAGATGTAGATGCGGTATGATGTATTGCGGCGAGCATAGGTACTCTGACCGCCATGAGTGCGGGTATGATTATAAGAAATCGGGGAGGGAGAGGATTGAGAAGGATAATCCTTTGATTAGGGCTGCTAAAGTTATTAGGATCTGAGTATTTGTTTTTTTAACGATTGTTGGATTGATTTGGGAAATTAGCAAGAGCATTTATTTGTGTAATGGAAATTTCCAGTTTACATTATAAATTCAGAACATCGTAACATGATTAAGAACGTACCATGCTGACTATTTGTGAGTAATTCTCCATGTCTAATTAAAACTTGGTCAGGTTGAGGAAAATAGAATTTGCATCTGATAAAAGATATATTAATTATTATTCTTATTATTATTGTTCATTGTTTATCATTATTGTTATTACTGTTTGGAGGAGGAGGGAAAATATCGAAATTTTTTGAAACTTTTTTTTTTGGGAGCTTGGAAGTAAAATATCAATGATGATGGTTGTATGCAGAATATTAAGCAAAGTAGATTGTTGTGGTACACACGAGTACACGACGAAGAAGACAAACGGATTACTCTAGTCGTTCGAGGAACAAAAAGAAAAAAAGACAAAATATATGACGAGTAAAAGCTGCAAAGAGGCATAACTTTCCTCTGGACATAGCTGCGTTTAGGGATGGCAATTTGATCCGATTTCATGGACTGAAATCGAGATCCAACGGATCTCGATTTTAGACGGATCAAGTTTTTTCTGTTTAAACTGTATGTTTTAAAATCTAAACCCAGTCCGATCTAAGATTCGGGTTGGTTCGGTTTGGATTCGGTTATGTAACAACACTAAAATTACATATTTTTTAATATTTTTTAATCGTTTTGGATTAACTTATACATATTTTTTAATCGTTTTGGGTTAACTTGACATTTTTCATCATACAGACTCGACCTAAGATGGTTCGAGTTTGGGTCTTCTTGGATCGGTTTGATTTTGCAGTCTCCATTCTAATTGTTGTCCTAGTTGCGTTCATAGTCATTTAATGCTCCGTTATCTTTTTTTATAACAAAAAAAGATGACGTTAGAGTCCTGCTCTGTTCTCTCTTACGCAAGAAAAACGGACAATTCGTCCGACACAGTCTCGCATCCTATTGGAACAGGACAAGTTGGAAGTAGGCAAAATAAATAGATTTCAAAAAAATTCTTATTTTAGATCAATTGTGCCTACGAAGTCTAAAGGATTTACTAAATCTGTGACGCCCCACATCTATACTCACACTAGCCAAGAACACTACGATGTACTACCGTCGACTAGCACGAAGAATGAGGCTGTTGAGGAGCAACCATCTGTATAATTATTTTGTGCGAGTACCGATATGTCAGATAGTATGATATACATTTCGTTTCAAGAGGAAGTCTGACAAGTCAATTACAAACACAAAACTACTACACAGTGGCTGTGTGATCTTCAGAAACAAATATAAAATAAGCATAACATAAATCAGTCACAGATATTCATATCACTAAGGCGGAAACAGATATGAATATAACACATAAAAGTGTACATCAAAGTACTGGTCATACAAGATCCACTACTCTACAAAAGAATAGGTACATGAGCTAGACAAAAGAATATGTATACATCAAGGAGTCTCTATCTCGAATGTATAAAAGCAAAAACTACTAAGCTAAGTAGTTAACCAAAAGTCAGATGACGGACCCTGATAAGAAGTCAAGCAGAAGCCCATGAAATATATCGGTCTGACCTGAGTATTATTTAAGAAGAAAATAATAAACGGATCAGTCTAGCTATAAATATAATGTAAAATGAGATAGAATAAGAGATATCACAAAAATGTATGACAACATTAATGTCATACTGTGGCGAATGTACATTAGATAACAACCAAAAATCATACAATATCTCAAATTTTTTCAAACACAAAAAAGAATGTCATATTCTTTATTTTATTCACCAAACCACAAATATTGATAAAACCTATCAATGTCAATCGCAAAACTTGGTGAAACACAAATTCCAGAAATCATCAATTAGAAATTCAGAAATCGCAAAGGGGGAGGCCTATCAAAAATGGGAGCATGAAAACTCATCAACACGTATATCACAAACGGAAAGCTATCTCATGGTCGCTAACCATAGAGCCAGTGCAATGACGTAGTACAACGGTACGACCGAGGAACCTGAAACTCAAATAATCCGGAACAACGACGTTGTAACGACCCGTAAAATTTTCAATAATTTAATTTGTTAATTAATAAGTTTTGGTAATTTAATATGAAAAAAAACCTTATTAATTAAAAATTGAACGACGATAATTAGAACTAATTAGTAACAATTGAAATGCAATTACAATTTAGTGAAGTAATGAAAATTGATATACTTTACTATAAATTAATGTAAGAAAACTAATGCAAACATTTAAATTTATAAAAGGAATAATATGAAATAAATGACTCTTGAATAAAATTGGGTATATAAGAATGGTAACATTTGTTGTGACCAATGAAATCACAAGTGTGAATGTTGAATCATTCCTAAGGATTCATTAAACTATTTACTATGTAGTATATTGCGCTATTATAATAGTGTCTAATTGTAAAATAAATTTACTTTTTTCTTAGCATTAAGGGGTTACCCATATAGCCCTTAACATGTAATAGTCCCAGTAGTCCATCCAGTATTAACGCATCTCCAAATCGGGAGACTACCATAAATACTCCACGGGCTACGGGAGAAAACCAAACTCGTATAACGCGCGATAGGCTAGGTGACACGGCACAACTAGGCAATGCCAGGGTAGATATACCAATTACGCTTCCGGGCTGATGGTAACGCGTAGCCGCAGCCGCCGTCCACCTCGGACAAACTCCCCCTTAAAATCAAAAGTAAAAGTGGCCACCGAATCAATCCAAAGTCAGAGTATGGTATCGAAGATGAGTATCCGATAAAGGGCGCTAATCCCCTTTGCCCGTCGATCGCCCCTGTTTTAGCCCCCTTATGCCAACTCATGGGAGTTGGGTCCACGTATTTACCTTAAAGGAAACACCGCCACCATCCTACTTCATTCTGGAATCTACACCACGTACACGGTTGTTAAAGTGGTTTTCGGGGTTGGTAGAGAGTATGACAACTTCTGATCCCGGTCTCTTTAACAACCAAACGTTATTATAACACCGCGGTCATTTAAAAATAATTTTACGTTCAAAACCAGAATATAATATCTATTTCAAAACCATATAAATACGGTATCCTTTCCATTTCAAAACAAACTCATTTGATATTATTTTTATAAAACCCAAATTAATACAATATCATTTTATTTCAAATATTTTTCTTTCCAAAATCATATTGCTTTAAAATCTATAATAATTGGAAACCAAACATTTGAATTACAACTTTCAAACATAAAACTACGAAATTCGTAGCTTTAAAACCATAACTTTCAAAACTTAAATGGTTTGGATATTCAACGGTATATAAAATAAAACAGTTTGAATTTAAATTTCTTTATAAAGTAAATAATTTCCACGCCTTTACAATTTTATTCACTTTACATTCAGTCTAAACCCATAACTTTTAGATTCACTTTCAGTTTGAATAAAACACTTCGATTTCAATATTTTCAAACTTTGAGTATTTAATAAATTTCAAAACTAAGGTTGGGAATTTCAATTCAACAATTCATTGTCCTATTATTTAGTTTTGAAATGTTTACATAATAGATCCATATCCATTTAAAATAAAACTCAATTTATTAACATTAAATATTTCCTTCCGTTTATTTATACTAGAATTATTCATTTAAAAATTCAGATATAAATATCATACCTTTAAAATTTCAAGTTTAATAAGTTTTACATCAACTTATGGAGTTAAATTTTTAAATAAGCTCAATTCCAAATAAATTTCCAATTTACCTTCTAATCTTAATTGGTTTAAATCATTAAAACTCTATATATAAAACAATATCTTAAACCTATACTTGACCATATAATATAAATTATCAAACTCCATTATTCAACTTATTTATTTTATTTAACAGATTTATACATAACTTAAATTCAACAATTTAAGTATATGTATATATAAATAAGATTTTATATAAGATCAAAATTTAATATTTATTAAACCGTATCCTATCCAAGCCATAGAAATCATTTCAAAATATTTTTATATATAGACCGCAGTGCCTGTATATATTTTTCTATCCTATGGTCAAGTGATACAGATATTTATCATTTCAATCCGTAATTAAAATAATATTTTACGGTTATATATCATTTCAAACTGCAATCCCGAATGAAATGAAATGCATAACATTTTGCAGTTAATATAAACAAACATCCATTCATCCATCAAAATCATACATCCATTTATCACAATCATCATCCAAATTCAAACAATACATCAGGTGATAAATAACTGGTATCAATTATCAGTTTATATTAAAAAAAAAATTAATTACTGTAAATTGGCAGTTTATATGCAAAATAAATATAAATTTAACTAGCAGTAAATATGCAATAAAATTAAATAACCATTTAATTTAAATGAATGAAATCTAACTGAAATGATGATTAAATATGTGCCAAACAGCTGTAAATAAATTTCACTCATATCATAAATAAATTTAACAAACATAAGAACTTTTAAAAGTTGTAAGTGGGTTAAAAACTCACCTTTTGAATTTAAATTGAATTTAAATCCAAGTTAAACCCAAAAATTCAAAAGCCTCAGAATCTGCCTAAAGCAGAGTCAAAATGTCATAAATCTCAATACGATCCTGACAAAAAAAATCGCGCGTAAATCGGACATTGTATGCGAAAGTTATTCAAATTATAAGATGACTATTTCCATAATAAAGTGTATATATATAGTGATATTAAAATAAACAAAATAAATACTAAATTTCACGTTTTGGGATGAGGAGACTAGGGTACCTGCTAACAAGTTGGTGGCAAGGCTTGGGTGAGGTGGAGAGGCTTTCACGCAACTCAAAGCTTCAAGAAGGATTAGGAAAAACGTTGCAAGCAGGTGAGGGAGAAAATGAAATAGGGTCATGTTTGCGTAATGAAGTTCAGTGAGATTGGAAAATTGAAAAGAGGCTAAAGGAGGATGGAACCAATGAAATGAATGCTTCAGGTAGCAAAAATGAAAATTTATACATTGCAAACAAAGAGGTGGTAACGAATAATAAATATAAAGTAACAAATGGACCAGTTGTACTAAAACTTTGAGATCCAATTTCAAAACGTCTACTCCGCTAAATTAATTTCTATTAACCCTAAATATACATCTTATTAACACCCAGTTAAATTCTATTAACACACATTAAATAAAATGTAACACTCCAATTAATGCCACTGGGGACCGCCGTTGCACACAATAAAAGATGAACCGAGACTGGAAATTCAAATTTAAAAACGGTGTTTTTCTCAACGCGCAATCACGATTCAAAATATTTGATTTACTTTAAAATATAAGGTTAGCATTAAAATCACTTCTATACTGCCTCTTATTGTTATAAAATGAATGTAAAATGTTGTTTCAAAATTTTCCTATTTTATAGAATTTTACTTATCTTTAAAATGAAATGTTCATTTTATTTTTCTCAAACCGTTCTTTTATTTTCATTAAAAATGCTCTTTCTATTTAACCAAAAAATGTACGTTTCTTATATTAAATGCCATAAATTTCAATTAACTTCTCTTTCCTTTTAATTTAAAGATTCCTCTTATGGATTAGATGTTGCAAATTCCACACTTTCAAAGCTTTAACTTCTATTTCAATTGTTTATAGATTATACATTAATCTTCCAAAATTTTCAATGAAATTAGCTTCCCATTTATTTTCAATAGATTCTTCTTATTGTATAATTATTTTGTTTCATATCTATTATTCAATTCACTATTATTAAACGGATAAAATTTTTCATTGAATTTGCAAACTATTACCATAATATTCTTACATTCCATCTAACTTTCTATTAACGTAATAATTAAGTGTTAAATTTCATTTATTTGCCATAAATCCAATTATTGAATTTTTCTACACTTCAATTAAATTTAAAATCTTACTTTCCATTCTTTTAAATTAAGTCAATCATTATCTTATGGGTACATTTTACATTACTGTAAATCCAATTCCCTAATATTTTTCAGTAATCAACTAAATTTATATCAACGTAGTGATTAATTACGTTTATTTCAATGGATTTAGATCTAATTCACTAAATTATATACATAGGTAAAAAAATTAATAGTTATCACAATATGCCAAATCTACTCCCATTCATACCCTATTATCAATTGACAAAAATAAAATTTCTTACCTAACATTGATTATGTCAAATTACATTTTACTGCGTATTATTTCATCAATTGAATTTATTTTCCAATTTGCCGATTTCAATCAATTAAACTTTACCATCCATTTCAATAAATTGGGTATGCACAAATTTAGCTATTCAAAATTTCAATTTACGGTACAATTATCATGGTTTATATCATATTGCATTAATATCCCTATTTTATCTTAGATTTCCTCTACATTTCCTTTAACGTAAAATTTAACTGTTATATTTCATTTATTCACAATAAATTCAATTATTGAAAGTTTTTTTCCTTTTCAATTAAATAAATAAATCTAGCTTTCAATTCTTTAAATAAGCCAATTGTCATATTATAAATGAAATTGACATTATTTTCAAATATTACTTTATATTAACATTAACGTCATAATTTATTTATATTTATTGCAATCGGTTACCAGTTATACTTTAATACACTAAATAAATGGTTAACCTAAATAATTGTTACCATTTAACATTTACTTCCATTTACAAGCTATTAGTAACACACATGTTGTCATTGACTTAGGTCTAATTAAGCAAATTAGATGAATGGGTAAATTTTAACAATTATCACTAAATGCCAAATTTACTCGCATTCATACTTAAATATCAACTACAATTTATTAAAATTACTTACCTAGCCTTGATTCAATGACATTACGTACTATTTCTCAATTAACATAACCTTTGAATTTAATTCCCAATTTATTTAATGCAATCAATTATGACTTTTACAACTTAAATACATTCATTGGTTCGTAGTTATTTCATTAATGCATGTTTCATTCCATACTATTTAGTTATATTTGCCAAGTATGTACACTAATTACTATTTATATTCTTAATCCATTTATTTTCTTGTATACAATTTATAGCCAAACATACATTTAGATTATTTTCTATAATTGGAATTTTATGCAAGTTCATAAATTATTAACCTTAAATTTTCATTGTTTCTATTATATTTTCATTCACCTCCGTTACCCTTTTAATAATCATTATGGTAACGTATAATTTCAACAATGACCATTTAAAATTACTTTTCTAACATTTATTGTAATTGGTTTTCATAATTTGGAATTCGCTAATTTAGTTAGCCTTAACGTTATTACATTAAATCTACATTCAGTTTCAATTAATATAGAATTTAATTCTAATTACTTACCATTTAATTCATAAATTATTGATTACCTTCAAAATTAGATAAAATTTGATTTGATTGCCATCTTCACTATGTCCATTATTACTTAACTTCAAATTTACAATTTCACTCAAATATAACTTTACAAAATTTTCCCAATTAATAGGTATTGCACAAATATCGTTACTTATCAACTTGCATAAACCTTTTCACATACATTTTCATTCAACTACTATTCAATATGTTTTATTTCAGCGTTCATTTTAATATTAACTTATAAAGTTTTTTTTTCTTTTTTTATCTAAATTTAATTACTAAATTTTAATTTAAAATAACCAACTTAATTATTAAAATTCACGGGTCGTTACAACAATAATGAATTCATTAATGTGACTTAAAATAATAGTAACGGTTGTAAGTTACTATTTGGTTGGCCTATTAATTTAGTTGTAACTGTTATATTTGAGTACAAAATTTGAATATAAGTAAATAAGGGTAAGTGATGTATAAATAAATGAATTAGTATAATTAATAGTAATTGAATGAATTCAATGTTAGGTAGATAATTATAATAATTAGTTGAATATAATAAACGTAGGAGTAAATTAAAGGGTATTGGTAACAGCTATTATAAGTTTCCTATTTAGTCTATAAAATAAATAGGAAATCTTTAATGTCATTTATGAGAATTAATGCAGTAACGGGAGGTGTGAATGTATAAATTAACTAGAAATGTAAATTATTTATAAAGTAATAAATCGGTAAAAAAGTAGAACTAAGGTAAATTTATTTAATTGGTTTCAAACCTTAATTAATGTGTACAATTGACAAAAGTACACATTTAAAAAAGTAACGCTTATACAAATTTAAGATGTAAATAGGGGTGTATTAATGTAATGGAATATAAAACTAATGTAACCAGGTTTATAAAGAAATAGTGCGCATAGTATAAAGATGGAAATTAAATCAAATCAAATTATAGGAATCAGTTTTAATTAATTGGAATGTAATCTATAGTAAATGAATTTAATGATAAGTAAATGAATATAATTACTATATTAATGGAAAACTAGGATGAAATGGGAATGCATATTTTATTCATAAGATAACATGAAAGAATGAAACCTATCTGAATGAATTAATTGAGGATTCAATCATAATAAATTTACACATTTGGCAAATTCAATATAATTGAAAACAACTAGTAATACAAAGTAAAGATGGATATTCGAATATATATATATTAATGTAATGAAAGATAGCGAATATTAATGAGGTTTGTAGAGTAGTATAGACTTAATAAAATGGATTAGAATTGAATTAAATCAGTTTATTTGAAATTAATTTTAACTTGTGGGAATTCAATTCATAACAAATAGATTTATGGTAAGATAATGAAATTAATTGCTTTTCTAATTGAAATTTGGATGGATTGAGAAGTTATTAATATATATTATATAAACCAATGTTAATACGGATTTATTGGGAATTTAAACTTAAACCTTTTAAATTAGATAAAAGTAAAGTGTTTACGCGCAATGACTTTCTATATTTTATTTTCTATTTCCCTATGTTTGTTTTTCTAATTTTTATTTTCTATTTTATTTGTATAAACTTTGAATATATTTATTTGATTTTTGATTGATTTTACTTTTAATAATAGCTTAGGAATTTCAAGAGATATTGGTTACCTGTTTTGTTTATTTGTTGCATTTTCTTTGCGTGCAAACAAAGAAAAAAAATAGACAAGATTCTTTCTTCTTAAATTGTGCCTTTTAATTTGCTAGCCTTTCATTTTCTAGACCTTACATCTCTAACCGTTCTTTTTCCCACAAATCCTAGCCGCCTCCTTTTCTTATTCACGTGAAAAACTTTTCATTTCATTACATCCGCGTGAAAAAAAAATCATAGAAATCTATGGCTTCCTTCTCTCCTCTTTTCCCACTTTTTTTCTCTTTTTTTTTCCTTGCATAGCTCGGCCTCCACCACCATGTTCATCTCCTTGCTGACCACACCACCATAACATCACCTCCTCTTCACCACGAGACATGACCTAAACCAAGCCTAGCTTGCCTCTAACCCACTTAGACCGAGCATGACATGATGTGGTCTAGCCTATTAGACCATGGCCGAGCCCACTTGGTGGTTGAAGCTAGGTTTTGGCCTCTTTGATTCATAGTTGCATTGTATAATCCATCTTTTGTTGTGTTGAATCTTATTCTTATGATTTGTGTATTTGTTATATACAAGATATGGATCTTGACTCTCCATCTACTCAAAAGTTTGGTCGTGCCTTGTCGTGCTTTGCAGAGTTTCAATTGTGTATTGTGAATTTGATTCTGGCTAAAAAGGTGAGTTTTATCACTCTAGACATATGTATTTATATTATTGTGGAATAATGATAAGTGGTTCTGCATAAATTGAGATGTTATTCATACGTGCCTGTGATATGTTATATGATGTTAAATGCTGTGTATATATTGTTACATCATCTAATATGTTATTATATGATATATTGTTCATTTTATTTACCGTATCATTACCGCAAGTTCCCTATCACTATGGGTTGAAATGATACATACCCGAACGGACCTTAGAATAAGGAAAAATTATTATGGGCTGAAATGATAGGCCTGAATGATTTTTATTGCATTTATTTTACTTGGGATTGTGGGTTTGAAATGATAGAACCTGGATTTTTTTAAAAATTACGGATTGAAATGATACATATCCGTATCACTTGACCTAGGTCAGAAAATTTTATACAGGCCCATGGATAAATTTTTATAATAGTTCTCTAAAATTATTAAGTATTTTGAATTTTAAATATATGGAATTTTGATTAAAAAGTTGATTTAAAGATTTGAATATAAAGAGATATTGAGATATTGGTTTCCTATAAGTTAAAACTGTATGAGTTGATAATTTCAGATTGTAATTTAAAAATCTTTATTTGGTTTTTAATTGTAATTTAAAGATTTTATTTATGATCAATGTTTTAATAATTAAGTTTGATTTAATTTGGAATCTAAAATCTAACCTAGTAAATTTAATTAAGGTTATTTCTTGAAATAAATAAGTTTTGTATAGTAAATAATGTATTTTGAGCAGATAAATTGAACTGCAGTTTTGATTGGACTTATTAATAAAATTTATTTAATTTGGAATCATAGTTAATTGATGTCTAGATGAATAGATTTATAAAGAGGATTGGACTGTTATATTAACTATGAGAAAATACTTGATTTATGGTTATGTTTTGTAAAAATGAATGATTATGATTTAATTGGGAAAATGCAACTTAAAATGACTTAACTTGATAATTGGATATATAGTTTTTATAACGACCCTGACTCGACCTTCGAAAATCGGCACCGAATACGACACTCGTATTCAAATGCCGCAGATCCAAACGTCGAACCTGGTTCGCCGGAGCTTATAACACATTAAGTAAATAACACAGCGGAAGAAATGAATAATACATATATCAATATACAACATGAATGATACAACAGAATGATACAATAGATATCAACATACATCAGAGATACAAAGAATAGCAGCGGAAATAAAAGATAACACTAGCAGCGGAACACATCTCCAAAATAGTCTTCAGGGAAGAACTCCAGTATCGGTAATCTCCATCTCCAAGGCACCAATCCAGAATAGCTCGAACTCTCAAATCAAGATGAAGAGAAGCAACTCGATCCAATTGTGATTGCCAAATCCTAAGGCTTGAAAGCTATCGAATCTACACCTATTACTGATTATCTGAAAACCCCAACTCTAGACTGCCCGTGTGGGAAATAGTGGGCACCCAGAGTTTAGGAAAGGAACAATAAACTCCAGGTCAGTCATGGGACTGGTATGAGCAAACAAAAACATTTGGTCTTTTAAAACAAACAAAAGAATTTAAATTTGAAATCCGCAATGCTTTTTGAAAAATGAAACTACCATAAGGCCTCCCGCCACACACACAATGCAAACGCAGACTTGGGGGAGATTTCTCCTTATGATAGTCAAATATGCTTACTACGCAAAAATCAAATCATTTTTGATATTATTATTAGTGCATAGTGTAGAAAACAATTTCGAAAGTAGAATATAAATCCTAGCCAACATAGATACCATGATACTATGCCTACTATAGCTGCCATGTTAAATGGCAGGTTCTACAACTAAAACCGTACAAGGCACGTATTGGATGAATGGATTTCCAACAAATGGTCAGGCTAAGGAACTTCCTACTGCCACATGGGATCGCCTCTGGCGGGACGTCCCGAGAACTAACGTTACGGTTAGATCTCTGCCAACACAAGGCCGGGTTACCTCTGTAACTAGGTAACTACTACACGAATATGTCATCCCCCGGTCCTTTGGGACCTTTATCCGAGCGCTCGCAACAACCACAAAGTATCACAAAGTAATAGATCTGCAGTATCCACATGAGTAAGTATCTGGGCTCCATACCATGATACCACCCTTTACCAGAAGGGAATGACATACCCTAAAGGGCGCGACCCTCATAACCTTGCCGCATCTTTCCTGTTTCGACCATTTCCGGGGTGTGAGGTCCTGATGCAGTCTCGTCCACAAAGCTACGCTTTGTGCAACAAAGCCATGCTTTGGGTCAACAGATGACCAAAGCAATGATCACAAAGATAAATGATCAAACAAATGATCATATCACAAATGATCAACCAATGATCATCACACAGCAGCACTCAGCATGCCACATTACCAAATTGGGAATATCACTGATAAATATCAACTACAAAACCTCTGAGTTCGTACGTCTCAGAGAAGGGTGTTAAGCTAAGAGAATAAATTCTCCGCCACCAAGCAGAAATGTATTTGATAGAAATCAGTTAACATCTCAAAGTGTAATGTCGGACATACAACCATACAAGTCTGTTCCGGGTTCGAACAGAACCGAAGGCACTTCCGAAGAAGCCCTTGCAAATCCGGGTATCCACAATCCCGATCGGACTTCCCATCACTAAGGGAATCTCTATACCGTAGCTACTCGGTGCAGAGACAATCGATAGGTTATCCTATCGTTCTCACAAATACCCGGCCTTCACCACCGGTCTTCAATTGCTATCCATAACGTCGTATCACTATTCGGAATGGGTTATATGACACAAGGTCCTCTCCCGGCTAAACCGAATAATGAGCGTCATATTTTTAAAACATATGGATATGGGATTTTAGCTAAGTCACAACTTATAACATCCAAAACTTTTCTTTCAAATGGTTAAACAAATTACCATCTTTAAATCTTTAAACAAAAAGATTTATTTCACAAAGTTTCACCCGGTTTCACAAAGATCCATCCCTAGATTTCAAAACAATTCCCGTTCAATTTGGATTAACCCAATTAAATCTTTAAATTTAAGATATATAGCTTTCAAAACATGTTTCCAAAGATTTATCTATAACTTGGAAAACCATTTCCATTTTTTTTACTTGAAGCCCTTTAACACAAATTGAAAGTTCATTTCTTATAGGAAAGCAAATCTAATTTATACAAGTTGAAATCTTGAGTTGAATTTAAATTTCAAAACATCACCTTTAAAAATGGTTTAAAATCCATATAAACCCATTTGTAAGTTGAATAACTTTTTAAACAATAGTTTCCAAATTTTAGAATTCAATTTCAAATATTGAATTCAAATTTATACCAATTCATTTAATTTTCAAGATTCAATCAGGTTATTTAAAATAACTATCATTTTTGAAAACTCATTTTCAAAAGCTTCAATTCCAATTCCAAAACTAATTTGGATTCAAAAATCAAATTTTTAAAACAATTTCAAAAATCTGTGACTTAACCCATTTCCACGTGCAATCCATATTTGTGTGTGTATAAGTGTGGTCCAGGGGTTCAACACAATAGTGCACAACATCATCATCACAGGTTCAATCATATCGATAAGCGGTATAACCCATAACGCTTATCTATATTCACAGATTCATAGATAAAATAAATTTATCAATCACAAGGATTCACTAATGTGATTCGATGTGGGTTTCGGATAACCAACTGGAATCCGACCCCCTGTCGCATCGAAATCCAAATGTCATTCAACGGGTCAAGGGGTTTGCATAACAATATGTATATATCACAGATATGACAGCTTAGCACAAACATCACATAGCATCACATCACGTATCAAATATATCAATCCATCTTAGAACATCCAGTAACAATCAAACATCTTTAATTAAGATGAATAAACCGTGTGGTTATAAATTATTTATTCATATAATTACTTCTATTTATAATCTTTAAATTAATGATTAATTATCATTAACTAAAATTTATTAAGTTTTAACCACCTTTATTTATTAATCATTTATTAAATCAATTATCTTAATTAATTATCCTTTAATTGTAATTAATTAATCTTAATTACCTATCCCTCAATTAATTACTTTAAATAATAAACTTTTAATTATTGATTAATTAAATCTTAGTTAAAATTAATTGTCCTTAATAAATAGATTTATTATTCCTTAATTAATTTCAACAATTAATTATACTTAACCAATTACAATTAATTATATTCAATTAATTAATCTAGTCAATTATCAAAATTAATTGCATTAATTAATTACTAAATTATCCCTAGATAATTATCACCCATTAGTAACAACATTCAATAAATTTTACACTTAAGAAAATTTGAATTAGATTAATAAATCATTTCTAATTAATATTAATCTAAATCATTATTTAAAAATCAAATAATTAAGTGAAATCCTTAATTATTCAACTAATTTAATTACTTATTAATTGACCCATTTAAATTCAAAATGTATTAAAACAATACATTTCTAAATTTAAATTCAAATTCCATTTTAAAATTTTGATATTTTAAAATGTTTAACCATTTAAACCTAAATCTAAATTAACACTTCATATTTAGTTCAATATTAATAGAACTAAATTCTTCCTAGTTTTAAAACTTATTTGAAATCAAATCTTATTTCAAATCTATGTTAAACATTGATATATGTTCATTCATTCTTCTATAAATTTATAAACTTGTTTGAAATCAAAACTGGGTTTCATAGTAAATTTGAAACTGTTTTTAATTTGATTTCAAACCAATTTAAATCTTATTTAAAAATGTTTAAATTTATTCAATGTTTAAAACTTACAAACTTGTTTAAATCAAAATCTGGTTTTTTTAAAAAGTTAAACTTGAAAACTGTTTTAATTCTTGACTTAATTCCATATTTAAAACTTGTTTAAATTTTAAGAATTTCATTTTAAAAACTTTGAATTCAAAATTACATTTGAATTCAGATTCAAGTTACACTTGAATCAATTCCTGCACAAAAGTTAAATTTCATTCAACACTTTTAAAAAACTGCAAACCATTTTCAGGTTTAAACCCTGAAAACAGTTTTAAATTTTTGATTTAAAACCAATCTTTAAATTTATTTAAGATATTACATTTTTGAAAACTTTGAATTCTAAACTCTATTTGAATTCAGATTTAACTTGCATTTAAATCAAATTACAACTTAAAATATGAGTTTCATTAAAACATTAAAAACTACAAAACATCTTTCAGGTTTAAAACCTGAAACAGTTTAATTTTGATTTAAACAGAAACTAAAACTTTGTTTAAATTTAAAAATTTCATCTTTAAAACTTTGAACTCAGAACTCCATTTGAATTTAGTTCAATTCATAGTTAAATCAACCCTACACTAGAATTAAATTCAATTCAAATTTCTTTAAATAAAAACTGCAACTCTCTCTGGATTAAAACCTGCAACTGTTTTGAACTTTTGATTTAAAACAGAAATTTAAATCTTGATTAAATTTAAGATTTTACTTCTAAAAACCTTTGAATTCAAAGCTACATTTGAATTCTGTTTCTACTTCCACCTAATATCAAATTCCCACTCTAAAATTTAAATTTCATTCAACTTGCAAACTCTCAGTTATAAAACCTGAAACAGTTTTTTGATTTTGATTTAAACAGAAATTAAAACTTTTGTTTAAATTTAAAAATTTCATTTTTTTTTAAAAAAAAAAACTTAACTCAAAACTTCACTTGAATTCAGTATCAATTCATACTTGAATTAAGTTTCCAACCTAAAATATGAATTCCATTTAAAACTGCAAACTACAGGATTTAAGACCAGAAACTGTTTTGTTTTAAATTTTGATTTAAAACAGAATTTAAACTTGTTTAAATTTAAAAGTTCCATTTTTAAAAACTTTGAACTTTAAACCTTATTTGAACTCAGTTTTAACATCCTAAGTTAAACTTTAGTTTGCATTTTATTTCAAACTTTAAAAATATGGAAAACAGTTTCCTGTTCCCTGAATTCTGCATTTACATTATTTCAAAATAAAAATTCAAACTATTTGAATTCATCCTTAGATTCAAGTTAAATCTTAAGTTCAAATTGCCAGATTTAATTTTAGCTTTATTTTTTTTTTTAAAATTTTTTAAAGTAAACAGAACAGGTTCTGTTGTAAAAAACCTGATCACATACACCCTGCACTCACCTATTTTACTTCGAGTTAATATCCCTTCTGCTTCGAGTTTCCACCACTTTTCCCCGAGACCAACCCGAGGCACAAACTCTGCAACCCAGAACATCAACCCACCACCATCACAAACATGCACAGTCTAATTAACTAACCCCACAGAAGCTTTTAAACCTGATGCATGTTTCAAATATCCATGTTTTTAAACATGCATTAAAGTTTTTAAACTTGTTTTGAATAATTTAAAGATGTTTACAATCTTACTTTTTTTTTTTTTTTTTTTTTTTTGAACTATTGCCTGTTGTGGTTTTATTTCAGCAGTAACAGGTTTTTATTTTTACTTTTCTAGTTTAGAATATTTCAAACCTAAACTATATTGTACAAACACAATTTGTTCACACCATACTTCCTAACTAAGATTCAGACAAAAATAAGTGGATTTGTGTTTAAATCCAAGAAATAACAGAAACATGTCTGCAGAAATTCACATCTCACTCCTTTGCATACTCAAGCATAATCACATCCAAACATTCAATGCTAATTACATGCAACAACAAAAATGAAAATAAGAAATGGGTTTGAGAGTTTGCTCACCTGGACTTCAGAAGACAGAGAGGAACAGAGGCAGCAGAGAACAAGGAAGGCAGAGAGGAGTTTTTTGAGCCTGAACATTTTTTTCTTTCCTTTGATTGCTTTGCATTTTCTTTTTCTTTTGATTTGTTCAAGTGCTTTGAAACTTTGGATTTCCTTCTGTTAACTGATTGATAATATTGCTTAAATCTTTTGTTTTTTTTTTTTTTTTTTATTAATTCATGAATTCTATTTTTAATGTTTAATATACAAATCATATTCAACTCCTTAGTTTAAATTATTTTATAGATTCTATTTTTAAATCTTTTAATTTAGCTCACATATTAATATAAATATATTTTATACATCTTATTTTTAAATTCAATATTTGTTTATAAAATACTTATTCATAAATCTTAAACCAATCCTACTTTATAAGCTAAATTTTTTTTTTTTTTATTCTAGAAATTATCCAATTAATTCATAAATAAATTAGCAATTTATCTTCAAAAATTAATTTAATTGCCAATTTAAACTTGATAAATTTCAGGAATGTTACAGATTTCCCCCCCTTAAAAGAATTTCGTCCTCGAAATTGCAAAGAAGACGACAAAGAATAGATAATAGATAAAGAAATGATTGAACAGATCAGATCGAAATATTTATTCTGCATTTGGTCTACCCAAATCAGAATATCAATAATATGAGAACGAACTCATACAATTATTACACAAGATATTTGGGTCCACCTGTCTACGAATATGCAAGAGCATTGATTAGTTTGAAGGGATAACTAATCGTTCGTAGAATATATCGGATCCCAGAGAATAGATGGATAGATAGATTCAATCTTCATATTAGTTAACCAGTTTACTTAATTTAAAATTTCCAATTTATTTAATTTCTCAATTTCAAATTCATTAGAGTTTAGATCGAAAAGCTGATAAGAAATCGATGAAGATACAAAGTAAGAATTTCCTACAACGATTCGTAGGGTCACCACCACACCGAACTTCTTTCTAGAGCTGTCATGAAGCAATCAAAAGAATACGAAATCGAATCAAAGGAGATTGATAGAGAAAAGTTGTTTCCACTGTTGCAGGGTATTGACCATTTGTAGTCGTATTCCCCTGTCCCCTACCTCGTTCTCTTCTCGCACTCATACTTACTATCAGTGGATAGTAAGAGAATTTACTGAGGCATTCGAACGGATATCTTAGGGATATACTCATTCTAGGGTTTACTTCACCCTATCTCTAATGAGTTACTTAATGTGTTATACTCCTGAGCTAAGGTTTTAACCATCAGCTCTGATACCAATTATAACGACCCTGACTCGACCTTCGAAAATCGGCACCGAATACGACACTCGTATTCAAATGCCGATTTCCAAACGTCGAACCTGGTTCGCCGGAGCTTATAACACATTAAGTAAATAACACAGCGGAAGAAATGAATAATACATATATCAATATACAACATGAATGATACAACAGAATGATACAATAGATATCAACATACATCAGAGATACAAAGAATAGCAGCGGAAATAAAAGATAACACTAGCAGCGGAACACATCTCCAAAATAGTCTTCAGGGAAGAACTCCAGTATCGGTAATCTCCATCTCCAAGGCACCAATCCAGAATAGCTCGAACTCTCAAATCAAGATGAAGAGAAGCAACTCGATCCAATTGTGATTGCCAAATCCTAAGGCTTGAAAGCTATCGAATCTACACCTATTACTGATTATCTGAAAACCCCAACTCTAGACTGCCCGTGTGGGAAATAGTGGGCACCCAGAGTTTAGGAAAGGAACAATAAACTCCAGGTCAGTCATGGGACTGGTATGAGCAAACAAAAACATTTGGTCTTTTAAAACAAACAAAAGAATTTAAATTTGAAATCCGCAATGCTTTTTGAAAAATGAAACTACCATAAGGCCTCCCGCCACACACACAATGCAAACGCAGACTTGGGGGAGATTTCTCCTTATGATAGTCAAATATGCTTACTACGCAAAAATCAAATCATTTTTGATATTATTATTAGTGCATAGTGTAGAAAACAATTTCGAAAGTAGAATATAAATCCTAGCCAACATAGATACCATGATACTATGCCTACTATAGCTGCCATGTTAAATGGCAGGTTCTACAACTAAAACCGTACAAGGCACGTATTGGATGAATGGATTTCCAACAAATGGTCAGGCTAAGGAACTTCCTACTGCCACATGGGATCGCCTCTGGCGGGACGTCCCGAGAACTAACGTTACGGTTAGATCTCTGCCAACACAAGGCCGGGTTACCTCTGTAACTAGGTAACTACTACACGAATATGTCATCCCCCGGTCCTTTGGGACCTTTATCCGAGCGCTCGCAACAACCACAAAGTATCACAAAGTAATAGATCTGCAGTATCCACATGAGTAAGTATCTGGGCTCCATACCATGATACCACCCTTTACCAGAAGGGAATGACATACCCTAAAGGGCGCGACCCTCATAACCTTGCCGCATCTTTCCTGTTTCGACCATTTCCGGGGTGTGAGGTCCTGATGCAGTCTCGTCCACAAAGCTACGCTTTGTGCAACAAAGCCATGCTTTGGGTCAACAGATGACCAAAGCAATGATCACAAAGATAAATGATCAAACAAATGATCATATCACAAATGATCAACCAATGATCATCACACAGCAGCACTCAGCATGCCACATTACCAAATTGGGAATATCACTGATAAATATCAACTACAAAACCTCTGAGTTCGTACGTCTCAGAGAAGGGTGTTAAGCTAAGAGAATAAATTCTCCGCCACCAAGCAGAAATGTATTTGATAGAAATCAGTTAACATCTCAAAGTGTAATGTCGGACATACAACCATACAAGTCTGTTCCGGGTTCGAACAGAACCGAAGGCACTTCCGAAGAAGCCCTTGCAAATCCGGGTATCCACAATCCCGATCGGACTTCCCATCACTAAGGGAATCTCTATACCGTAGCTACTCGGTGCAGAGACAATCGATAGGTTATCCTATCGTTCTCACAAATACCCGGCCTTCACCACCGGTCTTCAATTGCTATCCATAACGTCGTATCACTATTCGGAATGGGTTATATGACACAAGGTCCTCTCCCGGCTAAACCGAATAATGAGCGTCATATTTTTAAAACATATGGATATGGGATTTTAGCTAAGTCACAACTTATAACATCCAAAACTTTTCTTTCAAATGGTTAAACAAATTACCATCTTTAAATCTTTAAACAAAAAGATTTATTTCACAAAGTTTCACCCGGTTTCACAAAGATCTATCCCTAGATTTCAAAACAATTCCCGTTCAATTTGGATTAACCCAATTAAATCTTTAAATTTAAGATATATAGCTTTCAAAACATGTTTCCAAAGATTTATCTATAACTTGGAAAACCATTTCCATTTTTTTTACTTGAAGCCCTTTAACACAAATTGAAAGTTCATTTCTTATAGGAAAGCAAATCTAATTTATACAAGTTGAAATCTTGAGTTGAATTTAAATTTCAAAACATCACCTTTAAAAATGGTTTAAAATCCATATAAACCCATTTGTAAGTTGAATAACTTTTTAAACAATAGTTTCCAAATTTTAGAATTCAATTTCAAATATTGAATTCAAATTTATACCAATTCATTTAATTTTCAAGATTCAATCAGGTTATTTAAAATAACTATCATTTTTGAAAACTCATTTTCAAAAGCTTCAATTCCAATTCCAAAACTAATTTGGATTCAAAAATCAAATTTTTAAAACAATTTCAAAAATCTGTGACTTAACCCATTTCCACGTGCAATCCATATTTGTGTGTGTATAAGTGTGGTCCAGGGGTTCAACACAATAGTGCACAACATCATCATCACAGGTTCAATCATATCGATAAGCGGTATAACCCATAACGCTTATCTATATTCACAGATTCATAGATAAAATAAATTTATCAATCACAAGGATTCACTAATGTGATTCGATGTGGGTTTCGGATAACCAACTGGAATCCGACCCCCTGTCGCATCGAAATCCAAATGTCATTCAACGGGTCAAGGGGTTTGCATAACAATATGTATATATCACAGATATGACAGCTTAGCACAAACATCACATAGCATCACATCACGTATCAAATATATCAATCCATCTTAGAACATCCAGTAACAATCAAACATCTTTAATTAAGATGAATAAACCGTGTGGTTATAAATTATTTATTCATATAATTACTTCTATTTATAATCTTTAAATTAATGATTAATTATCATTAACTAAAATTTATTAAGTTTTAACCACCTTTATTTATTAATCATTTATTAAATCAATTATCTTAATTAATTATCCTTTAATTGTAATTAATTAATCTTAATTACCTATCCCTCAATTAATTACTTTAAATAATAAACTTTTAATTATTGATTAATTAAATCTTAGTTAAAATTAATTGTCCTTAATAAATAGATTTATTATTCCTTAATTAATTTCAACAATTAATTATACTTAACCAATTACAATTAATTATATTCAATTAATTAATCTAGTCAATTATCAAAATTAATTGCATTAATTAATTACTAAATTATCCCTAGATAATTATCACCCATTAGTAACAACATTCAATAAATTTTACACTTAAGAAAATTTGAATTAGATTAATAAATCATTTCTAATTAATATTAATCTAAATCATTATTTAAAAATCAAATAATTAAGTGAAATCCTTAATTATTCAACTAATTTAATTACTTATTAATTGACCCATTTAAATTCAAAATGTATTAAAACAATACATTTCTAAATTTAAATTCAAATTCCATTTTAAAATTTTGATATTTTAAAATGTTTAACCATTTAAACCTAAATCTAAATTAACACTTCATATTTAGTTCAATATTAATAGAACTAAATTCTTCCTAGTTTTAAAACTTATTTGAAATCAAATCTTATTTCAAATCTATGTTAAACATTGATATATGTTCATTCATTCTTCTATAAATTTATAAACTTGTTTGAAATCAAAACTGGGTTTCATAGTAAATTTGAAACTGTTTTTAATTTGATTTCAAACCAATTTAAATCTTATTTAAAAATGTTTAAATTTATTCAATGTTTAAAACTTACAAACTTGTTTAAATCAAAATCTGGTTTTTTTAAAAAGTTAAACTTGAAAACTGTTTTAATTCTTGACTTAATTCCATATTTAAAACTTGTTTAAATTTTAAGAATTTCATTTTAAAAACTTTGAATTCAAAATTACATTTGAATTCAGATTCAAGTTACACTTGAATCAATTCCTGCACAAAAGTTAAATTTCATTCAACACTTTTAAAAAACTGCAAACCATTTTCAGGTTTAAACCCTGAAAACAGTTTTAAATTTTTGATTTAAAACCAATCTTTAAATTTATTTAAGATATTACATTTTTGAAAACTTTGAATTCTAAACTCTATTTGAATTCAGATTTAACTTGCATTTAAATCAAATTACAACTTAAAATATGAGTTTCATTAAAACATTAAAAACTACAAAACATCTTTCAGGTTTAAAACCTGAAACAGTTTAATTTTGATTTAAACAGAAACTAAAACTTTGTTTAAATTTAAAAATTTCATCTTTAAAACTTTGAACTCAGAACTCCATTTGAATTTAGTTCAATTCATAGTTAAATCAACCCTACACTAGAATTAAATTCAATTCAAATTTCTTTAAATAAAAACTGCAACTCTCTCTGGATTAAAACCTGCAACTGTTTTGAACTTTTGATTTAAAACAGAAATTTAAATCTTGATTAAATTTAAGATTTTACTTCTAAAAACCTTTGAATTCAAAGCTACATTTGAATTCTGTTTCTACTTCCACCTAATATCAAATTCCCACTCTAAAATTTAAATTTCATTCAACTTGCAAACTCTCAGTTATAAAACCTGAAACAGTTTTTTGATTTTGATTTAAACAGAAATTAAAACTTTTGTTTAAATTTAAAAATTTCATTTTTTTAAAAAAAAAAAAACTTAACTCAAAACTTCACTTGAATTCAGTATCAATTCATACTTGAATTAAGTTTCCAACCTAAAATATGAATTCCATTTAAAACTGCAAACTACAGGATTTAAGACCAGAAACTGTTTTGTTTTAAATTTTGATTTAAAACAGAATTTAAACTTGTTTAAATTTAAAAGTTCCATTTTTAAAAACTTTGAACTTTAAACCTTATTTGAACTCAGTTTTAACATCCTAAGTTAAACTTTAGTTTGCATTTTATTTCAAACTTTAAAAATATGGAAAACAGTTTCCTGTTCCCTGAATTCTGCATTTACATTATTTCAAAATAAAAATTCAAACTATTTGAATTCATCCTTAGATTCAAGTTAAATCTTAAGTTCAAATTGCCAGATTTAATTTTAGCTTTATTTTTTTTTTTAAAATTTTTTAAAGTAAACAGAACAGGTTCTGTTGTAAAAAACCTGATCACATACACCCTGCACTCACCTATTTTACTTCGAGTTAATATCCCTTCTGCTTCGAGTTTCCACCACTTTTCCCCGAGACCAACCCGAGGCACAAACTCTGCAACCCAGAACATCAACCCACCACCATCACAAACATGCACAGTCTAATTAACTAACCCCACAGAAGCTTTTAAACCTGATGCATGTTTCAAATATCCATGTTTTTAAACATGCATTAAAGTTTTTAAACTTGTTTTGAATAATTTAAAGATGTTTACAATCTTACTTTTTTTTTTTTTTTTTTTTTTTTGAACTATTGCCTGTTGTGGTTTTATTTCAGCAGTAACAGGTTTTTATTTTTACTTTTCTAGTTTAGAATATTTCAAACCTAAACTATATTGTACAAACACAATTTGTTCACACCATACTTCCTAACTAAGATTCAGACAAAAATAAGTGGATTTGTGTTTAAATCCAAGAAATAACAGAAACATGTCTGCAGAAATTCACATCTCACTCCTTTGCATACTCAAGCATAATCACATCCAAACATTCAATGCTAATTACATGCAACAACAAAAATGAAAATAAGAAATGGGTTTGAGAGTTTGCTCACCTGGACTTCAGAAGACAGAGAGGAACAGAGGCAGCAGAGAACAAGGAAGGCAGAGAGGAGTTTTTTGAGCCTGAACATTTTTTTCTTTCCTTTGATTGCTTTGCATTTTCTTTTTCTTTTGATTTGTTCAAGTGCTTTGAAACTTTGGATTTCCTTCTGTTAACTGATTGATAATATTGCTTAAATCTTTTGTTTTTTTTTTTTTTTTATTAATTCATGAATTCTATTTTTAATGTTTAATATACAAATCATATTCAACTCCTTAGTTTAAATTATTTTATAGATTCTATTTTTAAATCTTTTAATTTAGCTCACATATTAATATAAATATATTTTATACATCTTATTTTTAAATTCAATATTTGTTTATAAAATACTTATTCATAAATCTTAAACCAATCCTACTTTATAAGCTAAATTTTTTTTTTTTTATTCTAGAAATTATCCAATTAATTCATAAATAAATTAGCAATTTATCTTCAAAAATTAATTTAATTGCCAATTTAAACTTGATAAATTTCAGGAATGTTACAGTTTTCAAATGAAAGTTAAGCAAATTTAGTGATAGGGTATTTTATTTGTAGGATGGATATTTTAAAATAAAGTGTAAAGTTATTTGTTAAAATAAATGTTAAGTAAAATAGGGTAATTTTGACTTATTAATGAATTATAGTTTAATTTGGATATTTATTGATAAAATTTTATTTTATTAAATCATAAGTTAAATGATATCCAAATGAATATTTTTGAAGCGTGAAATGCGATTTTTATAAGTTAAATTGGCTAAAAATTGAAATTTTAGTGTAGCTGAAATATACAATGTTTTGGAAAGTTATAGTTGAATGAATAGACTTATAAATGCTACAACTTTGAAATGAATATTATTTGACATTGAATTTAAATGGTTAAATGAATCTTTCTTGCAAGATATTAACATTGAACTTAAATGGTCTAAATAAATATATTTCAAAGTGTTTGGTTTCAGATTTGTTATAACTTGAAAGTAATTTAGCTTTGCAAATGAATTTATTTGAAATTGTATTTAAATATATAAATTTGAACCTTTTAAGATTGAAGATTTAAGAATATGACTTTATAAAGTGGTTTGATTTAAGATGATTTAAAGGAATATTTCAAGTTTAATAAATTGAAGGAAATATTCAATGATTTGACATTTGGGTTCTGTTTAAATAATATATTGATTTGGTTTTGGAATTTAAATGGTATATCATTACTTTGGTTTTTGAAATGGATATGATATTTTGGCTTTAAAGTATAAATGATTTTGAAATAAATATCCATGAGTTATAATAACGTTGGGTTGTTAAAGAGACCGAGATCGGAAGTTTTCATACTCTCTGCCAATCCCGAAAACCACTTTAACAACCGTGCATGCGGTGGTGATTCCAGAATGAAGTAGGATGGCGGCAGCGTTCCTTTGAGGTATATACGTGGACCCAACTCCCGTGAGTTGGCATAAGGTGACTAAAACAGGAGCGATCTCGGGCCAATGAGGTCATTCCTCTGATCGGACACATTCCTTCGATATTATATTCTGACTTTGAGATTTATTTGGTGGCCACTTTTGATTTTTGATTTGGGGGTGTGGCTCGAGGTGGACGGTAGTAGCTGCTACGCGTTACCACCATTCCGTGTGCATAATGGGTATATCTACCTTGGCATTGCCTTGTGTGTCGTGTCACCTACCCTAGCACGCCTTGTACGAGTTTGGTTTTCTCCCGTAGCCCGTGGAGTATTTAGGGTAGTCTTCCAATCTGGAGATGCGCTGATACTGGATGGACTACTGGGACTATTACGTGGTAAGAGCTATATGGGTAACCCCTTAACGCTATTTTAAAGTAAGTTTATTTTACTATAGACATTATTATAATAGCGAAATATTACTACATAGTAAATAGTTTAACGGATCCTTATAGGATGGGCGGTCTCAAGCATCCTTTAAGTTACTTGTACTTTATATTACATTTCACTTGAGTTGGTTTACATTGTATTAGTATATATGTCCCGACTCGAGTGTTTTGTGTTTTTCTTTACGCTCGAGTCAGACTGAGTGACACAACATTAAAGACTCACATTCGGAGTTAGAGCTTTGCATGAAGATCCAGCCATCTATTTCACTCTCAGTTATCCAATTGATTTCAGTGTTGTATTCAACTTTGTACTTGATTATCATCTTGTTATTTCTGTTGTATCTTGTCTAACTCTGATGTACATGAATAGTAGCTTCATGAATTACTGTTTCTTTACTTTCGCTGCATTTTATTACTTTGTGTCTATGATCAATGATTTATTTATTTACTATTTATTTTGTGTTTTGCCAAATTTTAAATTACAATTTGGTATTTTTAACAATTCAAGTCCGACATTTGTAGATGCGAATGGTTGAAAATATCGGGTCGTTACAGACGTAGTACAACGGTACACCCGATGAACCTGATAAGCTAGAACAACGATGTAGTACTACGGTACTCCCGACGAAGCGAAATCCAATAATCTGAACAATGACGTAGTACAATGGTACGCCCGATGAACCGAACTAAAATAATTACCATAGGTCGCCTATAAAAATGAGATGAAGCTCAATCAGTTGAGGTACCGTCCCCCATGTGGACAAAGAGACATCGCATATCGCTAGTATAAACCATGAAATGATTACCATTGATAAATAAAAAGTGTGAATTACACTAAGGCCGTATATAAATTAGTTTAGCTTCATGTCCCATAACCACTGGTTTAACTTAAATATTTACGAACAAATTGTAGATTTTCACTCAAAAATCGTCACAAGATTTCAATCGAATAATTCTAAGAATTAACTAAGGAAGTAAACGCAAGCGTTTCATACCACTTTTTTTGCTAAGTCGTTTAATTGGATTTCTCGAACGAATGAGGTAATGATTTATATATATTAATAGATTGGAAAATAGGTTTAAAAACGAGCTTTGTATTAAAAGTAACGTTGAAATCATTTTTTGAAAGAGTTCGAGTATTTACTGCTAGTATAGAAACCTTTGTATTTTAAAGTGACAAATCATAGAAATGATTGTAAAAACAATTAATCACCAAAAATTCACATTCGATGACGTGAATCGAAACCATAGAAATCATTATCAAATCCATCAAATGGATATCCCCAAAAATCCAGAAAAGAAGTCATCAAAGTTGATAATAAATGACAATAACCAACCGGATCGAACAAAAATCGATATAAAATGGAAAGCCGCATAAACAGGCAAATTGGCTGAATTTAACAGCTCCAGACGTCTAGTGGTTATACCAGACGTCTGAGCTGAAAGACCGGAATTTTCATTCTAGATTGCCCAAACGTCTGGGAAGTAAGCTAGATGTCCGAGCTGAAAGACTGAAGTTTTTATTCCATAGCTTCAAACATGTGAGCCTACTACCAGACGTCTGAGCTGAAGCTCAGGCAAGATTTTTGCTTAGGCCATTGATGTCCAAATTATCTCGAAAGCGATCGAATGAGCGATGATGGCTAGGGATTTATGCCAAGCGACAACTCCGCCTTATAGACCCATCAATATACTCCGAACAACATGTGCAAACATCCATATATGGATTTTCATAGATTTTGACTTTAAAATGCAAAAATTGGAAAATTCACCAAACCAATTAAATTCAAAAGCAAATGGACATGAAATAGATGTTAGGAATTCATAATTAACAACTATCAAAGGTATAGACATAGATGTGAGTTTAAGAACCCACCTTTAAACCCAAAAACAACGAATGAGAAGCTTTAAAACAAAGCAAGATCAATCTCTCCTTCACTTAACTTCAAGAACACTCAATCTAGGATCAAATGCAAATATTACCTAAATTAGATTATAGGATTTTCTGAAAATTGGAGGGAGATTGAGGTGGAGAAGAAGAAGAGGATGCTTACCTAAGCTTCTCTTTGATTTTGGAGCTTGAATCTTGATTTTTATAGTAATTTAGGGTTTAGGAATTTTATTTTCCTTTCTTTCCCCCATTTTCCTTTAGGTTGAGTGTAAGGAAATAATAACATGAATGAAGAGGAGTTGGAGGAGTAAGGGTATTAAATGAGTTCGTGGGCTGAAACCCAAACCCAAAGCCGAGTAGAAAAATAGCAAAATTCTACTCAACTCCAAACATATCGATGTTTATACTCAAAAAAGTTTGCAAATGCTATTTTGGATTCAATGGAAGTGGTCTCGAGTCCGGATTCAACCGTTTATAAAAAGTCATGTTTTGGACTTTTAAATTCAACTAACAATGCAATATTTAAATAAATCATTTAAATATATTACCGTAAAAATATGCAGGTTGTTATAAAATCCAACCTAATATTGTTTCAATAAAATCATATTTTATTAATTTCGTCTTATTTTTTTAATTTAACTTAAATTAATTAAGTATGAGATATGAAAGTGTTTGAATATATCAAATATATCCATATTTTAATTATTCGTCAGAATTGCTAAACAGAGATGGATACCCGAAAAATCCGAAATCCATCCAAATTCGAATACGAAAAGCGGATAAATATCCGATATCTAGAAAAACGGATGTGGATGCGGCAATGAAGACATCCGCATCTTGGAATTATCTATAACACCCTGCTTTTTTAGCACTAGTTAATTAAAAAAGAAATTAATTAATAAATAGTAAGCAGAGAAAAATGAAATTATTATAAATGTCAGAATTTAGCTACGAAACGTACACTATTGTGTTCATGATGATTTTTTGATCAATTTTCACAATAAGGTTTTTCGATCGGAGTTCAAACGGAAAAGTTACTAGTATTTGAAGTTCTAGCGTCCAAAATAATTATATATGTAAATATGATAATGAGAACAATTAAGGTTAGTTAGATGCTAATAAATGTTAACATTAATTTAAAAATCTTAGAGGATTTATAAAAAGAGTAAGTATTAAATGCGATCAACTAATACATGAAACAATCATGCAAAATCTCTCAAACAAAAGAAACAAATAAACTAAATTAACCAACATTTAAAAATGCTCGAAAATAACCTATGTAGGTCGACCAGGGGCCTAGGACTGTCGAACTGAAGAGTTGTGAGCGGTAGTTAATTGTTTTTATTAAGCATTTCAAATTTAATTAGTTTCATCCATCGGTTATAGATGATTTGAATCTCTATAAATTAGGACCTAGGGCTTTACTTCTAACTAATAATTTTCTAGTGAGTGCGGAAGCTTTGTCATTTTTTCTTCTCATCCAAAAAATTTCTAAATACACAGAATTTTAGATTTGATGTTAATTAATAAAATTAAATCTTACTCTCTCTTCTCTGATGTGAATTCTAATAGGACCATGTAAATATTATTTTCGGATTTGAATAGAGAGTCAAAATGGAAAATACAGGTAACAAAAATTAGATCTAGAGATTTGGGACCGCTAAAGAAAGGTGAGTGGAAATATTATATATTTTATATCATACTAGATTATATCATTGTAAAACTATTCCAACATGTCTGATAAGTTAAATTAAATTGCAAATTAATCCCCGCTATACGAAATGATTTAATTTAATATTGCCTATGAATTTTATTGTTAAAGTTGAATACTTCCCTATTATGAACAAGTTTGCAATCTTATATGTAATTGATTAAAGTTGCGTAATGGTTAGAATTGTTAGTTTCTACGTCGTATATTAATTTGATAAAGCCTAATTATTAGAATTTTATTTTATGCTATGGAAAAGAATTTTATGATATCTCAATAAATAGCGTATTGATTAGAATTTCTTATATATTCGACGTTGATGAATAAAAACTAGAGAACGAAGTTATTTGATTTTGGGATTTGAGAGATATTTTAATATATTGGAGTCTATATGGTTGCAAGTAGATTTCCATACATTATCAAGTCTAAATTAACAAAAGTGTGATGTTCGAAATGACAAGGAACAAATACATGCTTATAAAAGAAAGAGATATTTAAAATATGTATGATTACCGTATTTTGTACTGTCATTTCAATAAAGAAAAATAGAATTCCTTATAACTGCAAAAACCTCACAAACCACCTCTTTTGGATAAGATATGAAAATTTACCATGTTAATAATTAATTGATAAAGTTTAATTCCACCCTACTAAAATATAGTAAATCCCAAGAGTTGAATATTAAGATAATAATAAAATAAAAACGTCAAAAATGGGAATTAATGTAATAAGAAAATGCAGAGCTATAGGCAAGAATAAAAAGAAATAGAAAATAAAATGGAATGGAAATCAAAGTGAAACTAATGATTGTAGTAGCAAAGATATTGATAACTAAGAATGAGATGCGGTAAATGAATTTTGTTAACGTGAAAGATAAAGCCATAATAAAATGAAGACCTGAGGCCAAACATAAAAGATGTAGAGGCAGTTAAGGAAATGTAAGAAGAATAAATATACATGAATATGAAATATGTATATAAGTAACATCGAATATGCGTTTATGACGGGTGTGGATAATTATAATTTAATATATAAATTATAGAAAGAAAATTACATTGAGAGTCATTAGAGTAGGTTGAAGTGCAAAAGCATGTTCAACCGTAGGATCCTCAGAGAGCATACGCTTGCGTATAGATAAAGGGGATACCCTTAGGTTATGTTAGTGCTTAGATTGGAAGCTCTATAATTACAGGCACTTGGTGGAACTTTTGAAGATGGCGAGACAGTACAAACACTAGTAGTATACTTCAAATTTGTTAGAGGAGGGTATTGCCTTAATTGCACTAGGCAATCTAAATGGATGGTGCGCGGGGTTGGATGCTATGCAAAACGGCGCACGAGTACCAACCACTAAGAGTAGGGTCGCATAGGTTGCAACGGACAATCATCGATCCCTTGTGGTCAACGGAAAGGACAAGGTTACACCTAGACTGGATGATTCACCTACCGGGTTATTCAGTAAGATTATGTAACACCATAGTTATTTGCTAGTTATTTAATATGGCAAGGCCAGATAACTCATAACGTGATTCCTTCAAAATATGAATGGGGTGGCTTACGGAGCCGTGTCCACGTAATATGGAACAACCCGCCCAGAACATGCCTAAATTTCGATTTAGAAAAGGCACACCGAAATTTAGATCCGTTCTATGGTTGGCTGTTGGTTGGAAAAAGTGATAACAATATAGTGCAGCAACTATTCTTTCATCACTCACAGCGGATGAAATAAATTTTAATAGCAAATTGTACCCATTTATTTCAAAACCATCAAAATGTCGTAATACAAAACTCATTAAGAACCGTAACAGTAGATCCGTTACAACATTTGTCTAAATACATAGGCACAACATAAAATCACCATAAAAGCAGATAAGAATAACTACTACAAGCCAAGCTACTCCACCTTCAAGCATCGTCATCATCATCACTCCGTCTTTAACCTGTGTTGTAATAAGGAGAGACTCAGAACAACAAATGTCCAACGAATAAAAACCTCGAGTCTTTCATTTTTAGTACTTGGACAGTATATTTCAAAATAAGAATATGTCTACATATATAAACATTTCAATACTTTTTAAAAGGAAATGAGGCGGGTCCTCAATCAACCACGTACTACCTTCCATTTCAGAAGCAGGTTTCTAAAATCCCTTGACCCAAATCCTACATAATAATATCCAAGCCACTTAATACCTTTTATTAGAAATAGGCAGATTCTGACCATTTAAGACCTCAGCTGAGGTAGACCCCGTCATTTAATACTTATTCCTAGGGTGGAACCCTAGATGATAACTATCTAGCTGGTATCATATGGAATCTCTCAAGTCACTTAATACTACTTTACGAAAAGACAGACCCTTAATCAGCCACTTAATACCTTATCCTAAAGCGGATCTATTGAGATTCCACCTAACGTGCCTAACCCCTTTGGCCATTTAATACTTCATTTGGAAAAAGAGACAGACCATCAAACAACCCTTTAGTAGCTCAAGACCTTGAAGCAGACCGTTCATACGATGGCACATACTCATAATAACGTCTCATATTAGTATGACTATTCGTAGGACACCCCACATAATTTGGGACTAACCTTGCATCATCACAAATTTTTATTATAGAAGATATCTCACATCAATATGAAGTGTACATAACTTCTGATAGCCTCAAAGTGAAGGGCAGACTTCTGTCGTGTAACTCTATTGACCTCGCATCCATATGACTTAGCCATAAATTAAACTCTCCACATATATATAATACTCATCTCACCGTTTCATAGTTAAGGCCTTATAAGGAATCTTCCTTATTACGCTTTAAATAATTATTTCTTCCTAATAGGGGAATAAATGACAAATAAATGCATAATTAACTATGCAATATATGCCACAGATACACGTTAATTACATTAATAGGAATAGCTGAATATTCGCACCAAATAAATTCTAAGCGTGTGATTTATACGCCCTAGGTAGCGTTAAATGTCAATTCCCTAACCAAAATAATACAAGTCATTTTCTTCCAAATTCCCAAGATTTCAACATACAAAATAAGGGATTATAATATCCAAAACAAAGAATAAATATTCATATCCAAAACTGCAATAACAGACTTGTAAATAGATAGAAACCCAATTTATTTCATCAATTCAATGGAATATCCTAAACAATAAGAATTGTAACCTTAACTTCATATTCTATTCAACTCCTCTTTTACAAAGAAATGGATGAAGGGAAATTTGTATTGAATAAATGGTGTAAATTATGAATAGAATTCATAATCTAAACCCTTATTTTATTGAAGAATCACAATTTGAATCAAAGAAGGAGAAAAAGCGGAATAGACTATGAACTTATCAAAAATTACATAAACACAACAAGTTCCATCAAACTAATATAAATAATTGAGAATCTTCACATAAAATCGACATTTTGAAATAAAAAGGAATTTTGAGGGACTTTATCTATCGTATTTTCGCAATCCCAAAATCCCTAAGGGATATTCAAATCCATAGAGATATACTAAACAATTACTTAAAAAATACTAATGTTTCTACTCACTTAATAGCGTAGCTTTGCCTTTCTTAGATTTGCACGCCTTTCAGTCTCTTCCATAATCTCTCTCTTTTTCCTATATATGCACAATAAGGAACATGTATATATTTTTATTAGATTCAGAATATTAGCGATGAATAGAATAAGGATAGGTTGGAGGAAAAAGAAATAAATAGAAAATAGTTTGGATTCTTACCTGAATTCTCTATTGAGTTTCTAAATCTAATTTGAAGATAAAAGAATGGCAGAGTTTCGTTCAATTCCTTAAATAATATTAATAAAAGGTGAAGGTGATAGGGTCCTATTTATATGGGTTGAAACACACCAAAACCATAGGATGGAGGTAGCTGAGAAATGGATAAATCTAGAGCATACAACTCAATACAACAGACATCCAAACCCTAACCACATACAACTCAATACAACAGACATCCAAACCCTAACCGCCACTGCAACTTTTTAGAATCGATAAGTCGACCGCCCTCCTTCAACTGGTAAACCGCTAGGGGGTCGACCGGTCCAAATAAAGGGGTCAACCGGTACATTTGTTTTGGAAATGTTTTTATTTCCGTTGCTTTTTAGTTAATTTTATACCTTAATTAACTTTAACATTAAATGTTAGTTAAATACTTAATTCCAAAGCTAATTTTTGAAATTCAAACCCTAAATTTAAATTCTCATTCTCATTTGAATTGAAACTAAAATAATTTAAACCCGAAAACTTCATACGTCTTCTTTGTTTGAACTCCATTTTTAGCATATTATATATGGATGCAGATCATAATCTCGCCATGAAGCCACTGAATAACTTTCGTGGTCAAATTTTGACTTTTATAAAATTTCCATTTTCTAGCTTATCATATTTAATTCAATTTACTCCATTTGATTTTGGTTTATTTTACGGGTTTTACATTCTCCCCCTTAAAAAGGATTTCGTCTCGAAATCTTTTAAGGGGTGAACAGCGTAACGTGCAATAATATCCATGTTATACAATCAAGTTATCTATACAACCATCTACCCAACCAATAGTGCAATGTGATTATGTACCCTAGACATACTAAAATGAGCTTAATCTTAGTGTGAATGTGTAATCGTGTCATGCAAGTATGTATACAAATACCTTAAACATACATAAAAATGTCTATATGAATGCAAAGCGACAGTGAAATTTTTTTAGCAACTCCTACCATCCAATCTAGCAACCGCAATGCAACCAAAATTCCTAATTTCGGAGAAAATATTTATCGATGAAAAGCTTTGGATGAGTGATCTTCATTTTGTCCTCAGTTTCCCTTGTGCTTTCCCCTGCATTGTCTCCCCATTGTACTCAAACCAGCTTAATTACTTTATTGCGGAGTCTTCTAGTTCTGTACTCCACAATGCATGTGGTGGCATGGGGCACTGTCGACTCCGTCTCTAAATCCCCTAACCGACCAGGCTCAACTCCAATGGCGGTGTCATGAAGGCAATTCCTACGGTAAGAAATATGGAAAACATTATGGATCCCGCCAACTAGTCAGGAAGCTCCATGCGGTAAACAAGTTTTCCTACTTTTCCAAAACTCTAATTGGTCTAAAATAACTAAGCGACAATTTTCCAGACTTGCCAAATCTTACCACTTTTCTAAGAGGGAGATCTTAACAAATAATATATCTCCAACATCAAACACAAGTTCTTTCCTCCTTCTATCCGCATAAGATTTTTAGTGGTCATGTACTGCCTTCATTCTTTGCTTGATTAACTCTACTTTTTTTGTGGTATCACCAATCAAATCGGGTCCGAGCAATACTTTGTCTGTGGTTTCCCACTAAAAACTTAGCGAATTGCATGGCCCGCCCATAAAGTGCTTCAAAAGGGGCCATACCAATCGTCGCTTAATAGCTATAATTGTATGCGAAAACTAAAGGTAGGCGCTGCTGCTATTGTCCTTCAAAGTCCAAGACATAAGCTCTCAACAAGTCCTCCAAAATCCTATTCACCTTCTATGTTTGTCCTTCAGTCTATGGGTGACATGTAGTGCTAAGATCCAAAGAAGTTCCCAAAGATGCTTACAGGTTCTTCCAAAACTCACTAGTGAACAAGGGGCCCTATCACTAACTATGCTCATAGGTAGTCCATGCAAACAAACAACCTCTTTGATGTAAATCTATGCGAGAGAAGCGACAGTCCTATTTCTCCTAACTAGAATAAAATGGGCACTCTTAGCGAGTCTATCCACAATAGCCCAAATATTCTCATCGCCCTTCTAACTTCTAGGCAATCCTTTCGTAAAATCCATCGAAATATGCTACTATATATTGGAATTTTCAAAGGTAATAATAATCCACCAGGCTTCCTTGCTCAGCTTTTACTCTTTGACACGTCAAACACCTAGCAACAAACTCAGCCATGCTCTTCTTTATTCCATGCTAAAAAAAATCCTCTCCATATCTATGATCATTTTATCTCCTCCAGGATGAATGGTCATCTTTGAGTGGTGACATCCCATAAGCACCTCACTCAACAAATCATCAACCATTAGGACACAAATGCGTTCATCCCTTCTCAAGCATCCCTTCTCATCAACTGAACACCTACTAGCATAGGGGAAATGCTCTTCTTTCCTCAACTTCTCAAAAATATTTACCAACTTCTCATCCTTCATTTGCTTATGCTCTATGTGATCCGTTAAGGCTGGTTTAATCTCCACAACTGCTAAAAAGCCTTGGATGGGTTCTGTTGATGGCTGGAAGTTAAAATTCGAGAGCAACTCCAACTGTCTCCCTTCATATATAGGACATAGGGTGGCGTGCTTCCGACTAAGGGCGTCGACGACTACGTTCCCTTTTCCAAGGTTATACTAAATACTAAAGTCAAATAATTCCATATGCTCCATCCATCTCTGTAACATCCTCTATCTTGAGGCCCGAAGCTAAGCGCTACATATGTTGTAGTCATCTATAGTATTAACTCCGGTGATAAAATACGGTAATGTTAATTATATCCATAATATCAGAAGCACATGAATATGAAACAAAATCATAGTTTCAAACTACTTTTCTGATTACATTTCAAAACGTGTTTCATATTCCATTATATAATCCCAAACGTTTTCAAGTACTGATCAAATATAATTATTATAAAATACGCCAATTGCGACATATGAAGATGTCCCTTTGGATGATCAGAGTACTAAATAAACAAAACTGTGTTAATACATTATAGCAGAAACAAAAATATAAACTCCTAAATAGTTGTCCATGCTCTTGCATGTCTTTGAAAGCTTTATTCATCCACCTACTAAACCTAAAAGGCTGTGACTCTCAATCTACTCAAATCAATTTTGAGCACTTGAGAGTTTAATGGAAAACATGAACTTTGAGTTAGACATAAAGCCTGGTGTGAATAATGCTATACATCTCGGTTATCTGATATTAAATGAGACCACGCCGCTTAGTGGAATGGGGTTTCCCCTCACTAATATCCTTTTTTAAAACATATCTTTCGCAAATCAAATCCTGCAACCAATTTAGTTAAAGTAATAATAGCAATATCATGTATGCATACAAATTAGGTAATCAATGGACTATCTGTCCGAACACTATAGTTTTGTTTGTCTAACTACTAACCTTTTGCTGACTCGGGCCTACCAGACATTACAAATAATCTAACTTCCATTAGACACACTTCTGGATGGTCCGTCCCTAACTTCTCTCAGGGTCAATTGATCCTAATGGTTTTGCGTGCTCACCAATAACCTACCTTTACTATGTATATTAGTTTCTGTGTGTAACATTATTTTAGTCCTACCTGTGACAAATCCCTATACGCTGTAATTTTGGACTTATATTAGCATGAGGCAACTAGCTAAAGTATAGGGCGCTACCCCATATCAGTCTCATCTTGTATACTAATACCCGAGTCTTATACGTAGGGTCTACTACCCTATCAAATTTTCCTTGAAAACATTTTTTTCAAATTGATTTAACCTTTAAATCATACTTAAACAAGGAAAATATACTCTTTTCTTTATTCAAGTCTCTTTTCCATGTTATATGTACTTTACACAAAACATTATTGATGTAAACATTTGAAACCCTTGTTTAATAGCTTTAAGAAACCCCTTTCGAAACCTTTGAAAGCACTCCTTTCAAAACTATTGAAAGTCCTCCTTCCGAAACCAATGAAAGCACCTTTTTCGAAACCAGTCAACTACTTTACTTTGAAACCTTAGGCCGAAAGGCCAAAACATACCTTTCGAAACCAATTACAATAGACCTTTTGAAAACATTGAAAGTATCCTTTCAAAAGCTTTATAAAACCTTAGACATCCTCTCTTTATAACACTATGAACATGTCTTTCGAAAGCATTGGAAACCTTCCATTTAAACACTAAAGGTAAAACTTTCGAAAACATAGGGGAACTACCCCTTTGAAACCTTTATCATATACCTTTCGAAAGTATTAAGTTGTTTACATAAATCAAACCTTTCGAAAGCGTTAGGTTCAAGTAAAAAATATGGAACAACATTTCAAAACCATTTAAAACCATTCCTTTCAAAACCTTTAGGTTTAACTTTCAAAATCTCAAAAGGGTCTTAAAAGAACTAAGTCAAAAGAAACTCTTTTGAATGCAATTTCCTAACTAAAATAAGTGGATGGTGTCGAAACCAATCTCTTCGAAAGCATTAGAGAAGCGGCTCAGGGTTTAAAGCGAAAGAACCCTTTCGAAAGCATTGCTTTGAAAGGTAGGATGCGACAGTAGGGGTTTCGACCCCTTCGAAAGCGTTTTCTTAAAACAAAGGCAACAACCTCTTTCGAAAGCTTTTTTCTTTTAAAACACTAGACCAAGTCGAAAGCTATCTCATTCGAAAGAATTCTTTTCGAAAGAAAAGCAAGCGGCATTTCCTTTTGAAAGCAAAACATGGTCTCGACCCCTTCGAAAGACCTGTTTCGACTCTATACCCTTCACCTATCTCCAATCCACTACATACCAAGTCTTTGACACCATGTGTATTGGTTTCGAAAAAGGTGAAGGCATAAGTATGAAGTTGAAAGGTGCTGTCGGAAGTGGCAAATAGCAAAAACCTTAGAAAAACTGATTTTTGGCTTTATAAAGTAATTTCTTTTTAGCTAACCTACTTTGTTTGTCAACATAAGATTGGTTGCCAATTTATTTTTCAAATTCTTTTCTATAAAGCTGCCAAATTTCAGAGATTAAAATTTAAAACATTTACAAATTACCCCTTCTTTTTTTATAGACATATAAAACATTTAAGTCCCACACCTTAAATAATTTTATATACTTATTAAAACACCTAGGAAAATTCTCCAAAAATTATCATAAATCACTTTTAACATGTTTTCCAACATCTATAAATTTCTAACCCAAGCCAATATAAAATTGCTGTAATTAATTTTAAACCCAATTTAATTAATTTCTTCACTATAAAATTCATAATAAATCTACATTAATTCAGAAAATTATGAAACTTGAAATTCATCTCCAAAATAATACTTATGACCTTATCTCAAAATTTCAAGGCACTTGGATGTCATTTGATTGGTTTTTCAAATCAAAACATGTCATAAAATCTATATGAACAATATAATTCATCCACAAACATATATATATATATATATATATATATATATATATATATTTATCATTCAAAACATGGCAATATACTTTGAAAAATTATTCGGATCTCAACTAAAACCGAGAACAGTAAGATGAGATGTAATCTATTATTCACCATTAGCTTGTGATTAAGGAGCTTCAGATTTGCTTCTTGAATTAGATTGATCATGCTTCCTTCCTCTTCATATTAGCTTATCTTTCTCTTGCTTTCTCCTAATAGTGGCCGGCCTCTTCTTAGATTTAGTTTTGTTTACGAGCATGTAAAATGAAAGTGGCATGAAGGGTTTAGAGTATATGAATATAACTTTTTCCTATTTTGCCCTTATTCTATTGCCCTTGTCTTTTTCATTTTAATGCTCACTTTTTCATTTTTTAATTTGGCATGACTACCCTTCTATTATTCAAATCTCAATTCTCTTAACTATTCACAATATTTCATTTAATTTAACTAATTAAATGTCCTAAATAATGTTAATCAAAATTAGGGTCATTATAGACTCCCTTCCTTTAAAAATTTCGTCCTCAAAATTACGATAAGATACACATTAGATCAATCATAAAGGAAAAACATACCATGAAAGAAGTCAGGATAAGCTTCTCTAATCCAGCTCTTAGTTTCCCAAGTACAATCTCTCTCGTCGTTGCTCCACTGGACTTTAACTAATCCAACTATCTTGTTCCTTATCCTTTTCTCATCTCTCGTGATTATATGCGTTGGCTTTCAAACTATAGCCAAATTCGGTTCCACTACTAAGTCCTCTAACATTGTTGGTGCTATAATAGCCTCTGGGTCTCGAATACACTTCCTTAGATAAGAAATATGAAAAACATCGTGGACTCCCGCCAAATTATTCGGTAAATCTACTCTATATGAGAGTTTCCCGATGCTTTCTGCGATAGAAAATTGTTCTGTAAATCTCAGCGATAATTTTCTTGATTTTCCAAATCGAATTACACCTTTCATTGGAGATACCTTGATGAAAACATGATCTCCAACGGAAAACTCTATGTCTTTCCGTCCCTCATCAACATAACTCTTCTGATCTGGGCTTCCTTCATTCTAGCTTGAATTAACTCAATCTTTTCTGCAATCTCTCTAATTAAATCTGGACAAATAACTAACCTATGCCTAGTCTCTAATCAACAAACGGGAGATTTGCATGGCCTTCCATACAAAGCTGCAAACGGCGCCATCCCTATGCTAGTCTGATAACTGTTGCTATACGAAAAATTGACAAAGTGTAGATGGTCTTCCCATTATCCCCCAAAGTCTAGTACATAAGCTCGTAATTAATCTTTTAAGACTTTGTTAATCCTTTTCGTTTAGCCATCTATCTGTGGATGGTAAGTGGTACTCATCTTGAGCTTGGTACCCAAAGTCTCTTGTAGACTCTTTTAGAACTTGCTAGTGAATAAGGAATCTCTATCGCTTACTATACTATTAGGAATTCCACGAAATCTTGATATATTCTTTATGAATAACTTAGCCAAAACAGGTGCCGTCCTGGTTGACTTAACTGGAATGAAATGGGCGCTCTTGGACAATCTATCCACTACAACCCAAATACTTTCATTCCCTCGATTTGAACTTGGCAATCCGTCTATAAAAAATCCATTGAGATAGAATCTCATTTCCATACCGGTACATTTAAAGGCTGAAGTAACCCACTTAATTTCCGATGTTCATCTTTTACTTGCTGACAGTCCAAACACTATTTCACCCATAAGCCTACATCTCTGTTCATATCTTCCTAAAAGAAACTCCTCTTCACATCCTGATACATCATAGTTCCTCCCGGATGAATAGTGAACTTTGAACGATGACATTGCTTAAGAACATCCTTCCTAATGTTTCCCACATTCGAAACACACAATCTTTCTTTCTTTCTTTCTTTCTTTCTTAACCACCTATTCTGGTCATGAATGAAATCTTTCAAATCATCGCTCTCTATTCCATCCCTTAACCTGAAAAGAGGCTATGCTATAGAAGTGAGTAATATGGATAAACCACTTGTGTGGAATAAGTAAAAAAGAGTAAATGCAGTAAAGTAAAAGACACCAGAGGTTTTTATAGTGGTTCAGAGCACCGTCCTACGTTTAGTCCTAGGCTCCTTCTGAAATTTCATCAAAATAATCCTCACTTAAACAGGAGGAACAGGTTTACACCGCCTGAGCAACCGAGTAGGACTTCAACCGCCTAAGCAACCGAATAGGACTTCTTTAGAAATAAAAAATATATCTGACTGTAGTGTGTTCTTAAGTAACACTGATAAGTCAATTAAGTACACTCTTCCTATAATCTTCTCCTTTAAGATATATTGTGTGATGTGCTTTGAGAATAATGGAAGATAACGTGATCAATGATCAAAGTATGTAAGCAATTTGAGTGCAATTTGAGAACTTAAGAGTAGATGAGAATTCAAGAATATTAATAGTAAATTCGGTGAATTGTTTATTGAATTCTGTAATCTATTTATAGTGTATAAAGAGCTACAACTATAGATGAAAAGTTACATTGAAAAGAGCAGGTGCAACCATTGATTTTGAAAACGTTTCTCTTCGGTTAAGAGAAGTGACTATTCAAGAAAATAGCAGTTAGAGATATTCAGACGTCTGAATAAAATAATTCAGACTTCTGAATTATATTAAAATGCAAACAGCAAGCTTTTAGGAAAATTTTGACTAGATTTAGACGATTGAAATTTTCATTCGGACGTCTGAATATTTGAAACAATATTCAGGTTTCAACATTCAGACGTCTGAATGAATGTATTCAGACGTCTGAATTCAGACATTTGTGCCTGTGTGTGTATGTGTGTGCATATATTTATATATATTGTTTCAAGAGAGATTTTAACAAATTTTTAAGTAAAGTACAGACTCTAGACACACCATACTCAGCGTTAAACAACTGAAAAGGAATCTGCAACAAATCTCCTGCAAATATGATTAGTATACACAAAATATTTTATATAGCTTGTCATAATCAAAATCGAGATTCCAACATTCTCCCCCTTTTTGATGATGACAAATAATAATATAAATATTTATAATATTGTTACTCCCCATGTCAATATGCATAATTTTTAAATTTCTCCCCCTTAGTCATCGACAAAAAGAAAGAGCAAAGATAACAATAGATAGATCATCTCATGAAAGCAAGTAAAATATTTAAACATGAAGGAACAATTAAAAATATTTCATTGGCCCCAAAGTTTAGGGAATCAATCCACTTTTAATTAATTTTTTGTTTTCCTTTTAATGGCAGAGTTTTTCCTTCCCCCCTCCTCTCCTTCCCTGATTTCACCTTCCCCTGACCATCCTATCCCCGAACCTGACCCACCACCATTACTCTCTGGCTCGTCCTCATTTACCAATCCTACCCCACCAGCGCCCCTGCCTGTCCCTCCCATCAGCACCACAAGTCAACAACCGTGGACTTCTCTCTTTAAGAACAAACCGCGCAACGCGGGGAAGTATATGCCTGTTAACTTTATCAATGAATATGTCGATGGTGCTTTGGTTCTACCTGACTCTGTTCAGGAAGCTGGTCAGAGTATATGGCACGAGTACGTTGTTGGCTTCTTCCTTGACGAACCACTATCTTTCACTCCTGTGGTGCAACATCTAAAGCGTGCATGGAGGCTTAAGGGAAGCATTAAAGTTAAATCTGATGGTGTTGTCTTTATGTTCCTATTTTCTTGTGATGATGATCGGAGGAGGGTTTTGCAAGCTGACCCAATAATCATGAGAAATAAATTGTTTATTGTTAAACAATGGGACCCCACTATTAGCAATATTTGTGGCTCTGTCACTTCAGTGCCCATTTGGATACATATTTACAACATTCCTTTGGCAGCATGGTCCCCGCTTGGAATCAATTGGCTAGCTGGAAGAATAGGCTGTGTTAAATACTTGGATGAAAGTACAGAAAGCATGGACAGGTTGACTTATGCTAAAGCTCTGGTGGAAGTGACGCCTATCACCGAGCTAGTTGATAGCTTTCAAGTACTGTGTAAGGATGGTACAAAACAAACTGTTTTCGTGGAATATCAGTGGAGGCCAAAAGCATGTACAACATGTAAAGTGTTTGGACATGACATTTCAAATTGTAAAAATAATGACAGGTCAGATGTAGTTAAAAAAAAGGTATCAAATAATTTGCCTAATCAATTTCCTAAAGGTGTCACCATGGTGAAAGATCAAAACAACAAAGTAAAGCATAATAATGCCCCAAGTGTTTGGAGGAGAGTTGAGCATGGAAGCAAAAGAAAAAGTGTAATTTTGAAGAATAAAGAAGATAGTGGGAGTGAAAAAAATGGAAGTGGTAGAGAGCATGAAGTTAGAAAAGAAGTTGGTGCAACAGACAATAACAAGGACAGTGTGATTAATTTAGTTGAAGAAGGTGAAGTAGTTGAGGATTTAGATATGATTATTGGCAATAAATTTCAGGTGCTTAACTACTTGGCTGAAGATAATGGAATTTTAAGAGTTGAAGGAAGTGGAGATAAAAATAACTGTGGAGGGTCTGATAGTGTTACTGTTCTGATGAATGAAGAAGCAACAATGGATGGTGATAGTTTAGAAACAGGTCAGGAGAAGAACTTGGATGTAACTAGTGCTGTGGCAGATGCTGAAGGTAATATCCAACTAGTAAAAAATTATGGTTTGCTAGTTCAAGAACTGATTGGGGTCAGAAGAGCAAGAGAGCATGAAGTTAGTAAGCTAGTTCAAAAGCATGATGATGCTTTTTTGCATACAGAATATAATGGAAACAAAGACTTCTTAGATGGGAAGACATCCCAATTACCCTATGATAAGACTCATTATTTAACATCTAAAGCATCACAACCCAGTAACATGAACAATCTCCCAGAGCAACCTAATCATGCACATGCACACAATTCCTGTGTACATGTACCTGAAGTACCCTCATTCCCTGGCCATCAAACCAATCTTCCTTATTCACACATTCCTCCCCCTCCTGGATTTTTGACTAATCAAGTGATCCCTCCTCCCTCTATACCCATAACTCCAATCCCTATTCTTAAACATCACAGCTGTTTTAAGAGGCAAAAGGATAGTAACAGGACAGATTTTGACAAAGGCAAGAATATTTTTTTTGCTGAAACATTACCTGAAAAGGATATTACCCCTAATTCATGCCTCAGAAGGTCTACGAGATTGATTACTTCTCTCCCATAAGTTAATCCATGTTACAAAATTTTGGGTTTTGGAACATTAGAGGTGCTCACAAGGAAATCAAGCTTGTGCAAGCAAAACGTATTATCTCTGACAATAATCTTGGCATCCTTGCCATACTGGAAACCAAACTCAACCATGACCTAACCCACAAAGCTGCAAAACTAATTAATCCATTATGGAGTCTTCATCATAATTTGATTGAGGCACCATATGGAAGAATCATGGTTTTGTCTGACCCTTCCATTTACACCCTCACCCCTATTTTATCCCACAAACAATTTATCCATTTCCATGCTATACATATTCCTTCTGCTACCACATTCTACCTTACCTTTATTTATGGGGATAATCATGTTGCTGCTAGACAAGAAATGCTTAACTACTAACCGCATTTTAGACAGGAAACACACTCGTGGTTTGTGTTAGGAGACTTTAATTGTATGTTAGCTGCTAATGACCGTTATGGTGGCTCTCCCCTTACAATTTCTGATATCACTCCTCTCAATCAAGCTATCTCTTGCTCCAATTTACATGAAGCTGCCTATGTTGGACCTAAATTCACTTGGAACAATAAGAGTAGATCTGGTGTGAGAACTATGAGCAGACTTGATTTAACTTTTCTCAACACCAAAGCCATTACCCTTTTTCCCAAGTCCCTTAACCAAATCGTCCCCCCTTTTCTCTCTGACCATTCTCCTGTCTTTATTGCCTTGGAATGCAATGCCATTAAAAGGAACTCAAGTTTTAAATTTTTTAACTCATGGACCAATGATCCAGAATTTATGCCTTTAGTGGTTACTGTTTGGAAACAACCTAAATTTGGAAATAAAATGTCTATTTTGCAGCAAAAATTGAAAGCAACCAAGGTGGCTTTAAGGATATGGGCTAGAAGCAAATATGGTGATGGTGACAAGAACTCTACTAATCTGCAGAACCAACTATCAGCTATTCAATTAAGTATGATTGAACACCCTGGCAACATTAGCCTTTCAGAGCAAGAACATGAGCTATCTCAACAACTTTCTGAAGCTATGATCATTGAGTTAAGTATGAAGAGACAAAAATTAAGGAAGGAGTGGGATTTGTTTGGTGACAGAAATTCAAGTTTGTACCATTCTACTCTTCAGGTTAAAAATGCCAAAAGATACATTCATTAGCTTCTTGATGATGAAGGTAGGACTTTAAACAAGCAGGAAGCCATTAACTGTGCCTTCATTAACCTTTATACCAATCTTTATTCCACCAATGATGCTTGGAACCCTGACTATCATGAACTCTTGCTAACTCCATTGCCTATGCTAAATGAATCTGACATTCAACTCTTATCTTCTAAAGTGACTGATGAGGAAATATATAATGCCTTGTTTGGTATGAAGAGGGATTCCTGTGGTGGTCCTGATGGCTTTAATGCCTTTTTCTTTATTCATTGTTGGGATGTTATTGCCACTGACTTCAAAAATGCTATGCACAATTTTTTTGACCACAATAAATTACCTTCTTCCATTAATGCTACCAACTTATGTTTGGTGCCAAAAGGTAAAGAACCTTCTACTCTGCATGCTTATCGACCTATTGCTTGCTGTAACATAACATACAAATGCATCTCTAAAGTTATTGCTGCTAGGCTTAGGCATGTGCTTCCCACTGTTATATCTGATAATCAGGCTGCCTTCTTGAATAACAGAAGTATATTGGACAATGTGCTAGTTACTCATGAGCTTCTTAATGGGTATGGTAGAACTCATGTTTCCCCTAGAGCTATGATGAAGCTTGATATTAGACGTGCTTTTGATACTATTAGTTGGGAAGCATTGAGTGGTATTATGGGTTTAATGGGGTTCCCTGGTCACTTTGTCAGCTGGATCTATACTTGCATATCTACTGTTAACTACTCTCTATGCTACAATGGGGGTACAGTTGGTTATTTCAAAAGTCAGAGGGGCATAAGGCAAGGTGACCCCATGTCTTCATATCTGTTCATTTTTGTGATGGAATTTTTTACTCAGCTTGTTAATTAGCAGGTAGTGAACAATAACTATAAACTTCATCCCAAATGCAAGAATCCCCTCATTACCACTCTCCTTTTTGCTGATGATGTTTTACTTTTTATCAAGCCTACTGTGTCTACTATGGAATGTGTCAATAGTATCCTTCTCACCTTTGAGAAATGCACTGGTCTGCAGGTTAATAGAAGCAAGTCTTCCCTTTTGGTGGCTGGTCTCACTGAGAGTGATAATCATAACATACACAATTATAGTCAACTGCCAAATCTTTCTGTGGGTACTTTGCATCTTGGTATCCCCTTGTGCACTAGAAGAATTGGTGTTACTGCTTGTTTACCTCTGTTTGAAAGAATTACTGAAGCAATGAATAGATGGGCCAGCAATAAATTATACCAAGCAGGCAGAACCACCATCATCAATTCTATAATCCATGCCATGACTGTTTATTGGTGCAGATGTTTCATCTTACCTGCTTCTCTGCTATCTAGTATTAGAAAAGCAACGAATCATTTTTTATGGACAGGGAGTATGTATTCTAAAAAGCTAATTCCTATTGCCTTTAATAAATTAGAGAAACCACAAATATTTGGTGGTTTGGGAATAAAATGTATGAGAACCTGGAATCAAGCTGCATTCTCTAAGCATTTTGACAATTTGATTAATTATAAGCCAAATATGTGGGTAAAGTGGGCTAGGCATCATCATCTTGGCAACAAAAAATTTTGGTCTATGGAACCATCTCCTCTGTGTGGTTGGGTTTGGAGATCTATTCTCAAGATCAGAGACATATTACTCCCTCTTGTCCAACTTGTGCTTGGTCCTCACTGCAATGCCAAATTCTGGTATGATCCTTGGGTTGGAAGAGGAATTATACTGTCCAATCTGCTCACATATGAACAGAGGTATCAAACTGGCATACCTTTGGATGCCAGTGCCTTTGATTATTGTCATAATGGTGAAGTTACTCTGCCATACACATCCAATCCTATCATCCAGCAGTTGTGGGCTGATGTGCAGTGTATGAGCATCCCCTCTGGTGATCCTGGGTATGTTTGGTTTACTAGTCAGGGTCAGCACTCCATTGCTGGGGTCTATAAGGCTTTAAAACATGATGACAGTAGCCCCATTTTTAGATGGCATGCTAGGGTTTGGAACTCTCTTACCTCACAAAAACTGAATTTCCTTCTTTGGAAAGTTCTTCGTAATGCTATTATGACCAAGGCTAAACTGTATAGAAGAGGTTATACTGTTGACCTGATGTGTGCATACTGTAATAATGTTGTTGAGGATGGTTCTCACCTCTTTTTTGAATGTTTGATTACTAATAGAATCTGGGAGACTGCTCTTATCAGTAATGGTTATACTGAGATGGTATTACATGGTGATGCTGAATGGAATAGGCTGTTTACTAGAACTAGATGGAAGAATGCTACTACTTACAAGCTGCTGCTCATTCTGAAGGTGTTTGTGCATGTTATATGGGAAGAAAGAAACGCCCGTGTCTTTGAAAACAAGATGAAGCTTGAAAGTTCCTTAATTAACATAATCATTTCTAGGGTGAAAGAAAAGTCTGATCATCACAATGCGTATAGTTCTGCAGTTTAGGGCCTTGTTTTTCCTTTTCCTATCTTCTGTTTTTGTATGTTCTGTTTCAGTCTTTCTTTCTTCTTTCATTGTTTTCCCTGTGTTCTCTTTTGTGAGCTCTAGTATGTTAGTGCTCACTTGTAACTTGTTTTTGCATTCTGGTTAATAAATATGGTAAGGGTCCATTCAACCCTGCTTGCTTTTCAAAAAAAAAATATTTCATACAACTTGACAAAAAAAGTTAAAGCATAATCAAATCAAACATAATTCAAACAGGCATAGATAATTAAAATTGACTAGATATAGACGGATTATCATTGTTAGAACTTGAACTTGAGGAAGACCACTGAAATGGGGATGAGTTGTAAGCTTGAGTAGATGAAGAAACGGAGCAAGAAATTTGATCCCATATTTTATTGAGAAAGCCTTTGATCGAGTTGAATTTTCTTTCCGCCTTCTTCTCAAGTGCCTTAATGTCCCGATGAATCTTTGATTGATTTCGGAAGGGAGTGATAATGGCTTGTCTTGAAGAAGTGTCCGGGCTAATCTCATGAATGGTATCATCGTCCTCTTCTTCTTCATGTTGAGTATGAGAAGAAGAAGCAATACTAGTGTCTCGAGGTTGAGGAACACCTTGTTGAACATTCTGAGACCATTGATGGAAGGAGATAGTTTATTGAGGAGGAGGACGTGGTGGAAGACCCATCAAACCTAAAATTTTAGCGTCTAACTCACTAATCATTGTAAAATCAGGGTCGAGCATTGGTACGTCGACATTGAGGAGGATGCACATAATATAAGCACCATAATGGATGGTTTATATTTTCTCCAGATTGTGATGTATTGAAATTCATCCAGAATAATTTTGGCCAAAACTTGTTGGTTGGAGTAGATTGAATAAAGAGCTTGGAAATCTTCTTTATAAACTTTTTCATAACTCCCCATCCTTGGTTGTAAAGAACAAATAAGTGCACGATGAATGAGTCTAGCTTGTGGCCTTAAGAAGGTAGATTTTAAATTACCCAAATTTGTAAGTTGATCGGACAAGAAACGATGTGAAACTTTATCTCGATGATCTATATCAACTTCAATATCATTAATATCAATTCCTTGATAGAGGAAATCTAAAATTTTACCTAGTTTTTGTAAAGGTAAGAATATTTTTACGCCACAAACTATTGACCAAAAACAATCTTGTTGATTTTGGGGACTATGATGATCCAAATTTAAATTTGCAAGAAAAAGTTTGATCATAAGATGATTAATCTTGACATTGTTAGGAGTATACCCAATTAAGATATTGAAGTGGAATTGCTCCGCCAACTCTCTAATACGATAAGCTGCAAAATTCGAGAATTTCATGAATGCTCCTTCGAAGATGTTGGAATTCTTCATAGAATTATACTGGAAAACATCAACATCGTTCCATAGCCATTGCTGAATTTGATCTTCTGATGGTCCGGAGGTTGACTCTCTAGTGCGTTTTGATCTTGGTGCCATTAAAGAGTTAGAGGAAAGGTAAAGAACTTCGAAAGAGTTGAAAATGTGGGCTAGGGTTCTGAAAAAATCGGGAATGAAGTGAAAAAGGTAATATATAGTGGGTTAAAAAGCAAGGGTATTAGTGGAAAGAAATAAAAGAGGCAAGGAGAAAAAACGGCTCAGAAAAAATTTAGCCGTCTGAATTAATTGATTCCGACTGAATTGGTCTGAGTTGCAACCCATAAAGAAATAGTTCAATTTCGTCCTAATTCAGACATTTGTTTTGTAAGATTCAGATGTCTGAATCTGGGGTAAATTTTTTCTACCTTTAGTATTCAGACGTCTGCTTTAAATAAAACAGCCGTCTCAATTGGCTCAGAGGCTCATATCAGCTTTATTGATATAGAAAACAATATATATAATCAAATATTTTGAATAAGACAAGTTTAGAACAAACAGAAAGAAACAACAAATGAACAAAAGTATATAAACAACAAAAAATTAAAGAGATTTGGAAGAAGAGCTTGGAGTATGATATGCATCTTCTTCAATTTTAGTGTTCTCTATAAATGGTCAAAGTGGAGGCCATCTGTTGCCACGTTCCTAAGAATTTGGTGATGTCGGTGGACGTTTCGGTGAAGGTTCCCAACGATTGTGACGATTTGGAGAATGAACAATAGGCGGTTGATGAACTGTGTCTTTGGAGGAAGAACCACGGAATTTTAACGCAACTTGTTCCAGAAAGCTTAACCGTTTGGCATTAACTTTTTTTCCTAGTATAACTTGCACTGTAATTCTAATGTTTCTCTCTGGTAGTGATGAATATCATCTATTTTCTCTTTTGTAGATGGTGATCCAAAAAAAGAGAGACTGTTTTGTTCTTTTAGTAGGTGGAGCATATCCACTATGAGTTCAAGGTGGAACAATCGGAACCGGTTCGTAAATTGGTGTTGGAGTTGGTAAATTTACCTATCCCGAGGAAGGAGAAGTATAAGAAAGATTAGATGATTCTGAGTTGTATTGAGATGACATTTTGAAAAAATATTTGGAACTCAAAAAATTCTTATATGAATTCTGGTTCAATAAGAAGAAAGGATGGCAGAGTAATACATAGTTAGAGTCATAATAAAAATAGAAAAAGTTTTTATGGTTAGGATTATAATAACCATGGAAAAAAGAGGATGAATGAAAGGTAAATAGAAATATACAAACAAACTATGGTTTCGTAAGTGAAGTGGTAGAACAGTAGACTACGGAGTATGATATTCCGAGTTCGAGTGTTGGAAGAGTCTCCTTTTTTTTTAAAAAAAAATACGAAAATTTATAAATCTTTAAACGAGACGATTCCAAGTTCTTGTCTTAGATTGATGAAAGTATTTTCATTTAACGGTTTTGTAAAGATATCTACCAATTGTTTATCAGAGGAAACAAATTCTAGATTTATCAGATCTTTTTCAATAATGACGAATGTCAATATGGTTTGTTCGTGAGTGATTTACAGGATTTTTAGATAAGTTTATTGCACTACAATTATCACAATAAATAGTTGATTTGGATAAACTAAAACCAAAATCTTGTAGTGTTTATGCATATAGATAACTTGAGCACATGCCAAAGCTGCAAAAATATATTCTGCTTCACATGTCGATAATGAAACACAATTTTGTTTCTTACTAAACGAAGATACAAGAGACCGTCCAATGAAGTGACAAGTCCCACTTGTACTTTTTCTATCTGCCCGGCTTCCTCCAAAATCAGCGTCACTATAGGACACTAATTCAAAAGGACATTACTTTGGATAGAATAGTCCAAAGTCCTTGGTTTTATTAAGATACCGTAGTATGCGTTCCACTACTCGCAAATGTGATTCTTTGGGATCTGCTTAAAATCATGCGCACAAACAAACACTCATCATTTTGTCAAGTCTACTAGCTATTAAATATAGTAACGATCCAATCATACTTCGATATAATTTTTGGTCAACACTTTTGCCACTGTCATCTTTATCAAGATGTATAGTTGTACGCATAGGAGTTGGTTTGGTAGAAGTATTTTCCATACTAAAGCGTTTAATTAGATTATTACAATATTTTTCTTGATTTATAAAAATACCATTTTCTAATTGTTTCATTTGTAAGCCAAGAAAATAATTTAATTCACCCATATGTGATATTTTAAATTCTTTGGTCATTATTTTAGAAAATTCCTGACATAATTTTTCATTTGTAGATCAAAAAATAATATCATCAACATAAATTTGGACAATTAAAATATCTTGCTTGCTTCTTTTAATAAAAAGAGTTTGATCAACTTTCCCAATTTTGAAACCAGAATCTATTAAATATTTTTGTAGACGATCGTACCAAGCACGAGGTGCTTGTTTCAAACCGTATAAGGCCTTTTTAAGTTTATAGATATGGTTTGGAAATTGTTCGTGTATGAATAAAGGAGGTTGTTCAACATAAAATTTTTCTTTTATAAATCCATTTAAAAAATCACTTTTAGCATCCATTTGATATAGGTTAAAGTTATGAAAACATGCATAGGCTAGTAAGATTTGTATTGCTTCTAGTCTAGCGACTGGAGCAAACGTTTCTTCATCGTCAATCCCTTCTTCTTGATTATATCCTTGTGCAACTAATCTAGCTTTATTCCTAGTAATATTTTCTTGTTCATCTGCTTTATTTTTGAAGGCCCACTTTGTACCAATAACTGATTGATCACTAGGCCTTGGAACTAAATCCCAAACGTCATTTCTTTCGAGTTGGTTTAGCTCTTCTTGCATAGCGATTAACCAATTTTCATTGGTGGATGCTTCTTAATATTTTTAGGTTCAATATGACAAAAGAAAGCTACATGACCCATTTGATTCAATTGGCTTCTTGTTCTAGCAGATGAATTGAGTTCTCTAATGACACTAGTGGAAGGATGATCCCTTAATAATCTAGATGGAGATCTTAATTCATTATTATTTTGAACAATGTTTTCATTATTTTCAAAATTTGAAATTTTCGTATTTGTGATATTATCAGGGAATTCTTCATCATCTTTTATACTTGGCATTTGATTAAAATTTTCATCAAAGGATACATGAAATGTTCTTCGATGATATTGGTTCTTTTATTATAAATTCGATAAGCTTTGCTTTGATTCGAATATCCTACAAAGATTCCTTCATCGAATTTTGGATCAAATTTTCCAAGCTGATATTTTGTGTTTAAAACGAAACATTTTGAACCGAAAACTTTGAAATAAGAAATATTTGGTTTTCGATCTTTAAGAAGTTCATAGGGAGTATTCTTAGTTAGTGGTTGAATAGAAACACGATTCAAAACATGACAAGCTGCTGCAACTGCTTCAGCCCAGAAATGTTTTGGTTACGTACTTTCATTTAACAAAGTCCTTGCACATTCTTGTAAGGTTCTATTTTAACGTTCTACAACTCCATTTTGTTGTGGAGTTCTAGGAAACGAAAAATTATGGAATATTCCCTTCTTCTTACAAAAATGTTCAAAGGCTTCATTTTCGAATTCACCTCCATGATCACTTCTAATGCTTTTGACTCTCAATCCTTTAAAATTTTGAATTCTTTGGACAAAAGTTTTGAAATTATCAAAAGTATTACTTTTATTTTTCATAAAAATAGTCCAAGTATATCTAGAAAAATCATCAAAAATTACAAACACATATCTACCGTGATTAATGGATTGTACTTGTATTGGTCCAAATAAATCCATATGTAGTAATCAAGTGGTTGTAAAGTTGAAATAACCTTTTTATATTTAAAAGATGACTTAGTTAATTTTCCTAACAGACATGCATCACAAATATGATCAATTTTAAAATTAATTTTTGGTAGACCTTTTACTAAATCATTTTTAGAAAGCTTATTTATAGCTTTGAAGTTAATGTGACAGAATCGTGTATGCCATAACCAAGGATCATTTTCTTTGGCTATAAAACACATATATGAATTATGGTTTATTTTCATATTCAGAACATAGATATTTCTGTCTCAATTTTCTTCAAAGATAAGATTTTGATTTTTATCAAAAATACTACATTTATTTTCAGAAAATGTGAATTTGAATCCTTTGTCACATAATTGGCTGATACTAAGTAAATTATGTTTCAAAATTTTGACTATTAAAACATTTGAAATAAGAGGTAAATTTGAAATACCGTTGTTGCTCACATCGCCTTTGCCGATGATATAGCCTTTGGAGTTGTCTCCAAATATGACGGTGCCTCCATTTGAATAAGTAATGTTTGATAGCATATCTTTTTCTCCTGTCATATGCTTTGAGCAACCACTGTCGAGTATCCATTTTTTCTTTTTAAGCGGGACCTGCAAAAATAAGGAATTATATTGGTACCCACCTTTTGTTAGGGTCCTAAGAGTTAGATCTTAGGAAACCAAACCCAAGGAGGTTCAGTATTCCATTTGAAATATAGTTTTTATTCGTATGAACTGTTTCCAAAAAGGTGTTAATATACTTCTTCCTAATTGAACTGTTGTTTGTTTTAGGGTCCCAAATTTTTATGTTTTTCGGGTAAGTATTCCTTTTTGACTGTTTTGTAGTAGGCTTAGTATTTTTCCTAATTTTCTTTTAGGTGGAGCTTTTGTTTTCTTAACATATCCTAATCCTTTCCTACTTGAAATAGATTGAGAGCTATCAATAATTTTAGATGAAGTTTTTCTTCCTTTATTAATGTTTGAAACATTTTTGGTGATGCTTTCTAACTTAGTTTTGAGACTAGTATTATCTAATTCTATTAATTTTACTTTTGTCTTTAATTCGTTATTTCCAAAAACAAGAGTGTCATTCTTTTCTTTTTGAGTTTCAATTTCTTGAATCAAAAGTGTGAGTTGAGAATTAATATTAGAGAATGATTCCTGTAATTTTTCAAGTTCTTCCTCTAGTATTTTTTCTCATCTTTAAGCATATCTCTTTCGAATTCTGCTTTGTTCTGATGTTCACTAGTCTCCTTATATTTTCTTTTGAGATTTTTAAGAGTGTCAACTAGTTCTAAATTTATCTCTATCATATCATCAAAGGCAAATTCACTAACCTTGTTTTCAATGGCCATGAAGCAAACATTAGCTTGCTTGTTTTCACTGTCACTGCTGCTATCTGATGAAGAGGTATTCGAATCATCCAATGTCATCCTTTTCTTATCTTTTCTGCCTTTGAAATATATTTTTTCTTTAGTTCTGGACATTCTTTTTGGATTTGACCTTTCTGATGGCAATTAAAACATTCTAGTACTGAAGATGATGGTTTGCTTGGAAAGTTCCTTTTTCCATTGTTTCTGTTGTTTTTCCGGATTTCAAAAGCTTTTTGAAATTTTTGGCAATAAATCCTAGATCTTCTTCATCTAAATCTTCATCCTTTTCTTCTTCAGCATGGAAAGCTATGTTCATTTTTTCCTGTGCTTGTACTTGTTTTGCCTGCAAATTCACTTCATAAAACATTAGATTTCCTATTAACTCTTCTGGTTTTATGGTCGAGAGGTCATTAGCTTCTTCAATAGCAAAGACTTTTCTTTCCCATTCATCCATTAAAGAGCTTAGGATTTTCGATATAATATCAAAATCAGTGAATTTTTCTCCTAATCCTAATAGTGAATGATAGATATCTTGAAATCTGGAGTACATATCATTAATGGATTCATCTTGCTTCATTTTAAAATTTTGAAACTGATTTTTGAGCATGGACATTTTGCTTTGTTTGACTTTGTTAGTTCCTTCATGTGTGATTTTAAGTGTTCTCCATATTTCATAAGCAGTTTGACACATGCTAACATGATTAAATTCATTTCTATCTAGTGCGCAAAATAACATTTTCATAGCTTTAGCATTGGCAGAAGCATCTAATTTTTGTGTATTTGTCCATATCGAGTATTCTCCTATAGGAAGAATATATTCATTTTGTGTGATATTTCATGATTCAAAACTATTTGATTGCATATAGATTCTCATATAAGTAGCCCAATAATTATAGTTCAAACCATTGAAAAATGGAGGTCGTGCAGTAGATTGACCTTCTATAAAACTGGTGTTAGTGCATATAGTGCTAGTGCTAGTGTTACTATCCATATTAGCAAAGAATCAAATAACTATGTTACGGTTAGATGAAAACCTTGCTCTGATACCAAATGAAAAGAAGCTATGCTATAGGATTGAGTAATATGGATAAATTACTTGTGCGGAATAAGTAAATAAACAGTAAATGCAGCAAAATAAAAGACACCAGAGGTTTTTATACTGGTTCGGAGTACCGTCCTACGTCCAGTCCTAGACTCCTTCTGGAATTTCACAAAAAACAATCCTCACTTAATCCGAAGGAATAGGTTTAAACCGCCTGAGCAACCGAACAAGACTTCAACCGCCTAAGCAATCGAATAGTACTTCAACTGCTTGAGCAACCGAACAGGACTTCTTTACAAATAACAAAAATATCCGACTGTAGTGTGTTCTTAAGTAACACTGATAATTCAATTAAGTACAATCTTCCTATAATCTTCTCCTTTATGATATATAGTGTGATGTGCTTTGAGAATTGTAGAAGATAAAGTGATCAATGATCAAAGTAAGTAAGCAATTTGAGTGCAATTTGAAAACTTGAGAGTAGATGAGAATGCAAGAATATTAAATGTAAATTCGGTGAATTGTTTGTTGAATTCTATAATCTATTTATAGTGTATAAAGAGTTGCAACTATAGATGAAAAGTTATATTGAAAAGAACAGGTGCAACCATTAATTTTGAAAACGTTTCTCTTTGGTGAAGAGAAGTGACTATTCAAGAAAATAACAGTTAGAGATATTCAGAAGTCTGAATAAAATAATTCAGACTTCTGAATTAGATTAAAATGTAGACAGCAAGCTTTTAGACAAATTTTGACTAAATTCAAACGTCTAAAAATTTTCATTCGGACGTCTGAATATTGCGAAACAATATTCAGACGTCTGAATGAATGTATTCAGACATTTGAATTTAGACATTTATGCATGTGTGTGCATGTATTTATATATATTTATATCGTTTCAGGAGAGATTTTAACAAATTTCTAGGTAATGTACAGACTCTAGACACACCATACTCAGCTTTAAACAACTGAAAAAGAATCTGCAACAAATCTCCTACAAAGATGATTGGTATACATATAATATTTTATATCGCTTGTCATAATCAAAATCGAGATTCCAACACAACCTTCTGATCCATTTAACTAATAATGGATCCTCCTTCTACTTAGAACAAATCTTTTCGATCATCACTGATCGAACTTCTAAACATAATAACATAGCAGTTTCCTTACTAGACCTAGCCTCAAATCTTCACTATATCCCGAATGTTTCTAAATCTTTCCACTCGACTATCATTTTCAACACTACATTCTGAAGTTTTCTGCTAAGTGCATCCGCAACCTTATTGCCTTTCCTGGCGTGTACTCAATATCAAAGTCATAAGCGGCTAAAACCTTTAACCACCTCTGTTGTTCATATTCAACTATTTCTGAGAGAACAAATACTTCAGCGACTTGTGATTCGTATACAACTAAAATCTCTCTCTCAAAAGGTAATGTCTCCACACTTTCAATGCAAAAATTACCACAGCTAATTCCAAATCATGCATTGGATATGTAACCTCATGCGGTCTAAGCTGTCGAAATGCATAGGCAATCACTTTACCTCTTTACATTAACACGACTCCTAATCCTGTTCCGCATGCATCGGTATACACTACCAACCCTTAGTCTCTGTCTGGAACTACTAATACAGGTGCATTAGTCAATAAGTGTTTCAATTTCTAAAATGCTTCCTAATACTCATAGGACCAGACAAACCTTACATCCTTCCTGGTCAACTTAGTCAAATGTGCTGCAATCCACGAGGAATCCTTAATGAATCTTTTGTAATAGCCAGCAAGTCCAAAAAAAAAACTCTTTATCTCAAACACTATCTCGGGCCTCTTCCAATTATTTACTGCCTCGATCTTAGTCGGATCCACTAACAACCTTTTTCTAGGACTACATATCCAAGAAACTTCGCTTCTTTCTTCCAAGAATGACATTTCAAAAACTTCGCTTTCAGTTGATGCTGGCTCAACGTCTTAAGCACCGATCTAAGATGAAATTCAAACTCTCTTTGATCTTTAGAGTATATCAAAATATCATTTATGAATATCAACACGAACCTATCCAAGTGCTTTCATGAAACTCAGTTCATCAAATCCACGAAGAATTTTGGCGCATTAGTTAGTCCGAACGACATTACTAACCATTCATATGATCCATATCTGGTTCTAAACGTCGTCAAAGGAATACCATCTTCTGCCACTCTAAGCTGATGGAAGCCTGTTGCTAAATCCAACTAGGAAAATACTTTGGCTCCACTCAACCAGTCAAACAAATCATCAATTCTCGATAATGCATATCGATTCTTTATCATCTTCTCATTCAACTTACGATAATCGATACATAACCATAATGATCCGTCCGGCTTCTTAGCGAACACTACGGTTGCTCCCTAAGGCGAACTGCTTGGTCTGATAAAATTCTTACCTTCAAAATACACCAACTTCACCTTTAATTCCCTCATCTCGATAAGTGTCATTTTGCTTGGCAGTCTACTCACTGGTTCTTTCTGGATACTAAATCTATCCGTAACTCAATGACTCGTTTCAGTGGCAATCCTACTATAGGTTCAAAGACATCTGCGAATTCTCTAATAATGAAAACTTGATTCAACTCTTCTTCTGCCTCCACCACACCCAATAAAGCATTAACCTCAAAACTAGGGTTTTCTATAAAGTATACAATCTGCTCACTATAGTCAGGTTGTCTAAATGATATTTTCCTATCATGGCAAAATATCCTAGCATCGTATTTACTTAATTGATCCATACCGAAAATAATCCCGTAACCTACGAAATCAAATACTTGAAAACTGCAAGCGAATACGTGATCTAACAATTAAAACTCTATGTGGTCACATCTCATCCTAAGAGCAGCATAACCTCCTATCGGATTTGCAACCCTTAAGGAAGTAACTAGGTATGAGAGTTCTAGGTCAAGCTTCTCTACCAAACAATGAGACATAAAAGAATGCGATGCACCGGTATCATATAGAATGCTAACTGGCATACCATGAATCATAAGCGTACCTCCCAATACAACCTTTTCCTTTTCCTCTGTTGTTGGCCTCGAGGTAGCTGGATCCAATGCAAACACTTTGCGCTTTCCATCCTCGGCTAGCTTCTTGCACTGGTTCTTATAATGTCCAATTTGATCGCAGTTGAAGCATCTAATATTCTTCTTCCCGATCACCTTCTTTATATCCCTCGAGCGACAATCATTTGTGAAATGCCCTTTCTTACCACATTTATAATAGACAACCTCTGTCTTTCCTCTCCTCGCAGCTCCATCCTTCTGAGCTCCTTTCTTGTGGAAAAACTTCCTCTTCTGACCTTTCCCTCCTTGAGCTTCCTTGCCCTTATTTATTTCAATAAAAGCAAGCATTTCTTCCTACCTCAAAGCTATTGCCACAACAACATCACATATATCCCTAATATGCGGTAATGTGGCCTTAGCAAGCTCATGCTTCAACCCACGAATGAACTTTTCATTCCTCTTAATCACAATATCAATTGTAGCATAGCCATATCTTGCTAGCTCCTTAAACCTAGTAGCATACTCAAAGCACAGTCATATCTTCATACTCCAACTCAGCAAACTTTCCGAGCAGAGCGGACTTCACAATCTTCGATATAACTCTCCTCAAACCTTCTTTTAAACTCAGCCTAAGTCATAGTCTCCTCATTAGTAACATTGTTCCACCAATACAGTGCTGCTCCTCGTAGCTATCTAGAAGCGAATATCCTCTTTTGCTCATCATTAAGCCCCAAATCCGTGAAGATCCTCTCGCAATGAAGTAACCAATTCTCCACTTCAATTGCGTCTTCAGTACCACCAAATTGCTTTCTACCCAGTCGAGCATAATCTCTACTCAAAACAGCATAGTTATTCACCACTGGAGCTTCTTGATTTTCTCCTTCAGCATTTTCTCCAATTACTCAATAACAACCCCTGATTGCGTCATGTTTACAAAAAACTGATACATCGCTCTCATATCAACTTGCCGGACTCCAACGCCTATATTTGTGGCTTGTGCCTGACCTGGGTTCCGTCTGGTATTTGGTCTAGCATTTCCATTAGTTGTGGTGCTTCGTCCACCAATGTTAACACTTCCACTTCCAGCATCCATATCTGCATTCGAGTCTTCGTAAGATATAGAAGAATAGCCTAATAGAGATGGGAGAATATAGATAAAGTGTACACTTATATATAGCAAATACAAGTATGTTACTATAACGTTATCCTATACCCCGATCTTTTTCTCTAATTCTTTAGGATTATGTTTTCAAAATCATTTTAAGTTTAAAGTTTTTCATAAACCTATGCTATGATACCAAGTTATAACATCCCCTATCTTGAGGCCCGAAGCTAACCGCTACAGATGCTGCAGTCAACTATGGTATTAACTTCCAATGACAAAATACGGTAATGTTAATGGTGTCCATAATATCAGAAGCACATAAATATGAAGTAAAATCACAGATTCAAACAATTTTTCTGATTACATTTCAAAACATGTTTAATATTCCATTACACAATCCCACACGTTTCCCAGGTATTGATCAATTATTACAAAATACGCCAAGAGCGACATATGAAGATGCCCCATTGGATGATCAGAGTACTAAATAGACAAAACTGTCTTAATACATCACATTGGAAATAAAAATATAAACTCCTAAATAGCTATCCATGCCTCCTGCACGTCTTTGGAAGCTTTATTTGTCCATCTACTGAACCTGAAAAGCCCCGACTCTCAATCTACTCAAATTAATTTTGAGCACCAAAGAGTTTAAGGGGAAAACATATCTTTGAGTCAGACATAAAGCCTGGTGTAAATAATACTATACATCTCGGTTATCTGATATTAAGTGAGACCACGCCGCTTAGCAGAACAGGTCTTCCCTCACTAATATCCCTTCTTAAAACATACCTTTTGCAAATAAAACTTCTGCAACCAAACTGTTTAAAGCAATAATAGCAATATCATGTATGCATACAAATCAGGTAATAAATGAACTATCTGTTCGAACACTATAGTTTTGTTTGGCTAACTACTAACCTTTGGTTGACTTGGGCCTACCAAACATAATAACTAATCTAACTCCCGTTAGACACACTTCTGGACGGTTTGTCCCTAACTTACTTCTCTTAGGGTCAACTAATCCTAATGGTTTACCAATAACCTACCTTTACTTTGTATATTTCTTTCTGTATGTAACATAATTTTAGTCCTACATGTGGCAAATCCCTACACACTAGAATTTTGGACATATATTAGCTAGGGGCTACTAGCTAAAGTATAGGGCGGGACCCCATACCAATCCCATCTGGTACACTAATATCTGAGTCATTTGTTTAGGGTCAAATACCCAATCAAATTTTCCTTGAGAACATTTCTTTCAAATTGGTCTAACCCTTTAAATCATACTTAAACAAGGAAAATATACTCTTTGCTTTACTCAAATCTCTTTTCGATGTTATATATACATTGCATAAAACATTATTGAAAATATTCGAAACCCTTGTTTAAAGCTTTGGACAACCGCTTTTGAAACCTTTGAAAGTACCCCTTGCGAAATTATTGAAAGTACATGCAACGACCCGCTATTTTGAACCATTCAAATCGACAATAATCCATGCATATTAGACTTGAATTGCTCAAAACAACAGATTGTTAATTTATAATTGACAAAACTTAGCATATGTAGTAAATAAATCAATCACAGAATCACAAATACAGAGTTTTACAATAATAAGCAGTAGAATTGATAAATATTAGTTCATGAAGCTACTACAAAAAAAACATCTGAGGGTAAAATAAAATACAACTGTAATCCAATATATAGAAGTCTCAATACAAAAGCAAATGTCAAGTCTGAATATAAACAACTGGAAATAACTGAAATGACTAAAAGCTGAATAGATAACAGATAGATTTCCAAGCTGACCTCCAAGCTCCATAGGTGAGTCTCAAATGTGGCGACACTCAATCCGACCCGAGCATAAAGCAAAACACAAAGCACTCGATTTAGGATTAACATTCTTATGCAAGTAAATAAACCTAAGTGAAATATCCAAGTGAAATGCAATATAACTTAAAGGATGTTTGGGATTCCATCCTTTAAGGATCCGTGGGACTATCCACATACATAGTACAATACACTACATAGATATTGTCTATAGTAAAGTAAACTGTTAAAATAGAGTTAATGTGTCACCGATATCCCTCTTAATACATTTTATATAAATGCCATAGTCTATACAGTACTATAAACTCCACCAAACCGATGGACTATCAGGGAGCACTCCCTAGGTACGACACAAACCAAACTCGTAGTGGGCGCGGTAAGGCATATGACAGGGCACGTGAGGCAATGCCAGGGTAGGATTCTACTGTTTGAACTCCTAAACTGGTGGTAACGCGTAGCAGCTACTACCGCCCATCTCGAAACACACTCCCATATCAAATCAACGGGTGGCCACCAAATCAATCACAAAGTAATAAATATGGTATCGAAGAAATATTTCTGATCGGAAAGCGGCCTCCCTTAGCCCGGTATAGCTCCCATTTTAGTCATATCAAGTTGTCCCGAGGGGGCAGAGCTGCGTTCGACCTCATCAGACGTTCGCCAAATCAATCTACTTCATTTTGGATTCTCCACCATGTGCACAGTTTTTAAAGTGGTTTTCAGTATTGGTAGAGAGTATGACAATATCCGATCTCGGTCCCTTAACAACCAAACGCTTATTTCACATCATGGTCATTTTCATTTCAAATGGTTCATACATCATATCAAAATATCATATTCATTTCAAAATCATATCACTTTCAAAATTACTATTTACCTTAAAATCATATTCATTTCCAAAATCATAACCACAAAATAGTTTAAACATCATATCAAAGTATTCGCATTAAATCCATTAAATCTAAATCATAACATTTCCAACTTAAACAGTTGAATATTGAAAGTAGTTTATATATTAGAATGGTTTTACTTAAAAAAATAGTTTGTATTTAAAAATAGGTTATAGTTTAAAATAGTATATATATATATATATATATTAAAAATAGTTAATATATTAAAATATATATTTAAAATTGTTTATAAATTTAATATAATATACTGTAAAATAGTTTATAAATTTAAAGTAGTTATATCGAAAATAGTTTCAAACTAGAATTGTTTCTTCTAATTTCACAAATCAATTCAAATCAACTTTAGTTTCAAAATTAAATTTAAATCAATCTCAATTCAACAATTTCAATTAAAAAGGTTGAAGCTTCAATTCAGATTCTCATTTGAACAATTTTAGTTTATATCAATTTCAAATCCAGGTTTGAACTACAAATTTGAAGCACTTCCAATTCAAAGGTTTCAAAGTTTTAAATATTCAAACATTTACAATAACTCAATTTGATAAATTTCATTTATATTTCAAAATTTAACTTTAATTTTATCTAAATTTGAAAATGTTCACTTAATCATTTTTAATAACATTTAAATAAAATCTCAAATTACAAATTTAAATCAATACTAAATTTCGATTTTATTTATATTTTAAAATATTCACTTTTATTAATATTTAAATAAAGTTTAAGATTACAAGTTTTAAATCAAAATTAAATATCCAACTTCAATTATATTTAATTTTGAAAACATCCATTTAATCACTTTAAATAAAATCTCAAGTTAGAAATTTATATCAAAATTAAATATTTAAATTCAATTTTTAATTAAATTTGAAATATTCATTTAATCACCTTTAAATCAAAATCGAGTTATCAAATTATAAAATCATATCTTTTAAAATCTCAAAATCAATAAGTTCAAATCAATTATTATTTAAATTCAATTCTTAAACAGATTAAATTATAAGTCCACTTTAACTTATCTTTCCAACCTTTAGTAAGTTAAGTTATTACAAAAAAAATCTATTTTAAAATGATAACATAAATTCAACTAAATATTTAAACATATTGCATATATAAAAGTTATCACAAAAATCTATTCTAAAATATTGGTAGAAATTGTAAATAAAAATTTAAAACATATTATATATATTAGTTAAATTAAATTCTTATTAAATTTTATTATACTAAATTTTATTAAATTGTGTCATATTATTAAATCTATTTAAATCTTATTTTATATATTTTATAAAATTAAAGATATAGGCAAGATCTTAAAATTTATCTTTTCAAAACTTAAATTGTAATTTTTAAAATTTTCGAAATATATAATTTAAAAACCTAAATTTTAAAATTAAATAAACTCTTTATATTATATTTAAAAATCAAAACACATATATTTTCTCAAAAATTTGGAAATCGTTTAAAAATAGACCAATGGTGTCTGTATATGATTTTCCATCTTATGGTCAATTGATACAGATATTTATCATTTCAATCTGCAATAATTTAATATTTACGGGTGTATATCATTTCAACCCGCAATCCCTAAATTTCAAAATCAATAAAATCGCTTGGGTTTATCATTTCAACCCATAACTATTTTTCATAATCTATAAGATCATTCGGGTTTGTATCATTTCAAGCCATAGGTATTTTCTAAACTAACAAGGAACTTGTAGTGTGAGGATAAATAAAATAATAATATAAAATACCATATATATATATTAATGGCAACAATTTAATTATGATATATATACAATAGGTTATTGGTGTCAATAAGTCAATTAACATAGGTAAACAATTTAGAATGTCAAGATATCGTACTTAACAGTTTAATTTCTAACCAATTCATAATTTAACAACATATTTCAATCATCATATCATGAGAATTAAATTCACTAAATATAAGAATGTTAATCGTCAGTGATCGGTCACCTTTCGGGGCTAGAGAAACAATGATGGCGAAGGAAAAGCAACAAAAATTGTTGCAATAAATTCTGGACAGCGAAGGCAGACTGGACGAGCAAAATAAGATGCTACGACAAAATGTGGGGCTAGAGCTTGGTGTTGTGAAGTTGGAATATTATCGAGCAAGCAGGGCTGGGTGGCTATTGGCTTCGGGTCCGAGCTGCAGTAAGGTGGTGGAGTGGCGAGTTTTGATGTGGTGGCGAAGCACAGGCTATTATGGGGAGTAAGCTGTAGAGCTATCGTCATTATGGTGGTGTAGGTTTGCTCGGCGGTGCTCGGAAGTAGGTGGAGAGGTCGAAGGCAGAGATGGCTGCTGGTTAGAGTGGGAAGGCGTCATAGCAGCTGCTGCCTGAGGGAAGGAGGAGTTCGGATGGGCCGTCGCTCTATGTTCGATGAAGGGGAATGGTGCTTTGGCCGGGAAGCTTCGATTAGGCAATGGGGAAAGTGGAGGTAGGCTGAGCAATTAGCGGGTTTGGCGGTAGGGCTAGGAAGAAAGGAGGTTGAAGGGTAGGTGGGTGATGGAATGGAGGCAGTGGGCAGACTGGATGAAGCGGTGCCGAGTTTGGCGATGGGGGAAAAAGGGGGTCAGGGAGGAGAAGGGGTGCTTTGTGGTGGGAAAGGCCACGTGAAGCTATGCGGAGCAAGTAGAACGGCGGATGGGAAGGGTACTGAGGGTCTTGGCTGAGAGGCTATTCAAGGCGGAGCAACCGAAGGAAGAATGGAGAGAAGGCTTTCGGTTGTGGAACAAGCAGATCTAAGTGGGAAAGTACATGAGCAGGTTACATGGAAAATGGATGTGCAGATTCAGGCTTCAATATATAAGCAACTAATTTTATAAACCTATATTTTTTTTCTCGAACGGGGAATGAAAGAGAAAGGGGAAGAAGGGACGAATCAGAATAAATATTAAAACAATAGGAATAAGGAAAGTCAAATATTGATTTTTGGAAATAATAAAGGTAGTGGCCATTTGGTTTTCGACGGTGGATAAATGAATGGCCATAAGAGAACAAAAAGGCTCAAAACGGGTACCGATATGGATAACCGTTTTGCAGATTTAGCCATGCACCGAAAATGCTGAGACGAACATGATGGTACACAGATATGTGTGACACGACCCTCCTATTAAAGCTCGATATTCGCTGCCGAAAATGCTGCTAAAACGCCGAAAATAACATAAACGGATCTAGAGAAGTCCAAATTCAGTGAAACGAATTATAACGCCTCACTCGGAAAATGATTTATATTTTTATTATATAAAAATATTTAGATTTCAAAAATATTTTATTTCTATGAATTTCAACTGTTTTAAATTTTAAATTGAAATTTCACAACTGAACAAATTTACATATTTCCGATGAAAAGCTGCCTCTTGCTATGCTTCAATAGACGCATACCAAATATCAAATTTTCATTGAAATTTTTTTATTGTTTATTTTCATGAAAAATTTAGTTAATTACGTTATTTAAAATCATTAAAATTTCCGGGTCGTTACAGTACCCCTTTCGAAATAATTGAAAGCACCTCTTTCGAAGCCAGTTAACTACTTTACTTTGAAACCTTAGGCCGAAAACAAAAACATACCTTTCGAAATCATTCACAATAGACCTTTCGAAAACATTGAAAGTATCTGTTCGAAAACTTTATAAAACCTTCGACATCCTCCCTTTATAACACTTTAAACATGCCTTTCGAAAACATTGGAAACCTTCCATTTAAACACTAAAAATAAACCTTTCGAAAACAATAGGGAACTACCCCTTCGAAACCTTTATCATGTAACTTTCGAACGCATTAAGTCCTTTACATAAATACAACCCTTCGAAAGCATTGGGTTCAAGTAAAAACATGTGGAACAACCTTTCGAAATCATTTAAAACAATTCCTTTCGAGACCTTAAGGTTTAACTTTCAAATCTCAAAAGGGTCTGAAAAGAACTAAGTCGAAAGCAACTCTTTCGAAATCAATTTCCTAAGTAAAAGAAATAGATGGTATCGAAACCAATCCTTTTGAAAGCATTGGAGAAGCATCTCAGGGTTTGAAGCGAAGGAACCCTTTCAAAGTCATTGTTTTGAAAGCTAGGATGCGGCATCAGGGGTTTGACCCCTTCGAAAGCATTTTCTTAAAACAAGGGTGGCAACCTCTTTTGAAAGGTCTTTTCTTTTAAAACACTTGCCAAGTCGAAAGCTATCTCATTCGAAAGCACTCTTTTCGAAAGCAAAGCAAGCAGCATTTGAAAGCAAAACAATGTCTAGACCCCTTCGAAAGCCCTGTTTTGACTCTATACCTTTCGCCTATCTTTAATATACTACGTATCAAGTCTTTGATACCATGTGTATTGGTTCTGATTAAGGTGGAGGCAGAAGTATGAATTCGAAAGGTGCTGCCGAAAGTGGCAAAACAGCAAAAACCTTAGAAAGGATGATTTTGACTTTATAAAGTAATTTCTTTTCAACTAACCTTCTTTATTTGTCAACATATGATTGGTTGCTAATTTCTTTTCCAAATTCTTTTCTAAAAGTGCTGCCGAATTTTAGAGACTAAGGATTTAAAACATTTACAAATTACTCCTTCTTCTTTTATAAACAAATAAAACATTTAAGGCTCGTCCCTTAAATAATTTTATATACTTATTAAAACACTTAGGAAAATTCCGCAAAAATTCCCATAAATCACTTTTAATATGTTTTCCATCATAGATAAATTTCTGACCCAAAGCCAATATAAAATAGCCGTAATTAATTTTAAACCCAATTTAACCAATTTCTTCACTATAAAATTCATAATGAATCCACATTAACTCAGAAAATTACGAAATTTAAAGCCCATCTCTAAAATAATATTTCTGACCTTATCTCAAAATCGCAAGATATTTGGATGTCATTTGATAGGTTTTTTAAATTAAAACATGTCATAAAAATCTAAATGAACAACATAGTTCATCAACAAGCGTATATTTCTATTTATCATTCAAAACATGGCAATATACTTTGCGAAAATATCCGAATCTCGACTAAAACCAAAAATGATAAAACGAGATGCAACCTATTATTCACCTTTTGCTTTTGATTAAGGAGCTTGAGATTTGCTTCTTGAATTAGATTGATTAAATTTGCTTCCTCTTGATTTTAGCTTATCTTTCTCTTACTTTCTCCTAATGGTGGCTGGCCTCTTCTTAGATTTAGTTTTGTTTATGAACATGTAAAATGAAAGTGGCATGAAAGGTTAAGGGTATATTAATATAACTTATTTCTATTTTGCCATTATCTTATTACTCTTATCAATTTCATTTTAATTCTCTCTTGTTCATTTTTTAATTTGGTACGACCACCCTTCTATTATTCAAATCTCAATTCACTTAATCATTTACATTATTTCATTTAATTTAACTAATTAAATGTTCTAAATAATATTAATCAAAATTAGGGTCATTACAATCTCTGCTGCCTAATATTCAAATCTTTTTGAAAAAATAGGTATTTGAGGATTTATGATCAGTGAATAGCTCAAACTTTTCTCCCAAAAGACAATACCTCCACACCTTCAGTGCAAAAAAAATAACTGCCAATTCTAGGTCATGAACTAGATACATTTTCTCATGATCCTTTAGTTGTCTATTAGCATAAGGAACTGCTTTCCCTTCTTGCATTAGAACTTTTCTTAACCCTATGCACAAGAATATGTGAAAACCGTAAATGGTTTGGTTCCATCGGGAATACTGAGCACAGGTGCACTAGTCAATAACTCCTTAAGCTTCTCAAATGCCTTAGTGCATCATCGTCCCAAGAAAATGCTAGGTTCTTCTTAGTCAATTGGGTTAAAGGGGCTGCTATTTTTGCGAAGTTCTTGATGAACTTCTATAATAGTCTTCCAACCCTAGAAAACTTCTAACCTCAGACGCGTTCTTAGGAGTATTCCATCCTTGGACAACTTCTATTTTAGCAGGGTCTACAACCAATCCTTGCATCGAAACAATGCCAAAGAAATCTAACTTCACTTCTCCAAATGTGGCATTTAGAAAATTTTGCCTTGATTTAATACTTCCCTAAGGTGGTCTTCATGCTCTTTCTTGCCTTTGGAGAAAACCAAAATATCATCAACAAACACCACGATGAATTTATTTAGTTGCCCCTAAATACTCTATTCATCGAATTTACAAAGTATGCTAGGGCATTCGTTAATCCAAAAGGTATTACTCGCCACTCATAGAGTCCATTTGGCGTGTGAAATGCGGTCTTCGACTTGCTTTTCTCTGCAATTCTTAACTGATGGAACCCGTTGCAAAGTCTAATTAAGAAAAGACTTTAGCTCCTACAAATTGGCCGGACAAGTCGTCAATCCTAGGTAAAGGATACCTATTCTTCCTTATTAACTTGTTCAAGTCTCTATAGTAGATACAAAGTCTCAAAGAACCATCTGCTTAAGTGGCGAAAACAACGTGGGCTTGCCATTCAGAAGTACTCCGCCTGATGAATCCTTTCTTTAAAAGCTCCAAGATTTGCTCATCCAACTCCCTTCTTTCTTTAGGGGCCATATGCCTCAAAGTAGTGCAAATGGCCTTGCATCCTACTCCAAATCTATGCGAAACTTGATCTTCCTATGGGTTGGGAGACCTAAGACCTCCTCAAAGAAATCACGAAATTAAAAAACTACGGGTACAGATGATGGCTCTCCAATAACGGATGGACATAGTGAGTATACGAAGTTCATCTTAATCGTATTACCCACCTATCGCAATCAAGAATGGCTAATACAATTACCAATACATATCCAAGATAAGTCCATTCCCCTCAAAGTTTAGAACATAAACATTACATATGATATCAACGTCATGTATGTCTAACACTAGGTCTTTGCAAATAAGAGAGAGATGTGTCAAACCCTCAATAGGATTAAGAAACCTCTATTTGGCTATTGACCATCCAGGTTTAAAGGTTTAAGTAATTTACTACATTCCTAGCTATGAAGGAATGTGATGCCCTTGAATCAAATAGTGTACGAATGTTATCCCCAAAAATAAGAGTTATACTTTTAGAGCTGCTTTTCCTTGGTCTCTCGGTAGTCTACTAGCAATAAGGATGACTTCAATAGTATAAACATGTTCGCTTGATCCTTCTTTTGTCAACATAGGACATTGATTCTTAAGATGTCTTTCCTTGTGGTTCTTAAAGCACTTCCCTTTAAAGGTTTCCTTCATAATCTTTAGTTTCAAGGCCTTTCTTATAGCACCGCTTGCATACCTTACCACCGTTGTTAAACTACCCCTTTGACTTCTTGTTAGCCCAAAAGCTTCCTTTCTTGGATCCTTTAAAGTAGTTGCAGTCTTCTCCTTTTTTGCCTTCTTACCTTCCACATCGGCCATATGCAACATTACCATTTCCACCAACATCTCATACTTGGCTCCAATCGGCACTTGGGTCAATAGCATTTCTCCTAGTGGGGGGAATTTAGGCCCTTCATGAACTTCATGGCTCATCCTAAATTTAGCCAACTCAGGGAACTTAGCTATGCACTTCTTAAGAGTAGAGTCCCGTTGCCTAGGCTGAATGAATTTCTCTAGTTGTAGGCTCATTTCTACCTTAAACATAAACCTTATCTCAAATATATTTTTGAATTCATCCCATGAGAATATCCTCCAGCATTTTCCTTGATCACCAAGTTCCACTAATCCAAAGCTTCAACTTTGAGGTGCTAAGCTACCATCCTTCTCTTAAGTTGATCCTCCCAACTAAGCTCTTTAATTATTTTCTTACAGTCATTAGCCCATGCTTTAGCTTCCAAATATCTTTCGGTTTTAGAGTATGTCTTCCATCCCATATCGAGAAAATACTTACCAAATTTAGGAGATCCTACATGATGGGGTACTACATCGGTAAGCGAAGTAGCCGGTGCCACGGTGTAGTTGGAGGAAAAGGAATCTGCTCAGCTATCCTAAGATATTGTCTAAACCATTCATGCATTCCACATATGGGAAGTCTTCCGTGGGTAGGGTTTGTTTGTCCGGAAGAAGATTGATTATTAGCCATATCAATTTTCTATGGGTTGAATCTTTAATGATGGTTTCCTAAGACAGTACTATATGCTAAAAGAAAAACGGTTGCCTAGTGTATGTGCATATGTTCAAAAAAATATGATATATATAGTAAGAATTTTGAAATTCTTTTTGAAAAGCCGTTTCAAAATAACAGGTATGTCCCTCATATGTATAGTTTCTCCATTGATCACGTAACCTAGGCACATATACCAAATGTAATAACTATAACATCCTGTATCTAGAGGCCCAAAGCAAAGCATTATAAATGCTGCAGTCGTCTACAGTACTAACTTCCGACGACTAAATACGGCTATATTAATGGTATCTATAATATCAGAAGCACTTGAACATAAAATAAATTACAAATTTCAGAACAATAATTTTCTATTATATTTCAAAATAGACGTTCCATATTCAGATTACATAATCCCAAACATTTCCTAGGCAATGATAAAAATATATTTATTACAAAATACACCAAGAGCGATATATGAAGATGCCTCTATGGTTGATCAGAGTCATACAGTCACAATTGATTTAACACATACACAAGGAAATAATACAAAACAACGAACTACAACTCTTAAATAGCTATTTGTTCGCCTTCTGCTCGCCTCCGGTAGCTTTATTCGTCATCCTGCTATAACCTGAAAGAATCCCAACCCTCATCCTACTCAAATCAATTTTGAGTACCCGAGAGTTTAAAATGGAAATTAAACTTCAAGTAGACATAAAGCCTGGTGTAAAAAATATGACAAGTCTCGGTTATTCGATATTAAGTGAGAGCACGCCACTTAGCGAAACGGGTTTTCCCTCACTAATATCCTTTTTAAAACATATCTTTTGCAAACCTTTAACCCAGCAACCAAAAGTGGTTAAAACTGTAAATCATCATTATATAATCATATATATATATATATATATATATATATATATATATATATATATATATATATATGCAACAGGTAACAAATGGACCATCTGTCCGAACATTATAGTTTTGTTTGGCTTACTATTGACCTTTAGTTGACTCTGGCCTACCAGACGATATAACAAAATAATTAAACATCTGTTAGACACACCTCTTCTGGACAATCTGTCCTTAACTATCTGGTAAATACTTCTCTTATGGACGGTCTATCCTTAACATCTTCCAGGGTCACCTGATCCTAATGGTTTTGCGGGCTCACCAATAACCTATCCGTTTACAAATATATATTACTTTCTATGTGTAATCATAATTTTAGTCTTACCTATGACAAAGCCCTACACACTGGAATTTTGGACTAAATTAGTTGAGGCCAATAGCTAATGTATAGGGCATGACCCTATACTAGTCCCAACTGGTATTCTAACATCTGAGTCATTTTACTTAGAGATACCTTCCCATAATTTTCCTTGGAAACCCTTTCATCAAAAATTGATTAATTTTTTTTTAAACCAAACTTAAAGAAGGAAAACATTTATACTCCATGCTTTACTCAAAATCACCTTTCCATATTTTATATACCTTTCTCAAATCTTTGTTAATGGAAACTTTTAAAATTTTGAAAGTACTCCCTTCCATCCTATTGAAAGCACCCCTTTCGAAACCATGTAAAAACCTTTCTTTTATCTAGGCCAAAAGGCCAATTCTTCCTTTCGAAACAATTCATATAACCTTTCAAAACCATTGGAATCCTTTTCCTTTGAAAGCTAAAAACCTTAGACATCTCTCTTTAAAATTAGCAACATTGCCTTTCGAAACCAAAGGAAAAACCTTTCCTTTAAACTTATTCAAAACCATTGGAAAAACCTTTCCTTTAGACCTTTCGACTCCTTCGAAACCCTTTGGGGACCACCCCTTCGAAACCATTTTAAATAACGTTCAAAAGCATCAAACATTTATAAACACAAACCTTTCGAAAGCATTTGGATTCAATTTAAAACATGTGGAAAAACACCTTTCGAAATCATTTAATGCTATCTAGTCGAAACCTTTGGGTTATTCTTTAAAAATCACTAAGGGTCTTAAGCAACAGGGTCAAAAGCATACTCTTTTGAAAGCTATAATTTAAGTAGGAAAGTGATGGTGTCAAAACCACCCGTTCCGAAAGAATTGGAGAAGCAACAGGTTTTTATAAAATAAAACAATCCCCTTCTAAAGCTCTGTTTTGAAAGGTAGAAAGCGGCAGTAAAGGCTTTAACATAGTCGGAAGCTATCATTTAAAAACAAAGGTGCAACCTTTTCGAAACCAACCTTTTAAAACTAGTGAATTAGTCGATAGCACTAAATCGAAAGCTATTACTTAGAACAAAGGCGTAACCTTAAAACCTTTCTTTAAATCAATTGACCTAGCCGGAAGCCAACTAAGTCGTAAGCATCTTAGTTGAAAGCAAGCAAGTGCTTTTCTTGTTTAAAACAAAAGGACACTTCGATCCTTTTGGAACCGCTTAGTTTCGACTCTTACCTTTCCGCCTTTGTCCAATTCACCATGTACCAAAATTGATACTATGTGCATTGGTTTGAGGAAGGAAGCGAAGGGTCTTAGTCGAAAGCTACCTGGGAGGAATCAAAAGCGGTGAAACATATTTTAACATGAATTTCTGATTTTAAACCTTTTTTAGTAAACTTTTTAACTAACCTGCCTTGTTTGTTAAACTCTTATTGGCTGCTAATTTTCTTTTCTAAAAGTACTGCCATAATTTCAGAATTAATTAATTTAAATCATTTGCAAAATACCCATTCTTCTTAATTAAATATATAAAACATTTAAGTCCCACACATTAATTTTTTTATATATTCATAAAAAATCTTTGGAAAATTCTTCAAAAATTCTAGAAAATCCTTTTTAATATGTTTTCTAACATATAAAAATTTTAGACGCAAATTAATTATAATTTAACCATAAATTATTTATAACCCAATAAATCATTTTCTTCGCAAGAAAATTAATATAAAATCCACCTTAATTCATAAAATTATGAAAATTGAAAGCCATCTCTAAAATAACATTTTTGGTCGATATATAAAATTACAAGGCATTTGGATGTCATTAATAGGGTTTTCACATTATAGCATATCATAAAATCTATATGAACAAGCATAAATCATCAACACGTATATTTAAACTTTTGCTCACCAAAATTGTGGCTAAATAATGCAAGATAAATTTGGGTTCCACCTTCAAACCGAAAAAATACTAAAAAGTGAGATGCAATAATTATTCACCTTAGTTTTTTGATTAGGATGTTAGATTTGGTCTTGATTAATTAATTAACTTCTTCCTCTTCAAAATCCCAACTTTACCTTCTCTTGAGATTGAAAATGGTGGCCGACCTTAGAACGTTTTTTCCTTGAGAAAAATGAAATGAACATGTATTCATTTTCCTATAGGTTTAGGGTATAAGTTTAATCATTTTCCTATTTTGCCCTTCCTTATTTCCTAACACCTTAATTCCATTTTAGTTCATTTATCTATTCATTAACATGGCACAGCTACCCTTGGTTAAATCAAATCTCAACCTATTAATCATCTTACATTATTTTATTTAAATTAACATATTAAATATCCTAAATAATGTTACTAAAAATATTGGGTGTTACAATCTCCCCTTTTTAAAGAATTTCGTCCTCAGAATTATGATAAGGAACACAACACACAATCAAAGGTAAAACATAGCATCAAATAGATCGAGATAAGCATCTCTAATCCTACTCTCGGTCTTCCAAGTACAGTTTTTAGCATCGCCACTCCACTGGACATTTACTAATCCGGCTGTCTTGTTCCTCAACTTCTTCTCATCTCTCTCGACTATCCGGATAGGCTTGCTGACTATAGTCATGTCTGCTTCCACTACTAAGTCCTCTAACACATTCGTGCGATAGTACTGTCTAGATCCCTGACACACTTCCTCAGATGAGATACATGAAAAACATCGTGGACACCTACCAAACTGCTCCGTAACTCAACTCTACATGCGAGTTTCCCGATCCTTTCTAAAATAGAAAATGGTCCTACGAATCTCAGTGCTAACTTTCCTGTCTTGCCAAACCTGATAACACATTTCTTCGGCGATACTTTGATGAAAACATGATCTCCAACAGATAACTCTAAATTTTTCCGTCATATATCCGCATAGCTCTTCTGCCTAGATTGAGCTTCCTTTATTCTTACCCTTATCAACTAATCTTTTCCGTGGCATCTCTAACACAATTACATGAAGTACTAATCTATCTCCAGTCTCTAACTAACAAACTGGAGATTTACACGGTTATCCACAGAAAACCTTAAACGGTGCCATCACAACGCTAGCCTGATAACTGTTGTTATACAAAAACTTGACTAGATGAAGATGATCTTCCCACGATCCTCTGAAATCCAATACACAAGCTCTTAACAAGTCCTCCAAGATCTTGTTAATTCTTTCCGTTTGTCCATCAGTCCGTGGATGGTAAGCGATCCTCATCTTGAGCTTGGTTCATAAACTTTCCTGAAGTCTTTTCCAAAACTCACTAGTAAACAAGAAATCTCTATTACTAATACTACTACTAGGAATTCAGTGCAGTCTAACCATATTCTTCATAAACAACTTCGCCAGAGTAGGTGCCATCCTAATTGACTTAACTGGGATGGAATGGGCACTCTTGTTCAATCTGTCTTCTATGACCCATATACTTTCATTCCCTCTATTAGATCTCAGCAACCCATCATAGAATCCATAGAAATAGAATCCTACTTCCATACTGGAATATCCAATGGTTGAAGCAATCCACTCGGCTTCTAATGTTCGGCTTTTACCTACTCACAGTTCAAACACTGTATCACCCATAAGCTAACATACCTCTTCATTCCTTCCTAGAAGAAACTTCTCTTCATATCTTGATACATCTTCATTCCTCCTGGATGAATAATGAACTTCGAACGATGGCATTCCTTCAAAAATTCTTTCCTTATATCTTCCACATTTTGAAAGAATAATCTATCCTTCTTTCTCAACCACCTATTCTGGTCAAGACTAAAGTTCTTCAAGTCATCGCTGTTATTTCCATCCCTTAATTTCATGATCCTTTCAACTAACACTAGATCCACTTTCTGTTAAGGAGCATTCTTCTCAATCAATACCGGTCGAACTTCTAAACAAGACAATATATCGGATCCTCCACTAGACCCAGCCTCAGATCTCCATTGTACTTTGCAATTTGCTGATGCCTCCCAATCTTTTCACTCAACAATCATTGCTAACATTGCATTCAGATGTTTCCTGCTAAGTGCATCCGCAACCTTATTGCCTTTCCTTGTTGTGTACTCTATTCCGAAATCATAAGCATCTAAAACTCTAACCCCCTTTGCTGTCTCATGTTGAGCTCCTTCTGAGAGAACAAGTACTACAACGACTTATGATCTGTATAAAGTTCAAACCTTTTCGCCAAAAGATAATGCCTCCACACCTTCAAAGCAAAAATAACTATAGCTAACTCCAAATCGTGCGTCGGATAGCTAACCTCATGCGGTCTAAGCTGTCTAGAAGCATAAGCAATCACTTTACCCCTCTGCATTAGCATAGCTCCCTATCCTATTCCACTTGCGTCAGAATAAACAACTAAATCCCGATTCCCCTCCAGTACCACCAACACCGATGCATGGGTCAATAAGCGTTTCGAGCTCTAGAATGCTTCCTCACACTTATCGGTCCACACAAACTTTACATCTTTTCGCGTTAGCTTGATCATCGGTGCGGCTATCCATAAATAATCCTTTATGAACCTCCTGTAACATCCATCCAATACAAGAAAAATTCTTATCTCGATCACTGTTTTTGGCCTCTTCCAACTATTCACTGCTTCGATCTTAGTTGGATCTACTATCAATCCTTTTTCTGAAACTACATAACGAAGAAACTTCACTTCTTCTTCCAGAAATAATACTTTGAAAACTTCGCCTTCAGCCGATGTTCTCTCAAAGTCTCAAGAACCACTCTAAGATGAACTTCATGCTCTTTCTCATCCTTAGAGTATATCAAAATATCATCTATGAACACCAACACGAATCTACCCAAAGCTGTCTGAAAATTAGGTTCATCAAGTCCATAAAGAATGCCGATGCATTACTTAGTTAGAATGGCGTAACTGACCATTCGTACGATCCATATATAGTCCTAATCGCCATCAAAGCTATACTATCTTCTGCCACCCTAAGCTAATGGAAACATGTGGCTAAATCCAATAGAGAAAATACCTTAGCTCCACTCAACTGATCGAACAAATCATCAATTCTCGGCTATGGATATCGATTCTTTATCGTCTTCTCATTCATCTTATGATAATCAATACATAACCTTAACGACCCGTCCGCCTTCTGAGCAAACACTACAGCTGCTCCCCATGGTGAGCTATTCAGTCTTATAAAACTCTTGCCTTTCAAATCCACTAACCGCACCTTCAAATCCCTCATTTCTATAGGGGTCATCCTGCTTAGCGGCCTATTCACTGGTTCAGTACCAGGTATTAAATCAATCCAAAACTTAATGGCTCGATTCAGCTGCAATCCAACTACCGGCTCGAAGACATCCACAAATTCTCTAACCACGAAAACGTGACTCAACTCATCTTCTAACTCCATAACACCCAACAAAGCATTCAACTCATAATTAGGATTTTCTTCGGTATAAACTATACAATCACTACAATCAGGGTGTATAAGATATATTTTCCTATCCTGGCAAAATATCTTAACATCGTATTCACTAATCCAATCCATGCCCAATATAATACCGAACCCTACAAAGTCAAATACATGCAAACTACAAACAAAGGTGTAACCTAGCAAGTCAAACTCTAAGTGGTCACACTTCATCCCAAGTGTCGCATACCCTCCTATCGGATTTGCAACTCTTAAGGAAGTAACTAAATATGTGGGTTCTAGGTTAAGCTTATTTACCAAACATCAAGATATAAAAAAATGTGATGCACCAATATCAAACAAAACATTAACAAACATATCATGGATTTGAAGCCTACCTCCCAATACTGCTTTTCCTTCCTCCTACACTGTCGACTTCAAAGTAGCAGGCTCCAATACAAATACTTGGCATTTTTCTCCTTTAGCTGGCTCTTTGCACTAGATTTTGTAGGGCTCGATCCGACACTCATGAGGATAATGGCCTTTCTTATCACATTTGTAACAGACCACCTCAGACTTTCTCTTATTCGATGTTCCTCCCTTCTGAGCAATCTCCTTGTGGAAAAACTTTCTCTTTTGGCCCTACCCAACCTGGACCTCCTTCTCCTTCTTCTTCTCCAAATAAACTAACATCTCTTCTTGTCTCAATGCCATCTCTACTACCTTATCACATGGATCTCTGATGTGGGCGAAGTTTCCCTCGCCAATTCTAGATTTAGACCTCTAATAAACTTTTCATTCCTTTTCATCACTATGTCAACAGTGGCATACCCATACCTATCCAATTCCTCAAATCTGCTAGCATACTCCAGAACTAACATTTCTTCCTATTCCAACTCAGCGAACTTCCTAATCAATACAGACTGTGCCATTACTAACATGAACCTTTCCTAGAATCTTCTCCTGAACTTAACCCATGTCATCTCCTCTTCGTTTACCCCAACCATCACACTATTCCACCAAAAAAAAGCTGCCCCTTGAAGCTGTGTCGAGGCAAGCCTCCTCTTCTACTCGTCATTGAGCTCTAAGTTAGCAAATATCCTTTCACAGTGTAAAAACCAGTTCTCAACTTCTATAACATCTTCGGTTTCGATAGATTGCTTTCCTTCAAGGCTAGCATAGTCTCTACTCAAGTTAGCATAGTGGTTGACTACTGGAGCTACTTGAACTCCTCACATAGCATTTCCTCCAACAACTCCAGCCGCAATTCCAGCTTGCATCATGTTTACGATAAACTGATACAAGGCTTCGATATCAACTTGTGCGACCCCAGCACCAACATTCTCAGCCTGAGCCTGACCTTGGCTTCTCCTAGCATTTGGTCGGGCATTTCCATTGTGGTGGTGCCGTCTCCTCCTATATCAACTCTACCTCTTATTCCGTCCATATCTATACTCAAGCCTTGTGAGATACAGAAGAATATCCTAATAAAGATAGGAGACTAGAGATAAAGCGTGTACTTATATATAGCAAATACAAGTACGTTACTATGGCGTTATCTCATACCCCGATCCTAACTCTAATTCCTAAGGAATATGTTTCCATAAATCATTTTTATTTGAAGTATTTCAAAAACCTATGCTTCGATACCAAGTTGTAACATCCCCTATCTAGAGGCCCAAAGCTAAGCGCTATATATGATTGCAGCATCTGTAGTGCTTAGATTTGGGCCTCCAGATAGGGGTTGTTGCAATAACCAACTACAGAACATGCCTAGATTTTAATCCAAAAAAGGCTTATCGAAACTTAGATCCATTCTAAGATTGGTTGTTGGTTGGAAAAGGAGACAATACAGAGCAATAACTATTCTTTTAGAACTCATAGCGGATGTAATAAAATATAATAGAAAATTGTACCCATTTATTCCAAAACCATTAAAATGTCATAATACAAAATTCCATAAAAACCATAACATTAGATATGTTATAACATTTATCTAAATAAATGGATACAACATAAAAATACCATAAAAGAAAATATAATAACTGCCACAAGCTAAGCTGCTCCATCTTAAGCATCGTTACCGTCATCACTTTATCCTTAATTAGTGTTGTAATGAGGAGGAAGTCAGAAAAAAAATATCTAATGAATAAATATCTCGAGTCTTACCTTTCCAGTACTTGGACAGTATATTCCAAAACAAGAATATATCTACATACATAAAACCATTTAATACTTCTTATATGAAAAGGAGATGGGTCCTCAATCAACCACTTAATACCTTCCATTCCAGAAGCAAGTTTCTAAAATCCCTTGACCCAAATCCCACATCATAAATAGCTAATAATGCTATAGATGGTATCCAAGCCATTTAATACCTTTTATTAGAAAATATGCAGACTCTGACCATTTAAGACCTTAATTGTGGTAGACCCCATCATTTAATTCATATTCCTAAGGCATACCCCAAAATGGTAACTAACTAGCTTGCATCATATGGAACCTCTCAAGTCACTTAATACTTCTTTATGGAAAGGTAAAACCTCAATCAGCAGCTTAATATCTTATCCTGAAGCGGACCCCTATCAAGATACCACCTATCTACCTAGCCCCTTGGTCATTTAATACTCCAGTTGGGGAAAAGTGGTAGGACCTCAAAGAACCACTTAATAGCTCAAGACCCCAAGCAAGCCCTTCGTATTATGGTCCATACTCATAATGACATCTCACGTCAGTCCAACTATTTGGGGGAACTAGTAGTCAGACAAGATGGGCAGGTTTGCACTACATAATTTGGGACTAACCTCGCATCATTACAAATATTTATCATAGAGAATGTCTAACATTAATAGGAAGTGTACATAACAGCTGGTAACCAAAAAATGAAGAGCAGACTCTGATGTTGGATATTGGGCTTAGCTTGAAGTTGATGTTGGATAACAGCTCTTCTTTCTCTTGAGTAGTTTCTGTTCTTTCGCATACCCTGATGTAGTTACATTTGATTCGATGCACAGAGTGTGGTCGAGTACCACCTTTATTGTATTCATATTGTATTGTACTAAACATGTATCGGTGCACTATGATATTGATTACTGTTCTGTAATGTGCTTTTCATTTAATTATTGTATTTTGTTCTGATAGATCCGTTAGCCACCTATGGTTTTGAATTAAACATTTACTGGATATATCAATCCACTTGAGATAGAAAAAAAAATCATATTGCATTTATCGACATATTCAGTAGATGTTTAAGACAAAATTATAGATGGTCGCCTTAACCAGCCCTATTCTTCACTTTAGTAGACAGAATTACTCGTTAAATCTCTTTACTAAGGTGGGTCTCGGGGTGGGACGTTAACAACCCGGGATTTTGGAGATTACTGTTAATATTATATTATAATGCAAATTATAATTTAATATTGTGTTTAAAAATGTAAGGGATTATATTGTTTATTTTATATAAATAATATCTTGATGATTATAATTTAGGATTTGAAATTTAAATAAGTCATATTATTTTATTTGAAGCCTATTTCAACATTTAATGGTTGAAAAAAGTGTAAATGAATGAAATAAAGTTTGAAAAACATTATTTATGGATTTGGATTGGAAATAAATAATTGTGATGGTTTAATTTTAGTTAATTAATAATATTGGAAATTTATTCCAATGTTAGCCTTTTACTGTAAAATAAAAGGAATAATATGTAGAAAATAAAATTTAGAAGTGTGATTAGGATTGGAATGATGTATTAATGTTATAAAAGTATTAAAACATTTCAATACACTTCATTGAACTTAAAAATAAATTTTATTTGGTTGAAAATGATGAAAATAGTGATTTTTCACTAAAAATGGGAATATTGGTAAATATTGTTAAAAATTTGTGTTATATGGGAAAATAATATTTTTAATTGGAATATTAAATTTTTGATGTCACTAACATGTTCCTTTGTTAAAACATGAACAATGCAACTTGTTTCATGCGATTTAAAAATTTTATGCAAAAGTTGTGTGTAAATTACTAAAACACATATACATATTTACTACAAATATTTTCTAAGTGTGAGAATTAGGATTATAGGTTATTTTGTGCCCAAAAACCCAATTTCTAGAATATTCAAAGAGATATACGTTCATTTCTCTCCGACTATTTTTTTTTCATTTAAATACTTTTCTTCTAAAAACTTCAATATTCTAAATAATGGCCTCCATATGGAAAAAAATCAAAATTCACTCATTCTCTTGCAAATTCAAGATTTAATTCAAGTTACAAACATAAGAGAAGGTAATCTCCTACCTATTTAATCTCAAAATTATATCAATTCTTGGATTTGATTCACTATAGTTGAGTTTTGATATTTTCCTTGTTGCTTGTTGTTTCTATACCTTTTACAAGTTTCTAATTACTAATCCAAGGCCAAAGCTCTTTTCTTTGCAAGCAAAATCATTTAGTTTATTGCAAACAAACCCTAAGGTGAGAAATCTCAGTCACACTAGTTGTAAACAATCTTTCTTATTCATATTTAGTGTAAAATTGGATGTTTCGAGCTATAAAAATCAAGTTTTGATCATATTTTGTGCTCGATCCAAAAACTGAATTCTGTCCATCTTTGAAGCTGAAACAAACTTAACCATAACTTGCACAATTTTGATCAGAATTTTATAACTTTGATTGTTCCAGAAAGCTTAAATCATGTACTACAATTTTCATGTTTTTAGTTTTCGGTATTTTTGATGTTAGCTATGTCAAAATCTAATTTTTCTACTACTAACCCGAGAGCAAAACCAATATTTGCTCTGTCCTTGAAGCTAAAAAAAATTAGGCATAACTTCTTTGTTTCTTAACTGATTTTGATAATTTTAGATGTTTCGAAAAGCTTAAATGGTATACTATAATTTTCTTGTTTTGAGTTTTCTGTAATTTTGAGGTTAGCTATGTCAAAATTTACGTTTTATACTGCTAACCCGAGAGCAAAACCAATATTTGCTCTGTCCTTGAAGCTGAAACTAAATTGACCATAACCTTTTTGTTTCTTAACCAATTTTGATAATTTTAGATGTTCCGGAAATCATAATGATGTACTACAACTTTCACATTTTGAGTTTTCTATAATTTTGAGGTTAGCTATGTCAAAATCTTATTTTTCTACTGCTAACCCGAGAGCAAAAACAATATTTGCTTAGTGTTTGAAACCGAAGCGAATTTGACTAGAACTTCTTCGTTTCTTAACCGAATTTGATAATTTTGGATGTTATGTAAAGCTTAGGTCATATGCTACAAGTTTCATTCATTATATTTTTTGAAATTTTGAAGTTTGCTGGGTCAAAATTATGGTTGTATGTTGCTGTCCTGAGAAAAAAGTGACAGCAACAACAATCGTTGACCTTAGAATTGTATTAGCTTGTTTTTGCTCTCATTCTCTTCAGTTTTGATGATGTTTTTGAGATATTTTGAGAGCTATGATGCCAATCAGTAGGCTAGCTATATTTGGATAATTTGAAGTTCAAATTTAAATGGACTTTGAATTGATTTTGAGTTAAATTTGAATTGAATCGTATTGAATTCAAGTTACCGGTTTTGCGATATCCCTCTTAGTTTTCATTTCTTTCGAGAATGGTTTTCACTAAACCATTTTTGAAATATATGGATATTTCAAATTATTATTACATAGTATTTTTTTTGAATTAATTTTCTAAATAAAGTTAGATTTATTTCCTATAATAAAGGAATTCAAATATTGGTTTTAATAATCGTTTTTGGAAAATCGTTTTAAAATTCAGTTTTCTTTAATAAATTTATTTTATAAATAAAATTACTTATTTTTATGTATTTCGGACGTATAAAAAGGACAACTAAATGAAAAAGTAAAAAAGTGGCATGGGACACATGGATGCTTTATCACTTAATATCAGACTTATACGATCGAAACCCTTTTGATGAACTGTTTGAGATGATTCAAGATGTTATAAAATTCTGGATAGTTTATATGGTTCGAGAACTCCAATTCAGGAGTATACTCGAGGAAGGACCATTTTAAGATGTGTTTCTTAATCTCTGATGAAATGAGGTGAATTAAGAGATAGAAACTCCTATTTGGAATTATGGTTGTAAATAACCATCTAGATGTTATTTTTACTTGCCGATGAGACGAGGTAAGCTTCTTTATGATGATTTTATGATATTGAGATGTATTATGATAGTTTTTACTTGTCGATGAGATCAGACAAGTCATGATGCTACCAATACTTGTTTTATAAGATGAGATGAGTATGGTATTGTATTCACTTGCCAATGAGATGAGGCTGAGTATATTTTCATGATTTTTATGATGTTTTACTAGTGTGGTACCAACTAACGGCTATTAAACCGTTAGGTGTGAACTATGGTATGGGACATACGTTAACACCTACTGGGTTCCTATCCGAGAAGTTAAGACACATTCAAGATGTTTACTAGTACTACAGACCACGAGTACTCGATTGGAGTCATCACGATGTAGTTACTACTCCGATCAACACGATGTTATTAACTCGGGTCTTTGTGACTAAGAGTCATTATGATGTTTTAGACTATAGTCATTCACGATGTTCACGATGTTAAGATGTTATTTGACTCCAGTCATCACGATGTTTATGGCCCCAAATTGTAGTACTAGTCACGATGTAGCGCGCGTAGATTTACTTCGACATGCAATTGAGGATTTGGCCAATCCGGGATTTCTTTGAGTTTTGATGCTTTATACTTCACCGTCTTTAGATGATTATTACATTGATAGCCTAGCGCCAGATGAGACATATACATAAATGGTGAAATCATTTATGTTGTTACTCTTTGATTGAGTTATTTGCATATTGGATTGATGATTTGATGATTTTATAGACTACTTGATGGTCAGATGGAGTTGAGATGTATTTATATATTTATACCGATGAGATGATGTATAAATGGTTATGAAGAATCTCTTATGATGAGTTTTAGTGATGGATTTGAGATGTATCTATATTCATACCGATGAGATGAGGTATGAATAAGTATAATACTTCTTTTATGATTGGGTTTTATATTTCCTTGAATGATCATTAGGATGCGCCAATGAGATGAGGCACATTCATATGTGTTTTATTCTATGTGTGAAGGATATGTACTTTGATATATTGTTATATTGACAACCACTGCTAAGAAGATAGTTGAATCATTTGAAGTCATTATCCATATTCCTTTGTACCGCCGATGATATGAGGTGAAAGTGATGTTTATTGAGTCTTATTTTTAAAACTTTGCACGCCGATGTTCCATTTGCCTAAGTGTCAGTTATGCCACTTAAGTATGACTTTATCATCATTATCTCTTTTACTTGCCAAGAAGAGATGTTGTCCTTTCTTATGGTGTTGAAATCCTGTTTAGGGCATGACATCCTTTAAGAAAAAGGATATCATAGCTTTCACCTACTTATCCTTATCGATTATTCTGTTTAAATGATGATTTTAGCTAGCCTGACCCGTGTGTTTTCACTCGGGTCAGACCGAGTTGTTTCAGGTCTCATATATTTGGCTTAGCTTGAAGTTGATGTTGGATAACAACTCTTCTTTCTCTGGAGTAGTTTCTTTTCTTTCGCATAGTCTAATGTATTTATATTTGATTCGATGTATATAGCGTGTTCGAGTACCTATTGTACTAAACATGTTTCAGTGTACTATAATATTGATTACTGTTCTGTGATGTGCTTTTCATTTAATTATTGTATTTTATTCTGATAGATCCGTTAGCCACCTATAGTTTTGAATTAAGCATTTACTGGATATGTCAATCCACTTGAGATAGAAAAAAAATCATATTGCATTTATCGACGCATTCAGTAGATGTTTAAGACAAAATTATATATGGTCGCCCTTAACCAGCCTTATTCTCCACTTTAGTAGACAGAATTACTCATTAGATCTCTTTACTATGGTGGGTCTCAGGGTGGGACGTTATGGCTTGGTATTAGGGCTATGGTCAGAACAAAGTAGAATAAACGCAGAAGAGTACGTATATCATGATACATCGAAGTACAATATGGGTGAATCATTGTCCTTTATTCTAGCTTGTTTTTGAATCGAGCCTTGATTCTTTTTCGAGTTTTGGGATTGTTGAAATGGAATATCTTTAGGAATATAGATATATTGTATTCCATAGTATTCCATAATAGATGTCGTCTTATCTTATATAAAATCTTATTTGGGATTATTCTATTCTTATTTTTGTCGATACGAGTGGGTTCGTATCGATGGAGCTGATTGATTTCTTTGAGCATTCTTGTTGCATTCCTTTAAGAGTTGTGAATCTTATTGAAGGGATCACAATGATTGGCTTGTTGTGAGCATTCTGAGTTCTCTATTTCTTGCTGTTTCAGTGAGTATTTGTTTATTACCCACTATCTTTTTGATGTATCTGATTTGGGATGGATTGACTTATTTGATGTAAAGTCTGATCCTTTTGTTGTTATCGGATCCTATATTTATTTAGGCATGCTAATTTGATTGGTTTATTATTTCTATCACTTTGGAATGTTAATGATGATTCCAAAGTTTCTGAATTCACTCTTGAGTATCAAGATGTTGATGACATATCTCAAATTCCAATCATGGTGATTTTGTTGAGTTTTTTTGAGTCCGTTTGGATTTGACATCCAATCGGGCAATCGAGTGTTGAGGTAACCTTATTCCTGGCTCTTAGCTCTTCGGTTATACTTCCACAAGGACATCCAATGAGGAATGAGGTGAGTTTCTAGATTGTTCGAGATTGGTTGAGTTTATCATTCAGCTTCGTTTGGGTGATCTTTTCAGATACTCAATCAATTTTATCCTTTGTAGATTACTCCATTTGAAGTAGTGATTCGTGGATTGTGTGCTTCTTATACTTTGAGAAGAATACCTTCTTATCCTATATCTTGATGATTTTTGAGAGTGGCTCGTGACATCGTAAGATTGACGAACAACTTTATCTCCTTCTGTTGATTTTGAGAATCGAGTATTCTGGGAATATCTCGATGCATTCTCTTAATGTTCTTTGGTTTGATTTTTGAAGCTGTATAAATATGACTTTTAAAGAGAAATTTGGGCTTTGAGATATTTAAAAAAAAATCAAAGAATATTTTAAGAATATATTTACAAGAGTAGTATTTCTTTTATAGAAATAGTTTGAGAGTGTTGGGTTATCCATCGAGTATTTAAGAGTTCTAGTCGATACGCCAGATCAATTTTATCGATAGGAATCTCCTAAATGCTATGACGAGGTAATCAGACACGATGGTTGTGTTTTAAAAATTGAGACTTTGAAAATAATAATTTGAGATTAAATATTAAATTTATTTTTGAATAATAATTGCATCCATTGATTTAGAGACGAGTAATAGGGTGGTGAGGCAGTTTTGATCGTTCGGTCAACTCTACAGCCAATAGATATATTTATTTATTAGAGACTCGATGGTGAGGCAATACCATTTATTTATTTTTAAATTATAAAGATGAGAATATAAATGAGATTATTTTTGAGCTGTGCTTTATTGGAAGTGAAAGGGCGGTGTGTATACAATTATATGTGCTAATATAGTATACACGGATCGTGTAATATGGATTACAATACAAATGCGGAAATAGATGATAATAGCATAGTAAATAAAAAAATAGAAAAATCACACCAGAGATTTTTATACTGGTTCGGAGCACCGTCCTACGTCCAGTCCCAGACTTCTATCTGGATTTTCACTATTAACTACCTCGCTTCACCCGGAGGAACAGGTTTACAACACCCGAACAACCGAACGGGATTTCACGCCTCTAATACACCGAGGACTTCAACACTTGCCTCTTACAACTCAGAGGACTTCAACAAAAGAACAAATACAATTGTTGTTGACAACTTGTGCTCTTGAAAAACACGGATTTGTCAATAGCAGTACACCCTTCCTATAATCTTATCCTCAAAGTATGCGATATGATGTTTTGAAAAGATTAAGGAAAGTATATTATTGAATCAAAGGATATGAAATAATTTCAAAGATTCAATAAATAATTTAGAGCTTTTATAATGCAGAAATAAGATCAGAGATTAGATTAAAAGAATATGAAATCGTTATTGTTTAATCAACGAATTGGATGAGTTTATATAGATAAGAATGGTTGTAACTCTTTGCCATTAAGAGATATGATCTTTGGTGAAAGGTAAGAGATGCAACCTTTGGAGAAGAGAAGCGTCTTTTGGAAAACTTGCTTTCTATTCAAAAACGGTCGACAGGTTAAAAAGTGACCAGTAGACAGGAATTTAAAATATATATACGTTATGTACATGTGTGCACGTTCATTGTGCATTTTACACAGAAACGGTCGACCGTATGATTACTAACCGGTCGACCGGTTCCTGTTAATTTGCACAATAAATGTGCAATGCTATAAAACGTATATATATCGATTATATTGAGGTGCATGATTACTTGAGGATAGATTTTAACAAGTTTATAACTATTACAATATCAAATAATCAACCTATAATCTATAGTAACATATGTAGCTCTAATGACCTTGTTTTGTCGATCGCCTTATTTGTCAGAAATCAAAACTTTCATAAAACTTGTGACTCAACATTCTCCCCCTTTTTGATTGATGACAATATATATCTGCAAATCTGAATCTCCCCCTGAGTACGTGATCTCTTTCTCTTTGAATTCTTATAAATGTATGCTCCTGCAAGCAATTGTTAGCCCTTTCTCCCCCTTTGTCATCGACAAAAAGGAGTAACAGATACTAGAATATGATATTCATAGAATGAATATGATATGCATAGAAAAATAAATTATTAACACATCAAAAACATAACAGAGTTTACTACAGAACATAATGTCAATTGAAAATCATAAATAACGACACTATTTAGTACAAATGTCGATGAATGTTTTTAAAGAGCTAAAACATAATAGAATCTAGGATGAAGCAGATCGTATCTCCTCTTCATCATCATCATCATCATCGTCATCATCATCTTCTTCTTCCTCATCATTGTGCCCTCTAGATGATTCACCATGTCCATGACCACTCATTCCTGTAGACTCGTCAGATGATGTCCAGGTGAAAACTGGAGCAGCAGGACGTTTTCCTGGGTCTTGTGCTTGAACAGAGGTGGATGTGGAATAAGATATAGCATCCCATAGCATACCAAAGAATGACTTGACCTTATTGAAGCGCTTATCGATTTTAGAGTCCATGCGCTTGAGACGTGATTCAAGCAAAAATTGGTTACGCGCGATTGTTTCAAGTGATTCTTTTGTTGATGACTTTGATTTTAAAAGTTTTACTTCATCGGAACGAGGACGATATGAAGTTGCTCGTTGTTTCCTTGGTCCTCTTTGTTGCCATTCTTCGAAAGGCATAATCTCAAGATAAGGTGGAGGAAGCTTCATTCGCTTGATGGTGATGGAGTCAATGCATTTTGGTTTTGAGGTTGCAGAATCAGGAGGATTGACCCCACAAGCTAACAAAAGTCTCATGATATATTCATTGTAAAAGAAATGAGGCCGGGTTGAGTTATTTACCTTGAGAATTTCATCAAAAAGCATGTGAACCCAATTGATTTGGATTTCACCATAGATAGCATAGAGTGCCTTGAAGTTTTCTTTGTACACTGCATCATAATTTCCAAGTCTAGGAAAAAGAGAATGCATCAAGACCCGATGAAGTAACCTGGCTGTCGGGCGAAGTCCAATAGACTTAGTGCCATCACTATTGTCTTCTATAAACTGATGACTGGTACTATTTCGAGTGAAAACTTCGCAGAAGGTAGACGAAAACTCTTTGCCTCGATTTGGTATACCAAGTATAGAGGCAATTCTAGCATGAGTAAGAAAAATTTGCTTCCCACAGACCATAGACCAGATGACGCCGTTTGGATTATCAGGTTGATATTCATCAAGATTCATGTTGGCGTAAAATAATTTGATCATCAAATGATTTATCTCCACACTATTTGCAGAAAAATCTATCAATGGAGTAATGTTGGCATTATTGGCTAACCTCCGAACTCCGTATGACGTGAAATCATCAAATTTGATGAAAGAGCCTGGATGAAACTTGTAATTTGTCATTTGATTTCATCTTGTTACAGCAATTGGAGTTTGAAGCCAATTTTTGACGGAGATGGTAAGAGATGAAGTTTCAGAGGTTGCTCCTTTCTTTGATTTCTTTTGAGGAGGAGCCATTGTTGGAGGATTTGTGATTTGGGAATTGAAAAATGGGAGCTAGGGTTTGTGATTTGGGGCAAGAGAATAGTTTGAGTAAAGAGTGAATGAGGGTAGAGGGAAAAGTAACGTATAGGTTTATATAAAAAAAAAACTGAAAATACGACAACCGGTCGACCTACAATTTTTGGCCGGTCGACCGTTTTCAACCAGAGAGCAAACGGTCGACCGGATATAACAGGGGCGGTCGACCGGTCTTGGTCTGTTGTGATATTTCAGTTTATATTTCAAGTTTTTATCATATATCAACCTATATATATTATATTTTATACGAAATACAAAATATAACCTTCATTACACAAGAGATAGATAAAGATAAAAACTATATATATAAGTCTAATGAGAAAGTTCGTCATTTGAATTATCGTTGTTTCCTTCAATACGTTTCGACCATGGACTCCATTGTTTTTGAGCTCCTTCATTCTTCTCATAGTTCTGATCCCATGAGTTAGGACTTTTGGATGTTGATGGCCTAGACGGCATTGGTTCATGCACGTCACGTTTGTTGGAACCGCAGAAAAATGTTGCCAACTTTTCTAAAACAGACAATCGGGCCGACGTCCGTTGTTGCTCGTGATAAAGTTGACTTTGCCCGTAATGGAGTTGTCTCTGAAGGTCTATCTGATGTTTCTGGTAGTGGTGTATCTCATCGATTTGAGCTTTGGTACGAGGAGAATAGAATAGTGTCCGCTTCACTCGTTTTGAATTTGGAGTTTTATCAGACATACAAGAGCATTGATGATGACAACTTGATTTTTGTTTTGGAGTTGTAGGAGAATAAAATTCCTCCGACTCAGAACTCGTAATTGAAATGTATGATTCTTGAGCACATTTATCACAAATGTGAGCCATAGTGTATGTTGTATAGAATATTATGGTTTGATAAAAAGAAAAGATGAACAAAATATAAAATGTTTGCAAATTTATATATAAGTTTGTTATGTATAACCTATGGATGTGAGTTACTGATAAATTTTAACCAAGAAAATATAAGCAGAATTTTTTTTTGTAAGTCTAAAAATAGCTTCCTTTTTTTTTAAAAAAAAAAAAAAAAAAACTGATTTTATAAGATAAGAAAGAAAAGAATGACCACAAAAAATAAGTAAAGTGAATTTAACCATTAAATAAAACAGTGGCTTATATTTAATGTAAAAAAAATATAGTTTATGTAATAGTTGTAGTTAAAGGATAACTAAAGAGAATAACTAACTAACAAGAAGATGTTCTTTTAGAAATTTCTTAGTCAAGATTTTTTCTTGAAATTAAACCAAGCTCTCTTCGTAATTTAATAAAAGTAGATTCGAGCAGAGGCTTAGTAAAAATGTCTGCTAATTGATTGTCAGTATGAACATATTCAAGACATATATTTCCTTTGTCAATATTATCTCGAAGGAAATGATGACGGATATCAATGTGTTTGGTTCTGGAGTGATTTACTGGATTTTTAGAGAGATTTATAGCACTAGTGTTATCACAGTATATAATAGAATTTGATAAATGAATATCAAAATCTTGAAGTGTTTGTTGCATATATAGTACTTGAGTACAAGCAAGAGCTGCTGATATATATTCAGCTTCACATGTTGATAGTGAAACACAATTCTGTTTCTTACTGAACCAAGAGACAAGTGATTTTCCAATAAAATGGCATGTACCACTTGTACTTTTTCTATCCGTTCGTGAGCCACCGAAATCAGCATCACTATATGATACTAATTCAAATGGACATTCTTTTGGATAAAAAAGACCGAAATCCTTGGTATTATTAAGATAACGAATTATACGTTTTACTGCTCGTAGATGTGATTCCTTTGGATCGGCTTGAAAACGAGCACATAAACAAACACTCATTATTATATCTGGACGACTAGCTGTAAGATAAAGAAGAGAACCAATCATGCTTCGATACAATTTCTGGTCAACATTCTTACCACTTTCATCTTTGTCAAGATGTGTAGTTGTACTCATAGGAGTTGGTTTACCAGATGTATTTTCTAATCCGAAGCGTTTGATAAGGTTTTCACAGTATTTTTCTTGATTAATAAAAATGCCGTTTGAAAGTTGCTTTATTTGAAGTCCAAGAAAATAAGATAGTTCTCCCATATGAGACATTTCGAATTCTTTGGTCATAATATTTGCAAATTCTTTGCAAAGTTTATCGTTTGTTGAACCAAAGATGATATCGTCTACATATATCTGGATAACTAGAATATCTTTTCGAGAATGTTTAATAAACAAAGTTTGATCGACTTTGCCTATTTGAAATCCTGAGCTAATAAGATAGTTACGTAGTCGTTCATACCAAGCACGAGGTGCTTGTTTTAAACCATACAGAGCTTTCTTAAGTTTGAACACATGGTCATGATATTTTTCATGTATGAACAGAGGAGGTTGTTCGACATAGACATTCTCTTTGATAAATCCATTGAGAAAAGCACTTTTGACATCCATCTGATAAAGTTTGAAATTATGGTGACAAGCAAAAGATAATAGGATTCTAATAGCTTCTAGTCGAGCAACTGGTGCAAAAGTTTCTTCATAATCGATACCTTCTTCCTGATTATATCCTTGTGCTACTAATCTTGCTTTATTTTTGGTGATATTTCCTTGTTCGTCAGCCTTATTTTTATAGACCCATTTAGTACCAATTACTGACTGATCAGTTGGTCTTGGAACAAGTTCCCAAACGTCATTGCGCTCAAACTGATTTAGTTCTTCCTGCATGGCAATGATCCAATAATCATCTATAGCAGCTTCTTTTGGATTCTTAGGTTCGATATTTGAGAGAAAAGCGACATGACCCATTTGATTGAGTTGACTCCTTGTTCTGACATGTGATGTTATTTCACCGATTATATTTTGAGGCGGATGGTCTCTTAATATTCTTGGTGGTGATTCTAACTCACCACCAAGAATATATTTTGAGGCGGACGGTGCTCTGATACCAATTGAAAGGGCGGTGTGTATACAATTATATGTGCTAATATAGTATACACGGATCGTGTAATATGGATTACAATACAAATGCGGAAATAGATGATAATAGCATAGTAAATAAAAAAATAGAAAAATCACACCAGAGATTTTTATACTGGTTCGGAGCACCGTCCTACGTCCAGTCCCAGACTTCTATCTGGATTTTCACTATTAACTACCTCGCTTCACCCGGAGGAACAGGTTTACAACACCCGAACAACCGAACGGGATTTCACGCCTCTAATACACTGAGGACTTCAACACTTGCCTCTTACAACTCAGAGGACTTCAACAAAAGAACAAATACAATTGTTGTTGACAACTTGTGCTCTTGAAAAACACGGATTTGTCAATAGCAGTACACCCTTCCTATAATCTTATGCTCAAAGTATGCGATATGATGTTTTGAAAAGATTAAGGAAAGTATATTATTGAATCAAAGGATATGAAATAATTTCAAAGATTCAATAAATAATTTAGAGCTTTTATAATGCAGAAATAAGATCAGAGATTAGATTAAAAGAATATGAAATCGTTATTGTTTAATCAACGAATTGGATGAGTTTATATAGATAAGAATGGTTGTAACTCTTTGCCATTAAGAGATATGATCTTTGGTGAAAGGTAAGAGATGCAACCTTTGGAGAAGAGAAGTGTCTTTTGGAAAACTTGCTTTCTGTTCAAAAACGGTCGACAGGTTAAAAAGTGACCAGTAGACAGGAATTTAAAATATATATACGTTATGTGCATGTGTGCACGTTCATTGTGCATTTTACACAGAAACGGTCGACCGTATGATTACTAACCGGTCGATCGGTTCCTGTTAATTTGCACAATAAATGTGCAATGCTATAAAACGTATATATGTCGATTATATTGAGGTGCATGATTATTTGAGGATAGATTTTAACAAGTTTATAACTATTACAATATCAAATAATCAACCTATAATCTATAGTAACATATGTAGCTCTAATGACCTTGTTTTGTCGATCGCCTTATTTGTCAGAAATCAAAACTTTCATAAAACTTGTGACTCAACAGGAAGTATATTTTGAGATTTTAGAATCTATATTATATACATTGGACGTTTTAAGAGAAGAGTTATAAGAGAATTTGAAGATTGTTTATAAACTATTTAAGTGGTTTAATAAAAAGAGTAAAGATAATTTAAACCCTTAATTTATTTGGAGGAATATTATTATGGATTTACAAATTTCTTTGGAAATTAATTTTGAAGTAAGAGAAGAAATTTGGACTTTTAATTTGAGTTTTACATAACTTACTAAGTAATATAGTAAAAGGTTTGAAAATTTTCGAATGTTGAAAATTGAGATTTAAAATTTAAAAGATGTTGAGATTTAAAAATTCTAAATATCTTGCATTAAAAAATAATTCAAGCTTATATCCTTGTTCTTGAGTATATCCTATCTTTGAGCTATTATTAACGACGTGTATTTTTCGTGGTCACTCGAGTTGGTGGCCTTGTGAGAAGCCATCTTGTGATTTATCAATCTTGTCTATTGTGTCTACCCTGTTGTGAGGATTTTCTTTCCATATATTTATGTGAAAAATCATATTGATGATCTTCTTTATTGTTAGAGTTTGGGTTTAAGTAAGTTTGATCCCGACTCTATTCGTAGAGTTTTGTGAAATCAATCATTTTTGATTGATTAATTATTGAGCATCTTATTGAGTTTTGATTCGAAGACGGGATATCTTCGAAATTCTTTCGAGTTACTTGGAAAATTCGATGGTTTGCTAATCACTATATTAGCATTTGATGGACCGTTCGATTAACCAAGTGAGTTTTTCCTTGCTTCTCTCTACCATTCTATGTTGAAAGTATGAATGGTTTAATTTTCGAGCTTGTCTTTTATCCTTTGTCGATTGAATTTTTGTGTTGTTTACAGCCTTTTTCCACTAGAAATTGCAAGGATGCAATTTTGTTAGGGGGAGGAGTATGTAACAATACGGGATTTTGGAGATTACTGTTAATATTAAATTATAATGCAAATTATAATTTAATATTGTGTTTAATAATGAATTGGATAATAAAATAAGGGATTACATTGTTTATTTTATATAAACAATATCTTGATGATTATAATTTGGGATTTGAAATTTAAATAAGTCATATTATTTTATTTGAAGCCTATTCCAACATTTGATGGTTGAAAAAGGTGTAAATGAATGAAATAAAGTTTGAAAAATTTATTTATAGATTTGGATTGAAAATAAATAATTGTGATGGTTTAATTTTAGTTAATTAGTATTATTGGAAATTTATTCCAATGTTAGCATTTTATTGTAAAATAAAAGGAATAATATGAAGAAAATATAATTTAGAAGTGTGATTAGGCTTGGAATGATGTATTAATGTTATAAAAATGTTAAAACATTTCAATACACTTCATTGGACTTAAAAATAAATTTTATTTGGTTGAAGTGGTTGAAAATAGTGATTTTTCACTAAAAATGAGAATATTGGTAAATATTGTTAAAAAATTGTGCTATATGGGGAAAATAATATTTTTAATTAGAATATTAAATTTTTGATGTCACTAACACGTTCCTTTATTAAAACATGAACAACGCAAGTTGTTTCATGTGATTTGGAAATTTTATGCAAAAGTTATGTGTAAATTACTAAAACACATATACATATTTACTCTAAATATTTTTCTATGTGTGAGAATTGGGCGTATAGGTTATTTTGTGCTCACAAACCCAATTTCTAGAATGTTCAAAGAGTTATACGTTCATTTCTCTCTGACTATTTTTTTCATTTAAACACTTTTCTTCTAAAAACTTCAATATTCTAAATAATGGCCTCCATATGTAGAAAAATTAAAATTCACTCATTCTCTTACAAATTCAAGTTACAAACATAAGAGAAGGTAATCTTCTACCTATTTAATCTCAAAATTCATATTAATTCTCGGATTTAATTCACTATAATTGAGTTTTGTTATTTTCCTTGTTCGCATGTTGTTTCTACAGCTTCTACAAGTTTCTAATTACTAATCCAAGGCCAAAGGTCTTTTCTTTGCAAGCAAAATCATTTAATTCGCTGCAAACAAACCTTAAGGTGAGTAACCTCACTCACGCTAGATGGAAACAGTCTTTCTTATTCATATTTAGTGCAAAATTAGATGTTTGGAGCTATAAAAAATCAAGTTTTGATCATATTTTGTGCTCAATTCAAAAACTGAATTCTGTCCATCTTTGAAGCTAAAACAAAATTAGCCATAACTTGCTCATTTTTGATCGGAATTTGATAATTTTGGATGTTCCGAAAAGTGTAAATCATGTACTACAACTTTTATGTTTTTTTTTGTATTATAGAGGTTAGCTATGTAAAAATCTAATTTTTCGACTGCTAACCCGAGAGCAAAACCAGTATTTACTCTATCCTTGAAGCTGAAACAAAATTGACGATAACTTCTTCATTTCTTAACCGATTTTGATAATTTTAGATGTTTCGAAAAGATTAAATCGTATACTATAACTTTCATGTTTTGAGTTTTCTGTAATTTTGAGGTAAGCTATGTCAAAATCTAATTTTTCTACTGCTAACCCGAGAGCAAAACCAATATTTGCTCTGTCCTTGAAGCTGAAAGTAAATTGACCATAACATTTTCGTTTCTTAACCAATTTTGAGAATTTAAGATGTTCTGGAAATCATAAATCATGTACTACAACCTTCATGTTTTGAGTTTTCTATAATTTTGAGGTTAGCTATGTCAAAATCTTATTTTTCTACTGCTAATCCGAGAGCAAAACCAATATTTGCATTGTGTTTGAAACCGAAACGAATTTGACCAGAACTTCTTCGTTTCTTAACCGAATTTGATAATTTTGGAAGTCTCGAAAATCTTAGGTCATATGCTACAAGTTTTATTCATTGTTTTTTCTAGAATTTTAAAGTTTGCTTGGTTGAAATTATGATTGTATGTTGCTGTCCTGAGAATAAAATGACAGCAACAACAATCGTTGACCTTAGAATTGTATTAGTTGGTTTTTGCTCTCATTCTCTTCGGTTTTGATGATGTTTTTGAGATATTTTGAGAGTTATGATGCCTATCAGCCGGCTAGCTATATTTGGAGAATTTGAAATTCAAATTTAAGTGGAGTTTGAATTGATTTTGGGTTAAATTTGAATTGAATCGTATTGAATTCAAGTTATCGTCTTTGCGATATCGCTCTTAGTTTTCATTTCTTTCAAGAACGGTTTTCACCAAACCATTTTTGAAATACATGGACATTTCAAATTATTATTACAGAGTATTTTTTTAAATTATTTTTCTGAATAAAGATACATTTATTTTCTATAGTGAAGGAATTTCAAATATTGGTTTTAATAATCATGTTTGGAAAATCGTTTTAAATTTCTATTTTCTCTAATAAAATAACTTATTTTATAAATAAAATAAATTATTTTTATGAATTTCGGACGTAAATTGTGGTATGGGACACATGGATTAGCTTTATCGCTTAATATCGGACTTATACGATCGAAACCCTTTCGATGAACTGTTTGAGATGATTCATGATGTTATTAAATTCTGGGTAGTTTATATGGTTTGAGAACTCCAATTTAGGAGTATACTCAATGAAGGGCCATTTTAAGAAGTGTTTCATAATCTTCGATGAAATAAGATGAATTAAGATATAGAAACTCCTATTTGGAATTATGGTTATAAATAACCATAATGATGTTATTTTTACTTGCCGATGAGATGATGTAAGATTCTTTAAGATGATTTTACGATGTTGAAATGTATTATGATAGTTTTTACTTGTCGATGAGATGAGACAAGTAATGATGCCACCAGTACTCGTTGAATGAGATGAGATGAGTATGGCATTTATTCAATTTCCAATGAGATGAGGCTGGGTATATTTTCATGATGTTTATGATGTTTTACTAGTGTGTTACCAACTAACGGCTAGTAAACCGTTAGGTGCAGACGTATGGTATGGGACATACGTTGACACTATTGGGTTCCTATCCGAGAAGTTGAGACACATTCAAGATGTTTACTAGTACTACAGACCGCGAGTACTCAATTGGAGTCATCACGATGTAATTGCTACTCCGATCATCACGATGTTATTAAAACGGGTCTTTGTGACTAGGAGTCATTATGATGTTATATAATATAGTTATTCACGATGTTCACGATGTTAAGATGTTATTGGACTCCAGTCATCATGATGTTTAAGGTACCAAATACTAGTACTAGTCACGATGTAGCGCGCGTAGATTTGCTTCGGCATGCAATCGAGGATTTGGCCTATCCGGGATTTCTTTGAGTTTTGATCTTTTAGACAACACCGTCTTTAGATGATTATTACATTGATAGCCTAGTGCCAGATGAGATGTATACATGTATGGTGAAATCATTTATGATGGTACTCTTTGATTGAGTTATTTGCATTATGGATCGATGATTTGATAATTTTATAGACTACTTGATGTTCAGATGGAGTTGAGATGTATTAATATATTTATACCGATGAGATGAGGTATAAATGATTATGAAGAATCTTTTATAATGAGTTTTAGTGATGGATTTGAGATGTATCTATATTCATACCGATGAGATGAGGTATGAATAAGTATAATGCTTCTTTTATGATTGGGCTTTATATTTCCTTGAATGATCCTTGGGATGTGCCAATAAGATGAGGCGCATCCATATGCGTTTTATTCTATGTATGAAGGATATGTACCTGTGATATATTGTTATATTGAAAACCACTTCTAAGAAGATAGTTGAATAATTTGAAGTCATTATCCATATTCCTTTATACCGCCGATGATATGAGGCGATAGTGAAGTTTATTGAGTCTTATCATTAAAACTTTGCCCACTGATGTTCCATTTGCTTAAGTGTCGGTTATGCCACTTAAGTATGATTTTATCATCATTATCTCTTCACTTGCCAACAAGAGATGTTGTCCTTTCTTATGATGTTGAAACCATGTTTAGGGCATGGCATCCTTTAAGAAAAAGGATACCATAACTTTCACCTACTTATCATTATCGATCATTCTGTTTAACTGATGATTTTAGCTAGCCTGACCTGTGTGTTTTCACTCGGGTCAGACCGAGTTGTTTCTGGTATCATATATTGGGCTTAGCTTGAAGTTGATGTTAGATAACAGCTCTTCTTTCTTTTGAGTAGTTTCTGTTCTTTCGCATACTCTGATGTAGTTATATTTGATTCGATGTATATAGTGTGGTCGAGTACCAGCTTTATTGTATTCATATTGTATTGTACTAAACATGTATTAGTGTACTATGATATTGATTACTATTCTGGGATGTGCTTTTCATTTAATTATTGTATTTTGTTATGATAAATTCGTTAGACACCTAGAGTTTTGAATTAAGTATTTACTGGATATGTCGATCCACTTGAGATAGAAAAAAAATCATATTGCATTTATCGATGCATTCACTAGATGTTTAAGATAAAATTATAGATGATAGCACTTAACCAGCCATATTCTCTACTTTAATAGACAGAATTACTCGTTGGATCTCTTTACTAAGGTGGATCTCGGGGTGGGGCGTTACAACATAACTACTGGTAACCTCAAAATGAAGAGCAGACTTCTGTCGTGTAACTCAATTGATGTTGTATACCTTGACTTAGCCATAAATTAAATACTCTCCATAAATATATAATACTCATATCACCATTTTATAATTAAGGCCTTATAACGAATCTTCCTTATTATGCCTTCAAACAATAATTACCTTCCAAATCGAGGAATGAATGCCTAATTAACTCGTTAAATATGCTAATAGAAATAATTAAATATTTGCACCGAATAAATTCTAGGCGTGCGATTTATACCTTCTAAACTAGCCTTAAATGTCGATTTCCTAACCAAAATGTTACAAGTCATTTTCTTCCAGATTCCCAAGATTTCAACATACTAAACAAGGGATTCTAATATCAAAAACAAAGAATAAATATTCATAACCAAAACTGCAATAACACACTTATAAATAAAATAGAAACCCAATTTATTACATCAATTCAATGAAATATCCTAAATAATAGGAATTGCAACCTTAACTTCCTATTCTAGTCAACTCCTCTTTTATAAAGAAATAGGGAAACTTGTGTTGAATAAGTGGTGTAAACTACGAATAGAATTCATAATCTAAACCCTTATTTTATAAAAGAATCAGAGGAAAAGTGGAATAGATTAAGAAATTATCAAAAATTGCATAAACTAAATAATTTCCATCAAATTAATATAAATAATTAAGAATCTTCACACAGAATTGACATTTTGAAATAAAAAGGAATTTTGGGGGATTTTATCAATCATATTTTCGCAATTCCAAAATCTATAAAGCATATTCAAGTCAATAGATATATACTAAATAGTTACTGAAAAAGAAACACTAAGGTTTCTACTCGCTAAATAGCCTTGCTGTGCTTTCCTTGGATTTGCACATCTTTCAATCTCTTCTAGGTTCTCTCTGTTTTTGATATATACATACAGACAATAAGGAAGATGTATATATTTTTATTGGATTCGGAATAGTTAGAGACATAGAATAGGAATAGGTCGGAGGAAGAAAAAATAAATAGAAAATAGACTGGATTTTTACCTAAATTCTCTATGGAGTTTTGAATCTAATTTAAAGAGTTAACAATAGTAGATTTTCACTGAATTTCCCAAATAATATGAATAAAAATTGGAGAGGATAAGGTTCTGTTTGTAGGGGTTGAAACGCGTTAGAACCGTATGGTGGACTTAGGTGGGAAACCGATAAATCTGGAGCGTACAACTCAGTACAATAGACATCCAAACTCTAGCCACCACTGCCACCTTTTGGCATCGACCAGTCGACCACCCCTCTTCAACCGTCGACTGCTAGGGATCGATCGGTACTTTTGTTTTGAGACTATTTTATTTTTATCACTCTCTAATTAATTTTATACCCTAACTAACTTTAACGCTAAATGTTTACTTAATGCCTAAACTAATTTTTGGAATTCAAACCTGTAAATTTAAATTGTGATTTGAATTTGAATTCAAACTAAATTAGTTCAAATCTGAAGACCTCAAACGCCCATAACATCCTTGTTTGAGCTTCGTTTTAAGCGTATTATATATGAAAATAGATCAAAATTTTACCATGAATACAAAGGAATAACTTTCATGGCAAAATTCTGAATTTTATAAATTTCCATTTTCTACCTTATCATGTTTAGCTCAATTTAGTCCATTTAATTTTTGTTTATTTACGGGGTGTTACATAATAGAAAGCACACAAAGTAAAAAATCCCAAAAAAGAGCACTACTTAATGGAGTAGAGGTCGTTGGTGTGCATTAAAGGATCTCCTCGAGTTATACAGTGATCGTGATACAACGAGATGATAGATCCTGACGAGACGCGAAATGAGAGATAATAGAAGGGAAAGTATCTGGGTCCACTAGAGGACCATGGGATGTGTATATAGTTATATACATAGAAATAAATCTACGAAAGGTAGATGAGAACGGTTCGTATGCACAAATTTATTCTAAACGACCAATAATATAATCTAACATAAGCTGAAATGGTGAATAATCGACATAAGCTAGTGTTACGTATAAGATGGATAATTTTTCAATCACCAGAATATTGTTCTAACCACCTCCTTATTACAACCATAGGTTAGATAAAAGAACAGGTCATAGTGTTTGGCATGTTTGGTGTTGACAAGGTCATTTGATTTTGAAAGTGTCAAACCTTGGTCAGTACTTTTATGATCTATTATATTTAAATTTTCCACTGTAAGTTATTTCGTTAAAGCTCTGATATGCATTCTTGGTTTCGTAGGATACCAAACCAACAATCTGCACTTTAGTGAACTTAGTTTTTTGATTTAGCAAAAATTCATGTAATGACCCTATTTTTCGACGCCCGAAAAGCCAAACCATTAGGGTAAAAAGAAGAAGGAGGTAGAAGAAGAGATAGAAACAATATCAGAATCTTACAAACGCAGCGGAATAAAATATAATAGATTATAACAGATCTTTACAAAAAGAAATTATATTTGTTTTATACATACATCATCAGTATACAAAATTAGAGTTCAATACAATCAACAACACAACTCAGGATGGTTATAATATCTCGTCCTTCCAAAACTGAATACACAGTGGAGTTTACATCATATACGTCGGATACGTCTCGCCATCCAGCTCATCTCCTGAACTCCACAGTAGTCCATCCATAATCTGTACTCTATGATACTCCGTCTGACCCGAGCATTATAGTTAAATAACACTCGAGTCAGTCTGGAATACCAGCATGAGAAAACACACTCAATCTGATTATTAAAGTTTTCAAAATCCTTTGAAAATCTAAAGCATCCCATAAGACCACGCCACAAATAAACATGTCGGGTTTTTACCTTATGATAGCCAAAACCTTTCTTATCAAAATCCTCCGATATTATAATAGTGTCTATATACAAATACTTATTCAAATAGCTGAAATTGTTACATGATTAAATTCCAGCATACTAGCCACAAAGTGGGTTCTACAAACAAAAATCGAAAAGACACTTAGGGAGAATGGATTTCCAACTAATGACTAGGCATTAGGGTACCACCTGTCACAGTACCTGGTCTAGATCAGCATACCGAGGATCCACCCTAAATCCCCTGCAACACAAGACCGGGACTATCCCTTACTGGACAATCCCAAGTAAAATCACCCCGCAGTTGGGATTAGCAACCACACCACACAGCCGAAATAAAAAGGACATCTAAACATGGATGACCTTACCCTAATGGGCGCGACCCACTTAGTCTTGCTGCATAACCCTTGATTTTCAGTCATTCCCGGTTGATGAGGCTCGAGGCTAAGCGTTACCTTTTTAGAATATATCACTTAGAATGCTCACCGTACACCTGACGATGTTCTGAAAGCATTCATCCATACAAGTCCGTCCAGGGTTTGAACGGAACTGAAGACACCACTCCTACTACATCCATTTTGGAATCACCCTCAGGATTAGTAGCGATTAGCCATTTCACTTCACTGCTCCATCTTCGACTTCCAGCTCTTGTCTTCCTCACGAAAACGTTCAAACCGGATCGAAGATGTTTTCAAAAAATTAATCTCGATCCCGATCTCTTCGAAATGATCAACGCATTGGCCAATATTGATAGTCGTTTATCTAACTATCAAACAATATTCACAAACAATCATCAAGCTATAATAATTTCACCCAAATTATTTATAATCCTCGAAATATCTTTGCAAGATATATTTTCACTTTTTAATCCTTTGGAAACAGTTTCAAACCATCTTTCTCTCACGGATTAAATTACCCAAATATTTCTTATTTCCACTGCAATCACCAAGTACAAATACATTAAATTTTAAAATAATTTAAAATACTTTATTATAAAATATACTTTAAAATATTTATATTTAAAATTACTTAAAAACTTTATTTGGAAAATATTTTTTTAAATATTTTAAAAAACTACTTTATAAAATATAACACTAATTTTTAAAATAAAAGTTAAGCCAACTAAATTTAAAATAAGAGTTTACGAAATTGTATACAAGTTTTTAAATTTAAAACTTTAACCAAACTATCATTAAAATAAAATTACTTTATAAAATATAAATATTAATAATTACCCTTTGAATAATTACTACTAAAATAAATTAAAAAAACATTTACTTTAAAATTTAAAATATTAAAAAATAATAATTATTCTAACACATTTCTTTAAACAAACTTTTAAAGCCTTTAACTTATAAAAGTCTCCTTTAAATATACTTGGCTTTGCAGGGAAAATACACTTTCCATTTTCACATCTTTTAAAAATAAATCACTATTTATTTTTAAACAAATTACCCATTCTTTTCTAAATTCCCATCGTGAACTTATATTCCCAAATATCCATAGATATCCATTTCACCTTATAAACCCAATTTATAAATCTCATAGTCTCATCTTCCTTTTAAATTCCAATTCCAAACACTTAAATCAATCTTCAAATTGATTTACAAAATTTACTTCATTTAAATAAATTTATTTACTTACCCAATTTCATTTCAAAACTCATTGAATTCAGATTTAACTTCTTAAATTTAATTCAAATCCTTGTTTAAGCTGAAATACAAATCTCATACTTCTCCCAAATTTCTTCCTTATTCTTTCCAAATTTAAACTTTAAATTTGAAAATAATTTGTTTATTTCTCTAAATAATATCATTAAGTCAAAAAAATTCATTTATTCCTCTTTATTCAAAATCTACTTCCCATACTCGGAATTATTTATTTGAATTTAAAATCAACTTTTATCTTTTCCCAATTCATTCTTTAGTTATCCAAATCCTCCAAAATTATTTTAAAAATTCTATCTTTTATTTCCTTTCAAAAATTCAATCTTTATTATTATTATTATTATTTTAATAACTCAATCCCTAAATATATTCAATCCAAACATAGCATCCAATATTCCAATTCCCAATATAATCAATAATCTACCACAGATTGTCAAATAAAACATAGACTATAAGAATAAATTACACTACTTGGAGGAACCCAACTGGATCCCTCCAACCTTTCACCCTGCATCCACATATGTTAGCACAATATAAATACCAATTCCACTTCAAGGTGGAATATCGCGGTATATGGGATTATATTCATATCATCCGCTATTATGCGGCGCATAGGGTCTCATCCGCTATATAATGCGGGAAATCAATCACTCCAGTATATACTATATACTACCGTATAATTCCACATCCAATCATTCAACCGGATATTTAAATTTAATTATTTAAATTTAAATAAAACCCAGATGAGTGAGATTAACTCGCCTTTTCTTTTTAATTTGCAACCCAATCCAAACCAGCGTGTTCTTCATTATTTTTGACCTTGTATAAACATTAGATGATCCTTATTAATATTCGAATAGATCGAACAAACAATTTCCATTCAATAAATTTAATAAACCAATGATTTTATTATTATTATATATATTTTTACTCATTAAATTTTAAACTAATTCTTTCGAATAAAAATGTTTTTGGTAACTAAAATAATTAAATAAGTAAATTAAACAAATTTATTTCAAAAATACATTATTTTAAAATTCCCACTTTCTTCTCTAGCTATATAAAATTCCCAATATATATATATTTAAACTAAAATTTAAAATCCAAAAATAGAAATACCTTACTACCTCAACTGCGACCTGACCTGCTTCCAAGATAATCTGGTTCGGCCATTCTCTCATCGTCGATCGATCGGACCTGACTTCCCCTCCTCCTTTGAATCAAATGTGACCATCTTCTTCCAAATCAAACGCCGACAACCTGTCAAATCGACCCTTTGTTGTCTCCTCGGCCTTGTCAACACCCATCTTCGCCCCAAATCGCGGGCGCCCCATCCCTAACGACTTCAATTCGAACATGAGAATGAAACGAGAGATGAAACATGCATTCTAGGGGTTGAATTCGATCTAACTGGGACGTTTGGCCTCATGAAAGAGTTTCGACCATTAAGGTTTCTCTTCCGATTCGATCGAATTTGGCAAGGTGCAGAAATACGAAAAGCGATTTGAACAGAAATCTTGGCCCAAAAGAAATTCGTTCGAACGGTTGTTAGGATTTCGAAGCAACTGTAAATTTTTGAAGTTCTATCAAACAAAAAGGGTAATTCGTTCGGCCATTTGTATTTTATATTTTTTTCTCAGAGTTTTGAAAATGGGAATAAAATGCTTGGTCCTCGATTTATTTTTTTATTTTTTCTAAAGAGGATGCGTGTTCAACGACCTTGCATGCTTAACAGCTGGAAAAAAATGTAGATTTTTGCGTGGACAGGTGTTGAAAGGAGAATGATATAGTGAAACAAAAAGTTGATGTGATTAAATTTCACTAGTCAACCTTTTAAATTTAAATTTTGAATTGTCTCACTCAAATTTTGACTTCCTATTGAGGTGTGCCCCCAGGCGTTTATAATGTTAAACCCCTATTCCGAACACAATGGAAAAGGCATCGTGTCCTAATTCGATCGTATGAAGAAGATAGCTTTTTGGACTCAGTTATAAAATTGAATTTCCAATTTAATTTCAACGCGTTTATCTATCGTATGCTCATACAGCAACTCCAAACGCTACGAAAATTGAAATCCGATAATAATACAACATTGCGGATCCAATGGAACTGGTTTCGTCGAATTCTGAGACTGTGCCTCGGAAGGCCCTTTTTAAATACAATTTAAACTATAAAATTTCAAAACTTAACAAAACACTTCCAAATTCCATTTTTACATTTTTACTATCTTTAATACTATCAATATAAATTTTACAAGCTTTTGAAATATTTTTATTCAGCTTAAAACCCAAGATTCGCTATTTAAACCAATTTCAGATTATTAAATTCAATAATTTAATTGCCAAATAATAATGATATTTGAAATTCAAGTTAAACTACCTTTCAAATATTTAAGATCTATTAAATATTTCAATTTCAAATATCTAGAAATTCCGGGTCGTCACATTCCTCCCCCTTAAAAGAATTTCGTCCTCGAAATTACTACTTAAGAGGAATGATCCCAAATCCATTAATTATTTTCCCAATCCAAGTATTTTATTAACTTCCCAAAAGCAAACGGCTTTTAACAATACCCGAACCTTCTTTAAAACAAAGACATTATCACCCTTACTAACTTTCCAAACTTCTTCCATTAGTTCCAACCATACTTCCCACCCAACCATTCCAATTTACATTTAAAACCCAATTTAAATTTTCAAAATTTTCTCAAAACTTTTCTAACCCTTTAAATTCCCAAAATTTTTTGCCAACGTCTCCTTTGCGCGGCTAGCTCGGTACAACTACAAAATGCCTCTACGGGCCCCAGATTCAAAAAGAAAACAAAAGGCCAAGAGGCTAGACTAGAAAATCATCAAATTTCATACAGAAATTTAAATACATACCTTTGCCAAGGAAATTTCAATTTATCTTCAAAAACCAAAAATCCCAGTTCTCTTACACATGTATCCTACTTAATAGTAATATCCAATCATAACTTTCAAAATCATTTTATACATTTCTTTACAATAGTTTGCATACCTATTTTATTCACATCCGTACGATGCACATACTTTATTCGTATGCAATACCCAATTCGATCGCTCACTCGATCACATAATTTCACTTCCGAACTAGTATCGTTCACCCGACTTCCTAGTGCGGACTCAGATCTGGTTTCTTGATCAAATACCGCCATTCTCCTTGCATAGCCACAAACTATGATGGAGAATTTTCAGAATCAATCAAAATCCACATCTAGAGTTCACTGTTGAAAATCGAGTGAAAAATCCAACTTGGATCTACAAAGCTATCTCGAAATTCTGTGCTCGAATCTGGATCAAATCGCTATGCGAATAAAATAATATACGTACATCCTACGTATTTATCTCAATTGATTATTAGCCATATCAATTCTCTTTTATTCACTTATCCACAATTATCCCATTTTCTTCAATTTACTAATCAATTTCAATTCTAAATACCCCTTTTTCCAAATTTTCATCTAAATTTTCATTTTTAAGAATTCAATTTATCTTCAAGCTCTGAATATCGAATTTTATCAATTATCTTCCATCACAATTGGTTCCTATCATTATTTTAAATTATTTCCACTTGCTAATTTATTTTAAATCTCAAACAAAGTTTTTATTACCAAACTTTTATAATTTTAGTTCACTTAGAACTAGTTTTATAACTTCTCTCTACTCAATTAAATTTTAAATTTTAATATTCAGTTCTCAGTTTTATTCAGTTAAAACTAAGTAAATTTCCAAATCTCAATACTTTTATTCAAATTTCCATTTTCAATTCCACCTGAATTAAAATTTCCTTCCTTCCACCCATTTATTCCCAACAAATTTGATACTTCATTTTACACAACAAGATTCAAGTCAAATCTCATTCCAAATCATTTTCTTACCTACTTAAATCCATTAATTTACTCACAAATTTTATTTCAGTCGTTTTATTTTATTTAGCCAAAACTTGACTAACTTCCATTACACACATTTTAAATTAATTCCCAATATTCAGTTTAAATCCTATTTACTTACAAATGCAAATTCATTTGTCTATCCATAATTTTATTTCCAACTTAACTTTTATTTAACTAACCCTTCTACTTTGCCCACCTAGACTTTTCTTTACCTTCATCTTTACTTATCCAAATTTAATTACACTCTGATTATTCAAATTTTAAACTTCTATATTCCAAACTTAATTACATTTATTAACCAATCTTTCTAATTTATTTCATCTAATTGGTTTCTTTACCAGCTTAATTCATTTTCAATCAAATTTAACTTACCAATTATATTTATCACTTCATTCTCAAATTTAATTTTAAATCTCAATAAAAAAATTATGTCTAAACTTTTCCTCCTTTTGTTCCTTCGAACATAATTACAATTCACTTTCTTGACACAATTTAAATTAATTCCATTATTCAACTTTAATTCTAGTTCTATTACTTACAAATTTAAATAAATTTGTTCTCCCATAAATTTTCTTCCAATAAAATAAATTTTTTCCTTTATTTACTGGATTCAATTACATTCCATTTCCATTCAAAATTTTAAACTTCCTTAAGTTTCCAACTTATTTATTTTCCCATTGCATTTTCAATAAGATTCCAAAGTCTCAATTACTCAACATTTCAAAATCATTTTTGAAATCAATTATATCCAAACCAAAATATCCTTTGTATTTTAAAATCAAAACGGTTTTACCAAATCAAAACTTCAATATTTTTTGAAAAATCATTTTTGAAATCCATAATTAAAATTGTATATCCAATTATTTCTTGAATTTTTAAAACTGGTCCAGTTTATGAAAACAACTCCAAATTAAATCATTCGGGTAGCAATCCCTCTTTTAGAAACTCGAAAATGAGCATCGATGATGCTGCAGTCATCACCGAAGTTATTTTCTAGCGATCGAAGAGATTTAAATGCTTTTACCCCTTCAAATATTTTTAAATTCCAAATCTCTCCAGATTTCAAACCCAATTCAAAAACATCCTTCAAATATTATCATCATTTATTCCAAAACCTTTGAAAATCATTTCCAAATTCAAAAGGAATTTAAACCTTTCCCAAAATTCCAAATTCCAATCCTGCCAATTCATATTGAAATGTTACTCTGGAATTTTATTTTATTTTCAATTATAAATCACATTTATAATTCAAATTTATAAATTTCATCTTGTTAACGAATTTTTTCCTTAATCTTTGGTTATAATTTCAATTCTTTATTCAACTTTCACTTAACAATGATAATAATTTAATATTATCATCTCCTAACAACCAAGCAACCATATATAACTATAATAATTTATGAAAAATTATTTATTGTATATTCAAAAATTATTTGGGGTAAAATTATTTTATTTACCCTATTTTAAATTTATACTATGTCGATTTATCTTATTTAAGAGTTTAGAAACCCCTATCGATGACATGGCGTCCCACCTATCGACCAGAATCCATAAACACTCAACCGATAAATCAACACAATATAAAAACAATTTTTATATTCACTATCAAATACGCGCACATATCTATTAATACTTTCAAACTCATTCTAGAGTACTACGGACTCTATTTTAATGAGTAATCCCCACCAGAGCCAAGGTTCTCGCTTAACCTTCAGCTTTGGGACCAAGTGCAACGACCCGATTTTAAGACTCCCAAAAAACTGAACCATTAGGGTAAAAATAAGAAGGAGGTAGAAGAAAAAATAGAAACAATATCAGAATCTCACAAACGCAGTGGAATAAAATATAATAGATTGTAACAGATCTTTACACAAAGAAATTATATCTGTTCTATACATGCATCATCAGAATACAGAATCAGAGTTCAATACAATCAACAACACAACTTATGACGGTTATAATATCTTGTCCTTCCTAAATTGAATACACAGCGGAATTTACATCATATATGTCAGATACGTCCTGCCATCCAGCTCATCTCCAGAGCTCCAGAGTAGTCCATCCAGAATCTATACTCTATAATACTCGGTCTGACCCGAGCATTATAGTTAAATAACACCCGAGTCAGTTTGGAATACCAGCGTGAGAAAACACACTCAATCGGATTATTAAAGTTTTCAAAATCCTTTGAAAATCAAAAGCATCTTGTTAGACCACGCCACAAATAAACATGTCACGTTATTACCTTATGACAGCCAAAACCCTTCTTATCAAAATCCTCTGATATTATAATAGTGTATATATACAAATACTTATTCAAATAGTTGAAATTGTTACATGATTAATTTCCAGCATACTAGCCACAAAGTGGGCTCTACAAACAAAAATCGAAAAGGCACGTAGGGAGAATGGATTTCCAACTAATGACTAGGCACTGGGGTACCACCTATCACAGTATCTGGTCTAGATCAGCGTACCGAGGATCCACCCTAAACCCCTTGCAACACAAGACCGGGACTACCCCTTACTGGATAATCCCAAGTAAGATCACCCCACGGTTGGGATCAGCAACCGCACCACACAGCCGAAATAAAAACGAACATCTAGACAGGGATGACCTTAACCTAATAGGCGCGACCCACTTAGCCTTGCTGCATAACCCCTGATTTTCAGTCATTCCCGGTTGATGATGCTCGAGGCTAAGCGTTACCTTTTTAGAATATACCACTTAGAATGCTCACCGTCCACCCGACGATGTTCTAAAAGTATTCATCCATACAAGTCCATCCTGGATTCGAATGGAACCGAAGGCACTACTCCTACTACATCCATTTTGGAATCATCCTCAGGATTAGCAGCTAGCCTTTCACTTCACTACTCCATCTTCGACTTCCAACTCTTGTCTTCTTCATGAAAACGTTCAAACCGGATCGAAGTGGTTTTCGGAAAATTAATCCCGATTCCGGTCTCTTCGAAACGATCAGTGCATTGGCCAATATTGATAGTCGGTTATTTAACTATCAAATAACATTCACAAACAATCATCAAGCCATAATAATTTCTCCCAAATTATTTATTATCCTCAAAATAACTTTGCAAGATATATTTCCACATTTCAATCCTTTGAAAATAGTTTCAAACCATCTTTCTCTCACGGATTAAATTACCCAAATATTTCCTATTTCCACTGTAATCACCAAGTACAAATACTTTAAATTTTAAAATAATTTAAAATACTTTATTATAAAATATACTTTAAAATATTTAAGTTTAAAATTACTTAAAAACTTTATTTTGAAAATATTTTTTTTAAATATTTAAAATAAAACTACTTTATAAAATATAACACTAATTTTTAAAATAAAAGTTAAGCTAACTAAATTTAAAATAAGAGTTTACGAAATTCTATACAAGTTTTTAAATTTAAAACTTTAACCAAACTATCATTAAAATAAAATTACTTTATAAAATGTAAATATTAATAATTACCCTTTGAATAATTACTACTAAAATAAATTTAAAAGAAAACATTTACTTTAAAATTTAAAATATTTAAAAATAGTAAATATTCTAAAACATTTCTTTAAACAACTTTTAAAACCTTTAACTTAAGTCTCCTTTAAAATATACTTGGCTTTGCAGGGAAAATACACTTTCGATTTCCACATCTTTTAAAAATAAATCACTATTTATTTTTAAACAAATTACCCATTCCTTTCTAAATTCCCATCGGGAATTTATATTCCCAAATATCCACCGATATCCATTTCACCTTATAAACCCAGTTTATAAATCTCATAGTCTCATCTTCCTTTTAAATTCTAATTCCAAACACTTAAATAAATTTTCAAATTGATTTCCAAAATTTACTTCATTTAAATAAATTTCTTTACTTACCCAATTTCATTTCAAATTCATTGAATTCAGACTTAACTTCTTAAATTTAATTCAAAATCTTATTTAAGCTGAAATACAAATCTCATACTTCTCCCAAATTTTTTCTTTATTCTTTCCAAATCAAAACTTTAAATTTGAAAATAATTTCTTTATTTCTCTAAATAATATCATTAAGTCAAAAAAAATTCATTTATTCCTCTTTATTCAAAATCACTTCCCATACTCGGAATTATTTATTTGAATTTAAAATCAACTTTTATCTTTACCCCATTCATTATTTAATTATCCAAATCCTCCAAAATTATTTTAAAAATTCTCTCTTTTATTTCCTTTCAAAAATCTAATCTTTATTTTTTTAATAAATCAATCCCCAAATATATCCAGTCCAAACATAGCATCCAATATTCCAATTCCCAATATAATCAATAACCTATCATAGATTATCAAATAAAACATAGACTATAAGAATAAATTACACTACTTTAAGGAACCCAGTTGGATCCCTCCAACCTATCACCCTGCATCCACAGATGTTAGCACAATATAAATACCAATTCCACTTCAAGGTGGAATATCGTGGTATATGAGATTATATTTATATCATCCGCTATTATGCGGCGCATAGGATCTCATTCGCTATATAATGCGGGAAATCAATCACTTCAATATATAGCATATACTACTGTATAATTCCACATCCAATCAGTCCAATCTTTCAACCAGATATTTAAATTTAGCTATTTAAATTTAAGCAAAACCCAGATGAGTGAGATTAACTCACATTTGCTTTTTAATTTGCAACCCAATCCAAACCAGCTTGTTCTTCATTATTTTTGACCTTGTATAAACATTAGATGATCCTTATTAATATCCGAATAGATCGAACAAACAATTTCCATTTAATAAATTTAATAAACCAATGATTTTATTATTATTATATATATATTTTTAATCATTAACTTTAAACTAATTCTTTCGAATAAATATGTTTTTGGTAACTAAAATAATTAAATAAGTAAATTAAACAAATTTATTTCCAAAATACATTATTTTAAAATTCCCACTTTCTTCTCTGTCTCTATAAATTTCCCAATATATATATATATATATATATTTAATTTAAATTTAAAATCCAAAAATAGAAATACCTTACTGCCCTCAACTACGACCTGACCTGCATCCAAGATAATCTAGTTCGGCCATTCTCTCATCATTGATCGATCAGACTTGACTTCCCCTCCCCCTTTCAATCAAATGCGACCATCTTCTTCCAAATCGAATGCCGACAACCTGTTAAATCAACCCCTTGCTGTTGCCTCGGCCATATCAACAACCAACTTCTCCTCAAATCACGAGTGGCCCATCCCTTAACGACCTTGATTCGAACATCAAAATGAAACGAGAGATGAAACAGGCATTCTAGGGGTTGAATTCAATCTAACTGGGACGTTTGGCCTCATGAAAGAGTTTCGACCATTAAAGTTTATCTTCCGATTCGATCGAATTTGGCAAGACACAGAAATAGGAAAAGCGATTTGAACAGAAATCTTGGCCCAAAAGAAATTCGTTCGAATGGCTGTTAGGATTTCGAAGCAACTGTAAATTTTTGAAGTTCCATCGAACAAAAAAGGGTAATTTGTTCGGCCATTTGTATTTTATATTTTTTCTCTGAGTTTTGAAAATGGTAATAAAACGCTCGGTCCTTGATTTATTTTTTTATTTTTTTTAAAGAGGACGCGTATTCAACGACCTTGCATGCTTAACAACTGGAAAAAAATGCAGATTTTTGCATGGACAGGTGTTGAAAGGAGAATGATATAGTGATACAAAAAGTTGATGTGAATAAATTTTACTAGTCAACCTTTTAAATTTAAATTATTAATTATCTCGCAATCACCAATCAAATTTCGACTTCCTATCAAGGCATGCTGCCAGGCGTTTATAATGTTAAACCCCTATTCCAAACAAAATGGAAAAGGTTTCGAGTCCTAATTCGATCGTATGTAGAAGAAAGCTTTTTGGACTCAGTTATAAAATTGAATTTCTGATTTAATTTCAGCGCGTTTATTTATCGTATGCTCGTACAACAACTCCAAAAGCTACGAAAATGGAAATCCGATAATAATACAACATTACGGATCCAATGGAACTGGTTTCGTCGAATTCCAAGATCGTGCCTCGGAAGGCCATTTTTAAATTCAATTTAAACTATAAAATTTCAAAACTTAACAAAACACTTCCAAATTCAAGTTTGACATTTTTACTATCTTCCGTACTGTCAATATAAATTTTACAAGCTTTTGAAATTTTTTTTGTTTAGCTTAAAACCCAAGATTTACTATTTAAGCCAATTTCAGATTATTAAATTCAATGATTTAGTTGCCAAATAATAATGATATTTGAAATTCAAGTTAAACTACCTTTCAAATATTTAAAATCAATTAAATATTCCAATTTCAAATATCCAGAAATTTCATGTCGTCATAATTCAGGCCCACTGGAGTGCGGGTTGTCACATTTGGTATTAGAGCTTAAGTTAGTAGATCCTGATAAAATAAAGGAAACATTGAGCGAACGTATTTGTACTTTGTTTATAAATATAAATATAATATACATTGAACCCTAGGAATTTCAACAGTAGGTGCATATGGATTATCTCTAAAGCTAGGTGGTAAATGACTTCCTAGTCCGGACTTAGTGGCCCAATGATTGTAGATCCTCATATGATTAATGATTGATGATGTACAATAGGTCCAGATAAAGGAAAAATAAGAGTCCATATGTTATAGATAGTGGAAGATGGAGAAGTTCTTGAAGAAGGGTGTGAAATGGTCACTCCTAATTGATAATTGGATTTTCAAGATTTAAGGAAAGGATGTTCTTAAATGAATAGTTAGAAATACATTTGAGTCCAACCTAATAATAAAAAGTAAGAAATCCAAAAAAGTGTAGATTATATACTTAAAAACAATTTTTTAATGAAAATGGTTGATAAAATAAGTAAAGATGTGATTTTGGGAAAAATACATGTATAATAAAAAGTTTCGTTGGAAGAATATAAATGTGTGTGTGTCTATATATATATATGCTTAGTTAAATTGAATATATATATATATAGTATATAAAGCTTGCTAGTTTCTTTGTAAAGAAAGAAAAGTGTAAATAAAAAGTTTTAATAAAAATAAAGATCTATAAAAGTCTAAATATTTTAGTAAAGGAAATTTTATAAAAAGTTATTTTCTTTTTAAAAGAAATGGTAGCGCAATGTAAGTTGTGGATTTTTCTACATAATGAATAAAATTTAAAGTTGTAAAGTTAAATTATTTTTTATGGGTGGACAATATGAAGTGGTATAAGTTTGAAATATGGATAAATAATGCAGAAAGAAGATTTGGAACCCTAAAATAAAGTTGCAGGCGAACGCATTATAAATGGTTTGAGTAAGAGAACAACATATTAGGAGAAAAATAATTGGAATAAGTGTAGTTTAGGTAGAGGAGTGAATAATAGAAAAGTTATGATTCTTCTCGTATATAATAAAAACTTGTTATGAAATACAAATAGAAACGATATTTGATTTATTATAATTAAGCTCGAAATTTGACATATTTTAATTCTTTGGAATGTAAATGGATAACAATTTATGTTTCTATGAACCAATCAAGTTACAAATATAGGTGTTTTGTTTGAAATAGTAAGAAATGTAAATGTAAAGAAAGATATGTACAAAATATGGGAAATTCCGTATTTTGTACGGTACATTTCAACAAAGAAATAAAGTAAAATACCTCATAATTTCACACAGAACACGAATTCTCTTTCAAATGATTCATAGGGAATTATAGTGTTGATAATTCCATTTTAACGGAGAAAGTAGTTCCAATGCATTAAAGTATAAGATCCTCAAAAATAACGTTACAAATCTAATTAGAGACAACATAGGAAATTAAAAGAAAAACAAAGAAAAATGAATATTTCCCATCGTTATGCGCATTTATTTCTATTATATATTAGAAGCCCTCCTTTTATGATGTTATAGATTGTGGAAAGATTCGGGGTAGGAAGAGTATGAGATTCAAGGAAAGTGACAGAATGAGAGTTGTTCTTATCTACTCTAGTTTTTTTATAGTTTAAAAAGTTATGAAAGGTGTTTTAGAAACATGTGAAATATATTTTGAAAGGAATGGTTTGGTAGAAACAAATATTTTTTTGAAAGAAAAAGTTAATAAAAGGTTTGAACTAAAAAAACCCAAAATTTTAAGAAATAAAAGTAAAAAAGGTCATTAAAAGAAAAAATTGATTTAATTTTAAAACTTATAATGATTAAAATTTTCTTTTAAGTTTAATAAATAAGTTAATTTCAAAAATCATAAACAGTAAGTTTAGAAAGGGTTAAGACAACAAGTAATTTTGAATTTAGTAAAAGTTTCTAAGTAGCACTTTTAAGGACAAATATTTTTGGGATAAAGTATTTCCAAAATTTTGAAGTTTTAATTTTTGAAAAAAATGATAAAGACCAAATCAGAATTTTAAATATGGAGTAGATAGGAATTAGCGCCTTGGTAAGACAAAGTAAAGAATAAGGCTACCAAAAAAATAACAATGACTACTTTTGGAATAGTAACAATGAATCCTCATAGAGTGTGAAGGACACTAGAAGATCCTAGGAATGTTATGTTGATATGTGTGTGTAAGCCAGAAAGAGTGTATTGAAGTACACTTTTATAATTTTTTGAGATATACTTGTATGAGGAATATAGATAAAGGAAATATCAAGGATTGATGATAATATCAAAAAATGGATTGAGAGATAGTAAAAGAGGTTAATGAGATAGCAAGCACACATGAAGGATATTGATAGATATAAATTAAGGGAGCAAGAGACTAATTGGAAAAGTTATCTCCCCAAGCGTAGCTGCCATTTAGTATAAAGATAATATAGATTGTATTTCTTATCCAGTGCAGCAAGAAGAGACATCGTTTCCATAATTTGGTATAGAATGGAAGGGATGAATTGATCTTATTTATCGAAAGTAATAAAGAAATGATAATGTATGAAGGTTGTTATAGAAGGGTGGCCTATTAGGAAGGTCCATTCCAGTAGTGGTAGCAGTTGGTGGGGTTGTGTTTTCTTCTAGTGTTAGTTTTTCTTTTCATGGGTTGTAAGTATTAGTAGTTGCTAAATAACTACATACAACTATGAAACTGTTCCTTTTTATGTATTTTCTATGTGAACTAGTATGATTTGAGAAAACAATAAAAATAAGAAAATTTCAGTAAGTCGCTTAACTATGCGAGGGAAAAATAGTTGAAGCTGGAAGTTTAGTAATAAATTAAGAAAATTTATTTAACTAACTACTAAATATAATTAAAATGTAAATGTAGGTTCCAAAAATAATAATAAAAAATTCGAGGAATAAATTTCAATAACGAGGACAAGAGTAAAAGGAAGTGATCCACATGTCAATGTTCCTTTTCCTCGGAGATTGAAATTTAAAAATTTAACTTGTGTGCTAGTTGGTATTAATAAGAAAGAAAAGTCTTTGATAATTTAAATTTTATCGTGCAATTAAGTGAAGTCCGTCATGGATGGTGGATTGTTGGCTAAACTTTAATATCAGAAATGTGAAAAATTATTTATAAAATGTAATACATATATTTTTAAAAAGAAAAAAATTTGAAAATTTTATTTATGAATTTTTTTCATTATAAATAACATGACCCTAAAAAAATACATATCGTTGGAAAAGTTTAAAAAGCTAATGATTTTGAGTTTTAAAATTATGAAATACTCCATGCTGATATTAGGGAATAGCTGGTAAGTTAATTACTGTAGATTTTACTACGCAGCAGTATTTGAAGTAAAAAGGATGCGATGAGCAATAAAGAAGCTATTTTGTTGATGGAGCATTTTCCCTATATATATACCTTGTTGATGAGTGAGAATCTAAAAAGATGATTTTTGGAAGAACAATGTTTTTGAACTTTAAAAATAAAAGTTACTTATGCAAACTATACCTGGAAAAAGTAGGAAAAAGGATTAGAGACAAAGGGGTAAATTCCAAGGTACAGAGGAAAGAGGACGCATAGAAGAATGACGGAAATATGAAATTCTCCATCTAGATCCTTTCCAAGCTAAAGAAAATAAGTTTAGAAAACTGATTTTTTTTAATAGATGTTAGCAATGGTGTGCAAGGAATTTTGGATGTAGGAGTTAGATGAAAAATTGGTTGAATTTTATGCTTCTACTACTAGAATTGCAGGAAAGTTTGGATGAAAAAACAAGTTTTTGGTTTTCAAAATTTGCATTCATGTAGAACTGCCACTATATTTAGGATATTAGCATCATATTTTCGAAATTGATTTAAAAGAACAATTTATATAGGAGGCGTCAATTAGAAATCATTGTTCATGCATATTATATGTATTGTGATGTACTGTGCACATGTACACGGATTTTTGCAAAATTGGTTGTACGCTAATAGATTGTTAGTATAAATGAATGTTCGATATGTTTAAATGATCAAACTCTTAAGGAATTTCTGAGACGAAATTCTTTTAAGGGGGAGAGAATGTAACACCCCATGTTTTTAATGCTAATTAGTTAAAAAAGAAATTAATTAATAAATAGTAAACAGTGAAAAATGAAATTATTATAAATGTCATAAATTGGCTAAGAAACTTAAACCATTATATTCATGGCGATTTTCCAATCAGTTTTCATATATAATATTTTCTGATCGAAGTCAAACAGAAAAGTTATGAGCGTTCGTGGTTTTAGCGTTGGAAATAATTATATATTTAAATATGGTATTAGAATCAATTAAGGTTAATTAGATTAAAATAAGTTTTAAGATTAAATTAAAAATCTTAAAGGATTTATAAAAAGAGTAAGAATTGAATGACATCAACTAATAGGGGAAACAATCGTGCAAAATCTCTCAAAAAAAGGAAACAAACAAACTAAATCAACTTATGTTTAAAATTGCTCGAAAATAACCAATGTAGATCGACCATAGGCGGTCGACCATGGGCCTAGGATGGTCAAATCAAAGGGCTGTGAGCAGTAGTGAAAATGTTCCAAATTTAATCTAGATCCATCCGATGGTTAGCGCTGATTTGGACTTTTATAAATTAGGACCTAGGGCTTCACTTCTAACTCATTATTTTGTAATGAGTGCCGAAGCTCTGTCAACTTTCTCTTCTTCTCCGAAAATTTCTAAATACATAGAAATAGATCTAGATTGCAGAGATGCATTTTGAAGAAGAGAAAAGGATAAAGGATAGAGATAGGTTCAGATGAAGCTGCTACATCAAAGGTAAAATTTTATATCTGATCTTAATTAATAAAATCAAATCTAAATCTCTCTTCTCTAATCCAAATTCTAATAGATCTGTATAAATAATGTTTATGGATCCGGATACGGAGTAAAAATGGAGAATACAATAACAAAAATTAGATCTAGGTTAGATCTAGAGAAACGCTAAAGCAAGATGTGTGGAAATATTATATATCCTTAGATAATACTAGATTATATCATTACAGAACTGTTTCGACATTCCTGATAAGTTAAATTAAATTGCAAGTTAATCCTCTTTATATGAAATGATTCAATTTAATATTGCCTACGAACTTTATTGATAAATTGAATACTTCTCTGTTATGAGCAAGTTTGCAATTTTATATGTAACTGATTAAAGTGGCATAATGATTACAATTGTTAGTTTCTATGTTGGAAATTAATTTAATAAATTGTGAAGTTTTATATGACAAGGAGCAAATACAATCTTATAAAAGAAGGAGATGTACAGTATTAGGATAATTATTTTTCTAACTAAATTGGTCACGAACAACCAAGAATAGATTTATGCAGAGAAATAAGTGAAGAAAAATTAAATTAAACCGAGGAAATGATTGAGCTAATAACAGACAAAAAGCAATAATCAGAGATACAGAGATTAACAGTGGTTTGATGTTGAATGCTTACGTCCACTTTGAAGATTATCCTTTGTAAATTACGTATAAATCTGATTACAACAATAGGAATAGAAAGCACTTGAATACAATAGAATCTAAAGCAACAGGCAGTGTAAAGATCCTTAGAATGACCCATTAGGCTAGTATTTATAAGTGAAGACAACCACCAATCTCTTTCAAATTTTAGCTGAAGGACCTTCTAATCCACATGGACCCACTAGAGGGATCGCTAGGCCCAATTCCCAATGTGAAAGGATCGATACCGATCCCTTCATTGGTCGATTTATGGACAGCAATCCCTATGGTGGCTTCTCCATGCTAAAATATGTTTAGCCTCCAATTTTCATGTCATTTGGACCAATGGAGCACGATTTATTGCTTGGTCTTTGATTTGATATCACTTATGCACTGCTTGCAGCCGAACCCTCCACATGGATGTACGTTGATCCCCCTATTCTATCCTATTGACATGTAATCCCTATGGTAGATTCTCTAGGGTCCATGTATCTTGATCACCAATTTCCATATGATTTGGACATGTAGATCTTGAGATATTAATTGTTGCATGCAAGAATGTAATTGAACCTTGATGGATGCCTATCCCTCTTCGGTGAAGCCGGTCGATCCCTCTTGGTCAAGTATGCTGATCCCTTCCAATGTGCCATGCTATGCCGAACCCTTCCATTCGTTGAGCCATATTTTATGCTTTGAGCATCCTATATCGTACGTCCATCAAATCCACTAAATTCCGACTAAATATAATCATCTAAACTTGACTTTCGGTCCCCACAATTATCATTCTAGAATCATCTGCCCTGATAGCAGTCGGATCTAACTCATTATGACGTCCCGGCTTTCTATGCCCAGAAAACCGCTTCGTCTTGAAGAAAGAAAGGGGTGAGAAAATAGAAAAGATAGAGAAGAAAGAACAACAACATCAGAATCTCACAGCGGAACGAATAAATTATATTAATCACATAAATATTTACATAATATATAACATCAATCAGAGCTATACAGATAATACATCACATACTAGACAGTTATAAACACCTGTCTAGTTAATACAACACAATATGATACAACTCAAACAATATGACTCAGAGATACCAACACAGCGGAACTGTAGATATATCTACACGCTGAAGCCTCCTGCTCCATTGCTCCTCCAGAATTCATCAAAGCTAACCTGAATCCCTTGGCTACCCGTAAAAATTTGGGTGCCCGAGAGTTTACGAAAAACAAAAATAAACTCCGGGTCAGACATGGGTCTGGTATGAGTAACTGGTTAAAATTGCTTAATTTTGAAAATCCTTTGAAAAGAAAGGTATCACGTAAGACTTCCCACACATAAACATGGAAAAGTTTTTACCTTACGCTAACCAAAACATTTGATAGGAAATCCAGTGATATTATAATAGGTCTACGGTTTTCAAGTGAATAGAAAATAGCCGAAATTGTTACATGATTAAATTCCAGCTACTAGCCACAAAAGTGGGTAATACAATCAAAACCGTTGGCACTTATTGGATTGTGGATTCCATACAATGGCAGGGCTACTGGGGTACCGCCCGTCACAGTACGTGGCCTAGATCAACGTACCGAGGATCACTCCCGACCCCCTGCAACACAAGACCGGAACCATTCCTTACTGAACAGTCCCGAACAAGATAACCCCGCAGATAGTCGTCGCTACTGCCCACTAAGCCGAAATAAAGGGACATATAGACAGGGGAATACCCTTGTCCTGCTTGGGCATGACCCACCTAACCTTGCTGCACCTCCCCTGTTTTAGCCATTCCCGGTTGATGAGGCTTGAGGCTACGATTACCTTTATAGAATACATTTCTTAGAATGCTCATCTCCCACCTGACGATGTGTTGAAAGCATTCAATCCATACAAGTTCGTTCCGGGTTCGAACGAAACCGAAGGCATTATCTCGTCACACTCATTTTGGAATCACCCTCAGAGTTAACGACGATAACCCTTGCATTCTGAATCTTCATCTTCACTTCAGATTCACGACCTATCGTTAATTTGGAATCGATGTGGTTTTCGGATGTTCCTAATGTGGAAAACCGATCCCGGTCTCATCGAAATCCAAAACGTGTCTTTTAAGGCCAAGTTGTCTATTTAGTCTTAATAGTTTAATTCAATATTATCAATATACACACAGGTAGATAATTCATAATATCACAATAGATAATCACATGATCATAAACAGATAATTCATATCATCATCAAAACAGATAATTAAATAGTATCATACTTAAACCAAGCATCCATATCACATAGATATTACTCATATCATATCTGAGATCAGAATCAATCAATGAAATGTTAATATCATTCATCCATAAGCAATGATTTATAATTATACCATTTGTAATTAATTTAAAATGAATTAAATTAACTACTTCTATCTCTAATTAATTTAAAGTAAATTAAATTAATTACTTCATCTATAAATCCTGCTTATACAATCATAAATTAATTATAATCAAATTAATTAATTAATCTCTAGATATTTATCTTGATTAACTTCTTCGATTAATCACCTTCTAATTACAGTAAGTAATTAGTCTTTATTTAATTTCCCAAATTAATTATCCTAAATCATTTATAGTAATTAACATTTAATTACTTCATTTATAATTAAATACAATTAGTTACATTATCCTTAATTAATCACCACATTATTAATTATTTCTTAATTAAACTATTCTTAATTCATTATTAATTACATTAATTAAATGATCGCTAATTCAGATTTAAACTAAATTACTTTATTTAATTTAATTACATTAAGTGATTAATCTTTAATTAAACATAATTATTAATCACCTTGATAAATATCAACCAGTAATTAACTACCCTTAATTACTTATTACCAAATTAATTATTCCATAATTAATTATCTCCATTAATTAATCCTTTGATTAATTACAAAAGTAATTATCCCAATTACTTTATTGACACATTATTTTCACTAATTACATTCAGTAATTACATTAATTACTTCCTCAAGTAATTATGCTCCATTGAATACACTAAGTGATTACACATATCAAATCATCAAATGATTTCTTAAATTAATTAAACTAAATTAATTAACTTAAATTAATCATTTAATCAAAATTAATTACAATAAGTAATTAATCTCTTAATTACGTTTATCAAGTAATTTCATTTAACGATTTATAATAGATTATCTAATTAATTTTGATTAATTATCAAAATTAATCACATTTATGAATTTAATTAATAATCCTTTAGTTAATTATCATGATTACATTTCTACCTTTATTTCTCAATTAATTCCTAATTATAAATTAATCTAAATTATTAATTTATAAATTAAATACATAAATCATTCATTAACTTATTCATTAAATTATTTTAATACCTTAGTTATTCCTAAGATAATTTATTTCTTTACTAATGACTTCATTAATATTTAAGTGTGTTAGAACTTTACCTTCCAAATTTTTTAATTTGAATTCCATTTGGAATTTAAGATTCAAAAATATTATTTATTTAAACATTAATCAAATTTAAATTCAATTTATAATCCTGTGAATAACATTAATTACGTACACATGAAACTTATATAAGAAAGCCTTTAAATTCAACTGTTTGAATCTTTATTTAAATTTCAATTTCCAAAAGTCATTCATATTTTAAAAACTGAATTAAACCTACATATTTGAATTCGAAGTAACTTGAATCATCCATTTACCTTTGATTTAAAAACTTTGATTCAAACTTCCCGTCAACAACTTGAATTAAACTTGATTTTTCAAATCCAAATCTATTTTAAAACCTTAAGATTCAATAATTATTCAAAACTGAGTTTTAACCATAGGATTTAAAACATTGTTTAAATCATATATTTCAGGTTTTAGTTTTGTCAGGTTTTAAACCTGAAACTTTCAAAAATGAATGCAGAAATACAAAATTTGAATTTAAACTTCAATATGGATTTGACTGTCATTTGAATCTAACATCACTAGTTTTACTCTGTTTGTAACTAGCTTACAATTTAATTTGCTTTTAATTTTAGTTTAAATTTAAAACTACAGGCAGTTTTGTGCTACCTGTAACAAATATATCCAACCCGAGACCAAAGTAAGAATGCTTCGGGTCGATTATTCCCCTGCTTCGAGTCACACACACGAATCACCCGAGTACGGCCCGAGGCCAAAAACCCTGCACCATCCCCTGATGCTTCAACACTTCACTGGGCACGGTGCACGTGCACCGTGGCCCCAGTCACCTCCGGCCACCCACACGTGCTCCACCACGACGCTGATTTCGACCATACACCACCATGACCCCCAAAATCCATCGCCACGACCTCAAATCAAAAATGAGCAATAACACAGAACCTGGAAAAAAACAACATCCCCCACCCAAACCTGTCATCACCCAGTTCTGCCAACCCCGACCACCTGATGGCCTACAATTTCGGCCATGGACTCGCCTTCGACCAACCTACCACCTCTCGAGGCCTCGTGCAACTCGATGCACAGTAGAAGTCACGGCGCTCAAAAATTCAAACACCATAAAAACTAGGGTTGCAAACAACAAATCACTGCCACCATCGCCACCGTGCTCAGACCAACCACCAAGCATTTTTTCCCACACCCTGGTAAGCTCCTCTACCTCCTCACACACCCGGACCACCTCCAGTCGCATAGAACACCATAAATCACCCAAAAACCAACACTTGAACAAAAGCAAACTGCATCTAAATCACTTGACTAGAAAACATGATATTAATTTTAAAAATCATATTATGGTATGTAAATTTGATTCATAACCCTGAATTCATGAATTAAATTCATTGAGATTTAACTTAATTTAGTTTCTACTGTAGTATTATGTTTTCCAGAACAAAAACATTGTTTTACCCTTATACAATATTTAAATTCAAGTCTCCATTCATACCAGCATTTTATGTCAACCTATGTCCTGTTAAGCTGGAATTAAGAACAAAAAAAGAAATTTTGTTGAGGAGTTTAAACCTGGAACTAAAGACAGATAGAACCCAAAGATACTTAATGCAGTACTCATACTTAACACAGAGCAATGCAACTGGATTTCAGAGAAAAAGTTGCAGCAGAACAAAAATATACTTAAACCATTAAATTTTGATGTTGCTACCCTTTAAAACAGAGGTGGTTACAGGATGTCAAACACACATACATGCAGTAACACATAAACACAGAAATTCATTAAGATATATGCACATATCAGATCATAATTAAGCAACTTATATATACTTAAGGATTTTAAAATTTAAGTTACTCACAGAGAATACAAGATGCAGTATTTCATTTTGCAAATGGCCAGAGAAAGGGGTATATAAAGATTCATGCAAATATATTAGGCATTCAATTATTAGCATGCAACATATTAAAACTTAGGAAAATTTGAAAGGTGTTACTCGCCTGAAGATAAACAGAGAACACTTTGAACTGGAAACTGTATTTGCGTGCTATTAGTTTGATTCCAGAAAACATGAAACTCAGTCTTGCCCTTTTGTTAAGTTGAAGTTGTTTAAGTTTTGTTGATGTATAAAACTTCAGTTGTAAAAAAAAGAAAAGCTTGCTATCTTTAACAAATGAACTGAGAAGATATGTATATATATAGAAGAAAATATTACAGGGGAAGGTGGCATCTGAGACAAGCAACTTTTGCAGGTACACTTACATGTTTTGTTTGTATCAGGCTATATCAGGAGGCTGAAAAGATTTTTTGAACAATTTCGAATAGACATAAGTTTGTGCTAAGTAAAGGTAAGCATTAATTGTTAATGTACTCTTGTTTCCTACTTAGCTAATTTAATCATTTCTTATATACAGATATTTTACTTAGCTTACCACTTCTCTTCTCTAACCTGCATACTATATTTGTTTTATACTTGATGTTTATTCTTGTCAGAATCTTAACCTACAAGCTACAGACCTATTTTATATTTAGATATTTTTCCTTTTCTTACTTTGTTTATTTCTTACCTTGTATATTTTCTTCACAGGCTACATTCATATGTATACAAAGCCTGATTATGTTACACTTATACCAAATAGGCATTTGTACTTTATACATATATATACTTGCCTGCCTAGCTTGCTTTTATACCTATGTACATATACATTTTCTTTTCTTTACATTTTGTTCTTACTTTTTTTTTCATTTATTTTACAGGCATATTACAAACAAAGCCTGATTTGCATTTTTTTTATATACAAAGTTGTTTCAGTCATTGTTATAAATTTTAACTTATATATTTATTTACTTATGGGTTACTTTTATTTTAAACTTAACAATTAAATGCTTATGTTAAGATTTATAAAGTATTATTTTATTTTAACATTTTTGAAAGACTTAATTTTAAATTTACAAATCATAGCTTCTTTCAAAAATATACATATATTAAAATAACAACTTCCATTTATATTAAAAACCCATGTTCAAAGATAATACAATATTGATATAGTTTAAATATAACTCATTATTAAATTAAAATAATTTATAAAAGAAACAATCTCTTCAAAATATAAATTACTTATTTTATAAAGCTAAATTGAAAAGAACAAAACAATCCTTTTATTTAAATTTTAAACCTATGCTAGAATACTTTTAAACAATTTAAATTTATCTTGAGTATTTAAAGTCAAATGATTATTTATTCAATATTAAATAAAATCAAATTCCCAATTTACCAAAAATATTAGAGTTAGAAATCATGCCTTTATTTTATTAAACTTAAAACAAAGATTATCTATTTACAATATATACCGATATATATATTATAAATAGAAAACAATTTAATTAGCTTTTAAAAGATAAATTATCAGTTAAATATTTATTTAAACGAAGGTTATTAAATCAAATTTAAATTATTATCAAATCAATTTAATTTTTAATGCAGATTATTAAATTGATATTGCCCCAAATTTCCGGGATGTCACATTCCTCCCCCCTTAAAAGAATTTCGTCCCCGAAATTTAAAACAAAGGTAATTTAATAATCTAATTTAAGATTTAATTTTAAAACACAAGCATATATCAATCATGAGCTAACAACCACAGCAACTAATTCATCCAATCAAACAAATTTAACTATCTAGACAGAATTCTAGATAGAATTTTCTCGAGTTTTCCCCAAGTATAAATACCGGGATACTCGCTCTACAGAATCCAAACAACCAATACTACTAAGCTACAGAACTTCTATTCATCTAAATCCACAAAACAAGACAGGATATCAGACTACAAAGAAGTCGGACTCAACAACTAAAACTTCCTGAACTGCTGGTTCTACAACCAGAGATAAATCTTACACGTACTCCCTCAGAGATACGTGCAACACAACAAATTCCAGTTATCCAAACTGACAATCCAATCCTGAAGACTAAACACTTATCCAAAATCAAATCTCCGACTTCGGAATCCAAATTCGTCCGTCTCTTATCCATAAAACTCTACGGACGATCCTGGGCTGCCTACATCTTCCCTGATCAACTCAACTCTTGCCGATGTCCTTAGAAACAATACTGAACCAAAACAACCCAACAAATGATCTTTTCAATATCAACCAACTCAGAACACAAACTCTATTCCAAATCAGAAAACAGAACTCACTTCTCTCATCCGGAAGAGATAAAACAGGTGCACTCTAATCTGGTCTCAGATCCTGAAAAATTTTCTGTAGACTCTTCAATCCAAATATTGCAACATGTAATTGCTTCCCAACTAAAACAGCTACCACCATGCTTCCACTGCACAACTCTGATTGAATAGATGAAAATGATGATGATGAACTCAAGCACAGACTGGACAACACATCCCAACAATAAAGTTCACATGTCCAGAAATAAAACATAGAAGTTCCTCAAAAATCCGAGTTACTTCACCAAACTCAAAAATCATCCTATTACTGAGTTGAACCATCGGTATCACTTCTAAAATCTCATCGATACCAAACTCAATCTTCAGATGTTAGCAAAATTTTGACTTCCTGAAGACATCCAGAAAAATCTTAAAACTTAATAGAATGCTCAAACCATCGCAAGTCACTTTTGCGATCAATCCTGCCTAATTCAAAAATACTGCTCTCTCTTTACCAATCAGAACAACTTACACTTATGTGGCCAATCCATCGAAGAAATGGAATTACTCTGCTGCTTCTGAAGTTATCTCAAGAAAAATTCTAAGCCAGAAGACTTCCTAATCCAAAGCTCTTCGAGAAACTCGGACTCCAACCAAACAGAAACTCCCAGCTGAACACAGCCACAACACCGAAGCAGATACTCTTTCTTAACTTGTTCCAAAGAAACATCTTCGGAGACATCCATAATCACTGTGTCTCACCACACTACTACACCTTGATGTATCAAGATATTATGACTTGCCTCTGTCCGACCGACAGATCCAAACTCTAGCTCAACCAAACTTACACTTCAAAAATGAACTCCGAATCTTAACAGATCCTTCAAAGATCGATGAAATCCTTATACCACTCAAAGCTTACTCGAGACGGTATTAGGTCTACAGTCTCGACAATTATACTTCCAACCTCAAACATTCAAACCCCAGCCACTGGTAGTCGTGTTACACACACCACCACCCTATCTACCTTTATAGCTCATTGGAAAACCTGAACAGGTAACCCAATAAATAGGTAGGAATAAATATATATATATATATATATATATATATATTAAAATTACAAATACGCTCTCTCAGGAAAGAAATCACTCAAGAGCCTAGGTATTCACTCAACCTAGTGCTCTGATACCAACTGTGGCGTCCCGACTTTCTATGCCCAGAAAACCGCTTCGTCTTGAAGAAAGAAAGGGGTGAGAAAATAGAAAAGATACAGAAGAAAGAACAACAACATCAGAATCTCACAGCGGAACGAATAAATTATATTAATCACCTAAATATTTACATAATATATAACATCAATCAGAGCTATATAGATAATACATCACATACTAGACAGTTATAAACACCTGTCTAGTTAATACAACACAATATGATACAACTCAAACAATATGACTCAGAGATACCAACACAGCGGAACTATAGATATATCTCCACGCTGAAGCCTCTTGCTCCATTGCTCTTCCAGAATTCGTCAAAGCTAACCTGAATCCCTTGGCTACCCATAAAAATTTGGGTACCCGAGAGTTTACGAAAAACAAAAATAAACTCCGGGTCAGACATGGGTCTGGTATGAGTAACTGGTTAAAATTGCTTAATTTTGAAAATCCTTTGAAAAGAAAGGTATCACGTAAGACTTCCCACACATAAACATGGAAAAGTTTTTACCTTACGCTAACCAAAACATTTGATAGGAAATCCAGTGATATTATAATAGGTCTACGGTTTTCAAGTAAATAGAAAATAGCCGAAATTGTTACATGATTAAATTCCAGCTACTAGCCACAAAAGTGGGTAATACAATCAAAACCGTTGGCACTTATTGGATTGTGGATTCCATACAATGGCAGGGCTACTGGGGTACCGCCCGTCATAGTACGTGGCCTAGATCAACGTACCGAGGATCACTCCCGACCCCCTGCAACACAAGGCTGGAACCATTCCTTACTAAACAGTCCCGAACAAGATAACCCCGCAGATAGTCGTCGCTACTGCCCACTAAGCCGAAATAAAGGGACATCTAGACAGGGGAATATCCTTGTCCTGCTTGGGCATGACCCACCTAACCTTGCTGCACCTCCCCTGTTTTAGCCATTCCCGGTTGATGAGGTTTGAGGCTACGATTACCTTTATAGAATACATTTCTTAGAATGCTCATCGCCCACCTGACGATGTGTTGAAAGCATTCAATCCATACAAGTTCGTTCCGGGTTCAAACGAAACCGAAGGCATTATCTCGTCACACTCATTTTGGAATCACCCTCAGAGTTAACGACGATAACCCTTACATTCTGAATTTTCATCTTCACGACCTATCGTTAATTTGGAATCGATGTGGTTTTCGGATGTTCCTAATGTGGAAAACCGATCCCGGTCTCATCGAAATCCAAAACGTGTCTTTTAAGGCCAAGTTGTCTATTTAGTCTTGATAGTTTAATTCAATATTATCAATATACACACAGATAGATAATTCATAATATCACAATAGATAAACACATGATCATAAACAGATAATTCATATCATCATCAAAACAGATAATTAAATAGTATCATACTTAAACCAAGCATCCATATCACATAGATTTTACTCATATCATATCTGAGATCAGAATCAATCAATGAAATGTTAATATCATTCATCCATAAGCAATGATTTATAATTATACCATTTGTAATTAATTTAAAATGAATTAAATTAACTACTTCTATCTCTAATTAATTTAAAGTAAATTAAATTAATTACTTCATCTATAAATCATGCTTATACAATCATAAATTAATTATAATCAAATTAATTAATTAATCTCTAGATATTTATCTTGATTAACTTCTTCGATTAATCACCTTCTAATTACAGTAAGTAATTAGTCTTTATTTAATTTCCCAAATTAATTATCCTAAATCATTTATAGTAATTAACATTTAATTACTTCATTTATACTTAAATACAATTAATTACATTATCCTTAATTAATCGCCACATTATTAATTATTTCTTGATTAAAATATTCTTAATTTCATTATTAATTATATTAATTAAATGATCGCTAATTCAGATTTAAATTAAATTACTTTATTTAATTTAATTACATTAAGTGATTAATCTTTAATTAAACATAATTATTAATCACCTTGATTAATATCAACCAGTAATTAACTAACCTTAATTACTTATTACCAAATTAATTATTCCATAATTAATTATCTCCATTAATTAATCCTTTGATTAATTACAAAAGTAATTATCCCAATTACTTTATTAACACATTATTTTCACTAATTACATTCAGTAATTACATTAATTACTTCCTCAAGTAATTATGCTCCACTGAATACACTAAGTGATTACACATATCAAATCATCAAATGATTTCTTAAATTAATCAAACTAAATTAATTAACTTAAATTAATCATTTAATCAAAATTAGTTACAATAAGTAATTAATCTCTTAATTATGTTTATCAAGTAATTTCAGTTAACAATTTATAATAGATTATCTAATTAATTTTGATTAATTATCAAAATTAATCACATATATGAATTTAATTAATAATCCTTTAGTTAATTATCATGATTACATTTCTACCCTTATTTCTTAATTAATTCCTAATTATAAATTAATCTAAATTATCAATTTATAAATTAAATACATAAATCATTCATTAACTTATTCATTAAATTATTTTAATACCTTAGTTATTCCTAAGATAATTTATTTCTTTACTAATGACTTCATTAATATTTAAGTGTGTTAGAACTTTACCTTCCAAAATTTTAAATTTGAATTCCATTTGGAATTTAAGATTCAAAAATATTATTTATTTAAACATTAATCAAATTTAAATTCAATTTATAATCCTATGAATAACGTTAATTACGTACACATGAAACTTATATAAGAAAGCCTTTAAATTCAATTGTTTGAATCTTTATTTAAATTTCAATTTCCAAAAGTCATTCATGTTTTAAAAACTAAATTAAACCTACAGATTTGAATTCGAAGTAACATGAATCATCCATTTACCTTTGATTTAAAAACTTTGATTCAAACTTCCCGTCAACAACTTGAATTAAACTTGATTTTTCAAATCCAAATCTATTTTAAAACCTTAAGATTCAATAATTATTCAAAACTGAGTTTTAACCATAGGATTTAAAACATTGTTTAAATCATATATTTCAGGTTTTAGTTTTGTCAGGTTTTAAACCTGAAACTTTCAAAAATGAATTCAGAAATACAAAATTTGAATTTAAACTTCAATCTGGATTTGACTGTCATTTGAATCTAACATCACACTAGTTTTACTCTGTTTGTAACTAGCTTACAGTTTAATTTGCTTTTAATTTTAGTTTAAATTTAAAACTACAGGCAGTTTTGTGCTACCTGTAACAAATATATCCAACCCGAGACCAAAGTAAGAATGCTTCGGGTCGATTATTCCCCTGCTTCGAGTCGCACACACGAATAACCCGAGTACGCCCCGAGGCCAAAAACCCTGCACCATCCCCTGATGCTTCAACACTTCACTGGGCACGGTGCATGTTTGCGTCAAAATTGACCACAAACACCCAATAGTCGTGAAAGCACCCGTTTATCAACACAGATCAGCAACAATCAATATAGAATTCCAATCTAAGCAACAACAATCACGATAATTCACAGATAACAATCACAAACACAGGATTTATAGTGGTTCAGCGATCTTGCCTACGTCCACTTTGAAGGTTCTCTCTTTATTGATTCACTTGATGATATTAATCGATTACAGTGGATTATAGTTGATGATAGCTTTGAAATCTGAATACAACAGCGATAATGAAGTATGGAATTCAATCCGGCAGAATCTGGACGTTCAATGGTGGAAGCTCCCTAAGATCCCCTTTTCTGAAGGCTTCAGGGTGCTATTTATAGGCGTAGGAGGCCCAGATCTCGCTCAAACTTCGGGAGACTTCTTCCGGCACGTGAGTGGGCCCACGCGACCGACCCCACCAAGTTTCGGCTCGATCTGACATCGATTCGAAGTGATTTCGAACCCATCAAGAAATGGTCCAATCGAGCTGAAACTTGGCAGGAACAATCTTTACCTTGTATGGAAGCTACTGTGAAAATTTCGTTGCATTTGGATCAGTGGTTTAGGAGATATGATTGATTCAAGTTGTGGTTTTTCGTGAGGGCTGTTCTGTTCGAATCGATGACTTCGAATCCATGAATTCGAATCGATGGAAGCACGTGGTACTGTAGTGACGTGGCGCGCACTCCTCGCATCGATCCTATTTTTTCTCCATGTTGACCACTTCGACTCCATGTATATCGGCGCGTTCGGACCGATGTATGACTTGGTGGTTTCGAACGAGCGATTGTTCATGGATTCGAACCTGATGGATGCGAAGAAGGTCGATACGAAGCAGGGCTTGGGCATGCGACCGGTCGATTCGAAGATACTGACGGTGATGGATCCGAAGTGCTCTAACATGGACACGAACGATACCCATCTAATGGATACGAACCGATGGGTTCGAAGCAATCAATATCCTGCTGATCGATTCGAATGTGATCGATTCGAAGTACATGAAGCCTGATGGATTCGAACTTGTTGAGGTGACGCCTATCTGATGGGTTCGAACCCATCGATTCGAAGCGATCAATATCGCACCTGATCGCTTCGAACTCGATCGACTCGAAGCATATGCAAACCGATGGATTCGAATAAGGGAGTTATTGATGGGTTCGAACTCCATCGGTTAGAAATGGGCATCTTCTCAGTAGGCCGATGGTTTCGAACTGTGAACTTTGGCAAACTAGCATCGATCATATCTCGTCCATACGAACTCCGATTAACCTGAAATTTGGAACACTGACTTTCATGGTCTTGCTTGTCATGTCCTATCAATTGTAGCCTGATCCGGGCTCGGACAAAATTCATCGATATCCATAGCGAAGTGAAGTACAACCAATCTCTGAGACGAACTGCCTTTGTTTTTGACCGATCTTTTGGTATCACGACTTTGCCAAAAAGCGGGATAACATTTGCCCCCTAAAACATGCCTTGCGGTAGGAAGGTGTGTTTTGTAATGCCTTGAGTTGGATGTTCATATCCTATCATCAACCTGCAAAGAACTTGATAGTTTCATATGTCTTCAAATGACGATCGTTCAGGATCGAGCCATCCTAGGTGAAGTGCGACCGTGCGTGGTCAAGCGTATAAATCCATGCGTCGATCGTTTCGGGATCGTATGCCACTTGAGGTGAATCGGGACCGTTCGCGGTCTGTGCCGTTCGCGGCTAAGGAAGGAATAGGACCGTTCGCGGTCGATTCCGTTCATGGCAAAAGATTGGATGGGACCGTTCGCGGTCGATGGTGATCGTTTGCGATCAAGTGCCGTTCAAGGCGAATGGTGACCGTTCGAGGTTGGATTTCATAATAAGTTAATCATGACCGTTCGCGGTCGGTGCCGTTCGCGGTGGATTGTGATCCTTCGCGATCAACTGGCATATAAGTGACCGTTCGCGGTCGGATGCCGTTCAAGGCGATTTGTGATCGTTCGCGATCGTGTGCCGTTCGAGGCGAATTATGTGTGCCCGGGGGGGGGGGGACTTCGTATTGTCGATGCCGGAGTTCATGTTCGGGGGAGTTTCTGAATCAAAGACTCTGGCGGTTCATCGCCATACAGAAGGTGCTCGTGGACCGTTCGCGATCCAACGGGCATGAAGATAAATTCTTTCATGGAATTGCAAATGTCAAAGCAATGATTATACGAATCTCACAACAGAAATGTCCATACAAACAGAATCTAAATGTTCAAATCAAAATCAAAGCAAAAGCAAAGCAGGGATGTCAAAGTGTAAACTCTCACTATGATGCGGTTGGTAGTCATTCAGAGCATGTCTATGGATCGTGCGCGATCGCTCATATGTGTAAATGATTTAACCGTATTAGTAAGAGGTTTACAACTTGTTCATCGTTATTTCAGTCAATCAATGGATAATCAGACGTTGTCCCGACTCAGGGCCACCTCTAGCTGAGGTAGACGGCGGGCGCTCTGGCTCCACTGCTGGAGTCCGTTTCCTCACATACTGAAGGAGCATATCGTTCTTGATATGTCCTTCCACCTCGTCCTTCAGATGCCTGCAATCATTAGTGTTATGACCGTTCAGTTCATGAAATATGCAATACTTATCTGATTTCCTTTCGTCGGAAGTTGGGTCCCTTCGCATTGGTCTGCGATACGGGACATGTTCTTTGGTATCCTGATAGATTCGCTCTAAATTCTCGTTCAGCTCTGAGTATGTGGTAAATCTTGGTTCCTTTCGCGGTCGCATCGACCTGTTATAGCCACTCTCAGCCTTTCGCTTCCCCTTGCTAGTTTCTGTACCTTTCTCAGGAGGATTTCCATCTTTGACCGTGTAAACATTGAGCTCATCTCCTTCTTCACTTTCTGCACTCGCATCTTCCAATCGCAAGAACTTTTCCGCCTCATGATAGAATTCTCCTAGATCCATAGGTGAATCTTTCGTCAATGAATTTTTGAAATCCGTGCCATCAGCTATTCCGGAAACAGCTGCCATCATAACCATGGATGGATCTGGCCGATCCACCGATGCCGCTGCCGCATTGAATCGCGTCAGAAAGCTCCTCAACGTCTCTCCAGCCTTCTGTTTTAAAGTTGTCGGAGTCATCACATTCTTGGGTCTTGTAATGTGAACCCTGAATTGCCTCATAAATCTCTCAGTTAAATCATTCCATGTTCCGATGGATCCATTCTCTAGTTGCCTGAACTATAATGCCGCAATATCCGCTAAGTACAATAAAAAGCACCGGGCCATAACATCCTCTGATGCCCTCAGCACTTCCATATGCCTCATATATTTCGTCAGATGGACCGTGGGGTCCGTTCTCCCGTCATACATGTCCAACGATGGTAACTTGAAATCCGGTGGGTTCCTAGCTTGCCTGATTGCCGAAGTAAAAGGACTCCTATTAACATCCTCCAAATCACCAAACCGCCTCTCAAAGCTCGCCTAACCATCTATGCCAACTTGTCGTTGTCTCCAAGATGTAATCTTCGTTCATTACTTTCAACCTGCCCCCCGAGTTCATGAGGGAACTCTGGGATCTGCCCCCTTGACTGAGCGTTCACTCCTCCGCTACTCCCAGGTTGCGCAGATGCTCCTCTTTCTCTCTCCGAAATTGGACCAACGTTCTCCATGGGTGCGCCTCCTAATCCAGGTGCTATGCCAGATGGTCCTGCTCCGTTCTGGACTCCATTGGCTTCTCTATTCTTTGCCCCAAGTTGTCCTATTTGTTGAAATAAACTCTGGATCAACTCCTCTTGTTTCTTCATCATTGTCTCCATCTCGTCCCTAGTGATGAAGATCGACGCTTGATTCGCTCCTGAGGAAGCCTCTTGACTTCCTTGATGTTCACTTCTCTCTGGCCTTTGTTTCTTACTTGTTTGTCTCGTCATGGTTCTTAGATCTAAATTCCTAAGTCTCCAAATTCAAATTCTCCTGAGTTCAACTTCTCAGTGAAAGCACCAAAATGTTTGCGTCAAAATTGACCACAAACACCCAATAGTCGTGAAAGCACCCGTTTATCAACACAGATCAGCAACAATCAATATAGAATTCCAATCTAAGCAACAACAATCACGATAATTCACAGATAACAATCACAAACACAGGATTTATAGTGGTTCGACGATCTTGCCTACGTCCACTTTGAAGGTTCTCTCTTTATTGATTCACTTGATGATGTTAATCGATTACAGTGGATTACAGTTGATGATAGCTTTGAAATCTGAATACAACAGCGATAATGAAGTATGGAATTCAATCCGGCGGAGTCTGGACGTTCAATGGTGGAAGCTCCCAAAGATCTCCTTTTCTGAAGGCTTCAGGGTGCTGTTTATAGGTGTAGGAGGCCCATATCTTGCTCAAACTTCGGGAGACTTCTTCCGGCACGTGAGTGGGCCCACGCGACCTACCCCACCAAGTTTCGGCTCGATCTGACATCGATTCGAAGTGATTTCGAACCCATCAAGAAATGGTCCAATCGAGCTGAAACTTGGCAGGAACAATCTTTACCTTGTATGGAAGCTACTGTGAAAATTTCGTTGCATTTGGATCAGTGGTTTAGAAGATATGATCGATTCAAGTTGTGGTTTTTCGTGAGGGCTGTTCTATTCGAATCGATGACTTCGAATCCATGAATTTGAATCGATGGAAGCACGTGGTACTGTAGTGACGTGGCGTGCACTCCTCGCATCGATCCTATTTTTTCTCCGTGTTGACCGCTTCGACTCCATGTATATCGGCACGTTCGGACCGATGGATGACTTGGTGGTTTCGAACGAGCGATTGTTCATGGATTCGAACCTGATGGATGCGAAGAAGGTCGATACGAAGCAAGGCTTGGGCGTGCGACCGGTCGATTCGAAGATACTGACGGTGATGGATCCGAAGTGCTCTAACATGGACACGAACGATACCCATCTGATGGATATGAACCGATGGATTCGAAGCGATCAATATCCTGCTGATCGATTCGAAGTACATGAAGCCTGATGGATTCGAACTTGTTGAGGTGACGCCTATCTGATGGGTTTGAACCCATCGATTCGAAGCGATCAATATCGCACCTGATCGCTTCGAACTCGATCGACTCGAAGCATATGTAAACCGATGGATTCGAATAAGGGAGTTATTGATGGGTTCGAACTCCATCGGTTCGAAATGGGCATCTTCTCAGTAGGCCGATGGTTTCGAACTATGAACTTTGGAAAACTTGCATCGATCATATCTCGTCCATACGAACTCCGATTAACCTGAAATTTGGAACACTGACTTTCATGGTCTTGCTTGTCATGTCCTATCAATTGTAGCCTGATCCGGGCTAGAACAAAATTCATCGATATCCATAGTGAAGTGAAGTACAACCAATCTCTGAGACAAACTGCCTTTTGTTTTTGACCGATCTTTTGGTATCACGGCTTTGCCAAAAAGCGGGATAACAGTGCACGTGCACCGTGGCCCCAGTCACCTCTGGCCACCCACACGTGCTCCACCACGACGCTGACTTCCACCATACACCACCACGACCCCCAAAATCCATCGCCACGACCTCAAATCAAAAATGAGTAATAACACAGAACCTGGAAAAAACACAACATCCCCCACCCAAATCTGTCATCACCCAGTTTTGCCAACCCCGACCACCTGATGGTCAACAATTTCGGCCATGGACTCGCCTTCGACCAACCTACCACCTCTCGAGGCCTCATGCAACTCAATGCACATTAGAAGTCACGGCGTTCAAAAATTCAAACACCATAAAAATTAGGGTTGCAAACAACAAATCATTGCCACCATCGCCACCATGCTCAGACCAACCACCAAGCATTTTTCCGCACACCCTGGTAAGCTCCTCCACCTCCTCACACACCCCGACCACCTCCAGTTGCATAGAACACCATAAATCACCCAAAAACCAACACTTGAACAAAAGCAAACTGCATCTCAATCGCTTGACTAGAAAACATGATATTAATTTTAAAAATCATATTATGGTATGTAAATTTGATTCATAACCCTGAATTCATGAATTAAATTCATTGAGATTTAACTTAATTTAGTTTCTACTGTAGTATTATGTTTTCCAGAACAAAAGCATTGTTTTACCCTTATACAATATTTAAATTCAAGTCTCCATTCATACCAGCATTTTATGTCAACCTATGTCTTGTTAAGCTGGAATTAAGAACAAAAAATGAAATTTTGTTGAGGAGTTTAAACCTGGAACTAAAGACAGATAGAACCCAGAGATACTTAATACAGTACTCATACTTAACACAGAGCATTGCAACTGAATTTCAGAGAAAAAGTTGCAGCAGAACAAAAATATACTTAAACCATTAAATTTTGATGTTGCTACCCTCTAAAACAGAGGTGGTTACAGGATGTCAAACACACATACATGCAGTAACACATAAACACAGAAATTCATTAAGATATATGCACATATCAGATCATAATTAAGCAACTTATATATTATTTAAATTTTAAACCTAGGCTAGAATACTTTTAAACAATTTAAATTTATCTTGAGTATTTAAAGTCAAATGATTATTTATTCAATATTAAATAAAATCAAATTCCTAATTTACCAAAAATATTAGAGTTAGAAATCATGTCTTTATTTTATTAAACTTAAAACAAAGATTATCTATTTACAATATATACCGATATATATATATTATAAATTGAAAACAATTTAATTAGCTTTTAAAAGATAAATTATCAGTTAAATATTTATTTAAACGAAGATTATTAAATCAAATTTAAATTATTATCAAATCAGTTTAATTTTTAATGCAGATTATTAAATTGATGTTGCCCCAAATTTCCAGGATGTCACGCTCATGTTGATAGTTCAATATAGCCAGGCTAGAATACCGGGTAACACTTGACCCCCAAAGTACGTCTTGTGATTAACATGATGTGCGTTGAATCATTGAGAATGAGATCCATCTATCTTTCTAAACAGTTGCTATTCCTTTATCGAATTCCTTATTGATTGCCCAGACATTTGGTCGATTTCCAATAATATAAATTTAGTGCTATATCCCTTCGACTGATATATCTAAATCCGGTTCTACGAGGCTAACAAGATTTTGTCATTTGGTCCAGCCTCGAGCTACAATATTTCAAGTTTTAGCTTCAATTTATATCAATTTTAAAAAATTCAACTTTCAGGTCATTCATGTGCACATTCATATACACTTTTTTGTCATTGGCTCCTAGACGCGCTTCCACGTTCACGGGTCGTTGCCAATTTCTTTGCATTTTGTATGTACATGTTCGTAGCCTAACCTTCATAGCCATTTTTAAATTCATTCATTTCATTTCATTCATTTTTTTGTGTATGGATCGACATATGTTTAGCTGATCCCTCTCTCTTCTTTTTTTCTCTTTTCTTTAATAAAGCTTTTGTAGGGGTTGGCATATATGTATGTCGATCCCTTTTTTAGGTCTTTGTTAATAGGGATCGATGAGCTTTCATGCCTATCCCTTTCTCAACGCCATATGGCAAGGGTGAACCCTCTCCCATATATATAGCCACTTTCTATCCCTGCACTTTCACCGTTTCATTTTCTTAACATCTGCCTTTGCACCGAACCCTCATTTTTAATTCATAAAACTGAACTTTCCAACCTCAAGCCTTAAATCCATCTGCAATACAACATGTCCTATAAAATCATTTCTTCTTCCCTTCCAATTTGAACATCCCCAAAAACTCTCCCCTATTTTAACTTAAACATTCACATTGGTAAGTTTTCGAACTATAACTTTCAATTATACGACGAGGTACTGGGTTCCATGTTGTTAGCAATTATAATGGCGTTCGAGGCCGTGACGACATAGCGATCGAAGCGGATTGGAGGAGATGAATCATTAGTGGATAGGGTTCGACATAATAAGTAAGGGGAAGGAAGTTGGGAGGAATAACAAGAGGAAGAAGGCAGAATGAAGGAGGGTTCGATGTTGGATATTTTGACCTATGCCGACCCCTCTGCGCTGAGGTTCGATGAGTAGAGTTTAGAAGATGACATATGCGATCACTAAGAAGACCAAATGAAGGGATTGACATGTTTTGGTTTCGGCAACGTTTTTTGTGAAAGATGGATCGGTGGGGATTAGTTCGAAGAGAGGGATCGGTCTTAAGGCTTTAGGAAAGGGATCGGTATAACCATAGGGATCCATATAAAATTAAGAGTAGTCGGTATGAACTTAGGGATAGGCATAAGGAACTTTTTTAACTTACAATCTGATCCAACTTCACTTGCTTGGACAATCAGCACTAATTCACCTTAGCGTACTTGGATATAAGATGATGATGAACACTAAAACTTGCATAATTACTATTAAACTAGAGATTGAATAATCAAATCGTTAGAACTTTCAATATATACCTAAAACTTGCGTATGGACTTGAACAACAAACTTTACACTTTGACATGCCGATAGTCGATCCTAAGGCTTTCGCAACCGATCAATCTACTTGCCTGTTGTGATGGTTAGCGATGACGGTCACTCTCGTCGAAATCCAAAGTGTCGTCGTTTTACTTTGTTTTTTATGATTTTAAACTATTTATATCTGCTATATACTCCACTACGTTGCACTAGCTTACACTTAACACGGGGGGAACAAGTAAAATTTTCTAACCTCGATTATCTACTATGTATGCTAATATGTACTCCATATGCTTAGAGCATTTAGCTCGTATGTATTCCGAACCGACAACACATCACATCGATCCTGAAGAAAAATTAAGTCCTACATTTGTATCTGGCACACTTTCTCCCAACCATAAAGTAGAACAGATGGAAGCTTCCGGCCCATAGGTTGACCTTTTCTCAGATGTTCCTATCCCCTGGCAGAGGATATAAGTCCTGCTCCTGATGCAATAAAATGTGCTATTCTTCTGGATAGCCTGCTAGATTCTCAAGCCTCCCGAATTGGTGAGGCTGCCCTTCACCGGCTGTGTTTCATACTTGGAATTCCATTCGTAGACGCCTTGGTTCCTTCAATAAACGACAGACCCCACCTTCCCTCGGAGGGTACATGGCATGTAACAAATTTATGTGATGGGCCGGATGTCTACCTCCCTTTAATTCATTTATTCGAGAGATGTTGAGATATCTTGGAATAGCTCTCACTCGACTTCATCCAAACAGTTATGCCTTCCTACATGGAGCCTTTCTGCTTTTCATGAGCATTCTATTTTGTTCACCAACTTCCAAGGACACAAGATTCATATACAACTTCAAACGGCGGTTAGGAAGTCCTTTCTATGTTTTTCTTGAACCTTCGCCAAACCGCTAAGTCTTGATAGGCTTGGAATAAACTCTCTCTATTCAAGCATAGGTGGTTCTATGTTCGATGTCCACCTGGCTTCGCGAGACGATGGTTGGAAGGATGTAAATGTTACTTTCATTTCATCCTTAAGTCTGTTAATCCAAGTCATATGTTTGAATTTATTAACATCCGGGATTATTTTAGGTGTACACCAACATCCTGAAAGCATTGGTTTTTCAAGAGTAGTCGTCGCTATTCGCGCTACCCCTATCGAAGATGGGGACATAAAACTCCTTGTAACCAATGAGTTACTATCTTTATTCACGTTGTTGGAAGAGGGTCGTAGCATTGGGCTCCCTGAAAGTGCAACGTTGTAGAGAAATGTCATAGAGCAAGAAAGAGATGCCATCCATCCCGTCGTACCCACAGTCGAGGGGACTCAGGATGATATCGAAGAAGGAGAGATTAGGGATTCCCTGGCCAACAAACCTATCAACGCTGATGCCGACCCAGGCAAGGCGCCTATGGTTAAACCATTATAGGGCACGCAATCTCAAACACCCACCAAGAGAAAGAAATACAAGCATACAAACTTTGCAGAAGAAAAACTGCCGCAGATTAGAGTTCATAATTACTTCTATTTAAGGAGAATCGTCTTCCTAACACTTGAAAGTTCATTGAATGGATTTTTAAATCTCCAAATTCCTGATGATATCATGACATAAGGCTTTCCAAATATTAATATCGAAGGGCTCAATTCTCCTACCTAGAGCGCTGAAGGAATTCTTTCTACTGATAATGAAGAGAGAACATCCATGAGCAAGGCTACAGCCACCGGTCTGTCACGGGGAACACTAGGACACTCACGACCACGTGCATTTCACTACACACTTTTCATTAATCTTTCGCATAATAGTTTTTCACATGTTGTCATTTGGTCTTTGCCGGTGCAACTCATCTCGGGCCTTCGATCGCTTAGGAGGTTCTTTAACATATCATCGATCTAGCCGTGACTTGCAGTCTGGCCGGAGCAGGGAAAAAGGCGCTGGATGGAAAAAAGCTATCATTCAAGGGAATCCTCATCTTCTAAGTACAAATCCCAGTCTCAAACATCTCACTAGGAAGATCGGCCTAATTTTCCTGCTTATAGCAAAGACCAGCCTCCCTGCCGCAACCGTCAAATCACCACATCACATGAGCAACAATTTGGTTCTTCGAGCTCTAAGTAGTCTCACGACCGTAGATGAGCAAGTACCCAATTGCTGCTTCTGGTCTATCCTTATCGGCCGTTGCTTCTGATAATTCTACAGCGGAGAAATTAGCCAAGCTTAAGGACACTTTCCCGAAAATCAACTTCGACCGGATTAAATTTCTTCCCACGGTACATATGATCCAAGGGCATGCCATAGCGAGTTCTTTTGCATGTGTTAATGATGTTTTCGTGCAGTATGAATCATTTCAACATTTGGCCGAAAAAATCTCGGAAGTGTCAACCGAATATAAAATGGATCGTTTCAAGTTACAGGTGGTACATGATAAAGACATAATCAAACATCAAGATGTCGAACTGTCAGAATCGACAACAAAACCTGCCAAGGTGGAGAAAAGTGCCAAAGAAACGTCTGTGGTGGTGAGCCATTTAGAAGCTTTCCATAAGAAAGAATTCGATGCCGCCCTTAATCGTAGCGGGGCACTCGCTTTGTAATAAGATTCCTTGTAGAAGGAAAAAGATGTCCTATCCCGTCAAGTCGAGGAACTTGAGGAGCTTCTTAAGAAAGAAAGGGAAGAGAAAATTGAGGCTCATAAATAATGGCAAAGGTACCGCAAAGAGGTTGTCGAGGCCAGGAGCCTAAAAATTAAAGTTGATGAGTAGTTCACCAAAATCAGAGCCCTTAAAGAAGAGGCATGAGAGGAAGGCCGCAAGGAGATGATGGGACAAATTGAAACCTAAGTAGAAGATGCTAAGGAGTCCGGCCAGAATTAAATTAAGGACTTGTTTGATAAATTGATCAATGAATACAATGCCAAAGTCATTATCCATCGCGACTTGAGCTTTCTTGGCGATGGTTATCTCGAATCACCTATTGAAGCTTGGGAGTACATCATTGAGTTGAAAAGGAGGGAGTTGGGAAGAGCTGAATTTGATGAAGTAAGATTAGTGTGTGATATCCTCCACCGAAATGAACCCCTAGATCTTGCCGTTGCAAAACTTCGATATTTTGACGTTTCAACGCCTTTTGACAAAGGTAAACATATTGCCAAATCTTCGTTGGCTGATCCTAAGGGCCCCTCTTCCTTCCTAATGGCTGGAGCTCGGTTTCTTTTGACCCAGAGCAGAACTTGAGCTATGATCTGGATAGGCCCGGTTATCAATCCAAAGTGTTGTCCCCTATTTTGGAAGGTGGTACTCCAGCAACCACCCATAGCCAGCTGGATATTCCACTTTACTCTAAAATTTATGAGAGGTTATGTCCTTTTAACTCAATGGTTTTAGGCTTATCTGCTTGATTTTACAAATTTATAGGTCTTCCAGGTGTCGGTCAAACTCCTAAAAGTGAAGCTGCTGTGGAGCAACAAGAGAAACTAGTAGAGATTCCAGTGGCCACTGATGTACCGAGGCCCGATGCTCAAGTCATCGGAGCTCATGATAATGATAAGGTTGAAGATCTGCTCCCAACGGATGAATCCGACGATGTTATGAATACTGGTAACTCCGAATGCATTAATGAGATTAGCTTGAAGAAACTAGTGGAAAGGACGAGTTGCTGAAGAAAAAGGTCAAAGCTGAGCCCGTTGATGTGGACATCGACAATCCATACCTTGCGCCACTACAAGTTATCCAACTTTGCGGGTCAATTCCTAGTGAACTGAATCCTACATCTTTAAGTTATCCTGCAAAAGGTGGTAATGGATCCAGGAAGAGAAGCATCGGGGGCTCGAGTAGCATCACTGTCGAAAAATCCAAAAAGGAGAGGAGATCAAATAAGTAGCCATCACTTTGGATTGGCGTGTACATAGATTGCACAACTGTTTGTTTGTCATTTTCTTTTATTAGTTGTGGTTGTGCGGGTATGATTCCCAATTTTTTTTTGAAATAACTTATACCATATTTTTAAAACCAATCAGGTCAATAAAAGTTTTTGTTTTCCATTGATCTTTCATGTGAAGTGCTATTTGAGTCGTTGAACTATTACTTTCCATTCAGTTTACTAATAGTTCGTTGTTTATTAATTCTGGTAACAATCCACTAGCTCTATCCCAAGGCCTCCATGTGGTCGTGGCCTAGAGTCGTATCAAATGCTGGGCTCGAGCCATAGTGTTACGTCATCAAATTTAGTGGTTTTTGAGTAACTATACTCCTGCCTCCAATCTTAGGCTAGCGGTGTTACACGTTGGATGGTCGAACTCCATCCTTAATGACTTTATACTCCTCCTGTCGGTTTCAGCCTAGAGTTAATGGAATAGTGAATGGTCAAACCTTATTCATCTATTTGTTTATGCTCATATCTACACTCTGGGGATAAAAGTAAGTTGATGGGTGGTCGAACCGCACCCGATTTACATTTATACTCTATTACGCACTCTGGGGACTTAGAGTTATTTCATTGGTGGTCGATTTACACCTGATTTACGTTTATACTTCAATCCGCACTCTGGGACTTAGAGTTATTTCGCATGGTCAATTCACACCCGATTTACGTTTATACTTCGGTCTGCACTCTAGGGACTTGGAGTTATTTCACGGCCGGTCGATTCACACTCGACTTATGTTTATACTCGGTCCGCACTCTAGGAACTTGAGTTATTTCGAAGAGAAGTCGGATCGTACCCTCCTTAATTGATTGATTTGCCCTCCCAGGTTCCAGGGATTGATTTAGCGAGCGATCAATCGTGTCATGGTCACTCTCATTTTATTTTAGTTTCGCAGTTTAGCAAATTTATTCGATCATCAGATGGTTGAGCCACATCTATTCCTCATTTTGTATCCCGTCCAATGGATTATGAATGGGAGTTGTCAAATGAACAAGTGAACCATGCTCATCTTGTTTAGTCCATTGAGAATTAGCGCAATTGATTAATTTCAAACTTTGGGAAGCTGTTCATATATATCAACATCAATCAGTTTCGCCATGTAATTAACACATAATGCTATAACAAACATAAATATAAAGGAAGTCTGAAACTTTTTTCATTAAATGGAAAGGAATAACATAAACCGTCTTATTACATATTTGGAAAATCAAATGCTAAACAAATACTAAAACCAAATACAACTGAAATACAACTGAAATGAAAAAGAAATGAACTAAGTGAAATAGCATCGTAAATGCTCACTATTCCATGCCCTTAGAAGTGTGATGCTATCGATAGTTGCTAGTTTGAAAGTTCTTTCTCCAAGCCTCTATTCAATGACATATGGTCCTTTACAGATTGGATTCATATGCGATGGGGTAGGAAAAAACCATTTCAGGATGAGATCGCCAATTTTAAAGGTTCTAGGTCGGATTTTAATGTTGCAATATCGAATGACTTAGTATCGATTCGCAGCTACCCTCAGATTTGCTTCCTCGCGCTTCTAGTCTATAAAGTCAAGAGATTCCAAAAGGAGATCTTTATTTGTTTTAGGATCGTAGTAAGTCACTCGATGTGATGAAACTTCGAGCTCAATAGGAATGATGGCTTCAGAACCGTAAGTAAGGGCGAATGGAGTATGGCCATTCGTGGACTGTGGGTGGTCCTGTAAGTCCACAATGCTGTAGGGGAGTTCATCCACCCACCTGCCTCTAGCCTTCTCCATAAGTTTCTTCAAAATGGAATTTATGATTTTGTTTACAGTTTTAACTTGTCCATTTTCTTGAGGGTGAGCGACCGCTGCAAATCTCTTTTCAATTTGATATCTTCGAAAGAAATCTCTGAATTCAACACTGTCGAATTGAGTTTCATTATCTGTCACAATGGTTCACGAAAATCCAAAACGACATATGATGTTTCGGACAATAAAGTTGATTACTTTATGTATTGATCAAAAACCCCCACATTTATATTTTACTCATCCTCGAGTAAACAAATAAGAAAAATAAACTAGAAAGGTCACTTTTCATGAATCATGGTTGCATGTAGCGTATATGTAACTTGCCGTAAACCATTAGGTGTACCTAGTAGGACAAGTGTTGTCTCGTGATGATTTTCAACGGATACTATTTACAAAATCCAAATCCGGATGTTATAATTAACGTAACACATGAATGCAATGAAAAATCAAATTTGTGTCCATAGTTTCTTAGGTCAACAAGGATTCATCTTATTACGATTGTCGCTTTTTAGGCTTAATGGTTTTCAACCTACTTTTAGTGCAAAAATGAAAAAAAATCTTTCTAGTTAGAATATAATTCCTTAATATCCGTAATCAGAAGTTTAGGTACTCGATGCCAACAAAATTTCCATAATTAAGAATATGTACCCAATCTTTTTTCCTCTTTTTTTGTTTTTTATGAAGAAGTGGACAAATATGTGAAATATAATTGAAAAAATGAGTTTATGCATAGGAAAAGGAAAATTTTCAAGTTCTAAGATATTTAGATGAGAGGGCAAATGTAAATGTCAAATTATTGAAAAATTAGAAATAAAAGGTACCAAAGCATTATTGTAATTGTTGCCTTCATCCTCGTCTTCATTAGGCAACACTTCAAGGTATGGTGATTGGTCAATGGAATGATCTTAGAACATGATTTACTTTCTTTTTTTTCATTGATTTTTCTTTTTCTTTTTTTCTTTCTTTTTTTGCATCAGTTTTACATGCATATCAGATTCTTCTTCTTGTTCCTCAGTAAATGAATCGTCGAGTGAAAATGGAAAGGTGGTGGTAATGATGGTGGTATGTAGACCTTCCTCTCGTTGGTGAGTCATAATAAAAACTTCATGAAAGCAATTATCTATTTATGCGTTAGTACTTTTACTCTTATAATTTCGTAATCCAACATCTCACAAGTCAAGAATTGCATAAATTAATAAGCTGAATGGAAAGATAAGCAACGTTTCATAAAATAAATAACTCATAAGATAAGAATGTGCAAATGGTTATTTATTTTAAAGCCAAATACGGAAATGGGTAAGGTAATATTGGTATTTTTCATGAAGTGCTTAACCTTAAAATCGTCTGATAAATAACAAGGTTATATAGCTACACTAATATAAGATTTGCCTTAGTTAAAACATGAATGAAATCAAATTCACTTGGATTGGATTAATAGGGGTAAATTGAAGAAGAAAGTTACTTGAGTCATTTCCTTTTTTAGGCTAAGTGGATTTAGAACTTGATACCGCAAAAAGATATATTGGCAACTCATTACAGAATTTTCCAACATGCACATGTGCATTACCAAAAAAATTCTTCTTTTTTCTTTTTGATTGTATTTACTTATATATCCAAAAAATTGTGTTAACATGATTAACACTCGCCATTTTTGAGATAGTATCTTCAAAGTCACATTACACTTTAAAGAATAATTTAAGTTCCTTTATGTCACCTAAAACTATTTGTATATTCAAATAAATTAACTTATGATTCATGATTTTAAACTTATCCTTGTTTCAATAATTGACTATGGCACAAAAACAGTGAATTTTTTTTCAAAAATGCATGTCACTTTGATCTAAAATGCATGAAGCTCCTATTTAAAATGCATGAAGAATGAAAGAGAAAAAATATGAAAGAAAAGCAAATAGGATGCAATGCAGAATCCCCCCGCACTAGGTTGAGCAGTGTTCGCACCATAAAAACATTTTCTAAACTTAATGAGAGTACCTAAAGATGAATGAGATGTAAAACAAATTGTAAAATACAATGCAATTTAACAACTATATGCGAATGTTGATCACATAAAAATAATATTTATGTAGAAGATGGATGAATTGTGAAGAATGATATTTCCTTTTCCTGCACACTTATTTCTAACAAAAATGATGCATGATGAGTTCTTATCTCTAGATAAGTGAGGCATAAAAGGCATGTCCATGAATTCGCTAATTAAAATCCTCCCCATGAAGAGTTTATCACCATGGTGATTTTTACTATCTAGATAATGATCATTATAATATCATATGTTTGAATGTTTAAGCATTATTTCTTTTGATGAAATTGAATTAAGATTATCTTTGAGACACTCCCAAGATTCATTATCATGTTTAGAAAATTAATTTCATCTTTAAATGGTTCTTCAAAAGATATAATAGATATGTCTACTAAAGTAAGAGAAGTTTTCTGAGCAAGTAGTTTCGACGTATTACTAAATGTATCTTCTACGACTATCTGAATCATCTCGACTTCTTCTATCTCGAAATCCCTCGGTTGTTTGTTAAGATCAAAAATATTTAATTTAATGGTTAGGTGCTAAAAAGAAAGTTGAAGTTGACCGATTCTACAGTTTATTATAGCATTTGAGGTTGGTAAGAAGAGGCGACTTTATATCAAGGGAATTTGTCCAATTGGATTAAAATAAGATTAGTCTCTAGGACTATGAAATCCATAGGAAAGTAAAATTGTTCGATTTGAATTAAAAAATCTTAAACTATGCCCAATGACTTTTTAACAGATTGATTGGCTAGTTGAATTGTGATGTTGTTGGTTTTAGTTCCCCTAGTCCTAGTTGACCGTAAATAGTGTAAGGCAGTAAATTGACATTTGGGCCAAGATCAAGCAAGACATGAAAAATGTGGGTATTGCCTATTTTACAACCTATTGTAGGGAAATTGGGGTCCTTATACTTAACTGGGGTAGGATTTGAAACAATACAGCTAGTAGTCGTCATTAACAATGCGATTTTAGGAATGTTAATGGCATTTATCGAGTACATAACTCCTTGAGACATTTCGAATATTGAGGGATTCATTCAGTGGTATCTAAGAGTGGAATAATGATTTTAACTTATTTGAAAATTTCAAGAATTTTTTAAAAATTTATGTCTTACTTCTTATTTGTGAGTCTATGAGGAAGTGGGGCTAGTGGATTATAGATTCTTTCAGTGGTTTTGTTATTCATCGAAGAAGAAGATATTGCACTTGGAAAAGAATGTGATGTGGGTAAAGGATGTTTAATGTTGGTAGTGCCAACATTATATGGTAAAGATGTGTCGGGATTGCCGAGGTCAGAAGAATATATGTTGGGATTGCCAACATTTAAGGAAGGTGAAGATTTAGAAGAATTGACATTTATAGTTGTCGGAAAAGCATTAAGATTTTGAATCGGCGTCGACTTTGATGGGGTGTGGGATTGTCGACATTTTTGTCAATCTTCTTTCCGAACCTAAGAGTTGTAACTATGTTGACCTGATCAAAGTTTTCATTTTCACAAGACTTGGTAGCTCGAGAATTGTATTTTGGATTTACTTCGGGTTGACTAGGCAATTATCCTTTCTCATTACTTTTCATTAGTTCCTTCTTCTTATTCATCATTTGTTCAATTTTAGCATCTTGATTGTTTATATATCTTCTAAGCAAACCATTTCTTGTGAAGGTTGAGAAGACTGAGAAGGCTTAGTTGATGAATGGAAATTAGGATGCTTATACAATTGATTTGTAGATTTGGATTGAGATGTAACTTGTAAAGTTTAGGCACTAGGAAATGGAACTTGATAATTTAGATTCGGTAATATGGGTTGCATGTGAGATGGATTAGCTGAATTATTAGGATTTTTCCAAGCGAAATTTGGATGATGCTTCCAATAGGGCTATAAGTGGATATGTAAGGACTATTTTGAACTATAGCATTAACTTGGTCTTGAGTGTAATAGTGGGTAGTCCTTCTCCTATTTGAGGAGTTCGAGTTTCCAAGGAAGATTATTTTGATCTACGACATTCACTCCTCTAGTAGAAGCATGAACGAGGACATGACTTAATTACCATTACATGTCTTTTTTGGAATAGTCCTCTAAGAACTCCCAAGCTTCGTCGACAATTTTAGACATAAACTCTCTTCCGAACATTGATTCAAGTTGAGTTCTTATTTGATAGTTCAACCCTTTATATGCAAATTGGCACAAGTGGTGCTTAGGGATGGCATGATGAGGACAACTATATAATAATTGATTGAATCTCTTAAAGTATTTTACAAAAGTTTCCCCCTCATTTTGATAGAGCTGATTTATTTCAGCTCTATTTTTTAGGTATATAAAAAAGGAAAAATCTTTTCAAAAATACAGCGACAAATTCGTTCCATTATTGAGTGTTTTAGAAAAGAATTTAGCCATTGTTTTGCACTTCCTAGAAGTACAAATGGAATTAGTCTTAGCTAATTTATTCATTAGATAATTGTTGCATTTTAGTTGTAGATGCATATAATTCAAACTCGCGAAGAAACTCAAGCATTTTTAGAACCAGTAAATTTTGGCACCCTTGAATAAAATAATATTTTAGCTCAAAATTATTTCCTCCGTTTGGTAGAAAAACTATGACAGAAGGTTGAACAGTCCTTGTTGGCGAGCATCGATCCCTAAGAGATAAGGGTCTATTCACTCCTAAGCTGAGATTTTGAAATTTTCAATTCATTGATTTCCGTTGATCTATCTCATTTGAAAAGCTTTGATGTATTTGAGATCCCTTAGGAGAATTAGGATTGCTTAAACCGATTTCACTCATTTTCAATCGAATGCAAGTAAAGAAAATCCTGGACTTATGGTTGAAAAAATATCTGCTATTTCAAAATAAAATAATTTACACAACAATATACTGTTGGTTGATAATATCGGTTGGAAGGGAGAAGGTGGCCATTTAGCCGTTCACAAAGAGATACAACTAATGTTTATTGGCTAATATGCAACCTCTTTTGCTAGTAGTCCAATTATAAGGGTTTGCGAATCACCAAAATTTTTGCAGGATATATCCATGATCCAACCTATTGAGAAATTAAATTTCAGAAAATACAAATTTTCAATTATAATTATTTTGCAACGAAACAGAAATTGCTGGCAAAGATATCAAATACTAATTGCAACTAAAAGAAATTTAATGAGCAACGTTGATATTTTTCAATTCCAACCACCTGTGTTTTTACTAGCAATTTTCAGTCCAAGTAGAGCACCATGGGTGAAAGAATACTTACATTGGGGTATGATAGTCCGTCTAGAGCAACAAAGCAGCGCTAGTGATTCATACTCCACTGCTTGCAATCCCTTGACCCCTAGATCCTGGTTTCCTTCTTGAATTCTTTTTTGGGTCCTTATATGTTTTTTCTTTTTCTTTTTATTTTTATTTTGATTTTCCTGTTTTCTTCTTTTTTCATTTTAAAAAAAATGATCATGGACTATATCTTCTCTTGATCACAATATCTTGTTAAATCTTCACATACAAGGAAAATAATTTGGTGAGTCATTTGAAATGTAAGCAGTTCCCTTTTTCCATGAAGAAATCAACATATACATATAGTCCAATTATCTTCATTTGTGTATATATATATACACATATACACACATATTTACATATGTATGTTTTATATATAAACATTAATTCCCACATATATTTAGTAGTTCATAGGCGGCGAGCATACAATGTCTGATTTTTCCTTTTTCCAAAATAATAAACCATACACAGGGATCAAACTCAACACACTTTGACAAATTATTGCACCTTTACTAATGAGCTATAACTTCCTTTGAGTAAGAACTTCTTTAGCATGGGTCTTCATTGGTGTTGACATGGAAAAATAATATTTTTCTCTATAATTGTTCTTTTATTGAAATGAAGAAGACTTCGATTCAACTATGTTAAAAACACTAAAAATACCTAAGGTAACATTTGTTAATATACAATAAAGATAAAATATGAGCATAAAAATAAACATTTTTATGTGTTAATTAGTTTATATTTATTTAATTATTTTATGGACCAATGTATAAACAAATAATATATATGTATGTATGTATGTACGTAAGTGTACCTTATTATGGTAGCCAAAATTTTAAAATTGTTTTAAAACAAGGCTCGCCAAAATCTGTGTGTGTGAAATAACTAAATTTGTTTAGTTATTTAAATTAGATAATATCACACTTATAATAGGTCTTACCTTAACTAATGTATCTAAATAGGATATTTTACATAGTCTATTGATGTTTGCAATTAAAGCACTCAGCGGTTCCATAGCGGTGGAGGTGCAAAAAGTTATAGCGGGAATAAAGCGAGGATGAAGTGGGGACAAAAATCTTAATTAAATATAAAACCAAATATTAAAATAAATTTATTATCATTCTCACATCAATTTATGTAGGAAAAATAATTATAATGTAATCTTGTACAATAAAATCAAAGAATATCCTATGTTATGCAGTTCAAATTTGGTGACTACAATTGATTTCTAATTTATATTGGGCGTTAAACCTTAAGACTTGGTATTTACGTTAATTTTATTAATTTTGTTGAAAGAAAAACTAGTCACAATAAATTTCTATGTTAACTGCACTAAAGCGGGTGCTAAAATGCCTTGATTTAGCGGGTGTAGCAGAAAATAGCTGGGCTTAAAGTGAATCTACTATTTATTAGTGCTATATTCAGAAAGTGTAGCGGTTGAAGACTTCTACGCATTATAACGGGGATTTAACGGGGAGTTAACTGCAGTTATTGATGTTATGAATATACTAAGAGGCCTTTGAATTTTCCTCTTTGTCCAAAATAAATTATACCCTAATAATGGAATTTACAACTCTTCTATTGAGTTAGAGAAAAGTTCTCTCAAAGGCGGAACTAATTTTTTTGTTGTATTCGATTGGTGAGGATATCTTGTTTTTTTATAAATTATAAAATTCTAAGAGAAGCAGTTTCGTACTTAAATTAAATTCTTTTGCATGCACGTATTTGATGTGCATGCTCATGCATCAACCATACTTGTGGCAACTTTGGTGACCATCAAACATGAGCAAACAACGAATGGGTCGGTGGCAGCAAGGAGCCAACATGCAATGATAGAAGTCATCGAATATCCACTTAAGGCAGCCCGCAACAATGATGAACCAAAATTAGGTTTTTCTCTATTGACTATCATATCCGACACGAGTGGTCTTTGGAGGTAGCTTTAGGTTTGATAGATGCGAAGACGGTGGTCCAACTTCTGACATTCTTTGGTGGCATGTAGAACTAACTCTTTAAATATCTATTTATGGTAGCGACCAAGGTTATTGAAGGAGAAAGTTTGTTATGAATCTGTAGTATCCTTATAGTTATAATTATATTTTTAAATCCTATATGTTCGTACACATATTTAACACATATGGGTTCCGTTATGTATGCAACTTGTGACATTGAGTTCGCATAGAAACTATGAATGCATTAACATTATTCAATAAATGATTCCTAACACTCGACATTATAGTTATTAAAAATTGATATTATTAAATAAGAATTAATATATTATGACATTGTTCGTTTTATTCATGCATTGATATTCAAATTCGAGTAGATTTTAAATTTATATGAAATGTACTACTAATTAAATATATAGAATTTTAATTAATAATTAAAATTATTAAATATTATAAGCGTGCGTGCACACACACACCACACATACACACAAGTAAATCTTTTACCAAATGGTTAATTATAAGTTTTCTATATTTTCAAAAATAAAAATAAATACATTAAAACTAAATTAAGTTTAAATTAAGCCAATCGTTCTAATATTATACTTATCTCAAATTTAGTTGTGATCAATAAATCTTGTTATATTAAATCAGACAACGTATAGGATTTATTGCCAACCTATTATACATAAAGATCTAGTGCATTAAAATGTATTTTTTTCTCATCGTGCCCCTTTTAGCCCATTGCCGATGCACTTGATCTAGTGGTTTCCACTTAGTGCATCATTATATATCTCAATAAAAGTAGTAGAGCTATACGAGGAACTAGAGAACATAATGCGAATATCTTTAGCTCGATATGAATTGCATAGCTAGATTAATGATTAAAGTTAATTACTGCGTTCCACAGGGATCTCTATATCTAAGGTGGAGACGATCACTAGTTGAGAAGGTGCACCAATGAGTTCCCAGAAGATAAGGAGGATGCAAAGATACAATCATCTCCAAAGTACTAAATAACAATGAAAATTCAATCGGGAATTGGGCCAACCGCATTGGAGTTATAGGATAAATTTCAAAAAAAAATCATTTTAGATTCTTATTGGGCCTATGTAGTCTAAATGTAAATTAGATCTAATCTAATAAAATTTTAAATAAAATCATATTTTATTTAATTTGGTAAATAGGAATTTAAATTTAATTTAAATTTGTATGAAATATAATGAACTTATCAAATACATTCATCTGTATTAATGGTAAAAGCAACATATAAGCAGTACATTATACATACACATGTAGAAGTTCAGAGACAGAAAACCTTTTGTTTTTTTCTCTAACATAAATTTTTAAATAAGGGAAGATGAGGCCATAAAGGTAGATAAAGAAACATTTCTTCTCTCTTTTTTTAAATTGATTGACATATTAAATGACAATTACTATAAAATTCACACAAGCCTTTGTTGTTCAAATTTTATTTTAAAACATGCAAGAAATCGTAACATATGTTTATGAAAGGACGATTAATGAATTAAGGTAGACATTTTTAAAGAAGGAAAGGTAGAGGACTTTCCTCATTTCTTTACTCATTCAGTCAATGTCACTTCAAATTAGTAATTAAACTTTGAAACATATATGCATACAAAATTAATTTTGATCATTTTCATGTCCTGAAATCCATAATTAACATATAAATCAAGTTTAATCTTAGGAAAAATTTTAAAATTAAAAATGTGATTTTACACAAAAGTAAATTTTGTAAACCTTGAATTAAAACTGATTACTCACACACACACATATATATAATTGCGTATTTTCAAAAAAAATTGCTTGCTATGTTTTAAATTAAGATGATAAAGAATATGTAAAGTTTGTGATTTAGCATGTGTTAGAATTTGAAGTAAACAAATTCACGTAAAAATCCGATTACGGTTTTTAACATTCAAACCAAAGCATACACAAAGAAGAAAATTATATTCAAACAACAATCATATAAAACTTATATTCAATTCTCGAATGATTGCAAATAGGAAACATCATAATTATTAATGGTGCACGGCGCAAAAAGGCACAAAACCTCTCTAGAGCCATGGCGCACAGCGTAGCGAATGACGTCTTCCTTTTTAATCTACTGCGCATGTTTATTTTTTCATTTTATAAATTTAATATATAACAACTAATATAAAATATTCAATATTTTTTGCTAAAACATTGTAACCAAAGATTTTTAGGCATTTTGCAAAAAGAAACGTCATCAATTATAACATCATCGGCACAGAATTTCAAGCATAATAGCTTTCAAAGTCCAAAATAATTATACATATTACTAATAAACTAGAAATCCGAATTCGGTTTAGCAATTAAATTTTCTAAATCAATGTTTGCATCGTTGAAATCATAAGCTTAAACATCTTCCACATTCTGTTACTTAGATTTGTTCTTCTTCGTGAAGACGTAAAAGAGTTGAAGTAAGTACTGAAAAACCTCTCGACATGAAGTTCTTCTACATGGATATCCAGCTTTCTTCACTCCTTCTCTTTAGCAGCAACATCCCATGTCAAGCCATTGTAATCATCAAATACAAGTTCATCTTTAGCATCGAATCGAATGCATCATCGTTACTAATTTTATGCAGTTCAAAATGAAAAAATGAAAAATGAAGAAAAAATAATCAAAAATCAATAAAATAATAAAAAGGCACGTCATTTCACGCCGCATGGTTTTGTTGTGTTTCGCGCCATTTGCCGCGCTTTATCATGTGCATCGTGCCACAAGTAAAAATGGCACAAACGCCGCGTCCTATGCCATTGGTTGCTATGGGCAACATATGCAATTGATATGAGTTGAAACAAAATAAAATCATATAAATAAATAGTTTCTAAAACATGAACAAAGAGGACAACTTAGACACGTATAAATTCGTGGTCAAATTTGAGATCTAAACAGTATGAACATCATAAACAACTAATTGAATGAGATGTAATATGTCACAGCTCTAATGTTAAGAAGATGGACATGTAATATGTAACGATCCAGAATTTTAGTCATTTGAACTTAAAATATTTAATTGATTATAAATATTGAAAATTTAATTTTATAAGTTAAACAGTTTAAATTTTAAATATAAGGGTTATTTGAATATTTGGAATTGTTTAAATAATTGAATTTTGGATTTAATATGAACAAATAATTTCAAAAGATGATTTGAATTCTAGTTGAGTAAAATGAAGATAGTAAACTTTTAAAATTAAACTAAAAGTGATTTGAGTAAAATGAAGATAGTAAGCAACAAGCAGTTGTTTCTATGATGATATCCGAATGGAACGATCTCGAGATCTTATCCACTTGTGAGATCGAGAGCGCGTATCCGATTTATGCTCATTATTTGCTTTATGTAGCCTTGAGGCTCATCCTTCTCTCTTAGACCGCATTCTTGAAGCTCAAAGGCTAGATCCTGAATTGGTTCTTCTTGGCCAAAATATTAAGGATAGAATTGATATTGAAGGTTTGAAAGACTTTGATATTGATTCTCGTGGCGGCATTCGAAAATTTGGTAGACTTATTGTACCAAATATTGGAAATCGTCGTAGAGATATTTTAAAAGATTCTCATCGTTCTAAATTTACCATTCATCCCGGTAGCAGTAAAATGTACGCTGATATGAAGCGACTTTATTATTGGGAGGGAATGAAATCCGACATCGCTAACTTTATTAAGTGTTGCATGACTTGCCAGCTTGTCAAAGCCGAACATCAAAGGCCCGGTGGGTTATTGCAACCTTTAGAAATTCCAATTTGGAAGTGGGATAAAATTTCCATGGACTTTGTAGATGGCCTTCCCCGTTCTCGTTCGGGTCATGATAGCTTATGGGTGATTGTTGATAGACTTATTAAATCCGCCCATTTTATTCCAGTTCGGTCTAACCGAACCATTCCACTTTTGGCCAAACTATTTGTCAAGGAAATTGTAAAATTGCATGGAGTTCCTACTTCTTTTGTTAGCGATCGTGATCCATTGTTTACTAGTGGATTTTGGAAGAGTCTTCAAAAAGCTTTAGGAACGAAGCTTAATTTTAGCACCGCTTATCACCCCCAGTCCGATGGACAAACCGAGCGTGTGAATCAAACTCTTGAAGATCTTCTTCGTGCTCGTGTGCTTGATTTTGGTGGAAGTTGGGAAGATCATATTTCACTTGTTGAATTTTCCTATAATAATAGCTTCCAATCAAGTATTGGTATGGCACCTTTCGAGGCACTCTACGGAAGGCCCTGTCGATCTCCTTCTTGTTGGCTTGAGGCCGGTGAGAAGCTGGTTTTAGGTTCAGATTTTATTCGAGACTCCACAGAGAATATTGACATTATTCGACAAAGGATGAAAGAAGCCCAGAGTAGACAAAAGTCCTACGCCGATAACCGAAGAAGAAAATTAGAATTTTCTATTGGAGATCTTGTTTTTATTCGTGTTTCACCTATGAAAGGTGTTGTACGTTTCAGTCGTTCGCGAAAGTTAGTGCCTCGATATATTGGGCCATTTCCCATCACCGAACGTATTGGTTCCGTGGCTTATCGCCTTGCATTACCGGCTCAGTTTTCTGCCATGCATGACGTGTTTCACGTTTCTCAATTACGGAAATGCCTTCGGGATTCCGATTCTATCCTTGAGCCTGCTGTTGTGGAAGAAACTGAAGTTTCGCCGAATTTAACTTATGAGTAGCATCCTATTCGAATTATTGTTTCGGAGGTTAAACGCCTTCGAAATAAAGATGTTCCGCTTGCGAAGGTTCAATCGTCCTCTAATCCTAAGGATTGTTCTTGGGAATCCAGAGAATTCATCGAGCGTACACATCCGGACTTGCTTACTCCTGCTCTTTGAGGTGAACTTCTTATTCCAAATTTCTTTTGTGTTAATATGCTTATATGGTTGTTACTTTTTATTTCCATCTTATATATATATTGCGAGGACGCAATTTCTTTAAGGAGGGGAGTCTGTAACAACCCCCATATTTATCGAGTTTATATTTAAATATTTTATTTAAATGTTATATCGTTAATCGGATTTTGGTCCGAAAAGCTACTTTTTACAAACGGTCAAATTAGGACTCGAGACCACTTCCATTGAGTTCAAAATGTCGTTTACAACTATTTTAAGTATAAACATCGATAGGTTTGGAGTTAGTGAAATTTCACTAACTTTTTCCGCTTTGGACTTTGGGTTAGTTTAGCCTTTTAAGCCCAAGTTCCAACCCCCTTCTCCCCACTCTTCATAAATTCCTAACTAACTTGAAATTTGCATTAATGGTGAAGAGAATGGGAAATTAAAACTCCAAGCTCAAATTTAATTGCTAATCCAACAATCAACTCCAAATTCAAGTATAAGATATTGGATTCAAGCTTTGGATTGCTTCTCCAATGGCTTCAAGCTTCATCTTCATCCATTTTAGTGAAAAGGTGAGATTTTTATCTCACAAATGTAGTCTATAACTATATTGGACTGTTGGGAATGATTCCCTATCACTTTTGCATGCACATTTGCATTTGGTTTGGATTGGATTGGCAAAAAACACCAATATTTATCGTTTTTGTGAATTTTCTGCATTTAGGTCATTCTGGCCATTTTCGTGAGTTCGGAGTTAGGGCGCTCGCGAGCTAACTCTTAAGTCGCTCGCGTGTTATCGCGCTAGGTCGCACTGCACGTATTGTCATCTCGGAATTAGGTCGTCTGGCTTTAGGTCGTAGGTCGTTGGGCCTATAGGTCGTTAGGTCGCTAACACTTAGGTCGTTTCTGGCCTTAAACCCCCCTCTGCAGCGTTAGGTCGCTCGGTTTCCCCCAAGCCACTAGGTCGTTAGCTCGTTATCGAGCTTAGGTCGTAGGTCGCTCGGCCTTCATTCCTTAGGTCGTCCAACGTGTAACTCGGCCTCCATTCCTTAAGTCGCTACAGGATAGCTCGTGCGCCTCGGAGCTAAGTCGTTTTCCCCTAGGTCGCTGGACCATTGGGTCGTTCAACCTTTAAGTCGCTCACGTGTTAAAACCCTTAGGTCGCTCGCGTGATAAACTCTTAGGTCGCTCGTGTGTGAGACTTGTTAGGTTGCGGGATCATTAGGTCGTTCGGCCCCAAATTATTAGGTCGCTCGCTTAAGTCGCACATCCCACTAGGTCGCATGACCATTAGGTCGCGTCCTCCTAGGTCGCACGCTAACCTCGTTAGGTCGCTTGGCCATTTCAGTTTCGCATGACCACAGGGTTGCTCCAGTTTGGTCGCTTGACTCCTTAGACCCCTAGGTCGCAACCATTAGGTCGCTCGACCCTATCCCCCTTCAGTCGTTAGGCCTCATTTTGTCTTCACTAGGTCGTACCGTTTTGGATGTGGCGCTGCCCCGCACCCCGCCGGGGGCGCTGCCCCCTGGACCCCCGCAACCTGACCGTGCATGTCGAACCCCGTAGCGGTGGCGTTTCCCCCACACCACCACCTTGGGGGGTTGCCACCCCCCTTGGACCCCCCTCCGTAGGGGATCTTAGATGAAATGTGCATTTTGAGCCGATTTCCTTGGATTTCATTCACGTCTTTGAACGTGAAGTTTTTGTGATTTGTCACTTTAATAAAATAAAGGTTTCAATACTAGTAGTAAATATCAAAAATCTTTCATCAAAACAATTTTAACTCTATTATCAATACCATAGCTCTTTTCTTAACCCGTTTTCCAATCTACTAGTATATACAAATTTTTACCTCACTCAGATGAGAAATCTAATTAAACGGCTTAGTAAAACAAGTGGTATGAAACGCTTGCGTTTGCTTCGTCTGTTGATTCTTGGACTTGTTCGATTGAACCTCTTGTGACAATTTTCTAGTGAAGATTTACAGTTTGTTCATAAATATTTAAGTTAAGCAAGTGGTTATGGGACATGAAGCTAAACTTTTATATTTACTAGCTTAGTGTAATTGACACTTCTCGTTGATCATGACGATCATTCTTATGATTTAGACTAGCAATTGTGCGGTGTCTCTTGTTTGCTTGGTTAGACTAGACACCACTTGTGTGATTTCATTCACACATACCTTTTTACCTTCTTGGTTAGTCTAGACACCACTTGTGTGATTTCACTCACATATACATTTTTGTTTGCGAGGTTAGACTAGACACCACTTGTGTGATTTCACTCACACATACCTTTTTGATTTTTGGTTAGTCTAGACCTCATCTGTGTGATTTCGACTCACACATATCGGGTAGCTCCCCATGGTCTTCGGACCGTCATGTGATAGGCCTCTTTCCCTTTTTCTGTGATTTCTGGATTTCTTGTGTTGATTTCTGGAATTTATGTCATTGACTTGTTATGAGTACAAGTTTAGGGTATGATGCCCTCTTTGGATCTTTGAGAAGATTCTTGTGATATCGATTTATCTCTTATTGATTGATCTTCTGTTGATCATCACTTGCATACTTATAGTAGTATGTCAGTATGGATATTTTATGTTTATTCCATATCTTTTATTTTATACCATGTCATTTGATAATTATAGCTAGACTGATCCGTTTATTATTTTCTTAAATAATACTCGGGTCAGACCGAGATGTTACAGGTGCTTCTGCTTGACTTCTTCCTGGGATTTGCTACTCTGACTTTTGGCTAACTATTTAGATTAGCAGTTTTTGTTGTTTACACTTGAGACATAGACTCATAGTTGTATTCTTTTGTATAGCACGTATTGCTATTCTTTTGTATTATTGTGGATCTTTTTGACCACTAATCTGATGTACACTTTCATGTGTTAGTTATATATTCATATCTTCTTCCGCCTCTGTGATATGGATGTCTGTGACTGATTTGTGTTATGCTTATTTTTATATTTGTTTCCGAATATCATTTATAGCCACCGTGTGATAAGCAATCACATGGATGGTCTCTCCTCAACAGCCTTATTCTCCATGCTAGTTGACAGCACTACACCGTAGTGTTCTTAGCTAGCGTGGGTATAGAGGTGGGGTGTCACAGCTTGGTATCAGAGCGAAACTTCGGAACAATGTAGAATAACTTAACAAGGATCATCGTCCTAAGTCTATCTTAGGAGTTATACCATAGGATTAATTCGAGTCTTTGTACCGATTCATCCTATTTCCTTTATGATTCCTTGTTTTATCTATCAAGATTGCTTGATATTCATTGGTGAATAACCTTCTTCCTTCTCTTCTTTCTTTCTTAAAGGAAGAGAATGTCTAGACCAGGCCGTCCCAGAACTGGATCATCTAGTGCTGCTCCCCAGGATGGAGTTTTTATGACCGCTCAACAGCTTCTTGATTTAGTAACAAATGCTCAAGCAGCTGGAGCTAACCTGGAACCTACTCACCCAAAGTCGGAATTTGCACGCTTGTGCGGCGATTACACCAACTTGGGTGGGAAACCCTTCAAAGGTTTGGAAACTATCATCGAGGTCCAGGCTTGGTTAAAATCATGTGATCACATCTTTTCTCGCATGAACCTTATCGATCTCCACCGCGTTTAGGTGGCTTCCAGCATGCTCCAGGAGAGAGCATTGGACTGGTACGAACCCCTTATTTCAGAAATTAATGAAGCAGATCTCACCGGGAGCAATTTCAGGGACACTTCGAGTTAAAGTTTGTACCAGAAGTTGGGAAAGTAACCTTGGCTCAACGTTTTATAGACCTTGTTCAAGGTCAATCCTCTGTGACTGATTACGTTGCAGCCTTCGAGTCGCTTTCCAAATATGGGGTTGAATACATCAACACCTCATTGAAGAAGAACCAGAGGTTCGTTTATGGCTTAAATAAGAATCTTAAGAAGCCACTACTCCTGAAACTAGAAGTCGCATTTGATCAACTCGTCGATATCACTCTTCGTCTTGAAGAGGCTGATAGAGAGAGTGATGTTGAAGTGGAAGGCGCTAAACCAAACTTCAACAACAAGAAGAGGCCAAACAAATTCAAGGGTCCTTATCCCAACAAAAAGGGTAAGCAACCAACTCCTGCTGCAAAGGCTCCTTCTCCTAGTGGTGCGAGAAGCTTCAACTGTGGATCTGGGGATCATTTTACGAATAAGTGCTCAAAGCCCAAATCTTGTCGCTATTGTAAGAGCCCAGATCATTTCATGCATCAATGCCTCAAACTTGAAGCCAAGAAGGAGGGAAAGTTAAATGTGGCTCAAGCCCCTGGCAACACATCTGGTGGCCAAGGTATTTCTCATTCCATTCTTGATGGTATTATTTTATTTCATGATAAACCTATTAGGGTTCTCTTTGATGCGGGTGCATCTCATTCTTTTATATCAAAGGAACTTGTCGATACTTTTTCTTTAAGTGTTGATGCTTTAATGACTTCTTTGAGAATTGCGAATCCGGTTGGTGGATCCGCAACTCTTAGTTTGCTTTGTAGAAATGTGGAGATTATTTTATGTGATTTTTCTTTCCTATCCGATTTGCATGTTATGCGTTACTTAGGCTTTGGAATGATTTTGGGTATGGACTGGCTTAACCGTTATGAAGCTCATATCCTGTGTCCTGAGCGGACTATTTATCTCCGACATCCGCAATCTGTAAATCAGCTTTCTATTATTCTAAAAGATTCGGATCCCACTTTGACTGCATCTTTATATTCTTTAAATCCACGTGATGATGATAATGATGATGAGGAGGATGTCATTTCCCCTATTCACGTCATTCGTGAATATTCCGACATATTTGAGCCCGTTTTAGGATTACCACCTAAGCGAGCAATTGAGTTCCAAATTAATCTTATCCCTGGAGCTCAACCTATTACTCGTCCTCCTTATCGCATGTCCAATAAGGAGAATGAAGAGATGCGTAAACAATTACCCGAATTGGAGACGAAGCAATTTATTCACTCTAGTTCCTCACCTTGGGGAGCTTCAGCTATTTTCGTAAAGAAATCCGACGGTACGCTTAGGCTTTGCGTTGACTATTGCAAGCTTAACGATCTTACTATTAAAAATAAATATCCTTTACCTCGGATTGATGATCTATTTGATCTGCTAAGTGGTGCTAAGGTCTTTTCACAATTGGACTTGGCTACCGGTTTTCACCAGCTTCGTATTGCAGAGGATAACGTTCCTTTGACATCGTTCCGTACTCGGTATGGGTCTTATGAATGGCTAGTTATGCCATTTGGTTTAACGAATTCTCCGGCTTATTTCGTTGACCTCATGAATCGAGTTTTCAAAGATTTCCTCGATCGGTTTATTCTCATTTTCATTGATGATATTCTTATATATTCTAAAACCGAGGAGGAACATGAAAAACATCTTCGGGTTGTATTGGAAACTCTTAGGATTAATCAGTTAAAGGCAAAATTTTCTAAATGCCACTTTTGGCAATCTCGTGTGAAGTTTCTCGGTCATATTATTCCCGAATCCGGAATTTCCTTGGGTCCTTCAAAGATTGAAGCGATTCAAGATTGGAAAAGACCTGAGAGTGTGACTGAAATTCGTAGCTTTCTAGGATTGGCGGGTTATTACCGTCGTTTTATTAAAGACTTTTCTAAGATTGCTGTGCCTCTTACTGGCTTGACTAAGAAGGGAGTTAAATACATTTGGTCGGACAAATGTGAAGCCTCTTTTCAGAAATTGAAAGAACTCCTTTCTGATGCTCCTATTCTCGTTATACCCGAAGGGAATCAAGATTTTGTTGTTTATACCGATGCTAGTCGAGTTGGTTTGGGTGCCGTTCTTATGCAAAAAGGACATGTTATTGCTTATGCTTCTAGGCAATTGAAGCCGGCCGAGACTAGATATGCCACACATGATTTAGAACTCGCGGCTATTGTTTTCGCCCTTCGAATGTGGCGTCATTATCTATTGGGAGAGAAATTTATTCTCTACATGGATCATAAGTCTTTGAAATATTTATTTTCTCAAAAAGAACTTAATTTACGTCAACAGCGTTGGCTCGAGTTCCTTGCACCTTATGATCTTGATATTCTTTATACCCTCGGTAAGGGTAATCGTGTCGCCGATGCTCTTAGCCGTAAGCAACAAGCAGTTGTTTCTATGATGATATCCGAATGGAACGATCTCGAGATCTTATCCACTTGTGAGATTCGAGATCGCATATCCGATTTATGCTCATCATTTGCTTTATGTAGCCTTGAGGCTCATCCTTCTCTCTTAGACCGCATTCTTGAAGCTCAAAGGCTAGATCCTGAATTGGTTCTTCTTGGCCAAAATATTAAGGATAGAATTGATACTGAAGGTTTGAAAGACTTTGATATTGATTCTCGTGGCGGCATTCGAAAATTTGGTAGACTTATCGTACCAAATATTGGAAATCTTCGTAGAGATATTTTAGAAGATTCTCATCGTTCTAAATTTACCATTCATCCCGGTAGCAGTAAAATGTACGCTGATATGAAGCGACTTTATTATTGGGAGGGAATGAAATCCGACATCGCTAACTTTATTAAGTGTTGCATGACTTGCCAGCTTGTCAAAGCCGAACATCAAAGGCCCGGTGGGTTATTGCAACCTTTAGAAATTCCAATTTGGAAGTGGGATAAAATTTCCATGGACTTTATAGATGGCCTTCCCCGTTCTCGTTCGGGTCATGATAGCTTATGGGTGATTGTTGATAGACTTACTAAATCCGCCCATTTTATTCCAGTTCGGTCTAACCGAACCGTTCCTCTTTTGGCCAAACTATTTGTCAAGAAAATTGTAAAATTGCATGGAGTTCCTACTTCTATTGTTAGCGATCGTGATCCATTGTTTACTAGTGGATTTTGGAAGAGTCTTCAAAAAGCTTTAGGAACGAAGCTTAATTTTAGCACCGCTTATCACCCCCAGTCCGATTGACAAACCGAGCTTGTGAATCAAACTCTTGAAGATCTTCTTCGTGCTTGTGTGCTTGATTTTGGTGGAAGTTGGGAAGATCATATTTCACACGTTGAATTTTCCTATAATAATAGCTTCCAATCTAGTATTGGTATGGCACCTTTCGAGGCACTCTACGGAAGGCCCTGCCGATCTCCTTCTTGTTGGCTTGAGGCCGGTGAGAAGCTGGTTTTAGGTCCAGATTTTATTCGAGACTCCACAGAGAAAATTGACATTATTCGACAAAGGATGAAAGAAGCCCAGAGTAGACAAAAGTCCTACGCCGATATCCGAAGAAGAAAAATAGAATTTTCTATTGGAGATCTTGTTTTTATTCGTGTTTCACCTATGAAAGGCGTTGTACGTTTCAGTCGTTCGGGAATGTTAGCGCCTCGATATATTGGGCCATTTCCCATCACCGAACGTATTGGTTCCATGGCTTATCGCCTTGCATTACCGGCTCAGTTTTCTGCCATGCATGACGTGTTTCACGTTTCTCAATTACGGAAATGTCTTCGGGATTCCGATTCTATCTTTGAGCCTGCTGTTGTGGAAGAAATTGAAGTTTCGCCGAATTTAACTTATGAGCAGCATCCTATTCGAATTATTGCTTCGGAGGTTAAACGCCTTCGAAATAAAGATGTTCCGCTTGTGAAGGTTTAATGGTCCTCAAATCCTAAGGATTGCTCTTGGGAATCCAGAGAATTCATCGAGCGTACACATCCGGACTTGCTTACTCCTGCTCTTTGAGGTGAACTTCTTGTTCCAAATTTCTTTTGTGTTAATATGCTTTTATGGTTGTTACTTTTTATTTCCATCTTATATATATATATTGCGAGGACGCAATTTCTTTAAGGAGGGGAGTCTGTAACAACCCCCATGTTTATCGAGTTTATATTTAAATATTTTATTTAAATATTATATCGTTAATCAAATTTTGGTCCGAAAAGCTAATTTTTGCAAACGGTCAAATTAGGACTCGAGACCACTTCCATTGAGTTCAAAATGCCATTTACAACTTTTTTAAGTATAAACATCGATAGGTTTGGAGTTAGTGAAATTTCACTAACTTTTCCCGCTTTGGACTTTGGGTTAATTTAGCCTATTAAGCCCAAGTTCGAACCCCTTCTCCTCACTCTTCATAAATACCTAACTAACTTGAAATTTGCATTAATGGTGAAGAGAATGGGAAATTAAAACTCCAAGCTCAAATTTAATTGCTAATCCAACATAGACTCATAGTTGTATTCTTTTGTATAGCACGTGTTGCTATTCTTTTGTATTATTGTGGATCTTTTTTACCACTATTCCGATGTACACTTTCATGTGTTAGTTATATATTCATATCTTCTTCCGCCTCTGTGATATGGATGTGTGTGACTGATTTGTGTTATGCTTATTTTTATTTTTGTTTCCGAAGATTATTTATAGCCACCGTGTGATAAGCAATCACATGGATGGTCGCTCCTCAACAGCCTTATTCTCCGTGCTAGTTGACAGCACTACACTGTAGTGTTCTTAGCTAGCGTGGGTATAGAGGTGGGGCGTCACACGGCAAAACCTGGGCAATTAACGATGATTGGCGGTGAGCTCGAGATCAGCGACGGTAATGTGTGACTTGGTGAAGGAGGGGCTACCCTCTGGCAACTCACGGCGGCGGTAGGCATGACAAACGGCGGCACGACGAACAAAGAAGGCGCGGTCAAGTTTTCATTTCCTAGGAATGAATGAAGCATGTACAAGATGGAGGGAATGTGATTTAAACATTTACAAAAATAAATTAATTTTAAGTTATTTTAATTTAAATAATTTTAACGCTCATTATTTCATATTCAATTCATACGAGGTCCAAATTTAACGCGACAAGTTGCGTTGCGATTGTATAAGCGAATACTACGATATAGAGTTGGATTGGATGGATTCGGAGCTAATAGAAATTTGTGTTAAATTAGAATGCCTATTCAATTTTAATTCAAACCGGTGTGCTTTGGCGATTGCTAGAATTTCTGTGAGTTAACTCACCTTTTTGTCCCCCTTATATTTCTATATAAGTGTAGATAATTTTATTGTTGATTATTTGCTGACTGTTTGGATGATTTACTATTTTATTACTTGGTTTGGATATATTTCCATCCCAGGAGCGGGTGAGAATCTGTTAAGTTTCCGTGTATGAGCGGACAATCCTTAGTATACGATCCAGCCATGAAGTGGTTGATTTATATTTTATGATTATATACTTTATGTGATGTAGGGGGATATGCTGGAGGGATCCAACATGATTCCTCGCACTATTGACTTTACTTTTCATATATTTTGATATATGATGTGTTGGATGCCGTATTTGATGACATGGATATGATTTTACTTATTTAGTGCCAGTAGCCCTTGGCCTTATTTCTGATATTTTTAAAAATGATGATTTTGATTTATAAGGGATTTCAAAGTGATTTTGAAAGTACATATGTTTTAATAATTTTTATATTACTAGAAGGAATTAATTTGTTTTAAATAAATAAAATAGTTATGATTTTTGATGTTATAAAAGTATAGTTTTGAGAAATACTTTAAATAAAGATTTTTGCATGGTTTATGGAAAGAATTTATGAAAGTGATATTTTTTAAATAAAGTAATATATTTATGAATGGCGTTTTTATAAATATTAGAAATGGATTTTATAAATAAATTAGATTTATAAAGAAATGGATTTAAAATGGATTTTGGTAGTAAAATGAGTTCGTTTAATATGACAAATGATTTATAATTAGAATTTTATAAACAAAGAGATTTCATAGAGAAAGAAGTTTTATAAAATAGAAACAGATTTATAAATACAGTTTAATAAATATAGAAATGATTTACGTTGAGACTCGAATATGTATTTTTATATAAAAGAAATACACTCAAGTTTGAAAATTTAAATAATCTTTTAACGGAATGTTTGAAAATAATAGTTTGATGGAGTTAATGGTTGTAAAAGTAATCTTTTAAAAAATAATAATTCCAAATGGAATTTAATAGTTTTAAAAGTGATTTAAAATGCGGTAAAACTAGTAACAGAATTTTAAGCAGCCCTTCTAGAAGTGCTACCATTGTAAATTGTTTAAAAAGGATATTTATATTTAATATTTTTCCCTAATATTTTTAGGATCGTTTTCTAACTTGTAGTAGAGAGTTTTAAAATTGGTGACAAGTTTAAATACATTTTTAACAATTAATTATGAATTTCTAAACTAAGTAACTTTTAAAATTAAAACTTGTTTTTGATTTATGTCAAAATTCTTTATTTTTACAAATTATTCCATTAAATAAGTATAATATATTTTAAGTAGTTCTAAATGTATTTTAAAATATTAATAAGTATTTTAAAGCTATTTATATATATATATATAAGTTTTAAATATTAAATTAAGTATTTTATAAATATAATAAAGGAATTTGGTTTTGAACACTTAAGTTAAAGTAAATTGTTTAGTAGAATCAATTAAAAGTTTATTACCTTAATTAATAAGTGTGGATATGCTTTAATCTTTAAATAAATGGTTAAAGTTATTAACAGTTAAATTAACAGTTTTGGGTTGTTGTAAAGAGTGTTTATAACAACACTTATTTTTAAGCCTTATTAATAATTATACTTGGGAATATAATTAGATATTTACTAATGAATATTTTGTAGAAAAATACAAGTAAATGATATTGGATTTATTGTGACAATTATTTTTAGCAATACTTGTCTTTAAAATATAAATATAAATAAATCTTTAACAATGGAGTTTTAAATTAGAATGTATAAAAGTTTTGGGTTTATAATAATTTTTTTAATGACACTTTTCTTTAACCCTTAAATGTAATTAAATATTAAAAAGGAGAGTTTTAAAGATAACGATTAAATGGAAAGGGCTTGGGTTTTTTCTAAACTATGTTCAAGCAACATTTGTTTTTAAACCCTTGAATTAAATTTTGGAAGAAATATTTTTAATCTTTAACAATGAAATTTTAAAGATAATAACATGTATTGAAATCTTTTATAAAGAGATAGAAAAGGTTATATGTTTAATTTATAAAAGAAAAGGAGTTTATTATAGCAATGTTTTGTTAGTAATTGTTTTAATCTCCTTGATTATATTTCAAGTAAGTAAACCTGGTTTAACGATTTGTGTATACACATACCATTGGAGTATGTGTATGAATACTTTTTAAGTATTAAAAGAACAAATGAACAGTTAAATTTATAAAGATAAGTATATATCTTTTATAAAGAGAAATCCAATATATTTATACAAGTATATAAAATAAGTTTTAATTAATAAAAGAGTATTAATTAATAAAGAAGTCTTGATTTATAAACGAAGTTTTATTAGATAAAAAGTTATTTTACTAGTAAAAAGGTTTTAATTAATAAAGGATAAATTAATTATAATGGGATTAAAAGCCGTTTATGTGACTTGATTACACTTGGATGATAAGAAACAACTATGTAACGACCATAGTTTGAATGTTTATGGGACATTAGTGTGTAACCTTGGATGAACGAGCAAGCTTCTCAATTTGTGAGAGTCAAGACCAATGTTTAGGTAGGGACGGGGCAATAGATCTCTAGTCTATCGGCATTCTTCTAGGCTGAGGATTAGTTAAGCGGAAAGGTCGGAAACAAATAAAGTGTGTAACCTTGATTCCCATAAGCAAGCATTCAAGACTTGATAGTCGATTCGTCGACTATCGACCTTTACCAAACTTAACTTAGGAAGTATATGAAATACATTACGGATTTATACCAATAAAAAACTCCCAGGGAGAAGTATTGGTACAAAATGCCTCTAGGTTTCAATTACTTCTAAAAGAACCGAAATTAAGTTAATCGAAAATTTATCAATTGGTTTTGAAGAGTCCGGGATTGGTAAGTGTTTTACTTTCCGAATACTACTTCCAAACTATTATTCAGGTTCTATGTTTAGGAAGTGAATGATGGAAACCATGTGTGGTTTCGGAAAACTGTTGAGATAATGGAATCCATGTAGGATTCATTATGTGATCGAGTCTCATTGGAAACTCGTGTGAAGATGCCGAACGTAGCCTTGACATCGGAAAACAACTAAAGACATACTAGGATGCATGATATTGGGTTAAGCTAACCCAAATAGAGGGTATATCAACTGCATTATCTAGAGTATGCTTATCGATTTGTTGCACAAGGGGAGTTGATGATACTCGGTTCGAGTGTTAGGGCATGGGCTGGTTGTGTTTACCTTACGGTATATTTTATCAAGAGATATACGTTGCTCGAAAGCCAATTTCTGATCCATGTCATAGGTGATCGGTCTGAGTATGGCTTACGAGTATAATGGGAAGGTCTCGGTGGAAAATCCATCTATACAAACCTCCCTTAGCATTTTTTGTATGCCTGAATATGCTATCAAATGTAATCAATTTGACCGTTTCAACTATGATTTATATTTATATTGAACACACTAGACTTTATTATAATATCACTAAATTTTTCTATAAAATGGTTCAATTATCGTAAAATAAAAACATATTCGTGTTTATTTGCAGCATGGTCTTATGAGATACTTTTATTATTTAAAGGGTTTTACAAATATATAAATTCAAATTACTTGATCTTTCTCACGTTGATTTACAAGACTGATCCAGGTGTTATTCTCCTTATAATGCTTGGGGCAGTCTAGTGTATATTTCCAGATATCGTTGATGATTCATTGAAGCTCTAGGAGAGGAGCTGGACGATTATCGATCATAGATTTTATCGTTGCTGCATTGCTTTGTTCATTTTTGCAATTATAAGGACAGGAAATTATAACTCTCCAGGCTGATGATTGTGATCTATTGTTTTACTCTGATGGATGTATGTATATTAAAGTTTCTCTTTTGTAAACATCATTGATATTATATTATATGTTGTTTCGCTGCGATTGTGAGATTTTGTATTATTTTTGTTTCATTTTCTCTTCTTCTTTCTTCTTTCTTTCCCATAACTATCCGTCTTTTTGTTTAATTTAGGTTGGATATACGTGTTTTACTATCAGCTCAAATCGTCGTATTTATGGATTGTCACAGCTGGTATCAGAACTTAGGTTACCAAACACCTAGGCTTTGTTGGGGTACTCCTTATAGATAAGGTTAATAACACCCTAGAATGAGTTTGAGTGTGTAAGAGCTTATTTGTTATTGATTATAAAACTATTTTATGTTGTGTTAATTTATCAGGCGAGTGGTTTATGAATTCTGGTCGGTACGTGGGACACCACAATATCGATAGGGGTTTATAGACGCTTGAACAAGGCAAACTGACATAGTATTGCTTTGATAATTGGTAAATGAAATAATTTTACCTAAATTATATTTTATATATAAAGGAATAATTCTACAAAAATTATTGTAGTTATATACGGTGTGTTTGGTTGTTAGTGAATGATAATATTTGATTATAATCATTTGCTGTTTGTTGGTTGTGTTCTAATAAAAGTTGTTGTTATTATAATGTGAACAAAGATAAAAATTAAGAAATGGTTTTATATAGCCAAAGTGCAATGTTATATAAGGAAAATTTATAAATATGATTTGTAAATAGAAAGGATTTAGAAGATGAGAATTTGAGAATTTAATTCCCATTGATTCTAAAAATTGTTTTCAAGGGTTTTGGAAGAATAATAATAGTATTATTTTGAAAATATTTTGTCTAGAAATATTTTAAAATGGATTTAAAAGAGATTAGAAGCACTGAATTCACTTTGGTCACTGGAAAATAATTCGGGCGATGGCTGTGGTATCATTCGCATTCATTTTCGAGTTTCTAAGTGACGGATTGCTACCATAGTGATTTGCTATTGGAGTTTTGTTTTGGTAAAAATTGTTTAAATTTCAAAGTTTGTTTTGAAATATAAAGGAATTATGTATATATATGATTTAAAAATGATTTTAAATAAGAATCGGGTGTTTAAATTTTGAAAATTTTCATTTAAGTGTTTTGTGAAAATATAAGGAAATAAGTTTTATAATTTATAAATTGTGAGAATTAGCAAGTTAAAAAATTCTTAAATATGTTGAATATGAATTTTAAGAAAAGTAAATTTGAAATCAAACAATGAAATGAAATTTAAGTTAAGTTAAATAAAATGAATTTTGAAATGGAATTTAACTTAAGCAAAGCTAAGTGAAATTGAATTTGATTAGTAATGAATTAATGAATGTGAATAAAGCAATGTGAATAATGATTATGAATGAAATGAATGTAAATAAAAGAATGTGAGCAAGAAGAAATTGGTATAGTTAAGAAATCCATTTGAAATAAATATGTGAGTTATATGTGTATTATTTTATTCGCATAACTGTTTGATCTAGATTCAAATATACGATTTCGAGATGATTTGCATCGGTCCATTTTGGATTTTTCACTTCTTAATGGCGAACACTGGATATGGATTGTTTTTTATTGATTTTGATATTCCCTATCATAGTATATGCCATGCAAGGAAAATGGTATTTTTTAATCAAGGAACTGAATCTGAGTCCGCACAAAAGTGGTCGACACTAGCTCGGAAGTGAAATTGTATCATTGAGCGAGCGATGAGGTATGGTATTGCGTACTGATGGAACATGTCCAATGTACAAGCCTTAATAAATTAAGTGTTGATATTGGAAAATGTAAATTGATAAGGTTATGAATTTACTGGATGGAAATTATTGGTTGGATGGTTTCACTGGTTAATTTTTTTACATTTGCATATAGTTTTTGTATTTGTTAACAAGAAAACTGCCAACACCCCAAAGCAAAGTTTAAAGTGTAAGTGAACCCTTCGAAACCACCATTCGAACAGATTGAGATTTTTTAAACCTTTTGAATCCATTTATCCAACAATTTTGGTGATTTGGATCTCTCTTAAGTCCATCTTTCAAAAAGGTAGTAGCAATTGAAGTTCTTTTTAAAAATACCTTTCGACACGTTCAAGATGCTTGGATTCCTTTTATAAATACCTTTCGATCTAGTTAAATTGGCTTAGGAACCTATCGAAACCTCCTTTCTAAGTGGTCATGGTGGCTCGAGGTCAAGACCAAATGATCTAAGGGTTTTAGTTGAATTAAAGGGTTTTGACTCCTTCGAGAGCCTATCGATCACGTTGACACAAGAAAATCACAATTAGAATCACATAGAAACATTAGATCAGCTAATATGTCCAAAAATGCCATATACTTGCTTTGATAATGTATCGACCCGCCAATTTATCACTTTGACAAATTTAATTTATTTTTAAATAAAAGAATATAATACAAATAATATTGTTTCAACTGATAAAAAGTAATAGTAAATTTATTTTGGATAAATATTTACAAGAGTATTTTCCTCAAAATTTATATCGATAAGTGGCATCGTATTTTAGTATAGATTTATTTAAATTAAATCAATATTTAATGACTTAATTATTATTTTAATCACTAAAATAATTATTTTAAAATGATGATTCATTTTGAATAGTTATAATGTAATAATAAATCATTTAATATATTCGATTTGAAAATATAAGGAAAATCAATATCGCCTTGTCGGTATAATGACGATTTTTGTAAACAATTTTTAATGCGAATTTATATGGTTTTATAATTCAAATGTAATCATTTTAATTAGTTTGAAATGATAAGAAGTTTATTTTTGAATTTTTTTTTACAAAAATATGTACTTTAAAGTATAAGTGAAAATGTGATCGGGTATCGGTTCTCTGATTGGCAACGGTTTATCAAACGAAAGTTGTTTGGAATCAATGCAATGTTGTTTATATGTCATGTGCACATATATAACATACAGATGCATCCACTATCGCGCACAAGAACATGCGTACATATATACTTATAAACTTAAAAATACACATATGATATAAAATATATAAGGTATTTTAAGCAAGCTTCCTCCTAAAGCTTATATAAGTCGACATATGCATACATGAAGTGAATGAAGTGATATGCATGTGAGGGGGAGCCTTTTGTCATGCATATAGGAAAGGGAGTTGTGTTGGAGAAGCTTTGAATGGTGATGCAAAAGGTGATGTGTGCATGTCTTCTTTTATACTCTTTTGTTCCTTTAAATACCACCCCTCTTCTCACAAAAATCCTAACACCATTTCACTTCTTTTTCAAGATTTCTAAGAACTCTCTAATGGCTTATTATTCATAAAGAAATAAATTATAAAAGTTAGAAAAAAATACCACAAATAAAAGAAGAAAAAGATATATACTAGTTTATAATATCAATCCACTTCGAAACTCCTTCAAAGCTCCTCCACTTCTCTTCCAAAACAATGACCACTACCCCACACCACCTTTACCGTGAGCACCATTTCCACCAAGGCTAGGCCGAGCTCCTCCTTTGAGTCATAGGCTTGGTTTCATTTGCGTTGGCTTGATCATAGTGGAGCTATAGCCGAATTTCCATTAGCTCGAGGGGAAAATGAAGGTGAAAACTCCTAAACTATTATAATATATGTTTGATGATTATATTATGTTGCAAATGTATGTTTAATATGATTTGATCGTCAACTTTGGTTGTTTTCATGTGAATATTGAAAATTTGTGCAAGTCACTAATATACATGCCGAAAAGCACAAAGGAAATCACTTTCTTTGAATTAATGAAATAGCGTGTATGGAATTATTAAACCTCTTAAAAATGGTTTAAAATGAGTTTGAAATGTTTGACAAACATTTAAAAGTGTTTTGATGAAGTTTAAAATGAAATGGAAAATTTAGTTAAAAATAAGCGCGTCGCGTAACGGCAATTCACGATTTCGCGCTATAAAGGCCAAATAAGAGTAAAAGATGGAATATAGATCAGAATTCTTCGAGATAAGAATTTTGTAACTATTATATCTATATTGTTTCCACAAAGAAATAAATCAAGATTCTGATAAGTAGATTTTGAGATATGAGCAAAATAAATTTTGAAAAATTTTCCGATTTTGCAGTTCGGAATCCAAAACAATATTTCTTTGAAATGATATTTTAATTTTTTTTTAAATTTAGCATAAATGTTATAAATCTTTTAAAATGTTTTAAAAGTTATTTGAGTAATATAAATGAATTTTCAAATAATAAAAAGTCGTTTTTATCAATATAGCTTAAAAGAGCACTTTCCTTAGCACTTATCCATAGCACTTTTCTCTAACTTTTGAAATAGCTTTAAACCTAACAGTTCTTTTTCAAATCTTTTATAAATGTTTTCAAAGGGATTAAGTGTTTTAATGATGATTGGGATGTTTTATAGGCTGTCTAAAAAGAATTTAAATAAACAATTTAAAGAAAAGCTATTATAATTAAGTGATTTAAACTTGGATCTAAAAGTTGACAAGTAGACTAGATTTTTCTATACATAAGACTCATATGTGAGGTGCTTAAACTAGGGAGATATTCAGGAGTAACCAGTGCCCTGGCTCACCTGGCCTCTTCCCAAGGCGAGGGATAGATAAGGTCGGAATGTCATAAACGAGTCAAGTATAAAAAAATTGAAATTTTCAAATTTAAATTAATACAACTTTGATTTTATGGAGATAATCTTCTTGTACTCGGTGTTAAAGTACAAAGAGGGAACTCGTACTATTCGTGGAATTTAAAAGGTGATTTCACCATTATTCTAACCATAGTATTTTTTGAATATGAGAATTGACATTGAGTGTAATTAGATGGATTCTATAGACTCCGCTCACTTAATATTTACTGGTTCTGGATTTATATCCTAGATAACATGGTTTTACTCGATTAAAATTATGATTTTTGAATTAAGAAATCGTTGTTAAGATTTAAATGAAATAATTTTGGAAATGTTTTCTTAATTAAAAAGAAAAAAATAAAATGATTTCGAATTATTCAAATTAAAAGAGTTTTCTTAATTAAAAAGAAAAAAATAAAATGATTTCGAATTATTCAAATTAAAAGAGTTTTAAGTAATCAAAGGTTTTGATAAGAGAGGTTTGATATTTCTGCATAAGTGTGTTTTAGAAATATATATCTCTAAAAAAGATTTTGATAACAAGAACATAATCAATTAAAGAATGATTCCCTATTCATAGAACCTCTTTTTATCGATGATTGGTTTGAACGAACTGGGGTCGGATCTAGGATAATCCCTATCCGAAAACCACTTCAAACCGATGTATGCGTTCGAAAGATGAAGACCTGATGGAGAGAATGAAGGAAGATGACCAAAGACCTTCGAGATGAAAGGATTGCTTGTTGATAATTTTGGTTGTCTCCCAAATACTAAAGTAGCAATGGCCCTTCATTTTTGAAATTCTTCGGGTTGCAGGACTTTTTGCTGCTAATCCCAGGGATAATTCTCGATATGATGTGGTAGGAGAGTGCCTTCAGTTTTGTTCAGTCCCAGAACGAACTTGCATGGATGGATGTCTAACATTGCATTCCTAAGATTTCATTGTTGACTTTTATAAATATACATCTATTTAGAGGTGGAGAAGTAAACTTCTCTTTGCTTAACACTCTTCTCTGAAATGTATGAGCTTGAAGGTTGTATGCTTATGGAAGTCAATAACAATCAATGGAATAGAAATGTGGCATTCAAAGAGGAAAGATGATGTGCTAAGTGAAAGGTAATCGCTACCTCAAGCCTCACACTCGAAAATTATCGAAGCAGGGGAGATATTGCAAAGCTATGTGGTTCGCAACCATTAGGATATAATCATCCCAATCTATATATATTTCTACCTTCTATGACGTTGAGGTTTAAATTAATGTGGCTGTATGCTACGAGGATCCTTGGGTAGGTCGGTAACGACCAGGGTGATGACATATTCGGTACTATCTATGAAGAGGTAGGTCGGTCTTATGTTGGATGAGGACCATCAGTGAGCCTTGTATATTCCTCTAGAGATGTACTGTCGGAAGGTAGTTTCTTCACCTGGTCATTTGTATGGAAATCCATTCTCCAATTAGTGCCGGCCATTTTGTTTGTAAAGCCTAGCATGCTAGAATTTAATAATGGTAACAATTCGGCTAAGATTGATAAGTTTATTTGCAATGTTTTCAAAGATATGTCATTAAAAATAATATCAAGTATTTTGACATAAGAATGTTTTGGTTATCATAAGCTGAAAACCCTTCCCCTGTGTATGTGCAACGTGGTCTTATGGGATACTTTATGTTTTCAAAATACGTATTTTGAGTTCTCACACCATTTCCATGAATGAGCCGGAGTTTATTTTCCTTTTTCTTAAACTCTGGGTTCCCTAATTTTCCCCAAGCACCCTAGCAGTCAGGTTTCGTTTAGAAGAAAGCTGGAGAGAGCTCTAAGAATAGAGTCAGAAGATTTTCATAAATTTTTTGTCTATTCCACTACACTCTTGTACTATAATATTTCTCAAGTTTGTAAGGACATGAATTTATAACTGTCTACGTTCATAAATTGTCTATGTTCACTCTAATAAATGTATTTTAATTTCCGCTGTAAAGATTAATTGTTAAAATAATATACTTGGGATTATGTTTTGTCAAAATTTTCTTTCGTACCCTTGAGAATCCGCTTCCCTTGCACTTGGATTTACGACATGTGAATACCAAGGATGTATTAGTGTCGATTTTCGAGAGCCGAAGAAATGGGTCCTCACGGATAATATTTTTCTTTATTACTAAAAAATTAGGTAATACAAAAAAGTCAAATCCCCAATCTAATTATAGAATTAAAGTTTACAAATTAAAGAAAGAGCAAGTATGGAGTGAATGAAATCAAAAAATATACCCATAGGGTCTTATTTATAGGCGCGGTTTGGCCTCTTTTAAATCGGTCCTCTCGACTTAGTTGGAAGGCTGTTTTGGAGAATTTTCTTTGCTACCAACATCAAGGCGTCCTTCCACTTTGCTTTTAAATAAAACTTGAGTGCTTTCGAGCTGGCTGAAAGGTGTAGATGCACTCCCCACCTTGTTGTTGTTGATGTGTTGTTGCAAGTAGGAAAAGATACGGGCTTTCAGTTCTATCGATAGGTGAATCCTTGGGGCTTCGAAGGAGTTGGAACATATTAGAAGGTTTAAATGTGGAAGGTGGCTTTCGAAGGCATAATAGTTGATTGTTGCAGAACCCCATCCTCTGGTGTATGAGAATGCCATATTGAACTTAGGTAAGCTTTCTTTTATAATTTTAAATGGTCTCAACTAGTTCGAAAGGCTAATTTATGATTTTGAAGGGGTAGCTCTTGGTAAACATTCTTCTATGCAATGTGAATGAAGGTTGTTAGTGCCAAAATTGGTCACTAACACCCAAATGTAGATGAAAGCACCAACTAACAGTTACAGATAACAAATAGAGTGTATGTAGAGAGTAATAATGTGAAGAACAGTCAAAATTAAAGTAAAAGCAATAAAGAACAACCGATTTTATAGTGGTTCGGCTAACCCCGGCCTATGTCCACTCCAATAATTTCCCTTCTATTGCTGTAACAATCGAATACAGTTACAGAGTGGTAAACCAGCCTTAGCCTTAGAAAGTAGAAAGTTAAAGAGCGGAGAGAAGAAGAAGATCCCCAATCTGGAGACCCATATGCTGTATTTATAGACAAAACCAGATTGTTGGGCCTCCTGAGTAGGTTGGGCCCACCAAGGCCATAATCGAACCCTACTTCCTTATACCGACTGAGGGGACGCGTGTCGAACGAGGGGAGGTGTGACGAACGAGGGGAGGTGCGTCGAACGAGGGGAGGTCTGCCGACCGAGGGGAGGTATGCCGACCGAGGGGAGGTATGCTGAACGAGGTATGATGCCGAAAGACATCTAATGCCGAGCGACTTCCAATGCTGATCGAGGTACGATGCCCTACGACATCCAATGCCGAGCAACAATGCCGAGCTGCAACCAAACGGTCTTCATGAACTTCGATACCTCGACCGGAAATTTCCATGGAGAACGGCCGAGCCAGAAGGTCGAATTTCAAACACTTTGAACCACTTCCTTCCGACCGAACAACCAATCATCTATCCAATTGAATACCATCCATTTGAACTGAATTTCAAATCCGTCTGTCCATGGTCTTGCCGAAAGGCGGGTCAACACTTGCCCCCCAAAACATGCCTTGCTATTGGAAGGTGTGTTTTGAACAGCCTCAAATCCGATATCCGAAGTCTATATCCTGTTCATAACCATATTATTAAGTCCTTGACCTCTCCGGGTTTAACCTTGAATCCATAGACCTCGTCTGGTCGCATTATATAATTCCAGCCTCGACTTTTCCATCAAGGGTTGTATGTTCTCCGGCCTCGACTCTTCGGTCGGGGATTTTTTATATTCATCGGCCTCGGCACTCCGGCCAAGGACTTTGATACTCACCGGCCTCGGCACTCCGGCCAAGGTCTATGATACTCATCGGCCTCGGCACTCCGGCAATGGTATTTGATACTCACCGGCCTCAGCACTCCGACGAAGGTCTTTGATAGTCACTGGCCTCGGCACTCCGACCAAGGACTTTGATATTCACCGGCCTCGGCTCTCCGGCCTACGACTTTGATACTCACCGGCCTCGGCACTCCGGCCAAGGACTTTGATACTCACTGGCCTCGACACTCCGGCTAAGGACTTTGATATTCACCGGCCTCGGCACACTGGCCAAGGACTTTGATATTCACCGACCTTGGCACTCCGACCAAGAACTTTGATATTCACCGGCCTCGGCACTCCGACTAAGGACTTTGATATTCATCGGCCTCGGCACTCCGGCCAAGCACTTTTTACATTCTGTCCGAGTCCATTCCGTCGCTCTTCGACAAAGGGACTCGTAAATTGCAATCACTCCCATGTCTATCCGGTCGGGATAGTGATTGAGAAACCTGAACTGTTTAATACAATGATGCGAATCCAACCAAAAAACCAGAAATCCATATCAAAAATCAAATATCCATACCAAAATGGCAAACCAAGAAACCAACCAAGCCGGGAATTCAATCCAAACTCCAAAACCATACCAAAGAAAAGTAAATGTCCAAAGTTCCAAAGGAAAAACCAAAGTTTGCAGAAAAACAGAAAGAAAACAGGATTTCATAGACCTAAGCAGTACGGTTTTTCGTCATCTCAGAGCATGCCTAGGGACCATCCTCGATTCCATATATATGTAAGTGACCTAGCCATATTACTTTGAGTTCTATTACTTATTCAAAACCATAAATCTATTTAGTTGATAATGAGCTAATGTTGCCCAGGTCCAGCGCCACCTTCGTTCGAGGTAAGCGATGGTCGCTCATGTCCTACTACCACAGCTCGATTCCTAAAATACTGCTGTAGATGACCATTTCTTACATGCTCCTCAATGATATCCCTCAAATGCCTGCAGTCGTTTGTGTTGTGCCCATCCAGCTCATGTAATAGGCAATGCTTTCTCGATGTCCGTTCATTTCTGAAGGCTCTCTCTTTGCCGGCCTTCGATATTGGAGGCGCCCTCGAGCGTCCAAGTAAATCCTTTCTAAAGTCTCAGTTAAATCTGTGTAAGAAACAAAACTTTGACTCCCTTCGAGGCCTCTTCGAAGTGCCAAATTGCCATTTGTTTTCCTTTTTCCTTTATCACCTTTACTTGGATCCTCCCTGGATGGACCTCCACCCCTCACTGCATAAGCTTCAGCCTCTCTCCCTACTCCTCATGGTAGAACTCCCTGAGGTCCCTCGGTAGGTCCCGTTCCAATTCCTGAAATCTGAATTATCCACGATTCCTGAGACTGCTGCCATCAAAACCATGAATGGATCGGGTCGATCCACTGAGGCTACCGCCGCGTTGAACCTGGTTAAGAAGTTCCTTAGTGACTCTCCCTTCCATTGCTTCATCGATGTCAAGGTCATTATTTTCTTGGGTCTGACTATATGGACCCGAAACTGTCTCATAAACTTTTCAATGAGCTCCGTTCATGTACCGATAGAACCATTCTCCAGTTGTCTAAACCACATGGCTGCGATATCCGTCAAATACAATAGGGAGCATCGAGCCATGACCTCATCCGATGCCCCCAATACCTCCATATGCCTTATATACTTTGTCAGATGAACAGTGGGATCTGTTCTCCCATCATACATATCCAACGTTGGTAGCTTAAAGTCCGGTGGATTCCTAGCTTGCCTGATAGTTGGAGTAAAGGGACTCTTATTCACATCCTCCAAGTCTTTGTTTACCAATCCCCCTCTCAGGGCCTCTCTGACCATCTCCGCTAATCTATCATTGTCCCCGAGTTGTAATCCTTATCCGTTGCCTCCAGTCTTCCCCCCAAGTTCATGAGGGAACTCTGGCACATACTCCTCATCTCGTACTCCTGCAATTCTGTTAGTGTCGGACCGCACAGCTTCATCTGGTATCGCTTCATGGATTGGTCTAGCATTTCCTTGTGGTATTCCCCCGAGTCTAGATCCATCCAGGTTGATAACCGTCTGCTGATTAGGGGCTGCCCCTACTGAGCCATTCCTTCCACTTGCTGATTGAGCGCTTCCGATCCAGCTCCACGGATCTGAGCTCCTGCATTTCCTACTTGTGTAAATTGTCATAGAAGAGCCTGCATCTTCTCCTCTTGTCTTTTCAACATTGCTTTCATCTCGTCTCTGGTGATGTAGATGGATGCTTGACCTGCTCCAGCTCCAGAGGAAGCCTCTTGACTTCCTTCCCGATTACTCCTTTCTGTCACTTGCTTCCTTGCTGATGGCCTAGCCATTGCCACCTAGAATCTGATTTCCTTGCTTTAAGATCCCTGAGTGCTTGCCTTCTCAGTGAAAGCACCAAAATGTTAGTGCCAAAATTGGTCACCAACACCCAAATGTACATGAAAGCACCAAATAACAGTCACAGATAACAGATAGAGTGTATGTAGAGAGTAATAATGTGAAGAACAGTCAAAATTAAAGTAAAAGCAATAGAGAACAACAGATTTTATAGTGGCCTGGCTAACTCCGGCCTACGTCCACTCCAATATTTCCTTTTTATTGCTGTAATAATCAAGTATAGTTACAGAGTGGTAAACCAGCCTTAGCCTTAGAAAGTTAGAGAGCGGAGAGGAGAAGATGATCCCCCATCTGGAGACCTATATGCTGTGTTTATAGGCAAAACCAGGTTGTTGGGCCTCTTGAGTATGTTCGGGCCACCAAGGCCATAGTCGAACTGTACTTCCTTATGCCGACCGAGGGGAGGTGTGCGGACCGAGGGAAGGTGTACCGACCGAGGGGAGGTGCCGAACGAGGGGAGGTGCGTCGAACGAGGGGAGAGGGTAGGTGTGCCGACCGAGGGAGGTGTGCCGAAGGAGGGGAGGTATGCCGTACGAGGGGAGGTATGCCGAAAGAGGTACAATGCCGAACGACATCCAATGCCGAGCTACTTCCAATGCTGAGAGAGGTACGATGCCGAACTACATCCAATGCCGAGTGACAATGCCAAGCCACAACCAAACGATCTTCATGAACTTCCATGGCTCGACCGGATATTGCCATGCCGAACGGCCGAGCCACAAGGTTGAATTCCAAACACTTCGAACCACTTCCTTTCGACCGTCTATCCAACTAAACACCATCCATTTGAACCGAATCTGTCATATTCCAGCCTCGATAATCGTGAAGTTATTTTAGTTAAATCCGCCTGTCCATGGTCTGGCCGAAAGGCGGGTTAACAAAGGCGAAACCCACTATTTTGAAAGGTTTGGCACACCTATGAAAGCCTGTAATCTGTTGCCTTCGAAAAGTGTTCCTCAACTCATTCGAAATAACTTCATGCGTGCGGAAGCTATTATTTTGAAATGGGGTTATTGAAGCGAAATTGTGGTTCTGTCACCTTTCGACCCCTTCGAAAGTGCTCGGCTCATCTAACTTTTTACTGAAACATCTCTTCAACTCTTTCGAAAGTTTTTGTTCAAACTATCATTCCTTGTGAATCCCTCTTTTACTTTATGGTTTCGACAAGGTTGAAGTGAAGACTAATGGTAACACTTACTCTCTAGCGAAGGGATGCTTTTGACTTTCCAAGTTAGTCAGTTCGAAACCCGTTTTGATTATAGCATAAAATTTCCCATCCTTTGATATTCCCAATTCGACCTTGGCAGTTCATTTAAATTTGATCGGATGGCTTTCCCTGCATCCACTTCTTTCATAAATCATGCTTCCTTCTCCTCTTTTCCATTTACCTGCAATTAAGAAACTTAAAGCAAGAACCAAAATTTTCAATTATTATTAAATTCCTAATCTCAGTAGAGTGAATTCAAATTTGAGGTATACATTTATTATTCATATTTAACTTTCAATTTAGGGTTTGAATTTGCATTACTGCTTTAATTTTTGAGTATTATTCAATTTTTTCATTCATATAAAATTATCTTTAGATTCACTTTTTATGTTGATTTCGCTTAATCTATGCTATTTATTTTGAGTTTGACTTAGAATTCATTAGATTTGAGGCTATTTTCCATTGTTGTGCACGAACCCAAGCTCGAACTCTATCGCACTCAATTCTAACTCGTTTGGGAGGAATTTTTTTATTTTTGGGAATCAATTATGCTTCGGGCTTAAATTTGGGGTTTTCATTTTGTCGAATGGAATTTCATGCTCGAATCAATTTGAGTTTTTGCTTCTAGAAGTATTGGGTTAAAAATTGAATTAGGGAGAAAATTCTTTTCTGGTGGCTTCACAAAGAAGATTAGGGCATACTCAATATTGTGGCTTTTAAACCCTTTCGATGGGACTGAGGCAGTTAACTCTATTTGACCTTTTCAACTTCTTTCGAAGGGATCGAAAGGAAGTCAAGTATATACCTTTAAGTGGACCCCTTTGAAGGGGCTGACGTGGTTGGTAAGAGATAGACTTCTTCGATAGCAAAAATATGTTTCGATGTATTCTGACACCTTTTGAAGCAGTCATCTTAAAGTGTTCAATTTAATGGTTACACAACATATGTTTTTGAAAGCCCGCCCTTTTTTTAAAAGGATTCGAAAATCAATATATCTAAAAGTGAATTTAATTTGTCATTGGATGTTATTTTCAGTAAATTATGCTTAATTTTGATTTACTATAGAAAGTGTTAAAATTTATAAATTTATACTTCCTATCATCAACTGGATTGAAAATAGTACCTTTTTGTAAAAGTTGAAAACCTTATCAAGCCCTTCGACCCGATCGATACTTTCGAAACTCTACTTCCTCCTTTTATCTTACTCGAAATCCATTATAGTTAACAGTGATATAACTTTCATTTTCTCAATACAAACACTATCGAAACCTTCCAATGCCCTTTCATTTGTATTAAAATTACTTGGATCTAGATCTTTCGACTTAATGAGAGTATAGTGTTTCAAATATTCACATTCTTTGAGTAAAATAAAATTTGTGGATTTCGACCTTTTCAAAAGGTTTATTTGCCTTGATTGTGGAATGTTGTTAATAATTCTAACAATATATATATATATATATATATGTATGTATATGTATGTATGAATGTATGTATTCAAACTAGCACTATAGGGTTATTTATTCCTTTTAATAGTAAATTTTTTTCGGGCTTTCGACATTGTCGAAGGGTGTGTTTAGTTGTTCCTATTTCATCGATCTCTTCATTATCGTCAAAAGCTCAATGAATTCCATGATTCAAATTAACTTTAACACTCTTTTGAAGATATGGAACAATACACCTTGAGGGATACTTGAATTATTGCAATAGATTTTCGACATCTTCAAAAGGTGTTAATAATGAAACAAATTATAACTTTCAATGAAATGGTTTCACCTGACAGAATCATGGGTTTGAAAAAGAATTCTAAGAAACCTGAAAAGGATATAGCTTCAGAAGAAGAATCTTCACCAAAAAAGGTTGAAGCCATCTCAAGACATTCTCTGATTCTTCTCAAGATGAAGTCGACGCCATTCTTAATGATTTCGGGACCACAGAAGTGGAAGCTGTTCCTCTTGGATATAGTGATATTATTGTTTGCACCAAAAATGGTCACAAACCCCAATATCGCGAAAGCATCCGTATATGAATACAAATCAGCAATATTCAACACAAATCTTAGATCTAAGCAATATCAAGCACAGCAATTCAGAAACAACAATCGAAAACACAGGATTTATAGTGGTTCGGCGATCTTGCCTACGTCCACTCTGAACCTTACGATTTTATTGATTCACTTGATGATTTCAATCAATTACAATGGATTACAGTTGATAATAGCTCTGAAGTTAGCATATAATGGTGATAGAAAGATGTAGAATTGAATCCGGTAGAGTCTGGACGTTGAATGGCCAAAATATCCCTTTACTGTAGGCTTCAGGAGGCTATTTAAAGGCGTAGGAGGACGAGATTGGGATCAAACTTTGAGAGACTTCTTCTGGCACGTGAGTGGGCCCACGCGACCGACCCCACCAAGTTTCGACTTGATCTGCGATCAATTCAAAACGATTTCGTAATCAAAAATTGGTCCAATCGAGCTGAAACTTGGCAGGAAAAATCTTTACTTTGTATGGAAGATGTTGTGAAAATTTCATAGCATTTGGATTAGTGGTTTGGGAGATATGATCGATACGAATTGGAGTGTTTCGGTTGGTTGTTCTCTTCGAATCGATTACTTCGAATCCATGTATTCGAATCGATGGACGCACGTGTTTTCGAGACGACATGGCGCGCACTCCTTGGATCGATCCACTCCTTATGCCGAGTTGACCGCTTCGCATCCATGAATTTCGCCTCGTTTGTATCGAGTACTGTTATCCAGTTTGAATCAATCAACTCCGTGCATTTCGTATCAACTTTCAACGTCTAGTTCGAATCGAGATAAGCGGCTTAGCTCGTATCGATGGTGATGTCTCCATTCAATGGATATGATTTTGATGGATACGAACCGATGCTGCCTGATGGATTCGAATGAACGCCTCGTTCATCGATTCGAACTAATCATTGGTCGACCGATACAAAGTTCATGGATGCGAAGACCTAGCCATTTCGGTCGATACGAAGCCGATGGATACGAACCGAGGTTGTGATGGATACGAGCCTATCGATACGAAGTAAACTCGGTCGATGGGCACGAAGTCCATCGATACGAAGTGCGGCCTACTGATGGATACCAAACAGTGCTCTAGGATGGATACGAACGGATGGAGTTATCTCCTTCAATTTGCATCGATCATAATTCATTCATACAAACCTCGATTGACCTGAAAATTGGAACGTTGGCTCCCATGACTTTGCTTGCCGTGTCCTATCAATTGTAGCATGATCCGGGCTCGGACAAAATTCATCGATATCCATAGCGAAGCAATGTATAACCAATCTTTGAGACAAACTATCTTTGCTTTTCGATCGATCTTTTGGTATCATGGCTTTGCCAAAAAGAGGGATAACGACCATCCTGAGTCCCACAAAGGATATTTTGCTTATACTGCCATCCACATTTGGCATGGCGGCTTTATTCCATTCCCAGATTTCTTATCTGTATTCCTCAATCACCTTGGCATAACACCACTTCAACTATCTCTGAATGTATATGCTTGCTCATGACCATGGAATCAAGCATTCCTTCTCTAAGCGAGTTCTCAATTATTTAGTGGCTTGGTCAAGCTTAGCAATCTGAATTGCCAAACTCTAAGGCTAATCCTCATAAGATACTAATTTTAGAGGGATTAAATAACTTCAAAGACCAGGAGATGTAGTTCTTTTACGTCAAATGTTTTCCAAATTTTAGTGGAGTCTTCTCTTCTCCTTGTAAGTTGATCATAATCTTCATCTTTATTAAATTACTTTCTTTTACTGAATTATGTCTTCTTCTTAGGTCATGCGCCCAAGATCTCAACGATGAGGGGAAGAGAATCGTGAAGCTGATGACCGCTGCTTCAAGTAGTATTGGGAATAGGCTTACTATATTGATGCCAAGCAACCTTCAAAAACATTCCCTTCTTCCCACAGGTCAGAGAATTCTTGGACAACCCCTCTTTTCCAGCATGTTTCTAAGAGCAAGCATTTTTTCTCCGTGGGTGATCCCAAAAATTCTCTCCTATGTACCTATTTTGGTTGGACCATCCTGGTAGGCTCAAACGTAGTATTTGCATTTTACTGTTTTTTTGGCAAAGCTAGCCGACTTTATAGTGGGCCGTGCCACTGTATATAAATGAAGAAAAGATGTTCTGCACATGAACAGAAACAACTATATGGTTTTATAGTGGCCATTCCACTTAGAGTAAAAAAAAAGGTGAGAAGCAAAGGTGCATCTGTAGCTATATAAAATAAAAATTGTAGAACCTCCTGATCAGAACTCACATTGCCAAAAGAGGCAGAGCCAAGAACATCAAAAAAACCAAGCCAAGTGCAGAATCATAAGATCTCGAATGTGAAGAATACAGATATTTTTTTTCCCAAGTAACATAAAAAAAAAGAAATAGCAAATTATGATAACCTTCAAAACCAGAGGATGACAATGTAAGGCCATCCCCCACAACCTGGTAATAAAGTGCCCTACTCTTACCTTCGCTAACATACAAGTAGTATTGTCCTAAAGCAGGATTGTACCTCATTTCTGTTGCCGAGTGAATCCATGCTAGCTCAACATCATCCTAGTAAATTTCATCTTCATCAGAGGTAGTATTATCATCAATCACGATCTCGATTTGTGTAGCTTTAACCTTAGGACAGGTGGAATCCAAAGAAGAGGGATCGCACCCGTTGGGCACCCACTTTAATACCAGTCTAGGAAGGGGAACCTTAACAGTAGGGGTAGACAATGGAACAATTGTGCACGTTACCTTCAAATGCCAAACTAATGACATGTGATGTGCACGTAAATATGTATATTTTTATCACCATATTTAATCTAAATTAAATAAACGATCATATTGGGTATTTTCACTTGTTTAAACAAAAATTCAAATTATTTTTAAAACGTCACACATTCATCATCATATAGAGGCAAAATGATCATTTTTGTGCATATATTAATTTGAGAAAATTTAACTGGAAATTTCTTTATTATTTTATAGGAGGATGGAAATTACAAGTGGTTTCATGAAGATATGCGTGCACAAAAGGCAACAAAGCAAATGAAAATGAAAATAATTCAAACTCATGAACATGGAGGACCCCACCTACCAACTTACCTTGATTTTCAATTAGGAGTTAATGCACATGGTAAAAGGCCATTAAAGCTTCATGAACGTTAAGTAGGGGATTAAGACATGCTAATGATTACTTGATGGCCACACTACCTCAAGAGCAATTTGGGCATTGCTCAAAAATATGAATTTGGATTTTATACATGTATAAATACCCCTTATGTTTCATGCAAATCTCCTCTTTATTTTTAGTTTTTCTCTTGTGCTCTTACTCTCTTCTTCTCTTTAGTTGAGATTAGAAATGAAAATGGCTTCTTAGCCTCTTTTCTTTTATGAAATTTTCTTTTATGTCTTTTTATTTCATGCTCTTCATATTTATGCAAGTAGATTAGCTCTCAATTTATTTTCATTAGCTTGCATTTTTCTTTTCTTCTTGTTTCATGTTGCTTTCTACAAGTGTTGATATGATAATAAATATAAGAGGTTAAACCCCTTCAATTTAGGGGTAATGAAGCTCTCTTGAATCATGTAGAAGTAACATAATTTTTCATTTATGTCTCTTTTGTGCTTAATGGAAAATTGGATGTTTGTGTGATTTTGTGTTTAATAATGAATTTTATAGCTTATGTTGTTCAAAACAAATAGGCTATACTTAGTAATATGAATCACTAATTATCTCTTCATCTACATATGATCATGGTAATAGAAGTGGATTTTGAGTCAAAATTTGATGGTTTATGTTTCTAATTCAATAGTTAATAAGGCATGCTTAACATAGATTCCACTTTTAATTTCATATCATTTTCATTAAAGTAAGTAAGTGGGTTAGAGGATGCATTAATGTTTGATGGTTTAAGTGTGTTAATTAATAACACGGTTAGGTCATGCTTATGACAAATGCATCAGCTAAACTCACAAATTACCAAAAAGGGATCATAATTTTGTTATGTTTAATTATGTAATCATGAGAGAGGATTTGCATCTAAATTGCTCTTTAATCTCATATTTTTATTCTCCTTAGTTTTGCTTTGTTTTTACTTTCTTTTAGTTAGTTAGAAATCCCTCAACTTTGGTCTAATTTGATTGAATAGAATTTCAAAATCTAAACAATTCCCTATGGATCGATCTGTACTCGCATACGTGCTATAATCGTGCACCATGCGCTTGCGGTTTGAATTTTAATTTAGAATTTATCAATGGTTTTCTAATTAGATAGAAAACCCATCGTTAAACAAGTTTTTTACGCCGTTTTCGGGGAGTTTGTTTGATTTTGATTTTCTATTCTTCGAATTATTAGTTTATTTGATTTTTGTGTGATTTTTATTTTGTGTGTGTTGCAGTTAAAAAAAATGTGTGTTTATGTGTGATTATTGTTGCATTTTGATTGTGTACTTGTTTTCTAGTTGCATGTGCATTTTGCATATTAGAAAAACATACACTATTTCATTTGATAACAAAAATTTTTTTATTCCATTTCAATTTGTCTTTTCACAAATTTCATTTTACACATTTCAATTGCAATACAATTTACAATCCCTGCGTAACTCTGTGCACATACTGTTGCACCACTAACCCTCTCAGTCATAACCTCCAGACCATCAAACCAACACCCCACCATTCTCTGTGGTATCACATTACCTCTAATCTCTCAACTTCACCCATACAAAAATAGTTCATACCACTGTCACCTCCTACCCATTGTCTCTTCCACCGTATTCACCATTACAATCCAACCAAACAACTACAGCAACCCATACTTGCAGCCACCTATCATCCACTCAAACATCATCAGCAGCAAATACCACACTACCTTAACTCACAGACATTTCAATCTTCTTCTTACATCACAACATATCATACACTGATACATACCATATTATCTGCTGTAACCATCTGCTGTAACCTATCCATCCTTCCACTGCCTAAACAAGTTCACTTCATCACTACAATACATTCCCACTGACCATTTTGCCCAATATCAAACAAACAGTGCACCACATACAATTTGTATCACCCCTTGCCTCTGTCTCCTCATCCCTGACTGCGACAACATTAACATCCCCCCTGCATCTCCTACAATCAACTTCCATACATCACAACTTGTAAAACTACTTCAACCACCTTGCTATTCATCACCCAGTGCCAAACTGCCATTACTTGTTGCCAGCAACCTGCCTGCATCACTTCTAACTGCCTGTCACACTTGCCACTGTATATATACACACATCATTCATTTCTGCTCTATCTCGTTCATTCAATCACGTCACCTACTCAAAACTTCCAAAATAGCTACTAAACCCTCTCTGACCTCTTCTTGATGCCAAACAGCAACAAAACTCAACCTCATCACCGCTGTCAGCTACACTTCAATCACAGCAAACCCATTTCTACTACCTTACATACATAGCCACAGTGCCACTTTCCTACCCACTTCCTTTCAGTGCACATATCACATAATCCACCAGTACCAAACATAACACGACAGTGCACATCATCACTAACCCAACACGTTTCTAAACACTGTTCTGCTACTCCATCATCACCAACCAAAAGCAATCACCACTGATACAACAGTAGTACACTCCCATAACCATTGCAATCAGACCATCTCCTCTGAACAACTGACATACCACCAAAATCACTGCACCCCAATCCACCTCAATCACCACTTCACTCTGCTGCTTAACATCAACTCACCACTGCTCGACAGCAGTTCAAACCTCTTTTCCAACCAAAACAGTCATCTCCTCACTCCTCCTTAATCGCCTGAAACAGTAACTTTCACTTATCAGTCACACTACCTTCATTTCCTCCATTTCCTTCATACAACGATTGTTGCCTTCACAAAAAAAAAGTGTCATACTACCGCACTTCCACTTGCTTGTGTCTTGTTGCCTTCATTCACAAACTCCTGCCTACTGTCAATACCACCATACACTCCTTCAACATCACGGAATCATCCCTGCAACATCTCACTGCACCTTGCATTCATATTCCATCAACTTCACGGCATTTACATAGCCACTCATCTTCATATCAAGAACCACTTCAACTCCTCAAATAGTCAACCTCCTTCTCCGTGCACTACTGACAACAATTCACAGCCTTTCCTTCCACACCACAGTTCACAACATACACCCACTCTAGTCATCCCCATAATTTCTGAACACCCTTCTGCCAGCAACAGAACTACCATCACCCTTCTAAAAACAACCGGATACAAGCTATAAATCAGAAATTGACATCTCCACCAAACAGTGTTGCAACCTCCCAATTCACTATTTTCAAAACTTCACAATCTGCTAACAGCACTGACATCATCATACATACAACAGCTTCTTGATAGAATATATTTTACATATATTCTAGGCGTTAGAATACTTCCTGATATTACCTGCATCCGCCGTCATGTGAGATGTAGCACCAGTATCCATGTAGTAGTTTCCATCTGGTTGAGAGAACGAAAGAGCATGCTTAGCGGCCTCAATGTCGGTAGGCATGTAGCTAGGAGCAGGAGGAGCAACTGCATTGAAAGCTTGAGGTCTGCACCCAAGTAAGCCTGATCCAGAAGAGGAGGGATGTTGGACCGCTGGATTGGGCCTTGGCTGCCAAGAGTATGTGGGAAATGGGCAAAGAGGAACAGTCCACCCTCCCCAACCAGGCTGCTGCCACTGTGGTGGTGGGGCCTGCTGACGTGGCTGCCACTGCTGCTGCTGATATGACGGCTGACTAGGAATGGACCCATTAGTACTTTGGTGGACCTTTTTCTTCGCATTGTTTTAAATTTTCCTCCCTTTATTATTATTGTTGCGTTTGTTGCTTGCAGATGAATCAGTGGCAACCATAACAACATCACTGGACCGACTCCCAAAACCACCAGGTTCACGAATTTGACAAGCCTTGATAGTACGCTCAGCCATTTTCAACCTTGAACGACAACTCTCAAAGGATGGCAAAGACTCTTGATTTTGTATATAGTCCACCGTACAACTATACGCTTCTGGTGAGGACCTGGTGAGACGTAAAACCAGACGACCATTTGTCACCGGAGCATCAACATCAGCCAACCTATCCGCCAAAGATTGTAGATAATTACAATAATTGTCGATCGAGTTGAAAGCCTCAAAAGCAGCACTTGTAAAGTCCTCCTCGAGATGGGTAGCCCGAGAGGCTTTGTTGTCCTGAAAAAGAGCTTTAAGACGGTTCCATGCCCCCTCTGCCATGTCATTACATCTGAGAATAGCGAGAAGAAGATTGGAAGAAATGGTGATGTAAATCCATTGCAAGACAACGGCATCCAAACGCCTCCAAAGTGTTGGATCAGCGGACTTAGCCTAGACATAGGCAGCCATAGCCTTCTCCTCCGTTGGTGGAACCAAGTGATCGTAAAGATCATGACCCTAGCAAGATTGGTAAACAGAGTAGCCCAAGAATGATACGTGGCTTGCTCATTGTCTAATGTTATGAGAATAAGAGATTTAACATTAGTGATGGTGAGTGAGGGATGAAACTTGGATGAGTCTGCCATGGAAAAGAATTAAAGATAGAAGAAGAAGAACGGAGAAGAAGATATGTGAGGCTACGGTAAGGAGAATAACTCAGATACCATGAAAGAAATCTATTTAGAAATCAATTTTGCTTGCCATTGTATCCCACTTTCAATCATATATATATATATATATATATATATATATATATGTGTGTGTGTGTGTGTGTGTGTGTGTGGTTTACAAGAGTTAAGATAGGCTACAAATTAGCCAATTGATTTGCTACAACAAAGGTAATTAAATAAATACTTCCTAAATAAAGATATCGTCAAATCAACTGACTTGCTAAAAGAAAGGTAACTAAATAAATATTTCTCAAATAAAGAGTAAGTCAAATCAGAGAATAAATGCAGCTAATATCAGAAAATATTCTAACGCCTAGGATATATGTAAAATATATTCTACAACAGATAATATGGTTTCTATCTCTTTTGACCCTTTTGGTTTCTCTGTTCGTAAATTCACCACAGATAATATGGTTTCTATCTCTTTTGACCATTTTGGTTTCTCTGTTAATGACTTACATACCGGGAACAGACTACTGAGATGTGATAGCACTGAGGGCTTGTATCCACTTTTCTCCGACTCTCAAGCCATTTCTTCCAACAATTATTCTGCTTTTACTACTTTGCCTTCGAATATTTGACACAATCGTTTAGGTCATCCTAGCGATGCAATTCTTAAGTCTCTTTGTAGTAAAAAGTTTATTAATTGTAATAAGCTTTGTAAAACTTTTTGTTCTTCTTGTCCTCTTGGGAAACATTCTAAACTACTTTTTATGATTCAGTGTCATATACTTTTCTTCTATTTGACATTATTCATGGTGATCTTTGGGCTTCTCCTATTGTTAGTACATCCAGCCATTGTTATTATGTTCTTTTTCTTGATGACTATAGCAAATTTTTGTGGACCTTTCCTATTGCAAAAAAATCTTGGGTCAAACAACTTTTCTTAGCGTTTCATGCTTTAGTCAAAGCACAATTTGAACGTAATATTAAGATTTTTCAGTGTGACAATGGTACGGAATATATTAATGGCAATTTTAATGATTTTTTTTGAGAAACATGGTATGCTTTTCCAACTCTCATGTCCTCATACATCTCCTCAAAACGGGAAGACCGAAAGACACATAAAATCCATAAATAATATCATCCGGACCATTCTTGCTCATGCATCTATGCCACTCTCCTTTTGGCATCATGCTCTCTCCATGGCTACATATCTTCTCAATATCCTTCCTTCCAAGGTATTGAATTACCAATCTCCCGCTCAAATCCTCTATCAAAGTGATCCGGATTATTCAGGTTTGCGTGTTTTTGGTTGCTTATGTTTCCCATTATTCCCCTCTTCTACTATTCATAAATTACAAGAAATGTCGACTCCTTGTGCTTATTTAGGTCCGGCTCCTAATCATCGTGGCTTCAAATACTATGACATGTCTAGTGGTAAAATCATAATTTGTCGTCATGTTCGTTTTGTTGAAATAGAATTTCCATTCTTCAAACTCCACAAAACAAAACCTTCGAATTATGATTTTTTGAATGACAATATTAATCCTCAATTAATACATCATTTATCTCAAAATACCACACCACAAAATATGCAGCTTGACCGAACAACACTGCCCAACGACTCGTCCTCTCTTCCTCAATCTAGGTCACAATCTCACACAGGCCCAGATTCCACACCTCCCACTGCTACCCACACTCGATCCTCTATTTCCTCCTCTGACCCATCCTCTCTTCCCCATAGTCTGACCCCGTCTATGACCTCCCCCACTTTGACCATTCCTCACACCACCTCAATGCCTCCCAACCCAATTTCAACCCGCATGACCACTCATGCATCAAATGGCATTTTTAAACCCAACCCCAATCACTCTTCTAATTACCATACTACCACCACTACATACATTTCTTCTGTTTTGAAAAATTCCGTTAGTGCGCTTAGTGACCATAATTGGAAAAGTGCAATATTGGATGAATTTAATGCTTTAATTGACAATAAGACTTGGGAATTAGTGCCTAGGCCGTCTAATGTTAATGTTATTCGGTCTATGTGGATTTTTCGTCATAAATTTAAATCTGACGGCTCTTTTGAGCGTTAAAAAGCTCATCTTGTAGGTAATGGAAATACACAGCAACAAGGCATTGATTGTGATGAAATGTTTAGCCCCGTGGTTAAACCGGTCACCATTAGAGCGGGTCTCAGCATTGCTCTTTCTAATTCTTGGCCCATTCATCAAAAGGATGTCAAGAATGCTTTCTTGCATGGTCATATCAATGAAGCAGTTTATATGCATCAACCCATTGGTTTTCGTAAAAAAATTATCTGAATCATGTTTGCCTTTTGAAGAAATCTTTGTATGGATTAAAACAGGCTCCTCGAGCTTGGTAGCAAAGATTTGCTGATTTTTTTGCTACCATTGGGTTCTTTCATAGTACGTCCAATCACTCTTTATTCATCTACAAGAATGGTTCTGATATTGCTTATATTCTGTTATATGTGGATGACATTATACTTACAGCTTCTTCTGATCGTCTTCATAAGTGTATTATGACTCTCTTAGCTTCCGAATTTCCTATGAAGTATCTAGGTCCTTTGAGTTTCTTTTTGGGTATTGCTGTTACTCGTTATTCCCACGGTCTTTTCTTATCTCATACATAGTATGCTGCAAAAATTATTGAACGTGCTGGAATGTCTAACTGCAGTTCATATCCTACTCCCGTTGACACTAAGTCCAAACTAAGTGCCACCGCAGACACTCCTTCTGATGATCCGACTAAGTATCGTAGTCTTGCAGGTGCTCTTCACTATCTTACATTCACTCGGTCAGACATTTCCTATGCCATGCACAGATCTGCCTTCATATGCATTCCCCGACTAATGAGCATATGAAAGCTCTTAAGCGTATCATACGCTATCTCCAGGGTACCCTTTCTTTTGGTCTCCACTTTTACAAATCCAATATTAATTGTATTATCTCATATACAGATGCAGATTGGGGTGGTTGTCCTGACACCCGTCGTTCTACCTCTGGTTATTGTGTATTCCTAGGAGATAATTTGATTTCTTGGTCTTCGAAATGGCAACCTACTCTTTCCCGTAGTAGTCTGAAGCGGAGTACATGGGTTTGCTAATGTTGTTTCTGATTCGTGCTGGATCAGAAATTTTCTTCTAGAGTTTCATTGTCCTATTCAAAAGGCTACTTTAGTTTATTGTGATAATGTGATTGCTATATACTTATCCGACAATCCTGTTCAGCATCAATGCACTAAACATATTGAGATGGATATTCATTTCGTCCATGAGAAAGTAGCTCGTGGTGAAGTGCGTGTGCTTTATGTACCGTCCGGTTACCAAATTGCTGATATTTTTACAAAAGGGCTTCCGTGTGTATTATTTATTGATTTCAGGGACGGTCCAAGCATACGAGAACCTCCCGCTTCGACTGAGGAGGTGTGATAGAATATATTTTACATATATTCTAGGCGTTTGAATATTTTCTGATATTACCTGCATTTATTCTCTGATTTGATTTACTCTTTATTTGGGAAATATTTATTTAGTTACCTTTCTTTTAGCAAATCAGTTGATTTGACGATATCTTTATTTAGGAAGTATTTATTTAGTTGCTTTATTTTAGCAAATCAATTGGTTAATTTGTAGCCTATCTTAACTTTTGTAAACCATATATATGTGATTGAAAGTGGAATACAATGGCAAGCAAAATTGATTTCTAAATAGATTTCTTTTGTTCTTCATCCAAGTCACGGCCACACACCATCCCCACTTTCCTCTGCCGCAAATAACATGCCCCAGCAAACAGCTACCAACCTTCAGCCATCATCACCAACTACAAACAACATCCTGCAAATCGCCACCTTCCATAATTCGCACTTCATAACTTCGACAAACCGTCATCACCGCGACCAGACCATCACTCAAATCGCCGAGCATCCCTCAACCGCAAATCACGACCTCGCCAGCTTCACAAACCAATTCGAACACCAGAACAATAGCCTGAATCGAAATCAAATTGCAAATTGCATAATTATTTTTATTTTGGTTCGGTTTCAATTTTGTTGGCATTTTGAGAATTTTGATTTTCGTATAGGGATAGAAAATTTAAGAAGTGGGAATTGCTGTTGAAGAAGGGTATTGGGCTTTGAATAAGGGGCAATCATTTTGTTATTTATTTTAAAGTTTCATTTTTTTTAGTTCTTCTTTCTCTTTCATAAAATTCTATTTGATATTTGAGAAATTTGAGATTCATACCCTGATTTGTGTTGTGTTTTATCGCGTGGTCTTTGATTGAGTTGTTGCTTTGCTTTGTTCATTTGAGTGGGTCGGGCCATTGTGTGTTACATATATAAAAAACTTCTTTTGTTTATTTTTTGTTTAGTTTTTATTTTCTTGTTTAAAAAAAAAGAGGACAAGCGAACAAAAAAAAATATTGCCAAATTTGCTTGCCTTTTGTTGTGTTCATTTTTCTTTTTCTTTTTACAATTTTTTTTTCAATTTCTTCTTGTTTTGTTCTTGTTTTCAATTGTTTTGATTTGTTTGGTTTTTGATTTTTTCCATTATTAAAAAATTGTATATATTTTGTTTTTAATTTCAGGTTGCCAAAGCAGATTGGAAGAGTTGTGCTTCGCTTAGCTTGCCAAAAAAATTGCTTGCTTGCTTATATATATTTTTTGCTGCTTTTAACCCCTATATATTGTTTTTATTTGTTTTTCATTATTGGTTGCTTGCATTTAAAAAAAATTAGATAAATTCATTCGGAGTTGCGTTGTTGATACAAGTTTCATTTCATTTTGCATTTCATCTTAGAAATTGATTAATAATAACGCTTAATTGTATATTGATAATTTTTCCTTTTTTGACAATTTAGTTTTAGGTTTCCATTTATGCTGAACATCCACTTCCACTTTATTGCCTTCAACAAGTCTTACTTTTAGCTTTGATGGTAGAGCTCGAGAAGGGGAGATGTCAATCAATGCTCTAGCATACGTTAAGCTCCTACGAGCTTCAGTATTAGAGTCAAAACATTTTAGATCTCCAATAAGACTAGATAACTGGTTGATACCTATCAATGGTTGAAGGACGGATGGGATGTGCGTGAAGGTTGCCCAAACAGGAATAAATAAGATTTGCTCTCTCGCTTTGTCAACACAAGACTCCATGGGGTTACAATAAATGGTTTCCCTTCAATTACTATTGGGCTTGTCTTTAGAGCTCTAATTTGTCTTGCATATTTCCAAATTTGAAGTAAAACATAAAGTTGAAGTGTTGTAGTTGAAGACTGCCTCTCATTTTCCAAACTCGCTTATAAGAGTCATGGACAATCTTGTATTGACAGCAGAATCTAGAAAGAAACCGACTATATACTCAGATCAAATTACAACACCCGCTTGTACCACTTCACGCGGAGGAATGAAAACATCATCAATCGCATCCGTCTTGCATGAACGTGGAGAATAAGTTCCTGCATTTTTTGGAAGAGTTTTGAATGAGGAGGACCATTTTAATTGGGATGGCACGGCAAGATCAGGAACACCCATCTTCCAAACATTGTTATGCTCCTCAGCTAAAGATTTAGCAGGCACATTATCTGCTACCAAAGAGGTTGCACTTATCTTTGGCACAGGGGCTGCAAGAAATGTAGCCGCGACGTCTACATTGTCCTGGAAAAGAACTCCAGTGTTGTCTGAATAGCAGGGGAGATACATTTTTATCAACATTGACCTCTAACGTAACAATAGTAGGTTCAGAGTTTTGATGCGTAGCAGGGTTAACATACGTCGAAGCATTGGTTTTCCCAATTTGAACACAAACATTTTTATCACATTCTCGTACATAAGGGACAACACAGCCCTGTTTTTGATTCGGGGACTATAGAATTGGGGAAATAATCGATGAATTGGTATGGAGGGAGATACCTGAAACTGGGCCGAGCGCTGGAGATAGAACATTAGTGTCAGGGATCAATGTCGCCAGTGTACTGGGTACCTCCAATTGGACTGCTCGATCAATAAATAAAGCCGGTGATGGAGAGATACCAGAAACCTCGCTGCCAAAGTAGGTTTATTGCAAATTGCCACTGCCAAAGAGGATAAATCAACAGACAAATGATGTGCTACGAGGTCAGGTCCAGGAAGCAAAGTGAGCGTAGTTGAGTCGTATTCACATCCAGATCTGGTTTGATATCTATTTGTAATAGAAGAAGCAAATCGTTGTTTACACTTGCAATTTTTTTCCATTAACGAGAGGAGGAGTGAGAAGGTAAGAAGCAACTGAGCGACGGATGAGGGTGGGAGAAAAGCAGCGGGATGACGATGGGATAAGTCAGAAGTCGGAGGCAATAAGAAATTGCCATAGAAGACAGGATAACACAACTCCATTCATTTCATCCTATAATTTTGCAATTTATTGTTGTGTTACTTCTTAGATTGCTTTACTAACTTATACTTTTTGAATTTTTAGAAACCGCTCCCCCAATTGAATTGATCATAAGAGATCTAGTCCCCTCGACTTTTGATTACAGTACATTAGCTTTGACCTAGGCCATCGTCAGGTCGAGTATTATTGCCAAAAGAAAATTAAACGAGATGACTATAACGGGTTCTTCTCTTAAGAAAGCTAAAATTGTTGATTTCCAATCTTTCTTCCCTCAAAAAAAGAGTGGATGTATTTATATAGGCAAGGATCCGAAAGGTTCCACTCTTGATGCTGCTACTAATCTAACCAGAGCAGTTCCTTCCCAGGAAGATTTCATGTCCCGTATCGTTGTGTATGACTCTTCTACCATCATTGAACAAATGCAAAAGGATTTGGGCACTTCAACTCCTCCTCAGGAGTTGATTCCTTCTAAACCAACATCACCAGTGCCATCCAGTGATTTCAAAGAAATGGTACATCCCATCATGAATTCACCATCCTTTACTTTCATTCAACCACCTACCTCGGTACCTGACTCATCAAGACATTGCCGAACTTTAATCGAGCAACAACTTCTGCTATATTTCATACTATTTGACCGTCTCAATACTATTTTTTACTGAATTTTGACCCGTGTTGTACTTTTACTTTAATATGTCTAAAAGTTGGCACACTCTTTAGGAAAGTGCTTCCAAGTCTTCTGCTGAGACATCTAAGCTTCAAGAAGAAATCTCAAATTTGAACAGCCAGATTCCCTTTCTTTCTACTGGCAAAAATAGTGCAGTGAAGGAATAAGAAAGGTTGAGGACTCTCTTGTTCAAGCGGAATCTAATACATCTTAGAAAAGGAAGGCAAGATAACTTTTAGCTAATGAAAATTTGGCTGTAAAAATGACTTTAATAGAGTCCGAGGAAGAGAAGGCTTGGATAGTTGCTAAATAATCTTTTCTCAAGAAGAAGCTGGGTAAGGATAAAATTCTTCAACATTGGCCATTAATACCATTTCTGAAGCTAAGCAAAAGGTGTTATAATTTTTGAGCACTTTCCTCAAAGACATCATTGAGAAATCTTACAAGGACGCTCTTATGCTTGCTTATTCTAACAACATCGAAAAGTGTGCAGACTTAAACTTCCCTTCACACGATCCTGCTCTAGTTAAAAAATTCGTGGATAAAATCAAAGAAATGGATCAAGGAATTGAAATCACTGGGGGAGAAGAAATTGATGCTGCCAAACTCTTATCTTTTGATGCTCATCTTATGGAAGATGATTCTAATTCCGATGAGAAGGAAGATGATGAGGATGATGAAATCATCACAGAGAAGGGTGATAATGATGATGATAACCCTTACAGTGAAGATAGAGGTTAGGGTTTAGGTGGCAACAAAGATAGCCATGTTGGTGCTTATAGAAAGGATGGCGATGATGTCCCGGGGGCTTCCAAAAAAGTTAACCCTAATCCTAGTGGCCGTGAAACAGGAAAAACTGACTTTCTAAGCCTTCTAATCTCCACGAAGGGGCCGCTAGTACTAATGTTGAAGAACGAAGGGAGAAAATGCAGACACTACAAATTTCAATTCCCGTTTCTCAGGTATGGGATTCTTTGTCTAAGTGGCTTTCGCTTCCAAGATAACAGTAGATGATATCTTTCTATTTTAGATAAAGAATAAATCCACTCAACTTTATGAAACAAAGCTTGAAAGAAAAGAAGTAGAAATAAATAGGTTGTATAAGGAGCTAGATAAACAATTAAAAGAACATAATGCACTCTCTGACAAGTATTATAAGCCTTATAAGAGCACCGCAGTGTTTGCGTCCTTTAAAGACCAGGAAACTGCCCACCGACTGAAGAGAGCACAACTTCAATATGACAAGATTTTGGAAGAGAACCGAGAATTAATAACACTCTCTTGGATGTTGATTGAAGAAAGGGACATCTTAATAGACTTCCTATACAAAGCCTATTACAGACACCTAACTATAGATTTATCATATTTGGGTGATTTTAGTAGGGGCGTCTTCAAAGGAGATACTTAGATGAATTTGGATCTGATCCACAACCAGGGGTTTGCTGGAATTTACCACGAGTCAAATCAACCCCTCATGAGTTGCCTACAGAAAAACTCAAATATTATAAGGATAAATTTATCTTCGAGTTATCCAAAAAATCAATTTTGTACGAATCGGATGAAAATTTGTAATTATGTAACAATATTGATTCATAAATTTTCTATATTAGTTTCCTTTCAGACTTAGTTGTGTATTATTATATTATCACAGAATAAATGCCTCTCGAGCAGCCTTGTTTTTAGAGATTATTTAGGCAAATATGTCAAATTAAGAAGAGACTATTTAGAAATGGCCTCGCTCTTAAAATCCTTAAAATTGGCTAGATATTTCACTCTTGGAGATCTTCAGAGGATTTATATGCAACATCCCCGCCTTCATTTTGATTTTCTTGCCGAAGAAATAGAAAGGCTTCTTAAGGAAATTCGAACGTATCATACCAAACTAATATGCGGACATGATACTCCTCCTGCCAGGGAATGAGACTATAGCAAATATCCTCCAATATTACCCCTAAAGGATTTAATGCCCCTTTCGGTTCAACAGTTACTCTTTTAGCTAATTCTTTGAACAAAGTCAAAAATGTTGTTTCTCAACTTTAAGTGTAATAAAATAAGTATTTGATTATAAGAACGAGATTGTGCTTTTCTGTTTTATTTCTTCTTAAGTTGTAATCTCTATCATTGTAATAAAAGAGATTGGTTATTTGAGTCTTGACTTTGTTTTTTTATTTAAATAGGACTCATAATTAGCCATCGCACCACTCTCATCGGATTCCTTATCTCGTTTTACTAGTGTCAAAGATAGGTTGATTGCAGATGTTGAAAAGAGGCGTCAACTTAAGGATCCTCTATCTGCTCATTTTCAAGGCAATGTTGAAGCATTAGATTAGCATGAGAGATTTTTGCTTCAAAAGAAAATTGTTAGAACCCTTAATGATTACATTGCCAGTCTTGAAGTGGACAACAAGAATAAGAATGAAACAATTTCCATATTGAAGTGCCAAATTAAATCAAATCCTTCGATTGATTTTGAGCATAAGATGTCAGGGCATCTTCAGCAGATAAGCGATTTGGAGATTAAGTTAAAAGTTAGTCAAGCTCAATGCAAATCATTAGAATTTATCATGGGGTTAACATTCCAAATATCAATTTACCGAATTTTCCAATCACCTCATCTATCGTTAAATCAACAAGATTTTCATCTCTTGCAGTTCGAAAATTTCCTACTACGACAAACCCTCCTCCAGGTTTAAACGAGAAGGCAGTGGATGAATGGTGTAGGAAGGTGAAATTTGAAATGATGAGATATTTTGATGATCAACATAAGGCGAGATATTCGCAACGCATTAATGTATATGTAGCCAAGATTCAAAGACTCGAACATGAAAAGTATCTTCTTCAAAAGTGCATTGCGGATTTGGAGAGATAGAATGTAAACCTTAAAGGTGCCAACAAAGATTTCAGCCTTCCTTTAATGGCTGGTATTGAATCCATTGATAAATGCTGATGATATAAAGAAAAAGGAAAAGAAGATTCTTTTTATAGAAATTCGGCATATCGTTGTTCCTTTAATAGATGATAATCTAGATAAAGTTGTCCAGGATTTGTGAAATATTATCTTGTGCAATGTACTTGTAAACAATTTTATAATATATGTGAATTATGTGAATATCACCTATTTTGTAGTCTTTTCTTACAATATTATTTCTGAATCTGCTTTCTTATAAATTGGACTATGGTTTTTGTATTTGCTGGTCCATTCAGTCTTCCTTACCGATCTCGTTTTCCTGAAAAGTACTAAGTAGAGAACATTCCTTATTGTTAATTTGAAATCTATATGAGAATATATTCAGTAGTTTGTCTACACTATTAGTGATTGTATTAAGAATTCAAAAAATCCTAGTAATGGAAGTTAATAGATCATTATGTGAAAATAATGATAACAAGTGAGGAGTAGTTCCATAATTAGATACGGTTGAATGTCTTGAGACCCAACTTGGGTAATGATAAGTGAGAGCCCGGAATTCGACTCCAACTATATTAACAGAAGACCAAAATATAATTATAGAGAACCAGAAATCCAATTCTTGTATTAATTATAGAAGATAAGTAATTCCTCTTCTAGAAATAACTAATAGAAAGCCAATAATAATTGTTTAATAATAAGAGTTCAGAGATCATTATCTGGAATTAAGTCGTAGAAGATTAGAAATCCTTTTTCATGGAAAAATAATATGAGACTGGAAATCCTTATTTGGAAATAATGGAAGATCGAAAACCCAGATTTGGGTATTGGTGAGATAGATCCATAAAATAGTAGGAGAGCAGTAGTACACATTAAAGGTCTCAATATTAGAAGTCCTGAAGCCTAAATTCAAGCATTAATAAGTGAAGTCCATAAATTAATAGTAAGAGCCCCGAAACCCATATTTGAGTATCATGAAGACTATAGATCAATAGTAAAAGACCCGAAATCTAGATTCAGGTATTAATAAGTGAAATTCTGAAATTCTCTTTTGGAAACTAGTCGAAGGCTGTAGATTCTTACTTTAGCCTTTTGTTCTGCACCACTTTTTGGGTTTTGATTATTTTGACATATGCCACCCTTTAGGCCTCGTATGTTGTGACTATTTGATTTTCCACTTCTCGAGCTCGGATGTCTTAGTCCGTTGTTGTCATTGATTGAGATGCCACTTCTCGAGCTAGTACGTCTTAGTCTGATGTTGTCTGGTGCGCCTGGTTAGCTTATCCACAAGTAGGACACGGGGACTTACCGAACCTCCCTCCAGATGGCTCTCTAGCTATGCTTTATAGGCGGGACTAAAGGCTTGTTCGATGCCTTAGCCAGGCTATAGCATGGGGGGGACCATGGGCTTATTTCATCCTATCTCGAGGAGGTGCTTCAAACAGCCCATAGCGTGGCGGGACTGAAGGCTTGTTTGGTGCCATGGCCAGGCCATAGCATTGCAGTAACAAGGGCTTACTCCATCCCCTCTCCAGGGGGTGCCTTGGTCTGGCATAGCGTGGCACGATCAAGGGCTTGTTGATGCTTTAACCTGGCCTAGTGTGGCGCAGATAAAGGCTTACTCTAACCTTCCTCTAGGAGGCGCTTTGACCTGGCCAACTCGGCGTGGACAAAGGCTTTGACTGTTTAAGGAAATTTCAAAGTTTAAGGAGAATTCTACTCCCGACCATCTAGACTTTTCTTAGAAAAGTGGTACTTTATTGAATTCAATTAAGATCGCTTTACAAATCCATTGGTTTTGCCTTATCTAAAAAAGTTGATCACCATTCCGTCAAGTGCTCCACATTGACTTGTTTCATGCCCATTCATCATGTGATAGTGGTAATAGGATCCTCCCAATTCCTTTGTACTTAGGCTTTCTATTTTAGGATGGCCAATAGGTGAGTCCATGCTTAGTTAGCAAATAAGCATTCTCAATCGTTATGGTTAGATTGCATTTCTTAGGGAGTTTCGACTTGAAGCCTGTCTTTTAAGGATGTTTAATTCTTTTTTAATACTTGGTTCTGAAGCTTCACCCTTAACGAACAATTTCATTTTCAAAACCTTTTGAAGTTCATATATAGGCAATGTTCCACTTTTTGCTTGATGCCATTTTTATGCAAAGGCATTGTAATCGGCCATCATACCCTCATCAAAAATAGTGCCTTTGGTATAGAATTGAATTGTCTTCTTCATTTGGTCAAATAAGTTATCTCTCTTATCTTTTATTCCCCCTAAGGAAAAGATAGGTGTGGGCCAAAGTGAAAGGGGTTAAATCTCCGCTTGTCTGTATCATAAGATCCGGCTCTCTTTTTCTTTATGATCCTTAAAGCTTCCAATCTCAACATTTGCACTTCATACAGTTTAGAATCTTTAATCGTTCTATGGGAATATCCAACAAAATGGGGCTATGAGGATCCTTCTTTGGACGATTTAATTTTTATAAACATGGTGGTGTAAATTCTAAATTCGGGGTCTGACTCTTGTGTCAATTTGAAATGATTAAAACAGGACCCATACCGGTCAATGAGGTTAGCTACCTCTAGTGGACACACTTTTTCTTAGTTCCATCGTTTACATTGTGATTGATTGGTGCGCACCCTTCGATTTTGGGAGTGTTGGATGTGGTAGGCCGTTAGGGGTTACCAACAGCCGGGAAGGGTAAAATGGTAGTATCCTACCTTGGGCAATGCCTCACGTGCCTTGTCATACTTTTATCCCTATATGAGACTCCTATGATTTTGGTTTAGTGTTGTCGTATCATGGTACATCACTGACTACCGACGTGCTACTAGTGCTATGAAATGCAAACTATACGCAAATGCTTAAAAACGCATTAAGAGGGATTAATGTAAAGCCTTAACGGTAAGAAAATTATCTATTTTATTGACTAGATACTATATATATAGCGTATTCTACTGTACATAATTTTTTGACAGATCCTTAAGAGATGGAAAATCCCATAACATTTCTTGAGTTATTGCATGCATGTTATACATCGGATAGGAGATGTGAAATTTCGTAAACATCTCTGATGCTATTACACTCATGTTATATGCGATATTGATTTAACTTACATAAGGATATTTTAGTCCTAACTCGAGTATTTTGTCTTTTCATTACGCCCGAGCTAATCTTGAGTTTTTTAGCTTATTAAGATTTATTCTAGAGGATGAAGATAAAGATTTGGTATATTATTACTATTAGTATGCCTGCATCATGTTGTTTTCTACATTATTTATTTATCTATGATGTATATATAACTCTGATAAATGTTGTATAGATTATAATCTAATGGATAGTATAAACAGCTTCATGAACTATTTATTTGATTATTATATTTTATCATTCCGCTGGGAGATTCTGTGTTTGTTTTCTTCTTCTTTTCTTATTTTTATGAATTAACCCCATAAATCATCTATGTTTCGGATTGTTTAAGTCGGAAATGTGTGGATTATTGTCAACATAAACCTTTCGAAATGTGGGTCGCCACAGTTGGTATTAGAGCTTTGGTTTTGGGGAACCTTAGCTTTGTGGGGGGTTTGACTCATTAAAGTAGGGTAGTAATACTAGAATGAGTTTGTTTGAGCACACATACATACACACACACACACCACTAGAGAGCGTATTTCTTAGTGTTGCAATATTGTGTTGTTTGAATTTTTAAGTTTGAATTTTGGGTTCAGATCGGTACGTGTGACGCCACTATGTCGTTAGGGACTTGAAAACACTTGAACAAAGAAAACCAACACAATATTCTTTTCGAAATTTGGTAAATGAAATAATTTTACCTAGGAATATATTTTATATATAAAAGAAATGTTTTCTAAAATTTAGATAGTTAAATGAATTGGTTGTTAGAAACAATAATATTGACCATTATCGTTTACTGTTTGATTAGTCAATATTTCTGAACTATTAGCTATTATATGATTATAAGAAAATGAAATTGTATAAATGTGATTTATAAAATATAATTTGCAAGTAAAATGAATATAAAATTTAGAATTTGAGAAGTTTAAATTCCGGTGTTTCTAAAAAGGTTTTCAAGGTTTGAAAAATAATGTCAGTATTGCTAAAAGTATGTACAAATACAAATTGTTTTCAAACAAATTTTAAAAGGATAGAATACTCCCCTCTTTTTTGGTTGGAAAATAATTTGGTGATGACTGTGCAGCATTATCGACGTTCATTTCTAAGTCTCATAGCGGGGAAGACTTCTATTAAGATCTGCCTTCTGTCCATTTAAAAATTGGCATTTGAAAAGAAATACATACAAGAAATTGTAAAGAACATGGTGTAGGAGAAATCCGAACCAGTATAAAATCTCTGATGTCATCTCTCTAAGTCGCTACTTTACTTTATTGCTTTTATTTTATCTTTGATTGATTGTTGATTCAATTTTGCATTGAAAATTTATGATTTAACATTAATCTTAAAAGAAATTTAAAAGGATAAACAAAAAGTTAGAAAACACTATTCACCTCCCTATAGTGTTTAATTAGCCTTAAAATCCATAAATTTGCAACCCATTACCAACTGCAGTTAATCCTATCAACCACTTGGTACATGTGACGATGATTCTATATGAGGTATTAGCTTATAATCACTTTAACAACCATATATGCGGTGGTGATTCCAGAATGAAGTAGGATGGTGGCGACGTTCTATTAAGGTATGTACATGGACCCGACTCCCGTGAGTTGGCATAAGGTGGCTTTCAAACCATTATACTTTGTTCTGGAATCTCCACCACGTACGCAGTTGTTAAAGTGGTTTCGTTATTTGCAAAGAGTATGACAATATCCGATCCCGTTCTCATTAACAACTAAACACTTATTTCGCACCATGATCATTTCATTTTAAATAGTTCATACTCCATATCAAATTATCATATTCACTTCAGAGCCATATCAATTCCATATCATTATTCACTTTAAATAATATACATTTGCAGAATCGTAACACTTTCAAAATTATAACACTTCGAAATCATAACACCTTCGAGATCATGACACTTTTGAATAAGCTTGGAATAGAATAGGGTTAGGAGAAAATAAAGTTGGGAGCTCAATACGGTTGGAGGTTCGAGCCCTCCTTCTAGTGCCAAAAATGCTAACAAGAATACTTTACAACACCCCAAAGTAAATTTTAAAGTGTAAACGAACCCTTCGAAACCACCTTTGTAATAGATGGAGATAGTTTAAACCTTTCGAATCTCTTTATCCAACAATTTAGGTGATTTGGATCTCACTTAAGTCCATCTTTCGAAAGGGTTGCGGTAATTGAAGCTCCTTTTAAAAATACCTTTCGACACGGTCAAGACGCTTGGATTCCTTTTAAAAATACCTTTCGATCTAGTTAAATTGGCATAGGATCCTACCGAAACCTCCTTTTCAAGTGGTCAAGTTGAATTGAGGTTAGGACCTAATGATATGAGGTTTTTAGTTGAATTAAAGGGTTTTTCCACCTTCGAAAGTGAGCCTTTCAATCACATTGATACAAGCAAATCATAAATAGAATCAGATAGAAATATTAGATCAGGTATAATGTCAAAACTGCTATATACATGCTCTGATAATATTTTCCTTTATTACAAATAGCTTAGGTAATACAAAGAAGTCAAATCGCCAATCTTATTTTAGAATTAGGGTTTACAAATTCAAGAAAGAACAAGTATGGTGTGAACGAAATCGAATCCCCGAAACTATACCCCTATGGTCTTATTTATGGGTGCGGGTTGGCCCCTTTCGAATCAGTCTTGTCGATTAAATTAAAAAGGTGCTTTGGAGGCCTTTTGTTGTTGTTAACATCAGAGTGTCCTTTCACTTTGCTTTTAAATTGAACTTGAGTGTTTTAGAGCTGGTTAAAAGGTGTAGATGCGCTCCCCACTTTGTTTTTGATGTGTTGTTGCAAGTAGGAAAGGATATGGGATTTCGATTATGTCGATAGGTGAATCTTTGGGTCTTCGAAGTAGTTGGAACATAGTAGAAGGTTTAAATGCGGAAGGTAGCTTTCGGAGGCATACTTGTTGATTGTTGCAGAACCCCTCCTCTGGTGTATGAGAATGTCATTTAAACTTAAGTAAGCTTTCTTTTATAATTGTGAATGGTCTCAATCGGTTCGAAAGGCTAATTTATGCTTTTGAAGGAGTAGTGCTGGCCAAATCTTCTTCTGTGGAATGTGAATGAAGGCGAAACCCACTGTTTCGAAAGGTGTTCCTCAACTCATTCAAAACGTCTTCGTGCATGAAGAAACTTCTGTTTTGAAGGGGTTTATTGAAGCAAAAAGGAGGATCTGTCACCTTTTGACCCCTTCAAAAGTGCTTGACTCGTCTAATTTTTTGTTAACGCACCCTTCGATTCTTTCGAAAGGTTTTATTAATGCTATCATTCCTTGTGAATCCCTCTTTTATATTCTTCATGATTTCGACAAGGTTGAAATGAAGACCGATGGCAACAGTATGTGTTATATATTGATATTACTTTCCATATACATGTTCTTATTAGTTGTTGATTTTTTAATAGGTGCAAATGGCGTATGCTTCGCATTTGGAGTTTGCTTTCGCATTATATTGATTGTATATGCTTGCTAATATAACAAAGTTACACATCTCGGATTATATATCGTACTTTTATATTTTTCCCCACGGGATGCCTTACCCTTGAAGATGAGATGTATATTTTTGATTATATATTTATAAAGATATAAATATATATATATATATATATATGTTGTAAAAAAATTCGATCGAACCACACAAAGGAGGCACTGGCGAAATTTTTCGTAAATTTAAGGCATTGGAAAGTTTTGGAGAATTTTCGATAACTAGATTTTGTTTTTGAGTTATAACTTGGAAATAATGAATGGATAGTTATTAATGAGAATCCATGAATTAATTTTAAAGTTCTAGAAAATTTTATAATCTATTTTAGCTAAATTGGTTTTGAAACGTTATTGGGTTTGGGGCATTTTTCTTACCTTGGCAATTTTGGGGACGAAACCATTTTAAAGGGGGAGAATGTAACAACCTAGAATTTAGTCATTTGAAATTGAAATATCTAATTGATTTTAAATATGTAAAAGTTAATTTTATAAGTTAAACAATTTAAACTTCAAATATAAGGGTTATTCAAATATTTGAATTTGTTTAAATAATTGAATCCTGGATTTATTATGAAAAAAAATGATTTTGAAAGCTGATTTGAATTCTAGTTGAATAAAAATGAAGATAGTAAACTTTTGAATTTGATTTAAAAGGGATATGAAGTATTGATAAATCGTTTTAATTAACGTGTGAAAATAGCTTTTCGGGACACTATCTTGGATTTCAACGAAACCAGTTTCATTAGATCCATAATAGTGAGTTATTGTATCTCATCAAATTTCATGGCGATTGGATGTATCATTTGGTCGTGCGAGCTCAAAACACGTAGAAATTAATTTAAGGGATTTGAATTAATATAATTTGATTTTAAAAGCTAACTTTGGTATACTTTGAAATTGGGTCTCGATACTAGTTCCATTTTGTTCAGAATAGGGTATTACATATAGAACACCAGTCGGCATGCCTCGATTGGAGTTCGAAAATTTAGAATGTGAACGGTGTTGTGAAATTTTCTATAAAAGGACCTCTATATTTAATTTGTTGCTCAAAACCCTAATTCACAGAGCCAGCCTTCGCCATCTCCCCTTTAGCTTCATCCAACAACTCTAACAAACCAACGCCGCTATAGGCCAAACCAGCCTCCGACCTTAACTATAAAATCATTCGACTAGGATAAGGGAAGATAATGTACGGTTGGATCGAACCAAAATGAAGTACAACAGCAGCAAAAGAGGTGCGAAGTCGCTGTAGAATTTGGGAAATTAATGACGATTAACAGTGAGCTAGTATCGACGACGGTGATGTGTGACTTGGCAGAGGAGGGACTACCCTCTGGCAACTCGCCTCGGCCGTAGAGCCGATGAACAGTGGTACGGCAAACGAAGAAGGTACGGTAGAGTTTTCATTTCCTAGGAACGAACGAAGCATGTACGGGGATGGAGTGAAGGTGATTTACATGTTTAAAAAAACTCAATTAAGTTTAAGTTAGTTTTAATTTAAACGATCTCAATGTTCATTAATTCATATCCAATTCATACGAGGTCCAAATTGAACTGGGCGTTGCGATCGTATCAACGAATACTACAATATAAAGTTGGATTGGATGAATTTAGAGCTAGTAGGAATTTGGGTTAAAATTGAATGCTTGTTAAATTTTAATTCAAATTGGAGCGCTTTGGCTATTACTGGAATTTCTATGAGTTAACTCACCTCTCTGGCCCGCTTATATTTCTATGAAAGTATGGATAACTTTATTATTGATTGTTTGGATGATTACTATTTTGTTATTTGGTTTTGATATGTTCTCGCCCAAGAGAGGATGAGACCCTATTACGTTTTGGTGTATGAGCGGATGACCCTTTGTATACGATCCCGCCTCGAATTGATTGATTTATATATATGATTATATACTGTATATGATGCAGGGGGGCTGGTTGTAGGGATCCAAAAGGATTCCTCACACTATTGATTTTACTTTCCATATATTTTGATATATGATGTCTTGGTTGCTATATTTGATGACATAGATATGATTTTGCTTAGTACCATAGTGGCACTTGGCCTTATTTTTGTATTTTTAAATAACTATTTTGATTTAAAAGGGATTTCAAAGTGAAGTTGAAGTATATATGTTTTAATGATTTTCAAATTATAAAGGAATGAATTTGGTTTGAATGAATAAAAAGTTATGATTTTTGATGTTATAAAAATACTGTTTTGAGAAATAATTTAAATAAAGATTTTTGATTGGTTTATAACTAGAATTATAAAAGTGATACTTTATAAATAAAGTAATAAATTTATAAATGGAGTTTTTATTAATATTAGAAATGGATTTTATAAATAATTAGATTTATAAAGAAAATTTTTATAAATGGATTGTGATTGTAAAATGAATTTTTATTATTATAAAGACTGATTTATAAAATATATTCTAAATAAAGAGATGTTATAGAAAAATAAGTTTTATAAAATAGCAAGAGATTTGTAAACATAGTTTTATAAATATGGAAACGATTTATGTTGAGAATCGAATATGGATTATAATATAAAGGAAATACATTCAAGTTTTAAAAGTTAAATAATCTTTTAAGGGAATGTTGAAAATAATATTTTAATGGAGTTAATGGTTTTAAAAGTAATGTTTTAGTAAATAATAAGTCCAAGTGGAATTTCATAATTCTAAAAGTTATTTAAAATGTGATAAAACTAGTAATAAAACTTTAGGCAGCACTTCTAGTAGTTTTACCGTTGTAAATTGAAGATGTAAATTGTTTAAAAATGATTTTTACATTTAATATTTTTCCCTAATCTTTTTATAATTTTTTTCAACTTATAGTAGGTATTTTCAATATTGGTTTCAAGTTTAAATATATTTTTAACAATTAATTATGAATTTCTAAACTAAGTAGCTTTTAAAATTAAAACTTGTTTTTCTATTTGTTTTAAAATTCCTTATTTTTACAAAATATTCTATAAAAATAATTGTAATATATTTTAAGTAATTTTAATAGTACTTTAACATATTAGTAAGTATTTTAAAGATATTTCTATATACATAAGTTTTAAATATTAAATTAAGCATTTTATAAATATGATAATGGGAGTTGGATTTTAACACTTAAGTTAAAATAATTTGTTTTACCGAAACAACTAAAAATGTATTGCTTTTAGTTGAATTTAAGTATGCTAAAGCGTTGATTGAAGTGTCACCTGATCAAGAGCTCCCTGAATTTATTGCAATTGATGGTTTAGGTGATTGCTGTCCATATGTTAAAGTTGAATATGACTGGAAGCCAAAAATCTGTAGTAAATGCAAAGTATTTAGTCATGAAACTCTATACTATTCAGGTAACAATAAGGTGAAATATTTTGATATGCAAACTAGTGGTGTTGTTGATGATAATGAGAAGAATGATTATAAGGAGTGTATGGATCAGGGGATTTTGAAAGATAAGGTGCGGAAGTCTCATAATATTGGAGTTTCTAATAGGAATTCTTTTAAAGTATGGAGAAGAAAGGATTTTGTTCAAGGAACTCCTATTGATAATAATTTGAACAAAGGTCCTAGTAATCAAATTTCAGTTGATGAAGTGAAGAATTTGGATCAAAATCGAATATACAAAAAGAAGCTGATAACACCGTGGAATTGGGTTATAATGAAAATATTGTTACTGTTAACTCTTTTCAGATTTTATCTGATTTTGATGAAGGAGCTTTTAATACTGAGCTAATAATAGAAAAGGAAACCTCTTCCTCACAATCTGGTAACAAGCAAATAAATAGTTTCGCTGATGGAATAATTGATAAAGGAATAACTGAAGAATGTTCCTTTGTTGAAGCTGATAATTCTGTATTAAAGAATCATTTTATAACTTCTGAATCACCGGAACATTCTGAAAGTTTAGATACTAGTTCAAATATCATTAAGTATATCAACAATGAACCTATTACCAATGATGTCTCCTCTACACAAACCTCACCTTATATCAATATTTCTCCTCCCAATCACTTGGTTTTACCTCCTCCGTGTTGTTCAAAGGATACTATTGAGGAACAAATTATATCTAATAAAAAAGGAAAAAAAGGTAGGAAGAAAGTCTCATTCCATGAAATATCAGAAAATTTAAACAATGGCAAAAACTATAAAATAGAAGATATTCAGCCAAGAAACAATAATGAATAAGTAACATTTAAGGTCTCTTCTTCTCAGACAAGTGGCTTAAGGCATACAAGGAAGCACCCTTCTAATATCATTTCACCCAATCATTCATGATGTTAAGCAATAATATAGCGTATTGGAATATAAGAGGAGGACATCTAGCATCAAAACAAGTTGAAGTGAAGCAATTAATTAAAGATCAGAAACTACAACTTATTGTTATTAGTGAAACAAAGTTAAATAAACTACAAACAGATTTAGCTTGTTAGAATATTGCTCCTGATTGGGCTCATGAGGATAATTTACAAAGTGCTCCATATGGCAGATTATTGGTTTTATAGAATTCAAATGTTTTGAAATTGATAAAGTTGCAGGAGGATGATCAATTTATTCACTTCAGTGCTATTCCATTTTCTTCAAATAGTCCTTTTCTGATTACTTTTGTCTATGCACAAAACAATCTTGACAAAAGATTATTCTTTCTTTCTAATCTCATTTCTCTTTCTCACTCAAATTTACCATGGATTGTTCTTGGAGATTTTAATTGTATGTACTCATCTGATCAAAAAATGGGAGGAATCCCTCTCTCCTTAAAAGATATTTCTCCTTTAAATCAAACTTTGATAAAATCATCCCTTACTCATATACCATCTACTGGAGCAGTGTTACTTGGAATAACAAAAGTAAACTTTGTCCTAGAAATTATTGCAAACTAGATCATGCATTTTATAATATCCACTCAATTAATCTATGGCCAAATCTCTATTGCAATTTCCTAAATCCCTCAATTTCTGATCACTCTCCTATTATTTTATCTTGGCGAGAGAAGACAAAATGCAGAAATACATCTTTTAAATTTTATAAAACTTGGACTAATCATAGTGATTTTCTAAGCATTGTGATGCAGGTTTGGCAGGAAAATATTTTTGGCAATCCTCTTTATATCCTCAAGACAAAGCTGCAAATGGTAAAGGGAAAGCTTAAAATCTGGGCTAAAGAAAATTTTGGGAAGGGTTCTAAATCCTCTGATGGTATTAGGGAAAAATTATTTGGTATTCAACAGCAATTACAGAATGATAATCTGAATACATCATTGGCTAGTCAAGAAGCAGTTTGTCTAAAGAATTACTTGAAGCTTTAGAGTTTGAAGCAATGATGAAAAAGGAAATACTTCATTAGACTATTGATAAGCAAGGTGATAGGAATACAATATTTTACCATAACTCTATCAAGATTAAACAATGCAAAGGAAGAATTATGAGTATATATGATAGGAATGGAGTATTACAGGAGAATGATGATTCTATCACTGAAGCTTTTATTGACTACTTCTCTGCTATACTTGCCAACCTAGATACAATGAACCCAAACCTTTCACCTTTGTTTTCTATGAAGCTACCTTTTTTGAGTACTGAAAAGGCAAGTGATATAATTCGAGAAGTTTTACCTGAGGAGGTTAAGATGGCAGTCTTTTCCTTGAAGCCTGATAGTAGTGGAGGTCCAGATGGTTTCAGTGCTTTTTTCTTTCAACATACTTGGAAAATAATTAAGGATGATGTCAACAGGGCAATTCTCTTTTTCTTTTCTCACAATAAATTGTCTGCTGGAATAAATGCAACTAATGTAGCCCTTGTTCCAAAATGCCCAAATGCAAGAAGTGTTACTGATTTTAGACCTATCTCTTGTTGCAATGTACTGTATAAAATTATCTCCAAGATTATAGCAAACATGATCAATGATGTTCTGCCTTCAATTATATCCAACAACCAAGTTGCTTACATTCCTTCCAGAAATATTAGTGATAATATCTTACTTACACAAGAGCTTACTAGAGGTTATGGTATTAGGAATATTTCTCCTAGATGTATGATTAAGCTAGTTATTCAAAAAGCTTTTGATTCAGTATCTTGGTGCTCTATCATAGCAATTCTTTCTCGGATGAACTTCCCAAAGCCAATGCTTGCATGGATTTACACTTGTATTTCTTCTACTCATTATTCAATAATTAGGAATGGATGTACCAGAGGATTTTTCAAAGGAACTCTAGGTGTCAGGCAAGGTGACCCTATCTCTGCATATTTGTTCATTATTGTAATGGAGGTACTTAATTCTTTGATAAATGAACAAGTGAATAACAGGAAGATTGAGTTGCATCCAAGGTGTAAAGATCCATAAATTACCCATCTTTTATTTGCTGATGATCTTGTCATTTTTACAAAGCCAACTATATCAAATATCTCCGCTATAATTGAGGTTCTGGATAAATTCTACACAATCACCGGTTTGAAGATTAATTTTGGCAAATCTCACATATTGATAGCAGGTGTTAATGATATTAAAGAGTGAAATTATATCATTCTCTGGTCTTGGTGAAATGCAACATAATGAAAGATATATTGGTCTTCCTATCATCACTGCAAGAATTACAACTACAGATTGTTTGCCACTTTACGAAAAAATTACCGAGAAATTATCAATTTGGCCTAATACAAAGCTTTCACAAGCTGGAAGACTAGTTATTGTGCAAAGTATTGCTACTGCTATGGTCAATTATTGGATGAGACACTACATTCTCCCATGTAAACATGTTTCAATGATAAACAGTGCTCTGAATAGATTTTTATGGCATGGTGACCCTTTCTCAAAAAAGTTAATTCCAATCTCTTTTAAGTTGATACAACTACCTAATAACAAGGGTGGTCTGGGTATAACAAATATCAGATTATGGAATGTTGCTGCTATGTCTTTATACTATGACAAAATTTTATCTAATAATCAGGATCTTTGGACACAATGGATTTTAAAAAACTTATTAAAAGGCAAGGATTTTTGGATTATCAGCATTCCAAACTTATGCAGCTGGAGTTGGCGAAATATTCTGAAGTTAAGAACAACTTTTCTACCAATTATTCAATGCAATCCTCTGATTAATAATGATTTAAACTTCTGGACATCTCCTTCGGCCAAGACTGGTTTGAGAATTGAGGAAATTCTCCCCTATCCTTTAAAAATTCTTACTGGTATTCCATTAAATGCTAAAGTAAATTCTTATATCAGTGATGGCTCTATTAACCTACCTTATTGCAGTTCTAAACAAGTCAGAGATTTATGGCAAAATTTAACATCTTTACCATTGAATTCTTCAAATTTAAAAGTTCTTTGGACAATAAAGGGGAAGAAGCATGCTATATCTACTTTGTACAAAGCTCTGTTATATAATGTAAACAAGGAAACTTTCCCTTGGGCATCAAGAATCTGGACGAACAATTCACCTGCTAAAGAAAATCTACTTCTCTGGAAAATCATGGCAAATGCAATAAACTCAAAGCAAAAATTGACTAAACTTGGCATACTCAATAATGAGGACTTTGTTTTCTGTCATTCCTATCCTGAAACAAATACACATTTGTTTTTTGAATGCAACTTTACTTATGAAGTATGGAGTAGATTACTTGCCGTTGGAAATTTTTATAGGCCAGTGAAAAACTCTAGAATTGAATGGTATAATATCTTCAAGGCAACAAGATGGAAGTGCTCAAAAACTGAAATTCTATTGATCATACTAAAAACTTTTGTTTATGAAATTTGGAATGAACGAAATAGAAGGATTTTTGATCAGAAAATGGAGAATGCTAATGTGTTATTTAGGCTAATGCATAAGAAGATTGGCAGGAGAGTAGGAATGCTGAGGTGATTTAGGAGTTGATATTGTTGAGTGATGTTTTTTTTTTTTTTGTTTGATGTAATCTGCTTCACTTTTTTCTTTTTCTTGATGAATGTTTGTATCTGCATGTAACTCTATTTGTACAATTTGATGTATATGAATATATTGGGCAGGGCTCCCTTAGCCCATTACTTTTCAAAAAGTGTATTGCTTTAATTATTAGGTGTGGATATGCTTTCATCTTTATGTAAATGGTTAAAGTTATTATTGGGTAAGTAAATAGTTTTAGGTCGTTGTAAGCAGTGTTTTTAGCAACACTTGCTTTTAACCCGTGTTATTAATTATACTTGGGAATATAATTAGTTTTGGGATTGTTGTGACAATTGTATTGAGCCATACTTGTCTTTAACCTTTAAATATAAATAAATCGTTAACAAGGGAGTTTTAAAGAAGAATGTTTTCAAAGTATAAAATGTTTGGTTTTGTTATGACAATTATATTTAGCAATACTTGTCCTTAACCCTTAATTGTAACAAAACCATTAAGGGAGAGTTTTAAAGATAATGACTAAATGGAATGGGTTTGGGTTTGTAGTAAACAATGTTTTAGCAACATTTTTTTAAATCCTTGAATTATATTTTAAAAGAAATATTATAAATCATTAACAATGGAGTTTGAAATATAACTACAAGTATTGAAATCTTTTATTAAGAGACAGAATATGTTATATGTTTAATTTATAAAAAAAAAGTTCATTATAATAATTTTTTGGTAGTATTGTTTTAATCTCCTTGATTATATTTCAATTAAGGAAAACTTGTTAAACAATTTGTGAATACACTTATACCATTGGAATAAGTATATGAATACTTTTTAAGTATTAATAGAATAAATGAATAGTAAAATTTATAAAGACAAGTATACATCTTTTATAAAGAGAAATCCAATATATTTATACAAGTACATAAAGGAAGTTTAAACTAATAAAAGGGTATCAATTAACAAAGGAAGTCTTGATTTAAAAAAGAAGTTTTATTAGATAAGAAGATGTACTACTAATAAAAAGGGTTTTAATTAATAAAGAATAAATTAATTATAAAGGGATTAAAAAGCCTTTTATGTGACTTGATTATACTTGGATGATAAGTAACAACTATGCGATGACCCTAGTTTGATAGTTTATAGGATGTTAGTACTATTATGCTTAACATTAAAAGTCGAACGAGTAAGCTTCTCTATCTATGAGAGTCAAGAATGATGTTTAGGTAGGGATGGAGCAATATAGCTCTAACTAATCGGTATTTTTCTAGATGGAAGAGTAGCCAAGCAGAAAGGTCAGAAATGCATAAAGCGTGGATCCTTGATTCCCATAAGCAAGCATTCAAGATTCGATTGTCGATTACTCGACTACCAATCTTGACCAAACTTATCTTAGGAATTATACAAAATGCTTCATGGATTTATATCAATAAGAACTCCTGGGGAAGAGTATTGATACGAAACACTTCTAGCTTTTGATTTCTCCTAAAAGAAACGGAGTCGAGCTAACCGGATATTTTTCAATTAGTTTTGAAGAGTTCGGGATCGGTAAGTGTTTTACGTACTGAATACCACTTCAAAACTATTATTCGGGTTCTCTATTTCGGAAGGAATGATGGACACCATGAGTAGTTTCAGAAATTTGTTGAAATAATGGAATCCATATGAGATTCATTTTGTGATCAAATTCTCATTGGAAACTCTTGTGAAGATGCCGAACGTAGCCTCGACATCGAAAAATGACTAAAGTCATAGTAGGATGCATGATCCCGGGTTAAGCTAACCTAAATTAGGGGTAGATCAACTCCATTATCTAGAGTATGCTTATCAATTTGTTGTGCACGGGGAATTGATGATACTTGGTTCACGTGTTAGGGCATGGACTAGTTGTGTTTACTGTATGGTATATTTTATCTAGAGACATATGACACTCGTAAGATAGTTTTTGACCCTTGTCATTGGTAATCGATCTCATTATGGCTTACGAGTATACTAAGGAGGTCTCTGTGGAAAATTCCTTCATTTACCGGTTTTGTTTATGTACCTGAATATGTTGTCAAATGCAATCAATGTAATCACTTAAGTTATGATTTATGTTTATATTGAACACTCTAGAAGTTATTATAATATCACTAAATTTTCCTATAAAATGGTTCGGTTAACGTAATGTAAAAACCCGTCCATGTTTATTTGCGGCATGGTCTTATGGGATGCCTCTGTTCTTTAAATGGTTTTACAAATATAGTGATTCAAATTACTTGAGTTTTCTCAGACTGGTTTACTAGACTGATTTGGGTGTTATTCTACTTATAATGCTTGGGACAACCCCATATATATTTCTAGATATTATTGATGATTCATTGGAGCTCTAGGAGAGGAGCTGGGTGATTCCCTACCGTAGATTTTATTTCTGCTGCATTGCTTTGTTTATTTCAGCAATTGTAAGGACATGCAGTTATAACTGTCTAGGCTGATGATTGTGATTTTTTTGTTGTACTCCGATTGATGTATGTATATTACAGTTTCTCTTTTTTAAAGATCGTTGCTATTATATTATAGGTTGTCCCAATGAATTGTGAGATTCTTTGTTGTTTTAGTTTCTGCTTGTCTTTTCTTCGTCTTTCTTCTTTCTTTCCCATAACTATCCACCTTTCTGTTTAATTTGGGTTGGTCATTTGTGGTTTATTGTCAGCTTGAATTGTTGGATTTCCGGGTCATTACCTAATAAAAAGGGAATAGCACTATGTGGATCCAAATCAAATTTATATTATAAACATATATTATCGAAGAAGATGTAACAAAATGAGAATTAGTTCAAGTTAATAGATAAACTTATAATCAAATGTGATATGCAAAAGATATAATCATATGAATGAGAAGATTGTATGAATATAAAATAATTTTTTTACCTTAAGGTGTAGCTAAAAGAATGCATTGAATGATGATATCTCTTCTAATCTTCGAGATCCACACCCAATTCTTGCAAGAGATGGATGAATCACTTGTGTTTCATTATTATTTTCGATGTATGCATTTGATTTAGAGTTGAAAACTTTGGAAATTTTTTTTATGCCATGAAAGGTGTAACAACCCATAAGTTTTCGGTAATTAAAATTGTTCATTTAATAAGATTTTGTGATTTAACATTGGGAGAAATAAAAATTTGTGATATACCAATGAGATAATAATAAAAATGAAATGTAATAATGTTAATTTAAGCTAATTATTAACAATTTGAATGAAAGTCCAACCAATTGAAATGATTTAAAGGGGTATACTTGGTTATAAATTAAATGTAAGAAAGTAAATGTAAATATTAGATCAATTAATGACATAATATATAATTAATGGTAATTGAATAAAATCAGTGTTAGGTAAGAAATGGTAACATTTTTTATAAATAATAAATCTATAAATGTTATTAAAGGTAAATGGTGACAATTATTATATGTTACTTATTTATTTAGTTTGTAAAATTTAATTGGAAATCAATTAAAAATAAATGTAAATAAGCGTCGCATTAATGTGAGTTAATTCAATGACTAAAAACTATGAATGTAATAAATGTATAGGAATGTTAATTATATTCATAAGAAAATAATTGATGCATTGAAAAGAATAAAACCAAGATAAAATAATTAATTGAGATTTTAAATTATAATTAATGTGTAAAATTTTCAATATTTCAATATAATTGAATTATATTATTTAATATAAATAAAAGATGGAAATGTGGCCTATTAGTGAAATAAGGTATCAACAAATATTAACTATGTTATTTGAGTGATAAATGATTGAATATAAAGTCTGAAATCAAAATTAAACAATTTATTGAAATTAAATTTTAATTAATTAGATTTAATTACAGTTTAAATGGAACACCATAATTGGTAAAAAAAATTAAACACTGAATTGATGTGTAAACTTGTTTCAAACCATTATAAATGTGTAAGAAATCAAAAACGATGAAAATTGTTAGTTTTAAATATTGAATTAAAAGGTGACTTATTAATTTAATATTAATTTATTTAATTAATGTAAAAATCGCCATTTTGGCCACTGACTCGAATTTCGAAGAAACTAGTTTCCTCGAATCCGTAACAGTGAATTATTGTAGGGCTTCCAGTTTTGTAGCGATCGGACTTGTCGTTTGATCGTACAGACTAGAAACGCCTAGAAATCAATTTAATTGAAATCAACTGAAATCGATTTGAAGTAAGATTTCAATACAACTTCTTCATACGATGGAATTAAGACTTGAAATCTATTCCATTGAGTTTAAAAATGTTGAAAACATTTATTTTTTTATATGGGTTGACTCATTTTCGTTTCGGAGTTAGAACGGGCTTTTCAGGTCGTTTATCGTTCAACTTCCGAATCAAATCTTGCCCATTTTTTCTATTTTTCAGCTCTGCCTATAAATAGACCGTCATAAACCCTAGCTACTTCTTATTTTCATTTGTTGTATGTACATTTCCTTCTCAACTCCTTTTTACAATGGTAGAAACAAACCCCAATTGCCAAACCCTCAAATTCAATTTGAAAACCAAATCCAAAATTCACACACCTCATATAATATCAAATTATATATCAATATGAAGCCCTCAATGAGCGTAATCCACTGATGCAATTCGTTTTCAATATGATTCACCATTTGCCTATATTTCGCAAATCAATTCTGGTTGTTCATATTGGATTCTGGACGATCCAATGGTCGATCTATAGCCGATCGACGATCGGGCGGTGCAGTTGCGGATGTGGAGCAGGTCATGTAGTGGTAGTCGCTCGTCATCAAATGGTCAGAATTCACTAGAATTAGCCCCAAATGGCACGTTTTTGGTGGCGGTGGCGCTGTTTTTCCGACGAGTTTCGGAAGGCTGCGACTTCCTAGTAGGGACGGCCCTACATAGGGGTGTCAACGGAGATGGTTGATCCAAGTATTATGGGGAGTGGCGGTGGGTATCGATGGCCAAAGGCCACGAGGTTAGGCGGCTGATTTTTAATACGATTGATTAGGGCTTCACTAAGAGGGAAGGCGCGTTGTCTGAGCTGACGTGTAAGGCTCCAATTTGTTTTCTTTTATTTTAGTATAAACTGAAATTTTCTTATGCTCTTATGTTAATAACTTTTTCATACGAGATCCGATTCACATGCGGTTCATTCCGCTAGGATCGTATTTTAATTTCGAACATTTTGGCACTGGCTTGGACGAATTCTAGGACAGTTAAATTTTAGGTCCTAACTTGGACTTCAAATAGATTTAAATTCAAAGGTAAGTGGTTTGATCCATTCACAACTTCTAAAATTTCTTAAGTTAGTTAAATTAAGTTTGTGATATGATTTATGATTTATTTATTGTTGTTTGGTAGTTTTAAATCATCATTCCAGTTAATTTGAATTTATTTGTGAATTAAATTGTTATTTAAATTATTATTGAATTTAAATTGCCAGTTAATTACCTGTAAGTGATAATCTATTAATTGTTGATATTTATTGATTGAATTGAATGATGATTATGATGGATGTTAGATGGTTGATATTGGATGATTGGATCATATGTTTGATTTATATACTATTATCACTCTGCAAATTCCCTGTGGGTTGAAATGATACATACCCTGTGATGACCTACTATTTTGTACCATTCAAATCGAAAATAATCCACACATGTCAGACTTGAATGATGCAAAATAATAGATTGTAAATAAATTTGGAGCAAATAAAATCAAACACATAGAATCACAGACACAGAAACATCAGAATAACTCGCAGCGGAAATTAAAATACTATAGTAGTTCATAAAGCTACTATAACAAAGTCTCAAAACAAATACATAATATCAGTCTGAAAACAACATAATAGAAATCCCAAATACATAGAAGTCCACTAATACACGAGATAAACTAGAACAGCTGAAACTGAAATATATAAGTAGATAAGCAGAATCTCCAGCAAGGACTAGCTCCAAATAGAGGAATCCAAAGTTGTGAATACTCAGGCAGACCCGAGTGTAAAGAAAAACACAAAACACTCGAGTCAGGACATATATACTTGTATAATGTAAACCAACTCAAGTGAACTGCACTAAAGAACAAGTAACTTAAAGGATGCTTGGGACCGTCCATCCTCTAAGGATCCGTTAAACTATTTACTATGTAGTAATATTGCACTATTATGATAATGTCTATAGTAAAATAAACTTACTTTAAAATAGCGTTTAGGAGTGACCCAATATTCCCCTTAACATAAATAATGCCAGTAGTTTATACAGTACCTGCATATCTCCTGATCGGGAGACCACGAGAAGATACTGCATAGGTACGACACAACTAGAAACTCGTAGTAAGGGCTCGCTATGGTAGGTGACATGGCACACGAGGTAATGCCAAGGTAGATATACCAATTACGCACACGGGCTGGTGGTAACGTAGCAGCCACATACGCCCACCTCGGAACACACTCCCATATCAAGGGTGGCCACCAAACAATCACAGAGTAATAGAATGGTATCGAAGAAGTGCGTCTGACCATAGGAGCTACCCCTTTTGGCTCGAGATCGTTCCTGTTTTAGCCACCTTAAGCCAACTCACGGGAGTCGGGTCCATCTTATATACCTCAAGAACGTCGCCACCATGCTACTTTATTCTGGAATCTCCACCGCATACACAGTTGTTAAAGTGGTTTTCCGTATCGACAGAGAGTATGTCCATATCCGATCCCGGTCTCTTTAATAACCAATCGTTATTATAACCCGTGGTTATAATTTCAAAAAAATGGTATCTATACTTAAAAATCAATATCATTTCAAAATTCAATATTTTTTCAAATCCATTTCAAAATATCATATCTCTTTAGAACCCCATTCATTTTATTTAAATTTAAATACATTCCAATTCACATTTCAAAATGGTTTATTATTTCCAATCAAATACACCATTTTAATCATTTAAAAAGAAATTATCATATTTAATAATCAGTTATTGAATTCCTAAAATTTAATATTTTCGGAATCCATTTATTCACTTAGATTTATTAAAACGGTGAAATTTCAATTTTCGCAGCACTTAGAAAGTGCTACGGAAAGTTACATTTGAAAACAATTCATTTTAACAAATATAGTATTTTAAACTGCCGTAATAGGTTTTAGTTCAAGTTTAGTTTCTACAACTATAGCACCTACAAAGTGCTGTAATAGCCCTTAGTTCATTTTTATTTACAGTTCATTTGTATCAACTACAGCATTTACAAATGCTGTAATATCCTTTACTTTAGAAATGATAGCAGTTTAGAAATGCTGTTATATAAATTCCTATTTTTCAATACAATTTCATAAACAATTAAATTTTAATTTAAATCATTTTTAACTTATAAAAATCATATTTTTCACTTTAAAACAATCATTTAAATACCCGTTAATTTATGATTTTATAAAGTGAAATTTTTATACAAAAATCAAATTTTAATAATTTACTAATTAAATTCAAGCATTAAATTTTCTATTCTTTATAAAATAAAAAAATTAACCTAGTACTTAAATTTAAATTTCCAAATATAACGTATTTTTCATTTTATTTACTTAATTTAAATTTCACTTTTAAACAAAATCCTAAATTTCCAATTTAAGTTATATTTAAAATTTCAACTTAAATATTCATTTATTTAACATTTTAATTTGTACAAAAATCATTATCACCTTATAAAAATCATTTTAAATTCATTTTAAATCAAAATATCATAAATTTACAATTTTTAAAATACTTTAAAATTTTCAGAAAATATATACATTAACCACGGGTCTGTATAATATTTTCTAACCTAGGTCAAGTGATATAGATATTTATCATTTCAATCCGTAATTTACAAAGAAAACCCGGGTTCTATCATTTCAAACCTGCAGTCCTAAGTAAAATGAAATAAATAAAAATCGTTCAGGCCTATCATTTCAGCCCATAACAATTTTTCCCAATTCTAAAGTCCGTTCGGGTATGTATCATTTCTACCCATAGTGATTCTATTCTACAGGAAACTTGCAGTGTGATAAACTAATATAAATAAACAGAATAGCATTATATAACAGTAACAGATGATATGACAGTTGTATAAACAGGGTGAACATTATATAAATTATATCACAGGCAGGTATAATATGATAATATGAACTACAGATTCACAGGATGCCAATTTACTACTTATATAAGTACGGATTGCCTTGTGCGAAATACTCACCTCTACAAGCTGGAGATAATAGATTCTGACACACAAACAAAGACCCGGAAAGCATGAAGGAACGACTACATATTCAAGTGAAGGGAGAACCAAAATAATTGTCTTGTACATATGAAACAAAACAACATATTTCACATTAGTATACAACCCAAATATTATTAAACAACACTAGAAATAATGCACAACAAAGAACCAAACCACTTGCACTTGCTTTCACCTATCAAATGCTCGACCATATGGTTTATAATGCATGGCTATGGTGTGTGAATGGATCAGGTATGGATCAATATGGTCGGCCATAATGAGGTAGTGAAGGAGTGAAAATTGTTTATGGCATGAGACAAGGTTCAAGGCAACAAAAGTGAATTTTATGCAACTACAAGTCACGGCCATGGCTCCAAGTGGCACGACCAGGCCTAGTGGAGGTTAGGGGATGGTGTGGCAGTGGCTTAGGGTCAGGTAAAGGCTGGTGGTGGTGATGCAAGTGGTGGCCGAGAGGTGTGGTGAAGTGGTGGAGCCAATATGAGTTCGGCCATGTAGTTTGCAAGTGGAAAATGTAATATTTTGTTAAGTTTTGCAGCTATGGGTGCACGACCATGACTGGCCAGTGGGGCAGATGATGGTGGAAGCTGAGTGTGGCGGTGGAGAAGGTGGCTATGGTGATGGAGGAGCAAGTGGCCGAACATTATAGGTGAAGCATGGAAAAGAAAGTACATAAGACAAGAAAGAAAGATGTAAGAAAAATGGAAAAAACATTACCAAATTTTCTTCAGAATGAAGGCCGAAGTTTTTAAGGATGAGAAGAAAAGAGTTTTGCATGACAAAATGAATGTGATATGTGGCCGAAGAGAGGAAGTAGTTGGCCCAAATGAATGGAAGTGTTGATTGAAATGAAAAGGCAAAAAGGAGGTGAAAAGTCAAAGGCATGTGAAAGGTTCAAAACTCTACAAATTTCCCATTTCTTTTTACATTTTTAAATACATGAAAATTGAATATAAATAAAATAAAAAACACCAAAATAATGTATGAATAAAAATAAATAAATAAATTTTAGATAAATATAAATAAATTAAGAAAATAGCTTAAAAATATAAACTAGGTTTTAAAAAAATTGTAAATAAATACAATAAGCTTTGGAAAAATTATAACATCACTTTAAAAATATTTAAAAAAGAAATTTTGAAATATAAATAAATTTAAAATAATTTAAAAATGAAATAAAGTCAAATTAAAAATATATTCAAAAATCTAGGGTTGTTACATACCCGAATGATATATAGATTAGGAGAAATCATTATGGGTTGAAATGGTAGACTCGAGAAATTTTATGGATTTTTATATTTTTGGGATTGCGGATTGAAGTGATATATCGATAAATATAAAATAATTACGAATTGAAATGATAAATATTTGTATCACTTGACCTTATGGTAGAGAATTGTGTACAGACACCGGATTGGTTAAATTAATTGATTTTAAAATCTTTGATTTTCGAAGTTAATCAAATGATATTTTGAAATAAAATTTGATTATATAAATTGAATTATTATTGAAAAACTTAATTTTATGATTGAAAGGTGGATTGTTTTAAAGGAATTGTTTAAAGGAATTAAATTGAAATTTAAAGTTGATTCTTGAAGTATAATTAAAATTTATCAAAATCGGGTTATTAAAATTGTTTGAAATATAACTTTGAAATATATTGAAATTAAATTAATTAGAATTGATATTTCGAACATGTATTAGAAGCGATATTGAATTAAATATTTTATTGAGAATTTAAATTGGAAAATTTGAAATTGGGTTTTGGATATTGAAATGGTCCAAATGTGTTGGAATGAAATAAATAGTTTAAATAGATATAAACTTCAAATCCATGTTTTTGATATAAACTATTTTAAAACATATTATTTTAAGATTCTAAATTTTTTGATTTTCAAATTATTAAACTATTTTAACCTATATCAACTATGTTAAATCATTTAACCTATTTTAAACGATTCAATTTATTTTAAAACCAATTAACCTATTTTAACTTATTTTAAATCTAACTAATCTATATTTAAGGCTATTTAATCTATTTTAAATATATTTAACCTAATTTGAATCTATCTAACTATCTTAAATCAATTAAACAGTATTTTTAATCTATAATAAAGTATTTTAAAATATTTAACTATTTAAAACTAATTTTACTATTTATAACCATTTAAACTATTTTCTAAATTTTCAGACCAAGTAAAGTGGAAATGTTTATATTCAAACACATTGGTTTAAAAGTAATACGATTAAATGAAGTTGTAACCTAAGTTGGGATATAAATGCTATAATTAATTGAATGTGATGATTTGGAAGCAAGAATTTAACGTAGTTGGAAATGTGATTTTGAATGAAATTATGATTTCGAAAACGATATGATTTCAAAGATGAATATGATTCCAGAGTGAATATAATTTTGAAGGTGATATGGTTTTGAGAATACGATATTTTGATATAAATTGTTAATTGACTTTTGAAATGTAAAAGAACCATCCGGTAAGCGTTTGGTTGTTAAAGAGAGTCAGATATTGTCATACTCTCTTCCAATACCGAAAACCACTTTAACAACTGTGTACGTGGTGGAGATTCGAGAAATGAAGTAGGATGGTTTGGTGAACGATTTCTGTATGAGGTATGATGTGACCCTGACTCCCGTGAGTTAGCTTATATGTGATAAAAACAGGAGCTATACCAGGCCAAGTGAGGTCATTCCTTCGATTAGGCACATTCCTTCAATACTATATTTTGACTTTGTGATTGATTTGGTGGCCACCCTTGATTTTGATTTGGGAGTGTGTTCCAAGGTGGGCGGTAGTAGCTGCTATGTGTTACCCCCAGTCTGGGAGTGCAATTGGTATATCTACCCTGGCATTGTCTCGAGTGCTGTGTTCACATGCCCTAGCGCGTCTTCTATGAATTTTTTTTGTACCATACCTATGGGGTGCCCTCTGTGTAAACCTCAAGTTTACGGAGGAGCGTACGGTACTGTATAGACTATGGGAATATATAAAATGTGTTAAGGGAGGTATGGGTAAAGCCTTAACGCTATTTTAATACTTTTACTTTACTGTAGACATATTATAATAGCATATTGTACTATATAGTAGATAGTTTAACAGATCCTTAGGAGATGTGAATCCTGAACGTCTCTTAAGTTACTTCACTCACGTTAGACACTGGATAGAAGATGTCAAACCCCGTAAACATCTCTGACACCGTCACCGCATATTTACCGTCGGTTTAACTTACATAAGATCTTTTAGTTCTGACTCGAGTGTTTTGACTTTTCAATTAGCTCGGGTCAGCCTGAGCATTTCAGGTTTTGAAGAACTTATTTCTGGGGGATGGAGACGAAGACGAAGATTTGTACTATTACTATTTATTTATTTATTTACTTATTCCGTTGCATCATATTGTTCCGCTGCATCTATTTATTTCTTTATTCTTGTTTTTGTAACTTTGATGTTGTGTTGTAAAGAATAGTCAAATGTATTTATTAAACAGCTTCATCAAGTGTTATTTGATTATTATATTTTGTAATTCCGCTGTGAGATTCTGTATTTGTTTTATTTCTTTCTCTTTTCTTATTCACCCCATAAGAATCTGCTCTTTTGAATGGTTTGAGTCTGACGTGTGTGTCTGCTTAAAGTGTCCAAAAGGCAGGTCGATACAAAAGGTTAAGAGGAGCGAAGGAAAAATGAATGAATGAGAAATAATAAGTTGTCTATAGAAATGAATTAGCGGATATATTTTAATTAAACAAATGAAAAAATTCTCATTCTTTAATTAAATTTTCTTAATTAGTTTCCTTGATTGTTCCTCCCTCTCTTCACTTTTCTCTCTTCACATGATACAACTGAAATTACATGCCATCAAATGACATAAAATTTCCGTAAACCTACATGAAATTATTTTATTTATTTATTTAAATTACATAGATATTGTATATCAATGCTTGCAAGTATAACTTTTATAAATGCATTCAAATAATTACAAACAACTCCAAATTATCAACTAAATTAAATAATAATTAATATTTCTTAAATATTAATTAATTTAATCAATTTACAACATTTTATAAATTAGTTAAATCATATAGTTTTTTTAAAGAATTCATCATTACAGTTGTGTGACTCAAAGGTGTAAATTTAGTCAGTGATTAATATCGAACAATTCGAATGTTAAAGTTCAAATGTCACCTTAGCTAGTTGGGTGACATTTTGGATGAATTTATCCCTTACACATCTTTTTGGTAAAATCCAATTTTATAAGCGATACACGATAGTGACAATTACTTACACCAATTCTCTTCATCAAAACTATATCACTTTGAACTTATTGAATTTGGTAATGGTCAAAATTTTAGTACAGTGTATATTCAACTTTGTAGTCCGTACACAAAGTCCTTGGTCTAATAATAACAATTATTATTAATCGAAATGATCTGGCCAGAGACTTTGACTTTGAGTTGATTTTAGTTCACCGTGATAATAACCTCATATAATAGAAGAGATGAATCCTTTCTTGAACAGTGTTTCACTTTTAGTGCTTCCACCGAACTATAGTTGTTTAATAGACGTCATGCCATGATTTAATTATAATCAAAGTGGAGCTTCCACATTGAAGACCAATAATATTCTCAAGTCGAGAGAACTGTATAAATCAGTTGCGTTGATATTTTCTATTTGGCCTTAGTTATATTAATTACCAGAAAACTATCGAGGAATTCATTCCATGGTTATCCAATAACTATTAGTACGTAACCTGTAGGTGTCCCCTACAGTCATGAGTAATACACTGCCCAATATTTGAAGAGCTTTATGTACTATAATTTCAATGGATACTTCGATATCCAGTCTCGATTCATCTTGATTAGGAATATTTAAAATGGTATATTTGTTTTCATTGTAATAAATTACTCACGGTTACAACATTTTTTAACTACTATCACCAAACATATAATTTATGAATTTTCTATTAAATATACTTCTAATTGAATTAATTAATTAATATAAAACATTATACAAAGTGTATAATAGAAATAAAACTCCTTTAATTTGAACAAGATTGGTCAGCGAGTTAGATATATGTAAGGCAATACATAATTGCCCCCAAAGGAATACCCCCAACTGTATCAATCTCCCGCTTGCACTTGGGGTCAATTATATAATCTTATTCCAACTTCTTCAATCGATATTTTTTAAAACCAATTGGTCAGTCCCTTATTGAACAGGTATGATATCATGTTTCAATTATCTACTCCATCAATCAACTCTCTCCGATGCTGATAACTACCTTTATCATATGGAACAATTCAGAGTATGTCTCTTAACTTAGCGAGTTCTAAGTTTTGTTATGAACTGTATCATGACATTGTTATTATATAACAATTTTATGGGATTCTCAACATTTGGAATCACCCTCAGCTCAGTTATAAATTTTTGCATTTATATTTTTATGCATTTTTTTTATTTTGGCGCTATTCAAGGCGATGTTCTTTACCTATTTCATTGAATCAGTCACGGTCTTTCATTTGGAAAATTTCCAACTAAAAGATTCTTAACTCAAATTTATTATTAACATATTATACTCAGTATCACTTATGAAACTCCTTCATTCGGAGCTTGTTGCCTCTATAAACAATTTTCTAGTATTTCATAAATACACAAGAACACCTCAGACAACTACTTAGTGATATCAACTTGGATTTGATATTTTCTTCATGTATCAGATACATAAAAAAAATCACGATATCATAGACAACATAACATGTATGATAATTCCCATTATCAATGAATAAGGAATCTATCTTATATGTTTCGTATTAAATATTTTAATATGGTGTCCTTGCATATTGTTTTGGGACATTTCTAGTATCTTTTATGCCTAAAAGACATCATTTGTAAATCCAACATCAAGCATTAAAACAACTTAAAGATGATTTTAAAATAAGCGCGTCGTAAACAATCAGCAGTGTATTATTTAATTATGGTTTGTAAATATCTATGTACCTTTTTAATTTCTTATGAGCACATGCTTCTCTATATTTTGATTGACAATCAAACTATTTGATATTTTTATCAAAACATTTGTTCAATTTTTATGCTTATCGAATGACACTTTCGTATCCATTCTTCGATCATATCCAAAAACTCACAAACTCAATATCGCTCCTACTAAATCCAAAATGCTTTGTTACTATGTATAAATAGTTTGTTCTAAATTATTATTTGGAAGTTTCTGTTTCTATACGCAGTACCAAAACATAAAGTCATACCATGCAGCTTGAGCACATCAAATGGTGAATCTGTTACGTTAATTCCAACTATCGAAATTCATGTTACTATTCTTATCAATTTGGCCCACTATATTCCAACTGCATTTGTCTTTCTTTTAAAGACACATTTTTGGCTAATGGATCATATCCTTTTGGATAAAAATATCAAAATCATATTTTAATAATGTACTTGGAATCTGTTTTGGATTTGCACATCATACCATGTCATAGAGTCAATACTCTTAATGGCTTAATTAAAAAACCGATGAGTATTTGTTCTTGATATTGATAAGAAACTCACAATTTCTCTTTAATGTACAAGCATTCTCACTAGACATTCTAATGTATTTGTGTTCATTTAGGTTTGATCAATTTAGTTTCATACCTTGTAATCGGTTCTATCATTGGATCATAGCCAAATCCAAGTTCATACCAATAATTTCTTAAAGAAATTCTTTCGCTATGAAGTTGGTATTTTTTGAAATAACGGTTGTTTCTTAATGCAGTGGAATGGGCATTCATAAACACTTTATAAATTGCGGTGTATAAAACTAATTTTGTATTAGTTCACAATATATTTATGTTCACAGCATAAATTAGTCATCTAATGACCATTGTTTATAAAATTCTCTTGGAATAATTCATACAGGATCTCTTATGTACAATTGTTACTTGTAGTCTTTCGACTCACACAACCTATGAACTCATTAGCCTAGGATATGTAAGGGTTTCTTATAAACCCTTATCTTATATGGTTTGCAAACTATTCTTTGGATGATATTAATTTTAACCTTGTGTACTACTCTTAAGTACACACCTTATAGAAAGAATTTTAACTCAAATTTACTCATCATTGATCGTGCTTTGTCCAACGAAGTTCGATTACTCCATAACAATACATCGTTATGTGTATTATAGAGAGGAGTGACCTTCGAGACTAAATCTTTATTTAAATTAAGTGCATACGGAACTCTTTTCAATATACTTACTCATTCGATCAAATCAAATCATTTATGTTGCATGTTATATTATTTACTTTCATTTTATGTTCTATAAGCTTATCATAGACTTATACATGTGCATCAAATACACATGTCCATTTCTATGATAACTCATTGGTGAATATAATGAAGTATATGCCACCATTTTGAATTAATAGACTTACGATTGCATTCATCCATATGCAATCCGATAAGCTCATTAACATTTTGACCCTCCCACTAAATGGATGCGTAGCCTTTAATAGTTTGAGATATAATCAACTAGTACGTATGATTCATAATCTTATAATAATTTTTTTTTCAACACTACGGCTTAGTCTATAATTCCAAAATGATTATAAATAATTTCAGTTACTTCACTATTTTTCCTAAGGCATCAATTTGTTATGAAAACAAATGCCACATTATAATTTTATTTCATTACGAATATTCACATTGAAATATAACTATGCCTATTTTTCAGTCGTTAGTCATTATTTCATAAATAATATTTGGTATGTAATTTGATGCAATCAATCAATGCTACATGGCATGTTCCTACCGTTTCCTCCATTACTATAATAACATACTAAATTTGAAGGTCCATCATTCACTTAATAGATTATTTATTTCATATACTGCAACTAGTTTATAGTAGAGAGTTCTTTGATCAAATATCTTGAACTCAAAGAAATTAATGCGAGTGGAACAATTTTCTATATGAAAATACATTTTGGAATAGAAATAATATTTCTTATTCCAATATTTAGTATCAATTATTATTTTACAATTCTTATTTTAATGTTTCTTTATAAAGCAGAAGTGACCATTCACTCTTTTTATCCCAACTATACTTTAAATCACATCCGCTCTTATACATTCATTTTTCTTTCCAAACGGTTGAACCATTCAAAAGAACACTCTTACTACAACATCATAACGGACTCTTTACAATCGAACACTTAACCAACTTTAACATTTATGGACAATAAATATGTTGCATCTTGTGTAAATAGATCAAACTGACATATCAGCAATCAATTCCTTTGATTTATATTGTAGTTTTGGTCTTGTACTACATTTGACACAATACAATCCTTTTGTAATCAATCAAATTAAATACTAGACCTCAAAGTATTATTTATTACTTTATTTCAAGACCTAACTTCATTGAAGTGTTGTTCATTAAGAATGTGATCGTTCACTATATAACATCAATATGCGATTTTTTATGGATCAAATATTCATAGTCTTGTATTGCCTTTGAGTGCGAAACTCATAGAATGCTATACACGGTCTTTATCAAATAAACATGTAAGCGACCAAATTATGAATGTATTTAGTGGTTGTAAAATTAAGCGCTTACATGGGTATTTAAATGTTAATATGTAAGAGACATTTATTAGTATGTATATTTTGCATTTCTATCTATGAATCTTCAATTTAGTTTAATTTCTATATATTATTGCTAAATATTTTATCAATCATATTAATGGACAAATTTATCAATTTAGATTATTATAACTTGTATAGCATATGTTTTTACAATATTATAACGTTAAATGTTATTGTTTCATTTTTCTAATAAGGCTCCTGTAACGACCCGGGTTTTTCAGTCGTTTGATTTTGAATATTTAAATGGTTTTAAATATTGATTTGGAATGTAAGTTTATTTTTTAGAATACGAAGATTTTGGTTGAAATTATGAAATGAATATAAATTCCAAATATAGCTGTTTATCGTAATAAGAAAATGAGGAATAATTGAAATCGAAGTTGAATGTAAATCGAAACGATTTCTAATGTTGATATAAATTCTATTTGTGTTAATAAGTATTTAAAGCTGAAATTTCAAGCGATTTCACAAAATTTTGAAATTGTAGATTTAATCAATGCATTAAAATAGTGATTCAGGGCATAGTTTCGGAATTCGATGAAATAATTCCATTGGATCCGCAATAGTGTATTATTATAGGATTTCAAATTTGGTAGCGTTTCAAGTTATCATTTGGTCGTATGACTTGAAAATGTTGGAAATAATTTAACTTAAATTAATTTAAATAGTCAATTTAAAAAGCTATCTTCTTTATATGATCGAATTAGGTTTCGAGACTTATTCCATTGAGTTCGAAATAGCTGTATAACATTAGGAACGCTAGACGACAAACCTCAATAGGAGTTTGAGATTTCCCCTGTGTATAAGGAGATATTTTGGATATAAAATAAATGAAAATTATAATAAGTCCAACCCTACAACCTATAGGGCGATGTATTTTCTGAAACGTGCCGCATTCCTCTTTTTAAAAAAGAGACCCTTTCTTTGCCCTTTTCTCAGTGCCGACTCATAGAACAAAAAAATGGATTCGAACAAATCCAATAAATAAAAAAGGAGGGATAGACTGCGATCAAGTTCGAGAGTTTGATGGGACTGCTCTCGATCACTAACAACAGATGGAGGGCAAGGCGAGCGCGCGAGGATGAATGTGTAGCAAAACTTAGAGACGCAAGTTCGATCGTTAGGTAGCGAATCATTTTCGTATGCGCGTGCCTCGAGTTGGTGGGGCACGTGTAGATCACAGCTAGGGTTTAGAGGTGGTGGCATGAGCAGTGGAGGAATCATGTGCAGTTGAGAAGGTTTAGGGCATGGGTCGATTATTTGGAAGATTGGCCGCAAGCAGGTTGGTGGGACTGTAGGCTATTTTCAGTTGGACGAGATGCAGAAGTTATATGAGAATTTGTTGAGGATGCTGAGGCAAGATGTAACATCTCGGTTTGCATCCGCACATGTTGGACTTGAATTGCTCAAAATATCAGATTGTTAATTTACATTTGGCAAAGCTCAGCATATACAATAAATAAAATAATCACAGAATCACAAACGCAGAGTAATATAACAATAAGCAGCGGAATAGAAAAATAGTAATTCATGAAGCTACTATAAAAGAAATGAAGCTACTATAAAACCAACAGAGTTTGATATGATAAATACAATGTAGTCTCGAATATCAAATACAATGTAGTCTCGAATATGATAAATGACAAACCTAAACAAACCACTGGATAACTGAAAGCTGAATAGATACTCCAAGTGAAGCTTCAACTCCGAAAGGCGAGTCCCAAATGCTGTGATACTCAGTCTCACCCGAGCGTAAAGCAAAACACAAAACACTCGAGTCAGGATTAACATTCTTATATCAATAAATTCAACTCAAGTGAAATATCAATTGAAATACAAGTAACTTAAAGGATGTTTGGTATGCCCATCGTCTAAGGATCCGTGGAACTATCTACTATGTAGTAATGTATGCTATTATAATATGTCTATAGTAAGGTAAAGGTATTAAAATAGCGTTAAGACATTACCCATATCCCCCTTAACACATTTTATATATTTCCATAGTCTGTACAGTGTCGTACGCACCTCCGTAAACTAGAGGTTTATACAGAGGACACCACATAGGTACGGTACAACATAAACTCGTAGAAGGCGCACTAGGGCATGTGACAAGGCACTTAAGGCAAGGTAGATATACCATTTGCACTCCCGAATAGGTGGTAACACATAGCATCTACTACCGCCAACCTCATGACACACTCCGAAATCAAAATGGTGCACCTAATCACATTACAAAAGCAATAGAATGGTATCGAAGAAATGTGTCCGGTAGGAGGAATGGCCTCACTTGGCCTGTTATAGCTCCTGTTTTAGCCACATCAAACAGACTCACGGGGGTCAGGGCTACGTAAATACCATCTAAAATCATCACCAAACCATCCTACTTCATTCTGGAATCTCCACCACGTACACAATTGTTAAAGTGGTTTTCGGTATTGGCAGAGAGTATGACAATATCTGATCCCAGTCTCTTTAACAACCAAATGTTATTATAACACCGTGGTCTTTTTAAAATATCATACTTCAAACCTAAAATATCATTGAAATTTCAAAACCATATCAATACGATATCATTTCTATTTCAAAACCAAATAAGATGTCATTTCCATTTCAAATGTATCCTTTTCCAAAAATCATAGAATTTCAAAGTTATAACACTTTCAAAATTATAAAGCTTCTAAAACAATAACACTTCAGAAATCATAATACTTTGGAAATCTTAACACTTCCCACTTAACCGAGTTAGATATTAAAATAGTGTATAAAATAAAATAGTTATAAAATAAAATAGTTTATATTAAAATGATTTATGTTAAAATAGTTTAAATGAAAATAATTTATGAAGTATAATATATAAATAGTTTTAATATAATTTAAATATATTTATATAATAAAATATTTTCCTCAAATTTCACAAATCGATTCCAAATCAACTCGAATTCCAAAATTCAAATTTTATTCAATTTCAATTCATAAATTCAACTCAATTCAGCTTCTCAACAAACCATTTCAAATTATATCGATTTTAAATACAGATTTGAACCGCAAAATAAACCATTTCAATTTCAATATATTTCAAAGCTTTAAATATTCAACACAAAACTAAATTTGATAATTTCATTTATATCTTAATTTAACTGCATTAATATCTAGCTTTGAATATTCACTTAATAAAATCCAATATCATCTAAATGAAACCCCAAATTTCAAATGAACTAAATATTTCCTTCAATTTATTTAACTTGAAATATTCATTTAATCACCTTAAACAAAAATCAAGTTATATAATCATATCCTTTGAAAATCTCAAATTCAATAAGTTCCAAATCGATTTTATTAAATAGGATTCTCAATTAAATATAATTTTAGACAAATTCAAATCTATGTTCCCAACCTTAACTTATAAAAAAAAATCTATTTTAAATTATAATTTTAAATAAATACTTAAAACATATTATTAAATTTATTTATATACTAAATCAATTTATATATTTTAAAATAGTAAAATTATAAACAGGAAATTATTGTCAAGGACAAAATTTCACAGCTTTTTAGCCTCAAGGACAGACCTTCAATATTTTATCCTGAAGGACAACTTTGTGTAGGTATCAGTTTTTAGTTATTGATAGCAGTTTTTATGTATCAGTTTGTAGTTATCGGTAGCAGTTTTTAGGTATCAGTTATAGCTTGGTAGCAGTTTTGTTTTTCTTATGAATAATTTTGAAAAATGTTCGTCCTTGTGAACAATTTTTAGAAGAATGTTTGTCCTTGTGGTAAAAATATTGAGGTCGTGTCCTTGAGGCAAAAAATATACAAATTTTTGTCCTTTAAAATAATTCCCCCAATTATAAATATATTCTTAAAATTTATAATTTCAAAACTAACTTATAATTTTAAAATTTTCAAAACATATAATTTGAAATCAAGAGTTTAACTGTTTATAAAATAATATTTATATATTAATTAAATCAAATTTTATTAAATTAAAGCTTATTATTAAATCTATTTTATATTAAAACTTATTTATATATAAAAATATTTCAATATTAAATTAAACCATATATATTTCCTTTCAAAACCGTAGAAACCATTTCAAAATATTTATATATAGACCAACGGTTTTTGCATATAATTCTCCATCCTATAGTCAAGTGATATGGATATTTATCATTTCAATCTACGAATTAAATATATACGGGTATATTTCATTTTAACCCGCAATCCCAAATTCAATTCAGATGAAGATCGCTTGGGTTTATCATTTCAACCCATAATGATTTTATCCTATTCTACAGATCGTTCGGGTATGTATCATTTCAACCCATAGGAAATTCTATACTAATAGGGAACATTTAGAGTGAGAACAGATATGATAATAATATAAAAATTAACAACATGCATATATCATCAATATAAATAAAAGATAATGGTGTTAGATGTCACAGGTGAACAGACATAGATAATAGCATATATATAGCAATGTAAATAACTAAAAGTAGCTTATTTCAATTGTCTTTTCATCTGAAATAAAATTTAATAAATATAAGAGCGTTAATCATGAGTGATTTCTCACCTTTCGAGGCTAGAAAAATACAAGGATATGATGCACGGACATGGATACAGACACGAACTAGCGGAACAACGACAAGTTATGAATTGCTGCGACAAGTTCGATATCGAGAAGGTGAGTCAAGATAGACTAGAGATCGATGAAGCAAATATATGTTATATATATATACATACTTTGAAATCGAAAATATATCTAACAAATATAAAAACTGGTATATATAAACTTACCGTAACTACAAATTACCCACGATAGTTTATATAACATATTATAAAATACTTACAAAGGTATAGAAAGAATAACATGTTATATACAACTAATATTACATATTTTCAAAATCGGATACATATATAGTAACTTTATGTAAATATATATACTAGCAAAACAATACTTAAAGGCAAACATTAAAGCACAAATAAAATAAAATATTCATGTTGTATGTTTTTCCAGTCCATATCTATTAAACGCATAGATAAAAAAAATCAAACACATACGCTAAAATTCAATATTTTATAAACAATATATAGTCTTTCAACACGTTCATGGACATACATATAAACAACTTTATATATTAAATATCATACAAAAGCAAGTAAAATACATATACAAGGTTACAAACCTCTATACACTTACTTATAAAAACAAGTATCCAGAGAACGGTTCAAAATAAAAATGTAAATTAGTCTATTGTGTGTGTGTATATACACACACGACAAACCAGAACTCAATAGTTACACAATACATTGCTAACATACAAATATATAACATATTATACCAATTGTACACAACAACAAAGACATATATTAACTAATATATATATATATATATATATATATAATTAACAAATACATATGTGTATATATTTACCGACGTGTTATAATAAAAAATAAAATATAAAGCTAACATATATATATACACACCCCTGATATTTTTTTCACGAGAAAGCTGCTGCCGAGGGGAGGCAAAAAATAGTGTTCGGCCAAGGCTTTAAGGTGGAGGAGGGGACAGAAAAAAGGGAGTTTGAAGTTGTAGGAGGCCAAGGCAGTGGGGTCGGGGTCAGTTGCGTGGAGGAACGGTGGCGCACTGGGTTCACGGTTAAGAGAAGGTGACAGGGAGCTTCGACTAGTGAGGTGCGCTTGAGGATACTCTCGGCCAAGGTGGGCTGCGCTTGGATTTGTGGTGAGGTGAAGTACATGGCAACCGAATGGGAAAGAGATGGAAGTTAGGTTGCAGGGGACAAGGTGCACGGAGGAGGAAAGGAAGGCGGGTGGGGTTGCAGTTGAGAGGTTGAGGAAGGAAGACGTAAGGTAGAAGAAAGAGAGAGGCGAGGAGGAAGTTCTGTTGTCCCCTTTGTTTTGAAACAACTTTGTTTTAAAATGGAACAACAGTGTGTATATATATATATATTTCAATAAATATGAGGAAATAGAAAGGAAGAGAAAACAGCTGTCAGCAATATAAAAATAAAAACGTATATTATATTATACGTTTCATCAAGTGAAATGTGCAGAACCAAATCTAAAGGGCCGAGCAATGAATGGGAAAGGACAAGTCATAAAAAGGAGAACTTTGCCTTAGAAAAGGAACGAAAATGGAAAAATGGATTTAAAAATGCAAATGTGAGCGAATGGTTATTTAAGAAAATTTGAACCGTTTCAAACAATGAACTGTCAGATACAATACATGAAGAAAATGGAATAGCAACGGTCAAATGCTTTGATTTGGTGAATAATTAAAGCAATTTATTTGGTTGCTTGGGCTGCACGTTCAAATTTGAAGAGGCATAGAAAGCAAAAAGTCATAATTTATGGCACCGTTACAACGAACTGTTTAATCATTTCATGGCGCATCGGACCTAAAAATACATAAATAAATATACCATGGCGATCATTGTAACGAGACGATCATAATGGTATACAAATATCAATGGTATGATTATCCAACCAAAAGTCGATAATCGATACCTAAAATGCTACTATTTTGCCATAAATAAGATAAACGGAGCAATAACAGTTCAAATTTGATGAAACGATGGATGACGTCTCCCTTAGAAGATGATTTACCAATTTATTATATAAAAATATTCATGTTTGGAAAAATATTTTATTATCATCTAATATTAACTGATTTAAATTGAAATAAAATTTCACAATAAAATAAACTTACATATTATCAGATGAAAATTTACCATTAGTTATATTTAAGTAGACGTATTTCGAATATAAAATTTTAAATTTTAAATTCAAAATTTTATTATTTAAAATTTCACGAAAATTCAGTTAATTACGTTATTAAAACATTTAAAATTTATGGATCATTACACAAGGTAGGTAAAGATCTGTAAGGGACATAATTGTGGAAGCAAACTGGAAGCAGTGGATGTCGCGTGTTTGGCTTGGTTCGCGAGATAGCTGGAGCGAGCAAAGTCGAGAGGGGGGGGGGGGTCGCGATCCTAGAAGCTTACCACATTCGAACCTGGGAGTGAGGATACGAAGAGGTAAATTGTATTTTAATAAGGTAATTAACTTTTAATTAAGCTACTAATTAAACTCTTGAATTCAAGTTGCTTATTAACTCGTAGATAGGTAATTAGTTTAAAATTAAGTGAATAGCTAATTTAATCAAAAATTGATAATGAAAGGTAATTAACATTTATAATTAGTTGATTTAATTAATTAATTGTTTTTGATTAAATTGAATGCTTATAGAATTTATATAACTTTCATACGAGGCCAAAAATTAATGTGTCGAGTCACGTTGGATATGCAACGACGTACAATACGTAATGGAATAAATCTGGAATTGTAACGAATAACAATTTCGGAAAATCAAGATTAGTAAAACCTCACTCATTTGGATTACCGATGTTAATTTTAAACTGTTAAATTATTGGTTGATTGAATGGATTGATAAATTATTATCAGTTGAATGTTATATATATATATATATTTGTATATATATTAGTAGTTGGATATATTTCCCGCCTATTGGAGCGGATGAGACCTTATGCGCATCGCATAATAGCGGATGAACATATATTACCGTGATATTCTGCCTCGTAGCGGAATTGGCATTTTATGTTATCTAACATCTATGGTTGCAGGGAGCAAGGTTTAAAGGATCCAACTAGATTCCTCAAACGGATTTATTGTTTTTCATATATAGTGATATATGTTGGAATTGAATAATCTGTTATAAATTGTAGTGTGATTTGAATGTTGAATGCTAAGTAACACCAGCCTTAATTTTTATATTTTAGTTACCATAAATATTATTTTTGAATTTGAAGGAATTAAAAGGAGACTTTGAATTCAAAAAAAAAATTTATATCGAAATTTGGATTATTTTAACGAAGTTGATTTGGATAAAACAATAACTAATTTCGGGTTGTACTTAACTATTCGTAAAATACTTAGAGATTTCAAATAACATTTGTAGGGGATTGTTAACAATGTATTTTAAAATGGTATTTCTTTTTTTAAAATAGGGATAAGAAGTTAAAAATCAATAATTAAAATAGATTTGGAAAGTAAATGGATTTATAAGGTAATAGATTTAAAAATGAAGTTACAAATGAAAATGTAATAAGCAAGTGAAATCCGAAGGAGTTACCAATTACAAATCGGGTTTATAAATTAAGTAAAACGATTTTCGTTTGATAAATTGAAAATATAAATTCTCAAGGGTGAATGTGTAACGAGAAGTGAAAAATCATTTGGAAAAGAAATTGTGGAATCTATTTTTGAATGTGAAATGATTGTGAAACTGAGATGTAGTAGATGTGATATGAATCGAGAGGGATTTGTACGATAAACTTTGGTGGAAAATTAAAAATTGTTTTAAAAGCGATTTTTATTTATTAAACTATGTAGTATAAAACTATTATTTAGATTTAAATTTAAATATTTTGAAAGGCTAGTTACTCAAATATTTAATATTTATTGAAATAAAATTCTAATTTCTCCAATCAGCCTTGTAAATTGATTAGTTTTATTTAAAAATGAGTTGGAAATGAGTTATCGATGTTTATTTAAAAGTGCTTTGATATTTTAATCGCTACTTAATCATGTTTTGCAATTTAAGTATTAATCTTTAAAAATATTTATTATTATTATATATATGGTTTAAAGGTAAGTGATTGAAGTGATTTATAATTACCCTCAAGATTTGTAAATCAAGTTAGTAAATGGAGATGGTATTGTAAAAGGAATCTTATAAAGGGATTCTGGAAACATAAAAAAATTTCAACATTTTTTAAAGACGGGAATTTCGAAATGAATTTGAATTCATAAAAGAAGCTATAAATTTTTAGACGGGATTATAAATAAGTATAATCAGATTTCAGAAATTGTAAAAAGGAATTTAATAAAATTCCTGAGATTTGTTAAATAAGTTATAAAATATTTCGTAAGGGTCGATATTAGAAATGGTTTTGAAAAATAAACTTGTACTATTTTCCTAAGTATAGAATAGAAGATTTTGAAAATATTTTAGCAAAGAGATTATTTGTGTAGAAATATCTTCCTAAGTAATGAATTTTAAAAGAAATTTCGAATATTTCTAAGTGCTGGGATGGTTTGAAAAATATCCCGTTATGGATATACATATTTTCAATTATTAAAAACACCAAAAGAGATTTGAATATATATCTTCGTAAAATTATTTTGAAATAAATGGTTTGAAGATTTATAAAACAATGCTTAGTGACTACTTATGTATGTATTTGATAGTTAAATAACCGACTATCAAAATTGGCCAAACTCTTGATCGTTTTGAAGAGACCGAGATCAGATTTAATTATCCAAAAACCACTTTGATCCGATTTGTACGCTATGAATTGTGATATCTCGAAGTTAGCGGAGATGGTGATATTTAAGGAGGTTCGGTTTGTTCGGACCCAAAACAACTTGTATGGATGAATGTTATCATCGCATCGTTGCCTGAAGGGCAGTGTTAGCATTCCAAGCATGAATGTTATTCTAAAGGTAAACGTAGCCTCAAGCCTCATCAACCGGGAAAATGACCGAAACAGGGCATACAGTAGAGCTAAGTGGGTCGCTCCCATTAAGGTATGCTATCACTTTTCTAGATACCCTTGGATATATTGTAATTATGGAAATGGTTGTGCATGGAAAGAGAGCACTCGATTAGGGTGGAAACACCTAGGGTGTTAACATATTCAGTACTAGTAGTCAAGTGCTAGGCCGGTCCCGTGTGGCAGTGTCACGACCCACTTTTCTGTACAATTTAAACTGACAATTTACCACACTTGTTCAGCTCAAGTTGCACGAAAATGCAGATAGTTAAGAAAAAGAAGGTAGAAAGAAGATATAGAAAGAAAACTAAACAAAAAAAAATCTCACATCGGAATGAATAATCTATAATATATAACAATCCTTTACACAAAAATAAAACTGTAGTTTAAATATATACATACATCAATCAGAGTACACTAACCTGCATCATCACGGACAGTTATAACAACTTATCCTTACAATTGCTAAATAATATATAATAATGTAAGCAACATAAAATACAATCATCTACGTGAATATGTCTTTGGGCCTCCTGCCCCTCTCCTAAAGCTCCAAATATCCAAGTAAACTTAGAAAATATGCTCGGTCTGACCCGAGCATTTTGGAAAAACCATCCCTAGGTCAGTTCGGTTAAACCAGCGCGAGAAAACACAACCAACTTGATTCTTAAAGCTTAATAACCTTTTCAAACAAAGGTATCTCGTAAGACCTTACTGCAAATAAACACGGACGGATTTTTACCTTACGATAACCAAAACTCTTTTATCGAAAATCATCTGATATTATAATAGTGTCTAGTCTCCAAAGTAATAATCACAAGTAGTTATGATGCATGTGTTGTGTACATCACAACAATACTAGTCATACAATCAAAATCCGATAAGGGTCGTTTGCTAATTGTGTAGGATTTCCATGTATGAGAAATGTGGATTAAGGATCTTAAGGCGAGGATAAACACCAGAGGGGGGGGGGTGAATAGTGTTTTAGAGAATTGTTAAACCTTTTTGAGTTTTTGTTAATTTAAACACAAATGAATGCAATATTCAGACACAGATATGATCACAGAATCAAACACAAATGCAAATATAAAGTAAAAGCAGTAAAGGAAAGAACACACATGATTTTATACCGGTTCAGAGTTACCCTGCATTTAGTCCCGCACACATGTACGGATTTCCTTTCAAAAACAATCTTTACAATTACACCCTCGATTTCAAGGCAACGAAGTACACCCTCCAAAATCACAATCCTCTGGGTAGAGATACTTGATTTCCCGGGCAAAAAATTCACCCAATTGATTTCCAAGGCTATAATCACACCTTATCTCGCTTAATTGATTTCCAAGGCTACAATCACACCATTTCTCGCTAAGTTGATTACAAAAAGCTTGTAACTCTGAATAGCACTGAGGATCTTGTTGAGATAGTGATAGAGAATCAAACCAGAGATAATCTAGTTAGATTCAACATTGATTTCGGGAAAATAATGGTAAGAATATGTATATAGAAATATGGAAGAAGAAGAAGAAATGGAGTGAAAAACCTGAAAAACTATGTTAAAATTCGTTGAAACCAACCCCTATTTATAGAGGAACAACAGCCATGTCCATTCGTGAAGAGTTATGACAAATAGACACTTCTTTTGAAATTTAAATTTTGAACTCAACTGACACCATGTCGACATGGGGTACTTGAGTATGTCGACATCCCAAAGGGATTTTTGGTGTTTTGATTGTCTTTGAAAATAACCTTTATTTTATATTAAAACTATTTTATACTTTATACATATACTTGACTATAATTAAAATACATAAGTAAATATAAAGAATAATATATACAAAATTTTACTGTAAGTTTATATTTAAAATCTAAGTATAAATATTTAAAAGTTAAATATATTATATTTAAAAGATAGTTTAAAAACAAGGATAATTTCATTTGAAATTAAAGATTATTTTGAGGCTAAAAGTATTTGAAATCAGGATAGATGTTTTTTATGCTTTTAAAAGGAAGATTTTGAAATCATTTTGAAAACAAGATATAATTTTGAAAAATCATTTTGAATAAAAAGTTAGCGGATACAAAACAACGTTCCACTAGATTTTTCGTAGGTTCCATCCTACTTAGGGTTCCATCCCTTTTAACAGGCTCGAAGTGGATTTCATTCCACGAATAAATTGGATTTTAAAATGCCAGTGCTTTTCTAGGAGTTTTAACAAATTTTATAATTGAAAAATAAATTAGTTGAACTCTTGATAATCTTGATACTCATGAGTCTTCAATCTTGATATCTTGAATCTCTATACTGTACAGTCTTCATTCTTGGTACCTGCATGGTTAAATCCTACATATACATATATATCTAAACTTATACTGTTAGTATTTATATTTTATAATCTATTATAAGGTTGTTGTCATCAAAACCATCATCTCACGGACTAACAATCTCCCCCTTTTTGACGATGACAACCTTTTTTATAAAATATTACTTTTATCCTAATAACCCCCCCTTAATCTATGCCTAACTACCCTATTTTACGCTTCTCCCTCTTTGTCATCAATAAAAAAACTAACTCTAAACTATATAACACCAAACTATATAACTCCTCCTCATTCTTGGACTAAAATACCTGCATTAATAAACTTATACAATATAATATAGAATTAAGAGATAGTTATATTGACAGTCACAATAATGAGTCAAAGATTATATATATCAATGTATAATTATATATCTTTTGTACAACAAACATTAATCCACACTAAATATCAATCAACATCAAACCAAGCTAAAGCAAATGATATCAAACCAATCAAAGCAAACAATTCAAACAAAGCAACCAAATAAAATTAAACGTTACGAGGAACTTCCACCCATCCTTCTTCTCCAAAGATAGGGTCTGCTTTAATAGCATCCCAATTTTCATTGTCGTTAGTGAGAGAGACATAAGGATGTGCTTCGTTATCATCCTTGTGTAGGGAGGAAATCATCCATCGTATTGCATCAAAATGCCTTTCTTGCACCTTGATCATCTCCATTTGACTCAATTCTAAGTGTCGCTAGTTATGAAGAATGATCGAGAGAATATTCTTGAACGAATTAAGAGGTTCTTCAAGATTTTTGGATAAGTTATGAATTGGATTAGCCATGTTTGGAATTGTGAGAAGAATGAGAGATAGAGTAGATAAGAAATAGTTTTCTGTGATGAATTCTAGAAGAAATAGGTATTTATAGATGTAGAAATTCGTTTGAAATGAATAGAAATATGGTAGATATTCAAATTTCAAATTCAAAATGAATTGTCGTTTCTGACCAGTACATGTCGACATGGTCATAGGGGGTATATCGACATGGTGTAGTGAAATTTGATGATCTATTTTGATTTTGTGAACAATTGTGTGTGTGTGTGTATATATATGTATATATTTATATAATATACTAACATTTATCTGGAGATAAGATAAGCTAGATAACAGAAAGGAAATTCCATTTCATTTCATACTAAGACGATACAACGATTAATCATAAAGAACTACACGAACATTCAAATCAAAATAAACTAAAACAAATACAACGAGATACGATAAGGTATAACTAGTTAGAGGATGATGATGATGAGAAAGTCCTAGTTTCTTGCTGACTTTGGAAATGGACTTGTTCATCTTGGATGAAATTTTGTATAACTTCTTACGAACGGATCGTTTAAGAATCTGTTGATTCTCAACAATCGTCTTTTGGTTTTTGAGAAGGGTTTTGTTGGATGGATTAGGAAGATAGTTGACGCTTTCCAAAGAAGTTCCACCTTCTTTTTCTTCTTCTTCTTCAGTTTCCATTTCATCCCCTTCTTCTTCTTCCTCTTCCTCTTCTTCCATCTCCTCATGAGCCAAACGCTCTTCCTTTTCGGCAAGAGTTTCGTAAGGTTGAAAAACAAATGGAATTTTCATAAGCGAAATGTTGGAAGGATTGAAAACTTTTCTAGAAACAAATTCTTCGCCTTTAAAATCCACTCCAAAATAGTTAAAAATCCGAGTGAGATAAATTCCATGATACAAAATGTTCTCACCTATTTCAAGATTTTTAGGACGAAGTTCGTCCAAAATAACTTGCGGCCAATTAATGTCATAATTTCCAAAAATAGAAAAAGTGCTTTGCAAACTTTTGAAGTAGGATTGTTAAAATTCCCCGATCTTAGGGTCTAAGTATGTTGCAAAAGAAGATTGATAATTCTTGCTTTTGGTCGAAATTTCAATTTTTGAATTCAAAATTATCATCCCCTTCGAAAATGTGATGGAATGTTTCATGATCATTTTCATCGATTTTAAAATTAGAAAGATCCATTCCCATACTCTTGCAATTGAGAATGGTACCCAAAAGATCATAATTCAAAACAATTCTAGTTCCTTTGACACTACTCCAAATTTCATCCTCATTTTCATTATAAAATCCATGGTTTAAATATGCATAGAAAATTTTGACAAGGTTTGGATAGCAAACAAAATCATTTTGAGAAGCAACAAAAAGACTTAGAATTTGGTTGTTTGCAAAGAGAGAATCAATTTCATAAGAAGAAAAATCTTAAAAAATAGCAAACTTTCCAGGATGGACTTTGGCATAATTAGCATAATTGATGTATGCTTTTATTGCCTCCGGATCATTGAAGAGTTGCACTTTTATTTTTCTGTAAATTCTCATGGTGGAGGGGTTGCTTGAAAAATCCATTAAAGTAGAGAGTAGAGAGCTTGAAGGTTTGAAGAGAGAGTTTGAATTTGAAAATGAGAGTGAAAAAATATGATAAAAGATAGTGAATAGATAGATTCTCAAAGGACATGTTCTCTGGTCAAAAGATGCCTTTTAAGAGAATTGAATGAAGTGAAAAGGTGGAGGGAACTTCAATCATTTGAATTCAAATTTTGAATTTCAAATTCTGGTACCCATGTCGACATCATGGTGGGGACCATGCCGACATGTGCCTATGAATTTTTGTGATTTATTTTTCCTAAGTACTCTAATATATATATATATATATATATATATATATATACTTATTATATTTAATGTATATATATATATGGAATATTATTAGAATTATAGTATTTTCGATATATTATTATACTATGAAAATAATAATAAAAATAATAATAAAATAATAATAAAAATAATAAAATAATAATAAAAAATTTAAAATTCAAATAACACACCAATTAAAATCAATCAATCAAGCAATCAAGCATCTAATTCTAAGCATGCAATTTCAACCAATTATATTGTAAATGTGTACCTTTTTCTGAGACCGTTTTCTTTGATTTTGTCGGAATCGTGAACTGCCACGAAACACAAATTTGAATTATCTGTCTTCTGATCATCATCGCTTGAGGACGTGTATGAGTCATCTAGAGTAGCAGTAAATGCACGCTTCCGTTTCTTTGCTGGATCATTGTTCATAGGAGGATTTTGCGTATCTGGATAAGGACAGTCTCTTTTGATATGGCCTGGTTCATCACAGTTGAAACATTTGACATTATTTGGCATTACATTTTGATTTCCAGAGTTCTTATAGGTGTTTCTCTTGAGATTATTCATCTTACTGTATTTCAGGAATTTCCTAAAATTTCTGGTCATAAAGGCTATCTCTTCATCATTATCACTGTTTGAGTCTGATCCATCGGTTAATACATTGAATGCCATTAATTTCTTTTCGGATGCTTTGCTTTCTCTTCTCCCGATCATTTGGACTTCAAATGACATTTGATTTCCAATTAATTCTTATACCTTTAAGGTACTGATGTCATTTGCCTCTTCGATCGCAAGTGTCTTTTGATCCCATTCTGGAGTAAGAGAATTTAAAAAATTTCCGACTTGATCTTCTTCATAAAATTCCTTTCCCAAGGATATTAAAGAATGCACAATATCCTGAAATTTGCTATACGTATCTGAAATAGACTCATTAGGATTCATTTTAAATAATTGAAACTGATTGGTGAGCATGGAAATTTTGATCTGTTTAACTTTGCTTGTCCCTTCGTGAGTTACTTGCAAAGTTTTCCAGATTTCATATGCAGACTTACAAACTGACACTCTATTAAATTCATTTCTATCAAGTGAACAAAACAGAATATTCATTATTTTAGAATTATTTTGTGCAACAGTCTTTTTCTCAGCGGTGCACCGTGCAAAATCAGTTGTGGGTTCATAATATTCAGTTTGTGTGATATTCCAAGTATCTAATCCTACAGATTGTAAATATATTTTCATCCTACATGCCCAATATGCATAGTTACTGCCATTAAAAAGTGGTGGTCTGACAATAGACTGACCTTCCACAAATGAACTAGTGATATGGATACTAGTGTTAGTAACAATACCAGTGTTGGTAGCCATTTTGAAAACTTTTTCAAAAATCAGATTATAAAACTTTGAAAACCTTGCTCTGATACCAAATGTGAGAAATGCGGATTAAGGATCTTAAGGCTAAGATAAACACTAAAGGAGGGGGTGAATAGTGTTTTAGAGAATTGTTAAATCTTTTTGAGTTTTTGTTAATTTAAACACAAATGAATGCAATATTCAGACACAGATATGATAACAGAATCAAACACAAATGCAAATATAAAGTAAAATCGGTAAAGGAAAGAACGCACCGGATTTTATACTGGTTCGGAGTTACCCTACATCCAGTCCCACACACAAGTACGGATTTTCTTTCAAAAACAATCTTTACAATTACACCCTCGATTCAAGGCAACGAGGTACACCCTCCAGAATCACAATCCTCTGGGTAGAGATACTTGATTTTTCGGGCAACAAGTTCACCCAATTAATTTCCCAAGGCTACAATCACACCTTGTCTCGCTTGGTTGCTTTCCAAGGCTACAATCAAATCTTTTCTTGCTAAGTTGATTACAAAAAGCCTATGACTCTGAATAGCGCTGAGGATCTTGTTGAGATAGTGATAGAGAATCAAACCAGAGATAATCTAGTTAGATACAATGTTGATTTTGGCAGAGTAATGGTAAGAATATGTATATTGAAATATGGAAGAAGAAGAGGAGTGAAAAACCAGAAAACTATGTTAAAATTCGTTGAAACCGAACCCTATTTATAGAGGAGCAATAGCCATGTCCATTCGTGAAGAGTTATGATGAATAGACACTTCTTTTGAAATTTAAATTTTGAACTCAACTGACACCATGTCGACATGGGGTACTTGAGTATGTCGACATCCCAAAGGAATTTTTGGTGTTTTTATTTTATTTGAAAATAACCTTTATTTTATATTAAAACTATTTTAAACTTTATAAATATACTTGACTATAATTAAAATACATAAGTAAATATAAAGAATAATATATACAAAATTTTACTATAATTATATATTTAAAATCTAAGTATAAATATTTAAAAGTTAAATATATTATATTTAAAAGATAGTTTTTTTTTTGGCAAGGCCAGCGGGGTTAGAAATGGACCCCTACCATTTATTGATATACCAAGAACGAAGTACAACAAAGGAAAGAAACTAGAAAACAGGGAAAACAGGTATATCAAAAGATACAGCGAAGACAGAACACAACAAAGGGACACAAAATCACCTATAAACAGGAAAGAGCATTTTGAAATTCAGGAGCAAAGCAATAGCTAGATGTCGCGGTCCCAAATTTTAATCCTCCAATAATGCCATTTTCATTTGCGTGATTGATTTCCTTTTACCAGTGAATATTATAGCATTTCTCTCTTCCCAAATAATCTTTATAAATGTTTTCAGAACGAACAGCAACACATAGTAGGCTTCTCCTTTCCATCTGGTCGCCTTGTAGATTATATTCCATTCCTTCTCACTAACAGTAGAAACATTCCGATCAGAGATAATGGAATTAGTATAACTCCATAATCCGTTGACGTATAGGCATTTGAAGAACAGATGAAGCGTGTGCTCATCCGCATCATGGCAAAAGCAACATGAAGTATCAATTGAAAGACATCTCTGACTCAGTTTTACTTTTGTTTTTAATGCATTGCCGAAAATTTCCATAGCATCAGGTTTTGACTTGCAGAGTTATGATTCAACCAGATGCGCTTATGCCAACTGAGGGTGATAGGATTGTCTTGACTCACAAATTGCTTATACATATCTTTAATCGTGAATTTATCATTGCAACAGGACCAGGAAATACCGTCAGTATGCGAAAAAAGGAGTTGACAACCACCACAGTGGTTCCAAAGCTGTCGAATAGTCGTATTACTAGAGTATGGGAGATGAATGCAACCGTCAGTTATGAAATCAACAGCCAGAGCTTTAGAATTAATCCCAGATTGAGCTTGACAGTTGAAAGATAGAAGGCGACTCAGGATCGTTCCTTTGTGCACCCACGGGTCATGCCAAAATGAAACACGACCATTTATTGCAATTCGACTTCTTGCGTAAGGAAGGATATCAGTTCTAATCTTTAGAATACTTCGCCATGTCCAACTACTCGCTTGTGGAATGTCCATCGTCCAAAAGTTTTTGTTACCAATCATATTTTGGTTGGACCAAGTCACCCATAAGCTGTCCTTATGACTCAACATATTGTCTATGTGGTGCACCATGGCCGCACGGTTCCATAAGAGCAAATTTTTAATGCCAAGACCACCTCTTGACTTAGGCTTTTCAAGCGTGGAGAAAGCACAAGGAGTAAGCTTATTTGAATTAATCGTACCATGCCAAAAGAAGTTAGACATAGCTCTTCTGATCATATTGATTAACCTGCTTGGTAGAATGGAGGATCGAGACCAATATACAGTCATAGAGAAGATTATTGAATTTATCAGAGTAAGCCTACCAGCTTGACTAAGAAATCTATTGGTCCACAGGGAAAGTCTTGCTGTAATTCTGTCAAAAAGTGAAATACATTGTGCAAACGACACACGCGAAGTAGCTAACGGGATGCCAAGGTGAGGACCGAATCCATGCCTGCAATCATTAAGTCCGACTTCAACAGGTTAATGGATAAGCCTGTCATTTTGAAAAATTTGTCAAGACCATCCATGATGGATTTAACTGTCTTCATATTTGGCATAAAAATGATAACCAGGTCGTCTGCGAACATAAGAGAAGTCACAAGGGGATTTTTACATTTCGGATGGAGATTGAAACTACCATCAATGACTAGTCGGTTGAGAATTTGGGTTAGCACTTCCATCACGATAATAAATAAATATGCAAACATGGGATCTCCCTGACGAACACCCTGTTTGCCTTGAAAGTAACCAACATTACAGTTATTAACCATAATGGAGTATCTCGGCGTAGAAATACAAGCGTGGATCCAAGCAACAAAGTGTTTAGGGAAATTCATTAAGCCCATGATTCTAACAACCGAGTCTCATTGCAGAGAGTCAAAAGCTTTGGAGATGCCAAGCTTAAACATAGCTCTGGGGGATGCATTGGAGTTGTTGTAGCCTTTCAATAGTTCGTGAGACATCATGACATTATCGAGAATGCTTCTACCTTTAAGATATGCGGCCTGGTTGGGGGATATGAATCTGGTAAGGACCATTTTGAGCCTGTTAGCAATAACCTTCGATATACACTTGTATATGGTGTTGCAACATGAAATAGGTCTGAAATCAGAAACACAGCTTGCATTCTTCACCTTTGGGATAAGTGCAATATTTGTGGCGTTGATGGATCCTATCATTTTGCATTTACTAAAAAAAAATTGAACAGCCTTGAGGAAAAGGTGACCGACAATTTCCCAACAAGAAGTAAAGAAATAGGCATTAAAACCATCAGGACCGCCAGAGGAGTTGGAATTAAGGGAGAATAAAGCTTATTTAATTTCAGTGTCAGATATAGCAGTTGAGAGGAAAGCATTTTCTTCAGTTGATATTTTGGGAATAGTAATTGTGTCAAGGAGCTCAAGCATTGGTAAGAACTGATTTCGGTTACCAAGCAAATTACTGAAATGATCAAGAAACATATTAGATATAAGGGTGGGGTCACTGATGAACTCACCATTAACATCAGTAAGGGAATTAATTGACTGGCGTGACTGTTTAGCTTTAAGGGAGGAGTGGAAGAAGGCAGAGTTCCTACCACCATCTTTAAACTAGTGCATCCTCGACTTCTATTTTACCATATCACATTCAGTCTTTAAGTCTTCGAATAGTTGGGATGAGACAGTAGCCTCCTTAGCCGCCAACTCACTGCTGGAAGTGTCAGACGGTAACGATTCCTGAATCTGATGGAGTTCATGAGAGAGAGAGGTAGATGCCAGATTTCCATGACCAAATTTCTTCAACGCCCACTCTTTTAAATCATCTTTAACTGCCTTCGGTTTACACTGCAATATAAACATGGGATTACCAAAGAAATTAGTGGACCATGATTTGTTGACAATTTGAAGAAATTCAGGTTGTAGAACCCAAGCGTTAAAAAATTTAAAATTTGCATTTCTTTTCTCATAGCACCACCAAAGGATAAGATTTGAGGGGAGTGATCTGAAATGCCTGGCATTGGAAGAAGGTTAAAAAAATTAGGCCATTTGGAAAGAGCATAGAGATTCAAAAATGAGTAGTCAATTTTGGAGAAAGTACGAGGTGTAGTTCGTCTTGAATTGTTCCAAGTGTAGGTGGAACCAACAGAATTTATCTCAATGAGGTTGGACTGGGAGATTGAAATGCTAAGGGGTCTTATTTGACGTTGTGATAGCGGATTACCACCATGTCTGTGTGATAATTTGAAAGAGCACTTAAAGTCTCCAATTGTTATCCATGGATGGGTCTCTTGACGAAATGAAGGAAGAAGATCAAGAAAAGATTGTCTAGCTGTGACCGTGTTTAGTCCGTAGATAACAGTAAGATAGAAAGATGTCGAAGTTGAAATATGAGAGCAGTGGAGGTGAATGAGTTGAGAAATTTTAATTATTGGCGAAAGCTACAGTATAGTGGGATTAAATAAAATTAGGATTCGACCATAAGGAGCTTCAGTGAGATTATTTATCATGTTCCAGGACAGACTAATGAAGGTAGCAGCCTTGGAAGATATAGTAGTGTTAAGTTTAGTTTCCAGAATAGAAAGAAGACTCAAAGAATGTGCAGAAATTATGTTTTTACATTGATTAAGTTTAACTTCAGAGTGGGCTCCTCTAATATTCCATGCAGCAATATTGTTCATCATTGATCAAACAATTTTTGTTGTTGGAGTTTCTTTTTGTTACCCCTGGTTAAAGGAGTAGATTGTATGTTCGTTTCAGGAACTGGAGATGAAGCATTTGAACCATCACTAGGGTTTAGGTCTAAGACAGAGAGTAAATTGACTTTGGTAGGCTTATTAATTCAGGCTGTGGAGTTGCTAACTTGTAACAACACAAGCTGCTTGGCAGGAATGGAGGGAGGGCTTGAAGTGGAAAGGTTCAGAGAAGGAGGAGGGGGTTTCCAAGAAAGGAGAGCTAGAATGTGAAGATAAGGGTGGTCATTTTCATGATGATTAGCATAAGATATTGGGGATGGAGATTTTGAGGAAACTGAAATACTGTCATTGTGTTTTGAGGTGTGCACGTGCATAGATGGAACGTGCACCGAAGATACTTGCGCTGCCATATCTTGACAGGGAGTTGGATTTTGATTTATAACATTATCACTTTCATGCACCGGTAATACGTGCACTGCCATGTTTTGAGAGGGGGTTGGAATTTGGTTGATGACATTATCACTATCTTGGTCAATGTTACTTTGATTGAACGGCATAATTGTTGTTGCTGATGGAATAGTAATATCGCAATTGGTCTTGCATTGTAAAACAGGGCAGGAGGTTGTTTCAGAATTATAACTTACAACTGGGGGTATTACAACATTCGAACCTTCAGTATTCTGAGTTACATTACTTGTTTTCTTCTCTTTAACATAGTTCTTGCATTTTTCCACTACAGTTTCACTCTCACACAACTCAGAAAGCACATGATAACAATTATTTTTCAGGAAATTTGAGTTTTCAATTTCAGTATCCTTCCCGTTCCCAAAAGGTTTATCAATCGAGTCAGTTCCAATCATACCAACCACATTTTTTTCACCATGTGAATTCTTGAATATTTCAGAGTTGCTTAACTTAGGGACATCCTGAGAGTGGACTCGCGTACCAAATGAAGTTGGTTTCTGACTTCTTGTTCTGTTAACTTTTTTCCATTTTTATTTCTTACGTTTCATCATAAAACCCTTCTCTTTATTAACTTCCTTAAGTCCTTTTTCATTAACTGCTACAGTATTCTTTTGCTTTTCATTCTTCTCAGAGTTAATTGAAGTTAGTAATTTTTCACAATTTGATATCGTGTGACCAAATATTTGACAACTAACACATATATCAGGCTTCCATTGATAATCTATTTGTATATATTGGGTTACACCATCAGGAAGTTGGACGTGGAAAGAATCAATGAGTTCCTGATCTGGTTTTATTGCAACTAAACACTTGGCATACGACAATCTCTCCAGTTTTTCAGTGGATTCATCCATACAAACTAGCCTACCAAATCTGCTTGCCAACCAATTAATGCCAATATGGGACCATGCAAACATAGGGATGTTAGAGAGTTTGACCCACACTGGCACAGACGAAATAGATGCACAAGCATTACCAACTGATGGATCCCATTGCTTTACAATGAAGAGTTTGTTTCGCATAACTATGGGATCACCTTGTAAAATTCTAGTCTTGTCTTCATCACAAGCAAAGTGAAATAAGAACAAAAACCCATTTGAACGAACTTTAATTGAACCTTTCAGTTTCCAATACTTCTTCAGAAAATTTATGACTAGCGAGTACGGCAGTGGCTTGTCAAGGAAGAATCCAACTAGATTACTACACCATACTTCAGCACCAGCTTCAATTACACTAGGTGGTGGAATCATTATCTCGTTCACTAACTCTGGGGACATCTCAACTGGAATGTACTTCCCTGCGTTACTAGGTTTACGCTGGAAAAGGGAAGTCCATTGCAGTTGAGGAGATAGAGGTTGATTTGAAGGAGGAAGAACTACTGAAGGATCAGAGGCTAAATTGGGAGAGGACGGATCGATAACAGATAGGACGACAACAGTAGGGACGATTGGCGAGGAAGACAGAGGCGGAGGAGGGGGATCAGGGGAAGGACGGAGGAGACATGATGGAGAATACGTGTGATGAGAGGTGGAGGACAGGGATGGTAAGGGAGAGGGCAGAGGAAGGACAGGAAGGATGGGAAGGTGTGCCATGAAAAAACAAGGATAATTTGATTTTGAAATTAAAGATTATTTTGAGGCTAAAAGTATTTGAAATCAGGATAGATGTTTTTGATGCTTTTAAAAGGAAGATTTTAAAATCATTTTGAAAACAAGATATAATTTTGAAAAATCATTTTGAATAAAAAATTAGCGGATAACAACGATCCACTAGAATTTTCGTAGGTTCCATCCTTCTTAGGGTTCCATCCCTTTTAGCAGGCTCGAAGTGGATTCCATTCCACGAATAAATTAGATATTAAGATGCCAGTGCTTTTCTAGGAGTTTTAACAAATTTTCTAATTATAAAATAAATTATTTGAACTCTTGATAATCATGGTACTCATGAGTCTTCAATCTTGATATCTTGAATCTCTATACTGTACAGTCTTCATTTTTGGTACCTACATGGTTAAATCCTGCATATACATATATATCTAAACTTATACTGTTAGTATTTATATTTTATAATCTATTCTAAGGTTGTTGTCATCAAAACCATCATCTCATGGACTAACACCATGAAGGTGCCTTCAGTACTTCGAGAAGGTCCTCCTACACAAGGATCAGAGTTATCCTTTTGAGGGTTAGTAACTGTCTAGCCAAGGTACACAGAAAATACATAACTGCTCCCTTGGTCGAGTGCATCGTCCCCAGCATGCATAAAATAATCGATAGGGACTCGCAAGAAAGAGAGACGACTACACCCTCATGGGTTAGATTGGCCCCTTGTCTATGCATCCTATCTCTAGTTTTAGTCTTCTCCACTAATGAAGCTACGTCTGGCGTTCCAGCTCATGCACCATCTCCCGAAATAAATGATGGAATCCCACATGGACTTCAATACGTTAACAGGTCACGGAATCACACCTGAATTACATATTTCAATAGATCTTGTAATCTCACACAGATTCCCACACTCCAACGAGTCACGGAACCACATATGGATTTCAACATCCCAAAATACAATGCATCTCCTCCATTTAACCATATATGGTTTTCAGATTAGTTCATAGGTGCCAAGTCATCTCTTACGAGTACACTCTCCGTTTCCTGGGTACTCCAAAAGCCATTAGTCGATTTTCGAAATGCTCAAAACTGGTTCTTTAGGAAATAATCAGACAATACATAAGATCGAGGATCACCCCCTAACCGTTAAGTGGATGGTTCTCTTTATCATTTGTCCTAGAAGATTCACAAGTTTATACATACGGTATAGCACCTCGAACGGTAATTGTGCCATATAATTCTTCCATTTCTCCTAGATAATTCCAGAGTTAAAATCCTTCCGTGTTAAGTAAGGAATAACTCTATACTATCAAAATTAAGGATTACATATCTAGGTCAAGATTTGATAGTCAGTTATTTAACTACCAAATAAACAAACATTCAACCAAAAATTTCATTCCCCACTGAAATCACTAAGCCTCATTTAATTTAATTTAAATAAATTAAATTTCTTTATCAAAACAGTCGTATATTTATCTCACCGGAATAAGTATATTAACGAACCATTCCTTTCAAAAATATTTGAAAAACTTTTAAAACAAATATGGAAAGCACCATTAGGTATTGACCATGGACCGCAGCTTGATGATTACGTCTCTATCCCAAGGAAATCCAAACTTAACTTAGGCAATCTCTGCCTCTCGATTTCCATGATGCAATCAACCATAGATTTATTGGTCTGAGCGAAAACATTCCAAACAGTAGGCAATCTCTGCCCCTTGAATTACGCTATGAAAATATACCATTACCTTCTAAAATCATTTATTTCAATAATTTTCTCAGAAAATTGCTTATAAAGTTTCTATACTAATTTCTAAGTCTAATTTAGGAAAATACTCTTTTATATAAGTTTATTATATAATATATTATTTTTAAAATAATATTAATTTTCGAACAAATTTTCTTTGATAACAATATTTTAATACTCATTAATTCTTAAATAATAATTAACTTTTAAATCAAATCATAATAAGGTAACTTTATCTAATAATTGAAATATACTTTAAACATTTTAAATAATTAAATAGCTTTGCAAACAATAACTAAATGCTTCCAAATAATTTTTAAGAATCATAAAATATTTAACCTTAAATCGTTATCAAATAATTATTAATTATCCTTAAAATGTCATTAATAACTAATAATAATCCTTAAAACACTTTGGTTCAAAATCCATTTCTAAATTTGGAAAGAGGCTTAATAACTTCAACGGTAGTTAAACAAGTCACCATTAATTCCAATAACCATCAAGTTATAACCCAAGTATTCACATAACATCACATATGTAAATTAAATCCATAGTTAATAATTAATCATTAATAGAACACTTATCCAATACTTATCGATTGAAATGTAACTAAATGTCCATACAATTGTGATAGCAGAATGGGGTTTATTTCTGCTAAATAAATGTCCAAATTTAACTTATCAATAAATAATAGCAGAATAGTGATTTATTTTGCTAAATAGGATCTAATTTATTTAATTAGTGTAACAGTGATTTATTTTCGCTAAACAAATGTACGGTTACCATATCCGATCCAATTTAACTCAGTAATTTATTTTGCTAAATAAACATCAGTAATTAACTTATATATATATTCAAACGACGTTATTTAATTTAATAACATAATTTAAAAAACATATGTCTGTTTACATAAGTCATTAATTTTCACAGGTCCAAATCAATCAAAAAATTAAACTACAATGTTGTGCTCGTTCGTACGAGTGGAACGCAGAAAGAATCGTGTTGATCGGGTTTAAAACAGTTGAGATATCCCATTTCATAGTTTACTATCTATAATATATAAAACGAATGGGCCAAAGCCAATACGTCACACTTTAAAATAATGCGTAGTGTTTCCTTCTTTTATTTCCTTTTTTTTAGCCTGGAACTTAAATTCGAGCACTCAGTTAATTCTTCCATTCCCGAACTTCCTGCAACCCGAACCAATGCAGTGACATGAACCTTCGTCCCCAACTCGACCCAAATATCGACGTGATCAACACAGTAACTCCTTCCATATTTTCCCACCTGCAGTTTGCAAACACCCCACCTCCGTGCACGCGTGCACATTCACGCGCAAGACCAACCTGCTCCATCTTCTGACCAACTATAACCACCTACAAACTCCCCCACTCTACCCCATTGCATAGCACCACCGCTTGGAACTACGACCTCCTTCCTTCCAATTTCGACAAACTCCAGTTTGAACATTCCCAAACTACCGCCTTCTCCATCCACATGAGCCCTCATCACCTATACCATCGTGACCCCCATCGCCGCCGATTCCTTCCAGCTCACTGCGACCAAGTCCGGTCATCTATCTTGGACACAAACATCACCAAACCGAGTGCCATAACCCGAGCTCCTTAAACCCAAGTTCAACATCGCCTCGCCTATTCATGCTACTAAAAATTATCGCGACATTTTTCCCATGTCCGCTACCACTCAACCCACCTCCACACTAGATCCCGTCACCTGAAATTAACTACGTCGTCGGACTTTGACATTTCGCCTAATTCCTATCGGCTCCCAATTCCTTCTTCTACATGCCACTATAAATCTTCAAATCAATCTTAAAAATCTTATTTTTCAATTGCGATCACAACCGTATGGTTAGTACATTAAATTATGAGAGTTGAATATTGACCAAACTCGACCTTTTCACTGTTAAATGTTATTTTCTCTCTCCCTACTTGATGAAATTAATTGAAACGGATTTTAAATTGTTTTATACGCAAAAATAAACAATTTTTATTTTGGATTCATACTTTAAAACCGAATGGATACGAAGATATTGATTTTTAAAGTAAGAGGTTTAATTTTTTTATCAAATAAAAATGAACAGAGCATGTTTTTGAGGAAGAAGCACAGTGGTTTGAATTGCAGATGAAACTATTCATGTCTAACACCCATATCCATATGCATATACACATAAGAACACTTATCCATTTGACAGATATCAACGATTTATCCATAATCAACAGCTATATACACATATATGTAATAATCAGTAAACAAATCTAAAGTGTTTTACTCATTGTTCTAAAAACAGATGAACATCCTGCTTTGTTTAATCTTCTCCAAGCATTGAGAACTTGATATACTTTATTTTAATGGAAGCTTCTTCTTTTTTAAGTGTGAACGAATAAATAAGCCTGGTTATCTATATATATAAGGGGATGGAAGGGAAAAGAATGTAGGAAGGAAAGAGGCTATAGGTATGCTGACAGGGTGGCTGGTATTCATATTTAGGCTTCACCATTTTTCATTTTTTTTCTTTTCTTTTTGTTTTTGGGCTGATTTGGTTGATTTGATTTTAAATGCATGATTTAATGTTTGCCATCATGATGTTCCTATGTGTATACACATATATACACACACATTCATATATATATATATATATATATATATATATATATATATATATATATATATTTAGGTGTACACTATTTTGACCATATATGTATTTAAATACTTACATATACATATATAATAGGTATATATACATATATTTCCCCATAAGTTTGAAAGTTGCCAACATAAATTATATATATATATTTCATGTACTCTACTCTATTCTTATAACATTTACATATACACACTCACACACATATATATCTTAAACATCACAAAGCTTTGTATATATACATATAGAATTTTTTATCATAAATTTGGAATAGTGAAGTTATATACATACATACACACACACATATATATTTCATATTCACAAGTTAGCACTTGAAAATTTAATATAGCTTTCGAAATATGTACATTTAGATATTCTTAATATCAAAAAGTTTATTTATTTGACTTATAAAAATTAATATTTCAATATTTAAAATTAGTCAATTATTCTAATAACAGATGACTGAAAATCCAGGTCGTTACAGGCATGGTACAAAATGTTTTTATCAGACCCGAGTGCATTAGTCAAGAGATGCACTCATCGGAAGGTAGTTCCTTACCTGGTCATTGTATGGAATCCATTCTCTAATAAGCGCTATATGGTTTTCATTGTGTCCAACTATGCTCAAACATGAGATGTAAGTATTTCATCTATTTTCTAATTTACTTTCTATAGATACTATTATAATATCAAATGATTTTGATATAAAATGTTTTGGTTATCGTAAGGTAAAAACCCGTCGTGTTTATGTGTGACGTGGTCTTATGAGATAACTTTGTTTCAAAGGATTTTGATAACATTAATAATTCAAATTGAGTGTGTTTTCTCACGTTGGTTTCATAGACTGACTCATGTGTTATTTTATTATAATACTCGGGTCAGACCGAGTACTACAAATTCAGGTTTGGATGCTATGAAATTCAGGAGATGAGTTGGAGAAATCTCAGGCGTATTCATCATACTTTTTTATATTTCTCTGTGTGTGTAGACTGTATAATCAGCACTGGTGAGGACAAGTCATAATAACTGTTTACATTGATGTTGATTGTTGTACTCTGATGATTGTATGTATATTAACAGATACATTTTCTTTTGCATAAAATTCTGTTATTGTATTTTTTTTTCCGCTGCGATTATGAGATTCTGTGTTGTTTCTTTTTTCTTCTACCTCTTTCTTCTTCACCCCTTGTGATTTGGTATTTCCGGCACTCGATTGCTCGACATGCTATATAGTGAACATATTAATTGAGGGTCGAAAATCTATGGTCGTTATTTCTCCCACTAATCTTTTATGTTTCACTAAATCCTAATGAAATTAGAACTCTTTTGACTTTACTAGTGGGCGTTAGGACTTGTACACCTTAGGATTCTAACCTTTAGGAAAGCTCAACCAATCATAGGCTCGTATACGATGGATAATACCTTATCAATTGTATCACTTACAACTCCTAACCTTCGATACGTTGTCCTAATCCCACCTTTATCTTAAGGAAAGCTCAATAAGTAAAGTGAGACTATTCACCAAGACCTATCATTTAATGACTGCCTAAGTATAACGCACATACCTTGAGGAAAACTCAACAAATACGTGCAATTACCTTACCTTGTCTATTCAATATCTTAATAGCACTACACATAACATTCCAAGCTTGAGGAAAGCTCAACAATTAAAGAGTACGCCAGTATTTATTAATATATGAATGATATAGGACAACTTTATATTAAAGATTCATAATATTTAATATATTGTATCGAGTGATATCAACTTATGGAATAATTAGTTTCTTATAAAATACTCTCTTAATTCAAGTGTCGTATAAATTGAAAATCATATACGTACATTTACATGTGTTTTTATTTCTTAAGTCTATTTAGGGTTTCATAACGTTCCACCTTTAGTTTATATATTCATATTATATATAATTTATTATTATATAACTTTTATATTTCATATGACATATATAATAGTCTTACGTATAATTTTATTTTAATTAAATCTTATTTAATTAATTTTAATTGTTTAATATTTTAATTAATTTCATATTAATATAGTATAACATTTATATTAAATATTTAATTATATACTATGACCTTTATAGTTTGACGCATATATCATTTACATGTATATATTCATTTAATTAATTAACCACCAAATAATTTTTTCAATTAACCAACTTTAATTAATTTACTTAACTAAATTTTTTTAATTAAATTATATTAATTTTGAAAAATCATATTATACACATACATGTATACTTATGATATCTTAAATATTTTAAAATATCATAATATAGATATCAAAAATATATAATAAAAGTATATATTCTTGAGTACTTAACTTGTTCAATTAATTTATTTGTTTTATTAATCTTATTAATAAATTTAAAACATCGAAATTAATTTATATTAGTTTTCAAACATTTTGAAAAGTTTTATTATATTATAAATTTTATAATGTACGTATATTTTATTTTTAATTTAACTTTTAAATTTAAAATCTTACATTTTTAATTTTTAATCTATTTTGAAAATTAGCTGAAGGCCCAATTCAAATTTGGGCCTTTCAATAGGGACAACCTTTGGGCTGTGAGCTTAATAGTTAACCCTAATATGGGTAATTTAGACCATATAGGCTATTTGGTTCTGATGCCATTGTAAAAATTGGTCCAATCCACAATCGAAGACATGCGTGAATTTCAATTATTTTACCCTATTGGATCTTTATTAGGCATACAAAGTCTAATTCATTTGGTCAGAGTTACCAAGCAATCACAAAACAATGTTCCTTGAGGTCGCGGGTTCGAGTCCTAGCAAGCTACGATGTGTAACCCTTAAGATATGGAGCGGATATCCCTCGAGAAAGCGAGAATGCTTAGGGGATTGATGCTTTGTGTTGGGCTAGCTAAAAAGAAGGGTTAGTCGTGGCGGGCCATATGTATCCCCTACCTCTACTCCTCAGAGTAGGGTTTTTTTGAGAACCCTTATTTTATTTAAATTTTAAATTACGTAGAGTTTTATTTAATTTATATTTCATAAATATAAATGTACACATATTTATCATATACACATATGTATGTGTATGGATGTGTAACATGATAACTCGTGCAAGTTATATAACATGCCTTTACATAAATGTTAGGATTTACATCGCAACGGACATGTTAGCTCATCCGATATGTATTGTATGTTGTCCAAATAAATGTATGTAAATTCATTATTTTTATAAATATTATAAACACACACATATATGTATATATAAAACTTATATATATAAGTATTAATTATATGTATGTATATATACGTATATATATCATTGTAATAAATATTAAAATAATTTATATTCATATATATAATTATTTTAATTGTGAACTTATATATATATCATAAATAATATATATATGTTTTTTTAAATGGTTTCAAATATTATTAATTAACCAATATAGTACACAAACATTAATACAATGTAGGAAACAAAAGTACACAATGCTTACAATCACAAATTCCTTAGCCACCAATCTACCCAAACCATCCCAATTACTAAATCATAATAAAGCCCTACAAAATACATGCTTCATATCTATTTTGGTTTTAAAACCGCAACATAAGACGTGCACATAACTGCATCACCTGTTGCTTCATCTTCTAGGCATTTTGTCACATGATCCTAGATTCAAAAATGCAATTTCGTCGTCTTTGCAAGTTGAGTCGTATCTATGCCAAAAATAATGCATTATTCAATCAAACTTGATAATGCAAAATCGCTTTTCACTACAGTAGCCCTGAAGCCGCTCTTCATGCCATTGTACTAATTTGCAGCAATATAAACAATAGGTCAAAGAGAATACAACTCTGTTCCACTTTTTATCTACCACCTTAGAACTCTATCCATACAGAATCTTAGCCAACATCAACTTATTCCTCACACCAACCATTGGCGTGAAAACCAACATCTACCCCAACTTAGCAAGGGATTCAAACAGTATACAATTCAATTATCAAGCACAAACTGCAAAACTTAATGATAGTCCTAATTTTAGATCAATAAATAAGGGTTCATATAGACCCAAAATTCTTACGCTAAGTTTGCCAATTCGCTGATGATTATGTTTTTGCCGACACAGTTAATTCCTTAAGCATGGAACCGTTTTGAGCAGGATAATCTATCTAACATATCTGACTTCATTCCATCGAAAGAAAGAATGAATTCCTTGATAAAATGGCCATATATTAAACTAAAGCTCTTCCTTGAATTGGCATTAAAAAACTCCGATTTAAATTGGAGATGTAACATACTTCCAGTTTCTCCAGTATCGAAATGCCCAAAGGATAATGACTTTGAGTCATTGTGGGATGTCAACATTTATTATTTCATATATATTGTAAGTCAAACTATGATTTCAGATGCCAAAACATAATTATATGTCCCATATTTTTTTTTGAAACCATTAGAATGAATTTCGTTAGGCATAAAATGTAGCAATAAAAGAACATAATTTTCTCGCACATAGGAAATAGGGATGCCCAGGAATTGGAAATTAACTTTACAGGTCTTTAATTTATTTTAATGACACACAGGGATACAAAAGGCAGAACGTTAAATTGCAGATCCCTTGAAGTTGATATTGAAATACATGCCTAAATATAGATCTTTGAACCTCTATAGGCATTCAAACAATAATAATGGATTGAGGGATTCAACAATTGCATTGGAGTGGAAGACGACATAGGATTTCATAAAGATAAAATCAGTGTCACCGTTCACAGTCCAAATCGCTTGGTAGATCCAAAAACGAAATATCGATTGCAGTAAACTAAGGTGTCGAGCGTTGGTTTTCAGATCATCAAAAACCAAATTTCGATAATCCTCAACCAATTTGTATATCAGTATATATAAGCATATTAAAAATATATATATATATATATATATATATATATTAATAATATTAAATAAAAAACATTTTTAAATTTTAAATACTTTCAGGTCATATACAAAGCACAACAAATTTTATTATAAACTTTATTATATATATATATATAATGATTAATTAGTCATAAATAATAAAAAGCATTTTTAGGACATATTATTCGAATTTTAAATTTTTTGAAAATCTAGAATTATATTTCAAGGTTTGGAAAAAATTTCAAAATTTTTCTTGGTCAAAATTTATTTAAGTAATTAATTATTTTTGACCGTATACTATGTAACGACCTAGAATTTTGGGCAATATAAATTTAATAATCCGTATAAATAATTTAACTGGTTTGATAATTTTCTTTATAATTTTAATTTAAACTGGTAAATTTTTTTTTAAGGTTAACAAATATTTAATCTGGTAAGTGTGATCAATATCTTTTTAACAATTTAAAATTGGTTAGAATTGTTTTTCAAAAGCTAATGAAATTTTATTCTATTTATAATATATATATTTAATATATATTGTGAATAGAAGATCTTGTGTTTTAAATAAAAGATGAATTTTCAAATTGTAATATATATGTATGTATATGTTATAATTTGAGTTGTTTTGAAATTTAATTTAATCAATTGATAATTTATATTTGGATGTATTGTAATTTAGAGCTTTGTTTTAAATTTCAATATTTTTTCAAAAGATAATTTAGTTTAATCAAATTATTTTCAATTATAAGACAATCATTTGTTTTCAAATAAGATGAATGTTTATTTTAATAATAGTTTAAACATTTTGTTTTGTTTTCTTTAAAAATACCTAATATAAATGGTTATAAATGATAAATATAGATGTTAGATTTTAAATAACATGTATAAGAATTATTTTCATTTTTATTAGTGTAGAATATTTCTTTTAAAGGTAAACTTATATTTATTTATAAAGTAAATTTGATTAATAAGTTATATTCACATTTAAATTAAGTAAAAGTTAATTAAAAACACTTAAGACATGTGTAAACATAATAAACACCCTTAATAACACTTGTAAAACTTTTAAATCATGCTTGAGACACTTGTTTAATTTTATAACAAGTGGCAATTTATTGATCTTAATTTTAATATATATTTTAAGAAGAAAACTAGTTTCTTCATAACACTTTCGTTACTTTGTTTCAACTTAACTCAAAACAGAAATTTATTCTCAATACCTGCAACTTGAGATTTAGATTTAAAAGCAAATCAAAACTGGAAATCTGCAAATTCAAATAGACATTCAACTTCAAATCTGCATTTTTCAAAATCTGCAACCTTCAAATTGAAACTGCAAATTTTCAACCTGCATTTTCAAAATAAAGATCTGTTTCAATCCTTTAAAGCATCAAATAGAAGGCATTTACAAAAAAGCATGCAATAGGATTTTTTTTCTGCAAACATCAAAACATTGTTCATATCCAAGATGTTCAAAGGCTTGAAAATAAACTTGCTCTGCAAATTTTATAATTAGTGAGTAAACTATTATTAAAAACAGTTTGATTTTAGATTTCATCTTGATTTTATGATGATATCATTATGTTATATGAAAAATTTGTTTAAATTGGAATGCATGTTGAATTAAAATATTGAATTGCCTGTAAAATTTAAAATGGATACTGTGTTTATTAAAAACAGTTCAAATCCTTCAAATATCTCAATAACTTGATTTTTAACACAAATTGGATTGTGATTTGTAGACAAAAGTTGTTTGCAATCACGTAATTTATCTTCTAAAAATAGTTATAGGATTTTAAAATGAAAGATTAACTCATATATTTCAATTAAAGTAGAAAATCAAATTTGGGCAAAAGTTTGTGATTTTAATTTCTAGTTTTGAATTTATAATCGAATTACAATCGGAAAGTTAAGATTTTTAGAGCTTGTATCTTAATTTTAACCGAGTATTTAAGATAAATTTGGGGTTTGTTTGGAATTTAGGTTTTTGTAATTCGCCGATTAACCACGCTGTAATTGGGTTTGAAACTTGGGTCGAAGCATGCTTGTGAATCATGAAAGTGGAGAAAAATGTTCAAGATTTTTTTCATAGGCTGTGGTGATGGGATTAGGTCGAAGTAGGGTTTTGCTTGTTTTTCGACTGGGCTTGGTTGCCGTGATCATTGCGACTTAAACCAGTGACCGAAAGTGATCGCGATGGTGCAGAAATGAGGTTCGTGAAGTGGCGGTTCTGTGGTGGGAACGACAAGGTTCATCGGAGATGGGATGGTCGGCGGTGGGTTTGGTTTTATGCTTGAGTTCTGCAGATGTTCGAGCTCGATGCTCGAATTCGATTCGAGGTTGTTTTCATGGATTTGGGTATTGGTTCGAGTTCATGTGCATTGGTGCGACCGTCACCGATGGTCGCGACGATCAAGTATGGAAGGGCGATGGACACGTGCACGTGTGTTTATGTGTGCACTGAAGTTTTATTTTGGGGAAGATAGAGTTGTCCCGGGGTTTTGCTCGCGTCTTCACCGTGCTTGACTCGAAGTGGGATGGAAGATGGTTGTCTTGGGGGGTAGCACGGGGGAACCAGGGGTTAGTCTCGTGTTGCTTGGCTTGGTTCTGTTGTATTAAGTGTCGATTTTACTACTTGTATAAAATAAGTAAAGAAACCAAGTTTAAGTTAGAAGACAAGTTTATTAAAGGAAGCGAGATATAAAGTTAACTTGTTGATTTAAAATGAAAGTGAATCAAACATTTAAAAGTGAAAATTTAATTTATATTTCAATTTAAAAATGTTTTAAGATGTTTGTTTTAAAAATAATTATCTTAATTAAGTTTAAAATTAAAATTTAAAGGAGTGTTTTAAATTTAATTATTAAATCAAAGTTTTAAGTTAGATTTTGAAGTAATGTTTTTAATAACAAAGTTTTTCAAATTATTTTAAAATAAATATGTTTAAATTGGATAATTAAAGTATTTTAATTTGATTTCTAAATTCCCTATTTTCAAATAAGGTTGTTATTATGATTTTGAAATCCGAATTGAATAAATTGTTTAAGTTGTTAAATTTTGATTTAATTCAAACAATTTATTTATGAGAATAAATAAGGTTAAATTATTTGGATAGTTAACTTAAGAATACTTATTTAATATGATTTGTTAATAAGTTAGGTTTGATTAAGATTTATGGTTTTCTTAATTTATTAAAGATTTTCTTTAATATTAGAAGTTAATTAATTAATTATTTAATTAAATTTAAATAGTTAGTTAATTGTTTGTATAATCACTTAATTATGAATTAATTAAGTATGATTACTTAATGAAGTAATCAGTGGTTAATATTTGAATATAATCAAGAATGGAAGTAATTAATTATGGAAGTAATTAATGGTGATTACTCATGGAGTATTTTAATGGAAGTGATGATTGGAATCACTTAGTGTTATCAATTAAGGAATTGATTAACATAATTGTTTAAATTTAATTAATTATGGAGCAATTAATTAATTAATGAATTTAAGATCAATTAATGATGAAATTAATTACTTATTGAGGTAATTAATTAAGAAAATAATCAAGAGTTATCAATGAAGTAATTAGAGATAATTACTTATGTAAGTAATTAAGAGTTAATTACTAAATTTTTTTAGTTAATTAATTAATGAGATCAATTAATTAATGAAATGTGTTTAATTTAAGATTAATTACTAAGTGTAATTAATTAAAGTGTAATTAATTAAAGTGTAATTAATTATTAAAGTAACTAATTAAGGATTATTTATCAATTGATTATTACTTACTTAATGAAGTAATTAAAGATTAATTACTTAGATTAATTAATCAAAGGTTAATATAATTAATTAAGGAGTTAATTAAATTAAGATAAGTAATTACAAGTGTTAATTACTAATTATGATTAATGAGTTGATTAATTACAAGTTAATTATTTAATTAATTTAAAGTAATTATTAATTAATAAGGATCATTAGTTAATGTGATTAATAATATTAATCAAGGCTGATTAATATAAGTGATTTATTGAAGTGTGAATAATTAATTGTAATTAATTAAGGTTTAATGTAATTAATTATGATTGATTAATAAATGAAGTAAATGAAGGATCATTAATTATTGTAATTAATGATAGTAATTAAAGGTTAATTGCTGAATATGGTTAAGGATGATTTCTTGAATATAATTAAAGTATAATTAATCAAGGAAGATTAATTTAAAATGATCATTAAGAGATGATCATTTTATTTCTTTGAAATAAATTATTGAAGAAGGATTTAAGTAATCTAATTGATTTAGAGTTAATCAATTCTGCTTGGTTGATTGATTGATATTGGTTGATTGGTTGATATTGGATGATCAATATTGAATGATTGATATTGGGTGATTGATGGGTTGATACTGGATGGTTTGGATATCTATTATGTGTGATATGCTGCTTCGTGAAGATGAATGTTGTTATGAATTATCTATAGAGATAATGTGATTCATCTATCTGTTTATATATCACCTTGAATATGAGTTTAACTGTTTAAACCCTTAAGTATAACTTGGGCATTTAAAATGGCGTTTGGTTTCGGTGAGACCGGAATCCGGTTTCCATATTTAGGATCTGAAAACCACGTCGATTCCAATTAAACGTTAGGTCATGAATCCAAGTGGAGCAAGTGAAGACTCGAGGTGCAAGAACTATACGTCAGTATAACTCTATGGGTGATTCCGTAATGAGTTGACGGAATAGTACTTATAGGTTCGAGATGGTGATTTAGAGTGCAAGGGCTATGGTCGTTGACTCTGAGGGTGATTCCAATAATGAGTGCAACGAGATAGTGCCTTCGGTTCGTTCGCACCCGGAACGAAGTTGTATGGATCGAATGCTTCCAGAACATCATCAGGTGGACGATGAGCATTCCAAGATAGATGTGTTCTATAAAGGTAATCGCAGCCTCAAGCCTCATCAACCGGGAATAGCTAAAACAGGGGAGGTGCAGCAAGGCTTCGTGGGTAGCCCCCACTTGAGAGTGAGATTTACCCCTGTCTAGAGGTCCCTTTCTATTTCCGCTTTGTGTGTGGTTGGTCGCGCTAACTACGAGGTGGTCTTATTCGAGATTGTTCAGTAAGGGATGGTTCCGGCCTTGTGTTGCAGGGGAGCGGGCGTACTCCTCGGTACGGTGATCTAGGCCACGTACTGTGACGGGCGGTACCCTAGTAGCCCCGCCATTGATGGAATCCAAAATCCAATAAGTGCCTGTACTGTTTTGATTGTGCCCAACTATGTTGGAACGTGAGATGTAAGCATTCCAGCTATTTCTGTATTTTATTTTGAAAACCCTAGACACTATTATAATATCACTGGATTTCCTATCAAATGTTTTGGTTAGCGTAGTGTAAAAACTTTTCCATGTTTATGTATGGGAAGTCTTACGTGATACCTTTTCTTTTCAAAGGTTTTTCTAAAGTTAAGCAATTTTAACCCGTTTACTCACACCAAACCCCCTGTCTGACCCGAGTGTTTATTTTCTATTTTATTAAACTCTTGGGTACTCATATTATGTATAAGTAGTCAAGTGATTCAGGTTAGCTTGACGAATTTCGGAGGAGATATGGAGCAGGAGGCTTCCACGTGTAGATATATTATGGTTCTACTGTGCTTGTTTGGTATCTGTTTCTTGTGTACTTGAGTTGTATAATTAGACAGATGTTATAACTGTCTAATACCTGTTTTAATAAGTTGTGTACTCTGATGTAATATGATGCTATGTAATATTTTATGTGATATACTATATTTCATTCGTTCCGTTGTGAGTTATCTGTTGTTGTTGTGTTCTTCTTTCTCTTTCTTTTCTTCTTCTATCCCTTTCTTTCTTCAAGATGGTGCGATTTCCTGGAGATAGGGAGTCGGGTCGTCTCAGCTGGTATCAGAGCATTAGCTTGAGTGAATACCTAGGCTCTAGAGTGGTTTCTTCCTTGAGAGAGCGTACTTGCAATTTCTATATATAACTATATATTTATTTATATATATACCTACCTGATTTGTTGGGTTATCTGTTCGAATTTTCCAGCATAAATTTTAAAGGTAGATGGAGTAGTGGGGTGTGTGTGTGTAACACGACTACCACTAATGAAAGAGGTCCATATGTTTGAGGTTGGAAGTATATTTGTCGAGACCGTTGACATGATACTGTCTCGAGTGAGATTTGTAGTTTGGAGTAAGGATTTCTCTGATATCCGAAGGAAATCTTTTTATAAGATTCGGAGTTTATCTTTGAAGTGCAAGTTTGAATTTCGCTCGGGTGAGCGAATTTTTCTTGAGTTTGGATCTATCAGAAGTGCAGAAGCAAGTAATGATATCTTGATAACTGAGTGATGAGATGCAGTATCCTTGGATATTTTCGAAAGATGTTTTCTTTTGAAGCAGTTTTAGTAGTGGTTGAGGAGCATTTTTTACCTGCCGCAGGGAAGATCTGTCTGAGCAGAAGTTGTCTGGATCTTTAGCATGAAGATTGGCTGTTCTGGAATATGAGACTAAGGTCTATGAGTTATTCTGCTTTGGCATGGTCTCGTTTGTTATTCCTTAAGAAAAGAAAGATGTTGATGCTTGGTTTGGAGTCCGATTTCTTGAGAGGTTGTCTGCCATCTCGGAGGGCCGTTGTGTGGTTTGTTGATGGTCTTGGTTTTGAAGAAGCCTCTGGATTAGAAGTCTTTAATTAGCTGTGGTAGCAGTGTAACTCGAAGTGTTCGGTGTGCTGAAGAGAAGGCCTTTTGCCTTTGCAGTATCATCGAAGTAGAGTTTGGAAGCAGCAGTGTTGGTTGTTTCTCCGGTGATTCAGAAATCTTGGTGGTTCTTCTATCAGCAGCCCGGGCAGTTGGTGAAATTTTTCTTGAAGATTATCCTTGTTTGGAGAAGTTTAAGGCTGTTCTAATTGGTAAAGAGAGGACGGTTTCTTTGGAATACGAATTAGGTAGGATCGCAAAAGTGACTTGCGATTCATTTGGGAATTTTCTTGAGCAATCTATTGTTAGAGACTGAGGATTCTCATGTGGAAGTAGGAGCTACTGATGTAATCAGAAGTTCGTCTGCATCTGGAGTTGAGTTTCATATTGTTTTAGTTTCAGAAGTGATTTTGGTAGACAGCCTAGTAGGAAGAGTTGGTGTAGCAGCTCGGAATATTTTTTTGGAAATTTGAGATGGTCAGATATTGTTTTGAGTTGGGTGGTGTGATTGAGTCTGATGGGTCACTAAGATTATATGGATTTGATGAACAAAGTTTCCGGATATATTGATAAGTTTGTATTCGTGTTCATCAATAGTATTCTCATCTATTTCAGAATTAGAGTTGTGCAGCGGAAGCGAGGTAGCAGCTGTGCAAGGAAGGAAGCAAGTTCAGTTTGCTACTGTTTGAGTAATAGAGCTTGAGTTCTGGATTTCGATGGATCTTGGAAGATTTTTCTGTTGGATAGGATCCAGAAACTGGTTTGTTTGGTCTAGTTGTTTCTGGAGGAATCAGCGTAGGTTGAGCTGATCAGGAAAGAGAATTGGCAGCCATGATTTCCTGTTGAGTTATACAGATATGAGATAAGGAGTTTGGAATTCGAAGTTGGAGACTTCATTGTTGTTAAGATTTCTCTGGTTAAGAGAGCAGTAATTAAGTAAGATTGGTTGGTTAGTGTTGAGGCATTTGAGATTTCTTATCTGTGTTTTTGATAGGATAAGGTTGGATTGCCAATTTGGATAGCTGGAATTCATTGTATTTCACGTATCTCTGAGGGAGTACGTTCATGATTCATCGGTTGGTTGTTGAATCTGCAGTCCAGTTGGATTTGGAAGTTGTGCTAGACTTGGGTATAGTCTGATGTTCTGTTCAGATTAATGGATCTAGAGATGAGTTAAGCTCTGGATTTTGGTTGTGTAGTTTGTTAGCTTCTGTAGAGCAAGTCTCCCGGTGATTTATACTTGGGAAACTCTAGATAGTATTAGAGATTTATTCTGATTTGTATCATGATAATTAGTTAAGTTTGTTTGTTTGATTGATTACTATGATTATTAGCAACTGGTTGATAGGTATGCTTTGCTGTTTGAAATTGAAATCTGTACTGGGTTATTAAATTACCTTTGCTTTTAAATTTCGGGGACGAAATTCTTTTAAGGGGAAGGATTGTAACGACCCAGAATTTTGGGCATTATAAATTTAATAATCTGTATAAATAATTTAACTGGTTTGATAATTTTCTTTATAATTTTAATTTAAATTGGTAAATTTATTCTTTTTAAGGTTACAAATATTTAATCTGGTAAGTGTGATCAATATCTTTTTAACAATTTAAAATTGGTTAGAATTGTTTGTCAAAAGCTAATGAAATTTTATTCTATTTATAATATATATATTTAATATTTATTATGAATAGAAGATCTTGTGTTTTAAATAAAAGATGAACTTTCAAATTGTAATATATATGGATGTATATGTTATAATTTGAGTTGTTTTGAAATTTAATTTAATCAATTGATAATTTATATTTGGATGTATTTTAATTTAGAGCTTTGTTTTAAATTTCAGTAATTTTTCAAAAGATAATTTAGTTTAATTCAAATTGTTTTCAATTATAAGATAATCATTTGTTTTCAAATAAGATGAATGTTTATTTTAATGATAGTTTAAACATTTTGTTTTGTTTTCTTTAAAAATACCTAATATAAATGGTTATAAATGATGAATATAAATGTTAGATTTTAAATAACATGTATAAGAATTATTTGCATTTTTATTAGTGTGGAATATTTATTTTAAAGGTAAACTTATATTTATTCATAAAGTAAATTTGATAAATAAGTTATATTCACATTTAAATTAAGTAAAAGTTAATTGAAAGCACTTAAGACATGTGTAAACATAATAAAAACCCTTAATGACACTTGTAAAACTTTTAAATCATGCTTGAGACACTTGTTTAATTTTATAACAAGTGGCAATATATTGATCTTAATTTTAATAAATATTTTAAAAAGAAAACTAGTTTCTTCATAACACTTTCATTACTTTGTTTCAACTTAACTCAAAATAGAAATTTATTCTCAGTACCTAAAACTTGAGATTTAGATTTAAAAGCAAATCAAAACCGCAAAACTGGAAATCTGCAAATTCAAATGGACATTCAACTTCAAATCTGCATTTTTCAAAATCTGCAACCTTCAAATTTAAACTGCAAATCTTCAACCTGCATTTTCAAAATGAAGATCTGTTTCAATCCTTTAAAGCATCAAAAAGAACGCATTTACAACAGCATGCAATAGGATTTTTTCTGCAAACATCAAAACATAGTTCAGATCCAAGATGTTCAAAGGCTTGAAAATAAACCTGCTCCGCAAATTTTATAACCAGGTGAGTAAACTATTATTAAAAACAGTTTGATTTTAGATTTCATCTTGAATTTATGATGATATCACGATGTTATATGAAAATTTTGTTCAAATTGGAATGCATATTGAATTAAAATATTGAATTGCCTGTAAATTTAAAATCGATACTGTGTTTATTAAAAACAGTTCAATTCCTTCAAATATCTCAATAACTTAATTTTTAACACAAACTGGATTGTGATTTGTAGATGAAAGTTGTTTGCAATCACGTAATTTATCTTCTAAAAATAGTTATAGGATTTTAAAATGAAAGATTAAGTCATATATTTCAATTTACAGTAGAAAATCAAATTTGGGCAAAAATTTGTGATTTCAATTTCTACTTTTGAATTTATAATCGAATTACAATTGGAAAGTTAAGATTTTTAGAGCTTGTATCTTAATTTTTAACTGAGTATTTAAGATAAATTTGGGGTTTGTTTGGAATTTGGGTTTTTGTAATTCGCCGATTACCCATGCTGTAATTGGGTTTGAAACTTCGGTCGAAGCATGCTTGTGAATCATGGAAGAGGGGAAAAATGTTCAAGATTTTTTTCATAGGCCGTGGTGATGGGATTAGATCGAAGTAGGGTTTTGCTTGTGTTTCGGCTGGGCTTGGTTGCCGTGATCATTGCCACTTAAACCAGTGACCGAAAATGATCGCGGTGCTGCAGAAATGAGGTTCGTGAAGTGGCGGTTCTGTGGTAGGAACGACAAGGTTCATCGGAGATGGGATGGTCGGCGATGGGTTTGGTTTTGTGCTTGAGTTTCTGCAGATGTTCGAGCTCGATGCTTGAATTCGATTCGAGGTTGTTTTCATGGATCTGGGTATTGATTCGAGTTCGCGCGCATTGGTGCGACCGTCACCGACGGTCGCGACGATCAAGTATGGCCGGAGGGCGATGGACACGGGCACGCGTGTTTCTATGTGCACTGAAGTTTTGTATTGGGGAAGATAGAGTTGTCCCGGGGTTTTGCTCGCGTCTTCACCGTGCTTGACTCGAAGTGGGATGGAAGATGGTTGTCTCGGGGGGTAGCACGAGGGAACCAGGGGTTAGTCTCGTGTTGCTTGGCTTGGTTCTGTTGTGTTAAGTGCAGATTTTACTACTTGTATAAAATAGGTAAAGAAACCAAGTTTAAGTTAGAAGACAAGTTTATTAAAGGAAGCGAGATATAAAGTTAACTTGTTGATTTAAAATGAATGTGAATCAAACATTTAAAAGTGAAAATTTAATTTATATTTCAATTTAAAAATGTTTTAAGATGTTTGTTTTAAAAATAATTATCTTAATTAAGTTTAAAATTAAAATTAAAAGGAGTGTTTTAAATTTAATTATTAAATCAAAGTTTTAAGTTAGATTTTGAAGTAATGTTTTTAATAGCAAATTTTATCAAATTATTCTAAAATAAATATGTTTAAATTGGATAATTAAAGTATTTTAATTTGATTTCTAAATTCCTTATTTTCAAATAAGGTTGTTATTACGATTTTGAAATCTAAATTGAATAAATTGTTTAAGTTGTTAAAATTTGATTTAATTCAAACAATTTATTTATGAGAATAAATAAGGTTAAATTATTTGGATAATTAACTTAAGAATACTTATTTAATATGATTTGTTAATAAGTTAGGTTTGATTAAGATTTATGGTTTTCTTAATTTATTAAAAATTTTCTTTAATATTAGAAGTTAATTAATTAATTATTTAATTAAATTTAAATAATTAGTTAATTATTTATATAATCACTTAATTATGAATTAATTAAGTATGATTACTTAATGAAGTAATCAGTGGTTAATATTTGAATATAATCAAGAATGGAAGTAATTAATTATAGAAGTAATTAATGGTGATTACTCATGGAGTATTTTAATGGAAGTGATGTTTGGAATCACTTAGTGTTATCAATTAAGGAATTGATTAACATAATTGTTTAAAGTTAATTAATTATGGAGCAACTAATTAATTAATGAATTTAAGATCAATTAATGATGAAATTAATTACTTGTTGAGGTAATTAATTAAAAAAGTAACCAAGAGTTATTAATGAAGTAATTAGAGATAATTACTTATGTAAGTAATTAAGAGTTAATTAATTAATTATTTTAGTTAATTAATTAATGAGATTAATTAATTAATGAAATGTGTTTAATTTAAGATTAATTACTAAGTGTAATTAATTAAAGTGTAATTAATTAATAAAGTAATTAATTAAGGATTATTTATTAGTTGATTAATACTTACATAATGAAGTAATTAAAGATTAATTACTTAGATTGATTAATTAAAGGTTAATATAATTAATTAAGGAGTTAATTAAATTAAGATAAGTAATTACAAGTGTTAATTACTAATTATGACTAATGAGTTGATTAATTACAAGTTAATTATTTAAATAATTTAAAGTAATTATTAATTAATAAGTATCATTAATTAATGTGATTAATAATATTAATCAAGGCTGATTAATATAAGTGATTTATTTAAGTGTGATTAATTAATTGTAATTAACTAAGGTTTAATGTAATTAATTATGATTGATTAATAAATGAAGTAAATGAAGGATCATTAATTATTGTAATTAATGTAGGATCTAGATTAACCCTAGAGGGGGGGGGGGTGAATAGGGTTATAGCAAATTTTCTTGAATTAAACACAGAAATATAATTGCAGAAATAAATATGCTGGAAAGTAAATCACACACAAAATTTACCCAGCTTCGGCAACCCCTGCCTACTGCTGCATTCACGGATTTCTATTAGAATTAAACAGTATCACGCTTACAAACACTCTACTAGACTCGCAGACCCTTTTGCTCCCGCTCACAAACACTCTACTAGACTCGCACACCCTGCTCCCGCCTATAGAGTTTCGCTCACTCGCAAACACTGCTCCCGCCTATAGAGCTTTGCAAACTCGCACACCCTGCTCACTGAACTAATTCTATATAGACAATCTGACACTACCTAATCCCTAGGTGGTGATTTACAAATTCTTCGACTCGAAAAGAAAAAAACAACTTCAAAAATAACCGCAGGAGCAAAAATTAAAATACGAACTTGAATGCATAATTTTTGCTCTAATAAAATAAGAAAACCCCTTTAATTTAAAACCCTAAATAATTAAATAACTAAATCCCCTTTGAAAATAAACAAGGCCGGCCCTTGTTATTTTTCACCCGATCCACTGTGAAGTAAAAATGCGGCCTCTCTTTGTCGAATTAGGGCTTCGGCTTCTTTCTCGAATTAGGGCTTCGTTCTGATGATCGATTCTCTGATTTGTGACCGATGGCTTGCGTCGCTTGTTCTCTGATAATTGATTCTTGCTTCTAGCTCGTTCTCTGATGATCGATTTGCGTTGACGGTTCGTTCTCTGATGATCGAGTTGTTGATGATTCGGTATGTTATTTCTTTTCGTTGCTGGTTTTAATGATTTGCTTGACTCTTTAACTCGATGCCGATGATGATAGTATGGGGTTTGTATTTATATGAATTCGAATCAATTGATTCGTTCGTATTCACTTGCGACTTCATCACTTTCCTGATTTGTTGCAACTTTGATATGCACGGCTTCTATTCTGTAGCGTTCGATTGCCTTGAGTCACATGGCTTTAACTTTTACACGTTCGATTCTTCTTGTATAAAAAAACAGAAACTTTCCCTTTTTAATTTTGCTGACTATTTCAAAGAATACAAATTTGAGTTGATCATTGAATTCTGACTTCGGCCCATCTCCGCACTGTTGAGTCTCGTGGTCATCATGTCTTTGTCTCTGGCCATCTTCTTCTGGTTGGTTTAACATGATCTTCGAATTAGCATTGCATTCATGGAAATGTTGCAGTTAATTTGTGGTGTTGCCACTGTGTTTCATTTTCATAGCTCAGTGGTGCACTTGTTTGTGATTGAGTTGGTTGTGCACTTGTGTTTTGGTTTGAACTTGCAGTTAAGAACAGTTGCTTTTGATCTGATATGCACATTGTTGCATTGTTGATGTTCTTTGTAGTTTGGTCATTGCTTGGTCATTGTTCTGGTCATTCATTTGTTGTTTGGATGATGTGCATGTCACTGTTATACACTGTTGCTGTTTGATGCTGTCTTGAATTTGTGCAATCCATGTTGCATTCATTCCATTTTGCATTGATGCAGTGCTGTCATGTTGTTTGCAACTGTTGGTTGACTATCTCCTTGAGTTGCAGTGAGCTCGACATTGTTGTTTACTTCACCACTGACTTGTGCTTTTCACTATTGCATAATTGTAGTTACTTCTGTGCATATATATTGGTCTTTTAATTTATGCTGCAGTCTGCAGTTGCACATTGCTGCTTGTATCACTTGTATACTTGGTCGAGTCCATTTGCATTCTGCAGGCTTGTACTGTCCACTGCCCTGTAATCTTGAGTTTGTTTACTTGGTGACATTGTGCATCTCAACTTGTTCTTGTATTCACTGGTCAGTGGTGTTCATTGTAGTTGCACTGCAGTTTCATTATGACTGCTCTATGTTGTCACTTGATCTTGTTGCTGTTGCTATCCAGTTGCTATGGTCTCTGTTCTTACTGTTACTTCCTTTGTGCATTGCCTTACTGACTCGATTCCTTTCATGTTTGTTGCCACTTTACTTTGTATTACTGCCCTTGTGTCTGCACTTGTGAACTTTGTTGGCACTTTTGAATGTTTGCAGCTTGGTCTTGAGTTGTTTAATGAAGAGGTTGAACTTGCATACTTCATGTAGCCTTCATGTTTGGTCTGACTGTTGCTTCATGTAGTTGACATATCTCATGCTCGAGCTCTTTGCATACTTCATGACTGTACTGTTCTTGTTGAGTTGATATATTTGTGGTCTTCATTTGGTGATTTGAACTTGGTGCAGTTTCCATATTTGTGCTCGAGCTTGCATGTGTACCACTAATCATGCTTGTGATATTCATTTGGGTTTGTGTATTGTCTCTGACCTGAGCTGTTGCCTTTGCATTCATTCATTTGTTTATTTGATCATTGGACTAGCTGTTGTAGTCGAGTTGTATTCATGTACACTACTGCCTTGAGCTTGATTCACTTCATGTTGTGCTTGCACACTTGCTATTGTTGGCTGCGCACACGAGTTGGCGAGGCAGTGCACACGTGTATGAATGTACACGTGTGTATTGCAGCCACTTATGGTTACATGTCCCTGTAATATCTATATGCACGACTTTGTGATGAAAACAAGTGTGAATTATGACGAACAACCCAAATAACTGAGGCAAACCATATTTTCAAGAATCGTATTTTATTTTATATTGCAAAAAAATTTCTTTTTCAATTTTACTGCGTTAGTGAATATTTTTGCAGATTGCTCAGATGCTGGATTCAAACTGGAATGCAGTTGAAGACAAAATACGAGTGTGAGTGATATGTAGTGAGGTTATCAATGTAAAAATATTTGTGATGTAATCGTGATGTAATCAGAAATGTATATGTATAGTGAGAGCATGAATTTGTACTATTCAAGATTGTAATAAATATTTGTTTGAATAAAATTTCTGTTTGAATTCAAAATCTGTGTAACTTATTCTGTTTGAATTCAAATTCAAATTCTGTGTAATTTATTTTATTCAACAAATATTTATTTAATCTATGAAAAGCAAAATAGTACATTACCAAATACATTTAAATGAATATATATGTTTATTATCATCAAACAAAAACATATAAGCGCATATTCAACAATCTCCCCCTTTTGATGATAACAAACATATATTTAAGATTTTGTACATGTGTTAAATGTATTTGATCAATGATATACTTTAATTGCTCCCCCTATTTAAATGCTTCCTCTCTACATGATGCTCCCCCTACATATATGCATACAAATAGAAATATATTCAAATGAGCCTAGATGCATATGGGAAAATTATTTGACCTTTGCTTAATTCTATTTGACAAAATCTTAACTTTTCTCTCCCCCTTTTGTTATCAGCAAAAGAATAATAGTGTGAGAGAAAAATAGAGATAAAGTGATCGATATTAATCAAACATTAATCTCAAATTGAATATAAATATTAAACTTCAATAAGAATCAAACAAAAACCATAACTACCCTTGTTAGGCGCATATTCCACTTTTAGAAATGATGGATATGATGTTCATATAAAATCATACAGTTGAATCTTCTTGCGGTACATTTCTATCAGGAATTTGAATATCTACTAATCATGCATAACCGTTAGGACTTTTAAATGAGATTAGTAGTATTCGAATTTAATTTTTAAAAAAAATGAAATCAAGCATCTTCTAACCACGCATGACCGTGAGGACTTTTAAATGGGATTAGAATTAACTTGTCTATTTAAGCAATTTAATTTTGATATGCGTTCCATACATGCATAACCATAAGGACTTTTAAATGAGCATGGAAGCACATAATCAAAAAAAAAAAATCCAAGTAATTCACCCATGCATAACCGTGAGGACTTTTAAATGAGAGTGAATACTTTGGATATTTATTTATTTATTTAAAAAATATGACATGAAAAACAAATGATTCCTGATTATAGTACCACATATCGACAAACTATATTGAATATTTGATAAACCATGGTCGATAGAAATAATGATAGATATAGAAATGGTCATGGAATCTTTACCCAACAAAAAGTTTTATAATTCTTGTTTAAATTCCTAAAGAAATTTTCCAAATATACTCTCTTGAGTAATGTATGTTAAATATCAACACTCATCACCTTTTCAATCACTATTTATCTTTTTGATAATTAGTAGGGAGTCGGATCAGTCAAAATTTGTCATTTAAAATCAAATAAAAATGACTAATCTGAAAATATGGTCAAACAATTATTTTCTCGAAGGGGTTATATGAGAAAAAAATTCTACTAAATGGAAAAATTATTTCAAGTGAAAAATATGCAGATATTTTCTTTGAAAAACGATACAACAAATGAATGTTTCAAAAATTAATCACGTTACACTAGTAATTTCTCTATCAACTATATTACCAGTGTAATCTGCATCTGAATTTAAATTTCACTCAATATTCACTCGTTGGATGTCAAAGACCAGATTGTGAAATTTCAACAAACTATTTCAGAATGAAATTTGAAATGAAGCCATGTTCACACTTAAACAAATATCATGGTGTTAATTTCAAAAACCATAGGATAAACAATTATATTCATGAGTAATCAACAGTAAATCAACATCATAATTATTTCAAAAACAATTTCTTGAAGTTTCAACAATTTCTTAAAATCCTTGTTAACACCTTTCACATGAAATTTGAAATCGTGCAAATTTACAAACAGTGACCAAAATGTCAAAACCAATATATCTACGTGTAGCATGAGTAATCAAGGATCAATAAAATACCATCATTTGACCAAACATATTAAGTTCAATGATGAAAGGATGGTTGGTCTACTTTTAAGCACAAATCAAAGTAAGAACAAGTCAAAGGAAAAATCATATCAATAAGTCAGAATTAAAGACATCACATCATTATCGCAATTTTGGCTGATTTTATTCAGAATATGGTGCAGATTATATTTAATATACCTTCACCTGTTTTACCTTTACGATAATTTCTCGTGATTGCCCATTGTGATTCTGTCACCTGTATACTAGGCTAAGGAACTTTGCTTTGTTGCCCGTTGTGTTTCTAGAACAGCCAAAATCCAGAGAACACCGTTGTTGTTCCTTAGCCTGCCACCACACCTACATGATGAAAGATTTTTGTGACCTATTTCTAGGTCCATGATTGTTAGTGGCAGAAGCATTATGAATAAACAAACCCTTTGGAACCCAAACTTGTTTAGTCCTTTTATTCTTGTTCCAATAGATATGAAATTTGTTTGTAGACTTCTTAGGAACCCAAACTTGTATAAATTTTGTGTTCTTGTTCCTATGACTACAATTTTCAACATGATGTCCAATTATTTCACATTTATCAAAGACACTTTTCCCTTTTGCATTATCCTCAGCTTGTGTTTTCCCAAAACCAAGTCCTTTTCTGTTGTTAGCAAAAATTTGATTTCCCAATAGCATGTTGAAAGATTTTTCGCCTCTTGAAAAGTTATTCAAAGATTTCTCAAGATTTTGGACTTTGGTTTTTAGTGTTGTATTTTCAGTGACAAGTGAGGTGCATCGATTTATAAAATCCTTTTTCCTAGTGTCGATGGTTTCCTTAAGATTCAAGTTTTCTTTTTCAAGATTCTCAGAGTTATTCTTAAGTCTTGTCAATTCTGAATCTAAAACTTTACATCTTTTACATTCTAGGTTTTGAATATTTTCAAGTTCAGTTTCTAACCTAAAATTTTTACGAGCAAGTTCTCTCCTATCAGTTTTCAGTTTTTCAATTTTAGATTCAAGAGCATCAACTACTTTAGTAAGATCAGAACACATAAAAACAAGATCTCTATAGGAATACTCACCTGCCTCACTAGATTCCTCAGAGCTTGAATCTGAATCTGATTTCGCCATAAGACACAAGTTAGCCTCCTCTGAGCTGCTATCCGAAGCTTCTTCTCCTTCTTCATCATCCCAAGTCGCTGCAAATACCTTCTTCGTCTTTTTCTTTCCTTTGTTGTTTTTGAGAAGTGGGCATTTTGGTTTGATGTGGCCAGGCTTGTTGCAGTTATAACACGTCAGTTCATTATCGGAATTTTCGGAATCTTTTGACCTATTGCCCTTTGTTTTCTTCTTGCGTGGCTTGAATCTAGACCATCTTCTAAGATTATTGACAGCCATTGCAAGCTCTTCAATTGGATCTTCTTCATCTTCATCGCTTTCTTCTTTGCTCTTTAAGGCAATCGTCTTTTTCTTTGGTTCGGAGTTGTTGCGTTCTTCCTTTGCTTTTAGCTCAAGCTCATATGTCATCAAGTTTCCAATCAACTCCTCCATGCTTAGCTTACTCAGATCTTTTAATTCTTGGATTGCCGTGACTTTTGCCTCAACGTTCATTGGTAAGACTCGTAGTATCTTCCGCACAAGATCTATCTCAGTGAATACCTTCCCAAGTGCTCTAGCGTTGTACACCAAAGTTGAAAAGCGTCCAAACATGTCCTTTATGCTCTCGCCTTTGTCCATCACAAAGTTCTCGTATTCATTGCTGAATAGGGCTAGACGAGACTCCTTGACTTAAGAAGTTCCTTCGTGTGTCACCTCCAAAGTGTGCCAAATTTCCTGTACTGTTGTACAATGAGAAATTCTATTAAATTCATTTTTATCAAGAGCACATATCAAAGCATTCATGGCTTTAGCATTTGTCGTTTTCAATTTCTTATCGTTAGCATCCCACCTATCCTTAGGTTTAGGAATCTCAGTACCACCAACGATTATAGTGGGAGGTTTATAGCCAGTTTCAATAATATCCCAAACATCATAATCAACGGAACTAAGGTAAATACTCATCCTAACTTTCCAGTAAGCATAATCATTTCCGTTAAACATGGGTGGCCTAACAATAGATTGCCCCTCAGAAAAAGCATTATTTTATGAATTCATGACTCTAGAGTTAAATAAAAATACCAGGCTCTGATACCACTTGTAGGATCTAGATTAACCCTAGAGGGGGGGGTGAATAGGGTTATAGCAAATTTTCTTGAATTAAACACAGAAATATAATTGCAGAAATAAATATGCTGAAAAGTAAATCACACACAAAATTTACCCAGCTTCGGCAACCCCTGCCTACTGCTGCATTCACGGATTTCTATTAGAATTAAACAGTATCACGCTTACAAACACTCTACTAGACTCGCAGACCCTTTTGCTCCCGCTCACAAACACTCTACTAGACTCGCACACCCTGCTCCCGCCTATAGAGTTTCGCTCACTCGCAAACACTGCTCCCGCCTATAGAGCTTTGCAAACTCGCACACCCTGCTCACTGAACTAATTCTATATAGACAATCTGACACTACCTAATCCCTAGGTGGTGATTTACAAATTCTTCGACTCGAAAAGAAAAAAACAACTTCAAAAATAACCGCAGGAGCAAAAATTAAAATACGAACTTGAATGCATAATTTTTGCTCTAATAAAATAAGAAAACCCCTTTAATTTAAAACCCTAAATAATTAAATAACTAAATCCCCTTTGAAAATAAACAAGGCCGGCCCTTGTTATTTTTCACCCGATCCACTGTGAAGTAAAAATGCGGCCTCTCTTTGTCGAATTAGGGCTTCGGCTTCTTTCTCGAATTAGGGCTTCGTTCTGATGATCGATTCTCTGATTTGTGACCGATGGCTTGCGTCGCTTGTTCTCTGATAATTGATTCTTGCTGCTAGCTCGTTCTCTGATGATCGATTTGCGTCGACGGTTCGTTCTCTGATGATCGAGTTGTTGATGATTCGGTATGTTATTTCTTTTCGTTGCTGGTTTTAATGATTTGCTTGACTCTTTAACTCGATGCCGATGATGATAGTATGGGGTTTGTATTTATATGAATTCGAATCAATTGATTCGTTCGTATTCACTTGCGACTTCATCACTTTCCTGATTTGTTGCAACTTTGATATGCACGGCTTCTATTCTGTAGCGTTCGATTGCCTTGAGTCACATGGCTTTAACTTTTACACGTTCGATTCTTCTTGTATAAAAAAACAGAAACTTTCCCTTTTTAATTTTGCTGACTATTTCAAAGAATACAAATTTGAGTTGATCATTGAATTCTGACTTCGGCCCATCTCCGCACTGTTGAGTCTCGTGGTCATCATGTCTTTGTCTCTGGCCATCTTCTTCTGGTTGGTTTAACATGATCTTCGAATTAGCATTGCATTCGTGGAAATGTTGCAGTTAATTTGTGGTGTTGCCACTGTGTTTCATTTTCATAGCTCAGTGGTGCACTTGTTTGTGATTGAGTTGGTTGTGCACTTGTGTTTTGGTTTGAACTTGCAGTTAAGAACAGTTGCTTTTGATCTGATATGCACATTGTTGCATTGTTGATGTTCTTTGTAGTTTGGTCATTGCTTGGTCATTGTTCTGGTCATTCATTTGTTGTTTGGATGATGTGCATGTCACTGTTATACACTGTTGCTGTTTGATGCTGTCTTGAATTTGTGCAGTCCATGTTGCATTCATTCCATTTTGCATTGATGCAGTGCTGTCATGTTGTTTGCAACTGTTGGTTGACTATCTCCTTGAGTTGCAGTGAGCTCGACATTGTTGTTTACTTCACCACTGACTTGTGCTTTTCACTATTGCATAATTGTAGTTACTTCTGTGCATATATATTGGTCTTTTAATTTATGCTGCAGTCTGCAGTTGCACATTGCTGCTTGTATCACTTGTATACTTGGTCGAGTCCATTTGCATTCTGCAGGCTTGTACTGTCCACTGCCCTGTAATCTTGAGTTTGTTTACTTGGTGACATTGTGCATCTTAACTTGTTCTTGTATTCACTGGCCAGTGTTGTTCATTGTAGTTGCACTGCAGTTTCATTATGACTGCTCTATGTTGTCACTTGATCTTGTTGCTGTTGCTATCCAGTTGCTATGGTCTCTGTTCTTACTGTTACTTCCTTTGTGCATTGCCTTACTGACTCGATTCCTTTCATGTTTGTTGCCACTTTACTTTGTATTACTGCCCTTGTGTCTGCACTTGTGAACTTTGTTGGCACTTTTGAATGTTTGCAGCTTGGTCTTGAGTTGTTTAATGAAGAGGTTGAACTTGCATACTTCATGTAGCCTTCATGTTTGGTCTGACTGTTGCTTCATGTAGTTGACATATCTCATGCTCGAGCTCTTTGCATACTTCATGACTGTACTGTTCTTGTTGAGTTGATATATTTGTGGTCTTCATTTGGTGATTTGCACTTGGTGCAGTTTCCATATTTGTGCTCGAGCTTGCATGTGTACCACTAATCATGCTTGTGATATTCATTTGGGTTTGTGTATTGTCTCTGACCTGAGCTGTTGCCTTTGCATTCATTCATTTGTTTATTTGATCAGTGGACTGGCTGTTGTAGTCGAGTTGTATTCATGTACACTACTGCCTTGAGCTTGATTCACTTCATGTTGTGCTTGCACACTTGCTATTGTTGGTTGCGCACACGAGTTGGCGAGGCAGTGCACACGTGTATGAATGTACACGTGTGTATTGCAGCCACTTATGGTTACATGTCCCTGTAATATCTATATGCACGACTTTGTGATGAAAACAAGTGTGAATTATGACGAACAACCCAAATAACTGAGGCAAACCATATTTTCAAGAATCGTATTTTATTTTATATTGCAAAAAAATTTCTTTTTCAATTTTACTGCGTTAGTGAATATTTTTGCAGATTGCTCAGATGCTGGATTCAAACTGGAATGCAGTTGAAGACAAAATACGAGTGTGAGTGATATGTAGTGAGGTTATCAATGTAAAAATATTTGTGATGTAATCGTGATGTAATCAGAAATGTATATGTATAGTGAGAGCATGAATTTGTACTATTCAAGATTGTAATAAATATTTGTTTGAATAAAATTTCTGTTTGAATTCAAAATCTGTGTAACTTATTCTGTTTGAATTCAAATTCAAATTCTGTGTAATTTATTTTATTCAACAAATATTTATTTAATCTATGAAAAACAAAATAGTACATTACCAAATACATTTAAATGGATATATATGTTTATTATCATCAAACAAAAACATATAAGCGCATATTCAACAATTAATGATAGTAATTAAAGGTTAATTACTGAATATGATTAAGGATGATTTCTTGAATATAATTAAAGTATAATTAATCAAGGAAGATTAATTTAAGAAGATCATTAAGAGATGATTAATTTATTTCTTTGAAATAAATTATTGAAGAAGGATTTAAGTAATCCAATTGATTTAGAGTTAATCAATTCTGCTTGGTTGATTGATTAATATTGGTTGATTGGTTGATATTGGATGATCAATATTGAATGATTGATATTGGGTGATTGATGGGTTGATACTGGATGGTTTGGATATCTATGATGTGTGATATGCTGCTTCGTGAAGATGAATGTTGTTATTAATTATCTATAGTGATAATGTGATTCATCTATCAGTTTATATATCACCTTGAATGTGAGTTTAACTGTTTAAACCCTTAAGTATAACTTGGACATTTAAAATGGAGTTTGGTTTCCGTGTGACCGGGATCGGGTTTCCATATTTGGGATCCGAAAACCACATCGATTCCAATTAAACGTTAGGTCGTGAATCCAAGTGGAGCAAGTGAAGACTCGAGGTGTAAGAACTATACGTCAGTATAACTCTGTGGATGATTCCGTAATGAAATGACGGAATAGTACTTATAGGTTCGAGATGGTGATTTAGAGTGCAAGGGCTATGGTCGTTGACTCTGAGGGTGATTCCAATAATGAGTGCAACGAGATAGTGCCTTCGGTTTCGTTCGAACCCGGAACGAACTTGTATGGATCGAATGCTTCCAGAACATCATCAGGTGGACGACGAGCATTCTAAGATAGATGTGTTCTATAAAGGTAATCGCAGCCTCAAGCCTCATCAACCGAGAATGGCTAAAACAGGGGAGGTGCAGCAAGGCTTCGTGGGTAGCCCCCACTTGAGAGTTAGATTTACCCCTGTCTAGAGGTCCCTTTCTATTTTGGCTTAGTGTGTGGTTGGTCGCACCAACTACGGGGTGGTCTTGTTTGGGACTGTCCAGTAAGGGATGGTTCCGGCCTTGTGTTGCAGGGGAGCGGGCGTACTCCTCGATACAGTGATCTAGGCCACGTACTGTGACGAGCGGTACCCTAGTAGCCCTGCCATTGATGGAATCCAAAATCCATTAAGTGCCTGTACGGTTTTGATTGTGCCCAACTATGTTGGAACGTGAGATGTAAGCATTCCATCTATTTCTGTATTTTATTTTGAAAACCCTAGACACTATTATAATATCATTGGATTTCCTATCAAATGTTTTGGTTAGCGTAGTGTAAAAACTTTTCCATGTTTATGTATGGGAAGACTTACGTGATACCTTTTCTTTTCAAAGGTTTTTCTAGAGTTAAGCAATTTTAACCCGTTTACTCACACCAAACCCCTGTCTGACCCGAGTGTTTATTTTCTATTTTATTAAACTCTTGGGTACTCATATTATGTATGAGTAGTTAAGTGATTCAGGTTAGCTTGACGAATTTTGGAGGAGATATGGAGCAGGAGGCTTCCACGTGTAGATATTTTATGGTTTCGCTGTGTTTGTTTGGTATCTGTTTCTTGTGTACTTGAGTTGTATAATTAGACAGATGTTATAACTGTTTAATACCTGTTGTAATAAGTTGTGTACTCTGATGTAATATGATACTATGTAATATTTTATGTGATATATTATATTTCATTCGTTCCGATGTGAGTTATCTGTTGTTGTTGTGTTCTTCTTTCTCTTTCTTTTCTTCTTCTATCCCTTTCTTTCTTCAAGATGATGCGATTTCCTAGAGATAGGGAGTCGGGTCATCTCATATTATAATAATTTTTATAGTTATAAAAAATTATATTTTCATTTTCATTTGCTGGCCAAGAGTTTATTTCATGATAAAATAAGTTTATAAAATTTAAAAGTTAATTTTAAAAGCATATTTTAATTTATATAATTATTTAGATAGTGTATTGATTTAAATAATAGTAAATAATTATTTGAAATTAATTTACACCCATCGAAATTATAATGAATGAAAATGTACATGTTAAAATATATTTCCAATTATAAGCATGAAAGGATGATATAATTGAATACAAACCACAAAGTTATAATCAAATGTCAAATATATATATAATAAATAAAATGATGGTTATTATAAATAAAATATTTTGTTGTGCATATCTAAGCAATATGTAAAAAAATTATTTTTTAAATGAACGCTTACATATATCCAATCTAGCATGTGACAACATCAATACATATAAGAATCGTCACCTAACTGATATATCAATATAAAATATTATTAAGAAATTGTAAACCATATAATACAATAAAATATACCTAAAACTAATGCCTTGAGCACACCTAGTAATGTTGAACACTCTCTCCTTTGAAAGCTTTTCGATTTGGCAGACTGTTAATCCTTAAACCGTGGACCTTTGACTTCAAATAGCGATTATCTTTTGAATTGATTTGAGTTGGATTTGTTTGAGCTTCCGGGGGATGAAATCGGCCAACAATGGAAGCGAATAGTGTTAGTAAAAGGTCTTTTTTTAATTAAGATTTGAGATGCTCAAATAGTGGATAGGAGAGAGAAAATAATGGATTATTTTTCATACTTGGTCTTACTAAATCTCAGCTATCCAATTCTAACACCGCTGGCCTATTTTAGCCACCCTTTATAACCCTCATTATAAACAAAATTATCAAACTATCATCGTGGGCCAATATCCCATTTAAGCCCAAATTAATATTATTAATTAAATCTAATTGAATTGCTTATTGATATCTCATATCAATCGATATATTTATAACTACTATAAATATATGGAAGAATATTTAATCCTCAAATCATATTGAAAATTTTGTAATTAATATTTCATAAATATTAATTAATTTATAATAGTTATAAACTAATTAAATCATTTGGTCTAAAGAGAATTCATCATTTCGGTTGTGTGACTTGTCAAGTGAAAATTTGATCATCGATTAATATCGAATTATTTGAGTATTAACATTCACATGTCACTTGGTAGGTGACGTGACATTTTGGCCAAATTTATCGCTTACTTAGTTTAGGTAAAATCTATTTTCACTTTATTAAATGTTACCCGATTGCGATTTTTGTTTATACTAATTTCCTTCGTCAAATCTATATCACTTTGGACTTATGGAATTTGGTAATGGTCAAAATTCCAGTATCGTCCATATTCAACTCTTAGTCCAAACTCAAAGTCATTGGTTTAATAATAAAAATTATTATTAACCCAAATGTTCTGGCGGAAGATTTTGACTTTGAGTTGCCTTGAGTTGACCGTGATACTAACCCTATATAATTGCGAAGACGAATCCTCTCCCGAATTGTGCTTCACTTCCAATAATTCCACTTAGCCCAACTATACTATTCGATGGATGCCATGCCATTATTTGACTATAATCAAAGCATAGCTTTCATATTGATGATCCATAGTATTCTCTAGTCGAGAGAACTACGTAAATTAGTCACATTAATATTTTTTGTTTGACCATATTATATTAACCAGCAGAAAACTATCGAGTGAGTCATTTCATGATCTAATAACTATCAGTATGTAACCCGTAGGTGCCCTAAGCAGTCATGAGTAATACGCTGCCTAACATTTCGAGAGTGATACATGCTCATTAAATGTAAATCCTAAATGTGTTATTGTGAAACATAGGTATCGTGGCCTAAGTCCGAAGAGATCCGCTGACCTCGAAGAAGAAGTGGATAAGTTAAAGAAAACTGTTATCCCATCTTTCGGCAAGGCCGAGATACCAAGGAACTAACTAGAAAGAGACAGGATCATACGTCCTTAGCTTTGAATAATTGTTGGACAACTACAAATATCGATGAATTTTGCCCGAGTCCGGATCGGGCTACGATTGGTAAGACATGTCAAGCGAAGCCGTGGGAACCAACGTTCCGAATTTCAAGGCAATCCGAGTTCGTATGCTCAAGTTATCGCCAGTAGAAAGTGGAAGGAATGACCATGGTTCGAATCCATCAGTAGTCAGCCATGGTTCGAATCCATCAAAACATATCTTGCTTCGACTCCATCGAGCGAGCTTTAAAGGTCGTATCCGTCCCATAATGCCTTGGTTCGAATCCATCCATGTATGCCCTAGCTCGAATCCATCGGGGGAAAGTTTCCTCGAATCCATGCATTGGTTCGAACCCATGAACTAAACCTTGCTTCGACTCCATCGAGCAAGCCTTAGTTCGGATCCATCCAGACCTCCTAGATTCGAATCCATCAAAATAGCTATGGTTCGAACCCATCCCCGTATGCCTTACTTCGAATCCATCAAGGCGATCTCAAGGTCGAATCCATTAAAAACCTTTCCCTACCTCGAGTCCATCAAGAGAGAATCCTTCGAATCCATTCATCAGTGGAGTCTTCGTATCGATTGGCTATGGAATACCCTGATCGATACAAAGGGAACTTGTGTTCAATCGATTCGAAGGAGCATACCTTCGAATCCATTACTACGAATCCATCGAGTCATAGCAGCTAAAACCAAGGGTACGACCCAGAAAACTCGGAGATAAAGGAGGAATGACCCGAAGCATACGCACCACGTCATCACCTTCACGTGCAAAAGCATGGATTCGACCCTATGGATTCGAACCACATCGATTCGAACGAATCCATAGGGCGAAACACACCATCTTGAATCGATCATAACTCGAGATCTACAAATCCAAATGCTATGAAATTTTCACAGGAGCTTGCATATACATAGAAGAATGTCCACGTCAACTTTCATCACGATTGGACACTTTTTGATCGATTCGAACCAAGGGTCGAATCGATCCCAAAGTGGGCCCGGATCTCCAGAATTCGCCCATGTGGGCCCCCTCACGTGCCAGAAGCGTTCTCCCCTGATTTTAGGTGAAATATCAGCCTCCTACAACTATAAATAGAGCCCCTGGTCATTCAGATAGGGGATCGGAGAATTTTAGAGATAAAGCACGTCTGGACGCTGCCAGAATTGCTTCAGAGCACCACCGCTGCCTTTGAATTCGAATTTTGGCTCACTACTTGCTCTACTTTGACATAGAAAAGCTATATTCTCTGAATATCAAGCAATAAAGAAACAAAACTTCATAGTGGACGTAGGCAATACGCCGAACCACTTTAAATCGTTGTCTCTCGTGCAATTTACTTCCTGTTATTTGGAGTTTTTGTTAGATAATCCACATTTTAATTTACTTTCTTCATTTATTATCTCTTCAAAAATTTCCGACGAGTGTTGTGCCCAATTTTGACACAAACAAAAACTATAATGCTTTCATCCATAATGTCTTATATGGCTTCATCCATAATGCCTTATACCCAGATTGGGTATCCAGTCCTATCTTGGTGAAGAAAACTAATGGGAAGTAGAGGACATGCAACAACTATTCTGGCTTAAATAAAGCATGCCAGAAGGATAGCTTCCCACTTCAAAATATTGATTAGTTAGTGAACTTAATATCCGGACATGAACTGCTCTGTTCAAGGATGCACATTCTGGATACAATTAAATCCCAATGCATGTCCCCAACCAGGAACATACCTGCTTTATAACCAACTTGGGACTGTATTGCTATCTTGTCATGCTATTCGGACTAAAGAATATTGGAGAGACTTACCAAAGGCTGGTAAATAAGATGTTTAAAGATCAGATTGGGAATTCAATGAAATTCTGTGTGAAAGACATGCTCGTGAAGTCACAGTGCTTGGGAAACCATATTGATGATTTGACAAATGTGTTTGGCATTCTTCGAAAATACGGGATAAAGCTCGGCCATTCGAAATGCTCTTTGGTATTGCGTCGGGGAAAATCATGGGCTTCGTGTTGAATTTCTATGGGATTGAAGCCAATTCAGAAAAGATCAAGGCATTAGGAACATCAAAGCACCAAAGATGATCATGGAGGTCCAGAGTTTGAATGGGAAGCTCACCGCCCTGAGTAGATTCATCTAAAGAGCAACAAACAAATGCATTCCTTTCTTTGCCGTGATCAAGAAAGGAAACGGGAACTTCTCTTGGACAAAAAAATGTAAAGATGCATTCTAGGCTCTGGTGGATCACTTGGAGAGACCATTCATTCTTTCAAAACAGGTGGATGATAAGGACTTATTTGTATATCCGGCCGTATCGACTCAAGCTTAAGCATCACACTCGTACGTGAGGAATCACACATCCAACGACTGGTTTACAACATCATTAAGCGATTGGAAGGCGTAGAAAGAAATTACCCCAAGCTATAAAAGCTTGCATAATACCCATTGATTGCTTCGAGGAAGCTCTGTCCCTATTTTCAGGCTTATCCGATCAAAGTTTTCACCAACCAGCCTTTGCGACAAGTCTTGCAACGATCTAAGACTTCTGGAAGGTTGTTGAAATGGAACATTGAATTAAGCCAATACGATATAACCTATCATCCTCGAAGAGCTATCTAGATATAAGTTTTGGCTAACTTCATAGTTGAATACACTACGTGAGATGATACTTCGAAGAGCAGTGGTGAGCATAATTCTAAGTGGAAGATGTACATAGATAGTGCATCAAATGAATGCTATTCTAGCACTGTAGTTGTACTTGTCACTCCCAAGGACGTTCAATTTGATATGCCTTGAGACTCAATTTCCCTACAATGAACAATGAAGCAGAGTATCAAGCATTGATTATGGGACTCAGAATCGCCAAGGAGGTAGTAGTTTAAACTTTACACATCTTTTGTGATTCCCAACTGGTGGTGTGTTAAGTTAGGAAGGAGTTTCAGGCAAGAAGAGCGAAACTGGCTCCTTATCTAAACCATGCCTTTGAGATGATAAATGATTTTGAATACTATACGATAACATATATTCCTAGAGAGGAAAATGCGAAGGCCAACTTGCTGGCTAAGTTGGCCAGTTCTGGAGATGTGCAACTCTAGGACCTAGTTCTGGTAGAGGTATTGCCGACTCTGAGCATTGACCATATGGTGGAGGTAGAGCATGAAGGAGTCATGGATGATTCCAATAAAAAAACTATTTGTAAAGAAGAATCCTTTCAGACAGAAAGAACGATTGATGGAACCTCCTTTGTTAAGTTTCAGATATATCTTTCAACATGGAGCACTTTATAGGAAAGGATTCTCTGTCCCAATGCTACGGTGTTTCGCCAACAGTGAGGCCAAACGAAGCCTGAGAGAAGTTTGTAAAGGGGCCTATGCTGACCACATTGGGAGTAAATCCTCGCAAAGATGATTCTCTGCTTATGGTATTTCTGGACGATTGTCAACCGAGATGCAGCTGATTACACTATAAAGTGTGATAAGTGCTAGAGATTTTCTAATATTTCGAGAGCCATGCCATTGGAAATTACTCAAATGATCAGTCCTTGGCCATTTGCAATTCAGGGAATTGATATTATCAGTGTGTTGCCGATATCCAAAGGTGGCACTAAGTATGCCACCATCGCGGTTGGTTACTTCACCAAATTGGCTGTGGCAGAGACATTAGCCACGATTACTATAAACAAAGTAATTAACTTTATGGTCTGGAATATTGTCTGTCATCTTGGAATACTGTCTGTCATTTTGGAATACTGTCTGCCATTTTGAAAGTAATCAGACCTTTGTGGTTTGGAATATCGTCTGTCATTTTAGAATTCCACAAGAAATCTTTACCAATAGTGGGACTCAATTCGATAGGAACGAGTTTAAAGACATCTACCACCGACATTGCATAGAGAAGAGATTTGCTGTAATGGCACACCCAAGGAGAATGGACAAGTTAAAACTGTAACAAGATTATCGAGTCCATTTGCAAGAAGCAATTGGTAAAGGCAAAAGGCAAGTGTGTTGATGAACTTCCATTAGCACTTTGGGTGTATCGGACGACCCACAAGTCAGCGAATAGGCATTATCTATTTGCTTTAGCCTACGGATCAGAGGTTATGATTCTAGTTGAACTGGAAGTACCTACTCATCAGGTAACTCACTACAATCTATGGACGAATGAGCAATTCCTGCTGGACTTCCTCTATATGCTCGATGAGAAGCGCGATGAAGCTTACTTGAGAGCAGCTGCACACTGAAACCGAATCGCTCGATATTACAATGCCAAGTTCACAAATCAGACCTTTGATATTGGCGACTTGGTTCTCCAATGAATATTCCCAAGCCCTCGCAACTTGTGCTCGAGTTGGGAAGGTCCATATGCAGTTATAAAAGCTTAGAGAAGACGCTTTCAATCTAGTAGTGGATGGGATCTCACTCCCGAGGGCCTATAATACCGAACGCTTACAATGCTACTTCACTTAGAATTAAATTTGTACATAATTAAAGCCATGTATTAAGACAAAACCTATAATTTCCCATCTCTTATATAGTGAGATGGCTTTCCTAATCTATGACTCTATCTTTACATAGATTAAGAGTTGTGAAATATGATCGAGTTGAATGAATCTGCATGTGTATAATGCAGCTACGTAGGTACACGGAGTTAGGTGCCAATCAAACTTCTGTGGTCCATGATCGGACCCTTGAAGTTCAACCACTCTTATTTTCCAGTGACGAATGCCGGTTAACTCTTATCCTTGATGTGGGTGCAGGAGTATAAACCTAAAGTGGACATGATTTGATCATCCATCCGCTAACTCTTATCCTTGATGTAGGGGCAAGAGGGTAACCTAAAATGGATATGACTCGACCATCCATTAATAAGCTTTTGCTCGGAGTTTAGCAAAGCACCGTTGCCTTGCGAAGAGGATGGCAAGGCTAGAGATCATTGCTCGAAGTTAGGCAAGATCTCTTTCTAATCTCGATCGACGCCTGAAGACAGACACGATTTAAAGTTCCTGGAAAATAATGTTTAAATTGGCTTTCCACATGATCAAAATTTGACCAGATTCTAGAATCCGATGTGCTTACATATAAATGCCCAGGGACCAGCATTTCAATAATCGCTTTATGTTCGCAAAAATGACAAAAGGCTGGCAAATCATGGAACAAGCTAATGACTTAGTCCGAAAATAATTATGGAATGTAATGGATCGCATGTACATCGATTGGAAAACACATTTTTTGAATACTTAAATGAATTCAAATTAGGATTGAACAAAACAAAAGTCTTTGTTATTCACATCTGAAATAGCACTTGGAAAGAAAATACAAGTTTTATTTACACCTAAGCTGAAAAAAAAGCAAAGGCTGAACTAGCACAACGCTGGCTTAAAATCAAAACGGACTCTTAAGACTGAAAATCAAAAGTGAGTCTATATATACAAAACAAACCAATGATCACATCTTAAGCTTTTACCTCTTGGACTTTTTCTTCTCTTCGGTGGGAGGTGTGTCTTGATCAGGCTTCTTCTTGCCTCTTCCTTGGCCCATGGATGGAGTGCTCTGCGATGGCCCAACATACATGCATTGATTACTCCCTGGTGGAGGAAGACTGACTGGAATGAAGATAGTATGACCAGGAAAATCTATGGAAAATGGAGGAGGGATGACCCCTATCTTTTCTAGCTTGAGCTCTTTGGCAAGGAGAAGTTTTTGCTCAAGCCTGCTCATGGTGGGACACGATAGTGGCTCATATAATCCAATGAGAACAACATCGTCTTCAGTCTGAGCTTTCTAAATCCCACAAGTCCCTTCATCTTGTAAAGCATCTGTCATCTACTCATTAGGCCATGGATTCCCGGCGATTGGAATACTCGGAACCATTGTTGAAGTAGTCACGGTCATCAATTCTATTGCACACCTTGTTATCCTGATTAAACCTTTTTCAGGAAGCAAGACAACTAGAGGCTGAGCTAAAACTTGATAGACATAAAAAGAAAGGTTAGCTATGTCAATTAGCAAATGTGAACTCTTTAAAATATTGATGAAGCCAACGAGATACCTTCTTCAGTTTAAGGTTCTATTCGGGCCGGTGTGTCGTTGGAATTCCCTCCCAGATGGAAGAATGGATGGTACACTTATGCATCTAAGGCTTTTCTAGATCATATTTAGGGACAGAAGATGAATCAGAAGCATCTTTGGGTCCATGTATGTGGCCAGCGGTGATATCTTGAGGTGACATTTTAGAGCCTTCGCCTATGTCTTTTTGCATTATAGCGGTCGGCTACGGATGAGGAGTATGCACACCCTCTCTTAGTAACCTGGGCTCATCTTTTATCAAGACCTCCTTTTCCAATTAGGTCAGGTCTACCTCACCGCCTTTTAGAAATTTCTTCTCCTTCTTAACAACTTGCTTCTAGGCCAAAGGCAAAGCCCTAGGATAATCATCATTGAGCCACTCGAAGTTAATTGAACTTGAGCACATTAGCTTTGTACTTGATGATCAGTGGATCGAATCACTCCATCATCCGCTTCTCGGTGGCCTCAAATTCCTTTTTAATGAGAGCATCCCCGACCTAAGCATATGCAACCGCTTCGTTCCTTTCTCGATGAGCAGTAAGCAGCTCTTCACAGTTCCCTTGAGCCTCTTGGAGTGTTACGTCCATCGTTTTTGTCTCACTCTCTATTTTGACTGATAGCCCATTCACCTTTATGGTCAAGCCATCTCTTTCCAACAATAAGTCCCGATTTCGATGGTGAGCAATCTCGATCTAATCCCGATGCTTGGTCCTCTCACTATTGAGCACTTTGATAGCATTCTCTGCCCTTTTCTTGGCCTTAGCATGTGATGTTTTCTATGTCGAGATGAGCGATAATTATTTTCTCTTGTGCTTCCATAAGTTTCAATTTGTCGATCTCGAGTTTCCTTTCCTTCGAAACCATGGAGATATTCTCGGCTATCCACTTTCATTAACTATATTGATCATAAGCAACAGCTAAGTAAGAAACAGTCATGTGTTTGACCTCTAGTGAAATGTTCTTTAGGTTGAGCACAAGCATAAGTCCATCAAAATCTACATCTGAAAATTGTTCCCTTAGTTTAGCCATTCGAGTATCAGCGACAAATTGTCGTCCTATAGTGATGGCTAAAGCTTCAACCGTTTTCTTGCTAGCTTTATGATGAGAGGGCTCAAAACTGACCTTATAGTGCCTACGGACAGAAGGTCGACTGATGTGAGTTGATGTCGAGTGTTGGATGGGATTGGAAGCAGAAGGTAGTGCACGAGAAGCATTGCCCGGTTGAAAGTCCTCCCAGTGATCAGAATGCTTGTTCGAACTTCATGGTGGAGGTGACCTAGACTTGAACGATATCTGAAAGAATTTTAATGAGATGGATAGTCTTTATTGCAGCTTCCTCTATCACGGTAGGACCGATAGCTGGACTTTGAGTCTCGATCATCACTATGATGATACGTGTTTGGGCGACGCCTCTGTCGAGACACATTTTCTTCTAAAGACTGAAACATATACTTTTTCCTCTCCATGAATCCTACAAATGAAACAAGAACAAGTTAGCTTCAGCGAGGGAGGATGAAAAATAGGTGTTGTGCATCTGTGCGTAAGTCTCTTAGTGGCCTCTCGGTGGACTGTGTACTAGATCTCTATAGATAGGTGTAATCTCTCTAATACTAGTGAAAGGCACGTTACGTGAAAGCGAATAGAAGAATCAAGTCCTTCAAGACTTATGTTGTTAAGGCCGAATGATTTAATCTCGATCGAAATTGGTATTAGACCCGAAAATGTATCTTCGGAGGGGAGAGAAGGAGTTTTCTCTACAGTTACGATTGATGGGGGCTATGTCAAAGTTTATCCCTTAGAGATCATCACTACCAGTCTCTTCTACAAGGAAAACTGTTGGTCATCTTTGGGCTTCTCGATTAGAGGCCTGTGGCCTACATTAACATCCTTGTGACTAGCTTCACCACCTTGACCTATGATTTCACTACCTTCTCCTACGATTTCACCACCTTCACATTGTTACCACTAGGCGAGTTATCGTCATTATCATCATCGTCATCATCGACGACCACTTGAACTTGACCGGTGCTACGACCTGCTTCTAATAAGTTATAGGCTAGGAGTTTCTCATTGGAAAGAACTCCAATATCTCTATCCTTTTTTGGAAATTCCATGAGAACTCTGATGGCCTCTGCAAATGTTGCACCACTGGGCTCCATCGACACATCTAAATGAAAAAAAGAATACGTCTTAAACTTGCAGGATCATAAAGCAAGTTTGTGTCAAACAATAAAGTAGAACTTACATCCAGATAACCAGCTTCATGCAAATCTAGGTGGACAACGTACATAGTACCATTTACTCTTGCAATAGCTCAATTTATTCCATGTACCAGTAACAACTCTACAGTTCTAAGCAGGTTCCAAATATGTCAAAGTAGGGCTTCCTTTCTAGCTCTTGAACTATATACACATCGAAACTCCTCATCACTGAGTATTTAGCGCAAATGTTGAGAAAAGACAATATATCTGCCATGAAGGAAGGCGTAGCTGTTTGATATGGTTGCATCAGAGCTAGTCTTACGAAATTCAGAACTCGATGAATGAATTGATTGAATGATTATAGACATAAATCTTTACAGAAGCAATTCACAAATAGGACAATGACCATTCGAAGCATAGAGTGGAGTGCTTTATAGTAATCCCATTCTTTCCTTGATTCAAAGCATATCATGTTTAAGGTGAGATGTACTTTGGAGGGTAAGTGTTATCCAGTTTATTGACTCTATAATATTTGAATAGATTGGATGAATCAATCTTGGAAAATATCAAGGTAGGAATCCCAGAGAGATGGCCCAAGTGTCCTGAAACCAAATGCAAATGAGTCACAAGGCAAAGACCAAGCCATCTCAAGAGTTTGAAGAGGCTAATCCATCAATGTGCTGGATCGATACAAATCTAACATCATAGATCGGTACCGATCTATAAAATCTCATCAAAACCTGCCCCCATTCCTACTACATCCTAGTGATAATCCCAAGAGCCTATTTCAAGCAACACTTTGTTAATTGCATGCGATATTCTATCGATCTGCATGAGGATTCGAATTTAGCACTCCATTCTTCCATAAATCCATCATTCGGACTCGAAAATAAGCTAATAATGGTGCAAACATGTTTGGAATCATGAAGCTAACCACGAATTGAGCCTAAATAAAGAGTTCAAACCATCCATATGAAGAATATATGAATCGGTACCAATCCAAACCTATGGATCAATACTGGTCCGTGATAATTACTGAGATGTCTATCTATTTTCTTGAGGAAGTAGTATATGGCATGGAAAATGAGGTGGAGATCATGGAGGAAAGATTTTGTGCTTCATACTACTATAAATACGAGGGAATGGCTCATTTTTAAGGATCTTTTGGCTCTAGCTCTATCTTAATCTAATTTCTTGCAGTAAACCATAGATTTATACTGATCCACAAGAACTAATGCTTATACCCAATGAGATAAGTAATAAAATCATTAAGTGTTAGTAGGTTAAGATTAGCCGAACCACTATAAACACTATGTGTTCCTTTCTAACTCTTTTTAATTTACATATCTTCACTTTTTATTCTCTATACAATCTCTTGGGTGTTCGTGCCATTTTTGGTTTAAACACATAAGGTTTCCGCCCTTCTTTAAAGAGGTATTGTTAACCTGCTTTTTAACTAAGCAGATTTCAACTAGAATTAAAACGCCAAAATGAAGACGGGATGAATAATAAACTCGAAAAGATGATCAGAAGGACAAGAGAAAGGAACTCAAGAAAAACCACCATTTTTGGAGCTAAGGAAACTAGTCAGTAACGAGAGGTTTTCTCTCAGTACAAAGAGGTATTTCTGCCTACTTTTGCACTATAAACCCTATACACTTTATAATACTCCAACCACTCATCATCAAGTGCTTTCTCGGAGAATAGATAAGCAATTATCAAGATTGATGAGAAAAAACAAAGAAAGCAGAATAGAATAGGAGATATCAAGTGAATCATCAAAAAGAGCATAACCTTCAAGGAAAAGAGTTCGAAGTGCATCAAATTAAAGATAAAAAGGCAAGGTAAGTGAAAAAATTGAGTTTCCACCAACAAAAAGCTGTCCATACCGAGAGATTTTCTTTGGACTTTGGATCGGCATGCTTCTTACTATATATTTGGACTTTATTCCACATGGGTTTCTGATTCTACTGGCAAGTTTCTCTATAAAAGCCATCCTTATAGCAACTAAAGAGGGGATCTGGAATCTACATCTTCATCACTCTTATCTTCTTCCCTAAATACACTCTAGAAACTAAACTGTAAATTTGAATTCTACTAGATTGTGGTCAGATTTGATAAAATTAGTTATAATCTAGAGAGAAAATGACTAATAAAAAGATTAAAGTGGAAGTAGGTTGGAGAATTTTCCGAACCACTGTAAAAATTATGTCTCATTTTCTGCGTTTGCCTTTATTTTATTATTACCGATGCTTTTATATAATATTTGGTTGTTGGTACCATTTTTTATGTTGACATTTTGGTATTTTCATTGAGAAAGAGCTAGATTTCACAAAAGCATAGATTTGAAGTTTGGAAATGATGAAGGGACCTAACACTAGTTCTAAGATTGGAGGAAGTCAACCAGAGCATGTAAGGCAACCAGGAGGTGTCCTCATATTATAATCATTCCATCTACGAGACCAAAGAAGTGATGGAAAGAATGGTGAAAGAAATGAAAGATGGAATAATGGCTTGACAATAGAAACTGCTAGATGGATTTTTCAAAACAATAGGACAATAAAAAATAGTTGGAGTTGTTGGAATTTGGAACCAAGGACTACGAATGAACATAGGAACATCTGGAGTTGGAGCGGAGGAAAATGAACAATGCCACAACCATCATAACCACTCGGTGTCGAACCCAATCCTCTTGGCACTGATAGGAATATACTCGAAGGCAATGTTGGATCGAGCTTAGTGCATGTTGGGATGTAGAGAACGAACGATGCTAGAGCCAAAAATGTGACAGAACACAAGTGCACAATAACCAAAGGAATATGTGCCAAAACATACCCATAGGAACGGAGGATAGAATGAAGCTGGAGGTGTAGATCAAAACATAGATATTTAACCAGAGGAGTATATGCCAGAATATGTGTTAGGGTTCTCCTACAGAAGCGGGGGCGGAGTGCAGCTAGTGGTCAAAGAGTTCTGTTAGACAACAAAGCCAAATGGCTGAGATGATCAGAAAAATAGTTAGAGATGGACCCCCAGATCAGGGTTTGGAGGACATAAGTAGGAATCCATTTACGGCTTACACCCAAAATGCGAGGAATCCTATAGAGTTTAAGCATCCAACACTGGAAATATATGATGGAAAAATAGATCCAACAGTTCACCTAACAAGATACATCATACATATGGAATTGTTGGGTGCTTCTGAGGAGGTGATGGGGCAGTGCTTCCTGTTATATCTAGTTAATTTAACAGCGAAGTAGTTCAGACAGCTAGGGAATAGATCCATAAGCATGTAAACTGACTTGTGAATATGTTCTTGAGAAGGTTTGGAGTTCATATCTCAAGACCAAAGAATGTGGTGATGCTATCTTGCATAAATAAAAGGCCCGTAGAGACCTTGAGAAACAATATAATGAGTTTCAACGCAGCAGCTATAGTAGTCGATAAGCCAGATACATCAATAATCTCAATGGCTGCAATGTCTGGAATCGCAAGAAAAATCACCTTCAAAATTGCATTGGAAAGAGATCTGCCATTGGATCTCATGAAATTTTATCATGAAGCTAAAGATATCTGCATTATGAGGATGCTGAGGTTGATAATGCCGATATTAATGTTGTGAATGACGAAAAGCTATCTGAAGCAGGATATGGAAAAGACAAAAGGAAACGAAAATATGATAATGAATTTGAGGGACCGAAGCGGTAAGGAAGGGAATTGAAGTTCTCTTCTACACTAACCTAATCGAAACCTCGAAAAGGATATACCTGGATACTAAGGATAGATCCCCTATCAAATCCAGCTAAGAGAGAACACACTGATCTATAGAGAAGGATGGGAAAGTTTAGCATCTTCCATGAGCTAGATGGACCTGAAATGTGTGAGAGCCGATACCTTCATGATCTGATAGAAGAGTTAGTTTGGAGTGAATAGTTGCAATAGTACGCAAGGAATAGAAATACGATGGTGCAGTCGGAGCAACCACCATCAGTAATAAATGCATCAAGACACGAGCAGAGATCTGGATCGAGACTGGTGATCCCATGATAAGGATGGATGGGAGCCAGGTTCATTTCCCACACTTTATCTTTTACATTATGTAAGAAAATAATAACCTCAGGCCACTTTCATGTGTATGAGACCTCGATTGGTCTCTAGGTACGCTTTGAGTCAGATATTTGAGATGACTAATTAGGTTAATAATAACCTCGAACTGCTTACATGTGTATGGGACCTCAATTGTTCTCTAGGTACGCTATGAGTGGGATGTCTGAGATGAAGAATCACGATTTTTTCTTATTTGCATTGATTTGAATATGTGATTTTTGAAAAATCCACCTAAACGTGATAACCGATATTGTTTATGGTAGTCCCGTTCGGGGAGATGGCGCACTTGTTAATGACTCAGTTATTGATTTTGATTATAACAACCTTGGTAACAATAATATACATTCATATAAAAAATAGATATAAATGTTTTTCCAATTTATATAGTACATAGTGCAGGATGTTACACAGTTGTCGAATCAAAGACTACATAGTATAAAGACTCAAGAAATGGACTGAAAGACTCATGAGTAAACGGACCAAGGTATGAAGATCTCAGACTATAATTATAGCGTGTAGAGTCATAGTATATTGCTGAAGTTCCTGGTAGCGATCTTTGATTTCTATCTCTTATATTTCTATCTTTTATATTTGGAAAAAAATTTCAAAATTTCAAAATATTTTATTAAAGTTTTTTAAAGTTTAAAATGTTTATAAACCATGTTCAAACCATTTTACAAAGTATAGGATTTTCAACACATATTAAAAAGAAACAAGTTTTCAAATTCAACATGCATATGTCGACATATGACCAGATGATATGTTGACATACATGCTGCCAAATGGTTTTCAAATTTTGAAAAGAAGTGTCTGTTCATGGCAACTCTTCGCAAACAGACACGTCTGTTTATACATTGTATAAAAGGGAGTTCAAACGAATTTCTTGACAGTTATGAACTTATTTTATTTCCGCCTCTTACTCTCTTGAAAACTCCATTAAAAATATACACTATTCCCTTTAAAATCATATAGAATCAATTCAAACTTCATTATACTGGTTCACTGCTACTTTTATACTGTTTTGGAATCATCTCTCTCTCAAATCAAATCAAAGTGATGTTTAAGAGGCTATAAGATCTATACTATTCAAGATTCAAGAAATTATCTTAGGAAAAACCATCAAACTGTATTTGTAGTTGCTTGGGTGTGCTTATAGCCCATCTAAATCAAATGGGGTGCTTGATAGCTCGAAAATCTAAGTGGGTGCGCTTGTATCCCATCAAAATCAAGTGGTTGCACCCTGAGCCCGAAAATTCAAGAGAATGTGTCTTGCAGCTTCGGAATTGAGATCGTAATTGGTTTTGCCTTCTGCCTGTTCAAAGATTGGCATTTGAAAAGAAATCTTTACAAGCAAGTGTACAAGATTGGGTGTAGGAGAAATCCGAACCTGTATGAAATCTTTGGTGTCCTCTGTCTAAATCTTTACTTTGCTTTACTGCTTTTATTTTTATATATGATTGCATCTGTGACTGTTTAATAGGATAATTCTGTGTTTTCAACCTTATATTTAATATCAAACTTGAAAGAAATTTAAAGGGTTTACAAATTTTGAAAATACTATTTTTCCCCTCTAGTATTTAATTAGCCTTAAGATCCATAATTCCGCAACCCACGGTTGGTATCAGAGCATTAGGTTTTCAAAAGCTCGTCATTTGGTTTTTGAAAATTTTAATGACTAGCAACATTGTTAGTAAATTTGTTAACACTTTTTTAAAGGACAATCTGCTACTAAACCCCCACTTTTTAATGGTACTAATTACACTTATTGGTCTTGTAGGATGAAGATTTATTTAAAGTTTAATAGTTTATATATTTGGAATGTTACGCAAAATGAATACACTAAATCCCTGACTAATTTTGTACAATAGACTGCTGACCAAAAGGCACTTATACAGCATAATTCTAAAGTCGTGAATGTTTTATTTTGTTCACTAGATAAAAATGAATTTAATAGAATTTTATTTGTAAGTCTGCATATGAAATTTTAAGAACAATTACACTTGAGGGAACTAGTAAAGTTAAATAGACCATAATTTTCATGCTAACTAATTAGTTTGTTTAAAATGAATCCAAACGAGTGTATTTCTAATATGTACTATAGATTTCAAGATATAGTACACTCATTAGTAGCATTAGGTAAAAAAATTCTAATGAGGACCAACTTTAAAAAAAAATCATCTTTTCACTCTTTTCAAAGTATCAGGAGACATTAGCAATAGAAGGGGCTAATGATATCAGTACTTTGAAAATTGAATAACTAATAAGTAATTTAATGTCCTATGAAACAAAATTAAGGGGCAAAAAAGAAAGCAAGGCAATGGAAAAGAAATTCATCACTTTCAGCGCAATTACCGACGAACAAGATTCAAATGATGATAATGAAAAAAAATCGCTTTCTCGACCAAAAATTCCAAAAAGTTCCCGAGGTATAGAAAGATGAAAAACTATCGGAGACCTTAAAACAAGACTCCCGGAAGTGGAAATACAATTAAATGTTTCAATTACGATGAACGCGGTCATCTACAAAGAGACTATCTGCATCCGAATGTATCAAAGATCTCACATATTACTGATTCATCCAAAAAAGGAAAAGGGCTTATATATCAACATTTAAATGATTCAGATACTTCCTCAAGCGACAATGAACCGGATATCAAGGATGCAAAAATGTGTTTTACGGCAATAGTTAATTAATCAGAGCAGATCAAAGAAAAGGAACAAGAAACGGTACTTTTTACATTTAATTTTTATTTAATTTTTGTGCATTTTATGTGTGTTTAGGAGTAACATACAGATTAATAACAATAATGGATGAATATAAGTGTGTGTGTCTATAAATGAATATTTTATTTTGTTTTATTTTTTAAAATTACGATCCATATGTCGACATACATAAAGCATATATGTCGAAAAAATTGAAATTTCATTTCAAAATTCCCTCTCTTTTTACACTTACTCCAATGTTCCGAAAATGCGTCTTTTTGACCGAGAACATGACTCTTCACTCTCTATTAATTCAATCTGTCTTTATCCATTCACTCATTTACTTTATTTCAAATTTCAAATATCTCTTCATTCTCTTATCTCCTCAAAATCTTAAAAATGGCCTCCTCAATTTAAACTCCTAAAACCATAAGGATCTTTAAGAGAACCAAAGGATTTCCTTTTAATGAAAAAGAAGCCAATGATAACTATATGGAGTGTGCTTCTTCCGAAAAAGTTTTTTTTGGAAAGATTTTCCAAATTTGAAGATTTTTCTTGTTATGGTCTTCAAGATCTTTGTGTTCAAAATGAATTTTCAGTTTATTGACTATTCTCAAAATGATTTTGTTTGTTATCCAGATTTGGTCAAAATGTTTATACAAATTTAAATGGAAAAATTTTTAAGAAGAAGAGGAACACATTTGAAGTAGTGTAGGTGACACTCTAATTGTTTTAAATTATGAATTTTTAGGTCATATACTTGGTTGTAAATCTGGTGGAATTGACCTTTCTACTTTTCAAATTGATGAACAAAATCATGAAGTTTTTCATGACATTTTCAAAAGTTATGAAGAATTTGATTTTAGACACAAGAGTCTTCGATGAAAATCGAGACTTTTGAGTCTCATTATATAACTAAGTATTAGTCCAAGGACGAGTAATTATAATAACCCTACTCAATTTTTTTTTCTAAAGCTCTTTTCACCATTTACGGAAACTATGACATCAATTGGACACAAGTCATCTTAGATTATTTTGTTTAAAAGAACATTTCTAGATATAAAAACACACTCTACCATGGTGTCCAAGGCTGTCAATTTCCATCACAACCCAAGGATTACATGGAAATTAGCAGGTTAACCCAACCCGGTTAAGTGGATGGGTTATTTTTAGGTTAACCCGAATTTGACCCATTTATAAACGGGTGGGTTTTAGGTTGACCCGTGAACCCAAATTTGACCTGTTTATATCCTGTCTATACTTGTACGGGTTAACCCAACCCGATTTAACCCAACCCAACCCATGAACCGGAATTTGACCCGTTTATAACCCGTTTACGACTCCTTTATAACCCATTTATACCTTATATGGGTTGACCCGACCCGTGAACCTGAATTTGACCCATTTATATCGACCCATTTATATCCCATTTATACCTTATACGGGTTGACCTAACTCGATCCATTTGTCATCGGGTTACACGGGTCAGGTCGTGTCAACCCATTTATAATCGGATCGGGTTCGGGTTAAGCTATTTCTTACCTGTTTATTAAACGGGTTGGCCCAACCCGTTTAAAATCAACCAGAACCCGATTTGATCCGACCCGAACCTGGCCGGACACGACCCGACCACTTGATAGTCCTAATGGTGTGTATCTTAGTAGAATTTTCCTATATTTTTATGTTGATTTAAAAGGAGAGAAAATTCTACATTTGAAAGTTTTTGATAAGACAAACATTTCTCTCATGCCCATTCCACCTTATTTCAAACTACATGAAACTCTTGCCGAAAAGGAAGAGAGATTAGCATATGACGAGAAGTGCGAAATTCAGCAAGAAAAATAGGAAGACAGTGACGAAATGGATGTAGAAGAGGAAGAAGAGAAGGAGGAAACTTCTATAGAAAGTTTCGACTAGCCACCTTAACCTTCCAACAAAGAGATTCTAAGAAATCAAGAAAAGCTTCTTAAAAACCAAAAGAAGCTTAAACATTTCTTTAGTAAAAAGTTCATTTCACTTTCCAATAAAGTGGATAAATACTTTGGGCGATCATTTGCAAGCTTGGAGGGAATTCGTCATCATCATCTACATCTTTCTAAGCCATCTAGTTATTTCTTTACTATATCTAGCTTTGCATTCCTTAGTAATGTGTGTTTTTCGTTTAAATTCATGTTATTTTCATTTATTTCATTTATATCCATGCACTTTTCTATCATTAGTAATGAAATCTTGTTTTCGTCATTATATATAATTTAATAGTCTCTGGAAGTTATATATATATATATAATGGTATAAGATAAAAACAAAAACTATAATAAAATAAAAGTTTTGCAATTTTAAGTATGTATGTCAACATACATACAATAGATACGTCGACATATATGAGTCGTTGGGAATTTTTTTTAAATTAAAATCAAATAACTACCACTTTCAATCTTTCTAATGACTTTTCACTCCTATATATGCCTATTTCTTCCAGAAAAATCCACTTACCATTTTACTCTCTATTCTGTTTTCATTCTCAAACATTTTTCCAACAAAATATCTTCTCCACATAAAAAATTGTGTGAAAACCTTGAATAATCACTTCAATCTTTCAAGGATATTCTTAACTTTATCTTAATTAATCAAAGGCATTTAGAGATAAGTCTAGATGATCAACGAGTAAGAAAAGCATTTCAATGCCCTTCCATAAATGATTTCCTCCTTAATCAAAGTTGATCAAACAAATAACCCAAAATGCTCTATCAACAAGAATAATAAAGATTGGGATGTCATCAAAGCAGATCCATTCTTTGGATCCAACGGTTGGGTTGAAGTTCATGGGGATGTCTACTTTTCTACGTATTTTCGTAATTGTGTGTATTTATTAGATTTAGATATATTTGGTTGAATTTGTGTGATATAGCTTGGATTAATACTCTTAGGATTGGATTTTAATTATATTGGTATTTGGATTTGTTTTGGTTTGATTGAATGCTTGGATTGATAATATAATATGTATAGATTGAATTTAAACTAATAAAAATAGTTTATGTTATCTTATTTATCATTTATATCATAATCATTATACAATTATCATGCTTAAATATCATATTACATCATGTTTATTATGCTTTTATTATTTTAAATTCATAGTTATTGATTTAGACTCTATAAGTTTCTAAGTATTTGGTTTAAGGGAAGTTTTTATTTTTTACTCATTTTTTTATGACAAATGGGAGAGAAGTATAAAATATACCTAAGTATATATTCAGGTGGAGTTATTGTTGAATCACTAGTTTTGATTCATGACAGGACTGTTCAGAAGCTAAAGAAAAATATGCACTCATACATGACGACATTAGAGGATCAAGACTACAACTCTATGCCTAAGTAATCATTATATGTGTTTGAGTCTTAGAAATATGTTAAAATCAATCCTCAAGTTTACTAGCTTTCCACTTTTTCTTTAAAACAGAGTTCACTGTGCAAAATATACACAGCCAGTCGACTGGCTATGCATGCCCAGTCGACTGACTGTGCATATGCACAATAGTATACTCTTTTTCAAAAAAAGGTCAAACATTTTCAAATTTTCAAATTCAGTCGACTGATCAAAATCGACTAGTCGACTGATCCGGCTTCAACTGTCAAAATTCTGAATGGACATCTTCTTCATGAAGGGATGCACTTCATGAATAGATGTCTCCTTTGGCAGAAAGTATTCACTAAGAGTTGCATCTCTCTGAAAACTATATATAAAAGTTATCACTCACTTCATAATTACCAATTTCTGATTCAGTTTCTCTCTTTTCTCTCTAATGGTCATTCTAGTGCATTCATACTCTTCATTTCTTTGAATCTTTGAATTATGTTACATATACTTTGACTCTTAGCAATATTCTTCCTTTCAAATCTTCACATACTCTTTATATTCATGAGGAATTGATTATAGGAAGTTTGCAATCTTAAAAGACAAATCAGTGTTATCAAGAACACATTGAGTCTACTATTTTTATATTTTGTTAAAGACCTGTTCTACTGCTCAGGCAAGGGAAAGTTCACTTCGGCTGCTGAGGCAAAAATCATGTTCTGTTGCTCAGGTGTCTGTTCTGCTGCTCAGACCTATTCCTCCAGGTTAAGTGAGGGTATTGTTAGTTAAAGCCAGAAGTTAGTCTGGGACTGGACGTAGAACGGGAGTTCGAGCCAGTATAAAAATTCCTGGTGTGCTTACTCTTATTTACTTTACTACTTTTAACTGCTTACGAATTTAGTTAAATATACATTCCATATCTATTGATCCATATAAACTTTCATTTGGTATGAAATCGAGGCATCTTATAACCGTTACACAGTTATCTGTTATTTTACTAATAAGGAAAACAACACCAGCACTTCCAACACTGTCACTAACACTAGTTTTATTGAAGGTCAATCCACTGCACGACCTCTATTTTTCAATGGTTTAAATTATAATTATTGGTCTACTCGTATGAGAATTTATATGCAATCTAATAGCTTTGAATCATGGAATATCACACAGAATGAATACACTCTTCCTACTGGAGAATATTCCACTTGGTCAAACACACAAAAATTAGATGCTACTGCCAATGCTAAAGCTATGAATATGTTATTTTATGCACTAGATAGAAATGAATTTAATCATGTTAGCATGTGTCAAACTGCTTATGAAATATGGAGAACGCTTAAAATCACTCATAAAGGAACTAACAAAGTCAAACAAAGCAAAATCTCCATTGTGATATCCCGAAATTTTTGGCAATATAAGTTTAATAATCTGTGTTAGAAATTAAATTGATTTGATAATTTTTGTTAATAAATTTTGAATTGATTTAATAATCTTATTTTAATAAATATTTAAATTGGTAGATTTTATCTTTTTAAAGCTTATAAATTGTTTTCTATTTATAATATATATATAATTGTATATATTAAATAGATAAGCTTTGGTTTGGAATTTAGTAAATAAAGCAATTTTCAAATTCTAATTTATTTTTGGTAAATTTCAAATTTTGATTTAAATTTAACATTTTGCTTTTCAAAAGCTACTCAATAAATAACCATATGGTTTGTATATACTCAAGATAAATCTTATTTGTTTAAATTATATTTAATTAGCTTAAATATGAATTTAAATTAGATTAACATAAAAGCTTTGTTTTATTTTCTTTTTAAATATTGCTTGAAAGTTATATATAAGAGTTTAAAATACAATTTACATATGATCTTAATTTATTGAGTAATATAAGTAATTTATAGTCTCTTTTATAAATCATTTAAAATTGTTAAATTTGTTGTTTTTAAATAATAATTATAATACCTAGATTTTATAAACATAAATAGATTTCTATAGAAATAGGATTTGTTATTTTTTAAATTTAATGGTAGTTATATATGCATATATATATATATATATATATATATATAACTTGTTTTTTTTAAATTTGATTTTATAATTTAATTTAAATTTGAATTCAATGTTCTAAAATTCAAAAGAATAGATACTTAAAAATATTAGGATAAGCTTTTATTTATAATTTGTTTTGTTTTATTTTTCTTTAAAAAAAGGGGGAATTTATATTTACATATACATAAGAAATAATAAAATAAGTTAAAAGCTTTTATAAACAATTTAAATTAAAATAAAATACTTAAATTACAGGTGTAAATTCCTTAAGACACCTAAATGACATGTGTTAAGCCATAGATTAAACAATGTGACAAACGTTAAAATAAAAACAAGTGTCCTATTTAATTTTTCATTTTCTTTTATTTTAATTAAATCATTTTATGCTTATAAACATTGCCTCTCAATCTCATTTTCGTTTTCTATTCTTTTTCAAAACTTAAGAGAAACTTCAGTTGAAAGATCTGTAATCAAAATTTAAACCAAGATCTAAAATCTGAAATTCATTTGAAGATTTATTCAAAACAGAAAATTTTATTCAAAAAAAATCCTGCAAATTCCCTCAAAAACCAATGTGAAACCAGTATTTCCTCTAACCAAAATAACCTAAAACTATCTAAATCATCTTCAAAACAATGCAAATCATTAACCTGATCATCAATTCTGCAACTCAAAGGCCTGCAGTCTCCACCATTTCTGTTTTGAAACAACCAGGCCTACAATTCATCTTCAATTTGAAGTTTTTAAAAAAAAAGCAAACATGCAACTGAGTTTTAAGATCAAAAGCAAACTATAGCAACTTGAAGTTTTCAAATCAAAGCACATTCCAGTTCAAGCTTTTCAAAAACAAGGTTGATCTGCTCATCAAATTTTCAGGTGAGTAACATTTTTATTTAAAATAACTTAAGTAAATATGGTTGCCTGATTTATTCCTGTGATAATTATGATTTGTGTGGATGAATGTGATGGAATTCTCTGTATATATGTATGGGTTTCTGAATGCATGCTTGTGTTGTAAACTTGTTCTTGCTTTTTCTAGATTCCAAGTTATGTTCAAAAATCATGAACTCAAAATATAATCCATGTTAAGAATTCAAATTTCAAACAAAACATGTCAGTTGTATCATAGATTAAGGTCTTAAGTTTTATTTAGGTTATATATTTTGGTATTGTCACTGGAAATTCAAAAATAACAGAACAAACTGTATGTAAGTGGAAATTTGATTATCCAGATTCATTGATCCAGGAGCATGAGTTGATTACTTATACTAAAACTTGATTTTTAAAACTTAAATTGAAATTTTTAGTTTGAAAATGATTGAGCATTTCTGGTTTGAGCAGAAAAGTTGTTTTGGTATAGAATTGTCGATCTAGGTAGTCGGGGTGGTCGGCATCTTCTTTGGTGATGGAGTAGTGACAGGAGAATCAGGGAAAAATAGTAGGAAGTGGATCTATGCATTGAGGCGATGGTGGTTTTGAATTGAAGTTTTAAACCCTAGTTTTCTGTAGATCAGAAGATTGATCGTCGCGACATCTATAGGTGTCCGAGCTTTCCAGATTCAGGGAGAAGATAGTTGGAGTGTGGAAGAGGTCATGGCCGGAGGTGAAGCCACTCTGGCGGTCGGAGTCTGGTGATTGTGGTGATTCTAGTATTCGACATTGTTCCAGATTTGAGCTCATATGCTCGATTTTGATCTTGAGTTTCTGCAAATGGTTTGAGGGTCGGAATTGTGTTGGAAGATGATCGTCGACTTGCGTGAGTTGTCGCGAGTGGTCGGAGTTGGCGGCAGTGTGGGTGCAGGTGCACGGAGGACATGGTGTGTCTGCTGTTAATTTAGGGGAAGATGGGTACTCGAGTGTTATCCAGGCTATTTCGTGTTTTACTCGAAGTGTGGGGTTGTTGGACTCGAAGTAGTTGTTGTGTGGGCTCGGGTGTGTTGTTGTTACAGGTTTGTGTAAAACCTGTCAGTACTTAAGTTTTAATGATTTCAAATGGAAATGTTACTCGAATTTTACTCGAGCTATTTTGTTTTTTTGCTCGGGCTAGGTTTGGTTAGGTTCGAGTGATTTATTTATGGCTCGAGTTAGTGTTACAGGTTAGAATTCAAAATTTAAAATGAAATTTAAAGTGTTAAGCAAAGATTTAAAATAAGTTTTAAATCTAATTTTAAATAATGGATTCAAGTTTAATTTGAATTTTAGCTGGTAGCTGGAAATGAATAAATTTTTTAAATTCAAAATTGTTTAAATAACCTTAAGGGGTTAAGTGTTTAAAAGTGTTTTAAAAGGAATTTGAATTTAAATTGGAATTTGAAATGTAAAGGAATGCTTTAAACAAAGTTTAAATCCGATTCAAATCTGAATTTGAATCTTTGTTTTAAAATAAATTTAAGATTTATGAATTTAAGTGTTTTAACAATTTTAAACGATAAAGTAAAATTTAAAAGTTTTGAATTTAAAAAAGAATTTGGTTTAAAATTTTGTAAAACTCCTTTTATAAGAAAAATTATTCTTTATCATGTAAATTCAAAGTTTTTAAATCGATTTTAAATTATGTTGAAAATAAATTGGGTTTCATTTTAAACCTGAGTTTAAAATGAAATTTGGAAATGAATGTTTCAAATATATTTGTGAATGATAATTTAACCATAGATAAGAAAAAGGTTTTATCTTAAAGTTAAACTAGAATTTAATGATTTGTAATTCATTTAATTATTAGGGTAATTAAATTGATAATTTCTTAAAGTAATTAAGGGTTTTAAAATTAAAGGTTTAAGATTAATTATTCTTAGAATAATTAACTTGTAATTTAAGAATCATTAATTAAATAAGATTAGATTTTAACTATTGATTAGTAATTAATTAATCAAGTAATAAAGGAGTAATTAAGTTATAATTAACACTTAATTAATTAAAAATTAGGGGTTAATTAATGGGCTATTAATGGTTAATTAATTTGTAATCAACAATGATTAAAATAAGTTAATTACTTTAGAAAAATAATTAATGAATTGTTAACAGTTAATGAAAGTTATTAACTAAGGATTATCTAGTAATTAATTAATGTAATAAATTTTTAATAATTAATTAGATTAATTAATTTAAAGATAATCATTTGTGTAAATTGTTAAGTATAATTACTTATGGAAGTAATTAAGGAATTAATTACTCATTGTAATTGATTGAGTTTAATTTGTATAGATTAAGTTAATTAATTCAGTTTAATTAATTTAGAATAATCATCTGGTAATTTGTGAGGTATAAATACTTAATGTATTTTAATGAAGAGAAATTACTTAGCAAAATAATTAATGGGTAATTACTGGATGTAATTAATTGAAGGCGATTTGATGATGGAAGTAATTTGAGTATAATTACTTTGTAAAATTAATCAAAGGATTAATTAGAGATAATTAATTAAGGAGTAATTAATTTATTTGGTGAAGTAATTAAAGGTAGTTAATTACTGAATGGAGTTAATCAAGGGTGATTAACAATTATGATTTAAATAAAGATTTATTACTTAATGTAATTAATTTAAATAGAAAATGTAATTAGAGATCATTAATTATTATAATTAATGAAGTAATTAAGAATGGATTTATTTGGGAATAACTAATAATTTAAGGAATTAATTAATGTAATTAATTAAGAATTAATGTAATTAATTAAGAATTAATGTAATTAATTAAGAATTAATGTAATTAATTAAGAATTAATGTAATTAACTATAGTTAATTAATTTATGAAGTAATTAAAGATTAATTACTGTATTTGGTTAAGTATAATCAATTTGTAAAATTAATTAAAGGATAATTACTTGAATGTAATTAAGAAATAATTAATCAAGGGCGATTAGTTAAGGTGATTGATTAGAGATTAATTAATTAATTAATTAATTTGTAATTAATTAATGGTTTTGTAAGCAAGATTTATATTGATAAAGTAATTAATTTAGTTCACTTTAAATTAATGAGAAATGATGTAATTAATTTAATTTAATTTAAATTAATTATATTTGGTGTGATTATTAATCATTGCCTATATATGAATGGATGATATTGGTTGCCTTGAATGGTTTGAGATCTCAGATATGAGATAAATAATGTTGTGTGATATGGATGCTTTGGTTGCATTGAGATAATAAGATGAATTATCTATTTGTGATTGATAATATGGATTATCTTTTGTGATGATAATAATGATTATCTATTGTAATTTGTGAAATATCTATCTGAGTGTATATAGATAATGAAATTGAATTGTTTTAAACTTTAAAACAACTTGGCCTTAAAAGATATGCTTTGGATTTCGATGAGACCAGAATCCGGTTTCCAGATTTGGATATCCGAAAACCACATCGATCCAAATTAACGATAGGTCATGAATCTCAAGTGAAAAGTGAAGACTCGAGGTGTAAGAACTATTCGTCAGTACAATTCTAAGGGTGATTCCGAGATGAGTTGGACGGAGATGGTACTTTCAGATTCGAGATGAAGATTCAGAGTGCAAGGGTTATCGTCGTTAACTCTGAGGGTGATTCTAAAATGAGGGTAACGAGATAATGCCTTCGGTTTCGTTCAGACCCGGAACGAACTTGTATGGATTGAATGCTTTCAGAACATCGTCAGGTGGGCGATGAACATTCTAAGAGATGTGTTCTCTAAAGGTAACCGTAGCCTCAAGCCTCATCAACCGGGAATGGCTAAAACAGGGGAGGTGCAGCAAGGCTAAGTGGGTCATGCCCAAGTAGGACGAGATTTTCCCCTGTCTAGAAGTCCCTTTTTATTTCGACTGTGTGGGCGGTTGGATACGCCAACAGCGGGGTTGTCTCGTTCGAGACTGTCCAATAAGGGATGGTTCCGGCTTTGTGTTACAGGGGAGTTAGGGTGGCTCCTCTGTACGTTGATCTAGGCCACGTACTGTGAAGGGCGGTACCCTAGTAGCCCTGCCATTGTATGGAATCCAAAATCCAATAAGTGCCAACCGAATTGATTGTATTAGACACTTTTATGGTTAGTAGCTGGAATTTAATAATGTAACAATTTCGGCTATTTCATATTTACTTGAAAATCCTAGACCTATTATAATATCACCGGATTTCCTATCAAATGTTTTGGTTAGTGTAAGGTAAAAACTTTTCCATGTTTATGTGTGGGAAGTCTTACGTGATACCCTTTCTTTTCAAATGTTTTTCAAAGTTAAGCAACCTTAACCTGTTACTCACACCAGACCCATGTCTGACCCGGAGTTTATCTTCTGTTTTATTAAACTCTTGGGTACTCAAATTTTTACGAGTAGCCAAGGGATTCAGGTTAGCTTTGACGAACTGTGGAGGAGCAATGGAGCAGGAGGCTTCGGCGTTAGATATATAGTTTCCACTGTGTGTTCTCTGTGTTTGTATCTCCTTGTTGAGTTGTATTGAGTTGTATAACTAGACAGGTGTTTATAACTGTCTAGTATGTGATGTACATGCTGTGTAACTCTGATTAGTGTTGTATACTATGTAATATTTATGTTATTAATATAATTTACTCGTTCCGCTGTTGAGATTCTGATGTTGTTTCTTCTTTCTTCTCTTTCTTTCTCTTTCCTACCCTTTCTTTCTTCAAGATGATGCGATTTTCTATGGTGAGAAAGTCGGGTCGTCACATCCATGCTCAAAAATCAGTTTCAAAACTTTAGAATGAAACAAGATTAGTCTATAAATGATATGTGCTCTAGATTCCAAGACATATATCACTCATTGTTAGCACTAGGAGAAAAGTATACAGATTTTGATATAGTATCAAAACTCCTCAACTCACTCACGGATGAATGGGAGAGAAAAGTTTTAGCTATTGAAGAAGCTAACGATATTTTTACCATTAAACCCGAGGAGTTGATAGGAAATATAATGTCTTATAATGTTAATTTACTGGCTAAAAGAGTACAGGCATAAGACAAAAAGAACATAGCTTTTCAGGCTGAAGAAGAAGAGAACCAAGATTCAGATGATGAGAATTTAGCATTCATTGCCAAAAATTTCAAGAAATTCTTAAAGTATTGAAAGAACAACAAATTCAATGATAAAAAGAATTTCTCAAGCAAACCATCTGCATCAGCTTTAGAATGTTATAATTGTCACAAGAATGGACATATCTAGAAAAACTGTCTAGAACTAAAGAAGAATTATTCCAACAAGGGCAGAAAAGATAGGTACAAAAAGAAAGCATTCTCTGTCATATGGGACGACTCAGATTCCTCATCATCAGATAGTGACATTGATAATGAAAATGAACAAGCAAATGTATGCTTCATGGCCACAAAAAGTAGGTTAGTGATCTGAATTTTGATGATCTAATTGAAATTAATTCAAAACTTTTGAACACCTTAAAAAGTTTCAAAAGAAAATATAAAGAAGCTCGCAAAAATCAAAACAAAGCAGAATTCGAAAGAGATATGCTTCAAGATGAGAAGAAAATACTAGAAGAAGAACTTGAAAAACTTCAAGAATCAGACTCTAATACTAATTCTCAACTTATTTTATTGAGTCAAGAAATTGAAACTCAAAAATAAAAGAATAATGTTCTTGTCTTTGAAAATCACGAGTTAAAAACAAAAGTAAAATTACTTGAACTAGATAGTACCGTGTTGAAAAGTAAGTTAGAGAATATTACTAAAAATGTTTTTAACTTTATTTAAAGGTAGAGAAAATTTGTCTAAAATTATTGAAATTCTCAATCGGTATCAAGTAAAAAGGGGTTAGGCTATGTTAAGAAGTCTATAGCTCCATCTAGAATAGAAAATAAAAGGAGAATTGATTTTAAACCCACAATCACTAAAGAAAATTCAAAAAGGACAAATTTAAAAACTATAAAAATATGGATTCCTAAAACAAACAATAATTTGATTAGGAAGAAATATATAAACACCTTTTTAGAAACTGTTCATAAAAATAAAGATTACATTTTTAAATGGTATACTGAGCCCTCTTGGGTTTGGTTTCCCAAGATTTAACTCTTAGGACCCTATTAAAAAGGTGGGTACCAATGTTATCTTATATTTTTTGTAGGTCCCACTCAAGAAAAGAGGAAAATGGATACTCGACAGTGGTTGCTCAAAACATATGATGGGAGACAAAGATATGCTATCAAATATTACTTACTCAGATGGAGGCTCCGCCACATTTGGAGAGAATTCCAAAGGATATATCATCGGCAAAGGCGATGTGAGCAACAACGGTGCTTCAAATTTACCTCTTATTTCAAATGTTTTACTTGCCAAAAATTTAAAACATAGTTTACTAAGTATCAGCCAATTATGTGACAAATGATTTAAAATCACTTTTTCTGAAAACAAATGTAGTATTTTTGATCAAAATCAAAATCTTATCTTTGAAGGAAATAGAGACAAAAATATCTATGTTCTGAATATGAAAATAAATCATAATTCAAATATGTGTTTAATGGCCAAAGAAAATGATCCTTGGTTATGGCACAAACGATTTTGTCATATAAACTTCAAGACTATAAACAAACTCTCTAAAAACGATTTAGTGAAAGGTCTACCAAAAACGAATTTTAAAATTGATCATATTTGTGACGCATGTCAGTTAGGAAAGTTAACTAAGTCATCTTTTAAATCTAAAAAGGTCATTTAAACTCTACAACCACTTGAATTGCTACATATGGATTTATTTGGACCAACACAAGTACAATTCATTAATCATAGTAGATATGTGTTTGTTATTGTTGATGATTTTTCTAGATATACTTGGACTATTTTTATGAAAAATAAAAGTGATGCCTTTGATAATTTCAAAACGTTTGTCAAAAGAATTCAAAATTTTAAAGGATTGAAAATCAAAAACATAAGAAGTGATCATGGAGGAGAATTTGAAAATAGAAGCCTTACAAAATGGAGTTGTAGAACGTGAAAATAGAACTTTACAAGAATGTGCAAGGACTTTGTTAAATGGAAGTACATACCAAAACATTTCTGGGCTGAAACAGTTGCAACAGCTTGTTATGTTTTGAATCGTGTTTCTATTCGACCACTAACTAAGAATGCTCCTTATGAACTTCTTAATGGACGAAAACCAAATATTTCTTATTTTAAAGTTTCCGTTCAAAATTTTTTGTTTTAAACACAAAAGATCAGATTGGTAAATTTGATCCAAAATCCGATGAACGAATCTTCTTAGGATATTCAAATCAAGGTAAAGCTTATCAAATTTATAATAAAAGAACAAATATCATTGAAGAAACTCTTCATGTATCTTTCGATGAGAATTTTAAACCAATCCCAAGTATAAGAGATGATGAAGATTTCCCTGATAATACCATAATTACAGAAACTTCAAATTTTGAAAATAATGAAAACATTGTTCACAATAACAATAAATTAAGATCTCCACCTAGAGTATTAAGAGATCATCCTTCTTGGAGAACTCAATTCATCTGTTAGAACAAGAAGTCAATTAAATCAAATGGGTCATGTAGCTTTTCTATCTAACATTGAACCTAAAAATATTAAAGAAGCATCTACCGATGAAAATTGGTTAGTCGCTGTGCAAGAAGAACTAAACCAATTCGAAAGAAATGACGTTTGAGATTTAGTTCCACGGCCTAGTGATCAATCAGTTATTGGTACAAAATGGGTTTTCAAAAATAAAGTAGATGAACAAGGAAATATTACTAGAAATAAAGCTAGATTGGTTGCTCAAGGTTATAATCAAGAAGAAGGAATTGAATATGTAGAAATATTTGCTCCAGTTGCTAGACTAGAAGCAATACAAATCTTACTAGCTTTTGCATGTTTCCATAGCTTTAAATTATATCAAATGGATGTCAAAAGTGCTTTTTTAAATGGTTTTATAAAAGAAAATGTTTATGTTGAACAACCTCCATTATTTATACACGAACAATTTCCAGACCATTTCTATAAGCTTAAAAAAGCTTTATACGGTTTGAAACAAGCACCCCGTGCTTGGTACGATCGTCTTAAAAGATATCTAATAGATTTTGGTTTTGAAATTAGAAAGGTTGATCAAACTCTTTTTATTAAAAGAATTAATAGGACTTTTTAATTATTCAAATATATGTTGATGATATAATTTTTGGATCTACAAATGAAGGACCTTTTCAAGAATTTTCTAATGACAAATGAATTTGAAATGTCATATATGGGCGAGTTAAATTATTTTCTTGGCTTACAAATAAAACAACTAGAAAATGGTATTTTTATTAATTAAGAAAAATATTGTAACAATCTAATTAAACGTTTTGGTATGGAAAATACTTCTACCAAACCAACTCCTATGAGTACAACCATACATCTTGATAAAGATGAAAATGGAAAAAGTATTGACCAAAAATTATACCGAAGTATGATTGGATCGTTACTATATTTAACAGCTAGTAGACCTTACATTATGATGAGTATTTGTTTATGTGCACGATTTCAACCAGATCCCAAAGATTCACATTTACGAGCAGTGAAACGCATTTTACGGTATCTTAATAAAACCAAGGATTTTGGACTATTCTATTCAAAGGAATGTCCTTTTGAATTAGTGTCTTATAGTGATGCTGATTTTGGAGGAAGCCGAACAGATAGAAAAAGTACAAGTGGGACTTGTCACTTCACTGGACGGTCTCTTGTATCTTGGTTTAGTAAGAAACAAAACTTTGTTTCATTATCAACTTGTGAAGCAGAATATATATCTACAGCTTTGGCATGTGCTTAGTAATATATATGCAGCAAACACTTCAAGATTTTAGTTTTAATTTATCTAAATTAACAATTTTTGTGATAACTTAAGTTCTATCAACCTATCTAAAAATCCAATTAATCATTCACGAACAAAACATATTGACATACGTCATCATTTTCTTCGTGATAGCATTGAAAAAGATATAATAAATCTTGATTTCGTATCTTCTGAAAACCAATTGGCCGATATTTTTACTAAAACTTTAAATGAAAAAACTTTTATAAAATTGAGACGAGAACTATGAATCATCTCGTTTAAAAATTTATAAGTTTTTTTTTTTAAAAATATTTTTTCTGCATGAGCTAGGATTCGAACTCAGGACCTCCTGGTAAGTATGGATGTGTCTTTGCCACTAGGCTACATGATGTTTTCTGCATAAACTCTTTTTAATGGTCCACATCTCCTTGATTATTGTCCTCAATTCTCTTATGGCTGAAATTGAATCTCTTTATATTTAATCTCTGCTATTATTTTGTTTTAACAGACTTCTCTATTTATATTCATTCGTAAACTTTCCTACTTGATTAAACAAATTTTTACTTCTATCAAAAACGATCAAACATGGTTTTCAACTTTGCATTATTTTTCTACACCATGGCTGGTCATCCTCAGACGAGTCTTCCTCCCATTACTCGTCTGGATATTCTTCAATTAATTATGAATCTCCAAGTTCAAGGTCTTTAAATCTTCCAACCCCAACTCCTGCTTCTATCCCAATATGTCCACCACAAAAACATCATAGGGGATACACGCCAGAAAATAGACGCACGCGAAGAAACTTATTTCCAACTCCAACAACTAAAGAAAAGATAGATGACTCGCATCACTATCAGAGGAAAACACTTGAACTTCAGCATGAAATGTATTATGAACAAAAGAGTCATGGTAGGAGACTTAGTTTTATTGGATGATGTGCTGCAAAAATATGTGGTTCATCCCCCATCAACACGAACGCACATATTCACTCGCCTCAACGCCCTCATGTATCACCAAATTCATGGGAACATGGAGGAACGAGTAACTCACCCGTTCAAAAAGAATGTTCTCCTATAAAACTATTTGTTGGAAATACAAAAATTGAACTAGGAGAAGAATCGGAAGACTCACACTCTCATTTCTAATTTTTGTACACGCAAAAAAACTTCTATGCTCATTGTCTCTGTTTAAAATTATATTTATGTTCTTAAAAAAAACTTGTATATCTTCATGTAAAATAATTCAAAAGATGTTTTGCAATTTTTTAAATTCAGCCGACTGAAATTAATATTCAGTCAACTGTTTACAGGTATGAAAACTCCCGGAAAACCAGTCAGTCGACTGACCTAAACGATCAGTCGACCGACTGTATAAATTTTAGATTTTTTCAGTGCACCAGTCGACTATCTACAATGTACCAGTCGACTAGCTGTATGAAAATTCATTATATTCCCTGTTTACTTCTTTATTACTTCTACCTCGCTTTACCATTCTCAGTTTTTTTACCCAAATCTATTTTGTCCACAAACCCAAAAATCCCAAGTAAACTGAAATTTTCACTAAATACTAAATCAAATGGCTCCTACAAAGCGACATAGGCAAAGCACTTCTTCCGCCGATCCTACCGATGCCCAAATTGCACAATGGCTATATAATGATGTAGCAATAGCAAGATGGCATAAAATGATAAATTCGTGGATCTTTGAAGGTTCATTCATGGTCTACAACGATTTTGCGGCTTACGGTTTACAACAGCTTATGCGTAGATTCACATTGGAATCTTTACTTGACTTGAATCTCAATTCTCACAAGATCAATCATCACACGATGAAGCTTTTTTATGCTAATTTAAATCTTCCTCATCAACGTCCATCAAATAGAGATGATTGTGTTTGGAGTTTAGTTTGTGGGCATCAAGTTTTCTTCTCCTTAGATCGAATGACGCACATACTTCAAACTCCTAACCAAGGTATTCCTCTAAATGATGTCGATGTAATATACGACAAAGAGATCAAGTTAGCCATATGTTTATGAGTGACAATATGACGGAACTCAAATCTATTCTTCTTCGACCAAAAGCAAGAATTCTTCATAAAGCATTCATGAGGAGTATCCTTCCAAGAACCGGGTCTTATGAACTTATCTACCCGAAAAATTTCAAAGCACCATATGCGGTATGGGGAGGAATTCTAATAAATTGGCTACGGAGAATATTGGATGAATTTCTCACCTTCAACAATGGTAATATGAGAACCATTTACTTCGGAGAATATATAATGAGATTACTTTTAAATGTGGGTACACCACAACCGAAATCCGAAACTTCTTCCGTTGGAATTATCAACATTCGCACATTAAGTCTCATGAAACTACCGTCAGCTCCTTCAGCATTCTCCTCATATGAAGAATGGCATCGCCAACAACAATGACAGTCAGGTGGACCAATCATTCGAGAACGAACACCTCATCCCGAAGAAGACGAAGAAATTCGTCTTGCAGAAACGGCTAGTGTACGAGAATCCATAGAGATCCTTTCTAGAAATCAACAAATACTAGGAACTCGTTTGAAGAAAGTTGATAAGAATTAGACAAGGTCAAAGGATTTTTCTCTATACTATGGGATGCGATTTCATGTTCTTCATCCATGACTACTTCTTCAGTAGCACATGGAAAGTGACCAAAGCCGAGATTCGCATGGTCTACTTCCGAGGAACACACTAGAAGCAATACTAGCGGACCAAGTGGTAGTGGACAAAACACATCAAGGCCGGGCAAGGACCATATGTCTGAAGAGGATTTTGACTATGCTCATGATAAGTAAGCTTCTTTTTATTGTTGGTAAGATTTGATGAAATTTGCAATGTACTATGATACTCTTTCTACTCTATGCGTATTATTAGTATGTTATACTCTGTTTTCTCTATTTGTGTGTTGTACGCTAAAATTTATTTAATTTGTCTCCTTTTTGTCGATGACAAAGGGGGAGAAAAAGTATGTGCACTAACATATTTGATGCAGGAAAACAATATCATACATTCAGAGGGAGAAAATTTTCTCTCTAAAATATATACAGGTTGTCATCAATCAAAAAGGGGGAGAATGTTGAATCACTAGTTTTGATTCATGACAAGACGGTTCAGAAGCTAAAGAAAAATATGCACTCATACATGACGACATCAGAGGATCAAGACTATAAATCTATGCCTAAGTAATTATTATATGTGTTTGAGTCTTAGAAATATGTTAAAATCAATCCTTAAGTTTTCTAGCTTTCCATTTTTTCTTTAAAACAGAGTTCACTGTGCAAAATATACACAGCCAGTCGACTGGCTATGCATGCCCAGCCGACTGACTGTGCATATGCACAATAGTATACTCGTTTTCAAAAAACGGTCAAACATTTTCAAATTCAGTCGACTGATCAAAATGGACCAGTCAACTGATCCGGCTTCAACTGTCAAAATTCTGAATGGACATCTTCTTTCATGAAGGGATGCACTTCATGAATAGATGTCTCTCTTGGCTGAAACTCTTCACTAAGAATTGCATCTCTCTGAAAACTATACATAGAAGTTATCACTCACTTCGTAATCACCAATTTCTGATTCTAATTCTCTCTATTCTCTCTTGTGATTATTCTAGTGCATTCATACTCTTCATTGCTTTGAATCTTTGAATTACATTACATATACTTTGATTCTTAGCAATATTCTTGCTTTCAAATCTTCACATACTCTTTATATTCTTGAGGAATTGATTATAGGAAGTTTGTAATATTAAAAGACAAATCGGTGTTATCAAGAACACAGTGAGTCAACTGCTTTTATATTTTGTTAAAGACCTGTTCTACTGCTCAGGCAAGGGAAAGTCCTCTTCGGATGTTGAGACAAAAATCCTATTTTGTTACTTAGGTGTCAATTCTCCTACTCAGACCTATTCCTCCGGTTTAAGTGAGGGTATTGTTAGTTAAAACCAGAAGTTAGTCTGGGATTGGACGTAGAACCGGAGTTCGAACCAGTATAAAAATTCCTGGTGTGCTTACTCTTATTTACTTTACTGCTTTTAATTGCTTTCGAATTTAGTTTAATATATATTCCATATCTATCGATCCATATAAACTTTCAGTTATCCAACTCAGCAAGAGTTACATTATATTTTACATGAAGGAATATTTAATGGTTATCATCATTAAAACGGGGAAGATTATTAATACCTTAGTTATTGATTTTGATGATAACAATAATACATTCATGTAAAAACAGACACTAATGTTTTGCCAAGTTATATAGTATATAGTGCAGGATATTACAAGGGTGTTGAATCGAAGACCGTACAATATAAAAACTCAAGAAATTGACATGAAGACTCATGAATACAAAGACCAAGATACGAAGATCTCGAAAATATAATATAGTGTATAGAGTTATGGTATATTGTTAAAGTCCATCTTAGCAATCTTTGATCCCTATCACTTATTTTTCTATTTTTAAAACAAAATAAATTTTCAAAATAAATTTATGAATATTTTATAGAAGTTTTTTAAAGTTCAAAATGTTTATAAACTATTTTCAAATTATTTTACAAAGTATCAAATTATTTTACAAAGTATAGGATTTTCAAAACATTTTAAAAAGAAAGTTTTCAAATTCAACATGTGTTTGTCAACATACATGCCACCAAATGGTTTTTCAAACTTTAAAAAGAAGTGCCTATTCATCGCAATTCTTTGTGAATGGACATGTCTGTTTATTCTTTATAGAAAGGGGAGTTTAAACGAATTTTTTGATAGTTATTTAACTTATTTTCTTCCCACCTCTTACTCTCTTTAAAACTCTAATAAAAATATACTCAATTATCTTTAAAATCGTATAGAATCAATTAAAACTTCCTTGAATTAGTTCACTACTTCTTTCACATTGTTTCAGAATCATCTCTCTCTCAAATCAAAGATAAGTGTTGTCCAAGAGGCTATAGGATCCTTTGTATCCGAAGTTCAAGAAATTATCTTTGGAAAAACCATCAAACTCTATTTGTATTTGCTTAGGTGTGCTTGTAGCCTGTTCAAATCAGTGGGTTTGCTTGGTAGCTTGGAAATCTATGTGAGTGTGCTTATAGCCCATCCAAATCAAATGGGTGAACCTTGAGCCCAGAAATTCAAGAGGATGCGTCTCATATCCTTGGAATCGAGATTGTAATTGGGTTTGCTTTCTACCCATTAAAAGATTGGCAGTTTAAAAGAAACCTATACAAGCAATTTTTTAGGACTGAATGCAGGAGAAATCCGAACCAGTATAAAATCTCTGGTGTCTTCTTTCTAACTCTTTACTTTGCTTTACTTCTTTATTTTTATCTATGATTGAATCTATGACTGTTCAATAGTATAATTATGCGTTGTTAATTGGAAATTTAATATCAAACTTGAAAAATATTTTAAAACAATTTAAAAAGTTAGAAAATACTCTTCACCCCTCTTTAGTGTTTAATTAAGCTTAAGATCCATTACAATCTATAGCAGAGATTGCACGATGTAAGTTCCCTTGCTGATGAGAAAGTGGATGGACTTGTATGAATGTAAGTCCCCTCACTAAAGAGTGAGCGAATGGGCTTGGTTGGTCGTTGGCTCCCTTCGTTGAAGAGCGAGTGGATTAGGTTCTGTAAGGATCTAGAGAGATCAAAAGTAAGTCCTCTCACTAGAGAGTGGGCGGATGGACTTGCTAAGTAGTTGGGTTCTCTCGCTGGAGAGCGAGCGGATTGAATTCAACAAGGATCCGGAGAGATCAAACCATAGATTGGATGATAAACAGTCTAGAGAGATCGAAACTTAGGTTGGATGATAAACAGTCCGAAGAGATCAAACATAGATTGGATGGCAAACGGTCCAGAGAGATCAAACCCTAGATTGGAAGATGAACAATCAAGAGAGATCAGACTTCAGATTGGAAGACAAAGATCCAGGGAGATCAAATCTTAGATAAGATGCTAAACGATTTAGAGAGATCAAACCCCGAAATAGATTTTGACCTGATAAAAGGATTATAATGCCTTGCAATCAGAGTGAAATCAATTAGACCTGGACGAACATGGGACGATTTTGATGTCCAATTTGATACCTCTGGATAGAGATAAGCTGCTCATGATTAGCGCCTGACGCCTAAGCAAAAGCTGGAGTCCTTAACTATACTGGTCTGGAATGTCCTTTGGTTTACAAAAGAATCTAAAAGAATTGGATGATTCGCCAAAATTGAGATCAATGGATGGCCAGAGCACTTATCTTTCGAAGTCTAACTACTAGTGGAACATGTTCTTAAGCAAAACACACCTTACATTCGAAAAGCATACTATGGAAGGCAAGTGTTAACCTATTTTTTAACCAAGCAGATTTCAGCTAGAATTAGAAGGCCAAAATGAAAATGAGATTAATCACGAACTTGGAAATATGATCAGAAGGACGAGAGAGAGGAACTCAAGAAAATCCATCGCTTTTGGAGCTAAGAAAACTAATCGGTACCGAGAGACCAAGAGGTTTTCCCTTCTACCTTTGCACTGTAAACCTCATACACTTCATACTCTACTCCAACCACTCATGGTCAAGTGCTTTCTCAAAGAATAGACGAGCAATTCTCAAGATTGATGCGAAAAAAGCAATAAAAGCAGAATAGAACAAGCGATATCAAGTGAATCATTAGAAAGAGCTTAACCTTCAAGGAAAAGAGTTTGAAATGAATCAAATTAAAGATAGAAGGCAAAGAAAGTGAAAGGGTTGAGTTTTCACCAATGAAAAGCTCACGTTACCAAGAGGAACCTCTCGGTACCAAGAGGCCTTCTTTGGACTTTGGGCTGGTGTGCTTCTTCATGTATACTTGGATCTGCATCTAAACTTTATTCTATGTGGGCTCCTGAGTTTACTGACGAGTTTCTCTATAAATAGCAGTCCTATAACAACTGAAAAGGGGATCTAGATTTTTCATCTTCTTCATTCTTATCTCCTTCCCCAAATTCACTTTAAAAATTCCACTGTAAATCTGAGATTCACTGGATTATGGTCAGATCTGATAAAATTAGTTGTAATCCAGAGAGAAAACTACTAATAACAAAGATTAAAGTGGACGTAGGTTGGAGAATTTACCGATCCACGATGAAAACCGTGTCTTCATTTCTACTTCTGCCTTTATTTTATTAGAACCAGTGCTTTCATCTGATATTGGGGCGTTGGTGCCATTTTGGCATCAATAGTTGATTAACTCAAATTTATTTTTCAGTACAGTGTTCTACTTAAGTATGAAAATACTCCAGCTATAATTTTAAGTAAATATGAGTCCTTGAAACCTCCACCAACATGAGAATAAGGCTTCTATATTAATTGGGAAATTTGTCTTAAGTTTGTAATGTCCTCCTTCATGTTCCCCTTATGCTATCAACATCGTAATTTTATTATATGAGTCTCATGGTGCTAATCTTCTTCACTCACCCTAAAGTCCATAATTTACTTTCTACTACTTGTTGGTATATAAAACCTCTAATAGCCTTTCTTTAATGGGTGGACCCCAATAAATGTAAAATGTTTATTTTCATCTTAACTGCTATAAACTTATCATTTATTCTAACCTATGTTTGCTTATGTAAGGGATAAACTAACAACTATCTTTTGAGTCAATATGTATAGGGTGTTGTATATAAATATAAATATCAGAAAATTATAATTATACTCCCTTAGTCGAGTTAGGCCAATCTTGTCTCCTCGCATATAGATACCGACGGAACCATATATGAATGTTCACGTCCGAAATCTTAGCTGCCTTACCAGAGCCATTCCTCTAAAATAACTCATTCTTGGTATCAATGATTGAGAATTATTTTCAACTTTCCCATGGATGATATTAACAGGGATAATTGATTGTGATTGTAATAATTTGAAAAACCATATATACATACATACATACATATGTTCACTTTGAAAACACTTGAAATACTTATTGAAAAACCATTTTGAAAAACTTTTTCAAATATGTCGTTTAATACATGCCTAAATCCTATGGAATCTTAAACCTAAGCTCTAATACCAAATGTAACAACCTGCGCTTACCGACACCCTAATCCAAAGCCTAGGGTGACTTCAGACTCAAGTCATGCCAAAAAATATGAGCTATTTGGTTTTTATAACATTTCAGAGCATAATTATAAGGATAATCCTAACACATTCTATACTTTCATATCTCACAGCAGAAGGAAATTAAAATACCAGTACTGAAAAAAGACATTTTAGAAAAATAGTCTTCAAGATATTTAATTGTCATATACACTTTTTAAAATACAATATAAGCTTTAATAGATATTTTGTATAATAAAGAGCTATATGAGGAATCGTGAAGAATATGAGAACTCTAATATTTAGCTCATTTCTCCTTACACTATGCCCAATCAACGGCAAACCTGTCATTCCATGGTGGGGAGAAAGTGAAAAGAAAAGGGATGGGTCAGACTAGAGTCTGCTGAATGAGTACATGTTTAATATATGGTGATCATGTACAGTTGACTTTAATTATACTTTAATTGTCCTAGGATGTCCTGCAAGTGTCTGTGTATTCCTAAAGTCTTTTACTTAAGAGTTTTAATCATCACACATATAAACTACTGAAATGTGTAGGCTACTATAATGATCGAACTACGGATCAAACCTCAACATCAAACTATCGACCACCACTCCTAAAGCTACTAAATATAGAAACACCGTCACTCGGCTACTAAACGTGGAAAACCACCCCCTAGGTTACTAAACATGGATACACCACCACTAGGCTAGTAGACATGGAAATACCGTCACTAAGCTTATATGGGAATCAATTTTCCATAACTACAACTACACTTAACCCAACTACGCATCGAGGGGGAACCCACAATGCCGACTCGTCGATGTGTCTCATCGTCTACATCTGTATCCACTTTCGAATTGTAGTATATGCCTCTTATTGCATGCGCTGGGCTCTATCTACTATACAGTACCACGTCATGTTAAAATCGTGCATACTAAGGAGTCTCGTTGTGTTTGGCCTACACATTTCATCAAGCATTTGAAAATGTTGTGCATCCACCATAGAACCTCCTAAGAGTGTCATTTGCAATAAAATCGTCCCCAGTCGAATAATCAACCCCCATTCCATAAAGTGCATTTACCTGATTCCACAACAACCTTGCGTCATTTCATACGGATCTAGCTTCCTTACCGCCTCTAATGTAAACAAATATGCATACAATGTGCTCATATGAGCAATCAATAATTTATTTAATTTTATTTTAAACTAGGCATTAGGCCGAGATTTAGATTCTGCAATTCAGGCCTCCACCGGTTGACTGAACAGTCCACCGGTCGCATAGTAAAATTTAAGGTTTTTTTTTTAGCTATTCGATTTTTAATTTGATTTACAATGTGAACCCTAAGCTATTTATAGTGACCATTCTTCAAAGTTTTACCCTGCATTTTATTAATTTCAAATTCACAACTTCTAGGAGATTAGCTATACTAGTTCAACTCAGGGTTAACCAAACTTTGCAGTTTCATTCAATAATAGAGGAGTTCAATTTGGGTTAGAATAGATTTATCGATTTACACCAATTTCAATTTATAATTCAAATTTCAGGTTTTGCAATTAGGGTTTATAATTACAGTTTAAATCTAACATCCTAGATCAAATAGAATATGTTCAAATTAACAGTAATAATCATCTTATTAAACTTGTTCTCACTCACATCGAATCCAAATTCTAACAACATGCTTTGTCGGAGAATTGTCATCCGTTAGCTTGGCCCCTCCTAGATCTGATTACTAGAATGCTCTTGCTTTGATTTTTAATTTATTTTTGAAAAAAGGTAACAGGTAAAGAGAAGAATTTTTTTCGGAGTTTTGGTAGGTTGTAAATTTTCTAATGAGATTAGGGTTAGCATAGGTATTAATTTATAGGGGTAAGAGAATAATTTGGAGCGTTGTATTTGCTCGGGAGAATCTTTGCTATCATCACGTACGCACATAAAAAATCTTGGGCATGAAGAAAAATATTTGGTTTGATCACAACCATCCACACACACTCCAGTTCACTATTTTTTTGCGTGAATGGTCTACCATCGATGACCATAGGTTGACCCATACCGGTCGACCACAAAATCCTAAGGAACGACCTAGCATAACGTAAATTTTGGTAAGTTTTTTTTCTTTCTTTCTTTGTTTTCAATTTTTCAAACGTCCTTAACTTCTCCGTGCTAACTCCTATTTTGAAAAGTTATATACGAAAGCTGTCTCGAAAATCGCTATGAATATAATGGTACAAGTTTCATAGCCAAATTCAGATGTCTATAAAAAAATTATTTTAGCCATTGTTTCATTTAAATTTAATTTCCTTATTAAATTTTGCACTAAAATTTTGAGATGTTACAACTCATTTATGTATGCAGGGTCAGTTGAGAGTTTCTATACGTGATATTATTGAGCTTTATCTATGATCACTTTAGTTTGTTGATATAATGTCTCACCAATTTTATGTTTACATTCTATTATTTTTTATTTATGCATTGTGAGATATGAAGCAGGTTTTTAGATTGTTAGTTAAACTTTAAATTAGTCCTTTCATGAGCTGCATGCATATCAGTGCATGAGATCTATTTATAAGCAACAGACATGAAGGTGTGTTTCATTTATTTTCAATTGATGTTATCATATACAGGTATTACGGCAGCGCTTCGCGCGTGATGGCATGTGCCTCATGCATGTATTATTTTTATACAGATTATGTATAATTAACACATTTAAGGAAAAATGGTTTGCACAAATATTTAACCAAGTTTTTACGTTGAAATAATGTCTAGTTAATTTAGACTTTTATTTCTAAGTTGCAACATCTAATTTTTTTTGTTAGTTTGAATTTCGTTTTTATTATTAATTAATAAACAATGAATTTGTAGTTAATTAAAGAAAAAATGTTTATTTGTTAGATGCTATTTTTAAGTGTTGATAGACATTTTGAATCTATAAAGAAGTTTAACTGTTAGATCATATTTCTAGGGGATATTAAGATTTTTTTAATATTGGAAATTTTTTACGGTTAGATCCTATTTCTAAGCAATATTAAGACTTGTCAATACTGTAGAGTGACATTTTTGGTAGTTCACGCTGACACCAAAAATGTGTGACACCAAAGGTATTACAACTATTATTAAAGATACAAAGACTTGGTAGATATTTACAGAGGAAAATTTGAATATGTAAACAAAGCTTAATTGTCAGATCCTATTTATGAATTATAATAAATCTTTATAATATCCATACAAAGAAATTTTTGGTATTTCACGCTAGCATCAAAAGAGTGACACAAATTTGTTACAACCTTTAATAAAAAAATACATAAATGGACAATTTTGAAAGTACGCAGTTGGATCAAAAGTTTGCGCTTCCAAACCAACTATTAATAAAGATAATATTCAATTTTGTGCTATAGAGTATATCGAAAACCATTGTATCGTGGGATTTTATTGAACTGTGCTTTGTATTATTCTCCTGGAAAAATAATAAAAAATGACACTAACGAGCAAATAAATCTTTTTCTGTTGGGTAATCAGAACCATTTGGTTGGTTTGTCTATGCGTTTTTCAGACGATTTTGCGCTTGTGGCCCAACACTTAGATTATGGTCTTCTACATTTAGTCTTGTGTTCAATTTGTTCGGCAACTCCTTTGATAGAGCACTGTGTTTAGTTTGCTCTCTAGTCACTGCTTCAAACATATTCCCTATATAGGCATTTGTCAATCTATGATTTCGTTGAGTAGTGGGCGGAGAGGGATCCGGTCTTTCTCCTTCAAACTCTTTATGGTTTGTATTAACATCAATTGTCCCTTGTCTTGTAAAAGCCATAGAAAAATATAAAAAAGGCCTAGTTTTTGCAAGGAAATTTCAAATTACATGGAAGAATATATGATCCAACTGTTTAAAAGAACCAATCCATTTGCGTTGGTTTTTATTATAAACTTAGTCGTGGAAAATAGAATAACGTTGGCAATAGGGTTTCACAAGCACATATAGTGATCCACTGTGGATTATCAAATTCATCACAGCCATTCATCTGAACGGTTGTAATTATTTTGTTTTTTGTCTTTGGATTACGGGCCTGCTAAGTTAGCCCATTATGCTTTGTATAAATACGTTCTGTTTGTAACTGAATGATAATGAAAGATATACAACTTCAATCTCAATAGAAGAAATTTGCACTTCTATCAAAATTCCAATTTGGTATCGGAGCTATATCAATGCCCAACGGCAAGAAAGATATATTCTGATCATCTCCTCATAAAATTATCATCATCGGAGATTATACCCTTCTCGTGATCAAAGCATTTATTCTATCTCTCTGCCTCGCCTGAAAACTCAAAGAGCTAGGCTGCAGAAACTTTCAGTTCTTGTTGAACATCATTAAGTCAAGTGATAACCTCTGTTATTACTGCAGTGTGAAATTTATCAAGAATTCAGTTCTTGATAAACAACACAAATACAGATCCTTTCTTGAATTCAGATATCAGTTCTTGACTGCAATTCTTATTCATCTGCACCACCTGTCACTGAAATCATGGCGGGAGATGAAGAAAACTCAGCAACTACTTCTCCAACCACCAGAAATACCAGTAGCAATCAAATATCTAATCTGCAAATTATCAAACCAAAGAGACACTTAGCAGTGCAACTAGATGAAGATAACTACTTACTATGGAAATATCAAATTGAAATAGCCATCAGAGGTTATGGTCTAGATGAGTATATCAATGGTATGATAACCATTCCACCTATAATGGTAAAAGATGATAAAGACAACATGGTACCCAATACTGAATATTCAAACTATCTGAAACAAGATAGTCTCCTTGCTTCCTGGATAATGTCATCTGTAAATGTGAATATTTTATCTCAAATAGTTGGCTGCAAATCATCAAATGAGATATGGGAGGCCATAGAACGAATTTTTAACTCTCAAACAGCTGCAAGAGTGATGCACTATAGAAAGCAACTTCAAAATCTAAAGAAAGAAAACATGACAATGCAAGAATATCTCACTAAAGCAAAGAACTATTGTGATAAACTCACTTCTGCTGGGCATAGAATTTCAGAATCTGAATAAATATTAACAATCTTGAATGGTCTGGATGAAAACTATGAATCTCTAATCACAGTTCTATCATCTCAGAGAACTCTACCAGATATGCGGTATGTTCATTCTACTCTTCTATCTCAAGAAGGAAGAATTGAACAAAAGAAGATTATCAACACAGACTACTCTGTAAACTTCACTACCAATTTCAAAGGAAGAGGTCAAGACAGAACTCAAACAAACCAAAGAAGTAGTCAAAACATTAGAGGCAGAGGAAGAGGAAGATGGAATGGCAATAACAGAATCAAGTGTCAAATATGTGAAAAACCATGACATATTGCCTTCAAATGTTACTTCAGATTTGATCAAAATTTTGTCATACAGTCAAACAATACTCAAAGAAATCATAATCCAAATGTCAATCTTACTCAAACAGAAGCAAGAAATCAAGGCAGTCAGTCAAAGAATCAAAATGAATCAGACAATCAAGTCAAAAATGATGATATACTACAAGAAGATTGGTAGCTCACTAAAAATCACACACATTGGCAATGCCAAACTTAATAGCAAAAGAGAGTTACACTTAAATAATCTTCTTAGAGTTCCTCAAATTAAAAAGAATTTAATAAGTGTCTCTCAGTTTGCTAAAGATAATCAAATTTATTTTGAATTTTATCCTAAATTCTGTCTAGTCAAAGACTTACTGAATAAGAACACTCTTTTACAGGGTAAAATGCAAGATGGGTTATATAAATTCTCTCTAGTTCAAGAAAATGAACCAAGACAAAAGGATAAATGGCGTAACTATTCAAAGACTGATGACACGACCATTTCTAACAAGCTTTTGATATATGGCACTGTAAACTAGGTCACCCCAGTATAGCTACTGTTAAAAATATTTTGAAAAGTAGCAATATCAAATATGAAAACATATCTTTGCCTTATATATGTCATGCATGTCAGCTAGGGAAGAGTCATAAAATACCATTTACTAATTCATTAACAAAGTACAACAAACCTTTAGAAATGGTTGCAGTTGATCTATGGGGACCTGCACCCATTAAGTCTGATTATGGAATGAATTACTACATTTCTTTTGTAGACTCTTTCTCTAGATTTACTTGGATTATACTACTTAAGTCAAAATCTGATGCAAAGGATGCAGTAATTCATTTCATAAGACAAGCTGAAAATCTCACAGATCAAAAACTTAAAATCATACAAACAGATGGTGGGTCTGAATTTAAAACTCTAAGAGAATATTTTTCTGAAAAAGGTATAAATCACAGAATTACCAGTCCACACACATCTGAACAAAATGGCATTGTTGAAAGAAAACACAGACACATTGTTGATACTGGTCTAACACTGCTTGCACATGCATCAATGCCTTTGAAGTTTTGGCCAGATGCATTTGCAACTGCTGTGTTTCTTATAAATAGAATGCCTACAAAAGTTTTGAGGAACAAAACACCATTAGAAATGCTGCATAATACAAAACCAGACTATTCATTCCTCAAAACTTTTGGATGCTTATGTTATCCATATACTAGACCATATAATCAACATAAGTTAAGCTTTAGATCATTACCCTGCACTTTTCTTGGATATGCCACTAGCCAAAAGGGATATAAGTGTCTTACAAGTGAAGGAAAAATAATTATATCAAGGCATGTTGCATTTAATGAATGCACATTTCCCTTCACTAGTAGAGACACAAAAACCACTCAAAAAATTCATAATGCCAAGAAATTCCTACCACCCATACCTATATGGGGAAAGGAGAAATCTAAAGGTGCTGAAAATCATAAGAATTCACCATCAAACCTTCAACACACGGTGCCCATTGAAGGGCCAGGTCAAGGTGATGAAACAAACTCACTTAGTAGTGAGTCTGAAAACTGTGAATCTGAAGATCAGAATAATGATCAAGACAGCAGTCCACTTCCAGAAAGCGGTGACACAACACCTGCACAAGAAGGACATCACATGATTACAAGATCAAAACATGGGATATTCAAACCAAAGATCTACACTGCCAATATAAATGACAAGGAACCAATCAACTACAATGAAGCAATCAAAAGCAACCATTGGAAAGAGGCAATGGATAAAGAATACAGTGCTTTAATCAAAAATAAAACATGGAGCTTGGTTCCAGCTCCAACAAACAAAAATATTATAGGCAGCAAGTGGACATACAGGTTAAAAACTTCACCAGATGGTAAAAATGTCAAATACAAAGCTAGACTTGTAGCCAAAGGATACTCTCAACGGTGTGGATTTGACTTCTCAGAAACTTTTTCACCCGTAGTCAAACCAGCTACTATCAGAATTATTTTAACTATAGCTCTACACTATGAATGAGATATAAGACAGCTTGATGTGAATAATGCTTTCCTAAATGGAGAATTACAAGAGGAAGTTTATATGCAACAACCTCAAGGTTATATTCAAGATAACAAAAATAACTTCGTCTGCAAACTTCATAAAGCAATATATGGCCTCAAACAGGCACCCAGAGTATGGTATGAAAAGTTAAAAGCTACTTTAATTTCTATGGGATATCAGGTATGTAAGTCTGACAACTCTATTTACACAAAGATAAACGAAAGGTGCATCACTTACATACTGGTATATGTTGATGACTTTATAGTCACAGGTAATAACAAAGAAGAAATAAAATATGTTATCAATATGTTAGACAAAACATTCTCTATTAAGGAATTAGGCAAACTACATTATTTCTTAGGTATAGAAGTCACCACTACCCCTGATAAAGGACTTATAAGTCAGCAAAAATACTTTTCTGAAATATTAGGCAGAGCCAAAATGCACGAAGCTAAGCCAATGCCTACACCAATGACAAGTAATTTACATTTGTCTAAATATAAAGGAGAACAAATTGATAATACAAAACTATGTAGGAGTATAGTAGGTGCTTTGCAATATGTAACCGTAACAAGACCTGATATATCTTTTGTTGTGAATAAAGTTTGTCAATTTATGCAGAGACCATTAGATTTACACTGGAAGGCAGTAAAGCGAATACTCAGATTTCTCAAAGGAACATCAAATCAAGGAATCAAGCTAAATAAAAGCAGAAACTTATCTATTCAAGGTTTTGCCGATGTAGACTGGGCCTCGGATTGTGATGACCGGAGATCTACAACCGGACACTGCATATTCTTAGGTGGAAATCCTGTCTCTTGGTGTGCCAAAAAGCAACCAACTATTTCACGTTCTAGTACTGAGTCCGATTACAGAAGTGTCGCATCAGCCACTGCCGAAGTAATGTGGACAGAAGCCCTAATTTATGAATTAGGGATCAAACTTTCACGCAAAACAATTATTTGGTGCGACAATTCCAGCGCAGTAGCTCTTTCAGCTAATCCAGTTCTGCACGCCAGAACGAAGCACATCGAGATTGATCTATACTTCGTCAGAGATCAGATAGCAAAAGGCAAACTTGAAGTCAATCATCTTCCAGCCTCTAATCAGATAGCTGACATATTTACGAAAGCCTTGTCACGTAAATACTTCGAGGATCTAAAAAATAAACTCTATATCAGGAACATTTCAGAAGCAAGAGGAAAAGATGAAGAAGAGAAGAAATCCTAGCCGCAATTGAGAGGGGGAAATAGAATAACGTTGGCAATAGGGTTTCACAAGCACATATAGTGATCCACTGTGGATTATCAAATTCATCACAGCCATTCATCTGAACGGTTGTAATTATTTTATTTTTTGTCTTTGGATTACGGGCCTGCTAAGGCAGCCCATTATGCTTTGTATAAATACTTTCTGTTTGTAACTGAATGATAATGAAAGATATACAACTTCAATCTCAATAAAAGAAATTTGCACTTCTATCAAAATTCCAACCGTGGATCGCCTAGATCTTAGGCGTCCAAGTAATGACCGAAGTTATAATCTTTATAAGGAAATTAATGATTTATTTCGGATTAATCATGTGTTGTAGCATAACACATGAAATCGATCATATCAAAGGCATAATATAAACTGTGAATAAAATAATGAAAGTAACATGGAGAATGTTTATAGTAGTTCGACTTAATTTTGATGCTAATGTCTATTTTTATTCTTTTATTGTTAATTCTATTGTTTATACTTCTTTAACAATATTATTCCGATGAGTCACAATGGTAATAAGACAAAGATGTATTTGGGTGAAATTAGCTTCAAAATCGTAACATTTGTGTAGAATTGGTTAAGAACAGAGTCCCTTTTCGCTTGAAGTTCACTGCTATTTATAAGCATTCAATATGTTTATTGGGTTGACATATCTTCCTGGAATCTAGAATTTGGAGTTTGATAAATTTATGAAGTAAAAACAAGTCGATTTGACCGTGTTTTCCTTAGTCAAGGGGTTGAAGTCGGCCCGGCTAGTGAGGTTGAATCGAGCCTATCATCTTCAATTCGTGCGCTGTGCTCGAGCGCTACGGGTGCTCTCTTAGAGTGGTACGGGTACTCTGTTACAGTCCTATCTTCATGAGCTTCATGCCCGCATTTTGACTGGCATTGGAAAGTAATTTTGTTACGCTTAGCCAATTTAGCAGCCACCTGGTGAGCAATCAAGTTTAAAAGGAATTTCATCAAACAGTTCCGCAAAAAAAAGCTTGACACGCCACCATAAGTAACTGGAACAAGAAAGGTTGTTTTAGAGAGATTAAGGAAGATCCAAAAGCAGTAAGTAGAGACCAGAAGCATCAAATCAATTGTGGGGAAGGAGGAATATGGTTGTGCATGCTATTGATGTATGCACGTGCACAATGGATGTGCATTTGCATTTGGGCTACTTTTGAACCCGGAATTATTGTTGTTTCGCTATAATCTATGATAGATTCGAATTATAACAGCCAGTAGATGAGAAACTCTACGTGTATTGCCAATATATGGGTCTAAATGCATGTAATGTGATGCTATGAAAGAAATATAACAAAATTATCAGATTTTTCTTATTGTGTGCATTCCTGCTCTTCAGTTTCACTATTTCTTAAAGCTTTTCATCGTATCCTTTTTCTTAATACCTGACCACACCACCTCCTTCATCTCTAAACTTCACCTTTCCAATTCCTGAACAACTTTACATCCTAAAGTCTGAGCTTTTCCATGATGACAAACACCAGATCTCAAACCAAGAAATTGAAGGAACGTCACACATTGCATAGCGTGCACATCCATATTCCCCCTTCCCCACTATCGATTTGATGCTTATAGTCGCTTATTCCTGCTTCCGAATCCTCCCTAATCTATCCGAAACGACCTTGCTTGTTCAAGTTACTTGTGGTGGTGTGTCGAGCTTTGTTTACCGAACCATTTGATGAAATTTCCTTTCAACTTGATGCTCACTAGGCGTTTACTGAATTGACTGAGTGCAACAAATTCTCCCCTTCTTTAAAAAGTGACCTTGTCCCAAGGTTTAGTGTTGAAAATTTTGTCACTATATCCCAATAGTCTTCCAATGTAGCTTCTGAAATGGGTTTATTTTTTTCCATTTTATTAATGCTAGAATTACTGCTTTGTTATTCTTGGAATCGTTCTTCTTTCAGTAGTGCTTACCGGTTCATTAACCAATTCTTCTCTGAATGATGGAATGTCCTGCCAAATGATTATTTTTGAGCCTGTTTTCTTTTTTAATTGAGATACATGGAAGACTGAGTGGATTTGAGCTGTGCTTGGGAGTGCCACTTCACCTGTCTTCATTATCTTGAATGGTCCATAATACTTAGGTGCTAACTTTGTGGTTTTCAGAGAGCTCACTGAAATTTGTTTATATGGCCGAAGCTTTAAGTAAATCCAATCATTGACTTCAAAATTTCTCTCTTATTTTATTATTTGCAAAATTTTGCAATCTTTCTTATGCCAGTTTTAGGTTTCCTTCAAAAATTATAAAGTTATAGCCCTATAAAATAAATGTTGCTCCAGTTCTTTAACTTTACTAGTATTTGACACATAAGATAGGGCAGTAGGAGGTTGTCTTCTATATTATACTTCAAATGGTGTTAGCTCTGTCGATTCTTTTGATAAGTGTTGTACCAGAACACAGCTAAAGAATAGCTATTTGCTCCGTGCAATAGGTTTGTGGCAAATAAAACATCTGGTGCAATTTTCTAGTATTTTATTTCTTATCTCTGATCGACCATCTATTTGGGGATGGTATGATGAACTATACTTGAGTGTGCATCCCCAAAAAGTAAATATTTCTTACCAAATAGTACTAAAAAAATAATGAATCCCTGTGACATATTATTGTTCTTTTCATGCCATGCTATTTAATAATCCCATCAAAAAATATTTTGGCAACTTGTTTTACTGTGTATGGAGACTACAAGGGAAAGAAATGGGCATTATTTTGACAGTCTATCTACCACTCATTGGTTATAGCTGCATTGTTTCTTTTGTGTAGATGAGTTATGAGATCAATAGTAATGTCTGACTTTGCTCTTTGACATTCATCACATTATTTTATGTATTCCTCAGTTGTTTTCTTCATAAGTTTCCAGAAATATTCCTTTCCAATTTTTTTAAAGTTGTCCTGACACCGGCATTTCTCCAAGTGGAGAAGAGTGAAATTTGAATAAAACGATATTTGTCGGTGCTTCATTTTCATGGTCAAGCAAAATTTTCCCTTTATAAAATATCAAGTCATCGATGACCCTGTACTTCTCATTATTTCATTCACCCTGTAAGATTTTTTTTTCTCGTCATTTTGATTTCGTAGAATGGGCTTTCATTTACTTCTTTTCTAAGTTCAGATATACCATCTACTTGCACTACCGAAATAGCTTGAATTTGTGGTTGAAAGTTGCTTTGATCATATATCCTTGATAAACTGTCAGTTAATATTTTCTCTTATTGTTTTGTACTCCACTTGGTGGTCAAGCCCACGTAATTTTACCAACCATTTTCTTTGAATCCATGCAGTTAACTTTTGAGATTGAACACGCTGTAGAACTTGATGGTCTGTTCTAATAATAAATTTTCTGCCCAGAAGGTTTTGAGACCACTTTTTTTAACAGGTAATAAAGCAAGAAGCTCCTTTCATAAGTTGATAGATGTAAATTTTTTCCTTGAAGTGCTTGGCTAACGTAGGCTATTGGTTGTTGTCTTGAAGAAGTACTGCCCTATACCTAAACCACATGCATCACATTCCACAATGAACTCTTTATTAAAGTTAGGAATGGCTTGAATTGGTAGATTGATTAGACAATTTTTCAGCTTGTAAAATGCTTCAGTAGCTTCTTGTGTCCATTTGAATGATTTTTTTTTCAGAATTGAAGTAAAGGGTTTTGCTATCATGCCGTGTCCTTTTATAAACCTTTTGAAGTAGCTTGTTAAGCCAACGAATCCCCTTAATGCCTTGATATTCTGTGGTTGAGGCCATTCTGGAACTGCTCTTGCTTTTTCCTTGTTAGCAAAAATTCCATTTTCTGAGATTATGTGTTTAAATATTCCAATTTGTCCCCAACAAATTTACACTTTGATAATTTGATGACTAACCTGCCTATTTTAAGGCTTGCAATGTCAATTTCAAGTGCCTTAGGTGATCTTCCCAACATCTGCTATATATTTGGATTCTATCAAAAAAATACTAAGATGAATTTCCTTAGAATTTTTTTGAAAATTGAATTCATGAGTGCTTGAACTGTTGATTGGGCATTTGTTAACCCAAATGGCATTACAAAGAACTCATATTGTTCATCATGAGTTCTAATGGTTGTTTTTTGTATATCTATCTCTTACATTCTTATTTGTTGGTAGCCTGATTTTAGATCCAATTTTGTAAAGTATTTAGACCCACAAAGCTCATCCAAAAAACCATCAATAAATGGTATATGAAAATTTTCTTTTATAGTTTGCTTGTTCAAGCCTCTATAGTCTATACAAAGCCTCCAAGAACCATTTTTTCCTTACCATTACAACTCGACAGAAAAAGCACTATTACTATGTTTTTGATACCAGGGTCTAGCACTCATTAATTAATTTCTCCAATTTATTCTTTATATGAGGTGAATGTATATAAGGCTTTATATAGACTGGTTTTAAACCCTGAATCAGTGGAATTTTGTAGTCACACCCCTTTTTTGGTAGTAGAAAATTTATTAATGCTGTCACGGCTGGAAATTCACTAAGTATTTGTTTGGTGTATGAATAAATGAATATATTGATCATTTTGGGTGATTGTTGTTGCAGATAAGAGCATAAATTTGAGTTGAGCGTAATTCAATTCCTTTAAAATATTTTTTCACTTAATGCTTTAAACCGATGGTGGTTAATTCTTACCACTTGTATTCTTTCCATTTTTAGTGAAATCTGGCTTGTAATTTACTGAATTTGAAACATATCTCATCAAGTTCCCTCATCCATTGTGTCTCAAAAACAATTTGAAAACCTTCCTTTGGCAATACTAACAGATCTATAAGCATTTTGCATCCTGTCTTGAATATTCCAACCATTTCAACATGTACCTCTTTTTCTTTTTCTTTTTGCTTCATTCCTTTTTTAGTTTTATTTCTTTGCTAAATAGCTATCAATAAAACTGTGAGTTGATTCAAAATCGATTAAAAATTAACAAATTCGTTATTGATACTACCCCTTATTTTGATAGTGTGCAAAGTTGGTTCCCCTAATAAGGCATTCGAGGAGACTGATACGAAGATATTTTCTGGTTATTGTTCAATTTTTGGGTCAGAATTTTCTAAATTTTTCTTAGCATTGTCATCATAGTATATTGATTCTTCTAAGTCTATGATACCCGTTGTTATATAAATTTGTTTTGTTTTCATTTATGGCTAGAGTGGTACTATTCATTGCACGCGAAGTATAAAGTTTTTCTTTTCTTTATTCAAGAATCTACTCTGGTGTAAGACTTCTTGTTTTGGACATAAATTTAGAGTTGTTATTTGTTACACCCATATTTTTCAAATACCGCCAAAGGCAAATTTATGCAAGCACCAAGCCAAAAGAACTGCTCCTACAATAGAAGTTGGATTATAAAAAGAAAGCGAGAGCAAGTCTAGATGGTACAATGCCAAAGTCTTAAGACAATAGCGAAACACAAGGATTGCACCTTTCCACTGAGCATAGTTTCGACACTATAACACTGCGCCGGTAACCCGAGATAGCCACGAAGTATAGGGACTAATTTATAATCCTAACATTTATTTCAACATGTAGAACTGCAACACAATCTTCAAATGCCAAATATGAGGGTTGTGTTGCGGTTTCAAGTAAATTCTTAATAAGTTTGAACCGTGGCACAATTAAATAACAACAAGATGTAGAGATTGTGCTATGGCTCCAAACACAAGACTAATGATATAGAACCATGACACAGTTCTTAAAGCAACTATATGCAGTAGCGATGCACCGCAATCTTTAACTAACACTAAAGTGGTGGGTTTACGCCGCAATCTTATATTAACATTAAAGCAATAAGGATGCGCCGCCATCCTGATTTGACATCGAAGTGATAGAACAACGCCCCAATTTCAAAGAAATACTACCCCACAAAAAAAGACTGGAAGGGAGGAGCGCAGCAACAAGCCATTCACATAGGCAGGCAAAGCCACGGTAAGAAACTGTCCCCAACATAGAAGAACTGCATAGTTATAAGCATTCTATACTTCGCTATCAAAAATGGACCATTAAGAACTGCACTGACACCCCCGAAACCGTACCGCACTATTCCATGCAAAACAACAACAGAGAGCAACAACAAGAGTAACCAAAGTCAAACTGTATAACTCAACAAACAAAATTGCACCGCCATCTCGAACTGTAACAATCGCCTTTTTGACCCTCGAATGTCGACACTAATACATCAACGATATTCACATATCGAGCATCAAAGTATCGGAAAGAAAGAGGAGAAAAAATATCAGAATCTCACAACGAAATGATAACACATAAAATCAAAATGATCTTTACAAAGAAAACTACATAATAATCAGAGTAAACTAACATATCATCAGCCTGGATAGTTATAACTATCTGTCCTTACAATTGCTGATATATATTAACAAAGTAATGCAGAAGAAATAAAAACTATAGTAGGTAATCATCTAGCACCACTATAAGAGCTCCGATGAATATCAATGAAATATGGAAATATATAGTAGACTGAGCCAAGCATTATAAGAAAATAACATCTGAATCAGTCTAGTAAACCAGCATGAGAAACTCAAGTTATCTGAATTATATAGTGTTATAAAACCTTTAAAAATAAAGGTATCTCATAAAACCACGCTTCATGTAAATTCGGATGAGTTTTTATCTTACGATAACCAAACTATTTCTATTAGAAAATCTAATATTATTATAATAATGCCTAGGGTGTTTAATATAAATGTATAACATAGTTGGAATGGTTACATTGGTAATATTTAACAGCATATTTAGGTACACAAAAAACCACTAAGGCACGTTCATATATGGATTTTCCTCGGATACCTCCTCAATGAGACCGATCTTCTATGACAAGGATCAAAAGATACATTTTCGAGTGCCGTATATATCTTGATAAAATATACTATAAGGAAAACACAACCAGCCCATGCCCTAACACGTGAACCAAGTATCATCAACTCCGTATGCATAATATATTGATAAGCATATTGTAGATACGGGAGTTGATGTTCTCCTTATTTGGGTTTGCTAACCTAGGATTGTGCAGCCTACTCTGTGTTCAGTCATTTCTCGATGTCGAGGCTACACTCGGCATCTTCCACACGAGTCTTCGATACTCCTACAAATAATGCATACTACATGGATTTGATCATTTCAATAAATGTAACAACCCGCATATTTATCGATTTTATATTTAAATATTTTATTTAAATATTTTGTCGTTAATCGGATATTGGTCCGAAAAGCTACTTTTTGCAAACGGTCAAATTAGGACTCGAGACCACTTCCATTGAGTTCGAAATGCCATTTACAACTTTTTTAAGTATAAACATCGATAGGTTTGGAGTTAGTGGAATTTCACTAACTTTTCCCGCCTTGGACTTTGGGTTAGTTTAGCCTATTAAGCCCAAGTTCCAACCCCCTTCTCCTCACTCTTCATAAATTTCCTAACTAACTCAAACTTTGGCATTAATGGTGAAGAGAATGGGAAATTAAAACTCCAAGCACAAATTCAATTGCAAATCCAACATTCAACTCCAAATTCAAGTAGAAGATATTGGATTCAAGCTTTGGATTGCTTCTCCTTGCCTTCAAGCTTCATCTTCATAAATTTTAGTGCAAATGTGAGATTTTTATCTCACAATTCTAGCCTATAACTATATTGGACCGTTGGGAATGATTCCCTATCACTTTTGCATGCACATTTGCATTTGGTTTGGATTGGATTGGCGAAAAACTCCAATTTTTTAGCGTTTTGGTGAATTTTCTGCATTTAGGTCGTTCTGACCATTTTCGTGTGTTCGGAGTTAGGTCGTTTGCGACATAACCCTTAGGTCGCTCGCGTGTTAACGCGCTAGGTCGCACTGCACGTATTGTCATCTCGGAATTAGGTCGTTGGGCTTTAAGTCGTAGGTCGTTTGGCCCATAGGTCGTTAGGTCGCTAACACTTAGGTCGTTTCTGGCCTTAAACCCCCTCTACAGTGTTAGGTCGCTCGCGAGTTGAGTCTTAAGCCGTAGGTCGTTCGCGAGTTAAGCTTTAGGTCGTTTGGCCTTTATAACGTTAGGTCGCTCACGTGTTAAAATGTTAGGTCGCATGATCTATATCCCATAGGTCGTTGACCCCCTGAGTCGTAGAACTGATAGGTCGCTCGCGAGTTAAAATCGATAGGTCGCTCGACCACTAGATCGTATGACCTGTTAGGTCGTTAGGTCGCGTGGGTTTTAAGCCGCGTATCAGTTAGGTCGTTCCACCTTATAACCCTTAAGTCGCTCACCTCTGTTAGGTCGCGAGTCCCTTAAGTCGCTCGCCTCCGTTAGGTCGTGCATCCCCCTAACTCGTTCGGCCTTGCCTTCGTTAAGTCGCGTGACACATTAGGTCGCGCATCACTTTAACTCGCTCGACCTTGTTTAGGTCTTTAGGTCGCGAAGACCCTTAGGTCGCAACCATTAGGTCGCTCGACCCAATTCCCCTTAGGTCGTTAGACCTCATTTTGTCTTCACTAGGTCGTACCGTTTTGGACGAGGCGCGACCCCCCGTAAGCGGTGGCGTTGCCTCCGCACCCCCACCTTGGGGGGTTGCCACCCCCCCGGGACCCCCCCTCCGTAGGGGCTCTTTGATGAAAGATGCATTTTGAGTTGATTTCCTTGGATTTCATTCACGTCTTTGAACGCGAAGTTTTTGTGATTTGTCACTTTAATAAAATAAAGGTTTCAATACTAGTAGTAAATATCAAAACTCTTTCAGCAAAACGATTTCAACTCTATTTTTAATAACAAAGCTTCTTCCTTAAACCGTTTTCCAATCTATTAGTATATACAAACCTTTACCTCACTCGTATGAGAAATCTAATTAAACGACTTAGTAAAACAAGTGGTATGAAACGCTTGCGTTTACTTCGTCGGTTAATTCTTGGACTTGTTCGATTGAATCTCTTGTGACAATTTTCTAGTGGAGATCTACAGTTTGTTAGTAAATATTTGAGTTAAGCAAGTGGTTATGGGACATGAAGTTAAACTTTTATATTTACTAACTTAGTGTAATTGACACTTCTTGATGATCATGACGATCATTTTTGTGTTTTAGACTAGCAACTGTGCGATGTCTCTTTGTCTGCGAGGGAGACTAGACCCCGCTCTTGTGATGTTTCGCCATCTCATTTGTGTGATGTTTCGCCATCACATATGTGGGGCAGCGCCCCACGGTCTTCGGGCCATTCGTGTGTCAAAATTAATGGCTTGCAACCATGAGATAGCTTCTCGCTTTGTGTTACACATGTAGGTGAGTTTTCATGCTCCCATTTTGTGAGTTTTCATGCTCCTATATTGTAATTTCTGGATTTCTTGTGTAGTCTTCTGGAATTTGTGCTTCACCTATTTTCATGACTTTCATTGTTATGATTTTCCAACTTTTATGTTTAGGTGAATTTGGATCTTTTAGAAGATTCTTTTTATATTGTTTGATCTCTTGATGATCTTCATTTACATGCTTATCATAGTATGTCTTTATGGTTACTATATGTTCTTGCCATATCTATTGTTTATATCATGTTATCTGATATTTATAGCTAGACTGATCCTTTTATTATTTTCTTATAAATAATACCCGGTTCAGACCGAGATGTTACAGGTGCTTCTGCTTGACTTCTCCCCCAGGGATTTATTACTCTGACTTTTGGCTGACCTTTTAGATTAGCAGTTTTTGTCGCTTACACTTGAGATATAGACTCATAGATGTATTCTTTTGCATAGCATGCGTTGCTATTCTTTTGTATTATTGTGGATCTTTTTGACCACTACTCTGATGTACACTTTCATGTGTTACTTATATATTCATATCTTCTTCCGCCTTTGTGATATGGATGTCTGTGACTGATTTGTATTATGCATATTTCTATGTTTGCTTCCGAAGATTATTATAGCCACCGCGTGATAAGAAATCACGAGGATGGTCGCTCCTCAACAGCCTTATTCTCCGTGCTAGTTGACAACTCTACACCGTAGTGTTCTTGGCTAGTGTGGGTATAGAGGTGGGGCGTCACAACAAAATTCAGAACCATGCATGGAATCCATCTACTTCTAAAACATAGAACACGTATCTCAGTCTTGAAGAGGTTTTCGATAAGTAGAACACTTACCGATCCCCGTTTCTTCAGACTGAATCGATGAATTTGATCATATTCAACAATAATGTGAATGATTACATAAGGGAACTAAGTCCCGTATACTCTTTATAAGCAAGTAAATATACATGCTCTATCAATTCATCCAAGCATGATCAAGTCACAAAAACGACTTCTAATCCCTTTTTAATTAATTTATTCTTTATTAGTTAAAAACTCTTTTTATTAGTAAAACCCTTTTTTCTAATAAAACTTCTTTTATAAATCATGATTTCATTTATTAATTAATACTCCTAAAACTTCCTTATATACTTGTATATATATTTAATTTCTCTTTATAAAAGAGTACTCTACTATAAAGTTATACACTTTCCAATACTTAAGAAGCATTATTATACTTATCTTAATGGTATAAGTATATTCACAAATCATTTAACAAAGTTTTTTCTTACCTAAAATATAATCAAAGAGGTTAAAAACAAATGTTATTAAAATATTGTTACCATAAAACCCTTCTCTTTTATAAATTGAACATATAACCTTTTATATCTTTTTATACATTAAACATATAACCTTTTTTATCTTTTTATAAAAGATTTCCATACTTATTATTATCTTTAAAATTCCATTATTAAAGATCTAATTATACTTATAATATTTTTCTACTTTAAAATATAATTTAAGGGTTTAAAAACAAATACTAAAACATTGTTTACAATAACCCAAAACATTTCACCCTCAACCATTTCCTTTAAAACATGCCTTTAAGGATTTAATTATATTTAAGGGTTAAAGACAATTTTTATTCAAATGTTTGTCATAACAAACCCAAATATATTTCATACTTTAAAAACATTTCTTCCTAAAACTCCCCTTTTAAGATTCAATAATATTTAAGGGTTAAAGACAAGTGTTGTTTAAAACATTGTCACAACAAATCCAAAACATTCATTTATACTTAACCTTTAAGTATTAATTATTAAATATCTAATTATAATCCTAAGTATAATTAACACTAAGGATTAAAAATAAATGTTACTAAAATATTGGTTACTACAACCTAAAACATTTCTATGCTTATCATTAACTTTAAAAAATTTCTTTATGGTTCAAAGCATATCCACATTTAATCATAAAGGTAATACATTTTTAAATAATTCCATAAAACCATCTATTTTAAGTGCTAAAATCCATACTTCATTTATTGTATTATAAAATACTTAACTTATTATTTAAAGCTTATATATATAGTAATATCTTTAAAATACTTGTTAATATGTTAAAAAACATTTAAAACTACTTAAAATATTTGATAATTATTTATATAGAATATTATGTGAGAATAAGTAATATCGAAATAAATAGAAAAACTAAAATAAACAAGTTTTATTTTTAAAAGCCGCTTAGTTTAAAAATACATGATTATTTTTTAAAAATATATTTAAACTTAAAAATAATTTTAAAACACTATACTATAAGTTATAAACTAAACCTAATAAGATTAGAGAAAAATAATTAATTTAAATATCATTTTTACACAAATTATAGTTTTAATTAACAAAGATAGCATTTACAGAAGTGCTACCTAAAGTTTTGTTATTAGTTTTATCACATTTTTACTACAACTTTGTACCTAGTTTTCAATCCCTTGACAACTGATTATAGATCCATTCTTTTTAAAATAGTTAGTATACTTTGGGTACTTGAAAGCTATGAAGAAAAATCGTAAATTATATATTTTAATTATTTCAGAGAAATTTCCGAAAACATGGTATTTTACGAAGTGCTCAAATAGCGACTATTTCGCTATAACTTTTGCCCTTTCGTTCAACTAGCAATCAAATGATTTAAGCTTCAAAACTTTCCCAATAAGAAAAACATATTATTTAGTTTTCAAAACACATATATAAGCTTATAAATCAACCAAAACAAGTTATATTAAAATATGTTATTAAAACATTATCACTATACAGACAATTTCGTATTCAAATCCTTATTTAATGAATTTCATTTTACATGACTTTCACTTTCAATGCATATTAATTACAACATATTTTAGCATTTTTATTCAAATCATTTTTCCATTTTAAATGTCCAAATTAAATTATCACAATTCAATGGTTTAATAAGCAACCACTTTATCAATTTACATACTTAACAAAGCATATAATCAAGGGTGTAACTTCAAGTAGTTAATGTATATTATTATTACTAATAGCAAGCAATATTAACATGTGATTTAGCAAGCAGTATTATCACTTATTAGTTTATATAATTAACTTCATTCAAAGTGAGATTAACTCACTTTTATCATCAAATATTCTTCCTATCAACATTCATTTCAAAAAACACTTCACTATCATTTACTACTTCATCAAAACATCAATAAAACCCATCCCCTACCTTCCTAAACCTACATCTAAGACCTTCATCCCTCCTTAAACTCATTTCCATCTCCACCATCCACTTAAATGCTCATGGCCTTGCCCTCCACCATCGCCTAGTTCACATCCAACCTCCTCCAACTCCCTCATACTCATGGACCTAAGGAACTTCCACCTCCTCCTTCACTTTAAAACCCATGGCCTAAGCCATTTCCCTCACCTAAAGCACACACGGCCTAAGGCCATTGAAAGTGGAGAAAAGAGAGTGAAGACGTATGTTTAGTAAATGAATTTGTTGTACAATATGAAGTGGCAATGTATGTGCTTTTATATGCTCGGGAAATAGGTGGAAAAGTTTTTAAAAACCCCTCTGTAACCATGAAGCAAAGAAGACCCAAGCATGTAAGGCTATACCCTTACACAAGCATATTTTCCTTGATTTGTGCCTTGATTTAGGGGTCCTTTTTATACAAAATGTTCCCTTAATTAAATACATAGATTATTTAACCTTTTGTTAATATAAAAGAGATGTTTAATTTTTGTTAATGTGTTGATATGATAACTATTCAAATTGCTCAAATATTTACATAACTTGTATTGAATAAAAAGCTGTTTTTAACAAAACATTTTCTAGTCACATTTTCAGCATTTATCCAAATTTATACTTTTGTAAGCACATTTCAAAAATAAGTTTTCTAACATTAGTTATTAATTAAAAAAGGTTTAACAAGGTTATAAAATCATATTTAATTACATAAAATCTTAGACACAAATATTTAAATAATTCGGATATTTAAAGACGAAGTGTTCGAAATTTCGAGTCGTTACATCTCCCCCTTTATAACATTTCATCCTCGAAATACTAAAAACAAGCAATCAAAGAAGCAATCATACATTAATACTTAACAATATTACTATAGTTAGAAAACATAGCTATCGGTTTGCTCGGGTCAAAATCCTTTTCATCGCGTATGGATGATAAATATGCTACTAATTGTACCTCCTGCTCAAGTGCCTTAGGTTATTATTAGTCGATTATTCATACTACCTGAAATAATTTGAAGAGTCCATTCCCAAACTTTCCATAAGCCAACAAACATAGTATACAATTATATTAAAGCCATCCGATCACTTTCTTGATCATATAAATTTCACTTCCAAACTAATATATCTCACTTGACTTCTCTAGGGTTGTGATATTCCGAAATTTCAAACCCAATTTAAAAATGATAATCGTTGTAATAAATTAAATTTAATTGATAAATTTGTTATTTTAAACAATAACAATAAATGAATTGTAAATGTACATTTATTTTAATTGAAATTAATATATACAAAGAAGGGAAATAGATGTGTTAAAATTGTATTCATATAAAATTTGATTTTTGAATTTGAAAATTTAATTTGAAATTGAATTGTTAAATTAAAAGATTCAAAATAGGTTAATAATATTCTAAATTATACTTTGAGTTTAAAAGAGTATTTTCATGATTTTATTTAGGATATAACATTTGATTTGTATTTATTTCTTTAAGAAGAATTGATTTTATATGAATTAAAAATGGATTCAAAATAAGAAAATCAATTAGTAAAAACATTTTAAATTTCTTTTTGCGTGAGAAGTACACTTGTTTAAATTTAAATCATACTAATAAACATGTGTTAAAGAATTAGCAAGAGATAATGACAAGTGTCAAAGATTTAATTTATTTTCTTTAAATTTTTATAAAACAAAACTATTTTTATAAAAACCAACTTCTTATTCTTTATCTAAATTTTCTCATTCAAAATTTTCTTAAGCAAGAAATTTTTTTTATACCTCCATTAAGAAAACTGAAAATTTCTTCAAATCTTCACTTCAACCAAAATTAATAAAACACAAATCTCAATTCAAAATCAGGAAGAAAAAATTTGCAAACAAAATTCAAGGAAAAAAATCTGCAAAACAGCTACAGCAAACTTCTGAAAGAAAATTCAAGTTCTTCTATCCTAAAACTGATTTATGAAAGATTAAAGCATCATCAAGCAAACATTGGATCAAGCAATTTCAAGTAAAAAAAAGAAACTACAGTTATTTTCCAGGAATTCAATTCTTTTGTCTCTGCTTAGTTACAAATCGGTGAGTAAATTTCTTTTTATCACAAAATTTAAGTAAAGTTGTGCATGTGAAATTTTGAGTTAGTGAATGTCTTGCATGTATAAATATATGGATAAAATTGGTGTTTTTATTTTATTTTAAAAAAAAAACTGTGCATGTTAAAACTGTTGGATGTTTCTCTGTAATTTCAGGTTACAGAGTAAAATTTAAACAAGAGTTTCAAATTTTATTTAACAAATCACTATAAAGCCTGAATTTCCAAATGCAGTAAGTTTTATTAAATATGAATTAAGATTTAAATTGTTATTTAGAAAGAAATTGTTGAAAATCTGCTAATTCAAGAAGTTACAGTGGACAAAATTTATATCATGATAAAATCATGTTTTAAATTTTGTTGAATTGAATTCACATCCTAAATCTACTATGTATAACATGATTTTTAAGTTAAAAATCAGAATTTTTAACTTGAATTTAAGGAAGAATTTTGTTGTTAACCAGAATTAGGTCTTGGGAAAAATTCTGGTGATTTGGTCATTTCTAGGGATTGGGCCTTGGATTGAAGTTGTATTGATGGTTGTTAAACATAAGAAAAATATAGAAGTGATTATCATTTAGCAGAGGATTGGGATTTTGTGAACTAGGGTTTTGGTTCTGTGTTTGATCGAGCTTGAGAAATTCACGAATGTGAATCGTGGAATGGATCGAGTCGCGAGTGGTTTGGGGCGAAGCTGTGTCTGGGTTGTACAGTGTTGTGGCCGGAGTTATGAGGTGATTGATGGTCGGCAATGGGGGTGAAGGGGAAATTTTCTGATGAGGGTTATGATAGCTGATGGGTTCGAGCAATCATATTTTGATTGTGCTCGTGTGAGTGAGGATTGAGGGCTGGAGTTGTGTCGTTAGTCGAAGTGGAGTTTGCGCGAGGTATCGTGGATGGTGGCGGCGGCATTGGAGAAACGTGCACATGCACAGGACGGTGACCGTGTCAGTGGAGTTAGGTGTCATGAGACTCAAAGCGGTGTTCGAGTTGTGTTGGGTGTGGCTCGTGTGTGTGCTCGGGATGTTGCTGCTGTAGCTCGTGCAGGGGTTTGGGAAAGAAAGGATGTAGTATTCTTTCCATTTTTTTTTTTTTTTTTTTGGGTTATCTGAAGCTTTAACTAAGAAGTAGAGGGAAGAGAAAATGGGGTTTAGTTTGTGTTTAGTTTGAGTTTAGTCGAGTCAAACAAAGAGGGACGAGTGAAGTTTGAAGTTTTCAAACTTAAATTTTCAAATTGTTTTAAATTTAAAACTTTAAAATTTTATTTCAACTACTTTATGAAATGTTAAATATTTTTAATTCAAAGTATTTCATATTTTGTTAGTTAAAGTTTTAAATGATTTTACATTCTTTAAATTTAACTTTTAAAAGGGTAATTAGCTCTTAACAAATTAAAAATGTTTTAAATATGTAATAGTTTTTAGTAATTAATGAAATTGTTTGGTTTTTTAAAATTTATTAAGTTTTGAAATTAAAGTTTACTTTAATTAATAAATTAATTAAGGTTAAAATTAATTAATAATTTTAGATTAATTAATTTATTAAGACTTAATTAATTTATTATGGTTTAATAATTTGATATTTAAGAATTAAATTAAATAATAATTAATAGATAATTAATTAAACAATTAAAGATTTAATAATAAGTAATTAGTAATTAATTAATTAAGTGATTAGTAATTAATTAATTGAGAGATTAATTAAGTAAGAAGTAATTAATTAATTAGTGATTAAGAAATAATTAATTAATTGATTAAGAGTTGATTAATAAAGTAATTAAACATTAATTAATTTATAATTAATAGTTAATTAATTAGTGATTAAGATTTAATTAATTAAATAATTAAGGATAATTTGTTTATAATTAATTAAGGTTAATTAATTACAAATTAAGGGTTAATTAATAACCAATTAAAGAATGATTAATTTTTAATCAAGTTTTAATAATGAATAATTATAGTAATTAATTAATAGTTAAATAAAGGATTATTAATTAATTAAAGATTGATTAATTAATAATGAGGATAATTAAAAAGTGATTAATTAATTAAATAATTGTGATTAATTAAGTAATGATCGGTTAAGCAAGGTAATGTGATTAATTCTTAAGTAATTAATTTAATTTTAATTAATTAAATTAATTGTAATATGAATTAAAGTTGTGCTTGCTTATAGATGATTGCTTTGGATTGAATATCTGAATATGGTTGATATCTGTTGGATGATAGTTGAGATATTCTGTGATGAGATATTGTATATCTGTGATAGATATTGGTTATTATCTGTGGATAATACTGTGTGGATGCTATGATTAAACTAAATTGAATTGTTTAAATCTTTAAACAACTTGGCCTTTAAGACACGTTTGGATTTCGATGAGACCGGGGCGGGAACTGTGACGACCCAAAATTTTTAAGCATTTGAAATTGGGATATTTAATTAATTTTAAATATTTAAGAGTTAATGTTAACTTGAATTTCAAATATTACCATTATTTGGAATTTAATAATTGGATTTAATTACTGGGAACTGGGTAAATTATTGAATCTGGAAGTTTAAGCCGGATAAAAATAATTTGAAGGCTCGTAAAATTTACATTAATAGTAATAGAAGTTTTAAAATTGAATTTAACAGTGATTTGTTTAGTTTTGAAATTTATCATTTTAAATTTTAAATTTCTAATTCAGGTCGATCTAAAATTTAAATTTAAACTTGAATATGATACTTTGACTAGTCTAAATTTCATATCAGGGTCAAAATCATAGCCGCTTCCTGCAAGTCGAAGTGAATACGTTTCTTTAGCTTCTCTTGTACGCTCCTTCGTTTGATGGAAATATAAGAGGGTAGATATTTTTCTTCGTTCACAAAACAAAACCCCCTCTTTCTTTCTTCGTTCGAATCCAAGCTAAAGGCCGTCACTTGAAAAAAAAAGGAGTAAACGAAGCTTCCCAGTTCAAGTTATTCTCCCTCTTCTGTTTTTAAACGAAATCGATTTTGTCCCCCTTCAAATTTACTTCCTTTCTTTCCAAATCGAATCGAGCTGGGCGAAATCAGATTCTAAGCCAAGCCTCTATCACTTTCGAAAATGAAATCATCGGGCGCCATTTTGTACGCGAGCAACGTCCTCTTCGATTCCAGATCGAACCCGAGCCTTGGCCTCACTGCGCATGCGATTTGATCGATCGCCAGAAGTCGAGCATCAGCTCGAGAGCTAAATTCCTTCCCAATTTCATTTTGGAGATACTCCGCTCTCATCTATCGGAGTTAGAATCCCAGAGCGCGGCAGCAGTTGGGGATCGAGTCGAAGTCGTCGAACTAGGGTGTCGACGCTACGGAGGTCGCGAATTTGAAGGCGGCGGCTTCGTCGCTTCCATGTCCTGCATGGAGGATAGTAGCGGCAAGCGAGCAACGAGGATTTCGAGTTGAGTAACATGCAACGCCTCGGAACGATCACGACATTTCTAGGGTTTACCTGGAGCTCGCGATCGACAATGAGGTATTTCTTTATAATTTATTTATTTAATCTATATGTTTATGTATATACATAGAAAACAAAATTTATATATATATGTATGTTACAGTAAAGTAGGTTGTTGTGGGACAGACAATTTATATAAGTTTTGGAAGGGAAATTATATAAGGGTTTATATGGGGAGTTGATTTTTAGACTTATATATAGATTATTTTTATAGATAATTCGAAAATGAAAATATAATAAACACATATACATTTTAACTTACTAGTTAAATTTTAAAAATAATGGAGATTAATTTGTTTAATGAACTTATTTAATCATCTTAGTTACTAATGGTTTTAGGGAAAAATTTGTTTAAATCAAATTTATAAGATAAAATTTAAACAAGGAAATAGCGATTAATTGTTTGATTTAAATCAAATAGTAAATAATCGTGAATTTTGTATACAAGGTCAAAATTGTGAAGAAACAAGCTGTTTTGGAGTTGATTGCAAATCAAAAATTAAAGGTGAGTTAATCTCACTCAGTTTAAAATTTAAAAGATTAAATTTAAATAATTGTTTGAAATGGTTGAATTGATTTATGTGCTGTAGTGTGGTATATATTTGGAATTGGCATATTATATTGTGCTAACATCTGTGGATGCAGGGAAAACAGGTTGGAGGGATCCAACTGGACCCCTCACATTTATTTAAATTATTTAGTACCCCTGTTGTGATTATTTTATATTCTGTGATGAACATTATTGATAATTGGAATATTGGATGTTATGGTTTACCTGAATATATTCCGGTGCACTAAGTTATCAAGATATATATCGAATTGGATTTTGGAAATAAAAAGAAGTGAATTTGTAAGAAAAATAATCATAGAAATATGAATAACTTTAAGAATGAATTGGAAAAGAAATAAAGTGCCCTGTAAAACTCTAGTAAATAAATCTTAAGTTTAATAAGGGAAATTTGAATAATCAGAAGATTAATGAATTTTAAATTTTAGTGTTATTATTTTAAAGAATAAAACATTTATTTAAAATTTAAGATTCAATTTATTGGAAAGGATAAAGAAGAAATTTGGAAGAAGTTGAAATTTGTATATTTCAGTTAAAAGATCTAAAAATCAAACAGAAACTAATAATAACAATAAAGTCCATAATAAATGAATTTTGAAATGAATTGAGTAAGTAAAGAAATTTATTTCAAAGGGAATAAATTGGGAATCAATTTGGAGAATTGATTTAAGTGATTGAGATTGGAAATTCTCCCTGAATAACCAAGTACGTTTTTAAAGTAAATTTTAAATATAAATTAAATGTTTTAAAGTTTTTTTTTTAAAGGAATCAAGTTTTGTAAAATTTATTATTTCTAATATTTAAAGTCTAAAGTAAGTATTTTCTTTTAATCTATTTTAGTAGTAATTATTAAGAAGTAACTTAGTATTTTGTTTTTAAAAGAAGAAATCTAGTTTTATATTTTATTAAGTAACTTCATTTTCAAATATTCATACAGTAGGGTATCTTTAATAAATTATTGATGTAGTTTTAACTTAAATGTTTTAAAGAATATTTCAAAGTAAAGTGTTTTTAAATTATTTTTAAAAATCTAGTTTTGTGTTTGGTAATTTCAGAGGAGATAGAAAATATTTGGGAAAGTTTATTCTGAAAGGAAGATGGTTTTGAAACTGTTTTCAAAGGATTGAAAATAGAAATATATCTTGTGAAGATATTTTGAGATAAATAAATAGTGTGGGAAAATTATTTATTGTGTGATGGATGTTTGTGAATATAAATTGATAGTTAAATAACCGACTATCAATATTGGGCAATGCGTTGATCGGTTCGAAGAGACCGGGATCGAGATTTATTTCTCGAAAACCACTTCGATTCGGTTTGTACGTTTCGTGTAAACGATTTTGGACTCGAAGATGGAGCAGTGAAATGCAAGGGCTAGTCGCTACTAATCTTGAGGATATTTCCAAAATGGATGTAGTAGGAATAGTGCCTTCGGTTCCGTTCGAACCCGGAACGGACTTGTATGGATGAATGCTTGCGAAACATCGTCAGGTGGACGATGGGCATTCTAAGGGATATATTCTAAAAAGGTAACGCTTAGCCTCAAGCCTCATCAAATGAGAATGACTGAAAATCAGGGGTTATGCAGCAAGGCTAGGTGGGTAGCACCCAAGCAGGGTGAGGTCATTCCAGTCTAGATGTCCCTTTTTATTTCGGCTTAGTGGTGCGGTTGCTGATCCCAACCGCGAGGTGATCTCACTCGGGACTGTCCAGTAAGGGATGGTTCCGGCCTTGTGTTACAGGGGAGCGGGCGTACTCCTCGGTACGGTGATCTAGTCCCCGTACTGTGACAGGTGGTACCCCAGTGCCTAGTCATTAGTTGAAAATCCATACTCCCTACGAGTCTTGTACGAGTTTTGTTTGTATTACCCACTCTGTGGCTAGTAGCTGGAATTTAATAGATGTAACAATTTTGGCTATTTTATAAGTATTTATATATAGACCCTATTATAATATCAGAGGATTTCTATAAAAATTGTTTTAGCTATCGTAAGGTAAAAACCCGTCATATTTGTGGCGTGATCTTACGAGATGCTTTTGTTTTCAAAGGATTTTCGAAACTTAATAATCAATTGGGTGTGATTTTCTCACGCTGGTATTCCAGACTGACTCGGGTGTTATTTAACTGTAATGCTCGGGTCAGACCGAGTATTATAGGATTCAGGTTTTGACGCTGTAGAGCTTAGGAGATGAGCTGGACAACGGTGCGTATTTTCGTACTTGTTTTATATGTATATATTCCGCTGTGGTGAGTAGTTGTGTATCTAGTTGTATGCTATTGATGTTGAGCTGTGATTGATGTACTCTGATGATGTATGTGTAAACAGGTATAGTTTTGTTTTATGTAAAGATCATTTATTATTTATTATATTTTATTCCGCTGCGATGGTTAGATTCTGTTATTGTTTTCGATTTTCTTCTTCTACCTCTTCTTCTTTAACCCAAATGGTTCGTATTTCTGTGCAACTTGAGTTGATTGTTGTAGAATATTGTTGACTCAAGGGGTACGGATTTGCGGGCTGTTACAGTTGGTATCAGAGCTTAGGATGGAGATAACCTTGGCTCTGGTGAGAATTAGTCATTCAAATTAGAGTCCGTAGTACTCTAGAATGAGTTTGAGCGTATTAATAGATATGAGCGCGTATTTGTTAGTGAATATAAATTGTTTTGATATTGTGTTGATTGGTTTATTGGGTGACATATGAACCTTCGTCGGCACAGTCTGCGCAACTGTATCGAAGGGGTTTCTAAACACTTGAATAGAACAATCGACACGGTATTGTTTTAAAATGTGGGTAAATGAAATAATTTTACCCAAAATATATTTTGATACAAATAAAAGTTTTGTAAACTATTTTAGCTGATATATGGTTGCTTGGATGTTAGGAAGAATAATATTAAAGTATTATCATTGTTAAGTGAAAATTTAACTAGAAATTGAAAATATAACTAAAGTTAAGGGAATAAATTCATTATAGAATGAAATTTAAAAATATAAATTATGAATGTAATTTATCAATTAAAATACAATCAAATGAGTATTTGTATATGCACAAGCTATACAAATGAATTATTGTTAAAATTGATTTAAGCAGGGTTTGGAAATTTAAATCCTGGAGATTTAAAAGTATTTTGAAAATAAATAGTAGCATTGTTGTTTTTGGTTATTTCTGAAAAGAAATTTGTTTTAAATGGATTTTGAAAGTGATATAGCATTGAAATCACTTGGATCATTGGAAAATAATTCTGATGATGACGGCTGCATCATCAGTATTCATTTTCGAATTTCTAAGTGATAGATTGCTGCCAAAATTTTGATTTGCTCAGAAGAGCTAGTTGTTTTTGAAAATTTTAAAAGAAATATGTTGGTGATAAAACCAGGATTGGTTAAATTTTGAGAAGTGTGATTTGGGATGTTGAAAATTTCAAAATGATTTGAAAACCAAAGTCGGGTGTTTAAAAATCCTGATGAGATAGTTGTAAACTTATAAATTGAGATGAGTTTTGAATCAGGAAGGAAAAATAAGCTTTGAATGTTGAAATTTAAATTTAAAGTAAAAATTTAAAAATGGAATAAACTTGGATTGGGGAATAAAATTTAACTGGATTGACATTAACTGGATAGGCTGAAAAATAATATCCAGTCGTTTTCCGAATTAAGTTGAAATCGAATTGAGTTAAATAAAACCGAATTAAAATAAAATTGGGTTGGAATAAGAATTCAATTGAATTATTGAATGGAATTAAATTCTTACCTGGATAAATGGAAATTAAAATTGGTTAAGGATTGGATTGAAGTAAATAAATTAGAATAACTTGTAAAGAAATTAAAAATCCATAGGAATAAAAAAATATGCTTGGGTTATAAATAAGCATAAGGCTTGAGTTAAAAATACAAGAATAATATATTCAAGCCTATGAGGAATGGAATTGTGTAAATAATAAGTTGTGACTTATTAAATTTGAAAAGTGAGATACAAAACTCCAAAATAAATATTATTGATGAATTGGAGAATAAAATAAAAATCCAAACTTGAATTATAAACTAAATTGAACTAAGAAAATTAAATGTAGTAATATTTGGGATTAAAATTCAAGAGTTGGATTATAGATAAGGGAAGAACTAATTGATAATGAATTAGTTAATGAAATGTGTAAATGGAGTTCAATGTAGTTAAATAGAAGCTGAATTGTAAGCTAATAATGAAGATTGGAAATAAAACTCAAGTTATAAATCAAATTCGACTTGGATCGATAGTGAAGAAAATGTAATTAAATTGTGGTTAATAAATGGGGTGGTAAATTGGAAATGAATAGTGGATTCAAAACTTGAGTTATAAATTTAAATTTAACTTGAAGTGTTAACAAATTAAATATAATTGGGAATGTATCAAACAAAAATGAATTTGGATTAAAATAGTAATGTTATGAATTGCAAATAAAATCCAAATAAGTGGAAATGAATTGGAAATGGCCATGTAATCAATTGAATGAGTTAAATATGGAAATTTAAAATTTCGTAATAACTAATCAAACGAAATTGTAGATTAAAAATGAGATTTAATTGAGAATTGAATTGAATTCAACTTAAAAACCAAGGTTAATGATATTGAATTAAATTTGGATCGAAATAGAATTTGGTGGGTTGTAAATAATATTTAAGGAAATGAAAATTCATAATGAATTGAGTGGACAAACTAATTATATTGAATAATTAAATGGATGGAATAAATAAGAATCAAAATGAAGTGTGGTTTAAATAAATTGAGAAATGGTTATGGAATGAAATAGCTTGGATTGTTTTCGAGCTAAATAAATAGTTTGAATAAACAAATATGAAATGAAATGTAAATGAATGGATTGTGGATGAGATTCAAACAGAATGTGTCGAGCTAAATAAATGGTTGTGAATGAATTAAAATAAAAAGAAAATTTAACTGGTAATAAAATGAATCTACATTGTTAATGGTTTTGAATGAACTAATTTGGGTTAAGAAAATGGAATGCGAGTGAATGGATTCAAATTTAAAATGCAAGGAAAATGAGAATATATGGATTGTGAATAAATTGAAAATGGAATAGAATTAAGTATCAATTGAGTTGAAATCAATTTAAATTGGTTATAAACATAAATACTTGTTTATTCACATAGATATCGTCAAATTGCATAGAATAAATTGTTATTAGATATAAATGGAAGTAATTAAAATTCTATGCATTGATAGAAGTAAAATAAATTGATTTTGAGAGTAATTGAATTAAATATGGGTTGTTTTGCTTAGAATGAATTAAATATAAGCGAGTAAGTTGTAAATCACTTAAACAGAATTGAATGGTATGTATTTTGGATGCAAACAATTTAAACTAGTGTCGAAACCTTGCATATGTACTTATGAATGTAAATCGCATGCATTACTTGTGAAATTTTTGTGTTAGCTATTGATAGTAAGTGAAATGTTAATAAATTGCATATATTTAGTACTTACATATTTAAATTGAGTAAGTACAGGTTCAAGGAAGCCGTTTGGCTGGATTTGGACGCGCTAAATGCTAAATTAATAAGCCGTTTGCTTAAAAATGCTAAATAAGGTACGCCTACGCAATAAAAATAGGAAATACGAACTGTTTTTGGTTTTTCCGACCGTGTGGGTCGATGTATATGTATTTATATCTTTTGTCAAATTGCAAAAGTCCCTCCGCGCAAAGGAGACTCTGCCAAAATTTTCCGAAAATTTTGGGAGTTAAAATTATTTTTAAAATTTTCACTAACGATAAAGGATTTAAAATTGGTAAACAAATAAAATTGAAATTGAATATTGGAATCTAATTTAAAAAGTATGAATGTAAAGTAAGGAGAAATTGAAGAAATTGTTTGAAGAGATTAGAGGAAGAAAAGGTTGCAAGTAAACTTTTATTTGAAATTTTAAACAAATTAGTAAGCGAAACTAATAAAAGGAAATGGCTAATTACATATGGGTTGAGATAAGGCGAATACAATTCAATATTCAAAGTTTAAAGACAAAATTGAATTCAAGTAGAATTGGAAGATGGAAATCTGAATGGAAATTTGGAAAAAAATATTTAGATTGGAAAGCAATTAGTAAATTGGAGCTAATTGAATTCAAAAGGGATTGTAAAGGCGTAGTGAATGGAAATGGATATAAACTCCAATAGTGAAGTGAAAATAAATAAAGAAGCATATTAAATACTTATACTAAACTTAAGTAAGGAATGGTAAATTCTCAATTGGAAATTGATACTGCAAATATTCTAAGTTGATATTTGGAGAATGGATATTGAAATTGGGTAAGGAAGTCGATAACATGTTTTGAACGTTGTGATTGAATATTAGTGCTAAGTGGAATATGCAGGTATTATAAAGAAAAAGGGAATTTGGTTTGGAATTCAGAAAATAAATTTGGATTGCCCGACTAAAAAGGTATGTGTTTAAATTTATGTGAAATTTGATTGGGTTCTGGATCGAGCCACTTGGCCTTTTGTTTTCTTTTAGAATTTGGACGCCCGTAGAGGACTTTTGTAGTTGTACCGAGCCAGCCGCGCAAAGGAGACACTGGCGAAATTTTCTAGAAATCTAGGGAGTTCAAAAATTTTCGAGAAATTTTTTTGAAAATTTAAGACTTGGTTTTAAATTGTAATTTGAATGGTTAAATAAGTGAAGTTGTTTGAAAACTAGTGAGAGTTTGGGAAGTTAGTTAGAAGGGTAATGGGTCTTCTATAAAAGATAATTGGTAGGATGTTGGATTGTTAGTTTTGGGAAAAGTAAATGGGTATTGGATCATTCTTCCTGACTAGTAATTTCGGGGACGAAATTCTTTTAAGGGGGGAGGAATGTGAGGACCCAAAATTTTTAAGCATTTAAAATTGGGATATTTAATTAATTTTAAATATTTAAAAGTTAATGTTAACTTGAATTTCAAATATCACCATTATTTGGAATTTAATAATTGGATTTAATTATTGGGAACTGGGTAAATTATTGAATCTGGAAGTTTAAGCCGGTTAAAAATAATTTGAAGGCTCGTAAAATTTACATTAATAGTAATAGAAGTTTTAAAATTGAATTTAACAGTGATTTGTTTAGTTTTGAAATTTTATCGTTTTAAATTTTAAATTTCTAATTCAGGTCGATCTAAAATTTAAATTTAAACTTGAATATGATACTTTGACTGGTCTAAATTTCATATCAGGGTCAAAATCATAGCCGCTTCCTGCAAGTCGAAGTGAATACGTTCCTTTAGCTTCTCTTGTACGCTCCTTTGTTTGATGGAAATATAAGAGGGTAGATATTTTTCTTCGTTCACAAAACAAAAACTCCTCTTTCTTTCTTCGTTCGAATCCAAGCTAATGGCCATCACTTAAAAAAAAAGGAGTAAACGAAGCTTCCCAGTTCAAGTTATTCTCCCTCTTCTGTTTTTAAACGAAATCGATTTTGTCCCCCTTCAAATTTACTTCCTTTATTTCCAAATCGAATTGAGCTGGGCGAAATCAGATTCTAAGCCAAGCCTCTACCACTTTCGAAAATGAAATCATCGGGCGCCATTTTGTACGCGAGCAACATCCTCTTCGATTCGAGATCGAACCCGAGCCTTGGCCTCACTGTGCACGCGATTTGATCGATCGCCAGAAGTCGAGCATCAGCTCGAGAGCTAAATTCCTTCCCAATTTCATTTTGGAGATACTCCGCTCTCATCTATCGGAGTTAGAATCCCAGAGCGCGGCAGCAGTTGGGGATCGAGTCGAAGTCATCGAACTAGGGTGTCGACGCAGCGGAGGTCGCGAATTTGAAGGCGGCGGCTTCGTCGCTTCCATGTTCGGCATGGAGGATAGAAGCGGCAAGCAAGCAACGAGGATTTCGAGTTGAGTAACAGGCAACGCCTCGGAACGATCATGACATTTCTAGGGTTTACCTAGAGCTCGCGATCGACAATGAGGTATTTCTTTATAATTTATTTATTTAATCTATATGTTTATGTATATACATAGAAAACAAAATTTATATATATATATGTATGTTACAGTAAAGTAGGTTGTTGTGGGACAGACAATTTATATAAGTTTTGGAAGGGAAACTATATAAGGGTTTATATGGGGAGTTGATTTTTAGACTTATATATAGATTATTTTTATAGATAATTCGAAAATGAAAATATAATAAACACATATACATTTTAACTTACTAGTTAAATTTTAAAAATAATGGATATTAATTTGTTTAATGAACTTATTTAATCATCTTAGTTACTAATGGTTTTGGGGGAAAATTTGTTTAAATCAAATTTATAAGATAAAATTTAAACAAGGAAATAGCGATTAATTGTTTGATTTAAATCAAATAGTAAATAATCGTGAATTGTGTATACAAGGTCAAAATTGTGAAGAAACAAGCTGTTCTGGAGTGGATTGCAAATCAAAAATTAAAGGTGAGTTAATCTCACTCAGTTTAAAATTTAAAAGATTAAATTTAAATAATTGTTTGAAATGGTTGAATTGATTTATGTGCTGTAGTGTGGTATATATTTGGAATTGGCATATTATATTGTGCTAACATTTGTGGATGCAGGGAAAACAGGTTGGAGGGATCCAACTGGACCCCTCACATTTATTTAAATTATTTAGTACCCCTGTTGTGATTATTTTATATTCTGTGATTAACATTATTGATAATTGGAATATTGGATGTTATGGTTTACCTGAATATATTCCGGTGCACTAAGTTATCAAGATATATATCGAATTGGATTTTGGAAATAAAAAGAAGTGAATTTGTAAGAAAAATAATCATAGAAATTTGAATAACTTTAAGAATGAATTGGAAAAGAAATAAAGTGCCCTGTAAAACTCTAATAAATAAATCTTAAGTTTAATATGGGAAATTTGAATAATCAGAAGATTAATGAATTTTAAATTTTAGTGTTATTATTTTAAAGAATAAAACATTTATTTAAAATTTAAGATTCAATTTATTGGAAAGGATAAAGAAGAAATTTGGAAGAAGTTGAAATTTGTATATTTCAGTTAAAAGATCTAAAAATCAAACAGAAACTAATAATAACAATAAAGTCCATAATAAATGAATTTTGAAATGAATTGAGTAAGTAAAGAAATTTATTTCAAAGGGAATAAATTGGGAATCAATTTGGAGAATTGATTTAAGTGATTGAGATTGGAAATTCTCCCTGAATAACCAAGTACGTTTTTAAAGTAAATTTTAAATATAAATTAAATGTTTTAAAGTTGTTTTTTTAAAGGAAGCAAGTTTTGTAAAATTTATTATTTCTAATATTTAAAGTCTAAAGTAAGTATTTTCTTTTAATCTATTTTAGTAGTAATTATTAAGAAGTAACTTAGTATTTTGTTTTTAAAAGAAGAAATCTAGTTTTATATTTTATTAAGTAACTTCATTTTCAAATATATATATAGTATGGTATCTTTAATAAATTATTGATGTAGTTTTAACTTAAATGTTTTAAAGAATATTTCAAAGTAAAGTGTTTTTAAATTATTTTTTAAAATCTAGTTTTGTGCTTGGTAATTTCAGAGGAGATAGAAAATATTTGGGAAAGTTTATTCCAAAAGGAAGATGGTTTTGAAACTGTTTTCAAAGGATTGAAAATAGAAATATATCATGTGAAGATATTTTGAGATAAATAAATAGTGTGGGAAAATTATTTATTGTGTGATGGATGTTTGTGAATATAAATTGATAGTTAAATAACCGACTATCAATATTGGACAATGCGTTGATCGGTTCGAAGAGACCGGGATCGAGATTTATTTCTCGAAAACCACTTCGATCCGGTTTGTACGTTTCGTGTAAACGATTTTGGACTCGAAGATGGAGCAGTGAAATGCAAGGGCTAGTCGCTACTAATCCTGAGGATATTTCCAAAATGGATGTAATAGGAATAGTGCCTTCGGTTCTGTTCGAACCCGGAACGGACTTGAATGGATGAATGCTTGCGAAACATCGTCAGGTGGACGATGGGCATTCTAAGGGATATATTCTAAAAAGGTAACGCTTAGCCTCAAGCCTCATCAAATAGGAATGACTGAAAATCAGGGGTTATGCTGCAAGGCTAGGTGGGTAGCACCCAAGCAGGGTGAGGTCATTCCAGTCTAGATTTCCCTTTTTATTTCGGCTTAGTGGTGTGGTTGCTGATCCCAACCGCGGGGTGGTCTCACTCGGGGCTATCCAGTAAGGGATGGTTCCGGCCTTGTGTTGCAGGGGAGCGGGCGTACTCCTTTGTACGATGATCTAGGCCCCGTACTGTGACAGGTGGTACCCTAGTGCCTAGTCATTAGTTGGAAATCCATACTCCCTACGAGCCTTGTACGAGTTTTGTTTGTATTATCCACTCTGTGGCTAGTAGCTGGAATTTAATAGATGTAACAATTTTGGCTATTTTATAAGTATTTGTATATAGACCTTATTATAATATCAGAGGATTTCTATCAAAATTGTTTTAGCTATCGTAAGGTAAAAACCCGTCATGTTTATTTGTGGCGTGGTCTTACGAGATGCTTTTATTTTCAAAGGATTTCGAAACTTAATAATCAATTGGGCGTGATTTTCTCACGCTGGTATTCCAGACTGACTCGGGTGTTATTTAACTGTAATGCTCGGGTCAGACCGAGTATTATAGGATTCAGGTTTTGATGCTGTAGAGCTCAGGAGATGAGCTGGACGACGGTGTGTATTTTCGTACTTGTTTTATATGTATATATTCCGCTGTAGTGAGTAGTTGTGTATCTAGTTGTATGCTATTGATGTTGAGCTGTGATTGATGTACTCTGATGATGTATGTATAAACAAATATAGTTTTGTTTTTATGTAAAGATCATTTATTATCTATTATATTTTATTCCGCTGCGAAGGTTAGATTCTGTTATTGTTTTCGATTTTCTTCTTCTACCTCTTCTTCTTTAACCCAAATGGTTCGTATTTCTGTGCAACTTGAGTTGATTGTTGTAGAATAGTGTTGACTCAAGGGGTACAGATTTGCGGGCTGTTATAGGAACCAAATTTGATTTTCCGAAAACCACATCGATCCAAGTTAAACGTTAGGTCGTGACATCTCAAGTGAGGATCGAGATGGAGTTTTAGAGTGCGAGGGTTATTATTGTTAACTCTGAGGGTGATTCCAAAATGAGTGTAAGGAAATAATGCCTTCGATTTCGTTCAAACCCGAAACGAACTTGTATGGATTGAATGCTTTCAGAACATCGTCAGGTGGAAGATGAGCATTCTAAGAGATGTGTTCTCTAAAGGTAATTGTAGCCTCAAGCCTCATCAACCGGGAATGTCTAAAACAGGGAAGGTGCAGCAAGGCTTCGTGGGTAGCCCCCACTTGAGAGTGAGATTTACCCCTATCTAGAAGTCCCTTATTATTTCGGCTGTGTGGGCAGTTGTTGGCCACAACTGCGGGGTTGTCTTGTTTGGAGCTGTCCAGTAAGGGATGGATCCGGCCTTGTATTGCAGGGGATCAGGAGTGGTCCTCGGTACGGTGATCTAGGCCCCGTACTGTGACGGGCGGTACCCCAATAGCCCTGCCATTGATGGAACCCATTTTCCCTACGAGACCCTACGGTTTTGATTGTATTACCCACTTTCGTGGCTAGTAGCTGGAATTTAATAGATGTAACAATTTCGGCTATTTTCTATTTACTTTAAAACCTTAGACCCTATTATAATATCACTGGATTTCTGATCAAATGTTTTGGCTAGCGTAAGGTAAAAAATTACTCGTAATTATTTGTGGGAAGTCTTACCTGATACCCTTTTGTTTTCAAAATGATTTTTCTAAAGTTAAACAGCTTTAACTTATTTACTCACACCAGACCCATGTCTGACCCGGAGTTTATTTTGTTTTTCAAAAACTCTTGGGTACTCAAATTTTTATGAGTAGCCAAGTGATTAGGTTGGGATTAGCAAATGTTTTGGAAGCATAAGCTGGAGACCAGGCGCACTTATCTATCTCTATTCGCTGTAGTGACTTTTGATGTTGTATTTTTGGGTTGTGTGGTTTGGCAAACTCTTATGAATGTCCAATGTAATGAAGTTTTATTATTTTGTGTACTCTGATATGTAAAACTATGTAATGGATATGTGTAATATTATAATTTTGTTTGTTTCCGCTGTGAGATTCTGATGATTGTTGTTCTTTTCTTTCTATCTTTCTATTTCTATCTCTTTCTTTTCTTATTGATGATACGTCTTTCTGGAAATTGAAAGACGGGTCGGCACAGTTGGTATCAAAGCATAGGTTGAGAAACACCTAGGCTCTAGAAAAGTATCTACCTTGAGAGTGCGTATTTGTAATTTTCTATATAACTACATCCCTATCTAAATTGGTTGGGTTACCTATCAGGTAGCCAGTATGAGTTCAAGAGGCTGAAGGGGAAGAGTTGTTGAAAGTGCATCAACCGGTAATTGGAGAGAGCAGACTAATAATGAGGCTGTTAATCTAGTTACGTCTCCAGTCAGTTTTTCTGCATTATGCAAGGACTTCATTCGTCTTGGAGGAAAACCATTCCAAGGATCAGAAACTATAATAGAAGTCCAAGAATGGTTTCGCTCACGTGGGAAGATCTTTAAGAGTATGAGATTATCGGATGAGCAGAAGACTCTGGTGGGCCTGGTAACTAAATACCTCAGCCCAAAATGGAGTAAGCTCTGTATGCCGACCCGAACATGCCGAACGGCCAAATGCCGAACCATCATCTTCATGCCGAACGATGCGATGTGTTGAGCGAGGGGTGCAGGCCGATCGAGAATCGATGTCGAACGAGGAAAAAGCTTAACGAGGCTGGAATGCTGAACGGTCCAGGAATGCCGAGTGAAGCATGAGTGTCGATCCCTCTAGAAGCCGAACGCTCTTAAATCCCATTCGATCCAGTCATGCTGAACGTCCTTGGAATGCCGAATGCCCCTGAATGCCGAATGTTTATGGATGCTGAACGTACCTTTTATGCCGAACGTTCCTTGTATGCCGAACGTCCCTTGTATGCCGAACGTTCCTTGTATGCCAAATGTTCCTTATATGCCAAACGTTCCATGTATGCCGAACGTCCCTGGATTGCCGAATGCTCCTGAACGCCGGACGATAAACAATACAGAACTTCTTTCAATGCCGAATGAATCATATGTGCCGGACAACTCTAGAAACCGAGCACTTTCTAATGACGAACGCTTCTAAATGCCGAGCGTTCGTTTATGCCAAGCGTTCTTGACTGCCGAATTATTTTGTCATGCTGAACGACATTCAATGTCGATCGACCACAGGTGCCGAACGAGATTGCTGAGTCCTTAGTCGCCTGGTCAAACCTCCAGGTAACACTTTAAATAAACGAAAAACTGTTATATAACATAATTGAATTTGGTAGAATATTAGAGTATTTTCATTTCAGAAAATATATTAAAAATTAAATCAAATAAATTAGTTTCAAAATTTTATAATGTATAAATGCAATTTTTCAATTCATTTTATTAAAAAAGATATAGCTGGAATAGCGAAATAGCGGAAATAACGGGATATAGTGGAAATAGCGGGGATTAAAGCGAAAAGGCTATATTCTGGGGCTATACGGAAAAATTGTAGCAGTAGAAATCCGCTATGAGATATAGCGGGGTTGTAGCGGGGTAATACTGGGGCATTAACTACATAGATAAATACAGACAACCCCTTGCTTTTCTTCTCATAGTTTTAATCAAAGTTGTAGAGTTCTACCATTTTCCCTTCTCTACTACTTTTAGAAATTATAAATATTATATTGTATATATAGATTGGAGAGGGGCAAAAAACAAAAGAGAATAAGTGAAGAAGTAAATTAATAGCGTGTAAAAAGGTAATTTTATAACTATAAATCTTTATTATACTTAACCAAAATCTCTTCTCCGATCTGTAATTCTAATGGTATGTATACATCTTGTTATACATATTTTTAGATTGGAAAGGAAAATAAGTCAAATTAAAAGGCTGAAGTCGAATTTGAGAGATTTGGAAAGCTAGAAAGATGAGTGGGAAATTATATGATTTGTATGTAGCATTGAAATTTATATTGTTGGGTTTTATTTTTTTATTATCCATACACAAGATATGTGGAGCTGTAGGCTTAGACAAAACGTATTCGATTGAAATATCGCCAACCATTCTGCAAGTTAAGTAATTGGAATAGGAATGGTATTTATAACCTAATTTGAAAATTAAGAAATTAGTCCCTAAATTTGTTAAAATAGAATATTGATAAAAGTTTAAGATTTATTCCAGATATATGATAATTAGGTTGGAAATTATTAGTATAAATTTAGATTGCCTAAATTTGTCTATGAATGTGAATTTCTGTGTTTTAATTTATTGGGAGCAATGTGGATACAATTTAATTGTATCTATTTCCATGTAATTTCCATAAACTATCTAGTTTCACAACTATATATAAAAATAACGTCATTTGAAACAATAAAGAATATACCAAAAAGGAAAGAGATGTGAAAAGTATGGATGTTCTCCTCCTTAGTTTGCACTATCTATTTCAATAAAAGAAAAAAAAAATTCCTTATAATTTCAAATGGAGCAAAAGTCTCATTTTTAGGTAATTTATGGAAATTTATAATGGTGACCATTTTTTTGAAGGATGGCCCTAATATATTAAAATGTGAAAATAATTTTTTCTTACATAATTTACATATAAGTATGTTCTAGAATTCCCAAGCATCTGAAATAACGACTTAGAAATAGGAATATACACATCCATACACACACACACATATATAGATATACCTATATATACGTACATATAACCGTGCCTATCGATTATATATATATATATATATATATATATATATATATATATATATAGCAAAATATGCGATGATATTTGCACTAGTTAAAGTTGGGAAGATTAGATATTAATGGTGTTTGAACCAAAAATGGGACAAACACCTAATAAATTTAGTAGAGAATAAAAGTGAATTTAAAAGAACTAGAAAATATCATACAGTAATTTATAGTGGTTCGGTTAATCTTAGTCTATGTCCACTTAACTTTGTTGATGGTTTGTAGTGTTGTTTACACCTTTATTCTTACGGATCGGTATAAATCCATGGGTAGTTACAATGTAATTAGAGAAAGAGAGCAAAAATATTCTTAAATATAAGTCATGGAATCCTATTAATAGCTGTAGAAAGCCTAAAATATCGCCTCCATGATCTACACATCGTTCTTTATGCCCACAACTAGTTCCCTGAAAAACCGGTGGACATCTCATCAATTGTTACGGGTTGATACTGATCTATGGTCATAGATCAGTATCGATCCATAAAATTGACTTATGGGTCACTTTGAATTTCTTAGGAAAATGTGTTTTGTTATGAGCTTTTTGATTTCCAACTTGTTTCATCATCATTGGCGTGCTTCTGAGCCCAAATGATGGATCTACAGATTAATGTAATTGCGGATTTCTGAAGTTTAAGGAGATCGATCACTGGTGGACGGGAATGATCTTTGGAGGCCAAAAACGAGTTGTACGCAACCTGGTTTGGAAGTTAGAATGTTGGAGGCCAAATTGGCGAAATATCATAATCAATACCGATCAAGGAGTTGGTCGATAGCGATCCAACATATGTTGGATTTTTGGGTCCTCTTTTTTTGGAATGGCCTTGTATTTGCTTTGTGATCTTAGTTGTACTTGAATTTTGTGCTTCATGGCCATCTATTTTGTCTTCTTAACTTGATATCTTTGAAGTTTGACTCATCAAGTTTGTCTGTATACTATCTGGTTAAATGTCAGGATAACATTTGCCTCATAAAGCACGAATTCCGAATGGAAGGTGTGTTTTGTTTAAGAACAAATGTTAAAGTCATTGGGATATTAGTACTTGAATTTTCTAGTTACAGCCGATCAAGCTATTGTGATTCATCTTATTCCTTTGGATTTTCTTGTCAATCATGGGTCATTCTAATCCTGTTACAACCTAAGACTCTAGAATCTGCCTAAGTATAGACTATACATCATCATCATTTCGGTTTCTTTCGGAATTATTACATCACTTACATAAATCTTCCCGTGTATCCAAGATTTGTCAGTTCTACTCTAATTACAAGGCATTCAAATGCTTTTATCGAATTCATATATGTTATGAGGTTCAGTCTTTCCAAATCATTTATATTAAGTTTAATGCACGATCCCTCTGAATCGTTTAATGTTTAAGTTAAGGGGATGATGTCTCCAGATTTTTTACCAAATCCATGGCCATTTAGGGCCGAAAATTAAATCCATGGTCTCTTTAGACATTTAATCAAATCCATGATCGCTCGAGGTTGATAATTAAATAGCCAGTCTCTTTTGATCATTAATCGAATCCATAGCCGATTGGGGTAGATAATCAAATCTATGGTCTCTCCAGATCGTTAGTCAAATCCATAGCCATTCGGGGTTGATAATAAAATTCATGGTCTCTCTGGACCGTTGGCCATATCTTTCCAGATGAGACTGAAGGTGACCAATATCAGCCATCACATTCAATGTGGATTTTAATAATCAGGTATGTATCTAATGAAATTGAATTCTAACATCAAAATAACTACCTCACTAAGCACCACAACCTAGTATCCAGCTTAGAGCATGTCTAGAGATCGGTCAAGATCCTGTACAAGAGTAGGTGGCTTAATTTTAATGTTGCATCATTTATTGAAAGTGAAGATAGGGCATGGGAACTGAACCTTATTCCATGACATCCTAATCAAGAGATGACTATTCTCGACCTTGATCCAAGGTCATTTTCATTTACTGTGGTTGATGGCTACTCATTATCCACAATCCCTGTTCGAACTCTTTTACTATAGTTGGTTGTTTTCGACCTATTCTTCAATCAGATTGCATATATTTATGCAGTCATTTGTGTTATTCTCATCTAGATAATGGAATAGGCAATATTTTCTAGATATCCTTTCATGGTCCGTGTGCTCTCTCCTCGCCGACTTCCGATAGAGAACCTATCCTTGGTATCTAGATAAATCCAATCCATGGTTTCATTCAAATCCATGTAAGAAGAGAAATTCAGTTTCCTTCTCTGCCACTTTGGTCCTACAAAGCCATAACTTATCTTTCTCTTTCATTTATCCTTATCAAATTCTGCTTTGGATGATCCTCCTCCATCCACAACAATAATTTCTTGCTTATCGGCCTCAACGTCTTCCCAAAGCAAGTACCTTTCAGTCTCACGGTAAAATTCGACAAGGTCCATTGGTGGATCCCACTGTAAAGTTACCTTGAAATCCATCTTATTTCCTACCCCTGAAATCACCACCATCATAATCACCGATGGATCCGGCCTATTTTATTCTTTACTAAATCTATAGGGTCGTGAAATATGGACCCGAAACTGCTTCCTGAATCTATTGACTAACTCGGCCCATATGCTAAGGAACCATTCTCCAACTGCCTATGACATAATGCTGCCAAACCTGTCAGATATAAAGGATAACACCATCTCATAACATCGTCATATGCGCCCAGCACCGCCTTGTGTCGGATGTACCTCATCAAATAAATTGTTGGATCCATCTTTCCATCATATGCTTCCAATGTTGGCTGTTTGAAATCAAGTGGATTCCTAGTGTACCGAATATTCAGGGTAAATGGACTCCTATTCACATCCTCTAGGCCTCGGTTAGGAAATCCACCCCTCATAGCTTGTCTCGCTATCTCAACGAGTCCATCATCGCTATTCAAAAGAACTCTTAGGTTAGCATTCTCATCTTGCCCCCGTTTCCATGAGGGAATTTTGGTACATACTTGTTAGGTTGTGATTTTACATCCTAATTCACATTCAATTGCTCGGTGTTGTTCCTTGGATACGCCCATTTCCGCCTAAGCCATCGTAGGCCATGCCCCCATATTCTTTTGGATTATTACCGATCCATGCTCAGGGATCAGTACCAAACCATGCAGCTTGTGCAGGGTTCACTCTAGTTTGTCCCACTCGGCTCACATGTGCATTCATTTTAGCTTATGTTCTTTGGTTCTGATTTGCCACAACTGTGGTTGTTCTTGCTTGTCCCATTCTCTTGAAGAAATTCTTCATCATCTCTTTGTAGCAAGCAATCATCCTTTCTTGGAGTCCATTCATCGTGGTCTTTATATCATTCCTTATATGGATGGACAGGGGGTTTGCTTCTGAGGACGCCTCTTGGTTACCTCCTGATTAATTTCCTCCAATGGTAGTTTTCCTAGTTGATTGTTCTTGTCAATTTGAACTTTTCAAGTCTCAAATTAATGAATTCAAGTGCTTCTTAATAAAAGCACCAAAATATTAGAACCAAAGTGACACAAACACCCTATAGATTTAGTAAAAAAGAAAAAGAAAAGTAAATTAAAAAGAGAAAGAAGAGAACACACAGATTTTATAATGGTTCGGCTAATCATGGCCTATATCCACTCAATTTTGTTGATGGTTTATAGTATTGTTTACACTTTTATTCTTATGGATCGGTATAAATCCGTTACGGATTGGTATAAATCTATGAGTGATTACAAGAAATTAGAGCAAGAGAGCATGAGAGCAAACGATCCTAAAAAATGAGCCATGCCCTTCTATTATAGATGTAGAAAGCCTAAAATATCATCTGCATGATATCCACATCGTTCTTCATGCCCAAGAAAAGTTACTTTGAAAAAATAGTGGACAACTCATCAATCGTTATGGATTGGTAAGATCCATGGTCATGGATTGATACCTATCCATAAGATTGACTTATGGGCCGCTTTGAATTTCTTAGATATGTTAGGAAATCAAATCTATGTTTTCGATGAAAACAACTATAATATGGAAATCAAATATGCATATATATTTCTATTTACAGGTAATTGCTAAAGTAGCATCACCAGAAAACAAGAACAAGGCTCAAAGAACATACAAGAGACTATAAGTCGATAAGATCGATGGAGCAAAGACAAAGATGCACAAAAGCAACATGCATAGGGTTCAGCGTCTGGGTGCACTAGCCAGACGTCTGAAGAAATCCTCTGGATTATAAACCAAACAGGATCAGACGTCTGAAAGGGCACTATATACAAAAAATATATATAGCCAGACGTCTGAAACAATACCAGACGTCTGGTACTGAACTCGGGTTTTGAAATTCAAACCACAACTGCCGCACTTGAAAAGACATTTTCTCTTCTCTTCGCTGCAACTCTTCATTACCATCAGAAGCGACTATAGAACGCTTGTTAATGAATGCAACTACTCAAGAAATCTCTCTACCACTATAAATAACATCAAGAATCAAAGAGAAGACCTTACCTTGCTTACTTGCGTTCTTTACTTTTATCCTCTGATATATTCTTGATCTCTAGCAATCTATACTGTATTTCACTCATCCATATATTCAGATCTCCTCAATCAATATTCTCTAGATATATATATTGGAAGTATTTGTACTTAATAGTCAATATCCATGTTATTGAACACATACTTGACAAGAACAAGCTATTGTAACCAAGTCTATTCCTTCGGGCGAAGTGAGGGTGTTTGATAGTCGAATTTCGAAGGAGAGCTTCGGGACTGGTAGGATGGGAGGTCCGAACCAATATAAAATCCTGGTGTGCTTAATCCATATTCACCTAGATTAATTTTATCTTAGTTGCATCATATGATTTGTCACATATACTTGCGTATACACTATGCGATCCACCCTATAGGCTTTCAATTGGTATCAGAGTAAAGTTTGATCAAACTACAGTAACACGTTTTTGAATCATTTTAATATGGAAAGTATTTTTCAAGAAGGACAATCCACAACACGACCCCCACTTTTTAATGGCCCTAACTATGTATATTGGTCAACACGTATGAGAATTTTTATGGAAGCTAATGGTCTAGAAATTTGGTCATCCACTCAAGATAAATATGAAGCACCTACTGCTGCTATGAACACATGGATCGATGCACGAAAAACAGCAGCGTATAATAATGCCAAAGCTATGAATGTTTTATTTTGCTCATTAGATAAAAATGAATTCTCACGTGTCATGTTATGTAACACTGCATTTGATATTTGGCGTATCTTACAAGTTACACACGAAGGCACAAACAAAGTTAAACAAACTAAGATTTCAATTTTACAAAATCAATTCTCATCATTTAAAATGAAACAAAATGAATCTATAGTAGATATGTACTCTAGATTCCAAACCATTCAATATGATTTAATGGCACTTGGAGTCAAATTTAGAAATTTTGATTTAGTATCTAGAATACTCAATTCTTTAACTCGTGAGTGGGAAAGAAAAGTATTAGCTATCGAAGAAGCTAGTGATCTCTCAGCACTCTTAGTTGAAGAGTTGATAGGAAATTTAATGTCCTATGAAGCTAATTTGCAGGCACGAAAGGAACTAACTTCGAAAAAGAAGAACATAGCATTCCCAGCAATAAATGAAGACTTCGACTTAGACGAAGAAGAAATTGTATTTATTGTGAAAAATTACAACAAATTCAAGAAGTTTAGAAAAATGACTAAATTTCATAAAGGAGGAAAATCATGTTCAACAAATCAAACATCAATCAAATGCTATGAATGTGATCAATATGGACATATAAAGAAAGACTGTCCCAAGCTCCATAATGATAAAAAGAAGAACAAATTGAAGTTCAAAAAGAAGAAGGCTTTTGAAGTAACATGGGATGACTCAGATTTTTCATCATCTGAAAGCGATCGCGATAGTGACGAAGAACAAGCTACTGTGTGTTTTATGGCATAAACTGATGAGGTATCCAAAATAAAAAATAAGGAGAAATGGATACTAGATAGCAGATGCTCCAAGCATATGACCGGAAATTCAAAAATGTTATCACATATAACATACATCGGTGGTGAAATGGTAACCTTTAGAGATAATTCAAAAGGATATGTCATGGGCATTGGAGAAGTCGTCAACTCTGGTATTTCTAACTCTCATATTATTACAAATGTTTTATTAGTAGAAAATCTAAACACAGCCTACTAAGTATTAGTCAATTATGCGATAAAGGTTTTCAAATCTATTTCGAAAAAGATAGGTGTAATATTTTCGATAATAACAAAGAACTTATATTTAAAGGTTTTAAAAACAAAAATATTTATGTATTAAACACGAATATAAATATATAAATAAAAATTCAAATTTATGTTTAACCGCCAAACATGATGATCCATGGTTATGGCATAAATGATTTTGTCATATCAATTTTAAATATATTAATAAATTATCAAAATATAGGCTAGTTAGAGGTTTACCGAAAATAAACTATAAAGTAGAAAATATATGTGACGATTGTTAAATTGGAAAACTAAAGAAATGTTCCTTTAAATCTAAAAATAATATTTCTACAAAACAACCATTAGAATTATTACATCTAGATTTATTTGGTCCAACGCAAGTACGATCTATAAATCACAACAATTATGTTTTCGTAATAGTTGATGATTTTTTGAGATATACGTGGACTTTATTTTTAAAACATAAAAGCGATACATTTGGTACGTTTAAAATATTTGCTAAAAGAATTAAAATATAATAGGACTTGAAAATTAAAAATATTCGAAGTGATCACGGTGGGGAATTCGAAAACGATATTTTTATTAATTTTCGCAATAAGAAAGAAATAAGTCATAATTTTTCTTTTCCTAGCACACCTCAACAGAATGGTGTAGTAGAAAGAAAAAATTGTATGTTACAAGAATGTGCATGAACACTACTAAATAGTAGTGGTCTACCAAAACATTTTTGGGCTGAAGCTATTGCCACAGCTTCTTATGTGTTGAATCGAGTAACCATACATCCTATGACTAAACAAACTTGTTTTGAAATATTTTTTGGAAGAAAACCTAAAGTGTCATACTTTGAACTTTCGGATCAAAATGTTTCATATTAAATACAAAAGATAATTTAGGAAAATTAGACCCGAAGGCCAATGATGGAATCTTTTTTGGATATTCGGACCAAAACAAAGCATATAGAATTTTTAATAAACAAAATAGTACTATTGTAGAAAGTTAACATGTTTCGTTTGACAAAAATTTTCTTAACCATCATGCTAATGATGATGAAGAAATAATTCCAATAACAAACTCTATTAATAATGAGGCAAATATGAAAAATAATACTTTGATATCATCTCCTAGAATTCTTAAGGACCATCAAATAGATAATATCATTGGAGATCTTAATTCCAGAGTAACTAGAAATCAACTTAAACAAATAAGCCATATAGCATTTGTGTCAAATTTTGAACTAAAAAACCTATAAAGAAGCTTCAGATGATAATTTTTGGATAATAGCTATGCAACGGGAATTATATCAATTTGAATGTAATAATGTTTGGGTATTAGTACTAATACCAGAAGATCAATCGGTTATAGGAACAAAATGGCTATTTAAAAACAAAGCAGATGAAAACGGAAATATTGTTAGAAATAAAGCAGTTTAATTGCTCAAGGCTACAATCAAGAAGAGGGTATCGACTATGACGAAATATTTGCTCCAATAGCAAGATTGAAGGCTATTCGTACATTACTCGCCTTTACAAATCATCAAATTTTAAACTATTTCAAATGGATTTCAAAAGTGCTTTTTAAAATGGTTTTATTAAAGAAAACGTATATGTAGAACAACCCCCATTATTTGTTCATGAAAAATATCTCGACCATGTTTCTAAATTGCACAAAGCATTATATGGATTAAAACAAGCTCCTTGTGCATGGTACAAACGTCTTAAAAATCACTTAATTACATCTAGTTTTCAAATAGGCGAAATCGATACAACTTTATTTATTAAACGAGAAAATAACGATATCTTAGTTGTACAAATTTATGTTGACGATATTATTTTGGTTCAACCAACGAAAATCTATGTGATCCATTTTCAAATATTATGAAAAAATGAAATTGAAATATCACATATGGAAGAATTAAATTTCTTCTTAGGTTTACAAATAAAACAACTTGAAAATGGTATTTTTATTCATCAAGAAAAATATTGTAACGATTTATTACGATGTGTTGAAATGGATAAAACTTCAAGCAAACCAACACTAATGAGTACTACTGTTCACTTAGAAAAGGATAATAACGGAAAATATTTCGATGAAAAATTATATCATAGCATGATTGGTTCTTTACTCGATTTGACGGCTAGTCGACCAAATATTATGATGAACGTATATCTCTGTGCTCGATTTCGAGCAAAACCACAAGAATCTCACCTAAGAGCTGTTAAATGTATCTTACGATATCTATCTAGTAGTGAAGATTACAGTTTGTTTTATCCTAAAGGATCATCATTTGAACTAGTTTCATATAGTGATGCGGATTTCGGTGGATGTAGAACATATCATAAGAGTACTAGTGGAACATGTCACTTTATCGGACAACCATTAGTTTCGTGGTTTAGCAAAAAGAAAAATTGTGTCTCTTTATCACTTGCAAAGTCGAATATATTTCAGTTGCTCTAGCATGTGCATAAGTGATATACATGCAACAAACACTTATGGATTTCGGCAATATTATCAGTAAATCTCCAATATATTGTGATAATACGAGTGTAACAACATTTATCAAAAAACCCTGTAAATCACTCGTAAATTAAACAATAGATATACGACATCGTTTTTTATGTGACAATGTTTAAAAAGGAACTATTTCATTAGAATACGTGAATAACGAAAATCAAATAGCAAACATTTTCACAAAACCACTTAACAAACAAACTTTTATAAAACTCCGACATGATTTAGCGATATGTTCTATTCATGATCTTATAACTTAATAACCACTCCTTCATTTAGGCTATGATTAGCTAATAATTTTCTATTTACAAATTGCAATTGATAAATCCTTTACCTTTGGTTTTTTAGTTTGTTAGTTTCTGCAAATTTTCTATAAATAATTTTTGAACTTTTATATAATATTCATACAACAAGAAAAAAACATATATACAATTCATACTTGTTTTAAAAAAAAAAATATTCATGGGTGTAGGAAGCCGTTAAGGTGTATCCGCCGAGCTATCCGTTGTAGGTGTCGAGATGGATATATAAGAATTTTTAGAGGCCATGATTATATTTTGTTTAAAACAAGTATAAATTGTATATATGTTTTTTCCTCTCATCTCACTTTTATTTTCAACCGATTATATCCGATCGACGATTTAATTCGAAAAAAACCATCTTTTTCTAGTTGCTCAATTACAATGCCTCCTAGAACTAAAAACCCTAAGATATCCAAGAGAAAACAAGACCAACCAAACAACATCCTCAAATCCTCAAGTTTGCTCAGATGATCAAATCGAAAGATGGATGAATCGGGCACCACACTCAATCAAGAGATATGAGGATATACAAAAGAAGAAGCTTCACACAATTCCATTTTATGACCTACTTAAATTTCTAATGTATGATTTGGATGAAATGTGTGAGAATGCCAGACTAGAAACATTGATATCGTTCACTCCCAGTGACATCCAAATCGATCAATTGGCAATATTTCTTTTTTACGCAAATTTGGATAGCACGTCAGTAGGGAACACTGAAGATGATGACAATAGGCTATGGTTTAGCGTGTATGGTAACATGATTAGACTCACTCTAGGCAAAATAGGTAGAACCCTAGGATGTTCCGATATATAATATTCCCGATATGCGCTTCAAACTAAGGAATAGTATAACACATCAAATATGGGAGGATGAAATGCCTGAATTTGCCTCTAAATATCTACGACCAAAAGCAAGACTTCTTACTCGAATGATCATCAATACCATCGTTCCACGTATGGGAAGTCATAAGCAAATAATCGAGTTAGACCACAAAGCCTTATATGCTCTATTTTGCGGAACAAGGGTGAATTGGGCCAATTTATCTTTGACGAGCTCAAACGTTTTTAGACTCGATCACGACCATCAATCATCTACCCCACATATATTATAAGACTTCTACGTGCTCACAACATCCCCTTCTACCTATGAACTTTTGAAGAAATCTCTCCAAAATATGCTTCCATAAAGTTTTTCTCATTAATGCACCTATCGGAAATTCCTCCGAAATTTATCTCTTTTGAAGAACGGACGCACAATAGTCGAACCAAACAAGTTGAGCCTCCACCTCAACCACACAATGAACCATCTCAAGAGGAGGAACAACATCGTAAAGCAACTCCACCTCCTCCTACACCATTTGATTATCCAAGCCAAGATGAGATTTTGGAAACACGAATAGAAACATATCCAAATGAAAGCGTAAGAGATCTCACTCTTAAAAATCAACACATTTTGTCTCAAAATCAAAAAGTTTTGGCTAAGCGTATTGATAGCTTTGAAAAAACTTTTGCCACACGTCCAGCAACAGTTGAAGAATCACTTTCAGCTGTACTATCGGTTTTCTAAGAGGCACTTCAAAGGGATCATGGTCAGACACCTCCTTCTAAAGATTGGACAGCCCCAGTGCCTTCTCCTCCCGCGAAGCATTCCAAATTTTTGAGGACGAACCTTTGAAAGAAGCTTCGACATCTCCTACAAAGCAACCTAGCTCTTTCCAAAATGAAGATAAAGGAGATAATCAAGAAAAAGCTTCTCCAAAAGAATCATAGATTTTAGGATTTCAACTTTTGTACGTTTGAAAAATTCTATGAATGTAATCAATTTCAAATTATTAATGAAACTTTCCTTTTTGTGTGTTATCTTTGACGATTGGCTAAAATTTTATAATTCTTTTTGATAATGCCAAAGGGGAGAAATATAAGAGTGTGTGTGTGTGTGTATATATATATAAATTTAGAATTAAGCACGTATTCAGGGGGAGATTGATAAATGATATATAAGTACATTGTATAGCTGTCATCATCAAAAAGGGGGATATTGTTAGGAAATCAAATCTACGGTTTCGATGACAACAACTATACAATGGAAATCGAATATGCATATATATTTCTATTCACAGGTGATTGCTAAAGTAACATCACTAGGGAAAGAAGAACAAGGCTCAAAGAACGTTACAAGAGACTACAAGTCGGTAGTATCAATGGAGCAATGACATAGATGCACAAAACCAACATGCACAGGGTTCAGACGTCTGGGTGCACTAGCCAGACGTCTGAAAAAATCCTATGGATTATAAACCAGACAGGATCAAAAGTCTGGTCAATGTACTCAGACATCTGAAAGGCTACTATATACAAGAAATGTATATAGCCAGACGTCTGAAATAAATACCAGATGTTTAGTACTGAACTCGGGTTTTGAAATTCAAACCACAACTGCCGCACTTTAAAAGACATCTTCGCTTCTCTTTGCTGCAACTCTTCATCACCATCAGAAGCGACTATAGAACACTTTTTAATGGATGCAACTACTCAAGGAATCTCTCTACCACTATAAATAACGTCAAGAATCAAAGAGAAGACCTTACCTTACCTACTTGCGCTCTTTACTTTTATACTCTGATATATTCTTGATCTCTTGCAATCTATACTTGTATTTCACTCTTTCATATATTCAGATCTCCTCAATCAATATTCTCTAGATATATATTGGAAGCATTTGTACTTAATAGTCAATATCCGTGTTGTAGAACACATACTTGACAAGAACAAGCTATTGTAACCAAGCCTATTCCTCTGGGCGAAGTGAGGGTGTTTGTTAGTCGAATTCCGAAGGGAAGATTCGGGACATGACGTAGGATGGGAGGTCCAAACCAGTATATAATCTTGGTGCGCTTATTCTATATTTACCTAGATTAATTTTATCTTAGTTGCATCATATAATTAGTCATGTATACTTGCATATACACTATATGATCCACCCTATAGACTTTCAAGATAGACACGTCTTATTATGAGCTTCATGATTTCAAACTTGTTTGCATCATCATTGGCTTATTTGTGGGTCCAAATGATGGATCTATGGACGAATGGAGTTGTTAATTTCTAGAGTTCAAGGAGATCGATCACTGGTGCACACGAACTATCATAGAAGGGCAGAAATGGTGCGTGCAATTGTAGGAAGAGGAAGAAGCAAAAAATGCTAAATTTAGTTTCTGCATTTTGCATATGGATGAGGTAACTTGCGCACTAATACTACATGTGCACAATTATTTACTTTTTCCTAAAGCATGGTAAACGCGTGCAAGGTAGAATTTAAAATTACCTTGTCTCAAATAATACAAACATTTTGTGTTTCATATTTGCCTTTCCTCTTGCCTTACATTTTTAGCACCGAGGCTACTGTTAGCTTGAAAATTTGCTGGTTTAGAGCAAGAGTCGATTTGTGCGTGTACTGTGCAGGGTCACGTGCGTATATGTGTATTTTTGTGTTAATATCTGTGTTGTAGCTAGGATGATAGAGTGCTAGTGAGTGAATTTATGTGTGTTTACATGTGAATGTTGTGTGCATATACTAATTATGTGTAAGCATGCTATGTATTTCCTATGTGGGTGTTGCATGTGTATAAATACCAGGGTGCAAGGCTGATACATCTTTGTGTGTGTGTATAAACACATACACGAGCGTCATGGTACACGCTTCGTGCGTGATAATCGCACGTGCTTTGCACATGAATTGTTTTTCTGCAAATTATATACGTTTAGAACATTAAAGAGAAAATGATTTATAGAAATATTTAACCATATTTCTGCGTTGAAATCATTTTTGTTGGTGTAAGTTTTATTTCTAAGTTGCAACATCTTTTTTTTAGTTTGAATTTTTTATATTATTAATTAATAATGTATTTGTTGGATCCTATTTTTAAGTAATACTAAAAATTTATAGTATTTGCAGATGGATGTTTTAAATTTGTAAAATAATTTTATTTGTTAGATCCTATTTTTAGATGATATTAAGATTAAATAACATTTGTAGCGTTTTGAATTTGTAAAAGAAATTTAATTATTGAATCATATTTTAAAGTGATATTAAGATTTGGTAGGGATATTTTTGGTAGATCACGTTGACACAAAAAAGTGTAGAACTAAAGATGTTACAACTATTATTAAAGATAAAGATATACATGTGGACGCTTTGTGTATATTCGAGTGTGTGAGTGGTTTTTGTATGGTGCGTGAGTATGTGCTTATATATATTTCAGAGTGAGTATGTAAATCAATATGTTTACGAGAACAAGTTAGTATTTTACATTAACTTGCATTTTCATATTTTTGGGTTAATTGCAAGTGAAGGCCTTAATTTAGCTTCCATGTATTTCTCTCTCAGCATTTGTATACCATACAAAAATGATATGAATCTCCTATAGACTTGACATATTCAACACAACATTGAGTATTCCATTTGTTTTTCAACACAACCTTGAGTATTCCATTTGTTTTTCAACCTTATGAGACTCTTGCCGAAAAGGAAGAGCGTTTGGCTGATGAGGAGATGGAAGGGGAGGAAGAGGAAGAAGAAGAAGGGAGAAATGGAAATAGAAGAAGAAGAAGGTGAAATATCTTTAGAAAGCACTGACTATCCTCCTAATCCAACCAACAAAACCTTACTCAAAAATCAAAAGAGCATTGTCGAGAATCAACGGATTCTTAAATGATCTGTTGGTAAGAAATTGGATAAAATATCATCCAAGATGAACAAGTTTTTCTCCAAAGTCAGTAAGAAGCTTGAATTATCTTCATCTTCATTATCCGCTAACTAGTTCTACCTTTTCATATCTTGTTGTATTTGATTTAGTTTATTTTGATTTGAATGTTCGTGTAGTTCTTAATGTTTAATCATTGTATCGTTCTATTATGAAATGAAATTGAATTACTTTTCTGTTATCTAGCATATCTAGTATGTTATATAAATATATACATATACACAATTATTCACAAAATCAAAATAAGTCAACAAAGTTGACTAACCCCTGTGAACAACCCCCCCTTGACCATGTCGACATGTGCTGGTCAGAAATGACTTTTCATTTTAAATTTGAAATTTGAAATCTGAATAACTACCTTATGTCTATTTATTTCAAATGTATTTCTACATCTGCAAATACCTATTTCATCCAGAATTCATCGCTCAAAATCATTTCTTATCTACTTTATCTACATTTTTTCTCACAAACTCAAAAATGGTCAATCTAATTCAGAGTTTAACCGAGAATCTTGAAGAAACCCTTAATTCGTTCTAGAATATTCTCTCTTTCATTCTTCGTAATCAGCTACACTTAGAGTTAAGTCAAATGCAGATGATCAAGGAGCAAGAAAAGCATTTCGATGCGATACGATGGATGATTTCCTCCCTGCACAAAGATGATAATGAAGCACATCCTCCTGTCTCTCTCACCAATGATAATGAAAATTGGGATGCAATTAAAGCAGACCCTATATTTGGAGAAGAAGGATGGTGGAAGTTCCTTGTAACGTTTGATTTTATTTGATTGCTTTGTTTGATTTTAATTGATTGCTTGGATTGAATTTGATTTTGTTTGGTATGGATTGATATTTGGTGTGGATTGATATTTGGTGTGCAAAACATGTATAAAAACACATTGATATTTATATGATCTTTGACTAGTTATCATGTCTATCAGCACAATTATTTCTTAATCTATCTATTATATACTCCATTGAATATTATATTAATGCAGGTATTTTAGTACAAGGATATGGGGAAGTTATATAGTTTGGAGTTAGTTTTTTTTTGATGAATAGGGGAGAAGTATAAAATAGGATAGTTAGGCATAGTTTTAGGGGGATTTATTAGGATAGAAGTAATATTTTATAAACAAAGACTGTCATCATGAAAAGGGGGAGATTGTTAGTCCTTAAGATGATGGTTTTGATGACAACAATCTTAGAATAAGATTATAAAATATAAATACTAACATTGTAGTTTAGATATATATGTATATGCAGGATCTAACCATGTCGATACCAAGAATGAAGACTGTACAGTATAGAGATTCAAGATATCAAGATTGAAGACTCATGAGTATCAAGATTATTAAGAGTTCAAGATTTCAATAATAAGTAGTTTAATTAGGAATTTTGTTAAAACTCCTAGAAATGCACTGGCATCTTAAAATCCAATTTATTCGTGGAATGGAGTCCACTTCGAGCCTGTTAAAGGGATGGAACCCTATGTAGGATGGAACCTACAAAAAATCTAGTGGAACATTATTTTGTATCCACTAACATTTATTCAAATATTTTTTACAAATTATATCTTGTTTTCAAAATGATTTCAAAACCTTCCTTTTAAAAGAATCAAAAACATCTATCCTGGTTCTTAAATATTTATAGCCTCAAAATAATCTTTATTTTCAAAATGAAATTATATATGGTTTTAAACTATCTTTTAATAATAATATATATTTAACTTTTAATATTTATACTTAAATTTAAATATAAAATTATAGTAAAATTTTATATATATCAAAATATTATTCTCTATATTTATTTATGTATTTTAACTATAGTCAAGTATATGTATAAAGTTTAAAAATAGCTCTAATACAAGATAGAAGTTATTTTCAAAGAAAAACAAATTACTAAAATTTCCTTAGGCTTGTCGACAACCCCTAAAACCCCTTGTTGACAAGGTGGCAATTGATTTAAAAAATTTGAATTTCAAAGAAGCGTCTATTCGTCATATCCTTTCACGAATAGACATGGCAGTTGTTCTACTATAAACAGGGGCAATTTTAAACGAATTTTCATATATATTTCCCTGATTTCACCCCTCTTCTTCTTCCATATTTCTTTATATATATTTCTACCATTACTCTGCCGAAATCAACATTGAATCTAACTAGATCATCTCTGGTTTGATTCTCTATCACTATCTCAACAAGATTTCAGTGCTATTCATAGTTATAGGCTTCTTTGTAATAAACTAAACGAGAAAAGGTGTGATTGTAGTCTGTGAAATCAGTCAAGTGAGAAAAGGTTTGATTGTAGCCTATGAAATCAACTGGGTGAACTTTTGCCCGTAAAATCAAGTATCTCTATCCAGAGGATTGTGAATCTGGAGTGGTGTACTTCGTGGCCATGAAATCGAGGGTGTAATTGTACAGTTGCTTTTGGTAGGAAATTTATACTTGCGCGTAGGGTAACTCCGAACCAGTATAAAATCCAGTATGTTCTTTCCTTTATTACTTTTACTTTATTTCTGCATTTGTGTTTGTTTCTGCGATCATATTTGTGGCTGAATAATGCATACATTTGTGTTAAAATTAACAAAAACTCAAAAAGATTTAGTAATTCGTTAAAACACTATTCACTTCCCCTCTAGTGTTAATCCTAGCCTTAAGATCCATATTCTGCATTTTTCACATTTGGTATCGGAGCAAGGTTTTCAAAGTTTTCATATTCTGAATTTTGAAATTTTTTCAAAATGGCTACCAACAATGGTACTGTTAACACTGCCAACACTGGTTCTATTATCCCTGTCACTAGTTCATTTATAGAAGGTCAGTCTACTGTTAAACCATCACTTTTTAGTGGCTGTAGCTATGCATATTAGGCATGTGGGATGAAAATGTATTTACAACCTATGGGACTAGACACTTGGAATGTCACACATGCTGAATATTCTGAACCCACAATTGATTTTGCACAGCGGACTGCTGAGCAAAAGACTGTTGCACAAAATAACTCTAAAGCTATGAAAATTTTATTTCGTTCACTTGATAGAAATGAATTTAATAGAGTGTCTATTTGTAAGACTACATATGAAATCTGGAAAACTTTGCAAGTTACTCATGAAGGAACAAGCAAAGTTAAACAGACCAAAATTTCCTTGTTCACATACCAGTTTCAATTATTTAAAATGAATTCTAATGAGTCTATTTCAGATATGTATAGTAGATTTCAGAAAATTATGCATTCTCTAATATCCTTGGGAAAGGAATTTTCAGAAGAAGATCAAGTCAGAAAAATCTTAAACTCTCTTACTCCGTAATGGGATCAAAAGACACTTGCGATCGAAGAGGCAAATGACATCAGTACCTTAAAGATAGAAGAATTAATTGGAAATGTAATTTCGTTTGAAGTCCAAATGATTGAGAGAATATAAAGCAAAGCATCTGAAAAGAAATCAATGGCATTCAATGCATTGAACAATGGATCAGACTCAAAAAACTATAATGATGAAGTGATAGCCGTTATGACCAAGAATTTACAGAAAGATGAATAATCTCAAGAGAAACAACTATAAGAACTCTGGAAATCAGAATGTAGTGCCAAACAATATCAAATGTTTCAACTGTGATGAACTAGGCCATATCAAAAGAGACTGTCCTTATCCAGATAGGAAAAATCTTCTTATAAACAATGGTTCCGTAAAGAAACGAAAACATGCATTTACTGCTACCCTAGATGACTCAGACTCGTCCACAAGTGATGATGATCAGAAGACAAATAACTCAAATACGTGTTTCACGGCAGTTCACGACTCCGACGAATTCAGAGAAACGGACTCAGAAAAATGTACACATTTACAATACAATTGGTTGAAATTGCATGCTTAGAATTGGATGCTTGATTGATTGATTTTGAACTGGTGTGTTGTTTGAATTTTAAAACTTTTATTATTTTTTTACTATTATTTTTTTTACTATTATTTTCAATTATTTTTATTATTAGTTTTATTTTTTAGTAGTATCGTAATATCTTATGGGATATACTATAATTCTAGCAATATTCCAGATATATATGCATTAAAAATAATATATACATATATATATGTATGTATGTATGTATGTATGTATATATATGTATATATATATATATGTTAGAATACTTAAGAAAAATAATCATGAAAATTCAAAGACACATGTCGACATGGTCCCCACCATGATGTCGACATGGTATAGATATTTGAAATTCAAAATTTGAATTCAAATATTGAATTTTCCTCCATCTTTATACTTCATTCAATTCTCTGAAAAGCCACCTTTTGACCAGAGAACATGTCATTTGAGAATCTATTTATACACTATCTGTTATCACAACTTTTCACTCTCATTTTCAAATTCAAACTTTTATCTCAAAACTTCAAGCCCTCTACTCTCTACTCTAATGGATTCTTCAAGCAACCCCTCCACAATGAGAATTTCCAGAAAGATAAAAGAGCAACTATACAATGACCCGGAAGCTATAAAAGCATATATCAACTACGCTAACTATGGAAAAGTCCATCCCGGTAAGTATGCTTTATTTCAAGATTTCTCTACTCATGAAGTTGATTCTCTTTTTGCAAATAATCAGGTTCTTAGTCTTGTTGATGCTTCTCAAAATGATTTTGTTTGTTATCCAAATCTTGTTAAAATTTTCTATGCAAATCTCAACCATAGATTTTATAATGGAAATGATGATGAAATTTGAAGTAGTGTCAAAGGCACTAGAATCGTTTTAAATTGTGATCTTTTGGGTACCATTCTCAATTGCAAAAGTATGGGAATGGATCTATCAAGATTTAATATCAATGAAAATGATCGTGAGACATTTCATCACATTTTCGAAGGAAATGATAATTTTGAATTCAAAAATCAAAACTTTCGACCAAAAGCTAGAATTGTTAATCTTCTTTTACAACATACTTTGACCCCAAGATCGGGGAGTTTTAACAATCCAACTTCAAGAATTTGCAAAGCACTTTTTGCTATTTTTGGAAATTATGATATTAATTAGGCACAAGTTATTCTGGATGAATTTCGTCCCAAAAATCATGAAATGTGTGAAAACACTTTGTATCATGGAGTCTATCTCATCGAATTTTTAACTATTTTAGAGTAGATTTCAAAGGAGAAGATTTTGTTTCAAGAAAGGATTTCAGTCACTCAAACATTTCTCTTATGAAAATTCCATTTGTTTTTCAACCTTATGAGACTCTTACCGAAAAGGAAAAGCGTTTGGCTCATGAGGAGATGGAAGAGGAGGAAGAGGAAGAAGAAGAAGGGGATGAAATGGAAATAGAAGAAGAAGAAGAAGGTGAAACATCTTTGGAAAGAATTGACTATCCTCCTAATCCAACCAACAAAACCATACTCAAAAATCAAAAGACCATTATCGAGAATCAACAGATTCTTATACGGTCTGTTAGTAAGAAATTGGATAAAATGTCATCCAAGATGAACAAGTTTTTCTCCAAAGTCAGCAAGAAGCTTGGATTATCTTCATATTTGTCATCCTCTAACTGGTTCTACCTTTTCATATCTTGTTGTATTTGTTTTAGTTTATTTTAATTTGAATGTTCGTATAGTTCTTAATGTTTAATCATTGTATCGTTCTATTATGAAATGAAATTGAATTACTTTTCTGTTATCGAGCTTATCTCATCTCTAGAATAAATGTTAGTATATTATATAAATATATATATATATACACACAATTATTAACAAAATCAAAATAAGTCATCAAAATTGACTAACCCCTGTCGACAACCCCCCTTGACCATGCCGACATGTACTGGTCAGAAATGACTTTTCATTTTAAATTTTAAATTTGAATAACTACCTTATGTCTATTCATTTCAATCGAATTTCTACATCTATAAATACTTATTTCTTCCAGAATTCATCACTCAAAATCATTCTTTATCTACTTTATCAACATTTCTTCTCACAAACTGAAAAATGGTCAATCCAATTCATAGTTTAACCAAGAATCTTGAAGATACCCTAAATTCGTTCAAGAATATTCTCTCTTTCATTCTACGTAATCAGCGACACTTAGAGTTAAGCCAAATGCAGATGATCAAGGAGAAAGAAAAGCATTTTGATGCGATACGATGGATGATTTCCTCCCTGCACAAAGATGAAAATGAAGCACATCCTCCTGTCTCTCTCACCAATGATAATGAAAATTGGGATGCCACTAAAGTAGACCCTATATTTGGAGAAGAATGATGGGTGGATGTTCCTCATAACGTTCGATTTTATTTGATTGCTTTGTTTGATTTTAATTGATTGCTTGGATTGAATTTGATTTGATTTGATTTTGTTTGGTATGGATTGATATTTGGTGTGGATTGATATTTGGTGTGCAAAACATGTATAAAAACACATTGATATTTATAAGATCTTTGATTAGTTATCATGTCTATTAGTATAATTATCTCTTAATCTATCTATTATATACTCCATTAAATATTATATTAATGCAGGTATTTTAGTACAAGAATAAGGGGGAGTTATCTCTCAAAAACAGGGAGATTGTTAGTCCTTGAGATGATGGTTTGATGACAACAACCTTAGAATAAGATTATAAAATATAAATACTTCCATTATAGTTTAGATATGTATGTATATACAGGATCTAACCATGCAGGTACTAAGAATGAAGACTGTATAGTATAGGGATTCAAGATATCAAGATTGAAGACTCATGAGTATCAAGTTTATCAAGAGTTTAAAATTTCAATAATAAGTAATTTAATTAGGAATTTTGTTAAAACTCCCAGAAATGCACTGGCATCTTAAAATCCAATTCATTCATGGAATGGAATTCACTTCGAGCCTATTAAAGGGATGGAGCCCTAAGTAGGATGGAACCTACGAAAAATCTACTGGAACATTGTTTTGTATCCATTAACATTTATTCAAATGCTTTTTACAAATCATATCTTGTTTTCAAAATAATTTCAAAACCTTCCTTTTAGAAGAATCAAAAACATCTATCCTGGTTTTTAAATATTTTTAGCATCAAAATAATCTTTATTTTCAAAATCAAATTATCCTTGGTTTTAAACTATCTTTTAATGATAATATATATTTAACTTTTAATATTTATACTTAGATTTAAATGTAAAATTATAGTGAAATTTTATATATATCAAAATATTATTCTCTATGTTTATTTATGTATTTTAACTATATTTAAGTATATTTATATTGTTTAAAAATAGCTTCAATACAAGGTAGAAGTTATTTTCAAAGAAAAACAAATTATAAAAATTTCCTTAGGCTTGTCGACAACCCCTAGAACCCCTTGTTGACAAGGTGGCAGTTGATTTCATAATTTTGAAATTCAAAAGAAGCGTCTATTAGTCATATCCTTTCACGAATGGACATGGCTTGTAACGACCCAACTTCCTTTGCCCAGGAAGTAGTATCGTTATTAAGAAAAGAAAGAGGTGAGAAAGTAGAAAAGATAGAGAAGAAAGAACAACAACATCAGAATCTCACAGCGGAACGAATAAAATATAATATATTATATAAGTATTTACATAATATACAACATCAATCAGAGTTATACAGATAATACATCACATACTAGACAGTTATAAACACATGTCTAGTTATACAACTCAATACACAAAACAACTCAAACAAAACGACTCAGAAATACCAACACAGCGGAACTATATATATACCTACAACGCTGAAGCCACCTGCTCCATTGCTCCTTTAGAATGCGTCAAAGCCAACCTGAATCCCTTGGCTACCCGTAAAAATTTGGGTACCCGAGAGTTTATGAAAAACAAAAATAAACTCCGGGTCAGACATGGGTCTGGTATGAGTAACAGGTTAAAGTTGTTTAACTTTGAAAATCTTTTGAAAACAAAAGGTATCACGTAAGACTTCCCACACATAAACATAGAAAAGTTTTAACCTTACGCTAACCAAAACATTTGATAGGAAATTCTGTGATATTATAATAGGTCTAGGGTTTTCAAGTAAATAGAAAATAGCCGAAATTGTTACATTCATTAAATTCCAGCTACTAGCCACAAAAGTTGGTAATACAATCAAAACCGTTGGCACTTATTGGATTGTGGATTCCATATAATGGCAGGGCTACTGGGGTACCGCCCGTCACAGTACGTGGCCTAGATCAACGTACCGAGGATTACTCCCTTCATCCCCTGCAACACAAGGCCGGAACCATTCCTTACTGAACAGTCCCGAACAAGATAAACCCGCAGTTGGTGTACATCCAACCGCCCACAAAGCCGAATAAAAAGGGACATCTAGACAGGGGGAAATCTTGTCCTGCTTGGGCATGACCCACCTAACCTTGCTGCACCTCCCCTGTTTTAGCCATTCCCGGTTGATGAGGCTTGAGCCTACGATTACCTTTATAGAATACATTTCTTAGAATGCTCATCGTCCACCTAACGATGTGTTGAAAGCATTCAATCCATACAAGTTCGTTCCGGGTTCGAACGAAACCGAAGGCATCATCTCGTTACACTCATTTTGGAATCACCCTCAGAGTTAACGACGACAACCCTTGCACTTTGATTCTTCATCTTCACTTCAGATTCACGACCTATCGTAAATTTGGAATCGATGTGGTTTTCGGATATTCCAAATAAGGAAAACCGATCCCGGTCTCATCAAAATCCAAAAGTGTCTTTTAGGGCCAAGTTGTCTATTTAGTCTTAACAGTTTAATTCAACATCATCAATATACGCACAGATAGATAATTCATAATATCACAGTAGATAATCATATCATCATCATAAACAGATAATCAATATTATCAACCCAATCAGATAATAATATACTATCATGCTTAAACAAACATCCAAGTCACCTAGATATTATTCATCTCATATCTGAGTTCACTATCATCAATGAAATATTAATTTCATTCATCCATAAGCAATGATTTATAATCTTACCATTTGTAACTAATTTAAAATGAATTAAATTAACTACTTCTATCTCTAATTAATTTAAAGTAAATTAAATTAATTACTTCATTCATAAATCCTGCTTATACAACCAATAATTAAATTCATACAAATTAATTAATTAATCTCTAGATATTTATCTTGATTAACTCCTCTAATTGATCATTTTCTAATTACAGTAAGTATTTAGTCTTTAATAAATTTTACAAACTAATTATTCTAAATTATTCCTAGTAATTAACTTTAATTACTTCATTTATAATTAATTACATTTATTTTTAATTAATTACATAAATTAATCTCCATATTATTAATTATTACTTAATTAAACAATTCTTAATTTACATCATTAATTATATTAATTAATGATCTCTAATTCAGATTAAATTACTTTATCAATCACATTAAGTGATTAATCTTGTATTAAACGCAATTATTAATCACCTTTGATTAATATCAACCAGTAATTAATTATCCTTAATTACTCACATAAATAAATTAATTATCCCATAATTAATTATCTCTATTAATTAATCCTATGATTAATTTCAAAAGTAATTATCCAAATTACTTTATTAACATATAATCTTTCACTAATTACATTCAGTAATTAACATTAATTACTTCATTAAGTAATTATGCTCCATTGCATACACTAGTAATTACACTTATCAAAATGATTTCTTAATTTAATTAAACTTAACTTAAATTAATCATTTTATCAACATTAATTACAATAAGTAATTAATTCTTTAATCAAGTAATTTCTTCACAATTTACAATACTTATCCAATTAATCTAATTAATTATCCAAAATTAATCCTATATATTAACTAATTAATAATCCTTAGTTAATGGTCTTCATTTAATATCATTTCTTAATTTACTTCTTAATTGATCTTTATTTATTAACTTTAATACATAGGTCATTCCTTAATTACCCTATTATCCTTAAGATAATTCATTCTTTAATTAATGACTTCATTAACGTTACATTTTAAATTTAAATATCATTTGAATTGAAGATTCAAAATGATTATAATTTAAATTCAATTTAAAATCTTTTAAATTAAACTATTTGAATTTTTAATTCAAATTTAAATTTCCAAATTACATTAATATTTAACTTGCAAACCTCAAGTTAAACAATTCATTTATTTTTCATTCAAAAACCTTAAATCAAGAATTTTCAAAATCAAGTTAAATTTTATTGAAACAAATTACTTGTCAACTATTTTATTTTGAACTCATTCTTAAAATATTCCTATTTAAACTGATTTAAATTTTTAGATTTTGAATTCTAAGCAAACTTGAATTTCTCAATTTATTTTGATTTTAGACTTCGATTTAACTTTCTTTTAACAACTAGAGTTAGGAACTCGATTTTTAAATCCAAATCTATCTTAAACTTTAAAATTCAAATATCCATTTGAATCAAAACCTTATCAAAAATCGAATTTAACTACAGCAACATTTTGTTTCAGATCTAATTTTAAAATCTGGAAATTTATCAAGTTTTAAATCTGAAACTCATTTAAATATTTCAAATCTGCATTTTAGATTCAAACTATAATTTTGAATTTATACTTCTAATTAGATTTAGACTTTGTTAAATCTTAGTTGACAACTTAAATTCAATTACATCATGATTTCAACTAACATACATTTAATTTTGCTTTAAATTTAGTTTAAATTTAAATGTACAGGTTGTTTATACAGCCTGTAGCAATTCAACACCCACCTGAGACCAAAACAATGTTGCTTCGGGTCAACTGCCTCTCTGCTTCAAGTAAAAATGCAATTAACCAGAGACTTTCCCGAGCCCAAAAACATGCACACTAAAAAACTGTGACCATCAAACCTGGAACCATCACAATTAACAACCCTATTCTCTGCTTCGAGTCCTCCATCACATTGCTTCGAGTCATCTACTCGAGTGACTCGAGTATTCCCTGAGACCAAATTCTTCACACCAAAAACACAACACCACCATACTTCACTGGAACGGTGCACGTGCACCATGGCCCCAGCTACCTCCGGCCATCCTCTGGCACTCCCCCACGACGCCAGTCACTTCCAGATCCCATCACAACCCCCAGAAACTAACCACTTGCTTGAAAACAAAAACACACCTTCTCCTCTACAACCTGGAAACACAACAAGCAACAACCCCAAAACCTGAAACCTCCACCGCTCTTCAAACTCCGACCACTGGAGTACCACCGCCTCTGGCTACAGCTTCTACCATGTCCCCACAACCATCCCCCAGAGTTTCCTCGAACTCGATCCTTTCTTTGCCCCGAAACGATCAAGTTTCCTGCCATAGGCAAAACTAGGTCTAGGAGATAAAACTAGCTACCAACGTCACCTCCGGTCATAGGTCAATTTCCTGACAATTTTCCTGGCCTCACCGACCATCCAACTACCTCAAAAACGAACCTTAAGCCCTCCGATCAACTACACTTCCAGAGGCAACCCAAAATGCTCGAATGGTTCAACCCAGTAAAGCATGTTCATAGCTCAACTAAAAAAATGTAATTTAAGTTTTAAAAATCCTAATTTTGATTTAGTAATAGGTTCATAAGCTTGAGTGGATAATTTAAGACATTCGAAATTATCACTTGTATTAGATTTAGACTACTCCTAAAGTTTTACAGAGCAAATCAATTTTGTTTAGCATGAGTTAACTTTTAAAATTTGCTTTATAATCAACAAAACATAACTTATTTAGATGTTTTGTCCTAACAATCAATAGGTTGATCAATAACGATTTTTGAATTAACTCAGGTTTTTGAAAATTTAAACAGAGGCAAACTCCAGATAACATGCAGGCTTCATTTCATCATGATATAATGCAATGCATATTCAAACAGGCATCTCTGCTATTCTTCATACAACTAAATTAACTTAGGTTATTTTAAGATATAAGTTACTCACAGCAATGGGAAAACAAAGCAAGTTTATAATAGAACAGTTTGGATCTGCATGCTTATACAGTAATTCCCTTTTCACAATAATCTAGGGTAAAAATGAATATATAAATATTCAATCAATATATTCAGGCATTCAAATATTTGCATGTAATAGGTTTAAAAACTTAAGAAATTTAAAAGTGTTACTCACAATTGCATTTGGAAGAGACAGAGCATTCTTGTTTTGCAACAGCTAATACTTTAAAAACTGGAATTGCTATAAAATATTTTTTTTTGCTTTGACTTTGCATTGATGCTTCAGTTATTAAAATATAAGTGTTTGCTATGCTATGCTATGTTTGAATGAATTGAAATAGTAGGATATATAAATAGGAAAACTGTTGAACAGCTGTAGGTTACCATATGTACAAGTTTAACTTGTTTTGAAATGGGCAGATTTTTGTATCAGAGAGGTACAGATTTATATTCACTTGAATTGACAAAATTATGTGTTGAGATGATAGTGATTAAGATTTGGTTCCTCTATTAGTTAACATAATTATATTTTGGTTCAGCTGCTAAAAGATATGTATGTGTGTAAGTGTACAATCTGCAGGCCAAACTTTAGCTTGTATATGAAGCTACATGTTTATAAATATCTGTTTTATTGTTTCTAGTTCAAACTATAATATACATCTTTAGTGAGCTGTTATTTTCATACTTTGACCAATTTCATTTGACTAGAATGAAGATATTTTATTTAGCTTGCATACTTGTCTTTTTCTTTCCTATTCTTGCCTGCATACTTTTATTATTTTGTCATGTATACTTACAAGCATGTGTTTTGAATTTTCCTTTGCATTAGCTTGCACTACAAATTTCTTACAGGCCTTATTCTTTTTTTTCTTTGCTATGTCTTTAGTCATAGGTATTTAGTTCTATTTTTTAACATGTGTTTCACTTTTATTTTCTTTTATTTTTTTAACATGGACTAACAAATATTTGATTACTTACTATTATTTTACTTTATACTTATATTAATATTAATAAATGTTTATTTTAATTTAAATATTTTGAAACCTTTATTTTTAATTTACAAATCATAACTTCCATTCAAACACACATATTCATAATTAAAGTTGAAATAACAATTTTATTAAAAATTCATTTGTAAAGATTTACAATATTAATAGAGCTCATTATTAAGTCAAAATGATTTATAAAAGAATTTATCTTTTTATTAATAAACTTCTTATTTTTATCAAGGTAAATTTAAAACAAATTAAACAAACCTTTTTGCTAAATTTAAATGTAAGATAAATTTATTTTAAACACACTAAACTGTAATCTTGAGTAATTTAAAATCATATGATCATTTATTAAATAGCTTAAATATCAAATTTCTAAATTTTCAAAAATATTAGAATTAGAAACATGTCTATTTATTAAATTAAAACAAAGATTATCTATTTACAATATATACAGATATATACATTATAAATAGAAGGCAATTTGATTAACTTCTAAAAGATAAATTGATAGTTAAATATTTATTTAAAAGAAGATTAATAAATCAATTCATATATTATTACAAATATTATCAAATCAATTTAATTTTTAATGTAGATTATTAAATTGATATTGCCCCAAATTTTCGGGATATCACATTCTTCCCCCCCTTAAAAGAATTTCGTCCTCTAAATTTTAAACAAAGGTAATTTAATAATCCAATTAAAAATTTAAATTTGAAACACAAGCATATATCAACAAAAACTAACAATCATAGCAACCAATCCATCCAAACTAACAAATCTAACTATCCAGACAAAATTCTAAATAGAATTTTCTCGAGTTTCCCCCAAGTATAAATACCGGGTTACTCGCCCTATAGAATCCAAACAACCAATACTACTACTAAACTACAGAGTTCTCACTCATCTAAATCTACAAAACAAAACAGGAAATCAGACCAAACTCAAGTCTGACCCAACACTACAACTCCCTGAACTGCTGATTCTAAAATCAAAGATAGAGCTTACACGTACTCCCTCAGAGATACGTGAAACACTCCGAATTCCAATTATCCAAACTGACAATTCAATCCTGAAACCAAACACTTATCAAAAATCAAATCTCCGATTACGGACTCCAAATTTCTTCGTCTCTTATCCACAAAATTCTTCGGACGATCCTGGGCTTCCTTCATCTTTCCTGATCAGCTCAATCTTGTTGATGCCCTATAAACAAACTGAACCAGAGACAATCCCACAAATGGATCTTTCCAAGATCAACCAAAACTCAGAATACAACTCTACTCCAAAATCGGAAAACAGAACTCACATCTCCCGCATCTAGAAAAGATTGAACATGAGCACTCCAAACTGGCCTCAAATTCTGAGAAACTTCCCGTAGAACTCTCTAATCCAAACACGGCAATATCCAATTGCTTCCAAACTAAAACAGCTACCACCATGCTTCCACTGCGCAACTCTGGCTGAACAGATGAAAATGCTGATTATGAACTCAAGCACAGACTGGTCAACACCTTAAAAATAAAACTCAGAAGTTCCACCAAAATTCTGAGCTGCTTCACCAACTCAATTTCCAGATGTTAACAAAACCCTAACTTCCAGAAGACATCTAGAAAAATCTCTGAACCCCAAAAGAACACCCAAACTATCGCAAGTCACTTTTGCGATCGATACAGCCAAATTCCAAAGGAAACTGCTCTCTCTTTACAAATCAGAACAGCTTACACTTAGGTGGCCAATCCATCGAAGAAACGGGTCTACATAACTACTTCTGAATTCCATTCGAGAAAAACTGCTAAGCCAGAAGATCCCTTGCCAACACCGAAAACATCCCAAGCTGAATTGCTGCCACAGATGCTAAGATTTCCTATCCAAAGCTCTTCGAGAAACTCGGACCTCTAACCAAACAGAAACACCCTGCTGAACTCAGCCACAATACCGAAGCAGACACACTTCCTTACTTGTTCCAAAGAAACATCGTCGGAGACATCCATAGTCACTATGTCTCATCACACAACCACTACATCTTGATATATCAAAATATCTTGACTTACTTTTGTCTATCCGACAGATCCAAACTCTAGCTCGGCCAAACTCTTACACTTCAAAGATGAACTCCGAACCTCAACAGGTTTCCTTCAGAGATCAATGAAATCCTTGCACCGTCCAAAACTTACTCGAGACAGTATTAGACCTACAGTCTTGACAATTACACTTCCAACCATTGATAGTTGTGTTACACACACCACTACCTATCTACCTTTATAACATATTGGAAAACCCGAACAGGTAACCCAACAAATAGGTAGAAATAAATATAAATATATATATATATACCAAAATTACAAATACGCTCTCTCAAGAAGAAATCACTTAAGAGCCTAGGTATTCACTCAACCTAGCGCTCTAATACCACTGTAACGACCCAACTTCCTATGCCCAGGAAGTAGTATCGTTATTAAGAAAAGAAAGAGGTGAGAAAGTAGAAAAGATAGAGAAGAAAGAACAACAACATCAGAATCTCACAGCGGAACGAATAAAATATAATATATTATATAAGTATTTACATAATATACAACATCAATCAGAGTTATACAGATAATACATCACATACTAGACAGTTATAAACACCTGTCTAGTTATACAACTCAATACACAAAACAACTCAAACAAAACGACTCAGAAATACCAACACAACGGAACTATATATATACCTACAACGCTGAAGCCACCTGCTCCATTGCTCCTCCAGAATGCGTCAAAGCCAACCTGAATCCCTTGGCTACCCGTAAAAATTTGGGTACCCGAGAGTTTATGAAAAACAAAAATAAACTCCGGGTCAGACATGGGTCTGGTATGAGTAACAGGTTAAAGTTGTTTAACTTTGAAAATCTTTTGAAAACAAAAGGTATCACGTAAGACTTCCCACACATAAACATAGAAAAGTTTTAACCTTACGCTAACCAAAACATTTGATAGGAAATTCTGTGATATTATAATAGGTCTAGGGTTTTCAAGTAAATAGAAAATAGCCGAAATTGTTACATTCATTAAATTCCAGCTACTAGCCACAAAAGTTGGTAATACAATCAAAACCGTTGGCACTTATTGGATTGTGGATTCCATATAATGGCAGGGCTACTGGGGTACCGCCCGTCACAGTACGTGGCCTAGATCAACGTACCGAGGATTACTCCCTTCATCCCCTGCAACACAAGGCCGGAACCATTCCTTACTGAACAGTCCCGAACAAGATAACCCCGCAGTTGGTGTACATCCAACCGCCCACAAAGCCGAATAAAAAGGGACATCTAGACAGGGGGAAATCTTGTCCTGCTTGGGCATGACCCACCTAACCTTGCTGCACCTCCCCTGTTTTAGCCATTCCCGGTTGATGAGGCTTGAGCCTACGATTACCTTTATAGAATACATTTCTTAGAATGCTCATCGTCCACCTAACGATGTGTTGAAAGCATTCAATCCATACAAGTTCGTTCCGGGTTCGAACGAAACCGAAGGCATCATCTCGTTACACTCATTTTGGAATCACCCTCAGAGTTAACGACGACAACCCTTGCACTTTGATTCTTCATCTTCACTTCAGATTCACGACCTATCGTAAATTTGGAATCGATGTGGTTTTCGGATATTCCAAATAAGGAAAACCGATCCCGGTCTCATCAAAATCCAAAACGTGTCTTTTAGGGCCAAGTTGTCTATTTAGTCTTAACAGTTTAATTCAACATCATCAATATACGCACAGATAGATAATTCATAATATCACAGTAGATAATCATATCATCATCATAAACAGATAATCAATATTATCAACCCAATCAGATAATAATATACTACCATGCTTAAACAAACATCCAAGTCACATAGATATTATTCATCTCATATCTGAGTTCACTATCATCAATGAAATATTAATTTCATTCATCCATAAGCAATGATTTATAATCTTACCATTTGTAACTAATTTAAAATGAATTAAATTAACTACTTCTATCTCTAATTAATATAAAGTAAATTAAATTAATTACTTCATTCATAAATCCTGCTTATACAACCAATAATTAAATTTATACAAATTAATTAATTAATCTCTAGATATTTATCTTGATTAACTCCTCTAATTGATCATTTTCTAATTACAGTAAGTAATTAGTCTTTAATAAATTTTACAAATTAATTATTCTAAATTATTCCTAGTAATTAACTTTAATTACTTCATTTATAATTATTACATTTATTCTTAATTAATTACATAAATTAATCTCCATATTATTAATTATTACTTAATTAAACAATTCTTAATTTACATCATTAATTATATTAATTAATGATCTCTAATTCAGATTAAATTACTTTATTAATCACACTAAGTGATTAATCTTGTATTAAACACAATTATTAATCACCTTTGATTAATATCAACCAGTAATTAATTATCCTTAATTACTCATATAAATAAATTAATTATCCCATAATTAATTATCTCTATTAATTAATCCTCTGATTAATTTCAAAAGTAATTATCCAAATTACTTTATTAACATATAATCTTTCACTAATTACATTCAGTAATTAACATTAATTACTTCATTAAGTAATTATGCTCCATTGCATACACTAGTAATTACACTTATCAAAATGATTTCTTAATTTAATTAAACTTAACTTAAATTAATCATTTTATCAACATTAATTACAATAAGTAATTAATTCTTTAATCAAGTAATTTCTTCACAATTTACAATAGCTTATCCAATTAATCTAATTAATTATCCAAAATCAATCCTATATATTAACTAATTAATAATCCTTAGTTAATTGTCTTCATTTAATATCATTTCTTAATTTACTTCTTAATTGATCTTTATTTATTAACTTTAATACATAGGTCATTCCTTAATTACCCTATTATCCTTAAGATAATTCATTCTTTAATTAATGACTTCATTAACGTTACATTTTAAATTTAAATATCATTTGAATTGAAGATTCAAAATGATTATAATTTAAATTCAATTTAAAATCTTTTAAATTAAACTATTTGAATTTTTAATTCAAATTTAAATTTCAAATTACATTAATATTTAACTTGCAAACCTCAAGTTAAACAATTCATTTATTTTTCATTCAAAAACCTTAAATCAAGAATTTTCAAAATCAAGTTAATTTTATTGAAACAAATTACTTGTCAACTATTTTATTTTGAACTCATTCTTAAAATATTCCTATTTAAACTGATTTAAATTTTCAGATTTTGAATTCTAAGCAAACTTGAATATCTCAATTTATTTTGATTTTAGACTTCGATTTAACTTTCTTTTAACAACTAGAGTTAGGAACTCGATTTTTAAATCCAAATCTATCTTAAACTTTAAAATTCAAATATCCATTTGAATCAAAACCTTATCAAAAATCAAATTTAACTGCAGCAACATTTTGTTTCAGATCTAATTTTAAAATCTGGAAATTTATAAAGTTTTAAATCTGAAACTCATTTAAATATTTCAAATCTGCATTTTAGATTCAAACTATAAATTTGAATTTATACTTCTAATTAGATTTAGACTTTGCTAAATCTTAGTTGACAACTTTAATTCAATTACATCATGATTTCAACTAACATACATTTAATTTTGCTTTAAATTTAGTTTAAATTTAAATGTACAGGTTGTTTATATAGCCTGTAGCAATTCAACACCCACCTGAGACCAAAACAATGTTGCTTCGGGTCAACTGCCTCTCTGCTTCGAGTAAAAATGCAATTAACCCGAGACTTTCCCCGAGCCCAAAAACCTGCACACTAAAAAACTGTGACCATCAAACCTGGAACCATCACAATTAACAACCCTATTCTCTGCTTTGAGTCCTCCATCACATTGCTTCGAGTCATCTACTCGAGTGACTCGAGTATTCCCTGAGACCAAATTCTGCACACCAAAAACACAACACCACCATACTTCACTGGCACGGTGCACGTGCACCGTGGCCCCAGCCACCTCCGGCCATCCTCTAGCACTCCCCCACGACGCCAGTCACTTCCAAATCCCATCACAACCCCCAGAAACTAACCACTTGCTCGAAAACAAAAACACACCTTCTCCTCTACAACCTGGAAACACAACATGCAACAGCCCCAAAACCTGAAACCTCCACCGCTCTTCAAACTCCAACCACTGGAATACCACCGCCTCTGGCTACAGCTTCTACCATGTCCCCACAACCATCCCCCAGAGTTTCCTCGAACTCGATCCTTTCTTGGCCCCGAAACGATCAAGTTTCCTGCCATAGGCAAAACTAGGTCTAGGAGATAAAACTAGCTACCAACGTCACCTCCGGTCATAGGTCAATTTCCTGACAATTTTCCTGGCCTCACCGACCATCCAACTACCTCCAAAACGAACCTTAAGCCCTCCGATCAACTACACTTCCAGAGGCAACCCAAAATGCTCGAATGGTTCAACCCAGTAAAGCATGTTCATAGCTCAACTAAAAAAAATGTAATTTAAGTTTTAAAAATCCTAATTTTGATTTAGTAATAGGTTCATAAGCTTGAATGGATAATTTAAGACATTCGAAATTATCACTTGTATTAGATTTAGACTACTCCTAAAGTTTTATAGAGCAAATCAATTTTGTTTAGCATGAGTTAACTTTTAAAATTTACTTTATAATCAACAAAACATAATTTATTTAGATGTTTTGTCCTAACAATCAATAGGTTGATCTATAACGATTTTTGGATTAACTCAGGTTTTTGAAAATTTAAACAGAGGCAAACTCCAGATAACATGCAGGCTTCATTTCATCATGATATAATGCAATGCATATTCAAACAGGCATCTCTGCTATTCTTCATACAACTAAATTAACTTAGGTTATTTTAAGATATAAGTTACTCACAGCAATGGGAAAACAAAGCAAGTTTATAATAGAACAGTTTGGATCTGCAGGCTTATACAGTAATTCCCTTTTCACAATAATCCAGAGTAAAAATGAATATATAAATATTCAATCAATATATTCAGGCATTCAAATATTTGCATGTAACAGGTTTAAAAACTTAAGAAATTTAAAAGTGTTACTCACAATTGCATTTGGAAGAGACAGAGCATTCTTGTTTTGCAACAGCTAATACTTTAAAAAAACTGGAATTGCTGTAAAATATTTTTTTGTGCTTTGACTTTGCATTGATGCTTCAGTTATTAAAATATAAGTGTTTGCTATGCTATGCTATGTTTGAATGAACTGAAATAGTAGGACATATAAATAGGAAAACTGTTGAACAGCTGTAGGTTACCATATGTACAAGTTTAACTTGTTTTGAAATGGGCAGATTTTTGTATCAGAGAGGTACAGATTTATATTCACTTGAATTGACAAAATTATGTGCTGAGATGATAGTGATTAAGATTTGGTTCCTCTATTAGTTAACATAATTATATTTTGCTTCAGCTGCTAAAAGATATGTATGTGTGTAAGTGTACAATCTGCAGGCCAAACTTTAGCTTGTATATGAAGCTACATGTTTATAAATATCTGTTTTATTGTTTCTAGTTCAAACTATAATATACATCTTTAGTGAGCTGTTATTTTCATACTTTGACCAATTTCATTTGACTAGAATGAAGATATTTTATTTAGCTTGCATACTTGTCTTTTTCTTTCCTATTCTTGCCTGCATACTTTTATTATTTTGTCATGTATACTTACAAGCATGTGTTTTGAATTTTCCTTTGCATTAGCTTGCACTACAAATTTCTTACAGGCCTTATTCTTTTTTTTCTTCTTTGCTATGTCTTTAGTCTTAGGTATTTAGTTCTATTTTCTAACATGTGTTTCATTTTATTTTTTTTTATTTTTTTTAACATAGACTAACAAATATTTGATTACTTACTATTATTTTACTTTATACTTATATTAATATTAATAAATGTTTATTTTAATTTAAATATTTTGAAACCTTTATTTTTAATTTACAAATCATAACTTCCATTCAAACACACATATTCATAATTAAAGTTGAAATAACAATTTTATTAAAAATTCATTTGTAAATATTTACAATATTAATAGAGCTCATTATTAATTCAAAATGATTTATAAAAGAATTTATCTTTTTATTAATAAACTGCTTATTTTTATCAAGGTAAATTTAAAACAAATTAAACAAACCTTTTTGCTAAATTTAAATGTAAGCTAAATTTATTTTAAACACACTAAACTGTAATCTTGAGTAATTTAAAATCATATGATCATTTATTAAATAGCTTAAATATCAAATTTCTAAATTTTCAAAAATATTAGAATTAGAAACATGTCTATTTATTAAATTAAAACAAAGATTATCTATTTACAATATATACAGATATATACATTATAAATATAAGGCAATTTGATTGACTTCTAAAAGATAAATTAACTGTTAAATATTTATTTAAAAGAAGATTAATAAATCAATTCATATATTATTACAAATATTGTCAAATCAATTTAATTTTTAATGTAGATTATTAAATTGATATTGTCCCAAATTTCCGGGATATCACATGGCTGTTGTTCTACTATAAATAGGGGCAGTTTAAATGAATTTTCATATATATTTTCTCTGAATTAACTCCTCTTCTTCTTCCACATTTCTTTATATATATTTTTATCGTTACTCTGGCAAAATCAACATTAAATCTAACTAGATCATCTTTGGTTTGATTCTCTATCACTATCGCAACAAGATCTCAGTGCTATTCCGAGTTATAGGCTTCTTTGTAATAAAGTAAATGAGAAAAGGTGTGATTGTAGCTTGTGAAATCGATTGTAACGACCCTGACTTGACCTTCGAAAATCGACACCGAATACAACACTCGTATTCAAATGCCGCAGATCCAAACGTCAAATCTGGTTCGCCGGAGCTTATAACACAATTAAGTAAAACAACACAGTGGAAGAAAAAGAAATGAATATCATATACAATTCCAAATGAATATAATATCCAATGATATAACAATGATACAATAAGAAACAATATTAGACATACAAGATACCAATGCTACAGCGGAATAATAAATGAACTAGCAGCAGAAAATAAAAACTCCAAAAGAGCAACAACAACTCTAACTCCAAAGCACCAATCCAGAAATAGCTTGAACCACCATCAAATTGCACCAAGATAAGCAAGTCTCGTCCAGTGAATCCACAGACTCCAATATCCCAGATATCCATATAATACCAAAGAGGAAGCTGAAAGCTACTGAATTCAATATTTATATCTACTATCTGAAAACCCCAACTCTAGACTGCCCGTGTAGAAAATTGTGGCACCCAGAGTTTAGGAAGGGAACAATAAACTCCGGGTTAGTCATGGGACTGGTATGAGCAAACAAAAACAGCTTGGTCTTTTTAAACAAACAAAAGAAATTTTAAATTTTGAAAATCCGCAATGCTTTTAAGAAAATGAAACTACCATAAGGCCTCCCGCCATACACACAATGCAAACGCAGACTTGGAGGAGATTTCTCCTTATGATAGTCAAACATGCTTACTACGCAAAATTATCTTTTAAAATTATTATTAGTGCATAGTGGAAAACATTTCTAAAGTATAATATTAATCTTAACCAGCATAGGTACCATTATATTATGCCAGCTATAGCTACCTCCTGAGGAGGCCGGTTATACAATTGCAATCGTAAAGACTCGTATTGTTTCTTTGGATTTTGAACAAATGGTCAGGCTAAGGAACTTCCTGGGCCATATGGGTACGCCTCTGGAGGGACGCTCTGAGAACCTAACCTGATCTCTGCCAACACAAGGCGGGTTACCTCTATAACTAGGTAACTACTACACGAGTATGCCATCCCCCGATCGTAACCAACCTTTATCCCGGGATTCGCCAACAACCACAAAGTAATAAATTTGCAGCAACCACATATGTTAAGTATCTAAGCTCCATACCATGATGCCACCTCTATCTAGAAGGAAATGAACATACCCTCAGGGGGCGCTACCCCCAAATAAACTTGCTGCATTCTTCCTGTTTCGACCATTCCGGATTGTGAAGTTCGATGAAGTCTCGTCCACAAAGCTACGCTTTTCACGAAAGCCATGCTTTGATCAGCAGCACTTCGTATGCCACATTACCAAATTGGGAATGTATCACTAGTAACCATCAACTACATAGCCTCTGAGCTCGTACATCTCAGAGAGGGGTGTTAAGCTAAGAGAATAAATCTCCGCCACCAAACAGAAATGTATTTGATAGAAACTGGTTTTACATCTCAAGGTGTAACGTCAGACACACAATCCATACAAGTCTGTTCCGGGTTTGAACAGAACCGAAGGCACTTCCAAAGAAGTCCTTGCAAATCCGGATAATTTCTAATCACGTCCGGACTTCCCATCAAATGGGTGCTCAAATCTCTATATCGAGGATCAGCTGATGCAGAGACATTCGACAAGAAATCCTTTCGTTTTCGAAAGTATCTGGTCTTCACCACCGGTCTTCAAATGCCATCCATATACGTCGTATCACTATCCGGAATGGGTTATATGACACAAGGTCCTCTCCCGGCTAATCCGAATAGTGAGCGCAATATTTAAAAACATATAGATATGGGATCTCAGTTAAGTCACAACTTATTACCCAAAACTTTTCATTCAAATGGTTAAAAAAATTACCATTTATAAATCTTTTAAACAAAAAGATTCATTTTAAAAACTTACAATGGTTTAAACCATTTCCACATTTAAATCATTTAAACAAAAGATTCATTTTCAAGACCCCTTTCAAATTAAATAAGGTTCACCAATCTTTTAAACAAAGATTCATTCATAGCTTTTCAAACGATTCCATTTCAAATTGGATTAACTCATCCGGTCTTTAAATTAAAGACTCATTTCATAACTTTCAAAACAGTTCCCGATTCAATCTTCTATATATAAAAGAGACACCATTTGGAATCTTCTTCAATTTCAAATTAGGGTTCAACTATCTTTTACAAAATTCAATTATAACTTTCAAAGCCATTCCATTTCAAATTTGAAATCATAAATTTGGAAATTCCTTCCTCATATAAAAGCTATTATTATTCGAAAACCACTTGTTCCGTTTCGAAAAACACGATTATATTAGCACGAGTTGAGGCCTTTAAATATGAACTTGGATTAAATTCAAATTCTCAAAACCATACTTTTATAGTTTGTATAACCTTTTACATCATAAATTCTCAACATCGAATAGATTTCAAATTTTGAATTCAAATTTTAAATCCAATTTTAAAACTAAATCAAGTTATTCAATTTTAAAATTATTTTCAAAAGTTGTGACTTAACTGATTTCCACGTGAAATCCATGTTTGTGTGTGTATAGTGTAGTCCAGGGATTTTACACACAATAGTGCAACAAAAATTATCACATCACAGATTAAAACGCAGCAATATTGATAAGCGATATAAGTTAAACGCTTATCTTCATTCACAGATTCATAGATAAAATAATTTTATCAATAACAAGGATTCACTAATATGATTCGATGTGGGTTTCGGATAACCAACTGGAATCCGACTCCCTGTCGCATCGAATTTCAAATGTCGTTCTATGGCCAAGGGTATTTATACCGAAAACATATCACAGATAATTACAGTCTAGAGATTACAATCAATGCAAGGCAATACAATCATTCATAAGCAAGCATATTTTCTAATTCAAATTTTAATTAATTTAATTAATTCAAATTAAATCAATTACTAAAGAATAAATCAACTTACCTTGCTTAACCAACCATTAATTAATTAATCACAACATTTAATTAACAAATCACTTCTTAACTGACCTCATTATAAATTTATTAATCTTTAATTAATTAATTGTTCTTTAACAATCAATTAAAATCTCAAGTTAATCAATCCTTAATTACCATTTGGTTAATCTTTAATCACCACTGATAAATCAATTAATTACCTCTTAATGACTTCTAAATTAATCCTTAATTACGGATTAATTATCCTTTAATTATTAATTAATAAAACCTTAATTATTAATTAATAAAACTTAATTACAAGTTAAGGACTTCTTAATTATTGGTTAAGTAACCTTTAATTACTTAATTACTCACTAATTACTTAATTAGTAAATCTTAACTACTTGTTTTAAATTAAGTTTAATCACACCTAACTACTTGATAAATGAATCCCTAATCATTAATTAATAATCTAGTTAATGGTTTTTCAATTAAAACTTAATTAATCTTAAATCAAATAATCCTTAACCATTTATCAATCAAGTAAATTATTTTCCTTAATTAATTTCTTAATCAAACCTTTACAATTAAACTAATTAATTAAATTAAATTTCTTTAAATTTACTTAATCAAAATTAAGATAGTAAAACCTTAATTAAGATAAAACATTATCTTGTTAATATCCCCATCAACATAATTACCCATTTATCCCTAAAATTATCTTAGTTAAATCATTAATTAAGCTTTAATATAATAATCATTTATCTTACAAATTTAAAGTTATGAAAACATAATTTTAAATAGATCAAAATTCCACTATAACCATACTTCGGGCCTAATGCAGGATTACCCGAGCAAATCTCTCAAATACCCAAGCCCAAACTCGAGTCCTTTCCCCTCCTACATTTGTAAAACTTGTATTGTTTTGTTTCTTTTTTTTCTGAAAGTTTTAAACCTGGTAACTTAATTCAAATAGCCCGAGACCATCAAACAAAAACCCTGGCAAAAACACGCTCTGCTTCGAGTTCGACCCCGAGCTCGCTTCATCTTTCCAAAGCAACCACTAACACCACCAATGCACGTACACGTGCACATACGATCAGAGCTCCTCCGATCGTCGTCGAGCCCCTCCACAAATCAGTGACTACCTCCTCAACTCAATCCATCGCCCAGCGTCGACTTGCTCACCATAAAATCGAATTGAGCATTTGAGTACCATCTGTAACCAAACCCACTCCCCACCGTGACCCCAACCTCAGATCAACTTTCCCCTGCGATCCAAGCTTCGCCATACAACGACGATCACATCCCCCTACGACCGATCGCCTCCGACACCATGACGGCGATGCAGTTCAATTTTAAAAACAGACAAGCAAACTAGCCCTTTAAACCCTAAAACATCATCTCTCCCATGCCTCGATCAATTATAAAATCAAATTGTATTTTTCCCTTAATCATTGATCAACAAGTAATCTACGGCCACAACCTTGAAGCTCAATGTCACCGCGATCACCAGCAATAGATGAAACACCTAATTCGGTTCAACTTGCGAATCCTCACCATTTACAAACTTAAAAATTGCAATAATTTAATCAAAATTCATCATTTTCAATTTCGAAATAGATCATATAATTAAAACTTAGAATTTTGAAACTTGAATTTTTCGACTTACAATGATTTTAACAGTAAATTCCTATTTTTGAATTACTTATTCAATAAATCCACCTGAATTTATTTTCAAAATTGATGTTACATAATTACACTCATTTTTTATTTACAAATCATAGCCTAAAAAGATTTAAGGGAGGAGATATTGATTTTTAAACAGGTATGAAACCTGTATATTTAGAACAGAGACCTACATATGCTTTTTAAACAGTCATGCACAGACTGTTTTCACTTATATATGTATATATGGAAATGCAGATGTATTTAAATCTATTCAACATTTTTTTTCACAACCAATTTCAAGCATTCACCAAACTATGTATCTAACAAATTCAGGTTTTAATGGTTAGTTTGCTCACCAGATTGAAGACAGGGAAGAAAATTCCTGAGCTTGGAAATCAATTTTGATCTGTTGCTTGCCTTCAGGTTCTTTTTTTCTTTTCCTTTTTTTTTGTTTCAGAGATTCTTGCATTACTCTGGCCTAAAGAACTGCAGCTTTGATTATGATCTGCAATTCCTGTTTTGTTGAAGATTTTGTTTTCAGGCTTGATAATGGTTTCTTGAAAATTTTGATATTGCTTCAGGTTGAAGATCTTGCCTTTCATCTGCTATTTGATTTGCATTGCTCTTTGTTTTTTTTTAAACTGAATCCAGGTTTTGGTTTTGCTACTGATTTTGATTTTGATTTTGATTCTGATTTTCCTTTTGAATCCTGACCCAAACATTTGTTTTCCAAGTTTCTGGGTTTTTTCATTATATTTGAAGTTTCCATGTTTGCTCTTGATTTCAGAAATTTGCATTGCTTGAAACATTGAGACAGAATTGCTTTGAAGCTTGTTTTTGGGTTGAATTTTTTTGTTTTGTTTTAGATTCTACAGTTTTCTGGTTTTTTAAAATTTCTGAAACAATATTGAGAAGAAAACATTTTCTTATTTTATGTTGAAAGAAACATATTCTTTTGCCACTTGTATGATTTCATACTCCATGCCCTTACACATGTAAATCCACTTATGTATAAGGTCTACACTTGTAAACATATGTATTTTTATGTTTTTAACCTTGTTTTATTTTAAATTTACAACTTTTTTTACATATTTAAATTTATATTTAAATCCCTTTATTAATAGTTTACAAATGTTGAAACAAATTATTTAATACCTTCTTATGTATTATTTATACTTATACAAATTAAAATTTAAACCTTATTTTAAATAAATTCATGCATTTGCATTTAAACCTTATTTTATTTTTATTTTAAATATTTTTGTATCAATTCGTATCTTATGTTTTTATAACTTAACATATGTTCATATGTTCTAATGTTTTTATTATTTCCAAATGTATTATTATTTAAAACATTTTTTAGATATCAATTCAAAAATTAATATATAAAAAAAATCAATTCATAAATGAGTAAACAAATATATAAATTTTATCCCAGTTATAATTTTTTCCAAACTTTATTTTCAATATATTTATCTTAAACTTAAGATATTAAACTTATTAATAAATACATGTTCCAAAATTCTCATTCAAAATATCTATTTAATATAATTTGGAAAACAGATTTTTATTATTTAAAAAGATAATGTTTCAAACCCAATATATTTATAAGATTTTTAATTTTGAATTTTAGTTTCAAAGTTTAATTTAAACTAAATTTATAAATATAAATAAACAACAGAACATATCTTTAATAAATCTTAGAACTTTCAAATTCTATTTATAATCCAAAAATTTTATTCATTCTAAAATTTTTCTAATTATATCATAATCAAATTCATAATTTAATTTTAAAATTAAATTAATTGCCAAATTATCTTAACTAAAATTTCAAGGATGTTACATCAATCAAGTGAGAAAAGGTTTGATTATAGCCTATGAATCAATTGGGTGAACTTGTTGCCCGTAAAATCAAGTATCCCTACCTAGAGGATTGTGAATCTGGAGTGGTGTACCTCGTGACCTTGAAATCGAGGGTGTAATTTTACAATAGCTTTTGAAAGGAAATCTGTACTTGTGTGGGGGACTGGACGTAGGGTTACTCCAAACCAGTATAAAATCCGATGTGTTCTTTCCTTTATTTCTTTTACTTTATTTCTGCATTTATGTTTGTTTCTGTGATCATATCTGTGTCTGAATATTGCATACATTTGTTTTAAAATTAACTAAAACTCAAAAAGATTTAGTAATTCCTTAAAACATTGTCCACCCCCTCCTTGAGTGTTAATCCTAGCCTTAAAATCCGTATTCCGCATTTCTTACAATGTGCCCTAGTGACACATATTAGCAATGATTGTTTCAGGCTAAAAGACAAAAAAACTGAGTTAAATATCTATTTTACCCTCAAACAAAAGTGGATATGTGGAATTCAAGGGGGCTACTTTGATAAATTCACAATCTTAACCATGTGCCCTAAGGGCACATGATAACATTTCCCTTCTTTATATGTGTTGTTTTTATGCACCTATATTTACAAACTTTGGCATATATTTCTCAATTGATATTTTAACCCTTTGCTATTTTGAAAATCGTGCATTATATAAATAGAAAGATAGTGCAACTCTTGTGATATATGCCTTGTATTATGTGTAGGCCTCTATATTTATAAATGAAGTTGCTAATTATATGTGTGTGCTCTTGTAATATATGCTAAGTATTATGTGTGTGTTGGGAGTGCAAATGACGTGCGTGTGTTGTGTGACCAATGTGTGTTGTACGTGTGTTGCATGATATTTGTTGTGTGTTTATGGGATCACATTTATGCATGAATATGATTGTTTTGGGTACCAGCGTTAAGTTTATATACACACTTACATTAAAACTTACATTTTCATATAGATCAGAAGATAGAATAACTAATGGATAAATATATTTATATATTTTATATGTAAATGTAAATATAATTTGAAGTTCATTAACACATGAAGGTAATTTAATAATGTTATTAGATGTAAAATTAAAACTAGTTAATAATTATTTAACTAGAATTATCAATTTATACTGTTAAATTTGGTGAAGATTATACAACCTGCGTTATAGACATTTAAAACAAATTTTTAGGGAGTATACTTCTATTTACTCAAATGTTATCTTATACTAATCAAATAAATAAGGTTTAATAAAGTTATCATCATTTTTATGAACATAACGAATTTTAGCTAATTATTTTGAATATATTTATTATCATTATTTATGTAAATGTAACAGCCTGCCTTTTTGCACGGTTTAAATCGACGATAAACCACATACGTTAGACTCAAACCATTCAAAAGTGAGGATTGTTATGGGGTAAATAAGAAAAAGTAGAGAAAGAAATAAAACAAACACAAAATCTTACAGCCGAATGACAAAATATAATAATCAAATAAACAGTTCATGAAGCTATTTTTACAAATAACATTTGATTACACTTTTACAATACAAAATCAAAGTACATATAGCAGTAATAAATGAATAGTGCAGCGGAACGACATGATGCAGCGTAATAAAGGAAATAAAATAAATAATATATATACAAATCACCATCTTCGTCCCCTAGAAAAGCAGTCTTCGATACACTGAAAATCTCAGGCTGACCCGAGCGAATTGGAATGGCAAAACACTCAAGTCAGAAATAAAAGATCTTATGTAAGTTAAATCAGCAGTAAAATAAATATGAGTGTAATGGTATCAGAGATGTTTACGAGGTTTGACATCTCTTATCCAATGTCTAACGTGAGCGCAATAACTTAAGAGATGTTTGGAATTTCCACATCCTAAGGACCAATTAAGCTATCTACATACATAGTACAATACGCTATTAAAATAGTGTCTACGGTAAAGTAAGGTATTAAAAGAGCGTTAAGGCATTACTCATATCCTTCTTAACACATTTTATATAATGTCGTAGTCTATACAGATACTGTAAACTCCATCGTAAACTAGTGTGGGTTATCAGGGAGCACTCTATAGGTATGAGACAAACCAAACTTGTAGAAGGCATGATAAGGCATGTGACAAGGCGCGCAAGGCAATGTCTAGGGTAGAATAATACCGTTTTGCTGATCCGGACTCATGGTAACGTATAACAGCTACTACTGCCCACCTCGGAACACACTCCCATAATCAAATCGAGGGGTGGCCACCAAATCAATCACTAGTCATAATATGGTATCGAAGAAATGTGTCTGATCGGAGGTGCGACCTCACTTGGCCCGACATGGCTCCTGTTTTAGCCACATCAAGCTGACTCACGAGAGTCAGGGCTGTGTAAATACCTCATATAGGATCGTTCGTCAAACCATCCTACTTTATTTTGGAATCTCCACCATGTATACAGTTGTTAAAGTGATTTTCAGTATCGGCAAAGAGTATGACAATATTTGATTCCGGTCTCTTTAATAATAAAACGCTTATTTCACACCGGACGGTTCTTTTACATTCCCAAAACCGATTCATAACTTGTATCAAAATATCATGTTCAATTCAAACCATATCGCTTTCGTAAATCATATTCACTTTCAAAAACATATTCACATTCGAAACCATATCACTTCCGAAATCATATCACTTCCGAAATCATATTTTCTTTCAAAATCATATTTCCAAAATAGGTTAAACCCTCGTTTCAAAATCATCATATTAAATCAAATATGTCATTTAAACCCCGGTTTAGGTTATAATATCATTTAGCCGTATTCACTTTTATATCAAGGATTTAAATATAAACACTTCCACTTTATTTAGTCTGAAATTTATAAAATAGCTTAGACAGTTATAAATAGTTAAATAGTTTAACATAGTTAAATAAAATTTTTAAATAGTTGAAATAATCTAAAATAGAAAATAATAGATTAAAAATAGTTTAAATTGATTTAAGATAGTTTAAGTAGATTTAAATAGATTAAATAGATTTAAATAGATCAAAATGGGTCAATTAGTTTAAAATAGGTTTAAATAGATTAAATAGATTAAAAGAGATTAAAGTAAATTAATATAGCTTAAATTGATAAAAATAGTTTAAATTAGTTTAGTAGTTTGAAAATCTAAATAATCAGGATTAAAAGAATATATTCTTAAACAGTTTATGTTAAAATGATAAATTTGAAATTAATATCGAATTAAACTATTTCTTTCATTCAACACATATGGACCATGTCCAGCTTTCAAATCAACAAACTAAATTTAGTCCTTCAATTCAAATTCTTATTTAAACCATTTAATCTATATTGATTTCAAATCCAAGTTCGAACAATAAATCCAAACTATTTCAAATTTAGTAGATTTCAAAGTTACATTTTCAAACGTTTTCAATACCTCAATTTCGATAAATTTCATTTATACCTCGAATCTAACTTTAAAATTTGAATTTAAACTAATTAAAATTACACATTTAAAACTTGGATTTTCAAAAATAATTCAATTTATGTAAATTAATTTTTCTTCAAAATATATTTTAACTAAAATCAAAATTTAAGGATTTAAAATCATTTAATTTAACCAATCTAGTGTCCGTATATAATTTTCTACCCTATGGTCAAGCGATACGGATATTTATCATTTCAATCCGTAAATATTTTATATTTACGGATATATATCATTTCAATCCGCAACCCCGAATCAAATTCAAAATCCATAAAATCGCTTGGGTTTATCATTTCAACCCATAACAATATTTCCCTAATCTGTGGATCATTCGGGTATGTATCATTTCAACCCATAGAGAACTTGCAATGTTAAACAATATAAAAATATAACATCTAGTATCCAATATAAACAATAAACATCCATCACAATAACCATTCAAACCAATCAATAAACAGTAATAAGTGACTGATTATCAATAATAGGTATTAACTAGAAATTTAGAAGTTAATATTAAATTAATGGCAATAATATTCAATAAAAGTCAGATTTAGCTGCAATGACAATTTAAATATACCAAACATCAACCAATCAATTTCTAATTACATCATAAATTCAATTTAACTAACATAAGATAATCTAGTAGTTGTGAGTGGGTCCAAACACTCACTTTTGATTTCAAATCGATTTGAAATCAAAGATAAGGCTCGAAGTTCAACAGTCCCAAAATTCGTTCATATCCATTCCAAAATGTCCGAAATTTCGATACGATCGCGGCGGAGGAAACCAAGCGTAAATCCTTCCTCGTATGCAGAAGATATATAAGTTAGAGCGATTGAATTGAAATCAAAATCAAAATAAAATAAAAAAGAAAACGTCTACCCCCAGAGCCACGTTAGCACAAGCTATTTCCTCTTCACGCGAATCACCGTAGCGTTCGAACCCATCAAACCCTAACACCTTCGATCGACAGCCGCCTCCGCCTTTGCACATTCACCCTGTCGCGACCCCTCTCACGTGACCTCTGGCCTTCCCCCGAGGCTCACGACCCCATGCATGGCCCAAAAACCCAGCAAATCAACCAAAATGCCACAGCCGCCGCCTATTTCTTAAACTCTAGTGCAATTTTCGAGGCAAATCCGACCATCAATTCGCCAAACAAACCACTTGAATGTGTTTCGCTCGCCACTTTCCGCAACCATATACCTTCCAATCGACGATCCACCAACGTTGATCAAAACATGATGTACGGCTGATAATTGTTTCCTAAGTTCTGCATGCATAGAGACCCAAATCGGAAAAAAATTAGAGATCTAGCTTGCGCGCATCGAGAGCTTCGAATAGGTATATAATATGTCATATTTTGGAGGAGTTTGAATTTTGAAATTGAATTTGATTTGAATTTGGGTTTGAGAAAAATAGAGTTTCTGCCATTGAGAAGTAGAAGCAGACATACGGAATTGTACGTGTAGTAGAAACAGAAAGACTACTAGGTTTTGAGAAATAAGGCTATTTATGTGAACACAACCCGATAAGAAAGAATATCATATCGAATTGATTCAAAACAACAATAACGACCCAAAAAGACTGTTCTGCTTCCGAAACAAAAGTAGGTCATTCCATATATCAAAATAGATGTTTTTTAATATTTTTAAATCCAATGGAAAAGGTTTCAAGTCCAAATCCGTCGTATGAAGAATTATCTTTTCAAGTCAGCTTATTTTAAATTGATTTCATAAAATTGATTTCAACGCGTACTGAGTCCGTACGATCAGACGACAAGTTTGATCGATACGAAACAGAAATCCTAAAATAATTCCCCGTTATGGATTTGATGGGATTGGTTTCTTCAAAATCCAAGACAGTAGCCAAAATGGCTATTTTTACGTTAATTAAATAAATTATTATTAAATTAATTAAATGACTTTTCAATATCAAATTATACAACTAATAAATTTCATCATTTTTTATTACTTAGACATTTACAATAATTTAAAACAAATTTATATATCAATTCAGTGTTAAATATTATACTAATTACAGTGTTCATTTTCAACTGTAAAAAATCCAATTAATTATATTTTAATTCCAATACATTGATCTAATTTGATTTAAATCTTTTTATTCAATCAATCGGTACTCTATAGGCATAGTTAACGTTGGTTTATATTTTATTACACTTATATTCTACAATTATCATCTCAATTTAAATTAACATAATATTTAATTATATTTATCTGCAATTGATTTTCATATGTAATTCAACCAATTAAATAAATAAGCAACATATAAAAATTGTCACATTTTACTTAATTTAATCACATTTATAAGTTTATTATCTATAACAAATGTTATAACTACTTACACAACACTAATTTTATCCAATTACAATTAGTTAAATATTTTCTCACCAATTAATATAACATTTAAATTATTTCCTTATTTACAGTCTATAACCAGTTTTTACGTTTGCAATTATTTCAATTACATGAGATTACATTCAATTCGACATCTATTACATTAAATTTACATTATTAAACTTCATTCTAGTTAGTTTCCTCATTCCCACATCATAAATTTTATTTTCTTCCAACATTAAAATGCAAAATCTTATTAAATTCAATAATTTAATTATCAAAAAATTACAGGTCGTTACACTCTCCTCCATTCAAAACTTTTCATCCATAAAAAGGGAAAAGAAGGGAAAAGAAAGACTCAAGGAATTAACCTATCTTATTCAAAGTATTCAATTTATAAACGGTTAATTTACATAATTTGTGATTCCCGCCCTTCACGCTCCTCAAAAATCAACATAAATACGCCATTATATAACATGGCGAATGTTCGACTGCAGGAAAGACAGATTGTTGAGGCAAAAGAAAAGAGGTATAAGAAGAAGAAACTAAAAACAAAACATAATTTCACGATGGATAGAACAATATATAATATCAATAACTCTTTACAAAAAATAAAACTGTAATATACATATCTCACATCAGAGTACACAAATCAATAATTACCAGACTGAGCAGTTATAACAACCCGCCCTACAATTGCTGGAAATTTCAAACAAAACATTGCAGCGGAAATAAACAAGTATGAGTAATATGTCTTCACCATCCAGCTCGTCTCGTAAGCTCTATAGCATCCTAACTTAAACCTGAAATATTCGGTCTAACCCAAGCCTTATAATAAAGTAACACCCGAGTCAGTCTGGAAAACCAGCGTGAAAAAACACACTTAAATTGAATTATTAAAGTTTCAAATCCTTTGAAATCTATGTTATCTCATAAGACCACACCATAAATAAACACGATGAGTTTTTACGTTACCATAACCAAAACATTTCATATCAAAATCCTCTAATATTATAATAGTGTCTAAGTATAAATATTTATTCAAATAGCTGAAATGCATGCATCTCACGTTCCAGCATAGTTGGGCATAATCAAAACCGTACAACGCTATTGGAGAATGGATTCCAACTGAATGACTAGGCACTGGGGTACCACCTGTCACAGTACATGTTTAGAAACATTGTACCGAGATCAAACCTATCGATCCCTGCCAACACAAGACCGGACTATCCATGACCTTGATAGACCGAAGATGCTATCAACCCGGGTGTTCCCATTCTTTTCAATCTCCTTTCACACGTAGTGATAATATCCGAGGTTATCTAGAAAGGTGGTAGACACACCCTACTTAGGCACAACCCACTTAGCCTTGCTGCATCCCCCTGGATTTTCAGTCATTTCCAGTTGATAAGGCCAGAGGCTACGGTTAGCTTTTTTGAAATATTCACTTAGAATATTCATTGTCCTCTAATGACAATGTACTGATAGCGTTCATCCATATAAGTTCATTCCCGGACCGAATGGAAACGAAGGCACTATTCCTACTACATCCATTTTGTAATCACTCTAAGGATTAAAAGCGATTAGCCCTTGCACTTCACTGCTCCATCTTCGATCCCATACTCTTGTCTTCATTACGAAAACATACTCATTGGATCGAAGTGGTTTTCGGATCACAAATCTGATCCCAGTCTCTACAAAACAACGTTCGATATTTCCGGTAAACTCAACCTCGGTTCTCTATGAAATAAACAGACGAAAATAAGATCCGATTTCACCTCCTAACCATTTGTGGATGGATTTTCTTATAAACGTCCTAGAAGAACGAAACGAGTTTACATGAACAGTATAGCGCCTCGAATGGTAATTGTACCATATAATTCCCGTACTTCTTCTAGATATTTCGAAAGTTTTATTTGGGTCCAGATTTGATAGTCGGTTATTTAACTATCAAATCAATTAAACCAAACAGTTCATTTTCCACTGTAAAACACTAAATCTTATTTAAATTAAATTTAAATAAGTTAAATCTCTTTATCCAAAGGATGTTAACTTGTCTTATCGAATTCAGTATATTCACAAATTATCCTTTTCAAAAATATTTTGGAAACCTTTCGAAAATAATGTGGAAAGTACCACTGTAGTATCAAACCATGGTGCATAGCTTAATGGTTATGTCTCTATCACAGAGAAATTCAAGACTTACCTGCGGGCACTCACCGCCTCCGATTTACGCCACGCGAGTATACCACTACTTTCCGAAAACTTTATTCAATAATTATCTCAACGTAACACTTGTAAGTTTAAAAATAAATTTCCAAGTTTTATCTAGATAAATATACTTAATTAAAAGTTATTATATTAATCCATATTAAAATTTAATAATTATCTTTAAAAAAACAAAAATGATGACCATTTCTTAAATAATAATAAATCTTTAAATATCATTATGAAGTAGCTATCGATAATTAAATATGCTTTAAAAAATTTAAAATAATTAATAACTAATCTCCAGAATATTTCTAACACTTTAAAATTTCCAAATTAATACTTAAAAATCCTCTTTTTAAAATAAGTCAAATTCCTCGATTCCCATTTCATCGCGTAATTTTGGAAATCTCACTTGAACTCCAGTTTAACCCATTTTATTCTGATTTCCCAAATTCACTTCTATCTCCAAAATATTTAAATCTCGACTTTAAAACCTTTATATTTTAAACAAGTACCACTTTTGGGGTTTACTATTTTAAAATCCTTTGTTATATACTTTTATTCCAAAACCATATTCACAATACCTCGATTTAGTTAAGTACCAATTTCAAAACCATTTATTTTATCCAATTGATTAACTTAAAATTCCTTTATAAAACATTTTGCTTCAAACCCTTTTAACTTTCTTTTCCAACTTAAAACATATATTGCTGGTATTAAAAAAGCCAAAATTTAGGTCAAAACCTGCCATAACATCCAATCAATGCAAAGCACACAACAATCTACCACCGATTATCCAAACAAATCATATACAATTAAATATGAAATTTAATTCAACATTTTTTAGGTATCCATTTGGATCCTTCCAACCCATTTCCCTACATCCACAAATGTTAACACAACATAAAAATACCAATTTTGTTTCAAGGCATAATATCGCAGTATATGGGATCATCCGCTATTAGCGGGGCGCATATGGTCTCATCTGCTACATATATGCGGGAATATCAACCACTTCAATATATATACACATTACTATATATAATATTACATTCAACAGATAAAAATGCATCAGTTTAATCAATTAATCATTTATTCATTTTAACTATCTAAAATTAATAAATAGCAGTCCAAAATTGAGTGAGATTGACACACCTTGATTTTACGTTGCCAAACGTTCCAATTTTAAATTAAATCGAACATGTTTGATTTAACCTAAAATTTTTGCTAGCTCCAATCGCTGCCAAATCTACACCACAATGCAATGCTTGCCGCTGCGATTCTGACGCCGTTTGTTTCGTCCGATTCTGACAACGTATGCAAAAGATATGAACTTCTAAAGATTGAATACAAATGTTTTATAATATATTTTCCCTTTTTTTACCAAAAACAAGATCGTTCGTTGCTTTGGATCTGAGAAATCATGGCTGGAAGATACTTCTTCCTTCTACCCTTTCGTTCCTTTCCGGTTCGATACAAAAACCCATCATCGCCGCCACCTTGGTTTGGTTATTTCGGCCCCTACGACGTACGAGAAGTCGATCCACCACCGGCATTCGAAAGGCCAACGCGCTCTCTACCTATAGATGGAGGTACGTCGAGCTCGACCCTTCCTAGGCATCGCAATTTGCAGATGAATGGCTCTGGCTTCGTCTTCGATTGCCGACGATCTCCATAATGATATGTGATCATACTCGTTGACTTTGTAGAGCTTGGGATGCTCTACTATATTGCGGTTGAGGGTTTTGATAACAGTTTACGGATTTGGAGAAAATCGAGATGAAATTTTAAGATTATTGGCCATTGGTTTGTTCAAGTGGTAGCTATGAATAAAACTAGGGCATACTGTTTGGCATGAGTATATATAAGCGTGCATATATCATTATTTTGATATTATTTCCAATTTAACGTGCTTTTACAAATGAACTCCAAACGAGACATGCCGCCTTTCGTTTATAATGTTTTACCCCTATTCCGAACACAATGAAACATGTTTCGAGGCTTAATTCGATCGTACGTGGAAGATAGCTTTTGGATCGAATTAAAATATAAAATTTTCGATATTTGTTTCAATGCGTTTACATCCCGTACGACCAAAAGGTAATTCTAAATGCTACGAAATTTGAAAATCGATAATAATAAACTATTATAGATTCAATGGAACTAGCTTCGTTCGAGACTGTCTCTCGGAAGGCTATTTTAACTCGTCGATTAAATTGAGTGATTTTCAAAATCGTCGAAATCATTTATGATTTCAATTTTAAAATTTTACTAACTCGATTATAATTCAAATAGAATTTATATTCGTAATAGAAATCATTTCGATTCATATTAAATCAAATTTTAATTATTTGCACTATTTTTATACATTAATTTTCACTATTAAATAAATATATAAATTCCAAATTTCCTATTGACTTTTAAATCACATTCAAAAGCCCAATAATATAATTCTAATCCAAATAGAATTTAAATCAACTTTGGGAATCATTTTCCATTCACATTTAACTCCAAATTCACCTTTTGCCTAATTTCAAATATTAATTTACTATTTTACCAATTCAAATAAATCGTTATATTTGATATTTTAACTATTTTACTGATTCTTCCGAAATCTTCATATCTAAAATCAATTAATAATGCAAATTCAACATTTAAAATAAATTAAATGTTCAAAGCTAACGACCAGAAATTCCGGGTCGTTACATTCCTCCCTCCTTATAAAAATTTCATCCTTGAAATTTACTAAGGTCGGAAAAATGCTCCTAAACCCATTAACTTACCCAAAACCCACTTAATTAAAATCCTACATTCACTTCTCAAAAACCTTTTAGTTCAATCCGAAACAATTTATTTCTATTACTAACTCAAAAACCTCTTACTTCAATGTCAATTAAAAAACAACCTTTCCTAATTAATAAAATCTTTTCAAAAATTCCCAAAATTTTTCTAACACCCTAAATTTCTGAATTTTTTTGACAGAATCTCCTTTGTACGGAGAGCCTTTTACAATATCACAAGAGAGCTAAATACATATACATCGACCCACACGGTCGGAAAACAAAATATATGACAATATATATCATTTCCGACCGTGACATATACATCGACCCACAAGAGGAATCCTGAACCACACACTGAAATTGATATTGAGTGAATCTTAATTGGGTAGATAGGCACTACAATGGTATGAGCCTTAATAGGAAAAGAGGATCGCGAATAGAGCAAGTAAATGCAAGTGTAGTTGAGTAAGTATCCTATCTTTAGAGAATAATCTACTATTGCATTTAAACACAAATATGCATGTTCAGTGCAGTACATACATCTGGAGAGGATGGATTATATATGTATATATGAGCTTACAGTTATATTACTTCTGCTTTTAATGAAGGCGGTTCTAAGTATGTGGGTATTTTGATTTTATGATTTCTGAAATGACTCTTATATATCTGTAGCTGATTTATGTTTGTGATCACTTGAGCCTATGAACTTCTTTTCGTTAGCACTAAAGTTATGTATGAAAATATGTATTTAAGGCTTCGCTGCTGGACTTAGACCATTGGCATTAGGAATCAACAAAGTTTTTATTGCTTCAGCAACTTCATCCATTACAGAGATGGAATTCAATGTGGTGGCTGCTTTCAGGTTAGTTATTTCATTATACATCACTGGTTAGATATTCCATATATATATACATATACATACATACATACATACATACATACATACATACATAAATACATACATACATACATATATATATATATCCCTATTCAGACGTTACTAAATAAAACTAAACATGAATAGATGAGGAGCAAAAATGCAAAATTATGTAATACCAAAGGAATCACTATAGTCGTAACAGAGACCAAAACACAAAAAAGGGTACAAACATCTTTCTTAATGCACCTTCCTTGTTGGCAATGACCATGAGATTTCAAGTTTTCAAATTACTAATTTTGTCGAGGAAGGTCGGGCTTCCTGTGATGCTCATCTTTGAAAGTAATCCATTCTTTCTTGTTGTCTATACTGTAGCATACAGATTGTTGATATATTTAGTTCACCTGTACTGATGATGATTTTTTTCCTTTGGAGGAATATACAGGAGATTTGAAAATATAAAAAGCCTTTTCTTTTGACATGTTAGCATAGAGGTAGTTTGGGATAATGAGAACGTTACTGTACTGTTATTATAGTTTCATTTTCATTTGTATGGATCACACTATCGAATTTTCATTTTCATACATACCTTGCTGAAAATGGTAAATTAGTTATTATAACAACCTTGCTGCAAATGCTAAATAAGATATTAGAATAACCTGCAAAGACTTGATGTTTTTTGATCCAATCTTAAATCTGCATGGATATAGCAAGTAAAGGATTAATACAAATGCGGTTGGCATACACTTCAAAAGTTCCTTATCTTCAGCTGCTGCCATTCGTCTAAGTTTTGTGAAGGCATGGGCAAATGTGGATGCCCCAAAATTATATAAGATCAAATGAAAAAAAAATCAAGTTAGTACGTTAGCATAGCCTGTTAAAATGTATATTAGCTAAGACTGGACTGAGACAATGCTCACTTATCATCTGTTACATTAGTTTATAAAAATATAACACTCCTTAAAGTCTATAAGTGCACTTATTAAGATTAGTTAAGGTAGTTAGCCAAATGAAAATAAATTAACAGCGATAGTTAAGATGATTGGAAAACAAACGTAGACAATTTGCTAGCTCTTGTAAAAGTTTCTTTATCTCCTATCGCAGCTGAGTTTGTTTTCTACAGTTTGACCCTCTCTAACAAAATATGGATAATCTAACTTAGTAATTTAAATAATGCAACTATTTTAATATGTTAATAATAAGCCACAGTAAAAGTTATATGTCTTGCAAATAATGATGATAAAGAGACCATCCGTTGAAATGATTAGTTGGAAATATTATCAATGTACAATTACAAAGACAATCTACATTGCATAGTAAAAATTCAGTTGCGGCAAAGATCAATCCAAATTCACTGAAGTTTAGATACACGTATTTTCCTCAAAATCATTAGCTATGTCAACTGTAGCAATTGTGATAGTTATACTGCAAGGATGTGATGGATATTGACTGTTATGGGTGTATTGGAGTTGTATTGAAGACAAACTGTAAGGAGGAGCTGTTAAATCAGAGTTGAAGGTGGTCAGGTGGATGAGGAAGCACTGTTTTGGTTGAAGGTGATATAGTGCAGTAGTATGTAGTTTGATGTCGAGAGATAAAGGTGGTTTGGATGGTTAATCGTAAGAAGTAGTTGATGATTAGGCAGAGTAACTATGGTGATGGCAATGGTATATGACAGTAATGGCTTTGGAATGTAAGAGAAGGTATGGGTTGTCGTGCTGGTCAGTAGAGCTGTGTGCAGTGATGTTGTATAGTTTGGAACTGTGAAGTAGAGGTATGGTGAAGTGTAATGAGAGATGGTATGAGTTGAATGGCTGTAGAATATTTGAAGACGAAGGTTATGGGTCGTACAGGGAGAAGTATGTTGTTGGAGCAGTTGAATGAAGCAGAGAATGGTGGAAATTTTGGTCAGGAAAAATGTTGAGGCTTTTGGATGAAAATGTGATAATTCGTATAATGCAATAACAGTTTGCTTGATGAATGGTTGAGGGATGTTTGAGTAGCAGAAATTTTGAGGCAGGGTTGTAATGACAATTTCTGGTGGTTGTCAGCAGTGGAGGGAATAGTTTAGGGGTAGAAAAATTAAAGGCAGTTTGAGTGTTGCATGTGAATGAATGTTGTCAGTTTGTTGGCAGCAAGCAGAGGTGGTGTATGTAGATAATAGTTAAGGAAGTTTGTTTACTTATCAGGGAGGATGGTGTTTGGTAGAATTTTGAGTATAGATATGCAGTTTTCGAAATGGTGATTGACAATGAATCGAAAAGGAGATGGTACTATATTGGTGGTTGGAGAGATGATGATGTAATGTAGTGAAATGGCACCGATGAACTATGAACAGGTTGAAGTTTGGATAGGATTGTTGAACTGCAATTTGTTATGTGAAGCATGTAGTGGAACAACGATGTTAGGTGGGAGGTATAATAATAATAATAATAATAATAATAATAATAATAACAATAAAAACTAAGTTTATAAAAATTAATTAAGTTTATAATATTAATAATAGTAATACAATTAAGTTAACTAAGTTTTAATGGTAATAATAGTAATAATAATAAATTAACCAAGTTAATTGAGTTAATAAAAATTAACTAAGTTTTGTTAAAATTAACAAGTTTTATAAAATTAACTAAGTTTAAGTTAACTAAATTTTATAAATAATAATAATATAACTAATTTAAGAGTTTTATAAATAATAATGATAATGAATTAACCAATTTATTTTAAAAATTAATTAAGTTTATAATAATAATATAATTAAGTTAACCAAGTTCTAATAATAATAATAATAATAATAATAATAATAATAATAATAATAATAATAAATTAACTAAGTTAACCAAGTTAATAAAAATTAACTAAGTTTTGTTAAAATTAAAGAAATTTTATAAAATTAACTAAGTTTAAGTTAACTAAATTTTATAAATAATAGTATGATATACTTGTATAGTGTTGTAGTTGTTTGATATTAGATTTGAAGTTTTACGAATAATTGTTTGTCTATATGTTGTAATTTCACTTGTGCATGCATTAGATTTTGAAGAGAGTAAGATTGGACTTTTATGGTGCTAGCTTTCACTTGTGCATGTAACAAAAAATTATTGGTAAACAAGCGTTTTGTTAGCACTAGTTTTGTGACTATGTACGGTTATGTACTACTTCTGTGTATGGTAATGTACAACTTGTGTTTATGGTAATTCATTTTTTCATGTATTTTTTGTTTATTATTGAACTATTTATTATTACTGTTTAATATAAATTATGAAAAAAGTGAATTGGAGATTGAACGAGCTAGCAGAATGTGAGAAATAGACAAAGAAAAGAAAAAATATTTAGTGGTGTTTATCAAACGCTACGGAAAAAATACAATGGCAGAAAAAACGCAACAAAAAAACTATTGCTGCGGTGAAATATACAGCCTTTAAAATGATCAATCTATAACAGCGTCTATTTAGTGGCGTTCTGAAACAACTACGGAAAAAATATGAAAAAAAATATCACTTTTGGTGGCGTTTCAACATGCTACAAAAAAAGATTTACGGTGGTGCTTTTTTGTCGCCGTAATAAGGCACATTATAACGGCATTTACAAAAACGCAATCAAAAATATTAGTTTTTTATTTGCATGTCGTATGACGGCGTTCTCTAAAACGCCACCATAAGTTATGCTTGCGTTTTTTGTGCGCCACCAAAAATACTATTTGATGTAGTGTCTGAGAGATGGATAAATGGAAATAGTACTTTATTAAAATGAGGCACAGAGAATAGAAGAGTAAGAATGCCCGATAATGAAAATATGAGGAAAATTCTCACATAAGGAAAATACGGAGAAAAATAGCTGAAATAGATTTGTACATATATATATTTTCATGTTATTGAAGAAAAAAGCCCAATGACAAAAGCAGTAGGCTAAAGCACTGCAATGAGTCAATAGGGAAAACAATGAAAGAGGAAAAGAGCTATGTAAGAAGAAACCACTTGAAAGTAATTTAGGTAAGAGAAATTTTAATAGTGGCAGTATTAGGAAATTTAAATGGAAACATCATTAGGAATTTATATTAAAATTGGGAAGCAATCTAATTAGAAATAATAAAGGAGAAAAACAATATGAATATGATAGGGGAATGGGAAGTTTCAATAAATATTTACAGTAATTGCGGATATCTTTTAGAAGTCCCGCTCTTACGTTATTGGAATCTCCGCTAAGGTTGAAAGCAGAAATACATGAGCAGTAGGAAAATAATAACATGGAAGTTATCTTTGTCTACTCTACATTTCATTGTTTAGAGTTATGGAAGATGTATTTGAAAAATGGTTTGATATGACGATTCAGTTTTTGGAATGCAAATAAACATTTTGAGTTAAAAATCCTACTTTTGAAGAATCAAAATCCCTACTGTAGAAAGTTTTTGAAAATGGAAAGTTGGTTAGAATAATAATTTTTCATGCTTCTTTTGAAAACCAAGCAGTTCTAAGTTTAATAAAAAAATGGTTTCTAAATTTATATTTTCAAAAATAAAAGTTTTGGATTAAGTACGTCGTGACTGTGAATTTTAAATTTTATAAAGAGGGATGAAGACGAAAACTATTTTTAATATGGAGTAGATATGAATGACCATCTATATAAGACAAGATAAAGGTAAGGCTATGAATAAATATCTACGAATGCTCGTGGGTAGTAATAAGGAATCTTTCTTGAATATAAAGAATACTGTAATGAACCTATAAATTTTAGATTAAACATGTGTGAAAGCCATAAGAGGAATCCTCAAAGGAATGGGGAGTCATATAAAAGTATCTTAGGATATACTCGCATGAAAGGTCAAGGATAAAGAAGGTAATAGCAAAGTTTGAGAATATTATCAGAGATTTTGATTGAAAGAAGATAGTAGTATGATTGGAAAAGAGAGCAATGAGATGACAAATACATGTAGAGGATGTTAGTTGACTCAAATTGAAGAATGCAAGATAGGTAGTAGGAAAGTTATTCCACTAAGCTAATTTTTCGATGAGTTATTCTAAATGCACATAATTTATATTTATTACCCACTGTAGTGGGGAATGCACAATTTATCACATAGTCAGATGTAATAATTAAAGTAATGGATGGACCTTATTTATTAGAAGTCACTGAGGTAAATTAAGACATGCGGATCATGGTAGAATGAAATACTAGAAATTTCCATCTAAATTGAGTAAGAAGTGATAGGACCACAACATCATTGTATCGGTTGTTGTTGAAGGGCAACTTTCAGCAATTGTTTCTTTTAGGTAATTTAGGTTGTAATTGCTAGTTATCTCTTGTACTGAAAAAGGAAAACGTATGATATGATATGAGATATGTTCATATTTTTTCACCATACAGATTTTATGGATGAGCTTTGACGATAATATATATTAGGAAACAATGCAATTAAGGAAATCTCATAAGGACACTTCACTAGCGATGAATTTATTAAAGCTGAAAGTTTATAATAAATTAGAAAATAAAGCTAGAAACTAGGAATAAAGAATTCTTGAATTCTTAAAACTTTAGAATTTGTGAAAAATAAATTTTAGCAAATGAAGGGCAAGAAAAGGTTGTTGCATGAGGCACTATCCTTATGTCTCAAAAGCTAAAATTTATGAAAATTCTTGTGTGTTGTTTGTTGTTTTGAAGAAAAATGAAAGGTTTTCCAAATCTAGGATTAATTGCACAGTGCTAGAGTCAATCATGGGAATTAACTCATAGACTTAGTCTCGATTACGTTATAATGTTGCTTGTTGTTTATAAGGATAGAGCGACAATTGTTTTGAAAAAAAATTGTGTTCAAATGCTTTTGAAATATTTTGTGTAAATATTTTTGAGAAGTTGGGTTCAAGTGCTTCTGAAAATTTTTGTTCAAGTGCTTTTGGAAAAAAAATAGTGTTTAAATGCTTTTGGGAATTTCGAGTTTTCACACTATTGTGCAAGTTTGAATGAAGGGGGAAAAAGAATCTTGGCGAAAAATGCAAATTTCTAATTTCCTAATACCGCATGTTTAACATATGGAGGGTCGATGTGTTAGTGAATATGAATTTTACTGTCAGACAAGAGCGACAGTAAAAAAAACATAGGAAATAAAAAGGGAAAAAGCCGTTTTAACTTTGGAATTTATGTTTCCATATATTGTTGATAGCAAACAAAAACTTATGTTTAGAATAATTAGGTTTTAACATCCAAAAATAAACCTTCTTATGCACGTTGTACTTGGAAAAGTAGAAAAAGATTTGAGGGCAAAAAAGAAGGTTTCAAGGTAAAATGGAATATGCATCTAAAAGAAAAGTAGAAATGTAAAAAAATTCATCTGATTTCCTTTTTCGATATAAGAGTACGGATTTAAAAAAACTGGATTTTCAAAATTTTGGATGTTAGAAATTATGTGTTAGATATTTGACGGTAGAGATTAAATACAAAATTATTTGAACCATATTCCTACCCGTAGGCGTATGGAAATTGTTGTGTGAAAACAATATTTTTTAAGTTTTGAAAATTTGCATACATATAGAACTGCTAGTATATATAGATTGTTTGCATCATATTTTGAAAATGCTTTTGAAAGAATGCACTTATATAGGCCGTGCCGATTTTGAATTATTCGGCATGCATATCATATATGTTGTTATATACTATGCACTTGTATGCATTTGGCTGTAAATTTGTTAAACACTAATTAGTTGGATAGTTTAAAATGATTGCGTCTTATGTTATATGATTCGACCCTTGGATAATTTCGGAGCCGAAATAGTTTTAAGGGGGGAGAATGTAACACCTTGAAAAATTAAAGGTAATTAATAAATAATTATTAAGGCTCAAAAATAGAATTTGAGCAAACATCGGAGTTTGACCATAAAATATACATCATTGTGTCTATGGCGATTTTCTAAGCAACTTTCATATTTGGAGTTTCGCGATTGTAGTTCAAACGAAGAAGTTATTAGCGTTTGAAGTTTACATATCAAAAATAATTAAATAGGAATAAAAATGAAATAACTTATGTTAACCATATGGACCCCACCGATCAACCCTCACCTTGGGCCGTTGACAGCCTAGAGAGGAGCGGTCCACCAGTAGACTATTCGCAGCTAGGGTTGAACTTTGGCCAAACGACATGAATTTTATTATTTTAAATCTAACTGATAGAATTGATTCGAGCATCTATAAATGCAGGCTTAGCACCTCACTTTTCTTTTTATATTTTCTATTCAAAACAGCAGATCTCTGTCATTTTCCCTTCTTTAATATATCTAGAATGTATAAAATATTATATATATATATATGTGTGTATATATATATATATATATATATATATATATATATATATGGGAGAAAGGCAAAAATGAAAGAGCAGAAGAGAAGGAGCGAATTGATACTATAGAAAAGGAATTTTGTAATTATAAATATATATTCCACTTAACTCAATCTCTTCTCAGATCTTTAATTTTAATGGTATAGATATCTTGTTATATAATTTTCGATTGGAAAGGAAAATTAGTCAATTAAAAGGGTGAATTCAGATTTGAAAGATTTGGAAAGCTAGAAAGGTGAGTAAGAAATTGTTTGATTTAAAACATAAAGATTGAAATTTATATCATTGAGTATTATTTGATTATTATGCATATGCAAGTTCTGCAGAATTGTAAGCTTAGAAAGAACATATTCAATTGAAATCCCGCTTGCATATTCTATAAATTAATTTGAATAGAAATGGTATTTACACCATAATCTGGAAATTTGAAAATCAATTCCTAATGTTAAAGTAGAACATTCGTATGTTTGCAATATTTATTTCAGATTTATAATAATTGGGCTATAAATTATTAGAATAAATTTAGTTTGCACAAGCTTGAGTTGTAATGTGAATTTCTATATTTTAAATATTAGAACGTTATGAGTATAATTTAGCTGTATTTATTTCCATGTAAGTTCCATAAATTATCTAACTCCGAAACTATGTGTAAAAAACGCGTCTTTTGAAATAATAAGGAATGCACAAAAAAAAAGATGTGTAAAGTACGGATGTTTTCCTCCGTAATTTGCACTCTCTTTTAATAAAGAAAAAAAAGATAATTTCTTGTAAGTTCAAATGAAGAAAACAAATTTCATTTTGGATAATGTATGGAAAGTTAGAATGGTAATCCTTTTTGCAAAGGATCACTCTGATATATTAAAATAAAATATCATATTTAACATATACACCTTAACATTTTGAAATGTTATCAAATCAATTACAAATCTTACGGCTGCAAACAAATAATAGAATAATAAAGTTACAGATACGAAAAAAATTCATGGAGAATCTTATTTTTGTTTATCTTTATAACTAAACATAAGAAATATTGTTAAAAATACATGTAGGAAAACGTAGGATATCCTAAAATTCTATCCTTGTTCTATCAAACATATCATTTTTTTTAAAGATGTTACATTTTGATTTTTACAAGCAAGGTATCTTAAATGACCATTTCGAACTGAAAGTCGTGTTAACTTGGGAATTCAAAATCCAGTTGTACAAATTTAATATTTTTGTTTGAAAGGATTAAATCTATTATATCGTATCACTTGGACTCAATTTCGTTAGGGTTTTTCTATGCTTAGCCAAGAATACTATTTAAGTTAAAAAAATACGCGAGATATCCCAACACGTAGGGAATCGCTACTTCTCACTGTTGTTGAAGATTTGGCAAAATTAATACCTATGCCATGAACGAGTGAGACTTTCTTACTGACTTGCAATCAATGTTTTAAAGATCCAATCCAATTTCGGTTCGACCACGGTTAACTTTCAACCTTTGATTGTTACGGCTTTGAAAATGAAATAGTCTTGTGTGTGCATGAACCCACGGTTTAACCTCAGAACTTTGGGAAAACATCTAGATCAACCTCTTTTAAACCTATGATTCTTTAAATTTGAAGAAAAATTATTGCTTCCTTCTTCGTTTGCTTACGTAATTAATTTGACAAATAATTTTATAACCTTAACCACTAAATTATTGAATTATATTATCAATCTTGGACGATATAAATATTATTAGTGTACATTTACAAATTATCGTTGAATTAAATCTTTTCTGTCCTAAAAGATAAGGAATACAATTTTACGTAAAAAAAAAAGTTATAGAATTATTCCAATTAACTTTTATGAAATGTTTGAAAATAATTGTTTCAAGTTTTAATATATTAATTATAGTTCGTTAAATTTTAACATTAATTGAAATAATTTACATTTAAATCAATGAAATAAAAATTAACGACTGACGCGATTGTTACAATTTGATCGGTTGAACCACTAAAATTTTTGACATTACACAAACACCGTTTGATTGAGGGAAATAATGCTTGCAATGCTCATTTATAACCAAGGTGCCTGTGCGCTCGCGCGTGTATGAAAACAAATGTACATTCGAAACATATCACATGCATATAACGAACTTACAATGCTCATGACTAAAGCAATATTCAGTACTTTATATTACAATCTTCATAACTAGTTATCATAAAGATTTCCAACCACGCAACATATTACAAAGCAACACCATGCATGCAGTTATTGAAAAAACAGAAAATTATACAATAGAATCATAAAAAAATAATTAAAAGTAGCTATAGTCTTCATCAACAATTCCCCAATGCTTCTCAGCATATTTCACTACCTGCACAACCTCTACTTCTCCATCTATCGATTTGTTTCCATTCAAATCTACGTGATGCAGCGCTTTCCAAGTTTTCCATTTAGCATGACGCAATCCAAGATCTGCCAGTGCATCATTAAGCTCAACTTTTGTGAGTTTTCCATCTCGATTGCTATCAAAACTCAGCAGCCAGTTTCTGAATTCATGTTTTGTCATCATTTTTCTTAAACCAAAATATAGTTTTCTGCGTTTATAATTATAACAACAATTGTGTCGTATGGCTATTTATAGCTTTTATTAGGGCAGAATATTACATGCATATCTAGTATGTCAATTGAATACCTTTAAGACTTCCGTTTGTATATGATGATTTTCCAAGATACCTCGCGACGGAATATTATGTTATCCATTCTACGCGTTTATATACTTAATTTGACCACTGAACAGGGAATGATATTTTTCTTCTACTACTGTTTTTCAATTGTTCTGCTTGATAAGGTAGATATTTTGTTAAAGTAGATAATTAAATAAGAAAAGAGAAGATATTGGTGGAGAACTCGAATAAGATCAGTGGGAAGGTACATAGACAAAACGTTTCTTTATTTATGAAGTATTTTGCCATTATGGCCAAACAATATTCTTATTCTTTTTCAGTGGTAACTATAACCAATTTCAAAATGCGATTGATACATATCCATACTGTCACATCGTAGGCATAAAACTTACGTTTAGAATGTAATGATACATGAACAATCATTGTACTGTTTTAAAAAACTGTACACGATTGACGTCTGAGTTAAATACGAATGATGGGCATCATTCAAGTTAACACTGAATATAATCCTCACACTTAAAAAAGAGACAACCTTGTATTTTTGTAGACGTTTCACCAATAAGAGAAAAAAATACATCCTCACACTTAAAAAAGAGACAACCTTGTATTTTTGTAGACGTTTCACCAATAAGAGAAAAAAAATACATCCATGTCCATAAAAAACAATCCAATTTTTGATAGCAATCCTGATCAGAATGCTAGAGAAACTCATCATGATCTCAATCCTTCTCTCTATCCTCCATTCTTATCAAATCCAAAGGATAAACCCCCTGATCAAGATGATGATGGCTTTTAAATTGTTAAAAATCGACGCCGAATCAGTCCTACAAAATTTCATAATATTTTGCAAGGGCCACTAGAGAATCCATCGGTTAGACCTCTGTCCTTAGTCCAGAGATTCAACCAACATACCCTCAACAGGCAATCAAGATCCAACCAACTTACAAAACCTTCAAGAACTCAAACATCTGTCACGCATAATTCTACGAAGTCATCGTCATCCTGGACAGATTTAGTCAAGAACGGTGGCTTTAAAACTAATGTTGATCTAAACTATTCTGCCCCCATTAAATTGGGAGATAAGAAAATAATTGTTGTTAAGGAGGAGATAAGACGAAGGACAAAGAGTAAGTGGAGTAACTCTATTATAACTTATGTTTATGGCACTTGTCCATATTATCATCACTTCAGGAATTTTGTTTCAAAAACTTGGAACCCAATGGTAAATTTGAAATCTTCACAAGAAATAATGGTTTCTTTATCATCATATTTTCAGAGAAACAAGATTGTATCAAAGTCACTCGAAACGATCCTTTCTTTATTAGCGACAAGTTAATAATCTTGAAAAGATGGGACAAGAATCTTATTCTTGACCGTGATCTTCTTTCTACCTATCCAATCTAGATTAGCTTGCCTGAATTAAATCTCAGATTGTGGGACAAAGAGGCTTTTGCCGCCACAGCTAGCGTAGTGGGTAAACCGCTAAAGCTAGACGAGCCTACACCTAAGGAGACTCGCCTTAGCTACGCCAGAATATTAGTTGAAATAAGAGCCACAGATGAGCTACTAGATTATGCTCTAATTTCTACGCATGATGGTGAAAGCATTAAACAAAAAATTGAATACGAATTTATTCCACATCGATGTCAAAAATGTGCTTGCTTTGAATACCTCTTAGAATCTTGCTCTTGGAAAACAGTTTGGAAAGAAAAAGAGTCTTCAAATAATAATTTGGATAAAAATACTTTGACAGTTCCAGAAAACATAAGAGGTCAAATTCAAGAAAATCAGCTTTCGAAATAAACTCCTCCTGATACTAATATTCTTACCCCCTCTATTCCTGACAACATCTTAGACTCTGGAAATTCTTTTCAAAAATTTGAAATTAATTCAAACACGACGGTTACAAAAGGAAATACTGAAAAGAGTTCTATTGACTTGACTGAGCAATCTGAGAGTTTCATCCTGCAAGAGATTTCAATAAATAATAAAGCAAAAGCTTCTAATCTTAGCGTAGCCATGGATACTGATTAGCAAATAACTGAGACAGATCTTGCCCTTTCAGATCATCATGGCAATTCTCAGGTAAACAAAAGTAATCAGGCTCAGAGCAAAGGGGATTATAAAGAACGGTTCTTGCTTCCCCCCCCCCCCCCCCACCCCAAGTAGAAAAAAGCGATTTTAGTTACAGACATAGATACAAATTATTCACAAATAATCTCAAAAAACAGTATCTCAGAAAGCACGGCTTTGCTTGAATCTATGTTAGAGAATGCTGGATTGCTTTTCTCCTCTGCCTCCTCTTCTCCTGTCAAAAGCAAAAAAAAAAGCCAGAAAAAAGTACATCCATGAAATTATGAATGATAATATAGATGATAGATCAGCTCCAAACTCCAAACTTTTTGAGAAGAAATACATAATTAAAAATCCTAAATGGGAGGAGTTTCTCACAATCCAAGACAAAAAAGACTGTAAAAGGAAAGGGGAGAAGGCTGCTATGGGAATAAGCAGCAAAATCTCAATTTAGCTACTGATATATCCTTTAGATATCCTTTATATAACTATAATTATGAATTTTATTACTTGGAATGTGAGAGGTCTTGATTCCCCTGAAAGGAAATTAGGCCTTACAAATTTATTGCTTACCTATAAACCATCTTTAGTAGGCATTTTAGAACATAAACTGACTGATAAAAACATTGATTTTCTTAGGATTAGTAACCTAAGAAAATGGCATCTTATTCATAATAATTCGATGGGTGGAAATGGTAGGATCATTGTTCTTTGGGATCCCACAATCTGGGACCGCGCTGCAATTTTAAAAATAAAGAGGGCCTACAAATGTTTGTCTCTTTTATTTATGCCTCCAATTCCGAAAAGGATAGAATTCAGGTCTGGAACTCTCTTGTCCAACTCAATTCAAATATTACTCTCCCCTAGGTGATTATGGGAGATTTTAATACTATTATGAAAGTTAATAAAAAAGAGGAGGAATTCCAATTTCATTCAAAAAATGGAATTCTTCTCTAACTTTCTTATTAAAACTGGATTAATTAACCGAACATTAAGGGTAATAAATTCATCTGGAAATCAGGTGAATATATAAATATTCACTATAAGCTCGATAGAATTCTAGTCAATCGAGCTTTCATCAATCATTTCTATGACTTTAATTGTTACACCTTACCCCAATATACTAGTGATCATACGCCTATTCAACTTATTTTATCTCAAAACACTTCAACCAAGAAAAAAATTCCTTTTAGATTTAAGAATGGATGGGTTCATGACCCTGATTATAAAAACATCATTCAAAACAGTTTACAATTTTCTTCAAATGGTTCTTCCTAATTTAAACTTAGAAAGTTCCTACAACATATTAAAGAAAATCTCAAAGCATGGAATCTAATTAAAAACAAAAAAATTGAAATTAACCAAATTAGAGAGGAATATGTAAAATTACAAGAGAGTATTGATTTTGACAGCTCAGACCAAACCAATATTAAAGAATTTTTTCATTTACGGAAAAACTTTCCAATTCTCTTCACTCCGAGTCTACTAATATTAGGTAGAAAGATAAAGTTAACTGGCTTTCTCATGGGGATTTACCAACCAAATTTTTTTATGCTAAAATGTATTTTGGAAATATCATAACAACATAGGAAAATTAATCAATAGCAAGGGTAAGATTATAAATGCTGCCTCTTTATTAGAGAAAGAAGCTATTGTCTTCTTCTTTGATATGTTTAATTTTGAGGAGATTCCATGCACTTATCCAACTATTTCTCCTAAATTTTTACTTCATCCTAATAGTGAGGAAATCCTTCTTGCCCCTATAGGTTTGGAAGACATAAAAAAAATTGTTTTCTCTGCCAAGGATGATAAAAGTTTTGGCCCAGATGGGTTTGGGGCTAAATTCTATAAAACACATTAAGATGATTTAAAAAACATGATTCTTGAGACTGTCAATGAATTTTTCTCAACTTGTAGGCTTTTAAAAAACATAAATCATACTTTTATAACACTTGTTCCTAAAACCAAAAAACCTTCCCGTCTGGGGGAGTACATGCCAATTGCATATTGTAATTTCTTGTATAAAATTATAGCCTCTATCTTAAGTAATAGAATTAAAAAAATTAAAAATTTCTCATTTCAAAAAATCGATGTGCATTTATACCAGACAGGCTTATTGTTGAAAACATTCTACTTTCTCATGAACTATTAAGGGATTTTAATCAAGCGGGAAAAAATAAAATGTGCCTCAAAATTGATTTACGCAAAGCATTTGACAAAATAAACATAACTTTATTATTCACATGATGAGTCAACTAGGCTTCAATGAAAAATTCTACAACCTAGTCAAGGAATGTATCTGTAATGTATCTTATTCCATACTTATTAATGGATCTCCATGTGGGTTCATACATAGCAACAGAGGTAGCAACAGAGGTATTAGACAAGGAGATCCTCTATCTCCCTACTTATTCACAATTGCTATGGAATATTTTACTTTACAAATGGATAAGGAACTATTGTATAACTACTTAAAAACCAATTAACTCGATTATTCCTAGAATTTCTCATCCATTATATGCTGACGATTCATTAATCTTTTTAAATGCAGATACTCAAACGACATCTACTACTAAGAAAATCTTTGACAACCTTAGTCAGCAAGCTGGCCTTCACATTAATGATAATAAAAGCAAAAAAATTTCAGCAAAGCTTGTAGGAACAAGATGGAGATCTTCAATATTCTAAAATTCCAACAGAGTGATCTCCCTGTCAAATATCTTGGACTCTCCCTCAGTAACAATCAGATCATAGAAAGAGATTGTGCCAAACTATACCATACCATTCAAAGTAAAATAAATAATTGGTCAAGTAAAATGTTATCTACTTCAGGAAGAGTAGAGCTAGTTCATACTGCCATCACTGCAGTCGTCATGTACTGGCTACAATCCTACAACATTCCAGCAAAAACAATAGAGAAAATTAAGAATTTATGTGCCAACTTCATATGGGATGGAAAACTTCATAAAATTTCTTGGAACACCATTACAAAAACTAAAAAAGCAAGGAGATTAGGAATCAGAAACTTCTAAGATATCAATAAAGAATGGAAGTTTAAACTTTTCTGGAAATTCATAAAAGGAAAAACTCTTTGGGCCGAATGGATGAGAGCTAAGTATATCAAAAACAAAAATTTCTGGTCCATGCCCATTAAAAACCACTATTCTTATGCTTGGAAAAATATTCTAAAATGTAGGAAAGTTGGAGCCAAACTTTTACAGAGAAAATTTAAAGATGGTAGTCACATCAACCTTTGGTTTGATCCTTGGATCAATGGTAATTCTCTTATCAATTTACTAGGCTGGAATAATCTTTATTATGTTGGCAAAGTCAATGCTAAAGTTGACAGTATCATTCAAAATTCTATTTGGAATACTCAAGCTCATCCTACAGCTACCATCTTCAGCTCTTCAATTTATAAAATAGATGTTTGCGTGAAAAATGGCCGCAAACACCCAAAGTCGTATGAGTTGGTTGATTTTATGTTGTTCTTAGTGATTTGGGTGATTTATGCAAATGTATGAAAAGCAGGGACTAAATTGTAAAAGACACACAGATTTATAGTGGTTCGGCAAGAACATGCCTACGTCCACTTTATATGTTATTCTCCTTTTTTCCTTCAGATTACAAGTACAAAGCTTTGATTACAAGTATCTAAAGTTGTTTGAGAGTTCCTTCCAGGCTTGAGCTCTCAAACTTGTCCTCCATTGTTGTACCCCTGCCCCTCTATTTATAGAGTGAGGCTGGGGGTAGGGGTCTTGGATGCTTATAGCTGTTGGTGGGCCTGGGCTGATGCAGTTTGGACTGGCAACTTTCTGGTTCGGCGAGGCTTCATTCGGCATGGAGCTTGGAGAGAAGGATGGTTGGACCGGTGGTTGGTTGGTCCGGTGGAGCATGGGTTGAGTGGAGTTCGTTCGGTGATAGGAGTATGATCCGGTGGTAGTATGTTAGTGGATGGAGTGTTGGTTCGGTGTAGGATGAGTGGGCCGGTGGATTGGTCCGGTGATGGAGGAGGCAGGTTGGTTCGGTATTGAGGTGGAGAGGCTTGGTTCGGCATTGCTTGGACCGGTATGCCGAATGGAGTTGTGTTGGGAACGCCGGATGGGAACGCCGAATGAGACGACTAGGAATGCCGAACGAGCTTTAGGCCTTAGTGCCGAATGACTCGTATACTTGCATAGCCGAATGAACATGAGGGTATGAGGCCGAATGGACTTGGTATTCGGGAACTCTGGACTTAGGTACGCTTGCTGGTTGCTCCTTCTTAGCTCGATCGTGGTGGAGACGCGCTCAACATTGATATTCCAGTTTTGACCAAAAAATGGGATAACACTTTGCCCCCCAAAATATGCCTTGCGGTAGGAAGGCGTGTTTTGTAATGCCATGAGCTGGATGTTCATATCCTGTCATCAACCTGTAAAGAACTTGATAGTTTATATGGCCCCAACTGATGACCGTTCGGGATCGAGCTATTTGGGATGAAGCGCGGCCGTTCATGGTCAAGCGCCTAACTTCAAATGACGATCGTTCGTGATCAAGTCATTCGAGGGAAAGTGCGACCCTGCGCGGTCAAGCGCGTAAATCCATGCGTCGATCGTACGGGATCGAGTCATCTGCAGTGAAATGTGGCCGTTCAAGGTCAAGCGCTTTACTTTAAATGACGACCGTTTGGGATCGAGTCATTCGAGGTAAAGTGCGACAGTGCGCGGTCGAGTGGGGACCGTTCAAGGTCAAGCGCTTAACTTCAAATGACGACCGTTCGCGATCGAGTCATTCGAGGTAAAGTGCGACAGTGCGCGGTCGAGTCTGTATGTCCACGCGTCGATCGTTCGAGACCGAGCCATTTGTGATGAAATGTGACCGTTCAGGGTCAAGCGCCTAACTTCAAATGACGATCGTTCGTGATCAAGTCATTCGAGGTAAGGTGCGACAGTGTGCGGTCAAGTGGCGGTCCTCAAATGACGACCGTTCGCGATCAAGCCATTTGAGGTAAGGTGAGTTGTGGGTGGCGGACCTCAAATGACGACCGTTCGCGATCGAGCCATTTGAGGTAAGGTGAGTTGTGCCGTTCGAGGCGAGTTGTGCCGTTCGAGGCGAGTTGTGCCGTTCGAGGCGAGTTGTGATCGTTCGCGATCGAGTGCCGTTCGAGGCATGTTGTGACTGTTCGAAGTCGGGTGCCGTTCGAGGCGAGTTGTGACTGTTCGAAGTCGGGTGCCGTTCGAGGCGAATGAGTGTGCCCGGGGGGGACTTAATATTATCAGTGTTGGAGTTATTGTTTGGGGGAGTTTTCGAATCAAAGACTTCGGCAGTTCGTTGCCATGCAATAGGTGGTGCTCGTGGACCGTTCGCGATCCAACGGGCATACAAGTAAATAACTTTTCCATGGAATTGTAAATGTTAAAGCAATAGTACCTTACAGCAGAAATGTCCAAACAGGAAGAATTCAAATGTTCAAATCGAAACAAAAGCAAAGCAAGGATGTCAAAGTGTAAGTTCCCACCCCGAAGCAGTCAATGATCATTCAGAGCATGCCTGGAGATCGTTCGCGATCTCGTACATGTGTAAATGATTTAATTGCTTTAGTGGAAGCTTACGACTTGTTCATCGTTATTTTAATCAAGCAATCAATGGATAATCAAATGGTGCCCTGATCCAGGGTCACCTCTAGCTGATGTAGAGGGTGGTCGCTCTGGCTCCACCGCTGGAGTTCGCCTCCTCACATACTGAAGGAGCATACCGTTCCTGATAAGCCCTTCCACCTCGTCCTTCAAATGCCTACAATCATTAGTGTTATGACCATTCAATTCATGAAATACACAAAACTTATCTGATTTTCTTTCGTCAGAGGTTGGATCCCTTCGCATTGGTCTACGATACGGAACCTGCCCCTTGGTATTCTGATAAATCCGTTCCAAACTCTCATTCAACTCTGAATAGGTGGTGAATCGTGGCTCTCTTCGTAGCCACTTTGTCCTGTCATCATTATCCTCAGCCTTTCTTTTTCCTTTGCTAGTCTCCGCACCCTTTCCAGGTGGGTTTCCGCTCTTGATTGTGTAAACGTCATCTTCTTCCTCTCTTTCTGCACTAGCATCTTCCAAACGCAGAAACTTTTCAGCCTCGTGATAGAATTCTCCCAGATTCATAGGCGGGTCCTTGGTTAATGAATTCTTGAACTCTGTGTTACCAGCTATTCCAGATACAGCTGCCATCATGACCATAGCTGGATCTGGTCGATCCACTGATGCTGCTGCCGCATTAAATCGCGTTAGGAAGCTCCTCAAAGTCTCTCCAGTTTTCTGTTTCAAGGTTGCCAAAGTCATCACATTCTTGGGTCTCGCAATATGAACCCTGAATTGCCTCATGAATCTCTCAGTTAAATCTGCCCATGTTCCTATGGAGCCGCTCTCCAGTTGTCTAAACCATAACGCTGCAATGTCCGTCAAATACAGTGGAAAGCATCGGGCCATAACCTCCTCTGATGCCCCCAGCACTTCCATATGTCTCATATACTTCGTTAGATGGACCGTGGGGTCCGTTTTCCCGTTGTACATGTCCAATGATGGTAGCTTGAATTCTGGTGGGTTCCTAGCCATCCTGATCGCGGAAGAAAAAGGACTCCTGTTTACATCTTCCAAGTCTTTGTTTACTAAACCGCCTCTCATAGCTCTTCTAACCATCTCTGCTAATCTGTCGTTGTCTCCAAGCTGTAGTTCTCGTTCACTGTCTTCGACCTGCCCCCCAAGTCCACGGGAGTTTCCATGTGTATGCCTCCTTGGCTGAACGTTCATTCCTCCATTGCTACCAGGTGGCTCGGATGCCCCCATATCACTTCCCGGGGTCGGGTCAACATGCTCTGCGTGAGTGCCCCCTAGCTCTGGTGCTGCACCAGATGGTCCTGCTCCGTTCTGAATTCCAGCCGCTCCTTGGATCTGTGCTCCAATTTGCCCAATTTGTTGAAGTAAGTTCTGGATCATCTCTTCTTGCCTTCTCATCATGACCTCCATCTCATCCCTAGTGATGAAGATCGACGCTTGATTCCCTCTTGAGGAAGCCTCTTGACTTCCTTGGTGTTCACTTCTCTCTGGCCTTTGCCTTTTACTTGTTTGTCTCGTCATAACTCTTAGATCTGAACTCTTAGATTTTCAAATTCAACTTCTGTCCGATGTAGCGGGAGCTGGTTGTTCTCAGTGAAAGCACCAAAATGTTTGCGTGAAAAATGGCCGCAAACACCCAAAGTCGTATGAGTTGGTTGATTTTATGTTGTTCTTAGTGATTTGGGTGATTTATGCAAATGTATGAAAAGCAGGGACTAAATTGTAAAAGACACACAGATTTATAGTGGTTCGGCAAGAACATGCCTACGTCCACTTTATATGTTATTCTCCTTTTTTCCTTCAGATTACAAGTACAAAGCTTTGATTACAAGTATCTAAAGTTGTTTGAGAGTTCCTTCCAGGCTTGAGCTCTCAAACTTGTCCTCCATTGTTGTACCCCTGCCCCTCTATTTATAGAGTGAGGCTGGGGGTAGGGGTCTTGGATGCTTATAGCTGTTGGTGGGCCTGGGCTGATGCAGTTTGGACTGGCAACTTTCTGGTTCGGCGAGGCTTCATTCGGCATGGAGCTTGGAGAGAAGGATGGTTGGACCGGTGGTTGGTTGGTCCGGTGGAGCATGGGTTGAGTGGAGTTCGTTCGGTGATAGGAGTATGATCCGGTGGTAGTATGTTAGTGGATGGAGTGTTGGTTCGGTGTAGGATGAGTGGGCCGGTGGATTGGTCCGGTGATGGAGGAGGCAGGTTGGTTCGGTATTGAGGTGGAGAGGCTTGGTTCGGCATTGCTTGGACCGGTATGCCGAATGGAGTTGTGTTGGGAACGTCGGATGGGAACGCCGAATGAGGCGACTAGGAATGCCGAACGAGCTTTAGGCCTTAGTGCCGAATGACTCGTATACTTGCATAGCCGAATGAACATGAGGGTATGAGGCCGAATGGACTTGGTATTCGGGAACTCTGGACTTAGGTACGCTTGCTGGTTGCTCCTTCTTAGCTCGATCGTGGTGGAGACGCGCTCAACATTGATATTCCAGTTTTGACCAAAAAATGGGATAACAATAGAGATTGACCCAAATAATGAAGAAGATGTTTGGTGCTGGAAATTATCTTTAAAAGGAAAATTTTCTTTCAAAAATACTTGGGACTTCTTAAAAGCAAGGGAAATGAAAGTTGATTGGTATAAATCAGTTTGGAACTCTGCCAACTGTCCAAAAATGGCTTTTTGTACATACTTTGCACTATTAAATCGTCTACCAACAAGAGAAAGATGTGGAAAATGGAACAAAAACTCTGGAAATATCAACTGCTTACTTTATAAAACTGAAATTGAAAACACTGATCATCTCTTTTTTCATTGCTCATACTCCAGACATGTTTGGTTCATTGCCAAAAATAAGCTCAACATAAATCAACATTTGGCTCTCCAAAACATAAGAGATAGCATACAATATTTTTAGAAAGCATTCAAAGGCAAGAAAGCAGATTTCAACAAAGCAACTGTAGTTCTTACTACAGTCATTTAATTTATTTGGAAAGAGAGAAACAACAGGCCCCATAATAAAGTTGAAACTGACAGCATACAACTTTGGAAAACCATTGAAATAGAATTCAATATCATTCTTCAAAAACATGCAATACCAACAGAAACAGCAATCGAACTCATAATATTTTGGAAGCTGACAACTATGAAGACTTCATTGAAGAATACTTACAAAGGGAAAATTTTATCAAAAATTCCCAGTATTATGCTACCAGTGGAAGATGCCTGGGGAAGCCAACAGAGTTCATTGATCCCAGTACCTCAATTGAAGGTTGCTGCTCCATTATTCATACCAGGAATATTTCCTATAAGGGAAGTAAACATCTTACCAGTACTAATTCTAATCATATGAATTTTTCTTATATAAATTTACATGCTACTTTACCTGATATGAATAGGAATAGCCATCCATCCAACATTGAGCATCTGCTTCTCAATGACTGTCAACTTCAAAGCAACAACATTAGGACTAATGCTGTGGTCTCTAGAGATAAAGCCAATAAATATGACAAGCACTTATCTTCTTTGGCTCGAGTTAATGGTACTAACAAGGTCATTGCGGACAACCTCTCTAGCAATCAGCTCAAAATCTGCAAGGGAAGTAACAAGGCTTATATTAATAACAATTTTAAGTTGGATAATAGATTTCACACTAACACAAATAATTTCTTACCTGATTCTAGCAAGAGGAGCCGCAGTAAAGCTGAAGATGACAACAATTTCCTCCTTGCCATCAGCAAACAAAGATTAGGAGACTACTTCTATATTAGCAAGTTAAACAAACAGATCTACCATTTATCTGTCTGGGAAAAAGAAGAGACTAGCAATTCCTCCTTAGATACTTCTTCTAAGCATTCAAGGATTAATTTAAAAGAGGATCAAGCTTTGATTCTCCCATCTTCCTTACATCTAAAGCATGGAGACAAGTATGATAGCAAAGAGGCTAACTTCAAAGATACGAAGAATAAAACAGCAAGACATAGCCATTTTAGCCACGCTCCGGAGCTCTCTAGACTTCACACAAATGAAATAAAGGAGTGGAAGCCTCCCTGAAACCAATTCTGATCACTTTCTGTCGCGGTGGTTGATGTTCCACCATTATTTGGTTCTCAATGTATTTCAGAGTGGAGGCGATAATGTAACCCTAGTTTGTTTTGGGTTAAAGATACGAGATGTAATTGCTGTATCGGGTTCTACCCGTTAACATTTGGGCCTTATCCCTTTCTCTATTTAATACATTTTCAAAAAATAATAATAATAATCCTCACACTTAACTGAGGTTAGACAAAAAATGGAGCAGAGAACAAATACATAATTCTTAATTCTTCTTACTTTTGTATACTAAAGAAAACTGTCTTGCATCATACTAACTAGGACTTTCGCAGTCACAAAAGCCAACATTAAGCGTCAACGCAAATATCAGCATGAAAGCAAGTAAAATATAAATGATATGTATAGGTACAATATATGTTTTGTTATCAGAAATACCATCAGGCATTTATGAACTTGCACATGCAGAGAACTTGGAAAGAAGCAGAAATTATGCAAGAGTAAACGGATTGATCTAGGCTTGTATGCATGCAGAAATGCCTATAGACATTGGGCTGACTCTTTCACAGGTCTCCCGAAAAAAAATGGAGTTGGGATATATTAGAACCTAAAATATTAAGTGTGAAGAAATGCGTACAACATTCCTCTCCAAATTCTATCCCAGGAGTGAATTTATCCGATCGCTACATTCGGAGCTCAGGTTACATTTGATGTTGTACCCGAGGCTTCGATATAGTGAATTTGTCTCTTTATTTTTTGAGGTGCTTTTCAGTGTTGGACTTGAAGACCTGATCCGTCTCTTGAGTAGGTTCTAAGGGTTCTTATTGGTTCCCTCTTTTTCAGATCTACGACAGATATCAATGTGCATTTTATATTTTTCTTTCCCTTTCATACACTTCTCATTATTTGTTATACCTAAATTTTCAAACGATTACGGATGTACCAAAGTTTGAAATTCGGCTTTTCGTCTCGGTTCCTTCATCGTCAATTTACAAGATTTCGTTTTCGTTTCAAAAGTTTCGAAAATTCCACTCTAATTTCGGTTGTCAAATATTGTTACATTTTATATCTAGATGGTTAATTATGTTTCAAAAAGTTCAATACTAACTAAATTTATACCATATTTGTTTACTTGCACACAAGTTAGACGTTATGATTTATTAACTTTATTTATAGAATTATTTAGTAGAATTATGAATATAAATTCATTTATCATCCTATTTTATATACAAACTTATCCTATGTAAAATATTTGCAATCCAAAACAAACCCAAGCACAGACCCAATTATAAAGCATAATACTTAAAACACAATGCTCTGACAACTCTCTCACGTGATCTCCGTTTCTCTCTTTCCTCTTCATTCTGACCCAAATATCCAATCTGTGCATTTCCTCTTCATTCCAACCCAAATATCCAATCTGTGCCATAGCTTCACTTCTTTAATTCATATCCAAAAGAAAAAAAAATAAGAAGAAAAAGTACCTACTTGTTAAATGAATACGAGCCTATTCACTTTGAAAGAAAGTCTGCTACCATCGAAGAAGATAAAAGTGGATTTTCAATCTGTAAGTTTTTTTGCTTGAAATCCGAAACGGAAATATGAAACGATTCCAGTCCGCCCTGCACCACAACCGAAACGAATTGACTGGAGTTTTGGCATGCCGGCCGAAATCTAGAAACTTAGGATGTACTACCAAAGGCTAGCAAGAAAACCCACATAAGAAGAATGACTTTATGCATGAAAAAGCGAGAAAACTCATTTGGATGAGGACCTAGATCGTAGTTGAAATTTGTTACATTCGATCTGTTCAACAAACACCAGGTAAGCATGAAGGAATTTCATCAAGTTCAGCAAACAAAGCTCAACACACCACCACATGTAACTGGAACAATCAAGGTGGTTTCAGAGAGATTAGGGAAGATTCAGAAGCAGAAAGAAATGAACAGAAGCATCAAATCGACTGTGGGGAAGGTGTATCATGACCCGGTTTTTCGACCTTCGACAATCGACATCAACACGTCCATTATATTAGATCCTGAACAATTGAATGCCGAAAATACCAGTCCGTCAGGCAAAGAAGAAAGAGATAGAAGAAGAAATAGAAAACAACATCAGAATCTCATAATCGCAGCGGAACAAATATATAATAGATAACAACCGATATTTATACAAAAAGAACTAATACTGTTTTATACATTACATCATCAGAGTACAAAACTGAACAATAACACAATATTGGACAGTTATAATAACTTATCCTCACAAAGTTGAGTATATAACATTACCATACACAGCGGAATATAAGTCAGATACGTGATATATGTCTCCATCATCTAGCTCGTCTTTTAAGCTCCATAGCATCCTATCCTGTATTTGTAATACTCGTTCTGACCTGCATTATAATAAAATAACACCCGAGACAGTCAAGAAAATCAGTGTGAGAAAACACACTCAATTGAATTATTAAAGTTTTCAAAATCCTTTGAAAATCAAAGGTATCTCGTAAGGCCACGCCACAAATAAACATGCCGGGTTATTACCTTACGATAACCAAAACATTTTACATCAAAATCCTTTGATATTATGATAGTGTCAAAGTACAAATACTTATTCAAATAGTTGAAATGCTTGCATCTCACGTTCAAGCATAATTGGGCACAATCAAGTCCGTACGGCGCTTATTGGAGATTGGGTTTTCATACAATAGCAGGACAACTGGGGTATCGCCCGTCACAATACCTGGCCCAAATCAGCGTACTGAGGACCACTTTCGATCCCCTGCAACACAAGACTGGAGCTACCGCTTATTGGATAGTCTGAATAAGATCACCCCGCGGTTGGGATCAGCAACCGCCCACACAGCCGAAAAAGGGACTCTAGACAGTGATGATCTTACCCTACTTGCATGCTACCCACTTAGCCTTGCTACACCTCCCATGTTTCAGCCATTCCTAGTTGATGGGGCTTGAGGCTACGATTACCTTTTTTGCACACATTCAGTTTAAATGCTCACCATCCTCTAATGACGATGTACTGATAGCATTCATCCATACAAGTCCATTCACGGTATGAACGGAACCGAAGGCACTACTGCTACTACATCAATTTTGGAATCACCCTTAGGATTAGTAGCAATTAGCCCTTGCACTTCACCGCTCCATCTTCGACTCCAAGCTCTTGTATTCATTTCAAAAACGTATTAGTTGGACCGAAGTGGTTTCCAGATCACAAATCCTATCCCGGTCTCTTCGAAACAACGTTCACTATTCTTGGTAAACTCAACGCCGGTTCTCTAGAAAATAAATAGACGAAAATAAGATCGGAGTTCACCTCCTAACCATTTCTGTGGACGGATTTCCTTATAAACGCACTAGAAGAACGAAACGAGTTTATACGTACAATATAGCACCTCGAACGATAACTATACAATATAATTCCCGTATTTCTTTTAGATATTTCCAAAGTTATATTCGAGTCCAGATTTCGATAATCGGTTATTTAACTCTCAAATAAACAATCATTCATCCAAATATTTTATTTCCACTAAAAAACACCAAGTCTTATTAACTTTAGATTTTTAAATAGATTAAATCACTTTATCTAAAAATGTACACTTAAAACATTTAAAATAAAGCTATTTAAATCACTTTATTCAAAATAATAGTTATGAAATAATTTTCCAAGTAAAACTTTAGCCAAAAACTACTTTTAAAATACAACTAGTATATAAGGTATAAATATTTAACAATTATCCTTTTAAATCATAATACTAATTTTACCCTAAAAAATAACAACTACCAAATTAACTTAATTAATATTTTCTTTAAAAAATTTAAACAATTAAATTATAAATTTCTCTAAAAACATTCCTTTTTAAAGCACCTTTAAAACTTCTAATTTATACTTAAAAAATCGTTCTTTGAAAATATGCTTAGCTTTTCAAGAAAATACACTTCCACTTCAATAAAACTGGTCTTGTCATTTATAAATCCTTCCCGATTTATCTCCAGTTTAAATTTGTGTTCCAATTCCGTAAACTTCTTTTCTCACATTTTAAAAATAAAACAACCATTTATTTTTGAAGCAAATTGCCATCTCCTTATAAATTCCCATTGTGAATTTTAAATCTCAAATATCCACTGATATTTTTACTTCACTTTATATTATAAACATCGTTTATAAATTCCATAGTCTCATTCTTCTTTTAATCACTGTTTCAAACACTTACTCGTTTTTCAAATCGATTTTCCTGAATTAATTCCATTTTGAAATTTATTTCTTGATTTACCCAAATTTATTACAAAATCCATTAATTTCATATTCACTCCTTTATTATGATTTAAAATCTTATTTATATCTGAAACATTAATTTCATGTTTTATATTTTTTTTGTCCAAATTTCCCCTTTGTTTTTCTCAAATCCGTTTTAAACCTCAGAATTAAAATAAATACTTTTATTCTTAACCAGATCGCTTAAGTCCCATTATTAAATCCTTTTATTCAATTATTTTAAAATTTCCGTCTTTCCATATTTAGAATTTATCAAGTACAAAAATTTAAAATCAAACTATTCATTTTTCCCAATTTCATTACTTTTAAATTTATCCATTTTTACCATAAATTTCTTGCTTTAAATTTTCCCTTTTTTATTTCCCTTTAAAAATTCAATATTTATATTTCTGATATTTCAAATTGTTAAAAATATATCCGGCAATATCTTAGCATCCAACAAATTTAATTCTCCAACATAATCTGTCACAGACTATCAAATAAATCATATCAATGCAAATGTAGATAATTTCAACATTTTTGAGGAATCTGGTTGGATTCCTCCAATTTGCTTCCCTACATCCACAGATATTAGCACAATATAAAAATACCAATCCCACTTCGAGGGGGATATCGCGGTATATGGGGTCATCCGCTATTATGCGGAGCACATAGTGTCTTATCCGCTATATAATGCTGGAATATTAATCACTCCAATATATATATATATATATATATATATATGCTACTATATATAATATCACATCCAGACTGATAATAAATTATCACATTCAATCAATCAACCAACTATTTAATTTTAACTTTTTAAATTTACCGGTAATCCAATTTGAGTGAGATTAACTCACCTTTGATTTTATTTGCAGCCCAATCCAAACTGGCTTGTCTCTCCACGATTTTAGACCTTGTATAAACATTATATGGTTTATTAATGTTTTAAATAATCGAACAATAATTACCTTTTTAATAGATTTAATTAACTAATAATTTAATTTAAAATAATTTTCCTATGGTAAATAATTTTAGTAACTAAAATAATTAAATACGCTAATTGAACAAGTAGATCACCATAATCCATGATTTTAAAATAAACTAGTAAGTGAAAATATGCATGTATATTTTTATATAGATATATTTGTATTTATAATTTTTTTTCTTTTTCTGTAAATAATAAAAACAGTAATTTTCTCTACTGTAAAAACCATTCTTCTTCAATATATATATATATATATATATTCTTTATATTAAAATTAACTACCATAAATTTTCAATAAACTTAAATTAATTACAGAAAATACCTTACTGCCGCCACTTACGAGCATCATCTCGAGCACGCAAAAACCCCACCAGAGTCGGCCCGACGCACTCGAACTTCACTGTAACGACCCAGAATTTTTATTAATTAAAATATGAATATTTAATTAATTTTAAACATTAATAAGTGAATTTATAAGTCAAATAAATTTTTATTTGAATTATTGGATTTAATTGGATAATTAAATCGATAATTTAATACGTTAAATTATGGAAATAATTGAAAATTGAGTTAAATATGATTGAAAATGATTTGTAAAATTTTATTTTATCATGTTGAAGTTAGAATGATATTTTAGAACTTTTAAAATCGAATTAAAAGTTAATTTGTGAAAATTGAATATTTTAATATTTAATAATCGACTGTAAAATAGTCAAATTTTGAACAGTCTCAGAATTGAACGAAACCAGTTTCATTGGATCCGTAATAGTTAGTTATTACCGGATTTCAATTTTCGTGTCAATCGGAGTTATCGTTTGATCGTGGCAGCTCGAAACGCATCGGATCGTTTTTAATTTAAATTTGGCGAGTCAAAATAGCCATTTTTCAAAAAGTCTCGGATTTCGACGAAACCAGTTTCATCGGATCCGTAATGTGATATTATTGTAAGGTTTCAAATTTCAAGTCAATTGGATTTACGGTTTGTCCGGTACAAATTACAACGCCTAGAAAATCGCTTAAATCGGTTTAATTTAAATTGAGCGTTTACAGCCATAACTCGCACAGATGTCCGAATTAGCTTTCGAAACCTGTTCCATTGTGTCCGGAACGCGGGGTAAACCCTAGACACGCTGGTTACGGCGCCTAAATCGGAGTTCGAAATTTCCGGGATGAATAGTGTTTCGTCGGTTCCTTATAAATAGCCCACTATCTCAAAAAAATAAAAAAAAAATACAAAACCCTAATTTCATAAGCACAGCCGCCACCCCCCTCTGAACGGCCAGAATTTTCCAAACTTCTTTCCTCTAGATCTCCAAATCCATCAAGAATTAGCAAGAATGTTCAACTACAAAGTTGTAGAGCACAACACGAACTAGAGATCCAACGGTTATGATCGAATTTGGAGCGACGATGGAGGAGAAAAGGGGGCCGTTCTCTTCAGGCCTGCGCACGCATTCCAAGGCAGCACATGAGGCCGAGCTCCACATGCTTCAGGCCGAGCATAGCTTAGGTCATGAGCTTCGAGATGAAGGTGGTTTGATCGAATTTCGTTGAGTAATCGCGATGCAAATGCTAACCCTAGTTTGTTGTAATGGGTTTCATGAAGACGGCTAATTACTGGAGAAGGACGTGAGGGAGGAGAGAAAGAAAGGGACGGCCAGATTTGCAGGAGCTTGGATCCAGTGGCTGTGATGAAGCTAGGTAGAAAAATAGTTAGTTATGTTATAAATCTATGTATATAAACACGTGTAACTTCAAAAATTCATAACTTTTTCATACGAGGTCGAAAACGCGCGAAATCAGTTGCGTTGGAATCGTATGGACGAGCACTACGCGATGGAGTTGGTTTGGAGTCGTTTGGAGTTAGTGAGAATTTTGGGTAAAATTAAACGTCCGTTTAATTTTATTCGAAATAAAAGCTGAAACGGAATTAAAATCAAGGTGAGAACTTCTCACTCAATCGAATCAGTTTCGATTTTATTTTAAATAGTTAGATTTAAAATATTTGAATGCATGTTTGAATAATGATTGTTATCTATTGATTGTTAAAATAGACATTATGCGCCGTTAGTAAGCGGATGTTATTTAATAAAAACATATACCGCGAATATTTCATAAATAGTGAAATTGGTATTATAAATAATATCAATATATATATATTGGCATATGTATATATTGCAGTTGATTGATTTCCCGTAATTTTAGCGGATGAGACCCTATTGCGCCGTTATTAAGCGGATAATATTTAATAAGAACATATACCGCGATAATTTCGTACTGGAGCGAAATTGGTATTGTGCTAATGTTTTTGGATGCAGGAAACAGATTGGAGGGATCCAACTGGATTCCTCAACAGTATTTATTAGATTTTCAGATATTTTGATATTTGATGGATTATCATATCGATATATGATGGATCGTTGTTGTCGTGATTGACTATTTGGTATGTAGCATCATTGGACCCAAGTTTTGGAATTTTAAAATGATTATAAAGTGATTTTTGAAAATATACTATATTTTTGGAATTGATCCATTTTAAATAAATAAACGTTATAATTTTCAAAGTTATAAAGTTATGATTTTGTGAGAATATAGTTAAAAGCTGATTTTTGAGAAATGTGAATTAATGATTTTTATAAAATAGTTTAAATTGGATTTTTGAACATATTATAAAAGTTTAAATATAGGATTTATAAAATTTGATTATTTTATAAATCAAGAGAATGGTGAAATTATAAAGGAATTTAAAGACGTTTTAGAAGAATAATATAAATTGATTTATATTAAGAGATTTATAAATAGATATTTATAAATTGAAATATTGACATTATAAAACGAGTTTTTATAAGTGTTTGAATGAAGTAAAAATGAATTTCATTAATGAATGAAATTTATAGGATTATAAACAGTGAAGTTATAAATGAAATTTTATAAACAGTAGGTTTATAAAATTTATAAAGTTATTGAAAGAATGGAGTTTTGATAAATAAACGAATCTTATAAGTTATAAGATTTATAATTATGAAGTTCAAAGGAACGATTTTAGTAAACGAATAAATTATAAGTATTTAACTTATAATATGAACGTTTAGTTCATAATTTAGTTATAAACTGGAATAGGTTAATAAAGGAATTTATAAAAAGGAAGTTTTTATAAATAAATAGAAATGGAATTTATAAACGTTGTTTTATAAATCCGCAAACAACTTATTCTGATAAGTTAATTGTCATAACTTATTCAATGGAGTTATATTCACATTTTTGAATAGTGAATAATCCTTTGAATTGAAATGAATAAAAGAATGAAATTTGTTAACGAAGTTTATTCGCGTTTTTGAATAGTGAATAAAACGTTAAAGAAATTGTTTTGAATGTGATATTTCAAATAGAATTAAAACGATCTAACGATGTTTTAAAATGTGTTGAGATTCGAAACCATAGATTTCAACATTTATTGTTGAAATAGACGTTTTCGAGAAATAAAAGGAAATAGTGGAATATAACACTGTTGTTATATTAAATGATTTCCGAAAGGAAATGTTTTGAATAGTATTGGGATTTATATATCTATTTTAAATTCGAATCCCTATACTAGTGATTTTGGGTTGTCGTAACGATGTTTTACGTAACATTCGTTTTGACCCAAATAAATATGTTTAAGTGAATGATTTCCTTAAAAGAATGAAATATATACTTAATCTCGATTTAAGTATATTGAATATTTTCCAAGTGTTGAAAATAAATAAAAATTGTGAATTACTTATGAATAAATAAGTATGGAAATGTTTTTCCAATATAAAGTGAATATTAGAGAATTTATCTTTTTGAAGATAAATTGAAAATGAATATTATAAATCGAATTGAAGTCGTATATTCATTAATACTTTGAATGTAAATTCACCAGTGAATTTATAAAAGAAGGTGGAATTGGTTTAAAAATAAATATTGATTTATTTTTGAAGTATGAAATTATATATCTAGTGAAGATATTTTGGAAAATAAATAATTTGGAAAATTATTTGGAAACTGGTGATGTGTGCATATCCATTGATAGTTCAATAACCGACTATCAATATTTCCCTTTGAATGGGTAATTGACGTGATTTGTTTGAATGTGAATGCTACACTTATTTTTGAATAAGCGCTCACTATTCGGGTTAACCGGGAAAGGACCATGGGGTCGTATAACCCATTCCGAATATGTGATACGTCGTTATGAATTGCATTGAAGATCGGTGTTGAAGACCGAGTATTTGCGAAAGCGATAAGATGACCTATCGATTGTCTCCGCACTGGGTAGCTCCTGGTATAGAGATCTCCTAAGTGATGGGAAATTCGATCGGGATTGTGAATACCCGTATTGCAAGGGCTTCGTAAGAAGTGCCTTCGGTTTTGTTCGAGCCCGGAACAGACTTGTATGGATTGTATGTCTGACACTACAAATTGAGATGTAAAGCCGATTTCTTTCAAATATATTTCTGTTGGTGGCGGAGAATTTATTCTTTTAGCTTAACACCCTTCTCTGAGACGTACGAGCTCAGAGGTTATGTAGTTGAATGTTATCAGCGATATATTCCCAAATTGGTAATGTGACATGCTGAGTGATGCTGAAATGATCATTGTGTTGATTATTTGTGATAGGATCGTTTATTTGATCGTCTATCCTTGTGATCATTGTGTTGATCATTTGTTGACCCAAAGCATGGCTTTTGTATAAAGTATGTTTTTGTGGACGTGACTTCGTCGAGCCTCACACCCCGTGAATGGTCAAAATAGGAAAGAAGCAGCAAGGTTATGAGGGGTAGCACCCTTTAGGATGTGTCCATTTCCTTCTGGAAAAGGGTGGTATCATGGTATGGAGCCCAGATACTTACTCATGTTGAAAACACTTTGTTATGATTGTGTGAATTGATTACGAGCGCTCGGTGAAAAGGTCCCAAAGGACCGGGGGATGGCATATTCGGTCAGTTGTTACTCAGTTAGGGGTAACCCGGCCTTGTGTTGGTAGAGATCCGGTTTGGTTCTCGGGGATGTCCATCCAGAGGCATTCTCATGTGGCAATGGGAAGTTCCTTGGCCTGATCATTCGTTGGAAATCCAATTCCCAATACGAAACTTGTACGGTTTTAGTTGTAGAACCTGCCATCTAATATGGTAGCTATTAGTAGGCATAATATAATGGTACCTATGCTGGCTAAGATTTATATTCTACTTTCGAAATGAATTTCTTCTACACTATGCACTAATAATAATATCAAAATTGATTTGATTTTAATGCGTATCAAGCATCTTTGACTATCATAAGGAGAAATCTTCTCCAAGTCTGCGTTTGCATTGTGTGTGTGGAAGGAGGTCTTATGGTAGTCTCATTTTTAAAAGCATTGCGAATTGAATTTAAAAATATCCTCTATTTTGATTTTAAAGATAAATAAACTGTTTTGAGTTTTCACACCAGTCACATGACTGACTCGGAGTTTATTGTTTTCCTTCCTAAACTCTGGGTGCCCACCAATTTCCACACGGGCAGTCAAGAGTTAAGGTTCATCAGGATATTCTGGATATTCAGGAGTTGCTGGAGGCAAGCTGGATGACATGGCGTATTACTAGTTTATATAGTATTTCTTTTTCCGCTGCACTGATTGTTGTTGTTGTTGTACACTCTGATGATATGATGTAAAGTAAAAAATGTAATAACTGATATAGTTCTTTGTTTAAAGATTATTCATTTATTATTATATGTTGTTCCGCTGCGAATTGTGAGATTCTGATGTTGTTCTGTTGTTTTTCTATTCCGTTCTATTCTTTGTTCTATGTTCTCTATTTTCTTTTTCTTCTATTTTAAAATGATCTATTTTCTTTCTGTTCTATTTTCTATTTTCTACTCTATTCTTCTATGTTCTTTCTTCTCTCTTCTTCTACCTCTTTCTTTTCTTAAATTCTTTTTAAAACCCTAACTATTCGGTTTTTCGGCAACGAAAATCCCCGGACGTTACATTTGGTATCAGAGCTTATGGTTAAGCGACAACCATGGTTCTGTTGGGTATTACTCGTTAGAGATAGAGCCAGCAGTACTCTAGAATGAGTTGAGTGTAATAATAGCTATGAGAGCGTATTTGTTAGTGAATATATAGAATTGTTTTATATTGTGATGGTTGGTTTATTGAGTGGTATATGAACCTACGTCAGCGTGGTCTCGACAACTATGCCGAAGGGGTTTCTAAACACTTGAATAGAACAATTCGACATAATATTGATTTTAAAATTGGGTAAATGAAATAATTTTACTTGATTATATTTTTGTATATAAAGGAATAATTTTTCAGAATTATTAAAGAATATATAAGTTGATTGTTAGGTTGTTTGAATAATCTAAATAAAAGAATAATTGTATAAGCAAATGAATTATAAGAATTGAATTATAATTAATGTGAATTACAAATGTGAATAAACCTATATATATATATATATAAGAAGTAAAATTATATGAATATGAGTTGTAAATAAAAGTGAATTTAAAGTTAAATGGAATATAACTTAGAAGATGTTGAATAAAGTTGATATTGGTATCGAAGTAAATAATCAAGTGGATTAAATGAATATGAACTTGAGTTATATAAATGAAATTCAACTTTTATAATTGAATTGAATGAATGGATTGAATGATAATCAATTAAATGTGAATAATTAATATGAAATAATGAATATAAATGTTAATTCATTAAAATCTAATGTTATTGGAAGTTGGAAAAAAATTAATTAAATAAATTGAATGGAAGTCAATTTAATTTAAGGAGTTGAACCAAGAATGAATATAAGTGAAGAAATTTGGTTGTAATTAATATACATTGGTTGTTATATGGTTGTTAGTTGATTGATTGTATATAATTCATTAAGTATTAATGAAAGTGAATTAGTGAAATTTAAAGCTATGTAATTAAATTCAAATTAGAAGTAAATAAATTTGAATAGAATTGAACGTGAATTGGATTTAATTAGTGAATGCAAACTAATTAAAATTGAATAAGAATGAATGTTGATAAAATCCAATGTTAATAAATCAAATGTGATTAAATTGAAAACCATTTCATTAAATATTAATGAGAATATGAATGAATATTTATTATTTGGATGTTAATTGGTTGATGGTTGAATATGCTGCTTTTACTTCATTTGCTATGTTGGCATATATAGTTATTATGTTACTATATGTTGTATAATTATACTATTTCCATATATGCATGATTCTCATGTTGTTTGTTGAGTGTTTAGTAGGTGCGGATCGCGTTTGCTTCGCATTTGGAGCTCGCTTTCGCGCTATATTAGCCGTATATGCTCGCTAATAAAATATAAGGTACATATCTCGGATTAAATATCGCACTTTTATACTTTTTTCCCTTTGGGATGCCTCATTACTTGATGAGATGTATATTTGTGATATATATACTGTCATTTTTTTTTCGGATCGAGCCGCGCAAAGGAGACTATGGCGAATTTTTCCGGAAATTTAAGGCGTTAGAAAAATTTTGGGAAAATTGGGAAATTTTTGAAAACTTTAACTTTGATTTTGGAATTGAAAGTTAAATGATATAGTTGTTTTCGAAAAGATAACTACGTATGATTTGAAAACTTAGTAAAGTATTATAAGAAGTTTAACTATGAATTTTGGGAAAATTAATAGCTTCTGTAACTTTTCTTACTTAATAATTTCGAGGACGAAATTCTTTTAAGGGGGAAAGATTGTAACGACCCAGAATTTTTATTAATTAAAATATGAATATTTAATTAATTTTAAACATTAATAAGTGAATTTATAAGTCAAATAAATTTTTATTTGAATTATTGGATTTAATTGGATAATTAAATCGATAATTTAATACGTTAAATTATGGAAATAATTGAAAATTGAGTTAAATATGATTGAAAATGATTTGTAAAATTTTATTTTATCATGTTGAAGTTAGAATGATATTTTAGAACTTTTAAAATCGAATTAAAAGTTAATTTGTGAAAATTGAATATTTTAATATTTAATAATCGACTGTAAAATAGTCAATTTTTGAACAGTCTCAGAATTGAACGAAACCAGTTTCATTGGATCCGTAATAGTTAGTTATTACCGGATTTCAATTTTCGTGTCAATCGGAGTTATCGTTTGATCGTGGCAGCTCGAAACGCATCGAATCGTTTTTAATTTAAATTTGGCGAGTCAAAATAGCCATTTTTCAAAAAGTCTCGGATTTCGACGAAACCAGTTTCATCGGATCCGTAATGTGATATTATTGTAAGGTTTCAAATTTCAAGTCAATTGGATTTACGGTTTGTCCGGTACAAATTAAAACGCGTAGAAAATCGCTTAAATCGGTTTAATTTAAATTGAGCGTTTACAGTCATAACTCGCACAGATGTCCGAATTAGCTTTCGAAACCTGTTCCATTGTGTCCAGAACGCAGGGTAAACCCTAGAAACGCTGGTTACGGCGCCTAAATCGGAGTTCGGAATTTCCGGGATGAATAGTGTTTCGTCGGTTCCTTATAAATAGCCCACTATCTCAAAAAAATAAAAAAAAAAATACAAAACCCTAATTTCATAAGCACAGCCGCCACCCCCCTCTGAACGGCCAGAATTTGCCAAACTTCTTTCCTCTAGATCTCCAAATCCATCAAGAATTAGCAAGAATGTTCAACTACAAAGTTGTAGAGCACAACACGAACTAGAGATCCAACGTTATGATCGAATTTGGAGCGACGATGGAGGAGAAAAGGGGGCCGTTCTCTTCAGGCCTGCGCACGCATTCCAAGGCAGCACATGAGGCCGATTTCCACATGCTTCAGGCCGAGCATAGCTTAGGTCATGAGCTTCGAGATGAAGGTGGTTTGATCGAATTTCGTTGAGTAATCGCGATGCAAATGCTAACCCTAGTTTGTTGTAATGGGTTTCATGAAGACGGCTAATTACTGGAGAAGGACGTGAGGGAGGAGAGAAAGAAAGGGACGGCCAGATTTGCAGGAGCTTGGATCCAGTGGCTGTGATGAAGCTAGGTAGAAAAATAGTTAGTTATGTTATAAATCTATGTATATAAACACGTGTAACTTCAAAAATTCATAACTTTTTCATACGAGGTCGAAAACGAGCGAAATCAGTTGCGTTGGAATCGTATGGACGAGCACTATGCGATAGAGTTGGTTTGGAGTCGTTTGGAGTTAGTGAGAATTTTGGGTAAAATTAAACGACCGTTTAATTTTATTCGAAATAAAAGCTGAAACGGAATTAAAATCAAGGTGAGAACTTCTCACTCAATCGAATCAGTTTCGATTTTATTTTAAATAGTTAGATTTAAAATATTTGAATGCATGTTTGAATAATGATTGTTATCTATTGATTGTTAAAATAGACATTATGCGCCGTTAGTAAGCGGATGTTATTTAATAAAAACATATACCGCGAATATTTCATAAATAGCGAAATTGGTATTATAAATAATATCAATATATATATATATTGGCATATGTATATATTGCAGTTGATTGATTTCCCGTAATTTTAGCGGATGAGACCCTATTGCGCCGTTATTAAGCGGATAATATTTAATAAGAACATATACCGCGATAATTTCGTACTGGAGCAAAATTCGTATTGTGCTAATGTTTTTGGATGCAGGAAACAGATTGGAGGGATCTAACTGGATTCCTCAACAGTATTTATTAGATTTTCAGATATTTTGATATTTGATGGATTATCATATCGATATATGATGGATCGTTGTTGTCGTGATTGACTATTTGGTATGTAGCATCATTGGACCCAAGTTTTGGAATTTTAAAATGATTATAAAGTGATTTTTGAAAATATACTATATTTTTGGAATTGATCCATTTTAAATAAATAAACGTTATAATTTTCAAAGTTATAAAGTTATGATTTTGTGAGAATATAGTTAAAAGCTGATTTTTGAGAAATGTGAATTAATGATTTTTATAAAATAGTTTAAATTGGATTTTTGAACATATTATAAAAGTTTAAATAGAGGATTTATAAAATTTGATTATTTTATAAATCAAGAGAATGGTGAAATTATAAAGGAATTTAAAGACGTTTTAGAAGAATAATATAAATTGATTTATATTAAGAGATTTATAAATAGATATTTATAAATTGAAATATTGACATTATAAAACGAGTTTTTATAAGTGTTTGAATGAAGTAAAAATGAATTTCATTAATGAATGAAATTTATAGGATTATAAACAGTAAAGTTATAAATGAAATTTTATAAACAGTAGGTTTATAAAATTTATAAAGTTATTGAAAGAATGGAGTTTTGATAAATAAACGAATCTTATAAGTTATAAGATTTATAATTATGAAGTTCAAAGGAACGATTTTAGTAAACGAATAAATTATAAGTATTTAACTTATAATATGAACGTTTAGTTCATAATTTAGTTATAAACTGGAATAGGTTAATAAAGGAATTTATAAAAAGGAAGTTTTTATAAATAAATAGAAATGGAATTTATAAACGTTGTTTTATAAATCCGCAAACAACTTATTCTGATAAGTTAATTGTCATAACTTATTTAATGGAGTTATATTCACATTTTTGAATAGTGAATAATCCTTTGAATTGAAATGAATAAAAGAATGAAATTTGTTAACGAAGTTTATTCACGTTTTTGAATAGTGAATAACACGTTAAAGAAATTGTTTTGAATGTGATATTTCAAATAGAATTAAAACGATCTAACGATGTTTTAAAATGTGTTGAGATTCGAAACCATAGATTTCAACATTTATTGTTGAAATAGACGTTTTCGAGAAATAAAAGGAAATAGTGGAATATAACACTGTTGTTATATTAAATGATTTCCGAAAGGAAATGTTTTGAATAGTATTGGGATTTATATATCTATTTTAAATTCGAATCCCTATACTAGTGATTTTGGGTTGTCGTAACGATGTTTTACGTAACATTCGTTTTGACCCAAATAAATATGTTTAAGTGAATGATTTCCTTAAAAGAATGAAATATATACTTAATCTCGATTTAAGTATATTGAATATTTTCCAAGTGTTGAAAATAAATAAAAATTGTGAATTACTTATGAATAAATAAGTATGGAAATGTTTTTCCAATATAAAGTGAATATTAGAGAATTTATCTTTTTGAAGATAAATTGAAAATGAATATTATAAATCGAATTGAAGTCGTATATTCATTAATACTTTGGAATGTAAATTCACCAGTGAATTTATAAAAGAAGGTGGAATTGGTTTAAAAATAAATATTGATTTATTTTTGAAGTATGAAATTATATATCTAGTGAAGATATTTTGGAAAATAAATAATTTGGAAAATTATTTGGAAACTGGTGATGTGTGCATATCCATTGATAGTTCAATAACCGACTATCAATATTTCCCTTTGAATGGGTAATTGATGTGATTTGTTTGAATGTGAATGCTACACTTATTTTTGAATAAGCGCTCACTATTCGGGTTAACCGGGAAAGGACCATGGGGTCGTATAACCCATTCCGAATATGTGATACGTCGTTATGAATTGCATTGAAGATCGGTGTTGAAGACCGAGTATTTGCGAAAGCGATAGGATGACCTATCGATTGTCTCTGCACTGGGTAGCTCCTGGTATAGAGATCTCCTAAGTGATGGGAAATTCGATCGGGATTGTGAATACCCGTATTGCAAGGGCTTCGTAAGAAGTGCCTTCGGTTTTGTTCGAGCCCGGAACAAACTTGTATGGATTGTATGTCTGACATTACAAATTGAGATGTAAAGCCGATTTCTTTCAAATATATTTCTGTTGGTGGCGGAGAATTTATTCTTTTAGCTTAACACCCTTCTCTGAGACGTACGAGCTCAGAGGTTATGTAGTTGAATGTTATCAGCGATATATTCCCAAATTGGTAATGTGACATGCTGAGTGATGCTGAAATGATCATTGTGTTGATTATTTGTGATAGGATCGTTTATTTGATCGTCTATCCTTGTGATCATTGTGTTGATCATTTGTTGACCCAAAGCATGGCTTTTGTATAAAGTATGTTTTTGTGGACGTGACTTCGTCGAGCCTCACACCCCGTGAATGGTCAAAACAGGAAAGAAGCAGCAAGGTTATGAGGGGTAGCACCCTTTAGGATGTGTCCATTTCCTTCTGGAAAAGGGTGGTATCATGGTATGGAGCCCAGATACTTACTCATGTTGAAAACACTTTGTTATGATTGTGTGAATTGATTACGAGCGCTCGGTGAAAAGGTCCCAAAGGACCGGGGGATGGCATATTCGGTCAGTTGTTACTCAGTTAGGGGTAACCCGGCCTTGTGTTGGTAGAGATCTGGTTTGGTTCTCGGGGATGTCCATCCAGAGGCATTCTCATGTGGCAATGGGAAGTTCCTTGGCCTGATCATTCGTTGGAAATCCAATTCCCAATACGAAACTTGTACGGTTTTAGTTGTAGAACCTGCCATCTAATATGGTAGCTATTAGTAGGCATAATATAATGGTACCTATGCTGGCTAAGATTTATATTCTACTTTCGAAATGAATTTCTTCTACACTATGCACTAATAATAATATCAAAATTGATTTGATTTTAATGCGTATCAAGCATCTTTGACTATCATAAGGAGAAATCTTCTCCAAGTCTGCGTTTGCATTGTGTGTGTGGCAGGAGGTCTTATGGTAGTCTCATTTTTAAAAGCATTGCGAATTGAATTTAAAAATATCCTCTATTTTGATTTTAAAGATAAATAAACTGTTTTGAGTTCTCACACCAGTCACATGACTGACTCGGAGTTTATTGTTTTCCTTCCTAAACTCTGGGTGCCCACCAATTTCAATACGGGCAGTCAAGAGTTAAGGTTCATCAGGATATTCTGGATATTCAGGAGTTGCTGGAGGCAAGCTGGATGGCATGGCGTATTACTAGTTTATATAGTATTTCTTTTTCCGCTGCACTGATTTTTGTTGTTGTTGTACACTCTGATGATATGATGTAAAGTAAAAAATGTAATAACTGATATAGTTCTTTGTTTAAAGATTATTCATTTATTATTATATGTTGTTCCGCTGCGAATTGTGAGATTCTGATGTTGTTCTGTTGTTTTTCTATTCCGTTCTATTCTTTGTTCTATGTTTTCTATTTTCTTTTTCTTCTATTTTAAAATGATCTATTTTCTTTCTGTTCTATTTTCTATTTTCTACTCTATTCTTCTATGTTCTTTCTTCTCTCTTCTTCTACCTCTTTCTTTTCTTAAATTCTTTTTAAAACCCTAACTATTCGGTTTTTCGGCAACGAAAATCCCCGGACGTTACATTCACCCAAATGTCGGCGATCCCAATCCATCGCTAGGCGCGGCTTCACTATTTCGAACCCCACCTACCTCGCCGCGGCGAACCATCACGACTTTGACGTCATTGTGCCCGAGTACGACCACGACTAGTTGTGACTTGCCACTCTCCCAGGCCGATCGACCATGTCACTACCCCTCTCTGCTCGATCGGACCTCAATGAACCTCTCCAAAAGCTGCCACTTGCCGTCCACATCCCACAATACAAACGCGATACGAATCAAGTTTGCGAGCAATGAACTGGAGGCAAGAATCAAATTCGTGAATTCGTGCCCCTCCGCTTTTTTGTAAAATGTGTGTTCGATTCGTGAAGCAGTCAGAAAGGAGGGAGGGAGAGGAGTTTTCGTTCGAACGAGAAGAATAATTTATTCGGCCATTTTATTTCCTTTTGAAGTTTTCAATTTTTGAAGCTCTGCTCGTTTGAAAGGAGGGACTTGATATTTGAAATGAAGGAAACATATTCGACCTAATTTTCTACCTACGGTGATAGAAAAGAAAGGGAAAAGATTTGATGTGAAAGGAATTTTGACCGGTCAACTATATATATATAATTTAAATTTTAAATTTTCTCGAAATCGCAACTTAAAATTTTGACATCCTATCGACACATGTCACCAGACGTTCATCTTGTTATACCTCTATTTCGAACGCAATGGAAAAGGTTTCGAGTCCTAATTCGATCGTATGAAAAAGGTAGCTTTTGGACCCAATTATTGTATTGGATTTTCGATATAGATTTCAGCACGTTTACATACCTTACGATCACATGACAGCTCCAAATACTATGAAATTTGAAATCCGGTAGTAATACGCTATTATGGATCCAATGGAACTGGTTTCGTCGAAGTTCGAGACTGTGCCTCGGAAGGTCATTTTTAAATGTCAATTTAAACGATATATTTTTAAAACTGAACAAATCACTTCTGAATTCAATTTTAAAACTTTTATTATCTTCATTATTATTAATATAAATTTTATAAGCCTTCATATTATTGTTAACAGGCTTAAAACTCCTGATTCAATATTTTATCCATTTTCCAATTATTAAATTCAATAATTTAATTATCCAATAATTAGTTATATTTGAAATTCATGTTAGAAATTAACTTTTAAATATTTAAAAACAATTAAATATTTCAGTTTCAAATATCGAAAAATTCCGGGTCGTTACAAGGAGAATTAACGATATGCATGTTGCATGTGCGCACATGAATGGTGCTGATAATTAGCATTTGCTTTGGGATATTTTGATTTAAAATTATTGTTCTTGGGCTGTGATCCGTAATACATTCGAATTGTAATAGCTAGTAGATGAGAAACCCTAGGTGTACTGTCTATATAAGGATCTAAATGCATGTAATATGATGATACTAACGAAATATAATAAAACTACCAGATTTTTCTTATTTTGTGCATTCTTGTTCTAAAATGTTCTTTATTTCTGAAAGCTTTTCTTCACCTCCTTTTTCTTAATAATTGACTGCACCACCCCCTTCATCTGCAAACTTCACCTTTCCTATTCCTGAACACCTTTACATCCTGAAGTATGTGCTTTTATATGATGATACACACCATATTTCAAACCTAGAAAATGAAGGAACATCACATATTAGTATTAGAGCCTATTGGTGAGCATGGATTTGACCTTACTAGTTAGATCCTAACATGAGCAAGAACCCTGACATGAGCAAGTAAACAGCTTCATTCTCTTAGATTTTGTAGCCACTATGATATGTACGAATTATGACAAAGGCAAGATCTAATAAACAACAGGAATGCAATATCAATGAAGAAGTGGAATGAACCACCCAAGATCTCTCAACCAACACTCAAAATCTGACAAGAAGCACTTTATAAGTTAATGATAAGATGGATAAAATGCAAGAAATAATGGCAAATTTTTTCTCAGAACTGAAGGAAGTAAAGAATCGGAAAAATTAAGAAAGAACATCAAGAAACGAAATTTCAATATCATTCACTTCCCCTAAATTTTCTCTATCACCTTAAAGATCTGATGTATGTGCCACCCAATAGAAAATCCCCAATATGCAAAGGCCTGAAGCTATCACTTTCGATCAACAATTGTTAAGTTGATATGCTGTATATGCAACTTTGTATTTTGCTGTTTTGTTTTTGTATTTCTTTTATATTCGGTTTCGGGCTTTGTGGCTCGACCCGTTTTTGTTTTGGGTCAATATATACTTTGTATTCGATTCATTGTGGAGAGGGGATCATAAGACGAGATCTGAAATAAAGTTTTTACTTTCTTCTTTTTATTTCCATGATTGAGAAATTTATCATGGTATCAGAGCAAGGATGATCGATTGTTTTTCGATCTTTTATTTCTTCTATAGATCTGCTGTTTGATTATTCTTTCTTCCTTCTTTTGCCCTAAAATGGTGAACGACGATGATTCAAGTTCTCAGGTCAATTCACCAATGCCTAATTCTTCTGGAATCAATTTCAATGATCCTTATTATTTCTCGAATTCGGATCATCCAGGTATGCAACTCGGTAGTCACATTCTTACAGGTTAAAATTTTATAAATTGGTCCAGAACTGTTAAAATGGCATTCATAGATAGAAATAAATTGCAATTTGTTGAGGGAACACTTCGGAGGCCTATTGAATCTTCTGTTGATCTTCAAAAATGGATAAGAAATGATTACATGGTCATGTCATGGATTTTGAATTCGATATATAAGAATTTGGCTGAGAGTTTTATGTTTGTGAATTCGTCTCATCAATTATGGAAAGAGCTTAATGAAAGATTTGGCAGATTACTGCACCAAGGATATTTGAGTTGCATAAGAGTCTTACATCTACTCAACAGAATGATTCTTCAATAGCAGAGTATTATGGGAAACTGAAAAGTGTTTGGGATCAATTACAAATGTTAGAAGGTTTTCCTCAGTGTTCTTGTGGTGCTTTAAATAATTGCAGTTGTGGAATCTTTAAGAAATTTCTTGAAATGTATCAAAGAAATAAACTGATGCAATTTCTTTCAGGCTTGAACAAGGAATTTGATCAAGTTAAGCAAAATATTCTTAGTACTGATCCTCTTCCAAATGTTCATAAGGCATACTATACTTTACAGCAAGTTGAGCAACAAAATAAGCTTAATAATACGAATTCTCTGAATAAAATGAGTGCTTTTCACGCTCAAGCTCTTAAAGTTTTTCCAAGACCTGATTATTAAACTGTTAAGAAAGAGCTTAAGAGGCAGAAAGGTGAAGCTATTTGTGAATATTGTAAGAAGAAAGGACATGTTATTGAACAATGCTTCAAAATTGTTGGATATCCCGAATGGTGGCCAAATTTAAAAGGAAAGAAGAATAAAAAGCTAGCAGGAAATGTTTATAATAATTCTAATGGAATTTTAGGAAAGGGACCACAAGAGATTGAAGAATCAAGTTCATCAAACAAGGCTGTTGATCCTGTTATTTCAACAAAATGCTAAAGGGAATATTTCTGAAGACAATCCTCTGTATACTGCTGCAAACTTTGCAGGTATATTTTCAGCATCAAATTTTGATCAGATGGTACAAAAATTTGATTATGATAGTTGGATTATAGGTACAAGTGCTACAGATCATATGGCATCAAATTTATCATTTTTTGTTTCACTTAAACAACTAAATAATCCAATTAGAATATCATTGCCTGATGGAACTGGTATAATGGTTAAATATGTTGGCACTGTTGATCTAAATTCTAGAATTCTTCTCAAAAATGTCTTCTATATTCCGGAATTCAAACATAATCTACTTTCTGTTGGAAAATTATTAGATGATAATCATCTAATAGCCAATTTTAAAGAAGACTCATGTTATTTTCAGGACCTTTCAACTAACCAAGTATGTGCTGTTGGGTCAAGACACTTTGGGTTATACAAATTCTTCTCCAATTCTTCTTTAAATTTCGCTTCATATGGTTCAGTTAGTTTTTATGAATCTGTTTTTACCCATAATTGTTTTGCTTATGCAAACAATATCATTACTACAAATGTAAAGCCTAGTATTGATATAATTCATGCTAGATTAGGTCATATATCTGCTAGTCATATGAAACATTGAACCATTCCAGGCAAAAATGATAATAATAATTGTGATTTTGGTTGTGAAGCTTGTCTTCTTGGAAAACAACATAAAACGCCTTTTCTACAATCTGTTTCACATGATGATTCTTTTGATATGATACACATTGATTTATGGGGTCCATATTCAAGGCCATCTTTATCTGGTGCTAAATACTTCTTGACTATTGTGGATGATCATACTAGAATCACTTGGACTCATTTAATTCAGTCAAAAACTCAAGTGTATTCTGTTCTTACTGGTTTTCTTCAATATGTTCACACTCAGTTTAATAAAAAAAGTGAAAGTTATTAGGAGTGATAATGGAACTGAAATAATTCAGGAGTCATGCAGAATTTTATTTACCAATAAAGGTATTATTCATCAAAGAAGTGTTCCAGGAAACCCACAGCAAAATGGTAGGGTGGAGAGAAAACATAGACATCTTCTTGAAACAGCTAGAACCATAAGATTTCTTGCTAGTTTACCTTATAAATTTTGTGGAGATTGTTTGCTTGCTGCTACTCATATTATAAACATGTTACCAAGTTCAGTTTTAAAATGGAAAACACCTTATGAACTTTTCATGAAGAAGCAACCGGATTATAGTTATTTGAGAGTTATTGGGTGTTTATGTTTTGCTGCTCAAAAATTAGCTGATAAATTTACTCCAAGATTAAGAAAATGTATTTTAATTGGATATCCATATGCTCAAAAGGGTTACAAATTATATGATCTCAATACTCATAAAGTATTTTTAGTAGAGAAGTATATTTTGTTGAAAATTGTTTCCCGTTTAAAGATGATTCAAAGATGATTCCTTATTCTACTCCTCAAGTAACAGACACTGTTCTTCCTCAAGTTAATCCTGCATTTGATTTTCAGAATTTGTCTGAAAACACAAATAACCAAGATCATTTTCTTCACTCACCTCAAAAAAATTTTGATTTGAATATTCAAAGTATCAATTCTGAAACTCAAGAAACAACTTCTGCTATTCCTTCTCCTGTTTCTCAAGTCAGACCAACTTAAAATATTAGAGCATCTTCCAGAATTAGTAAATTACCTAAAAGATTTGATGATTTTGTTATGACAAAACCAGCTACAAGAGTTATTCAAAATCTTGATTCAGAAAATTCTACTTCCTTCAATGTTTATGTTGAACCATGTCTTGCTCATTTAAACAATGAAAAACTACATAGTCTGAATAATGTTCTAGTAGCTTATGAACCTTCTTCATATAATCAAGCAAAAAAATCATCCTGAATGGGTTGAAGCTATGAATAAAGAGTTATAAGCACTTGAAGCCAATGATACATGGGAGTTGACTGAATTACCTCTTGGTAAGAAAGCTATTGGGTGTAAATGGGTTTATAAAACTAAATTTAAACCTAATGGTGATATTGAAAGATGTAAAGGCAGAATTGTTGCTAGAGGTGATAAGCAAATATCTGGCAAAGATTACAAACACACTTTTAGTCCAGTAGCTAAATTAACCACTGTTAGTTTAATCATAGCTCTTGCTGCTGTAAATAAGTGGGAAATTCAACAATTGGATATTAATAATGCTTTTCTTCATGGATATTTGGATACAGAAGTTTATATGACTCCTCCTCTTGGCTATGATAAGGTCAAACCAGGTCAGGTATGCAAACTTAAAAAATCAATTTATGGTTTGAAATAAGAAAGTAGGTGCTGGAATAAAGAATTGACAAAGTTTTTGATTCAGTGGGGTTTTACTCAATCTAAACAAGATTACTCAATGTTTTTCATACACAAGGGTGATTTATTTATAATTGTTGTCACATATGTGGATGATTTGTTACTGACTGGAAATGATATTACTATAATCAACAATTTGAAGACTGAATTACATAGTACTTTTACTATCAAAGGTTTAGGTGTTATGAAATATTTTCTTGGAATAGAGGTATCAAGATCAAATTCAGGTATTCTTTTAAATCAACGGAAATAAGTTTTGGATATGCTTAGAGATAACAAGTTGGAAGGTTGTAAACCTGTTTCTTTTCCAATGCAAAAAAGGTTTGAAGCTCAGTGTGTCTGATGGAGACATATTGGAAGATCCTGAAATTTATAGAAGACTAATTGGTAAATTTCTATATTTAAACCTTACTCGACCTGATATCTCTTTTGCTGTTCAACAGCTAAGTCAATTTCTTAATGTTCCAAGAGCTCCACATTATCAAGCTGCCATACATATTCTTAAATACCTTAAGGGTACATTGAATCTTGGTCTTCATTTTCCCGCCAGTTCAGATTTGATATTAACTGCATATAGTGATGCAGATTGGGGTACTTGTCCAGATTCAGGAAGATCTTTGAGTGGTTATTGTATTTTTCTTGATAATTCTTTAATTTCATGGAAAACAAAGAAGCAGAAAGCAGTTTCAAAGAGTTCTACAGAGTCTGAATACAGGAGCATGAGCTACAGGACAAGTGAAATTGTTTGGCTTGAAGGACTGCTTTCTGAAATTGGTATTCATGTTCCTACTCCAATTATTTTACATTGTGATAATATTTCGGCACAACATATAGCTGAAAATCCTATCTTTCATGAGAAAACAAAGCATATACGGAGTAAACATCAAAAACTTGATGTTCACTATGTCAAAGAACATGTACAGACAGGTTTTCTTCAATGTAAACATGTTAAGTCTTCAATGCAGCTTGCAGACATTATGACAAAGCCTTTAGGTGCTGATCAACACAAATTTTTATCTTGTAGGCTTGGTTTAGTGTGTAATATACCTGTTCAAGATTGGATTGGTTGTTTAAATCCTAGTCCGTCTTGAGGGGGGGCTGTTAAGTTGATATGCTGTATATGCAACTTTGTATTTTGCTGTTTTGTTTTTGTATTTCTTTTATTTTTAGTATTGGGCTTTGTGGCTTGGCCCCTTTTTTTGGGTCAATATATATTTGTATTCGATTCATTGTGGAGAGGGGATCATGAGACGAGATCTGAAATAAAGTTTTTACTTTCTTCTTTTTATTTCCATGATCGAGAAATTTATCAACAGCCACTCCAGAGTTACTGGTCATACTACAAATCAACAAAGCGACATGACGGGCCTAGACATTAAACTGAACTTTCCTACCTACACCAGTGGAGAAAGAGTGATTGACTGGTTGAGAAAAGTTGTACAAATCTTTAAGTATCACAACACAGACATTCAAGAATGAGTGCACATTTAGTTCTTTTCGCCTAAAGAAAGAGGCTTTGCAATGGTTTTGTTAGTTCTCGCACAATGTTACAGATTATGACTCTTCTCAAATGAAATTAAAGTCGGATTCAATCCCATTAATTAGACAGATCCTATGATGCATTTTCTTCTCTCAAGCAAACAACATCCGTCATGGCCTATGTCAAAAAGTTTGAGCAGTTGCAAGGTATGATTGATCATATCAAACCCTAATAATCTTTTACAAAATAATTTAGGTGGATTAAGGAAATAAATTTAATATGATTTGATTGCTGTTAACCCTACCACTTTTAATGCAGCTTTAACCTTAACTAAAACATTTGAATTTGAGTGGTTGAGTGCAAATAAAAATAGTAGGAAGAATTATTTTAAAAGTCATTCAAATAATTCGAGAGAAGTTTCAGGTAGAAATCACATAATTTTCAAGAAGTCTAATGGCTTCAAATCTCTCCTTGTCTTCCCTCTCTTTAGGTTGGGACGTGGCGGAGAAAGCCTATCTTTGCTTCTTATGAAAAATAATGTGCATAGATGGAGTTATACTCATCTGTGTCGATAATGTGCATATACTCCCTTTTTTTCCTTCTTACTGATGTTGTGGTTGTAGAGTGACATGTTTCACCATCAGCCTTGGTACTTTGTGCCGACGTAGTTCTTATAAATGGCTTGATTTTTTTTAACATTATAGTAATTATCAGAGGAGATAACGGGATAGTATTAAACAATTTTATTGCTAGAATTGAGATTTACATTCTATAAGTCTCTAGCTAACAATTGTTCTCCCATAATTGATTATATTCCAGCAAGAGTATAGAACTTCATTAGCTAATCATTCTGAGGAACTACTACCTCCATATCAATTAGCACAGGCCTTCCTAAGAACACACTATACGAAGATGATTGGTCAATGATAAGGAAACTTACATAGAAAGATTTGTGAAGTGGGGCAGTCCCAGCGGTGATGAGTAGACATATTGACTCGATAGGAACAGTCGTAGTATTATTGAAGCGGTAAATTGGTTCGGGGCTCGGCTTTAGCAGTTCTGCTGGAAGCTTCATCTTGTCAAATGTAGACTTGAAAATAACGTTAATAGAGCTCCTAGAATCCACAAAAATTTTCTTTATGGTGTAGTTTGAAAACTACACCATAACTACTAGTGAGACTTGGTGAGGAAAAACCACCCCAACGCGTTAGCATAAGTGAAGACTATGCCGTTAGCGGGATTCTGCTTCACATGGAATATGGTTTTTTGCTGTGCTTTAGCCTCTTGTACATACTGCTTTTGTGTTTTTTTCCTCTTCCAAGCGAGATATGGTTCTGCATGGATTGAAGCTTTGAGATTGGAGGGGTTTCCTATAACCTTCAATCGGATCTGGTGAGAGATTCCCAGCTCTCCCCCCATTACTTTCTTTTTGATAGCTACCTAAGTATCTCTTTTGAATTAGTTTCTCGGTTTCGTTCCTCAATTGTCATCATTTACCAGTATGATGACCGTCGACTTTGTGGAAGCAACAATATGCTCCCCATGTTCTACTCCGGGTTCTTCCCTTTATTCGGGACATTGTAGGCCAGTTCGGTCCTGGTCATCTCATATATCTAACCAGGTGTACGGTGAGAGGAGTTTTAGCTGCGAAGTTAAATTCCCTCTCTACTTCGTAGGTGGATGATATCCTTCTGTCCTCCTTTTCTTCTCATCGTAGGGAGTAGAAGCTCTCTTAGATGAAGGTAAATCTGTAGCCCTGGCTTACTCTATTCGTATGTAGCCACTGACTTTTTCATAGAAAGCTTTCATGCTATGGAATGGCTTCATCTTGTTCTGATCCCATCTAGCAGTGTTCCTTCTGATGCCGATATGCGATTCCATCAGTAGTGCTTCCTCGCAGGTCACTACAATTCGAAGAGCCTCGAATTTGAAGCATTTTATGAAGTTGTGATGTTTCATGCAAGACAAGGTATTCACACCTGGGGAAGCCTCCCTTCCAGAGTTGAATTAATTTAGAAAATCTACAGCTAGCTACGGCCAAGAACGAACCTTCTATGGTCCATACCTCTTGAACCACCTAGAAGCTGCCCTAGACAGATATACTAGGAAGATCGTGCACTCGGCCATCCTTTCTGCATGTAGAACGTCTATGTAGTACTCAAAAGTACAAATACGATCTTCTGAGTTAGTAGTCCCATTAAACTTATTGATGGATGGGGCTTTGAAGTTATCAAGGAAGTTTTCTTCTATAATAATTTTTCTAAACAGGGAAGAACCCTCTTCCCTTACTTTGTCTCTATTGTTTTGTAGGCGAAGCCAGCTGCTTTGCGTGAGCTTTCAATTGACGGATTCCAAACTTCTTGGGATCTATTTGGGATGAGCCATCTTTGCAAAGCGAAGTGACTATTATCCACATAATTTTCGAATGATATAAACCAAAAAAATCAATGTCGAGGATAAAGGATTACATTGAAGTTCGAAGCCCCAGATGTTAGGATAACATTAAGAAATCAATGTCGGCTTCAAAGTCTCCATCGATATTGAAGACATTAACACCGCACCAGTAGATGATAATACAAAGGAAGTAATACCCGAAGAAATGATGTTGAGCCAACGATGAAGACTATAAGATCATACCATTCTTCAACTACATTGACATTCTTCCCTGTCATAGGCATCTATGTTGAACTTGATCCATGCTGCATCAATTCCATACAAAACTTCCCTCCATCCACACCATGTTCCATCACATCGCATTCATTGGCATGGCATCCCATCGATAAGGAAAAAGAAGAACGTCACGTTTGGTCGAAGTCACCTAGGTCACACACTACCCATTGTTAAAGTCTTATAGCACTGCATATGATCGAAGTTATTTAATAATGATAGTATGTTCATTGTGGCGTTGTTCATTGAAGTCATTTTGAAAGAGGAACCACAAGCTATTGAACATCGATATCGAGGGTCATCAATGTTGTTGTTATTTGATGCCCACAATACCACAACCATTAATCAAAGAAGGTCACGAGATATAGGTCTTCGTCGTCGATATTAATTAGTCATGTTGAAACCATCAATACATCCAAAAGGTTTGTCGAAGCCGCTTCTACTAATGATGCATTTCATTAGTGTTAATATGTAGTGGTAATGAAAGTCGATCTGTTGAAAAGGAATTATCAATGCAGAGCTTAATTATGCCAAATATTGACTCTATTGCATCAGTACTGAAATCGTACTATATGAACACAAAATTGCCAGCCTTGATGTTTGACAATGCTGCTGATGTTGAAGCCGATAAAGTACCAACCTTGATGATCGACGATGCAATTAATGTCGAAGTCAATGGGTGTCAAAGAATGTCCCTTGCTGAACCCTATAAATATGGACTTAGGGGTTCGTGGAAGAGGACGAATTTTCATTTCCCTTCCTATTTTCTTAAATTAAAGCCTTGTAACCCTAGAATTGGGGACAAACCTTACTTGAATGTAATTATATTTGAATTATATGACAAGGACTTGAATTTGCAGGTTGACTTTGACTATAACCTTTTTTGGACATTACTGTTATGGACCTGCGTATTTATGGACTCATCATGATCACATTCAAAATGAACGTAAGAAAGGAGCCTTGAACTATGACAAACTCCTATATGCATAATTATACGACCATGAACATTAGACATAAGAACTGTGTTGTGCATAAATATTATGCCCATTATCATGCATAATGGACTTAAGCCTGAACACATCACTTATCTTCTATGTCTCTATTGAACATATGACATGATATAGGCCTTTTGAACTATCTAATTTAAAAGCCTGAATGAACATATATATGTAATAACTTTAACGACCTCGAGCATATTGACTCTTATGACCTTAGGGGATGTCGAGCATAATGACTCTAATTAACTCTAAGGACTTCAAGCATAATGATTCTACAATAACAAATGGACTTTCATATAACTTTCTTCAAAGGCCTATGTCATCCATTCAATAAGGATTCTATCATAAGATTAGTCTCAAATGAAAAGTTGGTTCTTGATACACCAATAGGGCCAAATTGATCAATTTATACTTAACCATGTCCCCGTGAATGTTTAAATCAAGAGGTAATTTATCACAATTAGCATCTAGAGAGTTATACCATCTTTTGGCGTTAGAAGAATAGTCTGAACCTCCAATCCTATTTAATTCTTAAAACTTGTAAAGTAAATTGTTGTTTTAGAAAAATGAGATCAAGACAACTCAGTGCTCTAAATGATGCGGTCATCCAAACAACAACCTTATAAGAAAATATAGTTCCCGACTTCAAATTGGAAAAAGCAGAACTGAGACAACCAGCAGCACCGGCACAGCCAAACAGCAGTGAGACCAAGATTAAAAGCCTAGAATAACAAATACTAGAGATAAAGGGATTTTTGGAAGTAGTACTGCTCAGAATTCTTCCAAAACCACCAAGCCTACATGGGGAGATGAAGCTGAATCTCCGAGGAGGGACTTGAACACTTCTTTGCTTAGGGATAAAAGAAAAGACAAACTTACCATAGCTCCACAAAAGAAAAAAGGCGACTAGCAAGCTAATGTAAACTACCAACGAAGATTAGAGGAAAAACTCAAGGAACAATCTGGAAGCTCAATTTTAGAAGGGTACAAACTTGAAAGGAGTAACTATCATAACAATGAGTCTTAAGAGACTTGACGAAAAAATGGTGAAAGACATGCTCAACCTCAAGGGAAAGAGAACCCTAGACAATAGAATCAAAGAGAGGCCAGAAAAGCTGTTGGGTGACTATCTTAAGAGATTTAATACGGAAGCCCTAAAGGCGAAGAACATGACTGATAGAGATAAGCTGGTAGCAGTTCTTTTTGGGCCGATGAAACAAACCCTATTCTGGTGGGAGCTCTATATCCATTGGTGTAAATACTTGCAAGATTTCCATTTTCAAGCTGATAAGTTCATTCGCATGAATGAAATGTATCATGCTAGGAAAAGGGCCTAAGGGAAAGAAGGAGATAGAAAAGATTAACAACAATCGCAATCATAAGAAGCCACGGTGGCAAGAAGACTCGATTGCTAACCATATTGCTCTGAACAAGTTGTTGTCTTATATATATGCCACAATGAAAGAAAAAATGACCACCCTATCTCTTACAAAGCCAAAACTGATCCTGAGCCAAGGAGAGAAGGAGATTACTACGCTTATCACAAATCGAATGGACACAAAACAAATGAATGTTGAGTATAGGTAGGCGTAATCCAGCTTATGATCCGTTTCAGACAACTGAAGGATTCATTAAAGATGGTTAGAAGGCAATTCATTCTAAAAACAGCAACCACTGGCTGCCAAGAAACGTTGCAAATATGTACAAGATGATATTTAGTCTGACTTCACTCCACCTCTGAATCAAATTGATGTGATCCATGAAGGCCCACACTTGGTTGGGACAATAAAGGAGCAAGGAGTTGGTATGTTAGGGAAGCAAATGATATATTTTCTCTATCCAGGAAGAACAGCCACTCAAGAACCCAAGGTTTCAAATTCAAATGCATACTTTGACTATCACTCTACAAGAACTATGGGGGATTCAACATCCTCATAATGATCCACTGATGTTCACTACACAAATTGGACTTTCTATAGTCTACAAAATCTTAGTAGTTACCGAGAGTGCGACCAACGTAATCTTCAAGCATGCATTTGACCAGATAGGACTTCTATAACACCTCGTAAAATGAACCATAAAAAAATAAAGTAAAGTAAACTAATATGATAAGGGTTGGATATGAAAATTTTATAATAGTTGAAATTTGACCATGAAAATTATTCATTCGTGACGAAATTCTAATCTGTTTCCATATATAATAGGTTGAAAACAAAGCTTAGACAAAGTAGTTATGAGCACTTGAAGTTTTTAGAATTAAATTAATTTAAATTCAAATTCAAATGAGAAACCAAATTTAGGTTTTAAATTTCAAAACTTAGCTTGGGGGCTAAGTAAACATTTAACTAACGCTTAAGGTTAAATAGTTAATTAGGGAATAAATATTATGGCAATAGAAACAAATAAATGTGCTTTGAATAAAAGGAGCTGTCGACTAGAATAGGTCAACTAGTCGACCCTAGTGGTCGACCGATCACCCAGAGGCGATCGACCACTTGGTAACAACGGTTGCCAATGGCAGCTAGGATTTTACGTTAAATTTTATTCGGTTGTGCACTTCGGATTTACCTGTTTCCTACTTACTTTCATCTAACGGGGCTAGTGCGTTTCAACTCCTATAATAGAACCCTATCCTCTCCACTTTTATTTATTTTATTTCGGAGAATACGATGAAACTCTACCATTGCTATCTCTCTAATAGGATTTAGAAACTCCATAGAGAATTCATGTAAGGATTCAACTTATTTCCTATTCGTTTCTTCTTCCTTCAACCTATTTTTATCCTATTCTTCTCTAGTAGTCTTAATCTAACGAATATATATACCTCTTTCCTATTGTGTGTGTATGTATCGAAAAAGAGAGATTCTGAAAGAGGTTGGAAGACAACAAATCCATTTGAGTACAGCTAAGGCTAATCCATGAGTGGAAACCTTTGTATTCCTTTTTATCAATTGTTTAATGTCTTTTTCTGGGTTTGAATATGCCTTAGTGATTTTGGAATTTCGAAAAGATGATAGACAAAATCCCCCAAAATTTATTTTTTTGAAATGTCAATTTTATTATGAGATCTTCAATTATTTATATTAATTTGATGGAATTTATTTCTTTTATGTAATTTTTTAATAATTTCATAGTCTGTTCCACTTATCTTTTTTCTTTGGGTCAAATCATGATCCTTCATAAAATAAGGGTTTGAGATCAGGGATTTTATTCGTAGTTTACACCACTTACTCTTATCTATTTCTTTGTAAAAAGAGGAGTTGAATAGAATATGGGGTTTAGATTCCAATTCTTATTGTTTAAGATGTTACATTGAATTGGTGTAATAAATTGAGTTTCTATTTTTGTGTTGTTGCGGTTTTGATTATGAATATTTATTCCCTGTTTTAGAGATTAAAATTCCATGAAATCTTGGAAAATTGAAGAAAATGGATTTGTAATAAAAATTGGTTAGGAAATTGACATTTAGTGCTAGTTTAGAGCATAAAATCCATGCGTTTAGAACATATTAGGTGAGAACAGTTATTTATTTCTATTTACCTAATTAATATATATAACTATTGGGTTTATGGCATAGTTAGTTAGCCATTTATTTACATATATTTACCTCGTTAGAACGGCAATTGATTTCAAGGCGTAGATAAGTGGAAACTCTTATATAGCCTAATTATTATCTTAAGGCGTAATAAGGAAAATTCGTTATATGGCCTTATTTATGAAACAGTAAGATGAGTGTGTATGAGCGCGCGCGTGTGTGTGTCTATATATAGAGAAATCAATTTATGGCTAAGTCATAGGGATGCAAGGTCAATAGAGTTAAATGAAGAAAGTCCGCCCTTCACATTGAGGCTACCAGCAGTTGTGTTCACTTTTATTGATGTGAGATATTCTTAAGATAAATTTTTGTAATGACACGAGGTTAGCTCAATGAATATACTTACATACACTAGGCAAACTTTTCTTTTCTTTCAGCATGTACTAGCTTAGGAAATCATCACTAAAGGTTTGACCTATAGATAGTTGAAATGTTGATAATTAATCTTCTTCCGAACAAGGGATTATTCTTATAATCATTCACCATAATGCTTATATAATTAGGAGGAAAAATATTTAAAATCTTATGAAAGATCCATGTCCAATTCATTAAGCAACACATGCCAATTTTAACACTAGAAACATAAAATGTAAAGTACCGAAAGTAATAAATGACATAGGGAATTAGTGTGGTTCCAATGTTAATAGGTCCTACGTTCATGGAGAAAATCCTTATCTTCTCCTTTCATTCTTAGTAAAGGTGAAAAAATGGTGAAGAGTACAATTTTGTTTTCAATGTCCAAAAAAGAGTAAAGTTCTAAAAGTCCTCCTTTTTCTGTTACTATGCCCGTTTTATTTATAGTACATAGAGACTCATATGGACTGCTAATGTCCATCTTTCACTCTTTGATTTCTACCTTTGGATTATGAAATGTGTCGATCATCCATCTTGCTTATTTACTATACATATATTTCTAATGTGGTATTCGATAGAAAACTATGACTTGAGTTAATGGACTTTGAACTTGGGCGAAAATCTTGAAATTAAAGTAGGAAACCCACATTTGAATAAGCCATAACTGGGAATAGGTCTTTACCTATTTGAGACAGCATAGGTTGAGCAGTATTGATTTTTTCTCATTCAGCTTTGCCCTTATAGGGGTGGAGATCTAGTTCAAATTACTGTTAGAACGTCTTAGGTTGGGTTCTAGTGATGTGGCTAGGGTTCATGTAACGACCCAGAATTTTGAACATTCCGCATTTAAATATCTGAATTATTTAAATATTTGTGTCTAAGGTTTTATGTGATTAAATATGATATTATAACCTTGTTAAATACTTTTCAGTTAATAACTAATGTTAGATTAATTATTTTTGAAATGCATTTACAAAAATATACACTTTAGAGAAATGCTGAAATTGTGACAGGAATACGTTTTATTAAAAATCAAATTTTCATTCAGTACAAGTTGTGTAAATATTTTGCAACTTGAATAGTTATCATATGAACATATTAATAAGAATTAAACATCTCACTTATATTGACAAACAATTAATTAAACTAGGTATTTAATTAAGGGAACATTTCGTGCCAAAAGGACCCCTAAATCAAGGCACATATCAAGGAAAGCATGCTTGTGTAAGGGTGTGGTCTTAAATGCTTAAGTTCTCTTTGCTACCTAGTTAAAGAGGGGTTTTCAGAAACTTTTCCACCCATTTCCTAAGCCTATTTGAGCATATACATAGCCACTTTATTATCTATAACAAATTCATTTACTAAACATAGGTCATCACTTTATTTTCTCTACTTTCAATAGCCTTAGGACGTATGTGCTTTGGGTTGGGAAAAATGGCTTAGCTCATGGGTTTTAAAGTGAAGGAGATGGTGGATGTGCCTTAAGGCTATGAGTATGAGGGAGATGGAAGAGGTTAGATGTGAACTATGTGATGGTGGAGAGTAAGGTCATAAGCATTTAAGGTGGATGGTGGAGATGGCCGTGAGCTTAAGGAGGGATGGAGGTCTTGGATGTATAGCTAGGAAGATAGAGGATGGGTTTTGTTGATGTTTTGATGAAGTAGTAAATGATAGTGAAGTGTTATTTGAAATGAACGTTGGTAGGAAGAATAGTTGGTGATAAAAGTGAGTTAATCTCACTTTGAATGAAGTAAATTATCTAAATTAATATGTGATTATATTGCTTGATAATTGCTTGCTAAACCACATGTTAATATTGCTTGCTAATTGTAATATTAAAAGACATTAACTACTTAAAGTAACACCCTTTATTATATGCTCTGTTAAGTATGTAAATTGATAAAGTAGTTGGTTATTAAACCATTGAATAGAGATAAGTTAATTTGGACATTTAAAATGGACAAATGATTTGAACACATACGTTAAAATATGTTGTAATTTATATGGTTTGAAATTGGAAGTCATATATGTGTATAAAACAAAATGACAATAAATATGGAATTGAAAATGGAATTCTGCATATAGCGATAGTCGTTATAAACGCATTTTGTAATCCTTTACTTTAAATTGTGAAAAATGGTTGTCTAATAACATATTTTAATATAAATTGTTTTATTTGATTTATAAACTTTTATAAGTATTTTTAAAAGTAAAGAATATGTTTTTAAAAGATATAGCAAACATAAAACAGCATAAGAAAGATTGAAGTAAAATAGTCACTATAACGACATTTATAAATAAGTGGTTTTTGAAAAATAACATTTACTTTCGTAGTAACTCTATTAGGGTTTTATTTAAAGTTTTATAAATTTAATAAAATATTATTCTTATTGGAAAATTTTTAAAGCTTAAATCATTTGATAGCTAGTTGAACGAATGGGTAAAAGTTATAGTGAAATAGTCGTTATATGAGCACTTTGGCAAAACACCCTGTTTTCAAAATTTTCTCTAAAATAATTAGAAGACATTCTTTGGGAACTTTCTTCATGGATTTAAAATACCAAAATTATACTAAATATTGTAAAATGAATGGATCTAAAATAAATTGTTAAGGTATTGAAAACTAGACACAAAGTTGTAGCAAAAATGTGATAAAACTAGTAACAGAACTTTAGACAGCACTTCTATAAATGCTATCTTTGTTAATTGAAACTATAACTTTTGTAAAAATGATATTTAAATTAAGTATTTTCTCTAATCTTCTTAGGGTTATTTTCTAACTTATAATAGAGTGTTTTAAAATTGATTTCAGTTCTAAATATATTTCTATTAATTAACTATGGATTTTTAAACTACGTGGCCTTCAAAAATAAAACTTGTTTATTTTACATCTTCTATTTATTTCAATATTCCTTATTTTACATAATATTCAATATAAATAATTATCATATATTTTAAGTAGTTTAAATGTGTTTTAAAATACTAATAAGTATTTTAAAGATATTTCTATATATAAAAGTTTTAAATAATATGTTAAGGATTTCATAAATATAATAAATGAAGTACGGTTTTTAACACATAAGTTAAAATAAACGGTTTTATGGAATTATTTAAAAGTTCATAACCTTAATTATTAACCGTGGATACACTTTGAACCTTAAAGAAATATTTTAAAGTAAAATATAAGCATAGAAATGTTTTGGGTGTAGTAATCAATGTTTTAGTAACATTTGTTTTTAACCCTTATTATTAATTATACTTGGGATTATAACTAGATATTTAATAATTAATACTTAAAGGTTGATTATAAATGAATGTTTTGGTCTTTTTTGTGACAATGTTTTAAACAATACTTGTCTTTAACCCTTAAATATAATTGAATCTTATAAAGGGATTTTTGAAGAGAAATGTTTGTAAATTATGAAAAGATTTGGGTTTGTTATGACAAATATTTGAGTAACAATTGCCTTTAACCCTTCAATGCAACTAAATCCTTAAAGGCAAAGTTTTAAAGGAAATGGTCAAGAGTGAAATGTTTTGGGTTGTTGTAAACAATATTTTGGTAACATTTGTTTTTAAACCCTTGAATTATATTTTAAAGTAGAAAAATATTACAAATATAATTAGATCTTTAATAATGAAAATTTAAAGATAATAAAAAATATGGAAATCTTTTATAAAAAGATAGAAAAAATTATATGTTTAATTTACAAAAAGATAGAAAAAGTTATATGTTTCATTTCTAAAAGAGAAGGGTTTTACGGTAACAATGCTTTAGTAACATTTGTTTTAACCACTTTGATTATATTTTAAGGAAAAATTTTGGTAAGTGACTTATGAATATATTTATACCATTGAGATAAGTATATGACTACTTCTTTAGCATCGAAAAGAGTATAATTTTGTAGTAAAGTACAAGTATTTATCTTTTATAAAGAAAAATTAAATATATATATATATATAAGTACATAAAAGAAGTTTTAGGAGTATTAATTAATAAATGAAGTCTTGCTTTACAAAAGAAATTTTATTAGAAAAAGGGGTTTTCTGACAAAAAGAATTTTTAATACAGAATAAATTAACTAGAAATGGATTAAAATTCGTTTATGTGACATGATCATGCTTGGATGAATTGATAGAGCTTGTATATTTACTTGCTTGTGGAGAGTATATGGGAATTTGTTCCCTTATGCGATCATTCACATTATTTCCGAATAAGAACAAATTCATCTATTTAGTCTGGAGAGACCGAGATCGGTAAGTATTCTTCTTATAAAATACCACTTCAAGACTAAGATACATGTTCTATGTTTTGGAAATGGAATGATGAAATCCATATGTGGTTTCGAATTCTATTGAGATGATGGAATTCGTATGGGATTCATTATTTGTGTGAGTATTGAAGACTCGTGCGGAAGATGTCGAACATGGCCTCGACATCGAGAAATGACTAAACATAGAATAGGCTACACAATCCCAAGTTTAGCTAACCCAAATAGGGGGTACATCAACTCCTGTATCCATAATATTCTTATCAATATATTGCGCATGAGGAGTTGATGATACTTGGTTCACATGTTAGGGCGTTGGTTGGTTATGTTTTCCATATGATCTTTTATCTAGAGATGTACGGGCTTGAAAAGGTATCTCCCTATCCTTTTCATAGGAGATCGGTCTCATTGAGGAGGTCACCATGGAAAATCCATATATGAACGTGCCTTAGCGCTTTTGTTCATATACCTAAATATGCTATTGATTGTAACTAATGTATCAATTCCAGCTTGTTATATATTTATAATAAACACCCTAGACATTATAATAGCATTGGATTTTCTAATAGAAATTGTTTGGTTATCATAAGGTGAAAACCCATTCGCATTTATGTGTGGCATGGTCTTACAAAATACCTTTATTTTGAAAGGTTTTATAACACTAATAATTCAGGTAACTTGAGTTTCTCACGCTGGTTTACCAAACTGATCCGAGTGTTATTTTCATATAATGCTTGGGTCAGCTCCATGTATGTTTTCAGATCTCGTTGACAATCGTTGGAGCTCTTGGAGAGGAGATGGATTATTGCCTACCATAGTTTTTATTTCCACTGCATTATTTCGTGTGTGTGTGTGTGTGTGTGTGTATATATATATATATATCAGCAATTGTAAGGACAGATAGTTATGACCAGGCTAATGATAGGTTAGTTTGTTCTAATTATTATATCTGTATAGTTTACTTTGTAAATATCATTTTGATATTATATTCAATAATTTTTTGTAAGATTATGATATTTTGTTCTCTTCTTTCTTTTCTTTCTCTTTTCTTCTTTTTCCTTACCCTCACTTTCTATCTTTCCGACACATGGGTTCTTGGCTAGTGAATACCATTGATGTATTATAATCGATATTCAGGGGTCGAAAAGGCAATTGTTACATCTTGTTATCAGAGTTGAAGGTTAAGCGAGAACCTTGGCTTTGATTGGGTATGAATTCCTTATTATGAGTTGAGTGTATTATATATATGAGAATGCATATTTATGATTGTCATAAAAATGTTTTATATTGAGTTGATTGGTTTGCTAAGTGCTTATGGATTTTGGTCGATGCATCTGATCATCATTGTCAATAGAGGTCCCTAAACACTTTAACAAGGCAAACCAACATAGTATTGTTTTTGAATTTGGTAAATGAAATAATTTTATTTAGGATTATATTTTCTATAAAAGAATAATATTCAATAAATTAATGTAGTTATTTATTATATGTTTGTTTGTTATGAAATGATAATTTTTAATTATTATCATTTATTATTTGATTAGTCATGCTCTGCCCATTTATAGGCATCGACTATTGTTTATTGAATTGTAAGTAAATTACCTTTTCACAACATGGGTTGGATAGATAGTAATCGTGGGAACATCGAAACGAATAGCTTGTGAATTAAGTTTCACAATTTGACTATAAGAAGTTCGGTGATAATGTTGGGTTAAAAAGATTAACTTTGACAAAAGTTGCTTAGTATAATCTAAAATAAATATAAGTTATTTTGATAATAAATATTATAGAATGATTTTATATAAATAATACTTAATAAATATGATTTATATAAATATTGTTTATAAACAACAAAAAGGATTTAAATTGAGAGTTTGTGAACTTAAATTCTAGTGTTTTTAAAAATGGTTTCTAGGAGTTAGAAAAAATAGTATTGGTGGAAAATATTTTATGGAATAATGTTTTTAAAAAGAGTTTTAAGATTTTTTCGAGTTCGAGGTTACTCTTGGAGTCAACAACTTGATTCGGGATACAAAGTACTTTTATGTTAGCTAGTTCGAGTGGCTCGAAAGTGACTAAAAATGGGTAGGAGACATGTTTGGTTGGAAAGCACTTCACTTAAGTATTACCTTTCTTAGTAAAAAGGGATATATGATACTTCTTGGTACGATCCAGTTCCGTGTATTCTTTTGTTATTACTCGATCAATAAGAATATTTTCCATGGATTTTAAAGAAATATTTTGGAAATTGGTTTTAAAAAGTATTTTGGTTTAATCCCAAAAAGTATGATTCAATATCCAAAAGATATATGTATACATTATTATTTCAAATGATTTGAAATAAAACCTGGAGTTTATTTCTTAAGTTTTATGTTAAGTATATTATGAACTCATGTATCCTACGTACTATGTAGCTTGCTTTTGCATCTTATGATATGTAGTTTGTTAGTTTTTAATTACTGAAATAAAATGAATTTTCGACGATTTTGGAGAGTTGGGAACTTTCGAATTGACATAGAAATTGAAACTAAGTATTTTTGTGAAAATATAAAAGTTGAATTTTTACAATTCTTAAAAAATAGTAAGTTATAACAAGTTTAAAATTTGTTAAGCACCTTTGTTAAGTAGAACATTCGATGTTATTAGGCCATCTAATACATGTCTTTACTTTAGGGTTGTCTAAGGAAAATAGATTTTAGTTTTGAGTTTGGATACCTGAATCCTACTCTACCTAGCTACTTACCTAGCCCGATGGATAAAAAAGTCTAGCAGGCTGACTCGATTAGAAGATCCAAATTTATTTTGGGCCTTATCGAAATTTTAGTAAGTTAAATGTAAAAGAACGTTTTGCATATACTCTTAGAATATAACAGAGTATTATATGAATAATGAACTTAGGCCTTGAATATTTTCAAATGAAAATATTATATAAGAAAAGACAAGTCTTTTGAAATGTTTACAAACTTAAGTAATGTTTTAAGAAATGTTGCATAATGATTTTAGTATTATATAAGAAATGATTTTGAGTAAATAAGTAAGAATTGGAAAGAAGTTGGTGTAGTTAGCAAACCAATAGAATTAAGTACCTAAGTTGTACATAGACCATTTTATACACATTAAAGCTCTCGATATAGTATTCAAGTACATGATTTCGAAGTGGTTTACACTAGTCTGCGTTAGTATTTTTCACTGGATTTTTGACGTCGAACACTTGATACGCACTTTTGACACGATTCTGAAGTTTTCTACCATAGTAGATGGCTATGTAAGGAAAATGGAAGTTTCTAATTAAAAAATTAGATTAGAGTCCACCATTGTGACGACCCGTCTTTCAATTCCCAGAAAGACGTATCATCAATAAGAAAAGAAGAGATAGAAGTAGAAAGATATAAAGAAAAGAACAACAATCATCAGAATCTCACAGCGGAAACGAACAAAATTATAATATTACACATATCCATTACATAGTTTTACATATCAGAGTACATAAAATAGTAAGACTTCATTACATTGGACATTCATAAGAGTTTGCCAAACCACACAACCCAAAAATACAACATCAAAAGTCACTACAGCGAATAGAGATAGATAAGTACGTCTGGTCTCCAGCTTCTGCTTCCAAAACATTTGCTAATCCCAACCTAATCACTTGACTACTCATAAAAATTTGAGTACCCAAGAGTTTTTGAAAAACAAAATAAACTCCGGGTCAGACATGGGTCTGGTGTGAGTAAATAAGTTAAAGTTGTTTAACTTTAGAAAAATCATTTTGAAAACAAAAGGGTATCACGTAAGACTTCACACAAATAATTACGGGTAAGTTTTTACCTTACGCTAACCAAAACATTTGATCGGAAATCCAGTGATATTATAATAGGGTCTAGGGTTTTAAAGTAAATAGAAAATAGCCGAAATTGTTGCATCTATTAAATTCCAGCTACTAGCCACGAAAGTGGGTAATACAATCAAAACCGTAGGGTCTCGTAGGGAAAATGGGTTCCATCAATGGCAGGGCTACTGGGGTACCGCCCGTTACAGTACGGGGCCTAGATCACCGTACCGAGGACCACTCCCGATCCCCTGTAATACAAGGCCGGATCCATCACTTACTGGATAGCTCCGAACAAGACAACCCTACAGTTGTGGCCAACAACTGCCCACACAGCCGAAATAATAAGGGACTTCTAAACAGGGGTAAATCTCACTCTCAAGTCGGGGCTACCCACGAAGCCTTGCTGCACCTTCCCTGGTTTAGACACTCCTGGTTGATGAGGCTTGAGGCTACAATTACCTTTAGAGAACACATCTCTTAGAATGCTCATCGTCCACCTGACGATGTTCTGAAAGCATTCAATCCATACAAGTTCGTTCCGGGTTTGAACGAAACCGAAGGCATTATTTCCTTACACTCATTTTGGAATCAGCCTCGGAGTTAACGACAATAACCCTTGCACTCTAAAACTCCATCTCGATCCTCACTTGAGATGTCATGACCTAACGTTTAACTTGGATCGATGTGGTTTTTGGAAAATCAAATTTGGTTCCCAATCCCGGTCTCATCGAAATCCAAACGTGTCTTAAAGGCCAAGTTGTTTAAAGATTTAAACAATTCAATTTAGTTTAATCATAGCATCCACACAGTATTATCCACGGATAATAACCAATATCTATCACAGATATACAATATCTCATCACAGAATATCTCAACTATCATCCAACAGATATCAACCATATTCAGATATTCAATCCAAAGCAATCATCCATAAGCAAGCACAACTTTAATTCATATTACAATTAATTTAATTAATTAAAATTAAATTAATTACTTAATAATTAATCACATTACCTTGCTTAACCAATCATTACTTAATTAATCACAATTATTTAATTAATTAATCACTTTTTAATTATTCTCATTATTAATTAATCAATCTTTAATTAATTAATAATCCTTTATTTAACTATTAATTAATTACTATAATTATTCATTATTAAAACTTGATTAAAAATTAATCATTCTTTAATTGGTTATTAATTAACCTTTAATTTATAATTAATTAACCTTAATTAATTTCTTAATTAATTACAAATTAATTTACCTTAATTAATTATAAACTAATTATCCTTAATTAATTAATTAATTAATTATTAATCATTAATTAATTAACTATTAATTATAAATTAATTAACGTTTAATTACTTTACTAATCAACTCTTAATCAATCAATTAATTAATTCTTAATCACTAATTAATTAATTACTTCTTACTTAATTAATCTCTCAATTAATTAATTACTAATCACTTAATTAATTAATTACTAATTAATTATTATTAAATCTTTAATTGTTTAATTAATTATCTGTTAATTATTATTTAATTTAATTCTTAAATATCAAATTATTAAACCATAATAAATTAATTGAGTCTTAATAAATTAATTAATCTAAAATTATTAATTAATTTTAACCTTAATTAATTTATTAATTAAAGTAAACTTTAATTTCAAAACTTAATAAATTTTCAAAAACCAAACAATTTCATTAATTATTAAAAACTATTACATATTTAAAACATTTTCAATTTGTTAAGAGCTAGTTACCCTTTTAAAAGTTAAATATAAAAGAATGTAAAATCATTTAAAACTTCAACAAACAAAATATGAAATACTTTGAATTAAAAATATTTAACATTTCATAAAGTAGTTGAAATAAAATTTTAAAGTTTTAAACTTAAAACAATTTGAAAATTTAAGTTTGAAAACTTCAAACTTCACTCGTCCCTCTTTGTTTGACTTGACTAAACTTAAACTAAACACAAACTAAACCCCATTTTCTCTTCCCTCTACTTCTTAGTTTAAGCTTCAGATAACCCAAAAACAAAAAAAACTAGAAAGAATACTACATCCCTTTTTTCCCAATCCCCTACACGAGCTACAGCAGCAACATCCCGAGCACACACACGAGCCACACCCAACACAACTCGAACACTACTTCGAGTCTCCTGACACCCAACTCCACTGACACGGTCACCGTCCTGTGCACGGGCACGTTGCTCCGCCGCCTCCGCCATCCACGATACCTCGCGCAAACTCCACTTCGACCAACGACACAACTCCAGCCCTCAATCCTCACTCACACGAGCACAATCAAAATATGATTGCTCGAACGCATCAGCTAGCATAACCCTCATCAGAAAATTTCCCCTTCACCCCCATTACCGACCATCGATCGCTTCATAACTCCGGGCACAACACTGTACAACCCAGACACAGTTTCGCCCCAAACCACTCGCGACTCGATCCATTCCACGATTCACATTCGCGAATTTCTCAAGCTCGATCAAACATAGAACCAAAACCCTAGTTTCACAAAATCCCAATCATCTGCTAAATGATAATCACTTCCATTATTTTTCTTGTGTTTAACAACCATCAATATAACTTCAATCCAAGGCCCAATCGCTAGAAATGACCAAATCACCAGAATTTTGCCCAAGACCCAATTCTGGTTAACAATAAAATTCTTCCTTAAATTCAAATTAAAAATTCTAATTTTTATCTTAAAAATCATGTTATACATAGTAGATTTAGGATGTGAATTCAATTCAACAAAATTTAAAACATGATTTTATCATGATATAAATTTTGTCCATTGTAACTTCTTGAATTAGCAGATTTTCAACAGTTTCTTTCTAAATAACAATTTAAATCTTAATTCATATTTAATAAAACTTACTGCATTTGGAAATTCAGGATTTATAGTGATTTGTTAAATAAAATTTTAAACTCTTGTTCAAATTTTATTCTATAACCTGAAATTACAGAGAAACATCCAACAATTTTAACATGCACAGTTTTTTTTAAAAATAAAATAAAAACACTAATTTTATTCATATATTTATACATGCAAGACATTCACTAACTCAAAATTTCACATGCACAACTTTACTTAAATTTTCTGATAAAAATAAATTTACTCACCTGATTTGTAACTAAGCAGAGACAAAAGAATTGAATTCCTGGAAAATAACCGCAGTTACTTTTTTTTACTTGAAATTGCTTGATCCAATGTTTGCTTGATGATGCTTTAATCTTTCATAAATCGGTATTTAGGATAGAAGAACTTGAATTTTCTTTTAGAAGTTTGCTGTAACTGTTTTGCAGATTTTTTTTTTCCTTGAAATCAGTTTGCAAATTTTTTTCTTCCTGATTTTGAAATGAGGTTTGAGTTTTATTAATTTTGGTTGAAGTGAAGATTTGAAGAAATTTTCGGTTTTGTTAATGGAGGTGTAAAATTTTTTCTTGCTTAAGAAAATTTTGAATGAGAAAATTTAGATGAAGAATAAGAAGTGGGTTTTTATAAAAATAGTTTTGTTTTATAAAAATTTAAAGAAAATAAATTAAATCTTTAACACTTGTCATTATCCTTGCTAATTCTCTAACACATGTTTATTAGTATGATTTAAATTTAAACAAGTGTACTTCTCATGCAAAAAGAAATTTAAAATGTTTTTACTAATTGATTTTCGTATTTTAAATCCATTTTTAATTCATATAAAATCAATCCTTCTTAAGAAATAAATACAAATCAAATGTTATATCCTAAATAAAATCATGAAAATACTCTTTTAAACTCAAAGTATAATTTAGAATATAATTAACCTATTTTGAATCTTTTAATTTAACAATTCAATTTCAAATTAAAATTTCAAATTCAAAAATCAAATTTTATATGAATACAATTTTAACACATCTGTTTCCCTTCTTTGTATATGTTAATTTTAATTAAAATCAATGTACATTTACAATTCATTTACTGTTATTATTTAAAATAACGAATTTATCAATTTAATTTAATTTATTACAAATATTATCATTTTTAAATTGGGTTTGAAATTACGGAATATCACATTCCCCCCTTAAAATAATTTTGTCCCTGAAATTTAAACTAAAGATAATCCAAAATTTCATTTCATTCAACACTTCAAGCATACATATCATCCATACATAAGAAATCAACAAACAAAACATCCAAACAACCATACATCCAATACAAACACCGCTAGCTATCCGGACACATATCCGGATAAGCCTTCCTAAAACTATCCAGAATCTCTCCCATGTACAATCTCTAGGATCCTCACTCCACTGGACTTTAACGAGCTTCACTATCTTACTTATTGAGTTGCCTCTCGTCTTGATCAACAATCTGAACAGGATGTCTGACAATTGATAAGTCCGTCTCAACCTCTAAGTCTTCCTGCACAGCTGGCTCCACAATAAGAGATGGATCGTGCACATATTTCCGTAGATGAGATACGTGGAAAACATTGTGAATTCCAGCCATCCGGACTGGCAATTCAATCCTGTATGCTACAGCACCAATCCTCTCGAGTATGCGGAACGGACCAATATATCTCGGAGCGAGTTTCCCTGCCTTCCAAAATCTTACTGCTCCTTTAATAGGGGAAACTTTGACAAAGACTAAATCACCAATCTCGAACTCCAATTGTCTTCGTCTTTTATCTGCATATTTCTTTTGATGATCCTAAGCAGCTCTCATCCTTTTCTTGATAAGCTCGACTTTAGCAGATGCTTCACGAATCAGGTCGGGTCCAAGCACAATACGGTCTTTCGACTCTATCCAACAAGCTGGGGATCTACACGACCTTCCATACAGTGCTTCATAAGGAGCCATCTTGATACTTTCTTGGTAACTGTTATTATAAGAGAATTCTACTAGATGTAGATGGTCCTCCCACGATCCTCCAAAATCCAATACACAGGCTCTCAACATATCTTCTAGATAGCCTCTTCGTCTGCCCATCTATTTGGGGATGATATGCTGTACTCAATCTCAAGCTTGTCCCCATAGCTGATTGCAATGCCTCCCAGAATTTGCTGGTGAAGATAGGATCTCGATCACTTACAATACTGACTGGAACGCCATGCAATCTCACTATCTCTCTCAAGAAAATTCCTGCCAGTGAAGCTGCAGTACGGGTTGCCTTAACTGGTAAAAAATGAGTTGCTTTTGGTTAGACGATTAACAATCACCCATATTCCTTCATTCCCCTTCTTAGTTCTAGGAAAACCATCGATGAAATCCATCGAAATCATCTCCCATTTCCACGTCGGGATCTCCAAAGGTTGTAACAAACCGGCTGGCTTCTGTTGATCTCCTTTAACTTGCTGGCAGATAGCACAACTATTAACGAATCTGGCTACATCTCTCTTCATACTCGGCCACCAAAAAACTCTCTTCATATCCTTGTACATCTTCGAGATTCCTGGATGGATATTCAATCTGGAACGATGACTTTCTGACAATACTTCCTGACGCAGATCCCTATCATACGGAACACAAATCCTTCCGTTGATCCTCAGTGTCCCTTGGTCATCAATCTCAAAACTAGGACACTGACCCTTCCTAACTCTTCTGATAATTCTTTTCAACATTATATCAGATTCTTTCTCGCTTGAAATCCTTTCCAAAAGAGATGGAACAACTTCCAAAAGAGATAGAACTGCATTTCTACTAAGAGCGTCTGCCACAACGTTCGCCTTTCCCGGAGCATACAGAATATCCAAATCATACGATGCCAAGAACTCGACCCATCGCTGCTGTCTTAGATTAAGATGTTTTTGGGAGAAAAGATATTTCAACGGTTTGTGATCCGTGAATAACTCAAACTTTTCTCCTAAAAGATAGTGCCTCCAGATCTTTAAAGAAAAAACAATGGCCAACAGCACTAGATCATGCGTAGCGTAGTTCCTTTCGTGTGGCTTCAATTGCCGACTCGCATACGCAATTACCCTACCATTATTCATAAGCACAGCTCTCAATCCAACAATACAAGCATCAGTATACACTTCAAATTTGCTCTTCCCATCCAGAACAGCCAATACAAGAGCACTTGTCAACCTTGCCTTCAGATTCTGAAAAGCTTCCTCACATTCCAGTGTCCACTTGAATTTAGCTCCCTTCCATGTCAGCTTTGTTAGGTGAGAAGAGATCTTAGAGTAATCCTTAATAAACTTCCTGTAGTAACCGACCAATCCCAGAAAACTGCGAACTTCTGTTGGTATCCGAGACTGCTTCCACTCCAGAATAGTTTCAACTTTAGCTGGGTCTACAGAGATTCCCTCACCAGAAACAATGTGGCCCAAAAATTTTACTTCAGTTTTCCAAAAATGGCACTTAGAAAACTTCGCCTTCAGCACATGCCTTCTCGGAGTTTCCAAAACTATTCTCAAATGCTACTTATTCTCTTCTTCCGACTTAGAATAAACCAAGATATCATCGATGAACACCAAAACAAACTTATTCAAAACATCTCTAAAGACTCGGTTCATCAGGTCTACAAAGTACGCAGGAGCGTTGGTTAACCCGAAAGGCATAACCAACCACTCATAGAAACAATTAGGTCGCCTAAATGAAGTTAAGGGAATACTGTCCTCAGCTACCCTTAACTGATGGAAACCTGATGCTTGATCCAACCGAGAAAAGACTGAAGCTCCATAAAGCTAGTCGAAGAGATCATCAATACGAGGAAGAGGATACTTATTCTGAATGATCACTTTGTTCAATTCACGATATTCTACGCAGCACCTTAGCGACCCATCCGACTTGGTGACAAATACAGCAGCCAAACCCCAGCAAGAAAAACTTGGTCTAATCAAACCCTTTTCCAACAAATCTTGAGTTTGTTTCACTAGTTCTTCCCCCTCCTTGGAGCCATCCTCCTACTAGGTTAAATTACGGGTACTGCTCCAGGAACCAAATCTATACGAAACTCTATTTCTCGGTGCGGTGGCAAACACTTAACTTCCTCAAATACGTCAGAGAAATCCCGGACTACTTCAATATCTTTATCCTCCTTTTGAGAAGTCTCAACTCCATGTAAAAGACTACTCAAGTGAATTCTAGAGTTATCACACATTACTCTGGCAATCCTACCTAGATCAGTTTCCAACGAAACTGTTCTCTCATCATAATTTAAAACAGCCTTATATTTGTCAAGCCAATCCATTCCCAATATAAGGTAAAAACCTTTAAAATCCAATACATAAGGGTCACATGAAAAACTATGGGATAGATAGGAGATCCCCCAATCCTTACAGATCCTATCTAATTTGGTTACCCCTCCTATTGGATTAGATACACAGATGGATTGTCTATGGTATTCGGGGTAAGAAAGAAATTCTCAACAGATTCTAGGGAAATAAAACTTAAAGAAGCACCAGAATCAAACAAGACTTTAATATATTTTCCATTTAAAAGTAAGGTACCTTCTAAAACTCCTTTGCCCTTAGACGAGTTTGATGGCGCGCCTTCTAAAGCAAATACTTTGTTTTGTTGAACTTTGTGAAGGAGCGGACAATCTTTAATCATGTGTCCCGATTGTGGAAGTTAAAGCAAAGAGACTTCTGAACTAAGACTGAATCTGGTCCACTATAATGATGTCGTTGTTGCTGTTGCTGAGACTCTCTTCTGGGACACTTATTTTGCCAGGTGACCTTCTTGCCGACAAATATAGCATTTTCGGGGTCCACTGTTGTTTCCAGATTTTTTCTTGTTTTGCTTCTTCCAATTACGATTGAATTTTCTTTTATTAGGGTTGGAAAAATTTCCTCCAGATGCAGCAACTCGTGCCTCAGATCTTTTGTTCATCAAGTCTTCATATCTTAACGCCATATCAATAAGCTCCACAAAAGACCCTTTCAAATGTGCAGTCATTCTTTCGTGATACTCTGGCCTCAACCCTTGGACAAACATCTCATTTTTCTTAAGAGGGGTGTCTATAAATCCTGGTCCATAACAAGATAACTCGTTGAATTTAGTCTCGTATTCAGCTATAGATAGGTTTCCTTGTTTCAGATTTAGAAAATCCTGATAAAGACGAGTTCTTCCTGCAGCAGGCATGAACTTCTCCTCAAACATCTCCTTAAACTCTTCCCAAGACATATCATCCTCTGAGACATTAGCAGTCACTGAATTCCACTAAACTGCAGCTCCACCTTGTAATTGCCACGAAGCCATTATTCGACCAACCCATCTTCATCTATAAATAGAGGGGCATGGGCATGGTGATATGGACCTTTTTTTGAGAACACCGGGGAGACTCTGCCGCATTCAAGACTCATTCAAGAGTTATCTTTTGCTTAGAAATTGTATTCAATATAATTGATATATGGATTGTATCTGTAAACGATTAACGAGAAAAGCAATAAAGATTAATCTCAAAGTGGACGTACCAATAACGCCGAACCACTATAAATTTGGTGTTTGTGTTTTCCGCATTTAAATCTGCATAATATCCTCTGTTTAACTTACTTCCTTCACTAATCTCTGTACACAATCTCTCTTAAGGGTGTTAGTGACCAATTCTGGTGCTAACATTTTGGTGCTTTCATTAGGAATCGAATTCTCAAGACGATAGATCTACTTTGCAGCTACTGGATTGAAAAATCCCTTGAAGGAGATCAAAATCATTCACAAGACATCTGTAGATACTAATCAGAGTTATAACCAACAAATCTACCACGAGGAGACCACAAACTAGATCAACTTCTCACAACGCAGATGTCCACGAAACTGCTAGTGTACAACAGATAGGATCTAGCAACCAACCAGTAATTCAAGGCGCAGGAACCTCCACCCAGACCCAAGCGGAGGTTGTTTCTCGAACAGAGTTCAACGACCTGATAAGAGAACTCAGGGAAATTGGAAGGAAACTTACTAAGAAAATCCAAGTCAATACTAATCTCATGACTCAGCTTGCCCAACAGCAGCATCAGAATGCTGGAAGTAGTCCTGCTCCTTATTCTGAATCTGATAGCTCGACCTCAGTTGATGAACCTCCTAGGCGTAGACGCCGTAGGGATGAAGCTGCTCAAGCAGGTGCTACCGATCGATCCGTCAGGGATCAGGCACGTGATGAGACCGGACTCCCGAATCACCAAGACCCAAATCAAGCGGGACATCAACCCGCACGGTCCCGTGGAACGGAACCCAACCTCCTACCCTCCATAAAAACTCCAGATTTATCAGCCATGGTCAGGCAATTGATGAGAGAGAATCAAGGCCTGACCAATGAAGATTGGGGAGTGTCTAGGAGTCATACTCCCTTCACAGATGTTATCCTACAGGCTGAGTACCCTAAGAAATTCAATATGCCGACTATTCCAGCCTAAGAAGGGAAGGCTGACACAAGGCAACACTGATGAGGTACAAATGGATGATGGATTCGGCAAGGGAAAATGAAGCAACTAAGTGTAGGTGTTTCCCAATCACTCTGTCCAGAATTGCCACTATGTGGTTTACGCGGCTTCCTCCATGCTCTATATCCAACTTCGACGAGATAGCGAAGAAATTTGTTGAGCAATTCAGGATACATGATACCCGTCCAAAGGAGCTATGTCATTATCAAGCGTAATCCAAGCTCCGGGAGAGTCTTTGAAAGCATACTTACAGAGGTTTCGTGTTGCCGCCACTGAAGTTAGCAATCCTAACGACCACACGATTTTGATGGCGGTAATACGAGGTGTAGATTCAGACTCGGAGTTTGGAGATTGGTTGGCGGAAAAGCATCTAGCTACATTGGAACGATTCTATTCCGAAGCTCATCATTTCATTCGAAGAGAGGAGGTTCGATGGACGAGACAAGACAAGGCACCAGGGCCTGTTCAGGAGACTGTGAAAAGTAATATCGTTGTGAGGCAGTCCGGCGATAGTTTGGGAAAGGTTCAAGTCAACGTCCAAAACAAACCTGGCAGTCCAAAGGATCCGGGGAAGGAAATCTCGGAAAGAACAGGGAAGCAGGGAATGGAAGTCGAGGATTCCGACCTACAATAAATACACCCCACTGAATACTTCCCTTGAAAACATTTATCTATCTACCTATAACACCTTTGAATACAGAAAGCCACGCCCAAAGGAGTCCACTGAAGAACAGAAACGGAAAGGTAAGTACTGTCGCTTCCATGAGACCCATGGGAAAATACCGAGGAGTGTAGACACCTCCATGAGGCCATAGAAAAGTTAATCAAACGGAAAAAATTACAGGAATTTGTCAAAAAACCCGCAAGATGGAAGGCAAGGAACGTCAGACCCCGGACGCGGGTCGGCTCCACGCCAACTAGAACAACCTGCTCGGACTGTGGGTAGATTGATTATAAACACTATTGTCGGAGGACCTCATCCTATAAACAAGAATTGGCAGGAGATGGAATGATATGCTACCTCCTTAAGGCATGCGAATTACGAATGTTGTTCAAATATGGAAGATGGAACCCCCGCAAAGCAACAACACATGATGACTGGTGATATAGTGTTTAGGAGTCGAGAGCGGATAAGGTGGAGGCCCCTACTATTGACCCGATGGTTATATCTGCAACAATCAGGCCAGCTTATGTCAAAAGAATCTTGATTGATAGTGGATGCTCTGTCAACGTCATCTTCAAGAAGGCTTATGACCAAATGAAGATGGAAACGAAAGATTTGAAACCATGCAAAGCTCATATCCACGGCTTTAACGGTGCAACAACCGATGCTATGGGGTATATAGAGCTACCAGTTGAACTGGAAGAAGGTGAACGTAGGAGAGTGCGAGTCCTACCATTCATAGTAATGGATGTTGACTCTCCATACAATGTCTTTTTGGGTCGTCCAACCTTGGCCGAGTTTAGGGCTGCTTTGGCTCCATGGTGTTGACATTAAAATTTTCGACAGACAAAGGAGTTGGTGTTGTACATGGTGATCAGGCGACCGGTCGCGCATGTTATGTGGCGGAACTGAGAGAAGCTCAGCGGAGAGATAAGGGAAAGGTTGCGGACAGCTCCGTCCGCATCCTAAAGACTGACGATTGACAAGTAGTGCCTGAGCCCTGGCTCGGGTAGCATTCTTAGATCCTTAGAGACATAGATCCGAGAGATGATGATGGGGAACCCAGGGATACGAATGCTGCACCGGCTGAGCTAACGATCGACATCCCAGTCAGTCGGGATGACTCATCATGAGTTCTTAAGATAGGATCACAACTCGACCCCTCAGTGGCCGAGGATCTTACTGATTTCCTCCGAGCGAATTTAGATGTTTTCGCTTGGACACATTCCGATATGTGCGGGATTTCTCTAGCAATTGCGAGTCATATATTGAACATAGACCCGAAACACGTTCCCGTAAAACATAAAAGGAGAGGTATGGACCCGGAGAGGTCTTCGGCTCTCAAAGAGGAGGTGGACAAACGAAAAGCCAATGGGTTCAACCACGACGCCCTCTACCCTGAATGGGTATCTAACCCAATGCTAGTGAAGAAAGCAAATTGAAAGCGGAGAACTTGTATTGATTACTCCGATCTGAATAAAGCATGCCCGAAGGATAGTTTCCCTTTACCTAGAATCGACCAGCTCGTCGACTCTACCGCCGGACACGAATTATTGTCATTTATGGATGCGTATTCAGGACACAATCAGATCCCGGTGCATATTCCAAACCAAGAGCACACCAGTTTTGTCATGAATATGGGGCTATATTTCTATGTAGTAATGCCCTTTGGATTGAAAAACGTGAGAGCAACTTATCGGTGTCTGGTGAATCGAATGTTTAAAGACTAGATCGGTAAAACGATGGAAGTCTATGTGGATGACATGCTCATGAAGTCAAGGCAATCAAACGACCACATTCGAGACTTAGCAGAAATGTTTGATATACTCAAACATTATGGTATGAAGATCAACCCCTTGAAGTGCTCTTTTGATGTGGTGTTAGGAAAGTTCTTGGATTTCATTGTGAATGCACGTGGAAATGAAGGTAATCCGGAAAAGATTTAGGCTATTCGGGACATACAAGTGCCCAGAACTATAAAGCAAGTACAAAGCTGGAACGGAAAGGCGGCAGCGCTGAGCCGATTCATATCCAGAGCCATGGATAAATGCATTCCCTTCTTCGACGTGATAAAGAAGGGAAAAAGGAATTTCGTGTGGACATCCGACTGTGAGGAAGCATTTCGAGCTCTGGTAAGGCATTTGGAGAACCCCTCGGTGCTATCAAAACCAATCGACCGTGAAGTGCTGTATGTATACTTAGTAGTATCCCAGCACGCTATAAGTACGGCTCTGGTTCGCATGGAGGACCGAGTTCAAAAGCCAGTATATTATGTCAGTAAACGCTTGACGGGGAAGAAAGAAATTATTCCAAGATCGAGAAATTAGCTTATTGCTTAGTGATTGCATCACGCAAGTTTCGCCCATACTTCCAGGCAAACTCAATTAGTGTTTACACTGATCAACCCCTACGACAGGAACTCCAACGAACGAAAACTTCTGGAAGGATGTTAAAGTGGAATATCGAATTAAGTCAATTCGGAATTACTTACCTACCACAAAAGGCCATACAAGGAAAAGCGCTAGCAGATTTCATCGTCGAATTCACCATGACAGACGAATCGAATGGCCGCGATGTCATACCTCCCGTTCGATGGAAGATGTACACCGACAAGGCATCTAAAGACCATTGTTTGGGGGTTGGAATAGTACTGGTAACTCCTGAAAACCGATCAGTTTGCTACGCTTTGAGGCTCGAATTCACAGCAACAAATAACGAAGCCGAGTACGAAGCATTGATTGCCGGCTTAAGACTCGTCAAAGAACTCGGAATAAGATAGGTTGAAATCTTTGGGACTTGCAATTGGTGGTGTGCCAAGTGCATGGAGACTACCAAGCAAGGGGCAGAGACTTGCCCCATATTTGGCCCAAGTTCAGGAGCTGCTAGGGAATCTCGAATATTATGATATTTCACATGTTCCGTGTAAGCAGAACAGGGCAACTGATTCATTGGCAAAATTCGCAAGGACTGGTGATGCACAATAGATGGGATTGTTTCCTTTCGAAACCTTACACGTTCCGAGTATAAATACGTTGAAGGTAGATTTCGTGTTAGAAGCAGAAATCGAAAGGGAGTCATGGATGGCCCTATTCAAGCAGTGCTTGTTACACGAGGCCGTGCCCAAAAGAAGGAGCGAAAGACGACAAGTCATTCGTAAGGCTTCTCGTTATATAATGCAGGATGGAATAATGTATCAGAGGGGATTCTCCACCCCATTACTCCGATGCATTGCCCATGATGAGATAAAACGAGTCCTGAAGGAAGTCCATGAAGGTGAATGTGGAGACCATACCAAAGAGCAGACGTTAGCAAAGAAAATCCTCTACTATGGGTACCATTGGCCAACTGTAAATTGAGATGTCACAGACTATGTGAGAAGATGTGACAAATGTCAAAAGTATACGAAAATTCCAAGAGCTCCACCGACGGAACTCACACAAATGGTTAGTCCTTGGCCATTTGCAATATGGGGAATCGACACAGTCGGTTCCTTGGCTCTATCCAAAGGTGGTGCAAAATACGCGATTATTTTGGTCGATTACTTTACCAAGTGGGTAGAAGCAGAACCTTTGGCCACTATCACCACCAAAAGGTCATTAATTTCATTGTACGAAATATTATGTGCCGTTTTGGCCTTCAATGAACCATCGTCACAGACAACGGAACTCAGTTTGAAAGCAAAGATTTCAAAGAGTTTTGCTAAAAGTATGGTATTGAGAAAAAGTTTGCAGCAGTGGCTCATCCGAAAGCTAACGGACAAGTGGAGGCCATAAACAGGATAATCAAACCCATAATGAAAAAACATCTGGAAAAGGCTAGAGAAAAGTGGGTGGATGAGCTTCCAACAGCACTTTGGGCTTACAGAACCACCCACAAGTCCGCGACTAGGCACACTCCATTCGCGTTGGCATATGGCATCGAAGCTGTCATACCCGTGGAACTTGAAGTCCTATCACATCGAGTAACTTATTATGACCCAGAGTCAAACAAAGATCTCTTATTGGAATCTTTGGACTTCATTGATGAAAAACGCGAAGAAGCCAATTTAAGAGTGGCCACGTACAGGCACCGAGTTGCTCGATATTATAATGAAAAAGACCGACCGAGAATCTTTGGTGTGGGTGATCTCGTTTTGAAATAAGTTTTCCCAGTTCCGTCACACATGAGCCCCGCATGGGGAAGGTCCATACGCATGGAGAAGGAACTTTCAAGCTAGAGACCATTGATGGTGCAACACATCCCCGAGCATGGAATAGTGAACATTTGCGGCACTATTACACTTATTCATTTCTGTCATAGTTTAGTTGCATTTATTTCCAGCAAGTTTTTATTCTTAGTTTATGGCATGTGAAAAGACAATTTAGCTTATTTGCATTAATAAAGGCTTGAAGCCATTTCCTTTTCCCATGAATTGTTGATGTTTCTGTGTATGACAACGCTGTAACAAATAAGAGATACATTAATTTGTCTAATCTATGAAAGCACATAAATAACTCAAAACCTTCAAGTCCCCGGAGTGTGGGCTGGAGTACTCTAATCCTCCAGAGCACGGACTCGAGTATAAACGTCTCAAAACCTCCAAGTTCCCGGAGTGCGGACTGGAGTACTCTAAGTCCCCAGAGTGCGGACTCGAGTATAAACGACTCAAAACCTCTAAGTCCCCGGAGTGCAGACTGGAGTACTCTAAGATCCTAGAGCACGGACTTGAGTATAAACGACTCAAAGCCTCCAAGTCCCCAGAGTGCGGACTGGAGTACTCTAAGTCCCCAGAGGGCGGACTCGAGTATAAACGACTCAAAACCTCCAAGTCCCCGGAGTGCGGACTGGAGTACTCTAAGTTCCCAGAGCGCGGACTCGAGTATAAACGACTCGAAATCTTCAAGTCCCCAGAGTGCGGACTGGAGTGCTCTAAGTCCCCAGAGCACGGACTCGAGTATAAATGATCTAAATGTCCAAGTCCCCTAAAGGCGGATTGGATATAAATGACTTGAAGTCATCAAGCCTACGGACTAGAAAATATTCTAAGCACCCGGAGAATGGAATAAAGAATGTGCAATGCCAAAAGATTGTCAACTTATTTGAAGATGAATCAAGAAGCTTATGTAACTCTTAATAGCTTGGGTTTCGACCATGATTATACCAAAATCCGGACTATAGAAATCTTCCGAAAGGTAAAAAGAACTAAGTTTTATTCATCAAAAATAAGTTTCGACTACAACTCCTTCGAAGCTTGGAGTCAAAAGTTTATTTACATGAACTAGTACATAATTTAAACTAGCTCTTGTTGAATGAGAGCGAAGACTATTTCTTTGACTTCTTTGACTTGTTGTCGATGAATCCTCGCCGGTATGTTTACCCTTGACGGCTTTCTTTGACGAGGGAGTGACCGTCGAAGAAGTATGAGGAACATCCATGGGTTTGGACCCGCCTGGGAGAATGACCTTCAACGGCTTGTTCAAAGGGTCGTCTGGGTCCACAGCTTAAGGTTCTACCTTGATCTTGATCGTTTTTTCCTTCTCTTTATCAAGCTGCTCCTTCATGCTCAGTTAGGATGTGTGCTCGAAGATGCCTATAATTTCAACTTCATAACTCCCATTGATGGGGGAGGAAGTCTCAGATTTGTCTTCGTCAAGCGCTCCAATCACCTGAGCATCGAGACTGGGTGCCTCTTCTGCTTGAGCGGCTTCACTCATTTTTTCCCTAAGCTCCTTAGCGACATCGCTCCTTAGAGTAGGCCTAAGATCAGAATGGTCTATATAAAATCTCGAAAACCAAATATTAGAATATGATAACTTCTGGTGAAAAATGAAAGCTCATGGAATGTTAAAGCAAAAGGGTTGCCTACCAGGTTTCGGCTGGCTCTCAAACGTCAGGGTGTCTCGCCCTCTGGGATAGGTGACAAAACATGAACTCCAAGGCCGGGGTCCACCAGATCATAGTCGATGTGTTGTTCAAAAGGATCAAGTATCGGCCGACTAGCCGGCTGGATAGGTACACGAGCTAGAGACTCAATCCCGGATGGACCGGCGATAACTTCTTTCCCTTTTGCTGAAGGGGAGCCTTTGCAATAAATAGCTTTAGCCGCTGATAGGTCCGAAGGATCATTTCCCTCGACGAATTCTTTTATCAAGTACACCACATCAACCTCCTCGATACCGTGTTTGGCCTTTTTGATTTCAATTAAAGTCTCCCATGCCTCGGCTAAAGATTCGAGATAGCCCTCGCCCAGACAAGTTAAGTCCCGGTGCATGAGAATGTGGGCAATGAATTCGGCAATAAGCGGGTCGAACATGGTTTTGATTTCTTCTCTACGCTCCTCCTTGGCCGCCTCAAGACGAGAGTTGATCTCCGCAAAGGCTATCTTTTTTCCCTCTTCGCGGGCTTCATTCTTCAGCGCCTCAACTTTAGAAAGAACGCCCTCAAGTTTCGCCTTTAGGAGTCGCGTTGCGACAATCTCGTCGCAACCCCATTGCGACTCTTCTTGGGCAGCAATCTTCTCCTCTTGTTTTTTGCGGAGTCACTCCTCAAGTTCTTTAACCCGGAGACAGAATGCATCCCTCTATTTTTGCACCGAATCTTTTTCCAAAGCCAAAGCTCCACAGCGTTGTACCGTCTCGTCGAGTTCTTTTTGGTTGAGTCGATTCCAGACGAGTTACGGCTTCGGCGGTATCCTTGGCGCTCTGCTGGGCGGCCTTAAGTTAAGATTTATAAGTAGTAATCTCTTCGTCCTGAGCTTTAATGATATCTTTGTTGTGGATTGCCTCAAGCTTCAGGCGATCGATCTCATGTTAGCGCTCCATGGAGACTTCTGAAAGTTTCTCAGCCAAATGAACAAACGTGTCATGTTGAACATAGACGTCGTTGGTGCAGGCGATGTCGCTCTGTTTAACATCCCCAAGTATATGGTGGATCGCCGGGAGGAACTCTAGACCATCAAAGAAAATCTTTGGAAATTTAGCTTTAAGCTCGGCCAGTCTCTTAGATACTGTTGGATCTGTTGCGGGAACAGGAGGAGACGGCTTTGAAAGTTCATCTTTCCTGTGAGGATCCCGAGATTTTCTTGTGGAAGAGGAATCAGAGTGTTGGTCCTGGGGGACATCGGATTGCGTTCCCTTATAGCCGTGCTTATCCTTGCTTTGTTCCGAGTGAGAGTAGGGATGTTGGTGGTTCTTGGGTTGGTAGTATGTTTTCTTCCGAGATGATGAGTCCCGGGAATGATAATCAATATCGCCACCATCGTCTCTGTCCTAACGTCTCTCGGAACCTAAGTCACGTCCAGAGTGATGGAAGACAGATGACCCACGGAGGCGATCAATTCCGTGTGTACGCCCCATCCACCTGCATAGAATTTAAATAACAACAAATCAGCAAATAGCAATGTGACGACGGAAAATTAAGTGCAAGATGAAGTGCATGTGTTTGTGTGTCCTAGTGTTTCCCCCCGACGGACCAGTTGCTTTACCAATGGGAGTTTTTTCTCCTTGAGTGTAGGCTTGAACGCCTGCATCGCCTCTGATGGGCGAGTGAAGTTTAAGTGCCTCTGGATCATCGAAATCGTAATTAAGTAGATCGTCAAGGACCGAGAGGTTCGAGAGGCCCTTTAAAGAACTTTCTAAACGTTGTGAGATGCCTCTTTCTCTGTCGGAATAAGAGTAATTTTTGAGGTTGCACCAACTTTTTCCCTCCTTATATTGCACATCAGTTTCTTTTTCTTCTTTGAAGGGGAGGATGACGTTTCGATGTCATGAACTTCAACTGGCGGGTCCTGAGTAGGCCCAACGTTCTCATCTTATGCTTCGGGTGTTTCATTTTCTTTGATTTCCCCTTCTTCTAGTGCACCAGGAGCGCCGCGTGCTGAGGCTCGGCTTGTTTTTTCCCTTTACCGGAGGCAGGCTTGGGTATGGAAACGCCCTCAAGAAGGCTTATCCGACGACCTTCTACTAATAGTCCAAACCTCGATAGTGACTCATTTGAAATGAGAGTTCGGATGTCCCGTTCGTCGACAGGAAGGGCTCTAATGGCCTCGACGGTCTCAGAATACCCGCGACCGTCAGGACGTGGATTGATACCTAAAAAGATGGAGAAAAGAATTAGAAGAGGCATGGCTTTGATCAAGTGTGAATATCGATCCAGAGAAAAAGCTTACTTTCTTCCACCTATCTCCTTGCGAAACTAGGAGGGCAATGCACATAGAACCATTTCTGTTTATACAGGGCGAACTTGCTGCATGCTCCAGTCAAGATTTGGCATTTGTGGTGCGGGTCGAGAAACAAGAAAGAGGGGCTATCTCTCTGCTTCTTGATCATATATATATATATATATAACTGATGTCACCCGGGGTTGGATTCCTTGAGAGAACGGTCATGAAAAGGATGTAAGTACCATAGATGAAGGCGTGACCGTTTGGGTGCAATTGTGATGGGGAAATGTCGATGTATTGTAGCACGTCCCGAAGAAATAAGTTAAACGGTGGCACACTGCCGACCCAACACATAAACTTATTACAGGCAGTATATCCAACTGGAGGTAGGTGTGGACGATCGTGCCCCGATGGAACTAATACATCATCGAAGGGAATTCCATGGACGGAGCATATCCGACGGAGTGCACTTTCATTGATCTTCGAAGCCTACGAATCGATCGGGTTGTCCAAGAGAATTGATGCCTCTCGGGAGTCGGGAGCTAATTTATGAGTAGGGGAAATCGATGGGTTAGAAGTATCTACGACCCTTTGTTTAGAAGTTGGCCCAGGTCTATCTGAGATTGTGGCGGAGTAGGGTTTCCTAGACATGTTTGGTAGAAATTGAATCCAGTAGAGTACCTGTTCGCACTATACTTGAAAAATGATTGACGATAGACTTAACAACGTAAATATTTCACCCATGTGGTGTGTGAACTAGTGCAATCATTCGTGTGTAAGTGTCGAGAAATTATAAGTCACAGAATTGATGATATAAAGTTGAACTTTGAACTGTCGCCTTCGAAGACCATCATCGCTGACCATCTCTGAAAACCAGCCTTGCAATGCTTTCAATTTTGGACTCGGACATTGGCACTACGTGTTAAAAGCTTTTATCTATTCTTGTCGATTTAAGTTCAGGCTTGTGGTTATTGAAACTAGGAAGTGATCAGTCCAGATTAATTCGATATGCTAGTATGCTGGGGTCCTTGTCCTTGTTTTGTTATATGATTAGGAAAGGTGAATAAGTGTTTGGCCTAAGTACTGATTTGGCTAAAGTACAGATCGACTAAAGTATGGTTCGGCATTCATGATTGTTCGGCCTAAGTACTGGTTCGGCTAAAGTATGGTTCGACATTCTGATTGTTCGGCCAAAATATCGTTCGGCCAAACTATCGCTCGGCCTAAGAGCTGTTCTGCCGAGGTATCAGTCGGCACTCTGTCCAATTCATGCTTCCTTCCTATCCTTCCACTCCACTGCTCGGCATGTGACAAATCATGCTAAACCAAAGTTACGCCGAGTTCCAACGCTCGGCACTCCATCATTAATAACGATTTCTTCTTTTTTCTCCATCCATGCCGAACGACGGGAATGAGTCGTTCGGCAAGACGTACCGAACCGTGTTATTCGGCATTCTAACCAACTCCTACTCCACCTCTATTCTTCCCTCCAACATTGCTCGGCATTAAAGGATCGTGCTGAGCCACTGCAGTGCATCTTCCACCTTCCTCTTCTCCAATCCATCAACCTCAAGGTAATCTGAAAGCATACTAAGTTTCAACCTTAGAGCGCGCCCGAACCTCAATTCATCAATAATGAGTGATACTTCCTAATCTAAGAGAGTGATCAGAAAGTTCTTACCTAAGAGTACGGTAGGGACTAGGGTGTCTGTAAATTTAGGATTGGCGATTGATCGAGCTTAACTTGAAAGGGTGCGATGGATACCAACTAGGAAGGAAAGATCAAAGGAGTGAATGAAACTCAAGGGAAGTAGTTTGCATGTTCTTGGAAAGTCACGGAAGTAAAAAGCGGAAAAGTGGAGGAGAAGGGAAATGCTGGGTTTTATAGGGAAGAAGGGAAGTCGAAGAGGCTATGACCGGTAGAACTGATCAAGACAATATCGTTCGGCATCGGTTGTCTTGGTTCGTTCGGCATCCCGGTTGCTCATCTTCAGCTAGGTTGTTCGGCATTCGCATGACGTTCAGCATACATCATTTCACCAAGTATTCAAGAGAAGATACTATTGAGGAAACTGAACCACATCTCGAAGCAGAGGTAGTGGATTCATGGTTCAAAGCACATCACGTTCGATCACGTGATGCACTTTGGGGGGCAAGTGTTACCTTGAGGTTTGACCGGGCAACTAAGGACTCAGCAATCTCGTTCGGCACCTGTGGTCGATCGACGTTGAAAGCCGTTCGGCATGAAAAAATAGTTCGACAGTCAAGAACGCTCCGCATAAAGGAATGCTCGGCATTTAGAAGCGTTCGGCATTAGAAAGTGCTCGGCTTCTCGAGTCGTCCGGCACATATCATTCATTCGGCATTGGAAGACATTCGATATTTTACATCGTTCGACGTTCAGGAACGTTCGGCAATCCAGGGATGTTCGGCATACAAGGAACGTTCGGCATACAAGGAACGTTCGACATACAAGGAATGTTCGGCATACAAGGAACGTTTGGCATCCATAAACGTTCGGCATTCAGGGGCATTCGGCATTCCAGGGACGTTCGGTACGATTGGTTCAAATGGCATTTAAGAGCGTTCAGCTACCAGAGCGCTCGACACTCATGCTTCACTTGGCATTCCTGGACTGTTTGGCATTCCTCGTTCAACATCGATTCTCGATCGGCCTACACCCCTTGCTTAACACATCGCATCGTTTGGCATGAAGATGAGGGTTCGACATTTGGCCGTTCGGCATGTTCGGGTCGGCACGCAGAGCTTACTCCTTTTGGGCCGAGGTATTTAGTTACCAGGCCTACCAAAGAAGACCAACCCATCTTCATCTATAAAATAGAAGGGCAGGGGCACAATGATATGGACCTTTTTTTTGAGAACACCGGGGAGACTCTGCCGCATTCAAATCTCATCTTTTTGCTTAGCAATTGTATTCAATATAATTTCTATATGGATTGTATCTGTAGTCGATTAACGAGAAAAGCAATAAAGATTAATCTCAAAGTGGACGTAGGCAATTACGCCGAACCACTATAAATCTGGTGTTTGTGTTTTCTGCATTTAAATCTGCATATTCTCCTCTGTTTAACTTACTTTCTTCATTAATCTCTCTACACAATCTCTCTTAAGGGTGTTAGTGACCAATTCTGGTGCTAACATAAAGTATACTCGCACATGTTTTTATTTAAAATTATTTATGTATTATTTATAATTCAATCGAATGATAATTTTTCATTTAATTACAATTTATATATTTGTAAAAAACATTAAGTATTAGTTTTATATCTATTTTAGAGCCATCCGCTATATCCCGCTATATCCTTGCTATATCCCCGCTATGACTTTTTGCACCTCCACCGCTTTGAATCTACCATGCGCATTAATAGCATAGATATTTATAGACGCTCAAATCAGTCGTATCCGTTAGATTTAAAATAATAGACTCTGAGCCATTCGACCAAGATTGATAGACCCAAGGAAGTGTCAACTAGTGGGGTCCATATAGATAATATAATTTATTTCATTTATTATTCCTGTTTAATTATTTTCATTCTAAAAACTTCAAACACTAATAACTTCTTTGTTTGAACTCCGATCGCAAAACTCCAATTATGAAAGTAGCTCAGAAAATCGACACAAATAGAATAATGCAAGTTTTAGGTCAAATTCTGACGTATATACTAATTGTAAATTTGAGCCTTAATAATTATATATTAGTTATCATTGGTTTTACTAGGTTTTACGATATAATAAACAAATCATTTTAAATATACTTAGCCAAGGTGCATTGAGACTAGATATCGATGCATCCACTAAGACTAGAATGTGTAACGCTCTTTAAATGTTGGATAGTGCATTACTCATGACTGTTGGGGGAACAGGGGATGACATACTGATAGTTATTGGCTACCTATGAAATAACTCACTTTATAGTTTCTATTGGTTAAAAAAACTAATGTCAAACAAAAAATATCGGTGTGACTAATTTACACAGTTCTCTTGACATGAGGATATTATGGATCTCAGTATGAAAGCCCCGCTTTGATTATAGTCAAATCATAGCACGATGTTCATCGAGTGACTACAATTAGGTCGAGTGGAACTATTGGAACCGAAATGCTATTTAAGAGAGGATTCATCTCCCAGTTATATGGAGTCAAACAAAAATGAGTGGACTTTTCAATAAAAATCAAATGAGGTGAAAGTGGAGTAATAAAGGAAGTATGGGAGAGTAAAAAGTGGATTGGATCCTGTAACGTCACTTTGATAAATTATATTTATTTTTGAGATAATCAAATGCAACATTTTATAAAAAAATTATACCACTTTAAACCCTAATTGATAATGGTAATTTTTTTTAAAGGAATACTAACAAATTTGAATATTTGAGGTTTTCATCAAAAAAAACAAAAATCAATTTTGTTAAAATTTGAGGTTTTCTCAATATTAAAGCGTATAGAACTGGATATATACACTTATATATTTACTTAAGCAAGAATACGAAATAAAAATTATTTATTTTACTTTTGAAAATAAAATATATTTATGGCATCATCAAGGATGTCAACACTTTTATATATTTTCTAAAATATTTAAATTAAGTTTAACTATTCAAATAATTGTTTTAAAATGACAAAAATTAATTTTAATTAGTTATATAGTGATAGTAATTGATTTACAATAGCTTTATGAGATATAAACTTTGTTTCTAAAGATATACAAATTCCATCTCACTTTGGCCATTCGACGGCGTAATTTTGTAGCACTTGATCGGTATTGGCTTATATGGTTTTATTATCAATTATGATCATTTTAATTAATTAATAATGACAAAAATAAACAGTTTTCACATTTTATTTACATTTATGGATAATTTAATTTATAAGTGAAAATGTGACTAGAACTTGAATTCTGGATTCACAATGGTTTAACGAACGAAAGTTGTTTAAAGCCGTTGCAATTTTGTTTTTGTATCTTGTGCACATGCATATCATACATGAACACATACATGGAATTGAATATACACATATATAAATATATGTGCCAAAAATATCCAAGATATTTTTCCTAACCTCATTCTTAAGCTAAGATAAAAGAAAACTTGTCGTCACCTTTCACCTCCTTACACAACATGGAATAATGGGGATGACAAGAGCACATGGAGCACATGGAGGGGGTAACGTTTAAAGAGTATTGGGAGAGGTGGTGATGATGGTTTGTAGATATTTTGCTAAAAAGGCTATAAATATATGTACATATCCTCTCATTTCCTTACATAATTCCATTCTTCTTCCTTCTTCTTGAGCTCTCATATAGCTCTTCTTTACTGGCTTCTCCTGTTAAGAAATTTATTAAGAAATAAAAGTAAAGAGAACATATGTGTATGCGTGTGTGTGTTCATTCCACCTCTGAACCAAAGCAAGATCGCTCTCTACCACCACTATAACCCATAGCCTCCCCTCTTCCAAGTGACAAGGCCAAGCTCCACCACTTCCAAGGTCAAGGCCAAACTTATTAGAGCCATAGAGCAAGATCCTGGAAGCTCCAAAGTAAAACTAGTGGAGAGAAGTGCTATCGGATTTCCACCGGAATCGATTCAAGGAATTTTGGAAAAATTTGGTGGAGTGGAAAACAATTTTGAGTACTTAATCTTAGATTTGTTTATTTAAAAACATAAAATGATAATATGCAAGTTTAATTAGTAAACTAATATGCTTTGTTGAATATTGGATAAATATTTAGCTAATTTATATTTGGTTGATAACCTAGTTGCTAAGATGGGAAAATAATATTTATCAAGGTAGAAATGGTTAATTAACTAACCATAGTTAATTCATGGAAAAATAAATCCATATTAATGCGTGTATGGAGTTATTGAGCCTCTCATTGGTTTTGAAATATAAAAAGTTTGGAATTTGAATATTATAGTTATATAATATTATAATGTGAGAAAGGAAGTTAAAATGTATTTTAAATGTGGTGAAATAGCAAAATATAGTTTTAAATTTTTTTTAATTTTTTTAATATGATATTAAAAAAATTAGAAGCATTTTAGACAAGTTTCGACAAATTTAGCCAAAGTGGTAAAATCGAGCTCGTCGCGTAGCGGTAGTTCGTTAATTTTCCAACTTGAAAGGTTAAATCAATGTGTAGGTTTCGATATAAGTGTAATACGAATTTTTAGGATCCAATATAATATAGTATTCAAATGAAGAAAGAAAATCAAGATTTCATTTAGTAAATTTTGAGTTAAGTCCAAATCAAGTTTTCAAAAACATCGCGGTTTTGCAGTATTATAAATTTAAGTAATAAATGTTTTAAATGGATATTTTTAAATCTTTGAAGTACGAAATAAATTTTATAAATAGGTTAAATTTTTTTAAAAGGGATTTGATTTATAAAAATGGACATACATGAGATGGAATTAACGTTTTGATCAAAAAGGCTTTAAATCACTATTCGTAACAGTTTTTGCTGCTGTTTTCCATAACTTTTGTAAACCATGGTTTTAAATTAATCACTATCTCCTAATCTTTTTAGTAGTCTTTTCAAATGAATGATTATGTATTTTTAAACAACTTGGAAGTTTTACAATAATCTTAAATGAGTTTAAATAAATGGTTAAAAGAAAAATTATTTATAATCCTAATTTTAAATAAGTTATTTAATCTTGGCTCTAAAAGCCGAAGAGTAGACCTGATTTTTCTAGTCATGAAATCAGGATGTGAGGTGCTTAGCCAAGGAGATATTCATGAGCAACCAGTGCCTTAGCTCAACTGGCCTCTTTCCCGGAAGAGGGATAGATAAGGTGGAAATGTTGAAGATGAGACAATTAAAAGAAATTTAATTTCCATAGTTAATTTCTTACAACTTGGATTTTTAGGAATAATCTTTTTATACTTAGCGTTAAATTCAAAGGAGGGAACTCTTACTATCCGTGTGAATTTAAAAGGTGATTTCACTGTTATTCGACGAACAATGTGGGTTGAATACAGAAATTATTGTTGAGCACAATTAGTATAATTTCTATGGGTACCTTTCCTACACAATACTAATTGATTTGGTTTTACAATTTGGGTTTACAATAAATGATGTCTTAAATAACAACATTTTTGACCCGTTTAAAAGTTATGGTTTGAAAGAAGAAATCTTTGCTAAGATCTAAACAAATGATTTGGAAATGCTTGTCCTAAGTAAAAAATGAAATGATTTGGAATTATTCCAAGATTAAAAAGGTTTGATTAACCAAAGAATTTGATAAATGAGGCTTCATGATTCCATATACTCTTAAGAAGATAAATGGAATAGTTTAAAAGAATATATCTCTAGTGGATTTTTGATTTGATAAAAAAGATAAATTGATTGGATGATGTTTGATGATTCCTTACATATTTGACATCGTTTTATTGATTATTAGTTCGGAGAAACTGAGGTCGGATTTGGGTGATTCCTATCCAAAAACCACTTTGAACCAATATATATGTTCGAAAGTGAAAACATGTTGAAGAAAATGATTTTAAAGATGGAGATCTTCATAATGTAGGGCTACTTGTCATTAACCTTTGGGTTGATCCCCATATCATATATATGGTGGCTGTAGTGCCTTCGTTCTGAAAATATTTGACGCAAGGACTAATAACTATTGATGCTAAGGATGATTCAAGATGTAGTAGGAGGAGTACCTTCGGTTTATTCTGTTCATAGATAACTTGTATGGATTAGTGCCTGATAATGCATTTCTAATACCACACACATTGATTTATATAAACGTACATCTGTTTGGTGGTGTAGGAAGTGACCCCCTCTTATACTCAACATCCTTCTTTGTGACGTATGAGCTCAGAGGTTGTACTTCTGTAGAAATCAATAGCGCGTTGTTAGAAATGGCAATATGGAATTCCAAGTGGAATTTGCTTTGTAACAAGAAAATTATGTCTTTTTGAAAAGCAAAGCATGACTTTGTAGAAAGAAGAGCGTAGCTTCACGAGACTCACATCTCAAGAATGATATGGGATACTATATGGTCTGTTGGATATATATTTTGGACCATCGGTTTTATTGATGATGGAGGAGTCAAGTAGTGTCTGGACCATCCATGGTTTAAATGGAAAAGTATTAGAGCTTCTATAGAGAAAGGGAAAATCTAGTGAAATACATTGTTTCATAGTGGTGTAACAATGTAATACGGAGGCTTTCTTGAGAAAAATGAATAGTCGCCGGAGACTAGGATGTTACGCATGGATTTCGCATTGGAGGAAAGGACCACTTATTCCCTATCATGTTGGAAATCCATTTCCAGTACAAGCTTTATGGTTTTGGTTGTATTTCCAAAATAGTTGTAATGTTCTACAAACATTCAGCACTCCTCTCGGTATTATAAACACCGTTTGACATTATCCGAGTATTGATTCCAACTTTGTGTATATATTTATCCGCAAAGTGTTTTCAAACTAATGTTATTAATTATAAAATCAGAAAAATTTTGTATAAACTATTTTGGTTATCATAAGGTAAAATTCCATCTGTGTTTATGTGCGGCATGGTCCTACGAGGTACCCTTCTTTTCAAAGGTTTTGACTGACATCAATCTGATCTATGACACTGTCATATACATTTATAATTCGAGTTATCTCATGCTAGTTTATCAAGCCATATCTGGGTAGTTTTAATAGTTGGGTCAGATGTGAGTAGTTTTTGGTTTAGCTAAAGATGCTTGGAGTTTCCAGAGGAGAATTGGAGATCTTCATCAACATATGGACGTATTCAATTTTTCCACTACATTTGTTTTTTGTTTTTTTAGCATTTATATGGACAAAGGATTTATAACTATCCAGGCTGAATCTAGGTTAGACTCTAATACTGTATTCAAAATTTTCCACTATAAAAGATTTTGTGGTTAATAATATATAATTATTCCATTCATGTGTGACTCTGTTTTTTACTCTGCTATGTCTTTATTTTCTTTTTACCCTTGATCAATCTGCCTTTCCAACACTTTAATTTGAGGCACGCGAATACCAAGGACGTATATGTTTCGATTTTCAAAAGTCGAAAAGGCGGATCGTTGCAGATCCTCATTTTTCTCTATATCAATCCTTTCCTTTTTATTTACTCGAACTAATTAGCCGTGTTCCAAACATGCCCGGCCTTACATATTCACATCTTTGGTCAAATTTTGCAGCTACCAATGGGTCTTGAAACTATTACAAGCCCAAACAAAGAACTACCGCATTTAAATCTAATTTACATGCATACAGATATCATATATTGATTAGTATATTTTTAACCACTATAAATATATTATTAATGTTGTTCAACCCATCAAATAGAATTCTATAATTAATATTTCATAAATATTAATTGATTTATAACAATTACAAATTAATTAAATCAACCGGTAAAAGGAGTATTCATCGTTTTGGAAATGTAACTCTGGTCGATGATTATTATCTAACAATTCAAATATTAATGTTCACCTGTCAATCTGCATGTGGTGTGACATTATGGCCAAATTTATCGCTTACTTGGTTTAGATAAAATCCAGTTTTACCTTTTAAGCTTTCGCCGTTAGTAATAATAATTTACACCGATTCTGTTTGTCGAAACTATATCACTTTGGACTTATGGAATTTGGTAATGATCAAAATTCAAATATCATCCTTATTTAACTCTACAGTATAATGATAACTGTAACGTTGCGATTTTTCGACGCTCGAAAACCGACATTAATACGTCCACTGTATCAACTGCCGAGCAATCGAATGTTGGAAAACTGTACCGTTATGGTTAAAGAAGAAGAAAAAGATAGAAGAAGAGAGAAAAAGATAGAACAGAACAGAAAGAAATAACAGAACAATATCAGAATCTCACATATCGCAGCGGAATAACATATAATAGATAAATGAATAATCTTTAAACAAAGAACTATATCAGTTATTACATTACATCATATTACATTACATTATCTGAGTGTACAACAACAACAAAAAGCGAAAAAGAAATACTATATACTAGTGAATACGCCATGCCATCTAGCTTGACTCCAGCAACTCCTGAATTCCAGAATATCCTGATAACCTAACTCTAGACTGCCCGTGTGGAAATTGGTGGGCACCCAGAGTTTAGGAAGGAAAACAATAAATCCAAGTCAGTCATGGGACTGGTGTAAGAACTTAAAACAGTTATTCATGTTTAAAACAAAGAACATGATAATTTTAAAATAGATTCGCAATGCTTTTTAGAAAATGAGACTACTATAAGACCTCCCGCCACACACACAATGCAAACGCAGAATTGGAGGAGATTTCTTCTTATGATAGTCAAAGATGCTTGATACGCATTAAAAAGAAACATTTGATATTATTACTAATGCATAGTGTAGAAAAAAATTCGAAAGTAGAATATAAATCTTAGCCAGCATAGGTACCATTATATTATGCCTACTATAGCTACTATATTAGATGGCAGGTTCTACAACTAAAATCGTACAAGGTTCGTATTGTTTCTTTGGATTTCCAACAAATGGTCAGGCTAAGGAACTTCCTACTGCCACATGGGATCGCCTCTGGCGGGACGTCCCGAGAACCTAACGTTACGGTTAGATCTCTGCCAACACAAGGCCGGGTTGCCTTTGTAACTAGGTAACTACTACACGAATATGTCATCCCCCGGTCCCTTTTGACCTTTATCCGAGCGCTTGATAACCAACATCACATAGTAATAAATATAGTGGTTCAACATGAGTAAGTATCTGGGCTCCATACCATGATACCACCCTTTCCATAAGGAAATGACATACCCGAAAGGGCGCGACCCTCATAACCTTGCCGCATATTCCTGTTTTGACCATTTCCGGGGAGTGAGGTCTGACAAAGTCTCGTCCACAAAGCTACGCTTTTCAAAGCCACGCTTTGATCAACAAACGATCAATAAATAATCATCACACAGCAACACTCAGCATGCCACATTACCAAATTGGGAATATATCGCTGATAACCTTCAACTACATAACCTCTAAGCGCGTACGTCTCAGAGAAGGGTGTTAAGCTAAGAGAATAAATTCTTCGCCACCAACAGAAATGTATTTGAAAGAAATCTGCTTTATATCTCAAAATGTAATGTCAGACACGTAACCATACAAGTCTGTTCCGGGTTCGAACTGAACCAAAGTCACTTCAAAAGAAGCCCTTGCAATCCGGGTATTCACAATTCCGATCGAATTTCCCATCACAAACGTAATCTCCATAACGTAGCTAACGGTGCAGAGACAATCGATAGGTCATCCTATCATTTTCACAAATACCCAGTCTTCACCACCGGTCTTCAATGCTATCCATTACGTCGTATCACTATTCGGAATGGGTAACCCGAATAACGAGCGCAATAATTTAAAAATAAGTGTAGCATTCAATTTCAACAAATTCACAACAAATTCCTATTTAAAGGTCAATATTGATAGTCGGTTATTTAACTATCAATCAATATTCACAACATCACCCGATTTCAAATAATTTCCCAAATTATTTATTTTCAAAAAAATATCTTTATAAGATATATATCCCATGCTTCAACCATTTGAAAACCAATTTAAAATCAATTTACACCCTTACAACTTACATTTCAAAATTGTTCATTTAAACCAATTAAATAAATCCTTACCGATTTATTAAATTTACGTCCAAATCCGTAAATTAATCTCCACACTTCAAAATAAGTCAATGTTTATTTTTAACAAATTTCCCTTTTTTTATAAATTCCATAGTAGATTTACTTTTCCAAAATTTCTATGAATATATGATTTCCAAATCGATTTCTAATATTCATTTTCAATTTTATCTTTAAAAGATAAAATCTCAAACATTCACTTCATATTGGAAAAACATTTCCATACTTATTTAATAATAAGTAATTCACCTATCTATTTATTTTCAACATTTTGAAAATATTCAATATACTTAAATTCAAATTAAGTATATATTTTATTCTTTAAGGAAAACGTTCACTTAAACACATTTATTTGGGTCAAAACGAATGTTGCGTAAACATCGTTACGACAATCCAAAATCACTAGTATAGGGATTCGAACTTAAAATAGATATATAAATCCCAATACTATAAGAAAACATTTCCTTTCGAAAATCATTTATTATAACAACATTGTTATAGTCCACCATTTCCTTCTATTCCTCGAAAACGTCTATTTCAACAATAAATGTTGAAATCTATGATTTCGATACTTAACACATTTTAAAATGTTTTGGAATCGTTTTAATTCTATTTAAAATATCACTTTTCCAAAATATTTCTTTAATATATTATTCACCGTCCAAAATCGTGAATATACTTCGTTTACCAAATTCAATTTCTACACATTTTTTTAAAGGATTATCCACTGTCCCAAAATCGTGGATATATCTCCTTTAATAAACTATAATAATTAAACTTATTAAAATAAATCAATTTTGGATTTATCAAACAACGTTTATAATTCCCATTTATATTTTATAACAACTTCAACTTATAAAATCACTTTATTCACAAATTCTATCCATATTCCATTTACATGCAAAAATCCAATTTATAAGTTAATTACTTATAAATCTTTTATTTTATAAAATCTATTCATTTTATAACTTCACAAATTATAAATCTATAGATTTCATCCACTTATGAAATCCATTTACATTTCATTTTAACACTTATAAAAACTTGTTTTATAATTCCAATATTTTAATTTATAAATATTAATTTTATAAATCTTTTATATAAATCATTTATAATAATTCAAAAATCCCAATTTAAACCATTTTATAATTTATCAACTACTTATCTAAAAAATCACATTTTGGTTATATTTCTCAAAAATCATAATTTTTATAACATATAAACTACAACGTTTATTCATTTAAAATGAATCAATTTCAAAGTTAAATTTTATTATGAATTCTCAACTTAATTTAGAAAAATCAAATTTTGTTTATTTTCGGCATCTAACGATACCAAAATATATATATTCGGCTAAAATTTAGCCTTTAACGATTTCAATCACAAAGATAATCACGCAGATTATAAATAGATCAATAAATAGATCAACACACAACTTTGAAACCAATTCAATCGTTTGAGAAATCCAGTTGGATCCCTCCAACCTGTTTCCCTGCATCCAAAGATGTTAGCACAATACCAATTTCGCTTCAAGACGAAATATCGCGGTATATGGAATTTATAAAATACTATTCGCTATTATGCGGCGCAATAGGATCTCATCCGCTATATAATGCAGGAAAATCAACTCCAAATACATATATAATACCAATTCCATATAAGTTGGAATTATCGCGGTATATGTTTTTAATAAACAACATCCGCTTAATATACGGCGTATAATATCTATTTAACACAATAGATAACAAATTATCATCCAATCACACAATCAAGCAATTTTAAATTTAACTATTTAAAATTTAAATCGAAATAATTCGATTGAGTGAGAAGTTCTCACCTTGAGTTTCCGATAACAGTTGTAGCGTTTTATTTCGTGTAAAATTAAACGTGCGTTTAATTTTACCCAAAATTTTCACTAGCTCCAAACGACTCCAAACCAGCTCCATTGCGTAGTGCTCGACAAAACGAATCCAACGCAATTTGTTTCGTGCGAAACGGACCTCGTATGAAAAAGTTATACTTGTTTAAAGTTTACACGAATTATAAATATAATAAACTACAATTTCTTTTTTTAATTTTTTTAAACCTAAATGAAATCAGGGCCGTTCGTTTCTAAATCATCAAATCCTGGCCTCTAACACTTTCTTCCCCTTCCGAGTATTCACGAACGCAACCACCCATTATAGCCGCCATCTAGGGTTAAATACCGCGGCCAAACTACTCGACTTCACGACGATCAGGTTATACCACGACGAAGAGCATCGTCGACTCCACCTTCGGCCAGAAGGACGTCGAAATCGATCAAGCCTATTGCGTACGATTTGCCTATGAACGATACGACTTTGAATGACTATTGTCGTCGATCGGCCTCATTAAAAATGATCTCCACCGTTGATATCAAAGATCTCGCTGAGCTCTTCATTTTTGCAGTTGGAAGATTCTCGAAATGATTTACGGATTGGAAGAAAATTTGAGATGAAATATTGATGTTTTCGGCCATTGGTGAATGTGGGTGGCGGCCGGCTATAGAAATTAGGGTTTTGGCCTTTTGTTTTGCAAATTTGTGAATGTTGTGGCCTTATGTAGAAAATTCTACGAAACACTATTCACCCGAAATTTTCCGAACTCCAAAAGAAGCGTGCCGGTTGGCGTTTCTAAGGTTTACCCTGCGTTCCGAACACAATGTAATAGGTTTTGGAGGCTAATTCGATCATCTTTGCGAGTTACGGCAATAAACGATCATATTTAAATTAAATCGATTTAAAGTAATTTCTATGCGTTTTGGCTTGCCCCGGACAAACGGTAAATTTGATTGACACGAAATTTGAAAGCTTACAATAATATCATATTACGGATCCGATGAAGCTGGTTTCGTCGAAATCCGAGACTGTTTGAAAAATGGCTATTTTAACTCGTCAATTAAATATTAAAATATTCAATTTTCACAAATTAACTTTAAATTCGATTTTAAAAGTTCTATAACATCATTCTAACTCCAGTATGATATATAAAAAAATTCAAATCATTTTTAATCATATTTAACCTAATTTCCAATTATTTCTGTAATTTCCAGTATTAAATTATCGATTTAATTATGCAATTAAATTCAATTATTCGAAATAAAATTTATTCGGCTACAAATCTCACTTATTAATATTTAAAATAAATTAAATATACATATTTTAATTGACAGAAATTCTGGATCATTACAAACTTCCCCCCTTAAAAGAATTTCGTCCTCGAAATTACCAAGTAAGAAAAAGTTGCAGAATCGATTAACCTTCCAAAACAAACCATTCAAATTGGATTTTTTTTTTCAAATCTCTTAAGTGTTTAACTTTCCCAAAACATTCATAGTTAAACATCTTACAAAATCTTTACTAAGTTTCCAAATCCAAACTTAGTTTTCAAAATTTTCAATTCTCTCAAAAATATTCTAACGCCTTAAATTTTCGAAAAAATTCGCCATATCTCCTTTGCGCGGCTCGATCCGAAAAAAATAACAGTATATATATCACAAATATACATCTCATCAAGAGATGAGGCATCCCGCAGGGAAAAAAGTGTAAAAGTACGATATTTAATCCGTGATATGTACCTTATATTTTATTAGCGAGCATATACGGCTAATATAGCGCGAAAGTGAGCTCCAAATGCGAAGCAAGCGCAATCCGCCCCTACTATACACTTAACAAACCATGAGAAACATGCATATATGAAAATAATATCAATATACATCATATAGTAACATAACAACTACATGTGCCAACATAGCAATGCCTTCAATCAACAAATGCAACCATCAAACAACTATCCAACCAATAAACATCCAACTATCATCCTACTAACCAAATAAATATTCATTCTTATTCTCATTAATATTCAATGAATTGGTTTTTTTCATTTAATCATATTTGATTCATGAACGTTGGAATTTACTAACATTCATTTATTCATATTCAGTTTCAATTAATTTGCATTCACTAATTAAATTCACATTAGTTCACTTTCAATCTGAATTTAATTACATAGCTTTTAATTCCGCTAATTCAATTTTATTAACACTTAATGAATTATACACAATCAATTAACAACCATATAACACCCAATGCATATTTAACATAACCAAATTATTTACTTTACATTCAATTTGGTCCAACACTTTTAATTCCAATTGGTTTATATTAAATTGATTTTCATTCAATTATTCAACTTCTCAAATTCATTAGCTTCTAATGAATTAACACTTACATTCTTTATTCCATATCAATTTATCTACATTCGATTGATTAACATTCAATCCATTTATCAATTCAATTGCTAATTCCTTTAACAATATAAGGTTGAATTTCATTTATATAACTCAAGTTCATATTCTTAATGACTTCATTTCATTAATTCACTTATTAATTTACTTCGATACCAAAATCAACTTCATTCAACTTCACTTAAGTTATATTCCATTTCAAACATCTTTCTTTCAACTTCACTTAAATTCCACTTATAAATCCAATTCAGATTTCATTTCTATTTAACTTTTACCAAAGTCAAATTTTCATCACTTATTCAAATTCAGATTTATTTTGCTTAACAAAATTGTTTAACCATTTTAAATAATTGGTTTCACTTACATTTTCTCATTCTATAAGTTACACAACTTATATTCAACAATTACCACTTGGATTTTTTTTATTGATTCACTTATACTTCCTTTAATTTAACTCCATCCTCTAAGTTAGATTTATTCTATTAAAACTCAAATTGTATAAGTTATCAACTCATTTATCATTCCCATAAATATTTTAAATAGGGTTCCAAAGTCTTTCAAACCTTTCAAAACCATTTTTTTTAAATCAATTCAATTATCTTTTGAATTTCAAAACCCAAACTCAAATTTTCCAAACGACTTCCATTTAAAACTATCTAGCAGCAATTTCTCTTTTGGAAACCCGAAAATGAACACCGATGATGTTGCAATCATCATCGGAATTATTTTCCAGCGACCGTAAAGAGTTTAGAGCTTTAATTTCTCCAAAACAATTCTTCCAAAATATCAAATCCTTTCAAAACACTTCTCTGGAATTTTGTTTCAAATTATAAATCACATTTATAAATCTTTTACTTATATAATTTCACTTTTTATATATAAGATTATTCCACAATTGTAAATCATATTAATTATAATTCCATACTTATAATTCATTTGCTTATACAATTATTCTTTTACAGCTGTTGTTTTTATTTAACTTATTCAACAACCAAACAATCGATTCATATAGACTCTAATAATTCTGAAAAATTATTTCCTTTATATATAAAATATAATCAAGGTAAAATTATTTCATTTACCCAATTTAAAACCATATCGTGCCGAATTATTCTGAACAATTGTTTAGAGATCCCAATCGATAGAGTTGTCCAGACCATACCGACCAGAATCCATATACCACCCAGCAAACCAATCAACACAATATAAAACAATTTTATTTTCACTAACAAATACGCGCTCATACCTATTATTACACTCACACTCATTCTAGAGTACTGTTGACTCTATCTCTAATGAGTAATACCCAACAGAGCCATGGTTGTCGCTTAACCATAAGCTCTGATACCAAATGTAACGTTGCGATTTTTGACGCTCGAAAACCGACATTAATACGTCCACTATATGAACTGCCGAGCAATCGAATGCCGGAAAACCGTACCGTTATGGTTAAAGAAGAAGAAAAAGATAGAAGAAGAGAGAAAAAGATAGAACAGAACAGAAAGAAATAACAGAACAATATCAGAATCTCACATATCGCAGCGGAACAACATATAATAGATAAATGAATAATCTTTAAACAAAGAACAATATCAGTTATTACATTACATTATCAGAGTGTACAACAACAACAACAAACAACGGAAAAGAAATACTATATACTAGTGAATACGCCATGCCATCTAGCTTGACTCCAGCAACTCCTGAATTCCAGAATATTCTGATAACCTAACTCTAGACTGCCCATGTGGAAATTGGTGGGCACCCAGAGTTTAGGAAGGAAAACAATAAACTCCGAGTCAGTCATGGGACTAATGTGAGAACATAAAACAGTTATTCATCTTTAAAACAAAGAACAGGATAATTTTAAAATAGATTCGCAATGCTTTTTAGAAAATGAGACTACTATAAGACCTCCCGCCACACAAACAATGCAAACGTAGAATTGGAGGAGATTTCTTCTTATGATAGTCAAAGATGCTTGATACGCATTAAAAAGAAACATTTGATATTATTACTAGTGCATAGTGTAGAAAAAAATTCGAAAGTAGAATATAAATCTTAGCCAGCATAGGTACCATTATATAATGCCTACTATAGCTACCATATTAGATGGCAGGTTCTACAACTAAAACCGTACAAGGTTCGTATTATTTCTTTGAATTTCCAACAAATGGTCAGGCTAAGGAACTTCCTACTGCCACATGGGATCGCCTCTGGCGGGACGTCCTGAGAACCTAACGTTACGGTCAGATCTCTGCCAACACAAGGTCGGGTTACCTTTGTAACTAGGTGACTACTACGCGAATATGCCATCCCCGATGCCTTTGGACCTTTATCCGAGCGCTCGATAACCAACATCACACAGTAATAAATATAGTGTGTCAACATGAGTAATTATCTGGGCTCCATACCATGATACCACCCTTTCCAGAAGGAAATGACATACCCTAAAGGGCGTGACCCGCATAACCTTGCCGCATATTCCAGTTTTGACCATTTCCGGGGAGTGAGGTCTGACGAAGTCTCGTCCACAAAGCTACGCTTTTCACAAAACCATGCTTTGATCAACAAATGATCAATAAATAATCATCACACAGCAACACTCAGCATGACACATTACCAAATTGGGAATATATCGCTGATAACCTTCAACTACATAACCTCTAAGCGCGTACGTCTCAGAGAAGGGTATTAAGCTAAGAGAATAAATTCTCCACCACCAACAGAAATGTATTTGAAAGAAATCTGCTTTATATCTCAAAATGTAATGTCAGACACGTAACCATACAAGTCTGTTACGGGTTCGTGCAGAACCAAAGGCACTTCAAAAGAAGCCCTTGCAATCCGGGTATTCACAATCCCGATCGAATTACCCATCACAAAGGAAATCTCCATACCGTAGCTAACGGTGCAGAGATAATCGATAGGTCATCCTATCGTTTTCAAAAATACCCGGTCTTCACCACGGTCTTCAATGATATCCATTACGTCGTATCACTATTCGGAATGAGTAATCCGAATAACGAGCGCAATAATTTAAAAATAAGTGTAGCATTCAATTTCAACCAATTCACAACAAATACCTATTTAAAGGTCAATATTGATAGCCGGTTATTTAACTATCAATCAATATTCACAACATCACCCGATTTCAAATAATTTCCCAAATTATTTATTTTAAATTTTTTTTTTATAAGATATATATCCCACGCTTCAACCAATTGAAAACCAATTTAAAATCAATTTACACCCTTACAACTTTCATTTCAAAATGGTTCATTTAAACCAATTAAATAAATCCTTACCGATTTATTAAATTTACGTTCCAAATCCGTAAATTAATCTCCACACTTCAAAATAAATCAATGTTTATTTTTAACAAATTTCCCTTTCTTTTATAAATTTCATAGTGAATTTACTTTTCCAAAATATCTATGAATATACGATTTCCAAATCGATTTCTAATATTCATTTTCAATTTATCTTTAAAAGATAAAATCTCAAACATTCACTTCATATTGGAAAAACATTTCCATACTTATTTAATAATAAGTAATTCACCAATCTATTTATTTTCAACATTTTGAAAATATTCAATATACTTAAATTCAAATTAAGTATATATTTTATTCTTTGAGGAAACCGTTCACTTAAACACATTTATTTGGGTCAAAACGAATGTTGCGTAAAACATCGTTACGACAACCCAAAATCACTAGTATAGGGATTCGAAGTTAAAATAGATATATAAATCCCAATACTATAAGAAAACATTTCCTTTCGGAAATCATTTACTAAAACAACAGTGTTATAGTCCACCATTTCCTTCTATTCCTCGAAAACGTCTATTTCAACAATAAATGTTGAAATCTATGATTTCGATACTTAACACATTTTAAAATGTTTTTGAATCGTTTTAATTCTATTTAAAATATCACTTTTCCAAAATATTTCATTAATATATTATGCACCGTCCAAAATCGTGAATATACTTCGTTTACCAACTTCAATTTCTACACATTTTATTTAAAGGATTATCCACTGTCCTAAAATCGTGGATATATCTCCTTTAATAAACTATAATAATTAAACTTATTAAAATTAGTCAATTTCGGATTCATAAAACAACATTTATAATTCCCATTTATATTTTATAACAACTTCAACTTATAAAATCACTTTATTCTCAAATTCTATCCATATTCCATTTACACGCAAAAATCCAATTTATAAGTTAATTACTTATAAATCTTTTATTTTATAAAATCTATTCATTTTATAAATTCACAAATTATAAATCTATAGATTTCATCCACTTATGAATTCCATTTACATTTCATTTTAACACTTATAAAAACTTGTTTTATAATTCCAATATTTTAATTTATAAATATTAATTTTATAAATCTTTTATATAAATCATTTATAATAATTCAAAAATCCCAATTTAAACCATTTTATAATTTATCAACTACTTATCTAAAAAATCACATTTTGGTTATATTTCTCAAAAATCATAATTTTTATAACATATAAATTACAACGTTTATTCATTTAAAATGAATCAATTTCAAAATTAAATTTTATTATGAATTCTCAACTTAATTAAAAAAAATCAAATTTTGTTTATTTTCGGCATCTAACGATACCAAAATATATATATATTCGGCTAAAATTTAGCCTTTAACGATTTCAATCACGAAGATAATAACGCAGATTATAAATAGATCAATAAACCGATCAACACACAACATTGAAACTAATTCAATCATTTGAGGAATCCAGTTGGATCCCACCAACCTATTTCCTTGCATCCATAGATGTTAGCACAATACCAATTTCGCTTCAAGACGAAATATCGCGGTATATGAGATTTATAAAATACTATCCGCTATTATGCGGTGCAATAGGGTCTCATCCGCTATATAATGCGGGAAAATCTACTCCAAGTACATATATAATACCAATTCCATATAAGTTGGAATTATCGCGGTATATGTTTTTAATAAATAACATCCGCTTAATATACGGCGTATAATGTCTATTTAACACAATAGATAACAAATTATCATCCAATCACACAATCAAACAATTTTAAATTTAATTATTTTAAATTTAAATCGAAACAATTCGATTGAGTGAGAAGTTCTCACCTTGAGTTTCCGATAACAGTTGTAGCGTTTCATTTCGAATAAAATTAAACGTGCGTTTAATTTCGAATAAAATTAAATGTGCGTTTAATTTTACCCGAAATTTTCACTAGCTCCAAACGACTCCATACCAGCTCCAATGCGTAATGCTCGATAAAACGAAGCCAACGCAATTCGTTTCGTGCGAAACGGACCTCGTATGAAAAGTTATACTTGTTTAAAGTTTACACGAATTATAAATATAATAAATTACAATTTCTTATTTTAATTTTTTTTAACCTAAATGAAATCAGGGCCGTTCGTTTCTAAAGCATTAAATCCTGGATGCTAACACTTTCTTACCCTTCTCAGTATTCACAAACGCAACCACCCATTATAGTCGCCATCTAGGGTTAAATACCGCGGCCAAACTACTCGACTTCACGACGATCAGGTTATACCACGACGAAGAGCATCGTCGACTCCACCTTCGGCCAGAAGGACGTCGAACTCGGTCAAGCCTATTACGTGCGATTTGCCTACGAATGACATGACTTTGAATGACTATTGCCGTTGATCGGCCTCATTAAAAATGATCTCCACCGTTGATATCAAAGATCTCGCTGAGCTCTTCATTTTTGAAGTTGGAAGATTTTCGAAATAATTTGCGGATTGAAAAAAAATTTGAGATGAAATATTGATGTTTTCGGCCATTGATGAATGAGGGTAGCGGCCGGCTATAGAAATTAGGGTTTTGGCTTTCTGGTTTGCAAATTGAATGTTGTGGCCTTATATAGAAAATTCTACGAAACACTATTCACTCGAAATTTTCCAAACTCCAAACGAAGCGTGCCGGTTGACGTTTCTAAGGTTTACCCCGCGTTCCGAACACAATGGAATAGGTTTCGGAGGCTAATTCGATCATCTGTGCGAGTTACGGCAATAAACGATCAAATTTAAATTAAATCGATTTAAACTAATTTCTATGCGTTTTGGCTTGCCCCGGACAAACGGTAAATCCGATTGACACGAAATTTGAAACCTTACAATAATATCACATTCGGATCGGATGAAACTGGTTTCATCGAAATATGAGAATGTTTGAAAAATGGCTATTTTAACTCGTCAATTAAATATTAAAATATTCAATTTTCACAAATTAACTTTAAATTCGATTTTAAAAGTTCTATAACATCATTCTAACTCCAATATGATATAATAAAAATTTTCAAATCATTTTTAATCATATTTAACCCAATTTCCAACTATTTCTTTAATTTCCACTATGAAATTATCGACTTAATTATGCAATCCAATTATTCGAAATAAAATTTATTCGGCTCACAAATCTCACTTATTAATATTTAAAATAAATTAAATATACAAATTTTAATTGAAAGAAATTCTAGGTCGTTACAATAATGGCCATGATTCAATAATAATAACTATTATTAGCTGAACTTCTCTGGCTAGAGACTTTAACTTTAAGTTGACTTCAGTTGACCATGATAATAATCTCATATAATCGAAAAGACGAATCCTCTCATTAATAGTATTTCACTTTAAATTCTTCTACTCGACCAAACTGTAGTCGTTAGATGGATGCCATGCCACAATTTAACTATAATCAAAGCACAATTTCCATGTTGAAGCTTGATGGTATTCTCAAGTCGAAGGAGTTTTCTAATATTGTCACATCGATATTTTTTGTTTGACCTTACTCATATTAACCAACTTAAAACTATCAAGTGAGTCATTCTATAGTTATCAAATAACTATAAAAACGTAACCCCTTGGTGCTTCCAACAGTCATGAGTAATACATTGCATAGTATTTGAAGAGTGTTACATACTGTAATCTCAATGGATGCATCAATATCCTGTAACATTCCTGAATTTTATCCAAATTTAATTTGATAATTAATGTTAAAATGGGAATTTAATGATGAATTAATTCAAAATTTTCCAAATTAATAAGTGTATGTTTTGTTATTTATTTGCATTTATGAATTTATTTTAAATTGAATCTAGAAATTGAAATTCAAAATTTAAAAATATTGAGTTTAAATACATTTTATTTTCAATTAATAAAAGATTAAAGATTAATTAAATAAAGATACGTGTTAATTTATATATATGTATAAATGGAGTTTTAACTAAATAAAATTTCTACTTGGAAATCTAGAAAAATGTCTTGAATAATATATTAATTACAAATTGGATTGTGAATTTATTTGAAATTTTGAATAAATATATTTATGAATGTATATATATTGATTTTGAATTTTATTTTGCATTTGAAACTCGAAGATAAATATTTTCGATGATAAATTGAGTTTAATTTGGGAATTCAATTGTAAATATTTTACAAATAAATTAAATTTGAAAATAAATGTTTTAAATAATATAATGGATTTGAAAACTATATAATTTATACTAATAGAAATTTGTTTTCTAATTTTAAGAGACATATGTAATATTTATTTTGAAAGTTATATTTTGAATTAGATATAAATTATTTTCAAAACAATTATTCAAAACTAAATATTATTATATATGTGTTTATTTATTAAAAGCATAATTAGTTTTAAAATTATTTCTTTCTTTAAATTGTTATAAGTAGAAATAATAAATATAATGTATATAAAACAAGAAATAAGAGTTTAAAATAATACTTGTATGGATATTTTTTATTTAAAAAGTATAATAGTTTGAAATAAGTTTAATATTCTTTTTCTTTAAGATAATACAAATATATAAGTATAGTTTGAAAATATAGGAAGTTAACAAATTAATAAGATAAAGAGTAAAACATGTTTTGTAAATTAAAATAAAGTGAGGGTTTAGAACAAAGTTTTAAATTTAATGCAAGGGTTTAGACCTAAAAGTGCTCACATTTAACAAGTGTAAATAATCTAAATCATGCAAATACAAGTGTTAGCATATGATTACAAGTGGAAGATTGAATTCATTTAAGGAAATTTAAAAGTATAAATAATGTGTAAAAGAAGGAAATTTGGTTACTTACCTCGGTTCAAATTTTTCTCAGCTTCCAAAAAGAAAATAAAAGCCTGAGATCAAAATTTAACAGCAGTTCAAAGTTTAAAATCTGGAAATCAGAAGCAAGATTTTAATTCATATAGACTAAGCCTAGAAATCAAACAATCTTCAAATTTGAAACTACAAAACTAAGGAAGAACAGATCAAGGATGATCTAATTAAATTCAAAAGATTTTCAAAAGCCTGCATAATCAAAGTTCTCAAGCCTAGGAAACATGAGGAACAAAAATATCTTCAATCTGAGATAAGCAAATGAAATTCAAAATAACAAGCAACTTCAGTTTCAACTAGGCAGATCAAAAATCTAAGTTTCAAGTCCAAATACAAAATCCTGAAGCAATTAAGGATTTAAGCAAATTCAAGGGAGCAAGATTCCAGATCAAGAAAGTTTGAAAAATACTGCCTCTGTTTGAAAAAATCCAGAACTAAAACAAGTCCCCGATCAAACTCAAGAAAAAAACAAACTATTCTCTGTTCCTCTCTGCTTTGCCAAACTCCAGGTGAGTAAACTCACTTATCCTAGCCTATAACCTTTAATATGGTGATTGATGTTTGAAATGTGATATGAAAATGTTGTTTATTCTTGCATGCATGTTGAATATACAGATATGCATGAATAAATTAAGCCTGTTCTTAAGTTACGGGCCCATTCCCATTAAAAACAAATGAATATCCTTTTATCTCAACATTTTCTGGCCAAGATTTCTAAATGAAAAATGATCATAAGAATATGATGTCAATTTTAAAAATAATTCCAGGTATTTAAATTTAGCAAATACTTTAAATTTATGGAAATTACAATGATAATTCAAAATAGGTCAGAAATCTATCATTTCAATTTCAGATTTCGATCATAGAACCAGATTCGTATTGTGTGATCATGAATTTTGATAGTAAATTTATGATTTATTTTAGTTCGTAAAAACGGAGAAATTTTGAGTTGATCAATATTCATATTTCTGTCAATTCTTGGTAACCGAAGTCAAACTGGGCATCGAAATTAATGGTGAAGGAGCTGATGTATAGGAAAGCATGGGAAAATTGTTCGCAAGATTTATGGTCAAACGTGGAGGATGAGCGTGATCTAAATAGGGTTTTATACCTAATAATAGTCGAGGAGCTTTCTGTGATGTTTCCGGCATCGTGAGTTGATCGTTGTCAATTGCACCTAGGGAAAGTTGTTCGTGGGTCGTAATGGCAACTTCAGTCAAAGTGGCATAGTTGGACGAGTTCGCCGAAGCGAGGGCATTTTAGGTCGATGGGTGGGTTCCAGGGAAAAATCGATTTGGTTAGACTTTGAGTTCTGGAGGAAATTGTCGATTTGGATGCTCGCGAGGCTTGGGGGGTTTGCCAGCAACTCGTCAGAGTTCGTGGCGGTGGTCGGAATCGACCCGGTTACGTGTGCATGTGGATGTGCACATTTTTTTTGTGCCTGGGATGGTGATGTCTCAGGGAAGATGAAGATGTCTCGGGATGTTTTGAAATTAACTTGGGGATTTTGGAAGTAAGGCTCAAGTTGTTTAATATGATATCGGGTTTTTAAAATTAAATAAAAACACATAGAAAAAGAAGAAGAAGAAGAATAGAGAAATGTTGGGGGGAAACTCTGGGAAGAATCAAAGTAAAGCTAGGGAATTTTGGGCTTCAACTCAAAGATGTTCTCGTGCTTGATCGATGAGGCATAGAGGTTGGCTCGGGTCTTATTAAACTTGATGATTTAAAGATTTTTCAAGCAATTTGTTTTACCAAAAATCTTAAAAGTGAATTTAGAATGAATAAGTTTTTAAATAAAATTTTAAACCAGGTATTAAAAGTAATTTATTAAATAAATTTTTAGAACAAATCTTAAACCAAAAGTTTAATAATTAAATGTGATTCGAAAATAATTTGATTTGGTTTTGAAATAGTTTTATATTTGATTAATTATTTAATCTCTAAGTGTTTTTCAATTGTGATTAATTAATTAATGAAATAAATAAAAGTTTAGTTACTTAATGTGATTATTTAAAAATAATTTTTATTTAAGGTTATTGAGGAATAATTACTTAATGAAATGGATTACTCAATGTAATTAATAAAAGATTATTACTTAATGGAATCAAGGGATAATTACTTTGTGAAAATAATTAAGGAAAATTAATGAAATGGTTAGTTAATTTATTATTATTGGTTAATTACTAAATGATTAAAGGATGATTAATTAAGATTAATTAAATAAAATGGTAATTAATTAAGGAATGATTAATTAATGTAATTAACTAAGGATTGATAATTAAGGTTAATTATTTAATAATTAAAGGTTAATTAATTAATGAAAGTGATTAGGGATAATCACTTATTAATTAAGGATAATTAATTAAATGGTGATTAATTAATGGTTAATTAATTAATGTAATTAATTGAGGATAATTAATTTAAGGATGATTAAATAATTAAAGTTAAATTATTTAATGATTAAAGGTTAATTAAATTATTAATTAAGGTTAATTAATAATTAAAGGTTAATTAATTTACGAATAAAGATTAATTAATTTATTAATTAAGGTTACATTCATTTATCAATAAAGGATAATTAATTCAAAGGGTTTGTAATTAATTAATAATTAATTAACCAGGATAAGTAAATTTATTCATAAGTAATTATCTGATTTAAATTAATCAAAACTGACTTATGGATGTATGGATTGTATGGAATGCTTTGAATTGTTTGTTATCCCTGATATGTGATGTTGTATAAATTATTTTGACTTGAGCTGTGATGAATGTAATTTATTTATCTACGATGAATGTTATTTATTTATTTATTTGTGATAAATTTATATTATTTATCTGCGAATCTGTAAATGAACGATAAGCATTATAGATTATGTCGCTTATCAATATATATGTGCTTGAATATGTGATGTGATGATTGATGATGTTGCACTATTGTGTAAAACCCTTGGACTACACCTTACACACGCAGATATGGATTGCACGAGGAAATTGGTTAAGTCTCAGATTTTGAAATAGTTTTAAAGTTGAATTTTTGAATCCAAAATAGTTTAAAAATAGAATTGGGTTAAATATGAAAAGCTTTTGAAAAGGAGTTTTCAAAGATAAAGGTTATTTTGAATAACCGGATAAAGTTTTGAAACTTAAATAATTTGATATGAATTTGAATTCAAGTTTTGAAATTAAATTCCATGTTGGAAATTATGGTTTAAAAAGGTTACACAAGTTATAAATGTGTTTATGATTGAAGAACTTTAACTTGTGTAAATGAAATTGGATTTTTCCAAAACGAAAACTATTTTTTTTTCAAATGATAATAGCATTCATATAAAGAAAGGATTTCCGATTTATGTTGAAAAGATTTCAAGTTTTGAAATGGAATTGTTTGAAAGCTATGAATAAATCTTTGTGAAAGATTGTTAAATTTTGTTTTGAAATCGAAGAGGGTCTTAAAGGAGTATCTTTTGTATAAAAGATTTGAAATGGAATTATTTTGAAAGCTATAAAGGAATCTTTGTGAAATATTTGGTGAACTTTGTTTTCAAACAAAAGAGGGTCTCAAAGATAGAACTTTTGTTTAAGTATTGTGAATGAATCTTTGTGAAGTGAATCTTTTTGTTTAAAACATTAAAATGGTAATTTGTCTAACCATTTGAAAGGAAAATGTTGGGTTTAAGTTGTTACTTAACTGAAATTCCAATATCCATATGTTTTTAAAATATTGCGCTCATTATTCGGTTTAGCCGGGAGAGGACATCTGTGTCATATAACTCATTCCGAATAATGATACGACATTATGGATAGCATTTGAAGATCGGTGGTGAAGACCGGGTGTCTTCGAGAACGATAGGATAACCTGTCGAATGACTCTGCATTGAGTTGCTCCGGTATAGAGATCTCCATATATGATAGGGGAGTCCGATTGGGATTGAGGATGCCCGGATTTCAAGGGCTTCTTTTGAAGTGCCTTCGGTTCAGTTCGAACCTGGTACAGACTTGTATGGATGTCTGTCTGACATTACACTTTGAGACGTAAAACTAGTTTCTATCAAATAAATTTCTGTTTGGTGGTGGAGATTTATTCTCTTAGCTTAACACCCTTCTCTAAGACGTACGAGCTCAGAGGTTATGTAGGTGATGGTTACTAGTGATACATTCCCAATTTGGTAATGTGGCATACGAAGTACTCCTGATCATTTGTTGATCAAAGCATGGCTTTGTGAAAAAGTGTAGCTTTATGGACGAGACTTCATCGAGCCTCACAACCCGGTTATGGTCGAAACAGGAATCGTGGCAGCAAGGTTATTTGGGGTTAGCGCCCTTGAGGGTGTGTCCATTTCCTATTGGATTATAAGTGGTATCATGGTATGGAGCCCAGATGCTTAAATTCGTGGATGCTGAAAACTTATTGCTTTGTGGTTGTTGGTTGAGAGGCGCCTCAGATAAAGATTGGTAACGACCGGGGGATGGCATGCTCGTGTCAGTAGTTACCAAGTTACAGAGGTAACCAGGCCTTGTGTTGGCAGAGATCCGGTTAGGTTCTCGGGGACGTCCCTCTAGAGACGTTCCATTTTGTGTGGGATGTTCCTTTGCCTGATCATTTGTTGGAAATCCAATTACCCAATATGCGTCATGTACGGTTTTAGTTGTAGAATCTGTCATCTAATATGGTAGCTATAGTAGGCATATTATAATAGTACGTATGCTGGCTAAGATTAATATTATACTTTCGAAGTGTTTTCCACTATGAACTAATAATAATATCAAAAGGACATTCGCGTATCAAGCATTTTTGATTGTCATAAGGAGAAATCTCCTCCAAATTTGCACTTGCATTGTGTGTGTGGCGGGAGGCCTTATGGCAATTTCATTTTCCAAAAAGCATTGTGGATTTCAATTTAAATTCTTTTGTTGGTTGTTTTAAAGATAAACTATTTTCATTTTCTCATACCAGTCCCGTGACTGACCTGGAGTTTATTATTCCTTTCCTAAACTCTGGGTGCCTACAATTTTCCACACGGGCAGTTTGGAGTTCGGTTTTTCAGATACCCAAATAGTAGATGTAAATTCGATAGCATCCAGCCTTTGGATTGGCGGTCGCATTTGCTTCTTTTCAGCATTCGGGTTGACCTTTCTTAATGCAACATGATGAGGGTTTCTCGCTCCACGTTTGGAAAGCATCTTGGTGGATTTATCTTTTGGAGTTGTTGGAGGTTTAGCTATGGGGTCGCAGTTGCAGTTTGATGTTGGGTCCTCTTTTGGGGTTTCTCTATTGATGCTTATCTTTCCGCTGTTGTATATTTTCTCTGATATTATTGGGATTCAATTGTATCAGGTATTGTATCAATGTTGTATATATTGATATCATTTTCTTCCACTGTGTTGTTATACTTAATGTGTTATAAGCTCCGGTGAACCAGATTCGGCGTTTGAATCGACGGCATTCGAGTACAAGTGAAGTATGGGTCCCAATTTTCGAAGGTCGAGTTAGGATCATTATAATTGGTATCAGAGATGAAGGTTGAAACTTTAGCTTTGGAGTATAACACATTAGGCAACTCATTAGAGATAGAGTGAACTATACCCTAGAATGAGTATATCCCTAAGATATCCATCTGTACGCCTCGGTGAATTCTCTTACTATCCACTGATAGTGAGTATGAGTGCAAGAAGAGGACGAGATAGAGAACATGGGAGTACCACTACAAATGGTCAATACCCTGCAACAACAAGGAAATAATCTTTTCTCTATCAATCTCCTTTGATCCAGTTTCAATTCTTTGATGGATTCGTGGCAGCTCGAGGAGAACTTTAGTCTGGTGGTGGCACTGCGAATCGTGTAGATAAGTTCCTATCTCGTATTCTCGTTATCAGCTTTTCATTTTAAAACTTTAATGAATTTGAAATTTTAAATTAAAATAACTTCGTAAACAAAAATATAAAGCTGAATTGGGTTGCATCGATTTTGATTAAAATCGAATTTGAAATTCTATTGTAATCCCTTGTGTGGATCAAAGTCCGAAGAGGGACAAGTTGATGTATACTTCTGGATTGAGTATCCATTGTCTATTGTTTGGGTCTATATATATTCTACGAGTAGTTTTCCTTCGAACAAACTAGTGCCCTCCATATTTCGTAGACTGGATGGCCCGAGTATTTTATAAGATATGGGATGAGTTCGTTCTCACAATTATTGGTGATATTCTGATTGGGAAAGCCAAATGCAGAACAGATGTTCAGTTTGATCTAGAAAATTATTTCTTTATCTTTATGTATCCATCCTTTGTTGTCTCCCTAGCCAATTTCGGGGGTGAAATTTTCTTAAGGGGGAATCTGTAACATTCCTGAATCTTAGCCAAATTTAATTTGATAATTAATATTAAAATGGGAATTTAATGATGAATTAATTCAAATTTTTCCAAATTAATAAGTATATGTTTTGTTATTATTTGTATTTATGAATTTATTTTAAATTAAATCTAGAAATTGATATTCAAAATTTTAAAATATTGGGTTTAAATACATTTTATTTTCAATTAATAAAAGATTAAAGATTAATCAAATAAAGATATGTATTTATTTATATAAGTGTATAAATGGAGTTTTAATTTAAACAGAATTTCTAATTGGAAATCTCGAAAAATATCTTGAATAATATATCAATTACAAATTGGTTTGTGAATTAATCTAAAATTTTGAATAAATATATTTATGAATGTATATTGATTGATTTTGAATTTTATTTTGAATTTGAAACTCTAAGATAAATATTTTTGAAGATAAATTGAGTTTAATTTGGGAATTCAATTGTAAATATTTTACAAATAAATTAAATTTTAAAATCTGAAAATAAATGTTTTAAATAATATATTGGATTTGAAAACTATATAATTTTGTACTAATAGAAATTTATTTTCTAATTTTAAGTGACATACATAATATTTATTTTAAAAGTTATATTTTGAATTAGATATAAATGATTTTCAAAACAATTGTTTAAAACTTAATATTATTATATATGTGTTTATTTATTAAAAGCATAATTAGTTTTAAAATCATTTCTTTCTTTAAATTGGTATAAGTAGAAATAATAAATTAAATGTATATGAACAAGAAATAAAAGTTTAAAATAATACTTATATATATATATATATATATTTAAAAAGTATAATAGTTTGAAATAAGTTTAATATTCTTTTTCTTTAAGATAGTCCAAATATATAAATATAGTTTGAAAATATAGGAAATTAACAAATTAATAAGATAAAGAGTAAAACATGTTTTATAAATTAAAATAAAGAGAGGGCTTAAAACAAAGTTTTAAATTTAACGCAAGGGTTTAGACATAAAAATGCTCGTATTTAAAAAGTGTAAATAATCTAAATCATGCAAATACAAGTGTTAACATATGATTACAAGTGGAAAATTGGATTCATTTAGGAAAATTTAAAAGCATAAACAATGTGTAAAAGAAGGAAACTTGGTTACTTACCTCAGTTCAAAATTTTCTCAACTTTCAAACTGAAAATAAAAGCCTGGGATTAAAATTTAACAGCAGTTCAAAGTCTAAAATCTAGAAATCAGAAGCAAGATTTTAATTTATATAGATTAAGCCTAGAAATCAAACAATCTTCAAATCTAAAACTACAAAACTGAGGAAGAACATATCAAGGCTGATTTAATTAAATTCAAAAGATTTTTAAAAGCCTGGAAAATCAAAGTTCTCAAGCCCGGGAAACCTGAGGAGCAAAAATATCTTCAATCTGAAACAAGTAAATAAAATTCAAAATAACAAGCAACTTCTATTTCAACTAGGCAGATCAAAAATCCAAGTTTCAGATCCAAATACAAAATCCTAAAGCAATTAAGGATTCAAGCAAATTCAAGTGAGCAAGATTCCAGATCAAAAGAATTTGAAAAATACTGGCTTTGTTTCAAAAAATCAAGAACTAAAACAAGTCCCAGATCAAACTTTTTTTTGTGCTTGGGATGGTGATGTCTCAGGGAAGAAGAAGATGTCTCGGGACGTTTTGAAATTAACTCGAGGATTTTTGAAGTAAGGCTCTGGTTGTTTAACACGATATCAGGTTTTAAAATTTAAATAAAAACAGACAGAAAAAAGAAGAAGAAGAATAGAGAAATGCTGGGGGAAACTCCGGGAAGAATCAAAGTGAGGCTAAGGAATTTTGGGCTTCAACTCGAAGATGTTCTCGTGTTTAATCGATGAGGCATAGAGGTTGGCTCGGGTCTTATTAAACTTGGTGATTTAAAGATTTTTCAAGCAATTTGTTTTACCAAAAAACTTAAAAGTGACTTTAGAATGAATAAGTTTTCAAATAAAATTTTAAACCAAGTGTTAAAAGTAATTAATTTTTAACAAATCCCAAAGCTAAAATTTAATAATCAAATGTGATTTGGAAATAATTTGATTTGGTTTTGAAATAGTTTTATATTTGATTAATTAATTAATCTCTAAGTGTTTTTCAATTGTGATTAATTAATTAATGAAATAAATAAAAGATTAATTACTTAATGTGATTATTTAAAAAGACTTTTTATTTAAAATTATTAAGAAATAACTACTTAATGAAATGGATTACTCAATGTAATTAATAAAAGATTATTACTTAATGGAATCAAGGGATGATTACTTTGTGAAAATAATTAGGGAAAATTAATTAAATGGTTAGTTAATTTATTATTATTGGTTAATTAATAAATGATTAAAGGATAATTAATTAAGATGAATTAAGTAAAATAGTAATTAATTAAGGAATAATTAACTAATGTAATTCACTAAGGATTGATAATTAAGGTTAATTATTTAATAATTAAAGGTTAATTGATTAATGAAAGTGATTAGGGATAATCACTTATTAATTAAGGATAATTAATTAAATGGTGATTAATCAATGGTTAATTAATTAATGTAATTAATTGAGGATAATTAATTTAAGGATGATTAAATAATTAAAGGTTAATTATTTAATGATTAAAGGTTAATTAAATTATTAATTAATGTTAATTAATATTAAAGGTTAATTAATTTATGATTAAGGTTAATTAATAATTAAAGGTTAATTAATTTATTAATTAAGGTTAATTCATTTATTAATAAAGGATAATTAATTCAAAGGGTTTGTAATTAACTAATAATTAATTAACCAGGATTAGTAAATTTATTCATAAGTAATTATCTGATTTAAATTAATCAGAACTGACTTATGGATCTATGGATTGTATGGAATGCTTTGAATTGTTCGCTATCCCTAATATGTGATGCTGTATAAATTGTTTTGATTTGAGCTATGATGAATGTAATTTATTTATCTGCGATAAATGTTATTTATTTGTATGTGATAAATTTATATTATTTATCATTGACTCCGTGAATGAAAAATAAGCGTTATAGATTATACCGCTGATCAGTATCAATATGCTTGAATATGTGATGTGATGATCGATGATGTTGCACTATTGTGCAATACCCCTGGACTACACCATACACACACAGATATGGATTGCACGAGGAAATTGGTTAGGTCACAGATTTTGGTTTTAAAGTTGAATTTTTGAATCCAAAATAGTTTTGGAAATAGAATTGGGTTAAATACGAAAAGCTTTTGAAAAGGAGTTTTCAAAGATAAAGATTATTTTGGACAACCGGATAAAATTTTGAAATTTAAATAATTTGATTTGAATTTGAATTCAAGATTTGAAATTAAAATTCCATGTTGGAAATTATGGTTTAAAAAGTTTATACAAGTAATTAAAGTGTTTATAATTGAAGAACTTTAACTTGTGCAAATGAATTCAGATTTTTCTAAAACGAAAACTATAGTTTTCAAATAATAATAGCCTTCATATAAAGAAAGGATTTCCAATTTGTGTTGAAATGATTTCAAGTTTTGAAATGGAATTGTTTGAAAGCTACGGATAAATCTTTGTGAAAGATTGTTAAATTTTGTTTTGAAATCGAAGAGGATCTTAAAGGAGTATCTTTTGTGCAAAATATTTGAAATGGAATTTTTTCGAAAGCTATAAAGGAATCTTTGTGAAATATTTGATGAACTTTGTTTTCAAACAAAAGAGGATCTCAAAGATAGAACTTTTGTTTAAGTACTGTGAATGAACCTTTGTGAAGTGAACCTTTTTTGTTTAAAATATTAAAATGGTAATTTGTTTAACCATTTGAAAGGAAAGTTTTGGGTTTTAAGTTGTAACTTAATTAAAATCCCAATATCCATATGTTTTTAAAATATTGCGCTCATTATTCGGTTTAGCTGGGAGAAAACCTTTGTGTCATATAACCCATTTCGAATAATGATACGATGCTATGGATAGCATTTGAAGATCGGTGGTGAAGACTTGGTGTCTTCGAGAACGATAGGATAACCTGTCGAATGACTCTGCACTGAGTTGCTCCAGTATAGAGATCTCCAGATGTGATGGGGAGTCTGATTGGGATTGAGGATGCTCGGATTCCAAGGGCTTCTTTTGAAGTGCCTTCGATTCTGTTCGAACCTGGAATAGACTTGTATGGATGTGTGTCTGACATTACACTTTAAGATGTAAAACCAGTTTCTATCAAATGCATTTTTGTTTGGTGGCGGGGATTTATTCTCTTAGCTTAACACCCTTCTCTGAGACGTACGAGCTCAGAGGTTATGTAGTTGATGGTTGCTAGTGATACATTCTCAATTTGGTAATGTGGCATACGAAGTGCTGCTGATCATTTGTTGATCAAAGCATGGCTTTGTGAAAAGTGTAGCTTTGTGGACGAGACTTTGTCGAGCCTCACAACCCGGTTATGGTCGAAACAGGAATCATGGTAGCAAGGTTATTTGGGGGTAGCACCACCTGAGGGTGTGTCCATTTCATTCTGGATTATAAGTGGTATCATGGTATGGAGCCCAGATACTTAACTTCGTGGATGCTGCAAACTTATTACTTTGTGGTTGTTGGTTGAGAGGCGCCTCGGATAAAGGTTGGTAACGACCGGAGGGTGGCATGCTCGTGTTAGTTACCTAGTTACAGAGGTAACCCGACCTTGTGTTGGCAGAGATCCGGTTAGGTTCTTGCGGAAATCCCTGAGAGGCGTTCCATTTTGTGTGGGAAGTTCCTTTGCCTGACCATTTGTTGGAATCCAATCACCCAATACGCGCCCTGTACGGTTTAGTAGTAGAACCTGCCATCTAATATGGTAGCTATAATAGGCATACTATAATGGTATGTATGCTAGCTAAGATTAATATTGTACTTTCAAAGTGTTTTCCACTATGCAATAATAATAATATCAGAAAGGACTTTCGCGTATCAAGCATTTTTGACTATCATAAGGAGAAATTTCCTCCAAGTTTGCGCTTGCATTGTGTGTGTGGCGGGAGGCCTTATGGCAGTTTCATTTTCCAAAAAGCATTGCTGATTTCAATTTTAAATTCTTTTGTTAGTTGTTTTAAAGATAAACTGTTTTCGTTTGCTCATACCGGTCCCATGACTGACCTGGAGTTTATTGTTCCCTTCCTAAACTCTGGGTGCCCATAATTTTTCACACGGGCAGTCTAGAGTTGAGTTTTTCAGATAAACAAATAGTAGGTGTAAATTCGATAGCATCCAGCCTTTGTATTTGGCGACCACATTTGCTTCTTTTCAGTATTCAGGCTGACCTTTCTTAATGCAACGTGATGAGGGTATATCACTTCACGTTTGGAAAGCATATTGGTGGATTTAGCTTTTAGAGTTGTTGGAGTTTTAGCTATAGAGTTGCAGTTGCAGTTTGATGTTGGAGTCCTCTTTTGAGGTTTCTCTATTGATGCTTATCTTTCCGCTATCATATATTTATCTATGATATTGATGGGATTTTATTGTATCAGATATTGTATCAATGTTGTACATATTTATATCATTTTCTTCCGCTGTATTGTTATACTTAATGTGTTACAAGCTCCGACGAACCAGATTCGGCGTTTGAATCTACGACATTCGAGTACAAGTGAAGTACGGGTGCCGATTTCGAAGGTGAGTCAGGATCGTTATATATGCAGTCTCGATACATCTTAACTAGGAATATTTAAAATGGCATGTTTACTTTATTGTGATAAATCACTCATGGTTACGATGCATTATAACTACTATTACAAAACATACCATTTATGGATTTTTCTATTAAATATAATTTTAATTAAATTAGTTAATAAGTATAACATATTATATCAAGCTTACAATAGAAAGAAAATACCTTTTATTTCGAACAAGTTTGGTTATCGAGTTAGATATGTGTAACAAATTACATGATTTCCCTAAGACATTACCCTAACTCTATCATCTACCATGGTTTTATGCTCTTTTCCTTTTGTAATTTTCATATTTGTTGCTTTATTGGGTGTTTGTGCCATTTTTGATCCAAATATTTTGGTGCTTTCACTGTGAAGAACTTGGATTTGAGAGTTTGAAACCTATTTTAAAGAAAATGAAGAGACTATCAATGAGAAGAGCTATTGTTAAGTAAGCCCACAAGGACATAGGGGAAGTAGGAGGTGTCCTAAAATTCAAACCTATTGATCTATGTGACTAGAGAAGAAATGGAAAGAATTACAAAAGAGATGCAAGATATGATGGTGGATCAATAAGAGGAAATACTTCGTGCATTATTCAAAATAATGGAGCAATGAAAAACAGTGGAGTAGCTAGCAACTATAATTAGAAGCCAGAAGGCAAATGAGTGCACTTAGAAACAAAGCAGAACAAGTTGGAGAAATCCTCGTGGAGGTACCTCAACTCAATATCGAATTAAGAAGTCAACTCAGTACCGATCCAAGAGGCCTAGGTGGAAGTTGGATCCATGAACCAGGTGAGATAGAGCGTGTCCATAAATTGATGTTGGGCCATGGACTGGAGAACAAAACAAAAATGTACAACAGGAGTTGAAGCTAGAAGTTCCCTGTAGAAACGGGGGAGGGGAGTTTTTGGATAAAGATATACATTGGAGATTGTCGTTGGATGACGATGACGGGATTATAAGAAGATATACTGAAAAGAAGATCCATAGAATGAATCCTGTGGATGTGCATAAAAGCCCATTCACCCCAAAAATTTAGTATGCCGAGAATCTATATGATTTCAAGCTACCTATGTTGAAGACGTATGATGGAAGGACTTATCCGACCGTTCACTTGATGAGAAATATCCAATATATGGGAGTGTTCAATGCTTGTAAGGAAGTAATGAGATGGTGTTTCCAATCACATTTCATAGATTTTACAATACTATTGTTTCTATGGTCGGAGAACGGGTCATTAACACGTGGACTAAATTGGTAGATAAGTTCATGAAACAATTTAGAGTTCATATATCACGACTAAAGAATGCGTGTAACATCCTGATATTTTCAATCATTCGCATCCATACATGTTGGACTTGAATTGCTCATAATATCAAATTGTTAATCTATATTTGGCAAAACTCAGCGTATATAGTAAATAAATCAATAACTGAATCACAGACATGGATCATATAACAAAAAGCAGAGGAAACAAAGAAATAGTAGTTCATGAAGCTACTATATATATATATATAACAGAGTTAAACAAGATACAACAGAAGTCTCGAATGCATAGAAGTCTCAATACAATTGTCAAATAACAAAAGTCTGAATACATCATTGAAATCAACTGAATAACTAAAAGCTAAATAGATAGATGGATCTCCAAGCGAAGCTCTAACTCCAAAGGTGAGTCTCAAATGCTGTATTACTCAGTCTGACACGAGCGTAAAGCAAACATAAAACACTCGAGTCAGGATTAACATTCTTGTATTAATAAATTCAACTCAAGTGAAATGTCACTGAAATACAAGTAACTTGTAGGATGTTTGGGATTCCCATCCTCTAAGGATCCGTTAAACTATCTACTATGTAGTAACATACGCTATTATAATATGTTTATAGTAAAGTAAAAGTATTAAAATAGCATTAAGGCGTTACCCATATCCCCTTTAACACATTTTATATATTCTCATAGTCTATACAGTACTGTTACTCCCCCCGTAAACTGGAGGGCTATCAGAGGGCACTCCATAGGTATGGTACAAAACAAACTTGTAGAACGTGCGATAGGGCATGCGATAAGGCACTCAAGGCAATGCCAGGGTAGATATACCGTTTACAGATCCGTGGTGGTAACGCATAGCCGTTACTACCGCCCACCTCATGACACACAGCCAAATCAAAGGTGCACCCAACCAAATCACAAAAGCAATAGAATGGTATGGAAGAAATGTGTCCGATCGGATGAATGACTTCACTTGGCCCGGCATGGCTCCCATTTCAGCCGCATGAAGCTGACTCATGGGAGTCAGGGTCACGTAAATACCATATAGAACCGTCACCAAACCATCCTACTTCATTCTGAAATCTTCACCACGTACACATTTGTTAAAGTGGTTGTCAGTATTGGCAGAGAGTATGACAATATTCGATCCCGGTCACTTTAACAATCAATCGTTATTATAACACCACGGTCATTTCAAAATAGTTTATACTTCAAAACCAAAATATCATTTCCATTTCAAAAACCATATCAATACGATCATTTCCTTTTCAAAACCATATCAATACGATATCATTTTCATTCAAATTTATCCATTTTCGAAAATCATAGCACTTTCAAAGTTGTAACACTCTCGAAACCAAAACACTTGAAATTATGACACTTTGGAAACCATAACACTTTGAAATCATAACACTTTGGAAAACCAGTAACACTGTGAAACATAACACTTTCCTTTAAACAGTTTAGATATTAATGATTGTATATATAAAGTGTTACTGGTTTTCCAAAGTGTTATGATTTCAAAGTGTTATGATTTCCAAAGTGTCGTTTATAACAAAATAGTTAGTATATTAAAATAGTTTATATTATAAATAGTTTACATTAAAATGATTTATATTAAAATAGTTTGTATTAAAATAACTTATATTAAAATATATAGATAGTTTTAAATATAATTAAAAAATACTTTATATAATAAAATTGTTTCCTCAAGTTTCACAAATCGATTCAAATCAACTCGAATTCTAAAATTCAAATTTAATTCAATCTCAATTCATCAATTTCAACTCAATTCTGTTTCTTAATAAACCATTTCAAATTATATTGATTTCAAATACAGATTTGAACCTCAAATAAACCATTCCAACTTTAGTATATTTCAAAGGTTTAAATATTCCACATTTTCAAAACTACATTTGATAATTTCATTTATATCTCAAATTCACATTACTATTATTTAGTTTTGAAATATTCACTTAGTCGTTTTAATAACATTTAAATAAACTTCAAATTACAAATGTAAATAAACTAAATATCTCATTTCAATTTATGTAAATTTGAAAATGTTCATTTAAATCACTTTTAATCAAAATCAAGTTACAAAATCATATTCTTAAAATCTCCAATTTAATAATTTCAAATCTAATATATTTAAGTATAATTCTTAAATAAATATAATTCCAAATCAATCTCAAATTTATCTTTCCAACCTCAATTTATTAAAAATTATTATAAACTTTATATTTGAAGAATAAAATTTTAAATAAATACTGAATCATATTATTGAATTTATTTATATATTTTAAAAATAGTAAAATTATAAATAAATTATTAAAATTTATAAGTTCACAATTAACTTATAACTATACAATTTTCAAAACATATACTTTTAAAAATCTAAATTTTAAAGCATTTATAAAAATACATGTATAAGTAATATCTTAAAATCAATATTTATTAAAACCATATATTTCTTTCCAAAACCATAGAAATCGTTATCAAAATATTATATATAGACCAATGTTGTTGTATATAATTTTCTATCCTATGGTCAAGTGATACGGATATTTATGATTTCAATCCGTAATTTAAAATATATACGGGTATATATCATTTCAACCCGCAATCCCAAATTCAATTTAATGAAATCACTTGGGTTTATCATTTCAACCCATAACGGTTTCCTTATATTCTACAGATCATTCGGGTATGTATCATTTCAACCCATAGGGAAGTCTAAATTAACATGGAACTTGTACAGTGATAACAGATATGATAATAATATAACAGGCATATATCATGAAAATAAATAACAAATAATGGTGTCAAATGTCACAAGTGAACAGATATATACAACAATGTAAATAACTAACAGCCGCATTCAAATGTCGTTTCAATTGAAATCTAATTTAATAAATATAAGAACGTTAATCGTGAGTGATGGCTCACCTCTCGAGGCTAAAAATGGACGAGAATAAGATGAATTACGACTCGAAGCGCGAATTTCGAAGCAAAACACGATGGTCACGAGTTTGACAATCAAAGATGAAATTAGGAATTGATCAAACAAATCAAATCAGTTTTGATATTAATTGAAAATATATATACATTATACTATTGTTTTCTCAAAATCAATATTGAATTTAAAACTCCTATTAAAATTTCAAAACTTTATATATGTCGTATTTAAAAGTCGATACCAAAATCAAACAGCTTCTCTGCTATGGAAATAAACCAATATATTATAAGGTTCGAAACATTTACGTATATTATGATTTAAAGTCCTCTATATACATTTTTAACGATCAAAATATCAATATATACATATGTATGGTTTATACATAAATAGACATGTCAGGATTCAAATATTGTAGTTAAAATCAAAGGAGACCATTATATTAAAATCCAAAATCGATAAACAAATCAATATATACACATAACTTTATAGACATATATGCATAATTTTCAAAAATCAAAATTTTTCCCAAAATAAGAATAGAGACACAAATAGTAAAATGTATATAATGCTTCTCTATATATAATTCTTTTATAGGTAAACTATAAAAATATTCATGTGGTAACCATGTATAATATTTCTAACTTCTTTCCCAGCAAACCAACAACACAAGATATATGTAACGACCCGTAAATTTCGATAATTTAAAATTGGTTAAATTTATAAGATTTTGTAATTAATTGTAGAAAGAAATGAAATCTTATATTTTATATTGGTGCGAATGTTAGAAATTAAATGTTGCAATGGTAAATAAAATTTATTCTTGATGATTGGAATGAAACCCAATAAAGAAATAGTGGAAAACATTATAATTTGCTGTTTTAATATGATTGTGTAATTAATACTGAAAGCAATAAAATTGGAAATAGTATTAATGAAATAATAACTAAAATGAATTGCATTTGGATAAATGTGAGTTAATTGTAATAACTTGGATGAAATTACAATCAGTGAAACAATGTAAAGGTTATAACTTGGTTACAAAATTTATACACGAAAGTGGATGTAAATATGAATTAATTAATGAGATAATAGATAGTTAATGGAAATTGAATAAAATCAACTTTATGTAAGAATTGTAACATTGTTTGTGAATAGTGAATTCATATGTATGATTAAAATTTATTATAACGATGGTTATAAGTTACCTGTTTAATTGGTTTATTGAATTTAATGGGGAATCAATTAGAACTGAATGAACTTTAATGTAACATTAGCAAGTTTAAAACAATAGCGGAGACTGTGAATGTAACAAAATGAATAAGAATGCTAATTTTATTCGTAAAGTAATAGTTGATGTTATAGAAGAATGGAACCAAGACGAAATGATTAATTTGATTTAAAAATCTTAATTTGGATGTATGCATTAATTTTTAATAGAATATAAAAGGTAAATGTAAGCTAATAAATAAGTAATTCAATGCAAACCTAATTGATTGAAGCAACTATTTGGGTTATAATTGAGTGTAAATGAGAATATTTGGTAATTAATTATTATAGGAAAAATAAATGTAAATATTTAATTAATCAATGAATTAATAATGAATAAATAGGGATTGAATAAAATAAATGTTCTGTATGTAATCATTTGGAAATGATAACTTTTATAAATATGATCGAGGGTAGGTGGCAACAATCATTATAAAGTAATCATTTATTTAGTCTATTAAATTAAAACGGGTAATCAGTTGCAATAAATCTGAATTAAATGGTACGTTAATGTAAATTAAGGTAAAAATTGGGAATAACGTAAATTTTATTTATAATATGATAATTAGTCGAAGTAAAAGAATGGAAAGTAGGATTTATTAATTTATTGGAACTTAAAGTTAGATAATTTGATAAATTGCAAATAAGTGGAGTTAAATATTAAAAATATTACGTTATTTGAAATTAAAGGTTATGCAGTTTGAAATAAAGATAATATGAGAAAATTTATGTAATAGCTTTGAATCCAATGTTAAACCCCTCTATTTGACAATAATGAATGGAATAATTATGGATTGATTTAATTAAATGGAATTTTGGGAATTTATTTATAATTTCTGGACTCAATAAATTAAGGATAAATACTGAAATTTATAAATTAATTAACTTTAATTTGACATCTAAATTTGTTAAATTAGTGTGAATGATCTGGAAATATACAAATGATAAGAATTGTCAATTTTAGAATTAAATTGAAAATTTGATTTAATTAATTAAATTTTAATTTATTTAATCAATGGGAAAATAGCCATTTTGGCCACTGACTCAGATTTTGACGAAACCAGTTTCATCGGATCCGTAACGGTGAATTATTGTAGGATTTCAAGTTTCGTAGCGATCGGACTTATCGATTGATCGTACGGACTCGAAACGCCTTGAAATTAATGAAATTGAAATCAATTGAAATCAATTTGAAAAATATCGATTTTAGCACAACTTCTTCATACGATGGAATTTGGACTTGAAACCTTTTCCGTTGCATTTAAAATATTTTAAAATATCTATTTTGATATATGGGTTTACCCAATTTCGTTCCGGAGTCGAAGCGGGCTTTTTGGGGCACTTTGGCGTTAGCGCGTAAATCATCTTATCCATCATTTTAAATGCCAACCCTGCCTATATATATCCTGTTATAAACCCTAGCAGCCTCTATTCCTCATTTCTATATGTTTTATTCACCTCCTCACTTTAATGGCAGACAAACCCTAATCCACAGTGCAATCCCAAATCAAATCCAAAGCTGAAATTTCAAACCCCTCAGAAAAATTCAAAAAAAATTATATATCGAAGCTTTCGATATACGCATCTCAAAACTGAAATTTGTTTTCTGATTCGATGCTTTGTTTGTCCAGAATTTCTTAATCAATTCTCGGCCATTCATCGCGTGTCGATGAACGTTATCGGATCGACGAACCAATTCTGGGTATTGAGAGTGGAACGAGGGGATCGCATCGACATAGTTTGTTCGTCGTTTGGACGGTTAGATCATCGCAAATAATTCAATCTAGGGTTTATGGTTGTGGCGGCCGGTGGCATTAGGGCTCGATCATGATCAATCGGACCTTGATGGTGGCATGCGGCCTGACAAGGCAAAGAGGCGGCGTGGGGTGCCGAGGTCTGGAGCGACGTAAAGGGGTTTCGGTGGCCGGTCAACGTGGACTTGGGGTATCGAGCGGGATCTGGAAGTTCGCGTGAGGGATTGGGGTTCTGTTGCGTGTAAATGATGTTGACATGGCTATTTGTTTAGGTGAGTAAAAGTGTTCTTTTTTTATTTTATTTTTAATATTGAAATTCAAACCCACTAATCGTCATAACTCTCGTATACGATATCCGTTTTACGCGCGGTTTCTTTTGTTAGGTTCGTATTGGAATACCGGACATTTTAACGCTAGTTTGGACGAATTCTGAGACTGACAAATTTTTGGGTTTAAACTGAATTTAAATTCAAAAGGTGAGTGTTATAACCCACTCACAACTTCTAAAATTTCTTATGTTTGTTAAATTTAATTTTGTTATGATTATGCATTTATTTATGGCTTTTTCGTATATTTTTAATCATCATCTCAGTTGTTGCATTTATTCAAATTAAATCGGTATTAATTTATTATTGAATATAACTACCAATTAAATACCTGTTATATATATTATCAGTTATCTATTGGTATTGGTTGATTGTTTTGGATGATGATTGTGATGGATGTATGATCTGTTGATGAATGAAAGGATGTTGTATTTAATATTATATTAAACTGCAAGTTGTTATGCATTTTAATTCATTAGGGATTGTGGTTTGAAAGGATAGATAACCATAATTTTTATTTTAAATTAGGGTCTAAAATGATAAATATCCATATCACTTGACCATAGGATAGAAAATTATATACAGACACCGGCGGCCTATGTATAAAATATTTTGAAATGATTTCTGTGGTTTTGTAAAGGAATATATGGATTATATAGATATTGATTTTAGATGTTATATATATGCTATTTTAATTTAGCTATGTATAAATTTGTTTTGAATTATAAAATGAGCTAAATAATAAAGTTTGATTTCTGTTATATAATATGGTTAAGTATCTATTTAAATTCTATTGTATATAGAGTTTATATTGACTCAAATAAAATTTAGGTTGAAAGATAAATGTGATTTTGATTGGAATTAAAGTATCTAAGAATTATCCTCGAAAGTTGATTTGAAATGTAAATAAATTAAGATTTGAAAGGTATGATCTTATAAATTGATTTTTGTTTAGAAGTTTTAATATCAAATTGATTTAAATGAATATTATCAAGTTAATTAAATTGGAAGAATATCCAGTTATTTGAAGTCTAAAGGTTTTGCTAAAAAGATATTTGATTCATTAAGTAAACATTCCAAATCTAAATAAGTAGTTGAAATTGATATATATGAAATTATCAAAGAATAAGTTTTGAAATGGCGGAATAATTAATGCTGTGAAAATATGGAAATTATATTGGTTTATTTGGGGAATTTAAATCTCTATTTGGAATTGATTTGTAAAAGTGAGGAAGCTATTTTATTTTACAATAAAATAATTTAATGCTTAAACGATTTGAGTGGTGTAGTTATATTTAGGCTATATTTCAAGAGTTGGTTTCGAAATATTATAACTTGAAATTGTTATGGTTTTAGAAAAGAATATTTTTGAAAATGGTATCATTATCGATTTGGTTTTAAAAGGGAAATGATGTCGTAATTATATGGTTTTGAAATGGATATTTTATCCTGGTTTTAAAGTATAAACTATTTTTAAAAGACCGCGGTATTATAATAACGTTTGGTTGTTGAAGAGACCGGGATCGAAAGTTGTCATACTCATTGCCAACTTCGAAAACCACTTTAACAACCGTGTACGCCGTGGAGATTCCAGAATGAAGTAGGATGGTGGCGGCGTTTTCTTTGAGGTAAATACGTGGACCCAACTCCCGTGAGTTGGCATTAGGTGGCTAAAACAGGAGCGATCGACGGGTTAATGAGGTAGCACCTTTGATCGGACACATCCCTTTGATATTATACTTTGACTTTTGGATTGATTCGGTGGCCACTTTTGATTTTTTATTTGAGGGTATAGCTCGAGGTGGGAGGTAGATGCACGCTACGCGTTACCACCGACCCAAAAGCATAATTGGTATATCTGTCCTGGCATTGCCTAGTTGTGCCGTGTCACCTACCCTATCGCGCCTTGTACGAGTTTGGTTTTCTCCCGTAGCTCGTGGAGTATTTAGGGTAGTCTCCCGATCTGGAGATGCGCTGATACTGGATGGACTACTGGGACTATTACGTGTTAAGGGCTATATGGGTAACCAGTTAATGCTATGAAAAAAGTAAGTTTATTTTACTATTTAGACACTATTATAATAGCGAAATATTACTACATAGTAAATAGTTTAACGGATCCTTAGGAGATGTGAATCCTGAGCATCTCTTAAGTTACTGCACTCCGTTAGACACTGGATAGGAGACGTCAAACCCCGTAAACATCTCCGACGCCGTTACACTCATATTTGTTTCAGTTGATTTAACTTACATAAGATCTTTTAGTTTGACTCGAGTGTTTTGTCTTACATAAGGATTTAACTTACATGAGGATTGGTTCATGGGTGGTGTGACTTTGGCAGAGGCCGAGCTATGCTATTGGGTGGTCGAGCATGGGCAGAGGTGAAAAAAATGAAGGGGTTATGCATGCCCGGTGATGGAGTAATGGAGCATGCATGGCATTTGGTTATCACAGGAAGAAGAAGAAAAATGGTAGAGCAGCTAGGCGGAGTGAAAGAATGTAACACACAGAATATATTGACCATTGGAATGGAAAAGGCCACGTACCTGAATTCATGAAACAATAAAAGAAAATAACCGTTAATTTTCAAACGGATGAAAATTTGAAAGGTCGTAAGTAAACAAAAAGGCACGTTACCGGTAATGAAATAGTCCGACGTTTTACAGATTCCACCGTGTACCGACACAGAAGTGAATATAGCGTAGAGATCATCACGACGAGCCGATCAAAATAGTATACAGATATTAGTGGTATGACCATCCTATCAAAATTCAATAATCGGTACCGAAAATGCTGCTAAAATGCCAGAATTAAGATAAACGGAGCAATAGTAGTCCAAATTTAGAGAAAAGAAATATGGTGTCTCACTCAAAAGATGATCTACAATTTATTATATAAATTATTCAGGTTTGGAGTTATTTTATCATAATCAAATATTAACTGATTCACATATATATAAAATTAATCAATAAAACAAACTTCCAAATTACATGATGAAAATTTACCATTTTCTATGTCTAAATACATATTCCAAATATCAATTTTTTATGCGTTGTTACAATGAGAGGACGATTTCAAGCATGAAATAAAGGACCAGTGAGGCAGTGAGACCTTATGGAGTTATTTGACTGGATTCAATGCTGTCACTGCAATCTATAAGCTGGATCTATCAATAGTTCTAATGGTGGTGGTTTTAGAAGTCGCAAGTAAGACTAATTTCAAAATTGCTTTGGAGAAAGATCCACTAGTGGATCTAGTGGATATTTACTACCAAAAGGAGATATATATGCGCTAGGAGGATGTTGACGCTGAAAGTAATGTTGTGAATGTTGTGGATGATGGAGGACCATCCAAAATAGGATATGCGATGGATAACGGAAAGCAAAAAGCTGATGGCTTTAGGGGACCGAAGCGGACGAAGAGAGAATTAAAGTTTTCCGCTTATACGAATTAATAGAGACCCCAAAGAGGATCTACTGGGATAACAAGGGGTGGATTCACTATAGTGAACCAATGGAGAAAGAGCCCATGGACTGGGAGAAAAGGTCTGGAAAGTTGTACATCTTATATATTTAATGATAATTAATTGATAATTAGTAATGCCGAAAATAAAATTTTACCAAACATAGAATTTAGTTATGAAACTTGTACCATTGGATTCGTGATCATTTTCTGATCAATTTTCACATGTAAAGTTTTCCAATCAGAGTTCAAACGACAAAGTTATTAATGTTTGAAGTTTTAAGTCAGAAGTATTTATATATGTAATTACGGCATTAACAATAATTAATTGACATTAATTACTGTTAGTTGGAGTTAATTGATAATTAAGATTACTTAAACTTGAGCAAGATTAAGTGTGGAAAGAAATTATATAGGATGGCTGAACAAGGATTTAAATAAGCAAAATAAACATGCACATATATATTCACAAAATAAAGGCCGATCGATCGATTCCAAATGCTTGTTGGTCGACCGATAGAGCTGTAAATTTGAGATAGATACATGGCCCAATGGCTCATATTTAATATAATTTAATTGAACGGTTGGCATTGATTTGAACCCCTATAAATATGAACATAAACCCTCACTTTTCTTATCATATTTTCGGAGCGACGCCAGAGCTCTGCCATTTTCTTTTTTCGACAAAATTCTAAATTCTTAAAAGTAGTTATAGTTTATACGTATATAAAATTGGAGAATCATAGAGGATGATTGAGAAAAAGAATATGGTCAAATCAAATCGTCGAAGGCCAAGGTAAATTGTTTGGAGTTGGTGGCTTAATTATATGCATGTAATGAAATCTAAAACCATGCGTACATATTCTACGATTGATAACTTAGATTTAATATTGCATGTAAATGAATCTAGAAAGTGTTGAGTAGTAGTCGTCCCTAAATTTGATTTATTATATCATTGTTCTGGACTTGTAAATTAAACGATTTATGCTATCAATGAGAACTAGAGGTTATCAAAACAAGTTATTGGGGTTTGATTAGTATTTTAAATTATTGAAATGTACGAAGTTATAATCTAAGTTTCTATAGATTGACAGGTACAAATTCATAAATAAAAGTGTATCGTTTGAAATAACAAGGAATACACCTAAAAAAGATATGTATAAAATATGGATATTTACCGTATTTTCTACTGTTATTTCAATAACCACGAAAAGATAATTCCTTGTTACTCCAAACGTAACATAAATTTTCTTTTCGGATAAGATATAGAAATTTACAATATTAACCTTCCATTTTGAGGAAGCTGCAATTCCAATAATTTAAAATGCAGAAGTCCCTAAGTATGAAGTAAAGATTTGCTATAGTGATAACAAATAAACGTCCAAAGTTTGTTGAAGTCCCTAAGTATGAATTAATGATTTGCAATAGTGATAACAAATAAATGTCCAACTATAAAATTAATATATGTAATAAAGAAAAGTTGGAAATACCCCAATAAATGATAAAGGTGGGTAAAGTATAGGATGAATAAAAATGAGTTAAAAGTTAAGTAAATGATAAATGGTAAGTAAGTAATAAAACAAATAAGTAATGATGTTGGCAACCAAAAGAGGATATTAAAATATAAAAAAATGTAACGATCCTAAATTTTGAACAATTTAAATTGTGAATATTTAATTAATTTTGAATATTTGAATGATAATTTAAACTGAATTTCCGATATAACAATGAAATTGGTGATTAAATATTTAAAATTTAATCTATACAAAGCTGAAGAAAAAATTTAAACTTGACTTTGGAGTTGAAATTGAATATTTAATTTGTAATTGAAATTCAAACTAATAACTTAAGAAAATAATTTGGATACAAGAATTATTATTTATGTAAATTTATAAATGGATGGTTAGTTTGAAATGACATTTTTCTTTTCTTTAAAATAAAAAGGAATAAAATTTTAATCAATACGAAATAGATAAATAAATACACATAGTTAAAATTCAAACAACATATTTATAAACTTTGAAAAATATTATGTAACTACATTGGAGAAATTTCAATAACATAATTTAAACAAAACAAAACAAGCAAAGTAATAACAAAACCAATTGGAATTGAAAATGAAGAAAAATAAAAGAAAATTTGTTTAAGGAATTTTGGGCTTTAAATTTAATCTCGGCCCATAGTGTTTCCTTGTTTGGTTGCCGTATTAATCCAAGACCCCATCCCTTTTCCTTCATTTCGAAAACCCTAAACTAAATAACGTAAAAAAAAATGGCGGCCGATACCCCCTTCATCATTTCAGCAGATCGAAAAAAAAAAAAAAGAAAGAAAAAGAAACCTAAATCTAAAAATCAAGCGAGGAAATGATATACGGTGGCTCGTCTTTCGGCTTTGACTTCAAATCGTTCGTCTTCAGTAGCTCGCGGCTGCTCCAATTCGTGATAAGGTGAGTTTCTCCTCACGATTAATCTTCATGCAAGTTTTTAGATTTGTTTGAAGTGAATTCCTTGGTTGCATGCTAGGAATTGTGGGTTATGCATTATCAGTTGCTCGGATAAATTAATCTAAACTGTTGAACCAATAAGTACTTGATTGCATGCTTTGTTTTGGTGGTTTGTGGTTTTCAGTTGCTCGGTTAAATTTGAATTTTAAACTAATAGGAACAGATAACTCACTGCATGTTGGATTGTTGGTTGCTATTCGTTATCACTTGCTCTGATGTTGTGTTTTTGTACTGTTAAGATCAGATTCTACTCAATTTTTGATTTTAAACTAATAAGAATAAATGCTATTTGATATTTGTTTTAAATTGGTAAGAACAGACACTGTTTAAATTTTAATTTAAACTGATAAAAACAAATGCTATGAATAACCTGATGAGAACAGGTGCTTCCAAATGTTTGATTTCAGATTGTTGTTTTGAAAATTTGTTTTTCTTAAAAACTGACTTGAACAGATGCTATAAATTTAAATTTTTTTACTGTTGAGAACAGATGCTATCATTTTAAGAATCTGATGAGAATAGAGGCTATTAAATCTTGACTTGCTTTGTGTTGCTGCATGTGTTGGATCTTGCTTTGTTAATGAATATTTATATGGAAACCTCTGAACCCAAACCTTCTTTGTTTATCCGTGAATCAATCACTTAAGCCTATAATATGTTGTGATGTTTTGGTACCTGAAATTGTTTTTGTTAAGTGATAATGTGTTTGCATGCTTGTTTATGTTGACTGTCCCTCTGTTTTGAAATGCATGTGAGTTTCCAGCTCACGATTAATTTTTATCCAAGTGTTTAAATTTGGTTGGATTGTATGTTTGGTTGCATGCTATGTTTTGGGGTGATTTTGTTATCTTTTGCTCGGCTAATTTAATTTGAAACTGATATGGGTAGATTGGTTACTGCATGTTGGATTTTTGGTTGCTAGTTGCTATCATTTGCTCGATTTGCTTGGATTTTGAACTGATGAGAAACAGATACTATAAATTTTGATTTAAACTGTAAGCACAGATTCTACCCATTTATTTTTTTAAAATTTTTGAACTGTTAGGAGCAGATACTATGGATTTTAATTCTTAAAACTGATGAGAGCAGATGTTATTGGTTTCAATTTTAAACTGGTAAGAACAGACACTAATTGTGATTTGTTTTAAACTGATAACCACTGATGCTTTCAAAAATTTGTTCTTTTTAAATTTATAAAAACAAATGCTATGTGAAATTTGTTTGTTTAAAAAAAAAAAAATTGATAGGAACAGATGCTATATTTATTTTGTTATTAAATTGATAAGTACAGATGCTACTAAATATCTTGTTTGAAAACTGTTTGCAAACAATTGCATTATGAATTTAAACTTGCATGTTTGTCCCATGCCTGGTAACCATTAGACCATTTATTATTTTGCACTTGAGTCTTTTGGTACTGTTGTTGTATTGGTGTTACATTTGGTCTGCATTGTAGTTGTATTCATATATACTTGCTACTGTTGCATTACTTGCTTCACTTGAGTTTTTTTTGTAACAGTAGTCTACTGTGTTCATGCACTTTGGTTTGTGGCAGTTTGCATGTCAAGTTGCACCCATGCTGTTGCACTTGTAGTTGTACCCCATGCTGTTGCACTTGGGTCTGGTCACTGTTCTCTTGGTTGTTCTAGTCTTCATTTCCATTGTTGTTTGCATCCTGATATATGTTGCATTGCAGTTGATTCATTTGGTCATTTGGTGTCTGCATCCTTATCTGTTGCATACATAAGTTTGGCCACTGTTGTATAATTGCATTTGATCTGCACTTGTGTATATTCTCAGGTTGCACACTGCAACTGCACTTGCATTTGTGACCTTTATTTGCCTGTTGTTTGAATTGTGCATTATTCATGTGTAGCTTGGTCATTTTGATGCACTGCCTTGATTTAGTTTGCCTCTATCTTTATAGTTACAGGTTCTAAACTTGATTTAAAAATTCAAACTATCCACCTAAGTGTTTTTTTTTTTTTTAGTTTTTAATCCTTAAACAAAATATGTTGTATGTGAGTAACTCACTTCTAAACTTATTAATAGGTAAAGTTGTTTATGTTTTCTTTTAAAAATTTGATATGAACTTATATGCATATTATTATAAACCTGTAAAACACCTCTGTTTGAATTACAGGCATGGGCATCTAACATAAATTCACCTCTCCTCTATATTTAAGCTTAAACTGAGAATTTTAAAAACTTTTTTTTTTAGTACGATTGTTCATACACAATCTGGAAAAATCAAGAAATATAACAGTAAGGTTCTCTGTCCTTCATTGACACTGCGAGCAAACTCATTTATCTACCTATATGTTCTGATTTTATGGTTGACTCTTGAAGTATGATGGATTTGATGATTGCATGTTTGAATTTATACATCTTTATGGGTGTAAATGTATGAGTATGTATCAATGCATATCCCTGTTATGAGTCAGAGTACATCTTCTCTGTGCAACAAAATCTGTGAGTAAATTCCTGCTTTAAAAACAGTTTCTACCTTTTAAAACTAAGCTAATAAGATTTGCAGTGCTTAAAGTTAATTCAATTGCCTTTCAAATAAGAAACTGTAAAACAGTGGTAAATTAAAAAGATAAGAACTGCTCTGTTCTTTCTTTAGTAAGCAACATCACTATATATAGGTTGTTTAAAAATTTATTTGCTGTTTAAATTTTATATGTGCATGTGTTTGGATATAATTGTGACTGGTATTATGCCTGCGTACATATTTGAATGTGCAGATAGGTGATGCAAATTCTACAGACTTGCTACTGTTTTCACTAAGATTCTAAATACAAATCCACATCTTTATGTCTGAATTTTAGTTAGAAATTATTGTATAAACATATGGTGTTGTTTAACATAGATTAAGTTTGTAATTTTATTTCAGAAAAAGTAAAGACTGTTAGTTGTGTAAATCAATAACAGTACACAATAGTTTCTAAAAGTAAAATTATCAGACAACTTTAATTTATTCAATCAAGTTTTAAAGCCTTAATGCATGTTAAACATGGATATTAAAAACATGCTTCAGGTCTTAAAAAGTTTCTGAGGGATTAGTAAATTTAGTCTGTGCAGTTTTATAAATTTAAAGATGGAATTCAAATTCTTGAATTAGAATTTCAATTGGTTTTTTTTTAAAATGCAAAGTTTAAATGTTAGTTCAGGTGAGCTCTTTTAGTTGCAGTGCTTCATCACTTGATGTCTTTGATTATTTGGTCTGCACTTTATGTTGCAGCTGGTCCTGCAGTTGTTATTGTTTATGCCTTCATGTTTTTGGACATTTCTGAGCCTCTGTCTTGATTGCCTGCTTTTACATTGCTGTTTGTATTGCTTTGTCTGATGTCTTCATGATTCCTTTGTCTGTGCGTTGGCTTTGTTTCGATCTGATAGCCGTGTTTTTGTTTGGTGCACACGTGTGTACTGCAGCCACACGGGATTGATAGATTTTAAATCTGAAGTTGTTAATATGAAAATTTCCAATAGATTTAAATTAGTTCATTTGTTTCATCACCTCTGTTACCATTTATTCAGTTCATTTCAAATTTAATTACTTGAATAAAGATTAATCCTGACTCGAGTGTTTTTGTGTTTTGCATAAACGCTCGGGTCAGACCGAGTATTTTTGCAGCTTAAAGATTTGCTCGCAGCGAAGTTAGAGAGAGGGGAATTTCAGCACCACTAAAGTTTTAGCTAAAATTTTTTCTCTTGTACTTAAATTTATAAATTGTTTCCGCTGTATAAAATGTAATGTATTGTAAACTCTGATATTTGTATATAAAAGAAAAGTTTGTTTATAAAATATGATTACTATTCTGTGATTCTGTAGCTGATTCTGTTTAAATGTTATAAACTAAATAACAATCCGTCATTTTGAACGTTTCTAGTTGGTTTAATTACCGACTAGAGGCGGTCAAGGCGGCGGGTCGTTACAAAAGTGGTATCAGAGCTTTGGTTTACACAAAGCTTAGTTTATGGCATTTAATATGAATAGTTACTAGAATCACTTTAAAGGAAGTGTTTTCAAATCTAACGAAGTTTAAAATTGTTTTCTTCAAAATAAAAGGTATTTTGAAATTTAAAATTATTTTTGGAAATTCCCCTCTCTAAAGTTAGGATTGCGGTAGTTTCTATTCGGTGAGGTCTCGTTAGACTTGAGTTTCGATCGTTCGGAAACTCATTATCGAATCTTTGAGAGTTATGGAAAATGAAATGTAAGTCAAGAGAATTAATGAATTGGTTTAAATTGGCTTAAATCAAATATTTTGAATATCTCCAAAGTAGTAATTGGAAAATAAAATGATATGTCAATTTGATTATAATCAAGTGGATTATTGAACTATAACTTGGAAATTTAATTTTGAATTCTTTTGAAAATTGATTTCAAATGTAGTGAAGAACGATTTAGTAATGAATGGATTATAAGTATTTAACTTATAATATGGACTTTTGGTGTATATAACTAAGTTATATAAATTGAATTGAATCAAATTAAGAAAGGAGATTATAAAACGAAGTTTTATAAATAGAAATGGAATTTCTAGAGATGTTTGTAAAATCCGCAAACGACTTATTTTGATAAGTAAATTGTTGTAACTTATTAAAGGAATTATATCTATGGTTTTGAACGGTGAATAAAATATCAAAAGAGATATGAATCTAATGAAAATTCGAAATAGATTTAAATAGATTCAATGATGCATTTGAATTTGAACGGGCATGGAATTAAGTTGAGTGGAAAACTTAGTATTGGGAATTTGAAATCGGTTTAAAACCAATATTTTTGAAGTGTATGTGGAATTCAAACCATGAATTAAGTTGAAGTTGAAAACTTAAATGGGAATGTTTTTGGGAAGAAACATTATGTAAATGAAGATAATTCATTTTGAAATGTGTTAAGAATCGAAAGCGTAGATTTCAACACTTGTTGTTGAAATAGACGTTTTCGAGTGGAAAAATGGAAATGGTAGATTATAACATTTGTTGTTATAGTAAATAATTTCAAAAGGGAAATGATTTTGTTTAGTATTGGGATTTACATATCTATTTTTAAATTTGAATCCTTATACTAGTGGTTTTGAGTCGTCGTAACGATGTTTTACGCAACATTCGTTTTGACTCAAATAAAATGTGTTTAAAAGAATGGTTTTTTTTAAGAATGAATATATACTTGATTTTGGTTTGAAGTATATTGAATATTTTCAAAGTGTTGAAAATAAGTGGATTTGTAAATTACTTATTATTGAATAAGTATGGGTATGTTTTCCTATATGAAATGAATGGTTTGAAATTTTATCTTTTAAAGATAAATTGAAAATGAATAGGTGAAATCGATTTGAAAATCGTATATTCATAGATAATTTGGAAATGTTTCCGTTTAAGGAAATCGCTTTGAAATTTGTTTTCAAAGATTAAAAGGTGAAGAAATGGTTTGAAATTTGTTTTCAAATGGTTAAGTGTGAAATTATATATCTTGTAAAGATATTATTTTTGGGAAATTTGAACAATTAGTTTAATTTGAAAATTTTCAAATGATTGAAATTTTGAGTTAAATTGAGTTTAACTTTGTCACCCAAAACAAAGTAAGTTGAACTTTGAATTTTAAATGGATGATTTGGATTGTATGTCTAACGTCGTGAATTGACGACATATCAGTTGATTTCTATTAAATATATATCTGTTGGTGGCGGGGAATTTATTCTCTTAGCTTAACACCCTTCTCTGAGACGTACGAGCTCAGAGGTTATATATCGATAGACATCAATTATGTGTTGAGAATTGACGATGTAGCGTGAAATCCAAATCGAGTGTGTGAAGTCGATAATAAATTGGATTGTGAATGTGTATTAGGTTTGATATAACCTTAAAATTCCAAATCGACTTAGAGGAAAATTTTAAATGGATAATGAAATGGAAATTTGTGAAACCTCTATTTGTTATGGGTATGAAATGTTGTGGTTTTCATAACGTATATGTGTGAATACGATTAATTCGAAAACCAATTAGTTTGGAAAAGTAATTGTTGTGGAAAACTTATGTAAGTACATGAGTATGATATGTACTAAATGTGAAGTGAAATATTATATATGTATGTATAATATTATGTTTTCCAAAATTGAGGATATGGAAAGGTACCTTCCATTTATACTGTGTGACTGTGTGATGGTGATGGAACTCGAGATGAGTATCCATTTAAAAATCGTAGCTACGTAGTATTTCCATTAGTTGGATGACCATTTATATTTCCATTAGTTGGATGACCATTTATATTTCCATTAGTTGGATGACCTTTTGTATTTCCATTAGTTGGAATGTCCTTTTGGACTGGTATAGTGTGCTAGCGTAATTCGAGGGGCGAGATGCCTATGGTTACAAGCGATTCCACTGGGATAGTGGCGTAACCGCCGAGTATACCGCGATCTAGTTACACTCGGGTGGTAGCGTAATTTGAGGGGCGTGATGCCTACAGTTACAAGCGATTCCACTGGGATAGTGGCGTAACCGCTGTGTAAACTGCAATCTACAAACCAAAGCGTAATTCGAGGGGCGAGATGCCTACGGTCACAAGCGATTCTACTGGGATAGTAGCGTAACCGCCGTGTGTACCGCGATCCATGGGGGAATGTGCTTTCCATATCCATTTTTAAAAGAATTTTTAAAAGTATTTTCACTGGGAATTGAAGCAAGTATATTTAGTACTTGGAGATTGTTAGACTTGCGCCTGGCCAGCGTATGCCTAATGTCTTTAAGAACGACAGTAGACTTGTTAAATTTCGAGTTAGCAAGTATTTTCGAACTTTAATAGAAAATCAATTATCTAGAATTAGAATTCGCATAATTCCAACCTAATGAATTAAGGAAGAGGATTTTTGAAAGGTTTTGAAAGTCCACAGCTTTGGAAAAGTTATAATATGTAAATCTCTAATATAAAGTGTTTCAAATTTAAAATTTTGGGTTGTAAGTTGAAAATTTTAGTAAAGATTTTTGTGTCTTGATTGTAGAAAATAATAGACAAAAGAGTTAATTAGCAAAGCTAGCGAGATAAAACAAATAGAATGAATCCTATATTCATTCATCTTTAATAAGTGTTGAACTTGATAAAATTGAGTAAAATATAAATATTAGTGAAATTTTAACAATCATTTTTCCTTACTTGTAATTTCGGGACGAAATTCTTTTAAGGAGGGGAGATTGTAACGATCCTAAATTTTGAACAATTTAAATTGTGAATATTTAATTAATTTTGAATATTTGAATGATAATTTAAACTGAATTTCCGATATAACAATGAAATTGGTGATTAAATATTTAAAATTTAATCTATACAAAGCTGAAGAAAAAATTTAAACTTGACTTTGGAGTTGAAATTGAATATTTAATTTGTAATTGAAATTCAAACTAATAACTTAAGAAAATAATTTGGATACAAGAATTATTATTTATGTAAATTTATAAATGGATGGTTAGTTTGAAATGACATTTTTCTTTTCTTTAAAATAAAAAGGAATAAAATTTTAATCAATACGAAATAGATAAATAAATACACATAGTTAAAATTCAAACAACATATTTATAAACTTTGAAAAATATTATGTAACTACATTGGAGAAATTTCAATAACATAATTTAAACAAAACAAAACAAGCAAAGTAATAACAAAACCAATTGGAATTGAAAATGAAGAAAAATAAAAGAAAATTTGTTTAAGGAATTTTGGGCTTTAAATTTAATCTCGGCCCATAGTGTTTCCTTGTTTGGTTGCCGTATTAATCCAAGACCCCATCCCTTTTCCTTCATTTCGAAAACCCTAAACTAAATAACGTAAAAAAAAATGGCGGCCGATACCCCCTTCATCATTTCAGCAGATCGAAAAAAAAAAAAAGAAAGAAAAAGAAACCTAAATCTAAAAATCAAGCGAGGAAATGATATACGGTGGCTCGTCTTTCGGCTTTGACTTCAAATCGTTCGTCTTCAGTAGCTCGCGGCTGCTCCAATTCGTGATAAGGTGAGTTTCTCCTCACGATTAATCTTCATGCAAGTTTTTAGATTTGTTTGAAGTGAATTCCTTGGTTGCATGCTAGGAATTGTGGGTTATGCATTATCAGTTGCTCGGATAAATTAATCTAAACTGTTGAACCAATAAGTACTTGATTGCATGCTTTGTTTTGGTGGTTTGTGGTTTTCAGTTGCTCGGTTAAATTTGAATTTTAAACTAATAGGAACAGATAACTCACTGCATGTTGGATTGTTGGTTGCTATTCGTTATCACTTGCTCTGATGTTGTGTTTTTGTACTGTTAAGATCAGATTCTACTCAATTTTTGATTTTAAACTAATAAGAATAAATGCTATTTGATATTTGTTTTAAATTGGTAAGAACAGACACTGTTTAAATTTTAATTTAAACTGATAAAAACAAATGCTATGAATAACCTGATGAGAACAGGTGCTTCCAAATGTTTGATTTCAGATTGTTGTTTTGAAAATTTGTTTTTCTTAAAAACTGACTTGAACAGATGCTATAAATTTAAATTTTTTTACTGTTGAGAACAGATGCTATCATTTTAAGAATCTGATGAGAATAGAGGCTATTAAATCTTGACTTGCTTTGTGTTGCTGCATGTGTTGGATCTTGCTTTGTTAATGAATATTTATATGGAAACCTCTGAACCCAAACCTTCTTTGTTTATCCGTGAATCAATCACTTAAGCCTATAATATGTTGTGATGTTTTGGTACCTGAAATTGTTTTTGTTAAGTGATAATGTGTTTGCATGCTTGTTTATGTTGACTGTCCCTCTGTTTTGAAATGCATGTGAGTTTCCAGCTCACGATTAATTTTTATCCAAGTGTTTAAATTTGGTTGGATTGTATGTTTGGTTGCATGCTATGTTTTGGGGTGATTTTGTTATCTTTTGCTCGGCTAATTTAATTTGAAACTGATATGGGTAGATTGGTTACTGCATGTTGGATTTTTGGTTGCTAGTTGCTATCATTTGCTCGATTTGCTTGGATTTTGAACTGATGAGAAACAGATACTATAAATTTTGATTTAAACTGTAAGCACAGATTCTACCCATTTATTTTTTTAAAATTTTTGAACTGTTAGGAGCAGATACTATGGATTTTAATTCTTAAAACTGATGAGAGCAGATGTTATTGGTTTCAATTTTAAACTGGTAAGAACAGACACTAATTGTGATTTGTTTTAAACTGATAACCACTGATGCTTTCAAAAATTTGTTCTTTTTAAATTTATAAAAACAAATGCTATGTGAAATTTGTTTGTTTAAAAAAAAAAAAATTGATAGGAACAGATGCTATATTTATTTTGTTATTAAATTGATAAGTACAGATGCTACTAAATATCTTGTTTGAAAACTGTTTGCAAACAATTGCATTATGAATTTAAACTTGCATGTTTGTCCCATGCCTGGTAACCATTAGACCATTTATTATTTTGCACTTGAGTCTTTTGGTACTGTTGTTGTATTGGTGTTACATTTGGTCTGCATTGTAGTTGTATTCATATATACTTGCTACTGTTGCATTACTTGCTTCACTTGAGTTTTTTTTGTAACAGTAGTCTACTGTGTTCATGCACTTTGGTTTGTGGCAGTTTGCATGTCAAGTTGCACCCATGCTGTTGCACTTGTAGTTGTACCCCATGCTGTTGCACTTGGGTCTGGTCACTGTTCTCTTGGTTGTTCTAGTCTTCATTTCCATTGTTGTTTGCATCCTGATATATGTTGCATTGCAGTTGATTCATTTGGTCATTTGGTGTCTGCATCCTTATCTGTTGCATACATAAGTTTGGCCACTGTTGTATAATTGCATTTGATCTGCACTTGTGTATATTCTCAGGTTGCACACTGCAACTGCACTTGCATTTGTGACCTTTATTTGCCTGTTGTTTGAATTGTGCATTATTCATGTGTAGCTTGGTCATTTTGATGCACTGCCTTGATTTAGTTTGCCTCTATCTTTATAGTTACAGGTTCTAAACTTGATTTAAAAATTCAAACTATCCACCTAAGTGTTTTTTTTTTTTTTTAGTTTTTAATCCTTAAACAAAATATGTTGTATGTGAGTAACTCACTTCTAAACTTATTAATAGGTAAAGTTGTTTATGTTTTCTTTTAAAAATTTGATATGAACTTATATGCATATTATTATAAACCTGTAAAACACCTCTGTTTGAATTACAGGCATGGGCATCTAACATAAATTCACCTCTCCTCTATATTTAAGCTTAAACTGAGAATTTTAAAAACTTTTTTTTTTAGTACGATTGTTCATACACAATCTGGAAAAATCAAGAAATATAACAGTAAGGTTCTCTGTCCTTCATTGACACTGCGAGCAAACTCATTTATCTACCTATATGTTCTGATTTTATGGTTGACTCTTGAAGTATGATGGATTTGATGATTGCATGTTTGAATTTATACATCTTTATGGGTGTAAATGTATGAGTATGTATCAATGCATATCCCTGTTATGAGTCAGAGTACATCTTCTCTGTGCAACAAAATCTGTGAGTAAATTCCTGCTTTAAAAACAGTTTCTACCTTTTAAAACTAAGCTAATAAGATTTGCAGTGCTTAAAGTTAATTCAATTGCCTTTCAAATAAGAAACTGTAAAACAGTGGTAAATTAAAAAGATAAGAACTGCTCTGTTCTTTCTTTAGTAAGCAACATCACTATATATAGGTTGTTTAAAAATTTATTTGCTGTTTAAATTTTATATGTGCATGTGTTTGGATATAATTGTGACTGGTATTATGCCTGCGTACATATTTGAATGTGCAGATAGGTGATGCAAATTCTACAGACTTGCTACTGTTTTCACTAAGATTCTAAATACAAATCCACATCTTTATGTCTGAATTTTAGTTAGAAATTATTGTATAAACATATGGTGTTGTTTAACATAGATTAAGTTTGTAATTTTATTTCAGAAAAAGTAAAGACTGTTAGTTGTGTAAATCAATAACAGTACACAATAGTTTCTAAAAGTAAAATTATCAGACAACTTTAATTTATTCAATCAAGTTTTAAAGCCTTAATGCATGTTAAACATGGATATTAAAAACATGCTTCAGGTCTTAAAAAGTTTCTGAGGGATTAGTAAATTTAGTCTGTGCAGTTTTATAAATTTAAAGATGGAATTCAAATTCTTGAATTAGAATTTCAATTGGTTTTTTTTTAAAATGCAAAGTTTAAATGTTAGTTCAGGTGAGCTCTTTTAGTTGCAGTGCTTCATCACTTGATGTCTTTGATTATTTGGTCTGCACTTTATGTTGCAGCTGGTCCTGCAGTTGTTATTGTTTATGCCTTCATGTTTTTGGACATTTCTGAGCCTCTGTCTTGATTGCCTGCTTTTACATTGCTGTTTGTATTGCTTTGTCTGATGTCTTCATGATTCCTTTGTCTGTGCGTTGGCTTTGTTTCGATCTGATAGCCGTGTTTTTGTTTGGTGCACACGTGTGTACTGCAGCCACACGGGATTGATAGATTTTAAATCTGAAGTTGTTAATATGAAAATTTCCAATAGATTTAAATTAGTTCATTTGTTTCATCACCTCTGTTACCATTTATTCAGTTCATTTCAAATTTAATTACTTGAATAAAGATTAATCCTGACTCGAGTGTTTTTGTGTTTTGCATAAACGCTCGGGTCAGACCGAGTATTTTTGCAGCTTAAAGATTTGCTCGCAGCGAAGTTAGAGAGAGGGGAATTTCAGCACCACTAAAGTTTTAGCTAAAATTTTTTCTCTTGTACTTAAATTTATAAATTGTTTCCGCTGTATAAAATGTAATGTATTGTAAACTCTGATATTTGTATATAAAAGAAAAGTTTGTTTATAAAATATGATTACTATTCTGTGATTCTGTAGCTGATTCTGTTTAAATGTTATAAACTAAATAACAATCCGTCATTTTGAACGTTTCTAGTTGGTTTAATTACCGACTAGAGGCGGTCAAGGCGGCGGGTCGTTACAAAAAAGAATAGTAAATAGATTTAAAAGGGGAAGTAAATGTAAAGGTATTTAAATCTTTTAAGTTGAAAGGTTGCGGCAAATGACATTAAATTTACAATAATGGAATTAGGAGTGAACGCATGAAAAAGTAAAGGAATATTATTAATACTTTAACATTGGAGGTGTAATAACTAAATAAGTGTGGATACAGATATACATACACACATGTAGCCTCTAGTATGCTTTTATGATGGGTGTGAATTAGTAAGTTAGCTAATAGCTTAGAATAAATAAGAATGACATAATCATTAAGATGGGCTAGAATGCAAGGTCAGTAGTGATACACAACCGAAATCCACCCATCGCAAGGGGCTACCAGCGGTTGCATATACATTAAATTAATGTGAGATATATCCAGCTATAGGACTCGTGGAACTATATAAATTTGCGTGTAGGTGAAAGAATAGCCCAGTAGGGTCTTCTTTAACCTTTTAGTATGGTTATTGCTTTGATTCCATTAAGTAATCTAAATGGGACAATGAGCAATGCTCGGTATTATGTCAGTGTGTTTGGTACCATATTAAGGAGTAGGAACTGTACATAGGTCGAAAATGTCATCGGTCTTGAGCGGTCATAGGAAATACTAGGGTTACACCTAAATGTGCTATACCTCCTAATGAGTAGGTCATATTTAGGCCATGCAGCGCCAAAGTTGTTTATTAATTTGTTTGTTTAGAGGCAAGGCTAGGTAAACCTTAAGCGAGGCCTTTCAAAATGAATGGGGTAGTCTGAGGAGTTAAGTCTATAAGAGGAAGCAGACAAGTAAGTAAATCTCCAAGACGAAATAGAATACGGCTAGACTATTACGACACCATTATTAGGCACTACTTGAGTTCCTTGTTATGCAAGACAAGAAGGACGTGATACTGCATTGATGATGTATCATGATGCGGTGTTGGGTTATGGATACTAGCAGCGATAGTATCACGGCCCATAGGGGGGTTGTGGTGCTTACACACATACACATATGTAGTTATGATCTACTTCGAGTAGATGGGGCTTACCATATGCGTACATAAAGTCGGTACGACTAAGTAAAATAAAACGACATAACTTGTGACGAAAGGAAATCGACATAAACTGGTGCTATGTATAAAGTGTACAATTTACCACTCACTAGAATATTGTTTTGACCCCTCCTTATTACAGCCCATAGGATAGATTTAGAGGGACAAGTACTGGTGTAAGGCGTAAATAGTGGAAGGATAGATTACCTTATACATGCTCGGCATAGAATAGGACACTAGATATTGGAAGTTACAATCGTGGATAGTACTATATGATTTATTGTACTTTACTATTCTGCGGTGAGTTATATCAATAGTGCTCTAATATGTATTTATTTATTTGTAGAATACCAAACCAATGATCCACACTTTGTTGGACTTCAGTTTTCAGTATAGCGAAAATTGAGACCCACTAGGGTGCAGGTCTTTACATTTGGTATCAGTGCTTTGGTTAGTCGATCTTAAATATTAGGAAACGTTGAGTTAATTTATTCATATTTTGCCTATAAATATAAATATGTTATGCCAAATCCTATAGATTTTGAATATAGAGTAGTTGCAACCATAAAGATAGATAAGTTGATTATGAGTCGAAAGAATGGATAAAGTTCAAGATGTACACCTAACTCGATTACCCTATGGGAAATAGGCTGTATGGAAAGGCGTTGGATTAAAAAGTGCATGAGTGCAACATATGGAAAGTTCCAGAAGCTCGACAGTACTTGACTCCCTAGTTGGGCCACCGGTAACCAAAATGGCTGTAGATCCCCATAGGACTATCAATTGATGATATATAATAAATACAAATAAAGGGAAAGTAAGAGTCCATATGCTGTAGATATTCGAAAGCAAGAATTAATTAAGTTCTCAAATGATGGTGTGTAGTAGTCACTCCAAGATAATAGCCGGATTTTTATATTTTTGAAAGAAGATAAGCCAATAACTAAGTTAAAAGAAGAAAAGTCTGAAAGAAGGGACAAATAAAAATCCACTCTGAGTCTGACCTACATGAAAGAATTTAGTATAAAAGCTGAAATGATTTTAATATTCAAGTACGAGAGAATATGTAAATAATGTATTTCAAATGATTCTCAAAGGAAGTATCTGAAAGTAGAAAACCCTATTTTGGAAGTAAATATTAAATTTTCAAAAAATGAAATATCTAGTAGAAATTAAAATTAGTTAAATTTTGGAAATTTCAATAAATGAGGTATTAATAAAAATGTTATTTCTTTTGAAAAAAATACATAGAGCGAATGTATAGCTCGTTGATTTTTTTTTGAATGAAAAAATTAAATTGTAAAAATCTTTTTAGGGGTGTATAATAGGAAGTAGTATTAGTTTTAAATGAGGTAATTAATATGGGAAAAAAGTCTATATTCTAAAAATAAAAGCAGTAGGCGAACATACTACGGTTCAACCAAAAAGACAGTCATTTGAGGGGAAAGCAATATAAATAGAAACAATATTAGAAATTTATATAAAAAGTATTACTAAATAGAAATAACATTAAGGGTTATATTAGAAATAATTCTAGTAATCTAATAGCATCATAGGATATTAAAGGCAAAACAAAGGAAAATGGATAGTTCCATTGTTGTGCCTATTTATTGTAAGTATCTTTCAAAAAGACTCCCTTATATATACATTAGAGACTCCGTCAAGGATTGAAAATGGAGATACAATCACTAATAGGAAAATAATAGGATGGAAGCGTCCTTGTCTTCCCTAGTTATTAATGTTCAAAATTGTAAAAGATGTTTTGAAAATACTATAAAGTGTGCTTTTATACGAAATAGTTTCGTATAAAAATTGAGTTTAAAAGTAAAACATAATAAATGGATCAAGTTAAAAATCTCAATTTTAAGAAGTAAAAATCTTTGTTATGGAAAAAGGCTTTAAAAGAATAAAGTTTATTTGAAGAAAAATAAAATGAACTTTTAAAAATTTAATTGTAGTTTTAAAAATTAACGTATTAAGTTAGTTTTGAATTTAATAAAAACTTTCTAAGTTTTTACTTTTAAAGATAAAATTTTTGGAATTTAGTGCTTCAAATTTTGAAGTTTTAATTTTTGAAACAGAAGTGGCGAAAAGCAAACCGAAAGTTTAAAGAAGAGTAGATAGAGATAATTGCCCAGGTAAGACGGGGCAAGAGATGATGCTATAAAGAGGATAGCGATGACAGCTCATATAGTAGCAATTAAGAATCCCCGTAGGGTGTAAGGAATTTCGATAAGAACCTCGGAATGTTTTACTGCACATGTGTGTAAGACATGAGAAAAACCCACAAAGAAACGATAAATGGTATCAAAGTATACTTCTCTAAGTTTTAGAGTAAGCTCCCAAGAAAGGTCAAAGGAAAAGAAAGTAAATGCCAAAATTTAGAAATACTATCAACAGATTTAGATCATGAGAAGATAGTAATAGAGGGTAATAAGATGACAAACAGACATAGAGTACTTTGGCAGACCGTAGATAGATGATGGAAACGTAATTCCACCAAGTCAATTTGCCAATGAGTTATTCTAAATGTGCATAGTTTATGTTTCTTACCCACTATTGTTTGCGGATGCACAGTTTATCGCATAATTGACCATAATAATGTAAGTAATGGATGAATCTTAATTATTGGATGCCAAAAAGAAAAGTTAAGTTATGTGGGTTACGGCAGAAGGGAAGGTTAGAAAGGCCCATAGAATGTAAATAAGAAGTGATAGGGCCATAACATCGTTATTGTCAGTTGATCTTAAAGGGCGGCTTCCAACAATCGTTTCTTTTAGATTTGGATTGTAAGCATGAGTTGTTTTTGTTGTATAAAATGTGTACGATATCATGAGAAATATTCCTATTGAAAATTGGTGTTCTAGATGAACTGCTATATTAATTGGAAAGCTATGTAAGTAAGAAAATCTTATGTGGACACTTAACTAATGCAAAATAAATAAATAAAAGGATGGAAGTTTATAAATAAATTAGGGAATTTGTTAAATTAGCTACTGATAGGAAAGTTAAGTACCAAAAATTAAATTAAATGTTCGGGAGATAAATTTTGATGATGGAAGGACAAGGAAAGGTTGTTGCTATACCATGTGTCACTGTCCCTACATCTTAAAAGCCAAAATTTGTAAATGAACTTATGCGCTGGTTGTTGTTTTAAAAATAAATAAATTTTACTGAAATTAATATTTATCGTGTAATAGAATAGATTCCATTACGGATGTTAACCTATTGATTAACACCCGACCGCGCAAAATGTCGCATTTGTTTTGAAAAAAAAATCACCTTTGAAATTTTTATTCAAAATGCTAAATTTTAAGGACAAAATAATTTCATGAATTTTTTTGAAAAAAAGGTGAAATTTAAATTTTTTAAATTTTTTTCCAAGTATTTCATAATCTAATTTAAAGGAATTTAAATAGAAAGAAGGAAAAGTTTGGTTATTGAGATGCCACATGCTTAGCACAGGAAAAAGTCGATGAGTTGCTAGAATGATTTTTTCTATGCAACAGAAGTGACAGTAAAGTAAAAGGTAGTTAGTGATAAAGGAAAAGATTGTTTAGCTTTGGAATTTCTATTTCCACACCTTGTCGATAAGTGAAGAAATGCATATTTTAAAGTAATCCTGTTTTAAAATTTTAAGAGTCTAAAGGTAAATTCACTTGCATAAATTGTACTTGGAAAAGTTGGAAAAGAATCTGGGTGCGAAAGAGAAGATTCCAGGGTACAGGGAAATGAGTGCACAAGAGAAGGATGGAAATATTTAATTCTCCGTCTATACCCTTTTCTGACATAAGAATATAGATTTAGAAAACCAAAATTTTGGATGTTAGAAATAGTGTGCTAGAATTTTGAATGGAAAGGATTGGATGCAAAAATTGATTGAACATACTTTTACCTATAGAAGTGTAGGAAATTTTGGATGCGAAAACAAAGATTTTGATTTTAAAAATGTACGTACATATAGAACTGCAAGTATATATAGGTTGTTTGCATCATATTTTCAAAATTGTTTAAAAGAATGCATTCATATAGGAGGTACTGATCAGAATTATTTTGAATACATACCATATATGTTGTGACACAAAATGAACTTGTACACTATTGGCTGCAAAATTGGTTGCACACTAATTGATTTGAAAGCTTAGATTGGTTGCATGTTATGTACATGATTCAAGCCTTGAAGAATTTTGGGGACAAAATTCTTTTTAAGGAGAGAATATAACACTCCGTAAATTTAACAATAATCAATTAAAAAAAAGAAATTAATCAATAATTAGCAACACCGTAAATGAAAATTTTACAAAAATCATAATTCAACTATGAAACATGCATCATTGGGTTTGTGGTGATTTCTGATCAATTTTTATATATAAAGTTTTTTGATTGGAGTTCAAATAAAAATTTTATCAGCATTTGAATTTTTCGATTCGAAAATAATTATATATGTGACCAAGGTAATAAAAATAATTATCTAACGTTAACTACCATCAGTTAGAGTTAGCTTATAATTAACATTACTTAAATTTAAGCCAGATTAGGGTGGAAAGAAATTATATCGGCTGGGTGAACAAAAAGTTAAATAAGCGAAATAAATACACACAAATATATTCATAAATTATAGGCCGACCGATCGAGCCCAATGCATGCCGATCGATCGAACCCAATGCATGCCGATCGACCATTAGCGGTCAAATGTAAGGGAATAGCGATCGATCCGTGGAGCTATAAATTTGAGATAAACACGTGGCCCAACAGACCCGGATTTAATATAATTTAATCGAATGGTAGCATTGATTTAAACCACTTTAATTACAGACCTAAACCCTCATTTTTCTTCTCATATTTTTAGAGTGACGACAGAGCTCTATCATTTTCTCTTCTTCACAAAAATATAAACTCTTAAAAATAGTTATAATTTACACACATATGTAATTGGAGAATCGTAAAGGCTAATTGAGAAGAAGAATAGAGTCAAATCAATCGTCAAAGTCAGGGTAAAATGTGAATCCATATCTAGAGTGTAAATTAAACCTAATCTCCTTTCTACTCATGATTTCTGATTAATTTGTGTATGCTTGTGGTGTTTAAATCCATATATGAAGAGTGGAGTCAAACTAGAGTAGTAGGGATTGGATGTGGAGAATCAGGAAAATAAAAAGGTGAGTAGGAAAAATTATATACTTTTATGTAATATTGTTTACCCAAAAAATTGATCAATAGCCTGGTTTGAGTTTGAAAGCAACAGCTTTGTTCTGACAGAGCTATATAACAGATCGTAGATATAGAAAAAGAACGGTAAAAGAAAGAAGACAGAGAATTTTATAGTGGTTCAGATGTTAATGAAGATTAAGTCCACTTTATAGTTTTATTATGACTGGCTGCTATTACAGGTAGTATTTGATTATAATGCTTTTGTTATCCTTAGCTAGATTGAATCACCAGATTCGGAATCCACTAGAGAATCACAGTGAATCCTATGGATATTGTTGTGAGGGAGGTAGAGAGTGAAAATGTTTCTAGCAGAGCTTGAGCAACCAGTCTGGAGAAGATCCAGTTTATGTTGCATGTAGGATGGTATTTATAGGGATCGTAAAGCTTTTGGGCCAGGCTACTTCATCAATTGCTTGCAGACAGGTATAGAATGATCTAGGGGGTTTGGCTCATGAACCGAGCCAAAACCATGGGTCGCTAGTGACCCATGGTCTATGGATCACTAGCAATTCATAGACTTGGCTCGTACGCAAGCTAATGGCTTGGCTCCTTTTTCCCCATGCCTCCTTAGTTAGCTCACTAAAGACTCATGGGTAGGCATGGATCATTAGCGATCCATAGTGTATGGATCACAAGAATTTTTTCAGCATCCTTCTTCCTTCCTTCTCTTCTTCCCTGCATCATAGAGACCTTCCATTTTTGCGTGGCTCGCTAACGATCCATAGGGTATGGGTCACTGGCGATCCAAGCACTTCGGATATTTTTTGGAGTTTGGGATGTTTCCATGTTATTGTATCACCTTTGTTTGCATAGTCTCGTTGCACATTGTTCCTTTTTTATGACAACAGAATAGCCTTTTGTACTCAACTGCCGATTGGGCAGAAAGAACGTCAGCCTCTTGGTTTAGTTGATCCTAGTCTTTGCCTTAGTAATATGGCTTGGCTCTCATTAGCTTCTTGCCTCAGCCTTTCTGCTTAAGTTCTAAGTCATTCTAATGTCATGAGATTGTTCTGCTTTCTAGTGGGTCCTGTTGGGTTAAAAACCCAGATAACATTTGCCACTAAGAGTATGTCTTCGTTGTAAACAAGGAATGTTCTAGAAGTTATCTCATTTAACATCTATTCGTCGAATTCCACGTGATCGCAGTAGAGTTTTATGGATACATAATAGGTCATATTGTTGATTGCCAAACTCTAGTCTAGGATGCTATTGCTTGTCATAACGGATCAAATTTCTCCTTATAGCTTCCTGGTATGCTTCTAAATGATGAATGGGTGTCGGAGCTCGAGTTCGGCAAATAGTTGCCTGCAACCCTATGGATTGTTAGCGATCCATGTGGTATGGATCGCTAGCGACCTGACTTCTTAGATAAATTTCACTTTGGAAAGATGGGTTGCTAGCGATCCATAATGGGCCGCATGCGACCCAATGACTTAGCAATTTTTGTTGCCTTCTTTTATTGGCCTATGTTTATGACTCGAGTCGACCCTTCCTTCTACTTCATATACAACTCAAACTAGCCTTCTTGCATTTTGAAAGCTTAGACGATTTGACCCATCTTGCTCAACTCGATCTATTGCTTCCTTTGATTCGTCTCTTCCAAGCATTCTGTCGTATCTCGTCTAGCGCCGATGTCATCAGTTCATCACTGCCTCCCACGTTCGCCACTGACCAAAACTCTTGCTGCGAGAATCATTTGCGGCCTATCCTTGGATTTCAAGCGACATGGTTCCTTAGCTTGATTTCAGTTTTTGATCCTTCCCATGTTCTAGAAGTTGATCTCAGGTGGGTTTACTAATTGGTTGGCTGATCACTCTATTTGTTTGACGGCGAGTCTATATTTGTGATGTGGACTGTGAGAAGATTGAGTTGATTGCGGTTTAATGGAGGAAGATAGTAAATTGAGTCTTGAGTTTTCTTTCGAAGCGACCTTCAGGCTTTGGCCCAATGCTTGACATGTTTTGCTATCTTCGTTCATTAGACTAGAATTGACGTGTGCCTAGTTTTGTAGCTGTTACTGCATGACACATTACAGTCGATCCCAAATCTTCTAGAAAATTTAGACTTATCTTGCTCACTTGTTACATGCCCGGTATCCCTATAACGAGAACTTCTGCATCGCTTCGGACAATGGATCTATTATTGATAATTGATCAATAACGAGTAAGTTAGGAAAGTAAAACGAAAAATAAAGCGATGCGGAAAGTCCTTTTCTGCTTCCGCTACAAGCGAACTATCTACACGGGATAGAGCGTTTATAGCGTTTCAAGCACCGAGTTTACCCTATATAGACAACACAACGCACTTGCCCCAGCTCACATTTGAAATCCGATGTGCCAGTCATGAATTTACGTCTCTTCGAAATTCAATTGTGGTAGGGGAAACTTTTAGTTTTGGATAGATTTGTGTGACCATTTCGAACACTATTTTTTTATATATAGAATAAAGCAGAGATCCGGGAAACGTAAGTCAAGCAGGGGAAGCCCGACACTCACAAAAGTCGAATCATCATCCGTCGCTTTTTCTTCTACCACTTTGCAAGCTTAGTATGGCCAGTTGGTCCTAGTTGCGCCAATCGTGGATCGAACGCCTCCCAAATTTAGAGTCCTACTTAATCCGCTTGAGAGAGCTTCTTCAGTGGTTTCTACTAAGGTTCTTCATAACATCTGCACACAACATGGAATTCCAAAAGAGGATGTGCGTCTGTCAGAGAAGGACGAGTTCACTCATATGCCTCCCCCAGGGTACACTGCTTGCCACCAGTATATGTGTTTGAATGGAGTCGTGCTCCCTTTAATGACTTTCTACGCGAGACTCTTTCGAACTTGGGTGTTGCCCCATTTCAGCTTCATCCTAACAACGGTGCTATCATGACTTGCCTACGTGTTTTTTCATGCGGACGTTCAACCGCGGTCCAAGCTTTGATGAGTTGCAGTACTTTCTGTCATTCAAGAGGAGAGATGACCACTCCTTCTTGATCATAATCGAAGCCCAAAGAAATCAAAAAATCATCTTGCGCTTGTATAGCAACTTGTCGCAATTCAAGATACAATAAATTCTTTGTTAGATGCCCCAAGGGGTTTGATCATTGGTGGACAATAGCGGTAAGATTCTTTTCTCCATTTATCGAGCTTCGATGCGTTGCAATGGAGTTTCTAACCAGCCTATGTTTCTTACAGTTATTCCAAGGACAAATAGAGACGTGGCTCTCGATGAAGTTTGTCAGACTCTAAAGGCTATTGATGTCGAGGAGAGATGCATTAAAGTGTTAATGACCAATGAGAACTTGCAACGATATGGATTACTTGCTCCGGGTAGATCTGCTGTTCAAGTTGAAATTCCCTCTTCTACTCAATCGAGGATTCATACAAGATCTACTTCTTCCTCCCACAATTTTGAGGAAGGCACCTCTCATAGGAGAGAGAGAGAGAGCCCATCCAGAGGATTAACTGAGGAGGGCCACGAAGGAGGAGACGCTATTGCGACTGGATTATGAGGCCATGTTAGAATGCCCCCAATTCCAGAGGAATGGAAAAAAGAGTTTAATCAAAAAGAAGGCAAGGCGGCATTGGACTCTGAAAAGGAAGAAGGGGAGTTTAAGAGTAGTAGCTATGAATCTACTGCAAGTGTTGACCTTTACGCAGGATCTAATGATGAGGACTCGGAATCATGTAATGAAACTACATGTATGAGCCCCGTTCTCCCGAGCTTGCCTCTCCATGATATAAGTGATAAAGATAAAGCTCCAAAGGCTAGAGGGCATCGAGATTCTCCAAGTAAAGACATCAGAGCAGAGTTTGGGGATTTAAGCGACATTTGCGTTGATTTTGACACGCTTATGAGAGAAGACTCTAAATTTGATGAGGTACCTCCCCCCTTCCCCCCGCTCAAGCGGAACTGTACCAGAAGTTAGCCTGTCTCTGCTTATAATAGGCTAAGTTAGTCTGATTTCACCTACGATGACCGTTCGATCCACTTCATGATGGCATTTTAGGCCCACCTTAGAAACACGCTACATTTCTTGCTAGGATTATACTCACTTTCTTATACTCTTTCCATGCCTGGTTTTTGTTTCTAAAATTCTTTATTTATACTTCATGTTAGTATGACGAGCGGGCGAAGTTTCTAAGATGACTTCGAAGAATTTACTGACTCACAGCAGTATTCCAAGCACACCTTCGGCCATTAACAATTTGGAGAAACGAAGGAGGAATATAGGAGGAGGTAAGAACTTGAGACCGAAATCCGCCTCAAGAAGAAAGAGATCGAGGCCGATTGTACAAAGGCGGCTACGAGAAAAGGAGAACTTTTAAGGAAAGGGAGGAGCCATCAAAAAGGTCAAAATTTAAGCATCGCCCCCACTTTTTAGGGCTTGCCACAACAAACTCTTCAACGGGCCAGGAAATTCCCGCAACTTCTGCTCTGATTCAGCCTTTAACTCATATCCCATTGTCTTCTTTTGTTACTTCCCCCAGTGCTTCTCGCCCACGCCGGAGACCTGCCTATCTCCTTCCTTTGGGCCCCCCTAAGCTCTAAGCAGTGCTCCTTGGATGGTTCCTGAAGGGGGTTAAGTTTGATCATAAACTGCACCCGGTCCGCAAAGACTCGTATATGCCTCGCCTCCAAGCTATTCAACATAATTTAGAACATGACAAAGGTTGGAAAATTTTTTGTAAGCAGTTGGCGGACACCAATCGCAATAACTATTAAGAGATCCTCTTTGAATCCGAGAAGGATGATTTAAGAAAACGCTATCTGAATGTGATGCCGGAATTAAACTGCTAGAGGAAGAGAAAGCAGTGGTGCTGCTAGAGAGTAAGGGAAACACCAACTTGCAAAAAGTGGTCAAAGAGGTGCATGCCCAAATAGAGATCGTCTATAGAGAAGAGATAAAAAAGGCATATGCAGAGGAGGTGAAACTAAAACAAGAAGTGATTGTCTGCAGCGCAATGATTATGGCTCAATGGAAAGCTTTTGCCGATCATGTCCTCATCCTTAAGGGGCATAACAAAACTATTTCTAACCAAGTGGAGACCATTGACAAGCATAGGCCAGGGTCGCACAACTCAGTGCCGATAAGTTTGCTGCTGAAGTTGAGAAAGCTGCCATGAGAGCAGATTACTTGGAACTTAAAAATGCCTACGAAAGAAAAATGGAGAAGGTAGGTGCGACCATTTTGAACTTTTATGTTAACTCCCTGTTGCACCAGGGGAGCCTCAGCTACTTGGGCTCGAAGTTCCCATGCACTCTTGCTTTGGTGTGGGAAGAAGTCTTGTCCCGCTTTTCTGATAGCGGCGATGTTTACATCGAGTAGGGGTTGGAGGATGCTTTTCTGAATGAAGAGTCAAAAAGCATCTCTCGAAGGTCGGGAAATTTTGCGAGCAGAGAGCGAGACAAGGCCACCGATGATGCCCTAATGACTGCCGCCGAAGCACTCACCACCCCCTTATTTCTGACGCGAACGAATCATCAGTGCAGCTCCACGACCTTTTAGCAAGTTCTGGGCTTGAGATTCTTCCGCAAGTAGTGGAGCCATCGAAAGAAGGTGAAGGTAGTGAGTTTGAGGTCATTATTCTCAACTATTCCTCCGGTTCATATAATGTTCTTGTTTCCTCCGAATTCGGTAGCTTCCAACATATGCCGCAAGAGCAGGAAAATTTAACGCTTTTATTTTGATCTTATAGGCCCATCTATTTTTTCCTTTGACGTGCCAGCTTCTTTGGCGCCTGGACCTTCCGCCATTTCGACATCTTCTATGGTTGTTTCCGTTCCGGTTTCTGTTTATATGTCTGCGTCTGACTTGTAATTGGGGCCAGAGGCTAAAATGATAGCCGTGCTTCATGGCCTAGATGACTCTTCTATGTCTTTGGAAGGTGACATAATAGCAACAGAGGCCAACGAGCAAGAAACTCAGACGGAGCATCCTTAGAAGACTCAACACTAGCTAGTTGCTGTCAAGAAGGAAAAGGTCCAAGCGATCAAAGCCTCAAAAAGCTCCTACAAATCACGGAAATGAAAAGCGAAGGGAAAAACTTCTGAGAAATCTTTGGAGGAAGAGGAGGACATTGACACTGAGTTATTCATTGACATTACCGGCCGTGACACTGTTAAGAAGAAGCAAAACCTGCCAACCATCGGTGAAAAAGGGAGCGGTGGAAGGAAGCGTTGATGAGCCTATGTGCAGACCACTTTGATTTTGGTTCTTTTTGAGTCATTTTATACAAGTGCAGTGTCTGCACTTAGTGCTTTTACCATGGAGTTTATTTTTTTCCTTTTGTTGGCTGGTGTTGTGTGGGTACGGTCCCCATATTTTGTCCCTATGTACATAAAATTATAAGCAATATATTGACATTTTGACTAAATTCTCATCTCTTTACTCATATATCTATCTGCTCATAAATGTTCTATGCACTCATGCTTGTTTCATTCTATACTTATCTAGTCCTGTGATTACTGCCAAAATCCTTCATTTGAAGTAACAGAACTTTAAAAATTAACGGAACTTAAAAATTCTTTGTTTAGAAATTCTATTTTTGGAGTGGCAGAGTTGGTGAACTTATTGTTTTCACATGCCCCTCCCCCCTCCCCGTTCACAGGGCCGTTTACTTCAAACAACTTTAAAATAACCTGTAACTTAGGGTTTTTTTAATTCTCATGCTACACTTGAAATTTGGCTAAGTTATGGCTTAATTTGTTTTGTGACGCGAGCACATGATCCAAGTTTATTGTGATATTCTGCTAAGTATGCAATATGCGTGTTTAAGAGGTGTACATTGCATGGGTTAACTAAGGGCAGTTTTGAACATTAAGTGTCTATAGTTGAGACTATTTTATCGGTTTGTAGCATTCCAGTTTTGTTGGAGTTGTGCTCATTATTCCCCATTATAGTGGTAGTTGGCACTGGTTATGATATGCGTAGTTTTCAAGATCGATATGGTTTGCTGGTTCGAAAACGTTTTAATGCTCCTTGATGTCGCCTATCTTCGAGCAGTGTGAGTGGTTGGCATTTTGGAATTTAGTGCACAGCTTATGAAGTGCACGACCTTTTGTTTTCTCAATGTTGCCTATCTTCAGGTAGCATGAGGAGTTCTTACTTTAGTGCGCTTCTTCTGAGGTGCGCGTCTTTTGGTTTTCCTCAGTGTTTCCTATCTTGGGCAATGTGAGGAGTTATTATTTTAGTGCGTGCTTATGAGTTGCTCGGCTTTTGTTTTATCTCAGTGTTGCCTATCTTCGGACAATGTGTGAAGTTCTTATTTTAGTGCGTGGCTTATGAGGTGCGCGGCTTTTGTTTTTTCTCGGTGTTGCCTATCTTCGGGCAACGTGAGGAGTTATTATTTTAGTGTGTGGCTTATGAGGTGCACGGCTTTTTAGTTTCCTCGATGTTGCCTATCTTTGAGCAACGTGAGGAGCTATTATTTTAGTGCGCAGCTTATGGGGTGTGCGGCTTTTGATTTTCCTCGGTGTTACCTATCTTTGGGCAACATGAGAAGTTATTATTCTTGGCCCTCTTGATGTTGCCAGAGCAACATTGGTTTTTAGAAGGCAGAGACCGGGTTTCGCCAATCTAAGGGTTTGAGTCGATTTGCTTCCATCAACTCGGCAGGTAATTATTATAAACACGGTTTTTTTGGTTCAAGAAGCAAACTTTATTAAGGAAATTAGGCAATTTTGTCGATGTACAATGCCCTGACATCCCAATATGTCTTATTTGCTGGAAAATAAAAAATACATATGATAGCTTTCAAACAAAGTAACGGTGGAGCAATTCGCCATTCTATGTCTTTGGAACCTGAGTTCTCTATGGTTGTTAGCTTGAAAGTCGCGTCTCTTAGCTTTTGATTAATGACATAAGGTCCCTTCCAGTTTGGTCCGAAGTCCCCCAAAATAGGGTAAACTAGCTTGAGCACAAGATCTCCCACTTTGAAGGCTTGGTTGTGAACTTTGGACTTGAAGTACCTTTTTCGACCTTTTTTGGCGGGCAGCGGTTCTCCTCTTTGCTTCTACTCTTTTTTCATCAACCATATTTAGCGATTCGAGTAGGAGCTACTTGTTTAGTTTTTGATTAAAATTCTGCCCTAGGTGCAAGGGGACTTCTAATTCAACCGGAATTATTACTTCTGAACCATATGCGAAGGCGAATGGAGTGTGGCCGATTGACGCTTTTTGGGTAGTTCTGTAAGCCCACAGTGTGAGTATAGGTTCATTAATCCAGTTTCCTTTGGCTTTTGCTCACTTTTTGATAGTGGACTTGATGATCTCGTTTATCGCTTCTACTGGCCGTTTGCTTGCGATGAGCCACTGCAAAAAATTCTTTTCAATTCGGAAGCGCTTGTAGAAGTCTTTGAACTCAGCACTTTCAAATTGAGTTCCATTGTCGGTGATGATTTTTTGCAGCACACCAAACCTGCAAATGATATTTTCAGTAAAAAATTTAATAACTTTCTTCGTGGTTATGGTGGCCACTGGTTGAGCTTTGGCCTATTTTGTGAAATAATCTACGACAACTGTAGCATATTTGGCCCCTCCTTTTGCTATTGGAAGGACGCCAACCAAGTCGATCCTGCATATTATGAACGGCCATGGACCGACCATCTGTATTAGCTTCATTAAAGGAGTCTCTTAATTTCGTTGAACCTTTGGCAGCGATCGCATCTTCTGGCCTGATCTACAACGTCGTAATTCATTGTTGGCCAGAAGTACCTGTATTGAAGGAATTTCTTCGCAATGGTCTTCCCCCCTTAGTGTGATCTCTGCATTCACCTTCTTGCACCTCCTGTAGGATTCGTCATGCTTCGCAATCAATTACACACCTAAGATGGAGGGTTGAAAATCCCCTTCCGTAGAGTATTCCATCCCATATCATGAACCATGGTGCCTTTTGGAGGAGCTTTTCCATTGATTCCTATCAGCTGGAAGGGCTTCAACAAGTAGATAATCCCTTATCGGTGTCATCTAAATATCTGATTTGACGGTAGTTTTGAGAATCCAATCGACGTCCATTTCGTCTATGCTAGGTTGGTTAGAGTCTCAACTGGAACTAATCCTAAGGACTGAGCTTCTCTAAACTTTCCATCTTAGCCTAATAATCCACCTTGGTGTTTTGCTCCCATGGGATGTGAGTTATAGTGTAGTATTCGATGACGCTTAGCAGTCCTTGTACTTTGGACATGTACGGGCAAGATTCTCCCTCCTAGCCTGGTATTCCCCCTTTACTTGGAAGATGACCAACTGGGAGTTTGCTATAGATGTGAATGGATTTTATCTTAAGTTCTTTCACTCCCTTTAGTCCTGCTATGAGTGCCTCATGATTCGTTTTGTTATTTGTCGCAAGGAATTCCAAATGCGAAGCATGGCATGTGGCTCTCCCTTCGGAGGTTTCAAGTACTACCCTTGCCCCTTAATAGAGATTATTAGATGCACCATCTATAAAGAGTTTCCATTGAGTCTCCACCTCCAACAATGTTTCTTCTTCATCATCCCTTATGGTAAACTCGACGATGAAGCCTGCTAACGCTTGCCCATTGATAGCTTTCCTAGGATGGTAAGAAATATCATATTGACCTAGCTCTATGTTTCATTAAGGGGTCGCCTGGAAGTTTTGGGATGGTACAACACTTTTTTCATGGTTTGGTCGATTACTACTTTGCTTGGATTTGCCTAAAAGTACGACCGCAACTTTTGGGATGCGATCAAGAAGCAACACGCTAGCTTTTTCAGTTTTGGGTAATTCTTCTCAGCTCTGGTGAACTGCTTGCTAATGTAATACACGAGTCGCTGGATTTTTACTTCTTCCCACACGAGAGCGGCGCTGAGTGCATGCAATGAGAAGGCTAAGTAAATGAATAGGTCTTCTCCATCCACTGGCTTTGATAAGATTGGCAGACCTTCCATGTGTCGTAGAAGTTCTTCGAAAGCCGTTTGACAATCTTCACTCCATTCAAAATTTTTCTTTCCTTTCTTCAGTGCATCGAAGAACGTATGCATTTGTCCGTTGCTTTTGAGATAAATCGGCTTAATGACTTTTCCATTCAAGCATTAAAGCTCCTTCTTATTTCTTGTGGCTTGAACTTCTCGTAGCGCCGTCATTTGTTTTGGATTTGCTTCGATGCCTCGGGCACTTACTATGACCATAAGAATTTCTCAAAGGCTACTCCGATGTGACATTTGAGTGGCGCGAGCTTCATTCCATATTTTCGGAGTATTTCGAACATTTTAGCCAGATTTTCTAGATGGTTAGTAGCTACTCCAGATTTGACCAACATGTCTTTCACATAAACTTCCCAGTCTTTTCGATTTGACGTTTGAACATGGTATTTACAAGCCTTTGGTATGTTGCCTAGGCATTTCTTAAACCGAATGGCATTACTTTATAGCAATAAAGTCCCAAATCGGTGATGAAGCTGGTGTTTTCTTAATTTGGCCCATGCATCAGGATCTGGTTGCAGCTTGAATATGCATCAATAAATTACAGTAATCATGCCCCATTGTTCCATTTACAAGCTGATCGTTTCTGGGTAGTGGGAAGCTATCATTCAGAAAGCTTTTTTTAAGTTCGAGAAATCGATGCAAGTTCGCCATTTTCCATTAGACTTATTGACTAAGACTGGATCCAATGCCCATTCAGAGTAAGTTGCATCTCCGATGAAGCCGTTAGCCATTAGTATATCTACCTTCTCTCTCAATGCCTTGGATGTTCAGGGCCCAAGTTGCGTCATTTTTACTTTATTGGCGTAAATTTGGAGTCAATATTGTGTGCGTGATGGGCAATTTCGGGTGATACCGCACACATATCGAAGTGCGTCCAAGCAAATACATCCAAATTGGCACGGAGGAAATTAGTTAGTTCTGACCGCATCCTGTTTCCCAGCTGCGATCCAATTTTCAGGACCCGTGTTGGGTCATCCATACAGACTGGGACACACATCGTCAATTATGTTGGTGCTGCCCGATCCTACCCTGAGCTCTTATTTCTAGGGTCTAAAGCCTTGTCAAATAGTCTATGGTCCCCAAGCCAGGGGCGACTCTATAGTTGCTATTCAGAGGGTTCACGAATGTGGAAGGTTTTCCCCACACCCTTTCCTTTTTCCCTTCTTCTTGACTCATGCAATTCTGTGATGTAGCATTCCTGGGTGGCGCTTTGGTCTCTTTTCATAATTCCGGCTCTGTGCATGTTAGGGAACTTCATTTTAAGGCACCATTGGGCCAATGCTATTCTGAAGTCGGCTAATGCGGGCCATCCCTAGAAGGCGTTATATGTTGACATTTCATCCACGATCATAAAAGTCTGAACGAGGGTAACCCTTAACTTACCTTCTAAAAGCTCTACAAGTAGGTAAATTATTCCCACTAGTTGTTTGGGCTCACCGATAAACCCCTGAATCTTCGTTTGGCACGTGGATATGCATTTCATGCCAATCTTCATCTGAGCGAAAGTACGCTTGAAGAGTATGTTAACAGAGCTGCCACTATCTACCAACACTCATCGAACTACACTAGGTCCGATTCCTACCGTCACTACCATTGGATCAAGAGTTGGAGCTTCGATCCCTTCGGTGTCCCCATTTTGAAATACTATATCGTTATTCAAAACCTTTTGCAGCTTGGCTGGAGTCTCATCTTCTAAAGCTAAACATGATTCCTTCGAAGCATGCTTCAATGAACTTTCATTTCGCTCCATTTCACCCCAACTTCTTTGTGCGAGGTATGGCCCTCGGATATAATTCCAATGACAAGCCTTTGGTCAGTTCATTTTGACCCTTCTTCACTAGTTCCCGCTTGATTCCTTCGGTTTCTAGAATGCTGAGGAGTAGTAGATTGATCAAGGTTTTATCGCTGCCTAACATACTATTGGAGTTTGTAATTCTCGATCGGCTCCTCGGTGAGATTCTTCAAATGGCAACATTCATTTGAATTATGGTCGTGTGTTTTAGGGAAGCGACAAAATTTCCCTGAGTGCTTTTGCTTCTTGGTTGCTTTGGTTTTGGAGGGCTTTTTATATTCCTCGGTCCGTTGAGTTGCGAGAAAGATGTTTTGCGGTGTGCCATTTAGAAAAGTGTAGCCTTCCGGCCTAAACCCTTTGAGCTTTTTATTGTTGCCATTACCATTTTCTTATTGGAGTTTTGACCTTTTCTCTTTGAATTTCCATCTTTCGAAATGATTCCTTTAGCAGTCTGAGAAGTGTGCGTATTATGATTCATTGCTAGATTGCCTTATCCGACATTTGTTAGTTGCACATTAGTAGACATCCTTTCCGACTCCTACGCTTCCTCCAACCTTAGGTACTGATTTGCTTTACGATTGAAATCTTTCCCATTGATAGGTAGCTTCATCTTAATCCACTTTCCGAATTCGGTTTAAGGGTGAATGGCATGGGCTAATGCCATAAAAACCAAATCTTCATTGGGGTTGCTTATTTTCATAACCGCAGTGTTAAACCTTTTCATGAAAGATTTCAGTGATTCGTTATGCCCTTGGAACAATTCAGACTGGGACATGACGTCTTTTGGCTACGTCGTATGGAGACTGAACTAATCAAGGGACCTTGTCGCAAGTTGGTCAAAAGTGGAGATAGATCTTGGTAGAAGCCTAGTGAACCACGTTGATGAAACTCCTTTGAGAAAGATAGGACAACATCTACATCAAACAGCTTCAGAGGCATTTGCTCCATCCATATACCAACTGTATTTGTACAAGTAGGGTTTTGGGTCTTTTGTCCCGTCATAAGACGAGATAGTTGGCATTGTGAATTATTCTAGGTATTTCTTACTCAAAATTTCATCGACAAAGGTAGTCCGACTTGGCGCAGATCCCTATTCATCATCTCTTCTATTTTTACTCTCCTCCATTAATCGTTTAACCATATCTGCTATGTATGCCTCCGATGTCCGGTAGTCCCGAGGACGGCATCAATCACTGCACCAAGTGTTTGACTTTACAAACGGTCTTGGTGAGTGGGCTGAGACCTAGGCTCTCCTATCTTCTGGAGAGACACTCCTTTTGGGTCCTGTTGGCTTGCTATTGGTCTAAGCAGAGCTATTTGGGTATTCCTTGCATTGTCAAATGCATTGGCATTTTCTTCCAATTTGACGTCTTCCTTTCCATCCACTGAGTCGGAGAGATCCATAGAAATATCTTCCAATGAGTTCTTTACCCCTTAATTCAAATTTAGAATAGGTTACCTTGTGGTGAATGGAGTACTTGCATTTGCATCCATGTTAAGTCCTGTTGTCCCTCTTTTTTGTGGTTGTTTTCCGTTTCTTCCATGTAGACCAGAAATAGATGAATTTTCTTGTTCTATAGCAGCTGTAGTTTCAGGCATAGTCCTTGGAGCATGGATAGATTGTAGGGTTAAGAGAGCATTAAGCTTGTCCGTTAGAGCCTTTTGTCTATTTTTCATCTTCTGGTTAATCTCATAGACCATCTTGTTCAACTCATCCCTGGTGACTACTTGTGCTAATTGGAGGACGTTGGCGCCTGATTTCTCAAGTTAGCACCATTTACTTCAGTGGGATGGGGATTAGCATCCTCTCATCTACTACTGCCTCTATGGATCTTCCAGAGCCAGTTCATCTTCTTCCAAGGGCCATTGATTCCAAACAGTGGATTCTTTAAGAAAGGATTGAGGATCTAACTTTTGGACCTATGGGATACAAAATAGATAGCTAGATCTAGATCCTGAGTTGGGTTTCTCGGTGAAAGCACCAAAATGTTAACACAAAAAATGGATCAACACCCTGGTTTAAGTTTGAAAGCACCGAAAGAACAGTAAAAGAAAGAAGACAAAGAATTTTTATAGTGATTCGGTTGTTAATAAAGCCTACATCCACTTTATAATTTTATTATGACTGATTGTTGTTACATGTAGTATTTTATTACAATATTTTGATTAACCTTTGCTAGATTGAATGCCAGAGTTGGAATCCACTGGAGAATCACAGTGAATCCTTGTTGTGAGGGAGGTAGAGAGTGAAGATTGTTTCCCGTAGAGCTTCAACAACCAATCGGGAGAAGATCCAGCTTATGTTGCAGATAGGAATGCATATATAGAGATCAGAGAGCTTTTGGGCCAGGCCACTTCATCAACTGCTCACAGGTAGGTATAGAACGACCTAGGGAGGTTTAGCTCGCGAACCGAGCCAAAACCATGGGTTGCTAACAACCCATGATTTATGGATCACTAGAGACCCATCAACTAGGCTCATATACGAGCTAATTACTTGGCTCCTTTTTTCCAATGCCTCCTTAGTTAGCTCACTAAAGACTCATGGGGAAGAATGAATCGCTAGCAATCCATAAACTTAGCATTTCTTCAACATCCTTCTTCCTTCATTCTCTTCTTCCCTGCATCACAGTGACCTTCCATTTTTGCATGGATCGCTAGCGATCCGTAGGGTATGGGTCACTAGCGATTCAAGCACTTAGGATATTTTTTGGAGTTTGGAGTTTGGGATGTTTCCATGGTCTGTATCGTCGTTGTTTGCATAGTCTCGTTGCACATTGTTTTATTTTGATGACAATTGACTAGCTGTTTGCACTCAATTGCTGATTGGGCTGAAAGAATGTTGGTCTCTTGGTTTAGTCGATTCCAATCGTTTCTTTAGTAATATGGCTTGGCTCTCATTAACTCCTTGTCTCGGCCTTTCTGGTTAAGTTCTAAGGCATTTTGTGTTACAGATTGTTCTGCTTTCCAGTGGGTCCTACTCGGTTAAAAACCGAAAAATCCAATATTGGATTATCTCATTGTAAATCTATTTCTTATATGCCTGAATTTAATTATTTGGAGCTACAGGAATAATTATATGCATGTAATGAAATAAAAAACCGTGCCTACTTGTTCCATGGTTGATGAATTCGATTTAATACTGCACGTATATGGATATGGAAAGTATTTGGTAGTAGCAGTCCCTGAATTTGATAAATTATTGTAGCTCCAGATTTGTAGATTAAATGATTTATGCTAGTAATGAGAACTAGAAGTTATCAAAATAAGTTATTGGGGTTTAAGTAGTATTTATTGGAATGTAGGGAGTTTCAGTGTAAGTTTCTATAGATTATCAAGTTCAAATTCATCAATAAAAGCATATAGTTTGAAGTAACAAGGAATTGTCCAAAAGAAAGAGATATATAAAATTGAGATATGTACCATATTTTGTACTTTCTATTCTAATAAATATGAAAAGATAATTTTTTGTAGCTCTAAACGCAATACAAATTTTCTTTTTTGATAAGATATAGAAATTTATGGTGTTAATCTTCCCTTTTGAGGAAGATGCAACTCCAATACTTTAAAATGAAGAAGTCCCTAATTATGAATTAAAGATTTGCAATAGTGATAACAAATAAATGTCCAACTGTAAAATTAATATATGCAATAAAGAAAAGTTGGAAATCAAATAATAAACGACAAAGTCAGGTAAAGTGTAGGATGAACAAATATAAGTCAAAAGTTAAGTAAGTGATAAATGGAAGTAAATAATAAAATAACTAATTAATCATGTTAGCTGCTAATAGAGGATAGTAAAAGATAAAAAGGAACAGTAAAGAGATTTAATAATAAGAAAGGGAAGTAAACAATAAAGGATATCTAAATCTTTTATGTTAAAAGGTTGCGATAAATGACACTAAAAATATAATAATGGAATAAGGAGTAAACACATGAAAACTGTAATAACTACATAAGTTTGAATACACCCACACATATACACACACACATGTAGCTTCAGGTATGCATTATATGATGGGTGTAAGTTAGTAAGTTAGCTAATAACTTTGATTAAATAAGAATGACATAGTTTAGCCAACAGGGTCGGCGCAGTTGGTTGATGGTCCGGACTGCGTGATCGAAGGTCACGAGTTCGAGCCCCGAAACTGACAACCCTGTAACAAGTACCCGAAGTATGTGTTTGGCAGGCACATACTTCCCTAGAGTTTACAAGCGAAGCTTGGTTCTCTAGGTAACTCAAAAAAAAAAGAATGACATAGTCATTAAAATGAGCTAGAATGTGAGGTCAGTAGTGTTACACAATAGAAGTCTACGCACTACAAGGGGCTACCAGTGGTCGTTTATACATTATACTGATGTGGGACATATCCAAATGTAGGACCCGTGGAATTATATATGCTCACGTATAGGGGAAGAAATACCTCAGTAGGGTCTACTTTAAAAAATTTGTAGAAGTGTTGCCTTGATTGCATTAGGCAATCTAAATGGGAAAGTAAGCAAGGTTTTGAGCTATGTCAGTGTGTTTTATACCATATTAGGGAGTAAGAACTGCACATAGGTCGAGAACGTCATCTGTCCTGAGTGGTCAGCAAAAAGAAGAGGATTATACCTAAACGGGCTACACCTTCTACTAGTGTAGGTCACGTTTAAGTCATGCATCACCAAAGTTATTTGTTAGTTAGTTCGTTTATAGGCAAGGCTAGATATCCCTTAAGTGAGTTCTTTCAAAACGAGTGGGGTAATCCGAGGAGCTGAGTCCATAATAGGAAGTAGACAAGTAAGTAAACCCCTAAGACGAAATAGAATACGGCTATAACTAACATGATGCCTTTATTAGGCACCGTGGGAGTTCCTTGGTATGCACGACGGCGAGGACGTGATGCTGCATTGATGATGAATCCCGACGAGGTGTTGAGTTACGGGTACTAGAAAGGATAGTATTTTGGTCCATAGGGATGTTGTGGTACTTAAACATTGATATATATATATATATATATAAACACACACATGTCATTATGGTCTACTTAGGGTAGGTGGGGCATACCATATGCATGCATGGAGTCGAGACGACTAAGTAAAATAAAACAACATAGCATGCGATGAAAGGAAATTGGCATAAACTGGTGTTATGTATAAAGTGCACAATTTATTGGTCACCAGAATGTTTTTCTGACCCCTTCCTCATTATAACCCATAGGATAGTTTTAGAGGGACTGGTACTAGTGCAAGGTGGGAATAGTGGAAGGATATGTTGCCTTATGTATGCTCGGCACTGACAAGGACACTAGATATTGGAAGCGCCAACTTGGTCGGTACTATATGATTTATTATACTTTACTATTCCGTCGTGAGTTATATCGTCGGTGCTCTGAAATGCATTTATTTATTTATTTCAGGATACCAAACCAATGATCCACATTCTCGTGGACTTTGTTTTTAAATTTAGCGAAAATTCAGGCCCACTGAGGTGCTGGATTTTATAGAAGTTCTACATATTCCATGAACTAGACGGGCATGAAATAAATGAATGCAACCATCCATGAGACTTGATAGAGGAGGAGGTTCGGAGTAACCACTTATTGTGCTATGTGAGGGATCAAAATGCGGTTGTGCCACATGAGCGATCAACACTTAATATAAATATGCCTGGTGGCAACTATGGATCTGGGCCAAGCTTCGTAATCCCTTAATCAAGATGGATGGTGTAGGATTTATTTCATGAATTTTGGTTATTCTTTAATTGACCAATCAATGAAGGATCACTACCGAGCCACTTACACATGCACGGGATCTCGATCGATCTCAAGGCACGCTCTGAGTTGAAAATCTGGCCTCATTCTTGATAGAATTATATTTAATGATGTTTGATTGATGTATTAGATTTGAACTCGATAAATGAATGAATGATGGATGTATATGGACTTAAAATCATTTGAACATGATGACTGATATTGATATTGTGATGGGATTCCAAAAAAACTTGGTTATTTCTTAAATAGGACATGTTAAAATGACAAGACATCGTTACTCCGACCAAAGAGATGGGAAATGATCCATGAAGTGAAAGTCCCCTAACCGGAGAGTAAGTGGATGGATTTGTATGGGTAGCGATTCCCTTTACCGGAGACTAAGTGGATGGACATGCTCGGATAAAGCATCCCTTCATAGGAGAGCGAGTGGATAGACTCACACTGGATAATAAGTCCAGTTATCGAAGGGTAAGTGGACGAACATGCTTGGATAGTAAGTGCCATCATTGAAGAGTGAGTGGATGAACATGCTCGGATAGTGATTCCCCTCATCGAAGACTGAGCGGTTGGACACTCGGATATTGGGTCCCCTTATCGAAGAGCGAGCAGATTGGGCTTAACCTTGATAATTTGATTATGTTATCCGAAGAGATCAAAAATTGAAATGGATATTGATTATGTGATCCGAAGATATCAAAAAATGTATTGGATGTATAGTTATGTGATTCGAAAAGGTCATAAATCAAACTGAATATATGATTAAAAGATTCGGAGAGATTAAAACTTTACTTGGGGACTTGAACGCCTCTCGACTTTAAAACGATTAAATCATGGTTATTGGATTATGGCACTACCTTGATTCGATTGGACATGCTTATGATGGAATACTAGATGATACTAGATGATTTATAAGTGGTGCTTTAAGGCAGTGTACTTCTAAAATTGATGATTTATGATCGCTTGACATACATTTACATATAGTAGTTAAATCTTGGGAGGACAAGGGATGATGTCTATGTTGATATACTATAAACCCATGCGAACTTGGGATAAGCTTGATCTATGATGTGTAATATATTAGATTTCGAGGAAGTACAAAATAATTATGATTTATGACTAATAATTAATCGAGGACTTGAGTACTTAGCTACAGTAGGTCTAGTTCGACCTTTAATTAATATATGAATCCATGGGGATCAGATGATTCTCCACTATTGTTCCACTAGATGGCCAAAGAGATTAAATGTCGATGATTGATCACTTTCAATACCTGTTCTTGAGCAAAGCACGCCTTATATTCACAAGACATACTTTTATGGGCAAATATTACAAACAATCTTTCCACAGTCTCCATATACACTCGAAAGATTAAACTAAACCAAAGAACGATGTAGAGATGAATTCATAGACCTAGAAAACAATACGATATGAAAAAATAATAAGTACAAAATGGTAACGAAATTGGATAAAGGCTTACTACTCGCGCCCCCTCCCCAATTCGATGCCGAGTTGTAATATCGGCTAATAATGAAGTTAACACGATTACCAGGAGATTGGAATGCTAAATAGAAGTGGTAATGGAAATGCAAAGCAACTTCGAGTTGGGCCCAAATCAAACCCGAGATGAACCTTAGGAAAAGTCAAGAAAGAGCAAACAAAAATTGAAGAATGGAACGAAAAAATGGAAGTGCAACAACCTTAAAATCAACCCAAGTCAAGACTGAGCCAACATCAACTTGACCTAGGTCAACCTCAACTTGGCACCGAGTTAAGGTGTACAACTCGTGTCGAAGTTGTATTATTTGGGTCGGGTTGCCCACTAACTTTTGGGGGTGCGACATGTCTACCATAGAGAATGTGCTAGAGCACATTTTAGATTATCGTGGTAATCTTCATCTATAAATAGGAGGAAAGGATCACTTGGAAGAGGACTTTTTTCTTGATCTTCTTTTTGAACTCTAAGTCGCATTGAGTTGGGAAATATAATTTTGAAAAATACTCTATTAGATGCTTATTGAGCTAGAAGCAATGGAGTTGTAAAACTTAGTTAGTCAAAACAAAGTATGATAAATAATAAATGATTAAGTGAACACAGGTCAGAGAATTTGCTGAACCATTATAAAAATTGTGTTCTTCCTTGCTTTTATCCTCTTTTCCATTTATAACTTTCATATTTTTTGCTTGATTGGGTGTTTGTTCCATTTTTTGTTCAAACAGTTCATACAAATTCAATATCTTCCATATAGTAATTATTATACGTACTTATTTACTTATTTAATAAAAGCATTCAATTAATGTTTTCAAGTGCGCATATACACGCACAGATGTGGATACACAAACACACGGACACATATAATATAGTGAGTTTGATTCCTAAATTATAAGTCATATCAACATTAAATAGTTGAAGTTAATAACGATATATATATATATACACACACATATATTCATACATACATACATACGTACATACATACATCCATGCATGCATGGCATGTGCATACATGCATACATAAATACATACAAACATACATACATATATATGATATTTTTGTGTATGCATATAAAGCCATATGCATATATGTATTTTCTTGTAATAAGAGTGATACCGATTCAAACAGAGCACTCATTATGATGTCTCAGGGGCTTGAACCCATGATCTCTAGAAACTTAGTTTAAACAACTCTGACCACTTGAGCTGGAAGTACTTTACATATGCATATATGTATTATCATACTTAAACATATGTGCATACTTATATATATATATATATATATATATATATATATATATATGGCACTAATATGTACTTAAAGGACCTTATAAACATATGTATTAGTAGACTATATGTATGTATACATTGGTTACAAATCCCAATAACCATATGTATGTGTGTGTATGTATTCTATACAATGTGTAGTACAATTTCGTTCGCATTGTCTTATTAGATGCAATATCCCTTTAGTTGACCCACGTAAGTAATACGTTGCAAAACCAAATGTGAAATAAAATAATAATAAATATCATTAAATTTTATGAGTTACAAAATCAAACAATGGTATAAAACTAGAGCAAAGTCATTAAATTTAATTTAATGCAAAATTAATTATTTATATAAGCCTACCAAAGATCCAATAAGAAATTATTTTGAAATTTACCCAACTTATCTGTTGCCAAATGGACCACATCCAATAATGCTAGCCTTTAGTGTGAGATAGACTGATTCTCTCTTGATTAGTGTCACTTCAAGAATTCAAATTATACCTAACCATGGCCTTATAACAATCATTATTTTCTTGCGATTGATCGTATAATATTATAGTTAGACTCTTAAGATTCATAGTATTCTTAGATCAAAAGAGTATTGCACATCATTACATGGGATATTCAATTTGACTTTAGCGTATAAAGGACTCTTTGTGAGCCATTATGTTATTGTTTCAAACAACTACTCGTATGTAACCCATTGGTATCCTTAATAGCCAAAAGTAATTAACCATGCATCATATAAGAATTGTTACATGTACTACTCTAAACTAATATGTTGATATCTCGTTCTCGATACACCTAGACTAGGAAGATTTAAAGATAGATATTTATTTTATATGATTCTATAGTCATTAATATAAAGACATTTTTAAATGTAATTGATTAAAAGCTTTTCCTAACAATTTTCTACTTATGTACACGTTTGACAGATTTTAAAACACAATTTATATCCCAATATAACAATATATATAATAGAAATAAAAAAAAACTTACTTTATATTGGATAAGATGCGCTATAAAAGTTAAATTAGATGATAAAATTACATAACTTCTCCTAAGACACACCCTTAACTCTATCATAGAGAAAAATATATGGGCCATATGTAACACCCATAATTTTTCGTAATATTATTCAGGAGGTTTAATTAGATAAATTAAATAGAATAACATAAATTTTAAGTGACAAGGGGATTGAGATTTGAATAAATATAATTAAGGTTGCGCTCAATTAATTAATTAAATGAGCTAAAGAATGGTTTAAAAATTAATTAATCTACATAAGGGTATAATGCAATTAGACTACATGGAGTTCCTAGTGATATAGTCAGTGATAGAGATGCTTTATTTACTAGTGAATTCCAAAAGTGCCTATAGGATATGTTAGGCACTAAGCTCAAGATGAGTACTGCGTATCACCCATAGACGGATGGGCAGACAGAGAGTTAATAAGGTACTTGAGAATTTATCGAAAGCTTGTGTATTAGACTTTGATGGATCTTGGGAGGATCACTTATAGTTGGTTGATTTTTCCTATAATAATAGTTATCAGACTAGCATAGAAATGACGCCTTTTGAAGATTTGTATGGAAGGCCATGCAAATCATCAGCATGTTAGTCGGTGACTGGAGATAGATTAGACTTTGGTCTAGATTTGGTTATGAAGGCATCAGAGAAGACTGAGTTAATCTGAGAAAGGATGAAGGAAGCTCAATCCATGCAGAAGAGTTACATAGATAAGAGGCGTAAGGATCTAGATTTCCCAGTTGAAGATTGGGTTTTCATTAAGATATGACCTATGAAGGATGTGGTACGGTCCAGAATGTCAGGAATACTAGCATCTAGATATGTGTTTCCATTAAAAATTGTAGTGAGGATTGGAAAGCTCGCATATAGAGTAGAATTGTCGAGTAGTATGGTAGGTTTCCATAATGTATTTCATGTGTCTCATCTTTGGAAGTATGTGCATGATCCAGAGACTACTATTCCTCCAAAAGGGCTGGAAAATTTAGTAGTAGATCCTAATTTAACTTTTTTTACACAACCAGTTCGAGTTGTATCAAGGGATGTCAAAAGATTAAGGAACAAGACGGTCAAGTTGGTGAAAGTTCAGTGGAGCGACAACGAGAAGGATTGCACTTGGGAGACAAAGGACAGGATTCGAGATACTTATCCTAATTTACTTTGAGGGTATGTCAATATCAGATTTATATAGATAATTGATAGTCAACTAGACCAGTACAATTGTTAGGAGTCGTTACAAATGATGGCTATGTTTAGTATTTAGTCCTTACCGAATTTCGAGGACGAAATTCTTTAGGGTGAGGAGCTTGTAACACCCCTAATTTTTTATAACATTATTAAGGTGATTTAATTAGATAAATTAAATTGAATAATGTAAATATTAAGAGATAAAAGGATTGAGATTTGAATAAATATAATTAAGGTCATGCTCAATTAATAAATTAATTAAATGGGGTAAAGAATGGTTTTTAAGTTAATTAATCTATATAAGAGTATAATGGAAATTAGCCAAACATAACCCCTTACCCTTATATATTCTCATTCCTACCATTTCATTTCCTATTCACATAATTTTTAAAACAAAAACACAAACGTAAGAATTGGAGTCAGCCATAATCAAAGAGAAAAGAGAAGAGAAATCCAAGTAAAGTTAAGGATTAAAGCTAGGGGAATAAATCTCAATCCAATCTCCTTATCTTAATCAAGGTGAATAATAATTTATACCATCTCTATTTTGTTTTAAGAAAAAATGTTTTTTTAGATTTAAGATTAAATTTTCTTCTATGATGATTTGGATGATGATATGCTTGAAATACAATTTGCTCGATTTAAACAAGAATGTTCAAATAAGATTGTATGCGATTTTAGGGCAAAACCGATTGATATTGATGTTTAAATTCCATGGAAAAAATTTATACTATGTAAAACAGGATTTTAGAGTTGGGCATTAATTTTGATAATTTTCCAAGATATGGAAAGATTACTATGAATATTTAAAATATGGTTAATTGGGTTTATAAATTTATATTAAGAATTTGGGTCTCAAATTTTGATATGTTAGATAACATGATTAAGGTGAATGTGATTTGCTATACAAATTAAATTATTTTAAAAGAAGAACTTATTTGCAGTATTAGTTTTGTTTAATGAAAGGGCTCATTTGCTATATTAACCTTGATTTAGATCTGAAATTAAACGGCATTTATTTTTATAAAGAATTTGAAAAGTTACGGTAACCAATTACAGGTTTACAGGTGGCAAGATAGTTAGATAAAAAATTATTTTAAGTGGCATTAATCAGCTTTTACTCAGAAAAGCATATTCCGCCTCTAACAGAAGTACCTTTCGACTTTGAGCTTCTGCCATCAATCAAGTCAGAACCACAATAAGCTAAAACCAATATACAATGTAGCACTTAGATAGTACGTAGTGGATTGGAGGAAAGGCAGAAGGCATGGTGCTGAAAGCATTGCTTCCGATAGGGTCGTTAACCTTTTGTTTGTTGTAAAAGTGAAGCGTCTGCCTTTGTTTTATTAAAGCCTTCGAAGGAGTGGAGGCATATGTTTTCGAAAGAGGTTTTCTAAAGGCTTTCGAAGGGTTTGATATTTTATGTTCTAAAGAACAAGCTTTCGAATAGCTTTCTTTACTTATAAAAATAATGCTTTTGAAAGTACAAGTTCTGCCGTAGTCGAAGCCCTATTGCCCATCTTTTGCCTTTCGAGTATATTGAAGTCATCAATGCCTTTGAAGGGTAGTTTTGTTTTAAAGATGTTCTAAGTCACTTTCTAAATGCTTTCGAAAGGGTCCATGGGTTTCGAAGGCGAAGGCTTCGAAAAGGGGTTTCGATGTTATTGTTATGTGTTTTATTTAAATGATTTGAAGCTTTCAAAAGGGACGGTGCCGACGCCATTAAGTTTTCCTCGGTACTTCTTTTTGATAAAGGATGGTTTCGAAAGAGATACTTTCGTTTATATTCACTTTGACCCAAATGATATTTTAAATATAAAACCAATGGTTTCGAATAAGGGACTTTCAATGGTTTTGGGACGTATACTTCCAAAGGTTTCGAAATGGGTAGTTTCAAAAGTTTCAAAAGGGGTACTTTCAAAGGTTTCAAAGCTATGCTTCTAAGAGTAAATAAGTATTACTTTATTACATTCGAAAGATTTCGAAAGAGAGGTTTTATAGTGTTTCAAAAGGCAAGGTCCTAATGTTTTTGAAGGATGTTTTTATGCTTTCGAAGATGGTTATCCAGTGAGGTCGAAGGTAATGTTTTGAAGGTTTTGAAAGCCAAAGTTTTCCAAAACAAATAACCTAATCTCATTTTGAAGGGAAACTATGGCATAAATAAATAAAGTGTTTTGATATGGAGTTTTTTGAAGAAGTTTTCTTTGATAAAAAGGTTGAAGGGATTAACCAAGTTATTATGTTTGCTTCTTCATATATGTATATATCCACATTGTAATGGACCCATAATTATATTTTGGGGAAGGGAAGAATAATTAGCTATTGACCTAGTTGTGAATATAAATTATGTTAACTCTTGAATGATTATAATTGCATCGAGGAGGTGGGGAAGACTACACTATAGGATGATAGAATATTAAAGGAAGATATTGGCAGGGGCCAATAGGTTCATAATAAGCCCATGAAAACTATACATAAATAAAGATGTAAGAAAGAAAGGTTCAAAGTTAGCCCGTATAAACTACGATTTGATATTGGCAGGGGCCAATAAGTTTATAGTGAACCCATGAAAACTATATCCGAATTAAGATATTGGCAGATGTCAATAGGTTCCTAGTGATTCCATGAAAACTAGGATAAGAACAGAAGATATTGGAGTTACCAATAGTTTCCAAGTCAACCCATCAAAACTAGGATAAGTGTAAAGATATTGGAGTTACCAACAGGTTCATAGTGATCCTATGAAAACTATGTAATTGGACAGAGAGTCCTTAAACATTTTACCAGTTATTAGTTAGCCCATAAAAATAGGTTAATAGTAATCTTAGAAACTATAACAGTGACAGATAGTCAAAATGAACGGGGGTAAGTTATCCAAAATTGATTCACTTGTTTTGAATAAAATAATATCATACTGTTTTGAATTGTTTTAACCATTGTGGATGTAGGAGTACGGTATATGGTTTTGTAAAGGTTAAAGATACTAGTGAAGGGAAAACTCGTTCTGTTAAATGGCATGGTCTCACTGGATATCTAAATGGGTTGAGATGGTAAATTGTTATTCATACTAGACTTTATGTCTGACTCGAAGTTTATGTTTTCTCCTTAAACTCTCGTGTACTCAATTGTTTTTGACTAGTTTAAGAGTTGAGGTTTTCAGGTACCTTATTAGGAGAATAATGCTTTCGGAGATGTGTAGATGGCATGATAGCTATCTAGAGTTCTCTTTTATTTTAATTCTTCTATATTGTTTGTAAGGGCAATGTTTTTAAACTGCCTATTATACTGTGATCATCGAAGGAGCATTTTCATATGTCACTCTTAGCGTATCTTGTAATAAATATTTTTTCTCTAAACATGGTTAACGATTGTGGGATTACGTAATGAAATGATTTTTTTTGAAATGGAATGTTATCTTGTTTGATGTTTTAAAATATTTTCTATGTTCATGTGTTTCTTTATAGCAATGTATCTAACACTAACGTATTTGGTCGCCGAGGATTAACAGTTATGGATGACTGCAACATTCATAACCGTTATTTTTGGGCCTCCAAGTAGGGGGGTGTTACAAGTTGGTATTAGAGCGTATGTTTACGAAAATTTGAAAAAAAAAGTTAAACTTAAAATCTTTTTGAAACATAATCCAATGAATCGGAAATATGATCGGTTGGGACAATGCTATAATAACGCACTTGTATCTTATATATGTGTATATATATAAGTACGTATTCTCCTCTCTCTTAGACTATTCTTCTATGTCTTACTAAGGCTTATATGAAGATTTACGAAAAAGAAGATCTGGAAGCAGGAAACAGAAGCGGAAAACTCAATGGAGGAAGCACAATAACTAAAGAAAATTCTCAACCTAATACCAGGAGGAACCAAGTTCAACAGGCTAATGCTAACCAAAATGTTGATGCTAATGTGACTGTTGGAAATCCACCAGTAGATATAGGGGCGATGCATCAGTTCTTCATCAATATGATGCAAGCAGGAGCTGCTGCTGGTGTTGCTGGAAATATTAGATGAGCTAATCCTATGGCTCTAGTTTGGAATAATTATGCTATGCCGAGCAGAAATTACACCATTCTGGTTGGAAAGCTGTTTATGGGAATGAAGGATACTATTGAAGTTGAGAATTGGTTGTTACACTATGAGAGAATATTTTTAGATCTGGGTTTGGATGATGAGAAAAAGTGGAGGTTAGCCTCTAGGCAGTTGCAAAGGTTGGCACTTCGTTGGTGGAATAGTGTTATTGTCGAAATTTCGGAGAAAGAGTTGACATAAGCTGAACTCCAAAGGAGATTTGAGCAGAGGTTCTTATGTGAGGCTGCTAAGTCGACGTTGATGAGGAAGTTTATGGATCTAGTTCAAGGAATGATGTCAGTAATCGAGTATGCTACTAAGTTTGATGAGCTGTCTCGATACAAATATGCTACTATAAATACTGACATCAGAAGGAATGAGAGGTTTATTCGAGGACTGAGGCCCGAGCTTGCTAGAGCGACCCTGACACATTTCCACGATCCTTATAATGTGGTCATGGAGATGGCAATTCGCCATGAAGAGTTCCTTGCTTTTTGTGCTAGAGAGAAGCCAGTTGAACCCCAGGGTCCTCAGGGAAAGAAGAGGAAGTTCTTTAATAAGGAGTGAGCACAGAAAGGAAATGCTGCCAAGATGGAAAAAGCTGATTTAGTTCGTTATAAGTGTGACAAAAAGGGTCATTATGAAAATGTGTGTCGGTCAGCCAAGGGGAAAAAGGCTGTAGATAAGAAGAATGTGAAGTGCTTTAACTATGATCAAGTTGGGCATTATAAGAATTAGTGTCCAGAACTGGTTAGGGAAGACAAAGGAAAGGTTTTTACTATTGGACCATCATCTGCTAAGCCAACTACAGTTGAAAAAGGGAAGATTGTGATGGAAGGTTCATTTTTTGATTCAAAGTATACAATTAGGATTCTATTTGATACCAGTGCATCACATTCATTTATATCCCAGTGTTCGGTTGGTAGAACTCACATACTGTGTTGCTTCCTTAAGGGTTGCAAATCAAATAGGAGGGCATGCAACTCTGGGGATGAGATGCGACCAGTTAGAACTTGATTTGTTGGGTCAAAAGTTTGCATGTAGTCTGTATGTTTTCGATTTCATAGATTTCAGAATCATTTTGGGTATGGATTGGTTGAGAAAATATAAGGTTAGGATATTTTTTCAAGATGGTAAGATATCACTAAGATACCCTAATAGTCCTAACCGAACCATATTCTCAGTAGATAGTTTTTTACGTAGTAGATGTGCTTTGTGAAGTGCAATGGAAGTGGGAGAAGAGCCTACAAGATGTGTCAGGCAATAAACTCAAGATGAGTACTACATATAACCCTCAGACGGATGGGCAGATAGAGAGAATCAATAAGGCATTCGAGGATTTATTGAGAGCTTGTGTATTGGACTTTGGTGGATCTTGGAAGCATCACCTACATTTGGTTGAGTTTTCCTATAATAATAATTATCAGACTAGTATAGAAATGGCGCATTTTGAAGCTTTGTATGGAAGGCAATGCAAATCACCAACTTGTTGGTTAGAGACTGGAGACGGGTTAGTCTTAGGTCTTGATTTGGTTAAAGAGGCATCAGAGAAGATTGAGTTAATTTGAGAAAGGATGAAGGAAGCTCGATCAAGAAAGAAGACTTACATAGATAAGAGGCGTAAGGACGTCGAGTTCTAAGTTGAAGGCACAGTTTTCATTAAGTTATCACTTATGAAGGGTGTGGCACGGCTTGGAAAGTCAAGGAAACTAGCATCAAGATATGTTGATCCATTCCAGCTTATATAGAGGATTGAAAAGCTCTCATATAGAGTAGAATTGTCGAGAAATATGGCAGGTGTCCATAATGTATTTCATGTGTTTCATCTTCGAAAGTATGTGCATGATCCGGAGACTACTATTCCTCCAACACGTTTGAAAGATTTAGTAGTAGAGCCTAATTTGACTTTTGTTAGACAATCAGTTCAGGTTGTAGTGAGGGATAAGAAAAGATTAAGGAAACAAGATAGTCAAGTTGGTGAAAGATCAATGGAGTGACAATGAGAAGGACTGTGCTTGTGAGACAGAGGACAGGGTTCGAGATGCTTATCCTGATTGTTTTGAGGGTATGTCTATATTAGATTTATATATATAATTGCTACTCAGGTGGACTGATATGGTTGCTAGGAGTCATTGCAGATGATTGCTACGTTTAGCATTTAGTCTTTATTGAATTTGGAGGACGGAATTCTTTAAGGAGGGAGCCCGTAACATCCTTTGTTTTTTATAACATTATTCAGGAGATTTAAATTTGATAAATTAAATAGAATAATGTAAATGTTATGTGATAAGGGGATTGATATTTGAATAAATATAATTAAGGTCGTGGTTAATTAATTAATTAAATGGCTAAAGAATGGTTTTTAAGTTAATTAATCTACATTAGGGTATAAGGGGAATTAGTTGCACATAACCCCTTACCCTTATATATTCTCATTCCTTACCATTTAATTTCCCATTCACGTCATTTTGAAAACAAAAACACAAAGGTAAGAAGAGGATCCTGCCATAATCAAAGAGAAAAGAGAAGAGAAACGAAGTAAAGCTAAGGATTAAATCTTGGGGAATAAATTTCAATCCAATCTCCTTATCTTAATCAAGGTGAATAATAATTTGTACCATCTCTATTTTGTTTTAAGAACATATGTTTTTCAGATATAAGATTATATTCGTTTCTATGATGATTTGGATGATGATATGCTTAGAATTACAATTTGTTTGATTTAAACAAGAATGCTTAAATGAGATTATATGCGATTTTAGGGAAAAACCGATTGATATTGATGTTTAAATGCCATGGAAAAAAATTAAGTTAAGTGAAGCATAATTTTGTAGTTGGGTTTTAATTTTTATAATTTTCCAAGCTATGTAAAGATTACTATGAATTTTCAAAGGAAAATATAGTTAATTGGGTTTATAAATTTATTTCAGAAATTATATTGAGAATTTGGGGTAGAAATTTTGATATGTTATATAACATGATTAAGGTGAATTTCTGTAATTTTTGGGGATTTTTCCTATTGGATTTGCTATTCAAATTAAATCATTTTAGAAGAAGGACTTATTTGCAGTATTGATTTTGTTTAATGAAGCGGCTCATCTGCTTAATTAACCTTGATTTAGACCTGAAATTAAGCGGTAGTTATTTTTGTAAAGAATTTGAAAAGTTGAGTACAGGTATACACATTGCAGGTTAGATAGATAAAAATTTGCTTTAAGTGGCAATAATCATCTTTTAATCAAAAAAGTAGGTTTCGCCTCTTATAGAAGTACCTTTTGACTCAGAGCTTTCGTCTTCAATCAAGTCAAGACCCCACTAAGCCGAAACCAATACACATGGTATCACTTAGATGGTACGCAGTGGATTGGAGGAAAGGCGGAAGGCATGGTGCCGAAAGCATTGCTTACGATAAGGTTGTTACCCTTTTTTAATTTCGAAAGTGAAGCGTCTGCCTTTTTTATTAAAGCATTCAAAGGAGTCGAAACATATGTTTTCGAAAGAGGTTTCCTAAAGGCTTTCGAAGGGTTTCCTATTTTATGTTTTAAAGAACATACTTTCGAATGGGTTTCTTTACTTATAAAAATAATGCTTATGAAAGTAGGATTCCGACCTAGTCGAAGCCCTACTACCTTCTTTTGGCTTTCGAGTATATTGGACTCATCAATGACTTCGAAGGGTAGTTTTGTTATAAAGATGTTCTAAGTCACTTCTTAATTTCTTTCGAAAGGGTCCAAGGGTTTCGAAGGCAATAGCTTTGAAAGGGGATTTCGAAGCCATCCTTCTGTGTTTTGTTTAAATGATTTGAAGCTTTCGAAAAGGATAGCGCCGACGCCATCAAGTTTCCCCCAATATTTTATATGATAAAGGATAGTTTCGAAAGAGATACTTTTGTTTATATTCACTTTGACCCCAATGATATTTTAAATATAAACCGAATGGTTTCGAAAGAGGGACTTTCAATGGTTTCAGAAGGGATAATTCCAAAGGTTTTGAAAGGAATGCTTTCAAAGATTTGAAATAGATACTTTCAATGGTTTTGAAAGGTGTATTTTCAAAGGTTTCGAAACTAAGCTTCTAATAGGTAATAAGTAATACTTTATTATATTTGAAAGGTTTCGAAAGAGAGGTTTTAAAGTATTTCGAAAGGTAGGGGCCTAATGTTTTTGAAAGAAATTTTTATGCTTTCGAATGAGGTTCTCCAATGAGGTCGAAAGAAAGGTTTCGAAAGCCTTATTTTTTCAAAAAAAAAACGCAATCTCATTTTGAATGAACATCATGGCATAAATAAATAAAGTGTTTTGAAAAGGAGTTTTTGAAGAAGTTTTCATTGATAAAAAGATTAAAGGGTTTAACCAAGTTATTGTGTTTTCTTCTTCATATATGTATATATTAACATTGTAATGGAACCATAACTGTATTTTGGGAAGGGCAGAATAACCACCTAGGTTGACCCAGTAGTGAATATAAATTAACTCAACTCTTGAATGAGTATAATTGCATCCAAGAGGTCGAAAGGACCAGAATATCGGATGCTAGAATATTAAAGGAAGATATTGGCAGGGGCCAATAGGTTCTTAGTAGGCCCATGAAAACTAAGTATAGGAAAAGATATTGGCAGGGGCCAATACGTTTATAGTAAGCCCATGAAAACTATGCATAAGTAAAGATTTTAGAAAGATAGGTTCATGCTTAGTCTATGAAAACTATCATTTGATATTGGCAGGGGCGAATAGATTTATAGTGAACTCATGAAAACTATATACGGACTAAGATATTGACAGACGTCAATAGGTTCCTAGTCAACCCATGAAAACTAGGATAAGAATAGAAGATATTGGAGGTACCAATAGGTTCCTAGTCAACCCATGAAAACAAGGATAATTATAAAGATATTGGATTTACCAATAGGTTCTTAGTGATTCCATGAAAACTATGTAATTGGATAGGGAGTCCTTAAGCATTTTACTGGTTATTAGTCAGCAATGAAAACTATTAGGTTAATAGTAATCCTAGAAATTATAATTGAGACAGATGGTCAAAATGAATGGGGATGGGTAATCTAGAATTGATTCACTTGTTTTGCATGTCATCGTATCATACTGTTTTGAATTGTTTTAATCATTGTGGATGTAGGAGCATAGTATATTGTTTTATAAAGGTTTTAAGATACTAGTAAGGGGAAAACCCATTCCTCTAAGATGCGTGGTCTCACTGGATTTCTAAATGGGTTGAGATGGTAGATTGTTATTCATACTAGGATTTATGTTTGAATCAAAGTTTATGTTTTCCCATTAAACTTTCGGGCACTCAATTAATTTTGAGTAGTTTCAGAGTTGAATTTTTTAGATTCCTCATTAGGCAATAGCTTTTGGAGATGTGCACGAGGCATGATAGCTATCTAGAGTTCTCTTTTATTTGATTCCGTTGTGTTGTTTGTAGGGGAAAAGTTGTTAAATTGCCTATATATACTATGACCATCCAATGAGGCATATTTATATGTCGCTTTTAGCGTATGCTGTAATAAGTATATTTTCTCTGAACGTAGTAAGCGATGTTGGGATTATGTAATGAATTGAAAATGTTTGAAATGGAATGTGTGTATTTCTGTGTATCAATGTATCTAACACCACCGTATTTGATCACCGATAATGAATAACTATGGATGACCGCAGCATCCATAACCGTTATTCTTAGGCCCCCAAGTAGTGGGCTGTTACATCATAACTTACTCAGAATACCTATATAAATTCAACCATGGAAGTCCCTGTTAAGATCCATAGGACGGCCTAAAGAATAAGGCTGCGTTAACTCAACTCGTTGTACCAAAAAATCGTATACTGATCGGTAAACGTGCACTTATTCCCATATTTTTCCATATAGTTTTTCTCAGGGATCCATATCTTGCTTCAAAGTTGCATTACACCATGCTTGAAGTCATTTCCATCAATATCTAGAGGGTTGGGAAGGTGAAAAATGGATCGGTATCGGTTAATAGACTTGGCCAATTTATAATATCTTCTTCTTTATACCTTATTGCAATACTTTGTTCTCTTTCTATGAGCTTTACGTTTATTTATTAAACATTCTTGAGTCCAGCATTATCGAATTTTCGAGTGTAACAATATGGATAATACCTTCCACTAGAGTACAATTATGTGGATATAGTGCGTGCTTTGTTTAAAGACAAACACTCAAATCTTGTATCAATAAGTTGCATCGTTACTCAGGATGCTCTAACGGGAAGTTGTTATTTTCAAAAATGTTTTAACCTCAAATAGTTTGTCAATAGAGTCTAACCAATCAATATAAGTTCCAGACCTTTGGCATAAGGAAGTTCAACCCTTCGGGCAATATTTTCCATCTAATTGTAGGTAATCCACAATCCATAAACTACCAAAAACCAATTGAAAACACCATGAGATAAAGAAATTTGAAGAAATTTGTGCATTGATCTAGAAAAGGATTGATCACTCAATCCATGGTGGATTAATCTGCACCGATCAGTTCTTCCTACTACTTAAGCAACACATGGAATATTTTTCACTTCACTTTTTCATCTTAGGTGTGATGACCCGCCCTTCTACTCCCAGAAAGACGCATCATCACAAAGAAAGAAAGGGGTAGAAATAGAAAAGAAAAGAAAGAAAGAACAACAACATCAGAATATCACAGTGGAAACGGAACAAAATATAATATACCACATAACTATTACATAGTTTACATATATCAGAGTTATACAACATCATACATATGACAATCATATATACATCTGTCACTGCATACACCCCAAAATACAGAACATTCTAACTAACACAGCGGAACTAGATAGATATCTACATACGTCTGGGCTCCTGCCCAAGGCTCCTCCAGAACTCAACAATCCAAGAACCTATCACTTGGCTACTCGTAAAAATTTGAGTACCCAAGAGTTTATGAAAAACACAAAATATAAACTCCGGGTCAGACATGGGTCTGGTGTGAGTAAACGGTTAAAATTGTTTAACTTTGAAAACCATATGAAAATAAAGGTATCACGTAAGACTCCCCACTCATAAACACGGGTAAGTTTTTACCTTACGCTAACCAAAACATTTCATAGGAAATTCAGTGATATTATAATAGTGTCTAGGGTTTTCAAGTAAATAAAAATAGCTGAAATTGTTACATTTATTAAATTCCAGCTACTAGCCACAAAAGTTGGTAATACAATCAAATCCGAGGGCGCTTATTGGAAAATGGGTTCCATACAATGGCAGGGCTACTGGGGTACCGCCCGTCACAGTATGGGGCCTAGATCACCGTACCGAGGATCACTCCCGACCCCCTACAACGCAAGGCCGGAACCATTCCTTACGGAATAGTTCCGAACAAGATAAGTGAGCAGTTGGCGCGACCAACCGCTCACTAAGCCGAATAAAAAGGGACATCTAGACATGGGAAATCTTGTCCTGCTTGGGCATGACCCACCTAATCTTGCTGCACCTCCGTTGTTTTAGCCATTCCCGATTGATGAGGCTTGAGGCTACGATTACCTTTACAGAACATATCCCTTAGAATGCTCATCGTCCGCCTGACGATGTGCTGAAAGCATTCAATCCATACAAGTTCGTTCCGGGTTCGAACGAAACCGAAGTCATTATCTCGTTACACTCATTTTGGAATCACCCTCAGAGTTAACGACGACAACCCTTGCACTCTGAATCTTCATCTTTACTTCAGATTCACGACCTATCGTTAATTTGGATCGATGTGGTTTTCGGATGTCCAAATATGGAAACCCGATCCCGGTCTCATCGAAATCCAAAACGTATCTTTTAGGGCCAAGTTGTTTTAAAGTTTAAAACGATTCCATTCTATTATCCATATACACACATAAAGATAATTCACAATATCACAATAGATAATCAACATTATCATCATAAACAAATAATCAATATTATCGTCACAACAGATAATCCATATTATCATCATACTCCAATCAAAGCATACATTTCATACAGCATCATTTATCTCATATTTGAGAACTCAAACCATTCAAGGTAAACAATATCATCCATCCATACATAAGCAATCATATCAGCTATAATTAATTTAAATGAATTAAGTTAATTACTTGCATCTTTAATTAATTTAAGGTAAATTAAATTAATTACTTCACCATTATAAATCTTGCTTATATAACTATTAATCAATTATCAATCAATTAATTTATCATCATCCAATTATTCAATTTAATTAGTCATCCTTGTATAATTTACTTTAATTACATTCAAGTATTATCCATTAACTTATTTCCACAAATAAATTATCTTAACTAAACATAGAAATTAACCTTAAATTACTAAAATTACATTTCTTCTTAATTACACTAATTAATTACTCTTTAATCTCTTATTATTAAGTATATTTATAATGATTACTAATTACATTTTAATTTCATTATCCTGTATTAAATTAATTACCTTAAGTAATTAATCTTCCATTAAACTACATTTATTAATCACTCCTGATTAATACTATTCAGTAATTAACTAACCTTAGTTACTCTATCAAATAAATAAATTACACCTCAATTAATTTTTTTAAATTAATCCCTTGATTAATTGCACAAAGTAATTATACTCAAATTACTTACATTATTAAATCATCCTCAGTCAATTTCATCCAGTAATTATCATTAATTACTTTCCCAAGTAATTATACTTATCACATCATCAAATAATTATTTAAATTAATTAAACTTAATTAATTAACTTAAACAATTCATATTAAACTTCATCAATTACAATAGTAATTAACTCCCCGATTACTTAATTATTTAATTATTCTATTTCATTCTATTTAATTTATTACTTCCAAATCAATTTATTTTACCTTATTACTTAATTAACTATTCTTTAATCATTAATTAATAACCTTAAGTATTAATAAAACTTAATTACCCATTTATTAACTGCTAATTACTTAATTTATCATTTTATTAATTCTTAATTAAATTGCTTAATTAATTAACTATTAATCATTCATTAATTCACTTAAGTAGTTAATTTATTTATTACTTATAATCCATCACTAATTAAAATTAAAAAGTAATTATTTTTATTTACTTTCTGAAATCATCAATTAATATTAATTATTCAACTTAATTAACATTTTAAAAAGCCTTCATTAACTTTGGAAATCAATTATGTTAACTAACTACAACTTAATTGTTGATTAACTTTATACTTAATTAAAATAATTACTGGATTAAATAATAATTAAGCTTTTTAAAAACATCGTTAAGTATTAACTAAACATCATTATAACTTGAATCAAAATCTTAATTAAAACTTGTTAAACATTCATTATGTTCACAGTGCTTAAAAATTTGTGGAAATCAAATTTACTTAACTCCAACATTAAAATACATTACTGTAGTTTGAAGAAAACCCGAGCCATTCCAGAAAAAACTTGAGTATAACTCCGAGTAAAACACGCTATTTGCCGAGTCTCCCTCCCTGTACACAAACTTCTTCTTCTCTACCCTTTTTTTTCATTCCTGTAGATTAAATTTTGCAAAGTATAAATAGCATCAGGTTTAAACATAAGCTCGCGATTAAACTCGAAGCAAACACCCAATCCACTCGAGTACGACACGCAACAACCAACTATGTTGACACTGACACGCCAACCCACCTCCAAATGCCACCGTGCACGTGCACGGTGGTTCCCCGTACCTCTAGCAACCCCCATCACCTCCAACAAACCATAAATCGACCCAACACATGAAATCCAAACCCAATCCGACTTCATAAATTCGAAATCGAATTTTAGCAGTTCGACCAAAAGCTGCAAGCACCATCACTAACAAATACATCTCGCCACTGCCGCTCACGCCATCGAGGTCGCCAAAACTTCGGCCACACTGCGACAACGCAACAAGCTTCTATCCTTCAAAAATTCGTGAAACTCGATCTTGTGAAGAAGCCACACGCGCCTCGTTACAGAGATGAACAAGAACTTCATCCTAAAACCCTACTATGATCTCGTTCTCTAATTTCACGCAATAGAAAAATTATTTGAAAATTTTTACGAGATCCCCAATGTTTATACTTGCTTCAATACAAATTTGAACATTTATTATTGGATCAATAATCTGTAATTGGTAAAAATGCCACTTTTGATAAACCGTGAACTACTTTTACAATTCTATACTAAAGATTCCCATTTCTGCTTTAAAAATCCTATTTTTCATTAAAGATCCAAGTTATCAACTTGAATTTATATTTTATAACAGTTGAATTTATCAACATAATCCTTGTTGTCTGTAAAAGCTTGATTTCCAGAGCATAGCTTGTTAATATGTTTTAAAACAAATTTAAATTCCTGATTGAAGTTCGAGCATATTGTTTTATTGGAAAATCTAACACTTTACCATGATCAAATGAAAACAATTCAAGATTAAATAGTTTTCAACCCTGTAATCACTTAGCAGAAATGAACAACATATTCACTATTCAAAGAACAGCCTGTATGTAAACACAGATTTATACCAAGATAAAACACATACGTCACCATGAAATCCATAAATCATCTTTCTATTTTTAAATTAAACTAAAGCTTGAAATTTTATGTTTACTCACCAGAAAAATACTATTGAACAGAGCATACTTGATGTTCTGGAAAACCTGAAGATTTGAAACTGCAGGGTCCTATCTATTCTTGTTTGAGTTAAATATATTTGAGTTTGAATTCAATTTGATTTCACTTCTTTTTTTTTCAAATGAGTTACAGAACGAACTGGAAAATAGAAGATGGTCTCACACACACACACACACACACACATATATATATATAAGATAATAGGCGTGTGAAGGAAGGTAGTAACTAGTTAGGTTGTTTCTTATTTTTGTTTTATCAGGCAAGATTTTCAAATGGGGCTGAGATGATCTTTGAATTCGACCAAATGTTTGCTGAGATGATAAAACATTTAATGCTAATGTACTTAATGTCTACAACTTAATCTTATTAGTACATAGATATTTTCATTTACTTGCCTTACATAATTATTTACAGGATACATATAAACGCATTCTTACTTACTGGCAGCTTATACTTTATGTACATACTATTCTTTTGTTTTAGTTATGTTGATCATATCTTTATTACTGGAAAACAAGGATTTGCAATATCTTGAGCTGACAAAATATTGGGCTGAGATGATAGCCAATTAATGTCTTGTTTCTTGATTAGTTTATATATCATAATTATGTTTGGCTGAGTTGATAGTAATTAATGCTTTGTTTGCCTAATATGTTTGCATATCATAATCGAGATTTGTTGTATATGTAGGTATTTATATGAAGGTATATACTTTGCAGGTAAGCTTGTAAATGAAGATACTTTGTATCAAAACAATTTGTGTCAGGTATTATACCTTATATTTTGACCGATTGCAGGTATATTTTTAGTCTTGTGAGTATATGAAGTTAATTTGTTTCATTATTTCTAGCTTGAATAGTTTATATACATATGGCTGTGTTATTTTATATTTCACTTTATTTCTTGTTTGTATTTATATTTGTATTTTATATTTTGACTATCAATACCTAACTTAGATTCATAAGTTTACTTATTTATTTATATTTATGTTTTTGACTTACAATAATATTAATATTTTATATTGAACATTATCATCTATTTATTTTATATTTTATATTTTCCAAATGTTAACAAGATAAAATATTTTAATTCAATTATACCAGATAGATTTTATTTTAAATATTTTTAAGAGATTTTTTTTAAATTTTAAAATCCATTTCCTTTCAAAATACAAATCCAGTATAAACAAATGCCAATTATTTCCAAAATCATATTCATTTTAATATGATCCGTTTACACTTTATTTAATTTGATTAAATACGTATTAAAATAACAGGGCCGAAAATCAAGGGTCGTTACATTCCTCCCCCTTTAAAAGAATTTCGTCCCCGAAATTTAAAACAAAGATAATTTAAAAGCTGTTATACCAACCATTCAAACATATATATCATTCTTACATTAGCAAACAACCATAAAATCTATCCTAACAAACATCACTAGTTATCTGAACACAAATCCAGATAAACTTTCCTAAACTTATCTAGAGTTTCCCAAGTACAAACTCTGGGATCCTCGCTCCACTGCACTCGACAAACTTCATTACTTTCTCTCGAGTTGCCTCTCGTCTTAATCAACAATCCGAACAGGATTCCTGATTATAGTCAAACTCCGCTCGACTTCCGAATCTTCCCGAACCACTGGTTCTACAACTAATGATGGATCCTGAACAAATTTCTTAGATGAGATGCATGGAATACATTATGAATTCCAGACATCCGTTCTGGCAATTCAATTCTGTAAGGTACAACACCAATCCAAGTTGAATTTTATATTTATAACTCAAGGTCTCCGCCTCCCATTCACTTTAATTCACAATCTAATTTTATTAATTCACCATTCAACTTTTATTTGACTAATTCCAATTTCATTTACATACTTAATTTACTAATTTGTTTCAAATTAGTTTATTTCCACTTCCAATTCAATATTTGATTTCATCACAAAAATCACTTCATTATAGTTCTTGAGTTCATTTCTAGTTTGTAATTCCGGTTTGGATGTCTATTTCATTTTCCAAGTACAAAATAATTTTATTTTGGCTTATAATTCCACTTTTTAAACTTTATGAGCCACAAATTTATTTATTCTCCACACTTACATCCATTTACTCTTAATCACATTAATTTTCGCTTTAAACTCCAGATCTTACCTGTATTAAGCAAGCATACTTTTTATTTCAAGCATTTAAATTCTTTTGATAAGCCATCGGCGTTTATTTATACAAAATTAAATTTTTATCCAACTATTTCTATTCGAATAAAGATTTTATTTCATTCAACTTAAATTATTCAAGCTTTTACTAAATAAACTCTCACTTTCCTCGGAGCCACGCTTCTATAAAGTTTAATCTTAGGTTAATTTACTTGTTTCAATTTCATACTTAAATTCATTTCCAATTTATTTGATACTGACCTAGATCAAATTCCATTTATTTTGTTAAGATTAAATCCAAGGCCATATTTATTCCATCCATACTTGAATTGGATTTTATTTGCAAATTCAAATTATCTCTATGTTAATTCCATTCCGCGACAACTTTAATTCATATTTAATTTTCTTATAATTCCAAGTTGAATTTGTATTAATAACTCGTATTTCATTTCCCATTCCATTATTACCTCACAATCCAACTTCTATTTTAACTAATTGAAATCTCATTAACCTATTCAATTAACCAGTTTATTCCAAATTAGTTCACTTCCACTTCCAATTCTACATTGGATTTTTATCTTCAAAAATCATCTTATTATTTTATCTGTGTTCAATTTTATTTTATAATTCAAGTTTGGATTTTTATTTCATTCTCCAAGTACAATTTTTTTTTATTTTGGCTTACTATTTTACTTCTCCATATTTTCTTTTATAAGTCTCACATTCATATTTCACATTTTTACCCAATTTAAGCTTGAATATATTAATATTTCATTTTAACTCGATATTGAACACTCATCTACAGCCAAAAATGTTCTTAATCAATGTGTTGCCAATTTCCTTTATAAGTTATCGGAATATATTTATTCTAATTCAATTTCATTTCAACTTACTTTTATTTATTTAAGTAAGAATTTAATTTATTTAACATCATCATAACTCAACTGAATTTTATTTCAATTCAATTTGTTTAACTTAACTTCCGTTAAATTGAGCATCATACTATTCTCTCTAATCTACCAATTCACTTGGAATTAACTAAATAAGAACTTAATTTCATTTAATATCATCCATATCCCAATTCATTTCATTTCAATCTTAAATTTAAATCCAATTATTAAGCTTAAGTTAATCTCAACTAAAATTTTATTTCTATTAAATTCCCCAATCCAATTCAATTACATTCTAAATTTGATGTACTTCATCAATTTATTTATATCATTATTATTATTTTTTATCATTAGTTAAATTCCAAAAAAAAAAAATCAACTTAATCCAAAATAAATCCTCATTTTTATCTTCACTTTTAATTTTAATTCCAAATTTAATCTCATACTTTCCTTGGTTATATAAGCCATTGTAAACCTTTATAATCTTATTTGTCTGTAACACTATCATCCAAACACTTTAATTATATATGTAATAATTTCCATAAAATTATTTTTCTTTTTTTATATCAAGATATATTTTGGGTGAAACTATTTAATTCATCCACTTTTGAAAACAATATTGTGTCGAATTGTTCTATTCAAGTGTTTAGAAAACCCCTTCGGTACAGTTGTGCAGACTGCACCGACGAAGGTTCATATACCACTCAATAAATCAATCAAAATAATATAAAACCATTTTATATTCACTAACAAATACGAGCTCATATATATTAATACACTCAAACTCATTCTAGAGTACTAGTGACTCTGTCTCTAATGAGTAATCCCCACCAGAGCCAAGGTTCTCACTTAACCTTTCTGCTCTGATACCACATGTGATGACCCACCCTTCTACTCCCAGAAAGATGTATCATCACAAAGAAAGAAAGGGGTAGAAATAGAAAAGAAAAGAAAGAAAGAACAACAACATCAAAATCTCACAGCGGAAACGGAACAAATATAATATACCACATAACTATTACATAGTTTATATATATCAGAGTTATACAATATCATACATGTGACAATCATATATACATCTGTCACTACATACACCCCAAAATACAGCACACTCTAACTAACACAGCGGAACTAGATAGATATCTACATACGTCTGGGCTCCTGCCCAAGCTCCTCCAGAACTCAACAATCCAAGAACCTATCACTTGGCTACTCGTAAAAATTTGAGTACCCAAGAGTTTATGAAAAACATAGAATATAAACTTTGGTTCAGACATGGGTCTGGTGTAAGTAAACGGTTAAAATTGTTTAACTTTAAAAACCATTTGAAAATAAAGGTATCACGTAAGACTCCCCACTCATAAACACGAGTAAGTTTTTACCTTACGCTAACCAAAACATTTCATAGGAGATTCAGTGATATTATAATAGTGTCTAGGGTTTTCAAGTAAATAGAAAATAGCCGAAATTGTTACATTTACTAAATTCCATCTACTAGCCACAAAAGTGGGTAATACAATCAAATCCGAGGGCACTTAATGGAAAATGGGTTCCATACAATGGCAGAGCTACTGGGGTACCGCCCGTCACAGTACAGGGCCTAGATCACCGTACCGAGGATCACTCACAACCCCCTACAACACAAGGCTGGAACCATTTCGTACTGAACAGTTCTGAACAAGATAACCCTGCAGTTGGCGCGACCAACCGCTCACTAAGCCGAATAAAAAGGGACATCTAGACAGGGGAAAATCTTGTCCTGCTTGGGCCTGACCCACCTAACCTTGCTGCACCTCCCCAATTTTAGCATTCCCGGTTGATGAGGCTTGAGGCTACGATTACCTTTACAGAACATATCCCTTAGAATGCTCATCGTCCGCCTGACGATGTGCTGAAAGCATTCAATCCATACAAGTTCGTTCCGGATTCGAACGAAACTGAAGACATTATCTCGTTACACTCATTTCGTAATCACCCTCAGAGTTAACGACGACAACCCTTACACTCTGAATCTTCATCTTTACTTCAGATTCACGACCTATCGTTAATTTGGATCGATGTGGTTCTCGGATGTCCAAATATGGAAACCCGATCCCGGTCTCATCGAAATCCAAAACATATCTTTTAGGGCCAAGTGGTTTTAAAGTTTAAAACGATTCAATTCTATTATCCATATACACACAGATAGATAATTCACAATATCACAATAGATAATCAACATTATCATCATAAACAGATAATCAATATTATCATCACAACAGATAATCCATATTATCATCATACTTCAATCAAAGCATACATTTCATACAGCATCATTTATCTCATATTTGAGAACTCAAACCATTCAAGGTAAACAATATCATCCATCCATACATAAGCAATCATATTAGCTATAATTAATGTAAAATGAATTAAATTAATTACTTTCATCTCTAATTAATTTAAGGTAAATTAAATTAATTACTTCACCATTATAAATCTTGCTTATATAACTATTAATCAATTATCAATCAATTAATTTATCATCATCCAATTATTCAATTTAATTAGTCATCCTTGTATAATTTACTTTAATTACATTCAAGTATTGTCCTTTAACTTATTTCCACAAATAAATTATCTTAGCTAAACATAGAAGTTAACCTTAAATTACTAACATTACATTTCTTCTTAATTACACTAATTAATTACTCTTTAATCTCTTATTATTAATTATATTTATTAATGATTACTAATTACATTTTAATTTCATTATCATGTATTAAATTAATTACCTTAAGTAATTAATCTTCAATTAAACTACATTTATTAATCACTCCTGATTAATACTATTCAATAATTAACTACCCTTAATTACTCTATCAAATAAATTAATTACACCTCAATTAATTTTCTTTAAATTAATCCCTTTATTAATTGCACAAAGTAATTATACTCAAATTACTTTCATTATTAAATCATCCTGAGTCAATTTCATCCAGTAATTATCATTAGTTACTTCCCCAAGTAATTATACTTATCACATCATCAAATAATTATTTAAATTAATAAAACTTAATTAATTAACTTAAACAATTCATATTAAACTTCATTAATTACAATAAGTAATTAATTCCCTAATTACTTAATTATTTAATTATTCTATTTCATGCTATTTAATTTATTACTTCTAAATCAATTTGTTTTACCTTAATTACTTAATTAACTATTCTTTAATCATCAACTAATAACCTTAATTATTAATAAAACTTAATTACCCATTTATTAACTGCTAATTACTTAATTTATCATTTTATTAATTCTTAATTAAATTACTTAATTAATTAACTATTAATCATTCATTAATTTACTTAAGTAGTTAATTTATTTATTACTTATAATCCATCACTAATTAAAATTAAAAAGTAATTATTTTTATTTACTTTCTGAAATCATCAATTAATATTAATTATTCAACTTAATTGACATTTTAAAAAACCTTAATTAACTTTGGAAATCAATTATGTTAACTACTACAACTTAATTGTTAATTAACTTTATACTTAATTAAAATAATTACTGGATTAAGTAATAATTAAGCGTTTTATAACACCGTTAAGTATTAACTAAAAATCATTATAACTTGAATCAAAATATTAATTAAAACTTGTTAAACATTCATTATGTTCACAGTGCTTAAAAATTTGTGGAAATCAAATTTACTTAACTCCAACATTAAAATGCATTACTGTAGTTTGAAGAAAACCCGAGCCATTCCCGCAAAAGCTCGAGTATAACTCCGAGTAAAACACATTATTTCCCGAGTCTCCCTCCCGGTACACAAACTTCTTCTTCTCTTCCCTTTTTTTTTCATTCTTGTAGTTTAAATTTTGCTAAACATAAATAGCATCAGGTTTAAACCTACGCTCGCGATTAAACTCGAAGCAAACATCCAATCCACTCGAGTACGACACGCGACAACCAACTATGTTGACACTGACACGCCAACCCACCTCCAAATGCCACCGTGCACGTGCACGGTAGTTCGCCGCACCTCTAGCAACCCCCATCACCTCCGACAAACCACAAATCGACCTAACACTCGAAATCCAAACCCAACTTGACTTCTACAATTCGAAATCGAATTGTAGAAGTTCGACCAAAAGCTGCAAGCACCATCACTGAAAAATACATATCGCCACCGCGCTCATGCCACCGAGGTCGCCAAAACTTCGGCCACACTACGACAACAAACCAGGCTTCCATCCTTCAAAAATTCATGAAACTCGATCTCGTGAAGAAGCCACACGCGCCTCGTTACAGAGATGAACAAGAACTTCATCCTAAAACCCTAATATGATCTCGTTCTCTAATTTCACGCAATAGAAAAATTATTTGAATTTTTTTACGAGATCATCAATGTTTATACTTGCTTCAATACAAATTTGAACATTTATTATTGGATCAATAATCTGTAATTGGTAAAAATGCCACTTTTGATAAACCATGAACCGCTTTTACAATTCTGCACTAAAAATTCCCATTTCTGCTTTAAAAATCCTATTTTGCATTGAAGATCCAAGTTATCAACTTGAATTTTTATTTTATAACGGTTGAATTTATCAACATAATCCTTGTTGCCTGTAAAAGCTTGATTTCCAGAGCATAGCTTCTTAATATGTTTTAAAACAAATTTAAATTCCTTGAAGTTCGAGCATATTGTTTTATTGGATAATTTAAAACTTTACCATGATCAAATGAAAACAATTCAAGATTAAATAGTTTTCAACCCTGTAATCACTTAGCAGAAATGAACAACATATTCACTATTGAAAGAACAGCCTTTATGTAAACACAGATTTATACCAAGATAAAACACATACATCACCATGAAATCCATAAATCATCTTACTGTTTTTAAATTAAACTAAATCTTGAAATTTTATGTTTACTCACCAGAAAAATACTGTTGAACAGAGCATACTTGATGTTCTCGAAAACCTGAAGATTTGAAACTGCAGGGTCCTATCTGTTCTTGTTTGATTTAAGTATATTTGAGTTTGAATTCAATTTGATTTCACTTCTTTTTTTTTTAAATGAGTTACAGAACGAACTGGAAAATAGAAGACAGTCTCACATATATATATATAAGACAATAGGTGTGAAGGAAGGTAGTAACTAGTTAGGTTGTTTCTTATTTTTGTTTTATCAGGCAAGATTTTCAAATGGGGCTGAGATGATCTTTGAATTCAACCAAATGTTTGCTGAGATGATAAAACATTTAATGCAAATGTACTTAATGTCTACAACTTAATCTTATTAGTACATAGATATTTTCATTTACTTGCCTTACATAATTATTTATAGGTTACATATAAACACATTCTTACTTGCTGGCAGCTTATACTTTATGTACATACTATTCTTTTGTTTTAGTTATGTTGATCAGATCTTTATTACTGCAAAGCAAGGATTTATAATATCTTGAGCTGACAAAATATTGGGCTGAGATGATAGCCAATTAATTTCTTGTTTCTTGATTAGTTTATATATCATAATTATGTTTGGATGAGTTGATAGTAATTAATGCTTTGTTTGCCTAATATGTTTGCATATCATAATCAAGATTTGCTGTATATGTAGGTATTTATATGAAGGTATATACTTTGCAGGTAAGCTTGTAAATAATGATACTTTGTATCAAAACAATTTGTGTCAGTTATTATACCTTATATTTTGACTGATTGCAGGTATAATTTTAGTCTTGTGAGTATATGAAGTTAATTTGTTTCATTATTTCTAGCTTGAATAGTTTATATACATATGGCTGTGTTATTTTATATTTCACTTTATTTCTTGTTTGTATTTATATTTGTATTTTATATTTTGACTATCAATACCTAACTTAGATTCATAAGTTTACTTATTTATTTATATTTATGTTTTTGACTTACAATAATATTAATATTTTATATTGAACATTATCGTCTATTTATTTTATATTTTATATTTTCCAAATGTTAACAAGATAAAGTATTTTAATGCAGTTATACCAGATAGATTTTATTTTAAATATTTTTAAGAGATTTATTTTAAATTTTCAAATCCATTTCCTTTCAAAACACAAATCTAGTATAAACAAATTGCAATTATTTCCAAAATCATATTCATTTTAATATGATCAGTTTACACTTTATTTAATTTGATTAAATATTTATTAAAATAACAGGGCCAAAATGCACGGTCGTTACATTAGGCATGCTCGACATTAGCTTACACGACCGCAATATATCCAAACTGATACAAATCAGCTTGAATCTTCACCAAACCCCAAGGATTTGATAAGGTAATTGATCTACATAAAATTATGCATCGATATGTGCATAAATCCGTTGAGTTCATCATCAATTTTGGCTAAACTATGACAACCCGCACCTTCCGACATGTACTGATCCAAAGGTTAGTGTGGCCATCGGCCTTGTGTCGTACCGAGAAATGCGTATCATTGGGTTTTAACCTTTAACATTCCAAAGACTAAGATAAACATAAATAATCTAAGATATACTAAACTTTTAGAATTCACGATGGAAGGAATAAAACATACATAACATAAAAAAATTTCCATCATAGAAAATATCCAATCACAGTCGCAAATCAATACCTAATCCAATACAGAGTACATAGAAAAATATCTCTCAAACTTTAACATAAGGAAATAAAATGTACCGATATGATAGAATGATACATGGAGAATGAGTATGATAAAAGTAGTCTCCATAGATAAGCACGACTATCCAAGTATCAAGAATGGACCAATCACCAGCTGCAATCCACATGCGGTGGAAAAAGGTGGAAAAAGAATGGGTTAGACAAAAAGTCTAGTGAATGAGTACGAGTTTAATGTGTGATGATCATGTGAAATTAACTTCAAACTATTCTAAATAACAAAGAGTACGCTACAAGTGTCCATGAATTCCTAAGGTACGATACTTAAGGGTTCTTATCTAACACAAATGGTCGAACTACAAGTCAAACCATACACTAACGATCGGCCAATGCTCTTAGAGCTGTCCAATGTGAAAATACCACACGTAGGCCACTATGGGAACTGCTCTTCCATAAATATATATCATCACTACATCTGGAGAAGGAGAACCCCAAAATGCAAACTGCAGTGTGGCTCATCATACGTACATGTGTCTATCTTTTGATTGTAGTGCGAAATTTCTTTTATTGTACTACGTCGACATCCACATTTACCACATTGCGTTAGAACCTTACGTACAAGGACTTCCGTTAATATCGGGCTCCTTTTTATTCTATAGACTCTTATCATGCTGCACTAGGCCTTGCTGTCATTTAGAATCCCCCGTTAACATCTGGCTCGCTCACCTGACATCCAAATTAATGTTGTGTGTCCATTGTGGAACTTTCCCTGAATGTGTGCAAAATACATTGCCCTAGTCGATTCTCATCTCTCAATTTGGGTATTTAACTGTTACCCAAAAATCATGATGACCTAATGTCCTTTGATAGGTAACTGACTTCCCTACTATCTATAGCATGTGTACATAGCCTTAAATAGGCTCAACAATCAATTTTTCATTTATATAATTTTTAATTGAATTTTTTTATTATCAACTTAAGCCTTAGGCCGAGGTTCAAGATCTGCAATTTTTGTTACGGATGGTCAACCGCTAAGATTACAGGGTCGACTGGTCACGTAGTAAAATTGGGATTTTTCGACGATTTTGGTTGTCGATTTTTTTTATTGTTTAATCATATGTTGTTACATAATTACCACATGACCAGTTAATATTTCAATTTGCAATTCAATTTGAGGTTTATTAATTTTGGTGTTTGTAAGTTTACCGGTAAAAGGATTATGCATCAATTTCAAGTTTAACTATTTACTGTGATTTTTATTTTGAGATTGCATATTATAAATTAGCATTTAACATGTTGTATTTGGATTTCTAACATTATAAATCAATTAAAATAGTCTAAATCTAACTATAATAATCATTCTTATCAAAGTTGTTCACACTCAGCTTAAGTCTAAGCTTTTCATATTGCTCTTGCATGAGAATCGAGCTACCAATCGTAATGCGAGATGTTGAGCATTGGCAATGATTAAGCATCTAAGCTCGTATATTTGTTGAAGACTAAATTTTTTTACGGGATGCCGTGTTTATTGAAAGCAATGATTCTCTATGCCTTCGGGCAGACTCGATCCTAGGCTTGCACCACTTATGATGGTCCATGGTCCTCGATCTCTGAAGGGCCTCAATCTTTTAATTTGTTTTAGGTATAAATTAAGCTATTCCTAACTATTCAAATGTCGTTTAGCCACTAAAATGACTACTTTCATGTGCAAGCCGAGTTCAGGTCCTATCCTTCACATATCAACAAGTATGATGTTTCACTTATTTTCTTATCGTTTTCCTTTTTATTTCCACGGAACCAAAAAAGTTCTGGATCTTGTACCTCAAACTGCATAGGATCTATTTCTAACAATTAAAATGATCTATAAATTAAGCTATTCCTAACAACTAAAATGTAGTTTAGCCAATAAAATTATTACTTTCATATTGATATTTACGGTTGCTGTGGATTTATTGTATTGGGCTTGTTTTTTCCCCCCTACATGTAAAGCAAAGGAATTTAGTTATGGATTTGAGGGCTAAATACAACAACGCAGTGAAGATATTAGTTAGAAGCGAACATCACAGTCAAGAGTAAAGAAAAAAAACAGAGTGAGAGAGAGAGGAAAAGAAAAAAGAAAAAGAAAAAAGAAGGATTGAAGGAATGAATACATAGGGCTTGAAATATGAATATAAAGATTTTTCTATGAATTGAAGTATTTACTGATAATGTCAAGAAAAGAGTTACATTCTCTGATTCTACCGTTGTTATAGAAAAAGTCCTCGCATAAATGAATATGTAAATTTGGTCTATGTTTTTTAAAAATAGATAACACAGTGTGCCTATTGCTTTTATAATACAAGCTGACTTGACGTTTTCTGATTTTAAAACTTATTTTAAAATTTTTGAAAAAACAAGTTAACTTGCACTTTCTATCAAAAAACTGCAGACTAATTTGCGCTTTCTGACTAAAAAAACTAATTTACGTACTAATTGCTACAGGGGTCTTTCTTGTAACAATATCGAAAACATGATCCTTCTACGCAAATCCCCATCTAATATAGTCAAAACAAAGAAAAATGAGAAAAGGCAATAAAATGATAAACCGAAACTAAAATTAGATTTCCACAAATTTAAAAAGGAGCCAAAATTTTGACCGATCTAATGGAATCAGAAATTAAAATTTTGAATACAAAGTTTTTTACACAAATTCCACTCTTTCCATACATATTACTTTAGTTTTTTTAACTCGCACGTAGAGTATACGAAATTTAAGAATAAACAACAAAATTATACAATAGGTTCGCTTTATTACTCACAATCCAGTAAAGGGCGATTTGGTTCAACTTTACAAATTGAGGCTGTTAATATAATGACTGAAAGGGAGGGAGATTGTATATGATATATGTCTGAACTGTAGATGTATATGAATAAAATGATGGGGTAACCACACAAGTTGGATATGGTATAACGTCATAAGAGTACAAGTTTCCAATGATATGTGAAATAGAGACTTTGATGTAAACAAAAAGTAAAAACTGTACTTAAATAACGATCATAGGGATATAAACGGTGCGTTGGACAGCTTGCAATCTCTATCATAGAAAAACTTACATCAATTATTACATGGCTTGCGGCATATGAATTAGAGACGGTTGAATTATAACATGATGATGATACTGCAAATGCAGCTTTTTGTTTGTTGTTCAGAGAAATATTATGGAAAATTCGAGGCATTTACGAGCAGCCACATGCATAAATCATGAAAATAAGCAGATATCCTGTAAGAGTAAACGGATTCAACTGCAATCATGACTGGTCCCTTGAGAATGTACACAAAACACGGTGTTAGGGAGCTGCAAATCATAAAATTTGTAACATATGTCAAGCCTTATGACGTTGAGAACAATAAAAAAACACTAATAAATTGTGAATAAAGTGTCCTGAAAGTTTAATACTCTGAAAGGTCTTTGAAAAGGCATGCTAAAGAGTTTTAGATCTGGATAAGAAGTTTGGTTAAGAGTTAATGGCATTTGAACTTTGAGCTCAAATGAATGGACCCTACCGAAATTTTGAGCTCATCAATTAAGGCAAAGACGTCACCCCCGGTGCATTAATAATGGAAACGGTAAAGGCAGCTAAGAATGATCATTACATGCTAAAGACACAAAAAGCATTTCAAATACCTATTTTATGTTTACATCATAAAAAGCAGTCGAAATTCAAAAGGATTATTTGTCTAATTTAACAATCTTAGACACATGTTACCATTTTTCTTAATAAACAATTATTGGTAAAGTAAGGTTTAACTAAAGTTGGAAAAGTAAAACATGGTATTTATTCTATCATGTATAAACTTGAATATATGATTTTTCCTTATTTACTCTCATATTCCATCTCAAGCAATGTACTAAATTCTCTTTTGTTTAAGGTATATTTTTTTCATTTTCACCCTTCAATTATTTTATTTTTGTCTTCGGACATTAACCTATGTATTAATTTTGCTCCTTCAACTTTTGCTCCTTCAACTTACCTTTTTCTTATCAACTTTCTTACGTATGTTCATTTTTAAGCTTGGACTACATTCATTATTTATCAACTCTTCAATTCCTTAGTTAAACAACAACATATTGTAAACTTAATTTCAACAACCATTCCAATTATCACATTTTATTAATTTTCCTAATTCAGTAAAGCATGATTCTGGCTCTTTATCAACTAAGTTTGTTTAATTTTTTTTACTAATGATTGACTTATTATTTGCATATAAAAGAGAATATCTGACCCTTTTTATTCTCCTTTTGCAATTCATCTCATCATGTATACTGAATTTTCAGGGATTTGAGTGATTGTTAACATTTACACCCCTACAATTTCAATCTCGAATATATCAAATGTTAATTGTACTATTAATGGCCATGCTATACCACTATTTTCACTTAACCTCTTTCATTTGTTTATCTCATTCAGAATTGAATTTTCCATTTTTTTAAAATATGTTACAACCAACGTATGTTTTCTTTGGCTCACTTTCAACTAATTTTGTTAAATTACTTACTTTGATTAGCTTTTTTGTTTATATCCAAATTGTTGTAGTATTAAACAAAGTTAACGGAATCGATAATTTGGAAAATTAAAAGATTGAGTTTCATGTGATTTTCCAATATGTTGATAGCTTATCTTTTTTTTTATTGCAAGATATTACATATTATAATAGTATTAGAAAAAAATCCAAATAACTTTATTTATTTATTTATTGGAGATTGATTTTATTATTTGGATTTGAATTGTTGTAGTGTTTAGGCTGAATTCATGTAATCGAAGACTTAAAGAATTGAAGGATCAATTTTCAATTGATTTCAATTTGTGATAACTTACATATGTTTTTTTATTACAAAATATTATATCTGATTATGAAGATCAATACACACGCTCATGTATGTGTGTGTAATAATTGGTAAACTCGATACTTCATGTAGGAAAGCAAGATTTAAACTTTGCAGGTGATTAGTATATGTATTTCAACAAAGTATATTTCAGTTAACTGGCTTCTTAACTAAGAGATTTTCAATGGAAGTTAGAACGTCGGGACGAAGATAAAATGACTCATGAACTTAGAAACGTGCTTGAAAAAAATATAGGGAAGAAACCCAAGAAGTTTGATGGGGAATGGAGCAAAGTGGATCTCCCAGTACCGAGAGCTTTTGTGCCACTTTAAGCTTTCCAAACCCCTAATTCCTCAAGAGGAACCTAAAGCAGTCGTCGTGAAGTACTTTCTTTAGAAAAAAGACAAGCAACTTCAAAGATTTATGAGAAGAAAGAAACAAAGTAGGATAATACGAGAAGTATCAAGGAAATACTTGGAAATAACTCAAACTTCACGGAAAAGAGTTTAGAATACAACGAAACAAGAAAGAAGAAGGCAAAATGAGTGAAAATGAGGGGTTTTTAGCCACCAAAACCACTCAGTACCGAGAGGAACCTCTTGGTACCTAGATGTCTTTTTTGATAATTAGGTTAGTATGCTGTTTTGGACCTATGGATTTTCCCCCGGACTTTAGACTTCATGGGCTGCTGAGTCTACCGACAAATTTTCCAATAAATAACAATCCTATAGCAACTAAAGAAGGATCTTCTTCTCATCTTTTGAGGTGCTCCATCTTCTTTGTCACTCATTTCTTTATACGATAGTCACCTAGGCAGATACTCTTAGTAGTTCTAGGCTTAAGAATCTGTAAATTGCTTTTACTTATGAATTTAATCACTCTTAATTCTATAACAAAAAAAATATAAAGTGGACGTAGGTCAGAGATTGACGAACCACTATAAAAAATGTTCATTCTTTACTTTTTTGTTGTTTCTGTAATCCTACAATAGGTTATCTTTTAATGTTGTGCCACTTTTTGGCATCAAAATATTGGTGCTTTCATTAAGAGATCCAACCCAAGGTTAGATATAGCTTGCTATTCTGGACTTAAAGAAGTCTAGTTATCAGATCTAGAAGTTTAGCTCAAGGAGTTTGGGAACTTGCTATTTAAAGTCAATGATGTCTGGGAGTGGTACAGGATCATCTGGAACAGTGGTTGGTGGAGATGAAGAGAATACCAACCAAATTGAAGTTGGAAATTAGTAGGCGGTACTAGGCCTGTCTTCCCAACAAGAAGTGGTTATAAGGGGCGAGCTTGATAAGATGATGTTGGAGTTGAACTAGAAGATGGCAGATAGTCAGAAAACTTTGATGAACAAGATGGAGACTCTTCTAACCCATCAATTGTAAAGGACTAGGATGAATATGAGGGAAGCATCTCCTCCCAGACCTGAAGAAGAGAACTCATCCATTTTTGGTTAGAAAATGCAAAATGAGAAGGGAAAACAAAAGCAAAGATGTTCAAGCAACAGAAAGAGGTGCCAGAGGAGGTCAGCACACTTCCTCCAAAAGAAAACCACCTGGTACCAAGAGTACTCAACTCGGTACCGAGAGGAATTCTAGAGGTTTGGGGGCCAAAAAGTTAAAGCTTTGCAATTATCTGATTATAAGGAGAACCTGAAGGTTGATGGTGATGATCACAAGATGGATGTTGAAGCTAATGGAGCTGAAGTTCAAAAAACTATAGTAGAACCCACTGAGCGTCAATGGAAAACCACGGGTGATGTTTTCCCAGTAACTGGAGAGCCTAAATTCATTGGATGAACCGAGACGATTTGCAGAGCTAAGCACTCGGTGCAATCCCTGATAGTCATCCTACGGAATACTATGCCAGCAAGGAATACATAGAATACATGGTTAAGTGGTTGGTTAAAGAAAGCAAAGGTATAAAAAAATAAGGATTGGGACTCTACACTAAGCAGAACTCCATTTACAGTGAACATCCTGAGAGAAGAGCATCCTAGAAATTCACGATGCTAACTATGCCATCGTATAATGGGACTACCAATCCTAGGCAATATTTACTCAAGTATGAATAATGCATGGATGGTTCCATGGTGACAGACATTGTTTGATGTTGGTGTTTCCCTATTTTCTTGGAATGATTTACATCTATGTCACTCACTAGGCTCGCGTCGAGATCCATACGACCATTGATGAGATAGCTAGAATTTTTTTGGATAAGTTCCTATTTCGTGTCGCTCGGCCTAAAGACGAGATGTCCTTATCCGCTTATCACAAGGACCTAAGGAGTCATTGAAAGGGTTCTTGAATCGGTTCAATATTGCATTACAGAAATTAGTAATCTGAAGGAGGATTTGGTATTCATGGCATTGCTTCAGAGCATACACCCAAACAAGGATTTTGGTAGAGGGCTGAAGATGAAGAACCTACAACCATGTAGGGGCTCAATCGGAAGGTTTGCACTTGGAAGAAGCAAGTCTAGCTTTAGGCAATGCTGATGACGGACAATTAAAGGAGGTTATCCAGTGCAACGTGATAAAAAACAATTTGGATATAACACTGGTAATGTGGTAACTAATGTTAGAAACTCTGGAAACCAAAAGAAACACAATCAAGGCCCCGACAGTAGGCATAACAACAATAAAAAATGCCCAAGGAACATGAAACTGGAAGATTACATTCCTCTGAATGACGCATTGGAAACGTATAGCTAGCTACCCAAGAAACAGAACGATATAAAAAGCCGCCTAGAAGGGAGGTGACTAAGTAGGAAAGGTGCCCCAGAAAGTTCTGTTTTTCCCACGAAACTTATGGACACAACACAAAAAAGTGTTGACATTTGAGGGACCTTATCGAAGAGCTAATAAGGAAAAATAAGCTCTAGTAGTATGTCAAGGAACCAAAGGAAGGTGCTCAAATCCCAAGGATCCCGTAGCCGCTTGCCTAAGAGAATTGATTCGAACTAGGCAAAGAGGGGCCTAGGAGAAACGATGGAAAGTTTGTCATTACCATCATAACCGAAGGACCTTATCCAATAGAGAAAAGCTGAACGGAAATGGAATGGTATGCGAGCTCGCTGAAGCACGTACCACAGGATGGTTGCTTTGCTTTGGAAGACGAAGCTCTAGCCAAGCAGTAGAGGATGATAACCGATGATATCTGCTGTACCGTCTTTTGGCAAGGCCGTGATATCATTGACTTGGCTAGGAACGGATGGTTATCAACCTTAAGGATCGATTATATACAATACCATGGACAATGATCGAGAAGATTCGAACCTAGTTCTAATCAAGCTGCAATCAGCATGGAGTGACTGGAATAGCCTCCTAAAATTAAATTTCAATTTTGGAGTCGATCGGAGTTCGTATGCTCAAGTTATAGACAAAACAAGGATTTATATGGATCGATCGGGAACGATCGATAAAACAGCTCAAATCAGTGGTGATCGGTCGCTATCTCAAAATTCATAAGGCCAATTCACTTGGAACTTTCAGAGCATCATTATATTGAAGAGTGGAGTCCATAGGTATGATCGCGCATCAAGATTTTGAGATATGATGATGGCAGACCATTATTTTTCGATCCTTCAAAATGATTGTTGAATGTTCCAAGTGCAGCAAAGGTTGATCCGTATCTCATAATTTACAACTTAGATTGACTTCATATTTTAGGGATAAGGTCTAGAGGTATGTGGGACCCTCCAAAAATGATCTTACGTAAATTGGAGACAAAAATAACGATCGGCTTAACCTTGGCCGATCGTTCCAAGATATCAAGTTAGGGCCACCGATCGTTATGTTGGGACCCTATGGACCTAGAGAGCCTTCTACCAAAATCATAGTGAAATATCTTATTATCTTCCCTATAAATACAGGCCTTATGGTTCATTTAGAGGTTCTTTACGCTACTGGTTACTCTAAACTCCATTGTAATCAAGCGTATGCTATTTTCTACTGTTGTAATTAGATTAAAAAGTGATTAATAAAGGATATCTTAAAAGTGGACGTAGGCACACAACGCCGAACTACTATAAATCTTTGTGTCTTTGATTACTGCTTATGCTCTATTACCTGTTGATTTATCTACTCAGTTTAATTTTTTTTGGTTAACTTACTTCTCTACAAAAACCATTCTTGGTTGTCTGTGACCAATTTAGTTGCAAACATTCTAGTGCTTTCACTGAGAAATATGATTCTTAGCTTGTTAGGATCCCTTTATTGTTACTGGATTGGATAAATCCCCCAAAGGAGATCTGTAGTTATCTTCGAAAAATTGCTAATACTACTCAGATTTGTAGAAATCTAAGCAAGGCTTCAAATAATTGTGAGACATACTAAATCTACTTCTTAGAATGGGGAAGGAAATGAGAATATTAGCATTCAGCAAGAATACCAAAGCAATCAACCAACAAATGTGAATTTTGATTTGGTCAAAGTCTGGAATCCCACTGATTTTATTACAAGAGCTGAATTTTATAATTGAATGAAAGAGCTGATGGAGAGCCGTCAATAATTAAGTTAACAAATTCAAATCAATATCAACTTAATGAACCAGATCAATCAGCAGCAGTGGCGAAGAGCTAGGAAGGATCCCTCCTCTTACTCGGCATCGGAGAGTTCTAGTTCATCGGATGGGCTTCACGGACATAGGCGTCGTAAAACCGATGGATACCATGTAGAAACTTCAAGATATCAATTGGTAGACCATCGTGGTCTACCAAGAATGATCAGTGCTGATCCCTCCACTAGAGAAGGAAACTTACATGTGCATGCTGGGATTCACTTTGGAGTTGCTACGGTTGGCTAGGATGATGGAGTCCGATTGAATGTTGACCCGGTACTCCTCCATAATGATGATGAAATGAATGTATAAGATGTGCTTTGGGAAGATGGCAAACTAATAGGGCATGAAATGGTCCACAGACATCTACCGGACCATTCACGTAAGGAGGAGTATGACCACTGTTGGACACCAACCATCCAAACATTGGACCTATCGACAATGATCAGACAGTTCGGGAGAGAGGCTAGGCTTGACTAATGATGACCAAGGAATGTCGAGAAGCCATACCACGTTCATCGATAATGTTCTCCATGCGGAATATCCAAGGAGGTTCAACTTGCCATCAATGCCTGCCTACGAGGGAAAAATCCAAGTAGTATATTATGAGATATGAATGGATGATGGATTCTACATGAGCAGATGATGCAACCAAGTATATATGCTTTCCCATAACTCTCTCTAGAATAGCAACGATGTAGTTCACAAGAGTACCCTTGCTATCAATTTCTATATTCGATGATTTGGCGACCAATTTTGTGAAGCAGTTCTGGATGCAACAACTCGTCCTAAAGATTTGACGTCCCTTTCCAGCATGATTTAGGCTCTAGGACATTTTTTGAAAGATTATTTGAAGAGATTTCGTACCGCAGTTACGGAGGTCAGTAATTCGAATGACCATGCAATACTCATGGCTATGACGATAAGGATTGATCTAGAGTCTAATTTTGTTGGTTGGCTGGTCGATAAGCCGCCTGGAATGTTTGGGCATTTTTACATAAAGGCGGCTCAATATTTGAGAAAGGATGAAGCCAGGTCCTCTAGAAAAAAGAATGTTCCAGGACCAAGCGAAGAGGGAGTGTAGACTAACATTGCAGGATGACATTTCTGAAAAAAGCCAAGTGAATGTTTAGAATAAACCAAATCGGTGAAGAGAGGTGGAGATAGGAACCAAGAACTAAAGAGGGATTCTGGAAGAGGGAAGCCTATGATTTCGATGTATAATACACACAAGCATACGTCTTTGGAGAATATCTATATGCCTACTTGCAATACGATGTAGTATAAAAAGCTGCCTCCAAAAGAATCAACAGAGAAGCAGAAACAAACGGAGAAATATTATCGGTTTCATGAATGTTATGGGCACAATACAAATGAATGCAGGCATCTCCCAGATGTTATAGAAAAACTGGTTTGAGAAAGGAAATTACAACAGTTTGTGAAAGCCCGATAGGATGGCGGGTAAGGTACACTTGACCCTAACCGAGGACAAGCACCGCGTAGGTTTGAGGAGCCTGCGCGGACTAGTGGAAGACTAGTGATAAATATGACAGTCGGAAGACCGCACCCAGTAGATAAGAGTTGGAAAGAGATGGAGTCCTATGCTAACGCAATTAGGTATGTGGATTTGGAATGCTCTTCGGATACGGAAGAAGGAGCTCCGAAAAAACAACAACGTACGATGGCGGATGATATTGTGTTTAAGAATAGGGATGTAGATAAGGTAGAGGCTCGGATGATTGACCTAATGGTCATTTCAGCCATAATTGGTCCCGCTTTGGAAAGAAGCATATTGATTGATTGTGGAAGTTTAGTAAATATAATTTTCAAAAAATCTTAGATCAGATGAGGATGGATGCCAAAGATTTAAAACTGTCTAAAGCTCGTATACACGGTTTTAATAGTGCTGCAAGCTGTTGGTCATGTGGAATTATATGTAGAGTTGGGAGAAGGATACTGAAGGAGAGTGTGAATCTTTCCATTTGTTTTTTTGGATGTTGAGTCTCCTTACAACGTATTTCTAGGTTGACCAGCCTTAGCCGAATACTAGGAAGCTCTTGCCCCATGGTATTTGACTTTGAAGTTTCCGATAGATAATGGTGCTGGAGTTGTTCATGGCAACCAAGCAACTAGACGTGCTTATTATATCGCTGAGTTGAGGGGTGCTTGGCGTAGAGAAAAAGGTAAGGGTGTGGATAAGACTGTTCGCATCCAAATTTTCAAAGATTGACAACTAGCACCAAAGCCTTGGTTCGGGCGCCATAGTCAGTTCTATAGAGATATAGATCCTAGAGATGATGAAGAGGATCCCAAGGAGACCAAGGCTGCACCAGCTAGTTGATAATTGGTGTCATGGTCAGCTATGATGACTCATTACGAGTATGACTCATCACGAGTCTTTAATCTTGACGTATTTTCTTAGATGCATTCTGGCATGTATGAAGTTGCCTGCCATTATGAGCCATGCATTGAATATTAACCCAAGGCATGTCCCGATGAAGCAAAAAAACAAGGCATGGATCTGAAGAGATCTGCCGCTCTCAAAGAGGAGGTGGACAGACTAAAAGACAACGAGTTTGTCTATGAAGTCCACTACCCTAAATGGGTATCTAATCTTGTACTTTCGAAAACAGCGAATGGAAAGTGGTGAACATGTATTGATTATTCAGATTTCAACAAGGCGTGTCCCAAAGGCAGTTTTTTCCTTTGAAGGATCGACCAGCTAGTGGACTCAATCGTAGGACACGAATTTCTATCTTTCATGGATGCGTACTTGGGATATAACCAAATCATGATGTATATTCCCGATCAGGAGCAAACCAGTTTCATTACTTGTGTTGGATTGCACTACTATGTAGTAATGCCGTTTGGATTAAAGAATGCAGGAGCTACTTGTCAGGGCTTAGTCAACTGGATGTTTAATGATCAGATAGGAAAAACGATGGAAGTATATATGGATGATATGCTCATGAAATCACGACGATCAAGCGACCACATTAGAGACTTGGCAGAAATGTTCGACATCCTCCGACATTATAAGATGGAAATAATCCTTTGAAGTGTTCATTTTGTGTTGAATCAGGGAAATTGTTGGGCTTCATTGTTAACGCCCATGGAATAGAAGCTAGCCTTGAGAAGATCCAGGCTTTCCATGATATCCAAGCACCGAGTACTATTAAACAAGTACAGAGTTTGAATGAGAAAGTTGCTTCCTTAAGCCGATTCATTCCTAAAGATACCAAAAAATGCATTCCTTTCTTTGACTTGATTAGGAATGTGAAAAGAAACTTGTAATGGACATAAGATTATGAAGATCATTTTCATCTTTGGTGAATCATTTGGAGAGACCCCTCATCTTGTCAATGCTGGTGGATCATGAAGATTTGTACATTTTTTTGGCTGTATTGGCACACACTATAAGTGTCGCATTACTTCACAAGGAGGATCAGATCAAGAGGACGGTGTATTACGTCAGCAAACGGTTAACGGAAGCTGAAAGGAACTATTAAAAATAGAGAAAGTGGCATACTGTTTGATAATTGCATCATAAAAGCTTCGTCCATACTTCCAGGCACGCTCAATCAATGTTTACACTGACCAGCCGTTACTACAGGTCCTACAATGACCTAAGATGTATGGAAGGTTACTCAAGTGGAATATCAAGCTTAGTTAATATGACATTACTTATCTCCCTTAGAGGGCTATCTAAGGTCAGGCGCTGACATATTTTATAGCAGAGTTTACTACACAGGACGATTCTATGGAAGGAAATAAAATCCCTACCGTATTGTGGAAATTGTATATCAATGAAGCGTCCAATAATCGATGTTCTAGAGCTGAAATTGTGCTTGTAAATCTCGAGGATTGGTCAATATGTTATGCTTTAAAGCTTGATTTCCCAGCGACAAATAATGAAGCTGAGTACAATGCTTTGATTGTTGGACTTAAATATGCCAAAGAACAGGAATAAAGTCTCTTGAAATCTTTTGCGACTCGCAGTTGGTATTGTACCAAGTAAGAGGTGATTATCAAGATAAAGGACAATGGCTTTCTCCATACCATATCCAACTCCAAGAGTTATTGGCAAAATTTGAGTACTATGACATTTTTCATATTCCAAGGGATCGAAACAGAGAGGTTAATTTATTGGAAAATTTTGCTAGTACCGGTGACGCATAGCAAATAGGCTTGGTTCCAGTTTAAGTATTAAATTCCCAAGTATAAACGTGGTAGAAACCGATCGAACACTGGAAGCGGGGCTAGAGAGGGAATCGTGGATGACAACGATCAAAGACTATTTGCTACAAGAAGCGCTTCTCCAACGAAGGAATGAGAAGCGACAAATCCTTCGTAAAGCTTCACGGTATATCATGCAAGAAGGATTTGTGTATAGGAAAGGTTTCTCTGTTCCCATACTCCGGTGTGTTGCTCATGGTGAGATAAAATGTGTCATGAAGTTCATGAAGGGAAATGTAGTGATCATACTGAGAGAAAACTCCGGCAAGGAAAATACTCTGGTATGGATATTATTGGCTAACCGTAAATCGAGATGCCACTGACTATGTGGCATTTAGAAATGTGATATGTGATATGTAAAAAGTAATCGTAGCCTCGAGAGCCTCACACCCCAGTTATGATGGGATTTTATGTGGTCAGATGTATGCTCGCATTTCAAATGGTAATGATTTGGGTTATCAAATGTTCTGAGCCCTAGGTATCAGATTCGTCTGGACCGTATGGCGAGGACGCGCAAAGTTTGAGCCCTTGGATGTTATTCGCAGATTGTATCCCCTTTTAGCCATTTGTGTTGTTTTATAACGGCGTTTGAGTCTTTGATGTAAGCCGTGGATACAAATTGATCTTTCCACTAGTTTCCTATCATGTTGGAAATCCAATTCCAATGCGTGCCTGCCATTTTGTTTTGTATAGCCTTAAATGATTAGGCTCGGAATTTAATAATAGTAACAATTTTGGATATTTACTGTTATTTGTGAAATAGACACTATTATAATATAGAATGATTCGATATAAAGTGTTTTGTTTATCGTAAGGTAAAAACATGCCGGTGTTTATATGTGGGCATGCCTTACGAGATACTTTTTTTTGAGAAGAAATGTTTTGGTAATTTAATAAATTCAGTGGAGTGTGTTTTCTCATGCTGGTTTACCAGACTGATCCAGGCGTTCTTTCCTTTCAATGCTTGGGTTAGACCGAGTATATTTACAGGTTCAGATTTGGTGCTTTTGAAGCTTCAGCAGGCGAGCTGGAGATCTTCATGTCGTATACACATATCTACTTATTTTCCGCTGCATTATTGTTTTAATTATCAACAATTGTAAGGACATGTTGTTATAACTGCTCAGGCTGATGATTAGCGATTGCTTGTTGAACTCTGATGGATGTATGTATAAGATATTGCAGTTTCTGTTTTGTAACGATCATTGGTATGATGTTATATGTTTTCCGCTGTGATGTGAGGTTCTATATTGTTCTGTTTGGTTCTCTCTTTCTTTCTCACGACTTTCCGTCATTCTGTGTTTTTTGGGTCGAACATGTGTGGTTTATTGTCAATTCAAAGGGTATAGATTTATGGGTCGTCACACATGGTACCAGAGCTTAGGTATGGTATATTCCTAGGCTTTGATGTTACTCAGTATAGATAGGGTCAGTAGCACCCTAGATTGAGTTTGAGCATATTATATATATGAGCGTGTATTTGTTAGTGATATAAAGATGTTTTATATTGTGTTTACTTATCCGTTGAGCGGTTTATGAATTCTGGTCGTTGCGTGGGATGCTATGTTATCGATAGAGATTTCTAAACACTTAAACGACGCAAGTTGACATAATATTGTTTTTAAATTGGGTAAATGAAATAATTTTACCTCGATTATATTTTATATATAAAGGAATAATTTTTCAAAAATTGTTATAATGTATATAAATTGATTGTTTGTTTGTTTAAAAATGTAAATATATATAAGTTAACAAAAGAAACTTTTTGAATAATCTAATGAAAACAACAATTGTAAAAGAATAAATTATATAAGAAAGTGAATTATAAAGTATGGAATTATAATTAGTATGATTTACAATTGTGAAATAATCTTATATATCAGAAATGAAACTACATGAGTATATTTATAAATATGGGTTATAAATGAAAATGGATTTAAATTAAGACGTTGAAATTTTGAATCCCGATGATTTTGATAGTTGTTTTTCAATGTTCAAAGATGTTATACTATTATAAATCTAAATAAGATAAATAAATTTGCAATGAATCTTATATAAGTGAAGTAAAATAGTGAAATTATATAAGTAAAAATTTATAAATGTGATTTATAAATGTAAAAAGGTACTTTAAAAGAATATAAATCATTGAATTCACTACCGTTGCTGAAAAATAATAAGGGTGATGACTGCAGGATCATCAGTATCATTTTCGAGTTTCTGTGTGATGGATTCGCTACTAATAGTAAATTGAAAATTTAAGTTTTGTTGTGATAAACAGATTTGAATTTAAAATCCAAATTTGAAATTAAGAAGTATAAGAGTAATAAGTTTTGAACTTATAATTGGAATCAGTATAAATAAGAAAAAGTAATTTCAAAAATTTAAGTGTGAAATTGAGATATGAAATTAAAATTTAACGTAAGTAAGGTTAAGTTGAATTGAGTTAGTAAGTGAATTATATAAATTAACTTAAGTAAGTTAAATAAATTGAATTGAATTTGAAATGGATTAGATAAATTATTGAAATGGAAAATTAAACTTAAGAGATAAGTGATTATATAATATGAATTTGAATGTTTAAATAACTAAGTTGTATAACTTATACTTTTAGTAATAACAAGTTAGAAACATGTTTTTTGAACTTGTAATTAGAAAATATTGTAATTAGAAAATTTTAAAATTAAAATATGAAATTTGAATTTAATTTCAATAAAGTTAAATAAATTGGAGCAGTGAACTAAAATTACGTTAATTGACGAATCAAATAAAAGTGAATATAAATCTAAGTTGTAAAGTGATTATATAACCATGAATTGAAACTAGAAAATGAGAATGAAAGAAAACATAAATAAATATTCATGGAAGTTGAAGTGAGTAACTATAACTTTTGAATTTTGTAATAATAAGTTGGAAATTAAAATGTAGATTTGTTAATTATGAAATGTTAAGAAATGAAATCTGAATTGGATTTATAAGTTGAAATTTAAGTTAAGTGAAACAAAATGATGTTTAAAAAAGGAACATAACTTAAGTGATGTTGAATCAAGTTGAACGATATCAAAATGAATTAATAAAGTGAACTAATGAAATAAAGCAATTAAATGAATATGAACTTGAGTTATATAATGAAATTCAACTTTAGTTGTAAAATGAATTAGCAATTGAATTAATGGATGAATTGGATTGAACTAATGAAATAAATTAGTAAATAAATATGGATTGAATGTTAATCAATCGAATGTAAGTGAATTGATATGGAATTAATGGATATAAGTGTTAATTCATTAAAAGCTAATGAAATTGGAAATTCAATAATTGAATGAAAGTCAATAGATATCAACCAATTAATTGGAATTAAAAGTGTTAAACCAAATTGAATGTAAATGAAGTAAAAATGAATGTTTTGTCAGGGATGCGGATTAAGGATCTTAAGGCAGAAATAACACTAGAGGGGGGGGGGGGTGAATAGTGTTTTAAAGAATACATGAACTATATGACTAAATTAAAACTTTCAACGCAAATCTAAACAGAATTCTAATACAGAATGATCACAGACCATATAACGAATGCAAATAGTAAAGTAAAGCAAGTAAAAGGAAAAAACACACCGTATTTTATACCGGTTCGGAATCCTCCTACATCCAGTCCTGCACCAAGGCAATATCCTTGTACAGATTTTTATAAGCCAATATCCAAATTACAACCCTCAATTTCTAAGGCCTTGAGGAACCCTCCTATTTCCGAGTCTAGGGTAAACTCTCTTGATTTACGGGACACAAGATCACCCTAATACTTTCTAATACCAATCCTTTTGAATGGATGGACTCTATGGACTTTTTGAGTACAAATTAATCCTATAACTCTGAATAGCATTTTGATCTTTATTAGAATGATGGAGAATCAAATAGAGAGAGTATTTAAATGATTTCCTATTGAGAATTTGGCAGAATGACGGCACGATCTTGAAAATATGAAGCTTTATGGATATGGAATGGTGGAGAAGAAAGAGTGAAGAAAATAAGAAAGTAGTTATTAAAAAAATTCGTTTTGGAAGCCTTTATATAGATGCGCAACAGTCATAACCATTGGCGAAAGGTTTTCGAACGAATGAACACTTCTTTTGAAAAGTTGAATTTTGAATCCAACTGTCACTATGTTGACATGGGGTATCCCCTTATGTCGACATCCCTTAGTTCAAAATTATAGAGATGTTGTTTTGTAAAGACAATTGAATTTAAAACAAGTTGAAACTTCTCTGAAGCAAAGTAAAGTGTTTAAACAATATTTTGAGATAGAGAATGAATATAAAACCTTATTTTAAATATATATATATATATATATAATTGATATAGACCGTCAATTATATAAGTAATATTTAAAATCAGAATAAGTTTTGATGTTTTAGAAATAGTAGTTTTTAAAATCAAAATAGAGGAATATTTCAAGGCTAAAACAAAGTTTGAAAATATTTTTGAAAACATGGTTTTGAAAGCTAAAACATTTTGAAAACAGATTTAAAAACATTTTGAAAAATCTATTCAAACTGAAATTGCAAGAACCTTCCTATAGAGCTCCTCCATAGGACTCGAGAACTTGTACAAAGTAGTTTAAACGATTTTGATTTTCGTGGGTTTGTAAGCCACTTGTCGTAGGTTTGTAAGCTACTTGTCGTGGGTTTGTAAGCCACTGGTTTCGATAGAAATTGGGTTCCATCCCAAAAGAAAATTAGAAGAAAGATGAGAGTGCTATTATGAAGTTTTAACAAAATACTAGATACTTATCTTGAGATCTTGAAATCTTGATTCTCTAGAGTCTTGAATCTTGAATCTCTAATCTTCATCTTGATGCTTGAGTCTTTATACTGATCAGTCTTCGATGATACATTGTCGATACTTCCTATATACATATACATACACACACACACATATATATATATATCTATATGGAAATGTTAGTATATATTTTATAAAGTAAAGTATAATAACTATATAAGGTTGTTGTCATCAAAACATCATCAACCCAGTTCCTAACAATCTCCCCCTTCTTGATGATGACAACCTTTATTTATATAATATTCTTACCATACCATAACACCCCCTTACTCTGTGATTTCTTCTTAAAACTACAACTCCCCTTACTCCATGACTCCCCCTTACACCAAGCACTTATATTTTTATAACTTTCTCCCCTTTTGACATCAGCAAAAAGGAATAAAAGATTTACCTGTTCTAAGATAATCAAATATATATAGAATAAAAGTGTAAAGTGAACGTGTAAGTGATAAAGTGTGTGAGCATATATATAAGTGTAACTTGACAATCAAATCAATATCATACATAGCAAACCAATCATGAAGTTATATACAAAACAAATAAAACTTAAGTAAACAATTCAATCAAATCCTAATCAAATCTAAATCAAATCAAATCAAACAAACAAACAAACATACATAATGATCATACATTCCTTGGGACTTCCACCCATCCATCTTCTCCAAAGATAGGATCAGTTTTGATAACGTCCCGATTATCATTGTCGAGAGTGACAGGTGGATTTGCTTCGGGTTCGTCTTTGCTAAGGCTTAAGATCATCCAACAAAGTGCGTCGGAGTGTCTCTCTTGCTCTTTGATCATCTGCATTTGGCTTAATTCTAAGTGTCTTTGATTTCTAAGTATAAAAGAGAATATTCTTGAAAGAAGTAAGAGTTTCTTCAAGATTTTCACTTAAATTCTTAATTGGAGAAGCCATAATTTAAGAAATAAGTTGAAGTATGAGAGGAGATGAATAGAAATGGAGGTAGAGAAGTTTTTCTGGAAGAAATAGGTATTTATAGGAGTTATTGGTCGTTCAAAATGAATTAACACTTGGTAGTTACAAGAATTTGAAGTTAGAAATTGTAACTACTATCTGACTGTTATATGTCGACATGGGGGGGATGGGGCATGTCGACATGGTCTAGACAGAATGACCAAGTTGAGTTATTTTTGATTTCTACGTTTATTTTTATACTGGTGGACCTATATAAACTTAAAATGAATAACTATCAGAGATATATAAAGCTGGAAAACAGAGAATAAGATAGCATTACTTATATTAGTTAACATTACATAATATTAACCAAAAAAATAGAAAATACAAAGATAGATAAACGATAGCTAGAGAGATAATGGCTAGGATTAGTTTGATGAAGATGATGATGAGGACAAGCCAAGTTTCCTGCCTATCTTCCCAAAGAACTTGTCGATCTTGGTAGAGATTTTATCCATTTTCTTGCTAATAGATCTCTTAAGAATCTTTTGGTTTTGAGCAAGTATCTTTTGGTTCTTGAGTATGGTTTTGTTGGACGGATTGGCGGGTGTATGTGGATACTCTATACTTTCCAAAGAGGTTTCTTCATCTTCCTCTTCTTGTTCTTCAATTTCCATTCCTTCCCCTTCTTCTTCCTCTTCTTCTCCCTCTTCTTCCATCTCTTCATGAGCAAGTCTCTCTTCCTTTTCGGTAAGTGTTTCATACGGTTGAAACATAAGTGGGATTTTCATAAGGGAAATGTTCCCATCATTGAACACTTTCATCCTAACAAACTCTTCCTTTTTAACATCCACACCAAAATAATTGAAAATCCGAGTAAGATAAATTCCATGATAAAGAGTGTTTTCTCCCATAGTAAAATTTTTGGGTCTTAACTCATCCAAAATAGTTTGTGCCCAATTAATATCATATTTTCCAAATATAGAAAAAAGAACTTTACACACTTTTGAGGTGGGATTATTGTAGTTTCCCGACCTAGGAATAACGGTGTGTTGGATAAGAAGGTTGACATTCTTGCTTTTGGGTGGAAAAAGCGATTCTTAAAATTCATGTGGTCATCGCTTTCAAAAATGTGATGAAAAGTCTCTCGATCGGTTTCATTGATTTGAAATTGCGAGAGATTCATACCGGTAGATTTGCAACCCAAAATAGTACCCGATATATCGGAATCCAAAACAATAAGTATTCCTTTAACACTACTCCAATTTGATCTTCATTTCCATTATAAAATTCACGGTTTAGGTTTGCATAAAACATTTTGACAAGATTTGGATAACAAACGAAATCATTTTGCTTGTTATCAAACAAGCTAAGAATGGAGTTTTCTTCAAAAAGTTGATCGATTTCATAAGAAGGAAAATCATCAAAAATAGCAAATTTTCCCGTATTGACTTTACCATAGTTTACATAACTTATGTAAGCTTTGATAGCCTCCGGGTTATTAAAAAGATCATTTTTGATGGATTTGGTCAGCCTCATAGTTGATGGGGGTACTTGAGGAAGCCATTGATGAGTGTTTGAGAGGAGTAGAAGATAATGAAGAAAGTTTGAATTATGAGAATAAAGCGAAAAGAGATGATAAGAGAAGTATATTAAATAGATTCTTTAAAGTCATGTTCTCTGGTCAAGAGGTATCTTTTCAGAATTTTAAAGTAAGTGAAAAGGTGGAGGGAAATTCAAAAGTTTGAATTCAAATTTTGAAATCAAATTTCTAAGAGACATGTCGACATGGGGTATCCTGGCATGTCGATATGTGCCTGTTGAATTTGAAAAGGGGTGTCTTTTTCTAAAATCTAAGAAATTTCTAAAATCTTAAGAACACTAATCTATATTCTATATCGATATATAATTCCAGTAATAATATTAAATATAATAATATTAAAATATTTTAATATTTAAAATATTATTAGAATAATATTATTTTGAATTTAAAAATTCAAATTTCAAAGGGTGATTTTGAATTTAAAAATTCAAGGAATTGCAAACAAAATCAAAACAAAAAAGCATCCAATAAAATTAAAATAAATGTGTACCTACTTTTAGATCCAAACTCCGATCGTCTTCTGATTCGAGAATAGTCGTGAAGCACAGATTTGAATTATCAGTTTTCTTCTCGTCATCACTGGATGAATCTGAATCGTCAAGAGTTGCTGCATATGCCTTCTTTCTTTTCCTTAGTTGCTCGTTGTTTGGTTGAAATGTCTGTTTGTCTGGATATGGACAATCTATCTAGTAGTGCCCTGTTTTGTTGCAGTTGTAGCATCTATCACCATTGTTGTTGTTGTTGTAATTGTTGTTGTTCTCCGAAGTATTTCTGGAATTCCTTTGATCATTTCTTTTAAAGTTATTCATCTTTCTATACTTCAGAAACTTTCTGAAATTTCTAGTCATGAAAGCAATTTCTTCATCACTATCTTGTTCTGAATCTCCAGTTGTTGCTTTGAATGCGATCGATTTCTTTTCCGTTGCCTTAGATTCTTTTCTCCCGTGTAGTTGAAATTCATAATACATTAGATTACCGATTAACTCTTCGATCTTCATTTGACTAACATCATTTGCCTCTTCAATAGCAAGTGCCTTTTGATCCCATTCTGGAGTGAGTGAATTGAGTATCTTTCTGACTTGATCTTCTTCTGAGAAACCCTTTCCTAAAGCAATCAATGAATGAACAATATCTTGAAATTGACAATACATGTCGGAAATGGACTCATTTTCATGCATTTTAAACAATTGAAACTGGTTATTTAATATGGAAATTTTAGTCTGTTTAACTTTGCTTGTTCCTTCATGAGTTACTTGCATAGTTTTCCAGATTTCAAATGCAGACTTACAAATAGAGACTCTATTAAACTCATTCCTATCAAGTGAACAAAATAGTATATTCATAGCCTTAGAATTGTTTTGTGCAACCGTCTTTTGCTCAGTAGTCCACTGAGAAAAATTAGTAGTTGGTTCAACATATTCAATATGTGTCATATTCCAAGTATCTAAACTTATGGATTGTAAATAAATTTTCATCCTACATGCCCAATATGCATAATTACTGCCATTAAAAAGTGGTGGCCTGACAGTAGACCGACCTTCTACAAATGAACTAGTGTTAGTGCTTGTGTTGACAGAAGTAGCGGTGACAGGAGTGACATTATTAGTGTGTTGTGCCATTAAAACTTTTCAAAATTTCAGATGATGAAAATAATGAAAACCAATGCTCTGATACCAATTGTTAGGGATGCGGATTAAGGATCTTAAGGCAGAAATAACACTAGAGGGGGGTGGATAGTGTTTTAAAGAATATATGAACTATATGACCAAATTAAAACTTTCAACACAAATCTAAACAGAATTCTAACACAGAATGATCACAGAACATATAACGAATGCAAATAGTAAAGTAAAGCAAGTAAAAGGAAAGAACACACCGGATTTTATACTAGTTCAGAATCCTCCTACATCCAGTCCTGCACCAAGGCAATATCCTTGTATAGATTTTTATAAGCCAATATCCAAATTACAACCCTCAATTTCTAAGGCCTTGAGGAACCCTCCTATCTCCGAGTCTGGGGTAAACTCTCTTGATTTACGGGACACAAGATCACCCTAATACTTTCTAATACCAATCCTTTTGAACGGATAGACTCTATGGACTTTTTGAGTACAAATTAATCCTATAACTCTGAATAGCACTTTGATCTTTAGTAGAATAATGGAGAATCAAATAGAGAGAGTATCTAAATGATTTCCTATTGAGAATTTGGCAGAATGATGGCACGATCTTGAAAATATGAAGTTTTATGGATATGGAATGGTGGAGAAGAAAGAGTGAAGAAAATAAGAAAGTAGTTATTAAAAAAATTCGTTTTAGAAGCCTTTATATAAATGCACAACAGCCATAACCATTGGCGAAAGGTTTTCGAACGAATGGACACTTCTTTTGAAAAGTTGAATTTTGAATCCAACTGTCACTATGTCGACATGGGGTATCCCATTATGTCGACATCCCTTAGTTCAAAATTATAGAGATGTTGTTTTGTAAAGACAATTGAATTTAAAACAAGTTGAAACTTCTCTGAAGCAAAGTAAAGTATTTAAACAATATTTTGAGATAGAGAATGAATATAAAACATTATTTTAAATATATATATATATAATTGATATGGACCGTCAATTATATAAGTAATATTTAAAATCAGAATAAGTTTTGATGTTTTAAAAGTAGAAGTTTTTAAAATCAGAATAGAGGAATATTTCAAGGCTAAAACAAAGTTTGAAAATATTTTTGAAAACATGATTTTGAAAGCTAAAACATTTTGAAAACAGATTTAAAAACATTTTGAAAAATCTATTCAAACTGAAATTGCAAGAACCTTCCTACAGAGCTCCTCCATAGGACTCGAGAACTTGTACAAAGTAGTTTAAATGATTTTGATTTTCGTGGGTTTGTAAGCCACTTGTCGTAGGTTTGTAAGCTACTTGTCGTGGGTTTGTAAGCCATTGGTTTCGATAGAAATTGGGTTCCATCCCAAAAGAAAATTAGAAGAAAGATGAGAGTGCTATTATGAAGTTTTAACAAAATACTAGACACTTATCTTGAGATCTTGAAATCTTGATTCTCTAGAGTCTTGAATCTTGAATCTCTAATCTTCATCTTGAAGCTTGAGTCTTTATACTGATCAGTCTTCGATGATACATTGTCGATACTTCCTATATACATATATACATATATACACAGATATATATATATCTATATGGAAATGTTAGTATATATTTTATAAAGTAAAGTATAATAACTATATAAGGTTGTTGTCATCAAAACATCATCAACTCAGTTCCTAACAATCGCCCGCTTTTTGATGATGACAACCTTTATTTATAAAATATTCTTACCATACCATAACTCCTCCTTGCTCCATGATTTATTCTTAAAACTAAAACTCCCCTTACTCCATGACTCCCCCTTACATGAAGCACATATATTTTTATAACTTTCTCCCCCTTTGACATCAGCAAAAAGGAATAAAAGATTTACCTGTTCTAAGATAATCAAGTATATATAGAATAAAAGTTTAAAGTGAAAATGTAAGTGATCAAGTGTGTGAGCATATATATATGTGTAACTTGACAATCAAATCAATATCATACATAGCAAACCAATCATGAAGTTATATACAAACCAAATCAAACTTAAGTAAACAATTCAATCAAATCCTAATCAAATCTTAATCAAATCAAATCAAACAAACAAACAAACATACATAATGATCAGACATTCCTTGGGACTTCCACCCATCCATCTTCTCCAAAGATAGGATCAGTTTTGATAACATCCCAATTATCTTTGTCGAGAGTGACAGGTGGATTTGCTTCGGATTCGTCTTTGCTAAGGCTTGAGATCATCCAACGAAGTGCGTCGAAGTGTCTCTCTTGCTCTTTGATCATCTGCATTTGGCTTAATTCTAAGCGCCTTTGATTTCTAAGTATAAAAGAGAGAATATTCTTGAAAGAAGTAAGAGTTTCTTCAAGATTTTCACTTAAATTCTTAATTGGAGAAGCCATAATTTAAGAAATAATTTGAAGTATGAGAGGAGATGAATAGAAATGGAGGTAGAGAAGTTTTTCTGGAAGAAATAGGTATTTATAGGAGTTACTGGTCGTTCAAAATGAATTGTCACTTGGTAGTTACAAGAATTTAAAGTTATAAATTGTAACTACTTTCTGACTGTTATATGTCGACATGGGGGGGGGGGGATGGGGCATGTCGACATGGTCTTGACAGAATGACCAAGTGGAGTTATTTTTGATTTCTACGTTTATTTTTTTACTAGTGGACCTATATAAACTTAAAATAAATAACTATCAGAGATATATAAAGCTGTAAAACAGAGAATAAGATAGCATTACTTATATTAGTTAACATTACATAATATTAACCAAAAAAAATAGAAAATTCAAAGGTAGATAAACGATAGCTAGAGAGATAATGGCTAGGATTAGTTTGATGAAGATGATGATGAGGACAAGCCAAGTTTCCTGCCTATCTTCCCAAAGAACTTGTCGATCTTGGTAGAGATTTTATCCATTTTCTTGCTAATAGATCTCTTAAGAACCTTTTGGTTTTGAGCAAGTATCTTTTGGTTCTTGAGTATGGTTTAGTTGGACGGATTGGCGGGTGTATGTGGATACTCTATACTTTCCAAAGAGGTTTCTTCATCTTCCTCTTCTTCTTCAATTTCCATTCCTTCCCCTTCTTCTTCCTCTTCTTCTCCCTCTTCTTCCATCTCTTCATGAGCAAGTCTCTCTTCCTTTTCGGTAAGTGTTTTATACGGTTGAAACATAAGTGGGATTTTCATAAGGGAAATGTTCCCATGATTGAACACTTTCCTACTTACAAACTCTTCCTTTTTAACATCCACACCAAAATAATTGAAAATCCGAGTAAGATAAATTCCATGATAAAGAGTGTTTTCTCCCATAGTAAAATTTTTGGGTCTTAACTCATCCAAAATAGTTTGTGCCCAATTAATATCATATTTTCCAAATATAGCAAAAAGAGCTTTACACACTTTTGAGGTGGGATTATTGTAGTTTCCCGACCTAGGAATAACGGTGTGTTGAACAAGAAGGTTGACAATTCTTGCTTTTGGACGAAAAAAGCGATTCTTACAATCCATGTGGTCATCGCTTTCAAAAATGTGATGAAAAGTCTCTCGATCGGTTTCATTGATTTGAAATTGCGAGAGATTCATACCGGTAGATTTGCAACCCAAAAAAGTACCCAAAATATCGGAATCCAAAACAATAAGTGTTCCTTTAACACTACTCCAAACTTGATCTTCATTTCCATTATAAAATTCACGGTTTAGGTTTGCATAAAACATTTTGACAAGATTTGGATAACAAACTAAATCATTTTGCTTGTTATCAAACAAGCTAAGAATGGAGTTTTCTTCAAAAAGTTGATCGATTTCATAAGAAGGAAAATCATCAAAAATAGCAAATTTCCCCTTATTGACTTTACCATAGTTTACATAACTTATGTAAGCTTTGATAGCCTCCGGGTCATTAAAAAGATCATTTTTGATGGATTTGATCAGCCTCATAGTTGATGGGGTACTTGAGGAAGCCATTGATGAGTGTTTGAGAGGAGTAGAAGATAATGAAGAAAGTTTGAATTATGAGAATAAAGTGAAAAGAGATGATAAGAGAAGTATATTAAATAGATTCTCTATAGTCATGTTCTCTGGTCAAGAGGTATCTTTTCAGAATTTTAAAGTAAGTGAAAAGGTGGAGGGAAATTCAAAAGTTTGAATTCAAATTTTGAAATCAAATTTCTGAGAGACATGTCGACATGGGGTATCCTGGCATGTCGACATGTGCCTGTTGAATTTGAAAAGGGGTGTCTTTTTCTAAAATCTAAGAAATTTCTAAAATCTTAAGAAAACTAATCTATATTCTATATCTATATATAATTCCAGTAATAATATTAAATATAATAATATTAAAATATTTTAATATTTAAAATATTATTAAAATATTATTATTTTGAATTTAAAAATTCAAATTTCAAAGGGTGATTTTGAATTTAAAAATTCAAGGAATTGCAAACAAAATCAAAACAAACAAGCATCCAATAAAATTAAAATAAATGTGTACCTATTTTTAGATCCAAACTCCGGTCGTCTTTTGATTCGAGAATAGCCGTGAAGCACAGATTTGAATTATCAGTTTTCTTCTCGTCATCACTGGATGAATCTGAATCGTCAAGAGTTGCTGCATATGCCTTCTTTCTTTTCCTTAGTTGCTCGTTGTTTGGTTGAAATGTCTGTTTGTCTGGATATGGACAATCTATCTTGTAGTGCCCTGTTTTGTTGCAGTTGTAGCATCTATCACCATTGTTGTTGTTGTTGTAATTGTTGTTGTTCTCCGAAGTATTTTTGGAATTCCTTTGATCATTTCTTTTAAAGTTATTCATCTTTCTATACTTCAGAAACTTTCTGAAATTTCTGGTCATGAAAGCAATTTCTTCATCACTATCTTGTTCTAAATCTCCAGTTGTTGTTTTGAATGCGATCGATTTCTTTTCCGTTGCCTTAGATTCTTTTCTCCCTTGTAGTTGAACTTCATAAGACATTAGATTACCGATTAACTCTTCGATCTTCATTTGACTAACATCATTTGCCTCTTCAATAGAAAGTGTCGTTTGATCCCATTCTGGAGTGAGTGAATTGAGTATCTTTCTGACTTGATCTTCTTCTGAGAAACCCTTTCCTAAAGCAATCAATGAATGTACAATATCTTGAAATTGACAGTACATGTCGGAAATGGACTCATTTTCATGCATTTTAAACAATTGAAACTGGTTAGTTAATATGGAAATTTTAGTATGTTTAACTTTGCTTGTTCCTTCATGAGTTACTTGCAAAGTTTTCCAAATTTCAAATGCAGACTTACAAACAGAGACTCTATTAAACTCATTCCTATCTAGTTAACAAAATAGTATATTCATAGCCTTAGAATTGTTTTGTGCAACCGTCTTTTGCTCAGTAGTCCACTGGGCAAAATTAGTAGTTGGTTCAACATATTCAATTTGTGTCATATTCCAAATATCTAAACTTATGGATTGTAAATAAATTTTCATCCTACATGCCCAATATGCATAATTACTGCCATTAAAAAGTGGTGGTCTGACAGTAGACCGACCTTCTACAAATGAACTGGTGTTAGTGCTTGTGTTGACAGAAGTAGCGGTGACAGGAGTGACATTATTAGTGTGTTGTGCCATTAAAACTTTTCAAAATTTCAGATTATGAAAATAATGATAACCAATGCTCTGATACCAATTGTTAGGGATGCGGATTAAGGATCTTAAGGCAGAAATAACACTAGAGGGGGGTGAATAGTGTTTTAAAGAATATATGAACTATATAACTAAATTAAAACTTTCAACACAAATCTAAACAGAATTCTAACACAGAATGATCACAGAACATATAACGAATGCAAATAGTAAAGTAAAGCAAGTAAAAGGAAAGAACACACCGGATTTTATACTGGTTCAGAATCCTCCTACATCTAGTCCTGCACCAAGGCAATATTCTTGTACAGATTTTTATAAGCTAATATCCAAATTACAACCCTCAATTTCTAAGGCCTTGAGGAACCCTCCTATCTCCGAGTCTAGGGTAAACTCTCTTGATTTACGGGACACAAGATCACCCTAATACTTTCTAATACCAATCCTTTTGAATGGATAGACTCTATGGACTTTTTGAATACAAATTAATCCTATAACTCTGAATAGCACTTTGATCTTTAGTAGAATGATGGAGAATCAAATAGAGAGAGTATCTAAATGATTTCCTATTGAGAATTTGGCAGAATGATGGCACGATTTTGAAAATATGAAGTTTTATGGATATGGAATGGTGGAGAAGAAAGAGTGAAGAAAATAAGAAAGTAGTTATTAAAAAAATTCGTTTTTGAAGCCTTTATATAGATGTACAACGGTCATAACCATTGGCGAAAGGTTTTCGAACGAATGGACACTTATTTTGAAAAGTTGAATTTTGAATCCAACTGTCACTATGTCGACATGGGGTATCCCCTTATGTCGACATCCCTTAGTTCAAAATTATAGAGATGTTGTTTTGTAAAGACAATTGAATTTAAAACAAGTTGAAACTTCTCTGAAGCAAAGTAAAGTGTTTAAACAATATTTTGAGATAGAGAATGAATATAAAACATTATTTTAGATATATATATATATATATATATATATATAATTGATATAGACCGTCAATTATATAAGTAATATTTAAAATCAGAATAAGTTTTGATGTTTTAAAAATAGAAGTTTTTAAAATCAGAATAGAGGAATATTTCAAGGCTAAAACAAAGTTTGAAAATATTTTTGAAAACATGATTTTGAAAGCTAAAACATTTTGAAAACAGATTTAAAAACATTTTGAAAAATCTATTCAAACTGAAATTGCAAGAACCTTCCTACAGAGCTCCTCCATAGGACTCGAGAACTTGTACAAAGTAGTTTAAATGATTTTGATTTTCGTGGGTTTGTAAGCCACTTGTCGTAGGTTTGTAAGCTACTTGTCGTGGGTTTGTAAGCCACTGGTTTCGATAGAAATTGGGTTCCATCCCAAAAGAAAATTAGAAGAAAGATGAGAGTGCTATTATGAAGTTTTGACAAAATATTAGACACTTATCTTGAGATCTTGAAATCTTGATTCTCTAGAGTCTTGAATCTTGAATCTCTAATCTTCATCTTGATGCTAGAGTCTTTATACTGATCAGTCTTTGATGATACATTGCCGATACTTCCTACATACATACATATATATATATATCTATATGGAAATGTTAGTATATATTTTATAAAGTAAAGTATAATAACTATATAAGGTTGTTGTCATCAAAACATCATCGACTCAGTTCCTAACATGTTTAAGTGTAAATTAAATAAATTTGGTTATGTTGGTTATATATTGGTTGTTAGATGGATATTAGTTGGATGTATAGAAACTGTGACGCCCCACCTCTATACCCACGCTAGCCAAGAACACTCCGGAGTAGTGCTGTCAACTAGCACGGAGAATAAGGCTGTTGAGGAGCGACCATCCATGTAATTGCTTATCACACGGTGGCTATAAATAATCTTCGGAAACAAACATAGAAATAATCATATCACAAATCAGTCACAGATATCCATATCACAAAGGCGGAAGAAGATATGAATATATGACTAACACATGAAAGTGTACATCAGAGTAGTGGTCATTAAGATCCACGATAATACAAAAGAATAACAACACGTGCTATACAAAAGAATACAACAATGAGTCTATATCTCAAGTGTATACAACAAAAACTGCTAATCTAAACAGTTAGCCAAAAGTCAGAGTGATGAATCCCTAGGAAGAAGTCAAGCAGAAGCACCTGTAACATCTCGGTCTGACCCGAGTATTATTTAAGAAAATAATAAACGGATCAGTCTAGCTATAAATATCAGATGACATGATATAACATAAAAGATATGGCATAAACATAAACATCCATAACGACATACCACTATAAGTATGTAAATAATGATCAACAGGAGATCAATCAATAAGAGATAATCAATTATCACAAGAATCTTCTCAAAGATTCGAAGAGGGCATCATACCCTAAACTTGTACTCATAACAAGTCAATGACATAAATTCCAGAAATCAACACGAGAAATCCAGAAATCATAAAAAGGGAAAGAGGCCTATCACATGACGGTCCGAAGACCATGGGGAGCTAGCCCGCATGTGTGAATGGAATCACACAGATTGAGGTCAAGACTAACCAAAAAGCAGAAAGGTATGTGTGAATGGAATCACACAAGTGGTGTCTAGTCTAACCTTGCAATGAAAGAGACATCGAGCAATTGCTAGTCTAATTCATAAAGCGATCATCAAGATCAACGAGAAGTGTCAATTACACTAAGCTAGTAAATATAGAAGTTTAGCTTCATGTCCCATAACCACTTGCTTAACTTAAATATTTATGAACAAACTGTAAATCTTCACTAATAAAATTGTCACAAGAGGTTCAATCGAACAAGTCCAAGAATTAACCGACGAAGTGAACGCAAGCGTTTCATACCACTTGTTTTACTAAGTCGTTTAATTAGATTTCTCATCCGAGTGAGGTAAAGGCTTGTATATACTAATAGATTGGAAAACGGTTTAAGAAAAGAGCTTTGTTATTAAAAATAGAGTTGAAATTGTTTGTTAAAAGAGTTTTGATATTTACTACTAGTATTGAAACCTTTATATTATAAAGTGACAAAACACAGAGGCAATTGTAGAAACAATCAGTCACAAAAATCGCATACGGAGATGTGAATAAAATCCAAGGAAATCAGCTCAATGTTTTTCAGATAAGATCCCCTACGGAGGGGGGGTCCAGGGGGGTGGCAACCCCCCAAGGTGGGGGTGCGGGGGCAACGCCACCGCTTACGGGGTTCGACCTGCCCGGTCAGGTCGCGGGGGTCCAGGGGGCAGCGCCCTCGGCGTGGTGCGGGGCAGCGCCCCGACCAAAACGGTACGACCTAGTGAAGACAAAATGAGGTCTAACGACCTAAGGGGAATAGGGTCGAGCGACCTAAGGGTTGCGACCTAGGAGTCCAAGGGGTCAAGCGACCTATCGGGATAAGGTCCAATGACCTACGAGTCAAAGGTCCAACGACCTATAGGGTTATAATGTCATGTGACCTATCGGTTTATAAGGTCATGCGACCTAACGAGCTATGGCCAAACGACCTAGTAATGGTAGTAGGGTTGAGCGACCTAAAGGTTTAACCGGTCAAGCGACCTAAGGAAGGTAAGGTCTAACGACCTAACGCTCGCGACCTAACGGTCTAAAGGCCATGCGACCTAGAGGAAAACAAGGTCAAGCGACCTAAAACGTCGCGACCTAACGACCAAAAACGTCGCGACCTAGCGACCTAAAAATGGAAGGCAAGGCCAAGCGACCTAACGAAGAGGGGGTGAGCGACCTATGGTCATAAACGAGGTCGAGCGACCTATAGAGGCATAGGATGCAGCGACCTAAAACATCGCGACCTAGCGACCTAAGGGGAATAGGGTCGAGCGACCTAAGGGTTGCGACCTAGGAGTCCAAGGGGTCAAGCGACCTATCGGGATAAGGGCCGAGCGACCTAACATTCGAACGACCTACAACCTAAGGAGCTTGCGACCTAAAGCCCAACGACCCACGACCTAATTCCGAAGCGCCGAGCGACCTAACGTTATAGGCCATTTTAGGTCGGAAACGAGCTATTCGAAGGCCGAGACTTTTCCACGCGAACGACCTAAGGGTTAGGTCGCGAACGACCTAAGGGTTAGGTCGCGAGCGACCTAACTCCGAACACACGAAAATGGCCAGAACGACCTAAGTGCAGAAAATTCACCAAAACGCTAAAAATTGGAGTTTTTCGCCAATCCAATCCAAACCAAATGCAAATGTGCATGCAAAAGTGATAGGGAATCATTCCCAACAGTCCAATATAGTTATAGACTAGATTTGTGAGATAAAAATCTCACCTTTGCACTAAAGTTTATGAAGATGAAGCTTGAAAGCAAGGAGAAGCAATCCAAAGCTTGAATCCAATATCTTCTACTTGAATTTGGAGTTGAATGTTGGATTTGCAATTGAATTTGAGCTTGGAGTTTTAATTTCCCATTCTCTTCACCATTAATGCCAAAGCTTGAGTTAGTTAGGAAATTTATGAAGAGTGAGGAGAAGAGGGTTGGAACTTGGGCTTAATAGGCTAAACTAACCCAAAGTCCAAAGCGGGAAAAGTTAGTGAAATTGCTATAACTCCAAACCTATCGATGTTTATACTTCAAAAATTGTAAACGACATTTCGAACTCAATGGAAGTGGTCTCGAGTCCTAATTTGACCGTTTGCAAAAAGTAGCTTTTCGGACCAAAACCCGATTAACGAGTTAATATTTAAATAAAATATTTAAATACAAACTCGATAAATATGCGGGTTGTTACAGAAACTCATTTGAAATTGAATTGATGAACGGGAAAGCTAAATAATTGAATTCAAATTGGTAATAAGTAAATTTAAATAGAATTGATTTTGATCTGAATTGGAAGTGAACTAGCTTGAATGTAAATTAGTGAATGTAAACTAATTGATTATGAATAAATGAATGTTAGTAAAAATCCAATGTGAATGAATCGAATGTGATTAAATTGAAAACGAATTCAATGAATTTTAATTAGAAATGAATGTATATTGATTTGGTTATGGATTTATTGGATAGATATTGGTTTGTTGTATGTTACTTCGATGATAGTTGTTTAATGGTTGAATTTGTTGCTTTTGGTTGCATTTGCTATATTGGCATGTATAGTTGTTATATTGGTATGTGTTGTATATTGATATTACTTTGCATATCTACATGTATTTATTGATTGTTGAGTGTTTAGTAAGTGCGGATGGCGTATGCATCACATTTGGAGCTCGCTTTCGGTCTATATTTGCCATACATGCTCGCTAATAATATATAAGGTACATATCTCGAATTACATATCGTACTTTTACACTTTTTTCCCTATATGATGCCTCATCCTCGAAGATGAGATGTATATTTGTGATATATATATATATATATATATATATATATATATATATATTATGATTTTTTTTCAGAATGAACCGCGCAAAGTAGGCTATGGCGAATTTTTTTGAAAATTTAAGGCGTTAGAAAATTTTTGGAAAAATTTGTGATAACTAAAATTTGATTTTTGAGTTAAAAGTTAAATGATATTAGTTGGCTTTGAAAAGCTAAATATGAATGGATTTAAAAACTAAGATTTTTTTTAAAAGAAGTTGAACTAATGGGTTTTAAAAAATGTTAAATAATGTTGGAAATCTAGTTTGAATGAATTGTTTTGAAAAGTTAGTGGATTTTGTGGCTTTTTCTTACTTGGTAATTTCGGGGACGAAATTCTTTTAAGTAGGGGAGAATGTAATGACCCATAATTTCAGTCATTTGAAATAGGAATATTTAATTGATTTTAAATATTCACAAGTTAATTTTATAAGTTGAATAACTTATAATTCAAATATAATAATTTATTTGGATAATTAAATTGTTAATTTAATATTTAAAATTGTGGAAATAACCAAGATTTGAATTTAATGTGAATGGAAATGATATAAAATTGAATTAAATTCTATTTGAATTTGAATGATGTTAATAAACTTTAAATTTGATTTAAAAGCGATTTAATGGAAATTGGAATATTCAATATTAATTAACGTGTAAAAATAGCCATTTTGACACTGTCCCAGAATTTGACGAAACCAATTTCATTGAATCTGTAATGTTATATTATCGTAGGATTTCAAATTTCATGTCAATCGGACTTATGGTTTGATCGTGGGAAGTAGAAACACGTAGAAATTTATTTAAGTAATTTTTAATTAAAATAATTTGATTTGAAAACCTATCTTCCAAATATGATGGAATTGGCCTTCGATATATATTCCATTGTATTCAGAATAGGGGTAAAACATTATAAACGTCAGGCAGCGTTCTTCGATTGTAGTTCAGAATTATTTCGGATGAATAATGCGCGGATAATTTTTATATAAGGACCTCATTTTCACCAAATTGCTTAAACCCTAGGGTTTCATTCACAGCCCCCACTTATATTTTGATCGGCCAGGAAACTCTCCCCTTCCACCTCGATTATCTTCCCATCAACTCAGTATCAAGCCTCGATGTCTAAAGACAAAATCGGCGACGATGAGATCAAGGAGATCAACAGCTGTGATGGAGTTTGGTGAGGTGGATTCGCCAGAATTGGCTCGTGTATGCATGGCATTCATGCATGTTTTTCTAGACGAGGAGGAGGCCGAGCTCTTCGGCGTTACAGATGCTGGTGAGTGATGGAACGAGCTTTCGTTTGGCATATGTGGATCATTCTCCGATCAACTAGAAGGAGCGGCATGAGAGATTGTTGTGTGCGAATGGCTCGTGTAGCCTAGGTCGAGCATGGACGAAGAGGGAAGAAGAAAGAACGCAGCCAAATTCTCTATTTTGAAAACAAATGATCGAGATTAAATGTAGGTTTAAAAGTAAAAATAAAAGCTGTAAATTAATTTTATAAATTGTATTCAAACTTTATAAATATATATCTTTGTCATATGAGGTCCGTTTTGCGCGAAATAAGTTGCGTTGGGTTCATATTCATGAACACTGCACTATGGAGCTGCATTGGAGTTGGTTGGAGCTAATGAAAATTTTGGTTGAAATTAAACGCTTATTTAGTTTTAATCGGAATAAATCGCTACAACGACTGCAATCAAAGTGAGTACAACTCACTCTTTCTGACTCACTTATATTTTTATACAAGTGAGAATAAATTTATTTTCTGCTGTTTGATGATTGTTTAGATGTTATGCTATTGTAGTTAGAAGTTGGTTCTTACCTATTGGAACAGGTAAGACCCTATACGTTCCCGTGTATGAGTGGATGACCCTTTGTACACGCGTCTGCCTCGAAGCAGACATTATACACATATTCTCATATGCATATTTATTGTAGGTTACAGGTTGGAGGGATCCCACTGGATTCCTCACCACCTTGTTTATTTTATTTACAGATATGTATGTACATGTTGTAATGTTAAATATTTGATGTAGGGGGAATCCAACAGAATTCCTCACTATTGTTTGATTTTTTTCATACACATAGCGTTATATATGTGTGTGTGTGGTGTGTCATATGATTTTTGATGTGATGGATGCCATATTTGTTGAATTGATTGTTTATCCCTTGTTTAGTGATTCAGCAGAACTGGGCCATATTTTCAGTATTTTGAAATGCTATGAAAGTGATTTTGGTTAAAAGTGATTTTGAGTGATTTAAAAGTATTTGTACTTATAATTATATGTGAATTATAAAAAGGAGTTTATTTAAATTTAAATGGAATGTGTGGTTTTTATTTGTTTTAAATTTATAGCTTTTATGGAATATTGGTAAATTAGATTTGTAAGTTGATTTTTATATTAAGGATTTATAAAAGTAACATTTTTATAAATTAAATAATTGATATTGGTAAATATAGTTTTATAAATATTTATGAAATCTAGATTAACAAAATTTGAATATATGAACATCTTGTGATTAGAATTGCACAGTTTGACTATAAGACGTTTCATAAAAATAAGTGATAAGTGAGAAATTAGCTGAAACCTGGTATTAAATTTAGGTAAGATAATTAAATGTCTATTTATAAATATTTATTGAGGAATGATAATGTTTATTTATTATCACTGATTAATTGGATTTATTGGATATTAAACTTGCAGTTCAAATACCTTATGAATTCATTTTCACGATTTGACTATAAGATATTTGATAATAATATTTGTGTAAGGTTAAGCATTTAGCTATAAGTATGTTTTACAAATTCATGAATTTGGACAGTGAATAATCCTTTCAATTGAATTTTTATAAAGGGATTACATTCACGATTTTAGACAATGAATAATCCTTTCAATTGAATTTTTATAAAGGGATTACATTCATGATTTTAGACAACAAATGATCATTTAAAATAAGTGTGTAGTGGCAACATATCTAAATGGAGTTTAAATGATTTATGAATATGCTTATTCCGTTGAGATAAGTATATGGAAACGTTTTCCTATTATTGAATATTTGTGAAATTTGTGAGTATGAATCTTTTTATAGATATTTTGGAATATATATATTTAAAAAGTTATTTGGTTTATAAGAATTATAAAAGGGCCTAATAATTGCTTTAGTACTAGATTTCTCCTATCGGCAAAGTTTCGGTTCCTTGACTTGATGTGGAAATCAATTGGTCATGCACTTAGCACAGGGCTGGTTGTCTAGGCTTGATTATCATTTATGTTGAGGATGTTGATTCGTGTAGTGAGGAGTATTACTCCAATCTATCGAGCTTCCTTCTTGACTGAAGGATAGCAAGTTGAAAATTGAAACCGTGATAAGTCTACGAGACTTGGTTTATGTATGAGGTTAAGGCCCACTTTTCAATATTGGCGCCGAGAGACCGAGATCGGATTTATTCGAAAACCACCCCGGACCAATGTATGCGTTCGGAAGTGCGGGTTATTGATGATGATTTATGAAGATCGAGGATCTTCATAGCATGAGGACTGCTTATGACACACTTTGGGTCGCTCCCACTATAAAGTTATTTATAGTAGTGGTCTCTTCGTTGTGTTGATTTTTTGAATTGAAAGGACTACCTCTACTAGTGGTAATGGGAGACTACCTTCGGTTTCGTTCAGTCTCAAAACAAACTTGTATGGACGTTTGTTTGACATTGTATTCTAAATAAAATTTGGGTGGTTTCTGTAAACGTATATGAGTCGGTGGCGGAGAATGCCACTTCTCTTAGCTTAACAACCTTTCCCGAGACATACGAGCTTGGAAAGCTATACTTTTTTAGAAATCAGTCGTGTGACGTGGAATGACAATATGGCACTCAAAGATGTGATAGGTGAAAGGTATCGCGAACCATACCCCGGTTATGATGGGATTCTATGTGGTCAGATGAATGCTCGCATTTCGGATAGAAAGATTTAGGTTATCAAATGTTCTGAGCTCTAGGTACTAGATACATCTGGCCTTATGGCAGGGATGCACGAAGTATGAGTCCTTGGATTTTATTCGCAGATTATATCCTCTTTTAGCCATTTATGTTGTTGTATAACGACGTCTGAGTCTTAGACATAAGCCATGGATATAGATTGATCTTTCCACTAGTTTCCTTTCATGTTGGAAATCCAATTCCGATATGTGCTTGCCTTTTTGTTTTGAATAGCCTTAAATAATTAGGCCTGGAATTTTAAAGTGGTAACAATTTTGGATGTTTGCTATTATTTGTGAAATGGACATTATTATAATATAGAATGATTCGATATAAAGTGTTTTGGTTATCGCAAGGCAAAAACATGTCCGTGTTTATGTGTGGGCGTGTCTTACGAGATACTTTTGTTTTGAAAAGAAAAGTTTTGGTAATTTAATAAATTCAATGGAGTGTGTTTTCTCATGCTAGTTTACAAGACTGATCCGAGCGTTCTTTCCTTTCAATGCTCGAGTCAAACCAAGTATATTTACAAGTTCAGATTTGGTGCTTTTGGAACTTCAAAAGGCGAGCTGGAGATCTTCATGTCGTATACACATATCTATTTATTTTCCGCTGCATTATTGTTCTAATTGTCAACAATTATAAGGAGAGGTTATTATAACTGCCCAGGCCGATGATTAGTGATTGATTTTTGAACTCTGATGGATGTATGTATATGATATTACAGTTTCTGTTTTCTAAAGATCATTGACATAATATTATATGTTTTCCGCTGCGATGTAAGATTCTGTATTGTTCTGTTTAGTTCTCTCTTCTCTCTTTCTTCTCTTTTTTTATTCTCTCTTCTTTTCTTTCTCATGACTTTCCGTCATTTAGTGTTTTTTTGGTCGAACATTGGCATGGTAAAGAATGAGAAGTGGGTCAAACTCATTCATTATCTCCCCCTAGCCCTGTCCTTGGTTGCTTCTACTTCATGTTGAATAAGTGTATTGACATTTGTGTCCCTTTCAACAGCCGTTATCTCTTTCAGTTTGGCATTTACCATCTCATCACAAGCATCCTGAGCGATTTTCTGGGCATAATCTTTGTCCTTATTTTCATACATGAGCTTAGCTTTGAGATCCGCTATCTCCTTCATGGCTGTGGCTTCATTACTTCGAGCTGTATCTAGCCGAAGCGCTATCTCTTGATTTCGATGATGCAACACTTGAACCATATCAAGATGACTGTATTTCATTTCCTACATAGATTTGACAACAACATTGCTCTTCCTTCAGCTTCTACTAGGGTGGTCCTAGAAGCCTCTAGCTCGAAGTAAAAGTGTCGATAATTCTTTTATCTTGAGCTCCTTGGCGTTTTAGCTTTTCAATTTCCACTGCGTGCTCATAGTAGACTTTCAATATTTTCTCTATTGCCTTCATCCATTCGTAATACTTCATGTGGATGTTAGTGACATAGTCAGTGGTCATTTTATGAACATGGTCTAGATCCCTCTTCAAGTTAGGAGGAAAATAAAATCCTCCAAAACATAAGTTTGGAAATGCTTCATGAAGTTGTGCCATATGAGCAGTTGGATTGACCGTAGGATCTTCAGTAGTAGCTTTAACTTCAGTACTTTCCATACCAGTCCTTTGGCCGGCAGCATCTTCACTATATCGACAACGATCGCTTGACCTTTGAGAATCAAAGGAAACCAAATGCTATGGAGGCATAGAAGCAAGATGAGGACCGCGAAAGGGATCGATAGGTTGGTCCCAATGATTAGTTGGCTTCTCAGGACACTTTGAAGGAGGGGATATCAATCTTGATAGATTTTTGTCTTGGAGTGGCTTATCCCTATCACCTCTGTCTTGATGACCCCAGTCCTAACTGTGATGATAACAGAAATCATAATACACTCGATTACCACCTTAATGATGAGAGCTAGAGCGCGAACCAAAGGGTTGGTGGTGAATATCTCGAAGGGAATCAAACATGGTCCTTTTCTTCACCATCATGTCCGCAAAGGAAAACAGAAAATCAATCAACTTTAAGTGCTAAAAGCGCAAATCAAGCATAATGCAACGTTGAGGGGTGAAAGTATATGTGAGTGCTCTTGTGTAACCCCTAATAAACCACATGTAGGAGCTTTGCTTATTGGTGTAACTTATCTTCTAGAAGTTGGAATCTCAATGCCTATTCTTATGAGAGATTCCGACCCCTCGATGCTCACATCAGTAAATTGAAAAGCATCAAGGTCATATAGAATTGGAAGATCCGACAAAGAATCTAATGGTAAGCTTGAACACTCCGATGGTTGATAGAAAGATTCGTCTTGAGTAATTTTTGATGCTAACGACGACTTGGCTTGATCAAAGAGATAAGTTTTTGGAAATTTATGAATAAATGTTTTCTTATTTCTCCTATCATGAACCGAAGGTTGTGAGGTCTACGAGGATCTGACAACATACCAAAGTCTGGATTCGTCATCATTATGACTGGGCACATCGCCTTTATTTCCTTCGACATCAATACCAGTGAATTCTTGAGCACTCATGAATGCGAGCACCACGGGATCAGCTCGATTGTCCCTTTGACTGACTGCAGCCCATGGTCTTATCCCTGTAGTTTAGGCGACGTTGGTTAGCCCTATGTTGAGGCTCTTTTTCTTTAGACAAAAAGTAATGAGACCTTCGCCCATAAGTAGATATTCAATGTTTCTGTCCTCGAGTGGTGCATTTTTCAGAGTTCTGACTGCCTTTTTGTGAATATTGTCGCTAGGCCGGGTGACGATACCTATAAAGAAGTAACATAATCAGGAATACGACCCAAATATCATCTTTCCATGCTAATGTAAAAGTAGTGGATAACACTTGGTCTTTCCAGCCATTGTCGAGCGAAATCGGGTGGACAACGAATGAAGAACCACTCACTTTTAAAGCCGTTTAATTTGTTCCATGCGCTTGTTAGAATCTTGCACCTCTTCGCCGACTCAAGAAATGCGAACAAAAGATTCCTTCTCCATCGCTTGAAAGTGAATACGAACCGGATGTCATTGGTGGTTGGAGGATGGTGCATGAACTCCATAAATATCACATAAGTATAGTATAGAAGAGCATAGACATTTGGGTGAAGCGCTGGAGCTATCCTTAAATAACGGAGAACTTCCTGAATGTATGAATTAAATGATGGGATGCATCTGGCCCAGCACATGTACTTTTTGGATGCCGTATACCCTTCTGGTGGTCTATGACCTCTCTCATCCCATAACAGAACCAACACATCATTAAAAGGAACCCCATGCCTTACGCAGATTCGGCAAAGAGCATCTTCCTTAATTTTAGAGGCTACTGAATCAATAGCATTTTCCAGAATAACTACATCCTCTAGTGTGTCAGGAGCAGGATCAATAACCTCCGACGGTAAGGATGGAAACTGCATCAAAAAGATCAAATTAAGGGCCTGGGCTTTTCGGTTGTTCCGAATGATGACTAGAGGATGCTCTATCAGATTTGGTTGTAGAACTTGATTCCACATCAGGGTTATCCTGTTGAGAAGATGATCCAGCTGGCATAGCTGCAAGATGCCCAGAACATCTAGACCCATTTCTATTAAACTTAGTAAAAATTCATGGTTAGTTAAAGTAACCTGTACCCCCACAGTGCATAGTGATTACTAGTGTGGTGCGGTAAAGAGCTATATAATATAGTAATAAGTCACGCGAAACTAAAGATGGTAAAGATGATGAGACTTTGAGGTTCAACCAAAAGGACCGTCATTCCTAACTGTCTCAACCATTTCTGTGTCATTAGGAAATGATGCAGTTTGAGTTTCATGATCGATCGTCAGCAAGAAAAAGTTCGATTTATATCAAAGTCACTGAGGAGCTTCAAGAGAATAGTCAAAGGCATTGGTTTGTGTCATAGTTCTAAGGTTATTTGCTACCAAATATGCATTTCTAGTCTTGCACAAGTCATATGATAGTTCAAATGCTTGTTTAAGTATGCAAGGCGGCGTTTAGTTCAATTTCACTTATTTAAGTTCCATTTTTAAAATCCATTTGCTGACAACCGATCATTCCCCAAACAAAGCCGATTTTTCATAGAAACACTCCCACTATCGTTTTCCTTAATGCCTCATTACCGAGCATTCCTCTAGGCAGCATCTACCGATTGTTCACAGTTGGCGGTGTCCACCAATCGTTCTCCTTTGCCTTCAATGCCAATCGTTGTTTCCATTCAATCAACTGATCGTCCCACTTTTTCTTGTCCATGTCAAAAGCCTCCAACTCCAAGACATTTTTTATCGCGATTTTTAAATACTCAAGCCTTAGTGTCCCAAAGTTTTTCCGATCGTCCAAGAACTATCGTGATGGATTGATCGAATAACTTCCCCAACTCCACTACTTCATCCTCCTCAACAAACGATCGGTGAAGGCCATAATCTCTTTAATTTTCATCTCCTCCAATCTTCAACCGATCCACTTTTTAATTCTAACATCAAGAAATTGATTAAGCTCAAAATCTCCTGCTTGAATCATCAAGCAAATTTGAATCAAGCTACCTAACTTGGAAGGGAAGTGAGTTCGAATTCTAAACGAGGTAAGATTTGGAGGAGCGCTTGAATGGTGATTAACTCGAAGAGATGCGGCTTAGTCTTAGGAAAATAGAATAGTTTATTTATTCGGTAAGGAGAGGAAGTGGAGCGGTCTGTTTTTCTTATTAGTTGGAAACAATACGAAATGATGGAAGAAGAAGAAATGGCTATGTACAAGTGCTAATATGTAAAGGTCTAATGCCGATTGTTAGTGGCCCAAAGTGATACCGATCGTTTTGAGGTAGCGAGTTTATACTAATCATTTTATAACCAAGATAGATGCCGATTGTTTTAGAGCAAGGGTTTTAAACCGATTGTTCTATAAGTAGGGATGATCTAGAATTTCTTCCTATGAGGTAAACAATCGGCGAAAAAATAATACTGAAAAGGTCGAATAGGAATGAGAAAATGATGATCGACCGTGAACATTTTTGTAAGATATATATGTAAATAAGAATAACGGTCGGTAGAGATTGTTTATAAAAATTTCAAAACTTGACAATGTCCTGTGAACGTGTAACCATAATCGGGATTCAAGTACAAACACATATACGTGCTAATATACATTTCAAAATCTAATTTTTGAAATCGACAAAATCGAATGACCACCTAGAATCGACGGGAGAAAAATTAAAATCAAGTTGCTGAAGCTTAGAAATTGCCAAAAACAAAGCAGGATGATCCCTAACAAGTTATGATCCCATATTTACACCACTGGAAATTGACCAATCATCATGACGAATGAGGAAAATACGACCCTCGACAAGAAAACAACTCAATGGAAGGATAATGACTACTCAGTGAACCAAGTTGATTTCTTTCCGAGGATTCTAATTTGCGACGATTCAAAGCACGTCATGTTCGAAACAAGACGCACTTTGGAGGTCAAATGTTATCTCACCTTTTGGCAAGGCCATGATATCATTGACTTGACTAAGAACGGATGGTTATCAACCTTGGGAATCAATTATTACTATGGACAATGGTCAGGCAGATTCGGACCAGGTTCTAATCGAGGTGAAATTAGCATGGAGTGACTGGCATAACCCCGTGATTTTATATTTCGAATTTGGATTCGGTCGGAGTTTGTATGCTTGAGTTATGGACAAAGCAAGGATTTATATGGATTGATCGAGAATGATCCATAAAACAGCTCAAATCAGCGGAGATTGATCGATATCCCTAAATCCACAAGACCAATTGATTTAAAACTTTCAAAGCATAAGTATATTGAAGAGTGGAGCCCAGAAACGATCGTGCATCCGGATCTTAAGATATGAAGTGGCTGATCCTTTTATGCCGATCGTTATTGGCCGATCCTTCATAACGATAGGTGGATGTTTCAAGTGCAACAAAGATTGATCCATATTTTATAATCTATAATTCAGTTTGACTTCATATTTTACGGATGTTCAAGAGGCATGTGGGACCTCCCAAAAACGATTACATGTAAATTGGAGACAAGAATAACGAGTGGCTAAACTTTGGTCGATCATTTCAAGATATCATTTTAAGGACACCGATCGATATGGTGGGCCCTTATGGACCTAGAGAGGCTTTTGCCGAAATCTTAGCGAAATATCTCATCACCTCCTCTTATAAATACTGGCCTTATGGTTCATTTGGAGGATCTTTACACTTCTGGTTACTTTAGACTCTATTGTAATCAAGTGTATGCTATTTACTACTGCTGTAATCAGATTAAAAAGTGATTAATAAAGGATAATATTAAAAGTGGATATAGGCACACAACGCCGAACCATTATAAATCTTTGTGTCTCTGATTATTGCTTATTCTCTGTCACCTGTTGATTTATCTGCTCAGTTTAATTTTATTTTTCTTCACTTACTTTTGTACAAAAACTATTCTTCAGTGTTTGTGACTAACTTAATTGCAAACAATATCATGTTCAGAAATAGAGATGATGATGGAGTCGAAGCACCAACATTCGACCCTATGGTGGTAACTTTTGGAATTAGATCGACAATTATACGACGAATATTGATAGACATTGAGAGTTCGATGCTCATATAATTCATGGGAACATTCAATCAAATGAAGATAAACATAAAGGAAGTTACAGCGTGCAAAACCAAGATTCAAGGATTTAAAGGTGAAGTAAAACAGCCAATCAGGATAATTGATTTGCCTATGGAATTAAGCGAATACGATTGCGTCATAGTTCGGGCTCAGAAATTTATTATAATGGATGAATATTCTGCATGTAATGCCATCTTAGGCTGCCTGGCTCCGATTGATATTTAGTTAATACTGCCGCCTTGGTGCTTAATGATGATATTCCCCATGGAAAATGGGGTCGGAGGGGTTAAAGGTGACTGGTGCGCTGGAAGGGAATACAACATTACAAAATTGAAAGAAGGAAAGCGATGTGGGAAAGGTAAGAATGTGGAAGAACTCTCCTACATTCAGGATTCGCAAGCAAAGTAACCAAAGCTTGGACTCTGGCTTGGGAATCGTAGTTGTTTTGATAAGACAATGGATCCCAAGAAGAAGTCAGGGGAAGGGAGATCAACACCGACAGAGTTGATGGTGAATGTTCCAATCGAAATGGATGATCCTTCTCAGGTCCTGAAGATTGGATCTCAGCTCAACGCTAACTTAAGGAAAGAATTGGTGAATTTGCTCCAAGGCAATTTTCTTGTATGCACTTGAACATCTTCAAATATGGCTGAAGATGGCATGTCACACACTGAATATTGATCATAAGTTTACATAGTAAAACAAAAAGGCATAGTTTAGGCCTGGAGGAATTTTCTATGTTGAAGGAAGAAGTGCATATGCCAATGGAATGGCTCTATCAGCAATGCTTTATATCCAGATTGTGTATCCAGCCCCATGATGGTCAAGTAGTCAAATAGGTAATGATGAACGTGCATCGAATACTCGGATTTGAATAAGGCATATCCAAAGTATAGCTTTCCTTTGCTCAAGATTGACCAACCGAGGGAAAAAACTACATGACATGTGTTGCTCTCATTCATAGATGCTTATTTCGGCTCTAACTAGATTCTGATGCTTACACCAAATTAGAAAAATAATAGTTTTATAACAGATGTGGGTTTATACTTCTATCGAGTTCTGCTATTCGATTGAAGAATGCTAGAGCCACATCCAAAGATTGGTAAATCCTATTCAAGAATCAAATCCAAAAGATAATGGAAGTATAAGTAAATGACATGGTTTTGAAATCAAAAGTCTCTTAGAGCCATCTGGATGCCCTTATGAAGATGTTTGAAGTCCTATGGAAATAGATAATGAAATTAAATCCATGAAATGTTCTTTTAGATTAGCATTTTAATTTTTTGTAGGATTAATTGTCAATTCTTGGGGAACTAAGGCTAATCCAGAGCAGATTAATGCAGTGAGGAATGTAACCGCCTCAACTACGAAGAAAGAGCTTCAGAGGTTGATTGGGAAGATCGTTGCTTTGAGTCGGTTCATCTCAAAGGCCACTGGTAAGTGTATACCCTTCTTCGATGCCATCAAAAGGGGAATTTTTTTGGAATAGAATCAAGATTGCTAGAATGCCTTCGAAGAGTTGTTGAGGCACATAGAGAAGCCACCAGTCTTGTCCAAACCGTTGGATAGGGAGGATCTACTTTCCTATTTAGCAGTGTCTACTTACGTACGAAGCACTGCACTGGTACATGAAGAGGCGAGGATTCAAAGGTCGATCTATTATATCAACAAGCACTTACAAGAGCCTAAAAGAACTAGCCAAAGTTCAAAAAACTCACAGTCTTCTTATTAATTGTGTTTAGAAAGCTATGGCCATAATTAGAAGTTTATCCAAGCAAAGTACTGACGGACCAGCCTTTAAAGAACATATTGTACCGACTTGAGGCCTCGGGAAAGTTGCTAAAATGGATATTGAATTAAGCTAGTATGATATCACTTATCATTCGAGGAAAGCCATAAATGGGCAGGTGTTGGCAGACTTCATTACGAGTTTACCGCTTGAGATGGTTTGCTAGAAGAGGGTGATCTATTGTAAATCCATAATGGAGACTATTTGTCGATGGCACTTCAAACAAATATAGCTCTGGAGCAGGAGTAGTATTTAAAATGATTGAAGGACATTCAATCTTTTATGCATTAAATTTGGAAGTTTCTACAACTAATAACAAAGCCAAGTACGAGGCATTAATAACAGGATTGAGAATGGCAAATGAACCGGGGATAAAAACACTGCATATATTTAGCGATTCCCAATTGGTGATTTGCCAAATCAGGGAGGAGCATCAAACCAAGGGAGAAAGACTAACCCCTTACTCATCGAAAGTGCTGGTGCTACTGGAGGACATAAAATAGTACATGATAACATGCATCCCTAGAGAAGTAAACACGAAGGCTGGTTCATTAGTTGAGATAGCTAGCTCGAGAAATACGGCTAATGGGATTGGTTCTAGTGGGAGTTGTGACAACTTCTAGTATTGATTTGATGGACGTCAATTGGATTATGGAGATTATAGAGAAGGAGAAATCATGGATAACGCCAATCAAAGACTATCTTAATAGTGGAACTCTCTCGAGAGACAAGAACGGGCGGAAGAAACTCCTCCGAAAAGCACCCTGATTCGTGATGCAATACAAATTGTTATACATGAGAGGATTCTCTATGTCCCTGCTTCAGTGTGTAACCAAAGATTATGCTAAGAGGATCCTTATTGAAATCCATGAGAGTAGCTGTGGTGATCAAGCCGGGGGACAGACTTTGGCAAAGAAGGTACTTCGCTATAGATATTTCAGGCCGATGATAAATTGGGTTAGTGTTGACTACACAAAATGGTGTTAAAAGTGGAAGAGGTTTGTAAAGATTCCAAGAGCCCCATCAATGGAAATTATGCATATGGTCCATCCATGACTATTTGCAATTTGGGGATTTGATATTATTGGTGTGCTATAGATAGCGAAGGGAGGAGCCAAATACGTCATCGTTGTAGTGGATTACTTTATGAAATAGGTAGAAGTGGAATCGCTTTCCACGATCACAATGAAGAAGGTAATTAACTTAGTTACGAAAAATATTATTTGCAGGTTTGATGTATGCTGAAGATCATCACAAACAATGGAACTTAGTTTTAGAGCGTCGAATTCAAGGATATTTGCAACCAATATAGGATTGAGAAAACGTTCTCTACGGTGGCGCATCCTCAAGAAAGCAGACAAATGGAAGAGTGAACAAGATTATCAAATCCCTTTTGAAGAAGCAATTGACTAGAGTTAAAGGCAGTTGGGTCGATGAGCTTCCACTAGCACTATGGGCTTACAGAACGACACATAAGTCCGCAACTGGACACTCGCCGTTCTCTTTGGCTTATAGATCGAAAGTGATGATCCCAATAGAATTGGATGTCCTTCTCATCATAAAAGGAATTTTGACCCAAAGATGAATGAGAAACTCTTGCTTAAGTCCCTCGATTTGGTTGATGAGAAAAGGAAAGAAGCAGAATTAGGGGTTGCTGCCCATCAAAAAAAGGGTAGCTCAGAATTTCAACTTCAAGGTTTGCAACCATACCTTTAAGGTAGGGAATCTCATTTTGAAATAAGTTCTCTCAGGTACAGGGGCACTTGGCCTGAATTGGAAAGGACCCTATGCGATCGATCGAATGCTTGGAGACAGAATATTCAAGCCGACAACTTTAAATAGAATCCCTATACCATATGCATGGAACAACGATTTGCTATGGCACTACTACATTTAGTCTTTCTCAATTTGTTTTTCACAAATAAGCCAACAAAAGACATTGAGGGTAATGTAATAAGGTAGGATTGGCCACTTCTCTCATTCGTGAACAAAGTTAACTTCTTAATCAAACGGAACCATGTTATTGCAAGAAAAATTCTCGATAAGGGACATGCTCCTCAAGCCTCGGATCATTATTAGGGAGCATGTACCAAGAAAACCCACTTAGGGGTCAATTTGATAATTCAGCCCTGACCTTCAAGAATATTTTGTTTCTCGGAGATAGGCAATGACAGGATGGTGACCCCTAGTTTTTGGGCATCTTATATTGCTCGGAGATTGGTGATGCTAGGAAGGAGAACCCTAACCTTCAGGAATTTGGGATTGCTAAAAAATAGGCGATGCCAGGAAGGAAAACTCCGACCTTCAGGAATTTGGTATTGCTTGGAGATTGGTATCGTCGGAAAGGTTAAACTCTATCCTTTAGGAATTTAGCAATGCTTGGAAATAGGCAATGTCGAGATGGAAAATTCTAACCTTCAGGAGTCTGGCGCTACCCATAGTTTGGCATCATTAGGAAGGTAAAAATCTATCCTTCAGGAATTTGCAGTTTCCTAAAGATAAGCGTCCTTTAGGAATTTGGCATTGCCTTGAAATAGGCGACGCCCGGAAGGAAAACTCTAACCTTCAGGAATCTAGCGCTGCCCAGAGATTGGCAGCGTCAGGAAGGTAAAACTCTATCCTTCAAAAATCTAGTGCTTCTTAAAGATAGGTAATAACAAGAAGGAAAACTCTAACCCTCAAGAATCTAACACTGTCCAAAGATTGGCAGCGTTAAGAAGGTAAAACTCTATCCTTCAGGAATCTATATTGTTAAGAGATAGGCAATGCTAGGAAGGAAAATACTAACCGTCAGGAATCTGGCATTGCCCAAGATTGACGACGTCAGGGAGGTAATACCGTGCATTTCTTGAATTTGGCGATGTTCGGAGAGTGATGACGTAAGGAAGTGTAGCTTCTTAAAGCCAATTGAAGAATTCAACAGACAATCAGAAAGGGCAGCCTTTTAGGCCAATCGAAAAATTCAGCCACAACCTATTAAAACTCGTCATTGCCCTAAGATTGCCAATGATGAAAAGGTTTGAACAACAACTTAGGAATTGATTGGATAATTATACCCAAACAATGTACCATTGCCTGAAGATAGGCAACGCCATGAAGAAATTCTTTGGATCAAACCACTGATGTGCTAGTTTATGGAGATAGAAACTGGTGCATGGATAGATTTTCGACCATGATCGTTAGGAATTTGATTATTGCCCAAAGATAGGTAATTTTAAGAAGAGAAACTCGAAATTGGATACACAATTATTGCACTAGTATCTTGGGGTTGAAACTAGTGTCTAATTGGATTTCGATGAATGCGCTAACAACCAAGCGGGACACACTTAGTCGAGGATAATCAAGGATGGTCATGAATGCTAACAAAATGTCTTATCCGACTTCCTTGATTCAAATACAGATAGGGAAGGTATGCGTAAACTAGGGCATTCAAATAATTTTCCTTGTGATATTTCTATCCTTTCAATGTTCGAATTTTGGCGTTGGAAGTGTTAAGTCCCAAGAATAGGGAGAAGCACGCAGCAAAACTGTATAGAAAAAAGAATAAGTATTCAAACTGCGGCCCCATGGTCGTGGGAGCAGCATGGAGTATGAAACATTCAAGGTTAATGATTGGTCAAGAGATAAATTGACCAAACACAAGAAATGATAACCATAGAATTGGTTAAGCATTAACCTTATTTTGTCAAGTGGGACGCTTCGGCAGGTGTAGGCATGACTAACAATGGAATACAACCAAGGCAGATATAGAAATAATTATTCATATGCATAGATTTGTAGTGAATAAGTACATTTCACGGGCATGGATAGTTATAAATAAACAGATATAGTATATAAATTATAGAAAAGCAAGTGGAATAAATCTTATAAGAGAAAAAAGTGATTTTTTTCATTGCTACAACTTTTATATACAAGATAGAGCAGGGGCTGCACCTACACAAACACAGCCTATTTATCACAAAAAGAAAACCAGAAGGTGTGTGTGTGTGTGTGTATATATATATATATACAACAAATGAAACTAATAAGCCATCAAGCTCAATATCCTTTACTTGATCTTCACTTTTTTTCTACCCTTGCCACCCGTATCGTTGAGACACGTCTTGTGTTTATGCTTGTCCTCGATTATCCTTTTTTTGAGAGTGCCACTCTTAGATTCAGTAGACTCTTATGTGGTAGCGGTATAAGGATCATCGCTCTTCCTGGTAGAAGTCTTAGAGGTTTTTATCGTAAACTTTGGAGGCCTCACCTATCTTATGGGGAGCTTAATAATGGGGGTTGCAGGAGTGGAAGCAGTGGGCTTTGTGGTGCCAGGCTCGGACTTCACCCTAATTTTCTCGAAGTTTACCTTCAACCTCTCAGTCATGGAAGCATGATACGTTTGGTCCGCGTCAATGGTTATTGTAATGTCTTCTTCTTGAGATAAAGAAATTTCTTCCAGCCTTCCAAAGCCTTAACATTTTGAAAATATGGACCAGGTATAGAACTAGAGAGTAGGACCAGAGCGACATGTTTTATATAATGGGGGTTGATATGGTGAAGATAGTTATAGACTCCAAACCCTAAGTGGGCACCTGTGGAGGAGGAAGATGCGGTTGACCTACAAGTTGACAAAAAGAACAGCAAAGGTCGATAATGGATTCTAATGAGAATTGAAGTGTCCCGAAAATAGGTGTAACAAGAGATATACCGTATCCCGATATTGTTTGTGAAGTGGAGGACTTAGAAAATTTGACCTCTTCATGGGAATATTGAATTAGCTAGTCAATGGAAGAAGGAAGGTGCAACTCAAGCTGCTGTTGCAAGAGCCAAGATGGTCTAGGTGGCCATGCGCCCTCAGCATTAAGAGTGTTTGTCCAAAGCTCCTCAGATTTCAGAATTAGTGATTTATGCTAACTCGATGAACTTAGGCCAACGAGAGCTTGGGCGACGGCAGTAGCAGCAGTAACATCCTCAACAGCAAGGGTAGCTTTTCCCTCAGCAAAATTTTTCATATCTTTTGCATCGAGATACTCAACCATCAATTCCTCCTCAAAACGACTATCCTTATATGCTGCAACTCGATGAAGTACCTCTTTCCATACATCAGTATGAGTCTCAGGATAAACATTTCCCATCCACTTCAAATTTTTGTGTAGAATCATGCTAGCATAGAAATGTTGGAGGTTTTCATTCAACTCCTCTCTTTCTTTATCCACAGTCTCTTTGAGTTTCTTCAACTCAACCCTAATGAATGCGAGCTCAATAGCAGTGCTAACTTGTCAACCATTAATGAAAGTAATTCATTGGTGAGACTTTTCCTTTTCCTCTCTTTACATTTGCGACTCGGATGCTTGCTCATTGATAGTCAGGCCCTTGGCCTAGATGATCTTATCCGTCTCAATAAGGGCTAGATCCTTTTTGTTAACTTGCAACTTCAAAGGAGCACTCTCCTCATGGATGGTCTTAAGGCAATCTTTCAATACAAGGTTGGCTTAGGAATGTGCAAGCTTTATCTCTATCATCTACTTGTCAACCCTCTCCTTGGCCTTTATTGTAGCATCTCTTTTGGCCTTCAGATTCTTTACGTCCTCTTCATGATTCTTTCGTAAGTTTGCTTCTTAGAGTTGATGGACTGAATACTAGTATAATTAATTATATTGACATTGGAGAGGGTATAGTAGAGTCTTTTCCATTTATTGCCCTCACTGACATGCCTTTGAACTCATTGGAAATTTCGATCCATCTCTTCCATTAAAGTGTTTCATCATCTTGATCAAACATCACACCATGTCGAAAAAAGTTAAAAAAACACTTTCTGCAAACATGACGATCAGTAGGAAGAGAAGCCGGGGGAGCAGAAATCCCTTTGGATGGGAAGGAGCTATAGTAGTCAGTGATTAAGAGGTAGGAGTCTGAAGGTAGGAAGAGATTTAAGGTTCAGAATGCGGTAGAAGAATGTCAGAAGAGGGACCATGACAATCGTGAGATTCCTTATGTCGCTTGGTTTGATCATGTAACAGCCTATCTTCGACCTACCTTTTTTTCCTTCTTAGCTCGACAATAGTCTTTTGCCTCTCTCTCCTTCTTTTTACGCCTTTTATTATCGATCTCATTATGACCTCGATAGCTGGAATGTAGAGGATTTGAGTTAGAAGTTTATCCTCTAAACTCACCTGCATTGTATGAGAGATTTCTATATCTATTTGTGCCCATGTAACCTAAAATAAGAAGAGAAATAGAATAAGTGCCAAGATTACTAAGTACAGTGAATGCAAAACTATGTGTCTGTGATCCTAGTGAAGTTTATGGTGCCGAAACCACCTATGTACTCTATAAACCGGGTTAACAAAGAATTAGAGATGGAGTCTCATCACCCATATAAGCTAAAATTAAAGGAACTCTCAAAAAGGGGATCGGTAATAGAGACGTCAAAATCACTTAAACCAATGAATACATCACCAGCAGACTTGAGGAGTTACTTCACTGAAAGGTAATGTGGCTGGTCCTCCGAGTGCCTCAGAAGTTCCAGTGATGATCTGTTCCATACGGGGCGAGCTTGGAATTTCAAGATGCTCTGGAGTGTCTCACCGAACGTTCACCCGCCTCCGCTCTAGCATGATAATCACTATCACTATCGTCGAAGCTCTCTTCTTCCTCTTCCACTATTGGATCCTTCCCTACTCTCTTTCTTGCACCCTCACTCTCCTTCGAGATTGGTAGCATCCCAACTCCATCTCTTTCTCTAAGGACATCACCAACAATGGTTCTTTAGCTCCTTTTCCAACAGGCTCTTTTGTATGATCTATGCCCAATAGACCTTCGACCTTACCCCTAAAGATTCTTGCTAGAGAAGAAAGTGGTACGAGTAGGGATAGAAGATCAAGTAGGCCCTCTATAACCACTAAGCAGAGTTGATTCATCAATAACATATCTATTCGGGAGCAGTACGCGACACCGTCTAAGATTTCATTTATTAGGAGAAGTACAGTCATGCTGTGTTGGAAGCTGACCCCGCTTAGACTCTTTAGTGTATTTGCGTGCTCATCGTGGGTATCTCGAGCTAAATTGCCTATGAAAAAACCAAGCAATAGGTTAAGCACTTGAAAAAGGAATTCAAGCATGGGAAGGACGTAAGGAATGAAACTCACTCCCGAACAACAACCGCTCACTGAAACTATATGGGCATCAAATGAAGAAGTGTTCATTTTTGAAATACGACCACTTCTTGCGATAAGGCTCGATGACTTTGCACCTACATCAAGCCTCGATGATCATATCTGAAGGATACTCCTAATTTTGCTTAAAATGCAAGAGATAGGTAAGCTCATGAAAAGTTGGAGCCCGATTAAAGCAGTTCATGAAAAGCACTTATTAAGAGCTCAGGAGAACATAACTATGCAGATGGACTTGAGCCGAAGCCAACTCAAGCTCTAAAAGAACCATTCAAAGGAATGGATCAAAGGCTGGCATAACATCATCTAAACATATATATATATATATATATATATATATATATTGCAGGCTATATACCCCATTGGAGGATGGTGCGCTCGTTTAGCCTTATTCAAAAGAAGAACATCGCCCTTAAGGATTCAATGCCGACGGCATATGTACTAAAGCATTTTCTTAATTAGGACAGTTGGCATTTGTTCGGGTAGATCATTCAAAACCTAAACACTAATGTATCCTTGCACCTCTAGGGGCACCACTTGAAGATGAATTATCATCCTCTGAAGCTCTATATTGGCTGTTCGTCTAGTGGTAGAAGGCCTAGTAGTAGAAGTGTGTACCATGGTAGATACCACTTCGAAAGGAGTAGACAAACCCTTACCGGACTTGAAGCATGATGATCGACGAGTCATTCTTGATAGGAAACTTGGCGTTCTAGTGTCTAGAATCCAAAGGATGCCAATGTATGTTGACCAGTTGGATTCCAAGTGTTGACTGGTGCAAATGAAAGTGTTAATCTATGTAGTATGAGTCTTGTGTCCTAAACACAATGAATAAACCATCCTGCGTAGATAGCTCGCTCATGTTAGAAAAACGAGCCATGCCGCATGATGGAACTATGCATTGGATCTTACCTGTTATCGATGAAAATCGATAATGAACCACTATTTGAAGCGACACGGAAGCTTTTATTTTATTAGAACACCGAAATGAAGTAGTGAGGAATGCCATGCAATAAATAGCAAAGAATTGAGCGATGGAATCGTTCAGATCATGGAGCCCAACCAATATGACCATTCTTGAACATGAATCGCCTTATTGGAATATGAACAACAAAACGCAATCAAATAGGTGTTGATGAGAGTTAGATATCGAACATTATTCAGGGATTAGCTCATGATAGCAGTTGGACCTAAATCTCAACTAATTTCAACTCCGACTAATACCTTCTGAATCATCCTTTAACGTTCACTACCTCGACCCTAAGAAATCATCAACCTTGGGTAAAGTCGAGATCTGGTTTCATGTTGAATTAGTGGCAAGAGCTTCAGAGTTGGTGTTCCAAATTAGAATCCACACCGAGTGCTTCGGAAAGTAGCAGAAGCAAATGATGGTGTCGGTGGCTAATTTGGACAAGTGGCAATCTCAGGTTGTCGACAGTAGCTCTCTGAGGCCTGCGATGGTGAAGATGATTGGTGGCGAGTGGTGGGAAGCACGAAAAGGCTAGGGTTGAAGGACTTGGGGATAAGTACTCTATGGAAAGAGGGAAAAATGGAAGTGAGGAAGAAAATTTTCTCTAAGGGTTTCTTAAATAGCTTCGGGGTCAACAAAAGCTATTAGTGTCGAGAGGTACCTCTCGGTGCCGAGATGATTTTTGGACCCAAAATTTGGTGGAAGAATGATAAAAGAAAGAGCATACTTAACTAAAGCGTGGAAAGGTCCCCAAAGTATAGATCTTGTCCTTAGTGTGAAAATATAGTTTTGACTATGCAAAGTAGTTTAAGGGATATCCATCGAACAGAAGCAATTCCAAAACGACTAACTCAAATCATGAGATAGCAAGATAGAATCTGTCCTATTCCAGAGTATACTTTATTTTCTACGAAAGCATATTACATGGGACGGGTGTTAACTGGTTCTTAACCAAGTAAATTTTCAGTGGAAGTTAGAATGTTATGACAAAGAAAAAATGACTCACAATCTTAGAAACATGCATGAAAGGATAAAGGAAAGATACTTAAGAAGTTTAATAGGGAATGAAGCATATTGGACCTCCCGATATTGAGAAGAACCACCTGGTACCAAAAGGAACCTCTTGGTAACGAGACGAACCTCTTAGTATCGAGAGTTTTTTATGGCACTTTAAGCTTTCAAAACCCCTTACACCTAAAGAGGAACCTAAAGTAGTTATCATGGAGTACTTTTCTTAAAAAAGACGAGAAAATTCAAGGATTGGTAAGAAGAAAGCAAGATGATACAAGTAGTATCAAGGAAATCATTGGGAACAACTCAAACATTATGGAAAAGAGTTAAGAATAAAATGAGGCAAGATATGGGGAAAGTAAAATGAGTGAGAATGATGGTTTTTTCGGCCACTAAAACCACACGGTACTGAGAGAAACTTATCAGCACCGAGGCAAGATCAGCACGATGAGACGATCAAAACGGTATACAAATATCAGTGGTATGATCATCCGATCAAAAGTCGACAATCGGTACCGGAAATGCTGCTATTTTGCAGAAAATAAGATAAATGGGGCAATAGAAGCCCAAATTTGGAAAAATGAATGATGATGTCTCACTTAGAAGAGGATTTAGAAATTTCTATAGAAAAAAATTTCAGGTTTGGAAATAAATTTATTACCATCAATTATTAACTGGTTTGAATTTTATAGAATTACACAATAAAATAAACTTCCATAAAATTAATTGAATATTTTCCATCTGCTATATTTAAATATACTTATTCAAAATATAAAAATTTTATTTCAAAATTTTATTATTTAAAATTTCACCAATATTCAATTAAATACGTTATAAAAATTTATTAAAATTTTTGGGTCGTTACACAAGTAAAGGTTTAAATATTATTTAATTATCAAATAAAATTTGAAATTTTAAATCGCTTATTTTCTAAAGATTGGTTTTTTTTTAAAGAAATTTTCATTTAAAGAATATTTTTATCCAAGGGACCCCTTTATCAATTTCCCATAAGTAACTCCCAATGAATAAACCCAATGACATGCTTTAGTTGGATAAATCACCGTCCTACTAGTTAAATAGTATTGGACATCTATTTGATAGAATAAATCATAGTCCTGTCATAATTTTGCTAAGTATATTATGATGACATCTATTTAAGTAGAAATCAATCCTAGTTGTGCTATTAAGGTCACTTGGACGTTTCCTTATATGCGATTGACTATTATTGGTTGGTTCCCTTTAATATATGCTTGTTATGTAAATACCCATGATATAACTTGGATATCTTAGACTAAATTAAAATATGCACCATTGTTGTCACCAAGCCTTTTTCTAATTTTTTGAAGTCAAATGTTTTAATTTATCCTTTAAAAAAATTGGTTACAGTTCATTACCATTTTAAATAAGATAACAAATGGATGATTAAGTAGTGTTTTTATTAAAGGTGTTTTGAAGTAATTTAATACATTTCAAAGGTTTGCTACAAAATCATTTTTTTGTTAATATGATTTGAAGGTAAATTTAATGAAGGATGTTTTAAATAATAAATCCTTATTTAAAAGTTGGTTTTAAATAATTGATTTTATCAAAGGGAATTTATTGATTTAAGTTTATTAAAGGAGTTTTGATTAAAAACAAGGAAAGTTTATAAAGAAGTTTTATAAAGGGTTTTGAATACTTATAAAGAAGTTTGATAAATGGGTTTTGAATATTTATAAAGAAGTTTGATAAAGGTTTTTGAATATTTCTAAAGAAGTTTTATAAATTATTTTGGAGATAGAAGTTACATAAATGATTTTTGATAATTATAAAAGAGTTTATAAAGAGGTTTGGAATTTTAGAAAAGGAGATTTTCACAAATGAAGAGACTTATTAAATGGATTTATTGAAAGAAATTTATAAAAAAATTTGAGAATTGATTTCCTTTAATTTACCTTCTTAATTCTGGTGGTATGGACATTCATTCCACACTTAACACCAAAGGATAAAGTTATCTTTATCCTCAATTTAAATAACATTTTGTTTTGATCCTTCCATATGTTGTCAATGAGAAACCTTTCACAAATGTTTTAGGAATATACTTATGTCAGTAAGATAAGTGTATAGGTGTTTTTGATAAACACTTTTGAAAAGAGATTTTAATTAGTGGAAACTTTTTTTAAGGCTTAGTGGTTGCTATGAGTAATTTAATCACTGAATAATTGTTGTTTGTTTATTTGATGGTCAAATAACTGGCTATCAAATTCGAACCATTTTAACTTGAGAAGTATGTTGGGCATATTCAAGTTTCCTAGTAAGGATGTGAATACTTATTTTATACTTTCAAAGAATCGAAATTGAGTTAGCCAGAAATTAATGCTTCGTTTAGAGACACTGGTTTTCAGATTTATCTGAACCACTCCAAACTAAATAACGTTAATGATGAAGTATGATATGGAGCAATACTATTCTTCTTGAGGGTAATTCCAAAATGGATGATAGTAAAATTTTGAATGCTTATTCGATCCCGGAACAACTTGTAAGGATGAATGCTAGGATTGCATCTCTGCTTGGAGGATAGTGTTAGCATTCCAAGATGGTATGTTAGTAAAAAAGGTAAAAGCGCATGTATGTTAGCATTACATCTCTACTAGGAGCCGTCATCCCATTCTAGATTGTCTCTCATAGTTTTTTTACGTATAGGTGTCGAGGGGCAAAGTAAAGCAGCCTCGATGTCAAGGGGGTGAGTTAATTCGGCTAGTCATGTTAAAGGGGTAATCTAGCTCTGTATAGTAGAGGGGCATATGCATTTGTAGCCCTCAAGTACATTTTGTAAAGATGCACAATCGAAAGGTAGTCCCTTACCTAGTCATAATTGGAATCCGTACTCTAATAAGTGCCTTTATGATTTTTATTGTAGAGACTAGTATATTGGAATTTAATTAATGTAACACTTTCGACTGTGATTCACTATTTTTTTATAAACTCAACCCAGAGCCTTGATGAAATCGAAGGGATAGGAGGAGCCCCCAACCTGCCTGGTCTGACCACAAACATGAGGGAGGTTAGCCAGCCCAGCACAGAGATTTTATGCCCCTAACCAGTTTTTATCTTGGATTTATCAGGGACCTACCTTCGCGCCTTGAAATTGGGAGTAGGGCAGATGGGAATCAAACCTGCGGCCTGCTTACCAGGAAGCAAGTATCATACCACTATTTACTTTAACCCTAAACATTATTATAATATCACCAGATTTTCTATAGAAATTGTTTTGGTTGTCATAGGTAAAAACTTGTCCATTTATGTACCGTGTGGTCTTACGAGTTATCTTTGATTTTAAAGGCTTTTACCAGTTAAATAAATAAAATTCTTTGTGATTTGAGTTTCTCATGCTGGTTTTACTAGACTGATGCGGACATTATTTTCCAATGATGCTTGGGTCAGTCCGAACATATTTTTCTAATTTAGCTGGATTTTTTTGAGCTTTTAGGAGACAAGCTGGATTCTCCAAGACGTATTCACGTATCCTATGTTCTTCCGCTATTTTTATTGCTTTGAATTCTGTTTGTGTTAGTCAGCATTTGTAAGGACGTGCTATTATAACTATCCAACTGATAATAAGTTAATGTACTCTAATGTTGTGTATAATAAGGATTATTCCCTTTTGTAAAAGTATTTTCGTATTATATATTACTCATCGCGTTTTGTGAGATTATGTTCTATCTTTTCTTCTTTCACCCCAAACGACATGCGATTCAGACACTTAAATGATCGACACACAAATACCGAGGATGTACTAAGTGTCATTTTTAGGTGTAAGAAAGCCAGTTCCCAACATTTGGTACCTATGCATGCCAGCCTTTTGTGCACCTTGTTGTAAGTCTAATCTCACCCATCATCCATTTAGATTTCCTAATGCAATTAAGGCAATACCCCCCTTAGACAAATTTGAAACAGACCATTAGTTCTTCCACAGTCTCGCCGCAATAAAAGGTCTGCTTGTGCCTTCAATTATAGAGGTTCCAATCCAAGCGCACGTAACCCGAGGGTATCCCTTCAGCTATACGCAAGCATATACCCTCCAAGGTTCCTATTGGTTGGATATGTTTCTAGCATCGCAACCCAGTCTAATGGCTTTAAGCCATCTATTCTCTATAATTATAACAGACAATTTATAATTATTCACACCAGTCATAAATGTATATCCGAGGCTACATATTTACATACTTCATATTCATGTTTATATATTCTTCTTACATTTTCTTCACTAACTTTACTATCGGAGTTATTAGTATAGTTTAATACAATTTACAACACTTTTTATTATACTTAAGGACCTTATATTTTAATGCATTAGAGCTATTTTTCCCTCCAAGAGGAATCACTAACGCTGTAATTCTCCATGAATCGCTTAAAAGAGGATTCGTTTATATTTCATTTTTTTAAAATAAAAGGTACAAAATACAAAATTTTTGATATTTTGTACATTTCTTCCTTTCCATTTACATTCCTTATTACTTCAAACAAAATATCTTTATTTATAACCCGATTGATTCATAGAAACTTATTTAACTATCCCTTTTCATTCCAACGAATTGAAATATGTCAAATCCCAACCTAATTACAATAACTCAAACCTCTCTTTTATTTACACTTTATAACTTCTTACTACTCAATTCTTCATACCAATCTACGCAATTTCCAACTATTTTTCTCTTAATTTACGATCCTTGTTACCTAAACTAATGGAGTGCGACCACTTATAGCTTATTATTTAAGAATTTAATTCTTCTTTTCCATACCATTCGCCTTATTCCGATTTAGATACCACTCATATTGTCCACCGATAAAAATATTTAATATCTGGAAAAAAAATCATTATATAGAAAGATTCACTAGCTATATTACTCTATCGTTTTTTCCATAGCCTTTTATAAAATTTCTTTTACTGAAATCAAATCAGCTAAAAATATATATACTTTTCCATTAAAGTTCCTTTTTAAAGTGTACAAATTATACCTTTTCTCTTTTTCAAAAATTTCATACTATTGGGTCCAACTCAAAATGGACTTCCAACTATTCTCTCAAGACATCCTTCTTTCCAAATCAAAAAGTACAATCATTAATAAGGAGTGACCATTTCACACCCTTCTTTCGAACTTCTCCACCTTCTACAACCTTTAACATATGGACTTTTGTTTTCCCTTTATCTAGACCTATTGCACATCATCAATCGATAATCATCTGAGGAACTACAATCATTGGGCTATTGAGGCCTGAATAGAAGTCATGTACCATCCAGCTTCCGAGGTTTTCCATATGTACCATTCTATAGATGGATTTCTTAGGGGTTTTGGATATACCATATTTATGTTTATTGTCAAAGTAGCAATACATACACTCTACGATCCTTAATTTTTTAGGAATCGACTAACCTATGCTCTGATACCAAATGTGACAACCCACACTCCGATGGGTCTAGATTTTCGCTCACCCGAAAACCCAAGTCCACTAAAATATGGATTGGTGGTTTGGTATCCATCAAAAGAGAAGCTATATTAGAGCATTAATGGTAATAACTCAACATAAATAAGTGAATACAATAGATCAGAATAATTACTGATCCAAAATTGACACTTCAAACGTTAAGTACCTTAGCCAGACCACTACTCCAAGAAAATACCAGTACCTACCATTCAAAATCCTGTGGGTTGTAATGAGAAGGGGGCAGAATAATAATGTTTTGATGACTGATAAAGTATACATCTTATACATAACACTAGTTATACCTATATGAACCATTCCTATTTACACCGTTATATATATATATATATATATATATATATATGTGTGTGTGTATGTATGTATGTATGTATGTATGTATGTATCGTCCACTAATGGACCTAGAAACTATACTATGAGTATCCATCGCTCATCATCCCGTAAGGATTCATCATCTCGCTGCATTATGATCATCGTATCACTCGAGGAATTCCTATAGTGCACACCGACGACCTACAGTCCATAAGGTGCTATATTCTTCTAGGAGTTTCACCTTTGCCTGCTTCATATATCATGGATTTACGGCCCCATGCACCTCCACCCTATCGGCATTTTGAAGGAATATCTATATGGATTTACCAGCCTTGCCTATCAAATAGATTAAAAAACAACTACGGCGGTGCATAACCCAGCCCTGCAGGCGGAAGAGATTAGACAGGGGTAACCATGTCCTTCATGTTGACTGCAAAGGACCAATGTCGAGCTCGCTAAATATGCAACTCCTACCCATTGTTTTGGTACATATGCATGCTACCTTTTGCATACCCTATTGCAACTTGTTTGGTACTTATGCACACCAGCCTTTTGCATGCGTTATTGCATAAATTCGATCTCATCCATTGTCCATTTAGATTGCCCAGTGCAATAAAGGTAATACCCTCCTCAAACAAATTAAAAACGGACCACTAGTGCTTGTACAGTCTCGCCATCCATAAAAGGTCTGCTTAGTGCCTACAACTACGGAGGTTCCAATCCAAGCACACCTAACCTAAGAATATCCCTTCAGCTATATGCAAGCATATACTCTTCACGCATCCTATTGGTTAGATATGTTTCTACCATCCTAACCCAGCCTAATGACCTTAAGTCATCTATTCTATATAATTACAACAAATAATTTATAGTTATTCTACCCATCATATATGCATATTCAAAGCGACATATATACATGTTTCATATTAATCTATATTTGTTCTTCTTACATTTTCTTTATTGCATCTACGTTTTTTATGTTTGACCCTAGATCTTCATTCTACTATGCGTTTAACTTTTCACTTATCAAATTCATTTACCACTTCTGATTTTCTATCATCAATATCATTGCTACTACATTCATTAATTCAACTTCTTTTTCTTTTCCATTTCATTTAATTATCAAACTTAATCTATTTCATTCTATTATCAGACTTAATTCATTTGATTCAATTATCAAACTTTATTTATTTTACTAATTTATTGGACTTATATCAGACTTAATCAAATTTTTTTCCTAATTTTTTCTCTCCTATTACTCGTACATCCTTTCCCATTGGTTTTCACTTTATTGACTTTATAGTTTCATTCTTAGTCAAATATTACACCTTTGGGATTTACTGCATTTTAAAAATTGGAACCAAAACTTTGACGATTAATCGTTACATAGTAAACTTCCATATTTTGTCACAGAAATATGGTTTGTGCGATGTTTGTAATTACAAGGAGTTCCCATTTTATTTATTGAAACAGGGAGTACAAAATATAGTAACTACCTTGATTTTGTACATCTATTTCTTTTATAGACATATATTTGTTCTTATCATTTCAAACATCATAATTTTGCTAAATTTAAACTTTACAATAAATGAAAATCTACTTATAATGACATACATTCGAATCAAAATATCACTAAAATCCCAATTTCAATTAATTTTATTTTTAATCTCAATCACCAATATCAAATGAAATGAACTTCCAACTCATTATGTTTCAGTTAACTAATCCGACGTCAAATTGATAATTAAAATCATTTTGCAATTACAGAGTTAAATCTAATCTTTATGCATGTGTATTTATCAATATAACGTTATATGAAAGTTACAATCTTCAAAATTTCATATATATAAATTCATTTAAAATTAAAGTATCAGACTCGGGCGTACATAAATATATCTACAATGATATAATCCAATATTATATAAAAATATATAATATTCCCGCTCACCTTTAATTAGCATTTCCAGATCACTAGATCTAACACTGCTATCTGTATTCTCCAATTTTTTAACTCCCTATTCGAATCCATAGACTATATTTATATATATCTCGTTATATATTGGATTACGGAAAAGAGTTTTTGATTTTGATTTATTAATTAGAACTAGACCTAAATGTTTACCTTAGACGTAGCAACTAGATTTGAACCTGTTTCCTATCCTTTGTTCTTTCCTACTCTTCTCCCAAGTGCATCCATGCAATCTAGGTCTATTTCTGTATATTTAGAAATTTTAGATGAGAAAGGAAAATGGCAGAGCTTCAGTGCTCATTAAAAAAATAATGAGTTGAAAGCAAAGCCCTATGCTTAATTTATAGAGGCTTAAATTAGTCATAACCATCGGATGGAAATAAATTAGATCAGGGCCATAGCTAATTTTTCATTGTTTCTCAAAAGCCCTTTGGGTCGACTGCTTCACGGTTTAGGTCGACTATTCATAGTAGACCTGAGACCCCTATGGCTCAACCTCACTAGCGCATTTTTGAGCACTTTTGAACGTTTCTTACTCTGATTGATATATTTACTTAATTATTAATTAACGTTAGTTAACGTTATCTCTTAACCTAATTATATTTATTAAACGTTAAGCTACCATTAACTTTAATAGTGTTAATCAATCATCAGTTTATTTAAATTATTTCCTTAATTTCATATATAATTATTTCCAACTGAAAAAATTCAAACAGTGACAACTTTTTCATTTGAACTCTGATTGAAAAGTTCATATATGAAAATGATTAGAATATCTCCATGAATCTAATGGTATATGTTTCGCGGCCAGATGCCAACCTTTGTAAAAATTTTGTTTTTCACTGTTTATTATTTATTAATTAATTTCTATGTTAACTAATTAGCATAAAATGTAGGATATTACTATAATTTTACCAACTTTGATTGCCATTATGACTTATTAAGTGAATTTATTTGCTTTAGTGATTCAGTTTGTCTCTACCCAACGGTGATATAAATTGATTTTCATAACATTGCATTTTTACATTTGATAAATTATGAATGGTAATTTTACTAACTTTAACTGCCATTATAATTTATTAAGTGAATTTATTTGTTTCAATAATTCAGTTTACTTTTGCCAAATGGTGATACAAATTAATTTTCGTGAAATTCTGTTTTTACTTTTAACAGATTATGAATTGTAATTTTACTAACTTTATTGACATTGTGATTTATTGAGTGAATTTATTTATTGTAATAGTTTAATTTGTTTTTGTCGGATGATAATATGAATTGAATTTTAGGCAAACAACTATTATGATAGGACTGAATTATAATTTGGTGTTTTAATATTTATTTAAGTATAATTACTGTTAATCCCTCTATATACAGTTGATTTTATGTTGTTATGCTATTTGTGGATTTATGGTTTGATAATAATATGCATTTCATTTTTTGAATCTACTGCATCATTGAATAATGTTTATGCTCAAGTCTCTGGAATAGTACCATTGAATGAAACTAATTTTTTTTATTTGGAAAGAGCAAATTGAGATTTTCTTTGAACGAACCGGATTTTTGACACTCAAAAATTGACACTCATACATCCTCGGTGTTCACGTGCCACAAATCCAAGTGCCAAGAGGCCCGACTGAAAAGAAAGATAGAACAGAATCTCACATGAATGGAATGATATATATTATTTAGACAGTAATCTTTACAGCGGAAAGCTTTGAATAAAATATCAGATTCTAACCCAAATTCAGTCTAGAAAGTGATAAGGCTTCCGTCCTTACAAATGATAAAAAATAAAAACAAATACATTAGATGTAGTAGATATAGAATACATCCATACGTAGATGAAGATCTTCAGCTGTCCTTTGGAAACTCCAAGCATCTTCATCTAAACCCGAAACTACTCGGATCTGCGGGTATTAAAAATACCCGGATTAGGCTTGATTAACCAGCATGATAAACTCGAACCATAAAAATATGATGAAGTCATGTATGGGTACTAAACAAAACCTTTGAAAAGAATAGTATCTCATAAGAACATGCCGCTTATAAATAAGAACGCGTTTTTACCTTACGATAACCAAAATACTTTATATGAAAAATCACTTTTATATTATTATTATTGACATCGGTTTGAAAACAGTTACAAATAAATACAATATCCGGTCTATGGTAATATATCCAGGCTAGGTCAACGGAATATAACAGACGAAATATATGATACAAAAAGGGATGCAGAAATGTTTGCAATGACTTATAGCTGTTTTGGGAATACAGCCAAAATCGTAAATCTCAATTGGAATTGGATTTCCAACTCTACTAATAACCGATAGCCATATTTCTTTTCTCAAGCTAGCTACTTGGAACTGCACTTGCTACACTACCAATAACCGGTAGCCTTATCACTTGTCATAAGCTTGCTATTATATTAAAGAAAATAGGGCAATAGATGCCTTGAGGATCCAAATTCCAATGGACTCCTGCATACTCATACAACATATAGCTTGAAAATATGTCCTACAAACCTCATAATTACCGGTATCATTATCAGAATGTGAGGCCTGATAGGCTACACTTATACTTCCCATAAATTTCATGCTTTTCTTTTCACAAAGCCATGCTTTGCCTTCTCATAATAAGTTCCACTTTGAATGTCACATTGTCATTCCATAATCATACAACTAATTTCTACAAACATATGATTTCTGAGCGCACATGCCTTAGAAAAGGGTGTTAAGCTAAGAGAAATCGTTTTCTCTGCTACCAAGCAGATAATACTTTGATACAGATCAATTAATATAATATGAAATGTACTATCAGACACTCATCCATACAAGTTCATTCTGGGATTGAGCGAAATCAAAGACACTCCTCCTACTACCATTAGTAGCGAGTAGTCCTTACAATCCAAAGATTTCAAAACGCGATAGGACCATAATGTAATAAATGTCTCTATGTTGGGAGCTACCTAGAGAATGTAGGGTAGACCCCTAGACCTTTATAAAGATCTCCAGTCTTTAACACAACGATGATTTTAAAATGCAGATACCACTGCCAAACAAATATAATGTGGGGTAAACCCTTGGATTTATGACAGCAATCCCTACATTCTGAAGATCTACAGTCTTCAATAATCATCATCTTTAACATATCTTCACTTCCGTATCTATACACTGGTTCGAAGTGGTTTTCGGATAGGAGTTACCTAAATCCAACCCCGGTTCCTCCAAGTTAATCATCAATTAAATAGATGTTTAGTTCATATGTGATTTTCAATCGTCATTCAATTTAATTCATGTTTTTATTCATTCATAAATATCTCAGAGACATATTATTATAAATTATTCCATTTATCTTCTTAACGGTATATGGAATCGTTAAGCCTTATTTATCAAAGTACTTTGGTTAATTAAACTTTTTGAATCTTGGAATAATTCCAAATAATTTCTCCTTTTATTTAGGAAAATATTCTAAATCCTCTATTTAAATCTCATATTGGAAAACATTATTTAGTAAACTGAGTAAATCAAATTTACTACCACCTCTGTTGGACTAGTCTGGGTAGTTCGAGAGGGCATGCAACTAGCTTCCTAAATGCAAGCCAAGATACTATCCCTCTATCACCCATAAGGTGGTCAAGTTATTTGATCTACTCTAGATCATTTAGCATATTTAATTAACTTTTAGTTAGCATCTGGGATTTCGCTTCAACCTGCTCCATTCCTCGGTTGGATTTTCTATAACACTCACAAATGGAACAAATGTACTAGTCGTTTCTGCATAATTGTTTTTAAAATCTCTTAATCATATTTAAATTACTTATTTATTAATTTGAAAAGGTTCACAAAAGATTTGAGAAACAATAATTGAGTTAAAACCATTGTTTGCAAAAGTTATTAAAAAGTGCTGCAAATAGTGCTTTAAAAGCTATATTGATCAAAATGACTTTTCTATCGATTGGAAATTCATTTATATAACTCAAATATCTTCTAAATTTTTTTAAAAGATTTCTAGAATTTATTCCATATTTTTAAAGAATTTAAAATATGATTTTTAAGGAATTTTCTTTATGGATTCCGTATTACAAAACCGCGATTATGTTAAAAACTTGTCTTGGACTTATTTAAGAATAGACAAGATGAAATATTAATTTTCTTTCTTCATTTTGAAGTTATGGATACAATAGTTTGGAAAATTCTTATCTTGGAGAATTCCAAGCCATATTCCATTCTTTATACTCGTTTGACTTTTACGGTGCAAAATCGCAAACTACCATTACGCGACACACCTAGTTTTGGCTTGTTTTTCAATTTCTTTTCAAACTTCGTGAAACACTCTTAAATGTTTATAAAACATTTCTAAATCATTTTAAAATTATTTAAACAAATACTTATGATATTTCAAACTCTTTTTATTCCATCTCATATTATAATACCATATTATTATAATATTGATTTCAACTCTTTTTGGATATTTAAAACCATTAAGAAGTTAAACATTCCATACACGTATTATTTAAGAATTGAATTTCCATTTATTTAACTATATTTATTACTAACCATTTCTCTTACCATTTATCAAACCATGTTATCAGCCATATCACAGCCATATAACTAATCATAATGTCAACCAAGTTATCATCCAATATCAATCCATATTCAACATATTAATCTCGAATTTAACTTGTATATTATAACTTTAAGTTTTATTTAAATAAAACTAAGAATGAGTGCTCACTTATGGCTCAACTCCACCAAACTTTTCCATAGCTTTCTAAGATCTAACCCGCTATACTTCGACGTCGATTCCTCCTCTTTTCCTTGCTCCGGAGCTCCCTGAACTTGCTTCCTCCTTCTAATTGGGTACATCCTTGGCTTGGTGAAGTGGTAACTTTCGATTTTGGGTGAAATAGTGTGGGCAATGAGTTATAGGTGGAAATAGAAATGGTTTACACTTGATTTTGAAGTGTATCAATATCCTATACTTGCTTAAATAATTTCCTCTTCTACTCTCGGCATTTTGCCTTTAATTTCATTTGATAAGAAACCGTTAGAGAAGCTCGGAAAAGAGAGAAGAAGAAGTAAAGTGGTGTGTAGAAATGTGAAGGAATGCATGAATATGGATAGAAAAAATGTGTGAAAAAATATCTAAATGTACATGAACCAAAACACCCCTCGCCGACACCCTCTCTTTCACATTACATACACATTACCCCCCTTCCCTCCATATGCTACCATGTGTTACATCACTTCCTAGCATGCGCATTTGACTTTTGGATGCTTAAAGAGTAAGTAAATGGAAAATATCTTAGATATTTTTAACTTTAGGTATATATAAATATACAAATATGTTATGTATTTATATATATATATATATATATATATATATATATGTATATGTATATATGTATATGTATGTATGTATATGTATATGGATGTATATATGTGTTAGGGTACGTATTACTATGTTATATATGTGTTCAAATCATATAAACAAAATCATACAACTTATATATGTCAAACTGTTATGTATTCTATTCCGATTCCCGGTCATATTTTGACTTATTAGTTGATACACATTGTAACAACCCTGGTTTTAGCGATTACTTGAGAATATTAAATTATAACGACAGTTATAATTTAATAGTGTGAATTAACAATAAATGAGAAATTTAAATTGTTTATTTGGAATAAACAATATATTTGAGAATAAAAATGGGAAAATAAACTTTTGAAAACTTTATTAAGATGGTTTGAAATAATAAAAATGAGAAAATGTGTTTTATTTGGAGTTAATGCAATAATTTTTGTAAATTGCTATTTAGTTCTTTTAATGATTTTTTTAAAAGAAGTAATTAATTTTAAGATGGGATATATTTAAAATAATGATGGAATTGAGTTTAAAAATATAATTTAAGTGAAATTTTTGTAATGGGTTATAAAATTTTATTACACAAAAATGTGATTTTGTGTAATTTATAATGTTAACTACAATGAGATTTGTAAATAAAAATGTAAAATTGTTATTTATAAGTGTGTTAATAAAATGTTTAGAAATATAATAATCTTTTATTTTTGTGTAAAAACCTTTTATTAACATGAGATTAAAGTTTCATAATTTTTAAATATGAATTAAAGCATAAGTTCATGATTTGAAATTGTAAGTATATAAATTGTAACATGAGATAAGAGATTAAAGGGCTATGCAATTAACATAAGCAAACCTTCTTTTATTAATGAACTTTAGCCCATTAAGCTAATTAATTTGTTTTGGCCTTTGGAAATTAAAAGATGAGAAAGAAGAGTAATACCTGTACGTATATTTTCTACTTTCTTCCTCAAAGTCCCAGAAACCTGTAAATGGCAGCCTTCTTCATCCCTCTCCAATTCTATGCAAAATCCATAAAATTAAAAGAAAATTGGTGATTAAAAATGAGATTCTAAACTCCAAACTCAGGTAATCGATTTCTAAAACCCCTCTTCATATCAAAATCTGATTTATAGTGATATTTGTTAATTTTTCTTCTCTATTTGGTTTGCATGTTTCTTTCTTGAGTTCTATCAGGTTGTAGATACTTTGTACATAGCTAAAGCTAGAAACTTTAGCCACTAAATCGTAGTTTAATCTTCATGAAGGCAAGGTGAGTGTAAAACTTACAAACCTTAGCTCTTTATATGATTAAAAAAATTTAATCTGTGAATTACTGAAGCTGAAACAAATTTAAGCATAACATTCTCGTTTATGTTCCGATTTCGATAATTTTGAATGTTCTGGAAAGCATAATTCATGTGCTTCAACTTTCCAGTTTTGAGTTTTCTATAATTTTGACGTTGGCTATGTTAAATTATAATTTCTCTACTGCAAACCCGAGAGCAAAAACAATATTTGCTCTATCATTGAAGCCGAAACGAATTTGATCATAACTACTTCGTTTCTTAACCGATTTTGATGATCTTGGTCATTCCAAAAAGCTTAGAAACTAAGATAAAATTTCTTTCTATTCATTTTGCCTGATTTTGAAGTTATCTATGCTAAAATTGTAATTGTTTGCCACTGTCCTGCAAATGCATAAGTTCAGGCTGAGTTTGATGTTTTGTTTTAGTAATTTGATCATAACTTTCTTGTTTCAAATCGGAATTTAGAAATTTTAGATGTTCTGAAATCCTTGTGAAATATGGAAAACTTTTCTGTTTTTGGTTTGAATGATTCTGAGATCTACAAAGTGAATAACTGACATTTTTATCGCTGGCCTGTGTTGATAGCTAGTGCATATAAATTTTTCTTAGTAGTATTTCGCTCATAACTTATTCGGTACTGATCGGAATATCGTAATTTTTGATGTTTTGGAAACCGTATGATGTAGGCACAACTTTCTTGTTTTGTGTTTTATAGAGTTTTGAAGTTTACATGGTGAAAAATTTACGTTTTTACTGCTGGCCTGTCATTGACAGCCACAATATTTATATATTTGTCTGATTTCGACGATTTCATTTGCATTCTTTTGTAAAACATTTTTTACGAAATTTGAAGCTAATATTTGATCATTTTGTCCAGCAATGAACTAATCAAGTTAGGATGAGATTTGAATTTAAATTAATTTAAGTTCGATTTAAATTTGAATATCGATTTAGGCCGATTAAATTGCAAATTGATGTTTTCTTGAGTTTTAAGAAAAATCCGAATAAATTATAGAAAATCTTCTAACATCATGGTTGGAGAAATAAGTGTTTTTATGTATTTTTATAGGTTTTTAAACAATTATTCTTTATTTTTAAGGCTTCTAAAAATTATTAAAATCCTTTTTAATGATGTGTTTTCTCTCAAAATCTTTTAGATAAATTTCTAAAATTTGTTTTATAACCCCGTTTTCTCAAGTAAAATATTTTATAATTAATTTTATTTATTTTAATTACTTTGATGCTTTTTCGGACGTATGAGGAAGTAAATTAAACGGTTTGGTAAAGTTACGAGGATGGCACTCGTGAATTTACTTTATCGGTTAATTTCGGACTTGTACGATCGAAACTCTTTCGATGAACTGTAAGAGATGATTTAAGATGTTATTAAATTTTGGTTATAAATAGCCATCTAGATGTTATTTTTACTTCCACATGAGATGAGGTAAGCTTCTTTATGATGATTTTACGATGTTGAGATGTATTATGATTGTTTTTACTTGTTGATGAGATGAGACGAGTCACGATGCCACTAGTACTCGTCAATGAGACGAGATGAGAAAGGTATTGTATTTACTCGCCAATGAGACGAGGCTGAGTATATTTTAATGATGTTTATGATGTTTTACTAGTGTGGTACCAACTAACGGATAATAAACCGTTAGGTGCGAACGTATGGTATGGAACATACGTTAACACCTATTGGACTTCTATACGGGAAGTTCAGACACATTCACGATGTTTACTAGTACTACAGACCACGAGTACTCGATTGGAGTCATCACGATGTAGTTGCTACTCCGATCATCACGATGTTATTAACTCGGGTCTTTGTGACTGTGAGTCATTATGATGTTATAGACTATAGCCATTCATGATGTTCACGATGTTAGAATGTTATTTGACTCCAGTCATCACGATGTTTATGGTACCAAATAGTAGTACTAGTCACGATGTAGCGCGCGTAGCATTGCTTTGGCATGCAATCGAGCATTTGGCCAATCCGAGATTTCTTTAAGTTTGATGTTTTAGACTTCACCATCTTTAGATGATTATTACATTGATAGCCTAGTGCCAGATGAGATGTATACATATATGGTGAAATCATTTATGATGTTACTCTTTGATTGAGTTATTTGCATTATGGATTGATGATTTGATGATTTTATAAACTACTTGATGTTAAGATGGAGTTGGGACGTATTTATATATTTATACCGATGAGATGAGGTATAAATGATTATGAAGAATCTTTGATGATGAGTTTTATTGATGGATTTGAGATGTATCTATATTCATACCGATGAGAAGAGGTATGAATAAGTAAAATGCTTCTTTTATGTTTGGGTTTTATATTTCCTTGAATGATTCTTGGGATGTGCCAATGAGATGAGGCACATCCATATGCGTTTTATTCTATGTATGAAGGATACGTACCTTTGATGTATTGTTATCTTAACAACCAATTCTAAGAAGATAGTTGAATTATTTGAAGTCATTATCCATAGTCCTTTATACTGCCGATGATATGAGGCGAAAGCGATGTTCATTGAGTCTTATCTTTAAAAATTTGCTCGCCGATGTTCCATTTGCTTAAGTGTCAGTTGTGCCACTTAAGTATGACTTTATCATCATTATCTCTTCTACTTGCCAAGAAGAGATGTTGTCCTTTCTTATGATGTTGAAACCCTGTTTAGGGCATGGCATCTTTTAAGAAAAAGGATACCACAGCTTTCACCTACTTATCCTTATCGATTATTCTGTTTAACTGATAATTTTAGCTAGCCTGACCCATGTGTTTTCACTCGGGTCAGATCGAGTTGTTTCAGGTATCATCCATTGGGCTTAACTTGAAGTTGATGTTGGATATCAGCTCTTCTTTCTCCTGAGTAGTTTCTTCTCTTTCGCATACTCTGATGTAGTTATATTTGATTCGATGTATATAGTGTGGTCGAATACCACCTTTATTGTATTCATATTGTATTGTATTAAACATGTATCAGTGTATATGTATATATATGATACTGATTACTGTTCTATGATGTGCTTTCCATTTAATTATTGTATTTGGTTCTGATAGATCCGTTAGCCACCTATAGTTTTGAATTAAGCATTTACTGGGTATGTCGATCCACTTGAGATTGAAAAAAAATCATATTGCGTTTATCGACGTATTTAGTAGATGTTTAAGACAAAATTATAGATGGTAGCCTTAACCAGCCACATTCTCCACTTTAGTTGACAGAATTACTCGTTAATTCTCTTTACTAAGGTGGGCCCCGGGGTGGAGCGTTACAGCATGGTATCAGAGTTGTGGTCAGAACAAAGTAGGATAAACACAGAATAGTACGTATATCACAATACGGCGAAGTACAATACGAGTGAATCGTTGTCCTTTATTCGAGCTTGTTTTCGAATAGAGCTTTGGATCTTTTTTGAGTTTTGGGATTTTTGGAGATGGAATATGTCTAGGAATATATATATATATATATATATATTGTATTCTGTAATATTCCATAATAGAGGTTGATGTCATCTTATCTTATAAATAATATTATTTAGGATTATTCTATTTTTATTTTTGTCGATACGAGTGAGTTCGTATCGATGGAGCTGATTGATTTCTTTGAGTATTTTGTTGCATTCTTTTGAGAGTTGTGAATCCTATTGAAGGGATCCACAACGATTGGCTTGTTGTGAGCATTTTGAGTTCTTTATTGGTTGCTGCTTTAGTGAGTATTTGTTTATTACTCACTATCTTGAGATGTATCTGATTTGAGACGGCTTGACTTATTTGGTGTTAAGTTCGATCCTTTTGTTGTTATAGGATCCTATATTTATTTAGAAATCCTAATTTGATTAGGTTATTATTTCTATCACTTTGGAATGTTAATGATGATTCCGAAGTTTCTATATTCACTCTTGAGTATCGAGATGTTGTTGATATATCTCGAATTCCAGTCAAGGCGACTTTGTTGAGTTTTGTGAGTCCGTTTGGATTTGACATCCAATCGGACAATTGAGTATTGAGGTAACCTTATTCCAGGCTCTTAGCTCTTCGGTTATCCTTCCACGAGGATATCGACTAAGGAATGAGGTGAGTTTCTTGATTGTTCGAGTTTGATTGAGTTTATCATTCAGCTTCGCCGAGTGTTCTTTTCAGATACTCAATCAATGATATCTTTTAGCATTACTCTGTTTGAAGTAGGTGGATTGTGTGCTTCTTCTCCTTCGAGAAGAATATCTTGCGTATCCTGTACCTTGATGACTTTTTTTGGGAGTGGCTCGTGAGATCGTAAGATTGACGAACACTCAATCTCCTTTTGATGATTTTGAGAATCGAGTATTCTAGGAAAATCTGGATGCATTCTTAATGTTCTTTGGTTTGCGTTTTGAAGCTATATAAATATGAGTTTTATAGAAAAATTTGAGCTTTGAGATAAAAAAATTGAGATTTTAAAAATAATATTTTGAGATTATATATTAAAATTATTTTGAATGGTAATTGCAGTCATTGATTTTAGAGACGAGTAAAAGAGTGGCGAGGTAGTTTTTATCGTTCGATCGACTCTGCAGCCAACGGTTATATCTATTTATTAGAGGTTCAATGGCGAGGCAATGCCATTTATTTATTTATTTACTTACTTTGAGCTATACTTTATTGAAAGTATATTTTGAGATTTTAGAATATATATTATATACATTGGATGTTTTAAGAGAAGAGTTATAAGAGGATTTGAAGATTGTTTTTAAACAATTTAAGTGGTTTAATAAAAAGAGTTGGAAATCTTCAAATGTAGAAAATTAAGATTTAAAATTTAAAAGATGTCGGGATTAAAAAAAATTCTAAATATCTTGGATTGAAAAGTAATTTGAGCTTACATCATTGTTCTTGAGTATATTCTATCTTTGAGCTATTATCAACGACGTGCATTTTTTGCAGTCGTTCGAGTTTGGTGGCCTTGTGAGAATCCATCTTGTGATTTATCTATCTTGTATATTGTGTCTATCGTGTTGTGAGGATGTTCTTTCTGTATTATTATGCGGAAAATTTTGCTGATGATCTTCTTTATTGTTTAGAGTTTGGGTTTGAGTGAGTTTGATCTCGACTCTATTCATAGAGTTTTGAGTAATCAATCATTTTCGATTGATTATTTGTTGAGCATCTTATTGAGTTTTAATTAGAGACGGGAGATCTTCGAAACTATTTCGAGTTGCTTGGAAAATTCGATGGCCTGCTAATCATTATATAAGCATATAATAGTCCATTGAATTAACCAGGTGAGTTTTTCCTTGTTTCTTTCTACCATTCGATATTAAGAGTATGAATGGTTTGAAATTCAAGCTTGTCTTTATCCTTCGTTGATTGAATTTTTATGTTGTTTACAACTTTTTTTCTAGAAAATTGTGGGGACGCAATTTTTGTAGGAGGGAGTCTGTAACAACCCTGGTTTTAGCGATTACCTGACAATATTAAATTATAACGACAGTTATAATTTAATAGTGTGAATTAATAATAAGTGAGAACTTTAAATTGTTTATTTAGAATAAACAATATATTTGAGAATAAAAATGGGAAAATAAAGTTTTGAAAACTTTATTAAGATGGTTTGAGATGATAAAATGAGGAAATGTGTTTTATTTGGAGTTAATGCAATAATTTTGGCAAATTGCTATTTACTTCATTTAATGATTTTTTTTAAAAAGAAGTAATTAATTTTAAGATGAGATATATTTAAAATAATGATGGAGTTGAGTTTAAAAATATAATTTAAGTGAAATTTTTTATTTGTAACGAGTTATAAAATTTTATTACACAAAAATGTGATTTTGTGTAATTTATAATGTTAACTACAATGAGATTTGTAATAGAAATTTAAAATTGTTATTTATTTTAAATATGGAGAAATATGTTAATAGAATGTTTTAAAAATATAAAAATCTTTTATTTGTGTGTTAAAACCTTATATTAACATGAGATTAAAATTTCATAATTTTTAAATATGAAATGAAGCTTAATTTCATGATTTGAAATTGTGAGCATATAAATTGTAACATGAGATAAGAGATTAAAGGGCTATGTAATTAACATAAGCAAACCTTTTTTTATTAATGAACTTTAGCCCATTAAGCTAATTAATTTGTTCTAGCCTTTGAAAATTAAGAGATGAGAAAGAAGAGTAATACCTGTACCTACATTTTCTACTTTCTTCCTCAAAGCTCCAGAAACCTGTAAATGGAAGCCTCCTTCATCCCTCTCCAATTCTATGCAATATCCATAAAATTAAAAGAAAATTGATGGTTAAAAATGATATTCTAAACTCCAAACTCTGGTAATCGATTTCTAAAACCCCTCTTCATATCAAAATCTGATTTATAGTGATATTTGTTAATTTTTCTTCTCTATTTGTTTGCATGTTTCTTTCTTGAGTTCTGTCAGGTTGTAGAAGCTTTGTACATAGCTAAAGCTTGAATCTTTGGCCAGTATCATGGTTTAATCTTCGTGAAGCAAGGTGAGTGTAAAACTCACAAACCTTAGTTCTTTATATGATCAAAATGTTATAATCTGTGAATTACTGAAGCTGAAACAAATTTAGGCATAACATTCTCGTTTTTGATCCGATTTTGATAATTTTAAATGTTTCAAAAAGCTTAATTCATGTGACACAACTTTCCTGCTTTGAGTTTTCTGTAATTTTAATGTTAGCTATGTCAAAATCTAATTTTTCTACTGCAAACCCGAGAGCAAAAACAATATTTGCTCCGTCATTGAAGCTGAAACGAATTTGACCATAACTACTACATTTCTTAACCGATTTTAATGATCTTGATCATAGAGGAAAGCTTAGAAACTAAGATACAACTCTCATTTTATTCATTTTGTCTAATTTCGAAGTTATGTATGATAAAATTGCAATTGTTTGTCGCTGTTCTGCAAATGCTTAAGTTCAGGCTGAGTTTGATATTTTTTTTAAGTAATTTGATCATAACTTTCTTTTTTGAAACAAGAATTTAAAATTTTTAGATGTTATGAAATCCTTGTGAAATATTCCACAACTTTTTTGTTTTCGATTTTGAATGATATTGATGTTTACATAGTGAATAACTGACTTTTTATCGCTGGCCTGTGTTGATAGCTAGTGCACATAAATTTATCTGAGTAGTATTTTGCTCATAACTTATTCGTTACTTATCGGAATATCAAAATTTTTGATGTTCTGGAAACCGTATGATGCAGGATACAACTTTCTCTTTTTGAGTTTCGTAGAATTTCGAAGTTTACATGTGGAAAATTGATGTTTTTACTGCTGGCCTGTCATTGACAACCATAATTTATATATTTGTCTGATTTCGACGATTTCATTTGCATTCTTTTGTAAAAAAAAATTTATATAAAATTTGATGTTAATATTTAATCATTTTGTCCAATAATGGACTAATCAAGTTAGGATGAGATTTGAATTTAAATTCGATATAAATTTGAATATCGATTTAGGCCGATTAAATTGCAAATTGATGTTTTCTTGAGTTTTAAAAAAAATCCGAATAAATTCCAGAAAATCTTCTAACCTCATGGTTGGACTAATAAACATTTTTATGTATATTTAGAGGTTTTTAAACAATTATTCTTTATTTTTAAGCCTTTTAAAAATTATTAAAATACTTTTTAATGATGTGTTTTCTCTCAATATCTTTTAAATAAATTTATAAAATTTGTTTTATAACCCTGTTTTCTCAAGTAAAATCTTTTATAATTAATTTTATTTATTTTAATTACTTTGATGCTTTTTTGGACGTATGAGGAAGTAAATTAAACGGTTTAGTAAAATTACGAGGTATGGGACTTATGAATTTACTTTATCGGTTAATTTCGGACTTGTACGGTCGAAACTCTTTCGATGAACTGTAAGAGATGATTTAAGATGTTATTAAATTTTGGGTACATTATATGGTCCGAGAACTCCAATTTTGGAGTATATTCGATGAAGGACCATTTTAAGATGTGCTTCTTAATCGCCGATGAAATGAGATGAATTGAGAGCTAGAAATTCCTATTTGAAATTATGGTTATAAATAACCGTCTAGATGTTATTTTTACTTCCCGATGAGATGAGGTAAGCTTCTTATGATGATTTTATGATGTTGAGATGTATTATGATCATTTTTACTTGTTGATGAGATGAGACAAGCCACGATGCCACTAGTACTCGTCAATGAGATGAGACGATAAGGGTATTGTATTTACTCGCCAATGAGACGAGGCCGAGTATATTTTCATGATGTTTATGATGTTTTACTAGTGTGGTACCAACTAACGGATAATAAACCGTTAGGTGCGAACGTATGGTATGTGACATACGTTAAAATCTATTGGGTTCCTATCCGAGAAGTTGAGACACATTTACGATGTTTACTAGTACTATAGACCATGAGTACTCGATTGGAGTCATCACGATGTTATTAACTCGGGGCTTTGTGACCGGGAGTCATTATGATGTCATAGACTATAGTCATTCATGATGTTCATGATATTAAGATGTCATTTGACTCCAGTCATCACGATGTTTGTGGTACTAAATAGTAGTACTAGTCACGATGTAGCGCGCGTAGCATTGCTTCGGCTTGTAATCGAGCTTCTGGCCAATCCGAGATTTCTTTATGTTTTGATGTTTTAGACTTCACCATCTTTAGATGATTATTACATTGATAGCCTAGTGCCAGATGAGATGTATACATATATGGTGAAATCATTTATGATGTTATTCTTTGATTGAGTTATTTGCATTATGGATTGATGATTTAATGATTTTATAAACTACTTGATGTTAAGATGGAGTTGAGATGTATTTATGTATTTATACCGATGAGATGAGGTATAAATGATTATGAAGAATCTTTGATGATAAGTTTTAGTGATGGATTTCAAATGTATCTATATTCATACCGATGAGATGAGGTATGAATAAGTATAATGCTTCTTTTATGTTTGGGTTTTATATTTCCTTGAATGATCCTTGGGATGTTCCAATGAGATGAGGCACACCCATATGCGTTATTCTATGTCTGAAGGATACGTACCTTTGACGTATTGTTATATTGACAACCACTTCTAAGAAGATAGTTGAATCAATTGAAGTCACTATCCATATTCCTTTATACTACCATTGATATGAGGCGAAAGCGATGTTCATTGAGTCTTATCTTTAAAAATTTTCTCGCCGATGTTCCATTTGCTTAAGTGTCAGTTGTGCCACTTAAGTATGACTTTATCATCATTATCTCTTCTACTTGCCAAGAAGTGATGTTGTCCTTTCTTATGATGTTGAAACCCTGTTTAGGGCATGGCATCCTTTAAGAAAAACGATACCACAGCTTTCAGCTACTTATCCTTATCAATTATTCTGTTTAACTGATAATTTTAGCTAGCCTGACCCGTGTGTTTCCACTAGGGTCAGACTGAGTTGTTTCAGGTTTCATCTATTGGGCTTAGCTTGAAGTTGATGTTGGTTATCAGCTCTTCTTTCTCCTGAGTAGTTTCTGTTCTTTCGCATACTCTGATTTTGTTATATTTGATTCGATGTATATAGTGTGGTCGGATACCACCTTTATTGTATTCATATTGTATTGTATTAAACATGTATTGTAACGTCCCGCCCTTTTGCACGCTTTAAATCGACACACGTACCAATTAAAACCGTACGGAAGGGCGGATTGTTATGGGGTAAATAAGAAAACAAGAAAGAAATAAAACAAAATAGAATCTCATAGCGGAAGGATAAAATATAATAATCAAATATACAGTTCATGAAGTTGTTTACAAAATATTAGATTTCACTTATACAATATATATCAGAGTTACACATACCAATACATAACAATTATGCAGCGGAATAAGATGGTGTAGTGGAGTACTATAATAAATAATAGTAATGCAAATCTTCATCTTCGTCCTCCAGAATAAAATCTTCAATCCTGACACGCTTGGACCGACCCGAGCGAATTCAAAAGACAAAACACTCGAGTCAGAACTAAAAGATCTTATGTAAGTTAAATCAATAGAAATAAATATGAGTGCAGTAACTCAAGAGATACTCGGGATTTACATCTCTTAAGGATCCGTCAAACTATTTACTATGTAGTATATTTCGCTATTATAATGGTGTCTATTAGTAAAATAAACTTACTTTTAAATAGCGTTAAGGAGTGACCCAATATTCCCTTAACCCAAATAATGTCAATAGTCTATACAGTGCCTGCATATCTCCTGATCGGGAGACTACGAGAAGACATTCCATAGGTACGACACAAATAGAAACTCGTACAAGGCGTGATAGGGTAGGTGACACGGCACAACTAGGCAATGGCAGGGTAGATATACCAATTGCTATCCGGGTTGGTGGTAACGCATAGCCGCAGATACCGCCCACCTCGAACAAACACCCCCAAAATCAAAAAAAATAAAGGTGGCCACCGAATCAATCCAAAGTCAGAGTATAGTACTGAAGAGATGTGTCCGATAAAGGGTGCTACCCTCTTGGCCCGAGAATCGCTCCTGTTTTAGCCACCTTATGCCAACTCACGGGAGTCGGGTCCACGTATTTACCTCAAAGGAAACGCCACAACCATCCTACTTCATTCTGGAATATCCACCGCATACACGGTTGTTAAAGTGGGTTTCGGAGTTGGCAGAGAGTATGACAACTTCCGATCCCGGTCTCTTCAACAACCAAACGTTATTATAACATCGCGGTCTTTTCAAAATAGTTTATACTTTAAAACCAGAATAAAATATTCATTTCAAACCATATAAATACGATATCATTTCTATTTTAAAACCCAAATCAATATGATATCATTTTTATTTCAAATATATATTTTTCAAAATCATAGTACTTTCAAATATATATTGTAAACCCATAGCTTCGAAACAAAATTTTCAATAATGAAATTGTTTAATAACAAGTTACTTTATAAAGTAAATTAGCGTTTTAATTTCTTAAATCAATTCCAAATACAGATTTGAATTCCCAAATAAACCATTTAAATTTCCATATATTTAAAAGTTTCAAATATTCATTTCAAAACTAAATTTTTAATTCATATATATATATATATATATATATATATGTCAAATTCCTTTTACTACTATTTAGTTTTGAAACACTTGCTTAATAAATCCAATATCCTTTAATTAAAACTTCCAAATTCAATAATTGAATATACCTCAATTTATTTAGACTAGATATATTCACTTAAATCATCTTAAATCCTAATTTAGTTATAACACCATATTCTTTTTGAATCTAAATTTCAATAAGATTTTAACTAAATGAAATCTCAAATCAATTTCAAACTATCTCCTCAACTTTGATTTATAAAAATCCATATAAACTCTATATTAGAATATAATTTTAGTAAATACTTATGCATAATATATTTTAATAAAATCCACTTTATTATTAAACTTATTTCATACTTTACACAATTTTATACATAGTTTAAAACCAAGAATTTAACCATATATAAAATAACCTTTATCAAATATCAGTCATCAATATTTCTTAAAACTATATATATATATATATTTTGTTTACAATACCATAGAAAAATTTATTTCAAAAATAATTATATATATATATATACCACGGTGACTGTATAAAATTTTCTATCATATGGTCAAGTGATACGGATATTTATCATTTCAATCCGCCATTTAAAAATAAAAATTACGGTTGTATATCAATTCAAACCGCAATCCCGAATGAGATGAAATGCATAATAACTTGCAGTTTATAACAATATACAATACAGCATCCATTCATCCAATATCATCCATCAACCATTTATCAAAATCATCATCAAATTCAAACAATACATCAGTATATTACAGGTAATAAATAACAGGCATTTACTGGCAGATTTTTATGCAAAATAAACAGTTTATATGCACAATAAATTAACTAATAATTTAACTATCAGTTTATATGCAATAATAAATAAATAAAATTTAACTGACAGTTTATATGCAAAAAAATAAATTAAATAACGATTTAATTTAAATAAATGCAATCTAACCGAGATGACGAATAAATATATACTTGAACAATCATAGATAAATTTTAAATCACATCAAAATTTAATTTAACAAATATTAGAAATCTTAGAAGTTGTGAGTGGGTAAAAACACTCACCTTTTGAATTTAGATTGAATTTAAATTCAGTTTAAACCCAAAAATTTGACAGTATCAGAATTCATCCAAACAAGCGTCATCAAGTCCGGAATTTTATTATGATCATAACAAAAAAAATCGTACGTGAAACGGAGTTCGTATGTAAAAGTTATTCGATTTAAACGAGATGATTTTCAATTTGAAACAAATAAAGAAAAATAAAAATTAAGATTACACGTCACCTCCTACCGGTCAATGCTCCAACCCTAATCCACTCTCTCGTACGCGAAACAACAGAGCTTCACGCCGCAACAGTCATGCCATCATCGAGCTGCTCACGGCCAACGATGGTCAGATCGAATTCCATCATGACAACGTCCACTCCAGGCCGACCACAACTCCCCCCTACGCATGAATTTCGAGGCTGACACCTCCTCCTCCGCCGCGTCTTTCGCGAAATTTCTGGTGAAATCGCGGCCACCCTGAAGCAAGTGAAGGCCACCGATGCAAAGCCCAGGCCCCCTTCTACCCAACGCAACCCTCCGATCGCTCTCATGTCGCAGATTATGCACTTTGAGAGCTTCAACATATATTTTTTGTAAATTTTTTTGAGGAGTTTTAATTTCGAAGTTGAAATTTGAATTGGATCGCAAATTCTAGGGTTTGTCTGCCATTGAGGAAGAAGGAGAATAGAATGACTTGCACGTACAGACAAATAAGAAGTAGGGAGGCTAGGATTTATAACCGGATATTTATAGAGAGGGTTGGAAAAGAATGGATCAGATCAAATTGATGTACGCGCTGGACGATATATGGCCTGAAAAGCCCGTTTCGACTCCAGAACGAAATTAGGCAAACCCATATATCAAAATAGGTGTTTTAAAATATTTTAAACGCAATGGAAAAGGTTTCAGGTTCAAATTGCATCGTATGAAGAAGTTATGCTAAAAACAATATTTTCAAATTGATTTCAATTGATTTCAATTTATCGATTTCAAGGCGTTTCGAGTCCGTACGATGAAACGAAAAGTCTGATCGATACGAAACTTGAAATCCTACTATAATTCACTGTTACGGATCCGATGAAACTTGTTTCTTCGAAATCCGAGTCAGTGGCCAAAATGGCTATTATTATAATAATTAAATAAATTAAAAAAAATTAATTAAATCAAGTTTTACAAATTTACTTTAATTATTTACAATTTTTATCAGTTCGGATTACTTGGTAAATTTAGAATCCTAAAAAAAAAATTCTATATCAATTTATCATTGAAATTTCCCAATTTACAATATTAATTTTTAATTTTCAATTTATCCAGAAATTAACTTAATTTCCCAAAAAAAATTCATTTATTTGGTTTTTATATCTCGTTAATCACTCCATTATCTCCAAGTAGATAAATTAAATTGGTTCATGGTTTATTTCATTGTTATTCTCAATTTTCGTCTAAACTCCTTTTGCGTAATATTTAAACATTCAATTTCAGTTAATTGAAATAAACCCAATTACGCTAATTTATTCAAATAAATAAACAAATCTTGATTTCCTTTCTTATCATTCAAACATGTCATTATCCTAACATTTGATTGCGTTTCATTACCCTGATACTTTCCGTTTCACCTTTATTCGTATTAACTATTTTATTTCCACTAATTGTGCAATAACTACAAAATTCAATCCTATTGAAATTTTTCAGTTTCATCCGTAAATTTAGATTTTAAATTAAATAAATTAATTTGTCTTGGCTCCATTATTAATTACATCAGTGTTCTCATTCCATCTAGTTTCAATTAACGTAATATTAAATGTTGAATTTCATTTATTTGCAATAAATTCAATTATTTAATTTTGCACTTAAATCAAATTAATAAATCTTGCTTTCTATTCTTTAAATCAACGAATATTCATATAGTAAATAGGCTTCGCATTAATTCCGTCTTATAAAATTTACCATCTTTAATTACAAAACAAATTCACCCTAACTGCACAATTTAAGTCAATTAATTGTAATTGATTCCACATTATATGTTATTATTTATAAATTGAAACCTCAATAAATTCGTTTATTGATTTAAAATCTTGCTATTCGGTAAATAGACATTTTATGGGTATAGAAATCATTGAGTTATAATACATTTCATTAATGCATGCTTCATTTCATATTAATTCCCCTTTATTAACTAAATCACATTAATAAAACAAAATAATTAATTTTTATTTATTTCAATCGATTACCAGTCTTAACTTAATATACTAAATAAATGGTTAACCTAAAATAATTGTTACCCTTTAACATTCAAATTCACTTACAACTATCATTAACAACAATGTTGCCATTGATTTAGATTTAATTAAATAAATTAGATGAATAGGTAAAATTTTATAATTATCCCCAATGCCAAATTTACTCACAGTCATCCTTAATTACCAACTATAATTTATTATAATTACTTAATTTGCATTGATTAAATCAAGTTGAAATTTAATACGTATTACTTCCTCAATTAATATAACCTTTGAATTAAATTCCCAATTTATCAATTACTATCTTTAAAATAACTTATTTTTCTATTTTATTTTCATTTACACTTCCGTTACTATACTAATAATCATTAAAGTAAGGTTTATTTTCAACATGAACATTAAAATTTTGTTTCTAGCATTGATTGTATTTGTTTTTAATATATTCCATTTATAGCTAAGTCATAATATTGAATTTTAATTAAATTGTAACGTTCATTCAAGTTCATTAAATATTAACTTGCATTAACCCGTTTTCCTTAATTTACAATCAAATACCGCCAACAATGCTTTATTACATTAATCAATTTAATACTTTCCTTTATTTCTCATATACAATTTTACATCCAGGTATAATATTTTCACTACTTTCATTCATTAGAATTCTATTCCAATTACTAATAAATAGGTTTTAAATTACCATTAAATTATTTTAGTGTTCATTTATTACAAAAATCTCATAAATTTAACCCATTAAAATTTTCGAAAATTACGGGTCGTTACATGTATCAGTGTATATGTATATATATGATATTTATTTCTATTCTGTGATGTGCTTTACATTTAATTATTGTATTTTGTTCTGATAGATCCGTTAGCCACCTATAGTTTTGAATTAAGCATTTACTGGGTATTTCGATCCACTTGAGATTGAAAAAAAAAATCATATTGCATTTATCGACATATTTAGTAGATGTTTAAGACAAAATTATAGATGGTCGCCCTTAACCAGCCCTATTCTCCACTTTAGTAGACAGAATTACTCGTTAATTCTCTTTACTAAGATGTGCCTCGGGGTGGGGCGTTACACACATATAGTTGTAAACAAAGTTTGAAAATAAAGTTCTAATCAATTTTAATTAATAAAAATAATCTCATTTGAATTATAAAATCATATAAATCAATATTTAACAATTATTTACAAAAATTTGCATTATACCGATGAAGCGACATAAAATTTCATTGTATTTTTCAATTCAAATATATCTTTTAAAAAAATATTATAAATTATTTATTATCACTTTATACTATTTAAAATAAATTAATATCATTTAAAATAATTATTAGAATAATTATTAAATCATAATTTAAAATCATAAATCAATCATTAAATATAATGGTATTAGTCATGACGTCGCAAATGCATTAAATTTTCAAAAATAAAATAAATAATTTTATTTCATATTCTTGTTCAACTATAAAAATAAGTGTAGTTACCTAGCTCCATGCACGATGTTTTAAGATTATAGATTTGTTTATCGGTAAAACGGTTTCTGGTTGTTTTATCACTATTTTTCCAAGGTGTAAAATTTTGTGTATGCTTATTACCATTATTATTTATTGTTAAAAACGCTGTAATCTAAGTTAAAAATCCTATATTTGAATATTCTAAAAATAATTATAGTTTATCAAATTGATAAATTTGCAAGTCATTGCATACTTCCCCCTTAAACTAATTTTATCACCGAAATTACATCAAAAAACCCAAAGGTATTTGCCCAAAATATTTTTTTAAACTTACATATGTACGATGCACGAAGATCATCCACATGTAATATCTAATTTGATCTACTAGTCAAATCCACAACTTTACTATAAACTAGTATTGATCTCTCGATCCTTTAGTGCGAACTCTGATCAGGCTTTCCAATTAGAAGTTTTAGTTTTCCTTGCATAGCTCTCAACTATTTTATAAAACTCAGGTACCCAATCATAAGCCCTCAACAATATTTGTTGTCAAGAATCGTGTGATAAATCGTTTTTTGGACCGGTATAAACACCTCAATGTTCTATACTCAAATCTTAGATTAGAATCGTGTCACGAAATGATCAACATATAACATCCGTTCTTTATTTAACTTTCAAATCTTTATGAAAACATTTCATTAAACTATAATGCTTTGCTCTAAATACTTTTATATACCCTTTATCTCTTCAAAATATTCATACATAAAATATTTTTATCTTCTTTCCAAAAGAAACCATTTCAGATTAAAAGATGATTTACCTCTTATTATTATTTTCAAGTAACTTCTCTTAATAAATTTTTATCTCAAATCTTTTCGAAATTTCTTTGTTAATAACTTCTATTTAGATAACTTTCCCTTTAAAATTTTCAAAAGGTTGGATTTGAGTTCTTAAATTCCTTTTTATTAAGCATATATCTTTTACACTAATTTTGTAAAAGATACCTTTTATAAATATATTCTTAAATATGTTTCTTAATTTAAACACCTTTTATAAAGCCATTTCTTAATTGTTTATCTTTGTTCACATTATAATAATAACAACTATTATTAGAACACAAACAACAAACAACAAATGATAATAATCAAATATTAGCATTTGCTAACAACCAACCACACCATATATAACTATAGTAGTTTACGAAAAATTATTCTTTTATATATAAAATATAATCTAGGTAAAATCATTTCATTTACCCATTCTCCAAACAATACTGTGTTGGTTTATCTTGTTTATGTGTTTAGAAACCCCTATCGATGTCGTGGCATCCCACTACTGACCAGAATTCATAAGCCACTCAATGGATAAATTAACACAATATAATTTTTTTGATAATCACTAATAAATACGTGCTCATATATATAATAGACTAAAAACTCATAATAAGGCATTCAATTTCCTTATTTGTTAATGAGTTGCCCCACTAAAGCCAAGGTTCTTGCTTAACCGTGCGCTATAGTACAAAATGCAACGAACCAGATTTTTGACTTTCGAAAATCGTCATTAATATATCCTCGGTATTCACATGCCGCTAATCCAAGTGCCAGAAAGCCTGATTGTGAGGGGAAAAAGAAAATAAAGATAGAAAAGAATCTCACACGAATGGAACAAAATATATTATTTCAATAATAATCTTTACCGTGGAAATTTTGAATACAATATAAGAGTCTAACCTAGATTCTGCATGGAAGTTATAAACCCTTTATCCTCAAAAATGCTAAACAATAAAAAAAGGCAATATATATATATATATATAGTGGATAATAGAATACGTCCATACATAGATGAAGATCTCTAGCTCTCCTATGGAAATCCAAGCGTATTCAACTAAACCCGAAACTAATCGGATCTAACCGAGTATTAAAAATACATGGATCAAGCTTGATAAACCAGCGTGAAAAACTCAAACCATAAACATATGACAGAGTTATAAATGGGTATTAAAACAAACCATTGAAAAGAATAGTATCCTATAAGACCACATCTCTTATAAATATGGATGGATTTCACCATACGATAACCAAAGTACTTTATATGGAAAATCACTATGATATTATTATTAATGATATTAGTTTAAAAACAATTCCAAATATATATATATATAAAGTATCTTTACCCAGATTATGGTAATATATTTGGACTAGGTTGAAATATACTAAACAGAATTTATGGTATCGAAAGGGGTAGCTAAAATGTCTGCAAAGCATTACATCTATTTTGGGAATACAACCAAAATTGTAAAGCTCGTATTAGAATTGGATTTCCAACATGATGGGGAACTAGTGGCATTTTCCTTTAGTCCACGCATAGCAACCATAATTTTTGGTAGCCTTATCACTTTTCTCAAGCTAGCTACTTGAAAGTACACTTGCTACACTACTAATAATCGGTAGTCTTATCACTTTTCACAAGCTAGCTACTATATTAAACTAAATGGGGCAATAGATTCCTTGAGGATGTAGATTCCACTGGACTTCTCCATACTTTTACAATAGATAGCCTGAAATATATGTCCTGTGGAACACATGATTACTTGTATTATTACCGAGATAGGAGGTTTGAGAGGCTACACTTATACTTTCCACGAAGCCTCGCTTTGTCGTTCTCATAACAGGTTCCAATTTGAATTTCACATTGCCGTTCCATTATCATACAACCGTTTCTACAAACATATTACTTCTGAGCTCGTACGTCTCAGGAAAGGGTGTTAAGCTATGAGAAGTTTCCTTCTCTACCACCAAGCAGATAATATGGTGATAGAGAACAATTAATATAATCCAAAATGCACCGTCAGACACTCGTTCATACAAGTTCATTCTGGGATTGAACAAAACATGATAGGACCACTTCTATAATAAATTGCTTTATATTGGGAGCTACCCAATGAATGTCAACAAGCATTCCTTCCACTATGAAGATCTCCAGTCTTTAGTACAATGAGGATTTCAGAATGCAGACATTACTGCCATATAAATGTAAATTGGGGTAAAGCCCCAGAACTTGTGAAGGAAATCCGTACATTCTAAAGAATTCCGGTCTTTAATAATCATCATCTTTAACACGTCTTCACTTTCAAACGTAAACATTGGTTCAAAGTGGGTTTCGAATAGGAGTTATCTAAATCTGACCCCTGTTCCTCCGAACAATAATCAACTAAAAATATGTTAAGTGGATATATTATTTTCAATCATCACTCAATTTAATTCATCTTTTTATTCATTCATAAAATCTCAGATAGCATATTATTTTAAATTGTTCCATTTATCTTCTTAATAGTACATGGAATCATTAAGCCGCATTTATCATATTCTTTTGCTTAATTATAACTTTTTGAATCTTGTAATAATTCCAAACCATTTCACCTTTTATTTAGGAAAATATTTTCAAATCATTTATTTAAATCTCATATTGGAAAACATTATTGAATAAACCGAGCAAATCAAAGCTAGGGAGGGAATGCTACTGGTTTCCCAAACCCAAGCCTAAAGACTACCTCTCTTTTACCGATAAGGTGGTGATGTTATTTGATTGACTCTAAATCTTTTAACATACCTACTTATCTTTTAATTATTTAAAGCGTTCGGGATTTCCCTTCGATCTATTCCATTCCCCGATCAGATTTTCTGCGACACTCATAAATGGAACAAATGTATTAGCAATTTCCACATACTCATTTTCAAAATCTCTTAATCATCTTTAAATTACTTAATTATTTATTTGCAAAGGTTCACAAAAGATTTTAGAAATAATAATTAAGTTAAAACCATTGTTTGCAAAAGTTATTAAAAATGTTCTACAAATAGTGTTTTTATAGAAATATTGATCTAAATGACTTTTCTATCTTTTGGAAATTCATTTATATAACTCAAATCTATTTTAAAATATTTATAGTTTGTTCCATATTTATAAAGAATTTAAATATATCATTTTAAAAGAATTCCCTTTATGGATTCAGAGATACAAAACCACGATTATTTTTAAAAATTGTTTTGGACTTATTTAAAAATATAAAAAATAAAATTTTAATTTTCATTCTTCAATTGAAAGCTACAGATATAATAGTTTGGAAAATTATTATCTTGGAAAATTCAAAGCTATATTCTATTTTATTTACTCGTTTAACTTTTACGGCGTGAAATCACGAACTACCGTTACACGACATGCCTAGTATTGACTTGTTTTTCTATTACTTTTCCAACTTCATGGAAACACTTTTAAAAGTTTATAAAACATATCTAAATCATTTTAAACTCATTTAAACAAATACTTATGATATTTCAAACTCATTTTCCATTTCATCTCATATTATGGTACTATATTGTTATAATATTCTTTTCAACTCTTTTTAGTTATTTAAAACCATTAAAATGCTAAACAACTCCATACAAATATTATTTATGGAAATCCATCTAATTAACTAAGGTTAATTACTAACCATTTCTCTTACCATTTATCAAACCAATTATCAACCATATCACAACCATATAACCAATCATAATATTAACCAAGTTATCATCCAATATCAACCCATATTCAACCAAATTAATCTCTAATTTAACATTTATATTATCGGTTTAAGTTTTATTTAAATAGAATTAAGATTGAGTACTCACTTATAGATCAACTCCACCAAACTTTTCTGCAGCTTTCTAAGATCTAACCGGCGGTACTTCGCCAGCACTTCCTCCTCTTTTCCTTGTTTCAAAGCTTCCCGAACTTGCTCCTTCCTTCCAATCAGGTACGATCTTGGCTTGGTGAAGTGGTTATTCTTGGTTTTGAGTGGAATAGTATGGGCCGTGAGTTATATGTGGGAAGAGAGGTGATTTGCACTTGATTATGAAGTTGATTGATATCCTATACTTGGTTAAATAATTTCCACTTTGTAACAACCCGAAATTTAACCGCCTCAAAATATAACATTTAAAGTAATTTTATATAAAAAATATAAAAGATTTTATGATTTAATAATATCGGGTAGGATTTGGAAATAGAAATATACGTAAAAATAGTAACATTTGCTTTTATCGACAAAAGTGACAAAATCCTAATTTCAGCAAAGTAAGTTTAAATGGTTTAATAAATTATTTTAACTTATTTATAAGTATTTATATTTTTAAATAAAATTATACAAATTTATTTTCAAAATCTGGTTTACATAAATAAATAGTTTAACTAAAACGTCAAAATATAACCGTAAAACATTTTGTCAAAAATCAACGTTTTGTCGATTTAAAGTTGTCGCAACGTTGTTGCACCTTTATATTCTTATATACGAACATATATTTAAATAGTGTAATTATTGATAAGTTTACTAATCAAGTTTACTTTTACTAAACATACTTAGAAAATTCTAGATAGTAATTAACAAAAACTAAGCATAAAAAGACAAAAGTGCTATAAAAGTCAAAAAGTAAACATCAAATAAACAAACAGAACTATTATATTGTTTGCTTAATACTTAACTGAAAATGACCTAAATTAATGATTTGATACTTGATGTTAAGTGTAAGTTTGCTTAAAGTATAAGGAAAGGTATTTTGGTCTTTTTGCAAAATATTATTTTTATCCAAATTTTTTCTATAAATAGTCATCCACTTTCTTCACTCTTTACACAACTTCTTTCTTAAGCTTTTCTTCCACTCTTTAATGGCTTCTTTCCATAATTAAATAAAGCCAGAATATTTTCAAAAATAAAAAAACAAAAGAATATCAACAAAACTTCGTCCGAACCACCTTAAAACTCTTTATTTTTCTTCCTCCACTCACAGCCCTAGCCTCCACCATTAACTCCATGCCAACCTTCCCCCATCAACCAAGGCCGAGCACTCCCAGCTGTCCCCAGGCCAAATCATGCCATCCATTCTAAGCGTTCAAGGAATCGTATGCTAAAAACGTCGAGTAGTGAAGCTATAGCCGATTTTCCATTTGTCAAAACCAAACAAAGTGCGAACTCTAAATTGCTAAGTATAAAATGTTTATATGATGTTCTCCAAGTTATAAATGTTGCTTGGATGTTAATAATGATATTTAATGAGTGTTTGAAAAAGAAAGCAACCAACTTTAAATCATTTGCAAAAGTTAGTAAGCAAATACATAAATGGCAATCATGTGACATTATAATGAAAAAGTTGCTAAATTTATATGAAAGTTCATAGGAAATGTTAGGATAACCTAAATTGGTTAAAAACATTGTTTTGGATGTTTATTAGCTGTATATTGAATATATATGTTGAAACAAGTCATGAATTTACGCGACATATAATAACATGGAAATCACTTTCCAAAAGAAATGTTATATGGAATCATTTATACCTTTGAAAAATATATTTGAATATGCTTTAGAAATGATTCTTAAGTGTTTAAAATTGTCTCAACAAAGTTTGGATATGATCTTAAAATACGCCTAAAATTTGACGCGTCATGTAACGGTAGTTCGAGTTTTTGTGTCAAAAGTTCAAATAATCATACGAAGTGAAATATAATTTGGAATTCTTCGAAGTAAGAAATTTCCAAATGCTTATATCCATATCTTCAAATGAAATCATAAAATCAAGATTTCATCTTGTATATTTTGAAATATGAAAAAATTAAGTTTCAAGAAAAATCCAGTTTTTTTACTAAATGTCCAAAGTTGGAAATTGATAAAATAATAGTTTTAAAAATACGAAATAAATTTTAAAAATCTTTTAAAATCTTTTAAAAGTTATTTAATTTGAAAATATGGATTTCTAAATGAGATAAAAGTCGTTTTAAAGAATATATTTTTAAAACACTATATGCAACACTTTTTTGCAACGCTTTCCAATAACTTTTGAAATAAATGTTGTAACTAAACAATTCTTTCCCAAGTCTTATGTAAACATTTTTAAGTAAATAATAAATTATTTTAAAAAGAGATTTGAATAATTCAAAATTATTTCAAAGGTAGTTAAACAATAGTTAAGTGATTTAAAAAGGGAAAATAAGTATGCGGAAACGACCAATACATTTGTTCCGCTTGTGAGATCTAAGAGTGAAATTAAGGTGTGTAACTAAAGTTAGGGATGAAGCAACCAGTGCCCTGAACTTACCTCGCCTCAGTTATCTCTTTTAGGTGAGGGGTGGAACATATCAAAAGGTAAGCCCAAATGCTTAACTTGGATTTTATAGGAATAATCTTCTTATATTCATTGTTAAAATTCGAAAAGGGAACTCGTCCTATTCATGGAATTTAAAAAGGTGATCTCACCGTTATTCCACCCATAGCATTTGTTGAATACAGAAGTTGATATTGAATAAAAGTAGAGTGATTTCTGTAATCCTATTTTCATAAAAGATACTCTTAAAAATGATTAAGAAATATTCAAAAAGAGGTTTAAATGACTCCGTATTCACTAAAAGAATATTTTAAAAATATATATCTCTCGAATATATTTTGGTAAAGAAAAATGAATGAATCGAAAAACAATCATTTGATTGCATCATTTTTATCGTTGAATGGATTTTGAAGGAAACAGTGTCGAATTTGGTTGATTCACATCTGAATACCACTTCAACCAGTTTACGCATTCGAAGAATGATAATATTTGAAGACGAAGATATTGAGACGAATAATAATGAGGAACTACTGTTTGATTAATTGGGGATAAATTCTCGATTCACTATATTGTAGCGGTGGTCTCTTTGTTATGAAAAATCTCAGAACCACAAGGACTTCTCCCCTATTAATGGTCGAAGAAAGTACCCTCGGTTTCGTTCAGTCCCAGAACGAACTTGTATAGATGAATGTCTGACCTTGCATTCCAAATCACAATGAGTGATCTCTATAAAGGCATATCAGTCGATGGTAAAGAAGACACCTTCTCTTAGCTTAACACCCTTTCTTGAGATATATGAGCCCTGGAAGTTGTACGTTTGTAGAAATTATTTGTGCAAATATGGAACGACACTGTGGAATTCAAAGTGAAAGAAGATGTGCTATGTTAAAAGGTAATCGTTGCCTCGAGCCTCATCAACCAAAAATGACCGAAATGGGGTTAGATGCAACAAGGCTAAGTGTGTCATTCCCAATTAGGGTATGACCATTCCCTTCTAGATATATTTCTTCCTGCTATAATGTTTGAGATGTAAATTAATGTGGATGTATACGAAGTGAGCTCTCGGATAAAGGTCGGTAACGACCGGGGGATGAAATATTCGGTACGATCTAGTTATAGAGATAGACCGGTCTTGTGTTGGTAGAGGGCAGATATTCTGTGCCTCAGGACATCTATTCCCCAAAAGAAACATAAGGTTTTGTTTGTGGAACCTAGTATAATGTAATTTAATAATGGTAACAATTTCAGCTAAGATTAATAAGTTTATTTGCAAATGTTTTCAAAGAAAGTCATTAAAAATAATATCCCCAAATTTTTCATAATAAAGAGTATGTGTTATCATAAGATAAAAACCCATTCCATATTTATGTGCCGCATGGTCTTATGAAATATCCTTTTGTTTTCAAAGCATCGTACTTTGAGTTCTCACACCAATCCCACGACTGATCCGGAGTTTGTTTTTCCCTTTAAATTCTGGGTGCCCTATTTTTCGGATAGCCAAATAGTTAGGATACCTTAGGAGCATGTTGGGGCATCCTGGGGAGCATTTTTGAGAAGTCTTTTGGAGCTATGAAGATTGAAGTACCCTATATAGATAACTACCTATATTCCGCTTTGTAATGTAGGATGTATTTTCCAGAATATGTACGGATATACAGTTATAACTATCCCACTAGGTTTATTTTTGACTCTGATCATTTATGTATAATTAAAATATTGAATGCGATATGAGATTCTATTATTATGTTATCTTCTATCTTTATTTTCTTTTACACCCCTGAAAATCTGCCTCCCCGACACTTGGATTTATGGCTTATGAATACCGTGGATGCATTAGTGTCGATTTCGGAGGGTCGAGGAGACGGACCAACACACTCTTCTATTCTTGAAATTTACCTAATTTATTATGATAAGAAGCCATTATAGAAGCTTGGAAAAGAGAGAAGAAGAAGGAGAATGGAGTGTAGAAATGTGAAGGATGAATGCGTACTTATAGAAAAATGTGTGAAAAAATATCTAAATGTGCATGGAACACAGCATCTCTTGCCCACACTCCCTCTTTCTCATCACCATATACATTAATCCCCCTTCCATGTGCTACCGTATGCCACCATCACTGCATCACTTCCTAGTATGTGCATATGAATTTTGGATGCTTAAAGAGTAAGTAAATGGAAAATATCTTAGATATTTTTAACTCTATGTATATATAAATATGTAAACGTGTTATGTATATATAGATGTATTTATGTGTTAGGTGTGTATTATTATGTTATATATGTGTTGAAGTCATATAAACAACGTCATACAACTTATATATGTCAAACCGTTACATATTCTGATTTCGATTCCCGGTCATATTTTCACATATTAGTTAATATACATATATTTGTAAACAAAGTTTGAAAATAAATTTCTAGCCATTTGTAATTTATAGAAATGATCTCATTTGGATTATAAAATCACATAAATCAATATTAACGAAAATTGTATTATACTGATAAAGGGATATTAATTTCATTATATTTTTCGATTCAAATATATATAAAACTACTATAAATGATTTATATCACTTTATTACCACTTAAAATAAATTATTACCATTTATAATAATTATTAGAATAATTATTAAATCATAATTTAAAATCATAAATCAATTATTAAATATAATGGTATCACAGTGATGTTATAAATACATTAAATTTCCTAAAATAAAATGTTAACCCGCCTTTTGGCAAGGCCGTAGGCAAGCGTATATAACTTGAACGATTGCTCGTTTATCGAGGCTGGAATATGATGGTATTGGTTCAGAAGGCGGATAGAATGATCAATCACGGATGGCAAACATGATTATGAGGCTGGGATTTGGCATAGTTGATGGACAAAAAGCGCAGGATACTCGAAATACGCGTTGCGTAAAAAGTCGAGTTGCTTCGGGTTTCTTGGAGTTTTCTCCGAGTCGTATTTGGATTTACTTCAGGTTTTCTGCCAGATTACTTCGAGTCAGGCAAAGGCATAATTCGAGTCATTAAGGGATCAACATATTTTCCTGGGTCGGTATTGACTTCGGGTTGACATCCATTATGCTTTGGTTCGGCGTATGCTTGTCTTCGGGTTGACATTAAGCTCTGTGGTCAGCATTATATTGGTATCGGCATGTTCGAGGGACTTCGGGTCAGCACTTCCATGAACTCGGGTCGGCATTGCGCCAAAGGGTCGGCGTATAATTAGAAGAGGTCGGCATTTGGAGAGGTAGGCACTGCTTCAGGTCATGGAGTAGCTGCCTTCGAGTTAACCTTGGGAATTTAGGGTCGGCATAGGTGCAAGCGGTCAACATTATTCTACTTCGAGTCATAATGCAATTTGCTTCGGGTCATCTATGGGTCTTCTTTTGGTCATCTTCAAGGCAACTCAAGGTCGACATATTAACAACATGGGATCGACAATGATGAAGGGTATGGGATCGGCTATGGTTTTGGTGGGCCCATATTAGTAAGGAAGCCCAATAACTTGGATTTTGTCTATAAATATAGCTGGCAGGGCTTCAAAAAAGGGATTCACGTTCTATTTCCCTTCTTCTTCTTCTTCTTCTTCTACTTAAAGACTATTCTGCCATTCTTGTTTCAAAGACTCCGGATTGTAATTGTAATCAATTATCTGATAATAAAAAAGAAATTTCTAGAATGGATGTTGGCTCAAATCAGCCGAACCACTATAAATATCTTCTTTTTACCGCTTTCTTTTTTATTTTTGTTGTTTTTCATATTTGTATCCTCTTCATATATTCTATCCATGATCTGTGACTGTGTATTGGTGCTTTCGATTGGATGTTTGTGACTAATTTTGGTTCAAACATAAAATAAATAATCTTTTTTCATATTCTTGTTCAATTATAAAAGTAAGTGGATGTACCTAGCTCTATGCATGACGTATTATAATTATAGAGCAGTTTATCAACAAAACGGTTTTCGGTCATTTTATCGCTGTTTTTCTAAAGTATATTTTTTTGTAAATACTTACTACCATAATTATTTATTGTTCAAAACATCATAATCCGAGTTTAAAAGTCTTATATTTAGATATTTTTAAAATAAATATAATTTATCAAATTGATAAATTTGCATGTCGTTACAGTCTCGGTGTTCTGGATTTCGACAAGGCATTACGAATGGATAAACGTACTATTATAATGATAAGAACTGATGATGTAAAGCTTATTTTGCAAAATTGGAGTGGTCAAACTGCATGTCTCTCATGATTACCAAAGTTATTGTTACAACTGCTATAGGAGGATGTATTTCTAAGAAGGATGATGCAAATAATATTTTTACTGCAAAACAGTGTTTAGCTTTTGCTGAAGAGTAGTTTAAAACTACTTTTAAGGCTAATGCAGGCACTCTCATAATAAAAATATTCATTACCTGGTATAGTGGGACAAGTAATGTGTGTGACATATCATGATGATGAATGATATGGCCGCAAAACTAAACGACATGGATGTTGCATTTTCTGAAGATCTTTTTGTTTATTTCATTATAACTTCTCTTCTTGAAAATTTTGGTCCTTTCAAGATCCATTATAATATGCAGAAAGATAAGTAGAAAATGAGCAAATTAATTGCATGTGCGTTAGAATTGATTAAGGCTGAGATACATGACCATGCACACATTGTTATTTAAAGTACAAAACTGAAAAATAAGGACAATGGTAAAGGTAAAAATAAAGTGAATATGGTTATTGGTATTAACGAGACTAGTATACCTAGTACAAAACCCGTGAATGGTCCTAAGTGTCATCACTGTAAGAAGAGTGGACACATGAGGAAGGATTGCACATAGTTTAAAGATTAGCTTGCTAAAAAGTGTAATGATTTAAATTTCATGATTTGCGAACCTTTTTAGTCGATGTTCCCTTAAATACATGGTTGGTTAACACTAGTGCCTCTATGCACATAATGAACTCATTGTAGGGATTCCATTGCATGAGGATGCTTCAAAGGGGAGAAAGGAAACTTAAAGTTGCTAACTGATTAGAGACTAAAGTCGAGGCTATTGGAACTCTTCATTTAGTTTTGAAGTGTGGCTTTTATTCTTGATTTACGTGATGTAGTTTATATTCGTATTGTGATTACGTATTTCGTTTCTGTTTCTAGACTTCAGGCATGTGGTTTTACGTTTTCGTTTGGAAATAATGAGTTGAAACTATATTAAAACTCTAAGTTTGTTGGTTCTGGATTATTATGTGACAATCTATATAAACTATGTTTCAATTTTTTCTTTTGTGAATCTTTATTATTTGTGAATACTATTAGTGTTAATCATAAACATGGAGTCAAGAGAAATCACGATGTTTGTAATTCTTCCAAATTAGGGCATCACAGGTTGGGTCATATTTCGAGAGATATAATGTAAGTCTTATTAGAAATAAAAGTCTCCAAGCATTAGATTTTTCTGATTTCAAAAAATGCATAAAGTATGTTAGAGGAAAATTTGTCAAGGAAAATAAAAAAGGAGCAACTCGAAGTGGGAATATTATTCGTATTCATATATGTGGTCCTTTTCCTACTCTAGGTATTAATAGGCATAAATCGCTTATTAGCTTAATTGACAATTATTCTTGCTATGGCTATGTATATCTAATTAATAAAAATATGAAGCATTAGATAAATTGGAAAAATTTGAGTTTGAAGTTGAGATTCAGCATAACCTTAAAATTAAAATAGTGAAATCATATAGAGGCGGAGAATATTATAGTAGACACACCAACCTTGTCACAATCCAGGCTTGTTTGCTTTATTTCTTCAAGAAAAAGATATAATTCATCACTGCTCTATGTTTGGAGATCCTCAACGGAATGGAGTTGTTGAAATACATAACCGTACATTAATGGATATGGTACGAAGTATGGTGTGCATTACCACATTGCCAAATTTTTTTATGGACAGAAGCTTTTGAACCAGCCATATATATTCTAAATTGGGCTCCTTGTAAATCTATTCCAAAAATACTTTATGAATTTTGGATTGGTAGAAAATCACAATTAGGGTAGTTGCGACTGTAGGGCTTTCTTGCTGAAGCGAAGTCTATAATATGCAACTAAAAAAACCAGATTCCAAAAGCATTACTTGTTAATTTATGGGTTATCTAAAGAGATCCAAAGGTTCCAAATTTTATACATCACATACCACTATAATAATTGAGACTAGACATGATGTATTTTTTGAAGAAGACGATGTAAGTGGGAGTAATGTAAATAGGAAAGTAAACCTTGAAGAAAACTGTACCTATATTCCAATTTTAATAATTCGTCATATTACAAATTCTACACCTCGTATTCAAGAGGCTAAGGAAGAAACCCATGTTCATGATATTTCTAATGTTGATGAAGCTCATATGCTACCACAAGAACCATTATGAAGATCACGAAGAGGGAGAAGATCTATATCATTCAAGCAAGCCATTGTGCGTGATAAATCATCTAAATGGTTAGAAGTCATGAATGACAGGATGAAATCTATGGCAATTAATGAAGTTTAGGATCTATTAGGTTAGCTATCGGGTTAAACCTATGGGCTATAAATTGGTCTTTTAAACTAAAACTGACTCTAAAGGTGAAATTGAATGATTTAACGCTAGACTAGTCGCTAAAGGGCTTACACAGCAAGAAGGTGTATATTTTGGTAATACATTTTCTCCTGTCTCAAAGAAAGATTCATTTGGAATTATTTTTTCCCTTGTAGCTCATTATGATTTAGAACTACATCAAATGTATGAGAAAATTGATTTATGAATGGTAACTTGCATGAAGAAGTTTTTATTGAACAATCTGAAAGGTTTGTTATAGATGGCAAGAAGCATACGGGATATAGGTTAAGTCATTCAATATATGGGTTAAAACAAGCTTCACAACTATGGTATCAAAAGTTTGATGAGGTTATAACCAAATTTGGATTCAAAGAAATACAATAGATCAATGCATATACCTCAAGGATAATGGGAGTAAACCCATCTTTATCATTTTTTGATGTGGATTACCATTTATTAGCAAGTAATTATTTAGACATGTTATATGAGATAAAATGTTTTCTATCAACTAATTTTTTAAAATGAAGAATCTTGGTAAAGTCTCTTATGCTATAGGAATTGAAATTTACAAAGATTGAACTCATGGGATCTTAGGATTATCTTGAAAAGCATATACTAAGAAAATACTTAAAGGAAATAACATACACAATTGCTCTCCTAGTATTGTTCCTATTGTCAAGGATAACAAATTCAGCATGTTCCAATGTCCTAAAAACGAAATAGAACATTCTAAAATGAAGCTAATTCCTTATGCCTTGGTAATAGGGAGTTATATGTATACTCTAGTTTGTACACTTCTTGATATTGCATTTGCAGTTGGTAGCTTGGCTTATAACAAACTATTCCAAGAATAGAACATTAGAAAGCTGCTAAGAAAGTTCTACGAAATTTGCAAGGGAGAAAAAATTATATGCTTACTTATAAGAGGTCAAATAACATTGAAGTTTTTGGTTTCTGATTCAGATTTTTTTATATGTGTTGACAGAAAAAAACCCACATCATGTTACATATTTATCCTTGTAGGAGGACCAATTTTATGGAAGAGTTAAGTAGCCTATAAGGGCATCTTCCACCATGCAAGCAGAATTTGTGGCATGTTATCATGCTACTGTCAAGTAGTTTATTTAATGAATTTGTACTAAGACTTCATGTAGTTGATAGTATTGCAAGGCTATTGACCTTATTTTGTGATAACGAACCTATTATTTTCTTCTCTAAGAATAACAAATCAAGTTGTGCAACTAAGTGGATTGACATCAAATATCTTGTTCTTAGAGACAGAGTCAATGATGGTACTATTATGTTACGACATATTAATATAAGAGCAATGTTAACTTATCCTCAAACAAAACTGCTTCCATCCACTCTTTACAAAGAGCATGTTGCCAACATAGGTTTAGTTAATGTATTGTAATTTTGCTGTTGCAAACTATACATACGTACATAAATATATAAAATGCTATGTATAAAGTCTTTATTTATGTATTGACTTAGAATTTATAAATTTGCTTAATATAATGCGCATAATTTTATTTAACTTAGAAAATTACTTATGAGGATAGAATGAATATTATTAACCATGGTTGGAAAGAGTGCCAATATTATAATTAAGGGGGATCAAATAACAACATTTGTTATTCTGATTACGTTAGATTTTTTTAGTGACGACCCGCAAATCCATACCCTTTGAATCGATAATAAAACACACAAGTCCGACTTAAAAAGTACAGAATGATGGATGGTCATGGGAAAGAAGAGAGAGGGTGAGAAGAAAGAAAGAACGAAAAAGAAATTAAAACAACACAGAATCTCACATCACGGCGGAACATCATATAATAGAATATCAATAGTCTTTACAAGAAGGAAAACCGTAATATACATACATCAATCGAAGTACACAATCACTAATTATCAACTTGGATAGTTACAACAATTTGATTGCTGATAATTTAAAATAAACAGTGCAGTGGAAATAAACAAGTATGAGAATATGTCCCTATCATCCAGCTCATCACCTGAGCTCCAATGCAACCTAAGCAACCTATAAATATACTCAGTCTGACCGAGCATTTACAGGGAAGAACGTCCGGATCAGTCTGGTATACCATCATGACAAGACGCACCTCGTATCTCGTAAGACCACGCCGCATATGAACACGAATGAGTTTTTACCTTACCAAACCATTTTTTATCAAATCAATTGATTTTATAATAGTATTTAAGGGTTTAAAGTAAAATATGAATATAGCTGAAATTCATGCATCTCACGTTTCAGCATATTTGGTATACAACTAAAACCGTATGTCGCTTATTGGTGAATGGTTTCCATACAACAACAGGGTACCGGGGTACCGCCCATCATAGTACATCCCAAGAAAAATGTACCGAGATCGAACATATTGATCCCTGCCAACACAAGATTGACCTACCCCGTACTAGGTTGTACCGAATATGTCATAACTCTGGTTGCTCCCAACCTTTTTACTAAGATCTCATGCATAACGAATCCATAAATATGTAGATGTAGGGTATCTAAAAAGGTGGCAACATAACCTAATAGGTGCGATCCACATAGCCTTGCTGCATTTTCCCTAATTTTCAGCCATTCTCAGTTGATGACGCCCGAGGCTACGTTTATCTTTTGTATAGCAAACCAATTTAGAATGCTAACACTGCCCTTCAGACATCAATGCAACACTTGCATTCATCCATACAAGTTCATTCTAAGACTGAACGAAACCGATGACACAATTCTCTATTTCATTCACTATGGGGAATCCCACCCTATAAAAGTAGGGAAATATCCCTTGCATTGAACTCCATTTTTGGCTATCCTCAACACATTCCAATTCGCAACGCTTATATCCATTCGAAGTGGTTTCGGATAATAAACCCGATCTCGGTCTCTTCGAACTAACAATGATAGTTTAAAATTTGCTAATACTTTGATGGTCGGTTATTTAACTATCAAAGGAACAAATATCCATCCAAAGACTTATTTCCAAATGGAAATACTACTGGTTAAACACCAAGCAACACTATGCATCTTTAATTAACCTTTTGTTAATTAAATCACTTTCCAAATATCCATCTCAAATGTCTTTACTAAGATATATTCTCAAAACCACTTTTAATCTTATGATACTTAGAAGACATTCCCATTATCCCAGCAGTATAAGTATATTCACAAAACATTATATTTTCTACAATTACAAAAAATATTGACATGCTAAAATCAAAATATGTATAGTTACCCTCCTTTGGAGAAAACTCTTTATCTCCCAAAACACACTTTTTTGCGTAACGGCCCATAATTTTCGATAATTAAAATATTATATTAAACAAGATTTTGAAATTTTATATTGAAAGAAATTAAAATTTGTGATTTATTAATGATAAAAATAACTTGAATGTAATTTAGAAATGTTGATTCAATTTAATTGATAACTATTTTAATGTAATTGAAATATAATTGTAAAGCTAATTTGGTTATAAACTGTAAATAAGGAAATAAATTAAACGTTGCATTTAATGGTGAATTGTGTGAATTAATTGAATTTGGTTGATATAGAATATGAAATCAATGATGTGGTAAGTAGTTCTTGGTTGTAAACAATAAATTTATAATTATGATTAAAATACTTAAATGTGACAATTTGTTTATTTATCATCTCATTTTTAATATGATGAAATAATTTGGAAATCAACGAAAATTAAATGTAATTAAAAATTATAGTTAATATAGTAAAAGATGGCAAGTGTAAAATATGAATGTAATAAGATGTAAACTTATGTTAGTTATATTCATAAGGAAATAATTGATTAAATAATAAGATTAAAATCAAAATGAATGAATTTATTGGAATTTAGAATAATAATCAATGAATTTATTTCAACTGCAGTTGAACACTATAATTAGTGCAATATCTAAATATTGAATTGGACATGAAAAATTTATTTAAAAAGAGTATTAATTTCTATGTAAGTAAGAATGATAAATTGTTAGCTTTAAAGTTGAAATTAAAAGTGAAGAAAATTAATTTACAAATAACTTATTTGATTAACATGAAAATTTTCCATTTTGGCCACTATCCCGAATTTTGACGAAACCAGTTTCGTCAGATCCATAGCGGTGAATTACTGTAGGATTTCAAGTTTCGCAGCGATCGGACTTATCGTTTGATTGTGCGGGTTCGAAACACGTAGAAATTAATTTAGTGAATTCAATTAAAATAATCTGATTTTAAAAGCTAACTTCTGTATACAATGGAATTATGTTTTGAAACTATTTGCATTGAGTTTAAAAATATCGAAAACCTATTCGATATATTAGATGACCCATTTCGTTTCGAAAATGAAATGGGCTTTTTGGGTCGTTGTTATCACTTCGATCCAAATCAGTTTGGTCCATCCATTTCTATTTCAGCTTTGCCTATATATAGGCTGTTATAAACACTAGCTATTTCTCATATCATTATTTCTATCTATACGTACATTTCCTTCCCATCTTCTCTTTTCATTGGCTACAAATCCAAAACCCTAATTTCAAACTCAAATCGAATTTCAAACTCTTTAAACCATATCAAATCATATTCCTTTTCGAAGCTCTCGACAATACGAACTTACAGAAAGTGTTCATTTTCTGAATTAGTGCTCAAGTCAAACAAAAATAGCACTCAAAGTCAAATTGGGGGTTTTTAATCTGAGCAGCCAACGATGAAATTAAAACATGGGTTTTGTGGAGCTCGTCATCTAGAGTTTATCGCTGGTACTTGCATGGTCTGAAAAAAGTGTGGTGGTCAAATTTGGTGGATTAGGGTTCGAAAACCCTAATTGGGTTTTTGCGATGCACGTGGATTGAGGGGACTGGAGGCGGCGAGGTGGGCATAGCAGGTGCGACGTGGAAGGGCAAGTGCGTTGAAGGTAGTCGGCGATTCTTTGGTGGCCGAAGGCATGCACATTTGGTAGTCAAAGTAGGGGTTTGCAGTGTGCTTATTTCGATGATCTCGACTTTGAACGGAGAGAGGTGGGTGACATGGTATTTTTTATACTTATTTATTTAAATTTAAATTTTGAAATTCAATATATCTAACATTAATATCTTTCTCATATGAATTCGGATTCATACGCTGTTTCCTTTGTTGCGATCGTATGGAAATTCCAAGCATGTTGGAACTGGTTTGGATGCATAATGAGACTGTTAGAATTTGGGCCTTTTTTTGGATTTAAATCGACTAGAAATCAAAGGTGAGTGTTTTAACCCACTCACAAATGCTAAACCATTTTATGTTGGTTAATCTAAATTTATGATGTAATTATAAGTTGATTGTTTGATGTTTGGTATATTTAAATTGTCGTTCTAGTTCAATTTGAATTTATATTGAATATAATTGCTATTTAAATTAATACTTAAATTTAATTTCCATTTAAACCCCTGATAATTATAACCTGTTTATTTCTTGTGATTTATTGGTTGATTTGAATAATGATTGTGATGGATGTTTAACTATTGATATTTGGATAAATAAATATTATATTTATTTTATATGTTGTATTCACACTCCAAGTTCCCTTAGATTGCGGTTAGGAAAATCACTATGGGTTGAAATGATACATACTCGAACGATCTTATAGATTAGGGAAAAATCATTATGGGTTGAAATGATAAACTCGAGTGATTTTATGGATTTTGGATATTGTAATTCGAGATTGTGGGTTGAAATGATATATACCCGTAAATTTAAATTTATTGCGGGTTGAAATGATATACATCCGTATCACTTGACCATAGGGTAGAAATACGGATACCGTATTCGTTAAATTGAATGATTTTAAATCCTTAATTTCTGAATCCAGTTAAATGATATTTTGAAATAAAATTTGATTTATATGAACTGAATTGTTTTAAAAATCCAAGCTTTAAAATGCAGAAATTGAAATTGGTTTAAATGAATTTTTAAAGGGTTTAAATTGAAATTTTAAAGTTGAATTTTAAAATATAAATGAAATTTTTCAAAATTGAGTTATTGTAAATGTTTGAATAATTAAACTTTGTAATCTATTGAATTTGAAGTGGTTTAAATTTGTAGTTCAAACATTGATTTGAAATCGATATAGATTGAAATGGTTTAATGAGAATTTGAATTGAAAGACCAAAATTTAGTTTTAATGATTTGTAATCTGGGTACGGTCCAGATTTGTTGAAATGGAAGAAATTGTTCGATTTGATATTATTTTCAAATTTATTATTTTAAAATAAACTATTTAAAAATTTATTATTTTAAAATTCAGAGTATTTGGATTTTCAAACTATTTACTATATAAACCATTTCTAATAATCAAACCATTTTACATTAAACTATTTTAACTATTTAAAATCCTTGAACTAGTTTTAGACTATTTTGAACTAGTAAAACTATTTTAAACTGTTTTAAACTATTATAAATTATTTCTAATACATTAATTTTTTATACATAACCTATAATAATATACAAACTATTCCAATATATAAACTATTTTAATCTATAAACTATTTTTAAAATACAAACTATTTTTAAGGTATAACTATCTCAATATATAAACTACTTTCAGTATTTAAATTATTTAAAGTTGGAACTGTTATGATTTAGATTTATTTGATTCAAATGTGAATATTTTCATATGGTGGTTTAACATATTTTGTGGTTTTAATTTTGAAATGAATATGAATTAAAGTGAATAATAATTTCGAAATTGAATATGATTTTTAAATGATTATGATTTGGAAGTGAATATGATTTTGGAGTAAATAAAGGTTTCGAAAGTTGTATGATTCTGTAGTAACTATGATATTTTGATATCAATTATAAATCGATTTTGAAAATGTATAAAAACTATCCGGTATGAAATAAGCGTACGGGTGTTAAAGAGATCGGGATCGGATATTATCATACTCTCCGCTAATATCGAAAACCACTTTAACATCTGTGCACATGGTGGAGAATCCAGAATGAAGTAGGATGGTTTGACGAATGATTCTGTATAAGGTATGAACGTAACCCTAAGCGCCTCGGGTCAGCTTGATGTGACTTAAACAGGAGCCACGCCAGGCCAAGTGAGGTCGCTCCTTCGGTCGGACACATTTCTTCGGTACCATATTTATTACTTTGTGATTGATTTGGTGGCAACCCCTCGATTTGATTTTGGGAGTGTGTTCCAAGGTGGGCGGTAGTGGCTTCTATGCATTACCACCAATTCGAATATGCAAATGGTAAAATCCTACCCTAGCATTGCCTCGCGTGCCTTGTCACATGTCTTATCGAGCCCACCACGAGTTTGGTTTGTGTCGTGCACTATGGAGTGCCCTCTAATAGCCCTTCAGTTTACAGAGGAATTACGGTACTGTGTAGACTACGACATTTATATAAAAATGTATTAAGGGTGATATGGGTAACCCCTTAACGCTATTTTAATACATTACTGATAGACATATTATAATAGCATATATTACTACATAATAGATAGTTTAACGGATCCTTAGGAGATGCAATCCCGAATATCTCTTGCAACGACCCGCAATTTTCGACAATTAAAATAGTAAATTTAATAACATTTTTGCAATTAAATGTTGGAAGAAATTAAAATCTAAAATTTATAGCAGGAATAATAATAAAAAAGAAATGTAAAAAAGTTAATTTAAGTCAATTATTAACAAGTTTAATGAAATTCCAATAAATGAAATAATGTAAATGTTATAATTTGGTTATAAATTGAATAGAGGAAATTAAATGTGATATTGAATTTATGAAATAATATAATTAAGGGAATTGAGTAAAAACAGTGTTACTTAAGTGGTTGTAACATTTGCTTGTTAATAATGAACTTATAAGTGTGATGAAAGGTTAATGGTAACAATTAATATATGTTACATATTTAATTATTTGTTCTATTAAATTTAATAGGAAATCAATTGCAATTAATTCACTTAACTAGTGCAGTTATTATTGGTTAAATTGATAATGGTGAAACGTTGATTCAATACAATGTAACCAATGAAAATTTTATCATAATATGACCTTTGATTCGAATAAAAAAAGGATAGAAATCAAATTTACTTAAATTTATTGGAATTTAAAATTTCAATAAGTAAATTTATTTCAGTTAAATATAATAAAAGATTACGCTAATGAAAAGTAAGATGAAATGGAAAAATACTAATGTAATAAAATATATATCAATGTTAACTATATATGTAAGGTAATAATTGATTTTTTAAGGGAATGAGACCAAGATAAACAAATTAATTGAGACTTCAATTATAATTAATGTATCAAATTGACCAAAATTCAATAAAATGGAAATATAATGGTAATACAAATAAAAGATGGAAATTGGAGTATATTAATGCAATAAAATGTAAAACAAATGTTTACTATGTTATTAGATTTATAATTAGTTGAATATAAAAGTTGAATTCAAATTAAAATAAAGTGGATTTAATTACAGTGAAATTGAACATTGTAATTAGTGTAATGACTAACAGTGAATTGTCACATAACTTTGTATTAAGTCATTGCAAATGTATAAGTGAATAAAAATGATGAAATTGGTTAGTCTATGGATATTGAGGTAAAAAGTGATTTAATCAATTTATTATTAATTTATTCAATTAAAGTGAAAACAACCATTTTGATCATTGATTTAGATTTCAACGAAACCATTTTCAACAGATCTGTAATGGTGAATTATTGTAGGATTTCAAGTTTCGTAGCGATTGGACTTGTCGTTTGATCGTACGGGCTCGAAACGCCTAGAAATCAATTTAATTGAATCAATTTAAAATAAGCTAATTTTAACATAACTTGTTCATGCGATGGAATTAGGACTTGAAACCTATTTCATTGAGTTTAAAAATATTGAAAACATCTATTTTGATATATGGGTTGACACATTTTCATTCAGAAAGCAGAACGGGCTTTTCGGGTTATTTATCGTTCCAATCCAAATTAATCCAGTCCATTCATTCTATTTTTCTGATCTGCCTATAAATACCTCATTATAAACCCTAATTGTTTCTCATTCCTCATTTCTGTATGTCATCTACCTCTCCTCCCCAATGGTAGAACAGATTCAAACATCAAAACCCTCAAATTCAATTTCAAAACCAAATCAATAATTCAAAACTCCTCAAACTATATCATTTTATATATCGATTTGAAGCTCTCGACGTGCGCAAGTCAGTTCTGCTGTTCGTTTCTCGATCTGGATTTCTAATTGCCTTTGTTCATCATCGGCGACGGAGGTGGTTCCAGCCACTGGAGGCGTGCATGTGGAGGGTATGGGGTCGACCGACCTAGGGGGTTGCAACGACGAGTGTGGATCGAGTCTTTTGCGATCATGGGCTGTGCAAAATTCTGATCAAGGGCACGAGTGGGTGGCGACTTCTGGTAGTTCGAGTTTGCATCTCTGGCCTAGGTTTAGAAATTAGGATTGACGTGGTACGATAATTTATTTTATTTTAATTAAAATTTAAATCATTTAATGTTCTTACGCTTATAACTTTTACATACGAAGTCCAATTCACACTTGGTTTGTTCTGTTAGGATCGTATCGAAATTTCGGACATTTTGATGCTAGTTTGGACGAATTCTGAGACCATTTTAATTTTAGGTTTAAATTGGATTTAAATTCGATTTAAATTCAAAGGTGAGTGTTTTGACCCACTCATAACTTCTAAAAATTTTTATGTTTGTTAAATTAAATTTATAATGTGATAGAAATTTATTTATGGCTTTTTGGTATATTTTAAATCGTTAACTCTGTTAATTTGAATTTATTTGAATTAAATCGTTATTTAATTTATTATTGAATATAAATTGCCAGTTAAATACATGTTATTGATTATCGGTTCTATATTGATATTTATTGATTGGCTTGGGCGATTATTGTGATGGATGTTTGATTGTTGATATAAGATGAATGGATGTTGTATTTTATATCGTTATAATATTACAAGTTCACTATGGGTTGAAATGATACATACCCGAATGATCTTATAGATTAAGGGAAATCGTTATGGGTTGAAATGATAGAACCGAGCGGTTTTCATGGAATTGAAAATTTTAAATTATGAGACTGGTTGATGATATATATATATATATATATATATATATATATATCCATATGAATGCTTGTATTTGGATTATGGATTGGAAATACATTATGTAAAGGTTTAAGTTAAACTTCGGATTGGTTTTAGTTAGATGATTGAATTGATATTTCGAATTATTTGAAACCCTTTAAATAATAATATTCGCATTGTAGACTTGATAGGAGATGAAAATCCTGTAACATCTATGAAACCATTCCACTAATATTTCTATTTTATTTATTTTGATTTGACTTACATAAGATCTTTTAGTTTTGACTCGAGTGTTTTATCTTTTCATTACGCTCGGGTAAGTCTGAGCTTTTCAGTGTATTAAAGACCTTTATATTTTCTAAAGAACGAAGACGAAGATTCAATATATTATTACAATTTATTATAACAATTCCACCACATCATGTGTGCTGCAGTATTTTTTTTATTTCTGATGTATGTATAACTCTGATGAGAATTGTAAGTGTAATCAATGTTATTTGCAAAATAGCTTCATGAAATGTTTATTTGATTATTATATTTTGTCATTCTGCTGTGAGATTCTGCGTTTTATTTTTTCCTTCTTTTCTTTTATTTTCTTATTTACCCAATTAACAATCCTCCCTTTTGAATGGTTTGAATTAGACATGTGTGGTTTATTGTCGATTTAAACTGTCCAAAAGGATGGGTCATTACAGTTGGTATCAAAGATTTGGTTTAGACATACCTTAGCCTGTTGGGGTTAACTCATTAGAGATAGAGTAGTAATACTCTAGAATGAGTTGTCTGAGTGTATATACGAGAGCGCGTATTTGTTACTGTTATAAAAATGTTTTATATAAGTTTTGAAATGAAATTATTTTTCCTAATATTAAGTGATATATATATATATATGGGAGTAAATTTGTATAAGTAATATAGTTTTTTGGAATGGGTTTGATATATGAAATGGTAATATTTAGTTATTAACATTTATTGTTGATTAGTTGAGTTTTTGTCAGTTTATAAGCATTGGCTAATTATTATTGATTCAATTTATGGACTAAACACTAGTTTAGTAATGGTGTATTAAAGAGAATAAAATGAATGATTAGGTTATTTGGTTATGAAATTGAAATGTTTGGTTGTGAATTTTATTGTTTGTTGACCGATAGTTTCAACTATTGAAATAAAATGGAATATCCAGATTGAAAGGGAGTGCGGATTAAGGATTTTAAGGCTAATTTAACACTAGAGGGGGGGGGGGGGGTTGAATAGTGATTAATGGATTCTAAGACCTATATAGACAAATTGAAAAATTATGATATAAAAATGCAGAACTTAATCACAGAATCAAACACAGATGTAGAAAGTAAATAAAAAGCAGTAAAAGGAAAGAACACGCTGGATTTTATACTGGTTCGGAGTTACCCTACATCCAGTCCTGTATCAAGGTAAACATCTCATATAGATTTTTATTATACCAATGTCGAAATTACAATCCTCAATTTCTAAAGGCCTTGAGGTACCCTCCTGTCTCTCGAGTCTGGGGCAAACTCTCTTGATTTATGGGACACCTGATCACCCAATTGATTTCCAAGCACAACCATACCTTATAGAGAGACTCGATAAAATTTTGATTATAAATTGATCCTATAACTCAAAATAGCACTTTGATCTTCGAGAGAAGGCAGAGAATCAGACAAGAATGAGATTCCAATTTGATTCACTTGAGAAGTCGGCAGAATTTAGGCACGATCTTAAAAATATGAAAATTTTAGAATATGGATTTGTTGAGATGGAGGAGTGAAGAAAATAAGAAAATCGTTAGTTAAAAAATTCGTTTGTGAAGGCTATTTATAGAGTAGTAACGGTCATAACCATTCATGAAGAGATTTAAACGAATAGACACTTCTTTTGAAAATTGAAACTTTCGAATTCAACGGCCACCATGTCAACATGAGGTATCCTATGATGTCGACGTCCTTAGTTAAAAAACAATGTGAAATTTGTTTTGAAAATGGTATTGAAAGGAAAACAAGATGAAATGATTTTGGAGTAAAATAAACTAATTTTCCTATGTTTTAAAATAAAGAGGAGTAGAAATTTTTTTTTTTTAGAATTTGCATGTAAATTTGATTTTAAATTCAAGTGCATGTGTGTGTATATATATTATAAAGAATATTTAAAAAATCAGAAGATAGTTTTTAAAAGCAATCAATGTTTCAAACAAGAGTTTATTTAAAAAAAAGAAAAAGAATATTTCAAGGCAAAAACATCTTTTTGAAAATCATTTGAAAAGATAATTTGTAAGGCTAAAATATTTTGAAAAGCAGTTTGGAAAATTATTTTGAAAAACAATTTTGAAGTAGTTTTGCAAGCTTCTTCCTGTAGAATATCTCGTCACATCAGGACTCGAAAACTGTACAAAACTAGGATGTTCGTGGGTTTGTAAGCCACTTGTCATAGGTTTGTAAGCTACTTATCGTGGGTTTGTAAGCCACTAAGAAGGTAGAAATGGGTTCCATCCCAAATGAAATTTGGAAATGAAGATTTCCGTCCTATTATGAAGTTTTAACAAAAACTAGACACTTATCTTTAAATCTTGATCTTGATACTCATGAGTCTTCAAACTTGATTTCTTCATTCTTGATTTTTATACTGTACACTCTTCAATAATCTGTACCTGCCTTATATATATCCTGCATAATAACATGTATATATATATCTTGACAACAGTGTTAGTATATAAGTTATAATAAAATAAGTTACAATGGTTGTCATCGAAACCACTATCTTCAGTTCCTAACGATCTCCCCCTTTTTGACCATGACAACCTTATAAAATATACATACCACATCGATCATACCGTAACTCCCCCTTACACCAACAATTCCCCCTTACTCCATGCCTACTATTTTATATAACTTATTCCCCTTTGTCATCAACAAAAAAATAACCTATAAACCTTGAACTTAATAGAAAATGAGATAAACAAACATATGACATAAGAACAATAGCTATGTATGGGTGAAATATAACATCCTAAGTTAGATGGAATTCAAGATTTTATACACCAAAGATTGTTTTTAGAAGAACATTAATTAAGATAACATTTATTTACAAATTAACAAATCAATATACAATCGTGAAAATGAAAAAATGCTTAACGAGAACCCTTAACTATTGGTGATTTATGGACTGAACAATTTGGATAATGGAGACAAAAGTTTCCACGTTGCTCGACCAAGGTTCCCATTAGCGTCAAAAAGGACCTCTCCAATGCAAATCATGTCATCGTCTTTGTCCATATAAAAGTACGGATTCGATAGAGGATTGTAACGACCCGAAATTTTAAGCTTCGAAAATTCCAGATTGTTAAGGTAAAGAAGAAAACAAGGTAGAAGAAGAAAAGAAAACAATAGCACAGAATCTCACATTCGTAGCGGATCAAAATATAATATCAAATACCAGCGTTAATACTAAGAAAGCAGTAATTATCAATTTACAAACAATATACCAGGATACGATCATTCACAAATAAATTGGACGGTTGTAACAACTTGTCCCTGACTACTATCAATGCAATCCCAAATACACAGTGGAATATACTCCGTACGTCCCAGCCATCTAGCTCGTCTCCTGAGCTTCAGAACGTTCCAAAGTGAAAATCTGTAATACTCGATCTGACCCAAGCAATACAATAAAGTAACACCCAAGTTAGGCTGGAAACCAGCGTGAGTAAACCCATATAACTTGAAATACTAAGTTATAAAACTTCTTTTAAAACCAAGGTAACTCGTACCTCAATACGAGTTCTTATCTTGCTATAACCAAACATTTATTCTACAAAATAAATTTAAATACTGTTACTTAGTTTAAATGGCCAAGTTCACTTAATTTATTCCATTCCAGCCCATTTGATTTTATAATCAAACGTATAAAGAATTATAGATTACTAATCGAAGTGGTTCCGGATATTGCTGATATCCGACCCCGATCTCTTCAATCCAAATGCCATCTTTTAAGGTAATACAAATCAATTTATCTTCAGAATGTTGTATTCACAAAGAGATTCAACACGGATAACTATTCAAATAAATGTATCACATTAATTAACATTTCAATCCAAAGCATTTCAATCACAGAACATCACAGATTGTTAGAGTAGAGGTATTAATCAGTCAAATCATTCAATATAATTAATTAGCCATAAGCAAGATTACTTAATATCACCATTTATAATTAATTTAGTTCAACACAAAATAAATTAATTATCTTCAACCCTTATTAATTATTATTAATTAATTGCAAGCCATCTATTTTATTTTAATTAATTATTGGAATTAATTAATTATCATTTATAATTACTCAAGACCTTCATTAATTAAGAGTATAAACCTTTTATCTTAATTATTGCTTAATTACATTATTTATGTTTATTTAATAACCTTTGGAATTAATTTATCATTAACATATAAATAATCTTTAAATTAATAATTAAAACAATTTACTTCCTTTAAAACAACTACTTAATTACACCATTTAATTTCATCTAAATAAACTTAAGAATTAATGATAAATACTGGTCACGTAATAAAATACTTTAAACTTAATTAATTTAAAATAATTTATTTTATAACCTTTAAGTAATCCCAAACTTAAATAAAACAATTTTTTTTAAAATATTAATTTAAGAAAACTGTTTCAAATTGATTTTGTTTTACTTTTAAAAACTATTAACACCCTATAGTTTAGACTCGAGACACTCGCTATATTCACCCGAGCCTAAACCCGAGCAAACTCTTCTTTTTTTCAAAAAAAATCTGGTTCGCTTAAATTTAATAACGGTTACACTGGGTAAAACACACGCGAACTACCCGAAAGCAAACTCGAGCCAAATGCAAATTTTCTCGAGTTCCTACCCGAGACAACTCCTGCTCCTCCCTTCTCTAAGCAGCTAACAGACATGAATGGACACACGTGCACGTACACATGAGATCGTCGTTGCTCCGATCAATGCTGCGACCATCAGCACGTCGCCGATCTCCTCCTTAGTCGACCCGTCCACCCTGATCATCGAAGCAAACCCAAAATCAAAATCGAGCTACCTAAAGCTCCACTAGAATAAACCTGAGCATCTAAAAACCACCTCGAGGTACCGCCTTCGGTCACCATAAAGTTCGTTACTCTGACCAAAGCTTCGACGTTGACCCATGCTTCGATTCCCCTAACTTCGAACGAGTCCGATGCTTTGATGACGACGCCGCAGCTTGGAATTTGACAGCGACCAAACCTAGGTCTAAAACCCTACTTCAACGTCGCCCAACCTCCATGGTGATAAAAAAATCCACCAACCATTTTTGCCAGGACCACTGACCTCCGAGCATGCTTCAATAACGATCTTGACCACCCATCTTTCGCCGATCGCCAGTAATCGCTAAAACATAGTTGCTGTTCAACCCAAAAATTCTACCCAAATGCAACTTGAAAAATCTTTATTTTACTTTTAAAATTCATGGTTTTCGAAAACGAACTAGATAATGTAAGTGAAACTTGAAATGGTGCTAATCGAAATTTCTATATGTTTTGAGTTTCACTGTACATTCTTCTTCCATACAAAACTACTTTCCAAATATTATTAAAAATATTTCTGAAATTTAGAACTTGCTAATTCAAACATATTTTGTTTATACAACATATGTTATAAGAGATTAGAGGAAGAGAAATTGAAATTTGAACTTATTTTAAGTCTTTAGATTAGAACAGAGGTATATTTGCCTGCACATAGACATGCACACAAAATCGTCGTTCATACAGACATGCAATCGTATTTACATAATCATGCAAACATTTTTCACAACTTCACTTCAAGTATTTATCACATCCAATCAAGATATAAACAGTTTTAGTTTTTAAAAGTTAGTTTACTCACAGTATTGATGAACGGAGCAAAGCCTTTTGAAAAATCTGGAAATTGATTTGAACTTGAAAACTGGAAATGCTTTTGAATTTTGAAACTTCTACTTGAATTTAAAAACTGGAACTTGGTTTGCTTTGTTTTGAATTGATCTTGGATCTTGAATTGCTTAGCTTTAGTATACTCCCTAGTTTTTAGCTTTTTAGATTTTTAGTTTTGAAAAAAAATGATAGATTGAAGAAAATGAAAGAAGGAATATAGATGTATATATAAGTGTGCAGCCTTATTATTTATTATTTTAAAAATGAAGAAAATACATTAAACATGACACTTATTATTTGCATGCTGCCTAGCTTTCAAATGACTTTTTGCATGCATTTATATTTTTATATGTTTTTATATTATATTACATTTTTTTTATTAACACACTTTTCTTTTATTTATACTTATTTGTAATTTTAAACAAAGATTATTAATACTTTAAATCACTAAATTTATATACTAGTATTTGAAAATCTAGAGTTTTTAAATCCAATTTATTTTAAGATGTGACTTTTGAATTTCAAATCAAAATTCTATTTACAATCCATATATAAACAATAGTAATTTGAAAAAACATATTTTATTTGTTTGAAAAGAAATTTTTTACACATGTAATTAATTATAAAAGAAGATTATTATATCAATATTTTAAAAAATCCCGGTTTATCACATTGCCCCTTTAAAAGAATTTCGTCGTCAAAATTTTAAAAGCCAAAGATAATCCAAAAGCTTTTATATTCAACAAAAAGGCAAACACATCAACCATATACTAATAACCAAAGCAAATAATTCATTCAAACAACAATACTAACTATCCACGCATCTTTAACTCTTAAACATTTTAAACTCTTAACCCTTTTTAAATTTTTAAAACACTTCTAAAAATCTACATAATATTATCAAAATAGTTTTATAAAAATACTTTTTATAACTTGATGTTTCAACAAGTCATCCTTGTTCTCATAGAAATTCAGTCATACGTTGATCAAGCGTAGAACGAAAAATCTATAAGTACTTAGTTGACCTGTTTTCAAAACCCAGTGAAAATACTTTGAAAACTTTTTATGAGAATATTGAAAACATTTTTGGTGAGAATGCTCTGGGAAACATCACCCCCTCTATGGTCGCAGTTAGCACGATGATTACATCACCATTCCGGCAAAACCATAGACAATTGTAGGCCTCTGCGCCCCTCGGTTACATAATGGAACCGTCATAGATCGCAGCTACACCCTGGGTTACATTGCGATCACGGGAAAAACCATGTAACTGTAGGCACCAGCGCCCTTGAATTTTTCTGCCAAATGAAACTTCACCACGCAGACCACATAGATCGCAGATTACATCAGTCGAGTCCTAATGTAGCCTATAGGCACTCCCTCCCACACGACTTCCACTATGTCTTCATAGATCCTGTCTACCGATGTTACATCGCTCTCCCAACGAAATCAAAATAGACCTTAGGCAATCCCTGCCTCTCGACTTTCACTATGGTGCGCAGTAGATCGCAGTTACACCGAGTTACACTATCGTCACAACATAACCTAATGTCTCTATAGGCATCAGTGCCCTTGACTTTCGCTACCCCAACCACAATCCTCAGGAACTTCAGTTTGTCCGAACAACCTCTTAGGATCAAATTTAGCAACCCCCTTTGGACTTAAGGCAGAACCACCCCATGGATCTCCTACTAGAAGTTTCACTCTAAATGGAAGTGCCTTTTTCCCCACAGCACTCTCAAAACTTTTTATACTATACACATATAGTATCTTTCAAATCATACTCTTTGTATGTATCACATATAAATCCCATTTACACAAAATCGATATCTCAAATCGATAGTTCCAAACTTGGCTTTCCAAATACCCAAAATTTATTTTTCCCAAAAATCAAAAGCCTTTCTAAATCAATGGGTTCCAAAAACCTTTTTTTTTCAAAATCATTCTTATAAATCACTTATATATATATATATATATATATATATATATATAAGTTTATTCTTTTAACAAGAACAAAATGTTTTTGGATCACTTCCCACATATATAAATTCCTTTTATACTTCAAATTATTTTTCAAAGATCTTTTCTTCTGGTTATAGATTCAACAAGGAGATTGTATCATATATTTTTCAAAATATACTTTTCTTTTCAAAAATCATTTTTACATTTCTGTTCAAAATATCTATTTCAATCAAGCATGTACGACGCACATATATCATCCATACACAATATCAAATTCGATCTCTCCTCGATTTCACTTCCGAACTAGTATGGTCTACCCGACTTCCTATGCGGACTCAGATCGGGTTTCGTGATCAGAAACTGTCATTCTTCTTGCATAGCTATAAATATGAAAGAGAATTCCCAAAATCAATCAAAAATCCATATCCAGGGTTCGCCGTCGAAAATCGAGCGAAAAATCTCAACTCGGATCGATATACTATCTCGAAATTCTATGCTCGAATCTGGATCAAATCATTATGCAAATAGAATAATATACGTACATCCTACGTATTTATCTTCATTGACTTTTAGCTAAATCAAATTTCCTTTTATTCATATTCATTTTGATTTATATTCAATTATTCATTGTTGCTTCAATTTCCACTTGGTTTATCACTTCAATTCTTATCTCACTTGGTGTTTAATTATAAACAGTTTGCACTCTGACCAGCTTGAGTTTAGAAAACAGCTTGAAAAGTTTAAAATAGAAAAGTAGGTGTAAAATAGCTATTAGTTGTAAAATAGCTGTAGAATAGTTACGTAATTATAAACTAGTTGTAGAATAGTTAGATAGTTACAAAATAGTTGTAAAATAGTAATTAGTTTGTAAAATAAATGTAAAATAGTAATTAATTTTCAAAATAGTTGTAAAATTAGTATAGGACAGTTTGGATTTTAAAAAGAAAGGCTGTATAGTAAATAGATAGAAAAATAGATTTAAAACAATTTATATTAAAAAAAATTATTTGAAAATAGTTTCAGAGTCAAACTGGTTCAATTTCCCAATCTCCACTTCCAATCAATTTAAAATTTACACTTGCTTTTAATTTGATTCAATTCCAATTCACTTTGAATTACTACAATTCTTATTTCAAACTCAAATCAATTCCCATTTGAATTTTAAACTTATTCAACTTCGATTACAATTCCAAATAATTCAAATCAAATTCAATTTGAACTAATTTTAATTCCATTCTCAAATAAATAAAAAGTGATTTTATATTAGATTGTACTGCCACAAAATATTCAATACATTGATAGACTACACACTAGTTGTTCAAACAGTACATCCATCTATCCACAAATAAGTGTCTTACAACATTCATAAATCTAGACACCTTCTCCATCACCTAGGGCTTTGGAAAAGAACAGATCCTTAGTATTCTTACAAGAATCCTCTCTAGGGACTTCCTTCCAATGGGCAAAGCCCGAACATGCACTTTTCAATGGGATGCCCCACCTATAACATTTACCACAAAAGTTTTCTACCTTTTCATCAATCTGGATAACCTTTACGCCTCCTGCAGGATGTTTCGAAGTCTTACTCTTCTTCCGTCTCTTGGGACAATTCCTAGCGATGTGTCTCGACATCTTACAATTGCAGCAAATAGTCGACTCGTTGACTGGTTCTGTGGGTTTACGCTTCACCTTCCTTACTTCAGGGCAATGGTTTATGAAATGTCCTTTCTTATGACACTTAAAGCATAAGATCTCAGAGCGAAACGTTGGAATGTACCCTTCAACTTGTAACGACCCGTAAATTTTCGATAATTAAAATAGCTAATTCAATAAGATTTCGTGATTTGACGTTAGAAAAATTTTTGTAATTCGTTTAGAATAATAATAACTGAAATGAATTGCAACAATAATTATCCAAGTAATGAAAATGAATGCTACTTAGTTAATGCTTTTGAAATAAATAGTTGAATAGGATAATAAATGTTGAAATTCATGGGGTATAATAGAGTAATTGATTGTTAAGTAAAACCTATTCAAATCAAATATCGAATATTGAACACGTAAATTGTTTAAATTAAATATTTAAAACTTATTGAATAATTGAATAACTGTAAAATTAAAAATATTGTTCTAAATTGTGAATTGGCTTTAAAAGTTGAATCTTATAAGTTCAATTTCAATTTTTCAAAAGATAATGAATTATTGGATAAGCGAAATTGTTTAAATTTAATATTTGGAATTTATTGAATAATTTAATAATGGGAATTGAATACCGTATAATGGAAATAGTTGTTTTATAAATTTTAATTCGTTTCAAAAGTTAAATTTAATAAGTTCGTTTTGAATATTTCAAAAAGATAGTGATTTAGGAATAATCAAATTTGTTTAAAATTTAATAGTACAAATGTTGAATAATTAAATTTCGAATTTGATATGATTAATTTGATATTGAAATTTAATATATGAAAATAGAGTGAATAATTGAAATTTGATTTAATATGATTCAAATTGGTTTCCAAAGTGAACGTAAGTTATATTTGGATTTTAATAGAGTTAATATGATTTTTAAATTGGAATTTATTGGATAAATTGAATAACGGGTTTAATATGAATAAAAATGATTTGTAAAATTTTATTTTATCATATTGGAGTTATAGTGATGTTATAGAACTTTTAAAACTGAATTTAAAATAAATTTGTGAAAATTGAATATTTAATATTTAATTATCGACTGAAAAATAGCCAATTTTTGAACAGTCTCAGAATTGGACGAAACTAGTTCCATTAGATCCGTAATAGTTAGTTATTATCGGATTTCAATTTTCGTAGCAATCGGAGTTGTCGTTTGACCGTGGCAGCTCGAAACGCGTTGAAATTATTTTAATATTAATTTGGCGAGTTAAAATAGTCATTTTTCAAACGGTCTCGGATTTCGACGAAACCAGTTTCATCGGATCCGTAATGTGATATTATTGTAAGATTTCAAATTTCGTGTCAATTGGATTTACCGTTTGTCCAGGGCGAGCCAAAACGCCTAGAGAATCGTTTAATCGGTTTAATTTAAATTTGATCGTTTATTTCCGTAACTCTCACATACGATCAAATTAGCTTCCGTAACCTGTTCCATTGTGTTCGGAACGCGGCATAAACCCTAGGAACGTCAGTTACCGTGCGAAATTCGGAGTTTGGAAAAGCCGGATAAATAATATTAGTCGTTTCCTATAAATAGCCTTTCACAAATTAAAAATAAAAATATAACTAGGGTTTCCTCTTCATCATGTTCAGCCGCCGGTGATAAAAATTTAATGGCCGAAATTACACGATTCTTTCTCCCTCAAAATCTTCAAATCCATCGTTTAATTCAAGAACCTTCCTACACGAAAGTTGTAGAGGGTCTCGAGTACTACAAATCTATACGGTGGAGTTGGCTATTATCGTCGTTTAAAGGAGATAGGTAGCTGCGTTCGTCCATGATTGGGCACGGTTTTCGAGGGTCTAGGGGTGGCCGAGTGCCACGTTGCTGGGCGCGGGGGTGCATGGCGGCGAGGCCCTCGATATGGCGTCGCCTGATCAACGTCTGGAGGTTGGTAGGTGGTCGCGTCTTTGTTGTAGCCGATCGTGTTTGGGTTTCGTATCGCGGCTTTGAACTGGGAAGAAGAAGCATGAATCAGCGGCCGAGATTCTTGGCTTTGGAACGTGCGGCCCAGATGGATTAGGTATAAAAATTAAATTATGTTGTAATTTTATAATTAAAAACTCGTATAACTTTGAAAATTCATATCTTTCGCATACGAGGTCCGATTGAGACGAGACTTTTTGCGTTGGAATCGTTTCGTCGAGCTCTACGCGATGCATCTGGATTGGAGTCGTTTGAAGCTAGAGAAATTTTTGGATTAAATCGAACGTCGTTCGATTTGATTTAAAATCGTAAAATCAAGGTGAGTGTTTTATAACGCTCACACCGTACTAAATATCTTTATGCTAGTTAAATTGACATCATGAAGTGATATGAAATTTATTTATCGTTGTTTAATATAAATTTAATTGTCATCTAGTTGTCATTTGAATTAACCGTTGAAAGATTAAATTGACAGTTAAATTGAAATTGAAATTGAAATTGAATTGCGATTTAATTTCCTGACATCGATAACTATGAAATTGCCATGAATTGTATTGTTTATTGGGTGATGTATTTTGATGGATGCTATTGGTTGATAATTGTATGTTTGGATGTTTATTTGCTTATATAGATCCTGTTATGCATACATATGATACTGTGATTTAATTAAGTAATATATATTCATCCCTGACATTTAATTGAAATAAATAACTACTTGGCCATAGGATAGAAAATTATATACGGACACCGAATTGGCTAAATTAATAATTTTTGAAATCGTCGATTTGAAATTTATTTAAATGTTTTGATTTAAAGTTATAAATAGAACTCGATTTATAGAAATTGAATTCATCGAAAATTTGAGTTGGAATGTTGAGATAAATTTTGGTTAAAGGAAATTGTTAAATAATATCAGTCGGGACTTTGAAATTTAAAATATGGGATTTGATTGATTTTCGAAAATTGATTTGTTTAAAGATTGAACCTGAATTCGAGTTTTTAATATTACCAAGTAAAAAGCGATATAAAATTTATATTTCGAAATTGAGCTTGAAATTGAATCATATTTGAAATTTGGATTTAAAACTTGAATAATGATGGATAAATTTGGTTAAGTGTTATAAATGGATATTTTGAAAATCAAGCTCCAAATCGATAAAATTGAAATTGAATTAATCGAAGTGAATATAAAATTGAAATTGAATTAATCGAAGTGAATATAAAATTGAAATTGAATTAATCGAAGTGAATATAAAATTGAAATTGAATTAATCGAAAGTGAATATAAAAATTGAAATTGAATTAATCGAAGTGAATATAAAATTGAAATTGAATTAATCGAAGTGAATATAAAATTGAAATTGAATTAATCGAAGTGAATATAAAATTGAAATTGAATTAATCGAAAGTGAATATAAAAATTGAAATTGAATTAATCGATGTGAATATAAAATTGAAATTGAATTAATCGAAAGTGAATATAAAATTGAATAAGTTTGCAGTCAAAGTTGACACCGATTTGAATTAAAATCGAAATTGAATTGGTAGAATGGAAATTGAAATTGATCTGAATTGGGAAGTTATAATTGAAATAGATTGGTTTTGAAGCTGCTTTATTTTGTTTTCCAAATTTCTCGGTTATATAAACCATTTTGAATACTTAAACTATTTTAATCTATTTTAAACCTACCTAACCCAATTTAAATTATTTTAAACTAAATTTATCTATTTCAAATCCATTTTAAGATTTTAAGTGTTTTAAACTATTTTATTATTTAAACTACTTTTAAACTACTTAAAACTACTTTCTAAAATTCTAAGCTGATCAGAAGGGTGAAATGTTTATATTTAAAATCTTGAATTTAAATACGAATTGGATTAAATGAGGTTGCAACCTAAATTGAAATTCGAAATGATTTTGAAATCGAAAAGAGATATTGAAGCGAAATGATTTTTGGAAACGGAATCTTACTTTTGAATAGATACGATGATATTTGGAATGGACTTGATTTTTTTTGAAGTGAATATGATATTTTGATATCAATTATGAATCGATTTGAAATATAAAAGAGCCAACGGTGTAATAATACGTAGTTATTAAAGAGACCGGGATCGGATATGGACATACTCTCTGTCAATACCGAAAACCACTTTAATAACTATTATGCACGGAGTGTTGATCCAGAATGAAGTGGATGGTTTGGTGAACGCGTTGACTGAAGAAAGAGAACGATTTTGGATGACCCCTGACATGACTAAAACAGGAGCCGCGCCGGGCCATTGAGGTTCGCCATCTCTAGCGGACACACTTCTTCGATACCATATCTATTACATTTGTGATGCGATTTGGGTGCACCCCTTGATTTCGGAGTGTTGTTTCGCGGTGTTGGGGTAGCTGCTGGCTATGCCCAACATCAGTCCGGATCACGCAACTACTAGTATCCTAGTTGGTATTGCCTCTTGTACCTTGTCATACTGATTATCCTATTCGCGACCACTACGTTTTGATTTGTACCTTGAGTATATGGATTGCCCTCTGGTGACTTCCGGTTTTGGGGAAACTACGGTTTTGTATATGCTTTTGGGAATATAAAATGTGTTAAGGGGGATTATGGTAACGCCTTAACGCTATTTTGATACTTTATATTACTGATAGGCATTATCTACTTAGCGTATATTACTACATAGTAGATAGTTTCACGGATCCTTAAGAGATGGAAAATCCCGTAACATCTCTTAAGTTATTGCACGCACGTTGACACTGGATAGAAGATGTCAAACCCCGTAAACATCTCCGACGCCGTTACACTCATATTTATTTACGATTGATTTAACTTACATGAGGATATTTAGTCCTGACTCGAGTGTTTTGTCTTTTCATTACGCTCGGGTCAGACCTGAGTTTTCAGATTTTGAAGATCTATTTCGGAGGACGAAGACGAAGATTTGGTATACTATTACTATTATTATCTTTGCATCATGTTGTCTGCTGCATTATTTAATTATTCTGTTGTATATGTATAACTCTGATAAATGTTGTATAATAATAATAATCAAATGTATTCATTTCAAATGTATTCATTTAATTAACAGCTTCATGAACTGTTATTTTATTATTATACTTTAGCCTTCCGCTGTGAGATTCTGTGTTGTTTCATTTCCTTTATTTCCATTCCTTTTCTTTTCTTAATTACCCCAAAACTATCTGCCCTTTTAATGGTTTGGAATCGACATGTGTATTTGATCGTCGTTTTAAACTGTCCGAAAAGGCGGGTCGTTACAGTTGGTATCAGAGCTTTGGTTTAGCGATAAACCTTGGCTCTAGTGGGGAATAACTCATTGAAATAGAGGTAAACTATATGAATGAGTTGAGTGTATATGAGAGAGCGTACTTGTTAGTGATATAAAATGTTTTATATTGTGTCGGTTGTTTTGTTGAGTGGCTTATGGATTCTGGTCAGTACGAGTAATTAACGTCATTGATAGGGATCTCTAAACACTTAAACAGAACAATTCGACATAGTATTGTTTTGAAATTGGGTAAATGAAATAATTTTGCCCTAATTATATTTTGTATATAAAGAAAATTCTTCAGAAATTAGTGTGACTTATCTAGCTTACCTGGCTGTTAGGAATAAAAATATTGGTTATTATCACTAATTGGATATTGTAATTTGATAACTAAGTTGAATTACAAAAGAACAGTAATAAAATACTTGTGGAATGTTTTAAGAAAGAAATTCCTATAATTTGAAGAAAATATAAAACACTTGTGAAATCTTATAAGAATATTTTATAAAGGTGACTTATGAATTAAAATAGATTTAAATTGGAAAATATTGAATTATGTCCCGGAGGTTTTAAAATGGTTTTCCAAGCTTTGAAGAAATATATATTAATATTAGTTGGAAATTGTTTATGGAAATATTTTGAAAGGGTTTTAAAAGAAGGAATGAATTAAGTACTCCTCTCTTATGTCGCTGGAAAATAATTTCGGTAATGACTGCGCAGCATCATCGATTTTCATTTTCGAGTCTCAAAGTGGGGGAGACTTCTAAGAAGCTTTGCTTTTCTTCAAAATTATTTTGGGTAAATGGGTTTTGGTTTGAACTCAAAGGTATGATTTGTTATATATATATATAAAAAAAGGATAAGTATATATGTTTATTTCAAATGATTTGAAAAGAACCGGGCATTTAAATTTCTAAGTTCCATTAATTAATAATTTTCAAATTATTTGAATGAAATGTGAATAACCAAATTTATAAAATAAGAGGATTAAGATATCTAAGCTATTGTTTGGAAACTTTAAAGTTGAAAGGTAATGAGAATTTAAACAAAGTAAGTTGTGAACATTCTAAGTTGGTAAAATGAAATTCTATAAATTTGTATAATACAAAATTTGCATTCTGATAACATATAACAAGACTTACCAAATATTAAAAGTTAAAATGATGTTTTGATATGTAATGAGGTATTGTACAAATAAACAGAACTTGGATGTAATTGAAGTATATAAGTGAGGGAAAAAAAACTCAAAAGGAATGAAATGTATATAAAAGGAAAATCTGTTTGTGATAATTTTTTTTGTATATATACTTAAATATAGCATGAAATGATGAATGGATAAATGGAACTAGTAAGTGAACTTAAGAAAGAAGATAAATGAATCGTATTATATCTTTGTAAATTGATTATAGAAAATAAATATAAATTGCAAAGGGATTGTAACAAAATTAAATTTGTAATCTTTAAGATAACTGTAAACTAAGAAAAATCATGTATGAGAAGTTAGACCTTTATGGAATGACTACAAACTAAAGTGTTGATTAATAAAACGTTCCACAAATGAATTCGTTATTAACTGAAATTATGAAAATGAAATAGATGTAAACAAATAAATTTCTTATAGCTAAGAATCAATTGGAAAATGAAATTGAATTTAATTAAATTACATAGAATGTTTAAAAATGAACTTGAGTAAGCAAATTCTTTAACATGATGTTTAAGAAAAGATAACGTTAAAGAATATGCTATGTAAAGAAATGAATATACTAACTGAATAATGAATTGTGAATAATTAATGGTAAATAAAATGAAAGTCAATAAAATAATTTAATATAGATAAATTAGATAGAAATCCATTGGAAGGAAATACGTGAGATTGTACGTATATTATTTTATTCGCATAACGATTTGATCCCAATTCGAGCACAAAATTTCGAGATGATTTATATCGATCCAAGTTAGGATTTTTCACTCGATTTTCGACAGTGAACCTTGGATATGGATTTTTAATTTGATTCTAAAATTCTCTATCGTAGTATATGGCTATGCAAGGAGAGTAACAGTTTCCAATCAATGAACCAAATCCGAGTCCGCACTAGAGAGTCGTGTGAACGATACTAGTTTGGAAGTGAAATTGTGTGATCGAATAAGCGATTTGATCGATATTGCTCACGGATGATATATGTACGGCTTACGGACTTAATTAAAGAATATTGAAAATTTAAGATACCAAATAAAAATGATTTTTTTTTAAATTTATATAACATGATATATATATATATATATATATAAAATTGAATGTAAAATTAATAATTGGTTATGTTGGGTATGATTTGGTTGTTACATGATTGTTAGTTGATTGTGTATAATTCATTAAGTGTTGATGAAATTGGAAGTTATAAGTTATTGAAATCAAATTGGAAGTTAAATAAATTTAAATAGAATTTAATTTGATTCAAATTGGAAGTGGACTAATATAAATATAAATTAGTGAATGTTAACTAATTGAATTGAGAATGAATGTTAGTAAAATCCAACGTAAATGAATCAACGGTTATTAAAATTGAAAACCAAGTCAATAAATATTAATGAGAAGTGAATTTATATTGATTGGTTATGGATTTGTTGGATGATTGTTGATTGATGGTTGCATTTGTTGTTTGTTGCATTTGCTATGTTGGCACATGTAGTTGTTATGTTGCTATATTGTGTATATTGATATTATTTTCATATATGCATGTTTCTCATAGTTTGTTGAGTGTTTAGTAGGTGCGGATTGCGCTTGCTTCGCATTTGGAGCTCGCTTTCGCGCTATATTATTCGTATATGCTCGCTAATAAAAATATAAGGTACATGTTTATTTTATCATTGGATTTGGTGATTTTTGATGAGCCACTTGGCTTTTGGATTTTCTTTTGTTGGTTTGGTGCCCGTAGAGGCGTTTTGTAGTTGTATCGATCGAGCCGCGCAAAGGAGACTCTGCCGAAATTTTCCGTAAAATCCGGGTGTTAGAAAATTTTCAAGTTTTAAAAATTTTATAACTTGTTTTGATAACTAACTTTTAAAGTTAGAGAGGCGTTTGGAATAACTTAGTAAAAGTGTAGTAATGACTTTATAAAAAGGAATTTCATTGTTTTATAAGTTGGCAACTTTGAATAAAATATATCTAAGGTCAAATTCTATACTTAGTTCCTTTTCCCTTCTTTTTCCTTTTCGGGGACGAAAAGTTTTGAGTGGGGGAGAGTGTAACGACCCGTAAATTTTCGATAATTAAAATAGCTAATTCAATAAGATTTCGTGATTTGACGTTAGAAAATTTTTTGTAATTCGTTTAGAATAATAATAACTGAAATGAATTGCAACAATAATTATCCAAGTAATGAAAATGAATGCTACTTAGTTAATGCTTTTGAAATAAATAGTTGAATAGGATAATAAATGTTGAAATTCATGGGGTATAATAGAGTAATTGATTGTTAAGTAAAACCTATTCAAATCAAATATCGAATATTGAACACGTAAATTGTTTAAATTAAATATTTAAAACTTATTGAATAATTGAATAACTGTAAAATTAAAAATATTGTTCTAAATTGTGAATTGGCTTTAAAAGTTGAATCTTATAAGTTCAATTTCAATTTTTCAAAAGATAATGAATTATTGGATAAGCGAAATTGTTTAAATTTAATATTTGGAATTTATTGAATAATTTAATAATGGGAATTGAATAACCGTATAATGGAAATAGTTGTTTTATAAATTTTAATTCGTTTCAAAAGTTAAATTTAATAAGTTCGTTTTGAATATTTCAAAAAGATAGCGATTTAGGAATAATCAAATTTGTTTAAAATTTAATAGTACAAATGTTGAATAATTAAATTTCGAATTTGATATGATTAATTTGATATTGAAATTTAATATATGAAAATAGAGTGAATAATTGAAATTTGATTTAATATGATTCAAATTGGTTTCCAAAGTGAACGTAAGTTATATTTGGATTTTAATAGAGTTAATATGATTTTTAAATTGGAATTTATTGGATAAATTGAATAACGGGTTTAATATGAATAAAAATGATTTGTAAAATTTTATTTTATCACATTGGAGTTATAGTGATGTTATAGAACTTTTAAAACTGAATTTAAAATAAATTTGTGAAAATTGAATATTTAATATTTAATTATCGACTGAAAAATAGCCAATTTTTGAACAGTCTCAGAATTGGACGAAACTAGTTCCATTAGATCCGTAATAGTTAGTTATTATCGGATTTCAATTTTCGTAGCAATCGGAGTTGTCGTTTGACCGTGGCAGCTCGAAACGCGTTGAAATTATTTTAATATTAATTTGGCGAGTTAAAATAGTCATTTTTCAAACGGTCTCGGATTTCGACGAAACCAGTTTCATCGGATCCGTAATGTGATATTATTGTAAGATTTCAAATTTCGTGTCAATTGGATTTACCGTTTGTCCGGGGCGAGCCAAAACGCCTAGAGAATCGTTTAATCGGTTTAATTTAAATTTGATCGTTTATTTCCGTAACTCTCACATACGATCAAATTAGCTTCCGTAACCTGTTCCATTGTGTTCGGAACGCGGCATAAACCCTAGGAACGTCAGTTACCGTGCGAAATTCGGAGTTTGGAAAAGCCGGATAAATAATATTAGTCGTTTCCTATAAATAGCCTTTCACAAATTAAAAATAAAAATATAACTAGGGTTTCCTCTTCATCACGTTCAGCCGCCGGTGATAAAAATTTAATGGCCGAAATTACACGATTCTTTCTCCCTCAAAATCTTCAAATCCATCGTTTAATTCAAGAACCTTCCTACATGAAAGTTGTAGAGGGTCTCGAGTACTACAAATCTATACGGTGGAGTTGGCTATTATCGTCGTTTAAAGGAGATAGGTAGCTGCGTTCGTCCATGATTGGGCACGGTTTTCGAGGGTCTAGGGGTGGCCGAGTGCCACGTTGCTGGGCGCGGGGGTGCATGGCGGCGAGGCCCTCGATATGGCGTCGCCTGATCAACGTCTGGAGGTTGGTAGGTGGTCGCGTCTTTGTTGTAGCCGATCGTGTTTGGGTTTCGTATCGCGGCTTTGAACTAGGAAGAAGAAGCATGAATCAGCGGCCGAGATTCTTGGCTTTGGAACGTGCGGCCCAGATGGATTAGGTATAAAAATTAAATTATGTTGTAATTTTATAATTAAAAACTCGTATAACTTTGAAAATTCATATCTTTCGCATACGAGGTCCGATTGAGACGAGACTTTTTGCGTTGGAATCGTTTCGTCGAGCTCTACGCGATGCATCTGGATTGGAGTCGTTTGAAGCTAGAGAAATTTTTGGATTAAATCGAACGTCGTTCGATTTGATTTAAAATCGTAAAATCAAGGTGAGTGTTTTATAACGCTCACACCGTACTAAATATCTTTATGCTAGTTAAATTGACATCATGAAGTGATATGAAATTTATTTATCGTTGTTTGATATAAATTTAATTGTCATCTAGTTGTCATTTGAATTAACCGTTGAAAGATTAAATTGACAGTTAAATTGAAATTGAAATTGAAATTGAATTGCGATTTAATTTCCTGACATCGATAACTATGAAATTGCCATGAATTGTATTGTTTATTGGGTGATGTATTTTGATGGATGCTATTGGTTGATAATTGTATGTTTGGATGTTTATTTGCTTATATAGATCCTGTTATGCATACATATGATACTGTGATTTAATTAAGTAATATATATTCATCCCTGACATTTAATTGAAATAAATAACTACTTGGCCATAGGATAGAAAATTATATACGGACACCGAATTGGCTAAATTAATAATTTTTGAAATCGTCGATTTGAAATTTATTTAAATGTTTTGATTTAAAGTTATAAATAGAACTCGATTTATAGAAATTGAATTCATCGAAAATTTGAGTTGGAATGTTGAGATAAATTTTGGTTAAAGGAAATTGTTAAATAATATCAGTCGGGACTTTGAAATTTAAAATATGGGATTTGATTGATTTTCGAAAATTGATTTGTTTAAAGATTGAACCTGAATTCGAGTTTTTAATATTACCAAGTAAAAAGCGATATAAAATTTATATTTCGAAATTGAGCTTGAAATTGAATCATATTTGAAATTTGGATTTAAAACTTGAATAATGATGGATAAATTTGGTTAAGTGTTATAAATGGATATTTTGAAAATCAAGCTCCAAATCGATAAAATTGAAATTGAATTAATCGAAGTGAATATAAAATTGAAATTGAATTAATCGAAGTGAATATAAAATTGAAATTGAATTAATCGAAGTGAATATAAAATTGAAATTGAATTAATCGAAAGTGAATATAAAAATTGAAATTGAATTAATCGAAGTGAATATAAAATTGAAATTGAATTAATCGAAGTGAATATAAAATTGAAATTGAATTAATCGAAGTGAATATAAAATTGAAATTGAATTAATCGAAAGTGAATATAAAAATTGAAATTGAATTAATCGATGTGAATATAAAATTGAAATTGAATTAATCGAAAGTGAACATAAAATTGAATAAGTTTGCAGTCAAAGTTGACACCGATTTGAATTAAAATCGAAATTGAATTGGTAGAATGGAAATTGAAATTGATCTGAATTGGGAAGTTATAATTGAAATAGATTGGTTTTGAAGCTGCTTTATTTTGTTTTCCAAATTTCTCGGTTATATAAACCATTTTGAATACTTAAACTATTTTAATCTATTTTAAACCTACCTAACCCAATTTAAATTATTTTAAACTAAATTTATCTATTTCAAATCCATTTTAAGATTTTAAGTGTTTTAAACTATTTTATTATTTAAACTACTTTTAAACTACTTAAAACTACTTTCTAAAATTCTAAGCTGATCAGAAGGGTGAAATGTTTATATTTAAAATCTTGAATTTAAATACGAATTGGATTAAATGAGGTTGCAACCTAAATTGAAATTCGAAATGATTTTGAAATCGAAAAGAGATATTGAAGCGAAATGATTTTTGGAAACGGAATCTTACTTTTGAATAGATACGATGATATTTGGAATGGACTTGATTTTTTTTGAAGTGAATATGATATTTTGATATCAATTATGAATCGATTTGAAATATAAAAGAGCCAACGGTGTAATAATACGTAGTTATTAAAGAGACCGGGATCGGATATGGACATACTCTCTGTCGATACCGAAAACCACTTTAATAACTATTATGCACGGAGTGTTGATCCAGAATGAAGTGGATGGTTTGGTGAACGCGTTGACTGAAGAAAGAGAACGATTTTGGATGAACCCTGACATGACTAAAACAGGAGCCGCGCCGGGCCATTGAGGTTCGCCATCTCTAGCGGACACACTTCTTCGATACCATATCTATTACATTTGTGATGCGATTTGGGTGCACCCCTTGATTTCGGAGTGTTGTTTCGCGGTGTTGGGGTAGCTGCTGGCTATGCCCAACATCAGTCCGGATCACGCAACTACTAGTATCCTAGTTGGTATTGCCTCATGTACCTTGTCATACTGATTATCCTATTCGCGACCACTACGTTTTGATTTGTACCTTGAGTATATGGATTGCCCTCTGGTGACTTCCGGTTTTGGGGAAACTACGGTTTTGTATATGCTTTTGGGAATATAAAATGTGTTAAGGGGGATTATGGTAACGCCTTAACGCTATTTTGATACTTTATATTACTGATAGGCATTATCTACTTAGCGTATATTACTACATAGTAGATAGTTTCACGGATCCTTAAGAGATGGAAAATCCCGTAACATCTCTTAAGTTATTGCACGCACGTTGACACTGGATAGGAGATGTCAAACCCCGTAAACATCTCCGACGCCGTTACACTCATATTTATTTACGATTGATTTAACTTACATGAGGATATTTAGTCCTGACTCGAGTGTTTTGTCTTTTCATTACGCTCGGGTCAGACCTGAGTTTTCAGATTTTGAAGATCTATTTCGGAGGACGAAGACGAAGATTTGGTATACTATTACTATTATTATCTTTGCATCATGTTGTCTGCTGCATTATTTAATTATTCTGTTGTATATGTATAACTCTGATAAATGTTGTATAATAATAATAATCAAATGTATTCATTTCAAATGTATTCATTTAATTAACAGCTTCATGAACTGTTATTTTATTATTATACTTTAGCCTTCCGCTGTGAGATTCTGTGTTGTTTCATTTCCTTTATTTCCATTCCTTTTCTTTTCTTAATTACCCCAAAACTATCTGCCCTTTTAATGGTTTGGAATCGACATGTGTATTTGATCGTCGTTTTAAACTGTCCGAAAAGGCGGGTCGTTACACAACTCCTTTCTTATTTTGCTGCACTTAGCTGCATAATGACCCTTATTGTAACATCTGCAGCAGGTGATATCACCATAAGGCCTGGTCCAGCCCTTTCCTTAACCTGTTTCTCATACTCCTGTATTGCTTCTTCTCGATCCTTACGTGCAGCTGCTCTTTGCTCTCTACATCTAGCCTTCCATTCTTCACTTTTAGCCATCACTCTCTCTTACACTTGATTCTAGTGGAACTTCCTAACATATAATAGACTTGATGAGTAGAATTCCAACTTTTACTCTTATTTTCCAAATATGTTTATATATTTATATTTGCAATTCATTAATGCAATAATCTATTTCATTTACACACCAAGTCATACTTCTAATTTTAATTCAAAACAGGTTCCTTTAATAATTTTTTTAAACAACTCTTGTTTTAAAATAAGATTCCACATCCAAAATATTCTGAATAGTATTATTTATTATATCTTATAACACGTTGAAACAATTCCAATTTTTTTGGACTTAGATTTAAAACTTCACAATTTAAATCCATTTCAATTTATAAGCCATATTTATCTAAATTGTTATACCCTTAAAACATTTCATTCTGCTTTATCATTATTTATTTTTAGAAAATAAACACCTCTTTATTTAGAAACAACTACCATTTTATGATAATGACCAAGATTATCATATCCAGAAATTAATTCACTATATATTATCTCATAACTTATTGGGAAAAAAAATTAGGGTAACTTATTTCAACATTCTAAAACACTTCTACAACTTCAGGATTTATTTTCTAGTTTGAATCCATTTCTAACTTATCTTATTTGTATAATTCATATTACCCAATTCCTATTTGGTTATATATATTACCACTTAATTCTTATTATTGTTTTTAATAACAACCAATTATAATTAGAAAAATTATTGCTTTATATACCAAAATAAAAGTTAATATAAAAATCATTTTTAAATTTTTTTTTTAAAACTTTATATAAGAAAATAACAAGTACGCTCTCATATAATACGCTCAATCATTCTAGGGTACTACTGATCCTTATTCAAATGAGTAACCCCGCCAAAGCCAAGGTTCTCGCTTAACCTTCAGCTTTGATACCAAATGTAACGACCCAAAATTTTAAACTCCAAAAATTCCAAATTATTATGGTAAAGAAGAAAAAGAGGGAGAAGAAAAACAGAAAACAACAGCATAGAATCTCACATTCGCAATGGATTAAAATATAATATCAAATAACAATATTTATACTAAGAAAGATGTAATTGTCAATTTACAAACCATATATCAGGGTATAATCATTCACAAATAAACTGGACAGTTGTAACAACTTGTCCATGACTACTATCAATACAATCCCAAATACACAGTGGAATATACTCCATATGTCCTTGCCATCTAGCCCATCTCCTGAGCTCCAGAACGTCCCAACCTGAAAATATATAATACTCCGTCTAACCCGAGCATTACAATAAAGTAACACCCAAGTTAGGATGGAAACCATCGTGAGTAAACCCATATAACTTGAAATATTAAGTTATAAAACTTCTTTGAAAACCAGGGTAACTCGTACCTCAATACGTGTGATGACCTAGATTCCAGCGTCCAGAAATAGATATCCATACTTCACCCGTATTCGAATGCTGTAGATTCAAACATTGAAATCCGATTCGTCGGAGCTTATAACAACATTAGGCGATAACAACACAGCGGAAATAGAAGAATAATTTTTATTGATACACAAATGGATACAATATTCTGATACAAATGGTATGATTAACACTATCAGAGATAGATATAACAGCGGAAAAACACCGCGGCGGAATGATATCTTCAATGCCAACGCCCCAAAGCTCCAAACCCGAAGCAAAAACCACAATCATGCTGAACTTGTAGCAAATCTGGGGCACACATGCGATCGTCAAACCAAAGACTCCAAAGATTGCCAAAAGCTACACTTACTAGTTCACTATCTGGTAACCTCACTCTAAATTGCCCGTGTGGAAAATTGGGGGCACCCAGAATTTAGAAATGGAATAATAAACTCTAGGTTAGTCATGCGATTGGTGTGAGCAAATGACAACAGTTTATCTTGAACCAAAAGAAATAAAAAGAAATTCGCTATACTTTTTGGAAAATGAAACTACCATAAGGCTTCCCGCCACACACAATGCAAGCACACACTTGAAGGAGATTTCTCCTTATGATAGTCAAACATGCTTGATACGCAAAAATCCTTTTAATATTATTATTAGTGCATAGTGCAGAAAACCTTTTGAAAGTATAATATTAATCTTAGCAAGGATACGTACCATTATAGTATGCCTACTATAGCTACCATGTTAAATGACAGATTCCATAACTAAAACCGTACAGGGCACGTATTGGGTGACTGGATTTCCAAATGGTCAAGGCTAAGGAACTTCCTTCACAAATGGGTACGCCTCTAGAGGGACACCCCGAAAACTTAATCGGCTCTCTGCCAACACAAGACCGGGTTATCTCTGTAACTAGGCAACTACTGACACGAGTATTCCATCCCACGGTCGTCACCGACCTTTATCTCGGGATTCACCAGCAAATTGCAACAACCACATAAGTTAAATATCTGTGCTCCATACCATGATATGACTTTTTATTCAGAAGGAAATGCACATACACTAGGGCGCGACCCATATAACCTTGCTGCATCCTTCCTGTTTCGACCATTTCCGGGGTGTGCGGTTTGACGAAGTCTCGTCCACAATGCCATGCTTTTCATAAAAGCCATGCTCTGATCAACAAATGATCAGTAGCACTGAGCATGCCACATCGCCAAATTGGGAATATATCACTAGTAACCATCAACTACATAACCTCTGAGATCGTACGTCTCAGAGAAGGGTGTTAAGCTAATAGAATAAATTCTCCACCACCAAACAGAAATGTAGTTGATAAAAACCAGCTCTACATCTCAAAGTGTAACGTCAGACATATGTCCATACAAGTCCAACCTGGGTCTGAATGGAACTGAAGGCACTTCAAAAGAAGTCCTTGCAAATCTGGATAATCCCAACCACGTCCGGACTCCCCATCACATAAGGAAATCTCTATACCAGGGTCATTCGTGCAGAGACATTCGACAGGTAATCCTTTCGCTTTCGAAAATACCCGGTCTTCACCACCGTTTTCAAATGCTATCCATTTCGTCGTATTATTAATTCAGAATGGGTTTTATGAAATAAAGTCCTCTCCCGGCTAAACCGAATAATGAGCTCTAATTTTAAAAACATATGGATTCATTAGGATCTTAGTTAAGTCACAAATTTAAGCCCTTATTTCCAAAAACATTTCCTTATGAAGGGTTTAAACAAATTTTCATTTTAATCTTTTAAACAAAAGATATACCCTTTTAAGATCCTTTTCAATTTGAAATAAGGTTCACCAAATCTTTAACAAAGATTCTTTTATAATTTTCAAAACTATTTCCAATTTGATTCACCCATAACTTGAAATTCTTTCAACAAAAACTGAAAGTACTTTCCTTATATCAAAGCCGTTATCATTTGAAAACAAAGGCTTTTCGTTTCAGGAAAATCCGATCAAATTTACTCAAGTTATATCTTTTTAAAGAATAAACTAGAAAATTTGCAAACTGCCGTAATCTCAGCAAGTTCTATTTGAATTAAATTCAAATCTTCGAAATAATTGATTTCAAATATTTAAATGGTTCACAATCCATATTATACATTATATAACCTGTATATCCTTTTTAAAACATAATTTCCAAAATTATAACCATATATACATAGAACTCAATTTCAAGTCTTGAATTCAAATTAAATTATTTTAATTTCAAAACAAATAATTTTCAATTCCAAACTTTCTTTCCTAAAGTTATTCAAATCACTTCCAAACCATTTTGGATTCAAAATTCAACTTTTAAAACCATTTTGAATAAAATAATTTTAAATTCAAAGCATCTATGACTTAACCAATTTCCCGTGAAATCTATATTTGCGTGTGTGGTGTAGTCCGGGGGTTTTGCACACAATAATAAAATATCACAACCATCAATAATTCAACCAGAACAATATCGATAAGCGGTATAATCCTATAATGCTTATCTTTCATTCACAGATAAACAAGTAAATTCATCACAGATAAATAAATCACAGTTCACAACTCAATCCACACAATTTATATCACAAAACATCACACATCAGAGATATCAAACAATTCAAAGCATTCAATAGAATTCGATCATCCATAAGTAAGATCACTTAATCACCTGATTATAATTAATTTAATTATCTTAAAATAGATTAATTACTTATAAATTAATCACCTAAACCTGATTAAATAACATTAATTAATTACAAACTATTTTGATTAATTATACTCTAACCATTTATTAATTGACCTTTAATAATAATTTAATTAACCTTTAATTATTAATTAATCAAACTTAATAAATAAATCAAATCAACCTTTAGTCATTGAATAATCAACCTTTAATTATTTAATTAGTCTTTAATTAATTATCCTTAATTAATCACATTAATTAATTTGCCCTTAATTAATTACATTAATTAAGTAATTAACATTAATTAATTAACCTTTAATTACTAATTATCTTTTAATTACTTACATTAAGTAATTAACCATTAGTTACTTGATTTATTAATCTTAATCAATCTTTAATTAGCTACATTAAGTAATTATTCTATAAGTAAGTATCCTTTAATTACTCATCACTAATTAATTATCACTTTAATTAATTACATCAATCAATTAACCTTTAATTACATTAATTTATTCCTATTAATTATTCGCCTTAATTAATGACATTAAGTAATTAACTAATCCTTTAATTACTTATATCTAAACTTTAATTAATCACATTAATTAATTATCCATAAATTAATCACATTAATTAGTTAATCACATATTTTAATTATCCTTTAAGTAATTAAGTAAGTAAACCTTTAATTAATCACATTAATTAATTATCCTTTAATTAATCACCTTAATTAATTAATCCTTTAATTATCTACTTTAATTAATTAAAGATAAACCTTTTTATCCTAATTAATTACTTAATTATATCATAATATTTTTGGAAAATAATTAGAGGTTGAACAAGAAATTAACCTAGTATATTTACCTTAATCACTACCTGATCCCATTTTTTTTGAAACAATTAGATCTTTTAATAATTAACCTTATATAATTATTACAAAGACCACATCAATTAAATTTAAAAGCACTAAATCTTTAAAATTTAACCTTTGAAACTTGTTTTAAAATCTTGTTAAATACATTTACTTTCAACTGGGTTAATTCCTTTTTATTTTAAGCTTTGAAAACTTATTTCATATAACCTTTTAAATCTGGTTCAAGTTTCTTTTAAACATTTAAAACCTGGTGCAAATCACATCAGATTTTAAAAACCTGAACATGATTTGCATTTTAATTTTTTAAAAACCTATTATGCTTTAAAACCTGGTTTCAAACTAAACTAGCCCGAGAATAATTTCGAGCCATGCCATCATCTTCCCGAGCCCAGTCCCAAGTCGCCTCCTTCTACTTTCTTCTCAAATCCCTGACACATACAGATGCACGTGTACATGTGCACTACTGATCGCCGACCGTCCGACCAATGCCGCTACCTCCAGCAAGTCACCGCTGATTATCTCTACCCGATCAACTACCCAGAATCACGAACCATCTTGAAAAACAAAATCGAACCCATTTCGAAACCCACCAGGAAGAAACCCCATTGATAAAACCACCTCGACCTATCACCACCAACCACTAGAGACCATAGTCTCGTGCCATAACCTTCGCCTTTGAACTATACATCGATCCCCCCTGAGCTGGTTCGTTTCGATCCATTCACGACGACGTACAAACTCGAGAATCTTCGCCGACCAAACCCTATCCTTAAGCTTAAAATCGCTTCGCCGCGCCACCACGATGCATTATAAAATCATCCACTGTTTTCCCGACACACACTAATAACCCAGCTACCTTCAATAACAAGTACGACACCCAGTTCATTGTCGATCGTCGGAATTTACCCAAAACATGTTTTACGTTCAACTTGAAAATTCTCAACATCTGCTTGCTTAAAAATCATGAGACCTTCATCTAAAATCATCATTTCGTAATTCGAATTTGATTATGTAATCAGATCATAAAATTGAAATGTTCGATTTTTCTGATTTATAATGATTTTACTGTAAATTATCATTTTTAAAATAAATATTCAATTTAAACACTCGAAATTATTTTTAAAAATAATGTTACCTTGATTCAAACAATTTCTCTTCAGAAGCCATATCTAAAATCATTTATATGAGGAGCAATTGAATTTTTATTTTAATGGATTTGAGCCTGTAGAACAACAGAGTGATGTATATATACATATAAACAGACATACACAGGCAATTTAAACTTATATACATACATTTACATCCATAACAAAATATTTCAAGTTATCATTCTCATTCATCATCACATGCATAAATAAATAAAAAGAATTTGGGTTTAAAAGTGAAGTTTACTCACTAGGAATTAAAGAACAGAGAAGGCTTGAAAACCTAGAAATTGTTTGAACTTGAATTTTTTCTCTTTTGAAATTGATCTTGAATAGTTTGAATTGCAACTTTGATCTGATGCTTTATTTAGCTGAGATGATCTTGCATTAATTTTCACAGGCTTTAGTTTGTTGGATTTGGCTTTAATCTGGGACTCTTGTATTTGAAAACTGGATTTGGTTTTGCTTTTACTTTGTTTCTAGGTTTTGAATTTGTCTTAGCTTTTGAAAATGGAAATGATTTTGCTATAGTTTGGTTTCATTTTCTTTGCCTTTTGATTTTATTTTCTTTTCAGGTTGAAACAGTTTGGAAAACAGATGTTATTTGATTATAGTTTTGATTTTTCTCTTGTTTTAGTTCAGAAGAATAATGAAAGAAGAATTGAGAAGTGAAAAATAGTGAGGCCTTGTTTCTCAATTTAGTTTTATATAATTCATTTTTAAGAAAAAACATGTTTCCACTTGTATTTTATAATAAAATTAAGTTAACACTTGTACAAATCCTTTACTATTATCACACGAATGTTAATACATGTTTTCTCAAGTTTACAAATGTCAAACACAAAATTGCTATGTTTAAACTTTTACTTATTTTTTATTAATTAATGTAACTTATCTATTATGTTTTAAATTATTATATATAAATTAAATTTATCTCATGTTAATTTTAAAAGAAAACGTATTAAACCTTTTTATCAATTTCTATTCAAACTTAAGCTATTATGCTTATTACTAAATATTTAATTTTATTGATCTATGTTTATATGAAAACTTTATACTATATTTATATAACCTTAAAGAAATTGATTTTAAAATTTAATTAATCATTAATATATATATATTATATTAGTTTTTCAAAGATATAAATTTTGACCCTTAAATCAAATTTTTTCAATTTTAAAATCATGGAGTATTTAAATCCAATTTATTTTTTATTTATTTTTTAATTTCCAAATCAAAATTCTATTTTCAATCTAATTTTCAATCTACTTATTTTGAAAAAAATCAAATAAATTAACAATTAAATTCAAAAATCTATATTAATTATCAAATTAAATTTGGCTTAAAACTGGGATCGTCACAGATTCCCTCCTTAAGAAAATTACGTCCCTGAAATTTGCTAGACAGGGAGACAAACTAAGAACATATGAACATACAAAAAGATAGAGAAATGGTTACCAGATCAAACTGAATATCTATTCTATATTTGGCTTACCAAATCAGAATATCAACAATAAATACGAGAACAGACTTATTTAATTCTTTATGAAATATTTGGGTCATCAAGTCTATGAAATATACATGGGCATTGGTTAGTCTGTAAGGAATAACTAACAATTCATAGAATGTATCAGGGCCCCAAAATTGACAAATGGATAAAATTCTTCAAAATTCTCAAACACTGGGTATGGATTCCAAACCCAGGTCGGAATACCCTAAAGTATACACTAAATTGTCCCTCTTCGGACTTGGATCCTTACAAGAAATCTTAACAAAATTCTCAAATTTGGCTTTGGCCAAAATCGTTTTATTGATACAATTTAATTTAGCTTTATATTTATGTTAATCAATTTATTCAAATAAAATTTCAAATACGTTAAAGTTAAGAACGAAAAGACCAATATGAAACCAATGATTAGAATACGAAATCGGAACCTTTCTATGACGTAAACAAAGATTCGTAGGGCCATCACCATACCAAAGCTTCTTCTTGGAGCTGCTAGGACGCCATCAAAGAATTGAAATTGGATGATGATCAAAGAAGGTTGATAGAAAAAGCTGTTTCCTTGTTGTTACAGGGTATCGACCATTTGTAGTGGCACTCCCTTGTCCCCTGCCTCGTCCTCTTCTTGCCCTCATTCTTACTATCGGTGAACAGTAAGAGAATCAACTGAGGCATACAGACAAGATATCTTAGGGATACTCATTCTAAGGCATTTATAACCCTATCTCTAATGAGTTACCTAATGTGTTATACTCCAAAGCTAAAGTTCTTATTCAACCTTTAGCTTTGATACCAAATGTGACGACCCGGATTCCAACGTTTGGAAATCGACATCCATACTTCACCCGTAATCGAATGCCGTAGATTTAAACGTTGAAATCCGATTCGTCGGATCTTATAACAACATTAGGCGATAACAACACAACGAAAACAGAAGAATAATTTTTATTGACACACAAATGGATGAAACATTCTGATACAAATGATAAGATTAACGCTATCAGAGATAGATACAACAGCGGAAAAACACGGCGGTAGAAAGATATCTTCAATGCCAAAGCTCCAAAGCTCAAACCCGAAGCGAGAACCACCATCATGCTGAACTTGTTGCAAATCGAGAGCACAAATGCGATCACCAAAACAAAGACTCCAAAGATTGCCAAAAGCTACACCAACTAGGTGACTATCTGGTAACCTGACTATAGGCTACCCGCGTGGAAAATTTTGGGCACCCATAGTTTAGAAAGGGAACAATAAACTCCAGGTCAGTCATGGAACTGGTGTGAACAAACGAAAACAGTTTATCTTGAACAAAAAGAAATAAAAAGAAATTCGCTATGCTTTATGGAAAATTAAACTACCATAAGGCCTCCCGCCGCACACACAATGCAAGCGTACACTTGGAGGAGATTTCTCCTTATGATAGTCAAACATGCTTGATACACAAAAATCCTTTTAATATTATTATTAGTGCATGGTGTAGAAAACCTTTCGAAAGTATAATATTAATCTTAGCCAGCATACGTACCATTATAGTATGCCTACTATAGCTACCATGTTAAATGGTAGGTTCTACAACTAAAACCGTACATGGCGCATATTAGGTGATTGGATTTCCAACAAATGGTTAAAGCTAAGGAACTTCCTTCGCCGAATGTGTACGCCTCTAGAGGGATGCCCCGAGAACCTAACCGGCTCTCTGCCAATACAAGGCCGGGTTACCTCTGTAACTAGGCAACTATTGACTTATGCAGTTAATGCGCTCGGTAGATTCGAAGCGGTCGAGGTGCAAAAAGTCATAGCGGGGATGCAGCGAGGATATATCGGGATATGGCGGATGGCTCTAAAATAGCATATAAAACTCATACTTAATGCTTTTACAAATATATAAATTGTAATTAAATGAAAAATTATCATTCAATTGAATTATAAGTAATGTATAAATAATTTTAAATAAAAACATGTACGAATATACTTTAAATAAACGAAAAACTGTTATATAACATAATTGAATTTGGTAGAATATTAGAGCATTTTCATTTCTGAATATATATTAAAAATTAAATCAAATATATTAGTTTCATAATTTTATAATGTATAAATGCAAATTTTCAATTCATTTTATTAAAAAAGATATAGCGGGAATAGCGGAATATAGCGGAAATAATGGGATATAGCGGAAATAGCGGTGATTAAAGAAGAAAGGCTATATTCTGGGGATATATGGAAAAATCGTAGCGGTAGAAATCCGCTATGAGATATAGCAGGGTTGTAGCGGGGTAATAGTGGGGCATTAACTACATAGCTATTGACACGAGTATGCCATCCCCCCAGTTGTCACCGACCTTTATCCCGGGATTCACCAACAAATTGCAACAACCACATAAGTTAAATATTTGGGCTCCATACCATGATACCACCTTTTATCCAAAAGGAAATGCACATACCCTAAAGGGCGCAACCCTCGTAACCTTGCTGCATCCTTGCTGTTTCGACCATTTTCGGGGTGTGAGGTTTGACGAAGTCTCGTCCACAAAGCTACGCTTTTCACAAAAGCCATGCTTCGATCAACAAATGTTCAACAACACATAGCATGCCACATTACCAAATTGGGAATATATCACTAGTAACCATCAACTACATAACCTCTGAGCTCGTACGTCTCAGAGAAGGGTGTTAGGCTAACAGAATAAATTCTCCACCACCAAATAGAAATGTATTTGATAGAAACCAGCTCTACATCTCAAAGTGTAACGTCAGACATGCGTCCATACAAAGTCCATCCTGGGTCTAAATGGAACCGAAGGCGCTTCAAAAGAAGTCCTTGCAAATCCGGATAATCCCAATCACGTCTGGACTCCCCATCACATAGGGAAATCTCTATACCGGGGCCATTGGGTGAGGAGACATTCGATAGGTAATCCTTTCGCTTTCAAAAATACCGGGTCTTCACCACCGTCTTCAAATGCTATCCATTTCGTCGTATCATTAATTTGGAATGGATTTTATGACATACAGTCCTCTCCCGGCTAAATCGAATAATGAGCGCTAATTTTAAAAACATATGGATTTATTGGGATATTAGTTAAGTCACAACTTTAATCCCTTATTTCCAAAAACCTTTCCTTTTGAAGGGTTTAAACAAATTTCCATTTTAGTATTTTAAACTAAAGATACACCCGTTTAAGATCCTTTTCAATTTAAAACAGGGTTCACCAAATCTTTAACAAAGATTCATTCATAGTTTTCGAAACTATTTCCAATTTGATCCACCAATAACTTCAAATTCTTTCAACAAAAACTGGATCCTTTCTTTATATGAAAGCTGTTATCATTTGAAAACAAAGGCTTTTCGTTTCGGGAAAATTCGATTAAATTTAATTAAGTTATATCTTTTTAAAGAATAAACTAGAAAATTTGCGAATTGCCGTACTCTCGGCAAGTTCTATTTGAATTAAATATAAATCCCTAAATTTTTTTATTTAAAATACTTAAATGGTTTACAATCCATATATACACATTATATAACCTGTATATCCTTTTTAAACCATAGTTTCCAAAATTACAAACATATATACATAGAACTCAATTTCAAATCTTGAATTCAAATTAAATTATTTTAATTTCAAAAGAAATAATTTTTAATTCCAAACTTTGTTTCAAAAGTTATTCAAATCACTTCCAAACCATTTTGGATTCAAAATTCAACTTTTAAAACCATTTGGAATAAGATAATATTAAATTCAAAGTATCTATGACTTAACCAATTTCCCATGAAATCCATATTTGTGTGTGTGGTGTAGACCAGGGGTTTTGCATACAACAATAAAAATATCACAACCATCATCAGTTCAAGCACAACAATATCGATAAGCGGTATAATCCTATAACGCTTATCTTTCATTCACAGATAAACAAGAAAATTCATCATTGATAAATAAATCACAGTTCACATCTCAATCCACACAATTCATATCATAGAACATCACACATAAGAGATATCAAACAATTCAAAGTATTTAATAGAATTCAATGATCCATAAGTAAGATCAGTTAATCACCTGATTATAATTAATTTAATTATCTCAAAATAGATTAATTACTGATGAATTAATCACCTAAACCTGATTAATTAACATTAATTAATTACAAACTATTTTGATCAGTTATCCTTTAACCATTTATTAATTAACCTTTAACAGTAATTTAATTAACCTTTAATTATTAATTAATCAACCTTAATAAATAAATCAATCAACCTTTAATCATTAAATAATTAACCTTTAATTATTTAATTAGTCTTTAATTAATTATCCTTAATTAATCACATCAATTAATTTGCCCTCAATTAATTACATTAATTAATTAACCATTAATTACGTTAATTAATTAACCTTAAATTAATTAACCTTTAATTACTAATTATCTTTTAATTACTTACATTGAGCAATTAACCATTAATTACTTGATTTATTAACCTTAGTCAATCTTTAATACCTACATTATGTAATTATTCTTTAAGTAATTATCCTTTAATTACTCATCATTAATTAATTATCCTTTAATTAATTACATCAATTACTTAACCTTTAATTACATTAATTTATTGCTATTCATTAATCACCTTAATTAATGACATTAATTAAATAAATAATCCTTTAATTACTTATATTAATTAAACTTTAATTAATCACATTAATTAATTATCCATAAATTAATCATATTAATTAATTAATCACATATTTTTATTATCCTTTAAGTAATTAAGTAAATAAACCTTTAATTAATCACATTGATTGATTATCCTTTAATTAATCACCTTCATTAATTAATCAATTAATTAATCCTTTAATTATCTACCTTAATTAATTAAAGATAAAACGTTTTATCCTAATTACTTACTTAATTATATCATAATATTTTTGGAAAACAATTAGAGATTGAATAAGAGATTAACCTAGTTTATTTACCTTAATCACTTCCTAATCCCATCTTTTTTAAAACAATTAGATCTTTAATAATTAACCTTATATAATTATTACGAAGACCACATCAATTAAATTTTAAAGCATTAAATCTTTAAAATTTAACCTTTGAAACTTGTTTTAAAATCTTGTTAAATACATTTACTTTGAACTCAGTTAATTCCTTTTTATTTTAAGCTTTGAAAACTTATTTCATATAACCATTTAAACCTAGTTCAAGTTTCTTTTAAACATTTAAAACCTGGTTCAAATCACTTCAAATTTTAAAAACCTGAACATGATTTACATTTTAAATTTTAAAAAACCTGTTATGCTTTAAAACCTGGTTTCAAACTAAACTAACCCGAGAACAACGTCGAGCCATGCCTTCATCTTCCCGAGCCCAGTCCCGAGTCGCCTCCTTCTTCTTTCTTCTCAAAACCCTGACACACACAGACGCACGCGTACACATGCACCACTGATCGCCGACCCTCTGACCAATGTCGCTACCTCCAGCAAGTCATCATCGATTATCTCTACCCGATCAACTACCTAGAGTCACGAACCATCTCGAAAAACAAAATCGAACCCATTTCGAAACCCACAAAGAAGAAACCCTATCGATAAAACCACCTCGACCTATCACTACCGACCACCGAAGACCACAGCCTCGTGCCAGAACCTTCGCCTTCGATCCACACATCGATCCCCTCGGCCCGGTTTGTTTCGATCCATTCACGACGATGTACAAACTCGAGAATCATCGCTGACCAAACCCTATCCTTAAACCCTAAAACAGCTTCGCCGCGCCACCATGACGCATTATAAAATCATCCACTATTTTTTCGACACACAACAGCAACCTAGCTACCTTCGACAATAAGTATGACACCCAGTTCATCATCAATCGTCGGAATTTACCCAAAACATGTTTCCCGTTCAACTTGAAAATTCTCAACATCTACTTGCTTAAAAATCATGAGACCTTCATGTAAAATCATCATTTCATAATTCAAATTTGATTATGTAATCAGATCATAAAATTGAAATGTTCGATTTTTTTGATTTATAATGAATTTACTGTAAATTATCATTTTTGAAATAAATATTCAACTTAAACACTCGAAATTATTTTTAAAAATAATGTTACCTTAATTCAAACAATTTCTCTTCAGAAACCATATCTAAAATCGTTTATATGAGGAGTAATTGAATTTTTATTTTAATGGATTTGAGCCTGTAGAACAACAAAGTGATGTATATATACATATAAACAGACATGCACAAGCAATTTAAATTTATATTCATACATTTACATCCATAACAAAACATTTCAAGTTATCATTCTCATTCATCATCGCAGGCATAAATAAATAAAAAGAATTTGGGTTTAAAAGTGAAGTTTACTCACCTGGAATTAAAGAATAGAGAAGGCTTGAAAACCTGGAATTTGTTTGAACTTGAATAATTTTTCTATGGAAATTGATCCTGAACATTTTGAATTGCAACTTTGATCTGATGCTTGATTTAGCTGAGATGATCTTGCATTAATTTTCACAGGCTTTAGTTTGTTGGATTTAGGTTTAATCTGGAACTCTTGTATTTGAAAACTGGATTTGGTTTTGCTTTTACTTTGTTTCTAGGTTTTGAATTTGTCTTAGCTTTTGAAAATGGAAATGATTTTGCTATAGTTTGGTTTCATTTTCTTTTCCTTTTGATTTTATTTTCTTTTCAGGTTGAAACGGTTTGGAAAACAAATGTTATTTGATTATAGTTTCGATTTTTCTCCTATTTTAGTTTAGAAGAAGAATGAAAGAAGAATTGAGAAGTGGAAAATAATGAGGCCTGGTTTCTCAATTTAGTTTTGTATAATTCAATTTTAAGAAAAAACATGTTTGCCACTTGTATTTTATAATAAATTTAAGTTAACACTTGTACGAATCCTTTACTATTATCTCAAAAATGTTAATACATCTTTTCTCAAGTTTACAAATGTTAAACACAATTTTTTTAATGTTTAAACCCTTACTTAGATTTTTGTTAATTAATGCAAATTATCTATTATGTTTTAAATTTTTATATATAAATTAAATTTATCTCATGTTAATTTTAAAAGAAAATGTATTAAACCTTTTGATCAATTTCTTTTCAAACTTAAGCTATCATGTTTATTACAAAATATTTAATTTTATTGATCTATGTTTATATAAAATCTTTATACTATATTTGTATAACCTTAAGGAAATTGATTTTAAAATTTAATTAATCATTAATAAATAAACACACACATACACACATATATATATTATATTAGTTTTTCAAAAATATAAATTTTGACCCTTAAATCAAATTTTATCAATTTTAAAATCATGGAGTATTTAAATCCAATTTATTTATTTATTTATTTATTTTTGAATTTTCAAATCAAAATTCTATTTTCAATCTACTTATTTGAAAAAGTTCAAATAAATTCACAATTAAATCCAAAAATCTATATTAATTATCAAATTAAATTTGGATTAAAACTGGGATTGTTACAATACGAGTTCTTATCTTGTTATAACCAGACATTAATTCTACAAAATAAATCTAGGTATCGTTGCTTAGTTTAAATGGCCAAGTTCAGTCAATTTATTCCATTCCAACACATTTGATTTTATAATCAAATCTGTAAAGAATTATTGATTACTAATTGAAGTAGTTTCGGATATTGCTGATATTTGACCCCTATCTCTTCAATCCGAATGCCATCTTTTAAGCCAATACAAACCAACTTATCTTCAGAATGTTATATTCACATAAAGATTCAACACATATAACTATTCAAATAAATTTCTCACATTTATTATTTGTTCAATCCAAAGAATTTCATATCAAAGAACATCACAGATTGTTAGAATCGAGGTATTAATCAATCAATCATTCAATATAATTAATCATCCATGAGCAAGATTAATTAATATCACAATTTATAATTAATTTAGTTCGACACAAAATAAATTAATTATCTTCAACCCTTCTTAATTGTTATTAATTAATTGCAAGCCATCTATTTTATTCTAACTAATTATTAGAATTAATTAATTATCATTTATAATTACTTAAGACCTTCATTATTTAAGATTATAAACCTTTTATCTTAATTATTACTTAATTACATTATTTAAGTTTATTTAATAACCTTTGGAATTAATTTATCATTAACATATAAAATAACTAAGATCTTTAAATTAATAATTAAAACATTTTACTTCCTTTAAAATAACTACTTAATTACACCATTTAATTTCATTTAAATAAATTTAAGAATTAATTACAAATAATGGACACATAATAAAATAATTTAAACTTAATTAATTTAAAATAATTTATTTTATAACCTTTAACTAATCCCAAACTTAAATAAAACAATTATAATTTTTAAAAAGATTAGTTTAAGAAAATTATTTCAACTTGATTTTGTTTTACTTTTAAAAACTACAAACACCCTATAGTTCAGACTTGAGACACTCCCTATGTTCACCCAAGCCTAAACCCGAGCAAACCTTTCTTTAAAAAAAACTAGTTTGCTTAAATTTAAAAACTGTTACACTAGGTAAAACACATGTGAACTGCCAGAAAGCATACTCGAGCGAAATGCAAATTTTCCCGAGTTCCTACCCGAGACAACTTCTGCTCCTCCCTTCTCTATGAACATATCAACTAGCAGACATGAATGGACATATGTGCATGTGCACATGAGGTCGCCACTGCTCTGATCAACGCTGTGACCATCAGCACGTCGCCGGTCTCCCCCTCAATCAACCCGTCCACTCAGATCATCGAATCAAACCCAAAATCGAAATCGAGATACATGAGCTCCACGGGAACAACCCAAACATCCAAAAACCACCTCAAGTTGCCGCCTCCGGTCACCAGAAAGTTCGGTGCTCTGACCAAAGCTTCGCTGTTGACCCATGCTTCGATTCCCCCACCTCCAAACGAGCCCGATGCTTTGACGGTGACGCCGCAGCCTGGAATTCGACAGCGGCCAACCAGGGTCTAAAATCCTACTTCAACGTCGCCCAACCTCCATAGTGATCTAAAAATTCACCAACCATTTTTGCCAGAACCCCTGACCTTCGAGAATGCTTCAGCAACAATCTCGACCACCCACTTTTCGTCGATCGCTAGTAATCGCCCAAAACATAGTTCCTGTTCAACCTAAAAATTCTTCCCAAACACAACTTGAAAAATTTTGATTTTACTTTTAAAATTCATGGCTTTCGACAATGAATTAGATTATATAAGTGAAACTTGAAATCATGCTAGTCGAAATTTTGATATGTTTTGAGTTTCACTTATATTCTTCTTCAAGACAAAACTACTTCCCAAATACACTTAAAAATATTTTTAAAATCTAGAACTTGCAAATTCAAACATATTTTGTTTATACAACATAAGCTATAAGAGATTAGAGGAAGAGAAATTGAAATTTGAACTTATTTAAGTCTGCAGATTAGAACAGAGGTATATTTTCCCGTACACAGACATGCACACAAAATCTTCATACATACAGATATGTAATCATATTTACACAATCATGCCAACATTTTTCACGACTTTACTTCAAGTATTCGTCACATGTAATCAAGATATAAATAGTTTTAGTTTTTAAAAGTTAGTTTACTCACAGTATTGATGAACAGAGAAAAGCCTTTTGAAAAATCTGGAAATTGATTTGGACTTGAAAACTAGAAATGCTTTTTAATTTTGAAACTACAACTTGAATTTAAAAACCAAAACTTGGTTTATTTTGTTTCGAATTAATCTTTGATCTTGAATTACTTAGTTTTAGTTTTTATTACTCTCTGGTTTTTAGCTTTTCAGGTTTTTAGTTTTGAAAAAAAAATGAAAGATAGAAGAGAATGGAAGAAGAAGGAGTATAGATGTATATATATAAGTGTACAGCCTTGTTATTTATTATTTAAAAATAAAGAAAATACATTAAATTTGACACTTGTTATTTGCATGTTAACTAGCTTAAAAATGTCTTTTTGCATGCATTTATATTTTTATATGTTTATATTATATTATTATTATTATTATTTTATTAATACACTTTTCTTTTGTTTATACTTATTTATAACTTTAAACTAATATTATTATTACTTTAAATCAATAACTAAATTTATATACTAGTATTTAAAAATTTAGTGTTTTTAAATCTAATTTATTTTAAGAAATTACTTTTGAATTTCAAATCAAAATTCTATTTGCAATCTATATATAAACAATAGTAACTTGAAAACACATATTTTATTTGTTTGAAAAGAATTTTTTTACACATTTAAATAATTTTAAAAGAAGATTAACAAATCAATATTGCTAGAAATCCCGGGTTATCACAAAGATGTTCTTCTTCTTGATCCTCTTATAGTTCTTCTAGAGGCTCTTCTTATTTAGAATCCATGGCTTGCGATGATTCTTCGATGACAATGGGATTGGCATGGTTATCCATAAGGAAGTTTTGTAAATTCCTAATGATTCTTCCTTGCCTATCTTGTTCTCTAGCCATTCACAGTTGACTTACTTGAATTTCCATCATCATTTGACGCAAATCTTTTATCTTCTCTTGTAATTTGATGACTCGTACATGAGTGGAACGTCGAAAAGGACCAGAATGAGAAGAAGTGAGTGAAGAAAGTTTATTATTAGAAGAGGAAGCCATTAATTTACTGTTTTAGAAGTTGATTATAGAATATAAAACAGAGAAAAGGATTAAAAGTCGAAATATATAAATATATAACTTAATAACTAATTTTAGGGCGAAACTTAAATTTGAAAATCTCGGCCTGTATGTCGACATAGGGGGATGGGTCATGTTGACATGCCTAGTTCAATTTTTGAGAATTTTTTTATTTATATTAATTATTAACTATACTTGCATTATTTATAATTTATATTTCAGTTAATGAACATATACCTAATTCTCTTCTAAATTTAGTAAAGTTTTGTTCATCTAATGGTTTAATTAATATATCAGCAATTTGTTTTTCAGTATTAATATATTCAAGAGTTATGAGTTCTTTACTAATATTATCACTAAGAAAATGATATCTAATATCAATATATTTTGTTCTAGCATGGTGTGTTGGATTCTCAGATAGGTTTGTTGCACTAGTATTATCACAACAAATTGGTGTTTTGGTTATAGTTAATCAAAAATCTTTTAAAGTTTTTGCATATATATTGTTAGGACCCGATTCTTCGTCTTCCGAAAATTCGACATCGACACTCACTTTATCGACTGCCGAGGAATCGAACGACGGAAAACCGAACACCGAGGGTTTTTTTTAAAAGAATTTAAGGAAAGAGAAAGAGAGAAAAAGGTAGAAGATAGAGGGAAAAGAAGATAGAAAGAAAACAAGTAACAGAGGAAAAAGAAGATAGAACATTTTAAAATAGAAGGAAAAGAGAATAGATGAAAAAGAAAAACAGAAGAAAATAGGACGGAACAGAAAACAACAGAACAACATCAGAATCTCACAATTCGCAGCGGAACAACATATAATAATAAATGAATAATCTTTAAACAAAGAACTATATCAGTTATTACATTACATTACATTACATCATATCATCAGAGTGTACAACAAAAACAACAAACAGTGCAGCGGAAAAAGAAATACTATATAAGTAATACGCCATGCCATCCAGCTTGCCTCCAGCAATTCCTGAATATCCAGAATATCCTGATAAACCTTACTCTTGACTGCCCGTGTGGAAATTGGTGGGCACCCAGAGTTTAGGAAGGAAAACAATAAACTCCAAGTCAGTCATGTGACTGGTGTGAGAACTCAAAACAGTTTATTTATTTTTAAAACCAAAATAGAGGAATATTTTTAAAGTCAATTCGCAATGCTTTTAAAAATGAGACTACCATAAGGCCTCCCGCACACACACACATGCAAACACAGAATCGGAGGAGATTTCTCCTTATGATAGTCAAAGATGCTTGATACGCATTTAAAATAACATTTGATATTATTACTAGTGCATAGTGTAGGGGAAAAATTCATTTTGAAAGTAGAATATAAATCTTAGCCAACATAGACATTTCGAACTATGCCTACTATAGCTACCATCCAAACAGTGTTGCGACACCATAAGTGAATGATAGGTTCTACAACTAATACCGTACAAGTTTCGTATTGTTTCTTTGGATTTCCAACAAATGGTCAGACCAAGGAACTTCCCATTGCCACATGAGAATGCCTCTGGAAAGACATCCCCGAGAACCAAACCGGAACTCTGCCAACACAAGGCCGGGTTACCCCTAACTGGGTAACTACTGACACGAGCACGCCATTCCCCGATCGTAAACGACCTTTCTCACGGGATCCCGATAGCCAACAACCACAAAGTAATAAATTCGTAGTAACCACATAGGTTAAATATCTGGGCTCCATACCATGGTACCACCTCTATCCAGAAGGAAATGTACATACCCTAAAGGGAGCTACCCCGCATAACCTTGCCGCATCTTTCCTGTTTTGACCATTTCCGGGGTGTGAGGTTCGACGAAGTCACGTCCACAAAAACATACTTTATACAAAAGCCATGCTTTGGGTCAACAAATGATCAACACAATGATCACCAAGATAGACGATCAAATAAACGATCCTATCACAATAATCAACACAATGATCATTTACAGCAATACTCAGCATGTCACATTACCAAATTGGGAATATATCGCTGATAACTTCAACTATATAACCTCTGAGCTCGTACGTCTCAGAGAAGGGTGTTAAGCTAAGAGAATAAATTCTCCTCCACCACAGAAATATATTTGAAAGAAATCGGCTTTACATCTCAATTTGTAATGTCAGACACACAATCCATACAAGTCTGTTCCGGGCTCGAACAGAACCGAAGGCACTTACAAAGAAGTCCTTGCAATCCGGATATTCACAATCCTGATCGGATTTCCCATCACTTAGGAAGTCTCTATACCGCTGCAACTCAGTGCAGAGACAATCGACAGGTCATCCTATCGCTCTCGCAAATACCGGGTCTTCAACACCGATCTTCAATGCAATTATAACGACGTATCACATATTCGGAATGGGTTATACGACCCCATGGTCCTTTCCCGGTTAACCCGAATAGTGAGCGCTTATTCAAAAATAAGTGTGGCATTCACATTCAAACAAATCACATCAATTACCCATTCAAAGGGAAATATTGATAGTCGGTTATTGAACTATCACTAGATATGCACACATCACCAGTTTCCAAATAATTTTCCAAATTATTTATTTTCCAAAATATCTTTACAGGATATATTATTTCATACTTCAAAAATAAATCAATATTTATTTTTAAACCAATTCTCTTTTTCCATTCATAAATTCCATAGTGAATTTATATTTCACAATATCCATGGATATTCGATTTCAATTATCCATTTTCAATTTATCTTTTCAATTTATCTTCAAAAAGATGAATTCTAAATATCACTTCATATTGGAAAACAATTCCATACTTATTTAATAAGTAATTCACAAATTTTATTTATTTTCAACACTTGGAAAATATTCAATATACTTAAATCGAAATTAAGTATATATTTCATTCTTTAAGGAAATCATTCTCTTAAACATATTTATTTGGGCCAAAACGAATGTTGCGTAAAACATCGTTACGACAACCCAAAATCACTAGTATAGGGATTCGAAATTAAAATAGATATATAAATCCCAATACTATACAAAACATTTCCTTTCGGAAATCATTTACTATAACAACAGTGTTATAGTCCATTATTTCCTTCTATTTCTCGAAAACGTCTATTTCAACAATCAATGTTGAAATCTATGGTTTCGAATCTCAACACATTTTAAAACATCGTTAGATCGTTTTAATTCTATTTCAAATATCACATTCAAAACAATTTCTTTAACATCTTATTCACTATTCAAAAACGTGAATATACTACGTTAACACATTTCATCCTTTTATACATTTTATTTAAAAGAATTATTCACTATTCAAAAATGTGAATATAACTCCATTAATAGGTTTCAACAATTTACTTATCAAAATAAGTCGTTTGTGAATTTATAAAACAACGTTTTATAAATTCCATTTCTATTTATTTATAACAACTTCCTTTTATAAATTCCTTTATTAACCTATTCCAGTTTATAACTCAATTATAAACTAAAAGTTCATATTATAAGTTAAATACTTATAAAACGATTATTTTACAAAATCGTTCTTCTAAACTTCATAATTATAAATCTTATAACTTATAAGATTCAATTATTTATCCAAAACCATTCTTTAATAATTTCACAAAATTTATAAATCTTACTATTTATAAATTTCACTTATAACTTCACCATTTATAATTCTATAAATTTCATTCATTTCTGAAATCCATTTTCACTTCATTCAAACACTTATAAAAACTCGTTTTATAATTCCAAGGTTTTAATTTATAAATATCAATTTATAAATCCTTTATAAAATCAATTTATACTATTATTTTAAAACGTCTTTAATCTCCTTTATTATTTCACCATTTTGATTCATAAAATAATTAAATTTTATAAATCCTATATTTAACGTTTTATAATAAATTCAAAAATCCCGATTAACTATTTTATAAAATCATTAGCATCATATTCTCAAAAATCAATTTTTTAACTATTTTTCTCAAAAATCATAATTTTTATAACTTTAAAAATTATAACGTTTATTTATTTAAAATGGATCAATTCCAAAATATAGTAAAACATATACTTTCAAAAATCACTTTAAAATCATTTTAAAATCCCAAAATCTGGGTCCAATGATGCTACACACCAAATAGTCAATTACGACTACAACGATATCATATATCGATATGATAATCCATCAAATATCTAAATATCTGAAATCAAATAAAAACTGTTGAGGAATCCAGTTGGATCCCTCCAACCTGTTTCCTGCATTCACAAACATTAGCACAATACCAATTTCGCTCCAGTACGAAATTATCGCGGTATATGGGATTTTAAATATTATCCGCTTAATAGACGGCGCAATAGGGTCTCATCCGCTAAACAAAAAATGTGGGGAATCAACAACTGCAATACATACATATGCCAATATATATATATATTGCTACTATATATATAATACCAATTTCACTGTTTATGAAATATTCGCGGTATATGTTTTTAATAAATAACATCCGCTTACTAACGGCGTATAATGTCTATTTTAACAATCAATAGATATCAATCAACATTCAAACATGCATTCAAATATTTTAAATCTAACTATTTAAAATAAAATCGAAACTGATTCGATTGAGTGAGAAGTTCTCACCTTGGTTTTAAATTCCGTTTTAGCGATTTATTTCGAATAAAATTAAACGGACGTTTAATTTTACCCAAAATTCTCACTAACTCCAAACGACCCCAAACCAACTCCATCGTGTAGTGCTCGTCCATACGATTCCAACGCAACTGGTTTCGCGCGTTTTCGACCTCGTATGAAAAAGTTATGAATTTTTGAACTTTATACACGATTTTATAACTAAATTACAACATAATCTAATTAATTTTAAACCTCCATCAATTTAGAGCCATAGGATCTCACCCAAACTCATCACTGCCGTCCCCCCCTTCTCTCCTCTTCACGTTCTTCTTCTACAGGTTAAGGCCGCACCACCCAACCCATCACATATAGATTAGGGTTTGATTATACTCCTCCATCTCTCGACTATACTTCATCAAACTACTTGCAATAGGAAGCTCCTTCCACCACCTATGCACGGCCTGAACCATACGAAGCTCGGCCTCACCCCCATGTTCGAATTGCATGCGTGACAAGTCACGAACGACCCCCTTTCCCTCCCCCTAGATGCTCCATTTACGATCATATCCGTATGGATTGAAAGCTCTCTCCATGATCTTCAATGTTGTAGTTAACAACTTTGGCTAATTCTTGCTGGATTGAGAGAGATTGAGGGATGAAGATCATGAATTCCTGGCCATACATTGCAAGGGTGGCGGCTAGGGTTTAATATTAGGGTTTTGTTTATTTTTTTTTAATTTATGAAGAGAGTGGGTGTATTTATAGGAAAAATTCGAACACTATTCATCCGGAAATTCCGAACTCCGATTTACGTGCCGTAACCTGCGTTTCTAGGGTTTACCCCGCGTTCCGGACACAATGGAACAGGTTTCGAAAGCTAATTCGGAAGTATGTGCGAGTTATGGCTATAAACGCTCAATTTGAATTAAACCGATTTAAGCGATTTTCTAGGCGTTTTAATTCGTACCGGACAAACGGTAAATCCAATTGACTTGAAATTTGAAACCTTACAATAATATCACATTACGGATCCGATGAAACTGGTTTCGTCGAAATCCGAGACTTTTTGAAAAATGGCTATTTTCACTCGTCAAATTTTAAATTAAAAACAATTCGATGCGTTTCGAGCTGCCACGATCAAACGATAACTCCGATTGACACGAAAATTGAAATCCGGTAATAACTAACCATTATGGATCCAATGGAACTGGTTTCGTTCAATTCTAAGACTGTTTAAAAATTGACTATTTTCACTAGTCGATTTAAATATTAAAATATTCAATTTTCACAAATTAACTTTTAATTCGATTTTAAAAGTTCTAAAATATCATTCTAACTCCCATATGATAAAATAAAATTTTACAAATCATTTACAATCATATTTAACTCAATTTTTCATTATTTCCATAATTTAACGTATTAAATTATCGATTTAATTATTCAATTAAATCCAATAATTCAAATAAAAATTTATTTGACTTATATATTCACTTATTAATATTTAAAATTAATTAAATATTAAAATTTTAATTTCTAAAAATTCTGGGTCGTTACATATATAATTTGAGAATAAGCCAAAGCAGCAGATATATATTCTGCTTTAGTTGTTGACAAGGATACGCTTCTTACTAAACCAGGAAACCAGAGAATGTCCTAGAAAGTGGCAAGTTCCACTTGTACTTTTTCGGTCTGATTTACAACCATCGTAATCAGCATCACAATATGAAATTAAATCAAATACATCGTTTTTAGGGTAAAATAAACCATGATCTAAAGTACGTTTTACTTATCTTAAAATTCTTTTAACAGCTTTTAAGTGAGTTTCTTTAAGTTGAGATTGATATCTTGCATAGAGACAGACACTACGCATGATGTTAGGATGACTTGCTATTATATAAAGCATCGAACCAATCATTCCCCTATATAATTTTTGATCAACATCTTTTGTGCGGTAACCCGGATTTTGGAATGTCTGTTAATTGATAATTAACTAAGGTTAATTAATAATAAATACCGATTTATAGATTGAACAAATAAATCTGAGAATGAAATATATATATATATGTGGATATATATATATATATATATATATATATATATATATATATATATATATGCATTTGAGGTTTAATAAATGCTGATATCTGGATCAGTATTTTAAACTGTTGGTAATAAAAAAAGATAAATAGATATGCAAACTCTATAAGTTGGAAACTATAAGTATTTATATATATGCCATGTGAAGTAGTATACAAGGGAATTTGAAAAAAGTCTGAATATATATATATATATATATATATATAAACAAATCAAATAAAATAATGTTTTTTATGAGGGTGAATTGCAAGAAGTGATTTGAATTCAATGTATTAAATTTTCAAAGATTATATTAAGCTATTATAATCATTTTTAAGAGTGTAAGTGGATTTTATTTCATTTTCTTTTAAATTATATGTAAATAAATGAAGTAAAAGTTTAAACATTAAAACATAAGACATTTATATAAAAGGTGATAATACAAACACACACACGCACTAAGACATTTGTAAATATAAAAAATCAATTTAAAATATTATATAAATAAATATAAAAATATATTTAAAAATGGAAATTACAAATATAAACAATGTGTATTCATAATTACAAATATAAACAATGTGTATTCATAATTACAAATGTGAGCTAAGGAATATAATTAATGACAAGTGTAAGAAATTTAAAATTGCTAATTACAAGTGGCAATTTTTTTAATTTAAATATGTATTAGAAGAAGAATGAGACTGGAAAATTCATTTTTACTTTCTCAAATCTTTTTTTTTAATTTTCATCTTTCATCTTTCTCAATACAAAAACCTGAGAAATTAAAATTAAAAAGAATCAAGACAACAGCAATCTCAAGCAACAAGATCAGTTCAGATTCAAGTTTACAAACAAGCATTCAGATCAAAATCAAAATACAAAGTCTTGGAAAAAGAAAAATATATTAGAGCCTGTAGCTATGTCCTCTGTTTGCATAAACAGGTGAGTAAACAAGCTGTTATCTGTTTTCAGTCTTATTACATTTTGTGACCTTGAAGTAAATTAGTGATTACATGATTGTTTTGTATGATGATATGTATATATATAAGAATATATTGGTATATGTCAGTGAATATCCATATGAATTCTTCTGTTGGTATAACAGGCCTCTGTCTAAACCATTACAGGTTTTAAAACCTGATTTAGTAATTTAAACCTTCCACTTAAATGATTCTTAAGCCTTGATTTCTGAGTAAAAATTGTTTGTATAAGAGCAAAATCTTTTTTTAAATTTGATTCAAGTAAAGATGTTTAGCAAATATCTCAGAAATTAAATATTACAGTGAGGAACAGATTAGTGTCAAAATTTTGATCTTGAAATTTTCATTCTTTGAATGTATAATCGAGCCCGTTTACGGAATTGATTAATTTTGGTAATAATATGGTGATTTTTAAGATAGTGGATGTCGAGGATTGTTGAGTTGAACGCAAATGATTTTTCGTTCAAATTTCGGTGATCACCAATAAGAAGGAAGTCGAGCTCGTTGGTGAAGAAGGTTTGAGTGGCAAGGATCTTGGGAAAAATAGTCTAGCATTTTTCTGACCGCCGGAGCAACCTAGCGACGCAAACTTATGGTTTTAAATACTATCGAGGTTGAAGTCGGATTCAAGGCTTATTTGACCTCTTCATAGTGTCGAACTTGATCGGAGTTGCGGAAAAAGGAAGGTGAAAGGTAGGCAAATTTTCAGGAGGAAGGTCAGGGTCTCCGATGATTGTAAATGAGGAGGTAAGGTGGACCTTGGCGACGGGTGTGGTAATGTCTGTTGTTCTTTTTGCTCAATTTTGAATGGGTTTATGGTTCATCGATCTGGGTGGTGGGACGATGTAGGGGAATGATGGCCGACATGTCGATGGTCGGAACGTGTTTTGGTGCTGGCCAGAGGTCGTGTGCACGTGCACATATCCAGGTTGGTGTCTGATTTGATGACGTTGGGAAGTTGAGGTTACCTCGGGAACGAACTCGAAGTGATCAAGGGTTTTGCTAGAGGAAATAGGGTAGGGGTTTGCTCGGGTTTGAACACGGGAATTTGGGTTTGTTTGCTCGGGTTTTCTGTGATGATACCCAGTTTTGAAAGAATGAAATACAAGTTTTAAATTTAGATTTAGACAAGTTTAAGACAAATTTCTCAACCTATTTCTTTTGAAATATTAAATGTGGATTTGAGTTAAGATAAATAAAAGGTTTAAGATAAATTATATTAAAATTTCTTAACATAAAAATGTATTGCAATATATATATGCAACCTTTGTTTAAAAGTTTGTTCTAAATAAAAACTTGATATTGTAATTATGAAACAATTAAAAGATGAGGTGATTTTAAATCCTTAATTTAACTTTAAAGGTTTAAGAAAATAGAATGGTGATAAATTATTTTCCAAATTTATTAATAAGGTTTTAAAATCTAATTAAAGAAATAAATAAAGATAAAATAGTTTATCTTTAAATAAATTAAGATCTTTACTAATTAATTAAGGGATAGATAATTACTGAATGAGATTAACTGAGGTTAATTAATGATGTGATGAATCTAAATATTTCTTGTTAAAGACAAATATTTTTATAAAAAATAACAATTAATTATTGGAAGTGATTTGAGGATTATTAATGAATGTCATTAATTAATTAAAGATTAATTAATGTAAATGGTTAAGATTAATTAATCTAAGTGATTAATGAAAAGACAATTATTAAATGTAATTATAAGACAATTAATCAAGGAGGATTAATTAAGATAGATCATTAACTGGGTTACAATTAATTTATATTAAGTAAGCAAGATTTAGGTAATCTAAGTAATTAATGTTGGTGATTAATTTAATTGGAGATAAATTAAATTAATTAGAAATTTTATATCGAATAAGTCTTGCTTATGGATGATTGAATGATATTGGATGACTTGGATTGATGATATCTCTAATGGGCAATTGGGATGTACTGTGTTGTGGCATGAATGGTTGAGCTGTGATAATGTGGGTTACCCATCTGAGCTGAATTGTTGTATGATATCCTGTATAAGATTTGTATTGCTTTATAACTTAATCGCTTGTACTTTAAATGTCATTGGATTCGAAGAGAACGGAGTCGGTTATCAGTAAATACCCGAAACCACTTCAATTAGTAAACTGAATCCTTATTAATTGAATATGTGAGATTAGCAGGCTGGAATGGAATGTATTGAGTAACACAGACATTCAACCTAAAACCTATTGTGTGATAAATGATTGACTATAAGAAATTGTAAAAGTACGAGTTACCTTGGTAATTCACTTAAGTTATATAGTTTAGTATTTCAAATTTTATGGGTTTACTCACGCTGGTTTCCAGCCTGACCCGGGTGTTACTTTGTTGAAATGCTCGGGTTAGACCGAGTATTACAAATTTTCTGGTAAGGTCGTTCGGGAGCTCAGGAGGCAAGCTGGATGGCAGGAATGTATGGAGTGTTTCCGCTATGATATATTGTTTGTATTTCTGAGACAAGTAAATCTTAACTGTCCAATTGAAATGTGAATGTTGTAACTCTGATGTATTAATGTAAATTAACTAATACAGTTTTCCTTTGTAAAACTGCTATTTTATTTGGTACTATATTTTGATCCGCTGCGAATGTGAGAATCTGAGTTTTGGTATTTCTGTTTCTTCTTCTTCTATCTCTTTTCTTCTTTTCCCTAACTATCTGGAAATTTCGGGATCTAAATTTCTGGGTCGTTACATTTGGTATCGGAGTGAGGTTAAGCGGGAACCTTAGCTCTAGAAGGTTACTCATTAAGGATAGGGTAAGTAGTACCCTAAAATAAGTTGGGTGTAGTATATGAGGGCGTATTTATTATTTTTCTACAAAATGATTTTTTTAAAAATGATTTTTATATAAGATTATCTTTTGATATATATAGAAATAATTTTTCTAATTATTAAATATACTAAAGAAAATTGGTTATTTATTATTGGAATAAAATAAAATAATGAGAATTAGATGGTAATAATAAAACAACCAAATTGAAAATTAAATAAAGATAAGTTTGAAATGGATCCAAGCTGAAACTAAAATCCTGAATTTGTAGAAGTAATTTCAGAATAAGATAAAAATGAATAGGTATTCAGATACAATAATCTTGGTTATTATCATAAATGGTTGATGTGTTCAATTATGAAATGGGTGTTAACGATTAAGCAAAATGAAATGTTTAAGGAAGTAAACATTTAGGCGAGTATGACTTATAAATTGAAAATTGAAAATTGAAAAAGGGTTTAAATGGTGAAGTTTTAAATCTAAGACCAAATATTTGGAATTTGTTTAAAATTGCTAAAAGAAATAATAAATAGTATTATTTGAATGAAAGGGTATTGTTTCAAACAAGATTTGTTTGAAAATTTTAAAGAAATCTGTTTTGAATTAAAACCAAAGGTGTTTAAAAATTTAAGGTATAACTTGGTGTGTAAAGGAAATAAATATGTATGTATGTGGGATATACATAATATTAGAACTGATTTGAAATAAACTCTAAGGTTGGGTTTTGAATTTTTCCTTGAATGTGAGGTGAAGATCCAAAGTAAAATAAGTTTTTAAACTTAAGTGATAAGATTATTAATATGAAGTTTAAAATTTGAAATGGAAATTCAAATTGTGTAAAGTTGACTGGATTAAGTAAATTAAATTTAACTTTGGGGAAGTTAAATATTTAATAAACAACCTGAATTAGAAATTTCTTGGTGAAAATTTAACTTGGAAAGTTAATTGGTTGATTTAAATTTGGACTTTGTGTGATCTCAAAATGGGTTTGAGATTTGGAAACTGAAAATGGATGCTGTTAATTGGTGTTTGGATAAATTTGGATGTTTATTTATCCTGATATCATTCTATAGTTATAAATAATTTACGAAACTGAGAATTGATTTTGAAGTTAAAAATGGATAATAAATTAGAATCTGAAGATTAAATTGTTTTTGAATTCTTATTTGAACTTTGAAATAAGTTAATTAAAGATAATTTAAAATGGAATTTTGGATTTTGGATTCAGAATTAAATGGTTTAAATATCTAAGTTCTTGATTTAAAAATAAGGGTTAATTTGATTTAAGGGATTAAATCAACATTTAAAATTTAACTTGAATTTATATAATTCAAGATGGTTTAAAGTTGAGATTGAAATTGAATTAGTTCAAATTGAATTTGATTTGAATTAATTAGAATTGTGATTGAAGATGGATAAGTTAAAAAATTCAAATGGGAAATTTGAATTGGATTAGTTTGAAATAAAATTGAAGTTGAATGAGTTCAAATTCAAATGGGAAGTTGATTTGAATTTGGGATGAGAGTGAAAGTTAACTTAATTTCATTTGAAATTGAAAGTAAATTGGAAATTGGCAATTGATTGGAAATGGAGATTGGGAATTGAACAATATGGCTCTGAACTATTTTCAAACAAATTAATTTAATATAAGCTTTCTTAAATCTATTTTTCCAAGATATTTACTATATACAATATTTCTTTTTAAAGACAAACTATTTTATACTTATTTTACAATTATTTTTGGAACTACTTAACAATTTTTCAACTGCTTTATAAACTAATTACTGTATTTCAACTACTTTATAACTAATTACTATTTTACAACTATTTTGCAATTATTTCTATAAATATTTGACTATTTTCCAAATATTTTAAAATTACTTAACTATTTTACAACTATTTTACAAATAATAACTATTTTTCAACTACTTATCTATTTCAAACCTTTTCAAGCTATTTTTAAATTTACATTGGTTAGAGTACAAACTATTTATAATTGAAATGATAACTCAATCAGAAATAGGAGAAATTGAGAATAAGTGAATAGAGTTAAACGAATGTGAATAGAAAGGAGAAATTGATTTAGATAATATTCAATGGAGATATATACGTAGGATGTACGTATATTATTCAATTCGCATAGTGATTTGATCAATATTCGAGCACAGAATTACGAGATAGTATATCGATCCAAGTTGGGATTTTTCACTCTATTTTCGATGGCGAACCTAGATATGGTTTTTTGATTGGTTATGGAAATTCTCTGTCATAGTTATGACTATGCAAGGAGAATGACGGTTTCTGATCAAGAAACCAGATCTGAGTCCGCACTAGGAAGTCGGGTGGACGATACTAGTTTGGAAAAGAAATTGTGTGATCGAGTGAGCGATCAGATTGGTATTGCGTATGGATGATATGAGTACATCGTACGAGTTTGAATGAAATTAATATTGAGAAATTGTGAATAAGAATTGTAAAATGATTTGAAATAGAAGAGTATATTTTGTTAAATATATGATGAAATAAAGTGGAAAATTGGATATTTCTATGGTAGAAAATTTACTTTATGGAAGTAAATAATATGGTAGGTGACTTTACAGAGAAATCAAGCTTGAATATGAATTTGGCATGAACAAAGTTATACATCTTTGTTATGTAAGATAAAACTCCCCTTGTTGAATCTTTTGCCAGAAGGAAAGGGTTTTTGGAAAGTATTTGAAGTATAAAAAGGGACTTTATACAAGTATGAAATGATTCAAAGATTTTTCAAGGTTATATATATATATATATATATATATATATATATATATCAATATATATATATAAATGATCTTATGGGAATGATTTTGGAGAAAAGGTTTTTGAAACTTATGGATTTGGGAAAGGCTTTTATTTTTTGGGAAAAATCAATTTTGGAAATTTAAAAGCTTAGTTTGAGAATTATCTATTTTGGGATAATCGATTGTGAGAAAATGAGATTTATATGGGATTCATACTATGTATGATTTGGAAGATACTTTATGTGTATAGCATAAAGTGTTTTGAAAATGGCATTGGAGAAAAAGGCACTCCCTTGGAATGAATTTCTCAGGAGTACCATAGGTTGGTACTGCCTTGAGCCTCAAAGAGGGGGGCTCTAAAGTGGATCCTGTGAGGAAGTCCGAACAAATGAAGTTCCTAAGGATTATTAGGTAGCGAAAGTCGAGGGCACTGATGCCTACAGAGGCAATTGGGTCATGCTGTGACTACAGTGTAACTCGATGTCGCTGCGATCTACTGTGGACCACAACGGAAACTGTGTGAAGGTGAGTGTCAATGGTCCACGCTTGATTTTTCCAGGAAGGAAACGTAACATCCGTAGACTGCGATCTATGATCGAGTAGAGTGGAGAAGTTTCGTTCTTTTGGCAGCGGAATTCGAGAGCGCGGATGCCTACAGTTATATGGGTTTTTGCTGTGACAGCAACGTAACCCCGGTTGTAGCTGCGATCTGTAGCTGGTTCCATGGCGTAATCAAGGGGCGCGGAGTGCCTACAGTTATCTTTGGATTTTGCCGGGATGACAATGTAACCATCGGGTTAACTGCGACCATGGAAGGGGTCATGATTTCCAGAGCATTCTCACCAAAGATGTTTCCTCTATTTTTAAAAATATTTTCTATATTTTGAACAAAAAAATTTCCAAGTATTTTCACTGGGTGTTGAAATGGGTCTGCTAAGTACTTATAGATATATACCATGTGAAGTAGTATATATAGGAATTTGTAAAAAGTGTGAATATATATATATATATATATATATATATATTAACAATTCAAATAAAATAATGTTTTTTATGAGGGTGAATTGTAAACAGCGATTTGAATTCAATGTATTAAATTTTCAAAGGTTATATTAAACTACTTGTGATATCCCGGAAATTTTAGCAATATCAATTTAATAATCTATTTTTAAAATTAAATTGATTTGATAAAATTTTAATAAAAGTTTACTTGATTTAATAATCCAATTAAATAAGTGTGTAATTGATGAATTTTATCTTTTAAAAGCTAATAATTGTATTCCTATTTATAATGTATGAATATATATTTATATATATATATTGTGAATGGATAAATTTGATTTGAAGTTAAATGAACAAATAAAATATGGTTTTTTTTTTAAAATTCTAATATTCATTTGATAATTTGAAGATTTTTATTTTATTTAATAAATGACTAATTGTTTAAAATACTTAAAGTAATTGTTTTAAATTGTACAATTGTATTTTAAATATAGTTTAAATTTTAATAATATAAACAAAAGTTTATTTTATTTCTTTTTAAATATAGCTTAATAATTATAATTTGGAATTATTTAGAAATTTAAAATACCATTTAAACATTAAACATTAATGTATATAATTAAGATAAATAAGATATGTAATTTATGATTTCTTTTATAAATGATTTAAAGTTAATAAATATGTTATTTTCTAGTAATAATAAATGTATAAATGTAGATATGTTTTAAAAGACAAATTTATTATTGTCAAATTAAATATGTTAATATAAATTAGTTTTAAAATTGGATTTTAAATATAAATAGCATTTGAATTTGAATTCATTTTGAAATTCAAATGAATAAAACATATATGAATAACCATATTTGAATTTTGTAAGTGAGCTTTCATGTTTTATAAATTGTTGTACTTCATTAAAAAGAAATATATATATATACATTTATTAATGAAACTACTATATATGTATTTAAATAAAGAAAAGAGGATTTTTATTTATCTTTAAATTAAAAATATTAAGTAACATAAGTATAAAACAAATGTTAACATTTTAATCAACTAATGAGACATGTGTTATCATATAATATAAGTTTGTGACAAGTGTCTTTTATTTTTATTTTCTTTTATATTTTAAATAAATCATTTTTATCTTGTATAAAATATGTTTTCTTCATCTATATTCTTTTCTAAATCTTCATTTTTTTTTCAAAGTTAAGAAGAAAACTCTCAAACCTGAGAATCAAATCCATAATCAATATTATTTTTTTCAAAAATCAAAGCCTGCATTTTCAAGTTTTCCCAAATCAAAGATTTAAATGCTAATGGAATCAAGCCTGCAACCTGAAATTCATATCAAAAACATGTTTGTCTGCATCCTTTAAACCTAAAGCCTGCATGCAAGTATCAACAGCAAGTAACTAAGTTTCATTAGCAATTGAAGATTTGAGGCAAAGAAATTTCCAGTTTTAAAGCAAAGCACACTGTTTTTTTTATTTCAAAACAAAAGCTCTGTTCTTCATGCTCTGTCTTTCAAATGACAGGTGAGTAACTCTTTTTGAAAATTTAAATATAAACTGTTGCTTTAAATAGGTATGTTTGTGTGTGCTATTAAGATTGCATGTTGATTTGTTTGCTTGTGTATATGATTTTAAATGTATTGCTGAACATATGCATACAAAAGTTTGAATGTATGTGACTGTGCTCTTATGATTCTAGTTCTTGATTCTTATACATATAAATAAAAATAAAATACTTTTGTTCTTGTTTAAATTTTGTTAAGGATTAAATCTTGAAGCAACTGTGATGATTAAACCATAGATTAGCGTAGAAATTTATTTAAGTAAAAAATCAAATTAGGTAATGTCTCTGAAAATTTTAAACTTCAGAGTATGTTAAATAAAGATGAAACTCAAACATTAAAAATTATAAATACAATGTTATAATCTGGAAACTTAAACAAGATAATGATTTTTAAAACTATAATCGTAGTGTTTAGTTAGAAGTTGAGACTGCAGTTCTTATTTGACTGATAATGGGTTTGAGTAAATCTTTGATGATCAAGTTGATCAGAAGGTTTGGGGTTCTTGGTGGAGGAAGAGCAGCGATCAGGGGATGTGGCAAAAATGTCAGAAGGATGAATAGGACTCGGTGGAGGAGATGGGAGGTGGATGAAGTCTGTAAACCTAGTTTTTAGATACTGCAAGTAATTTCATTTGTGTGGGAGTTTCAGGTGACCGAGTGTTAAGATCTTCGGGGTGATGGCTGCTTGGGTGTAGAAGAGGTGATTGGCGGCTGTGCTAAGCTTCCTATAGCCGGAGGTGATAGGGAGAATGATTTGACAGGTTTTGGGGGTGGAGTTGCCTGTTGTTGCCAGGTTTGAATTAGGGGAGCTCGATTTCGTTTTCGAATGGATTGAGTGGATTTAATGTTAGCAAGGTGATGAAGGGATGGTCGGCGTTTGCTTGTTGATCTGGGTGGTGGCCGGAGGTGGCTACAGCCACCGTGCATATGCACGGTGAAGAGGAGGTGTCAGGTGATGTTGGGTTTTGCTGTGTTTTTGACTCGGGTCGATACTCGAGTAGTTCGAGTTATTAACTCGAAGCAGCAGATGTTTTTACTCGAAGCAGATAAGGGGGAACTCGGGTTGCTTTCTGAAATTACAGGTTTTTGAAAACCTGTAGTTTTAATTTAAAGATTTGTTTTAAAATCTAATGCAGGATTTTGTAAAACAGAATTTAAATCAAAATTTAAGGAATGAATTTTAAATGAGATTTGAATCCAGGTTTGAAATTTAAATTTAAACTTCGAAACAAAATGTTTAAACAACTTCAAAGAGTTTAAATATTTTAATTTAGGATAAAGCTTTAAATTTAAGTAGAGATTCAAACATGAGTTTAAAACTGAAATCAAATTCCAATTTGAAACAATGGTTTGAAATTAAGGAGGTTTTAAGGCAAATTTAAATGTTTAAACAAAATTTGGTTGTCGAAACATATTTAAATATGATTTGTATTTTGAAATGAATTTGGGATTTAAATTTCTTATAACTTCTTTATAAAATAAGAAAATCTTTAGTATAAAGTTTAAAAGATTTTAAAATGTTTTTAAAACTTTGTTTAAGTTAAGTTTGATTTCTTTTTAAATTTAAAATTTAAAATGTAATTTGAAACAATTTTAAGTTAAATTGTTTTAAGTTACTTTATTTATGATAAAGTAATCATGAATATGAAATGTTTTATTTTTAAAAAAGTAAATTTAAGATTTAATGATATTTGTTTCATTAAATTAGTAAGACAATTTAAATAATGTAATTAATTAATTTGTTTAATAAATTAAAGATTTGAAATAAATTAATTAAGTTTAATTAAATTTGTAATTAATATTAATTAATTTAGATTAATTATTTAAGAAAGATAATTAAGAATTTGTTAATAAGTTAATGAAGGTCATTAACTTGTGATTATTTATTAATTAATTAATGTAATTAATTTTGATAATTAATTGGTTTAATTAATTTAAATAATCAATTATGAAACTTAATTAAGTATGATTATTTTATGGAAATAATTAAAGATATTAATTACTCATTGTAATTAATTTATTAATTGGATTAATTTAAATTAATTAATTAAGTTTAATTAATTTAAATTAATTAATTAAGTTTAATTAATTTAGAATAATCATTTGATTGATAAGTAATCAATGAAGTATAATTATTTAAAGAAGTAATTAAGATAAGTAAATTACTGGAGGTAATTAATTAAAGTAGTGAAGAGTTTTGGAATTAATTACTTTGTGTAATCAATATGAAAGGTAATTTCTTTGTGAAGTAATCAATAATTAATTACTTAGTGTAATTAATTTAAGCATTGAATAAGTCTTTTGAAATAATTAAGTGATGTAATTAATTAAAGGTAATTAATTACAAATGAGATTAATCAAGGATGATTAATCAATATAATTTATTATTAAATATAATTAATTTAGGAGTAATTAAGAAAGTAATTAAGGTTAGTTAATTACTAAATGTAATTAATCAAGTATGATTAATAATTATGGATTAATTAAGGTTAATTACTTAATGTAATTAATTTAAATAATTAATTAATTTAAATTTAATTAAGGATCATTAATTAATATAATTAATGATATAATTAAGGATTAATTAATTAGGATTAATTAATCTATGATAAGTGATTAAGGAAGTAATTAATTAATGTAATTAATTAATTAATGAAGTAGTTAAAGGTTAATTACTGAATTTGGTTAAGGATAATTAATTTGTAAAATTAATTAAAGATAATTACTTGAATGTAATTAAGGGATAATTAATCAAGGGTGATTAATTAAGGTGATTAATTTGAGTATACTTATTTGGTTGATTGGAAATCAATTAAGAGTTAAGTAAGCAAGTTTTAAATGGTGAAGTAATTAATTTAATTCATTTTAAATTAATTAAAGATAGGTAATTAATTTAATTCACTTTAAATTAATTAGAGATAGAAGTAATTAATTTAATTCATTTTAAATTAATTATAGACGGTGTTATTATAAATCTTTGCTTATGAATGGATGATATGGTTTGCCCTGAATGGTTTGAATCTCAGACATGAGATAAATAGTGTTGTGTGTTATGGATGCATTGGATTGCATTGTGATGATAATATAAGTATCTATTTGTGATGATAATATAGATTATCAATTTGTGATGATTACTTGTTTATGATAATGTTGTTGATTATCTATTATGATGATATGAAGTATCTATCTGTGTGTATATAGATAGTTTAGATTTAATTGTTTTAAACTTAAAACAACTTGGACCTAAAAGACACGCTTTGGATTTCGATGAGACCGGGATCGGGTTTCCATATTTGGAATCCGAAAACCACATCGATTCCAACTAAACGTTAGGTCGTTAATCTAAGTGGAGCAAGTGAAGACTCGAGGTGTAAGGGCTATACGTCAGTATAACCCTGTGGGTGATTCCGTAATGAGTTTGACGAAATAGTGCTTATATATTTGAGATGGTGAATCAGAGTGCAAGGGCTATGGTCGTTGACTCTGAGGGTGATTCCAATAATGAGTGCAACGAGATAGTGCCTTCGGTTTCGTTCGAACCCGGAACGAACTTGTATGGATTGAATGCTTTCAGCACATCGTCAGGCGGACGATGAGCATTCTAAGATTTGATGTCCTATAAAGGTAATCGTAGCCTCAAGCCTCATCAACCGGGAATGGCTAAAACAGGGGAGGTGCAGCAAGGCTTCGTGGGTAGCTCCCACTGGAGAGCAAGATTGATCCATGTCTAGAAGTCCCTTTATATTCGACTGTGTGGGCGGTTGGTTCGCGACAACTGCCGGGGTTGTCTTGTTCGGAATTGTTCAGTAAGGAACGGGTCCGACCTTGTGTTGCAGGGGAGTGGGATTACTCCTCGGTACGCTGATCTAGGCCACGTACTGTGACGGACGGTACCCCAGTAGCCCTACCATTGTATGGAATCCAAAATCCAATAAGTGCCAACGGTTTTGATTGTATACCTATGTAGCTAGAATTTAATAAATGTAACAATTTCGGCTATTTCATATTTATTTGAAAACCCGAGACACTATTATAATATCATCGGATTTCCTATCAAATGTTTTGGTTAGCGTAAGATAAAAACTTTTCCGTTTATGTGTGGGAAGTCTTACGTGATACCTTTCTTTTCAAAGGTTTTTCAAAAGTTAAGCAACTTTAACCTGTTACTCACACCAGACCCATGTCTGACCCGGAGTTTTTTTTTTCATAAACTCTTGGGTACTCAAATTTTTACGAGTAGCCAAGGGATTCAGGTTAGGATTCGGGTTAGCTTTGACGATTATTGGAGGAGCAATGGAGCAGGAGGCTTCTGCGTTAGATATTAGTATTCCGCTGTGTGTTCTGTGATTGTCTCTGAGATTGTATTATGTTGTAAATACTAGACAGATGTTTATAACTGTCTAGTATGTGTTGTATTATCTGTGTATTCTGATAATGTTGTATACTATGTAATACTTATGTCGTTAATATAATTTATTCATTCCGTTGTTTAGATTCTGATGTGTTGGTTCTTCTTCTTCTCTTTCTTTCTATTCTCTATCCCTTTCTTTCTTATTAGCGAAGCAATTTCCTGGAGATAGGGAGTTGGGTCGTTACAGTTGGTATCAAAGCATTAGGTTGAGTGAATACCTAGGCTCTGGAGTGGTGTCTATCTTGAGAGAGCGTATTTGTAATTTTGATATATATCTATATATATTTATATATTTCTAATAATGAGTTTTAAACTTGGACCTAAAAGACATGCTTTAGATTTCGATGAAACCGGGATCGGGTTTCCATATTTGGAATCCGAAAACCACATCGATTCCAACTAAACATTAGGTCGTTAATCTAAGTGGAGCAAGTGAAGACTCGAGGTGTAAGGGCTATACGTCAGTATAACTCTGTGGGTGATTCCATAATGAGTTTGATGGAATAGTGCTTATAGATTCGAGATGGTGAATCAGAGTGCAAGGGCTATGGTCGTTGACTCTGAGGGTGATTCCAATAATGAGTGCAACGAGATAGTGCCTTCGGTTTCGTTCGAACCCGGAACGAACTTGTATGGATTGAATGCTTTCAGCACATCGTCAGGCGGACGATGAGCATTCTAAGATTTGATGTCCTATAAAGGTAATCGTAGCCTCAAGCCTCATCAACCGGAAATGGCTAAAACAGGGGAGGTGCAGCAAGGCTTCGTGGGTAGCTCCCACTGGAGAGCAAGATTGATCCCTATCTAGAAGTCCCTTTATATTCGGCTGTGTGGGCGGTTGGTTCGCGACAACTGCCGGGGTTGTCTTGTTCGGAACTGTTCAGTAAGGAACGGGTCCGGCCTTGTGTTGCAGGGGAGTGGGAGTACTCCTCGGTACGATGATCTAGACCACGTACTGTGACAGGCGGTACCCCAGTAGCCCTGCCATTGTATGGAATCCAAAATCCAATAAGTGCCAACGGTTTTGATTGTATACCTATGTAGCTGGAATTTAATAAATGTAACAATTTCGGCTATTTCATATTTATTTGAAAACCCTAGACACTATTATAATATCATCGGATTTCCTATCAAATTTTTGGTTAGCGTAAGGCGAAAACTTTTCCATGTTTATGTGTAGGAAGTCTTACGTGATACCTTTCTTTTCAAAGGTTTTTCAAAAGTTAAGCAACTTTAACCTGTTACTCACACCAGACCCATGTCTGGCCCGGAGTTTATTTTTGTTTTTCATAAACTCTTGGGTACTCAAATTTTTACGAGTAGCCAAGGGATTCAGGTTAGGATTCGGGTTAGCTTTGACGAATATTGGAGGAGCAATGGAGCAGGAGGCTTCTGCGTTAGATATTAGTATTCCGCTGCGTGTTCTGTGATTGTCTCTGAGATTGTATTATGTTGTAAATACTAGACAGATGTTTATAACTGTCTAGTATGTGTTGTATTATCTGTGTATTCTGATAATGTTGTATACTATGTAAGACTTATGTTGTTAATATAATTTATTCATTCCGCTGTTTAGATTCTGATGTGTTGGTTCTTCTTCTTCTCTTTCTTTCTATTCTCTATCCCTTTCTTTCTTATTAGCGAAGCAATTTCCTGGAGATAGGAAGTTGGGTCGTTACAGTTGGTATCAGAGCATTAGGTTGAGTGAATACCTAGGCTCTGGAGTGGTGTCTATCTTGAGAGAGCGTATTTGTAATTTTGATATATATATCTATATATATTTATATATTTCTACCTATTTGTTGGGTTACCCGTTCAGGTTTTCCAATATAAGTTATAAAGGTAGATAAGGTAGTGGTGTGTGTAACACGATTACGACCATTGGTTGGAGTCTGAATGATTGAGGTTGGAAGTGTATTTGTCGAGACTATAGACCTAATACCGTCTCGAGTAAGTTGTGCAGTGGTGTGGAGATTTCATCGATCTCTGAAGGAAACCTGTTAAGGTTCAGAGTCTATCTTTGAAGATGGATGAGTAGAGTTTGGATCTGTTGGTTGGCAGAAGAGTGTGATGGTATTTTGATACCTCAGGAAATAATAACTGCGTGATGAGATGCAGTGAATATGGATATTTCCGAAGATGTTTTCTTTGGAACGAATTAGGAAGTGTGTCTACTTCGGTGATGTGGCTGAGTTTAGCTGGTTGTTTGTGATTGGCTTTGAGGGCCGAGTTTCTCGAAGAGCTTTGGATAAGGAAGTTTTGGCATTGGTGTCAACAGTGCAACTCGGAGTGCCTGTGTTGGCAGAAGTTGGCTGGCTGAATAGTTTCTGAAGGTGGAGTTCAGAAGCAGCAGTTGGACCCGTTTCTTGGGTGGATTGGCCAGTTGGGTATAAGCTGTTCCGTTTGGTAAAGAGAGAACAGTTTTATTTGGGAATTGGTCTCTATTGATCGCAAAAGTGACTTGCGATAGTTTGAGTTTTCTTTTGAAGTATTGAAGAATTTTTAGTTGTCTTCTGAGAAGTCGGAGGTTTGTCCACTTCTGAAGATTGAGTTTTCTTACCAACCGGATTCCAGGAGTGCTACCGGTGGATCAGCTAGTAGAAGGAGGATTTCTCGAGATAGGTTTGGTGAGACAGCTCAGGATTGGTGAAACTTCTGAGTTTTCTTGGATATGTTGAGCCATATTTCTCGGAAGTGATGTCCAGTTTGTGCTCATCAACAGTGTCTTCTGTGCCAGATTAGAGTTATGCAGCGGAAGCAGTTTGAGAGTATTTCTGTTTTGTCTTTTCTGGATAGAAGAAGTGAGTTTGTTCTTTTGAGGTTTGAAGAGTAGAGTTGTGTATTTGGTTTTGGATTGATCTTGAGGAGATCATTGGGTTGGGATGTTTTTGGTTCTATTGTTTCTTGAAGCATCAGCAAGGGATTGAGCTGATCAGTTTGGATATTGGCAGCCTAGGATCATCCGAAGAGTTTTATGGATAAGAGACGAAGGAAATTAGATTACGGAGTCGGAGATTTGTTTTGGATCTCTTTTGTGTTTTGGTTAGATTGGTGTTTGGTTTTCAAGAATTGAATTGCCAGTTGGGATAACTAGGATTCGACGAGATTCACGTATCTCTGAGGGAATACGTGTATGAGTTATCTCCGGAAGTGGAACCAGCTATTCAAGAAGGTTTGGTTGTTGAGTCAGACTCGTTTGTAGTCTGATATCTTGTCTAGTTCTATAGGTCTAGATGAGTAGAAGCTCTGTAGCTTCGTAGTTTAGATTGTTCGTATATTGTAGGGCGAGTATCCCGGTATATATATACTTGGGGAAACTCGAGAGATTTTTATCCAGAATTTTTCTAGATAATTAAATTTGTTTGATTAGATAATTGGTTGCTATGGTTGTTAGCATATGATTGACGTATGTTTGTGATTTAAAATTTTAAATGGGTTATTAAATTACTTTTGCTTGTAAATTTCGGGGATGAAATTCTTTTAAGGGGGGAGGAATGTGATATCCCGGAAATTTTAGCAATATCAATTTAATAATCTATATTTAAAATTAAATTGATTTGATAAAATTTTAATAAAAGTTTACTTGATTTAATAATCCAATTAAATAAGTGTGTAATTGATGAATTTTATCTTTTAAAATCTAATAATTGTATTCCTATTTATAATGTATGAATATATATTTATATATATATTGTGAATGGATAAATTTGATTTGAAGTTAAATGAACAAATAAAATATGGTTTTTTTTAAACAAATTCTAATATTCATTTGATAATTTGAAGATTTTTATTTTATTTAATAAATGACTAATTGTTTAAAATACTTAAAGTAATTGTTTTAAATTGTATAATTGTATTTTATATATAGTTTAAATTTTAATTAGATAAACAAAAGTTTATTTTATTTCTTTTTAAATATAGCTTAATAATTATAATTTGGAATTATTTAGAAATTTAAAATACCATTTAAACATTAAACATTAATGTATATAATTAAGATAAATAAGATATGTAATTTATGATTTCTTTTATAAATGATTTAAAGTTACTAAATATGTTATTTTATAGTAATAATAAATGTATAAATGTAGATATGTTTTAAAAGACAAATTTATTATTGTCAAATTAAATATGTTAATATAAATTAGTTTTAAAATTGGATTTTAAATATAAATAGCATTTGAATTTGAATTCATTTTGAAATTCAAATGAATAAAACATATATGAATAACCATATTTGAATTTTGTAAGTGAGCTTTCATGTTTTATAAATTGTTTTACTTCATTAAAAAGAAATATATATATATACATTTATTAATGAAACTACTATATATGTGTTTAAATAAAGAAAAGAGGATTTTTATTTATCTTTAAATTAAAAATATTAAGTAACATAAGTATAAAACAAATGTTAACATTTTAATCAACTAATGAGACATGTGTTATCATATAATATAAGTTTGTGACAAGTGTCTTTTATTTTGATTTTCTTTTATATTTTAAATAAATCATTTTTATCTTGTATAAAATATGTTTTCTTCATCTATATTCTTTTCTAAATCTTCATTTTTTTTTCAAAGTTAAGAAGAAAACTCTCAAACCTGAGAATCAAATCCATAATCAATATTTTTTTTTTTCAAAAATCAAAGCCTGCATTTTCAAGTTTTCCCAAATCAAAGATTTAAATGCTAATGGAATCAAGCCTGCAACATGAAATTCATATCAAAAACATGTTTGTCTGCATCCTTTAAACCTGAAGCCTGCATGCAAGTATCAACAGCAAGTAACTAAGTTTCATTAGCAATTGAATATTTGAGGCAAAGAAATTTCCAGTTTTAAAGCAAAGCACACTGTTTTTTTTATTTCAAAACCAAAGCTCTATTCTTCATGCTCTGTCTTTCAAATGACAGGTGAGTAACTCTTTTTGAAAATTTAAATATAAACTGTTGCTTTAAATAGGTATGTTTGTGTATGCTATTAAGATTGCATGTTGATTTGTTTGCTTGTGTATATGATTTTAAATGTATTGCTGAACATATGCATACAAAAGTTTGAATGTATGTGACTGTGCTCTTATGATTCTAGTTCCAGATTCTTATACATATAAATAAAAATAAAATACTTTTGTTCTTGTTTAAATTTTGTTAAGGATTAAATATTGAAGCAACTGTGATGATTAAACCATAGATTAGCTTAGAAATTTATTTAAGTAAAAAATCAAATTGGGTAATGTCTCTGAAAATTTTAAACTTCAGAGTATATTAAATAAAGATTAAACTCAAACATTAAAAATTATAAATACAATGTTATAATCTGGAAACTTAAACAAGATAATTATTTTTAAAACTATAATCATAGTGTTTAGTTAGAAGTTGAGACTGCAGTTCTTATTTGAACTGATAATGGGTTTGAGTAAATCTTTGATGATCAAGTTGATCAGAAGGTTTGGGGTTCTTGGTGGAGGAAGAGCAGCGATCAGGGGATGTGGCAAAAATGTCAGAAGGATGAATAGGACTCGGTGGAGGAGATGGGAGGTGGATGAAGTCTGTAAACCTAGTTTTTAGATACTGCAAGTAATTTCATTTGTGTGGGAGTTTCAGGTGACCGAGTGTTAAGATCTTCGGGGTGATGGCTGCTTGGGTGTAGAAGAGGTGATTGGCGGCTGTGCTAAGCTTCCTATAGCCGGAGGTGATAGGGAGAATGATTTGACAGGTTTTGGGGGTGGAGTTGCCTGTTGTTGCCAGGTTTGAATTAGGGGAGCTCGATTTCGTTTTCGAATGGATTGAGTGGATTTAATGTTAGCAAGGTGATGAAGGGATGGTCGGCGTTTGCTTGTTGATCTGGGTGGTGGCCGGAGGTGGCTACAGCCACCGTGCATATGCACGGTGAAGAGGAGGTGTCAGGTGATGTTGGGTTTTGCTGTGTTTTTGACTCGGGTCGATACTCGAGTAGTTCGAGTTATTAACTCGAAGCAGCAGATGTTTTTACTCGAAGCAGATAAGGGGGAACTCGGGTTGTTTTCTGAAATTACAGGTTTTTGAAAACCTGTAGTTTTAATTTAAAGATTTGTTTTAAAATCTAATGCAGGATTTTTAAAACAGAATTTAAATCAAAATTTAAGGAATGAATTTTAAATGAGATTTGAATCCAGGTTTGAAATTTAAATTTAAACTTTGAAACAAAATGTTTAAACAACTTCAAAGAGTTTAAATATTTTAATTTAGGATAAAGCTTTAAATTTAAGTAGAGATTCAAACATGAGTTTAAAACTGAAATCAAATTCCAATTTGAAACAATGGTTTGAAATTAAGGAGGTTTTAAGGCAAATTTAAATGTTTAAACAAAATTTGGTTGTCGAAACATATTTAAATATGATTTGTATTTTGAAATGAATTTGGGATTTAAATTTCTTATAAATTCTTTATAAAATAAGAAAATCTTTAGTATAAAGTTTAAAAGACTTTAAAATGTTTTTAAAACTTTGTTTAAGTTAAGTTTGATTTCTTTTTAAATTTTAAATGTAAAATGTAATTTGAAACAATTTTAAGTTAAATTGTTTTAAGTTACTTTATTTATGATAAAGTAATCATGAATAAGTAATGTTTTATTTAAAAAAAAGTAAATTTGAGATTTAATGATATTTGTTTCATTAAATTAGTAAGGTAATCTAAATAATGTAATTAATTAATTTGTTTAATAAATTAAAGATTTGAAATAAATTAATTAAGTTTGATTAAATTTGTAATTAATATTAATTAATTTAGGTTAATTATTTAAGAAAGATAATTAAGAATTTGTTAATAAGTTAATGAAGGTCATTAACTTGTGATTATTTATTAATTAATTAATGTAAGTAATTTTGATAATTAATTGGTTTAATTAATTTAAATAATCAATTATGAAACTTAATTAAGTATGATTATTTTATGGAAATAATTAAAGATATTAATTACTCATTGTAATTAATTTATTAATTGGATTAATTTAAATTAATTAATTAAGTTTAATTAATTTAGAATAATCATTTGATTGATAAGTAATCAATGAAGTATAATTACTTAAAGAAGTAATTAAGATAAGTAAATTACTGGAGGTAATTAATTAAAGTAGTGAAGAGTTTTGGAATTAATTACTTTGTGTAATCAATATGAAAGGTAATTTCTTTGTGAAGTAATTAATAATTAATTATTTAGTGTAATTAATTTAAGCATTGATTAAGTCTTTTGAAATAATTAAGTGATGTAATTAATTAAAGGTAATTAATTACAAATGAGATTAATCAAGGATGATTAATCAATATAATTTATTATTAAATATAATTAATTTAGGAGTGATTAAGAAAGTAATTAAGGTTAGTTAATTACTAAATGTAATTAGTCAAGTATGATTAATAATTATGGATTAATTAAGGGTAATTACTTAATGTAATTAATTTAAATAATTAATTAATTTAAATTTAATTAAGGATCATTAATTAATATAATTAATGATATAATTAAGGATTAATTAATTAGGATTAATTAATCTATGATAAGTGATTAAGGAAGTAATTAATTAATGTAATTAATTAATTAATGAAGTAATTAAAGGTTAATTACTGAATTTGGTTAAGGATAATTAATTTGTAAAATTAATTAAAGATAATTACTTGAATGTAATTAAGGGATAATTAATCAAGGGTGATTAATTAAGGTGATTAATTTGAGGATAATTATTTGATTGATTGGAAATCAATTAAGAGTTAAGTAAGCAAGATTTAAATGGTGAACTAATTAATTTAATTCATTTTAAATTAATTAAAGATAGGTAATTAATTTAATTCACTTTAAATTAATTAGAGATAGAAGTAATTAATTTAATTCATTTTAAATTAATTATAGATGGTGTGATTATAGATCTTTGCTTATGAATGGATGATATGGTTTGCCCTGAATGGTTTGAATCTCAGACATGAGATAAATAGTGTTGTGTGTTATGGATGCATTGGATTGCATTGTGATGATGATATAAGTATCTATTTGTGATGATAATATAGATTATCAATTTGTGATGATTACTTGTTTATGATAATGTTGTTGATTATCTATTATGATGATATGAAGTATCTATCTGTGTGTATATAGATAGTTTAGATTTAATTGTTTTAAACTTAAAACAACTTGGACCTAAAAGACACGCTTTGGATTTCGATGAGACCGGGATCGGGTTTCCATATTTGGAATCCGAAAACCACATCGATTCCAACTAAACGTTAGGTCGTTAATCTAAGTGGAGCAAGTGAAGACTCGAGGTGTAAGGGCTATACGTTAGTATAACTCTGTGGGTGATTCCGTAATGAGTTTGACGGAATAGTGCTTATAGATTCGAGATGGTGAATCAGAGTGCAAGGGCTATGGTCGTTGACTCTGAGGGTGATTCCAATAATGAGTGCAACGAGATAGTGCCTTCGGTTTCGTTCGAACCCGGAACGAACTTGTTTGGATTGAATGCTTTCAGCACATCGTCAGGCGGACGATGAGCATTCTAAGATTTGATGTCCTATAAAGGTAATCGTAGCCTCAAGCCTCATCAACCGGGATTGGCTAAAACAGGGGAGGTGCAGCAAGGCTTCGTGGGTAGCTCCCACTGGAGAGCAAGATTGATCCCTGTCTAGAAGTCCCTTTATATTCGGCTGTGTGGGCGGTTGGTTCGCGACAACTGCCGGGGTTGTCTTGTTCGAAACTGTTCAGTAAGGAACGGGTCCGGCCTTGTGTTGCAGGGGAGTGGGAGTACTCCTCGGTACGGTGATCTAGGCCACGTACTGTGACGGACGGTACCCCAGTAGCCCTGCCATTGTATGGAATCCAAAATCCAATAAGTGCCAGCGGTTTTGATTATATACCTATGTAGCTGGAATTTAATAAATGTAACAATTTCGGCTATTTCATATTTATTTGAAAACCCTAGACACTATTATAATATCATCGGGTTTCCTATCAAATGTTTTGGTTAGCGTAAGGTAAAAACTTTTCCATGTTTATGTGTGGGAAGTCTTACGTGATACCTTTCTTTTCAAAGGTTTTTCAAAAGTTAAGCAACTTTAACCTGTTACTCACACCAGGCCCATGTCTGACCCGGAGTTTATTTTTGTTTTTCATAAACTCTTGGGTACTCAAATTTTTACGAGTAGCCAAGGGATTCAGGTTAGGATTCGGGTTAGCTTTGACGAATATTGGAGGAGCAATGGAGCAGGAGGCTTCTGCGTTAGATATTAGTATTCCGCTGTGTGTTCTGTGATTGTCTCTGAGATTGTATTATGTTGTAAATACTAGACAGGTGTTTATAACTGTCTAGTATGTGTTGTATTATCTGTGTATTCTGATAATGTTGTATACTATGTAATACTTATGTCGTTAATATAATTTATTCATTCCGCTGTTTAGATTCTGATGTGTTGGTTCTTCTTCTTCTCTTTCTTTCTATTCTCTATCCCTTTCTTTCTTATTAGCGAAGCAATTTCCTGGAGATAGGAAGTTGGGTCGTTACACTACTATTATCATTTTTAAGAGTGTAAGTGGATTTTATTTCATTTTCTTTTAAATTATATGTAAATAAATAAAGTAAAAGTTTAAACATTAAAACATAAGACATTTATATAAAAGATGATATATATATATATATATATATATAACATACTAAGACATTCATAAATATAAAAACTCAATTTAAAATATTATATAAATAAATATAAAAACATATTTAAAAATGGAAATTACAAATATAAACAATATGTATTCATAATTACAAATGTTTGCCAAGGAATATATTTAATGAAAAGCGCAAGCAACTTAAAATGCTAATTACAAGTGGCAATTTCTTTTAATCTAAAATATGTATTAGAAGAAGAATGAGGCTGGAAAATTCATTTTTACTTTCTCAAATCTTTTTTTTCTTTTCATCTTTCACCTTTCTCAATACAAAAACCTGGGAAATTAAAATTAAAAACAATCAAGACAACAACAATCTCAAGCAACAAGATCAATTCAGAATCAAGTTTACAAACAAGCATTCAGATCAAAATCACAATACAAAGTCCTGGAAAAAGAAAAAAATAATAGTGCCTGTACCTCTATCCTCTGTTTGCATAAACAGGTGAGTAAACAAGCTATTATCTGTTTTTAGTCTTGTTACATGCTATAATCTTGAATAAATTAGTGATTGCATGATTGTTTTATATGATCATATGTATATATATAAGAATATATTGGTATATATTAGTGAATATCCATATGAATGCTTCTGTTGGTATAGCAGGCCTTTGTTTAAACCATTACAGGTTTTAAAACCTGATTCAATAATTCAACCTTCCACTTAAATCATTCTTAAGCATTGATTACTGAGTAAAAATTGTTTGTATAAGAGCAACATCTTTTTTTAAATTTGATTAAAGTAAAGATGTTTAGCAAATATATCAGAAATTAAATATTACAGTGAGGAACAGATTAATGTCAAAATTTTAATCTTCAAATTTTCATTCTTTGAATGTATAACCAAATTCATTTACGAAATTGATTAATTTTAGTAATAATATGGTGATTTTCAAGATAGTGGATGTCGAGAATTGTTGAGTTGAACGCAAATGGTTTTTCGTTCAAATTTCGGCTATCGGTGATAAGTAGGAGGTCGAGCTCATTGGTGAAGATGGTTTGAGTGGCAAGGATCTTTGGAAAAATAGTCTAGCATTTTTCTGACCGCCGGAGCAACCTCGCGACGCCAACTTAGGGTTTTAAGTACTGGCGATGTTGAAGTTGGATTTGAGGCTTGTTCGACCTCATCATAGTGTCGAATTCGATCGGAGTTGCGAGAAAAGGAAGGTGAAAGGCAGAAAAAATTTCAGGAGGAAGGTCGGGGTCTTCGGTGATCGGAAATGAGGCGGCAAGGTGGATCTTAGCGACGGGTTTGGTGATGTCTGTTGTTCTTTTTGCTCAATTTTGAATGGGTTAATGGTTCATCGATCTGGGTGGTGGGACAACGTATGGGAATGATGGCCGACGTGTCGATGGTCGGAACGTGTTTCGATGCCAGCCAGAGATCATGTGCACGTGCACATATCTAGGTTGGTGTTTGATTTGATGATGTTGGGAAGTTGAGGTTACCTCGGGAACGAACTCGAAGTGATCAAGGGTTTTGCTCGGTTTTGAACACAGGAATTTGGGTTTGTTTACTCGTGTTTTCTGTGATGATACCCAGTTTTGAAAGAATGAAATACAAGTTTAAAATTTAGATTTATACAAGTTTAAGACAAATTTATCAACCCATTTCTTTTGAAATATTAAATATGGATTTGAGTTTAAGATGAGTAGAAGGTTTAAGATAAATTATGATAAAATTTCTTAAGATAAAAATGTATTGGAATATATATATATATGCAACCTTTGTTTGAAATTTTATTTTAAATAAAAACTTGATATTGTGATTATGAAATAATTAAAAGATGAGGTGATTTTAAATCCTTAATTTAACTTTAAAGGTTTAAGAGAATAGAATGGTGATAAATTATTTTCAAAATTTATTTAATAAGGGTTTAAAAGATAATTAAAGAAATTAATAAAGATAAAATAGTTTATCTTTAAATAAATTAAGACCATAAGTAAATAATTAAGGAATAGATAATTACTGAATAAGATTAATTGAGGTTAATTAATGATGTGATGAATCTAAAGATTTCTTGTTAAAAAAATATATTTTTTAAAATTAATTATTGGAAGTGATTAAAGGATCATTAATGAATGTCATTAATTAATTAAAGATTAATTAATGTAAATGGTCAAGATTAACTAATCTAAGTGATTAATGAAAAGATAATTATTAAATGTAATTATAAGACAATTAATCAAGGTGGATTAATTAAGATAGATCATTAATTGGGTTGTAATTAATTTATATTAAGTAAGCAGCATTTAGGTAATCCAAGTAATTAATGTTGGAGATTAATTTAATTGGAGATAAATTAAATTAGTTAGAAATTTTATATCGAATAAATCTTGCTCATGGATGATTGAATGATATTGGATGACTTGGATTGATGATATCTCTAATAGGCAATTGGGATGTACTGTGTTGTGGTATGAATGGTTGAGCTGTGATTATGTGGGTTACCCATGTGAGCTGAATTGTTGTATGATATCCTATATATGATTCGCATTGTTTTATAACTTAACCACTTGGATTTGAAATGTCATTGCATTCGAAGAGACCGTAGTCGGGTATCATAAAGACGTGAAACCACTTCGATTAGTAAACTAAATTCCTTATAAATTGAATGTGTGAAATTAACAGGCTGGAATGGAATGTATTGAGTAACATGGACATTCAACCTGAAACCTATTGTGTGATAAATGATTGACTATAAGAAATTGTAAAAGTACGAGTTACCTTTGTAATTAACTTAAGTTATATAGTTTAGTATTTCCAATTTTATGGGTTTACTCACGCTGGTTTCCAGCCTGACCCGGGTGTTACTTTGTTGTAATGCTCCGGTCAGACCGAGTATTACACATTTTTAGGTAAGGGCGTTCTGGAGCTCAGGAGGCGGGCTACATGGCAGGAACGTATGTAGTATTTCCGCTGTGATATATTGTTTGTATTTATGGAACAAGTAAATCTTAACTGTTCAATTGATATGTGAATGTTGTAGCTCTGATGTATTAATATAAATTAACCAATACAGTTTTTCTTTGTAAAACTGCTATTTTATTTGATATTATATTTTGATCCGCTGTGAATGTGAGAATCTGTGTTTTGGTGTTTCTATTTCGTCTTCTTCTTCTATCTCTTTTCTTCTTTTCCCTAACTATTTGGAAATTTCGGGATCCAAATTTGTGGGTCGTTACATTTTGATTTATCTTCTTTACTTAAAGCTACATTAGTTGTCATTGGAGTTGTTTTCCCACCAGAAGTGGTCAATCCAAATTTATTAATTAAATCCTTAGCATATTTTTCTTCGCTAATGAAAATTCCTTTATCTAATTGTTTGATTTGAAGTCCTAAGAAGAAACTTAGTTCTCCCATATGACTCATTTCAAATTCTTTAGTCATTATATCTAAAAAAAATTTATTCATTATGTTATTAGTTGATCCAAATATTATATCACCTACATATATTTGTGGTAATTGAATGTCATTTTTGTTTCTTTTAATAAAAAGAGTTGTATAAATTTTACCAATTTCAAAGCTAGATTGTAGTAAATAAGATCTTAGTCTTTCATACCAGGCTCTAGGAGCTTGTTTTAGACCATATAAAGCTTTCTTTAATTTATCTCCACTTTTTGGAAATTTATTATCTTCAAAAAGTGGAGGTTGTTCAACATAAACATGTTCTTTTACAAAACCATTTAGAAAATCACTTTTAACATCCATTTGATATAACTTGAAATTATTGTAGTTTGCGAAAGCACGTAGAATCCTGATAGCTTCTAGTCTTACAACGAGTGCAAAGGTTTCGTCATAATCAATTCCTTCTTCTTGATAATAACCCCGTGCGACTAAACGAGCTTTGTTTCTCAGGACCTCACCAAGTTCATTCATTTTCTTTTTATAAACCCATTTTGCTCCAATTATACTTTTATCCTTAGATCTAGGAACAAGTTTCCAAACATCATTTCTGGTGAACTGATTCAATTCTTCTTGCATAGCAAGAATCCATGAATCATCAGATGATGCTTCCTTTGGATTTTTAGATTCAATAGTTGATATAAAAGCTACATTACTCATACTATTTAGTTGATTTCTTGCTCTAACTATACATTCGATATTTCCTAGTATATTTTCCACAGGATGATCTTTTAATAGCCTAATTCTTTTATTAGGTTGAATTATTTCACAATTAGTTTCATTAGGTTCATTATTTAAGGTTACAAAATCTTCTTCATCTTCTATTTGTACAGTATCTTTAAAATTTTGGTCAAAAGATACATGCATTTCTTCTTCAATAGTGTTAGTTCTTAAATTACGAACTCTAAATGCTTTTATTAGAATATTTGATAAAGATACCATTATCGGATTTATGTTCAAATTTATCTAAATTATCTTTTGTATCAAGAATAAAACACTTACTACCAAAAACTTTAAAATAAGCTACTATGGGTTTCTTATTGTAAAGTAATTCATATGGTGTTTTATTAGTTAATGGTCTAATTAAAATCCTATTTAATATGTAACACGCTATAGTGACTGCTTCAGCTTAAAAGTTTTTGGTTAAATTACTATCAAAAAGCATTGCTCTTGCACACTCTTCAGTCGTTCTATTCTTAGTTCTACCACTCCGTTTTGTTATGGAGTTCTTGGAAAATAGAAATTAAGAGTAATTCCTTTTATATTACAGAAATTCTCAAAATTTTCATTTTCAGATTCTCCACCGAGATCACTACTAATAGTTTTTATTTGTAAAGAAAGTTGATTTTGATTTCTTTTAGCAATTTTTTTAAATAATTCAAAAGGATCATTTTAAGTTTAAGAAAAATTGTCCAAGTATATCTAGAATAATCATCTACAATTACAAAAATATATTTATTGTGATTAATTGATTGAACTTGAGATGGACCAAATAAATCTAAATGAAGTAATTTTAGAGGTTTAGAAGTAGAAATTATATCTTTTAACTTAAATGAACATTTCTTAAGTTTTCCTAATTTGCAATCATCACATATACTATCTACTTTAAAGTTTAACTTGGGAAGACCTCTAACTAAGTAAAGTTTTGATAACCTAGATAACAGCTTGAAATTTAATTGACCAAATCTTTTATGCCAAATTCAAGGGTTACTTGTATTTTCCAAACGATATAAGTTATCACTTGCAACTTTCATACAAAGGATGTAAATGTTTTTCTTCATAATTCCTTCAAAGATAATATTTAACTTATTATCTTTGATGTGACACTTATCTTTTTCAAATTTAATTTTAAATCCTTTATCACAAAGTTTACTTATACTACGCAAATTATGTTTTAAATTCCTAACTAGCAAAATAAAAAATAAGAGGAGTTTCAGAATGACCGACATTGCCGATGCCAATCACATATCCTTTTGAGTTATCTTCAAAGTTGACCAATCCACCATCTTGATATATAATGTCGTTGATTATCTCGAGATTTCCGTCACATGCCTTGAAAAGCCACTATGAAGTATCCATTTATCTTTCTCAATTTACACAGTTTGTCCATTGGTTGTTGATTCTTCAAAAGCCATGTAACATGTCTGTTCTTGCATAACAAACCAATTCGGTAGATAACTTGATTTTTCATAAAAACTTTATGCAGACTTATGATACTTTGATGAAATGCATAAATTCAAACTAGTACTAACAAAATTTTCTAAAAATGCCATTTTTAACACTTCAAGTTTTAGATTACGAAAACTTTGAAAACCTATGCTCAGATACCAATTGAAATGGAGTGCGGATTAAGGATCTTAAGGCTAATTTAACACTAAACGGGGTGAATAGTGTTTAATGGATTCTAACACTTATATGGACTACTTGAAAAATTATGATACAAACAAATGCAGAACTTAATCACAGAACAATCATAGAATCAAACACAGATGCAGAAATTAAATAAAAAGCAGTAAATGGAAAGAACACACCGGATTTTATACTAGTTCAGAGTTACCCTACATCCAGTCCTATACCAAGGCAAGCACCTCATAGAGATTTTTATTATACCAATGTCGTGATTACAATCCTCAATTTCTAATAGCCTTGAGGTACCCTCCTGTCTCTCAAGTCCGTGGCAAACTCTTTTGATTTATGGGACACCCGATGACCCAATTGATTTGCAGACACAACCACACTTTATATAGAGACTCGATAAACTTTTGATTACCAGTTGATCCTATAACTCTGAATAAGACTTTGATCTTCGAGAGAGTAGAGAATCAAACAAGAATGAGATTCTAGTTGATTCACTTGAGAATTTGGCATAATTTTGGCGCAATCTTAAAAATATGAAAAATTTAGAACATGGATTTGTAGAGAAGAAGGTGAAGAAAATAGTTAGTTAAAAAATTCGTTTGTGCAGGCTATTTATAGAGTAGTAACTGTCATAACCTTTCCTGAAGAGACTTAAATGAATAGACACTTCTTTTGAAAATTGAAACTTTTGAATTCAACGGCCACCATGTCGACATGGGGTATTCCATGATGTCGACATCCTTAGTTAAAAAACAATGTAAAATTTGTTTTGAAAATGGTATTGAAAGGAAAAGAAGATGAAATGATTCTGGAGTAAAATAAACTAATTTTCCTATGTTTTAAAATAAAGAGGAGTAGAAAAATATATTTTTAGAATGTGTATATAAATTTGATTTTAAAACTCTGGTATATATATATTATAAAGAATATTTAAAAAATCAGAAGATAGTTTTTAAAAACAAATGAAGTTTGAAACAAGAGTTTATTTAAAAACAAAAACAAAGAATATTTTAAGGCTAAAACATCTTTTTAAAAATCATTTGAAAAGATAATTTTTAAGGCTAAAATATTTTGAAAAGCAGTTTTGAAAGTCATTTGGAAAAACTATTTTGAAGTAGTTTTGCAAGCTTCTTCCTGCAGAATATCTCATCACATCAGGACCCGAGACTTGTTCAAGACAAGGATGTTCATGGATTTGTGAGTCACTTGACGTAGGTTTGTAAGCTACATGTTGTGGGTTTGTAAGCCACTAGAAGGTAGAAATGGGTTCCATCCCAAATGTAATTTGGAATGAAGATTTCCATGCTATTATGACGTTTTAACAAAAAATAGACACTTGTCTTGAAATCTTGATCTTGATACTCATGAGTCTTTAAACTTAATTTCTTCATTCTTGATCTTTATACTATATAGTCTTCAATAATCAGTACCTGCCTTACATATATCCTGCATAATAACATTCATATATATCTAGACAATAGTGTTAGTATATAAGTTATAATAAAATTAGTTACAAAGGCTGTTGTCATCAAAACCACTATCTCAAGTTTCTAACATGGATATTTTGGATAATCGAGACCTTTTGAATTAATATGTGAATTGAAATTAGAAATTGTGTTGAATTATGCAGTTGAATTTGATAGCCTTGATTTGAAATGTGACGCCCCACCTCTATACCCACGCTAGACAAGGACACTACGGTGTAGTGTTGTCAACTAGCACGGAGAATAAGGCTGTTGAGGAGCGACCATCCATGTAATTGCTTATCACACGGTGGCTATAAATAATCTTCGGAAACAAACATAGAAATAAACATAACACAAATCAGTCACAGCATCCATATCACAGAGGCGGAAGAAGATATGAATATATATAACTAACACATGAAAGTGTACATCAGAGTAGTGGTCAAAGAGATCCACAATAATACAAAAGAATAGCAACACGTGCTATACAAAAGAATACAACTATGAGTCTATGTCTCAAGTGTATACAACAAAAACTGCTAATCTAAATAGTTAGCCAAAAGTCAGAGTAGCAAATCCTGGGGAGAAGTCAAGCAGAAGCACCTGTAACATCTCGGTCTGACCCGAGTATTATTTAAGAAAATAATAAATGGATCAGTCTAGCTATAAATATCAGATGACATGGTATAAAATAAATGGTATGGCATAACATAAAAATATCCATACTGACATACTACTATAAGTATGCAAATGATGACCAACAGAAGATCAATCAATAAGAGATAAATCGATATCACAAGAATCTTCTCAAAGATCCAAAGAGGGCATCATACCCTAAACTTGTACTCATAACAAGTCAATGACATAAATTCCAAAAATCAACACAAGAAATCCAGAAATCACAGAAAAGGGGAAAGAGGCCTATCACATGACGGTCCGAACACCATGGGGAGCTACCCCATATGTGTGAGTCGAAATCACACAGATGAGGTCTAGACTAACCAAAAATCAAAAAGGTATGTGTGAGTGAAATCACACAAGTGGTGTCTAGTCTAACCTCGCAAACAAAAACTTATGTGTGAGTGAAATCACACAAGTGGTGTCTAGACTAACCAAGAAGGTAAAAAGGTATGTGTGAATGAAATCACACAAGTGGTGTCTAGTCTAACCAAGCAAACAAGAGACATCGCACAATTGCTAGTCTAAATCATAAGAATGATCGTCGTGATCAACGAGAAGTGCCAATTACACTAAGCTAGTAAATATAAAAGTTTAGCTTCATGTCCCATAACCACTTGCTTAACTTAAATATTTACGAACAAACTGTAAATCTTCACTAGAAAATTGTCACAAGAGGTTCAATCGAACAAGTCCAAGAATTAACCGACGAAGCAAACGCAAACGTTTCATACCACTTGTTTTACTAAGCCGTTTAATTAGATTTCTCATCCGAGTGAGGTATAGGTTTGTATATACTAATAGATTGGAAAATGGGTTAAGAAAAGAGCTTTGTTATTAAAAATAGAGTTGAAATCCTTTTATTGAAAGAGTTTTGATATTTACTACTAGTTTTGAAACCTTTATTTTATTAAAGTGACAAATCACCAAAAAACTTCACGTTCAAAGACGTGAATGAAATCCAAGGAAATCAGCTCAAAATGCACCTTTCATCTAAGATCCCCTACGGAGGAGGGGTCCGGGGGGTGGCAACCCCCCCAAGATGGGGGTGCGGGGGCAATGCCACCGCTACGGGGTTCGACTTGCCCGGTCAGGTCGCGGGGGTCCAGGGGGCAGCGCCCCCGGCGGGGTGCGGGGCAGCGCCCCGACCAAAACGGTACGACCTAGTGAAGGGAGCGACCTATCGGGATAAGGTCCAACGACCTACGAGTTAAGGGTCCAACGACCTATAGGTTCACGCGACCTAGGTGGAACGCGACCTACGAGATAGGCAAGTGGAACGACCTAAAGATGAATGGGTCGAACGACCTAACGTGAGCACAGGTGAAGCGATCTATCGGTCCAACGACCTAAGGGGAAAAGGAAACCTAGGTCTAACGACCTAACTGCTCACGACCTAAGGGTCTAAAGGCCACGCGACCTAGAGGAAAACAAGGTTAAGCGACCTAAGTGGGTTCGCGACCTAACGACATAAACAGTCGAGCGACCTAACGACAAAAATGGGCGAACGACCTAATAGGTGCGCGACTTAAAGCCATCGCGACCTAACGACCTAACAAGGTCATACGATCAAGTGGTTTCCAACGACCTAACGGTGCATCGACCTAAGGCCAAACGACTTAAGGGTTCCAGTGGAGAGCGACCAAAAGGAGACGCGACCTAAAAGAGGCGCGACCTAAAGGAGACGCGACCTAAAAGAGGCGCGACCTAACTCAAACAAGCATTTCGATGATCCGGAGTCATGCCGAGCGACCTAGACCCAAACAACCCACGACCTAGTGACCTTGCGACCTACGACCTAACTCCGAGCGAGCCAAATCCGGGCAGAACGACTTAAATGCAGGAAATTCACCAAAACGCTAAAAATTGGAGTTTTTCGCCAATCCATTCCAAACCAAATGCAAATGTGCGTGCAAACATGATAGGGAATCATTCCAAATAGTCCAATATAGTTATAGGCTAGAATTGTGAGATAAAAATCTCACCTTTGCACCAAATATCAATGAAAATGAAGTTTTAAGCAAGCAAGAATCAATCCCTCTTCTATCTAAGCACAAGAAGCTTGAATCCAACGTCTTCTTCTTGAATTTGGAGTAGAAAGATGGATTGCAATTGAATTTGAGTTTTGGAATTTTAATTTCCCATTCCCTCCACCATTTTTGAAGAAGCTTGAAGGCTTAGGCAAATAGAAATGAAGTTATGAAGAGGAGGGGTGAAGCTTGGGTCTAATAGGCTAAAAGCCCAACCCAAAGTCTCAAGTGAAAAAGTAGTGAAATTCTACTATCTCCAATCATATTAATGTTTATACTCAAAAATGTTGTAAACATCATTTCGAACTCAATGGAAGTGGTCTCGAGTCCTAATTTGTCCATTTGCAAAAAGTAGCTTTTCGGACCAAAATCCGATTAACGATTTAATATTTAAATATAATATTTAAATATAAACTCGATAAATATGCGGGTTGTTACATGAAAGCTAGTGAATCAAGGTTTAATTTGTTATATCTATATTTAGTAAACGAATAGAATTGCAGTATACATTCGTGGCATGTAATGTAGTAATTTACAAGTGTGAACTTTAAGCCTTGGGATGTTTAAATTGAAACTGTGATTAAGGAAAGGTTGTGAATGAGATTAAATTGGAAAAATACGTTTATAAACTTAACTAAAATTTATGAAATTTGTCATACATAAATTTGAAAGTAAAATTCAAAAACTAATTGGATAAACAAATATGAACTAAAAGTGAAATAATTGTAAATAAAGCCATGACTTGTAAATTGTTATGAAATAAATGGATGTTGCAATAGATGGTTATAAATAAAGTCGTGATAACTTTGAACAAGAATAATGTCCTATAAAAGGAACTAGGTTTTTATAAATTGGTAATAAACCAAAGGAAATTTCTTATGAAATGATTCGCAAATAAATGTAATATTAAATGAGAAATAATACATATGAAATGAATGTAATTTAAATTAAAGTGAAATATAAGCAACATTATGAGAATGAATATATTAATGTTTTATTTTAAATGGAAAAATTCCGTGAAACGAATATTAAAATATGAAGTGATACTTGAGTTGATCAATGAGATTAAAAATGAATTTAATTGAAATGCAATTATGATGAAACAAATTGGTATTATTACATAAGTTATATGTATATTATTTTATTTGCAAAATTAATTTGATTCGGATTTGAGTGCACAAGTTTTATGTGAATTTCACCCCTTTGTGTTAGGATTTTTCATTCATTTCTTAATGGCGAATATTTGATATGGATTTTTGGTTTGGTTTTAGAATTCTCTATCATAGTATATGGCCAGGCTATGCAAGGAGAATGATGGCTTCTAGTCAAGAAACCATATCGAAGTCCGCATTAGGGAAGTTGAAAAGACAATACTAGTTCGAAAGCGAATTTGTGTGATCGAGCGAGCGATCGAATGTGATTTTGCGAAATGGTAACATGTGTACATCTTATGTTCTAATATTATTGATATGCTTTGATGCTGAAATTGAAAGTTGTTGGGTTGGATATCTTTGTAATTTAAATTTGAATTTTTTTCTACGCAAAACTGCTATTAATTTAAAACCATTTTTCAAACAATTTTCTTTTATTTTTCTTATATAAAAACTATTTATTCTATTTTATTTGCAAACTATTTTACAGACTATCTTATTTACAAAACCTATCCTACAAACTATTTTTCAGACAATTTTATATACAAACTATTTATTCTATTTTATTTACAAACTATTTCACACAACCATTTTATGTACAAAACTATTTCACAAAACGATTTTATATACAAAACTATTCTAAATTCAAAACCTTTTATAAAGCAAAGATGTTAAATCCCATATGGCTTTCATGCAACGAAATTGATTTTGGAAAATTTTGATTCTTGTATAAGATGGACTTTATATGAGTACAAGTGATTTTGAAAACTGTTGATTTTGGAAGGTATTCGATCTGAAGAGGTAAATCTTATATATAATGGAATTTACATAAGAATGATTTGATATATTCGAGAATATTGATTTTGGAAAGTATTTTATCTAAAAATGAAACCTTGTATAAATTGGAATTTATATAAGTGCGATATTTGAAGCTATGATTTTGAAAGGGTAGTATATATGGTATGTTATATTTTGAAGTAAGAAGTATGGTGAAGTACCATCCGCGAAGAAGTATAGTATGATATGTTTTAACCCAGATGGACTTGGGGAATCTAGGAATGGATTCGACCGATAAACCCTAATGGACTTGGGTGAATTTAGAAATGGATTGGAACCGATATGGTTGTCCGAACTTAAACTCATGAGTTTCTCGATTTTTTTTAGGGTAGATGGTTCTTTAGTTTACCCAATGGAGGCACTTTCGATCCTGTGATCTGTTGTTTAGGGATCTTCCGAGAAGGAAGTGCATCCATTGCGTAAATCATTGAATCGACAGTGTACCACTACAGCAAGATTCGGTGGTCCCTTGTTTACAAATTGGCTACGATATTTTTCTAGAATCTGGAAGGTGGAAGGATCTCCTGGAAAGTTTTGTGTCCATGAGATGACCCACTTTCTTACCCCAAATTTTTTTTTTTTAGTGTTGTACATGTTTTTTTTCCCAGTGGTCATCTACTCAAGAGAACATCCCTTCTAGTTTCTCTCCTTTCCAGGATCTTTCAATCAATATAAAAATATTGTTATACTCAAATTATCTTGAACACTCATATATGAAAACATGTGTGAATCATACCTTGTGTTTTAAATCAGAGTAAAGGAGTTTTGGAAGCAAAGAAAATTTACTTTGAAATTCCCTGTGTGATTTCCCCCATAGCAATATAATTTCCAAAAGTGGTTTTTCTGTCTTACTTGAATTTTTTTACAAGTTCCTAATGTAAAATTTTATAGTCTTAGCATTTATTTACACTCCTATGATTTTATTTTTACATAGACTGTATTTATTGCCCGTGCTTGTGTGTACATGTACTCTGTGCATGTATATGTCTTTGTAAATTTCAAGTACTTATTTTTTTCATTTTTATCAAAATAACTGAATCTTCCCTAGGCCTTTGGGTTATTAAGTTTAAAATATTTGAAGATGGTTGAACCCAGGCTTGATAAAGTGGTCAGGTTAGCCTTGCTTTTCTTGCATGCATTTATACACATATTATAATCTTTTCTGGGTTCTCCTTTGGGCAATTCAAAACTTCTGTTTAACAGATTTCTACTTCATCTTTAGACCTGAATTCCTCACATCAACTACTGGATTTCTTTTTTTTTTCCAGTTCATACATTGTTGATATCTCAGATTTCTTATTCTTTAATTAAATCAGTCTATAAGCTAAGAAAAGAAACTTCATTACTTAGTAAAACATTTTTCAAAAGCAACCTATAAGTTCTAGCTGAGACACACAATTAAATCCAATTCTTACAAACAGAAGACAACATCACTTTCTTTCTAAATAATTTGAACAACATAACATATCATACATTTGACTTAAACTTCTATTCTTAATATCAGAAAGCATGTAACTATTGCATCCCAATTCTTAAGCAGCTAACACATCCAAAGCTTGGTCATTGAAGTACTTATTTACCTGCACAATCACCATGGACTGCCTCATAAATTTATGAGACACCCAATGGTGAACAAACACACAAAGGGTCAAACAAAATTGTCTGGTATGAGCAATCTACTGAAATCATATCCTTATTCTAATTTTGTTTATTGTTTGAGTATTTTTACATGAACAAAGGGGTACCAGTATCCTCTCTGTGCCATTTCTGTGAGGCCTATACTTCATGTCAATGCAAACTGACTAAGTGTGATTCAAGCAATTTAATTCAGGAAAAAAAACAATCATAAGATTCAACAAATAAACATCCTAAGCTATCCAATACAAACACAAGTACAATCATCAAGTCCCCTTTCAATTTTTTTCTTACTAGCCATCAGGGTTGCACCCAAACCTCACTTGACCCTACTCCTATTGTTCTTCATCAAATGTCAGTTTAAGATCTGTAGCTACTTTCTCTTGTTAATACACACATTGCCTGGGACCAATCTCTGTTAACCCAGCACACTCAGGCCCCTGGGTATAAACATACCATGTGTGAGCTTGCAATATTCCCCTTGTCAAGCCATCTTTTGTAGCCCAAAGATCTTTAGTCCTTAGTTATCTTACTAAGTGTTATTCCTTTTTTTTCCTAATTATGCTAATCCCCTCTGTAGATCACATTTCAATCAGAAAAATAAATAACTCAGTCATCATGCATTAACTCAAGGAATAATGGATCATATTCCCATAACATGGGTTTAATCACACAAACTGGTATATATTCTCAGTACACACATTATTCAGATCATGGGTTTTGAGTGGATCATGTTTATAAATATATGGTCATAAATAGTTTTCTCTGTTGCATCCATTTGCCTCTGGTTTAATCAGATACTCACAAATTCATGAGATCTGGCTAAACCATAAGCCTTTATTCAAATCTGGATTTATTTGTAAATATGGAAGTTCAGCACATGTATAACATTGCACTTCTATATTTCCTTTTATTTAATCATGAGACATAAACAACAACAATTCCATGCTGCAGTCCCATTTTCCCCATTTCAGACCATAGATTTACAACATAATTACTGAGATCTTAAATAGATAATTATATGCAGAAAACCCATAAGGGAAAACATTTCATTTCAAGGTTAATCCATAACACAAATAATCATTTAAACAGGAGATCCATAAATCATATTTTCTGGGTATACCAATATGAAGGGTTAAACACTTAAACAGATCATCAATACCAAGATAAACACAAATTATATAAATGAAATATAACACTATTTAGGCTGCCTTGATATTTAGGACTTAATGCCAAGTTTTTCAGTGAGATTACTCACCTTACTTCCTTTCCTAAGCCTTCCTTTTCCTTTGATCTTCTATTTCCTCTTATCCCTAATGGTCAGTGTTCCTCATTTCCTCTGGTTTGTATTTCCATTACTATATTTTTTTTTTCCGTTTTAAAAATAATGACAGATCTCACTATCTCTTAAGCCCTCTTATACCAGACCCTGGTTGCCACTAGGGTTTTAAAAATTTACCTAATGTCAATTTTACCCTGTCACTTATGATCAGCCTCTCATTCTATTTCAAGAGAAAATGGGTAAGTGGTCCTTATTTCTACTAACATAAATTTTATCTTATTACCCCGGTCATTTTATTTTCATGATCTCTGTTTCTTTTTTTTTTTAAAGCTAAGGAAATTGCTAAAAGTAGATAAAGTATTTATTCAACAACTCATACTATTTCCATGCAATTTCTAATATATTTTTTTTCCAGCCTGTATTTGTTTAAAATACATGTATACTGCCTATATTTCTATCCTTTCCTAAACCTTGATTTTTTTTTTCTTTTTACTCTTTTTAAGTATTCACCATCTTCTGCATATATTTACTCCAGCCTACATATCTTTATTTCCTTTATACCAACTTGTTTTTAAAGATATAACCATGTCTGCAATAATTATGTTTACATACCTATTTATTTGTAATTTATCCATTCTAACTCACAAATTAATTCCTGCCTATTTCATCTTGCAGAAAATTATGTGCATGTGTGTGCACTGTCTTGTGCACCTGTACATGTTTTTTTTATAAAAAAAACTGAACTAAATCATAAAATTGCTTCACAAAATCAGGGTTATCACAGTCCATTGCGTAAATACTGGATCGGCAGCGGGCCACTGCTATCGTATTATCATCATTTGACATTGGATTTTAAGCGGTACTTCTCATACCTATTTTTAAGTATTTTTCACTGGGTGTTGAAACAAGTCTGCTAAGTACTTGGAGAATTCTAGCCTTGCGCCTGATCAATGCATGGCCAGAGTCTGCAAGAACGAGGACAAACCTGTTTAAACATCGAATTATAAAAGTATTTTGATGAAGTATTATATAAAAGATATTTTGGCCATTTTTTCCATTTCTAAATACTTTAGTTTTTTTAAAATATTGTTTATTTATGTACAACATGGTTTAGTGGTAAATTATTAGTATTGTAAATATCGGGAGAAATTATAAATTCAACTAAGCATTTTTAAAGTTAATGATTATTGATTTATTTATAATGTTTGAAAAGTATCTTGATTTAATAATTTTATAAATACCGGATTTAATGTTTTCAATAGCTTCTTTGTAAATATAAGTAATGATGTAAATAATTATGTTCCAATGGTTTACATACATTTATGAAGATCTTATTTAAAATATCTAAATGGTGTTTATAAATAAAGTAAGAAATTTTACAAATGAATTTTGAAAAGTATTAAAGTATTAAAGATGATTGATTTGCAAATGAAGCTTTCAAATGAATATTTGAAGTAAAATTTATATAAGTTTCTTTGAATGTATAATTTATAGATATTGTATAAATGGAAAAAAAATTGTTTTGCGAAGTTTATCTACAGTAATATACTTCATAAATAAATTTAAATCTCTATTTTGGAAGTATAGTTTGGAATATTTACCCGATTTCAAAGTACTAATAGTAAATTTATTGGTTTATTTACTGTTTGAATTTTTGTATTAAACCAAAATAAACGTTTTTCCATGATTTGAATATTATTTTTAAAATAAGCGTGTAAAATTAATTACGACGATATAAAATTTTATATTTTGATTTAGAAATTTAATGTAAGATTTGAGTATACTATTATTTTCAGTTTAATAATCCTCAGTTTATACTTATTTTAAAATTAATGAGTTTCATAAATTAGCGGATTTAAGGAACTTTGTTTTAAAGCTTATTATAATTTTTTGATGCAAATTTCTAACATTTTTTTTAGGCTTTTGAAAAATCTTTGCATAATGCTATAAGGATGTTTTAAATATATCTTATATTTTTACTAAATGAATGAAGTTAAATGTTTTAATTGAATTTTTAGATATACTGAAATATTTCTTTTCTCTTCAAGGGGGAATACCAAAAACATAAAATTTTATTCAATAACCGAATTAAGTTATAAACTTAAGTAAGGCAGTGGAATCTTAAGTAATATTTTTTTAATAACTTAAATCCTTAATGGAAAACAAATTATGTAAATGACTGATTTTCAGATAAATAAATGAATGGAAATATAAACAATGAGAAGAAAAAAATCAATAGAATGAACTAAAGTAAATTTAAACTAGAATTTCAATTATTGTAATGGAATAAAAATTAACTATTTAATAATTGGAACTTCTAAAGTTGAAAGTAAGAAATTAAATGCTAAGTTACAAATGAAATATTCAAGTAATTTGAAATCCGTAAGTTGTAAACAAAAAGGATATGAAAATAAGAAATGATAATTATTGAACATTTATTTACTAAAATGAAATAAGATAAACTTGTGTAACTTTCAGTTACATTATTAGAAACATATATATAACTTACCAGACTATTAAAAGTTGTAATGTTAAATATGGATATGTAATGGAATATTACACAGAAAAAACATAAATAATGAAAGTGTTCAATGAAATTTACTTTTATAAATAAGAAATTTGATATGAAAATAGTTGTAAACCAGAGTTGTAATTCTAGTGCTACTAAATAAAATGAAATAGAAATGAGTATTGTAAGCAAAGAATTATGAATTTAAGTTAATGTTTGAAGCTATTGATAATTAAAGTAAATAATAAAATGAATACTATATTAAATTTAATGATTGTAACTTCAGAAATGGCTGATTACTTTCATCCCTTATGAAGATTGTATGCTTGTTTGCAAAAGATTGTTGTTATGTTCTATTGATTTATTTTAGTTTTATGCGATGATGGTATGCTTTTGGTTGACAGTGATTGTTGTTACGTTATGTTGATTTTTTGTTATTAATTTAAAACAACATAATTATTTCATTATATATAATTATTAAGATCTTTGGATTATATAAGTGAAATGTAGGTATGGAAGCAATTGCTACTACTTTTGGTTTCATAAATAAGCGTTATTTGCACGACAAATAGATACATTCTCGGATTATGGTTTTCTAGCGATATTATATTGTTTCTCCCGCTGTTGGTATATATTGTTTTGAAAATTTGATATATATTGTTATATTTTGATATTATTATTTCTACCAGGCCTCTTCGTACAAAGGAGACTCTGTCGAAATTTTTCATGAACTTTGGACTTAGAAAATTTTATGAAATGTTTTCTAAACTTTTGTTAACTTGAGTATAAAAGGAATTATTTGTTTATAAATTGATATATTTTATTTAAACTATTTAATTATGTAAATTAATTTTTTATAAATTTAATGTTTTGAATAAGATACATTGTTTTCACAATTTCTTCTTTTCCCTTCTTTTTCATTTTCGGGGACGAAAAGTTTTGAGTAGGGGAGAGTGTAACGACCTGTAATTTTTGAAAATTATAATAGTAAATTGATTTTTGTAATTAAATGTTGGAATAAATTAAATTTAATATTTATAACTGGAATAATAATAAAAAGAAAATGTAACAAAGTTAATTTAAGTCAATTATTAACAAGTTTAATGAAATTCCAATAAATGAAATAATGTAATTTTATAATTTGGTTATAAATTTATTAGGGGAAAATAAATGTGATATTGAATTTATGAAATAATATAATTAAGGGCAATTGAGTAAAAAAAAAGTGTTAGTTAAGCAGTTGTAACATTTTCTTGTTAATAATGAATTTATAAGTGTGATGAAAAGTTAATGGTAATAATTAATATATGTTACATATTTAATTATTTGGTCCATTAACTTTAATTGGAAATCAATTGCAATTAATTCACTTAATTAGTGCAGATAATGTAGGTTAAATTTATAATTGTAAAATGTCGATTCAATACGATGTAACCAATGAAAATTTTATCATAATATGACGTTTGATTCGAATAAAAAAAGGTAGAAATCAAATTTACTTAAATTTATTGGAATTTAAAATTTTAATGAGTAAATTTGTTTCAATTAAATATAATTAAATATTATGTTAATGAAAAGTAAGATGAGATGGAAAAATATTAATGTAATAAAATATATATATATCAATGTTAACTATGTATGTAAGGTAATAATTGATTTTAAAGAGAATGAGAACAAGATAAACAAATTAATTGAGACTTTAATTATAATCAATGTATGAAATTGACCAAAATTCAAGAAAATGGAAATATAATGGTTAATACAAATAAAAGATGGAAATGGGAGTATATTAACGTAATGAAATGTAGAACAAATGTTAACTATGTTATTAGATTTATAATTGGTTGAATATAAAGGTTGAATTCAAAATAAAGAAATTTATTGAAATTAAACTATAATAAATTGGATTTAATTACAGTGAAATTGAGCACTGTAATTAGTGTAATAACCAATAGTGAATTGTCATATAACCATGTATTAAGTCATTGCAAATGTATAAGTGAATAAAAATGATGAAATTGGTTAGTTTATGGATACTGAGGTAAAAAATGATTTAATTAATTTATTATTAATTTATTTTATTAACGTGAAAATAACCATTTTGATCACTGATTCAGATTTCAATGAAAATAGTTTCATCGGATCTGTAATGGTGAATTATTGTAGGATTTCAAGTTTCGTAGAGATCGGACTTTTCGTTTGATCGTACGGGCTCGAAACGCCTAGAAATCAATTTTATTGAAATCAATTTGAAATAAGCTAATTTTAACATAACTTCTTCATCTGATGGAATTAGGATTTGAAACCTATTTCATTGAGTTTAAAAATATTTAAAACATCTATTTTGATATATGGGTTGTCCCATTTTCGTTCCGGTGGCAGAACGGGCTTTTCGGGTCGTTCATCGTTCCAATCTAAATCAATCTGGTCCATTCATTCTATTTTTCTGATTTGCCTATAAATACCTCTTTATAAACCCTAATTCCTCATTTATATACACCCTCTACCTCACCTCCCCAATGGCAGAACAGATTCCAACTTCAAAACTCTCAAATTCAATTTCAAAACCAAATCGAAAATTCAAACTCCTTAAACTATATCATTTTATATACTGATTGAAGCTCTCGACGAGCACAAGTCAATTCTGCTGTTCGTTTCTCGATCTGGGTTTCTACCTGGGGAATTGGGTGATTTTCTCTCGGTTGTCCATTGATCATTGTTTCATTTAGCGGTGGATTTACGACGAGGGGTGAATCAGAGCGTAGCGTTAGACGTGGTTCAGTGGGTCATATCCATATAATTCGTTTGTGCTTAAAGTGATCAAAATTGCCAGAATTGGCCTTTGTTCGTCATCGGCGACAGAGGTGGTTCCAACCATCGGAGGCGTGCCCGTGGAGGGTATGGGGTCGACCGACCTAGGGGATTACAACGACGAGCGTGGATCAGGTCTTTGGCAATCGTGGGCGGTGCAAAATTCTGGTCAAGGGCGTGAGTGGGTGGCGACTTCAGGTGGTTCGATTTCGCGTCTCTGGCCTAGGTTTCGAAATTAGAATTGATGCGGTACGATTATTTTGTTTATTTTATTTTAATTAAAATTTATATCATTTAATGTTCTAACGCTTATAACTTTTACATACGAGGTCCAATTCATGCGTGGTTGTTCCGCTGGGATCGTATCGAAATTCCAAACATTTTGACGCTAATTTGGACGAACTCTAAGACTTTTTGAATTTTGGGCTTAAATTGGAGTTAAATTTGATTTAAATTCAAAGGTGGGTGTTTTGACCCACTCACAACTTCTAAAATTTCTTATGTTTGTTAAATTAAATTTATGATGTGATAGAAATTTATTTATGGCTATTTGGTATATTTTAAATCGTCATCTCAGTTAATTTGAATTTATTTGAATTAAATCGTTATTTAATTTATTATTGAATATATATTGCCAGTTAAATACTTGTTATTCATTATCAGTTCTATATTGATATTTATTGATTGGTTTGGATGACTATTGTGATGGATGTTTGATTATTGATATTGGATGAATGGATGTTGTATTTTATATTGTTATAATACTGCAAGTTCACTATGGGTTGAAATGATGCATACCCGAACGATCCTATAGATTATGGGAAATCATTATGGGTTAAAATTATATACCTGAGCGGTTTTCATGGATTTGAAAATTTTAAATTATGATATTGGTTGATGATAAATATATCCATATGAATGCTTGAATTTGGATTATGGATTGGAATTAAATTATGTAAAGGTTTAAGTTAAACTTCGGATTTGTTTTAGTTAGATGATTGAGATTGATATTGCGAATTATTTGAAACCCTTTAGATAATTATATTAATGTTGTACACTTGATAAGAGATGAAAATCCTATAACATCTATGAAACCATTGCATAAATATTTCTATTTTATTTATTTTGATTTGACTTAAATAAAATCTTTTAGTTCTGAATCCAATGTTTTTTCTTTTCATTACGCTCGGGTCAGTCTAAGCTTTTCAGTGTATTGAAGACCATTTTATTTTCTAAAGGACGAAGATGAAGATTCAATATATTATTACTATTTATTATAATTATTCCACCTCATGTGTCCTATTGCAATATTTGTTTATTTCTGATGTATGTATAACTCTGATTAGAATTGTATAAGTGTAATCGTTGTTATTTGCAAAACAGCTTCATGAACTGTTTATTTGATTATTATATTTTGTCATTTCGCTACAAGATTCTGTGTTATATTTTTTCCTACTTTTCTTTTATTTTCTTATTTACCCCATTAGAAATTCTACCTTTTGAATTGTTTGAATTAGACATGTATGGTTTAGTGCCGATTTAACTGTCCAAAAGGGTGGGTCGTTGCATCTATTAAGATATTGCACGCATGTTATACACTGGATAGGAGTTGTAAAATCTGTAAACATCTTTGAAGCCCTTACACTCATATTTATTTATTTTTGATTCAACTTACATAAGACCTTTTAGTTCTGACTCGAGTGTTTTGTCCTTTCATTACACTCGGGTTAGTCTGAGCTATCCAGTATTGAAGACTTTATTTGTGGAGGATAAAGACTGAGATTTTTATGCTATTTATTTTATTATTTTTCCACCGCATCATGTTGTTCCGTTGCATTATTTATTTATTCATGTTGTATGTATAACTCTGATTGTATTATAAAGTGTAATCAAATGTATTTGTAGAACAGCTTCATGAACTGTTTATTTGATTATTATATTTTGTCATTCCGCTATGAAATTCTGTTGTTCTCCTTTCCTTTCTCTTCTTTTTCTTATTTATCCCATAAAAATCCTCCTTTTAAAATGGTTTGTATTCGACATGTGCGGTTTATTGTCGATTTAAACTGTCCAAAAAGATGGGTCATTACATATTGGGTCAAAACGAATGTTGCATAAAACATCATTACGACAACCCCAAAACACCAGTATAGAGATTCGACTAACTATACTTAATATTAATCTTCGATATCGAACTTTAACTGTATATTAGTAAATAATGAAGCCAATCAAGTTGGGGTATTTTTACCTCTCAGACCTTGACTGAATAATATTCATAACTTCAAATAGATAGAAGTTTCCTCTCTTGAATATTAACACCAAATATAGAATATATACATGAATACCGTATACTATAAAAAACTTTCCTTTTGGAATTACCTAATATAACAATAGTGTAATAGTCGATGTCTTCCTTACTTTTCACAAAAACGTCTATTACAACAATAGATGTTGAAATCTATGTTTCCATCACTTAACACATTTTAAAATCACAATTAAAATCACTTGAATTCCATTCAAAAATATTACTTTCAAACCATTTCTAAAAAGATTATTCACTTTAAAACGTAAACATGTTTCCTTCATATAAAATTCATATTCAGAACTCTACATAAAACATTTCTCTATATTTATAAACTATGTTTATGAATTTCATTTCTATTTATAAACTTCTTTTTTATAAAATCTATGTATTTATAAAAATCTCTTTATAAGTCTACTTCTTTATAAATCTCATTTATTATCAAAGTCCAATTATAAATATCGATTTCAAGTCCATTTACATACTTATAAACCAGTGTTTAAAATTCTAACCCCCATTTTGTAAACATCGTCCAATATTTCTAATTTATTTCCACATTCTATTTTTCCTAAAAATAGAATTGATTACTTGTTTGACAATACCATTTCCTATATTAATATAAACCTACCGATATGTTCTATTTCTCCAAATTACCAAGGATGATATTTTCCCTTAATTTAAGAAGGAAAAAACATCGTTTTATAAATTTATTATTTCTTTTTAAAAACCTTTCTTATTTATAAAAAAACATTTTTAAAGTTCTTTCCTTAATATATAAAATTATATCACTTTTAATTTTTTTTAATAATAGTTATATAATATTACTTTTATCATCTTTAAAATAGTATTCTTTAGTTATAAAATCGAATTAATATTTAATATTTATAAATCTATATAACATGGTGTTGAAAATCTTTATTTAACTATTTGTAAAAACTCATTAATTTAATATCCAAATGTAATATTTTTATATAAATTAATTTCCTTTGTAAACTAATTCAATATATTTGTAAAACACTTTTAATTTCGAAAACCATTTGAAAATAAAAATTTCCCCTTAATAGCATTTTAAAAACACTAAAAAGAGGCGCGGTGTTACTATAGCACTAACTAGGAAAAATTATATCAATATCATCACATATGGCATTCAACACATCATATATGACTATACATTAAAAATAAATCAACAAAGTGAGAAATCCAGTTGGATCACTCCAACCTATTCACCTGCATCAAATACAACATATGAGAATAAAATGTACAATGTCTGCTTCGAGGCAGACGCGCGTACAAAGGGTCATCTGCTTATACACGGGAATATATTAGGGTCTCATCCACTCCAATAGATGGGTGTATATATCCAACTACCAATAATGTAGTAAAAAACCAAAATAGCAATCACAAGCAATGAACAACATAAATAAAATTATTTCCACTTAAATAAAAATTTAAGAGCCAGAGAGAGTGAGTTTTACTAACGTTTATTTTTGTTGTCACTTCCGCATTTTGGTTTGGACTAAATTCGAATTTAGCTAAGAATTTTAGAAGCTCCAAATTGCTCCAATCTAATTCTTATGCATAGAATTCTCTGATACAAGTCTAACGCAACTTGTTTCGTTCAATTTGGACCTCGTATGAAGAAATTATGACATTTATATCATTACACGAATTTTAATTAAAATTAATAACAAACAATATACGTTAATTACCCTAACTAATCTCGGTCATTCATCACCCTATATCCAGGCTTGAACAATGCAAGCATGGATCCATCTCGCCATGTTTGACCGCTTTCCAACACCGCCATTGTCGACCAAAACCCTATCAGGCTTCACTATCACGTGCGTAAATCTCTACCGCACCCACGCCCCAAGATCCCCCACCTCCGATCACCCTAGCACCATAAAAATGTATCCAAAGCTAGCATGAATGTTGCTCAATTTGATCGCCATCGATGAACTTTAGGAAATCATGATCGTTGATTAGGTTGATCTCCCCCACGCGAACATCTTTGTAGTAGAATATGAAGGCTAATATTCCGAGGATGGAGAGAGATTGAGGGGGAGAAGGTGATTAAATCTCGGCCATTAAACTAAAAGAGATGGCTACTATTTAAATTTTAGGGTTAGGGCTTATAATGGAGGGTATTGTCTTCTATTTATAAGCAAATAAAAACTACCGTTGATTGTATTGTTTCACGGTTAAAATTCTTAAACTCCAACCGAAGCATGCTGGCTGGCGTTCTATATGTCATACCCCTATTCCGAACACAATGGAATATATATCGGAAGTTAATTCGAAAGTATACGGAAGATAACATCTCAAATCGCATTATCTTAATTAAATTTCCTTAAACTATTTCTAAGCATTTTTAATTCGAACCATCTAACCATAAGTCCAATCATCATGAAAATTTGAATCTGATAATAGTATATTATTATGGATCTAATGAAACTAGTCTCGTCCAATTTCATGATAGTGCCCCAATGGTTATTTTCGCTCGTAAATTAATATACAAAATTTCCAATTTCTATTTAACCACGTTTAATTAAATTTAAAATGCACTAACTTCATTCCAAATCAAGTGGAATTAAATCAACTTTAGAAATAATTTCCATTCACATTAAATTCAGAATCCAATTATTTTAACAATTCCATATATTCATATAACCATTATACTTGCAATTTAACTATTTACCTATAAAGTTAACTTTTAAAAATTTAAATCAATTAAATATTCTAATTTTAAATTGATTGAAATTCTAGGTCGACACATTCTCCCCCCTAAAAGAATTTTGTCCTTGAAATTACCAAGGCAGGAATATTCTCCAAATCATTAACTTTTCAAAACCCACTAAGTTAAAACTCGACATTTCACTTTACTAAATCTTTTAGTGTAACCAAAACAATTAGTTTCCATTTATAATTCCAAACCCTTTATTTCAATTATAATTCAAAATCTACTTAGTAGTTAACAATTTTTTTTTCTTTCAAATGTTTTTAACATCCTAAATTTTCAAAAATTTTTGAGTCTTCCTTTTACGGAGAGTCTTTTGCAATATCAAAAATATGATAAAAAGATATACTTCGACTCTCATGGTCGAAAAACGTAATATATATCAATATTTTTATTTTTCACGCTAAATTCGTAGGAGTACTTTAGTTTAGCATTATTAAGCAAGTTCGCTTAATTTATATGCAATCACGCTACCAGAATCAAGCCAAATAGCCTCCATGTACCTATATTTACTCAAATAAACATGTAAATTTCATAATTTATGAAAATTAATAACTTCACATTCATTTTACTAATACAAACATATAGATTGCATAAACCAACATGTTGCACATGTAAATATAAACAATTGCAAGGTCCCAATACTAACCTAGTTACTTTAAATCGATTTATATACCATTCCATGCATTTCAAATGATTCACAAACAATTTACCAGCATTCAATTCATATTTACACACATTACATTTATATCCATTACAAATTGATTCTAGTCAATTAGTTCACTTTCCATTGATTCATAAAATTTTCTTCACAACTATATGTATCCAATGATAATTCAATCCATGCCATTTGGTGACATTTAAATAAATAATCACTTTAATTTTGTAAGCCTATTGATTCTAAATCAATTTATCAAGCTCTATTGATTCACATTCAATTCATTCACAAACCTTGTTCGCTTTATTTCATATTCAACAACAATCCAACCCATGCCAATTTATTTATGAATCATTTCATAGATTAGTTACTAAAGTTGAATTTCATTCTCATCAACAATATTCCAAATCATTTTCAATTTATTTACACTTAAATTCAATCCATTTATAACGTAAGCTATCACTATTTCAATCAATGCTAATTTATTCGACAACATTTTAAAGTACATTTAAATCGCTTACATATAAGTCGAATTCCATTTAAAACTCAATTTACAGTTTAACTTTCAATTCACTAATTAAATCTCTAATTAGTATTCTTCCAATTTACCTAACTTAGTTAAGTTTCATTTTCAAAAATTCTTTATTTAGCTTAACTTCGGTTGATTTCCATTTGTGCACATTCGCAATCAAATTGAATTTTCATTTTATGATTCAAGTCACTTTCTGTAACGACCTGCATTTTTTTGATAACTAAAGTACTGAAAAATAAGATTTTTAATTTACTGTTAGAAGAAAATAAAACTTATGATGTAAGAATGAGAAAATTAACTAGAATGATGTTTAATAATGTAAGTTAATGACTATTTGAATGTAATCTCTAGTAATTGTAATAATTGTAAGTTATAATTGGTTATAAATTTAAAATAAGGAATTACATTTAAATGATTGATGAAATAATATGTAATAAAATGAATTCAGATAAATTTGTTGTTTTGTTAGCAGTTATAACTGATTAAATTAAGAAAAGGTAACAAGTTATTTAATGTAATTAAATAATGTAGTTAATGTAAAAAAAGGAGTCAATTGTAGAAAATGAGAATCACAAGATAGAAACCTATGTTAATAATTTCGTAATGCATTGGTTGATTTAATAGGAGTGTAAATCAGAATAAAAGAATAAAAATGAATAAGTTCAATAGAGGAGTAAACATATGTTTATTTATTTGAAATGTTTAGTAGCTGAAAAATTGATTGCAGAGACGAGAAACTATTATTTAGTAAGAAATATATAATGACTGTTTCTATCCAATATTGTATAAATATATTTAAATTACTATTAGATAGGAAATAATTGTTCTACTTCTCATTACATTCATTTAGTCCATTTTGAAACTTAATGTATTGAAACTAATGTAATTGAAAATTTCAATTAATAGAAGAGAGAATACTAACTTGTAAATTAATAAGTGTAATTAAAAGTAGCTTATGTTTTGTGAAAATATAATGATATTTTGATTTAATGAAAAGAAAATTTACATCAAATAAAATGAATGTTACATTTGTGAATGTAGGTTTAATTTCATTAAAATTAAGGATAGAATGATTGATTTTAAAGGTAGAAATATATGTTTATTTGAACTGTGTTTTAGCTTACAGGTTGATTATAAGAATAAGAAAATAATCTATTTTAGTAAGTTATTTATTACTTTTATGTATAAACAACAAATTTATAAACGTGTTTAAATAAACAATTGTTCTATTTTTCATACATTTAGTTGTCTATTTTGAAATTTGACTTTGTAAGTAATTGCAATTAATGTAATTCAAATATTTCAACTAAAAGGAAAGAAAATATTGATTGCAATTAATAGATTTAATAAAAGAAACACACGTATTGTGTTAAACAAAAAAGGTTTTTTAGTAGAAATAAAAGATCACTTTGGCAAAACCATATTGAACGTTTTCGTTTTTAAGGTAAGTATAAATTTTTTATTATGCATAAATAAAAACCTAAATACATACAAATTTGAATATTATTTGAGTTAGTGAAGTTAATTTGGTTACGTTTTTAAAAATTGAATTTCAGAAGATCGTGCGATGTACATGGTCCCTTTATTTCTTTTATTATTAATTGTTGCGTGAACGTTTTAAAATAGTCACCTTATTATTAATACTTGATCCGTTTATTTATCCTTCTATTTAATAACCGAGCCTAGACTTTTAGGTTGTATTTTATTCTTGCCACCTCATTTTCACGCATACAAAATTTTACTTTCCTTTAGTTTGCAAACTTTTCCATTCCTACGTACATTTCCTTATGCATTATTAATGCCTTGAGCTTTCAAAATAAAATGTGACATTTATTTTTGTCCCTCCATCTTCATTTCCTAATTATAAATAACCTGCAGCTTATGTCTTAATTTGCGTTTTGTTTCTCCTGACACCTCATATTCAAAAGCTTTTATTCTTGCAAATCTAAAAGCTTTCCTTTATGAAAGATGATTTTTTTTCATTTTTCATACATTTCGTGTCCTCATCTTTGTTGTTCTTCAATCTTTTTCGTAAGTCTCATCTTGAGAAAAATGTAAGTATTAAAATTTGTTTATTTGTTTGTTTATTTTTAATACGTACTAATTTTTTTTAATAATATTTCTTATAACGTGAATATCTTTTGCATATAAACTTCGATTAACGTGCGATTTCTTCTGTTGGATTCATATTTAAACTCCGAACAACATGAAATTGCTTTAGTTGAATTTAGAGACTTTTGAGTTTTTGTGCTTCTGTTTGGATTTTTATGGGCTAAAATCAAAGGTTTGTGTTTTAACCCACTCACAACTACAAAATTATCTTATGGTAGTTAAATTGAATTTACGACATGATTTGGCAATAATGGTTGATGTTTTGTATATTTAAATTGTCATTCTAGTTAAATTTAACTTTTATTGCATTCAATCATCATTTAATTTATATTGAATTTAATTGTCAAATTAATACCTGTTAATGATAATCAGTTATCTATTGATGTTCATTGGTTGATTTAGGTAATGATTGTGATGTATGTTTAATTGTTGATATTGGATGATTTGATATTATATTTGTATTGTTATGATACTGCAAGTTCCCTTACTTATTGTTAGAAATTCCAATGGGTTAAAATAATACATACCCGAAAGATCATATAGAATAAGAGAACCGTTATGGATTGAAATGATAAACCCAAGTGATTTTTATTGATCTGGAATTTGGGATTGCGGGTTGAAACAATATATACCCATAAATTTAAATTTTTGCGGATTGAAATGATAAATATCCGTATCACTTGACCAAAAGGTAGAAAATTATATACGGACACTGGAGTGGTTAAATTAAACGATTTTAAAACCCTTAAATCTTGAATTGGATTAAATGATATTTTGAAGGAAATTGATTTATATAAATTGAATTACTTTGAAAATCCAACTTTGAAGGTTCGAATTGGAAATTGATTTAGTTGAAATTCTAAAGTATTTTAATCTATTTTAAATCTATTTAAAGTATTTTAACCCATTGTAGTCTATTTTAAAACTATTTAATCCGTTTAATCTATTTTAATCTATATAAAACTATTTTAATCTATTTTAAATGATATTAATCTATTTTAATCTATTCTAAACTATATTAAACTATTTTAATCTATTTCAAACTATATTAATCTATTTTAATCTATTTAAACTATGTTAATCCATTTTAATTATTTTAAACTATTTAATCTATTTTAATTCTATTTAATCTATTTTAAATTCAGTTAATCTATTTTAAATCTAATTAATCCATAATAAACCAATATAATCTATTTTAAACCATTTAAACTATTTTAAATATATTTAAAGTATTTTAGTCTATTTTAAATCTATTTAAAGTATTTTAATCTATTTTAAACTTATTTAATCTATTTTAAACCTACTTTACCTAATTTATATCTATTTAAAACTATGTTAAGCTAATTAAACTAATTAAACTATTCATAACTATCTGAATTATTTTTTAAATTTCGAATGGTGTAAAGTGGAAATGGTTATAATTAAAGCCTGTTAAAGTGGATAACGTTTAATAATGTTATAACATAAGTTGGAATTTGAAATTATATTTGCTAGTGAAATGACATATTTGAGTAAATATGATGATTTTAAATGACAATTTAACCTAACTGTGAATATAATTTTGAAAGTGATATGGTTTGAATTGAATATGATATTTGGATATCAATTATGAAATGGTTTTGGAAATTTAAAAGAACCATGCAATGTGAAATAATCGTTTGGTTGTTAAAGAAACCAGGATCAGATATTGTCACACTCTCTGCCAATATCGAAAACCACTTTAACAACTATGTACGTGGTGGAGATTCTAGAAATGAAGTAGGATGGTTTGGCGAACGATTCTGTATGAGGTATTTAAGTGACCCTGACTTCCATGAGTCGGCTTGGACGTGACTAAAACATGAGCTATACCTAGGTTAAGTGAGGTTATTCCTTTAATTGGACATGCTTCTTTAATACCATATTATGACTTTGTGATTGATTTGTGGCTACCCTAAATTTCGATTATGGGAGTGTGTTCCGAGATGGGTGGTGGTAGCTGCTATGCGTTACCACCAGCCTAGTTATGCAAAATGGAAGAGTCCTACCCTAGCATTGCATCAAGTGTCATGTTCACATGCCCTATCGTGCCTTCTACGAGTTTGGTTTGTACCATACCTATGGACTGCCTTCAGAGTAAACCTCATGGAGGAGCTTATGGTACTGTATAGACAATGGAAATATATAAAATGTGTTAAGGGGGATATGGGTAACGCCATAACGCTATTTTAATACTTTACTGTAGACACTACTAAAATAGCGTATTGTACTACATAGTAGATAATTTAATAGATCCTTAGGAGGTGGTAATTGTAACGATCCACTATTTTGGACCATTCAAATTGACAATAAAACCACACATGTCTGACTTGAATAATTCAAACAGTAGATTGTTATATAATTTGGAGCAATAAAACGAATCACGGAATCACAGATACAAATAAACCAGAATAACTCACAGCGGAAATAAAATAACCATAATAGTTCATGAAGCTACTACAACATAGAGTCACAAAACAAATACAGAATACAGAGTCTGAAAAGTAAATACAACAGAAATCCCAATACATAAATGTGCCCTAGTACATAAGCTGAATAGAAATGCTCAATGAAAAATATAGCAACTAGATATAGATAATCTCCAGCAAATCCTCTAGCTCTAGAAGGTGAAATCCAAAGTTGATGCCTAGGCTGATCTAAGCGTAAAGCAAACACAAAACACTCGAGTCAGGACATACATACTTATACAATGTAAACCAACTCAAGCGAACTGTAATAAAATGCACAAGTAACTTAAAGGATACTTGGGACCGCCCATCCTCTAAGGATCCATTAAACTATTTACTATGTAGTAATATATGCTATTATCATAGTGTCTAAAGTAAAGTATAATATACTTAATAAAGACGTTAAGGAGTTACCCAATATCCCCCTTAACACATTTTATATATTCCCATAGTCTGTACAGTACTGTAATCTCTCCCGTACTGGGCGTCATCAGAGGGCACTCCATAGGTATGGTACAAAACAAAAATCGTACAAGGCGCGTTAGGTTAGGAGACATGGCACAACGAGGCAATGCAAGGGTAGATATACCAATTAAGCATCTGGACTGGTGGTAACGCATAGCAGCCACTATCGCCCACCTGGAGCCACACTCCCAAAAATCAAAGATGCACAGAAGTGTGTCTGATAAGAGGAGCTACCTCATTGGCCCAGATTTACTCCTGTTTTAGCCACCTTATTCCAACTCACGGGAGTCGGGTCCACATACATACCGCAATAGAACGTCGCCACCATCCTACTTCATTCTGGAATCTCTACCGTGTACATGGTTGCTAAAGTGGTTTTTGAGTTGGCAGAGAGTATGACAACTTGCGATCCCGGTCTCTTTAAAAACCAAACGTTATTACCCATGGTTATAAATTTCAAAATGGTTTATATTTCAAATCAAAACATATCCATTTAAAACATTTAAATTCAATGTCAATATCTTTCAAAAATAATATTCATTTCCCAAAGTTGTAGCATTTCTAAGTTCGTTCAATTATAACAATTTCAAAAAAACACATTGTATCCTAGCATTCGTAGCACCTGGAAAATGCTACTATAAATATAGTAGTATTTCAGAAATATAGTCATTTTCAGAAACAGCAAAACTTATAAAGTGTTACGGTAGATATTTTAGTATTTCAAAAATAGTTAAATTTTAGAAATAGCAGCACATATAAAGTGCTATAGTAGATAAAATTAGTATTTTAAAAATAGTTCAATTTCAGAAACAGCAGCACTTATAAAGTGCTATAGTAGATAAAATTAGTATTTTAAAAATATTTTAATTTCAGAAAAGCAGCACTTATAAAGTGCTACAGTAGATAAAATTAGTATTTCAAAAACAGTTCAATTTCAGAAATAGCAGCACTTGTAAAGTGCTACAGTAGATAAAATTAGTATTTCAGAACATAGTTCAATTTCAAAAATGGTAGCACTTAGCAAATGCTACCTTAAAACCACAGCATTTGGGAAATGCTTCCAATACAAATTCCAGATTTATTATAACATTTCAGAAACATTAAAATCTCAATTTTAGTAATTTTTAACTTATGAAACATATCTCATGCTTCAGAAAATATTCATTTGGATATCATTTAACTAATTATTAAATAAAATTTTTTTTATAAATAATCCAAATTAACTATAATTCATTTATAAAGTCTAAAGTACATGAATTTACTTAACCTTTATCTTAACAATTAACTTAATACTTTATTTTAAAATACCCATTTCATAAATAAATATTCTTATTACTAAGTTAAGCTTAGAATTTCCATTTGAAACTAAATTTCAATATCAAGTTAAGTCATATTTTAAGTTACATTTTAAACCTTTTATTTACTTATACATTTTTAACTTATAGAAAATCACTATAACATTTATTTAAATCATTTAAATCCAATTTAAGTCAAAATTTCATATTTTAATTTCAAAAATACTTAATAATTTTTAGAAAATATTTAAAATTAACCATGCATTTTGTATATAATTATCTAACCTAGGTCAAGTGATACAGATATGTATCATTTTAATCCGTAATTTAAAAATAAAAATCTGGGTTCTATCATTTCAAACCCGCAATCCCAAGCCAAATAAAACAAATAAAAATCGCTTGAGCCTATCATTTCAGCTTATAATGATTTTTCCTTATTCTAATGTTTGTTCGGGTATGTATCATTTCAACCCATGGTGATCCTATTCTACAGGGAACTTGTAGTGTGAGAAATAGTAAATACAATAAACAATATAATATGGCATATCATCAGGTGATGTAGCAAATAAATATCAGGTTATAACATCATGAAATATCATATCACAGGCATATATAAATTACTATCATATCATCAACTATAATTCACATGCCATTGTATCACAATTATATAAGTATGAATGTCGAGAGTGAATAACTCACCTTCTAAAGCTGGAGTTAATAATTCAAGACACACGAATAAACTTCGAAACACACGGCGAAACACGAATTAGATTCGAGAAGAAGTAGCACCCAAATCCAAATCTTGTAGACAACAAAATCGAATATATATACATAAGTAATTATTTACACAAATAATATAAAACAAAAGACAAGGAAAATGGGCGAGACAACATAAGTGGGGTTGGCCACTTCCACACATGGCTAGACCATCACCACACAAGGCTCGACCATCATTGTTTGAGGCATCTAGGCTCGGCTATGGCCAGGTAGAAGCATCGCTAGGCTATGGAAGGTGAAGAGATGGCTAGTTAAACTCATGGAAGGCAAAAGGCTAGGCAAATGAAAGGTCAAGTGCACACATAGGCTCAGACTTATGTCTAAAGTGCTCGGCCATGGCTAGGCTTGGGTCAAGTGGTCATAAGGCGCGACTTGGCATGGTGTAGATCACGACAAGGCAAGGCATGGTGGAGGAATAAGGGGTAGCTGGGGCTAGAAGGAAGGGAATGATGGTATGGTGGTCTCGGCTAGGGTTTGCAACGAAAATAGGTGATGGTTTGGATCTATTGGTCATGACTAGGCATAGGGGAGGTGATGAGGTAGTGCTGGCCGATCATGGTGGTGGTGGTGGAGGAGATCTGGTCGGCTAGAGCATGTGGCCGAGCATAGCATGGAAATAAAAGAGAAAGGAGAAAGAAAAATAAAGGAGAATGAGAGAAGCCATGAGAAACTTACTGTATGTTTTTGTTTCAAGAACACAAATGAAATTGAGATGGAATGAGAAACTTTTGTACGTGAATTACAAAGAGAAGTGGCAGCTATGGTTAGTGGAGTGAACGATAAACCAAAGTCACTTGAATTTCCTAGGCCCATTATCAAAAATAAACAAGTAAAACCCAATAGAAAAATCAAAGTCTAAACAAAATAAAATAAACAAATGAATATAGAAAATAGAAAATTAAAATACAGAAAATAATTGCATGTAAAACGCTGAATTTTATCAAATTTTATAAGTATAAAACATAATTTTATGAAATGAAAAGCAGCATGAATATCAGAATCAAATATAGTTTCAAATGAAAAGATTAGAAATTAAACATTCAAATTAAATTTTTTCAGCTGAAAATCAAAGTTTGACCACAGTTGACCAAAATGTAAAATTTTCCAAATTTTTTTTTTATTGTATTTGGGAATTAAATTGTAAACAAAATCCAAAATTACATTGGAAAATTCCAAAATTTCAAATGTTTAAAAATCAAAGTTTTCAAATAAATTGAATTAGAATATTTATTATAAATTTTAGGTTGTTACACTCTCCTTCACTCAAAACTTTTCGTCCTCGAAAAGGAACGAGATACGGAAACAGGGAAAGATAAGGTAGAAAAGAAAATAGTACTTGAAACAAACAATTCTGGATTCGAAGCACACATGCTCTACTCCACCTACTAGGTACAATCCCGATCATCCGTACTTCACTGCACTTTGGCCAGTCTGACAGATTTCCTTCTTAGCTGCTTCCTGCCTCTATCGAAAATACGAAGTGGCTTCCTCTCGACAGTCAGATAAGGCTCAATATCTAAACTCTCGAGAGTGGAAGGCTGGACAATCAAAGATGGTTCATGCAGATATCGATGAAGATGCGAAACATGGAATGCATTATACACTCCAGAAAACTTCTCAGGAAAATCCAAATGATAAGCCAAAGAACCGATCCTCTCAAAGATATGGAAAGGACCAATAAACCTAGGAGAAAGCTTCCCTCTTCGACCAAACCGAATCACATTCCTTAAGGGAGAGACCTTAAGGAAAACTAAATCACCAATAGCAAACTCAAACTACTTCTACGAAAATCAGCATACTTCTTCTGCCTATCCTAAGCAATCCTCATCTTCCTCTTAATCTCCTCTACTTTCTCAGAAGCCTCCAAAATCATATCAAGATCAGGAACCAAATGATTAACGAATTCAATCCAGCAAGATGAAACTGTAAGGTCGTCCGTAAAGAGCAGCAAATGGAAACATTTCAATACTTGCCTGAATTGAAAGACGGAATGAGACAGATAAAAGATTAAGATAAAATTAACATAGAAGATGGAAAATATACCTGATAACTATTGTTATAGGTGAATTCAACAAGATGAAGATGATCTTCCCAAGATCCTCCATAATCAAGAACACAAGCACGAAGAAGATCCTCTAGAATCTGATTTACTCTTTCCGTTTGACCGTCGGTCTGTGGATGGTAAGAAGTGCTCAGATTCAGATGAATACCCAAAGATTCCTGAAAAGATTTCCAAAACTGACTGGTAAAGATAGGATCCCAAACACAAATGATGCTGATAGGAACACCATGGAGATCAACAATCTCCCTCGTATAAATCTCAGCTAAACCGGAAGCAGAACGGGTAGACTTGACCAGAATGAAATGAGCTGGTTTGGTCAATCTATCCACAATAACCCAAATACTCTCATTATCCCTCCGAGTCCTAGGTAATCCATCAATAAAATCCACGGAAACCTGTTCCCATTTCCAATTAGGAACCTCAAGGGGATGCAACAAACCAGGGGTCTTTTGATGATCTGCCTTGACTTGCTGACAAGTCGCACACCTACTAACAAAGATAGAGATATCCCACCTCATACCTCTCAACCAATAAAGCTTCTTCATATCCTGATACATCTTCGTCACTGCAGGATGAATAGAAAGTCTGGATCGATGATTTTCCCGAAGTAACTCTTGCCGCAATCCATCAACATTCGGGACACAAATCCGATTATTAATCCTCAAAATACCTCTACCATTGATCTGGGCTCCACTACCATCAGGACTACTACCACCAACTCTACTACGAACACCCTCCTTCATATGCCTAAGCATCTCATCCTCATCCTGCTTAGTAATGATACGATCCAAAAGAGGAGAAAAAGAAACAACAAGCTGACACAACAAAGCCTTCTTCCTACTCAAAGCATCGACTACAATATTAGCCTTCCCAGGGGTATAGCTAATGTCGAGATCATAAGAAGCAAGAAACTCAAGCCACCTAACCTGACACTGATTCAATTCCTTTTGGGTGAAAATATACTTCAAAGAACGATGATCAGTAAAGAGCTCAAACTTAGCACCCAAAAGATGATGCCTCCAAAGCTTCAAAGCAAAGACAACAGCAAGCAATTCTAAATTCGTGAGCTGCATAATTGGCCTCATGGGTATTCAACTTGCGACTAGCATAAGCAATCACCTTCCCATTTTGCATCAGAACAGTTCCCAAACCCTTATGACTAGCATCAATGTATACCGTTTATCCCTCATTTCCATTTGGAACGGTAAGCAGTGGTGTGGAAGTAAGCTTACGCTTCAACTCAATGAATGCAGCTTTACACTTATCATTCCATACAAACTTAGTATTCTTTTGAGTTAAAGCAGTGAGAGGTGCAGAAATCCAAGCAAAATTCTCAATGAATCTCCGATAATAACCGATAAGTCGCAAAAAACTGTGAATATTAGATGCAGTCCTAGGAGTTTCCCAATCCTGCAACAGAATAGGGAGAAATAAGGACCACAGAAAAGATAGAATGATCAAATTACAGAAAGAGAAGGAAGGAAAGACTTACACTGATCGCAGCGATCTTGACTGGATCAATAGAAACTCCATCACTAGAAACTATATGTCCAAGGAATCAGACCTCATCTTTCCAGAAAATGGCATTTCGAGAATTTAGCTTTCAACTGATGATTTCTAAGAGTCCCTAGAACAAATTTCAAATGTGACTCATACACTTCCCTTGTCTTGGAGAAGACAAGGATATCATTAACAAAGACTATAACAAAATTATTAAGCACATCGCGAAAAACACGATTCATCAAATCAACAAAGAAAGTAGGAGCGTTAGTCAGACCAAAAGGCATAACCAACCATTCATAGAACCCATTCTAAGTACGGAAAACACTCTTGGGAATACTTTCCTCAGCAACTCTGAGCTGGAAAAAACCTGTGGCAAGATCAAGCTGAGAGAAAACAGTAGCTCCATGGAGCTGATCAAACATATCATTAATGCGAGGCATAGGATATTTGTTCCTCATATTGAGCTTGTTCAACTCCCTATAATCAATGCACATCCTAAAAGAACCATTGGACTTAGTGACGAAAACCATCACTACTCCCCATTCTGAATGGCTAGATCTGATCAGACCTTGGAGAACAAGTCCTCAATTTGCTTCCTCAACTCAACATTCTCATGGGGTGCCATTCTTCTGGATAGAAGAATTACTGGTCGAGCTCTAGGAATAAGATCAATACAGAACTCAATTTTCCGCTAATGAGGTAAAGAAGTAACTTCACCAAATACATCGGGATAGAGTCGAACAACAGGAGTAGAATCAAGATCATCCGGAGAAGAGTCAAGAGAAAAAATAAAATTGCCGATGTAATCCTGAGGCAAGCAACACTGAATCACCAAAGAATTACCAAAATCATCAAAAAGAAAAAGAGTCTGGGTTTTATAAGAGATAACGACATCATGCCCCTTCAGCCAATCACTTCCAAGCAATTGATCAAAAGCATCGAAACCCAGAACATAGAAATCACCACTGAAACGCTGATCAAAATATAGGAGTTTCACTCGATTACAAAACATACTAAGGTTTGCAGGACCATTAATAGGATTTTTAACACATAAAGGTTTAGAAGCAAACTCGGGCAAAAGATGGTGCTCGAATTATTTGCAAAGATCTCCAGAAATAAAACTATGGGAAACTCCAGTATTAAATAAAACACAAACGGGAGATTTAAACAAGGTAAAGGTGCCCTGAAGAGTACCTTGTGAATCACTAGAAGCTGGAGCAGGAACAGGTGCAGGTGGTAGAGCTGGTGAAGAAGCAGAGGTAACAGCAAAGACACCAGAAGGCTTGCCCTTCTACTAGGTAGGACAGTCCTTCTTGAAATGGCCAAGCTGCAGAAAAATGCGGCACAGATCACGTCTGGTCAACTGAGCTGGAGGAGGAACAGCAACACAAACTAAAGTAGGACAACTATTAGCATAGTGTCCCTTCTGATTACACCTGAAGCAAGTAATGGAGGATAGGTCTACAGACTGCCTCGGAGATGAAGAAGATCCCACACCTGGAGTCTTGTTTCAATTCTTCTTCTTCTGATGAAAGTTAGGCTTTCTCTTCTTAGGTTTACCAGAGGAAGCCTGAGATGATGCAGAACGAGCAGTTGGAGGATCCTTAGAAGTAGGATTCTCATATCTAATGGCCATATCCATCAGACTAGTGAAATGGCTATGCATATGAGCGACGAGATGATCATAATACTCCGGACGGGCACCAGCAATGAACTTCTCATTCTTCTTGATAGGAGTGTCAATCAGATTAGGGACAAACATAGAAAGTTCATTGAAATTCCTCTCATACTCAGCCCAAATACATATCACCATATTTCAGATCCATGAATTCCCGATACAGCTGAGATTTCCCTGCCTCGGGTATCCATTTGACAACAAAAGCATCCCTAAAGCATGACAAAGAAACGTAAGAAAGATTTCAAAAAGAGAAACTGAACCAAATTCAAAACAAACTACCTAAACTACTCCCATGAAATGTCAGCCTCAGCGGCATGAGTTGTGACAGACTCCCACCAATCCAAGGCTGCTCCCTTTAACTGCCAAGCTGCCAACTGAAGCAGCTGGGCATTAGTGATCTCAAGATGGAAAAAAACCTCTCCAAATCCTTCAACCACTGCTGAGGCTCGATAATGCTCTCAGATCCGGTAAACTTGGTTCCACCAAGTTCGGTGTATTCCTTACAAAGTTTAGTGAAACTGACTAGTGCAGCAGGTTCAGGAGCTGGGGCAACAAGACGTCCCCTACCTCTAGCATTCCTACGACTCATCTTGAAAAATCAAGAATGAATTTTAGGACAGAGGTAATTGAGAAACAATGACGAGATTAGATAAGATAAGATAAGATAAAACGAGAATTGAATATCCCGAACCAAGAAATTACTAACAGGGTGGATAAGGAAAAGAAGGAAGTTAAGAAAAATTTGATTTCAAAATAAGAAAAGTTTTTACATCAAAATACTCTTTTAAAATCCTTTGAAAATCATTTTAAAATCGTTTTATACTTCAAAATATGTTCTTTCACAAAGAAAGGATTCTAAGATTGATTTCACTCACTCTAGGGTATTTCTACCCTATCTCTAATGGGTTTTTTTGCTCTACGGGTAAGGTTTGCCTAAAACCAAAGCTCTGACACCAAATGTAACGACCCACTATTTTGGACCATTTAAATCGACAATAAAACCACACATGTCTGACTTGAATAATTCAAAACAGTAGACTGTAACATAATTTGGAGCAATAAAACCAATCATAGAATCACAGACACAGATAAATCAGAATAACTCGCAGCAGAAATAAAATAACCATAGTAGTTCATGAAGCTACACAACACAGAGTCACAAAACAAGTACAGAATACAAAGTCTGAAAAGTAAATACAACAGAAATCCCAATACATAAATGTACACTAGTAAAAAACCTGAATAGAAATACTAAATGAAAAAGATAGCAACTAGATAGAAGATAAATTCCAGCAAATCCTCTGGCTCCATAAGGTGAAATCCAAAGCTGATACTCAGGCTGACCCGAGCATAAAGAAAACACAAAACACTCGAGTTAGGACATACATACTTATACAATGTAAACCAACTCAAGTGAACTGTAATAAAATGCACAAGTAACTTAAAGGATACTTGGGACCGCCCATCCTCTAAGGATCCATTAAACTATTTACTATGTAGTAATATACACTATTATCATAATGTCTAAAGTAAAGTATAATACACTTAATAATGACGTTAAGGAGTTACCCAATATCCCCCTTAACACATTTTATATATTCCCGTAGTCTATACAGTACCGTAATCTCTACCGTACTGGGCGTCATCAGAGGGCACTCCATAGGTATGGTACAAAACAAAAATCGTATAAGGCACGTTAGGTTAGGAGACATGTCACAACGAGGCAATGCAAGGGTAGATATACCAATTAAGCATCTGGACTGGTGGTAACGCATAGCAGCCACTACCGCCCACCTGGAGCCACACTCCCAAAAATCAAAGATGCGCAGAAGTGTGTCTGATAAAAGGAGCTACCTCATTGGCCCAGATCCACTCCTGTTTTAGCCACCTTATGCCAACTCACGGGAGTCGGGTCCACATACATACCTCAATAGAACGTCGCCACCATCCTACTTCATTCTGGAATCTCTACCGCGTACATAGTTGCTAAAGTGGTTTTTGAGTTGACAGAGAGTATGACAACTTGCGATCCCGGTCTCTTTAAAAACCAAGCGTTATTACCCATGGTTATAAATTTCAAAATGGTTTACATTTCAAATCAAAACATATCCATTTAAAACATTTAAATTCAATGTCAAATATCTTTCAAAAATAATATTCATTTCCCAAAGTTGTAACATTTCTAAGTTCGTTCAATTATAACAATTTCAAAAAAAACACATTGTATCCTAGCATTCGTAGCACCTGGAAAATGCTACTATAAATATAGTAGTATTTCAGAAATATAGTCATTTTCAGAAACAGCAACACTTATAAAGTGTTACGGTAGATATTTTAGTATTTCAAAAATAGTTAAATTTTAGAAATAGAAGCACTTATAAAGTGCTATAGTAGATAAAATTAGTATTTTAAAAATAGTTCAATTTCAGAAACAACAGCACTTATAAAGTGCTATAGTAGATAAAATTAGTATTTTAAAAATAGTTCAATTTCAGAAAAGCAGCACTTATAAAGTGCTACAGTAGATAAAATTAGTATTTCAAAAACAGTTCAATTTCAGAAACAGCAGCACTTGTAAAGTGCTACAGTTGATAAAATTAGTATTTCAGAACATAGTTCAATTTCAAAAATGGTAGCACTTAGCAAATGCTACCTTAAAACCACAGCATTTGGGAAATGCTTCCAATACAAATTCCAGATTTATTATAACATTTCGGAAACATTAAAATCTCAATTTTAGTAATTTTTAACTTATGAAACATATCTCACGCTTCAGAAAATATTCATTTGGATATCATTTAACTAATTATTAAATAAAATAAAATTTTATAAATAAAATATCCAAATTAACTATAATTCATTCATAAAGTCTAAAGTACATGAATTTACTTAACCTTTATCTTAACAATTAACTTAATACTTTATTTTAAAATACCCATTTCATAAATAAATATTCTTATTACTAAGTTAAGTTTAGAATTTCCATTTGAAACTAAATTTCAATATCAAGTTAAGTCATATTTTAAGTTACATTTTAAACCTTTTAATTACTTATACATTTTTAACTTATAGAAAATCACTATCACATTTATTTAAATCATTTAAATCCTATTTAAGTTAAAATTTCATATTTTAATTTCAAAAATACTTAATGATTTTTAGAAAATATTTAAAATTAACCATGCGTTTGTATATAATTATCTAACCTAGGTCAAGTGATACAGATATGTATCATTTTTATCCGTAATTTAAAAATAAAAATTTGGGTTCTATCATTTCAAACCCGCAATCCCGAGCCAAATAAAACAAATAAAAATCGCTTGAGCCTATCATTTCAGCTCATAATGATTTTTCCTTATTCTAATGTTTGTTCGGGTATGTATCATTTCAACCCATGGTGATCCTATTCTACAGGGAACTTGTAGTGTGAGAAACAGCAAATACAATAAACAATATAATATGGCATATCATCAGGTGATGTAGCAAATAAATATCAGGTTATAACATCATGAAATATCATATCACAGGCATATATAAATTACTATCATATCATCAACTATAATTCGCATGCCATTCAGATAATTTTTTTGTTTTGTTGGCAGGTACAACATTTATGTATAGATAACAAACTTATAAATGTGATTAAATTAAGAAAAGGTAACAAGTTATTTAATGTAATTAAATAATGTAGTTAATGTAAAAAAAGGAGTCAATTGTAGAAAATGAGAACCACAAGATAGAAACCTATGTTAATAATTTCATAATGCATTGGTTGATTTAATAGGAGTGTAAATTAGAATAAAAGAATAAAAATGAATAAGTTCAATAAAGGAGTAAACATATGTTTATTTATTTGAAATGTTTGGTAGCTGAAAAATTGAATGTAGAGACGAAAAACTATTATTTTGTAAGAAATGTATAATGACTGTTTCTATCCAATATTGTATAAATATATTTAAATTACTATGAGATAGGAAATAATTATTCTACTTCTCATTACATTCATTTAGTCCATTTTGAAACTTAATGTATTGAAACTAATGTAATTGAAAATTTCAATTAATAGAAGAGAGAATACTAAATTGTAAATTAATAAGTGTAATTAAAAGTAGCTTATGTTTTATGAAAATATAATGAAAGTTTGATTTAATGAAAGGAAAATTTACATCAAATAGAATGAATGTTTCATTTGTGAATGTAGGTTTAATTTCATTAAAATTAAGGATAGAATGATTGATTTTAAAGGTAGAAATATATGTTTATTTGAACTGTGTTTTAGCTTACAGGTTGATTATAAGAATAAGAAAATAATCTATTTTAGTAAGTTATTTATTACTTTTATGTATAAACAACAAATTTATAAACGTGTTTAAATAAACAATTGTTCTATTTTTCATCCATTTAGTTGTCTATTTTGAAATTTGACTTTGTAAGTAATTTCAATTAATGTAATTCAAATATTTCAACATAAAGGAAAGAAAATATTGATTGCAATTAATAGATTTAATAAAAGAAACACACGTATTGTGTTAAACAAAAAAGGTATTTTAATGGAAATAAAAGATCACTTTGGCAAAATCATATTGAACGTTTTCGTTTTTAAGGTAAGTATAAATTTTTTATTATGCATAAATAAAAACCTAAATACATACAAATTTGAATAATATTTGAGTTAGTGAAGTTAATTTGGTTACGTTTTTAAAAATTGAATTTCAAAAGATCGTGCAATGTACATGGTCCCTTCATTTCTTTTATTATTAATTGTTGCGTGAATGTTTTAAAATAGTTACCTTATTATTAATACTTGATCCGTTCATTTATCCTTCTATTTAATAACTGAACCTAGAATTTTAGGTTGTATTTAATTCTTGCCACCTCATTTTCACGCATACAAAATTTTACTTTTCTTTAGTTTGCAAACTTTTCCATTCCTACGTACATTTCCTTATGCATTATTAATGCCTTGAGCTTTCAAAATAAAATGTGACATTTATTTTTGTCCCTCCATCTTCATTTCCTAATTATAAATAACCTGCAGCTTATGTCTTAATTTGCGTTTTGTTTCTCCTGACACCTCATATTCAAAAGCTTTTAATCTTGCAAATCTAAAAGCTTTCCTTTATGAAAGATGATTTTTTTCATTTTTCATATATTTCGTGTCCTCATCTTTGTTGTTCTTTAATCTTTTTCGTGCCTCATCTTGAGAAAAATGTAAGTATTAAAATTTGTTTATTTGTTTGTTTATTTTTAATACGTACTAATTTTTTTTAATAATATTTCTTATAACGTGAATATCTTTTGCATATAAACTTTGATTCACATGCGATTTCTTCTGTTGGATTCATATTTAAACTCCGAACAACATGAAATTGCTTTAGTTGAATTTAGAGACTTTTGAGTTTTTGTGCTTCTGTTTTGATTTTTATGGGCTAATTCAAAGGTGAGTGTTTTAACCCACTCACAACTACAAAATTATCTTATGGTAGTTAAATTGAATTTACGACATGATTTGGCAATACTGGTTGATGTTTTGTATATTTAAATTGTCATTCTAGTTAAATTTAACTTTTATAGCATTCAATCATCATTTAATTTAATATTGAATTTAATTGTCAAATTAATACCTGTTAATGATAATCAGTTATCTATTGATGTTCATTGGTTGATTTAGGTAATGATTGTGATGTATGTTTAATTATTGATATTGGATGATTTGATATTATATTTGTATTGTTATGATACTGCAAGTTCCCTTACTTATTGTTAGAAAATTCCAATGGGTTAAAATAATACATCCTCGAAAGATCATATAGAATAAGAGAACCATTGTGGATTGAAATGATAAACCCAAGTGATTTTTATTGATTTGGAATTTGGGATTGTGGGTTGAAACAATATATACCCATAAATTTAAATTTTTGCGGATTGAAATGATAAATATCCGTATCACTTGACCAAAAGGTAGAAAATTATATACGGACACCGGAGTGGTTAAATTAAACGATTTTAAAACCCTTAAATCTTGAATTGGATTAAATGATATTTTGAAGGAAATTGATTGATATAAATTGAATTACTTTGAAAATCCAACTTTGAAGGTTCGAATTGGAAATTGGTTTAGTTGAAATTCTAAAGTATTTTAATCTATTTTAAATCTATTTAAAGTATTTTAACCCATTGTAGTCTATTTTAAAACTATTTAATCCGTTTAATCTATTTTAATCTATATAAAACTATTTTAATCTATTTTAAATGATATTAATCTATTTTAATCTATTCTAAACTATATTAAACTATTTTAATCTATTTCAAACTATATTAATCTATTTTAATCTATTTAAACTATGTTAATCCATTTTAATTATTTTAAACTATTTAATCTATTTTAATTCTGTTTAATCTATTTTAAATTCAATTAATCTATTTTAAATCTAATTAATCCATAATAAACCTATATAATCTATTTTAAACCATTTAAACTATTTTGAATCTATTTAAAGTATTTTAGTCTATTTTAAATCTATTTAAAGTATTTTAAATATATTTTAATCTATTTTAAACTTATTTAATCTATTTTAAACCTACTTTACCTAATTTATATCTATTTAAAACTATGTTAAGCTAATTAAACTAATTAAACTATTCATAAATATCTGAATTATTTTTTAAATTTCGAATGGTGTAAAGTGGAAATGGTTATAATTAAAGCCTTGATTTTAAAGTGGATAATGTTTAATAATGGTATAACATAAGTTGGAATTTGAAATTATATTTGCTGGTGAAATGACATATTTGAGTAAATATGATGATTTTAAATGACAATTTAACCTAACTGTGAATATAATTTCGAAAGTGATATGGTTTGAATTGAATATGATATTTGGATATCATGAAATGGTTTTGGAAATTTAAAAGAACCATCCAATGTGAAATAATCGTTTGGTTGTTAAAGAAACCAGGGTCAGATATTGTCACACTCTCTGCCAATACCGAAAACCACTTTAACAACTATGTACGTGGTGGAGATTCTAGAAATGAAGTAGGATGGTTTGGCGAACGATTCTGTATGAGGTATTTAAGTGACCCTGACTTCCATGAGTCGGCTTGGACGTGACTAAAACATGAGCTATACCTAGGTCCAGTGAGGTTATTCCTTTAATTGGACATGCTTCTTTGATACCATATTATGACTTTGTGATTGATTTGTGGCCACCCTAAATTTCGATTATGGGAGTGTGTTCCAAGATGGGCGGTAGTAGCTGCTATGCGTTACCACCAGCCTAGTTCTGCAAAATGGAAGAGTCCTACCTTACTATTGCCTCAAGTGCCATGTTCACATGCCCTATCGTGCCTTCTACGAGCTTGGTTTGTACCATACCTATGGACTGCCTTTAGAGTAAACCTCATGGAGGATCTTATGGTACTGTATAGACAATGGAAATATATAAAATGTGTTAAGGGGGATATGGGTAACGCCATAACGCTATTTTAGTACTTTACTGTAGACACTACTATAATAGCGTATTGTACTACATAGTAAATAATTTAATAGATCCTTAGGAGGTGGTAATTGTAACGATCCACTATTTTGGACCATTCAAATCGACAATAAAACCACACATGTCTGACTTGAATAATTCAAAACAGTAGATTGTTATATTATTTGGAGCAATAAAACCAATCAGGAATCACAGATACAAATAAACCAGAATAACTCGCAGCGGAAATAAAATAACCATAGTATTTCATGAAGCTACTACAACATAGAGTCACAAAACAAGTACAGAATACAGAGTCTGACAAGTAAATACAACATAAATCCTAATACATAAATGTGCCCTAGTACATAAGCAGAATAGAAATGCTCAATGAAAAATATAGCAACTAGATATAGATAAACTCCAGCAAATCCTCTAGCTCTAGAAGGCGAAATCCAAAGTTGATGCTTAGGCTGACCCGAGCGTAAAGCAAACACAAAACACTCAAGTCAGGACATACATACTTATACAATGTAAACCTACTCAAGGGAACTGTAATAAAATGCACAAGTAATTTAAAGGATACTTGGGACCACCCATCCTCTAAGGATCCATTAAACTATTTACTATGTAGTAATATACGCTATTATCATAGTGTCTAAAGTAAAGTATAATATACTTAATAATGACGTTCAGGAGTTACCCAATATCCCCCTTAACACATTTTATATATTCCCATAGTCTATACAGTACCGTAATCTCTCCCGTACTGGGCGTTATCAGAGGGCACTCCATAAGTATGGTACAAAAAAAATATCGTATAAGGCGCGTTAGGTTAGGAGACATGGCACAACGAGGCAATGCAAGGGTAGATATACCAATTAAGCATCTGGACTGGTGGTAACGCATAGCAGCCACTACCGCCCACCTCGAGCCACAATCCTAAAAATCAAAAGTGTGCACCAATCAATCATATAGTAATTGAATGGCATACGAAGAAGTGTATCCGATATGAGGAGCTACCTCATTGGCCCAGAATCGCCCCCGTTTTAGCCACCTTATGCCAACTCACGGGAGTCGGTTCCACGTACATACCTCAATAGAACGTCGCCACCATTCCACTTCATTCTAGAATCTCCATCACGCATACGGTTGCTAAAGTGGTTTTCGGAGTTGGCAGAGAGTATGACAACTTCCGATCCCGGTCTCTTTAACAACCAAACGTTATTATTACTCGTGGTTATAAATTTCAAAATGGTTTATATTTCAAATCAAAACATATTCATTTGAATCATCTAAATTCAATGCCAATATCTTTCAAAAATAATATTCATTTCCCAAAGTTGTAGCAGTTCTAAGTTCGTTCAATTATAACAATTTCAAAAAAAAACACATTGTATCCTAGCATTCGTAGCTCTTGGAAAATGCTACTGTAAATATAATAGTATTTCAGAAATATAGTCCTTTTAAGAAACAACAGCACTTATAAAGTGTTACAGTAGATATTTTAGTATTTCAAAAACAGTTCAATTTCAGAAACAATAGCACTTATAAAGTGCTACAGTAGATAAAATTAGTATTTCAAAAATAGTTTAATTTCAGAAACAACAGCACTTATAAAGTGCCACAGTAGATAAAATTAGTATTTCAAAAACAGATCAATTTCAGAAACAACAACACTTATAATGCGCTACAGTAGAAAAAATTAGTATTTCTGAATATAGTTCAATTTCAAAATAGTAGCACTTAGCAAAAGCTACCTTAAAAGCATAGCATTTTGGAAATGCTTCCAATATAAATTCCAGATTTATTATAATATTTCAGAAACATTAAAATCTTGATTTTAGCCATTTATAACTTATAAAACATATCTCATGCTTCAGAAAATATTCATTTGGATATCATTTAACTGATTATTAGATAAAATAAAATTTTATAAATAAATATCCAATTTAATAATTCATTTATTAAATTTAAAATGCATTAATTTACTTAACCTTTATCTTAACAATTAACTTAATACTTTATTTTAAAATACCCATTTCGTAAATAAATATTCTTATTACTAAGTTAAGCTTAGAATTTCCATTTGAAACTAAATTTCAATTATCAAGTTAAGTCATATTTTAAGTTACATTTTAAACCATTTATTTACTTATACATTTTTAACTTATAGAAAAACACTATAACTGTGATGTCCCGGAATTTTAGGCAATATTTATTTGATAATCTTTATTAATAATTACTTTAAATGCGAAATATTGTTTTAGTAATCTAATTGTGTAATTTAACAGAATTTATCTTTTCAATACTAATAATAATTTAATTTGGCAAAATTTATTCTTTTCAAAGTTAATAATATTCAATTGGTAAAATTTATCTTTCAAAGCTAATTAAAATGTATTGTCTAATTATAATATATATATATATATATATGTATATGTATGTATGTATGTATGTATATACTGTAATTTGAAAATTATGTTTGAATATAATCTAATACCTTTCAAGTGCTATTTAAAAGATAATCATATGTTTTCAAAAGACTTAGGGTAAATATTTATTTATTTAAAAATATATTAGCTTAAGTTTAACATTTATACAAGATTAGTAAAAGGATTGTTTTACTTTCTTTATAAATTTGCTGGATTTAAATACGATTTGTAAATGTATGTAAAAGTTAAAGCATAATTCATAAAACATACAAGACATAAGGAAAATGTTTAATTATTTTTCTTTTAAAATGCTTTCTTTTAAAATTACTTTATACTTAAATGGTTTATATATAAAGGTTTAAGATGCTCTTTTTTTCAATATCTCATGAACTAAGTATAGTTTATAAAATATAAAGGTAATTTGTATATATATGAACATTTAACAACTAATTAATAAAAACATATAAAATATAAACATAATAGGTAAATTATATAAACATGAGAAAATATTTAATAATAAATTAAGATATAAGCATATTAATATAAAACATGAAGAATTGATTCAATAATGGGTTTTAACATTTGTAAGTAATTAAAACATGCATTTAACATGTGTAAATAATTAAGTACATGTATGAAACTTGTGTGAAATTTATTTACACACAATTAACAAGTGGCAACTTATGTTCTTTTAAAATTTAATTATATATAACTAAGTATTTTTGAAAGAAAACTGTTTTTTTTTTCATTTCCAGTTCAAGAATACCTTTTTCTCTTCTTCTTAAATTAAAAAAAAAATAACTGAAAACCAAAAATCAAAACAATAATAACTTGTTTCAAGAATTCAACTCAACAACAACAACCTGAACAATAATCAAATAGCTTCAATTCAAAGAGCAATTCAACAAGTAAATCAAGCATTTCAGTTACAAGCTTCAGATCATTTCAAAACATAGAGTGCCGGGAAACAAAAAAATCAGCTGTTCTCTGCTTCTTTAATTACTGTAAGTAATTTTTTTTTTCTTAAAACAGTTTTTACAATTTGATCTTATCCTAATACATATGGTAATTGTTGAAGTAGTATAATAAATGTGTTTATATGCATGAATTCATATATGCATGTATGAATATGAAATGTTTAGGTTGTGCATGTCTGTGTAAAGGATTGTACCTGTTTTGTTATTTTACCAGCTCCACTTTCACATATAAAAATTTATATCTTCCTCTGTAATCAAATTTAGGCTAAGATATATAAATAAAAAATGACTATTACAATGTGTTATAAATTTTAAAAATAGTAACTAGTATTTACATGTAGTAATTATTTCAAAATTTGGAGATTTCAGTAAAAAAAAAATATAAGACAAAAATCTATGATTACGAATTCATGTTTCAATTCCATGAATTTATTAGTAATAGGAAACAATGACTTTTAATAGTGAGTTCAAGATTTGTAGGTGAAGAATTATCAAATTATCTCGAGTTGATTGGATTTGACGCTTTTGTCAATTGTCGATGATCGGCGGCGAAGGGTGTGTCGAGATTTATGCTGGAGGTTGCGGTAGTCTGGGGGTTGCAGGAAAAATAGTGGTAGGTTTTGTCTATGGCTGCGGTGGCTAAGGAAGGGCGAAGTAGGGTTTTCAGTTGATCAGAGTAGCCGATGTTTTGCGAGGCGATTGCATCGCCATGGTGAGGCAAGTGGTTATCGCGAGGAGAGGAATCATCGCCGGGGTTCGTGGCGATGCTCTAGACGAAGCGGCTTGAGTTCTGGTGGCGCGATTCATCGCCAGCGAGGTGGTTTGTCATTTTGGGTTGGTTCCAGGTTGATCGATTTTCTCAACTTTCGATTTCAAGCGAGATAGACGACACTGGGTGGACAGAACCATCAGCAAGGTCGTAGGCGACTGGGAGATGGTCGGAGCAATGGTCAGAGATGATCTGGTGGCGTGTGCACGTGCATGCGTGCATTTTCATCAGTCTAGGTTTTGTTTGAGTTGGGATGAAGGAAGATGCATGGGTCTGTCTCGGGTCCGTCGCGTGTGTAACTCGAAGCAGGTGAGTTCACGTGGTTTGTACGCGAGTGTTGCTTGGGGAATTTTGTAGTTGTCTTGCGAATTTGATGATTTTTCTTGGGTTTAGTTGGATAAGTTACAAGGTTTTAAATTGAAAAAAATGAATTTCCGATTTGGAAGCAAAGTTAAATTTTAAACCAAGTTTTCAAAAGGTATTTCCATGTATATACTAACTAGTTTTAAAGATATATGAAATGTTTGAGTTTAGAGCAAGATGTTTAAACAAGTTTAAGTTCTAAAAGTATATATTTTCAAAGTTTAAATTTTGTTTTAAAAATAGTTTGGTTTATATAAATATTACATTAGATTAATGATGTAATTAGTTCCTAAATATTTTCAGATAAATGTAATGATGAAATTGAGATGTGATTAAAGTAAAAGGTATTTAACTTTAATAAATCGCAGAATTATCAAAAATGATTTCGTATAAATCAATTTCAAACTTTTAATTTAAATAATAGGTAAGAGTTTAGTGAAGTTTGGCAAGGCCAGCCGGTTTTATAGTGGACTGTCCACTTCTTATTACGAAAGTAATAAAAATTGAAGTACAGGAGCAAGGTTAAAGCACCTTAACTACTAAAGTAAAAACAGAGAAAACAGCACAGGTACGTGACAGCTATGTCACGATAACTATAGGAAACACCAAAACCTAGCACTCCTCCGAGGAGGGAGAATCACCAACAACCCCAGACACCAAAGAAGTGCACAATGGGACAGACCGAGAAAGACCAGCAAAGGGGCAAAACCGTAGAGCAAGACAAGGGTCATAAACCACATCATCAGAACAGTAGATAAAAGATCGATCCCAGGATGGATCAGCATTAGCACTCGCATCCATACCGTCCAAATCAAGAACAAGAGAGTCACCTGATTGTTTGTAGCGAAGGCACCTAAGGTCAAGTTGATCGTCAGAAACAAACCGGAAGAAAGATTGATTAACCGGGTTACACCTCATATCAGAAATGGGATCTATCCAACACCCTTCGGGCTCATCCCAAGCTACAGGAGGCAGCAGTAAGGTAGGGTCTGGAGCAACTAAAGGGATGACATTAGCAACACTCGGTACCTCAGAACCAGGAGGTGAAACAGGCGTAACTAGAGGCAACGAAGCTGCAAGAGCAGAATAAGATAGAGAGGAAGGGGCAGAAACCTTGGGGACCCAGATCCTACGACGAGGGCGCGGCAAAGGAGACTTCAGCGCAGCCGCGGAGGCATCAGAATGATGGCAATCGATAGTCAGGTGACCAAAAGAGTGACAGGCGGTACAAATATCCGGAACCCATCCATAGCGTACTCTTACTTCCACCACATCGCCAACAGCTAGCTGAACAGAAATAGAAGAAGGGAGAGGCTTTGAAGGGGAAATCTCAATGAGAGCCTTCGCGAACATCATCTTATCACGCGCCACAGTGTTGGATTCAAAACATTTTAGCTTACCAACATTACAAGCTAACCAATTCAAACCAGTAAGAGGCTGTAATACAGAGGGAATCTGAGAAAAATATACCCAAACAGGGATAGAGAATACTTGCTCACGTGCACACGCCACGGTAGGAGACCATGGGGTAACAATAAAAGGCCTTCCATCAACAAAAGAAGGCTCCGCCTCCAAAAAAAGCCGACGATCCTCAAAAGAGGAAAACTTTAAGAAGTACATCGTATCAATCAGCTTCACATGCAAATTACCACGTAACTTCCAAGCTCTTCGAAGCACCATAGACGCATATGAAAGACGATGATGCGGATCCAGGAAAAATCCAACCAAATAGTCTGACCAAAATTCCTCACCAGCTTGCATTACACTCGGGGGCGGGGGGGGGGGGGGGGGGGGGGAATCATCGCTCCATTTTCCTCTACCAAATCAAAGTCAATTGGGATGTATGCACCTGCATTACGGGGCAAGGACGAGAAAAGAGATGTCCACGATTTTGGGGAGTTCTTCGAACCATCAGTTACACGGCTATGTACAATACTGGGGGCAATCGCAGTAGTGGGTATAGTAGTATCAGAGCCATTACCAGTGACACTAGGTACAGAATTCTTAGGGGAAATTACACAAACATCTGATGTGCAATGTCCACAACATGGGAGACTAGCAGAAGCACACCCCTGGACATGACCTTGCACACCAACGACCACACTAGGAACACACACATCAAACACAGTAGACTTGCCCACATCACTACCCACTCCAAGGTGCATAACAGGCTGATCATCACCCTTGGACGCTTGGAAACAGACATTAGAATTAACAAGTCCAAAAACCCCTGTAGCATTTAGACATATAAGCGACGTGCATTGTACAAAGACAGCAGCTTCGCCCAACTCCACATCACAACCACTCATGCCACCAACACTACGCCCATTGTTTATTTCAGACGAACTGAGACCACCACTCTCATTCAACAAAACTGTCATACCGATATTATCGTTCACAGGAGAAAGCACTTTGGTACCTAGGAGTGGCAACACAGCGCGAGATGCCACTACACCAACCTTTTCAGACGAGGATGCTGTTGATAGGATGGAAGCACGTAGTGGAGGAAAATCGGAGAGGGAGTGAAATAATGGCATGGCAGTGGACTTGGATTTGAAATGGAGACCAGACCTAGTCGAAGAGGGAGAGGAAAGGGGGGAGGAGAGGGACGAGGCGGAGTGGAGGACATGGAGGAAAGACACGATTAGAAGAGGGAAGTCACTGCGATGATGAAAACAGAGGTCACGAACGAGAAATCGCCAGGAGCGGACATTGGAGATGAAGTATCACGAACGAGAAAACTTTGGGGACAGTGAGATGTAAACTTTGGGGCCAAGGAGACTATGTCGCCCTGGCCTTCGGTTAAGCCGGTTTTAAAGTGGCCATGCACTATGTCTCATTATTGTGGCCGCTAGGAATCGATCCGGTGCCACCACAACACAATGTAGCAACATCTACTAAATGGGTTATCTTAATTTAATTAAGTCTTATTAACAAAAGTAATTAAAGCATAATTACTTAATTAACTAAGATGATTAATTTAGGTAATTAAATTAAGTAATTAATTTTTGTAATTAATTAAGGGTAGTTGATTACTTAATTTAGGGCTGATTAATCTAAGTAATCAAAGGTTAATTAATTAAGGAATAATTAATTTACGGATGTAATTAGAGGTTAATTACTAAATATTAAAAGAATTATTAAGGGTAATTACTTAATGAAGTAAGTAAAGGGATGAATTACTCAATGTAATAAATTAAATTAATTAATTACATTGAATTAAGATAATTAATTAAATTAATTAATGATGATCACTTCAGAAATTGATTAAGTGTAATTACCTAGTGAAGGTAATTAAATGGATAATTACTAAGTGTAATTAACGGATAATTACTGAATGTAATTCATAATATGGATATGAATTAGTAGAAGTAATTAAAGGATATTACTTAGTGTAAGTAATGAAGAAGGGTAATTATTTAATGGAAGTAATTATGTATTAATTACATAGTGTAATTAATTAAAGGATTGATTAATTAAGGTAATAAATTAAAAGGTTAGTTAATTAATGAATGGGATTAATTAAATGATAATTAATCAAAGAAAGTGATTATAGAATAATTAATAAATGAAATTAATTAAGGATCAACGTAATTAATTATAGTTAATTATTAATGAGAATAAGTAAAGATTAATTAATGAGAATGGTTAAAGGATAATTAATTTGTGTAATTAATTAAGGCTAATTACTTAATGTAATTAAAGATTAATTAATTAAGGTTAATTAATAAAGATGATAATTAAGGGATTATATTAATTAATTGGTTTTGTAATTAACTAATGGTTAAGTTAACAGAATTTTTAGTAATGTAATTAATTAATTAATTATTTAAATTAATTAGAAATTGTTGACCAAATAAATCTTGCTTATGGAATGCCTTGGATTATTGATATCTCTGATATGTGATATATGCTAATCTATGTTATGAGATGTTCAATTGAATCGTGGAATATGGGTTATCTATCTGTGATAATGTGAATTATCTATCCGTGTGAATATAGATAATATATTATACTGTTTTAAGTCAAACAACTTGGACACTAAGACGTCGTTTTGGATTTCGGTGAGACCGGGATCGGATTTTCAAATTTGGATATCCAAAAACTACATTGATCCAAATTAAATGATAGGTCCAGAAACTCAAGTGAAGATGAAGACTCGAAATGTAAGGGCTATTTGTCATTAAAACTCTGAGGGTGATTCCAAAACGAGTATAACAGAGATAGTGCTTTCAGATTCGAGATGAAGATTTAGAGTGCAAGGGCTATTCTCGTTAACTCTGAGGGTGATTCCAAAATGAGTGTAACGAGATAGATCCTTCAGTTTCGTTCGAACCCGAAACGAACTTGTATGGATTGAATGCTTTCAGAACATTGTCATTGGAGGACGAGGAGCATTCCAAGATATGTGTTCTTTAAAGGTAATCGTAGCCTCAAGCCTTATCAACCGGGAATGGCTAAAACAGGAGAGGTGCAGCAAGGCTAAGTGGGTAGCACCTAAGTAGGATAAGATTTCCCCTGTCTAGAGGTCCCTTTTTATTCGGCTATGTGGGCAGTTGGTCATGTACAACTGCGAGGTTGTCTTATTCGGGATTAGGACCAGGGTGGATCCTCTGTACGGTGATATAGGCCATGTACAGTGACGGGCGGTACCCCAGTAACCCTGCCATTATATGGAATCCAATCTCCAATAAGTTCCATACGTTTTGATTGCGCCCAACTATGTTGGAACGTGAGATGTAAACATTCTAGCTATTTCTGTATTTTACTTGAAAACCCTAGACACTGTTATAATATCACTGGATTTCTTATCAAATGTTTTTGGATATTGTAAGGTAAAAACTTACCCATGTTTATGTATGGAAAGTCTTACGAGATACCTTTCTTTCCAAATGATTTTCAAAGTTAAGCAACTTTAACCTGTTTAATCACACCAGACCCATGTCTGACCCGAAGTTTATTTTCTGTTTTCTTAAACTCTTGGGTGCTCAAATTTTTTACGAGTAGCCAAGGGATTCAGGTTAGCTTTGACGAGTTCTAGAGGAGATTTGGAGTAGGAGGCTTCAGTGTTTAGATATATGTATTTCCGCCGTGTTATTTCTTTGTGATGTGTCTGTATTTTACTAGAGTTGTATGATAGACAGATTTTTGTAACTGCCTAATGTGTTGTGATGTGTAAGCTAAGTAACTCTGATAGAGGTTGTATGCTATGTAATAACTATCTGATTAATATATTTTATTCATTCTGTTGTGAGATTCTGATATCATTTAGTTCTTTCTTTTCTATCTTTTCTCTTTTCTATCCCTTTCTTTCTTAATAATGATGCGTCTTTCTATGGAATGAAAGGCGGGTCACTACAGTTGGTATCAGAGCACTAGGTTGAGTGAATACCTAGACTTTGGAAAGAGCATACTTGTATGTATATATATATACACACACATACATATACCTATTTTGTTGGGTTACCTATTTGGGTTTTCCAATATAAGTTCAAGAGTAGGAGGTGTAGTGGTGTGTGTAGGACAACTATCACGAATGGAAGAAATCTGAGTATTGAGGTTGGAAGAGTATCTGCCGTGGCTGTAGACCTAATACCGCCTCAAGTAAGCTCTGCAGCATAGTGAAAGGATTTCACCTATTTTGGAAGGATAGCCTTTTAAAGGGTTCAGAGTCCATCATTAAAGTGCAAGTTTGGTGTAACAACCCTGGTTGGAGGTTACCGTAAATATTAAATTATAATGAATATTATAATTTAATATTAGAATTAATTGAATTAATTGGAATAAAATGATGAATTATATTGTTTATTTGGAATAAACAATATAATATGAATAAATTTTGGGAGAACAATATAAAATAAGGTATGTGTCATGAAATAAAGCTTACATAAAAAAATGAAGGACATGTGTCACAAGATTAAATAAAATAGTGATACATAACCCCATTAGGTGTCTATGTGTAGAAACATCTTAAGACACCTAAGTAGGCATGTGTCAACATTGTAAAGCTCGTGCAAAGAGAAGTAGACAAGTGTCCAAAACTAAAATTACCAAACTAGCCTTGAAAATTACTATATAAAGGGTGGAAATGTTCACTTATATTTCTTTCTTTCACAAAATAAAAACAAAAGGAAGATAAAGTGAAAAAAAAACTTGGAGAAAGCTAGGGAAAAAGAGTCAAGGCAAATACACAAGTTTAAGCAATCATAGGTCCGGCAAAGGCGAATTCGAGTTGAAAACTTCCATCTTCAAGCCTAAATCATCATCTTTTTGCTGCTAATAGGTAAGCTAAGGCTTATAACAACTGTAAGTGAACAAATTTCAGCAGCAAATAATCTCTTGCTTGAACTATTTGGTTAAATATGTTGAATTTTACCTCTGTTCTATATTGATTGATGCTGAAAATGCCCTATCTTGTTTTGCTCATATCTGGCTCGTCCGGTGTCGGATTGATGCCACTCTTTTTTCAGATTGTAGAGGAATGATTATAGTTTGTTCATGTTAACTTTCATTGGGTTTTGAGTCAGTTTGGACCTTCTTAGTTGCTGTCAGAAATGAAAACCCGAGAGGGATTAAACCCAGAATATTCTAGTGGCTGGTTAGTGTTTTCGCCATAACTTTTGTGTTACTTATCGGAATTTTGATTTCTAAGATGATTTGAAATCCTTGTGAAATATGCAAAAACTTTTATGTTTTCGGTTTTGACTAATTTAGAAGTCTACATAGTGGAAAATTGGCATTTTCATCGCTGTCCTGTGTTGACAGACAGCGCAAATAATTTCTTTCTTAGTAGTATTTCTACCATAACTTCTTCGTTACTGATCGGAATATCAAAATTTATGACGTTTTGGAAACTACAGAAAGAATGTGACAACTTATATTTGTATCACTTTCTGTAATTCGTTGACTAAAATGTTGAAAAATCTCTTGCAAACTCGCTGTCCTGTTGTTGTAGTGTACTCAGTGTTTTGTGCAAACCTGAGCTAGTATTTTGCGCATAACTTTCGCGTTTCTTATCCATATGCAATAATTTTAGAAGTTTTGGAAACTGCATAAAGAATGTGATAACTTTTATTTGTATCACTTCTTAAAATTTTGTGATTAAAGGGTCGAAATAGCTGATGCAAGATCGCTGTCCTGAGCACTTGCATGTAGCCTTGTGTGTTGTATTTGCTTTGGTTGATGAGTTTTCTGATGATGATTTTCTTTTCACTTGATTTGCGAATAGTTTGAGATTAGATGATTAAACCATTCTATAAATAAATCATATATGGTTGGGGATTTGAGGATTTGTTCTTATTTTCTAAGATTTTATAATTTATTAAAAACTCTGAAAATAAGCCGTTTTCTCTCTAAAATCTTTTCTATAAAATTGCTGGAAATTGTTTTAAAATCATGTTTTCTCGTGAAAAATATTATATGTATAATTTTACTTATTTTTACTATATATATATATATATATATATATATATTTCGGACGTATAAGAAAATAAATTAAACGATTTAGTAAATCCACGAGGAATGAGACTCGTGCATTCACTTAATCGGTTAATTATGGACTTGTACGATCGAAACGACATTGAGGAATCTTTTTGATTTCCTACTTGGGATTTACCACTTTGTGGTCTGGGATAGAGTGCTATATTAGTCTTTTAGACTAATAACTTTAGTCTAATATTTCGTATTCGAGAGCATATACGACATGGGACTATCTTGGGAAAAACACTATTGCCGATGATATGAGGCAATTGTTTTATATGAGATTTTCTGAGATTTATGATTTTATGGAATTTTCCACTTGTCAATGAGATGAGACAGGTTAGATATTTTATGCCTTACGCCAATGACATGAGGCGATTCTTTGAGATTTTGATGCTTTTGTTAGTGTGGCATCGACCAGCGGCTAGAAAACAGCTGAGTGAGGACGTGCGGTATGGGACGCACGTAACCACTTTTCGGGTTACTATCCGAGAGTTGTTGACACATTCTGGGAGAACTACCAGTACTTAGAGTCCCGATCGGGTTAAGTAATACTTGACTCGATCACTTTTGATGGCGGGGACTCAGCGGACACCGATTGGAGTGAGGTGCTCCAATCACTTTTGATGGCGGGAGTTCGGGGAGAATATAGATGACGTCATAGACCGGATTAATTCGAGATGAGGATTCCAGTCGAGAGAAGGATATGGTACCATGATGGTGAATAGTACTGGTAAATAGCACGTGCAACATGCTTTTGCATGTAATAATTGGCCAATATGAGATTTCTTTTATGAGTTATGATGATTTCGATTTCACCATTTTTGATGTGTTTACCTAGCCTTATAGATGTAAATAAGGCAAATATGATTTCTTTGAGGATTTTGGTGATTTCGAATTTTATGGATTTATACTTGGGATTTATATACGACTTGAGAGATTATTTATTCATGGATAATGTTTGAATGTTTTCCCTTATACCATATACATGAATTCCTTCAGATTAACCCAAGTATATGTATATGCAAACCACCATAGAGACATAGTGAAGTTACTTGATATCAACCCTAGATGTTCATACCTACTTATGTTATCCCGTTGTGAAGCTCTTCTCTTTACCTTATCGTATTCCTTTCTAACGATAAGATTCAGTTGCCTGACCCGTGTGTTTATCACTCGGGCCAGACCGAGTTGTTTCAGGTATCATCTATTGGACTTAGCTTGAAGTTGATGTTGGATATCAGCTCTTCTTTCTCTTGAGTAGTTTTTGTTCTTCCGCGTACTCTAATGTAGTTACATTTGATTCGATATTTATGGTGTGGTCGAGTACCACCTTTATTGTATTCATATTTTATATTGTACTAAACATGTATCAGTGTATATGTATATATATGATGTTGGTTACTGTTCTGTGATGTGATTTACATTCAGTTCTTATATTTTGTTCTGATAGATCCGTTAACCACCTATAGTTTTGGATTAAGCATTTACTGGGTATGTCGATCCACTTGAGTTGAAAAAAAAAATTATATTGCATTTATCGACGTATTCAATAGATGTTTAAGACAAAATTATAGATGGTCGCCCTTAACCAGCCCTATTCTCTGCTTTAGTAGATGGAATTACTTGTTAATTCTCTTTACTAAGGTGGGTCTCGGGGTGGGGCGTTACAGCTTGGTATCAGAGCTGCGGTCAAAACAAAGTATAATAAACACAGAACAGTACGTATATCACAATACGTCGAAGTACAATACGAGTGAATCATTGTCCTTTATTCGAGCTTGTTTTCGAATCGAGCCTTGATTCGTTTTCGAGTTTTGGGATTATCGGGATGGAATATGTCTAGGAAAATATATATTGTATTCCGTAGTATTCCATAATTGAGTTTGATGTTATCTTGTCTTATGAATAATCTTATTTGGGATTATTCTATTTTCAATTTTTTTTCCGATACGAGTGAGTTCGTATCGATGGAGATGATTGATTTTTTTGAGCATTCTTGTTGCATTCATTTGAGAGTTGTGAATCCTATTGAAGGGATCCACAATGATTGGCTCATTTTGGGCATTCTGAGATTTTTATTTGATGTTGCTTTTGTGAGTATTTGTTTGTTACTCACAATCTTGAGATGTATCTGATTTGAGATGGACTAACTTATTTAGTGTTAAGCCCGATCCTTTTGTTGTTATAGGATCCTGTATATTTAGGTTTCTATTTTATTGGGTTATTATTTCTATCACTTTGAAATGTTAATGATGATTTCGAAATTTCTATATTCGCTCTTGAATATCGAGATGTTGATGATATATCTCGAATTCCAATCAAGGTGACTTTGTTGAGTTTTGTAAGTCCATTTGGATTTGACATCCAATCGGGCAATCGAGTGTTGAGGTAACCTTATTCCTGGCTCTTTGCTCTTCGGTTATCCTTCCACGAGGATATCCACTAAGGAATGAGGTGAGTTTCTAGATTGTTCGAGTTTGATTGAGTTTATCATTCAGATTTTTTTTTGAGTTATCCTTTTCATATACTCAATCGATGTTATTCTCTGTAGCATTACTTTGTTTGAAGTAATGATTTATTGTTTGTTTGCTTCATCTCGTTCAAGAAGAATATCTTGCTTGTCTTATATCTTGATGATTTTTGAGAGTGGCTCGTGACATCGTAAGATTGACAAACGCTCTATCTCCTTCTGTTGATTTCGAGAATCGAATATTCTACGAATATCTCTATGCATTCTCTTAATGTTCTTTGGTTTGAGTTTTGAAGCTACATAAATATGAGTTTTAAAGAGAAATTTGAGCTTTGAGATATTTTAAAAAAAAAATCAAAGAATATTTTGAGAATAAATTTAGATGAGTAGTAATTCTTTTATAGAAATAATTTGAGAGTGTTGGGTTGTCCATCGAGTAGTTAAGAGTTCTGGTCGGTACGCCTGATCAACGTTATCGATAGGAATCTCCTAAATACTATGATGAGGCAATCAGACACGATGATTTGTGTTTTAAAAATTGAGATTTTGAAAATAATATTTTGAGATTATATATTAAATTTATTTTTGAATGGTAATTGCAGCCAATAATTTTAGAGACGAGTAACAGAGTGGCGAGGCAGTTTTGATCGTTTGATCGACTCTGCAGCCAACAGATATATCTATTTATTAGAGATTCAATGGAGAGGCAATGCCATTTATTTATATATATATATATATTTTGAAATTATAAAGATAAGAATATGTGAGAAAATTATTGAGCTATACTTTATTTAAAGTATATTATGAGATTTTAGAATTATATTATATACATTGGATGTTTTAAGAGAAGAGTTATAAGGGGATTTGAAGATCGTTTTAAACTATTTAAGTGGTTTAATAAAAAGACTAAAGAGAATTTAAACTCTTAATTTATTTTAAGGAATATTATTATGGATTTACAAAATCTTTTGAAAATTAATTTTGAAGTATGAGAAGAAATTTAGACTTTTAATTTGAGTTTTAAATTACTTACTAAGTAGTATAGTAAGGAGTTTGAAATTTTTAAATGTTAAAAATTGAGATTTAAAATTTAAAAGATGTTGGGATTTAAAAATTCTAAATATCTTGGATTGAAAAGTAATTTGAGCTTATATCCTTATTTCTTGAGTATATTCTATCCTTGAGTTAATATCAACGACATGCCTTATCGCGGTCGTTCGAGTTTGGTGGGCTTGCAAGAAGTCATTACGTGATTTATTCATTTTGTCTATTGCGTTTATCTCGTGGTGAGGATGTTCTTTCCGCATTATTATACAGAAAATCTTATTGATGATATTCTTTATTGCTTAGAGTTTGGATTTAAGTGAGTTTGGTCCCGACTCTATTCGTGGAGTTTTGTGAAATCAATCATTTTCGATTGATTAATTGTTGAGCATCTTATTGAGTTTTTTTTCGAAGATGGGATATCTTCGAAATTCTTTCAAGTTACTTGGAAAATTCGATGGTTTGCTAATCGCTATATAAGCATTTGATGGGCCATTGGATTAACCAAGGAAGTTTTTCCTTATTTCTCTCTACCATTCTATGTTGAGAATATGAATGGTTTGAGTTTCGAGCTTCTCTTTTATCCTTTGTCGATTGAATAAATTATGTTGAATATAGATTTCCTCTAGAAATTGCGAGGACGCAATTTTTATAAGAGGGGGAGTCTGTAACAACCCTGGTTGGAGGTTACCGTAAATATTAAATTATAATGAATATTATAATTTAATATTAGAATTAATTGAATTAATTGGAAGAAAATGATGAATTATATTGTTTATTTGGAATAAACAATATAATATGAATAAATTTTGGGAGAACAATATAAAATAAGGTATGTGTCATGAAATAAAGCTTACATAAAAAAATGAAGGACATGTGTCACAATATTAAATAAAATAGTGACACATAACCCCATTAGGTGTCTATGTGTAGAAACATCTTAAGACACCTAAGTAGGCATGTGTCAACATTGTAAAGCTCGTGCAAAGAGAAGTAGACAAGTGTCCAAAACTAAAATTACCAAACTAGCCTTGAAAATTACTATATAAAGGGTGGAAATGTTCACTTATTTTTCTTCCTTTCACAAAATAAAAACAAAAGGAAGATAAAGTGAAGAAAAAAAACTTGGAGAAAGCTAGGGAAAAAGAGTCAAGGCAAATACACAAGTTTAAGCAATCATAGGTCCGGCAAAGGCGAATTCGAGTTGAAAACTTCCATCTTCAAGCCTAAATCATCATCTTTTTGCTGCTAATAGGTAAGCTAAGGCTTATAACAACTGTAAGTGAACAAATTTCAGCAGCAAATAATCTCTTGCTTGAACTATTTGGTTAAATATGTTGAATTTTACCTCTGTTCTATATTGATTGATGCTGAAAATGCCCTATCTTGTTTTGCTCATATCTGGCTCGTCCGGTGTCGGATTGATGCCACTCTTTTTTCAGATTGTAGAGGAATGATTATAGTTTGTTCATGTTAACTTTCATTGGGTTTCGAGTCCGTTTGGACCTTCTTAGTTGCTGTCAGAAATGAAAACCCGAGAGGGATTAAACCCAGAATATTCTAGTGGCTGGTTAGTGTTTTCGCCATAACTTTTGTGTTACTTATCGGAATTTTGATTTCTTAGATGATCTGAAATCCTTGTGAAATATGACAAAACTCTCATGTTTTCGGTTTTGACTAATTTAGAAGTCTACATAGTGGAAAATTGGCATTTTCATCGCTGTCCTGTGTTGACAGACAGCGCAAATAATTTCTTTCTTAGTAGTATTTCTATCATAACTTCTTCGTTACTTATCGGAATATCAAAATTTATGAAGTTTTGGAAACTACAGAAAGAATGTGACAACTTTTATTTGTATCACTTTCTGTAATTCGTTGACTAAAATGTTGAAAAATCTCTTGCAAACTCGCTGTCCTGTTGTTGTAGTGTACTCAGTGTTTTGTGCAAACCTGAGCTAGTATTTTGCGCATAACTTTCGCGTTTCTTATCCAAATGCAATAATTTTAGAAGTTTTGGAAACTGCATAAAGAATGTGATAACTTTTATTTGTATCACTTCTTAAAATTTTGTGATTAAAGGGTCGAAATAGCTGATGCAAGATCGCTGTCCTGAGCACTTGCATGTAGCCTTGTGTGCTGTATTTGCTTTGGTTGATGAGTTTTCTGATGATGATTTTCTTTTCACTTGATTTGCGAATAGTTTGAGATTAGATGATTAAACCATTCTATAAATAAATCATATATGGTTGGGGATTTGAGGATTTGTTCTTATTTTCTAAGATTTTATAATTTATTAAAAACTCTGAAAATAAGCCGTTTTCTCTCTAAAATCTTTTCTATAAAATTGCTGGAAATTGTTTTAAAATCATGTTTTCTCGTGAAAAATATTATATGTATAATTTTACTTATTTTTACTATTTATATATATATATATATATATATATTTAGGACGTATAAGAAAATAAATTAAACGATTTAGTAAATCCACGAGGAATGAGACTCGTGCATTCACTTAATCGGTTAATTAGGGACTTGTACGATCGAAACGACATTGAGGAATCCTTTTGATTTCCTCCTTGGGATTTACCACTTTGTGGTCTGGGATAGAGTGCTATATTAGTCTTTTAGACTAATAACTTTAGTCTAATATTTCGTATTCGAGAGCATATACGACATGGGACTATCTTGGGAAAAACACTATTACCGATGATATGAGGCAATTGTTTTATATGAGATTTTCTGAGATTTATGATTTTATGGAATTTTCCACTTGTCAATGAGATGAGACAGGTTAGATATTTTATGCCTTACGCCAATGACATGAGGCGATTCTTTGAGATTTTGATGCTTTTGTTAGTGTGGCATCGACCAGTGGCTAGAAAACAGCTGAGTGAGGACGTGCGGTATGGGACGCACGTAACCACTTTTCGGGTTACTATCCGAGAGTTGTTGACACATTCTGGGAGAACTACCAGTACTTAGAGTCCCGATCGGGTTAAGTAATACTTGACTCGATCACTTTGATGGCGGGGACTCAGCGGACACCGATTGGAGTGAGGTGCTCCAATCACTTTTGATGGCGGGTGTTCGGGGAGAATATAGATGACGTCATAGACCGGATTAATTCGAGATGAGGATTCCGGTCGAGAGAAGGATATGGTACCATGATGGTGAATAGTACTGGTAAATAGCACGTGCAACATGCTTTTGCATGTAATAATTGGCCAATATGAGATTTCTTTTATGAGTTATGATGATTTCGATTTCACCATTTTTGATGTGTTTACCTAGCCTTATAGATGTAAATAAGGCAAATATGATTTCTTTGAGGATTTTGGTGATTTCGAATTTTATGGATTTATACTTGGGATTTATATACGACTTGAGAGATTATTTATTCATGGATAATGTTTGAATGTTTTCCCTTATACCATATACATGAATTCCTTCAGATTAACCCAAGTATATGTATATGCAAACCACCATAGAGACATAGTGAAGTTACTTGATATCAACCCTAGATGTTCATACCTACTTATGTTATCCCGTTGCGAAGATCTTCTCTTTACCTTATCGTATTCCTTTCTAACGATAAGATTCAGTTGCCTGACCCGTGTGTTTATCACTCGGGTCAGACCGAGTTGTTTCAGGTATCATCTATTGGACTTAGCTTGAAGTTGATGTTGGATATCAGCTCTTCTTTCTCTTGAGTAGTTTTTGTTCTTCCGCATACTCTGATGTAGTTACATTTGATTCGATATTTATGGTGTGGTCGAGTACCACCTTTATTGTATTCATATTTTATATTGTACTAAACATGTATCAGTGTATATGTATATATATGATGTTGGTTACTGTTCTGTGATGTGATTTACATTCAGTTGTTATATTTTGTTCTGATAGATCCGTTAACCACCTATAGTTTTGGATTAAGCATTTACTGGGTATGTCGATCCACTTGAGTTGAAAAAAAAAATTATATTGCATTTATCGACGTATTCAATAGATGTTTAAGACAAAATTATAGATGGTCGCCCTTAACCAGCCCTATTCTCCGCTTTAGTAGATGGAATTACTTGTTAATTCTCTTTACTAAGGTGGGTCTCGGGGTGGGGCGTTACATTTGGACAAGCGGATTTTCAAGAGTTTGGATCTGTCGGTTAAGTAGAAGCGAGTAAAAGTATCTTGGCAACTTCAGGAAGGAGCCGCTGCGTGGTGAGATGCAGTATCCATGGATGTTCCAGAAGGTGTTTCTCTTACAGCTAGTTTAGGAAGCTTTGGAGGAGCAGTTGATATCTACCGTAGGGAAGACTCGTCTATGTAAGGAATTTTTCTGGATCTCAAGTAAGGGAGATTCGTCTGTATTGGATTATGAGACTAAGGTTGATAAGTTGCCTCGCTTTGGACGTGGTCTCGTTGTCATCCCTTTAGAAGAGCGAGATGATTATGCTTGGTTTGAGGATCAAGGAGCTTATGGATTAGAAGTCTTTGGCATCTGTGGCATCAGTGCAGCTCGAAAGTGTTTTTGTGTGTCAACAGGAAGGTTCTCTGGCTAAGCAGTGTCCTAAAGGAGGAAATCAGGAGCAGCAGAGTGGACCTATTTCTTCGATGGATTGGTTAGACAAACACAAGCTGTTCTGATTGGTGAAGAGAGAACAGTGTCTTTGGAAATTGATTTAGGTAGAATCGCAAAAGAGACTTGTGATAGTTGATTGTTCTCTTAGGTAATCTTTTGCATGGGATCGGGCCATCTCAAGAAATTGGAGCTATAGAAGTTCTTAGAGTTTTCTGGATATCTTCGAGGTAGTCAAAGGTTTGCATCCACATCGAGAGATTGAGTTCTGCATCGACTGGGTTCCTGGAGCATTACCGGTGGTTCAGCCTAGTAGAAGGAGGGCTCCTAGAGAGAGGATTGGCAAAACAGCCCAGGATTGATTGGATCTAGTTTTCTGGCTGGATTTTTGTGCGGTGTTTGTGACCGAATCGGATAGGTCACTAAGATTTTATGGAATTTGATGGACAAATGTTTCCGGGATGGATTGATCAAGTCTTTTCTTGTGTTCATCAACAGCATTTCATCTAGTTTAGATCAGAGTTGCGCAGTGGAAGCATGGTAGCAGCTATTCTAGAATGGAAGCAACCGCAGATTCCTATGGAAATTTGCGTTTGTTTCGGATTAGAGAATTTCTATAGGAATTTCATTCGGGATCTGAAGGCTTGGTTGTCTAGTACACCTGTTCTGTTTTCTAAGGATTGGAAAAGTAAGTCCGAAGTCTATTGATGCTTGTGAAGTAGAGTTTGTGTGGTGTCAATGGATCTTGGGAATACCATCTTGTTGAGTCGAACTCAAAGATCATCTTATTCTTGTTCCAAATTTGATCCGAGAGGCATCTGCGAAGATTGGGTTGTGCAAGAAGGATGAAGGCAGCCCAGGATTGGCAGAAGAGTGTTGTGGGTAAGAGACGAAGGAATTCAGAATTCAAAGTTGGAATTTGGTATTTGATAGGCTTCCTCCAAACAAGGGAGTAACGGGACTGGGTAAAATTGGAAAGCTAGTTCAAAAGTGTATTGGATCTTTCCATGTTCTCAAGAGGATAAGTTCTTTGATCTACAGGATTGAATTTCCAGTTCGAATGGTTGGGATTCAATGTATTTCACGTACTTCATCTAAGGAAGCGTGCGCATCTCTAGTGGTAGAACCAGTAGTTTGGGAAGATGTGGAAGTTGAGTTGGTCTTGTCTATGGTCAGATATCTTGTTCAGTTTATAGATCGTGTTGAAAAGGAGCTCAGGATCAGAGGGGTGTAGATAGTTAAGGCTCAGTAGAGCGAGTATCCTAATGATTTGTACCTGTGAAACTCTAGATGGTATTAGAAAGTCCTATCCAGAATTTTGTTTGGATAGTGGGATTTGTTTGTTTAGATGAATTGGTTGCTATGATTGTTAATATATTGTTGATGTATGCATTGATGTTTGTAAATAAAACCTTTGTTGGATTATTAAAATATTTTGCTTTTAAACTTCGGGGATGAAATTCTTTTAAGCGGGAAGGAATGTGATGTCCCGGAATTTTGGGCAATATTTATTTGATAATCTTCATTAATAATCATTTTAAATATGAAATATTGATTTAATAATCTAATTGTTTAATTTAACAGAATTTATCTTTTCAATACTAATAATAAATTAATTTAGAAAATTTTATTCTTTTCAAAGTTAATAATATTTAATTGGTAAAATTTATCTTTCAAAGCTAATAAAAATGTATTGTCTAATTATAATATACATATATATGTATATATTGTAATTTGAAAATTATGTTTGAATATAATCTAATACCTTTCAAAAGCTATTTAAAAGATACATATATTTCCAAAACACTTAGGGTAAATATTTATTTATTTAAAAATATATTAGCTTAAGTTTAAAATTTATAAAAGATTAATAAAAGGATTGTTTTACTTTCTTTTTAAATTTGCTGGATTTAAATATGATTTGTAAATGTATATAAAAGTTAAAGCATAACTCACAAAACATATAAGACATAAGGAAAATATTTGATTCTTTTGCTTTTAAAATGCTTTCTTTTAAAATTACTTAAAACTTAAATGGTTTATATATATATATATATAAAGGTTTAAGATACTCTTTTTTTAATATCTCATGAACTAAGTATAGTTTATAAAAATATAAAGGTAATTTGTATATATGTAAACATTTAAAAACTAATTAATAAAAATATTACGTAAATTATATAAACATAAGAAAATATTTAATAAGGAATTAAGATATAAACATATTAATATAAAACATGAATAATTGATTCAATAATGGGTTTTAACATTTGTAAGTAATTAAAACATGCATTTAACATGTGTAAATAATTAAGTACATGTATGACACTTGTATGATTTTATTTACATGCAATTAACAAATTGAAACTTATGTTCTTTTAAAATTTAATTATATATAACTAAGTATTTTTAAAAGAAACCTGTTATTTTCATTTCCAGTTCAAGAATATCTTTTTTTCTTCTTAAATTAAAAAAAACCTGAAAACCAAAAATCAAAACAATAATAACTTGTTTCAAGAATTCAACTCAACAACTTCAGCCTGAACAAGAATCAAACAACTTCAATTAAAAGAGCAGTTCAACAAGTAAATCAAGCATTTCAGTTACAAGTTTCAGATCATTTCAAAACATAGAGTGCTAGGAAACAAAAAAAATCAACTGTTCTCTCCTTCTTTAATTCCTCTGAGTAAATATTTTTTTAAACAATTTTTATAATCTGATCTTATCCTAATACATATGTTACTTGTTGAAGTAGTATAATAAATGATGTTTATATGCATGAACTCATATGTGCATGTGTGAATATGAAATGATTGGGTTGTGCATGTCTGTGTAAAGGATTGAACCTGTTATGTTATTTTACAGGCTTCACTTTCATACATAAAAATTTATATCTTCCTCTGTGATAAAATTTAGGCTAAGATATATAATTGAAAAATGACTATTACATTGTGTTATAAATTTTAAAAATAGTAACTAGTATTTACATATAGTTATTCTTTCAAAATTTGGAGATTTTAGTAAAAAAAATTATATAAGACAAAAATCAGTGATTATGAATTCATGTTTGAATTCCATGAATTGATTCGTAATTGGAAACAATGATTTTTGATAGTGATTTCAAGATTCTTAGGTGAGGAATTATCGAGTTATCTCGAATTGATTGGATTTGACACTTTTGTCAATTGCCGATGATCGGCGGCGAGGGGTGTGTCGAGATTTATGCTGGAGGTTCCGGGTAGTCTGGTGGTTGCAGGAAAAATAGTGGTTGGTTTTATCTATGGCCGTGGTGGCCAGGGAAGGGCGAAGTAGGGTTTTCAATTGATTAGAGTAGCTGATGTTTTGCGAGGCGATTGCGTCGCCGCGATGAGGCCGGAGGTTATCGCGAGGAGGGGAATCATCACCGGGGTTCGTGGTGATGCTCTGGACGAAGCAGCTTGAGTTCTGGTGGCGTGGTTCATCGTCGGCGAGGTGGTTTGCCATTTTGGGTTGGTTTCAGGCTGATCGATTTGCTCAACTTTCGATTTCAAGCGAGATAGACGAAATTGGGCGGACAGAACCATCAGCGAAGTCGTAGCCGACAGGGAGATGGTCGGAGCAATGGCCAGAGGTGATCTGGTGGCATGTGCACTGCATGCGTGCATTTTCGTGAGTCAGGGTTTTGTTTGAGTTGGGATGAAGGAAGATGCACGGGTCTGGTTCAAGGTCGTCGCATGTGTAACTCAAAGCAGGTTAGTTTGCGTGCTTTATACGCGAGTGTTGCTCGAGGAAGTTTGTAGTTGTCTCGGGAATTTGGTGATTTTGCTCGAGTTTAGTTGGATAAGCTACCAGGTTTTAAATTGAAAAAAATGAATTTCCGATTTGGAAGCAAAGTTAAATTTTAAACAAGTTTTCAAAAGGTATTTCCAAGTACATACTAACCAGTTTTAAAGGTATATGAAATGTTTGAATTTAGGCAAGATGTTTAAACAAGCTTAAGTTTTAAAAGTATATATTTTCAAAGTTTAAATTTTGTTTTAAAAATTGTTTGGTTTATATAAATATTACATTAGATTAATTATGTAATTAGTTACTAAATATTTTCAAATAATATGTAATGATGAAAGTGAGATGTGATTAAAGTAAAAGGTATTTAACTTTAATAATTCAAAGAATTCTCAAAATTGATTTTGTATAAACCAATTTCAAACTTTTAATTTAATTTAATTTAAATGATAGGCAAGAGTTTAATGAAGTAGATGGGTTATCTTAATTTAATTAAGTGTTATTAACCTGTGAAGTTAATGCGCTCGGTAGATTCAAAGCGGTGGAGGTGCAAAAAGTCAAAGCGGGGATACAGCGAGGATATAGCGGGATATAGCGGATGGCTCTAAAATAGCATGTAAAACCCGTACTTAATGTTTTAGCAAATATATAAATGGTAATTAAATGAAAAATTATCATTCAATTGAATTATAATTAATACATAAATAGTTTTAAATAAAAACATGTGCGAATATACTTTAAATAAACGTAAAACTGTTATATATAACATAATTGAATTTAGTAGAATATTAGAGTATTTTCATTTCTGAAAATATATTAAAAATTAAATCAAATAAATTAGTTTCATAATTTTTATAATGTATAAATACAATTTTTCAGCTCATTTTACTAAAGAAGATATAGCGGAAATAGCGGATTATAGCGGAAATAACGTGATATAGCGGAAATAGCGGGGCTTAAAGCTGAAAGGCTATATTTTGGGGCTACATGGAAAAATCGTAGCGGTAGGAATCCGTTATGAGATATAGCGAGGTTATAGCGGGGTAATAGCGGGGCATTAACTGCACAGTTATTCACAAAAGTAGTTAAAGTATAATTACTTAATTAACCAAGATGATTAATTTATGTAATTAAATTAAGATAATTAATTTGTGTAATTAATTAAGAGTGGTTGATTACTTAATTTAGGGTTGATTAATCTAAGTAAGCAAAGGTTAATTAATTAAGGAATAATTAATTTATGGATGTAATTAGAGGTTAATTACTGCATATTAAAAGGATTATTAAAGCTAATTACTTAATGAAGTAATTAAAGGGATGAAATACTCAATGTAATTAATTAAATTAATTAATGTGATTAAATTAAGATAATTAATTTAATTAATTAATGATGATCACTTATGAAATTGATTAAGTATAATTACCTAGTGTAGGTAATTAAATGGATAATTACTAAGTGTAATTAATGGATAATTACTCAATGTAATTAATAAAAGGGATATTACTTAGTAGAAGTAATTAAAGGACATTACTTAGTGTAAGTATGTAAGAAGGGTAATTACTTAATGGAAGTAATTAATTATTAATTACTTAGTGTAATTAATTAAAGGATGATTAATTAAGGTAATAAATTAAAAGGTTGGTTAATTAATGAATGTGATTAATCAAAAGATAATTAATCAAAGAAAGTGATTATAGAATAATTGATTAATGAAATTAATTAAGGATCAACGTAATTAATTATATTTAATTAATTAATTAATGAGAATAATTAAAGATTGATTAATGAGAATGGTTAAAGGATAATTAATTTGTGTAATTAATTAAGGATAATTACTAAATGTAATTAAAGATTAATTAATTAAGGTTAATTAATAAAGATGATAATTTAGGGATGATTAATTAATTGGTTTGTAATTAATTAATGGTTAAGTTAACTGGTATTTAGTAATTGAAGTAATTAATTTAATCTATTTAAATTAATTAGAAATGGTTGACTAAATAAATCTTGTTTATGGACGATTGAATGATATGTAATGCCTTGCATTATTGGTCTCTTTGACATGTGATATGTGTTGATCTATGTTATGAGATATTTGGTTGAATTATGGAATATGGGTTATCAATCTGTGATGATGTGAATTATCCATCTGTGTGAATATAGATAATATATTAAATTGTTTTAACTTAAACAACTTGGACATGAAGACGACGTTTTGGATTTCGGTGAGACCGGGATCGGATTTCCAAATTTGGATATCTGAAAACCACATCGATCCAAATTAAACGATAGGTCATGAAAATCAAGTGAAGATGAAGACTCGAAGTGTAAGGGCTATTTGTCGTTAAAACTCCGAGGGTGATTCCAAAACGAGTATAACGGAGGTGGTGCTTTCAGATTCGAGATGAAGGTTCAGAGTGCAAGGGCTATTGTCGTTAACTATGAAGGTGATTCCATAATGAGTGTAACGAGATAGTGCCTTCGGTTCCGTTCGAACCCGAAACGAACTTTTATGGATTGAATGATTTCAGAACATCGTCATTGGAAGTCGATGAGCATTCCAAGATATGTGTTCTTTAAAGGTAACCGTAGCCTCAAGCCTCATTGTAATAACCTGGAATTTGGACATCCGTTAATTGGATAGTTAACTGATTTTATTTAAATAAAATACATGTCTGAATATATATATTTAAGTGAATTTGGAAACTATAATAATTAAATCAACAAGAATCTTATAGTAAATTAATGAATATATTAATAGATATGTGTAAACTTTATAATATTGAAATTTCACATATATACCTACAGGTATATAGGTGTGTGTGTATATGTAAAATAATTTGAAAGCATTAATTTCAATGTAATTTTTTTTAATAGTTGCATAAGTACAGGAAATGTATGGATATAAAAAAACAAGAATAAATACAAAGTATAGTCTATATATATATATATATATATATATATATATATATATATATATATATATACACACACACACACAGAGACACACACACTCATGTCTTTAGTAATGAAATAAGATTTATAAAAGATTTAATGTTCTTTCTTTTAATAATCCTTTTGAACTAAGTTATAAATATATTTAAATTTGAATAAAATTGGATAAAGGATTTAATATACTTAAGACATTTCTATATGAACTAAATTGGGCATATTATATAAAAAGATACATTAAAACATATTTATATATGAAATTTCAAATGTAAGATATATTCATATAGAAAATAATAAATGTAAAACCAAATTGATAATACATATTAATATAAATAGATGGATAAAACATAAGATAAATTTAAGATAAATTTTTAACATTTGTAAATATACAAGGCATGTAAAATCCAAGTGGAAGTTAAAGACAATATACATTGACATTTGTTAGCTCAGTGTTACAAGTGGCAAACTTAATCTTTCTTTAAAAATTTAATAAAAAAAATTCTTTCACTTTCAAAACTATAAGGAAACTAAGATAAAATAAAATCAACCTGAGGAGGAACTGGCATTAAACGGCATCAGCTTTCTGAAATTTCGATCCTGAGCAATGCAAAGATTTCAGGGATTCAACATTCAAGTTTCAAAATCCAACTCAACAGATCAGGAATCTGTTTTAGAAAAAAAAAGTCAGTTTCTAGTTTTTTTAAAATAAGACTCAGTCTTCAAAATCTTTGTGAGCAACTATGTTCAAAATCCAATTTTTTTTATATATAATATAGTTGAAGGTGAGGATATCAGTTAAATAAGTATGCATGTGTCTGCATATAGGTGTGTGAATGCCCGTATTAAACCTTCTTACCTCTGTCCCAGTCCTTCCTGACAAGTTGATCTTTCAAGAAAAAAAATTCATATCTCGAATTCTATTTCGAATATGTAGTTAGTATAAACTAATGAAGTGTTTATATTCGAGTATATAATATGCTAAAAATCGTTTGAAGACCCATCAGGTCATAGATAGGGAAAATTTGATTTTTACTGAGAACCACTTGTAACTGACTGAATCCCAAATTACATAATTTGGTAAATTGAATACATGAGCTTGTTCGTTAGTGAAAATGTTGATTTTTAGAAGCGATTCGGTGATTTTTAGTGATGTGTCGAATGTGAGGAAAGCGAACGACCGAAATTTGGGTTTTTAACGTTTCCCGATGGTCAAGGCGGTGGAATGCCGAGGGCTTGGGGGTGAAGGCGGCATGAGGGAGGCAGAATCCAGGAAAAATGCTACGATGATTATAGGCCTATGTGGCATGCTGTTAGAGACGACATAGGGTTTAAATATGTCGTTTTGTTTTGGGTGGTTCCGAGCTAATGGAGGCGGCATTAGGAAATTTCAGGGATGCGTTCTTCGGAAATTGATGGAGGATGTTGTGGCGTAGCGTTTGGCAAGAACTGGTCATGGTTCATATGGTGGGGAGACGGAACGATGTGATCAAGGGGTGGTGTCTTGTTCGAACTTGTAGCACAAGGTCGAATTTTGGAAACTGGGGCATTCGCATTCTTTTTCGAGCTTGGTCGAGATGAGGGAGGTAAAGGAGGTCTGAGAATGGGGTCGGCGTCGAGAGATGGACGACCGACGTCGTGTGCAGGTGCACAACACCATGTGTGCATGGTGAGAAGAGAGATAAGAGAAGCCTCGGAGTGAAGATGATTTGCTTTGGGACGGTCGCGAGTTGTACTCGAGTTTTATCAAGTGGGAAGGTTACAAATTTGGAATTGCTGGAAGTTGGCATCGGGGATTTTGGGTCGTAGCTCGAGTTGTGGCTCGATAGTTTTGCTGAAAGCTTAGGTTCCTTTTCGTTAATCATGTTTTTTTAGGTAAGGAACAGTAAGTTCGAGAGTTTCAAGGGGAATGTAAGTAGTTTCAAAAGCAAAGGTAGAGAAGACTTTCAAACACGTTATGATAATTAATTTTAGTCAAAAAATTTAAGATTATTATTTTGATTTAAATAAGTTTATATTGGGCTAATTATTAAATTGAATTAGTAAGTGTTTCCAAGTGAAATTTATCGAAGATATTAAATAACAGATAAGGGTAGTTCAAATTTAAGTAATCAGGTTCTACCGATTTTAAAAGATTTATTTCTTTGTGTAGTAGTGTTATTATTATTAGTTTAAGAAGTTGTATAATAGGTTTTAGTTAAAATAAATTGATTCTTAAGTTTATTTGAAACTTAATTAAATTATGCAATTAATAAATTAATAAAAAAAATAAGTTATGTATTATCAGAGATTAAGTGAAAAATAAGGATAAATGGGTTATCTTTAAGTAAATCAAGGACTTTGGTGATTAAAGATTAATAAAATTAAGGAATTTAAGGAGAAATTAATTTATTGTTGATTAAGGATTAATAATTATGGTTTATAAATTAATTAATTTGAGATTAATTAATAGGTAATTAGTGATCAATTAATGTAAGTAATTAGAGATTAATTACATAAATAGTTAACTACTTAATGTAAGCAATTTAAGAATAATTTGTTTAGAGTTAACTAATTTAATTATGAATAAAAGGTTCAATTAATTAATGATTAAAGGTTAATTAATTGAGGATTATCAACCAATAGAATAATTACTGGATGAAGGTAATTTATGGAAATTTTCTTAATGGAGATAATTAAGGATTAATTACTTAGTGTAATTTATTATAGGATTGATAAATCAAGAAATTTATTAATTAAGGATTAATTAATTAAAGGATTGATTGATTTAGGAAATCAATTAAAGGTTAGTTAATTGATGAGTGTGATTAATTTAAGGATAGTTAATCAATTTAGGTGATTATAAGATAATAAATTTGAGTAATTAACCAAGGATAAATGTGATTAATGTGAATAGGTGAAGATTAATTAATTTGTATTATTAATTAAGCTAATTACTTAATGTAAGCAAAGGGGATAATTAAGGGATGATTATTTAATGGTTTGTAATAAATGTTAAGTAAGCAGGATTAAAAGTGATTAAAGGAATTTATTTAAATTAATTAGTATGGTGTGATTAATTAATCTTGCTTATAGATGATTGGGTGATATTGCATGCCTTGGGTTTGATATCTCTGATAAGAGATGTCATGTGGTATGTTATGTTAGATTAAATTGTGATAATATGGTTTGTCTATCTGTGATGAATGACAATGTAAACATGTAATTTTGGATAAGTGGAATTGTTTTAAACTTAAATAGCTGTTATGAAATGACATTGGGATCGAAGAGATCGGGGTCGGGTACCGGTAAATACCCGAAACCACTTCGAATTGTAATATAAAACAAGTCTTTATGAATTTGATTTTTGGAATTAACTGGATGAAATGAAATAAATGATGTAAGCATGGTTATTTAATCTAAGTGGTGATGCTTACTTATGATTGTAAGATGTGACTGACTATGATAAGTAAGAACTCGTAAAGGTACGAGTTACCCGGGTTTTAAATAAGTATATCGCATTGGTATTTTCATGTTTGACGGGTTACTCACGCTGGTTTCCAGCCTGATCCGGGTGTTGCTATGATGTAATACTCGGTCAGACCGAGTATTACACATTTCCAGGTAAGGACGTTCTGGAGCCCAGGAGGCGAGCTGGAGCGCAGGAACGTATGGAAGTTTTCCGCTATGATATGTTATTATATAACTAGGATATGTTGTTTTAAACTGTCCAGTGATTAGTAATGATTGTAACTCTGATGTATAAAATATAAGTGTACTGATACAGTTCTTTTTGTAAAACTATTATTTATGTGATATTATGTTTTGATCCGCTGCGATGTGAGGTTTCTGTGTCTTGTTCTGTTTCTTCTTCTTTCTCTTTTCTTCTTTTCCTAACTATCTGGAATTTTCTCGATCGAAAATTTCCGGGTCGTTACACTCATCAACCGGGAATGACTAAACCGTGGGAGGTGCAGCAAGGCTAAGTGGGTAGCGCCCAAGTAGGATAAGGTTTCCCCTGTCTAGAGGTCTCTTTTTATTCGGTTGTGTGGGCAGTTGGTCATGAACATCTGCGGGGTTGTCTTATTCGAGATTATCCAGTAAGGGATAGTTTCGATCTTGTGTTGTGGGGGATCAGGGCGGATCCTCGGTACGGTGATCTAGGCCATATACTATGACAGGCGGTACACAAGTAGCCCTGCCATTGTGTAACGATCTCGATTCTTGAGTCGAATTTTATTGGTAATTAAATTAAATTTTGGATTCAATTGTCAATTAATTGAGAATTTATTTGGATTTGAAAATAATAAATTGAATTAAATTTTAAGCTGGAAGTTATAAGAGGGAAATATACTGTGAATAGATTTTTTTGGGTATATTTGAATTTTCCAAAATAAATAAGGTGTATGTTTATTTATATAAATAGGTTTTTGAGACTGAAATTCAATAATTAATTTTTTTTATAAAATTAATTAGATTTAAAAGTTGCATTTTGGAAAACAATGTATATGTATCTAATTAGAAATGCAGGTATGTAATCTAATTTGATTTCAAAAATCATTTGTTGTAGATTTGTATAAGTAAAAATTAAAATGTATGGATATAAAGTCTTAATATGTTTACTTTTTTTAAATTAATAAAGCCTAATACCATTTGAAAATAATAAAAACATAGATTGCATGTAACATTTAAAACATATAGTTATGTAAAAAGGAAAGTATTCATTTACAATTGAAATTATAAATAAAGTAAGGTTTAAAAACAAAGCTATAAATTTATTTGTAAACAAGGTTTAATAAAAAGTTTAGAATATCTTTCTTTTGTACTTGAAATAAATTAGTTTTGTACATATTAAAACTAAATAGGAAATATATTATGTAAATATAAAGATTAAGTAAGAAAGGAGTTTAAAATATAAGTTAAATGAAGAAGGTTTGAAACATAATTTTTAATAAAACTAAACATAGGGTTAAAAACATAAAATGGTTGTATCTATACACTTGTAAACCATGAAATAAGAAATTTAACAAGTGTTGGCTTAAGGTGAACAAGTGGCACATTTTTTTTAAATTTGCATAACATGTGTTAAAAGAAGAGTAAAAAAAACCAGGTTTCAAAACTATACATCTTCATTTGCTAAAAAACAATCGAAACCTAAAAGTGAAAACAAAAGATTAGAGAAAATCAATTCAAACAACAACCTGATTAAGTTCTCAAGCCTGAATATCAAAACAACAGCTTTTCAAAAGAAAGATCAAGAACCTGTTTCAAGTAAATCAACCTGAATGAAGCTTCAGGCAAGTCAAAGATCATCTCAACATCAAAGGACAAGCAATCCAGAGTTTCAACTTCAAACTGAGTTTAAAAGCTTTAGGCAATTTAAAACTAAAATAATAAATCAGAGCAACAAAAATTCGAATTCAGAAATCATCTCAACAAAACAAGTTTCAGCTGCAAATCAATTCAAAGATTTCAGCTTTCAAAAAATCAAAACCAGATTTCAGATCAGAGATCAAGTTCAAAATAAACTTTCCAGGAAAATTTCTCTGTTCCTCTCTGTCAATAAAACTTCTGGTGAGCAAAACTTCAACTTCCTTGTTTTGAAGTGTTTGTGAATAAACTTACTCTCTAAACTCAAGATTTATTGAATATCCATTTGCATGTGATTATCGGGGCAGTTATAAATCAAACTTAAGGATCGGAGCATCAAAATTAAAGTAGGATCAGATTCAAACAGCCAGCAAAATCTGAAAGCATCAAAAACTACATCCAGTAAAACAAATTCGAAGCTTAAGTTCAAAAATCATCAATTTGTTCTCTGCTTCCGAACTTCAGGTGAGCAAACTCACTTATATTGTCCTATATTCTTTGATATTGTGATTGAAGCTTAAAACATGCTACGGAAATATTGTTTAATAGGCTTGTGAGTTTGAATATGTAAGTGCACGTCTGTTATACGGGCATATGTATACCTGTTCTTGAGTTACAAGATAGAAACAGAATCCCAAAATCAAAAATCGCTTTAATAATTCACCTTTAGGCTTGAATGTTTGAATCAAATTATTGAATAAACCAAGACCGTAATTACAAAATAATTTTTAGTGAAAAAACTAGAAGAAATCCTGACTGGGAATCACAGTCAAATCTAAAAGCATGACAAGATTCAACTTAAATGATTAATTGATTCATCGATATAATCTATTTTGTAATCAAAAACCATGATTTTTAAATATAGTTGTGATATCCCGAAATTCTAGACATCTGTAATCGATAAATAATTGGGTAAATTAATAGGAATCTGATTTTTAAGAATGAAACAAATAAATTCGATGATTAATATTCATATCTGGGAAGATAATTATTTAATAATCTCCTTTATAAATTATTTAGTCTTGACGAAAATGTTATTTTCAAACGATAATAGTAATGTGATGTTTTTAAATATATGTATAAATAGATTTTAAAATAGAATCTTATTATTTACAAATGTAATATGTGAATTGAATTTAAATTTAAATTTGAAGTTGGATTAAAATATTGAAATCCAAAGAATATATATATATCTTAAATATATTTTTATATGATTTTAGAATATAGTTGTTTTGTATTATTTTCTTTTAAAGGGTTTTAATTTATATAAATTAAGATATGTATTTATTAATTAGGAAATTAATTATAAAAGCTTTTTAACCATTTAAAAACTAATTTATTCATGCCTAATTACAAGTGTTGTTATATAAGCTTTTTAATAACATGTGTTAAATAGTTAGGTAGAGTAAGAGACAAACATTATATACATGTAAATGGAAAACATAAATGTATATGTACTTAAATAATTTTATAAAAAGAAAAAAAAGGGTTTATATAATAAAAGAAATTTAACACTTGTAAACATACTAAGGTGGTTTTAAGGCAATTGTAAGGATATATGAATATGTGTAATGTAATTAAATGATAAATGACAAATGTAAGGTTTTGACATGTGTCAACCTTTAATTTTACTTTCTTATATATTTTCAATAAATCATATTTTAATTCACAAGACATATACTTCCTCTCTTCCAATTTCGAATGTTTTGTTTTCTCGGCCAAACAAAGAAATTTTAGATCAAAAAGATGTTAATATCCAAACTTCAGCTTGTAAACAAAATTCCAAGCCTGTAAACAAATTTGTTCAAAAACTAGTGAACTTTCTAAAAAAAGGGCTTCAGCTTGTTTCAACATTCAACTAAGCTTCAACAACGGGTACAACTTCAACTTGATCAAGTAAGCTTACAACAGGAATTCGAGATCAATTCAACAAACAGCAAGCAAAATTGAAACAAAATAGTTAGAAAAATTAAACAAGCCTGGAACAAGTAAACCCATCCTCTGTTTTCTTTCTGTCTGGGTGAGTAGATTACTCTTTAACATTTTAAAAACCCTCTGAATATTGATATTGATCTGCATGTGATGATCATTGAAGTGAATGAGAAAAAAAATTGTTGTCTGCATGAACATGAATTTGTGGAAATGAGGCATGCATGCTTGTTTACCTTTAGCATCTCCGCTTCTTAGATTTTCAAGCCTCTGTTGATTTAAAAACCATTATTTCTTGTTTTAAATCTTGGTTTGCATTTAAGATTTAAATAAAATATGTTTGTTTTCATCATAAACTTCAGTTTAAATTTTTATTTAAGTTAAAAAAAAATATGGAAGGGTCTCTGGAACCATAAACAGATGATCAAACATTTAAATCAGTGAAAATTCAAGATAGTAATTATTGGATTCAGAATTATAAATCAAGTCCTTAATCTAAAATGTGAATTTTAAAACTATAATCCTAATTTTTAGATTAAGGTTGAAGTTGCATTTCTGGTTTAACCAGAAATTGGTCATTAGGAAGTTTCTGGTGATCTATGGGTTCGAATGGTTGGATTTGCCTCCTGGAGGTGTAGGAAGGATCAGGGTTGAGCGGAAAATTTATCAGGTTGGGTTGCATTTCAATTTGGAGTTTGAAATTGGGATTTACAGTTTTGAACCCTAGTTTTAGTTAGGTTTTGGAATTCGATCACTTCGGGTTATTCTGTGGATCGAGAGCTTCAAGCTTTTTGGTGATGGAAGTTTGGATGTGGAAGAAGGTTTGGCCGGAGTGTCAACGACACCGATGATCTGAACTTTGCTGGCGAGACAAACTTCTAAGTTAAGGCATCGGTCTCTGATATTTTGTTACAGGTGTAGATTGAGACTCGAATTGGAATTCGAGTTGAGATGAAGTTAACCTGACAATTGAGTTGGGATGATGAAGTGATTTTGGATGGGAAGCGATCACCTCTGATGACCGAAGATGACGGCCGGCTGCATGCATGTGCACGGTCCTATTTTTCTGTTGAAGTTGGTGATGTTGGATTTTTGCTCGTGTGGATCTTGTGAGTTACTCAAAGCAGAAGGGTGATATACTCAGGGAAGTGTGGGTTGGAACTCGAGGAAGATTTGGGAAGTCTCGAGTATGTCATTGTTTTACAGGTTTGATAGAACCTGAAGTTTCTGTTGTTTTTTTTGTAAAAAAAACCTGAAGCTTGTAAATGTAAAAGAAAAGTTTAAACCTAGTTTTAAATTCATGTTTAAAATCTAGAGTTCAAGTTTTAGTTTTAAATTTCAGTTTTTAATAATAATATAAAGTTTTAAAACTTAAACTTGTTAAACTACTTTATAAAGGTAAGTAGTTGAAATTTTAAAACTGAAGCCTTTAAAAATGTGAGCAAGATTTTTAGTTAAAGTTAAAAACCGGAAATCAAAGATTTAAAATATTTATTTCAGATTTGCAATAAAAGAAGTTTTTTTAAAATTTGAAAGATTTAAACAAAGTGTAAATTTAAATATATTGAATTTTAAAATGGATTTAGTCTCAACCCTTATGAATTTCTTTCTAAGACAAACACTTGTTGTCTTGTAATTTAAAAAGGTTTAAATTATTTAAAACTTTGTTTAAGATTAAATTAAATTCATTTTAAATTTCATATTTGAAATGAAATCTTAAGATAAGTTCAAAAGTAAATTTGTTTCAAATGTATTTGTTAATGATAAATTAGTCATAATTAAGAAATGTTTTACCTTAAGATTTAATGAGTTGAAGTTAATTGCATTAATGAGGTAATTAGAAGTAATTAGTTAATTTAATTAATTTATGATTAGGGATTAATAAATAATTGATCAAGGGTTAATCAATTGATAATTAAGATCATTAATTAGACTATTAATTTATGATTAATGATTATTAATTAAGCAATTAATTTATAATCAAGGTTAATTAATTAAATAATTTTTCTTTAATCAATGAATAATTAAAGATAATTTAATTGTGTGATTAACGATGGTTAATCTAAGTTAATTACTTAACGGAGTAATTAAAGAATGGTTAATGTAAGTAATTTAGAAATTAATTACTTAATAGAAGTAATTTAGAAATTAATTACTTAATGTAATTAATGGAGTTCAATGTGTTTGATTTAAATTAATTAATTAAGTTTTTTTAATTTTAATCACTTGATGGTTTGATAATTACTTAATAAAATTGATTAAGTATAATTTCTTAGTGAAGTAATTAATGATAATTACTGAATGTAATTAGTGGAAGATGGAATTGTGAAGTAATTTGGATTTAATTATTTTGTATAATTAATCAAGGGATTAATTAGAGACAATTAAGGAGTCATTAATTTATTTGATAAAGTAATTAATGGTAGTTAATTACTGATGTCATTAATCAAGGGTGATTAATATTTATGGTTAGCAATTAATTAACGAAATAATTAAAGGCTAATTACCATATTGGGTTAAGAATAATTAATTTATGAAATTAATTAAGGGTTAATTACATAAATGTAATTAAAGGATTAATAGAACGACATTGGAAGTCTTTGATTAATTGTTATTCCTAATAAGTGGATTGTGATGCTATGTGATAAGATATGTTGATTTAAACTGTGATGATGTGGTTATCTATTGTTGATAATTAGGTGACCTCCTGTATTTAAAATTGAGTTGTATTTCACTTGAATAAATATAAGTTAAGATGATGTTGGTTTCGAAGAGACCAGAGTCGGGTATTAGTAAAACCCGAAACCACTTCGATTCTATATAGATTTGATAAGTGAAATCAATAGGTTGATGTGAATGATTTATGTGAATTGGACCATTTAAATAAGTTTTTGCACTTAGATATTAATGTGTGAAATAGATGATGTCTATAATAACTTGAGAAGTTAAAATTGATATAAGTTACCCGGGTTTTATATAAGTTGTATGCTTTTGTCATTCCTGTTAGATGGGTTTACTCACGCTGGTTTCCAGCCTGACCCGGGTGTTACTTTGATGTAATGCTCGGGTCAGACCGAGTATTACAGCTTTTCAGGTAAGGACGTTCTGGAGTTCAGGAGGCGAGCTGGATGGCAGAAACGTAGGGAGTGATTTCCGCTGTGTATATTATTGCTGATTAGCTGGGACATGTTTCAAGTTTGTCCTGTGTTGTGTAATAGTTGTAACTCTGATGTATAAATGTATAAGAGTATTGATACAGTTATTCTTTGTAAAACCGATATTATTTATTATTATATTTTGATCCGCTGCGAATGTGAGGTTTTTCTGTGTTTTGGTGTTTCTGTTCCTTCCTCTTCTTCTTTCTCTTTCTTCTTTTTTTCAAACTATCTGGAAATTTCGGGATCGAAATTTTCGGGTTGTCACAATGGTTTTAAGATATTTAATTTTGGATTAAGGTCAAATTTGCAAAATGAACACAAAAGATATTTTCACCAATTCTCGTCAAACGAAGAGGAAATGATCGTCGTGATTAAGGATGAAGGAGGCCGGGGTGTTGGTGGTTACCAGAAAAATGGTTGATGATTTTGTAGATCTTCGTGGAGGATATGCAAGCTCGATTTAGGGTTTAAAGGTTCATTTTGGTCGAGGGCAAAGATAAGATCGCCGCGACGTCATCGTGGCATCGAGTGGGATCAGACCAGAGGGAAAAGCTTCGTGGGTCGTCGAAGCAGCCGTGGACGGAGTCTCGTGATCGCTGGTGACTTGACGTGGGGATGCGAGGCGTTTTACTGGTGATGGTTGGGTTCCAGGAAACTTTTCAAATTGATGATGTTGCACTTCTATTATGTAAAACCACTGGACCACACTTATACACACAGAAATATGGATTGCATGTGGAAATTGGTTAAGTCACAGATTTTTGAAATAATTTTAAAATTGAATTTTTGAATTCAAATGGTTTTGGAAATGGATTGGGTTCAAAATAAAAAGCTTTTGAAAGGAATTTCAAAAATAAAGTTATTTTTGAATAACTTGATTTAGTTTTGAATTTTGATTTGAATTTGAATTCAAAAATTTGGAATCAAATCCTATTTATGATTTAAAAAGGGTATACAAGTTTATATGGGCTTCAAATCATTTTTAAAGTGTTGTTTTGGGAATTTGAACTTAACCCAAAGATTTTAACTTGTATAAGTGAAATCAGATTTTTCCGAAATGAAAACTATTTGTCTTCAAATTATAAAAGCTTTCATATAAGAAAAGAAATTTCCAATTTGTGTTAAAGGGATTTCAAGTTGAAATAAAAATGGTTTTCCAAGTTGTGAATAAATCTTTGGAAAGGTGTTTTGAAAGCTATAAGTTAAATCTTTGATTTAAATAATTAATGAGTTAATCCAATTGAAATGGAAATTGTTTTGAAACCTATGAATGGATCTTTGTGAAACTGGGTGAACTTTTGAAATGAATATTTTTGTTTAAAGATTTGGAATGGTAATTTGTTTAAACCATTTGAAGAAAGGTTTTGGGTTTTTTTTTTAAGTTGTGACTTAACTGAAATCCCATATCCTTATGTTTTCAAATATTACGCTCACTATTCGGTTTAGCCGAGAGAGGACCTTATGTCATATAACCCATTTCGAATAGTGATACGACGATAGCATTTGAAGACCGGTGGTGAAGACCGGGTGTCTTCGAGAACGATAGGATAACCCGTCGATTGACTCTGCACTGAGTTGCTTCGGTATAGAGTTTTCCATATGTGATGGGCAGTCCGATGGGAATTGTGGATACCCGGATTGCAAGGGCTTCTTCGGAAGTGCCTTCGGTTCCGTTCGAACCCGGAACAGACTTGTATGGTTGTATGTCTGACATTACACTTTGAGATATAAAACTGATCTCTATTAAATACATTTCTGTTTGATGGCGGAGAATTTATTCTCTTAGCTTAACACCCTTCTATGAGACGTACGAGCTCAAAGGTTTGTAGTTGATAGTTATCAATGATATACTCCCAATTTGGTAGTGTGGCATGCTGAGTGCTGCTGCGTATCATTTTTTGTTCAAAGCATGGCTTTTGTATAAAGCGGAGATTGCATCAGGGCCTCACACCCCGAAAATGGTCGAAATAGGAAAGATGCGGCAAGGTTATGAAGGTCGCTCCCTTTAGGGTGTGTTATTCCCTTTTGGAAAAGGGTGGTATCATGGTATGGAGCCCAGATACTTAACTCATGTGGTCACTGCAAATCGATTACTTTGTGATTGCTTTGTGGTTGAGAGGCGCCTCGGATAAAGGTCGCAAACGACCAGGGGATGGCATGCTCTTGTAGTAGTTACCTAGTTACAGATGTAACCCGGCCTTGTCTTGGCAGAGAGCTGGTTAAGCCCTCGGGACGTCCCTCCAGAGACGTACCCATGTGGCAGTAGGAAGTAGCCTAACCATTTGTTGAAAATCCAATCTTCAATACGCGCCTTGTACGGTTTTAGTTGTATAACCTGCCATTTACTTATGGTGGCGCCCCACTGTTTAGATGGTAGCTATCGTAGGCATACAATAATGGTTGTATGCTGGCTAAGATTAATATTATACTTTCGAAAGATTTTCTTCACTATGCACTAATAATAATATCAATGGTTTTCGCGTATCAAGCATATTTGACTATCATAAGGAGAAATCTCCTCCAATTCTGCGTTTGCATTGTGTGTGCGGCGGGAGGCCTTTTGGTAGTTTCATTTTCCAAAAAGCATTGCGGATTTATTTTAAATTTGTAACGACCCAGAATTTTGAGTAATATCAATTTAATAATCTTTGATAATAATTAAATTGATTTGATCATTTTACAATTATAAATTGACAAGTTAAAATTATTTCAAAGACTGATAATAATAATTTGATAAATATCTATCAACATTTTTCTTAACAATATAAAATTTGGCAAATTCTATTCTTTTTAAAATTTATAATACTTTAATTTGGAAATATTTATTTTAGCAATTTAATATTGATAGGATTTATTTTTCAAACACTAATCAAAAATATTTTCTATTTATAATATATATACATTGATATATCTTGTAAATAGGAAGTTTTTAAGTAATAAAAGCTATCTACTCAAATTATAATATATATATATATATATATTGTGATTTAAAATTTGTTTTAAGATTCAATACAGCAATTATCAAAACAAATGATTTAAAGATGTTTTCTATTTATAATATATATATATATATATATATATATATATTTGTATATATTAGAAATAGGAAGGAAATATTGACTTTAATAAATATTTTCAAACTTTAATAAATATATAGTTTTGTAATTTGAAAGGTTTATTTGATTTAATGCTTTTGAAATGATATTTGAAATTTTAAAATTTTAATAACAAAGTTAATTTCTTATTTATTTTAAACATATACTTTAATCTTTGGTTCTAAATAAGATTTAAATTAAAGTTTCATTTGTTTTAATAGTCTTTCATTCTAACATAAGATAAAATTGTTTTAAATTTTTTTATACAAAGAGTTAAAATCAATTTCTTAAGTTTTTAAATATATAATACCATTAAAATTAAATCAAATGCATAAATAATTTATAATTAACATGAATTCACTTTTGTATATTTATTAAATCAAAAAGCTCATTTATATAAGATAAAATACACATTACTTACATATACATAAATATATGCATATAGCTTAAACAAATTATTAAAAAGAAAATAACATTTTAAACATTTATAAACATTAGAGAATAACATTTGTAAATATGAATTAAACATAACAACACTTGTAAACCTTATAGAGTATATTAAGGACATTTGTAAATCAATATGTATAGGTGTAAGCTAATAAGGATATAAGGTAGACAAATTTCATTCTTTTAATAAAATAAATTTAAAATTTAAGTGTAAAATTTAAAGAAGAAATTAATCTTCATCAAACTTACTTTCTTCTTTCAACAAAAATGTAATTCAAACCCAAGATCATAAAAATGTAATACAAATGCAAATCAAAGAACAGGAAAATCAGGAAGACATTAAACTGTAAGATCTAAAAAAAAGAAGAAATATGGGGATTTAAATCTTCAAGTTCAAGCTTGCAAAATTAGATTTATAAAGATCAGCATGCAAAGATGGAAATCAACAGCAAGATGTAAAACTTCAACATGCATCTGGAAATTCAGCAGCTAGATTAGAAATCAATATGCAAATCAATTCTAGAAGCATGTAGTGAATTTCTGAAACCTGGAAAACATTTTCTGTTTTCTGCAAACAAAGTGAGTGAATGATTTCTTTTAAAAACAGTTTTGAATTTGGATTCATCTTGTTATGTGATAATATCATGACGTTATAAGAAATATTGGGTTTAGATTTGATGCATGTTTGGATTGTGTTTATGAATTGCCTGTACAATAAAAAAAAGAGTTATTGTGTTTATAAAAATAATTCAATCTCATGATAAATTCAATAACTTGATTTTGATATCGAGTTGGACCTGGATTTGTAAAGAAAAGATGATTGTAATCAAATCATCTAACATCTAAAAATAGTTATTGGTTGTTAAATTAAATAATTAGCTCAAAATTTTAATATTTACAGTAAAATTATAAATTGGGTCAAAAGTTTTTGAATGCAAACTTAAGTTTTGATTTTAAAATCATGTTGAAAATAAGCAAACATGATTTTTGAAATTTGAATCACGAATTTTAGGTTAGTAATTTGTGAGAATTTAGGTTTCGATTGTTTCAAGCATTTCGTCCAATTATGGACGAACGACCGCATAGATGTTGACATGGTTGAGCATGAAGGTGGAGGGGGCAACGGTGATCATCAGAAAAATCATTTTGGAATTTTTAGATGAAGGGATTGACTGGAATTTGGATAGGTAGTGTTTTGTATGCTATTTTTGTCGTGAGGGTTCCAATGGGTTTCGCGACGTCGTGATGCAACCGGGGACGATCGCGTAGGGTTCTGGAGGTGCTGGGGAGTGAGGCGGAGCTTCGAGGAGGATCGCGGGGCCTATCGATTCTGGGATCATCGGTGGTGGTCGAAGTTTGATGGTGTGTGGTTTCGAACAGTTTGGGTTGGAGGGCTTAATTTCGATCCTTGATCAAAATAAATTTTCTGGGTTGTGCGTTGTGTCGCAGGGATCGAAGACGACCTGGGGAAGTTCGGCGTGTAGTTCGCCGTCGACCATCGGCGACGTGCACGTTTACGTGCACGATCTCGTGTCACTGTTGGGTTTTGGGAAGAGAAGGGGGGAAACTTGAAGATGACATCGGGTAAGTGATGACTTCGCTCGAAGCAGGCATAGGGTAGGGGAAGACTCGGGGTAAACGTGGGTTTTGCTCGGGTTTGTGTAGTGGATAGCTCGGGTTTAGGTAGAGATGGGTTTTAGTATTTAACTTTTATGTTTTAAAAAGCTTTGAACAAAGAGAATATGCGTTTTGTAGAAAATTCAAGTTTTTAAACCAAAAGTTAAACTAGTTCATTTTTAAAACTAAATTTGTTTCAAGTTAAAGTTTTAAAAAAGTTTATATATTTTAAAATATGAAAGTTTTAAAGTAAAATAAGTGGATTTTGAAATAAAATTAGTATTAAATTTGATTAAATAACTTTGGAAAGGTTTAAAAGGTTTAAAAGTTCAATTTAAAATGTGTTTAATTATAAATTGATTTCTAAAATGTTATATTTTATTTAAATAAAGTTCAATGATTAAGAATTTGATAATCAATTATAATAAAGATTTAACCTATGTAAATTATAATTTTGTTTTATTTAAAGATAAATAATTGTGAGAATAATTGAGATAACTCAATTATTATTAATAATCAAGTGTTATTGGTTAATGATTTAATTAAGATGATGTTTTCTTAATTAAGAATTTTCATAATATAAGAATTTAAGATTCATTTAATTAAATTTAAATGATTAAGTTAAGTAATTAATTAAGTAATTAATTTGAGATTAATTTTAAAGATAATCACATTGGAGTTAATTAAGTATAATTTCTGGGTGAAGTAATTAAATGATTAATTACAGGAAGTAATTAAGTAAGATATAATTACTTATGAAAGTAATTAAGTGGATGTGATTAAGGATTAATCACTTAAGTTATTAATTAAAGGTTTAAAATTCTAATTAATGGTTAATTAGTAAAAGGATTAAGAGTAATTAATTATTTGATTAATTACTTGTTAAGTAATTAATTAAGGAAGAAATTTAAGTAATGAAATAATCATTAAATAATTACTTAATTATTAATTAATAATTTAAGGATAATTAATTTATAATTAGGTTTAATTACTAAATGTAATTAAAAGTAATTAATCAAATATGATTAACTAAAAGTAATTAATTAAATATGATTAATTAAAGGTAATTAATCAAGAGTAATTAATCATGTATGATTAATTAAAGAATAATTAATCAGGTGTGATTAATTAAAAGATAATTAAGAAATAATTATCATGGTAATTAAATAATTGATCAAGTGTGATTAATTTTAAAAGGGAAATTAAGAGATAATTACTTGGACAATTAAGAAGTAATAAATTAGGATGATTAATTAATATTGTAATTAAGGAATAATTACATAAAATAATTAAGAGATAATTAATCAAGGGAGATTAATTAAGGTTAATAATTGAGTGAAGTTTATTAATTAAATTGGAATTAATTAATGAATAGTAAGATGGATTGATGATAATCCAAGTGATTGAGTAAGAATTAATTTAATTAAGGACGAATTAAATTAATTGTGGATTAAACCTGTTATGGATGATGGATGATTGGTTGATAAGTATATTTGGATGAAGTAATGATATTGAATGATATTGTATGTCATTGGTTGATATGTGATGATATGAATGTAATATATCTGAGATGTGATATATATGCCGCTTTGTGATACGTATGGATGAATGTGATAATAATGGATTATCTATCTGTGATATGAATCATCCATTTATGTTAAGTAATATTTCTGAATATCTACTGTTTAACCCCTTAAGTACAACTTGGACATTAAAATAGCGTTTGGTTTCGGTGAGACCGGGATTGGGTTTCCATATTTGGATATCCGAAAACCACACCGATCCAAAATAAACGTTAGGTCGTGAATCCAAGTGGAGCTTAGTGAAGACTCGAGGTGTAAGAACTATACGTCAGTATAACTCTGTGGGTGATTCTGTAATGAGTTTGACGGAAAAATACTTATAGGTTCGAGATGGTGATTCAGAGAGCAAGGGCTATGGTCGTTGACTCTGAGGGAGATTCCAAAATGAATGCAACGAGATAGTGCCTTCGGTTTCGTTCGAACCCGGAACGAACTTGTATGGATTGAATGCTTTCAGAACATCATCAGGTGGACGATGAGCATTCTAAGATAAATGTGTCCTACAAAGGTAATCGCGGCCTCAAGCATCATCAACCGGGAATGGCTAAAACAGGGGAGGTGCAGCAAGGCTTCGTGGGTAGCTCCCACTGGAGAGCGAGATACATCCCTGTCTAGATGTCCCTTTTTATTTTGGCTTTGTGGGCAGCTGGTTTGCGGCCAACTACGGGGTAGTCTTGTTCGGGACTGTTCAGTAAGGAATGGTCCCCGCCATGTGTTGCACGGGAGTTAGGGTGGCTCCTCGGTACGGTGATCTAGGTCACGTACTATGACGGGCGGTACCCCAGTAGCCCTGCCATTGTTGGAAACCCATTTTCCCTACAGTTATAATATCACTGGAGTTCCTATCAAATGTTTTGGTAAAAACTTCTACATGTTTATGTGTGGTAAGTCTTACGTGATACCTTTCTTTTCAAAGGATTTTCTAAAGTTAAGCAATTTTAAACCGTTTACTCACACCAGACCCCTGTCTGACCCGAGTGTTTATTTTTTGTTTTATTAAACTCTTGGGTACTCATATTCCGTATGAGTAGTCAAGTGATTCAGGTTATCCTTGACGAATACTGGAGGAGCTTTGGAGCAGGAGGCTTCAGCATGTAGATATATAGTTAGAGTTTCCGCTGTGTGTTATTCTGTATAGTTGTTCTAGTATTGTATATTAGACAGAAATGTTATAACTGTCTAAATATAGATGTATAGTTGTGTACTCTGATGTATATGATACTATGTATATGTTTTATATTATATTTAAATCGTTCCACTGTGAGATTCTGATGTGTTGTTGATCTTTCTTCCCTTTCTTAAATAGTGATGCCATTTTCTGGTAATAGAAAGTCGGGTCGCTACAGTTGAGTGGATACCTAGGCTCTGGAGTGGTGCCTATCTTAAGAGAGCGTACTTGTAATTTATATATATATATATATATATATATATATATATACCTAATTTGTTGGGTTATCTGTTTGGATTATCCAACATAGGTTATAGAGGTAGATGAGGTAGGAGTGTGTGGAACATGACTACCACTAATGGAAGAGGCTCATATGTTGTGGTTGGAGGTGTGTCTGTCGAGATTGTAGATCTAATACCGTCTCGAATAAGCTTTGTACATTGGTGAAAGGATTTCATTGATCCTAGGGGAAGTATTTTCGAGGATTGAAGTATATTTTTAAAGTGTGAGGTTGATTTGCTCTCGAGTGAGAAGGGATTTCCAAGAGTTGAATCTATCAGCAAAGCAGAGCAAGATATCTGTTGGTGGTGATCTATCATTTTTTTTCTGGTAGATAAGCCATTCTTGAAGATTGATCCCGATTAGGGAAGCTATTCTAATTGGTGAAGATAGTTCTTTGGAATCTGAATTGGGTGAGATTGCAAAAGCGACTTGCGATTAGTTTAGGAAATCTTTGAGTATTCTTTGGTTTGAGATTGAGGCGTCTTATATGGAGATAAAGGCTACTTAAGCAGTCAGAGATTATCTAGATGTTTTTGAGGAAATCAGGAGTTTACCCGAATCGGAGATCGAGTTTTCTTATCGACTTGGATTCTAAGAGCAATATTGATAGTTCAACCGTATAGAGGGATGACTCTTAGAGTGAGAAGAGTTTGGTGAAGCAGCTCAGGATTCTTGAGAAGGGATTGATCATCTTATGCTAAGTTGAGATTCTGCTGAGATGTTTTGATCAAGTGGAATGGTCACTAAGATTTTATGAGTCGGATGAACTGTGTATGGAGAAAAATTGTGCTCGAGTTCTTTGATAGCATTCTCATCTACTCTAGATCAGAGTTGTGCAGCGAAAGCGAGATAGCAGTTATTCTAGTATGGGAGCAACCAGGAGTTGTAGTTTTCTTGGATTAAAGAATTTCTACTGGAAATTCAAGAATGAAGGAATTTTCTGGATTTGGTAGGTAAGGTTGTCAAGTGCAACTGTTTGGTTATCCCAGTTAAAGAGATGCAGGTTTGAAGTCCACTGATGTTTGTGGAATAGAGTTGTGTTTTTGGATTTCAGCAAAATTTTGGGAGAGTCATTTTGTTGAGTAGTACCTGGAAAATTAGTTTGATTTGGTCCAGTTTGTTTTATGAAGCAATCAGCAAGGGTTAGGCTGATAAGGAAGATGAAGATGACTCAGGAGCATCGGAAGAGTTATGCAGTTAAATTGAGGAGATTTGTAATGAGAAGTTGGAATTTGGATATTTCTTTAGTTTTATCCGATCAAAGGAGATATAAGATTGGGTAAAACTGGAAAGCTGGCTCTGGAGGTATTTTGGATTTTCCTGTGTTCTCTAGAGATTAGATTTGATCTACAGGATTGAATTGCTAGTTCGGATAGCTGGAATTCATTGTGTTTCACATATTTTTGAGGAATATGTGTATGATTCATCGAGTGATAGAATCAGCAGTTTAGGAGGATCGGGTAGTTGGGCTGGTTTTGAGTTTAGTCTGATATCTTGTTCAAATTTGAAGGATCAGATGAGGAAGTTCTTGATTATAGTAATATAGTTACTTAAGATTCTGTAGAGCGAGTATTCCAGTATAGGAACCTAGAAACTCTAGATAATATTGGGAAGTTCTATTCAGAATTTTGTCTGGATAGGTAAAATTATTTGTTTAAATTGGTTGCTATGATTGATAGTGTATGATTGATAGTGTTTGATTGTTGATTGAAATTTAATTCTTTTGCTGGGTTATTAAATTATCTTTTCTTTTAAATTTCGGGGACGAAATTCTTTTAAGGGGGAGGAATGTGACGACCCATAATTTTAGGCAATATCAATTTAATAATCTTTGATAATAATTAAATTGATTTGATCATTTTACAATTATAAATTGACAAGTTAAAATTATTTCAAAGGTTGATAATAATAATTTGATAAATATCTATCAACATTTTTCTTAACAATATAAAATTTGGCAAATTCAATTTTTTGAAAATTTATAATACTTAATTTGAAAATATTTATTTTAGCAATTTAATATTGATAGGATTTATTTATCAAAAGCTAATAAAAAAATATTTTCTATTTATAATATATATACATTGATATATCTTGTAAATAGGAAGTTTTTAAGTAATAAATGCTATCTACTCAAATTATAATATATATGAATATATATATATATATTGTGATTTAAAATTTGTTTTAAGATTTAATACAGTAATTATCAAAATAAATGATTTAAAGATGTTTTCTATTTATAATATATATATTTGTATATATTAGAAATAGGAAGGAAATATTGATTTTAATAAATATTTGCAAACTTTAATAAATATATAGTTTTGTAATTTGAAAGGTTTATTTGATTTTAATGCTTTTGAATGATATTTGAAATTTTAAAATTTTAATAACAAAGTTAATTTCTTATTTATTTTAAACATATACTTTAAGCTTTGGTTTTAAATAAGATTTAAAGTAAAGTTTCATTTGTTTTAATAGTCTTTCATTCTAACATAAGATAAAATTGTTTTAAATTTTTTTATATAAAGAGTTAAAATCAATTTCTTAAGTTTTTAAATATATAATACCATTAAAATTAAATCAAAAGCATAAATAATTTATAATTAACATGAATTAACTTTTGTATATTTATTAAATCTAAAAGCTCATTTATATAAGATAAAATACACATTACTTACATATACATAAATATATGCATATAGCTTAAACAAATTATTAAAAAGAAAATAACATTTTAAACATTTATAAACATTGGAGAATAACATTTGTAAATATGAATTAAACATAACAACACTTGTAAACATTATAGAGTATATTAAGGACATTTGTAAATCAATATGTATAGGTGTTAGCTAATAAGGATATAAGGTAAACAAATGTCATTCTTTTAATAAAATAAAATTTAAAATTTAAGTGTAAAATTTAAAGAAGAAATTAATCTTCAGCAAACTTACTTTCTTCTTTCACCAAAAATGTAATTCAAACCCATGATCAGAAAAATGTAATACAAATGCAAATCAAAGAACAGGAAAATCAGGAAGACATTAAACTGTAAGATCTAAAAAAAAAGAAGAAATCTAGGGATTTAAATCTTCTAGTTCAAGCTTGCAAAATTAGATTTAAAAAGATCAACATGCTAAGATGGAAATCAACAGCAAGATGTAAAACTTCAACATGCATCTGGAAATTCAGCAACTAGATTAGAAATCAACATGCAAATCAATTCTAGAAGCATGCAGTGAATTTCTGAAACCTGGAAAACATTTTCTGTTTTCTGCAAACAAAGTGAGTAAATGATTTCTTTTAAAAACAGTTTTTAATTTGGATTCATCTTGTTATGTTATAATATCATGATGTTATAAGAAATATTGGGTTTAGATTTGATGCATGTTTGGATTGTGTTTATGAATTGCATGTACAATAAAAAAAAGAGAGTTATTGTGTTTATAAAAACAGTTTCAATCTCATGGTAAATTCAATAACTTGATTTTGATATCTAGTTGGACCTGGATTTTTAAAGAAAAGATGATTGTAATCAAATCATCTAACATCTAAAAATAGTTATAGGTTGTTAAATTAAATAATTAGCTCAAAATTTTAATATTTATAGTAAAATTATAAATTGGGTCAAAAGTTTTTGAATGCAAACTTAAGTTTTGATTTTAAAATCATATTGCAAATAAGAAAACTTGATTTTTGAAATTTGAATCACGAATGTTAGGTTAGTAATTTGCGAGAATTTGGGTTTCGATTGTTTCGAGCATTTCGTCCAATTTGGGGCGAACGACGGCATAGATGTCGACATGGTTGAGCATGAAGGTGGAGGGGGCAACGGTGATCATCAGAAAAATCATTTTGGAATTTTTAGATGAAGGGATTGACTGGAATTTGGATAGGTAGGGTTTTGTATGATGTTTTTGTCGTGAGGCTTCCAATGGGTTTCGCGACGTCATTATGCAACCGGGGATGATCGCGTAGGGTTCTGGAGGTGCTGGGGAGTGAGGCGGAGCTTCGAGGAGGATCGCGTGGCTTATGGATTCAGGGATCATCGGCGGTGGTCGAAGTTTGATGGTGTGTGGTTTCAAACAGTTTGGGTTGAAGGGCTTAATTTCGATCCTCGATCAAAATAAATTTTCTGGGTTGTGCGTTGTGTCGTAGGGGTCGAAGACGACCTGGGGAAGGTCGGCGTGAAGTTCGACGTCGACCATCGGCGACGTGCACGTTTACATGCACGATCTACTGTCACTGTTGGGTTTTGGGAAGAGAAGGGGGAAACTCGAAGATGAAATCGGGTAAGTGATGACTTCGCTCGAAGCAGGCGTAGGGTAGGGGAAGACTCGGGAAAAACGTGGGTTTTGCTCGGGCTTGTGTAGTGGATAGCTCAGGTTTAGGTTGAGATGGGTTTTAGTATTTAATTGTTATGTTTTAAAAAGCTTTGAACAAAGAGAATATGAGATTTGTAGAAAATTCAAGTTTTAAAACCATAAGTTAAACAAGTTCATTTTTAAAACTAAATTTGTTTCAAGTTAAAGTTTTAAACAAGTTTATATATGGGGTTTTTAGACTAAAGGAAAAAGTTAGAGAAAAATTTAGTTTCAGGGACAAGAAGTTTGTTTTTTAGCCTGAAGGACATTTTTTAGTGTAAATCGCAGAATGATAGTTGTAACTATCATTTTCAGTTTACACTAAAAAGTGTCCTTCAAACTAAAAAGCAAACTTGTTGTCCCTGGGACTAAATTTTTTTGCAACTTCTTCCTTGTGCCTATTTACCTGTTTATATATTTCAAAATATGAAAGTTTTAAAATAAAATATGTGGATTTTGAAATAAAGTTTGTATTAAATTTGATTAAATAAATTTGGAAAGGTTTTAAAGGTTTAAAAGTTCAATTTAAAATGTGTTTAATTATAAATTGATTTCTAAAATGTTATATTTTATTTAAATAAAGTTCAATGATTAAGAATTTGATAATCAATTATAATAAAGATTTAATCTATGTAAATTAGAATTTTGTTTATTTAAAGATAAATAATTGTGAGAATAATTGAGATAACTCAATTATTATTAATAATCAAGTGTTATTGGTTAATGATATAATTAAGATGATGTTTTCTTAATTAAGAATTTTCATAATATAAGAATTTAAGATTCATTTAATTAAATTTAAATGACTAAGTTAAGTAATTAATTAAGTAATTAATTTGTGATTAATTTTAAAGATAATCACTTTGGAGTTAATTAAGTATAATTTCTGGGTGAAGTAATTAAATGATTAATTACAGGAAGTAATTAAGTAAGAAATAATTACTTATGAAAGTAATTAAGTGGATGTGATTAAGGATTAATCACTTGAGTTATTAATTAAAGTATTAATTATAAAATTAATTAAAGGTTTAAAATTTTAATTTATGGTTTATTAGAAAAAGGATTAAGAGTAATTAATTATTTGATTAATTACTTGTTAAGTAATTAATTAAGGAAGAAATTTAAGTAATAAAGTAATTATTAAATAATTACTTAATTATTAATTAATAATTTAAGGATAATTAATTTATAATTAGGTTAATTACTAAATGTAATTAAAAGTAATTAATCAAATATGATTAATTAAAAGTAATTAATTAAATAATGATTAATTAATGGTAATTAATCAAGAGTAATTAATCAAGTATGATTAATTAAACAATAATTAATCAGGTGTGATTAATTAAAAGATAATTTAGAAATAATTATCAAGGTAATTAAATAATTATCAAGGTAATTAAATAATTAATCAGGTGTGATTAATTTTAAAAGGGAAATTAAGAGATAATTACTTGGATAATTAAGAAGTAATAAATTAGGATGATTAATTAATATTGTAATTAAGGAATAATTACTTAAAGTAATTAAGAGATAATTAATCAAGGGAGATTAATTAAGGTGAATAATTGAGTGAAGTTTATTAATTAAATTGGAATTAATTAATGAATAGTAAGATGGATTGATGATAATCCAAGTGATTAAGTAAGAATTAATTTAATTAAGGACGAATTAAATTAATTAAGTTTGGATTAAACCTGTTATGGATGATGGATGATTGGTTGATAAGTATCTTTGGATGAAGTAATGATCTTGAATGATATTGTATGTCATTGTTTGATATGTGATGATATGAATGTAATATATCCGAGATGTGATATATATGCTGCTTTGTGATATGTATGGATGAATGTGATAATAATGGATTATCTATCTGTGATATGAATCATCCATTTATGTTAAGTAATATTTCTGAATATCTACTGTTTAAACCCTTAAGTACAACTTGGACATTAAAATAGCTTTTGGTTTCGGTGAGACCGGGATCGGGTTTCCATATTTGGATATCCGAAAACCACACCGATCCAAAATAAACGTTAGGTCATGAATCCAACTGGAGCTTAGTGAAGACTCGAGGTGTAAGAACTATACGTCAGTATAACTCTGTGGGTGATTCCGTAATGAGTTTGATGGAATAGTACTTATAGGTTCGAGATGGTGATTCAGAGTGCAAGGGCTATGGTTGTTGACTCTGAGGGTGATTCCAAAATGAGTGCAACGAGATAGTGGCTTCAGTTTCGTTCGAACCCGGAACAAACTTGTATGGATTGAATGCTTTCAGAACATCGTCAGGTGGACGATGAGCATTCTAAGATAAATGTGTCCTACAAAGGTAATCGCAGCCTCAAGCCTCATCAACCGGGAATGGCTAAAACAGGGGAGGTGCAGCAAGGCTTCGTGGGTAGCTCCCACTGGAGAGCGAGATACATCCCTGTCTAGATGTCCCTTTTTATTTCGGCTTTGTGGGCATTTGTTCTACAGCCAACTGCGGGGTGGTCTTGTTCGGGACTGTTTAGTAAGGAATGGTCCCGGCCTTGTGTTGCAGGAGAGTTAGGGTGGCTCCTCGGTACGGTGATCTAGGACACGTACTGTGACGGCGGTACCCCAGTAGCCCTGCCATTGTTGGAAACCCATTTTACCTACGAGACCCTACGGTTTTGTTTGTATTACCCACTTTTGTGGCTAGTAGCTGGAATTTAATCATGTAACAATTTTGGCTATTTCATATTTACTTGAAAACCCTAGACACTATTATAATATCACTGGATTTCCTATCAAATGTTTTGGTTAGCGTAAGGTAAAAACTTTTCCATGTTTATGTGTGGGAAGTCTTACGTGATACCTTTCTTTTCAAAGGATTTTCTAAAGTTAAGCAATTTTAAACCGTTTACTCACACCAGACCACTGTCTGACCCGAGTGTTTATTTTCTATTTTATTAAACTCTTGGGTACTCATATTTTGCATGAGTAGTCAAGTGATTCAGGTTATCCTTGACGAATACTGGAGGAGCTTTGGAGTAGGAGGCTTCAGCGTGTAGATATATAGTTAGAGTTTCCGCTGTGTGTTATTCTGTATAGTTGTTCTAGTATTGTGTATTAGACAAAAATGTTATAACTGTCTAAATATAGATGTATAGTTGTGTACTCTGATGTATATGATACTATGTATATGTTCTATATTATATTTAAATCGTTCCGCTGTGAGATTCTGATGTGTTGTTGTTCTTTCTTCTCTTTCTTTTTTCTTCTATCCCTTTCTTTCTTAAATAGTGATGCGATTTTCTGGTAATAGAAAGTCGGGTCGCTACAAAATTCTTTTATTGTTTGTTTTAAAAGATAAACTGTTTTGTTTGCTCATACCAGTCCCACGACTGACCTGGAGTTTATTGTTCCCTTCCTAAACTCTGGGTGCCTAAAATTTTTCCACACGGGCAGTATAGAGTTGGCTTTTTCAGATAATCAATAGTAGGTGTAGATTCGATAGCTTTCGAAGTCTTTGGTTTGGTAGCTTTTAGTCCTTGGGAATCTTCTTCAGTCTTTGGACGACTGACCATGCTTAGCTTTGTGCATCATTATTGGGAGTTCGAGCTATTTCTGGATTGGTGCTTTGGAGATGAAGTTACAGTTCTGGATACTATTACTCTTTCTCCCTTGAAGACCATATTGAAGATATTGTTCCGCTGCTGGTGTTATCTTTTCTTTCCGCTACTATTGTCTTGTATCATATCTCTGATGTATATTGATATTCATTGTATCATCATTGTATTTGAATATTGTATCAAATGTTGTATATCAAATGTATTGTTCATTTCTTCCGCTGTGTTGTACTTTATGTGTTATAAGCTCCGGCGAACCAGATTCGACGTTTGGATCCGCGGCATTTGAATACAAGTGTCATATTCGGTGCCGATTTTCGAAGGTCGAGTCAGGGTCATTTCATTTGGTATTAGAGTTGAAGGTTGACACTTTAGCTCAGGAGTATAACACATTAGGTAACTCATTAGAGATAGGGTGAAGTATACCCTAGAATAAGTATATCCCTAAGATATCCGTTTGAACGCCTCCGTAAATTCTCTTACTATCCACTGATAGTGAGTATGAGTGCAAGAAGAGGACGAGATAGGGGATAGAGGAGTACCACTATTAATGGTTAATTCCCTGTAATAGCGGAAACAACTTTTCTCCTCAATCTCCTTTGATCCTGTTTCAAATTCTTTTGATTGCTTCGTGGCAGCACGAGGAAGAAGCTTTGGTGTGATGGTGGCCCTACGAAGTGTAACGACCCGTAAAATTCGGTAATTAAATTTCTTAATTTGATATGATTTTGGCAACTTAATGTTGAAGGAAATAAAAATTTTAGTAAATTATTAATGGAAATAATAACTTGGATAAGATTGGTAAGTTAATTTTTAATGACTTGAATGTAACAGTATAAAATGTATGTTAATTTTTAATAACTTGGATGTAATTCCAATAAGTTAAACAATGTAAATGTTAATTATATTCTTATTGTAATAAAAGAATGTTACCAAGATGAAGTGATTAATTTGATTAAGTTTTGATAATTTAATATATAAGGAATGGAAAAAAATTAGTTAAATTAATAAGATTTTGTAATTTATTTAGAAAGAAATAAAACCTTATAATTTATAAACGGAATAATATTGAAACAAATAAAATTTGTAGACGAATAATGAATAATAACTAGGGTGAAGTATAACAATGTTTATTAAAGCTAAAAATTTGATAGATTGAATGAAACTACAATAAATGACATAGTGTAAATGTTATGACTTAGTTATAATGGGAATATGAGAAAAACAAGTGTAATTATTGAATTAATTTGTGAAATATTATTATAGATAGTAGTTGTTGTGAAGAATAAATATACAAGTATTATAAAGGATATAATGGTTGTGTTACCAGTTAATTCACCAAGTACCAATAAAGATAATTAAATGTACGTTATTGATAATTAATAAATAACGGAAAGGGTGAATGTAAATTTAAATTAGAAACGTAAACTTATTATAAGGTAGTAATTGGTGTAATAGAAGCATGAGACAAGGTAAGTAAATTTATTGGGAATATTAAATGTAGTTGGATGTAGATTAATGGAATAACATTAATGCAAACTAATTTAGCGCAATCACTATTAATTGAAACCTATTGCAATAAATGGTATTAAATATTACGTTAGGGTGGATTTAAGGTAATATTTGGTAATAATGTATTGTTGTGGTTTATGAATGAATTGATAATTAAAATGAAAGGTAGTGATGATAATATAAGTTGACTATAAATAAGTGGAATGAAATCCCAATAAAGGAAGTAATGCAATTGTATATTTAGCAAAAATTTCAATACTAGTGGAAAATTTAGTTAACACACAATAAAGAAAGGAAGTTGAGTATATATTTAAGTAATGTAATGTAAAACCAGCATTAACTATGTTATTTGAAATCAGTGGACGGGTTATAAAGATTGAAATCAAATAAAAACAATTTATTTGGAATTTAAATTGTAATAATAGGATTAATTGCAATTAAAGGTAATTTAATTTGTACATTAATTGGAATTAAGTTTAAATGGGAGAATATTAAGAACCAAGATTTATTTGAAATCAAATTTATAATGTTGAATTTAATAAAATTGAAATTAAATATTGAAATTGAGGTTAAGATTGGAATTTATGAATTAATCAACTCAAAATTGACATTTAAATTTGTTTAAATCATTGTGAATGATTGAGAAATTAAAAATGATGAAATTTATCAATTTAAGAATTGATATTTGAGAAGTTGGATTTGACTAATTAATTTTTAATTTAATAGCTGGAAAAGAGCCATTTTGGCTACTGACTCGGATTTCGACGAAACCGGTTTCATCGGATCCGTAACGGTAAATTATTGTAGGATTTAAAGTTTCGTAGCGATCGGACTTGTCGTTTGATCGTACGGACTCGAAAGGCCTTGAAATCAATGAAATTGAAATCAATTTGAAATAAATTGTTTTCAGCATAAATTCTTCGTATGATGGAATCTGGACTTGAAACCTTCTCCATTGCGTTCAAAATATTTTAAAACATCTATTTTGATATACGAGTTGACCCAATTCGTTCCGTAGTCAGAATGGGCTTTTTGCGCCATATATCGTCCAGCGCGTACATCCAATCGATCCGATCCATTCTACTTCAGCCTTGTCAATAAATACCCTGTTATAAACCCTAGCCTACCTCTATTTCTCATTTGTCTGGGCATAAAATTTCTTCCAGTTCCTCATTTCAATGGCAGACAAATACCTAATATCAATTGCAATTCAAAAATAAGTGAAATTTCAAACTCCTCAAAAAAATTCAGAAAAATTATATATCAAAGCTCTCAAAGAGCGCAAGTCAGATCTGCAGTCCATTTCTCGATCTGAGTTTTTGGGTGGCCATAAATTGAGGGTTAATTTACGGTCGTCCATCGCGCGTCAGTGAACATTGTCGGATCGACGAACCATTTCTAGGTTTTGTAGAGTGGACGATGGGGATTGCATGAGTGGTGTTTGTTCTGCGATTCGACGGTTAGATCGGCGACTAAATTAGACTTGGGTTAACAAATTTAAGCGGCGGCTGCGGTTATTTTGGTCGTGTTCGTCGTGTCTGGGGGTCGGCTGAGCATGTGGAGGGTCCAGGAGGGGGCGCATGTCAGAGGGCGAGCGGCGGCAACGTGGGGAGGCACGATCGTGGTCAACGGCGACGTGCTTGGATACGTGCAGATCTGGGTTCGTGCGTTGGTTTCCTGTGCGTGAGGAAAGATGATGGTGACGTGGCGGTGATGTAGGTGAGTTTGTTCCTTTTTTTATATAAAATTTAATTCGTGTCGCTCTAACTAACATATATTTCGCATACGAATTCTGTTTCACGTGCGGTTTTCTCCACTAGGTTCGTATTAAAATTCCGGACAGTTTGGCGCTGGTATGGACGAATTTTGAGGTTGGTCAATTTTTGGGTTTAAATTGGATTTAAATTCAATTTAAATTCAAAAGGTAGGTGTTTTAACCCACTCACAAGTTCTAAAATTTCTTATGTTTGTTGTATTTAATTTTTATTATGATTATGCATTTATTGATGACTGTTTCGTATATTTAATCATCATCTCAGTTAATTGCATTTATTTAAATTAAATCGTTATTTGATTTATTATTGAATATAACTGTCGGTTAATTACCTGTTATATATTATCAGTTATATATTTATATTGATTGATTGTTTTGGATGATGATTGTGATGGATGTATGATTTTATGATGGATGAATGGATGTTTTATTTATATCATCATAATCTGCAAGTTATTTATTGATTTGTCATTATTGATTTGGGATTGCGGTTTGAAATGATATATAACCGTATTTTTATTTTTAAATTACGGATTGAAATGATAAATATCCGTATCACTTGACCATAGGATAGAAAATTATATACAGACACCGCGGTCTATATATATAAATATTTTGAAATGGTTTCTATGGTTTTGTAAAGACATATATGATTTTATGAGATATTGATTTAGATATTTTATAAATGTTCTTCTATATATAGTTAAATTCTTTGTTTAAGCTATGTATAAAATTGTTTTATGTATAAAATTGTTTTAAGTATAAAAGAAGTTTAATAATAAGTTTGATTTTGTTAAGATATAATATGGTTAAAGTATTTATTTAAATTATTTTGTATATAGAGTTTATATTGCCTTAAATACAATTAAGATGGGAAGATAAATAGGAAATTGATTTGAATCAAATTATTAAAGAATTTTCTCAAATAAAATCTGATTTGAAATTGAGATAAATATGAGATTTTATGAAATTGAATTTATTTGAGAATTAAACTCAAAAAGGGTTGATGGGATTTATTAAATTGGGAATTTTAAAGGGTATAATTACTATAACTTGATTTTTGGGTTTAGGTGAATTAAATGATTATTTCAAGTATAAGGAATTGAAAGCAATAGCTAGTTATTTGAAATTGAGTTTTATTTAAATAATAAGGGGTTTATTACATAAAATTTTCAAAACTAAATAATAGGAAACTTAATTTTTGAATCGAAAATATCAAATTTAGTTTTGAAATTTTGGAATATTTTAAGCCTTGAAATATATCGAAATTGTAATGTTATAGAAATTGAAATGTTTTGAAGTTATGAATTTCATGGCATTATGTTTTAAAGTGTTAAGTTTTCAAATGTTTGGTTTGAAGTATAAAATTTGGAAGTGCTACGATTTTAAAAAGGGGATATATTTGAAATAAATGATATTATATTGATTTGAAATAAAAGGAATATCATATTGATTTGGTTTTTAAATTTCAAATGATATCGTATTTATATGGTTTTGAAATAAATATTATATCTTGGTTTTGAAGTATAATTATTTTGAAATGACTGCGGGGTTATAATAACCTTTGGTTGTTGAAAAGACCGGGATCGGAAGTTTTCATACTCTCTGCCAACTCCGAAAACCACTTTAACAACCGTGTACGCGGTGGAGATTGCAGAACGAAGTAGGATGGTGATGTCATTTCCTTTGAGTTAAATACGTGGACCAACTCCCGTAAGTTGGCATAAGGTGGCTAAAATAGGAGCGATTGACGGGCTAATGAGGTAGTACCTTTGATCGGGCACATCCCTTCGATATTATACTTTGACTTTTGGATTGATTCGGTGGCCACTTTTGATTTTTCTATTTGGGGGTGTGGCTCGAGGTGGGCGGTAGCTGCGGCTATGCATTACCACCGGCCCGGAAGTGTAATTGGTATATCTACCCTGGCATTGCCTAGTTGTGCTATGTCACCTACCCTAGCGCGCCTTATATGATTTGTTTTTATAGCATACCTATGGAGTGCCCTCTGACGACGCCCAATACGGGGTAGGTTACAGTACTGTATAGACTATGGGAATATAAAATTGTGTTAAGGGCTATATGGTTAACCCCTTAATGCTATTTTCAGTATATTATACTTTACTTTAGACACTATTATAATAGCGTATATTACTATATAGTAAATAGTTTAATGGATCCTTAGGAGATGTGAATCCCGATCATCTTTTAAGTTACTGCACTCATATTTATTTACAGTTGATTTAACATATATAAGATCTTTTAGTTCTGACTCGAGTGTTTTGTCTTTTCAATTCGCTCGGGTCAGCCTGATCATTTCAGGAATTGAAGGCCTTATTTCTGGAGGACAAAGACAAAGATTTATTATTATTAGCTATTATAGTATTCCACTATATTCTCATTGTTCCTCTTTATTGTTGTTTATTATTCTCTGGTATGTGTAACTCTGATATGTATTATACAAGTATAATCAAACATTTTGTAAAACAGCTTCATGAACTGTATATTTGATTATTATATTTTATCGTTCCGCTGCAAGATTCTATTTTGTTTTTTTCTTTCTCTGCTTTTTCTTATTTACCCCATAGCAATCCTCCCTTCTGTATGTTTTAAGTCTGATATGTGTGGTTTATCGTCGATTTAAACCATGCGAAAAGGCGAGACGTTACACGAATCGTTGTAGAAAACCCTTACTTCGTACCTTCATTGGTTTTTTTATCAGTTTTTCGATTTAAACTTTAATGAATTTGAAAATTTATTTGGAAAAAAATAGTTAACAAATATAAGGATAAATTTGAATTGTATCAATAAAACTATTTCGGTCAAAACCAAATTGGAAATTCTATTATAATTTCTTGTGTTGATCGAGGTCCGAAGGGGGACAGGTTGGTATATACTTTGGGGTGTTCCGACCTAAGTTGGAATCTATATCTAGTGTTCGAGAAATTGTAGAAGATTGAATCTATCTATCTATTTTATGGGATCCGATATATTCTACGAATGATTAGTTATCCCTTCGAACTAATCAATGCCCTTGCATATTCGTAGACCGATGAACCCAAGTATCTTGTGAAATAATTGTATGAGTTTTTTCTCATATTGTTGATATTCTGATTTGGTAAGCCAAATGCAGAATAGATATTCAGTTGATCAGGAAAACTGTTTCTCTACCTTTGTGTATCCATACGTTGTTATCTCCCTTGCAAATTTCGAGGACGAAATTTTCTTAAGGGGGAATCTGTAACGATCCCGATTCTTGAGCCGAATTTGATTGGTAATTAAATTAAATTTTGGATTCAATTGTCAATCAATTGAGAATTTATTTGGATTTGAAAATAATAAATTGGATTAAATTTTAAGCTGGAAGTTATAAGAAGGAAATATATTGTGAATAGATTTTTTGGGTATATTTGAATTTTCCAAAATAAATAAGGTGTATGTTTATTTATATAAATAGGTTATCACTTGAAATTTGATTTTGAGATTGAAATTCGATAATTAATATTTTTTATAAAATTAATTGGATTTAAAAGTTGCATTTTGGAAAACAATGTATATGTATCTAATTAGAATTGTAGGTATACGATCTAATTTGATTTCAAAAATCATTTGTTGTAGATTTGTATAAGTACAAATTAAAATGTATGGATATAAAGTCTTAATATGTATTTACTTTTTTTTAAATTAATGAAGCCTAATACCATTTCAAAATAATAAAAACGTAGATTGCATGTAACATTTAGAACATATGGTAATGTAAAAAGGAAAGTATTCATTTACAATTGAAATTATAAATAAAGTAAGGTTTAAAAACAAAGTTACAAATTTTTAAACAAGGTTTAATAAAAAGTTTAGAATATCTTTCTTTTATACTTGAAATAAATTAGTTTTGTACATATTAAAACTAAATAGGAAATATATTACATAAACATATGTAAATATAAAGATTAAGTAAGAAAGGGGTTTAAAATATAAATTTAAATGAAGAAGGTTTGAAGCATAATTTTTAATAAAACTAAACATAGGGTTTAAAACATAAAATGGTTGTATCTATACACTTGTTAACCATGCAATAAGAAATTTAACAAGTGTTGGCTTAAGGTGAACAAGTGGCACATTTGTTTTAAATTTGCTTAACATGTGTTAAAAGAAGAGTTAAAAAAACCAGGTTTCAAAAGTACTCATCTTCATTTACTAAAAAAAATCGAAACCTGAAAGTGAAAACAAAAGATTAGAGAAAATCAATTCAGACAACAACCTAATTAAGTTCTCAAGCCTGGAAATCAAAACAATAACTTTTCAAAAGAAAAGTCAAGAACCTGTTTCAAGTAAATCAACTTGTATGAAGCTTTAGGCAAGTCAAAGAACATCTCAACATCAAAGGACAAACAATCCAGAGTTTCAACTTCAACCTGAATTTAAAAGCTTCAGGCAATTTAAAACTTAAATCATAAATCAGAGCAACATAAATTCGAATTCAGAAATCATCTCAACAAAACATGTTCCAATTGCAAATCAATTCAAAGATTTCAGCTTTCAAAAAATCAAAACCAGATTTCAGATCAGAGATCAAGTTCAATATAAACTTTCCAGGCAAATTTCTATGTTCCTCTTTGTTAACAAAACTTCAGGTGAACATAACTTCACCTTCCTTGTTTTGAATTGTCTGTGAATAAACTTACTCTCTAAACTCAAGATTTGTTGAATATCCATTTGCATGTGATTATCAGGGTAGTTATAGATCAAACTTAAGGATCGGAGCATCAAAATTAAAGTAGGATCAGATTCAGACAGTAAGCAAAATCTAAAAGCATCAAAAACAACAGCAAGTAAAACAAATTCGAAGCTTAAGTTCAAAAATTATCAATTTGTTCTCTGCTTCCGAACTTCAGGTGAGAAAACTCTCTTATATTGGCCTATATTCTTTGATATTGTGATTGAAGCTTAAAACATGCTCTGGAAATATTGTTTAATAGGCCTGCGAGTTTGAATATGTCAGTGCACGTTTGTTATACAGGCATATGTATACCTATTCTTGAGTTACAGGATCGAAACAAAATCCCAAAATCAAAAATCTCTTTAATCATTCACCTTTAGGCTTGAATGTTTGAATTGTTGAATAAACCAAGACCGTAATTACAAAATAACTTTGAGTGAAAAAACTAGAAGAAATCATGAATGGAATAAAAATCACAGTCAAATCTAAAAGCATGACAAGATTCAACTTAAATGATTAATTGATTCATCGATATAATCTATTTTGTAATCAAAAACTATGATTTTTAAATATAGTTTCAATATTCTTAATTTTTGATTAAGGGCAAATTTGCAAAATGAACACAAAAGATATTTTCACCAATTCTCGTGAAACGAAGAGGAAATGATCGTCGTGATTAAGAATGAAGGAGGCCGGGGTGTTGATGGTTATCAGAAAAATGGTTGATGATTTTATAGATCGTCATGGCGGATATGCAAGTTCGATTTAGGGTTTAAAGGTTCATTTTGGTCGAGGGCAAAGATAAGATCGCCGCGACGTCATTGTTGCATCGAGTGGGATCGGACCTGAGGGAAAAGCTTCGTGGGTCACCGAAGCAGCAGTGGATGGAGTCTCGTGATCGCTGGTGACTTGACGTGGGGATGCGAGGCGTTTTACTGGTGATGGTTGGGTTCCAGGAAATGCTCGAATAACCTAATTTCGATTTTGTGGTGCTACTGGGTTTCTGGGTTATGGAGTTTGTCGATGGGGTCGAGTGTGACTGGTGGGTGGTCGCGATGTTGGTCGAAGAACGTCCCGGTGATCGTGCGCATGCACCCATTTATGTGTATCAGCAGTTTGAGTTTGGGGAAGGGGAAGATCATGGTTTTCTCGGCTTTAGTTTGAAATTGTTTGTGTTAGACTCAAAGGAGATCAGTGCTTGTCTCGAAGTCGTAGAACACATGGGTTTATACGTCTAGGAGATTTGTTCATTGGGGAAGACAAAGTTTCATCATGGTGAACTAGAAGTGACTCTTGAAAATACTCGGGGTTGAGTTTGGGAAAGTTTGAAATGCCTCGGGATCGTTTTGTCAAACAGCAAGTTTCTCAAATTTCTGAAATATAAACATGTTTTCAGATTTAAACGTAACCAGGTTTTGAAACATAGAAAGACAATTTATTTTTAGGCTTTTAAAGTTTTATAAGAAGCATAACCAGATTTTCAAAAGATAATTTAAAAAAATTCAGGTTTTAAACGAGTTTCTCAAAGATTTAATTTTTTAAATTGAATGTTTAAAATTGTTTATTTTAAATTAATAATGATGATAGGTTAATTTATTAATTAAAAGTAATTAATTAATGATTAAATTTGATTTATCAAGTGATTAAAGAATAATTTAATTAAATGATAATTAATTAATGTGATCATTTAATAAAGGTAATTAATTTGATAACGATTAATTAATTAAAAGTTAATTTATTTATGAAAGTGATTAAGGAATGATTATTAATTAAGGATTAACTAATTAATCATTGTAATTAATTAAAGATAATTAATTATTAATATAAGGTTAACTAATTCATAATTAAGGATTAATTAATTAATGTAATTAATTAATGAAAATTAATTAATGAAATCAATTAATTGCTTAAAGATAATTACTTAATTTAATGTAATTAATTAATGATTAAAGGTGGTTAAATCAAGTGATTAACATTGATTTAAGATTAGGGATAATTACTTATCGTAATTAATTAAAGATAATTAGTTTAATGGTAATTATTTAATTAAGGGTTAATTAATTAATTAAAGATAATTAATTAAATGGAGAAAAAATAAATAATTAAAGGTTAATTATTTAATAATTAAAGGTCGATGAATTATAATTAAAGGTTAATTAATTTATTATAAATGGTTAATTAATGAATGATTAAAGAATAATAAATCAAAATGATTTGAAATTTATTAATGTTAATTAACCAGGATTAGTAATTCATAAGTAATTAATTTGATTTAAATTAATCAGACAATTAACTGATCTTACTTATGAATGTTTGGATTCTATTGGATGATTGAATTGTTTGATATCCCTGATATGTGATGCTCTGTTTTGATTTAAGCTGTGTTAATATAATTTATTATCTATGATATATATATTTGTGATCTGTAAATGAATGATAGGCATTATAGTTTATACCGCTTATCAAATATATTGCTGTATTTGTATATGTACTGATTGATGATGTTGCACTTAGAAAACTGCTGGACCACACTTATACACACACAAATATGGATTGCATGTGGAAATTGGTTAAGTCACAGATTTTTGAAATAATTTTAAAATTGAATTTTTGAATTCAAATGGTTTTGGAAATGGATTGGGTTTAAAATAAAAAGCTTTTGAAAAGGAATTTCAAAGATAAAACTTATTTTTGAATAACTTGATTTAGTTTTGAATTTTGATTTGAATTTGAATTCAAAATTTTGGAATCAAATCCTATTTATGATTTGAAAAGGGTATACAAGTTTATATGGGTTTCAATCATTTTTAAAGTGTTGTTTTGGGAATTTGAACTTAACCCAAATATTTTAACTTGTATAAATGAAATAGGATTTTTTCGAAATGAAAACTATTTGTCTTCAAATAATAAAAGCTTTCATATAAGAAAAGATATTTTTAATTTGTGTTATAGGGATTTCAAGTTGAAATAAAAATGGTTTTCCAAGTTGTGAACAAATCTTTGGAAACATATTTTAAAAGCTATAAGTTAAATCTTTGATTTAAAGATTTAACGAGTTAATCCAATTGAAATGGAAATTGTTTTGAAATCTATGAATGGATCTTTGTGAAACTGGGGGAACTTTTGAAATGAATCTTTTTGTTTAAGGATTTGGAATGGTAATTTGTTCAAACCATTTGAAGAAAGGTTTTGGGTTTTTTTTTTTAAGTTGTGACTTTACTGAAATCCCATATCCATATGTTTTTAAATATTGCACTCAATATTCGGTTTAGCCGGGAGAGGACCTTGTGTCATATAACCCATTCCGAATAGTGATATGACGATAGCATTTGAAGACCGGGTGTCTTCGAGAACGATAGGATAACCCATCGATTGAATCTGTACTGAGTTGCTCCGGTATAGAGTTCTCCATATGTAATAGGGAGTCCGATGGGAATTGTGGATACCCAGATTGCAAGGGCTTCTTCGGAAGTGCCTTCCGTTCTGTTCGAACCTGGAATAGACTTGTATGGTTGTATGTCTGACATTACACTTTGAGATATAAAACTGATCTCTATTAAATACATTTCTGTTTGGTGGCGGAGAATTTATTCTCTTAGCTTAACACCCTTCTCTAAGACGTACGAGCTTAGAGGTTATGTAATTGATAGTTATCAATGATATAATCGCAATTTGTTAGTGTGGCATGCTGAGTGCTGCTGCGTATCATTTGTTGATCAAAGCATGGCTTTTGTATAAAGCGTAGCTTTGTGGACGAGACTGCATCAGGACCTCACTCCCTGAAAATGGTCGAAATAGGAAAGATGCGACAAGGTTACGTGGGTCGCTCCCTTTAGGGTGTCTCATTCCCTTTTGGAAAAGGGTGATATCATGGTATGGAGCCCAGATACTTAACTCATGTGGTCACTACAAATCTATTACTTTGTGGTTTCTTTATGGTTGAGAGGCGCCTCGGATAAAGGTCGCAAACGATCGGGGGATGGCATGCTCGTGTAGTAGTTACCTAGTTACAGAGGTAACCCGGCCTTGTGTTGGCAGAGAGCTTGTTAAGCCCTCGGGAGGTCCCTCCAAAGGCATACCCATGTGGCAGTAGGAAGTTCCTTAGCCTGGCGATTTTTTGGAAATCCAATCTTCAATACGTGCCTTGTACGGTTTTAGTTGTGTAACCTGCCATTTACTTATGGTGGTGCCCCACTGTTTAGATGGTAGCTTTAGTAGGCATACAATAATGGTTGTATGTTGGCTAAGATTAATATTATAATTTCGAAAGGTTTTCTGCACTATGCACTAATAATAATATCCTATGGTTTTCGTGCATCAAGCATATTTGACTATCATAAGGAGAAATCTCCTCCAATTCTGCGTTTGCATTGTGTGTGCGGCGGGAGGCCTTATGGTAGTTTCATTTTCCAAAAAGCATTGCGGATTTATTTTAAATTCTTTTGTTGTTTGTTTTAAAAGATAAACTGTTTTGTTTGCTCATACCAATCCCATGACTGACTTGGAGTTCATTGTTCCCTTCCCAAACTCTAGTTGCCCACAATTTTCCCACACGGGCAGTCTAGAGTTTGGTTTTTCAGATAATCAATAGTAGGTGTAGATTCGATAGCTTTCGAAGTCTTTGGTTTGGTAGCTTTCAATCCTTGGGAATCTTCTTCAGTCTTTGGACGACTAACCTTGCTTAGCTTTGTGCATCGTTATTGGGAGTTCGAGCTATTTCTAGATTGGTGCTTTGGAGATGGAGTTACAATTCTGGATTCTATCTCTCTTTCTTTCTTAAAGACCATATTGGAGATATTGTTCCGCTACTGGTGTTATTTTTTCTTTCCCGTGCTATTGTCTTGTATCATATCTCTGATGTATATTGATATTCATTGTAGGATCATTGTATCTGAATATTGTATCAAATGTTGTGTATCAAATGTTGTATATAAAATGTATTATTCATTTCTTCCGTTGTGTTGTACTTAATGTGTTATAAGCTCCCGCAAAACATTAGCTCAGGGGTATAACACATTAGGTAACTCATTAGAGATTGGGCGAAGTATACCCTAGAATGAGTATATCTCTAAGATATCCGTTTGAACGTCTTAGTAAATTCTCTTACTATCCACTGATAGTGAGTATGAGTGCAAGAAGAGGACAAGATAGGGGACAGGGGAGTACCACTGTAAATGGTCAATACCCTGTAATAGCGGAAACAACTTTTCTCCTCATTCTCTTTTGATCTGGTTTCAAATTCTTTTGATTGCTTCGTGGCAGCGCGAGGAAGAAGCTTCAGTGTGATGGTGGCCCTACGAATCGTTGTAGAAAACCCTTACTTCGTATCTTCATCGGTTTTTCATCAGTTTTTCGATTTAAACTATAATGAATTGGAAAATTTATTTGGAAAAAATTAGTTAACAAATATAACGATAAATTTGAATTGTATCAATAAAACGTTTTCGGTCAAAACCAAATTGGAAATTCTATTGTAATTTCTTGTGTTGATTGAGGTCCGAAGAGGGACAGGTTAATATATACTTTGGGGTGATCCGACGTAAGTTGGAATCCATATCTAGTGTTCGAGAAATTGCAGAAGATTGAATCTATCTATCTATTCTCTGGGATCCGATATATTCTACGAACGATTAGTTATCCCTTCGAACTAATCAATGCCCTTGCATATTCGTAGACTGGTGGACCCAAGTATCTTATGAAATAATTATATGAGTTTGTTCCCATATTGTTGATATTCTGATTTGGTAATCCAAATGCAGAATAGATATTTAGTTGATCTGGAAACTGTTTCTCTACCTTTGTGTATCCATTCTTTGTTGTCTCCCTTGCAAATTTCGAGGATGAAATTTTCTTAAGTGGGGAATCTGTAACGATCCTGATTCTTGAGTCGAATTTGATTGGTAATTAAATTAAATTTTGGATTCAATTGTGAATTACTTGAGAATTTATTTGAATTTGAAAATAATAAATTGAATTAAATTTTAAGCTGGAAGTTATAAGAAGGAAATATATTGTGAATAGATTTTTTTGGGTATATTTGAATTTTCAAAAATAAATAAGGTGTATGTTTATTTATATAAATAGGTTATCACTTGAAATTTTATTTTGAGATTGAAATTCAATAATTAATATTTTTTATAAAATTAATTGGATATAAAAGTTACATTTTGGAAAACAATGTACATGTATCTAATTAGAATTGTAGGTATATAATCTAATTTGATTTCAAAATCATTTGTTGTAGATTTGTATAAGTACCAATTAAAATGTATGGATATAAAGTCTTTATATGTATTTACATTTTTTTAAATTAATAAAGCCTAATACCATTTGTAAATAATAAAATCATAGATTGCATGTAACATTTAAAACAATGGTAATGTAAAAAGGAAAGTATTCATTTACAATTGAAATTATAAATAAAGTAAGGTTTAAAAACAAAGTTATAAATTTATTTGTAATCAAGGTTTAATAAAAAGTTTAGAATATCTTTCTTTTATACTTGAAATAAATTAGTTTTGTACATATTAAAACTAAATAGGAAATATATTACACAAACATATGTAACTATAAAGATTAAGTAAGACAGGGGTTTAAAATGTAAATTAAAATGAAGAAGGTTTGAAACATAATTTTTAATAAAACTAAACGTAGGGATTAAAATATAAAATGGTTGTATCTATACACTTGTAAAGCATGCAATAAGAAATTTAGCAAGTGTTGGCTTAAGGCGAACAAGTGGCACATTTGTTTTCAATTTACTTAACATGTGTTAAAAGAAGAGTAAAAAAACTAGGTTGCAAAACTCCTCATCTTCATTTGCTAAAAAAAATCGAAACCTGAAAGTGAAAACAAAAGATTAGAGAAAATCAATTCAAACAACAACCTGACTAAGTTCACAAGCCTGGAAATCAAAACAACAGCTTGTCAAAAGAAAAATCAAGAACTTGTTTCAACTAAATCAACCTGAATGAAGCTTCAGGCCAGTCAAAGATCATCTCAACATCAAAGGACAAGCAATCCAGAGTTTCAACTTCAACCTGAGTTTAAAAGCTTTAGGCAATTTAAAACTTAAATCATAAATCAGAGCAACATAAATTCAAATTCAGAAATCATGTCAACAAAACAAGCTCCAGTTGCAAATCAATTCAAAGATTTCAGCTTTCAAAAAATCAAAACCAGATTTCAGATCAGGGATCAAGTTCAAAATAAAATTTCCATGCAAATTTCTATGTTCCTCTCTATCAACAAAACTTCAGGTGAGCAAAAGTTCACCTTCCTTGTTTTGAAGTGTCTGTGAATAAACTTACTCTCTAAACTCAAGATTTTTTGAATATCCATTCGCATGTGATTATCGGGGTAGTTATAAATCAAACTTAAGGATCGGAGCACCAAAATTAAAGTATGATCATATTCAGACAGCAAGCAAAATTTGAAAGCATCAAAAACAACAGCATGTAAAACAAATTTGAAGCTTAAGTTCAAAAATTATCAATATGTTCTCTGCTTCCGAACTTCAGGTGAGAAAACTCACTTATATTGGCATATATTCTTTGATATTATGATTGAAGCTTAAAACATGCTCTGGAAATATTGTTTAATAGGCATGTGTGTTTGAATACGTCAGTGCAAGTCTGTTATACAGGCATATATATACCTGTTCTTGAGTTACAGGATAGAAACAGAATCCCAAAATCAAAAATCTCTTTAATCATTCACCTTTAGGCTTGAATGTTTGGATGAAATTGTTGAATAAACCACGACCTTAATAATAAATTAATTTTGAGTGAAAAAACTGGAAGAAATCCTGACTGGGAATAAAAACCACAGTCAAATCTAAAAGCATGACAAGATTCAACTTAAATAATTAATTGATTCATCGATATAATCTGATTAAATCAAAAACCATGATTTTTAAATATAGTTTCAAGATTTTTAATTTTGGATTAAGGGCAAATTTGCAAAATGAACACAAAAGATATTTTCACCAATTTTCGTCAAACGGAGAGGAAATGATCGTCGTGATCAAGGATGAAGGAAGCCGGGGTGTTGGTGGTTGTCAGAAAATTGGTTGATGATTTTATAGATCGTCATGGAGGATAAGCAAGCTCGATTTAGGGTTTAAAGGTTCATTTTGGTCAAGGGCAAAGATAAGATCGCCGCGACGTCATCGTGGCATCGAGTGGGATCGGACCAAAAGGCTTCGTGGGTCATCGAAGCAGCTGGACGGAGTCTCGTGATCACTGGTGACTTGACGTGGGGATGCGAGGTGTTTTACTGGTGACGGTTGGGTTCCAGGAAATGCTCGAATAACCTAATTTTAAAATTGAATTTTTGAAGTCAAATGGTTTTGGAAATGTATTGGGTTGAAAATAAAAAGCTTTTGAAAAGGAATTTCAAAGATAAAAGTTATTTTTGAATAACTTGATTTAGTTTTGAATTTTGATTTAAGTTTGAATTCAAAATTTTGGAATCAAATCCTATTTATGAATTAAAATGGGTATACAAGTTTATATGGGTTTCAAATCATTTTTAAAGTGTTGTTTTGGGAATTTTAACTTATATAAAAGAAATCGGATTTTTTCGAAATGAAAACTATTTGTCTTCAAATAATAAAAGCTTTCATGTAAGAAAGGAAATTTCCAATTTGTGTTAAAGGGATTTCAAGTTGAAATAAAAATGGTTTTCCAAGTTGTGAAAAATTCTTTGGAAACGTGTTCTGAAAGCTATAAGTTAAATCTTTGATTTAAAGATTTAATGAGTTAATCCAATTGAAATGGATATTGTTTTGAAATCTATGAATCGATCTTTGTGAAACTGGGTGAACTTTTGAAATAAATCTTTTTGTTTAAAGATTTGGAATGGTAATTTGTTTAAACCATCTGAAGAAAGGTTTTGGGTTTTTTTTAAGTTGTGACTTAACTGAAATCCCATATTCATATGTTTTTAAATATTGCGCTCACTATTCGGTTTAGCCGGGAGAGGACCTTGTGTCATATAACCCATTCCGAATAGTGATACGACAATAGCATTTGAAGACCGGTGGTGAAGTCCGGGTGTCTTCGAGAACGATAGGATACCACGTCGATTGACTCTGCACTGAGTTGCTCCGGTATTGAGTTCTCCATCTGTGATGGGGAGTCCGATGGGAGATGTGGATACCCGGATTGCAAGGGCTTCTTCGAAAGTGCATTCGGTTCTGTTCGAACCCAAAACAGACTTGTATGGTTGTATGTCTGACATTACACTTTGAGATATAAAATTGATCTCTATTAAATACATTTCTGTTTGATGGCAGAGAATTTATTCTCTTAGCTTAACACCCTTCTCTGAGACGTACGAGCTCAGAGGTTATGTAGTTGATAGTTATTAGTGATATACTCCCAATTGGTAGTGTGGCATGCTGAGTGCTGTTGCATATCATTTGTTGATCAAAGCACGGCTTTTTTATAAAGCGTAGCTTTATGGACGAGACTGCATCAGGACCTCACACCTCGGAAATGGTCGAAACAGGAAAGATGCGGCAAGGTTATGAGGGTCGCTCCCTTTAGGGTGTGTCATTCCCTTCTGGAAAAGGGTGGTATCATGGTATGAATCCCAAATACTTAACTCATGTGGTCACCGCAAATCTATTACTTTGTGATTGCTTTATTGTTGAGAGGCGCCTCGGATAAAGGTTGCAAACGACCGGGAGATGGCATGCTCGTGTAGCAGCTACCTAGTTACAGAGGTAACCCGGCCTTATGTTGGCAGAGAGATGGTTAAGCTCTTGGGATGTCCCTCTAGTGGTATGCCCATGTGGCAGTAGGAAGTTCCTTAGCCTGACCATTTGTTGGAAATCCAATCATCAATATGCGCCTTGTACGGTTTTAGTTGTATAACCTGCCATTTACTTGTGGCGGCGCTTCACTGTTTAGATGGTAGCTATAGTAGGCATATAATAATGGTTATATGCTGACTAAGATTAATATTATACTTTTGAAAGGTTTTCTGCACTATGCACTAATAATAATATCAAATGGTTTTCGCGTATCAAGCATATTTGACTATCATAAGGAGAAATCTCCTCTAATTCTGCGTTTGCATTGTGTGTGCGGTGGGAGGCCTTATGGTAGTTTCATTTTCCAAAAAGCGTTGCAGATTTATTTTAAATTCTTTTATTGTTTGTTTTAAAAGATAAACTATTTTGTTTGCTCATACCAGTCCCATGACTGACCTGGAGTTTATTGTTCCCTTCCTAAACTCTGGCTGCCCACAATTTTCCCACATGGGCAGTCTAGAGTTGGGTTTTTCAGATAATCAATAATAGGTGTACATTCGATAACTTTCGAAGTCTTCGGTTTGGTAGCTTTCAATCCTTGGGAATCTTCTTCAGTCTTTGGATGATTGACCTTGCTTAGCTTTGTGCATCGTTATTGGGAGTTCGGGAAACTTCTGGATTGGTGCTTTAGAGATGGAGTTACAGTTCTGGATTCTATCTCTCTTTCTCTCTTGAAGATCATATTGGAGATATTGTTCCACTGCTGGTGTTATCTTTTCTTTCCGCTGCTATTGTCTTGTATCATATCTCTGATGTACATTGATATTCATTGTATCATCATTGTATCTGAATATTGTATCAAATGTTGTATATCAAATGTATTATTCATTTCTTCCGCTGTGTTGTACTTAATGTGTTATAAGCTCCGGCGAACCAGATTCGACGTTTGGATCTGCGGCATTTGAATACGGGTGTCATATTCGGTGCCGATTTTAGAAGGTCGAGTCAGGGTCGTTTCACATTGTATGGAATCCAATCTCCAATAAGTGCCGTACGTTTTGATTGTGCCTTACTATGTTGGAACGTGAGATGTAAGCATTCTAGATATTTCTGTATTTTACTTGAAAACCCTAGTCACTATTATTATATCTCTGGATTTCCTATCAAATGTTTTTGGATATCGTAAGGTAAAACTTACCAATATTTATGTGTGGCAAGTCTTACAAGATACCTTTCTTTCCAAATGATTTTCAAAGTTAAGCAACTTTAACCCGTTTACTTACTCCAGACCCATGTCTGACCCGGAGTTTATTTTCTATTTTCTTAAACTCTTGGGTACTCAAATTTTTTACGAGTAGCCAAGGGATTCGGGTTAGCTTTGACGAATTCTGGAGGAGATTTGGAGCAGGAGGCTTCAGCATTTAGATATATGTATTTCCGCCGTGTTATATCTCTGTGATGTGTCTGTATGGTACTAGAGTTGAATGATACACAGATTTTTATAACTGCCTAATGTGTTGTCATGTGTAAGCTGTGTAAATCTGATAGAGGTTGTACACTATGTAATAACTATGTGATTAATATATTTTATTCGTTCCACTGTGAGATTCTAATATTGTTTAGTTCTTTCTTTTCTATCTTTTATCTTTTCTATCCCTTTCTTTCTTAATAATGATGCGTCTTTCTATGGAATGAAAGGCGCGTCGTTACAATAACATTTATTTAAATCATTTAAATCCAATTTAAGTTAAACTTTCATATTTCAATTTCAAAAATACTTAATAATTTTCAAAAAATATTTAAAATTAACCACGGGTCTGTATATAATTTCTAACCTAGGTCAAGTGATATGGATATGTATCATTTCAATCAGTAATTTAAAAATAAAAATCCAGGTTCTATCATTTAAAACCCGCAATCCCAAGTCAAACAAAACAAATAAAAATCATTTGAGCCTATAATTTCAGGTCATAACGATTTGTTCTTATTCTAATGTCCGTTCGGGTATGTATCATTTCAACCCATAGTGATTCTGTTCTACATGGAACTTGCAGTGTGAGAAACAGTAAATACAATAAACAATATAATAAGGCATATCATATCAGGTGATGTAGCAAATAAATATCAGGTTATAACATCATGAAATATCATATCACATGCATATATAAATTACTTTCATATCATCAACGACAATTCACATGCCATTGTTTCACAATTATGTAAGTACGAATGTCGAGAGTGAATAACTCACCTTCTAAAGCTGGAGTTAATAATTCAAGACACATGAATAAACTTCGAAAAGCACGAAGAAGCACGAATTAGATTCAAGAAGAAGTAACATCCAAATCCAAATCTTGTAGAAGACAAAATAGAATACATATATAAGTAATTATTTACACAAGATAATAAAACAAAAGACAAGGAAAAATGGGCTAGACAACATAAGTGGGCTCGACCACTTCCACTCTTGGCTCGACCATCAACACACAAGGCTCGGTCCTCATTGTTTGAGGCATTTAGGCTCGGCTGTGGTTAGGTAGAAGCATGGCTAGGCTATGGAAGGTGAAGAGATGGTAAGTTAAACTCATGGAAGGCAAAAAGCTAGGCAAATGAAAGGTAAAGTGCACATATAGGCTCGACCCTATATCCAAAGTGCTCGGCCATGGCTAGGCTTGGGTCAAGTGGTCATAAGGCATGGCTTGCGGTGGTGTAGATCACGGCAAGGCAAGGCATAGTGGAGGAATAAGGGGTGGCCGAGACTAGAAGGAAGGGGATGATGGTATAGTGGACTCGGCTAGGGTTTGCAAGGCAAATAGGTGATGGGTTTGGATCTATTGGTCACAGCTAGGCATAGGGGAGGTGATGAGGTGGTGCTGGCCGATCATGGTGGCTGTGGTGGAGGAGATGTGGTCGACTAGAGCATGTGGCCGAGCATAGCATGGAAATAAAAGAGAAAGGAGAAAGAAAAGGAAAGGAGAAGGAGAGAAGGAGTGAGAAACTTACTGTATATTTACATTTCAGGAAGGCAAATGAACATAGAGAAGTGGCGGCTAGGGTTAGTGGAGTGGACGGCTAGAAAATGAAGAGGCTAGAAAAGGAAAAGTCATAAATTAAAGAAAAAGAAACCAAAGTCTCTTGAATTTCCTAGGCCCACTATCAAAAATAAACAAGTAAAACCCAATAGAAAAATCAAAGTCTAAACAAAATAAAATAAACAAATGAACATAGAAAATAGAAAATTAAAATACAGAAAATAATTTCGTGTAAAATGCTGAATTTTATCAAATTTCAAAAGTATAAAACAGAATTTTACGAAACGAAAAGCAAGACGAATATCAGAATCAAATATAGTTTCAAAAAAAAGATTAGAAATTAAAAATTCAAATTAAAAATTTTCAACTGAAAGTCAAAGTTTGACCGCAGTTGACTAAAATATAAAATTTTCAGAAAATATTTATTTTATCGTATTTGGAAATTAAATTGTAAATAAAATCCAAAATTACATTGGAAAATTCCAAAATTTCAAATTTAAATGATTAAAAATCAAAGTTTTCAAATAAATTGAATTAAACTATTTATTAAAATATTTGGTTTGTTACAGTAATCCCAAACATCTCTTAAGTTACTACACTCACGTTAGACACTGAATAGGTGATGTCAAACCCCGTAAACATCTCTGATGCCGTTACACTCATATTTTTTTACTGTTGATTTAACTTACATAAGATCTTTTAGTTTTGACTTGAGTGTTTTGTCATTTCAATTTGCTCGGGTCAGTCTGAGCTTTTCAATGCATTGAAGACCGCTTATCTCTAAAGGATGAAGATGAAGATTTAATACTATTACTATTTTTTCTCTCATTTCTACTACATCCTGTTGTTACGCTGCATTACTTATTCATTACTGCTATATGTACTCTACTTTTGTGTTGTAAAAGTGTAGTCAAATGTTATTTGCAAAATAGCTTCATGAACTATTTATTTGATTATTATATTTTGTCATTCCGCCATGAGATTCTTTGTTTTGTTTTCTTTCTTTCTTTGATTTTCTTATTTACCCCATAACAATCTGCCCTTTTGAATTGTTTGAGTCTGACGTGTGTGATTTATAGTCGATTTAAACCATCCAAAATGGCAGGCATTACACCTTCCTTTCTTTAAAATTCAAATCCAATTCGATTTAACTGTTTCATCTCATCTTTAATTGAATTTTTGCATAAACATTTCACACAAACACTTGTGATTATTATTGTTTACCTGATTTTTATAAGCCATTATTTCAAACACATTTCTTTCCATTTTATGCTTAAGTCGAATTTTTTATATATATTTGAATTCACATTCACCCTATCACAAATCAAATCAGATTCCATTTCAATATTCAATTAACTAATATATTTACTTAATTAGTTCACTTCCATCTGTAATTCAAAATTTGATTTTTATTTCAAAAATCACTTCAATTGGTTTGTCTTGAATTTAACCTTATTCTATAATTCAAATTTGGATTTTCATATCTTTACCAAGATATCAAACCATTTTTATTTTGGTTTCCTTAAAATAAGGATTCCAATACTCAAACACCCGGTATTTAGTTCTAATCATTTTGAAATTCTATATATATAGCTCTTTTGATTTAACAAACAATTCCTTTGGAATTTTCAAAATCAACTTGGTTTTATCCAAAACAAATTCCCTTCAGAATTTTCAAAATAACACTTGTTTCCAAACAAAAATATCCATATCAAATTATTGCGGTAGCAATCCGTCGCTTAGAAACTCAAAAATGAACACCACTGATGTCGCGATCATCATCGGAATTATTTTCCAGTGATTAAAGTGAATTCAGTGCTTTATCACTTCCAAAATCTATTCAAAATTTTTTTTATTCCAAAGATATTTTCAAAATAATACCATTTTATTTTCATAACACTTTAGAAAATATTTACCAAACCTTCCGGCATTTTAATCTCAAAATTTTGGTTTTGAATCCATTTTTATTTACAATTCATGTGTATAAACCATTATTAGACGACCTCTATTTTGTTATATACCATATCAATTCTGTAATCTTGCTTGGATTATAACAACAACGACCAAACACTCCAATGTACTATAATAATTTCTTGAAATTATTCTTTTATATACAAAAATAATCTGGGCAAAATTATTCATTTACCACATTTCAAAACAATACTGTGTTGAATTGCTCTATATAAGTGTTTAAAATTCCTATCGGTACATTTGTACTTCCTGTATCAACTAGAATTCATAAGCCACTCAACAAATCAACCAATATAGTATAAAAAAATTATATTCACTAACAAATACGCTATATATATATATATATATATATATATATATATATATAGTGGCACACACACTCAAACTCATTCTAGGGTATTAGTAACCCTATCTCTAATGAGTTAACTCCAACAAAGCCAAAGTTCTCACTTAACCTTCAGCTCCGATACCAAGTGCGACGACCCACAAATCCGTACCTTTCGAATTGATAGCAAACTATACGTGTTCGACCCAAAAAACACAGAAAGGCGGAAGGTCATGAGAAAGAAGAGAGAGGGTGAGACAAAAGAAAGAAGAAGAAACTAAAACAACATAGAATCTTACATCATAGCGGAAAACATATAATAGAATATTAATAGTCTTTATGGAAAGGAAAACTGTAATATACATACAACAATCAGAGTACATAATCATAAATTATCAGCTTGGTAACAACCTGTCCTCACAATTGCTGATAATTTAAAATAAACAATGCGGCGAAAATAAATAATACGAGGATGCGTCTCTATCATCCAGCTCATCTTCTACATTCCAATGCTACCTAAGCAACCTATAAATATGCTCGGTTTGACCTGAGCATTGAAAGGAAAGAACGCCCAGGTCAGTCTGGTATACCAGCGGAGACAACTCATCGCTACGGAATTTATAAAGTTATCAAAAACTACTTTCCAAAACAAAGGGTTTCTCCTAAGACTGCACCACATATAAACATGGATTAGTTTTTACCTCACAATAACCAAACCATTTTTATCAAATCATTTAATATTATAATAGTGTCTAAGGATTTAAAGTAAAATGTGAATATAGCTGAAATGCTTGCATCTCATAATTCAGCATATTTGTTATACAACTAAAACCCTATAGTGCTTATTGGTGAATGGATTCCATATAATGATAGGGCACTGGTGTACCGCCCATCACAATACACCTTTAGAAAAATCTATCGAGATCGAACTTATCGTTCTTTGCCAACACAAGATCGGCCTACCCCTTACTTGATAGTACCAAATATGTCATCACCCCGGTTGTTCCTAACCTTTTTACTCAAATCTCATGCACAACCAATCAATAAATATGTAGATGTAGGGTGTCTAGAAAGGTGATAACATACCCTAATGGGTACGACCCACATATCCTTATTGCATCTCCCCTAATTTGAAGTCATTCCCGGTTGGTGAGGCTTGAAGCTACGTCTACCTTTTACATAGCAAACCAACTTGGAATGCTAACACTACCCTATAGGCATAAATGAAATGCTAGCAATCATCCATACAAGTTCGTTCTAAGACTGAACGAAACTGATGAACTATTCTCTATTTCATTCATTACGGGGAATCCCTCCTTAGGAAAATAAAGAAATCACACTTGCATTTAACTCCATCTTTGGCTATCTTCAACATACTCAAATACGCAACACTTATGTTAATTTGAAGTTATTTCGAATAATAAACCTGATTATAGTCTCTTCAAACGAACAACGATAGTCTAAAATTTATCAATACTTCAATAGTTGGTTATTTAACCTTCAAAGGAAAAAACATCCATCCAATTACATATTTCCAAATGGAAATACTACTGGTCAAGCACCGAGCAACACCATGCCTTTTTAATTAACCATTTGCTAATTAAATCACTTCCAGATATCTACCTCAAATGTCTTTACTAAGATATATTCTCGAAACCGCTTTTAATCTTACGATATTTGAAAAAAATTCCCATATACTTATCCTAAAGGTATAAGTTTATTCACAAAACATTTTATTTTCTACACTTAGAAAATATCTCGATATGCTAAAATCAAAGTAAGTATATTTTCCCTCCTTTGGAGAAAACTCTTTATCTCCCAAAACACACTTTGTTGGGTCAAAATGAATATTGCATAAAACATCGTTATGACAACCCCAAAACACTAGTATAGGGATTCGACTAAATATACTTAATATTAATCTTCGATATCGAACTTCAACTGTTTATTAGTTAATAATGAAGCCAATCAAGTTGGGGTACTTTTACCTCTCAGACCTTGACTGAACAACATTCTTAACTTCAAAATAGATGGAATTTTCCTCTCTCGAATATTAATCCAAAATATAGAATATATACATAAATCCCTTATATTGTACAAAATCCTCCTTTTGGAATCACCTACTATAACAATAATGCTATAGTCTATGTCTTCCTTACTTTTCACAAAAACATATATTACAACAATAGACGTTGAAATCTATGTTTCCGTCACTTAACACATTTTAAAATCATTTTTAAATTCATTTGAACACCATTCAAAAATATTACTTTCAAAACATTTCTAACAAGATAATTCACTTTAAAACGTAAATGTACTTCCTTTGTATAAAATCCATATTCAAAACTCTACATAAAACATTTATCTATATTTATAAACTATGTTTATGAATTTCACTTCTATTATATAAAATCCTTTTTTATAAAATCTCTTTATTTATAAAATTCTCCTTATAAGTCTACTTATTTATAAATATCATTTATTATCAAAATCCAATTATAAATATCGATTTTAAATCCATTTGCGTACTTATAAACCAATGTTTAAAATTCTCATCCTTATTTTATAAACACCATCAAATATTTCCAATTTATTTCCACATTATATTTTTCCCAAAAGTAGAATCAATTACTTGTCTAACAATACTATTTCCCATATTAATATAAACCCACTGATGTGTTTTATTTCTCCAAATTGTCAAGGATGATATTTTCCCTTAATTTAAGAAGGAAAAAAAATTATTTTATAAATTTATTATTTAATTTAAAAACCTTCCTTATTTATAAAATAACACTTTTAAAGTTCTTTCCTTAATATATAAAATTAAATCACTTTTAAGAAAAATAACATTTAAAAATAGTTACATAAAAATTCTTTTATTGTCTTTAAAATAATATTCCTTACTTATAAAATTGAATTAATTTTTTATATTCAAAAATCTGTATAATATGGTCTAGAAAATCTTTATTTATCATTTCATTAAACTTTTTAATTTAATATCCAAATATAATATCTTTTATATAATTTAGTTTCTACTTTAAAATAATTCAATATATTTGTAGAACACTTTTAACTTTGAAAACTATTTGAAAATAAATTTTTCCCCTTAATAGCATTTTAAAAACACTAAAAAGAGGCGTAGTGCTACCATAGCACTAACTAGGAAAAATTATATCAATATCGTCACATGGCATTAAACACATCATATATCACTATATATTAAAAATAAATCAACAATGTGAGGAATCTAGTTGGATCCCTCCAACATTTTCATCTTCATCAAACACAGCATATGAGAATAAAACGTACAATGTCTACTTTGAGGCAGACGCGCATACAAATAGTCATCCACTCATACACGGGAACGTATAAGGTCTCATCCGCTCCAACAAACAGTATATATATCCAACTACTAATAATATAGTAAACAACCAAAATAGCTATTACAGGCAACAAACAACATAAATAAAATTATTTTCACTTATATAAAAACATATGTGACCAAAGAGAGTGAGTTTTACTCACATTGGCTTTTGTTGTTGCTTTCGCGTTTTGGTTCGAACTAAATTTGACATTCAAATTTAGCTAAAAATTCTAGAAGCTCCAAGTCACTCCAATCCAATTCCTTTGTATAAAGTTCGCAAATACAAAGCCAAGCAATGTGTTTCGTTCAATTTGGACCTCGTATGAAGAAGTTATGACATTTATAAGATTACAAGAATTTTAATTAAAATTAATTACAAACATTAAAGGTTGATTACCTAACCGATCTCGGTTTTTCATCACCCTATCTTCTCCAAGCTCGAACAACACAACCACGAACTCATCTTTCCATGTTTGATCTCTTCCCAATGCCGCCATCATTGACCAAAACCCGATCAAGCTTCACTACCGCGTGCGCAAACCTCTACAGCGCCCACTCCCTAAGATCCCCCACCTCCAATCGCTGTAACACCGTAAAAACAGGGCTAAAGCTAGCTCAAACACGGCTCGATTTCATCATCGTCAATGAAATTTAGGCAATCTATATTGTTGATTAGTAGTGCTCCCATATGCGAGCATCTTTGCAATAGAATGCGAAGGCTAATATTGCGTGGATGGAGAGAGATTGAGGAGAGAAGGTGATTAAATCTTCGCCATTAAACTGAAAGAGGCAGCCGCTACTTAAGTTTTAGGGTTAGGGCTTATAATGGAAGGGGGTAGTCTTCTATCTATAAGCAAATAAAAATTACTATTCATCGTACTATTTCATGGTTAAAGTTTTTGAACTCCAAATGAAGCATGTCACCTGGCTTTTTATATATTGTACTCGTATTCCAAACACAACAGAATATATATCGAAAGCTAATTCGAAAGTAAACGGAAGATAATATCTTAAATCGAATTATCCTAATTAAATATCCTTCAACAAATTTCTAGGCATTTTTAATTCACATGATCAAACCGTAAGTCCAATCGTCACAAAATTTGGAATCCTATAATAATATATTGTTACGGATCCAATCAAATTAGTTTCGTCCAATTCCGAGACAGTGTCCCGAATATGCTATATTCACTCGTTAATTTAATATATAAAATTTCCAATCTCTATTTAACCACTATTAATTTAATTTAAAATTCACTAACTTCATTCCAATTCAAACGGAATTTAAATAAACTTTAGAAATTATTTTCATTCACGTTAAATTTAGAATCCAATTATTTTAACAATTCCATATATTCATATAACCAATATACTTGCAATTTAACTATTTACCTATAAAATTAACTTTTACATTTTTAAATCAATTAAATATTCCAATTTTAAATTGACTAAAATTCTAGGTCATTATAGGTTTGGTATTTCTAATTGAACAGGTTTAGGATTAATAAAAACTATATTGGCTAATTTTGAATGTGTGCTTTATTATGTCATAATATTACGTCTAAGTAGGAGAATGTTAGTTTTATTTATTATGTAGTTATGTTATTATTGTGCATCAATATCATTTAAAGAAATACTTAAAAGGCAATTGAATTATTGATGGAAATTTGTTGAGATAATTTCCATTTTCCATGAATTTGCAAGTAAATAAAGAGTTCTGAACTTATTTCATCTCAACAAATTTCCATTAATGGATCATTCTCTTCTTGTTTTCTCATGTATCTTATAAGTGAGTTTTAAATTTAACCATACGTTAATTTTACTTTAAAACATTTATAAGCATATATGAGATCCACCAATTAGAGTAATTTTTTATTATCAGTTGTAATCAACCATTTATGGAATTTATGTTATGTATGTTTTGTTATTACTTTAAATGATTATAATTATCTTTCATATTTTATCATGTCTATTATTGAAATTACATTATAATATTTACAAGTAACTTCAGAAAGGATAAAATATCACAAAATGAAACACATTAACTTAGGAAAATCATCAAATGCATTACTTCGATGCGCTCAGCGGTGACAAAGAACAAAATTCATTTATCTTCTTATGAAGACATATATCTTTGTAGGAGATATATTTTACTCATAAAAACTGAAAAACAAAGCTTTGACCGGACAAACATGAAATTAACATGGGACTATTATAATTTATAGTACGCTTTTACAAACGCTGGGAGTTAGAAATCACTTTATCTGGTAAAAAAAAATCCTATGTAGTGATGCACTATAAGGCATATGCTTTTATGCTCTTTTCATTCTTACAGTTTTAATATCACTTTCATGGAATAAGAATGTAACTTAAGATTTATAAATGGATTTAAATTATAAAGAAACGTATGTTATGTCTGTAATTTGGTTATACCGTAATATATAATTATCCAGCATTTCTTTTATTCTACACTTTCAAGGTGACAAACACATTGCATTGTTTAGTATTTTTCCTCGCTTTCCCCCGAAAAACTTGCATGAAACTATCACAATCATGTTTCAATTTTTTTAGACACTTTTATTAACATGACATGTGCATAGCACAAATAAACCAGCATGAGAAAACACACTCAACTGAATATATTTTAATTTATAAAAGCGTTCTTTATTAAAAAAGGGGTATCTCGTAAGACACGCATATACATAAATAAGGACGCGTTTTTACCTTACGATAACCAAAACATTTCATATCAAATCCTGTTTCATTGTAATGTGTTTATCATACAAATAATAAACAAAATAGCCGAAATTCTTACCGTTATTAAATTCTAGCATACTAGGCTCTAAAACAAAATGGAAAACACGTAGTGGAGTTTGGATTTCCATACAGATGAACAGGTGATGGGACTACCTTTCGGCAGTACATCTCTAGAGGAATGTATTAAGAAACTATCACAAAGTTCCTCTACCAACACAAGACTGGCCTACCTCTTTAACTAGGTAGTCTCGAATATGTCATCCCTCGATCATTATCGACCTTTCCGAGGGCCCTTATAGCATACAAATCACATTACTTTACATCCCAAACATCATAGCGCGAAGAAATATATCTAGAAGGGGATGATCATATCCTAGGAATGACCCACTTCGCCATGCTGCATCTATCCCTGTTTTAGTCGTTTTCGGTTGATGAGGCCCGAGGTAACGATTACGTTTATCATATCATATATCACATCTTTTTGAATGCTACATTGCCATTTCCGTTGACTACTAATCGCCTTCCGTAAAAATACAACTCCTGAGCTCGTATGTCTCAAGGAAAGGTGTTAAGCTACGAGAAGTTGCCTTCTCTGCCACCAACAGATGTGCGTTTGTAAAAACCAATGTACATAATCTGAGAAATGCAATGCCAGACTCTCATCCATACAATTTGCCCAGGAAAAGGACAAACTAGAGGTACTTTCCGATGACATCCTATTGGGAAGTCCCTAGGATTAGTAGCGAATAGTTCTTGCATTGGATATTTCATAATGAAGAGACTACTGCTACTAGATGTATGTTGGGATTTTAATGTCAAATGATCAACAAGCGGTCCTTCTGTAATGATCCCGATTTTTAATTAAATTTAAATTGATCATTAAAATAAATTTTTAAATAAAATTGTAAATTAATTTGAATTTTTCAAATTAAATAGGATATTTATTTATTTATTGGACAATGATTTTAAAATTTAATTAGGGCTTTGAAATTGGATATTTAATATCTTATAAATAAAAAGTAACATCCTAAAATTTATCAATTAAAATTAAAAATATATTTTTAAACTTTTGGAAGTTATAGTTTGAAATTAATTTTTTTTTACAAAGGTTAGCCTAAGTTAAATTCTTATATATAATTATTTTAAAGTTAAACTTTGTATAAGTATATAATTTGATTTCAAATTTTATTTCTTAAGATTTTTTTAAAAAATTTATAAGAGTATATAATATAATGTATGAATGCAAATTTAAAATAAGAAGTAAAAGTTTAAAATACACATATCTCTTGAAAATTAATAAGATTTAAATAAAATATTAATAAAGGAATAATGTTCTTTCTTTTGAAATTATATATGAACTAAGTACAATTTGCTTAAAATTAATAAAAGGTTTAAAACACTTATCTTTTTATAAAATATGATTTGTGTATACATTGAACATATAAGGATATAAACATAAATGTATATGTAGACATAAGTACTCAATTTAATAGGGTTTAAAATAAAAGCTTAAATGTTAAACATACATAAGGGAGATGGATTAAAGAAATCAACATATATTGAGGCCTCATGATCATTTTTTACAAATGGCATCCAATATAATTAATTGAATTAAATAATAAGATTTAAAAATTACAAAAACTTTTCTTCTTCCCATGTTCAATCATATAACCTCTCAGCAAATATGAAAAAAATAGTAACAAAGATTTGAGTATCACAAATCTCAACACAAAAGAATTCAAAACCATTTTCAGTTACAAATCTGAAACAAAGATCAAGGAAACAGATCACAACTAAAAACAAACTTGCAACCAAGAATTTACAAAAAAAAAACTGGAAGTTTCAAGTCATGGGCAAAGTTTCAGATTCAAAAACAAAAGCTAGAAGCAACTCAACTAGATTCAAACATCAAGTAACAAATCAGTTTCAAAGCTGTAAATAAAGTTTACAAATCAAAAAGGCCTGGAAATCAAAACCTAAGAAAGTAGAGCAAAAGAAAATTTCAAGCGTGCAGAATCAAATCTACAACCTAGTATCTGAAGCATTTCAAATGCAAAGCAATTTCCAGGCTCAAAACAATCTTCTCTGTTCATCATCATAAACACTATGAGTAAACTTTAATTTTTAAACCCAGATTCTTTGAATCCTATGCCTGTGAATCTGCGAATTGTCTTGATGAGATTGCTTGTTGTTATTGATAAATGCCTGCATATAAAGATCTACATATAAATTATGTTTGCATGCCTGAGTATGTTGTATGCATAGGAAAAATAGCTCTCTGTTCTTATGTTACAGTTTTTTTTAAACCTATTTAAAAAAAAGAAAAAGAAAATCCAATTACTCCCTACATAATCTGTTTTAGACTTTGATTCCTAAATGAAAAATGATCATATGAATGTAACATCAATCTTAAAAATAAATTCAAACAGATCTATCAAGTGATTATTTCAAAAACCAGGATGTTCAGTGATGACCAAATATAAGTGGAAATTCAATCAATTAAATTCCAAGTTTCGAATTCATAACTTCACTCGAAATTGTAAATAATGATTTTTGATAAAGGTTTCGTGATTTTGAAGTTTGAAAATTGAAAAAATTTTGAGTTGAATAGAATGGATATTTTCGTCAAAAGCCGATGATCAACGATGAGTTGGGAATCGCGATTAGGGGTGAAGCTAGCGGTGTATCGGTGGATTTGAGAAAAATATGAATTGAATTTATGAAGTGTTATGGCGATGGGAATTGGTCGATCTAGGGTTCGACAGTGGTTTTTGGTTGATGGGATTCTAGTTGGAACTGCGTCCTCGTCAGAGATTTTCATTCGATCGCACCCAAGGGAAATTGTTTAGGGGTCAATGGGGTAGCTTTAGTCGTGGTGGCTGGGTTGTCGGTGGACGAGGTTAACGGCATAGGGTGGATTTAGGTTGCTGGGTTGGGTTTCCATGTCGACCTGATAACGCATTTCGATTTCGTGACGAATTCGTCGATGTTGAACCGTTGAAGCATTCATGTGGTGGATCGTCGACATGCTGATGGCCGCAGAAGGGGTCGAAAGCAATCCAATCTCTTGTGCATGTGCACGCGTGTGCACTTGAGGCTGGGTGGTTGAAGTGTTGGGGAAGAATAAGGGAATGCTCGGGTTTACTCTCGTGAAAATGGAATGATAGCTCGAGGAAAAGAAGGAGGAAGAGAACTCGAAGTCATGCTCGAGTTTTTGTCCAATAGTCTCGGGTCTGTGGGTCTTTATATAAAACGGTTTTTTTTAAAACTTTAAAAACAAATCAAGTTTAAATAAATTTCTTAATTAGCTTTTGTGTATAATAATCATTTTATCCAAATTTTGGAATTAGAAGAGGGGTTTTAAAATAAATCTTAAATTTAATTAAGTTTAAATTGTTTAAATTTATGTATAACCTTTATTTCAAAAGTTATTTCAAATACACTTAATAATATTATGAAGTTAATTTAGAAAAGATGTTTTAACTGGTAATTAACTTAAGAGTCTAAGTTAAATTATTACAAGATTTATTTGATAAGGTTTAAAGGATAATAAAAGTGATTAATAAAGATAAAATAAGTTGGATAATAAAAGTGATTAATAAAGATAAAATGGGTTATCTTTAAATTTAATTAAGAAATTAATGATTTGTTAATATAAGCAATTAAAGAATAATTAATTAAGAATGATTTTTTAATGATTAAAGATCAATTAAAGGTGAAATTAATTAATGATTAAAAAATTAATTAGAGGTAAATTAATTTATGAAAGTGATTAAGGAATGATTATTAATTAAGGGTCAATTAATAAATAATTGTAATTAATTAAAGATAATTAATTATTAATATAAGGTTAATTAATTTATAATTAAGGATTTATTAATTTATATAATTAATAAATGGAGATTAAATTAATGAAAATAATTAAATGTAATTAATTGCTTAAAGATAATTACTTAATTAAAAGTAATTAATTAATAATTAAAGGTGGATTAATCAAGTGATTAACATTGATTAGGGATAGTTACTAAACATAATTAACTATGGATAACTAGTTTAATGGTAATTAATTAATTAAAGGGTAATTAATTAATTAAAGATAATTAATTAAATGGTTAATTTAAATAATTAAAGGATAATTATTTAATAATTAAAAGTTGATGAATTATAATTAAGGGTTAAATTAATATTATTATTAATGGTTAGTTAATGAATAATTAAAGAATAATTAATCGAAATGATTTATAATTTATTAATGTTAATTAACCCGGATTAGTAATTCATAAGTAATTAATCAGACAATTAACTGATCTTACCTATGAATGTTTGGATTCTATTGGATGATTGAATTGTTTGAGATCCCTGATTGTGATGACCTATTTTGATTTGAGCCGTGTTTAATGTAATTTATTATCTATGGTATATATATCTGTGATCTGTGAATGAAGGATAAGCGTTATAGTTTGTACCGCTTATCAAATATATTTCCATATTTGAATCTGTGCTAATTGATGATGTTGCGCTTCTATTGTGTAAAACCCCTGGACCACACTTATACACACACCAGTATGAATTGCACGTGGAAATTGGTTAAGTCACGGATTTTTGAAAATAATTTTAAAATTGAATTTTTGAATCCAAATGGTTGTGGAAATGGATTGGGTTTAAAGTAAAAGTTTTCGAAAGGAAAATTTCAAAGATAATATTTATTTTTAAATAACTTGATTAAGTCTTGAAGTTTAAATAATTTGATTTAAATTTAAATTTAAAATTTGAAATTGAATTCTATGTTTGCAAACTAGGGATTAAAGATGTTATACAAGTTATATATGAGTTAAACCATTTTAAAGATATTAATTTGGGAATTTGAATTTAGTTCAAGGGCTTTAACTCGAGTAAATATAATTGGATTTTCTGAAACGAAAACTATTTATTTTCAAATAATAAAAGCTTTCACATAAGAAATGAACTTCCAATTTATGTTAAAAGGATTTCAAGTCTAAAATGGAAATGGTCTTCCAAGTTATGAATAAATCTTTGGAAACGGTTTGAAAGCTATAAGTTAAATCTTTGATTTAAAGATTGGACGAGTTAATTCTAATTGAAATGGAAATTGTTTTGATAATCTATGAATGGATCTTTGTGAAGCTGAGTGAACTTTGTAAAATAAATCTTTTTTTTAAAGATTTGAAATGGTAATTGTTTAAACCATTTGAAGAAAGGTTTTGGTTTTTTTAAAAAATTTGTGACTTAATTGAAATCCTATATCCATATTATTTTTTAAGTATTGCGCTCATTATTCGGTTTAGCCGAGAGAGGACATTGTGTCATATAACCCATTCCAAATAATGATACGACGTTATGGATTACATTTGAAGACCGGCGTTGAAGACCGGGTATTTGCGAGAATGATAGGATAACCTATCAATTGTCTATGCACCGAGTAGCTATGGTATAAAGATTCCCTAAGTGATGGGAAGTCCGATCGAGATTGTGGATGCCCGGATTGCGAGGGCTTCTTCCTTTATTGGACGAAGTGCCTTCGGTTTTGTTCGAACCCGAAACAGACTTGTATGGTCGTATGTTTGACACTACATTTGAGATATTAAACCGATCTCTATCAAATACATTTCTGCTTGGTGGCGGAGAATTTATTCTCTTAGCTTAACACCCTTCTCTGAGACGTACGAGCTCAGAGGTTATGTTGTTTGATAGTTATTAGTGGTATACTCCCAATTTGGTAGTGTGGCATGCTAAGTGCTGTTGTATATCATTTGTTGATCAAAGCATGGCTTTTTTTATAAAGAGTAGCTTTGTGGACCAGACCGCATCAGGACCTCACACCTCGGAAATGGTCGAAACAGGAAAGATGCGGCAAGGTTATGAGGGCCGCGCCCTTTAGGGTGTGTCATTCCCTTCTGGAAAAGGGTGGTATCATGGTATGGATCCCAGATACTTCACTCATATGGTCACTGCAAATCTATTACTTTGTGATTTCTTTGTGGTTGTTGGATTAGAGGTACGTCGAATAAAGGTCCCAAAGGACCAGGGAATGGCATGCTCGTGCAGTAGTTACCTAGTTACAGAGGTAACCCGGCCTTGTGTTGGCAGAGAGCTGGTTAAGCTCTCAGGACGTCCGCCAAAGGCGTATCCATGGACAGTAGGAAGTTTCTTAGCCTGACCATTTGTTGGAAATCCAAACAAAACAATACGAGCCCTTTACGATTGCAATTGTATAACCTACCACCTCAGGTGGTAGCTATAGCTTGCATAATATCATGGTACCTATGCTGGCTAGGATTAATATTATATTTTCGAAATGTTTTCACACTATGCACTAGTAATAATATCAAAGAATTTTTCTCGTATTAAGCATATTTGACTATCATAAGGGGAAATCTCCCCCAAGTGTGCGATTGCATTGTGTTTATGCCGGAAGGCCTTATGGTAGTTTCATTTTCTAAAAAGAATTGTGGATTTCAAATTTAAATTCTTTTGTTTGTTTTAAAGACCAATTGTTTTTGTTTGCTCATACCAGTCCCACGACTGACTTGGAGTTTATTGTTCCTTTCCTAAACTCTGGGTGCCCACAATTTTCCTGCATGGACAGTCTAGAGTTGGGTTTTTTAGATAGCCAGGTTTAGTGGATTATCTAGAGCTAGTTCAGTCTTTGGATCAGGACTGCACTTGCTTATCTTTGTGCATCGTTATTGGGAGTCGAGCTATTTCTAGATTGGTGCCTTGGAGATGGAGATTACCGATACTGGAGTTCTCTCTTGAAGACCATATTGGAGACTTTGTTCCGCTGTTGGTGTTATCTTTTCTTTCCTCTGCGATTGTCTCGTATCATATCTCTGATGTATATTGATATCTATTGTATCATATTGTATCGGATATTGTATCAATGTTGTATATTGACATATTCTTTTTCTTCCGCTGTGTTGTACTTAATGTGTTATAAGCTCCGACACGAATCGAATTTCAACGGTTGAATCTGCGGCATTCAGGTACAAGGGGAGTACGGACGTCGATTTTCGAACGCTGAAATTTGGATCGTGACATTTTGGTATCAGAGCTGAAGGTTGAAACTTTAGCTCAAGAGTATAACGCATTAAGTAACTCACTAGAGATATGGTCAAGTATACCCTAGAATGAGTATCCCTAAGATATCTATTCGAAAGCCTTAGTAAATTATCTTACTATCAACTGATAGTAAGTATGAGTGCAAGAAGAGGACGAGATAGGGGATAGGGGAGTGCCACTATAAATGGTCAATACCCTACAACAGAGGAAACAACTTTCTTCTCAATCTCTTTTGATTCGATTTCAAAATTCTTTGATTGCTTCCTGACAGCTCCAGAAAGAAGTTTCGGTGTGATGGTGGCCCTACGAATCGTTGTAGAAATTTTTTACTTCGTATCTTCATCGGTTTCTTATCAGCTTTTCGTTTTAAACTCTAATGAATTTGAAAATTTATTTGAAACAAATTGGTTAACAAATATAAGGCTAAATTTGAATTGTATCCGTAAAACGATATCGGTTAAAACCAAATTTGGAATTCTGTTTCTTGTGAAGACTGAAGTCCGAAGAGGGACAAGTTGGTATATACTTTGGAGTATTCCAACCTGAAGTTGGAATCCATATCTAGTGTTTGAGGATTATGGAAGATTAAATCCATCTATTTATTCTCTGGGATCCGATATATTCTACGAATGATTAGTTATCCCTTCGAACAAATCAATGCCCTTGCATATTCGTAGACCAGTGGACCCAAGTATCTTGTGAAATAACTGAATGAGTTGTTCTCATATTATTGATATTCTGATTTGGTAAACCGAATGTAGAATAAATATTCGGTTTGATGTGGAAAATTGTTTATATATCTTTCATCTTTGCTTGGTTGTCTCCCTTTGCAAGTTTGGAGGACGAATTTTTTTTTAAAGGGGGAATTTGTAACGATCCCGATTTTTAATTAAATTTAAATTGATAATTAAAATAAATTTTTGAATAAAATAGTAAATTGATTTGAATTTTTCAAATTAAATAGGATATTTATTTATTTAATTGGACATTGATTTTAAAATTTAATTGGGGCTTTGAAATTGGATATTTAATATCTTATAAATAAAAGGTAACATCCTAAAATTTATCAATTAAAATTAATAATATATTTTAAACTTTTGGAAGTTATAGTTTGAAATTAATTTTTTTTAAAAGGTTAGCTAAGTTAAATTCTTATATATAAGTATTTGAAAATAAACTTTGTATAAGTATATAATTTGATTTTAAATTTTATTTCTTAAGATTTTTTAAAATTTATAAGAGTATAAAATATAATGTATGAATGCAAATTTAAAATTAGAAGTAAAAGTTTAAAATACACATATCGCTTTAAAATTAATAAGATTTAAATAAAATATTAATAAAGGAATAATGTTCTTTCTTCTGAAATTATATATGAACTAAGTACAATTTGCTTAAAATTAATAAAAGGTTTAAAACACTTATCTTTTTTATAAAATATGATTTGTGTATACATTGAACATATAAGGATGTAAACATAAATGTATATGTAGACATAAGTATTCAATTTAATAGGGTTTAAAATAAAATTTTAAATGTTAAACATACATAAGGGAGATGGATAAAGAGATCAACATATATTGAGGCCTAATGATCATTCTTTACAAATGGCATCCAATATAATTAATTGAATTAAATAATAAGATTTAAAAATTACAAAAACTTTTCATCTCCCCATCTTTAATCATATAAGCTCTCAGCAAATCAAAAAAAATAGTGACAAAGATTTGAGTACCACAAATCTCAACACAAAAGAATTCGAAACCATTTTCAGCTACAAATCTAAAACAAAGATCAAGGAAACAAATCACAACTAAAAACAAACTTGCAAGCAAAAGAATTTACAAAAAAATGGAAGTTTCAAGTCTGCGGCAAAGTTTCAGATTCAAAAACAAAAGCTAGAAGCAACTCAACTGGATTCAAACATCAAGTAACAAATCAGTTTCAAAGCTGAAAAGAAAGTTTACAAATCAAAAAGGCCTGGAAATCAAAACCTGAGAAATTAGAGGAAAAGCAAGTTTCAAGCGTGCAGAATCAAATCTACAACCTGATATCTGAAGCATTTCAAACGCAAAGCAATTTCCAGGCTTAAAATAATCTTCTTTGTTCATCATCATAAACACTGTGAGCAAACTTTAATTTTTAAACCCAGTTTCTTTGAATCCTATGCCTGTGAATCTGTGAATTGTCTTGATGAGATTGCTTGTTGTTATTGATAAATGCCTGCATGTATAGATCTACATATAAATTATGTTTGCATGCCTGAGTACGTTGTGTGCATAGGAAAATAGCTATCTGTTCTTATGTTACAGTTTTTTTAAACCTGTTTTAAAAAAAAAGATCCAATTACTCCCTACATAATCTGTTTTAGACTTTGATTCCTAAATGAAAAATGATCATATGGATGTAACATCAATCTTAAAAATAAATTCAAGCAGATTTATCAAGTGATTATTTCAAAAACCAAGATGTTCAGTGATGACCAAATATAAGTGGAAATTCAATCAATTAAATTCCAAGTTTCGAATTCATAACTTCACTCGAAATTGTAAATAATGATTTTTGATAAAGGTTTCGTGATTTTTAAGTTTGAAAATCGAACGAAATTGTGAGTTGAACAGAATGGATATTTTCGTCAAAAGCCGATGATCAACGATGAGTAGGGAATCGCGAATAGGGGTAAAGCTAGCTGGTACATCGGTGGATTTGAGAAAAATATGAATTGAATTTATAAAGTGTTGTGGCGATGGAAATTGGTCGATCTAGGGTTTGATAGTGGTTTTCGGTTGATGGGATTCTCGATGGAACTGCGTCCTCGTCAGAGATTTTCATTCGATCGCACCCATGGGAAATTGTTTGGGGTCAACGGGGTAACTTTGGTCGTGGTGGCTAGGTCGTCGGGGGACGAGGTTGACGGCATGGGGTGGATTTAGATTGCTGGGTTGGGTTTCCATGTCGACCTGATAACGCATTTCGATTTCGTGACGAATTCTTCGATGTTGAATCGCTGAAGCATTCATATGGTGGATCGTCGACATGCCGATGGGCATAGAAGGTGTAACGAGCCAACTTCCAGACTCCAGGAAGTCACATCGCTAATAAGAAAGAAAGGGATAGAAAAGAGAAGGAAAGAGAAGAAGAAGAAATAACACATCAGAATCTAAATAGCGGAACGAATAAATTATATTAATAACATGAAATATTTACATAGTTTACAAACACTATCAGAGTACACAGATAATACAACACATACTAGACAGTTATAAACACATGTCTAGTTATTACAACTCAAATCAGTACAAGAAACAACTCAGAGAAAACACACAGCGGAAAACTATATGTAACTACACACAGAAGCCTCCTGCTCCATTTGCTCCTCCATAATTCGTCAAAGCTAACCTGAATCCTAACCTGAATCTCTTGGCTACTCGTAAAAATTTGAGTACCCAAGAGTTTATGGAAAGCAAAAATAAACTCCGGGTCAGACATGGGTCTGGTGTGAGTAACAGGTTAAAGTTGCTTAACTTTCAAAAACCTTTTAAAAGAAAGGTATCACGTAAGACTTCCCACACATAAACATGGAAAAGTTTTTACCTTACGCTAACAAAAACAATTGACAGGAAATCCGATGATATTATAATAGTGTCTAGAGTTTTCAAATAAATATGAAATAGCCAAAATTGTTACATTATTAAATTCCAGCTACTAGCCACAAAAGTGGGTAATACAATCAAAACCGTTGGCACTTATTGGATTTTGGATTCCATACAATGGCAGGGCTACTGGGGTACCGTCCGTCACAGTACGTGGCCTAGATCACCGTACCGAGGAGTACTCCCACTCCCCTGCAACACAAGGCCGGACCCATTCCTTACTGAACAGTTCCGAACCAGACAACCCCGGCAGTTGTCGCGACCAACCGCCCACACAGCCGAAATAAAGGGACCTCTAGACAGGGGTAAATCTTGCTCTCCAGTGGGGGCTACCCCACGAAGCCTTGCTGCACCTCCCCTGTTTTAGCCATTCCCGGTTGATGAGGCTTGAGGCTACGATTACCTTTATAGGACATCATATCATAGAATGCTCATCGTCCGCCTGACGATGTGCTGAAAGCATTCGATCAATACAAGTTCGTTCCGGGTTCGAACGAAACCGAAGGCATTATCTCGTTACACTCATTTTGGAATCACCCTCAGAGTTAACGACGATAACCCTTGCACTCTGATTCACCATCTCGAATCTATAAGCACTATTCCGTCAAACTCATTACGGAATCACCCACAGAGTTATACTGACGTATAGCCCTTACGCGTCGAGTCTTCACTTGCTCCACTTGGATTAACGATCTAACGTTTAATTGGAATCGATGTGGTTTTCGGATCCCAAATATGGAAACCCGATCCCGGTCTCATCGAAATCCAAAGCGTGTCTTTTAGGTCCAAGTTGTTTTAAGTTTAAAACAATTCAATCTAATTATCCATATACACACAGATAGATAATTCATATCATCATAATAGATAATCAATATTATCATAAACAGGAAATCATCACAAATTGATAATCTATATTATCATCACAAATAGATACTTATATCATCATCACAATGCAACGAATGCATCCATAAACACAACACTATTTATCTCATGTCTGAGATTCAAACCATTCAGGGTAAACCATATCATTCATTCATAAGCAAAGATCTATAATCACACCATCTATAATTAATTTAAAATGAATTAAATTAATTACTTCTATCTCTAATTAATTTAAAGTGAATTAAATTAATTACTTATTCTTTAATTAATTTAAAATGAAAAAAATTAATTACTTCACAATTTAAAACTTGCTTACTTAACCCTTAATTGATTACCAATCAATTAAATCATTATCCTCAAATTAATCACCTTAATTAATCACCCTTGATTAATTATCCTCTAATTACATTCAAGTAATTATCTTTAATTAATTTTACAAATTAATTATTCCTAACCAAAATCAGTAATTAATCTTTAGTTACTTCATTAATTAATTAATTACATTAATTAATTACTTCCTTAATCACTTGTCATTTATTAATTAATCCTTAATTACATCATTAATCATATTAATTAATGATCCTTAATTAAATTTAAATTAATTACTTATTCAAATTAATTACATTAAGTAATTAACCTTTAATTAAATCACAATTATTAATCATTCTTGATTAATTACATTTAGTAATTAACTACCCTTAGGTACTTCCTTAATTACTTCTAAATTAACAATTAATTATATTTATTAATCAATCTTGATTAATCTCATTAGTAATTAATCACTCTTAATTAATTACATCACTTAATTATTTCAAATAACTTAATTAAAAAATGCTTAAATTAATTAAATTAAGTATTTAATTATTAATTACTTCATAAAGAAATTATCTTTACATTAATTACACAAAGTAATTAATTGCTTTATTAATCATACTCTGATGTTTTAAAATTTTACAGAGTAAATTACCAATTTTGTGTTTTTACTTAATAAGTTTTAAACTAAACTATGATATCTTTAACATAATTATTTCAGGACCTTAACAAAGTATTTAACCAGAGCAAAGAATTTTTTTTAAAAAAAAAAAACAGGACCTGAAACTAGAACTCAAAATACCATCATTATTTCAGTTCAAATGGGTACTGCAGTCTCAATCCCTAACTAAACAATATGATTTTAGTTTTAAAAATCATTATTTTGTTTAAGTTTTCAGGTTACAATACTGATAATTTATAATGTTTGAGTTTTCAACTTTATTAATCATACTCTGATGTTTCAAAATTTTACAGAGTAAATTACCAATTTTGTGTTTTTACTTAATAACTTTTAAACTAAACTATGATATCTTTAACATAATTATTTCAGGACCTTAACAAAGTATTTAACTAGAGCAAAGAAATTTATATATAAAAAAAACAGGACCTGAAACTAGAACCAGAGGAAGCACAGTCACATACATTCAAACACATATATGCATATATTCAACAATACATTTAAAATCATATGCACAGGCAAACTAATCAACATGCAATCCAAATAACATACACAAACATACCTATTTAAGCAACAATTTATATTTAAATTTCAAAAAGAGTTACTCACCTGGATACTGTGATAAAGCAGAGCATTATTATATTTTTCTGAAAAGCTTTTGATAAAAACTTGAATTGCTAGCAGATTTAAACTTGCATGCAGGCTTGATTCCATATGTATTTAAATCTTTAATTTTGAAAAACTTTAATTTGCAGTTGCATGTTGAGATGGCCTTGAATGCTTGATTCCCAGATGCAGGCTTTTCCTCTTTTTTTACTTATAGTGTGAATTTGGTTTTCAGGCATTAGAACTTAAGTTTGGGTTTTAATGATTTCAGTCTTGAGGAGTGTTTGCATTTCTTTTGAAAAATCTGGTTTTTGAAAATTTTCTGGTTTGGAGAGTTTAGAGACTGGTTTGTTTCAGCTAAGATTTATCTTTGGGAAAAAAAAAATTTGAAAAATAGAAAAAGAAAGAACTTGAAGAAAACATGTTTTATAGAAGTGTAATTGATTTATAAAAAAAAATTAAAATAAAATATAAAAATAAAAGACACTTGTAAAAAGAACTAACACTTGTCAAATTAAGTAGATTAATTGTTTACACTTGTCTCATTAATTGCTTAAAATGTTAACATTTGTTTTATACACATGTTACTTATTTTTATTTAATTTAAAGATAAATAAAATCCTCTTTTCTTTATTAAATACATATAAAGTAGTTTACATAAATGAATGGATATGTATTTCTTTTTAAAGAAAATGAAATAAAACAAATCATAAAATTATGAAAGCCCACTTACAAAATGTAAATATGGTTATTCATTTAAATTTCAAAATGAATTCAAAAATCAAATTCTATTTATACATTTTAAAAATCCAATTTAAACTAGTTTATATTAACATATTTTTAATTTTTAAAATAATAATATTGTCTTTTTAAAACATATCTATATTTATACATTTATCATTATTATTTGAAAATAACATATTTATTCAATTTAAATAATTCATAAAAGAAATTATAAATTACTTATCTTATTTAACATATTTAAATGCATAAATGTTTTAATATATAAATGGTATTTTAAATTTTTAAATAATTCCAAATTAAAATTATTAAGATATATTTAAAAAAAATAAAATAAACTTTTATTTATCTTATTAAAATTTAAACTATGTTTAAAATACAATTATACAATTTAAAACAATTACTTTAAGTATTTTAAACCAATTAGTTATTTATTAAATAAAATAATAATCTTCAAATTATCAAATGAATATTAGAATTTTAAAAAAATATATTTTATTTGTTTATTTAACTTCACCTCAAAACTTATCTATTCACAATATATATATATATATATATATATATATATATATACATACATACACTATAAATAGGAATACAATTATTAGATTTTAAAAGATAAAATTCATAAATTACACATTTATTTAATTGGATTATTAAATCAAGTAAATTTTTATTAAAATTTTATCAAATCAATTTAATTTTAAATATAGATTATTAAATTGATATTGCTAAAATTTCCTGGATATCACAGAAGGGGTCGAAAGCGATCCAATCACTTGTGCATGTGCACGCGTGTGCACTTGAGGCTGGGTGGTTGAAGTGTTAGGAAAGAAGAAGGGAATACTTGGGTTTACTCTCGTGAAAATAGAATGATAGCTCGGGGAAAAGAAGGAGGAAGGGAACTCGAAGCCATGCTCGAGTTTTTGTCCAATAGTCTTGGGTCCGTGGGTTTTTATATAAAACAGTTTTTTTTTAAACTTTAAATACAAATCAAGTTTAAATAAATTTCTTAATTAGCTTTTGTGTATAATAATCGTTTTATCTAAAGTTTGGAATTAGAAGAAGGGTTTTAAAATAAATCTTAAATTTAATTAAGTTTAAAATGTTTAAATTTATGTATAACCTTTATTTCAAAAGTTATTTCAAATAAACTTAATATTATGAAGTTAATTTAGAAAAGATGTTTTAACAGGTTATTAACTTAAGAGTCTAAGTTAAATTATTACAAAAATTATTTGATAAGGTTTAAAGGATAATAAAAGTGATTAATAAAGATAAAATGGGTTATCTTTAAATTTAATTAAGAAATTAATGATTTATTAATATAAGCAATTAAGGAATAATTAATTAAGAGTGATTTTTTTAATGATTGAAGATTAATTAAAGGTGAAATTAATTAATGATTAAAAAATTAATTAGAAGCAAATTAATTTATGAAAGTGATTAAGGAATGATTATTAATTAAGGATTAATTAATAAATCATTGTAATTAATTAAAGATAATTAATTATTAATATAAGGTTAATTAATTTATAATTAAGGATTTATTAATTTATATAATTAATAAATGGGGACTAAATTAATGAAAATAATTAAAGGTAATTAATTTCTTAAAGATAATTACTTAATTAAAAGTAATTAATTAATAATTAAAGGCGGATTAATTAAGTGATTAACATTGATTAGGGATAGTTACTTACCATAATTAATTAAGGATAATTAGTTTAATGGTAATTAATTAATTAAAGGGTAACTAATTAATTAAAGATAATTAATTAAATGGTTAATTTAAATAACTAAAGGATAATTATTTAATAATTAAAAGTTGATGAATTATAATTAAGGGTTAAATTAATATTATCATTAATGGTTAATTAATGAATAATTGAAGAATAATTAATCAAAATGATTTGTAATTTATTAATGTTAATTAACCCGGATTAGTAATCTGATTCGAATTAATTAGACAATTAACTGATCTTACTTATGAATGTTTGGATTCTATTAGATGATTAAATTGTTTGATATCCCTTATTGTGATGACCTGTTTTGATTTGAGCTGTGTTTAATGTAATTTATTATCTGTGGTATATATATATCTATGATCTGTGAATGAAAGATAAGTGTTATAGTTTATATCGCTTATCAAATATATTGCCATATTTGAATCTATGCTGATTGATGATGTTGCACTTCTATTGTGTAAAATCCCTGGACCACACTTATACACACGCAAGTGTGGATTACACGTGGAAATTGGTTAAGTCATAGATTTTTGAAAATAATTTTAAAATTGAATTTTTGAATTCAAATGGTTGTGAAAATGGATTGGGTTTAAAGCAAAAGTTTTTGGAAGGAAAATTTCAAAGATAAAATTTATTTTTGAATAACTTGATTAAGTCTTGAAGTTTAAATAATTTGATTTAAATTTAATTCAAAATTTGAAATTGAATTCTATGTTTGGAAACTAGGGATTAAAGATGTCGTACATGTTATATATGGGTTAAACCATTTTAAAGATATTAATTTGGGAATTTGAATTTAATTCAAGGGCTTTAACTCGTGTAAATATAATTGGATTTTTCTAAAACGAAAACTATTTATTTTCAAATAATAAACGCTTTCACATAAGAAATGAACTTCCAATTTGTGTTAAAAGGATTTCAAGTCTAAAATGGAAATGGTCTTCCAAGTTATGAATAAAACTTTGGAAACGGTTTGAAAGCTATAAGTTAAATCTTTGATTTAAAGATTGGACGAGTTAATTCTAATTGAAATGGAAATTCTTTTGAAAATCTATGAATGGATCTTTGTGAAACTGGGTGAACTTTGTAAAATAAATCTTTTTGTTTAAAGATTTGAAATGGTAATTTGTTTAAACCATTTGAAGAAAGGTTTTGGATTTTTTTTAAAAAGTTGTGACTTAACTGAAATTTCATATCCATATTTTTTTAAGTATTGTGCTCATTATTCGGTTCAGTCAGGAGAGGACCTTGTTTCATATAACCCATTCCGAATAATGATACGACGTTATGGATTGCATTTGATGACCGATGTTGAAGACCGGGTATTTGCGAGAACGATAGGATAACCTATCGATTGTCTATGCATCGAGTAGCTACGGTATAGAGATTCCTTAAGTGATGGGAAGTCCGATCGGGATTGTGGATGCCCGGATTGCAAAGGCTTCTTCCTTTATTGGACGAAGTGCCTTTTGTTTTGTTTGAACCCGGAACAGACTTGTATGGTTGTTTGTCTGACACTACATTTGAGATATTAAACTGATCTCTATCAAATACATTTCTTCTTAGTGGCGGAGAATTTATTCTGTTAGCTTAACACCCTTCTCTGAGACGTATGAGCTCAGAGGTTGTGTAGTTAATAGTTATCAGTGATATACTCCCAATTTGGTAGTGTGACATGTTGAGTGCTGCTGTGTATCATTTGTTGATCAAAGCATGGCTTTTGTATAAAGCGTAGCTTTATGGACGAGACTGCATCAGGACCTCACACCCCGAAAATGGTCGAAATAGGAAAGATGCAAAAAGGTTATGAGGGTCGCGCCCTTTAGGGTGTGTCAATCCCTTCTGGAAAAGGGTGGTATCATGGTATGGAGCCCAGATACTTCACGCATGTGGTCACTGCAAATCTATTACTTTGTGATTGCTTTGTGATTGTTGGATTAGAGGTACCTCGGATAAAGGTCGCAAAGGACCGGGGGATGGCACGCTCGTGTAGTAGTTACCTAGTTACAGAGGTAACCCGGCCTTGTGTTGGCAGAGAACTGGTTAAGATCTCGGGACGTCCCGCCAGAGGCGTACCCATGGACAGTAGGAAGTTCCTTAGCCTTACCGTTTGTTGGAAATTCAAACAAAACAATACGAGCCCTTTACGATTGCAATTGTATAACCTACCACCTCAGGTGGTAGCAATAGCTGGCATAATATCATGGTAACTATGCTGGCTAGGATTAATATTATATTTTCAAAATGTTTTCACACTATGCACTAGTAATAATATCAAGAATTTTTCTCGTATTAAGCATATTTGACTATCATAAGGGGAAATCTCCCCCAAGTGTGCGATTGCATTGTGTGTGTGCCGGGAGGCCTTATGGTAGTTTCATTTTCTAAAAACCATTGCGGATTTCAAATTTAAATTCTTTTGTTTGTTTTAAAGATCAAATGTTTTTGTTTGCTCATACCAGTCGCACGACTGACCTGGAGTTTATTGTTCCTTTCCCAAACTCTGGGTGCCCACAATTTTCCCACACAGGCAGTCTAGAGTTGGGTTTTTCAGATAGTCAAGTTTAGTAGATTATCTGGAGCTAGTTCAGTCTTTGGATCAGGACTACACTTGCTTATCTTTGTGCATCGTTATTGGGAGTTCGAGCTATTTCTGGATTGGTGCCTTGGAGATGGAGATTACCGATGCTGGAGTTCTCTCTTGAAGACCATATTGGAGACTTTGTTCCGCTGTTGGTGTTATCTTTTCTTTTCGCTGCTATTGTCTCGTATCATATCTCTAATGTATATTGATATCTATTGTATCATATGTTGTATCATATAGAATCAGATATTACATCAATATTGTATATTGGTATATTCTTTTTCTTCCACTATGTTGTACTTAATGTGTAATAAGCTCCGGCACGAGTCGAATTTCAACGGTTGAATCTGCGGCATTCAGGTACAAGGGGAGTACGGATGTCGATTTTCGAACGCTAGAATTTGGATTGTGACACCTTCACTACGAAAATCCTAACATCAATATCTTCAATAACTTGCAAAATCGAACGCATATACATGGGTCCGAAGTCGTTTTCAGATAAATCTAATCTCGATCTCTTCATACCAACAACGCAAAAGTGTTTCTCAAACTCACACAGAAACAAAGACTCATAGACTTATAATGTCTCCCACATTCAACTTAATATCCTCTAGCCAAGAAGGAAGCTTGATAGATTGGAGTAATCACTCTGCACTACACGAATCAACATTCTCAATACAAACGATAATCAAGCCTACATAGTCAATTACATACTAAGTGTACGACCAATTAGTTTCTATGTCAAGTCGAGAAACTAAAATGGCCAAATTTGATAGTTTGTTATTTAACTATCAAAGCAATAATAAAATCCAATACATAAGTAGCCACTAGGCTGATTTTTATTAGTCGTTTATAAATAAAATCTCTTTCCAATTATTCACTTCAAAATATCTTTAAAAACGATATATTTTCAAAACCATTTCAATATTTCAATATTTGGAAAACATTTCCATATACTTACTTTAATAAGTGAATTCACAATTTACTTATTTTCTAACCGTTCAAACTCCATTTTAAAATATCAGTTTCCAAAACGTTCATTTACTTCAAAGGATTATTCACTGTTCAAGGATTATTCACTGTCCATAATCATAATTATAATTCCTTTATAAACTTCCATATTTAACTTGTCAAAATAAGTTGATTTCACATTTATAAAATAGTGTTATAATTCACATTTCTACTTTATAAAAACTTCCACTTACAAAATCCGTTTAGTAACAAATTTCCCTTTTATCTCATTTATATGTCAAAATCCCATTATAAGTTTATTTACTTATAAATCTCTTTATTTATTTCGTTCTTTTTTTAACTTCATAAATTTATAAATCTTATTTACTTATAAGAATCAATTATAACTTCATTTTATACACTTATAAAGCTTGTTTATAATCCCATTATTTTTAATTTATAAAAATTAAATTTAATAAATCTTATATATATATATATAAACTATTTATAATAAGTTCAAAATCCCAATTTAACTTATTTTACAAAAAAAGTTAACTTCACATTTCAAAAATCGTATTTTAATTCCACGTAAATAAACTTCTTCTTTTAATAATTTACAAATCATCATTAAAACTTAGATAATTTCAAAAATCATTTAAATAGCTTTTTTAAGTCAAAATCATTATTTTAGTATTTTAGATTTTAGAAATAGGCCCAATGCTACAAAAGCGCTAAATAAGGGGATTCATATCAATCATGGCCACCAAACGTCATGATAACAAAGTATATAACAATATCTATAAATAAAAGTCAACCTTGGTGAGGAATCAAGTTGGATCCCTCCAACCTGTCACCTACAAAAAATATACATACAAGAAAATATATACAATGTTCACTTCGAGGCAGACGTACTTATAAAGGGTGTCCGCTCAAACACGGGAACGTATAGGGTCTCATCCGCTAAAATATGCGGGAATATATCCAAACCAACTAGTACATATATAATATAACATATATCACCCAAACAATCATCAATCGTCATAAGATAAATTTATTCTTAATTTTATAAAAATGTAAGCGTGTAACGCCCCACCTCTATACCCACGCTAGCCAAGAACACTACGGTGTAGTGCTGTCAACTAGCACGGAGAATAAGGCTGTTGAGGAGCGGCCATCAATAGTTGGCCTTACACTAGTATTGGTTATCTCGATAGGAGTGATATATATTCTTTCATTTATTTTCTCCCATCGAAATCCCCCAATTCCAGTATAAAACGAACTACGATGGTTCATAATAGTTTAGGACAGTAAATATAAAATATCAACACAGATAATATAGATGCGGAACACAGATGAAACAGAAAGTCTCATATATATATATATATATATATATAATAACTGATGTCAGTTACAATACATTTGACACGGTACATATGATACAACTACCACAGTCGACTAAGGAAATTACATATACAAGTACATTAATGTATATAATATACATGAATACATATTTTCCTATACAATTTTACAGACTACTACAAATGACGACGACTACTCCAAAAGATATGAAAGAACTTCATAGCTCTAGCAGCAACCCAAAGCAGAATATCTACAACCTGAAATACTCGGTCTGACCCGAGTATTAAATTCAAAGAAAATAATACTCGGGTCAGTCTAATTCAAACTCAGTTATTAGTGCACAGAAGCAATAATAATCAAATAATGAATAGACGACAGTAATTAAACCAAGTCAGAATGCAATTCAGAAATATTGAATTGAAATAAACATAACAGTTCAAATCATTGAAATATCAATTAAAATATTAATTCATGTAGGGCTGCAGTACACGCACGCGTGCACTGCCTCGCCACTACAGAATATGGAATACGCAAAGAGATTCATAAGTCATAACAAATAGAATATCACAAAACCATACCGTGTGGCTGCAGTTCACGCTTGCGTGCACTGCCTTGCCACTATAGTGTCGATGTACCCAATGAATACCGTGTGGCTGCAGTTCACGCTTGCGTGCACTGCCGTGCCACTACAGTGATGATGTACCCATTGAATACCGACAGCAATCAAAAACTGCAGAGGTCAAGTTTGGACGACATAAATGCGAACCCAAATGTACACAATGAAAGTTCACAAACGAACACAAGGTCAAACCCGAATACCGGATTCAACTCAAGTGCATGTATCATAACCCAAATATACATCTGCACATGTGCAGGAAAAAGGAATGTCCCATGCACAAAAAGGTAAAAGAGTGTGCACACGCATGAACATCAACATAAGAATTTCACGAGCCCAAACCATAAATATGAAACAAAAGGGAAATGTATAAAGGCAATATATATGGTTCAGTTCAACATAGCATAGACAGTTGAACCAAGAAATGGGCACAAAGGTCATGGGCAAACAAGGATGCCCAGAGAAGTGTACATGTTTATAATTTGATACAAGGAACTATATGCTGAACTAGTGTGCAAGTGAATGCAACGTGAACCAAACAGTGCCCAGATAAGTCAAAACAGCAAGGCACTGCAACAAATTCTAGTAACATCTAAATGAAAATCAGGGCTACAACTTCAAAAGAATCAGGTGAAGCAAAATGCAACAGTGGACAGGGTCACTGCTACAATTCAAAACCCATGTGCTAATGGAAATAAGCAGTGACACTTGCTGGTAAACAAGTGCAAGATACAATACAGTATACATCAAGCAATACAAGTCTCGACCAAAAATTCAAAAATATCACTGCAACAATGAAACTGTACATATACACAGAAATACAGCATCAATGGTCACTACAAAAGCTACAGTGCAACAATGATGAATCAACAAATGCAACATATTCAAGTTGATACAAATGCACAGTTACAGTTCAACAAGACAAGTGCAGACAGATATGTGCATCAAGCTATGGAAACTAGACTGCAAAGACCAGTGATGCAGACTACAACTACTCAAGGCAACAGTGGTCATTGCACTGCAGATAGGACAACTAGGTCCAACCATCAAGTTCAAGTATGAAGTACACATGAAATGCACTTATTACTACAATTTACAGTATGACATAAATGCTCAAAGCAACCTAAAATCATTGATACCAAGCCACACTGAGCACAGATATGCATGTGTATAGCAAGTTTAAATAGATATGCAAGTGCAGACCCAAATGATACATGAATATACATGTATGGTAATACAGCAGTAGCACTTGTTAAAGACAGAAGGAAAAATCGATAACAGTTCAACATGCATCATTTACATGAAGCTACACTGCTGGATAAATACAACTCCATATGGTATGCACTGAAATTTGACAACAGCTCATATATATAATAAACAAAGGCAACATCAATGGATTTTTATGAACACAACCTAAATGTGCCCAATACTACAAGAAACAGACTCGAGCAATTAGACTCAGTGTGGCAAAAAAATGCAACCAAATGAAACTCATGCATACAGGGTACAATCAGGCATCACCAATCACATAAACTCGACAAAATGCAAGCAAAGTGAACGAGTTCACCCAAAACATACGAGCCGTGTACATCAGTAAAAAAAACGAACCAAGGGACAAGTGGCTGAAGCCCGGTTGCAACAGTTCCACTGGAAACAAACGAGGAATTTAAAACCATAGTCAATCAAACAAAAATTAAATATGCAGAAGACTCAAGTCAACACCCCAAGTAACACAAACGCATAATGGCCAAAATCAATACGCATAGCATTTGCAAAGCCGGGGATAGTTTTAGTCAAGTAATTCAAATGCAACAAAGTCAAAGACAATTACTTTTTTATACCAAAGTAAGTTTTAAAACTGTCAGAAAAGCAATTGAGATAGCATCTAGGAATCGCAACTCCAATCAATGTCATTTAAATCAATGATAGTTAAGAACAAGTAATAAGAAACAAATTCAATCACTGGCCGAGATAAAACAACATCGAAGCAAAAATTGAATTGCAGAGGCACCATACTAAGAAGGAACTAGATGTGAGTAAAGAGATTTACTCACCTTGTCGACGAATTTAGGGGAAGCCGGCCAGAATTCGAGCGAAGACGAACGAAGCTATCAACCGAAGCCCTAAATTTGGACAAACGAGTGAGAGAGAGGCCGCCATAATTTTTGTTTCGGTGGTTTTAGGTTAGCAAACGAACGAATAAGATAAATGAATTAAAAAGGGGGATTGTGGGCTGGTTTATATTTAATAAATAATTTAGTGAAGGGTTTATCTTGTTCGTTTAATAGTAAGTGCAATTTGATTGTTATAAAAATTATTCACACTTTCTGATAGCATTGTTCTTAATTCACAGGTACGCTATGGAAAACCAAGTAAACACTACAGAGATCGAACGTTTATCAACAAACTACTGAAAACCAAAGTTTGGACCGAAACCAAAACAAATGAACCACTATTTAAAAAAAAATCAAAGCCCCTCAAACTTTATAACCATTTGTAATTTAAATTTTAAAAACTTCAATTTGAAAATTGACGAAAATATCGGGTTGTTACAAAGCGAGTCAGAAAGAGTGAGCTATACTCACATTGCTTCCAATAGACGTTGTGGCATTTTATTTCAAATAAAATTAAACCGATGTTTAATTTTATCCAAAATTCTTAAAAAATCCAAATCAATCCAAATTATCTCCGTCGCATAACATTCGTGAATACGAACCCAACAAAACTTGTTTCGTAAAATTTCAACCTTGTATGAACAAGTTATGAATTTTATAAGTTTACACGATTTTATATAATTAAATTTATAAACTTTTTTTTTAATAATGTAACAAATCCTGGCTGCACATCCTAGCTTTAGGAAATCAAGGCCGCTTGTTCATCTTTCTCACACAATCGAAGACTCAGGCACGAATAAACGCAAAAATCCCATATACGTCGACCTTCCCATCGTTGCCGCTCGTCCACCATTCGTCTAGACACAATCTAACAACCACCATGTTGAAGCTCGGCCCCTGCTTGACCCACGCTAGCCATGCTGAGGAGCTTAGCCCTACCATTGCCTAGAAAAACATGCTTGAACTTCTTTCCTTTCCCATCGATTTGCCGCCATGTTGTTGCCTGAAAAACCATTGTCACCGTATGGATAGGAAGCTCTCGTCGAGCTCTTCGATTACTTAGTTGGAAGTTTTTTGTAAAAGTTGATAAATCAAGTTGAAATTGAGGAGAAAGATCATTAATTTCTGGTGGCGGCTAGGGTTAGAGAGAGGGTGTTTGCAAATTGCAAAAAATTATAGCTTTATATAGAAAATTTTCGCGCACTATTCATTCGAAAATATTTCGAACTCCAATCGAAGCGCGCTGCCTGGCATTTATAATGTTTTATCCATATTTCGAACACAATGGAATATATTTCGAGAGAAAATTCCATCGTATTTGGAAGATAGATTTTTGAATCAAATTATTTTAATAAAATTTCCTTATATAAATTTCTACGCGTTTCAACTTCTCACGACCAAACCGTAAGTTCGATTAACACGAAATTTGAAGTGCTACAAAAATATAACGGTACGGATCCATCGAAATTGGTTTCGTCGAAATCCAAGACCGTGTCAAAAATGACTATTTTTACACGTTAATTAAATATTAAAATTCCAATTTCTATTAAATCGCTTTTACATAAATTTCAAATGTTCCCTAACTTCATTCTGATTCAAATAGAATTTAACTTTGCAAATCATTTTGATTGACATTAAATTCAGAATCAAATTATTTCTGCAATTTTAATATTAAATTAAGAATAAATTATCCAAATAAATTATTATATCTGAAATATAAGTTATTCAACTTATAAATTTACTTGTGAATATTTAAAATCAATTAAATATCCGAATTTCGAATGACTAAAATTCCAGGTCGTTACATTGGCCCCTACTTAAAAGAATTTCGTCCTCGAAATTACCAACTAAGAAAAAGCCATAAAATCAATTAACTTTTCAAAGACAGTTCGTTCAAACTAGATTACCAACATTATTTAAACCTTTTAACTTTTTCCAAAATCCATTAGTTAAACATCTTATAAAAACTTTTCTAAGTTTTCAAATTCAGAATTAAATTTTCAAAACAAACTAGTATCGTTCAACTTTTAACACAAAATCAAAATTATAGTTATAATTTTTTTTCTAAAATTCTCAAAATTTTTCTAATGCCTTAAATTTTTAGAAATTTCCCCATAGCCTCCTATGCACGGTTCCATCTGGAAAATCACAACATATATAACATCACAAATGTACATCTCATCTTTGAGGTTGAGGCATCCTGTAGGGAAAAAAAATAAAAGTACGATATGTAATCCAAGATATGTACCTTATATATTATTAGCGAGCATATACGGTAAGTGTTGCGCAAAAACGAGCTCCAAACGCGAAACATATGCCATCCGCACATACTATACACTCAACAAAAAATGAGAAACATGTATATATGGAAAGTAATAGTAATATACACATGTACCAATACAACAACTATATATGCCAATATATAAAATGCAATCAAAAGCAACAAATTCAAACATCGAACAACTAAAATCCAACCAACATCCCACAAACCAATATCTATCCAATCAGTCCATAACTAAATCAATATTCATTCATTCCTCATTAATATTCATTGGACTGTTTTTCAATTTATTCATATTTGATTGATTAACATTGGATTTTACTAATATTCATTTATTCAAATTCAATTAGTTTACATTCACTAATTTACATTCAGGTTAGCTCACTTTCAAATTAAATCAAATTAAATTCTATTTAGATTCACTTACTAACAATTAGAATTCAATTATTTAGCTTTCAAGTTCATTAATTCAATTTCATTAACATTTAATGAATTTCTATTCAATCAAATAACATCCATCTAACAATCAATGCATATCCAACATAACCAAATTTATTTAATCCACACTCAAACATTCATATTTTCTTCGTTTACATTCAATTTGGTTTAACACATTTAATTTTAATTATTTTAATATCTAATTAACTTTCATTCAATTATTCAATTCCTAATTTCATTAGCTTTTAATGATTTAACACTTACATCCATTATTCCGTACCAATTCATTTACATCTGAGTGATTAACATTCAATCCACTTTTATTTACAAATCTATTTCATTAGTTCAATTCAATTCATTCATTAATTAAATTACTAATTCATTTTATATCTAAAGTTGAATTTCATTATATAACTCAAGTTCATATTCATTTAATGACTTCATTTCACTAATTCACCTTATTAATTCATTTTGATGTCAACTTCAACTTCATTCAACATCACTTAAGTTATTTTTCATTTCATTCTCACTTACATTTACTTTCACTATACAACTTAAGTTCACTTCTAATTTAATTCAAATTCTATTTTATTTAACTTATTTCATTGGCTCATTTCTTTTTCTTTGCTTGAGTTAAATTTCAAATCATACATTTTATCACACTAGCTCAACTTTGTTTAACTTTACTAAAGTTAAAAAAAAATTCATATTATAAGTCCAAACTCATTTCCTTATATTTATCAATTTCAAACTTGGATTTTAAATTAAAATTTGTTTATCACAACAAAAATTCAATTTTCATTTTACTAATGGTAGCAAATCCATAAACTGAAACTCGAAAATGATACTGATGATGTTGCAGTCATCACCCTTATTATTTTCCCGCACAGTAGTAAATTCAGTGCTTTGTATTCTTTTCAAAATCCCTTCTGTATTTATAAATCACATTTATAATTTTTTACTTGTATAACCTCACTATTTTACTTTACTTAACATCTTCAAACCTTGAAAAACACTGTCAAAATCAACAAGATTCAAATTCTCAAATTCTTAGTTTAAATCCATTTTTTATTTATAACACATATTTATAAATATACTTATGTTGTTTCATTTCGTATATGTAAGATTATTTCACAATTGTAAATCATCTTAATTATAATTCCATACTTTATAATTCATTTGCTTATACAAATTATTCTTTTACAATTGTTTTTTTATTTAGATTATTCAAATAGCTCTTATTAACTTATATATATTTATATTTTCAAACAACCAAACAATCAATTTATAAATACTATAATTATTTTTGAAAAATGTTCCTTTATATATGTAACGACCAGGAAATTTAACGGTTTTAATAACATAATTAACTGAATTTTTGGGAAATTTTAAATGATTGAATTTGGAAATGAAAATTTGATATTTGATATGCGTCTATTTAAACGTAGCAAATGTCATATTTTCATTAGATAATTTGTAAGTTTATTTTGTTATGTAATTTTATTTCAATTCAAATCAGTTAAAAATTGATATAAATAAAATATTATTGAAATCTAAATATTTTTGTATAATAGATATATAGAACATTTTATGAGTGAGGCGTCATATTTTGTTTTATTAAATGTGGAATGCTCAAGCTCCGTTTATCTTATTTTTAACAAATTTGTAGCGGTTGGGTACCGAATATCGAATTTTGATAGAATAGTTGTATCACTGACATCAATGTACCATTTTGATTATCTCCTCATGTTGAGCTCTGCAATATATTCATTTGTGCGTCTTGGTTACTGATACACGGTGAAATCAACAAAATGATTTGTCGTTTCGGTACCCATTTTAAAATCTTTTGGTCCTTGTGTTTTTCAAATTGTCCACCATATAAAGCCAACAGCTATTTGCTTTTATTATCTCCATAAATTCAGATGTGACTGTTACTATTTCCATATTTGACTTTCCCTATTCCTATAGTTACAAATATATTTGTTGGTTCGGCACGTTTCTCTGCCTCTTCCTTTTCTTGTCTATTCATATTTTTTCAAAAGGAATACAATGAATAAATATAAAAGTTGGTCTTTTATTGGTTTTCTGAAGCCATCTTCTTCTTTCTATTCATTCTTGAGAAAATTTAAAATAATATAAACTTTAGATTTCCAGAAACCTTATCCTCATCTTTTTCCTATGCTTGTCCATTACCGAGGCAAGCGAGCTCGTCCCCTTGCATCCTTCCTCCCCCAAACACTTCACCTGACCGCTTGCTTTTCCTCTCTCAACTTTGCCACCCCCACTCTCTCTAGCTGTGCCCGCTATGACCCGCAACACGGCCTTATAGACCTTGTTCCCCCACCTATATCTCCTCCTGCATCCTCGAGCGGCCTCCTGTTTCTTTGCCTTAACCCTGCCTATCTACATCCCTAGCTCCACGCATTAGCTACAAAACCCGATTCTATCCCATCGCCTCTCCCTGTCACTCTAACCTCCGCCTTCACTGCAGCCGTGTACCAGGTTTGTATATATCCATTTTATGAAACTTGTTTGTTTGTATAAATTATATAAGAAAGTTATATGTGGGTTCATATCAGTATACTTTTGATTTTGGTCATACTTATATATATATATATATATATATATATATATATATCTATGTGTGTGTGTGTATATTACGTACATACGTTATTGGGATTTGTCTCATTTGTTTTTAATATTGATTATTTTACACGCCATACATAATTTGTTGTTTATGTATAAATATATATAGGTTCATATATAACCTGTCTGCCGTTATATTATGTAAGTTGTACAAGTGGGATATTTTCGGTTTGTATATATATATTGTATAAGATATATAAGATCTGTTGCTTTATGAATATAAATTTATATTAGATATATATAATAAGTTCGTTGTATATACAAGTTCGCATAAGTTATGTGATCTGTTTTGAGTATATATATATATATATATATATATATATATATATATTATAACAAAGTAAGTTTATATAAATTTTATTGATTTTAAAGATATAACATGTATGTAAGTTGTATATAGTTCTATATATATATATAGAGTTATAGCATAGTAGTTGCGATGAAAAGGGAAAAAGAAAAAAAAACAAGTATTATATATATGGTTATACATTGTGTTGTGCTATAGTGTTATTATACCGTTATAAGTTTGTTCATATATATATTAGATTTTTTACATTGTATAAGTCATTTATATATGATATGTGGGTATATATATTAGTTTACCTAAGATATGTATGATATGAAAGTTATACATAAGTGTATACATGAGTTTTGTTTTCGTGTATAATGAAATGATTTTTATTCTATTACGTGTTTAAATTTAAAATATGATTTTATATATATCTATATAAGGTTTATATATAAGTGAAATTATATAATTGATCTTCATCAAATCCAGTTCATCGTGCCTAGCTTTTGTCTCGCCGTTGTCCAAATTCCATCGCAGCAGCTTTTTGCTTTGCTTGTGTTCGTATCCGTTTGCGTATCCGTGTCACCATCCTTACCATCTTCATTCTTTAGCCTCGAAATGTGAGCAATCACTCATGATTAACGTTCTTATATTTAGTAAATTTTATTTCACTTAAAAAAACAATTGAAATATGTTGTTATATTTGAATTGCAGTTATTTAATTATTAAATATGATATGCCATTATCTGCAATTGTTCATTTATGGTATCTAACACCATATCTTGTTGTATATATTTTATTTTATTTATCACTGATGATATATGCCTATTATTAATATGTTATATTTTATCATATTTCTTCTCACTCTACAAGTTCGCTGTTAATTTAAAATTCCCTATGGGTTGAAATGATACATACCCGAATGGTATTATAGATTAGGGGAAAATCGTTATGGGTTGAAATGATAAACCCAAGTGATTTTCATTAATTTTAAATTTTGGGACTACGGGTTAAATTGATATATATCCCCGTAAATATCTAAATTGTGGATTGAAATGATAAATATCCGTATGACTTGACCATAGGATAGAAAATCATACACGGACACGTTGGTCTATATTTTGAAAACTGATTTCCAAAGTTTTAAAAGGAAATATATGGATTTTGATAAATATTGATTTATAAAAATATATATACATAGGCTATTTTTATATATGCATAAAATTTTAGAATTTTAAAATTATATGTTTTTGGAAATTTTAAATTTATAAGTTAGTTTTGAAAATGTAATTTTTAAAAATTTCTTATAATTTTATTATTTTAAAATATATAAAATAAGATTTAACACAAAATACATTTAATAATAAGATTTAATTTAGTAAAATCCAACTTAATTGGTTTATAATATGTTTAGGTATTGATTTAAATTTATATTAATATTTTATAAATAGATTTTTTATTACTTTAAATAAATAAATGTTGGGAAGATAATTTGATGTTGACTTGTAATTTAAATTTGTTAATAATTGAATTTAAATAAGAATTTATTTGAACTTATTGATTTTGGAATTTGAAAAATATGATTCATAACTTGATTTGATAAAAAATTGATTGAATGAATATTCGCTATTTTAAATAAAATTGAGAGTGAATATTTAATATTGATTTAAAATTATATTATGGGTCTTAATAAATTGTTATTAAAATGATTAAGTGAATACTTTCCAATTTGAATAAAATTTATATTGTAAATGTTTGAATATTTAAACTTGAATCTTATTGGAATTGATGTGATAGTTCAAACTTGGATTTGAAATCGATATAATTTGAAATGGTTTATTGAGGATTTGAATTGAATCTTTGACCTTTAAATTGAAATGGTTAAACTGGAATTTATTCAAATTGAATCTTTGGAATTTAAGATGATTTGAATCGATTTGTGAAATTGGAGGAAACTATTTTCTTATATAAATTAATTTAATATATAAACTATTTTAATATATAAATTATATTAATATATAAACTATTTTAATTTATAACTATTTATTATATATACTATTTTCGAAATCTAAACTGTTTAAGTCGAAAGTATTATGATTTCCAAAGTGTTATGATTTCAAAAGTGTTATGATTTCAAAAGAGCTATGATTTCAAAAGTGCCATGATTTTGAAAGTATTATAATTTTGAAAGTGTTATGATTCTAGAAATGAATATTGTTTAAAGTGAATAATGATATCGAATTGATATGGTTTTGAAATGTATACGATATTTTGATATGAAGTATGAACTAATTGAAATGAAATGATCACGGTGCGAAATAAGCATTTGGTTGTTAAAGAGGCCGGGATCGGATATTGTCATACTCTCTACCAATACCGAAAACCACTTTAACAACCGTGTACGTGGTGGAGATTTCATAATGAAGTAGGATGGGCTTGGCAACGATTCTATATGGTATTTACGTAGCCCTGACTCCCGTGAGTCGGCTTTATGTGGCTAGAATAGGAGCTATACCGGGCCAAGTGGGGTCATTCCCCCGATTGGCACATTTATTCGATAACATTATATTGCTTTTGTGATTTGATTGGGTGCACCCTTTGATTTGGGAGTGTGTCACGAGGTGGACGGTAGTAGCTGCTATACGTTACCACCAGTCCGGGAGCGCAAATGGTATATCTGCCCCGGCATTGCCTCGAGTGCCTTGTCGCATGCCTTATCGCGCTTTCTACGAGTTTGGTTTGTACCATACCTGTTATCCAGCCTTTTGGCAACGCCATGACACCAAGGAATCGATTGGAAGCTAAAGGTAGCTCTCCTCGTTTGCCAGTTATTTACAGGTCAGCTATGGATGTCGATATATTTTGACCAAGTCCGGATCAAGCCACAATTGACGTGACTAGACAAGCAAAGCAATGAAAGCAAAGTTTCAAATTTCAAGTCAATTGGAGTTCGTATGCTCGAGTCATTGATCGGTCATGTTTCATGAAAAGCATGCTAATTTATTATCCATGCACTTCACATCCATCAAGCCTCAACGATTTGTAACCATCAATGAGCATCACTTCGTATCCATTAATTATCTGTTTTTCATATCCTTCAGTTATTTGTTGTTCGTATCCATCAAGCCTTAACTGTTCATATCCATCAACAAATATTACTTAGTATCCATCAATTCTCTTCACATCCATCAACCAACAGCATCATTCCTAATCCATCTAGACAACTGCATCCATCTTCATATCGATGCCTTTCTACCCATTTTGTATCGGTCGGCTAATGGAACAATATGAACTCAAAGCTTTCCATCGATACAAAGTGGTCCATAGTGATCGATGGAAATACAAAAATGCCATCGATACGAAGTTGTATCCGGAGGGTCGATACTAAATTCTTACACAAGAATGGATAAGAGGCGGCGTTCAGTCGTCAAAACGAAGTGGCCTGTAATCATCGATATGAACAGAGCAGTGATGATCGATATGAACGAAGCAGTGGATCGATGCGAACAAATCTAAACCTGGGTCGATATGAACATGCCCATCAATAGGAAAGACTCGATCGTTCGGTATGAAATATGGATCGACCCTAAAAGCAAGCGGCACGTCATCAGACATCACGTGCAGGGTTATCGATACGGAGGAGACAACCTTCGAACAACACAAACTTGCATCGATCATAACTCAAAATCTACAAGTCCAAAGGCCACCAAATTTTCACAGAGGCTTGCGTACATCCTCAAGAATATTCATTGTCCATCTCGACTCAATTTAATGAAGTATCGATCGATACGAAGCTCGTTCGTATCAATCATAGATTGAGTGCAAACCACATAGGATCGATCGCGTGGGCCCACCCACGTACAAGAAGAGGTCTTCCGGGATCTAAGTGAGATTTTTGCAACCTACGCCTATAAATAGCAGCCTAGAACCTACAGAAAAGGGACTTTTTGGATCTCCTACATCCAGACTCTGCCGAAACCATTGTTATGCTCAAAAATCACTGTTGCACTCGAAATACATTGTTGTAATTCATTGTAACCAGCCAGAAAAGTTAATAAAGATCAACCATTTCATAGTGGACGTAGGCAACACGCCGAACCACTCTAAACTTTTGTGTTTCTCTGCTATTTTTTTGATTATAATTTGGAGTGTTTGTTAGATAATTCTTTTTTACATTTATTTTCTTCAGTTTTATCTTTTCAAACACTTTCGAAGAGTGTTGTGACCAATTTTGGTACAAACACTTTAGCGCTTTCATTGAGAGGAACACGGCTTTTCTCCTGCCCATTGGATCTACTATCGATATTGGATTGCACAAATCTTAGAATAAGATCCATATTTCAAAGTTTAAAATTCTTCCATCGTATTCAATTTGCATTTCGTCTAGGAAAGAGCTTCGCTATCCATCATGGTTAACACAAGGACTACTTCAGCTGCCGCTGATCTAGAAGGATGGGATAGACAGAATCCCATACATCTACCTCATGCTTATCAGAATGCTACCAGACCATCAAATCTGCAAGGCTCTGTAACCATGGAAGAAATTCAAATGCTAATGCAAGAGCTGACATAGAGTCTACAACAGCTCACTCAACAACTCCGTGCTAATGCGGAATTGACTAACCAACTGAACCGTCAAAGACGAAAGAGATCTAGGAGAGATTAGGCTTCCTCTTCATCCTTTAAGAGTTCAACCTCTTCAGATTTCCATCATAGATCCACACGTCCACGGCTGGATTAGAGTTACACTCAAGCTACTGGATATCAGCATACGTTGAATATTGGGCAAATGAGAGTTGGCCCGTCAACCAGCTATCAGACTACACCGCCCTCCCGGGGAGGTACTGTTCCTCACCAGGTTATAGACGACCACATTGCCACTGTTGCTACTGAATTGGGAGTTGGTGCCGGAAATCGAACAGATCCTAATCGTCGCTAACATACTCCTGAACCATATGTTCCAGAGGACTTATAACTAAGGAGGTGAGACATGGACCATCGACTGCGACTGGCCCAACCTTGCATTGTGGAACCCGACCACACCATGGCTCAGTGATCCTTGAATGTCCAGATGCCAGACAACCTGTAACTACCCGATTTTTCGACGCCCAAAAATCGACATCAATACGTCCACCGTATTAAATGCCGAACAATCGAATGCCGGAAAACTGAACCATTAGGGTTAAAGAAGAAGGAGGAAGAAGAAGAAATAGAAAACAATATCAGAATATCACAAACGCAACAGAACAATATATAATAGATAAACGACTAATCTTTTAAGAAAAAGAGTTACATCTGTTTTATATATTATATCATCAGAATACAATATAATCAACATCATAATTCATGACGGTTATAATATCTCGTCCTTCCAAAGCTGAATATACAGCTTACTCTGCACAACGGAAATATGAATCTATGGAAATACGCCTCGTCATCTAGCTCGTCTCCTGAGCTCCACCAGCAATCCATCCAGAATCTATATTCTATAATACTCGGTCTGCCCCGATAATTATAGTTAAATAGCACCAGAGTCAGTCTGAAAAACTAGTGTGAGAAAACACACTCAATTGGATTATTAAAGTTTTCAAAATCCTTTGAAATCAAAGGTATCTCGTAAGACCACGCCATACATAAACATGCCGGGTTTTTACCTTACGATAACCAAAACATTTCTTATAAAATCCTCTGATATTATAGTAGTGTCTATATACAAATACTTATACAAAAAGTCAAAAAATTTACATTATTAAATCCCATCTACTAGCCACAAAGTGGGTTCTATAAAAAAATCGTAAAGGCACATAAGGAGAATGGATTTCCATTAATGGTAGGGCAACTGGGGTACCGCCCGTCATAGTACATGGTCCAGATCACCGTACCGAGGATCCACCCTGATCCCCTACACTACAAGACCGGAGCTACCCCTTACTGGATAGTTCGAATAAGTTCATCCCACCGTTGGGATCAGCAACCGCCCAGACAGCCGAAATAAAAGGACATCTAGATAGGGGTGACCTTACCTTAATTGGATGCTACCCACTTAGGCTTGTGTGCATTTCCCTTGTTTTAGCCATTCCCGGTTGATGAGGCTCGAGGCTATGTGATACCTTTTTAGCACACAATCACATAGAATGCTCATCGTCCTCCTGACTATGTTCTGAGAGCACTCGTCCATACAAGTCCGTTCCGGGTTAGAACGGAACTGAAGGCACTACTCCTACTACATCCATTTTGGAATCACCCTCAAGATTAGTAGCGATTAGCCCTTGCACTTCACTGCTCCATCTTCGACTCCAAGCTCTTGTCTTCCTAACGAAAACTTTCAAACCGGATCGAAGTGGTTTTCGGAAAATAAATTTCGATCTCGGTCTCTTCGAAACGATCAGTGCATTGGCCAATATTGATAGTCCGTTATTTAACCAACAAATAGCATTCACAAACATCTAGCAGACTTTAAATAATTTTCCAAATTATTTATTTCAAAATATTTCACAAGCTATTTTCCATACTTCAACCATTTGAAAATAGTTTCCAAACCACCCTTTTCTCACGAAATAAATTTCCCAATTATTGTTTATTTCCACTGAAAATCACCAAGTCCAAATATTTTAGATTTAAAAAAAAATCACATTATTCTAAGATATACTTTAAACATTTAAATTAAACTACTTAAACACTTTATTCAGAAATATATACTTTAAAAATATTTAAATAAACTACTTTGCAAAAAATACAAAACTAACTTTTTTAATAAAAGTTAAGCCAAACTAAATTTTAAAATAAGAGTTACGAAGTTCTATACAAGTTTTCAAATAAAATTTTGACCAAACTATCTTTAAAATAAAACTATTTTATAAAATATAAATATTCATAATTATCTTTAAAAACATAATACCAATTAACCTTTTCAAAATAATTACTACTATAACTAATTAAATATTTACTTTAAAAACTGTAAACAACTTAAATAATATTTTCTTAAAAACATTCCTTTAAACAACTTTAAAACTTTAAACTTATACTTAAAAATCTACTTTGAAAACGTGCTTGGCTTTTCAGGGAAATACACTTTCCTTTCACACCTTAAAAAAATAAACCACTATTAATTTTTAAACAAGCTACACATTACTTCATAAATTCCCATCGTGAATTTATATTTTCAAATATCCACTGGTATCTTATTTCACTTTATAAACCCAGTTTATAAATTCCATAGTCTCGTCTTCTTTTAAACACAATTCCAAAATTCTAAATTAATTTCCAAATCGATTTTTCAGATTTTACTCCATTTTAAAATAAATTCCTTTACTCCTTCAATTTTAATTCAAACCTATTAATTTCAGATTTAACTTCTTTATTATGATTTAAAATCTCTTTTTAAATTGAAAATAACAATTTCAAATTTATTTCAAAATTCTTCTTTTATTTATTTCTAGACCATTTGAATTCTGAATTTAAAAATAAATCTTTTCTTCCTTTAAATATTATCACTTAAGTTTAAGGTTCATTTATTCCTATTTATTCAAAAGAATCTCCTTTCCCACACTTGGATTTTATTTATTAGAATTTAAAAAATTAACTTTTATCCTTTTCTAATTCATTCTTTAATTTTTCCAAATTCTCAATGATTATTTTACTTAAAAATTCTCTCTTTTATTTTCCCTTCAAAAATCCAATATATATATTTTTGATAACCAAGTATACTCAAATATATTAAATCAAACAATAGCATTTAATATTTCAGTTATCGATATAATCTGTCTCAGATTATCAAATTATATCATGGAATATTAAAATAATATTAAAATAATCTAAAAATTTTGAGGAATCTAGTTGGATCCCTCCAACCTATTTTCCCTGCATTCACAGATGTTAGCACAATATAAAATACCAATACCACTTCGAGGTGGAATATCGCAGTGTATGAGGTCATATAATCTCTTCCGCTATTATGTGGCGCGTAGGGTCTCATCCGCTATATAATGCGGGAAATAAATCACTCTAATATATATACTATATACTACTATATATATATATATACTATCATATCCAATTAATTCAATCCATCAAACAACAATTTAAATTAACTATTTAAATTTACCAGAAATCTGAGATGAGTGAGATTAACTCACCTTCGATTTTTGTTTTGCAATCCAACCAAACCAGCTATTTCCTTCATGGGTTTTGGACCTTATACCACATTATGGGATCTATTAATATTCGAACAAATTGAACGATTTATTACTGTTTAATAATTGTATTTTAATCTAATAAATTTTAAATTTAAACTAATATTTTCCCTTAAAAATCCTTTAGTAACTAAAATAGTTAAATAGGTTGAATAACAAATTAACCATCTAAAATATATTGTTTTAAAATAAGCTAGAAGATTTAAAAATGCGTATATGTAGCCTTTATTTTATTTTGTGTTTTTGAACCCACATATGTTTATATATATATATATATATATATATATATATATATATTTCAAAACCTATGTACATACATATCAAACTAAAAAAACGAAATTGTTTTAAATCTTACTGCAATTTATTTTTTTCTACTTACTGTACACACACACACACACATATATACACACACATATATAAATATATATATATATATATATATAATTCCTTAAATTGAAAAATAAATAGCATACATATTTTACTGGTAATAAATTTCTGTTCATAGTTCCTATATAAATTAGACAAGAACAAAAACCCTTACCTCACTATCGGCCGGAAACCACGCCGACCATCAAGTGCCACCGCACTGCCCTCAACAACTCTTATAACATTGCGGCCACTGTGACCGACTTCGCCACCCTCAATTCGCCGCCGTGCCTGCCTAAACGATGAGCTCGAAAACCCTAGCGATGCTCGAAACCCTCGTGAAGCTCAACTGCCACTCTCGACCTCAATATTGACGCCGACGATGATGCTCTTGTGTCTCTGGTTCCAAATGCGACCATCGCAGTCTCTTCATCAGCCACCTTCCTACGACGTCGCGCTTGAACCTTCCTACACCCCTCGAGATGATTCAAGTTGAACCCGATTCGCCCCTATCTCCTGTATCGAACTGACGAAAGCGCTCCCCTCTGACAGTCGATAGTTGTCTCTATATTTTTTTAGAGCTGCTGTCGATTTCGATTTATGGTTCGACTTGAGGACTTAACGACTTTGGCCATTGATTTGAGGGATAATAAGCACGAGCTCCATTAGATCTTGGAAAAGGTGGATTGAATCATGAAATTTTAATTCTGTGAAGGGGAATATGATTCATTTCCTCGGCCATTAATACTTTGAGTTCCATTTTATTTTAACTAAATTTCTCTTTGAAAATTTTGAGGCTACTATCATTTATGGGTTAAAAAAAGAAAGAAAAAAAGGACATCTGGTATGCATAGGTGGCAACTGGCATGAACCAGATGACAAGTGTCCAGTTTATGAAAAAGGTGGTATGAATTATTTTAACCAGGCAGATTATTTTAAATTTAAATTTAAATTATCACGATTCCCGCACTCACAAATCTTGATCTCCAAACGAGGCATGCGGCTAGACGTTTATAATGTTAAACCCCTATTCCGAACACAATGCAAAAGATTTCGAGTCTTAATTCGATCATATGGAGAAGATAGCTTTTTGGACCCAGTTATAATACAGAATTTTCGATACAAATTACAGCGCATTTATCTACTATACGGCCAAATGACAACTCCAAACACTACGAAAATTGAAATCCAATAATAATACACTATTACGGATCCGATAGAACTGGTTTCCTCAAATTTTGAGACTATGCCTCAGAAGGCTGTTTTAAAATATCAGTTTAAACTACATAAATTCAAAACTGAACAAAACACCATCAAACTCAAGTTTTACACTTCTACTATCTCCTATAAAATTAATATAAATTCTACAAACCATTGAAATATTTTTAACCAGCTTAAAATTCAAGATTTAATATTTTACTAAATCTCTAATTATTAAATTCAATAATTTAATTACCAAATAAATAGTGATAATTGAAATTCAAGTTAAACTAGCTTTCAAATATTTAAAATCAATTAAATATTTCAATCCAAATACCCAAAAATTCCGAGTCGTCACATTCCTTCCCTCTTAAAAGAATTTCGTCCTCGAAATTACTAGTTAGGAAGAATGGTCCATAACCCGCTTATTATTTCCAAACCAACAGTTTTTAATAACTTCCCAAACAATCTTTTATTTAAGACACACTATCACTCTACTAACTTCCAAACTCTTCCATATTTTCAAACAATGTTACTCACTCAACAATTCAAATTTAAATTCAAAACCAAATTTTAAATTATCAAAAATTTCACAAATTTTTTCTAACTCCCTAAATTTTTAAAAAATTTCGCCAGCGCCTCCTTTGTGCAGCTAGCTCGATACAACTACAAAATGCCTCTACGTGCCCCCAGATTTCAAAAGAAAACAAAAGGACAAGTGGCTAGGACAGAAAATCATCAAATTTCATACAGAAATTTAAATACATACCTTTTTGTTGAGCAATTCTATTTATCTTCTGAAATCAAAAATCCCTATTTCCTTTTGCCTTTAAACACCTGTATAACCTACTTAGCAATAATGTCCAATTACAACATTAAAATCGTTTTACACATTTCTTTAAAAAAGTTCCAATATTTATTTCATTCAAGCCCGTACGACGCACATAAATCATCCGTACGAAATACCCAATTCGATCGCTCACCCGATCACACAATTTCACTTCCGAACTAGTACCGTTCACCCTACTTCCTAGTGTGGACTCAGATCTGGTTTCTTGATCAAATGTAACAGTAACGGGTTTTCGTTGCCGAAAAACCGAGATGTTATGGGTTTTAAAAAGAATTAAGAAAAAGAAAGAAGAGAGAAGAGAAGATAGAAAATTTTGATAGAGAAAAGAAAATAGGAAATTTGAAAATAGAAGATAGAAGCATTTTAAAAATAGAACGGGACAGAAGAAAACAACAGAACAACAACAGAATCTCACAATTCGCAGCGGAACAACATATAATAATAAATGAATAATCTTTAAACAAAGAACTATATCAGTTATTACATTACATCACATTTTATTACATCATATCATCACATCAGAGTGTACAACATCATACAACAACAAACAGTGCAGCGGAAAAAGAAATACTATATAAACTAGTAATACGCCATGCCATCCAGCTTGCCTCCAGCAACTCCAGAATATCCAGAATATCCTGATAAACCTAACTCTTAACTGCCCGTGTGGAAATTGGTGGGCACCCAGAGTTTAGGAAGGAAAACAATAAACTCCAAGTCAGTCATGTGACTGGTGTGAGAACTCAAAACAGTTTATTTACTTTAAAATCAAAATAGAGGAATATTTTTAATCAATTCGCAATGCTTTTAAAAATGAGACTACCATAAGGCCTCCCGCACACACACACATGCAAACGCAGAATCGGAGGAGATTTCTCCTTATGATAGCCAAAGATGCTTGATACGCATTTAAAAGAACATTTGATATTATTATTAGTGCATAGTGTAGGAAATATTTCGAAAGTAGAATATAAATCTTAGCCAACATAGACATTTCGAACTATGCCTACTATAGCTACTATCCAAACAGTGGTGACCACCATAAGTGAATAGCAGGTTCTACAACTAATACCGTACAAGTTTCGTATTGGGAATTGGATTTCCAACAAATGGTCAGGCCAAGGAACTTCCCATTGCCACTGAGAATGCCTCTGGATGGACATCCCCGAGAACCAAACCGGATCTCAACCAACACAAGGCCGGGTTACTCCTAACTGAGTAACAACTGACCGAATATGCCATCCCCCGGTCCTTTGGGACCTTTTTCCGAGAGCGCTCTCTAATCAATTCACACAATCATAACAAAGTGTTTTCAACATGAGTAAGTATCTGGGCTCCATACCATGATACCACCCTTTTCCAGAAGGAAATGGACACATCCTAAAGGGTGCTACCCCTCATAACCTTGCTGCTTCTTTCCTGTTTTGACCATTCACGGGGTGTGAGGCTCGACGAATTCACGTCCACAAAAACATACTTTATACAAAAGCCATGCTTTGGGTCAACAAATGATCAACACAATGATCACTCAGATAGACGATCAAATAAATGATCCTATCACAAATAATCAACACAATGATCATTTCAGCATCACTCAGCATGTCACATTACCAAACTGGGAATATATCGCTGATAACTTCAACTATATAACCTTTGAGCACATGCGTCTCAAAGAAGGGTGTTAAGCAAAGAATAAATTCTCCGCCACCAACAGAAATATATTTGAAAGAAATCGGCTTTATATCTCAAATTGTAATGTCAGACATACAATCCATACAAGTCTGTTCCGGGCTCGAACAGAACCGAAGGCACTTACAAAGAAGTCCTTGCAATCCGGATATTCACAATCTTGATCGGATTTCCCATCACTTAGGGAGTCTCTATACCGTTGCAACTCAGTGCAGAGACAATCGATAGGTCATCCTATCGCTTTCGCAAATACCGGGTCTTCAACACCGATCTTCAATGCAATTTACAACGACGTATCACATATTCGGAATGGGTTATACGACCCCATGGTCCTTTCCCGGTTAACCCGAATAGTGAGCGCTTATTCAAAAATAAGTGTGCATTCAAATTCAATCAATTCACGTCAAATACCCATTCAAGGGAAATACTGATAGTCGGTTATTGAACTATCAATGGATATGCATACATCACCAGATTCCAAATAATTTTCCAAATTATTTATTTTCCAAAATATCTTTACAAGATATATTATTTCAACACTTCAAAAATAAATCAATATTTATTTTTAACCAATTTCACTTTTCACATATAAATTCCATAATGAATTTATATTTCAAAAATATCCATGAATAACCGATTTCAATTATTCATTCTCAATTTATCTTCAAAAAGATAAATTCTCAAAATATTCACTTTATATCGGAAAACAATTCCATACTTATTTATTTATAAGTAATTCACAAATCTCTTTTATTTTCAACACTTAGAAAATATTCAATATACTTAAATCGAATTAAGTATATATTTCATTATATTAAGAAAATCCTTTCTAAAACATATCTACTTGGGCCAAAACGAATGTTACGTAAAACATCGTTACGACAACCCAAAATCACTAGTATAGGGATTCGAAATTAAAATAGATATATAAATCCCAATACTATTCAAAACATTTCCTTTCGGAAATCATTTACTATAACAACAGTGTTATAGTCCACTATTTCCTTTTATTTCTCGAAAACATCTATTTCAACAATCAATGTTGAAATCTATGGTTTTGAATCTCAACACATTTTAAAACATCGTTAGATCGTTTTAATTCAATTTAAACATCTCATTCAAAACAATTTCTTTAACATATCATTCACTATTCAAAAACGTGAATATACTTCTTTAACAAATTCCATCCTTTTATTCATTTTAATTCAAAGGATTATTCACTATTCAAAATGTGAATATAACTCTATTTCTAAGTTATAACAATTAACTTATCAAAATAAGTCGTTTGCGAATTTATAAAACAACGTTTATAAATTCCATTTCTATTTATTTATAAAAACTTCTTTTTTATAAATTCCTTTATTAACATATTTCAGTTTATAACTCAATTATAAACTAAATGTTCATATTATAAGTTAAATACTTATAAAACGATTATTTTACAAAATCGTTCCTTTAACCTTCATAATTATAAATCTTATAACTTATAAGATTCAATGATTTATTCAAAACCCTTCTTTCAATAACTTTATAAAATTTATAATCTTACTATTTATAAATTTCATCTATAACTTCACCATTTTTAATTTTATAAATCCATTCATTTACAAAATTCGTTTTCACTTCATTCAAACACTTATAAAAACTCGTTTTATAATGTCACTATTTCGATTTATAAATATCCGTTTATAAATCTCTAAATATAAATCAGTTTATATTATTATTCTGAAACGTCTTTAATTTCCTTTATAATTTCACCATTTTGATTTATAAAATAATCAAATTTTATAAATCCTATATTTAAACTTTTTATCATATATTCAAAAATCCAATCTAAATTATTTTATAAAATCATTAGTTCATATTTCTCAAAAATCGACTTTTAATCGTATTTCTAAAAATCAGCTTTTTAACTATATTTCACAAAAACCATAATTTTTATAACTTTAAAAATTATAACGTTTATTTATTTATAATGGATCAATTCCAAAAAATATAGTATATTCTCAAAATCACTTTTAAAAATCATTTTAAAATCCCAAAATCTGGGTCCAATGATGCTACACACCAAATAGTCAATCACGACTATAACAATATCATATATCGATATGATAATCCATCAAATATCAAAATATCTGAAATCAAATAAAACTGTTGAGGAATCCAGTTGGATCCCTCCAACCTGTTTCCTGCATCCAAAAACATTAGCACAATACCAATTTCGCTCCAATACGAAATTATCGCGGTATATGTTCTTAATAAATATTATCCGCTTAATAACGGCGTAATAGGGTCTCATCCGCTAAACAAAAAATGCGGGAAATCAACAACTGCAATATATACATATGCCAATATATATATATTGATATTATATATAATACCAATTTCACTGTTTATGAAATATTCGCGGTATATGTTTATATTAAATAACATCCGCTTACTAACGGCGCATAATGTCTATTTTAACAATCAATAATTTACAGTCATCATTCAAACATGCATTCAAATATTTTAAATCTAACTATTTAAAATAAAATCGAAATCTATTCGATTGAGTGAGAAGTTCTCACCTTGGTTTTAAATTCCGTTTTAGCTTTTATTTCGAATAAAATTAAACGCGCGTTTAATTTTACCCGAAATTCTCACTAACTCCAAACGACTCCAAACCAACTCCATCGCGTAGTGCTCGTCCATACGATTCCAACGCAACTGAGTTTGCATTTTTTCGACCTCGTATGAAAAAGTTACGAATTTCTGAAATTACACGAGTTTATATACTTACATTTACAACATAACTATTTATATTTTTAACCTCATCAATTCCTAGCCACACGATCTCACTTCATCAGATCTGGACCGTGCTTTATCATCTTCTACATTCACGCAAGCTACAGATTTTTGGCCGTTACCTTGAACCCACTTAGCTTGAACTAGGGTTAAACATTTCTCCCCCGATACTCGACGAAATCCGATCACTCCAATGCCATGACGAAGCTCTCGTCGCAAGCTATCACCACCTCCCTTGGCCTGAAGCTCGGCCACCTATAGATGAGTGCGCACGGCCCTCTACAGCCCATGAACGGCCACCATTTGCTCCACCATCGTTGCTCCATTCCCGATCATATCCGTATGGATTTAAAGCTCATCTCGTGCTCTTCGATTCTTTAGTTAACAACTTTGGCCAATTCCTTACGGATTGAGAGAGATTAATGAATGAAAGAGGATGATTTCTGGCCATACACAGGGGGGTGGCGGCTACATGAAGGAATTAGGGTTTTAGTGATAATTTTTATCAAATTATGTGAAGGGGTAGGGCTATTTATAAGGAACGAGCGACACTATTCATCCCGGAAATTCCGAACTCCGATTTAGACGCCGTAACCAGTGTACCTAGGGTTTATCCCGCGTTCCGGACACAATGGAACAGGTTTCGGAAGCTAATTCGGAAGTATGTGCGAGTTATGGCTGAAAACGTTCGATTTAAATTAAACCGATTTAAACCGATTTCTAGGCGTTTTAATTTGTACCGGACAAACGGTAAATCCAAACGACTTGAAATTTGAAACCTTACAATAATATCACATTACGGATCCGATGAAACTGGTTTCGTCGAAATCCGAGACTTTTTGAAAAATGGCTATTTTGACTCGCCAAATTCAAATTAAAAACAATTCTATGCGTTTCGAGCTGCCACGATCAAACGATAGCTCCGATTGACACGAAAATTGAAATCCGGTAATAACTAACTATTACGGATCCAATGGAACTGGTCTCGTTCAATTCTGAGACTGTTCAAAAATTGGCTATTTTACAGTCGATTATTAAATATTAAAATATTCAATTTTCACAAATTAACTTTTAATTCGATTTTAAAAGTTCTAAAATATTTCTATAACTCCAGTATGATTAAATAAAATTTTACAAATCATTTTCAATCATATTTAACTCTATTTTCAATTATTTTCCATAATTTAACGTATTAAATTATCGATTTAATTATCCAATTAAATCCAATAATTCAAATAAAAATTTATTTGACTTATAAATTTAATTTTTAATATTTAAAATTAATTAAATATTCAAATTTTAATTTATAAAAATTCTGGGTCGTTACAATCTTTCCCCCTTAAAAGAATTTCGTCCTCGAAATTACAAGTAAGAAAAGTTATACAATTTATTAACTTTCCCAAAATTCATAATTAAATTCCTTACAATACTTTACTAAGTTTTCCAAATCATACTTAGTTATCTTTTCAAAAACAATTACTATTGTTTAACTTTCAACTCTAAAACAAAGTTAAAGTTTTCAAAATTTTCCCATTTTCTCAAAATTTTTCTAACGCCTTAAATTTTCGGAAAAATTCGCCATAGTCTCCTTTGCGCGGCTCGATCCGAAAAAAAAAATGACAGTATATATATCACAAATATACATCTCATCAAGTAATGAGGCATCCCGAAGGGAAAAAAGTGTAAAAGTACGATATTTAATCCGAGATATGTACCTTATATTTTATTAGCGAGCATATACGGCTAATATAGCGCTAAAGCGAACTCCAAATACGAAGCAAACGCGATCCGCACCTACTAAACTCAACAAACAACATGAGAACCATGTATATAAACCATAGTATCAATATACAACATATAGCAACATAATAACTATATATGTCACATAGCAAATGCAACAATAGCAATATATATTCAACCATCAACCAACTACATTCATAACCAATAATATTCATTCATATTTTCATTCATATATAATGAATTGGTTTTCAATATCAAATCACATTTGATTTATTTACATTGGGTTTACTAACATTCATTCTCAATTCAATTAGTTTACATTCACTAATTAAATCCAATTCACATTCAATTCTATTCAAATTTATTTACTTTCCATTTGAATTCAATTACATAGCTTTTCAATTTCATTAACACTTAATGAACTATATATACAATCAATCAACAATTATATAACAACCAATGTATTATTTATTACAACCAAATTCCTTTGTTTATATTCATTCTCTTTCAATTTATTCAACTTCTAATAACATTAGATTTCAATGAATTTACACTTTCATTCATTATTTCATATCAACTTTATTCACATTCAATTGATTAACATTCAATTCATTAATTCAATTCAATTCAATGTCCAAAGTTGAATTTTATTTATATAACTTAAGTTTACATTTCTTTTAATTCACTTGATTATTTACTTCGATACCAATATCAATTCCATTTAACTTTAAATTCACTTTTATTTACAACTCATATTCATATAGTTTTACTTCTTAGATATATAAGTTTATTTCACAATTGTAAACACTTTAATTATAATTCAATCCTTATAATTCTTTTGCTTATACAATTACTCTTTTATTTAGATTATTCAAACAACCTAACAGTCAACTTACATACACTTTAATAATTCTTGAAAATTATTTCTTTATATATAAAATATACTCAAGTAAAATTATTTCATTTACCCAATTTAAAAACAATATTGTGTCGAATTGTTCTATTCAAGTGTTTAGAAACCCCTTCGGCTCAGTTTCGAGGCTGTGCTGACGAAAGTTCATATGCCACTCAATAAATCAATCATCACAATATAAAACAATTTTATATTCACTAACAAATACGCTCTCATAGCTATTATTACACTCAAATTCATTCTAGAGCACTGCTGACTCTATCTCTAACGAGTAATACCCTACAGAACCATGGTTGTCGCTTAACCATCAGCTCTGATACCAAATGTAAAAGTAACGGGTTTTCGTTGCCGAAAAACCGAGATGTTATGGGTTTTAAAAAGAATTAAGAAAAAGAAAGAAGAGAGAAGAGAAGATAGAAAATTTTGATAGAGAAAAGAAAATAGGAAATTTGAAAATAGAAGATAGAAGCATTTTAAAAATAGAACGGGACAGAAGAAAACAACAGAACAACAACAGAATCTCACAATTCGCAGCGGAACAACATATAATAATAAATGAATAATCTTTAAACAAAGAACTATATCAGTTATTACATTACATCACATTTTATTACATCATATCATCACATCAGAGTGTACAACATCATACAACAACAAACAGTGCAGCGGAAAAAGAAATACTATATAAACTAGTAATACGCCATGCCATCCAGCTTGCCTCCAGCAACTCCAGAATATCCAGAATATCCTGATAAACCTAACTCTTAACTGCCCGTGTGGAAATTGGTGGGCACCCAGAGTTTAGGAAGGAAAACAATAAACTCCAAGTCAGTCATGTGACTGGTGTGAGAACTCAAAACAGTTTATTTACTTTAAAATCAAAATAGAGGAATATTTTTAATCAATTCGCAATGCTTTTAAAAATGAGACTACCATAAGGCCTCCCGCACACACACACATGCAAACGCAGAATCGGAGGAGATTTCTCCTTATGATAGCCAAAGATGCTTGATACGCATTTAAAAGAACATTTGATATTATTATTAGTGCATAGTGTAGGAAATATTTCGAAAGTAGAATATAAATCTTAGCCAACATAGACATTTCGAACTATGCCTACTATAGCTACTATCCAAACAGTGGTGACCACCATAAGTGAATAGCAGGTTCTACAACTAATACCGTACAAGTTTCGTATTGGGAATTGGATTTCCAACAAATGGTCAGGCCAAGGAACTTCCCATTGCCACTGAGAATGCCTCTGGATGGACATCCCCGAGAACCAAACCGGATCTCAACCAACACAAGGCCGGGTTACTCCTAACTGAGTAACAACTGACCGAATATGCCATCCCCCGGTCCTTTGGGACCTTTTTCCGAGAGCGCTCTCTAATCAATTCACACAATCATAACAAAGTGTTTTCAACATGAGTAAGTATCTGGGCTCCATACCATGATACCACCCTTTTCCAGAAGGAAATGGACACATCCTAAAGGGTGCTACCCCTCATAACCTTGCTGCTTCTTTCCTGTTTTGACCATTCACGGGGTGTGAGGCTCGACGAATTCACGTCCACAAAAACATACTTTATACAAAAGCCATGCTTTGGGTCAACAAATGATCAACACAATGATCACTCAGATAGACGATCAAATAAATGATCCTATCACAAATAATCAACACAATGATCATTTCAGCATCACTCAGCATGTCACATTACCAAACTGGGAATATATCGCTGATAACTTCAACTATATAACCTTTGGGCACATGCGTCTCAAAGAAGGGTGTTAAGCAAAGAATAAATTCTCCGCCACCAACAGAAATATATTTGAAAGAAATCGGCTTTATATCTCAAATTGTAATGTCAGACATACAATCCATACAAGTCTGTTCCGGGCTCGAACAGAACCGAAGGCACTTACAAAGAAGTCCTTGCAATCCGGATATTCACAATCTTGATCGGATTTCCCATCACTTAGGGAGTCTCTATACCGTTGCAACTCAGTGCAGAGACAATCGATAGGTCATCCTATCGCTTTCGCAAATACCGGGTCTTCAACACCGATCTTCAATGCAATTTACAACGACGTATCACATATTCGGAATGGGTTATACGACCCCATGGTCCTTTCCCGGTTAACCCGAATAGTGAGCGCTTATTCAAAAATAAGTGTGCATTCAAATTCAATCAATTCACATCAAATACCCATTCAAGGGAAATACTGATAGTCGGTTATTGAACTATCAATGGATATGCATACATCACCAGATTCCAAATAATTTTCCAAATTATTTATTTTCCAAAATATCTTTACAAGATATATTATTTCAACACTTCAAAAATAAATCAATATTTATTTTTAACCAATTTCACTTTTCACATATAAATTCCATAATGAATTTATATTTCAAAAATATCCATGAATAACCGATTTCAATTATTCATTCTCAATTTATCTTCAAAAAGATAAATTCTCAAAATATTCACTTTATATCGGAAAACAATTCCATACTTATTTATTTATAAGTAATTCACAAATCTCTTTTATTTTCAACACTTAGAAAATATTCAATATACTTAAATCGAATTAAGTATATATTTCATTATATTAAGAAAATCCTTTCTAAAACATATCTACTTGGGCCAAAACGAATGTTACGTAAAACATCGTTACGACAACCCAAAATCACTAGTATAGGGATTCGAAATTAAAATAGATATATAAATCCCAATACTATTCAAAACATTTCCTTTCGGAAATCATTTACTATAACAACAGTGTTATAGTCCACTATTTCCTTTTATTTCTCGAAAACATCTATTTCAACAATCAATGTTGAAATCTATGGTTTTGAATCTCAACACATTTTAAAACATCGTTAGATCGTTTTAATTCAATTTAAACATCTCATTCAAAACAATTTCTTTAACATATCATTCACTATTCAAAAACGTGAATATACTTCTTTAACAAATTCCATCCTTTTATTCATTTTAATTCAAAGGATTATTCACTATTCAAAATGTGAATATAACTCTATTTCTAAGTTATAACAATTAACTTATCAAAATAAGTCGTTTGCGAATTTATAAAACAACGTTTATAAATTCCATTTCTATTTATTTATAAAAACTTCTTTTTTATAAATTCCTTTATTAACATATTTCAGTTTATAACTCAATTATAAACTAAATGTTCATATTATAAGTTAAATACTTATAAAACGATTATTTTACAAAATCGTTCCTTTAACCTTCATAATTATAAATCTTATAACTTATAAGATTCAATGATTTATTCAAAACCCTTCTTTCAATAACTTTATAAAATTTATAATCTTACTATTTATAAATTTCATCTATAACTTCACCATTTTTAATTTTATAAATCCATTCATTTACAAAATTCGTTTTCACTTCATTCAAACACTTATAAAAACTCGTTTTATAATGTCACTATTTCGATTTATAAATATCCGTTTATAAATCTCTAAATATAAATCAGTTTATATTATTATTCTGAAACGTCTTTAATTTCCTTTATAATTTCACCATTTTGATTTATAAAATAATCAAATTTTATAAATCCTATATTTAAACTTTTTATCATATATTCAAAAATCCAATCTAAATTATTTTATAAAATCATTAGTTCATATTTCTCAAAAATCGACTTTTAATCGTATTTCTAAAAATCAGCTTTTTAACTATATTTCACAAAAACCATAATTTTTATAACTTTAAAAATTATAACGTTTATTTATTTATAATGGATCAATTCCAAAAAATATAGTATATTCTCAAAATCACTTTTAAAAATCATTTTAAAATCCCAAAATCTGGGTCCAATGATGCTACACACCAAATAGTCAATCACGACTATAACAATATCATATATCGATATGATAATCCATCAAATATCAAAATATCTGAAATCAAATAAAACTGTTGAGGAATCCAGTTGGATCCCTCCAACCTGTTTCCTGCATCCAAAAACATTAGCACAATACCAATTTCGCTCCAGTACGAAATTATCGCGGTATATGTTCTTAATAAATATTATCCGCTTAATAACGGCGTAATAGGGTCTCATCCGCTAAACAAAAAATGCGGGAAATCAACAACTGCAATATATACATATGCCAATATATATATATTGATATTATATATAATACCAATTTCACTGTTTATGAAATATTCGCGGTATATGTTTATATTAAATAACATCCGCTTACTAACGACGCATAATGTCTATTTTAACAATCAATAATTTACAGTCATCATTCAAACATGCATTCAAATATTTTAAATCTAACTATTTAAAATAAAATCGAAATCTATTCGATTGAGTGAGAAGTTCTCACCTTGGTTTTAAATTCCGTTTTAGCTTTTATTTCGAATAAAATTAAACGCGCGTTTAATTTTACCCGAAATTCTCACTAACTCCAAACGACTCCAAACCAACTCCATCGCGTAGTGCTCGTCCATACGATTCCAACGCAACTGAGTTTGCATTTTTTCGACCTCGTATGAAAAAGTTACGAATTTCTGAAGTTACACGAGTTTATATACTTACATTTACAACATAACTATTTATATTTTTAACCTCATCAATTCCTAGCCACACGATCTCACTTCATCAGATCTGGACCGTGCTTTATCATCTTCTACATTCACGCAAGCTACAGATTTTTGGCCGTTACCTTGAACCCACTTAGCTTGAACTAGGGTTAAACATTTCTCCCCCGATACTCGACGAAATCCGATCACTCCAACGCCATGACGAAGCTCTCGTCGCAAGCTATCACCACCTCCCTTGGCCTGAAGCTCGGCCACCTATAGATGAGTGCGCACGGCCCTCTACAGCCCATGAACGACCACCATTTGCTCCACCATCGTTGCTCCATTCCCGATCATATCCGTATGGATTTAAAGCTCATCTCGTGCTCTTCGATTCTTTAGTTAACAACTTTGGCCAATTCCTTACGGATTGAGAGAGATTAATGAATGAAAGAGGATGATTTCTGGCCATACACAGGGGGGTGGCGGCTACATGAAGGAATTAGGGTTTTAGTGATAATTTTTATCAAATTATGTGAAGGGGTAGGGCTATTTATAAGGAACGAGCGACACTATTCATCCCGGAAATTCCGAACTCCGATTTAGACGCCGTAACCAGTGTACCTAGGGTTTATCCCGCGTTCCGGACACAATGGAACAGGTTTCGGAAGCTAATTCGGAAGTATGTGCGAGTTATGGCTGAAAACGTTCGATTTAAATTAAACCGATTTAAACCGATTTCTAGGCGTTTTAATTTGTACCGGACAAACGGTAAATCCAAACGACTTGAAATTTGAAACCTTACAATAATATCACATTACGGATCCGATGAAACTGGTTTCGTCGAAATCCGAGACTTTTTGAAAAATGGCTATTTTGACTCGCCAAATTCAAATTAAAAACAATTCTATGCGTTTCGAGCTGCCATGATCAAACGATAGCTCCGATTGACACGAAAATTGAAATCCGGTAATAACTAACTATTACGGATCCAATGGAACTGGTCTCGTTCAATTCTGAGACTGTTCAAAAATTGGCTATTTTACAGTCGATTATTAAATATTAAAATATTCAATTTTCACAAATTAACTTTTAATTCGATTTTAAAAGTTCTAAAATATTTCTATAACTCCAGTATGATTAAATAAAATTTTACAAATCATTTTCAATCATATTTAACTCTATTTTCAATTATTTTCCATAATTTAACGTATTAAATTATCGATTTAATTATCCAATTAAATCCAATAATTCAAATAAAAATTTATTTGACTTATAAATTTACTTTTTAATATTTAAAATTAATTAAATATTCAAATTTTAATTTATAAAAATTCTGGGTCGTTACATCAAAAACCATCATTCTCCTTGCATAGCCATACACTATGATAGAGAATTTCCAGAATCAATCAAAAATCCTTATCCAGGATTCGTCGTCGAAAATCGTGTGAAAAATCCAAACTTGAATCGATATAACTATCTTGAAATTCTGTGTACGAATCTAGATCAAATCGTTATGCGAATTAAATAATATACGTATATTCTACGTATTTATCCTAATTGATTTTAAGCTAAATCAATTTTTTAATTCACATTCATTTTGATTTCTATCTACTTATTCACAATTTTCCCATTTACAACTTCCAGTTTAATCTTCATTCAATTATTCACTTAGAATATTTTTCCCAATACCAAATTTACTTAAGAATTTCACCATTCCTTCTTAAGTATAATATAAATGTTTTTATATACCTCTTATAACTATTTTCACTTCACCACTTTGGTTTATATATACTTTTATTCAAATTTTCATTTTCAAATTCTTTGAATTCAATTTCCCTTTCATTTTAAATGTTGAATTCTATTCACATTACCTCAACCCCTACTTAATTAACCATTTCTCTAATTAGTTCCACTTACTAATTTATTCATATCTCAAACACATCTATTCCCAAACTTTTAGTATTTTTAGTCCAATTAGAACTAATTTTTCAACTTCACATTACTATGCAGAATTCAAATTAAATAACATCTTAATATTAAATTTTAATTCATTTGCTTACCATTTAAATCAATAAGTTTAATTTTAGTTTCAATATTTTGCTGTCTTTAGTCCAACTAGACTCATTTTCCATTTCGTTTATTTGGCACAATTTAAATTTAATTCAAATATTAAATTTCACTTCCATTGTTACAAATTTAATTAATTTATTCATTCACAAATTTAATTCCATCTTAATAAATTTTATTTCAATGACTATTTTACCAAGCCTACTTTGATTCATTACCTTAAAGCTCTCCTCTAATTAACTTAATTTAGTTAAATCCCATTTCAATTCAAATTTTAAACTTCTATTTCATTTGCTTCATTTAATTAGTATATCTATCACTTTACTTTATTGTCATACTTACTTTTACTCCTCTTTAAGTTAAATTTTCCCTATTCTAGAAAATTTCAAATTTTACTAGTTATCAAACCCTTTTATATTTCCATAAACATTTTAAGTATGATTCTAGAGTTCAAACAATTTCAAAACATTTCAAAATCACCTTTGAATCTAAAAACCAAACCTAGTTTTGCAAACATCTCCAATTTAAAAACAATTTGGCAGCAATTCCTCTCTTGGAAACTCAAAAATGAACATCGATGATGCTGCAGTCATCACCGAAGTTATTTTCCAGCAATAAAAAAGAGTTTAGTGCTTTTATCTCTTAAAAACCCTTCATGTATCTTTAAATTCCAAATCTAATCAGATTTCCAAATCCAATTTGAAAATACTTCCGAAATAATACCGCCACTATTTCTCCAAAATCTTTGGAAATCATTTTTGAACTCAAAGGAAATTAAGTTTTACAAAATTCAAAATTCTTTCAGTCTATTTCAAACGTTACTCTGGAATTTTATACCATTCCATTTATAGATCGCCATTGAAAATCACATTTACAATTACATTCTGTTATATAAAATAAATTTCTTAACTTTGGTTATGATTTCCGTTCCTTATTCAATTTCCACACAGCAATGATACTAATTTAATATTGTATTCCCTAAAAATCAAGCAACTATATACTATAATAATTTACAAAAATTATTTTTATACAAAAATAACTTGGGTTTAATTATTTCAAGTACCCTATCTTAAAATACTGTGTCAGTTTATCTTGCTTAAGAGTTTAGAAACTTCTATCGATGACATTGCGTCCCACACATCGACCAGAGTCCATAAACACTCAACGATAAGACAACACAATATAAAAACAATTTTAATATTCACTAACAAATACGCACTCACATCTATCAATACACTCAAACTCATTCTAGAGTACTACAGACTCTATTTTAGTGAGTAATTTCCACCAGAGCCAAGGTTCTCACTTAACCTTCGGCTCTGATACTAAGTGTAACGACCCGATTTTTCGACGCCCGAAAACGACATCAATACGTCCACTTTATTAAATGCTGAACAATCAAATGCCGGAAAACCGAACCATTAGGGTTAAAGAAGAAGGAGGAAGAAGAAGAAGTGGAAAACAATATCAGAATCTCACAAACGCAACAGAACAATATATAATAAATAAACGACTAATCTTTTAAACAAAAAATTACATCTATTTTACATATTACATCATCAGAGTGCAATGCAATCAACATCATAATTCAGGACGGTTATAATATCTCGTCCTTCCAAAGCTGAATATACAGCTTACTTTGCACAATGGAAATATGAATCGATGGAAATATGCCGCGCCATCCAGCTCATCTCCTGAGCTCCACCAGCAGTCCATCTAGAATCTGTATTCTATAATACTCCGTCTGACCCGAGTATTATAGTAAAATAACACCCGAGTCGGTCTGGAAAACCAACATGAGAAAACACACTCAACTGGATTATTAAAATTTTCAAAATCATTTGAAATCAAAGGTATCTCATAAGACCACGCCACAAATAAACATGCCGGGTTTTTACCTTATGATAACCAAAACATTTCTTATAAAATCCTTTGATATTATAGTAGTGTCTATATAGAAATACTTATTCAAATAGCCGAAATTTTTACATTATTAAATTCCAGCTACTAGCCACAAAGTGGGTTCTACAAACAAAAACCATAAAGGCAGGTAGGGAGAATGGATTTCCATCAATGGCAGGGCTACTGGGGTACCGCCCGTCACAGTATGTGGTCTAGACTACCGTACCAAGGATCCACCCTGATCCCCGGCATCACAAGATCGGAGCTACCCCTTACTGGATAGTCCAAATAAGTTCACCCCGCAGTTGGGATCAGAAACCGCTCACACAGACGAAACAAAGGGACATCTAAATAGGGGTGACCTTACCCTAATTGGTTGCTAACAACTTAGCCTTATGTATAACTCACCTATTTTAACCATTCCCGGTTGATGAGGCTCAAGGCTATGCGTTACCTTTTTAGCACACAATCACATATAATGCTCATCGTCCTCCTAACGAAGTTCTAAAAGCATTCGTCCATACAAGTCTGTTCCGGATACGAATGGAACCGAAGGCACTACTCCTACTACATCCATTTTGGAATCACCCTCAAGAATAGTAGCGATTAGCCCTTACGCTTCACTGCTCCATCTTCAACTCTAAGCTCTTGTCTTCCTTACGAAAACGTTAAAACCGGATCGAAGTGGTTTTCGAAAAATAAATTCCGATCCCGCGATCAGCGCATTGGCCAATATTGGTAGTCGGTTATTTAACCATCAAATAGAATTCACAAACATCTAGCAGACTTTAAATAATTTTCCACATTATTTATTTCAAAATATTTCACAAGCTATTTTCCATACTTCAACCCTTTGAAAACAGTTTTCAACCCACACTTTTCTCACGGAATAAATTTTCCAAACATTGTTTATTTCCATTGAAAATCACCAAGACCAAATATTTTAGATTTTAAATAATTTAAATCACTTTATTCTACAATATACTTTAAACATTTAAATTAAACTACTTAAGCACTTTATTCAGAAATATATACTTCAAAAATATTTAAATAAAACTACTTTATAAAAAATACAAAACTAATTTTTTTAATAAAAGTAAAGCCAAACTAAATTTTAAAATAAGAGTTACGAAGTTCTATACAAGTTTTCAAATAAAATTTTAGCAAAACTATCTTTAAAATAAAACTATTTTATAAAATATAAATACTAATAATTATCTTTAAAAACATAATACCAATTAACCTTTTCAAAATAATTTCTGTTATAACTAATTTAATAAATATTTACTTTAAAAATTTTAAACAACTTAAATAATATTTTCTTAAAAACATTCCTTTAAACAACTTTAAAACTTTAAACTTATACTTAAAAATCTGCCTTGAAATCGTACTTGGCTTTTCAGGGAAATACACTTTTCTTTCACACCTTGAAAAAAAATAAACCACTATTTATTTTTAAAACTAGCTACCCATTCCTTTATAAATTCCCATCATGAATTTATATTTTCAGAAATCCACAGATATCTTATTTCACTTTATAAACCCAGTTTATAAATTCCATAGGCTCATCTTCTTTTAAAACACAATTCCAAAACTCTAAATCAATTTCCAAAACAAATTTTTAGATTTTACTCCATTTTAAAATATATTACTCAATTTTATTTCAAAACCCATTAATTTCAGATTTAACTTCTTTATTGTGATTTAAAATCTCTTTTTAAATTGAAAATATCAATTTCATATTTATTTCAAAATTCTTCTTTTATTTTTTTTTCTAAATTTAAAAATAAATCTTTTATTCCTTTAAATATTATCACTTAAGTTTCAGAATTCATTTACTCCTATTTATCCAAAAGAATCTCCTTTCCCACACTTGGAATTTATTTATTAGAATTTAAAAAAATCAACTTTTATCCTGTTCCAATTCATTCTTTAATTTATCCAAATTCTCTATGATTATTTTACTTAAAAATTCTTTTTTTTATTTTCCCTTCAAAAATCCAATCTATATATTTTTGATAACCCAGTATACTCAAATATATTAAATCAAATCATAGCATCCAATATTTTAATTATCAATATAACCTATCTCAGATTATCAAATAAATCATATCATAGAATATTAAAACAATCTAAATATTTTGAGGAATCCAGTTGGATCCCTCCAATATGTTTTCCCTGCATCCATAGATGTTAGCAAAACAATAAAATACCAATTCCACATCGAGGTGGAGTATCGCGGTTTATGGGATCATATCATCTCATCCGGTATTATGCAGCGCATAGGGTCTCATCCGCTATATAATGCAGGATATCGATCACTCTAATATATATACTATATACTACTATACATATATACTATCACATTAAGTCAATTCAATACATCAACCAATAATTAAAATTAACTGTTTAAATTTACCAGAAATCCGAGATGAGTGAGATTAACTCACCTTTGATTTTTGTTCTGCAATCCAACCAAACCAGCTATTTCCTTCATGGGTTTTGGACCTTGTACCACCAGATAGGATTTATTAATATTTGAACAAATTGAATGATTTGTTACTGTTTAATAAATGTATCTTAATCTAATAAGTTTTAAATTTAAACTAATATTTTCCCTTAAAAATCCTTTAGTAACTAAAATAGTTACATAGGTTGAATAACAAATTAATCATCTAAAATACATTGTTTTAAAATAAGCTAGAAGATTTAAAAATGTGTATTTGTAGTCTTTATTTTATTTTGTGTTTTTGAAACCACATATTTTTATAAAAATATCTATATAGATTTCAAAACCTATATATATACATATCAAACTAAAAAAACGAAATTGCTTTAAATCTTACTACAATTTATTTTTTCTGCTTACTGTACACACACATATACATACATACATACATACATACATACATATATATAATCCTTAAATTAAAAAATAAATAGCATACATATTTTACTGTTAATAAATTTCTGTTCATAGTTCCTATATAAATTAGACAAGAACAAAAACCCTTACCTCACTATCGGCCAAAAACCACGCCGACCATCGAGTGCCACTGCATTGCCCCCAACAACTCATACAACGTCGCGACCACTATGACTGACTTCGCAACCCTCGATTCGCCTATGTGCCTGCCCAAATGATAAGCTCAGAAAGCCTAGTGATGCTTGAAACCCTCGTGATGCTCCACACCCACTCGCGACCTCAACATTGACGCCGACGACGACCCTCTCGTGTCTCTAGTTCCAAATGCGACCATCGCATTCTCTTTATCAGCCACCTGCCCATAGCGTCGCGCTCGAACCTTCCTACATCCCTGGAGATGATTCGAGTTGAACTCGATTCGCCCCTAACTCCTGAATCGAACCGACGAAAGCGCTCCCCTCTGACAATCGAACGTTCTTTCTATATTTTTTTAGAGCTACCGTCCATTTCGATTTATGGTTCTGACTTGAGGACTTAACGACTTCGTCCATTGATTTGGGGGAGAATGAGCATGAGCTAGATTAGATCTAAGATGAGAAAGTGGATTGAATCGTTAAATTTTAATTTTATGAAGGGGAATAGATTCATTTCCTCGGCCGTTAATACTTTGAGTTCCATTTTATTTTAACTGAGTTTCTCTTTAAAAAATTGGAAGCTACTATCATTTTTGGGTTAAAAACAAAGAAAGAAGAAAAAAGGACATCTGGTATGCGTTGGTGACAACTGATAGGAACCAGATGACAAGTGTCTAGCGTATAAAAAAGATGGTATGAATTATTTTGACCAGGAATATTATTTTAAATTTAAATTTAAATTGTCATGATTCCCACACTCACAAATCATGATCTCTAAATAAGGCGTGCCGCTAGGCGTTTATAATGTTAAATCCCTATTCAGAACACAATGGAAAAGGTTTCGCCTCCTAGTTCGGTCGTAAGGAGAAGATAGCATTTTGGACCCAGTTATTATACAGAATTTTCGATATAGATTACCTCGCATTTATCTACCTTATGGCCAAACGACAACTCCAAACACTACGAAAATTGAAATCCAATAATAATACACTATTAGGGATCCAATGGAATTGGTTTCGTCGAATTCTGAGACTTTGCCTTGGAAGGCTATTTTAAAATATCAATTTATACTATATAAATTCAAAACTGAACAAAACACCCTCAAACTCAAATTTAACACTTCTACTATCTCCAATAAAATTAATATAAATTCTATAAGCCATTGAAATATTTTTAACCAGCTTAATATTCAAGATTTAATATTATACCCAATCTCTAATTATTAAATTCAATAACTTAATTACCAAATAAATAGTGATAATTGAAATTCAAGTTAAACCATCTTTCAAATATTTAAAATCAATCAAATATTTCAATCCAAATTCCCAGAAATTCCGAGTCGTCACACATCCCGACGACGATCCTTTAGATGATCTGAGAAAGTCAAGCCCTCACCAATGATGACTGGGGAATCTCCTAGAGTCATACACCTTTTACTGATGAGATACTCTATGCTGAACAACCTTGGCGAATCAGGATGCCAACTTTACCCATTTATGAAGGGAGCTCTGATCCTAATCGACACATCCTGAAGTATGAATGGTTAATGAATGTTGCACGAGCTGGTAATGCAGTTAAATGCCAAAGTTTCCCGATCTCTTTGGGGGCATAGCTATTATATGGTTTACACGTCTGCCACCTCGATCTATCTCGTGTTTTGATCAGTTGGCGACAAAGTTTATTGAGCAGTTCCAGATGCTTGTAACAAGGCTAAAAGATGTTAACACTTTGTCCAGTGTCACTCAAGCTCCTAGAGAGACACTTAGACGTTATTTGGAGAGATTTCATGCTGCATGCGCTGAGATTAGCAATCCCAATGATAACTCTATTCTGATGGCATTGACTTAGGGGAATGGTATCGATTCTGAATTCGGCACCCGGTCGCCCGAAAAACCTCCTATGTCATTGGACCGTTTCTATTCCTAGGTAGCCCAATTCTTAGGAAGGGAGGAAGCAAAACAGTCTAGGAAATAGGATGACGCAGAGCCAAGTATGGAGGAGATTCAGAGCAATTTTGCTGTTAACAAACGGGGAGAGTTTCAAAAAAGTGCAATTGAACATGTAGAATAAACAAACTTAGCAAAAAGTCAATGGAAACCAAAATAGGAAATGGGATCAGAATCGTGGTCCACGACATAGGGCTCCTATGTTTGATAATTATACTCCTTTGAATACGTCACTGGAAAATGTGTCTCTACAAACCGGCAATACTCTTCAGTACAAAAAGCCTACTATGAAACAGTCATCGGAGAAACAGAGTCAAATGGGGAAGTTTTGTAGATTCCACGGAAGCTATGGCCATAACACAAACGAGTGTCGTCACTTGTAGGATCCTATTGAAAAGTTGATATTTGAGAGAAAATTGGAGTAGTTTGTGCCGGCGCCGCAGTCTGGAGGTGTGGACCCATCAAATCAGAACCATGTGCCAAATCAGGTGAGATCGGAGGAACCCGCTCGTACTGGTAGGAGGTTGGTTATAAATATTGTTAGTGATGGTCCTCATCTATTAGACAGAAGCTAGAAGGAAATGGACTCCTATACCAGTTCTACGAGGCATGCGAGCTTCGAATGTTGTAATAGTTTGGAAGATAGGGCTCTGGCCAAGCAACAGAGGACGATGACTGACAACATCATCTTTCAAGACAGAGACACCAACCGGGTAGAAGCCCCAACCATTGTTCCACTTGTCATATCAGCTCAAATCGGTCCTTCTTAGATCAAGAGGATCTTGGCAGAGAGTGGGAGTTCTGTGAATATATTATTTAAGCGAGCCTATGATCAGATGAAAATGGAAACTAAAGATTTGAAGCCTTGTCGGTCCCATATTCATGGCTTCAATGGAAGTGCAACCATACCCACTAGAGTGGTGGAACTTCCAGTAGAATTAGGGATTGGAGAATGCTGAAGAGTCCGGATGTTACAATTTGTTGTTTTGGATATAGATTCGCCATACATTGCTTTCTTAAGCTGACAGGCCCTAGCTGAGTTCAGAGCTTCTATTGTCCCATGGTTTTTGACTTTAAAGTTCCCCATCGATCATGGAGTCGGAGTTATCCAGGGAGATCAGGCTGCTGGATGTGCCTGTTATGTCGCTGAGCCGTGAGATGCGCGGCGGAGAGAAAAAGGATAGGGCGTTGAAGAATTTCTCTACGTCCATTTTATTGAGAATTGACAATTAACGTCTATGCCTAGACCTGGGAACCATAACCAATTCCAGAAGGATCTTGACCCGAGAGATACTGAAAACAAAGATGAGAGCAAAGACAGTCAAGCTTCCCCGGCTGAGCAGACGATTGATGTCTCGATCGATGATGACGACGATTCTAAAATGATAAAAATTGGATCTCGGTTAAGCCAACAAATGCAGGAGGAATTGGTTGAATTTCTCCGGGAAAACCTTGACGTGTTTGCCTGGACACATTCTGACATGTATAGAATCTCGCGGGACATCGCAAGCCATACGTTGAATATCGACCCACGGTACGTCCCGGTCAAACAAAAAAAATGTGGTACGGGTCTAGAGAGATCTGTTGTCCTTAAGGAAGAGGTATTTAAGCTTAAATTGAATGTATTTATTCAAGATGCATTATACCCGGAATGGGTATCCAATCATGTACTTGTCCGAAAGCCAAATGGGAAATGGAGAACGTATGTTGACTACTCGGACTTGAATAAAGCTTGCCCTAAAGCCAGTTTTCCACATCCTCGAGTCGATCAGCTCGTAGATTCAATGGCTAGACATGAACTCCTTCCTTCATGGACGCGTATTCAGGCTGCAACCAGATGCCCATGCACTTTCCCGACCAGGAACATACAAGCTTCATGAGTGATCTGGGACTTTATTGCTACAAGGTTATGCCTTTTGGACTCAAGAACACCAGGGCAACTTACCAACGGTTAGTTAACCGAATGTTCGCTAATCAGATCAGAAAAATCATGGAAGTGTATGTAGATGAAATGCCTGTAAAGTCAGGATTCTCCACTGATCATATCAGATACCAGGAATCAATGTTATATCCTTCGAGAATATAGAATGAAGCTACACCGACTAAAATGCCACTTTGGGGTCGCATCCGAAAAAATCCTTAGATTTATCATCAACGCTCAAGGAATCGAAGCCAATCTCGAAAAGATCTGGACGATTAGAAATCTTGAGACTTCAAGATCTATAAAGCAAGTCCAGAGTCTCAACAGGAAAGTAGCAGTGCAACAACCCGTAACTTCTGTAATTATTTTAAAGGGAGTTTTAACTTGAAACTTTGAATTTAATTATTTTAAAATTGATAAATTTGGAATTTTCATACATAATTTTGGGATTTGATGTAAAATGTTTTTCCAAATTCAACAAAAAAAAGATTTTTGTAAAAATTTAAATTTTGGTCAACTTTGGTCAAAGTTTGACTTCCTGTTGAAAATTAGAAATTAGAAATTTGAATTTTTATTCTTCTTTTATGAAGCCACTTGTTAAATAACCTATATAACATCTCCTAGGGTTTTAGCTAGCCTCATTAGCCTTCATTTGTGCCTCCATAGAGAATTATGTAAGTCTTCTTCTTCTTCATCCTTCTCCTCCAAACCCTAGACCTTCTTCCTCTTCTCTTCTACAATTTTCCTCCTCCATTCCTTAGAAATTTTAGCCACACCTATTCCATCACCTTCCCATCACCAAACTCCAACCAAAACCCTTTCTCCTCCTTCCATCCCCCCTCTCCTCTTCACAAATTTCGGCTTGCATTCCCCTTCTCTATTTTTGGTCACCACTTCACCAAAACCCTACCAAAGCCGAGCCTTGCCACCACACACCCTACACAAACCCGAGCCTCTACCTCTCCAAAACCCTAGGCCATGCCTAAGCTAACCCAAACCACTTCTAGACTAAGCCTATGCACCCCCTAGACAAGCCTCTTCTATTCTATTTTGCAAATATATTTTCTGTATTTTATTTTTCTATATGAATTATTTGTTTATGTATGGAATTTTTTTTTTCCAAATGTCAAATTTGGATTCTCCTCTCACTCAAGTTTGTCCATAATTCGTCGTGCTTGTTGCGCTTTGAATCACTTTGCTAACCAAAGAAAGGTGAGTAATCACTCTTGACAATATACTTATATTTTAGTGAATTGATGACAATTGAATCGCATGGATATGTATATGCAGGCTAGAAATTTGACCTATGTTTATATTATGTTATTTCATATGATTTTATTATGTTATTTCATATGACTTTATTATGTTATTTCATATCATACCTGCTATGATCATATGTCATGATATGTTATTTATTGTATGTTTATTTAATATTCTGTTCTCACACTGCAAGTTCCTTTACTATTGGTTGAAATGATACATACCTGAACGATCATTAGATTAAGGAAAATTGTTATGGGCTGAAATGATAGGCATGAGCAATTTTATATGACTTGGGCTTGCGGATTTGAAACGATATAAAACCCAAAAAATTTATAAATTGCGGATTGAAATGATGTATGTCTGTATTTACTTTACCTTTGGGTAGAAAATTTTATACAGACTCGTGGTTGATTTAAAATGATTTTTTTTTAAAAATAATTAAGTATTTTGGATTTTATATATGTATCTCAACTAAAATTCAATGTAATGATTTGTGTAAATTTTTCTATATGAGTTAAGGTTTTTATAAGGAATGGAGAGTTAAAAATGTAAATTTTGTAGTATAATTTACAGTATGAGGGTTAATTGAGATTTAATAATCCAATTTGACTTAATAACGGTATTTTATTCTAACTTATAAATTGTAAGTTTTTATTCACGTAATAGTGATTAAAATGACAAAAGTTTTTGTGAAAAAAATGTAAGTTAAAACATACATTTGACATGTAAGTTTTAACTAATGTAAATGGTATAATTTGGTTAATAAATATTAAAAATGATACTTACTGAAAATAAAGGGCAAGTTAATGTACATGTACCTAAATATGAGTAATATAATAGGAATGATAGAACGACTATGATAAAAACTGTAAATATATAATTATTTGATTGCATAAACTATGGTAGTAGGAAGTATTATAGTAACGATTCAAAACTGCTATGATTTCCTACGGTAACAATTCTGCAGCATTGCGGATCCTTACTGTAACAAATCTGCACTGTTGCGGATTCTCACAGTAATAGTTCTGCACTGCTGTGGATTCTTACAGTAACAATTCTGCACCGTTGTGAATTCTTACAGTAATAGTTCTGCACTGCTGCAAATTCTTACAGTAGCACTTCTGTTCTGCTGCGTTTTCTTAAAAGTGACATTTCAAGAATGCTACCATTTCTCTAAAAGGTTTTAGTGCCAAATGATGGTTTTAAAGGTTACATTTTTAAGTGTTATGATCTATAAATTTTTATGTTTCAAGGGGTAATAATTAAATGAATTTAGAAGTGTTACGACTTTTGAAAAACGAATATTATTTTAAAGAATAACGATATGGAATTTATATGGTTTTGAAAGAAATATGTTTGATTTGAAATATAAACCATTTGAAATTTATATAACCATGGGTTATAATAACGATTGAATTTTAAAGAGACCGGGATCGGATGTGGGCATACTCTCTGTCGATATCGAAAACCACTTTAACAACTGTGTATGTGGTGGAGATTCCAGAATGAAGTAGGATGGTGGCGACGATCCTAAAGGTATATTTATGTGGACCTAACTCCCTTGAGTTAACATAAAGTGGCTAAAATAGGAGTAATTGACAAGCCAAGTAAGGTAGATCACTTCATTGTTAGCCATTCTATTACTTTGTGATTGATTTGGTGCGATCTTTGATCCAGGGGTGTGGATCGAGTTGGGCAGTAGATGTGGCTATGCATTACCAACAATCTGGAAGTTTAATTGGTATATCTACAGTGGCATTGCCTAGTTGTGCCGTGTCACCTACCCTAACGCGCCTTCTACGAGTTTGTTTTATGTCGTACTTATGGGGTTTCCTCTGGCGGGTCCTGTTTATGGGGAGTTACGGTACTATATAGACTATTGACATAATAAAAGTGTGTTAAGGTGGAAAATGTAAAGCCTTAACACTATTTTTAAATAGTATACTTTCTTTAGACATTATTGTAATACCGTATATTACTACATAGTACATAGTTTAACGGATCCTTAAGGGATGGGCGATCCCAAGCATCCTTTAAGTTACTGATGCATGTCATTAACAGTTCACTTGAGTTGATTTACATTTCTATAAGTATGTATGTCCTGACTTGAGTGTTTTGTGTTTGATTTACGCTTGGGTCAGCCTGAGTTTCACATCTTTAGGTCCATCCTCTTTTGGAGCTAGAGATACCCCGGAGATTTAGCAATCTACTTGATATTTTATTGCAGTTATTCCCATTCATCTTTTGCTCTTGTAGTAGAAAACTTATGTATCTAAATTTCCAAGTATATTTTGTTTCCACACTTTGGTACTATGTATTAGTTTTGAGACCTTGTATCTAGGAGCTTCATGAACTTCTATGTTTATTTTATTGCGCTGTGAAGTTATTCTGGTATTTTGTGTCTGTGATTCTGTGATTGATTTTATTTGCCCCAACTTTTATTAATAATCTGTTGTTTTGAATTATTCATGTCGGACATGTTTGGTTTTATTGTCGATTTGAATGGTCCAAAATGGCGAGATGTTACAGTTGGTATCAAAGCCAGGTTTTAGCTAAACCTTAGCCAATGGGGCAAAAAAACTCATTAGAGATAGGGTAGAAATACCCTAGAATGAGTAAAATCAATCTTAGAATCATTCGTTGCGATAGAACATATTTTCAAGTATGAAATGGTTTTTCAAATGATTTTCAAATAATTTTTAAAGGATTAATTTAGATATAAAAATTTTCTTTTTTTTTTAAATTCCTTTTCATAGAATTTCCTTCTTTTCGAATCCATCTTGTTTTATAGAATTCTTTGATTAGGATTTCCAGTCTATTTGGGCTTTGCTTCTATCTTTTCCCTTATCTTTATCCTAAAATTCATTCTTGAATTTCTAGGATAAATCGTAGGAATGCCAAAGCTCAAGGTCGTGGTGCTGCCCCAGTTCCAGCACCAGTTGCACCCACTGGGTTTACCACTCTCCGTAAGGAGTTCATCCAGCTAGGTGGTACTAAGTTTTTAGGATCAGAGACCATCATTGAGGCTCAGCAGTGGCTGAGAGGCTTAGAAAAGATTTTCGTTGGATTGGAGTTCACCGACACTCAGAAGCGCCAGCTAGTAGTGTGGCAGTTGAAGGAGGTAGCATTGGATTGGTGGGAGTCCAATGTAGCCAACACTATTGAGGCAAATATTTCTTAGGATCGGTTTACGGAGGCTTTTGTGACGAAGTGGATGCCAGAGGCTGGGAAGTCTCAGCTATACATGGAGTTTATGGATCTTAAGCAAGGGGATATGTCATTTGCTGAGTATGAGAGGAAGTTTAACGAACTTTCAAAGTTTGGTCCTAGTTTGATTGATACCCCTCTTAAGAAGAATGAGAATTTCATAGCTGGAGTTCGCTCAAAGTTTTATGATCGTCTATTTTCTCATATGCACAGCCCTTTTACTGGATTTATGGATATGGCCATTAGATATGAGAACACCACTTCTAAGGAATCAGCTATTACTTATGCACCTTCATGTTAGCCTTCTTCTGGCAACTCTAAGAAGAGAAAGTCTAATTTCCAGCATCAGAACCAAAATTGACTTAAGAATCCAGGTTTAGGATCTTCTTCTTCTTCTCAGAAGCAACATACTGATCTTTCTTCCATCACTTGCTTCAGGTGTGACCAGAAGGGGCACTATTCCAATAGTTGTCCTACTTTAGCCGAAGCTGCTGTTTCACCTGTTCAGATGACTAGGCATGATCTTTGACATATTTTCTTGGAGCCTGGCCACTTCAAGCAGGATTGTCCTGCTCAGAAGAAGTGCAAGCCATCAGATGTCTTTGAGGTTACCTCCTCTACTCCACCTACTCCTAACGATACTCAAGGTACTCTCTAGAGCACCTTTACTTTGTTCAATCTTCCTGTTCGTATTTTATATGACACTGGAGCTTCGCATAGTTTCATTTTGATCTTTGTGATAAGTTTGAGCAAATCTTTTCACCTGAGTATGCAACTGTACCTTTGTGGGTTACTAATCATATTGGTGGCCCCGCAAACCTCAGTAAGATTTGTAACAATGTGAAACTCTACCATTTCGATCGTCGCTTTTCTGGAAATTTTACATTCTTGTTTCGACGCTTTTGATCTATTGCTTAGAGGAGATTGGCTGAAGACACATGAAGTTGTTATCTCTTGTAAAACCAGACTGTTCTACTATTGAGGATTTTGGAAACCCTTTGCTGATTCAGTGTCGTATGCCTTAGGAGTATGCAGGTAGTTTTATCTATTCTCTTGATTCTTCCCCTAGTGATCTTGGTTCTACTCCTATGGTTAAACTCTATTCCGACGTATTTAGTGAAGTCACTTCTTTACCTCCTAAGCAGGAAATCGAATTTTGTATTGATCTCATCCCCGGAGCTTGACCTGTAGTTCTTCCTTCCAGAAGAATGGCACCCCGCGAGAAGGTTGAGTTGAGGAAGCAAATCGAAGACTTGTTCTCCAAAGTTTGATCAGACCCAGTCATTCTGAATGGGGAGCAGCAGTGGTTTTTCTCACTAAGTCTGATATATTTTTGAGGATGTGTGTTGAGTATAAGGAGCTGAACAAGCTCACTATAAAAATATATTCAATGCCTCGCATAAATGATATGTTTGATCAGCTTTATGGTGTTACTGCATTCTCTCAGCTTGATTTTGCCACTGGTTTCCACCAGACCAGAATCGCCGAAGAAAGTATTCCCAAAACTACTTTTCGTTCTAAGGATGGTTTCTTTGAATGGTTAGTTATGCCATTTGGTTTGACTAACGCTCCATCTTTCTTTGTCGACCTTATGAACCGGGTTTTTCGTGATGTTTTTAATAAGTTTGTTCTCATCTTTGTCGATGATATCCTTGTTTTCTCTAAGTCAGAAGAGGAGCATGAATCTCATTTGAGCTTTGTTCTAGGGACTCTCAGAAGTCATCAGTTGAAGGCCAAATTCTTGAAATGCCATTTCTGGAAAGATGAAATCCGATTTTTGGACATATTATTTCTGGTGATGGAGTTTCTGTTGATCTAGTTAAGATTGTTGCGATCAATGTAAGCCTGTCTTCTCTTCTTTCCTTTGTACATCAATTATTCTATCTCTTTCTTGGTTCTTATTTTTCCTATTCTATTTCAGAATTAGGAAACTCCTAGGACTCCATCTGATATCCGTAGTTTTCTGGGCCTTGCCGGTTATTATCCGATATTCATCGAGAATTTTGCTCGGATTGCTGCACCTCTCACCGCTCTAACTCGTAAGAATGCTAAGTTTAGATGGAATGATTAATTTGAAGCTGCATTCAATGAGTTGAAGCGAACGCTTACTTCCGCACCAGTTCTTACCGTTTTAAATGGAAATGAGGATTAACGGTATACATCGATGCCCTTCGTGAAGGGTTGGGAGCTGTTTTGATGCAGGATGTGAAGGCTATCACTTGTGCCAGTCGTCAGTTGAAGACTCATGAAGCCAACTATGTAGCCCATGATTTGGAATTGCTTGTCGTAGTTTTTGCTTTGAAGCTTTGGAGACATCATCTATTGGGAACTAAGTTTGAGATCTTTACGGGTCATAAGTCACTGAAATATATTTTTCACCCAAAAGGACTTGAATTTGAAGCAAGTTAGGTGGCTTGAGTTTCTAGATTCTTATGACCTTGACATCAATTATAACCTAAGGAAAGCTAATGTTGTAGCAGATATTTTGAGTCGAAAGAAGGTGATGTTGTGTTAGCTTGTTGTTTCTTCTCCTCTTATGGATCGTATTATTGCTAAGCAAGATGAGGATAGGAAGATTAGACTTATTAAGGAGAATGTTCGTAATAGAGTTAGAGGTGGCAGCCAAGATGGAAGCGGAGCACAGATTGATGATAAAGGGATTTTAAGGATTAATAATCGGATTTGTGTCCTGAATTTCGATGGATCAAGGCAAGAGTTACTTCGGGAAGGTCTAGACTTTCTATTCATCTAGGTGTGATGAAGGTGTACCATGATATGTAAAGCTATATTGGTGGAGTGGTATGAAGCGTGACATCTCACTTTTTATTAGTAGATGTGCGACTTGTCAACATGTTAAGGCTGATCATCAAAAAGCTGCTGGTTTATTGCAACCCTTTGAGGTTCCCAATTGGAAATAAGAACAAGTTTCTATGGATTTTATTGATGGATTACCGACGAATAGGAGGGGTACTGAGAGTATTTGGGTTGTTGTGGACAAATTGACCAAGTCAGCTCATTTCATTCCGGTTAGGTCTAACCATTCGGCATTGAGTTTAGCTAAGATTTATATGAAGGGGATTGTTTGTCTTCATGGTGTTATGGTCAATATTGTTTATTATAGAGACCCCATCGTTACCAATCAGTTTTTAAAAGCTTTTTCAAGAATCTTTAGGTACTGGTCTAAATCTGAGCACTGCTTACCATCCGAAGACCGAAGGTCAAATGGAAAGAGTGAATCAGATTTTGGAAGATCTTTTTCATGCCTGTGTCCTTGATTATGGAGGATCTTGAGATGATCATCTCCATCTTGTTGAATTCAACTATAACAATAGTTATCAGGTATAGTCTCAAATATCTGTTTAAGGTTGTCTTAAACATTTATCTATCTTATCCCATTTTTGAATTTAGGCTAGTATAGAAATGGCTCCATTTGCTGCTCTTTATGGACGTCCTTCAAAGCTCTATCTTGCTGGATTAAATCTGGTAATCGTTTGGTTCTTGGTCCTGATATGATTCTAGAAGCATCTGAGAAGGTTGAGGAGATTAGGAGAAAGATAAGGATTGCTCAGGATAGACAAAAGCAGTATGCTGATAGGCATAGGAGGAGTTTGGAGTTTTCTGTTAGTGATCAGGTTTTCCTTAAGGTCTCTCTATTAAGAAATGTGATTCGTTTTGGTCAGAAAGGGAAGCTCACTGCTATATTTATTGGTCCTTTTTGCATCTTAGAGAGAATTGGTTCCTTAGCTTATCGCTTGGATTTGCCTAGAAACTTTCTAGAGTGCATAATGTGTTCCATGTTTCACATCTTCATCGGTATCTTCATGATCCATATTTGATTGTCCAACCTGCTGCTCTCAAGAGTTTGGATATTGAGCCAAATCTTACTATCGAGAGGAAGCCACTTCGTATTATCGATAGAGCTATGAAGCAGCTTCGAAGAAAATTTGTCAACCTAGTTAAAGTGCAATGGAGCACTGATGATCGGGATTGTGCTTGGTAAACGAAAGATAGCATTCATGCTTCGAATCCAGAATTGTTTTCCATGTACTATTCTTTACCCTTTTATCCTTCTTGTTTTTTGGGGCTCGTTCCTTTTCGAGGATGAAAAGCTTTGAGTGGGGGAGAGTGTAACAACCCGTAATTTATGTAATTATTTTAAATGGAGTCTTATTTTGAAATTTTGAATTTAATTATTTTAAAATTGATAAATTCGGAATTTTAGTATATAATTTTGGAATTTTATGTAAGATGTTTTTCTAAATTAACAAAATAAAGATTTCTTTAAAAATTTAAATTTTGGTCAACTTTGATCAAAGTCTAACTTCCTGTTGAAAATTTTAAATTTTAAATTTTAAATTTTATTCTTTTTTTATGATGCGGGATTTAATTCTAACATTTTCTCTACTTTTCGTTTCGTAAAATTCTGATTTTTACTTTTCCAAATTTGTTGTTTTCAGTGCATTACACGCAATTGTTTTCTCTTAACCTCTGTCTTATTTATATTTTGATTTGGGCTTATAATAATGGGCTGAGAACCCCGTAGTAGATGAGAAGCCACCTGTTAAATAGCCTATATAACATCTCCTAGGGTTTTAGTTAGCCTCCTCACCCTTCATTTGTGCCTCAATAGAGAATTATGTAAGTCTTCTTCTTCATCCTTCTTCTCCAAACCCTAGACCTTCTTCCTCTTCTCTTCTACAATTTTCCTCCTTCTCTCCTTAGAAATTTTAGCTACACCTATTCCATCACCTTCCCATCACCAAACTCTAACCAAAACCCATTTTCCCTACTTCCTTTCCCCCTCTCCTTTTCACAAATTTCGGCTACCATTCCCCTTCTCTACTTCGGGCCATCACTTCACCACAACCCTACCAAAACCGAGCCATGCCACCACAACCCGAGCCTCCACCTCTCCAAAACACTAGACCGAGCCTAACCTAACTCTAACTACCTCTAGACCAAGCCTATGCACCCCCTAGACAAGCCTCTTCTATTCTATTTTGAAAATATGCTTTTCTATTTTATTTTTCTATGTGAATTATTTGTTTACGTATGGAATTTATTTTATTTTTCAAAGCGTCGGATTTAGGATTCTTCTCTCACTCAAATTTTCCATAATTTGTCATGCATGTTGCACTTTTATTCACTTTGTTAACCAAAGAAAGGTGAGTAATCACTCTGGAAAACATACTTATAATTTGGTGAACTGACAATTGAATCGTATGGATATGTATACGCAAGTTAGAAATTTCACCTATGTTTATATTATATTATTTCATATAATTTTATTATGTTATTTCATATGACTTTATTATGTTATTTCATATTATAACTGTTATGATCTTATGCCATGATACTTTATTTATTGTATGTTTTTTTTATATTCTGTTCTCACACTGCAAGTTCCTTCACTATGGGTTGAAATGATACATACCCGAACGATCTTTAGATTAAGGAAAATTGTTATGGGCTGAAATGATAGGCCTGAGCAATTTTACATAACTTGGGATTGCGGGTTTGAAATGATATAAAACCTGAAAAATTTATAAATTGCGGATTGAAGTGATATATGTCCGTATTTACTTGACCCTAGGGTAGAAAATTTTATACAGACTCCATTGTTGGTTTAAAATAATTTTTTTCCAAAAATTGTTAAGTATTTTGTATTTTATATATGGATCTCAACTAAATTTAATGTAATGATTTCTGTAAAAAAAAATATATGGATTAAGATTTTTATAAGGAATAAAGAGTTGAAAATGTAAATTTTGGAATATAATTTACAATATGAAGGTTAATTGAAATTTAATAACGCAATTTGACTTAATAATGGTATTTTATTCTAACCTATAAATTGTAATAATGATTAAAATGATAAATGGTTTTGTGAAAAAAATGTAAGTTAAAACGTACATTTGATATGTAATTTTTAGCTAATGTAAATGGTATAATTTGGTTAATAAAAATGATAAATTTGAGTAATATAATAGGAATTATAGAACGACTATGATAAAAACTGTAAATATATGTATATTATTTGACTGCATAAACTATGGTAGTAGAAAGTAATATATAAACTATGGTAGTAGAAAGTAATATAGCAACTGTTCAAAACTGCTGCGATTTCTTACGGTAACAATTCAAAAATGCTGTGATTTCCTACTGTAATAATTTTGCAGTGCTGCGGATCCTTATAGTAACAATTCTATACTACTGCGGATTCTTAGAGTAATAGTTCTGCACCGCTGCGGATTCTTACAGTAACACTTCTGCACTATTGCGAATTCTTACAGTAACAGTTCTGCACTACTGTGAATTCTTACAGTTGCACTTATGTTCTGTTGCGTTTTCTTAAAAGTGATATTTCCAGAATGCTACCATTTTTCTAAATGGTTTAAGTGCCTAATGATATGGTTTTTAAAGGTTACATTTTTAAGTGTTATGATCTATAAATTTTTATGTTTCAAAGGGTTATAATTAAATGAATTTGGAAGTGTTACGACTTTTGAAAAATGAATATTATTTTAAAGAATAATGATATGGAATTTATATGATTTTGAAAGGAATATGTTTGATTTGAAATATAAACCATTTCAAATTTACATAACCACGAGTTATAATAACGATTGGTTGTTAAAGAGACCGGGATCAGATATGGGCATACTCTTTGTCGATACCGAAAACCACTTTAACAACTGTGTACGCGGTGGAGATTCCAGAATGAAGTTGGATGGTGGCGATGATCCAAAAGGTATATTTACGTGGACCTAACTCCCATGAGTTAGCATAAGGTGGCTAAAACTAGAGCAATTGATGGGCCAAGTGAGGTAGCTCCTCTAATCGGACACACTTCATCATTAGCCATTCTATTACTTTGTGATTGACTAGATGCGCACCTTTGATACGGGAGTGTGTATCGAGTTGGACGGTAGTTGCGGCTATGCATTACAAACAGTCTGGAAGTGTAATTGGTATATCTACCTTGGCATTGCCTAGTTGTGCCATGTCACTTACCCTAGCATGTCTTCTACGAGTTTGTTTTATGTCGTACCTATGGGGTATCCTCTGGCGGCTCCAGTTTACAGGGAGTTACGGTACTATATAGACTACTGACATAATAAAAATGTGTTAAGGTGGAAAATTTAAAGCCTTAACGCTATTTTTAAATAGTATACTTTACTTTATACATTATTGTAATAGCGTATGTTACTACATAGTAGGTAGTTTAATGGATCCTTAAAGGATGGGCGATGCCAAGCATCCTTTAAGTTACTGATGCATGTCTTTAAAAGTTCACTTGAGTTGATTTATATTTTTATAAGTATATATATCCTGACTCAAGTGTTTTGTGTTTTACTTTATGCTCACATCAGCCTGCGTTTCATAGCTTTGGGTTCATCCTCTTTTGGAGCTAGAGATCCGTCGGAGATTTGGCGGTCCACTTGATATTTTATTCCAGTTATTCCCACTCAACTTTTGCTTTTGTAACAGAAAACTTATGTATCTAAATTTCCAAGTATATTTTGTTTCCAGATTTTGGTACTTTGTATTAGTTTTGAGGCCTTGTATCAAGGAGCTCATGAACTCCTATTTTTTTCCACTGTAAAGTTGTTCTGATATTCTATGTCTGTGATTCTATGATTGATTTATTTACCCCAAATTTTATAAAAATCTATTGTTTTGAATTATTCAAGTCTGACATGTGTGGTTTTGTGGTCGATTTGAATGGTCCAAAATGGTGGGATGTTACAAGCAGCACTGAGCAGGTTTATTTCAAAATCTACTGACAAATGCATTCCCTTCTTCGACCTGATCCGAAAAGGGAAACGAAACTTTGAATGGACCACAGAATGTGAGGGCGCATTCCAAGCACTAATGCAACACCTCTCCACAGTGCCTATTTTGTCAAAGCCTATCGGTCATGAGAAGTTGTACATTTACTTGGCGTTATCAGAAAACACAATCAGTGCTGCCCTAATTCAGGAGGAAGACCGAATACAAAAACCTGTCTACTATAGTAGCAAACGACTAACCGGAGTAGAGAAAAATTATCCGAAGCTAGAGAAATTGGCTTATTGTCTTGTTATTGCCTTAAAGAAGCTTCGTCCATATTTCTAGGCTCATCCTATTACCGTTTACACCGACCAATCGTTACGACAGGTCCTTACACGGCCTAAGACATCTGGTAGGTTACTCAAGTGGAATATTGAGCTCAGTTAGTTTGATATTACATACAGTCCAAGGTGAACCATTCAAGGATAAGTCCTAGCAGATTTCACAGCTGAATTTACCATCCCAGAGGACCTGCCCGAAACCAATGAATCTCCTAAGTATATCTGGAAGTAGCATACTGATGGTACATCAAATGACCGTTGCTTCGGTGCCGGAGTCATACTTGAAACTCTTGAAGGTCGATCTATATGCTGTGCTCCAAAGTTAAACTTTCGTGCGACCAACAACGAAGCTAATATGAAGCCCTGCTCACCGGATTAAGACTCGCTCGAGATTTAAAAATCATTGCCATGGAGATTTACTATGATTAGCAATTGGTCGTGTGTCGAGTTCGGGGGAGTACCAGGCCAAAGATCAAAGACTGACTGCTTACCTAGCTCGGGTTTAAGAGGTACTAAATCAGTTCGATTATTATGTCATCTACTACATACCCCAAGAGCGCAATCAGAAAGCCAATTCTTTAGCAAAGTTAGCCAATACAGGTGAAGCACAATAAAGGGCACTCGTTCCTATGGAAACGTTATTTTCCCTAAGCATCGATCAAACAGAGATGGATTGGGTATTTAAGGTTATTCCCAATAAGGAGTCATGGATGACTCCGTTCAAAAATTATCTCGAGCATGGGACCCTGCCAGAGCACAGGAGTGTAAAGAGACAAATTCTTCAAATAGCTTTGCGGTTCACTATTCAGAATGGAGTCATTCATAGAGGAGGATAATCTGTTCCTTTACTACGGTGTACCGCTCACGATGAAATCAAACACGTACTGCATGATGTGCATGAAGGACGATCACATTGGGGGGCAAGACCTTGCCAAGAAAGTGCTCTGGTATAGATACTATTGGCTGACTATAAATTGCGATGCATTAGGCTACACTAGGAAATGTGACAGATGTCAGAAGCATGCTCGAATTCCTAGTTCCCCACCTACTAAGATAAATCAAATGGTCAGTCCATGGCCATTTTTAGCATGGGGAATTGATATTTTTGGCTTTCTACCTCTAGCAAAAGGTTGTGCAAAGTACACCATCATCTCGGTTGATTACTTTACCAAGTGGGTTGAAGCTAAAGCCATTGCTACAATCACAACGAAGAAGGTAATCAACTTTAACGTCCACAACATTATCTGTCGATTTGATCTCTCACATACCATCATTAATGATAACGAAACCCAATTCGACGGTGTTGAATTTAAGAACTTGTATCAACGATTCCACATTCAGAAAAAATTCTCCGCAGGTGCACACCCTTAAGCGAATGGACAAGTTGAAGCTGTGAGTAAAGTTATAAAGTCTTATCTGAAGAAAAGACAGGGAAAGGCCGGGGGCAACTGGGTCGATGAACTTCCTATGGCACTATGGGCTTAGCGAACAACCCACAAGTCCATGACTGGCCACACACCATTCTCTCTTTCCTACAGTTCAGAAGCCGTTATTCCGGTCAAGATGGAAGTACCTTCGCATCATGTGGCTAATTATGATCTGAAAATGAACGCCATGTTACTTGCCTTATCTTTGGATCTGTTGGATGAGAAGCGTGAAGAAGCTGGTTTGAGGGCAATTGCATACCGAAGTCAAGTCATCCAAATATACAATGCCAAGGTTTGACCACAAACATTCGAACTCGACGATCTCGTCCTCAAAAGAATCTACCCGGTTCCTTCGCACATGAAACCAACATGGGAAGGGCCGTATGTCATCGAACGAAAGTTCGAAGACGGCACATTTAAATTATCAACTGTTGATGGTCTTACTCTGTCGAGAGCCTGGAACAGTGAAAGCCTTCGCCGCTGCTACACATGAAAGGCTTTAATTATTCAGTTTACTTTTCATTTGCAATTTTTTTATGCATTTCAAAATTTGAATTTGTAATAAGTCCAATTACTATGCCATATTTTTTATTTCAACAATAAAATGCAATCCTTTCGAGCCAGAGCTGTGATTTTTTGAATGCGACATACCACTATCGCTATGCACGAAAAGCTAAATTCCACCCAACGGTGGGGTTTATTCAAATAGGGAGTAACTGTGATACGACCGGTTACACGCTAAGTGAAACCCGAGCTAGGGAGCAAGTCAGCACACCGAAGTCAACAAAGGATTGATATACGACAATCCTTTAACTAACTCCAGATTCCTAGAGTGCGAGCTGGAGTGTAAACTTAAAAATACGGTCTCAAAGAGGGTGGATTCATCCACCCAATAACTTCACCCGCACCATGACCAAGTTTGAGGAGGATGGATCTGTCCATCTAAAGACCTTGCTTGTTAACTCAGGGTGGATGTGAACCGACCATCCATGATCCTGGTAGATTCGTCTTCCCGAAGTGCAAATGATATCCTAAAGCCTAAACAGATGTGACTTACTGTCTATCAGCCAACTCCAAGTTCCCATAGTGCGAATTAGAGTTTAAACATCAACTCTGAGTTCCTAGAGTGCAAATTAGAGTATAAACATCAACTCCAAATTCTCAGAGTGCGAATTGGAGTATAAACATCAACTCCAGATTCCCCGAGTGCGAACTGGAGTACAAACATCAACTAACTCTGGATTCCTAGAGTGGAACCAAAGTATCGACAAGAATTGACTCCAAGTCCCCGGAGCGTGGATTGGAGAATAAACGCCGATTAACTCTAACGTCCCAAGAGCAAACATAAATATCCTTAGCACAACTCTGAGACCCCAGAGTGCGGTCAGAGTATAAACTTAAATAGGGGTGACTGACCACCCACGAATCAATCTAATGTCCCCAGAGCATGGACGTAGTTATAAATATTAAACAGGCAAAATCGACCGCCGACATACAAATGAAAATCCCCAGAGTGTGGATATAATCATCGACAGATGAGCGAGTGTGATTCGACTACTCGAATCCGCCATGATACAACTGTGTTTCATAAAGATCGAGATCGATATGTTGAAGGTGAAATACAATTGCTAACTGATCTTTACAATTAGTCCCTGAAATTGGGGGAAGAACTTAAGTGCCAATCACTGACTGAGATAGTGTGGAGTCAGAGTCCAGCTTAACGTTCGGTCATGACCCATAGCCGCAATTTCAGGACTTAACAAATAAAATAAGACCCAATACAAAGGTCAAAACTTCACAAGTGTACTGAACTGGAGTTCAAATGCTGAAACACTTAAGCAGATAAATGAAAATCGAATTGAAGACGAAATGGAATTTTATTTCAATCATTCTTTGGAAGAAAAGATTAAGTATAAGTTTATCCCAAAAATCCTACAAGCATGGGCCGAACCCGCATCTATACATGGCCTACAAAAAGAAAGCAAAAGTAGATTCTTATCGGTCTACCAAAAATGAGCCGAAGAGACACGTCTACCTTTTCTTTTCTCTCAGTTTTTTCGTCGGTGTGGACCCGTTGGAGCTGCCACTTGGTTTTCTCTTTAAGCCCTTGCCTTTCGGTGGTTGATCTCCATTCGGGGCATTATTTCAACTTCCTCCTCCGAACTCACGTGTATGGTAATATTTTCGGAAGGCGGAGTCAGAGGGACCAGATCAACTATAGGAGGCTTGACAGGCACACTGGCGTCGAAAACCATACCACCAGGAGATATCATTCTTAACGGAGCCGGGACGTGTCCCTCCATCCTACCTCCAAAACTACTAGCTCGAGTGACTACTCCCATTTCTGTGTTAATTTGGCTATTATATCTTCTTCGTGAGTTGTTTGAGCAACGCTGGGAACATTAGTGGTTGGGACTGAGGAGCTAGTCGCTGGCGCTAATCCACCCATAACAAATGGTAAATCAGCAAAGAGGTCGCTGTGATGACCAAGGAGTTTCCTCCATCATCTGTTCATCAAAAGTCAATGTGCTCCCCTGTACCTCATACGTAGGAGCGGTAGCCGTCACCGTGATTGCTTCGGTTATGATGGCTTCCTGCTCTTGATGTTGTTCTTGAGTTACAGGAGGCACGACTGATGTAGCTTTGATCATTGGATAGAAGCAAAGGAAAAATTATTAGTAATTACTTCAATTAAAGCACCCGATTTCACTAAGTATGAGAAAAGTTCATAGTACCTTCCTCAGTTTGATTTGTTGGCAGAGCAACTTCATAGACTTGTTCGCGAGCCAGAGATAACCTCGGTTGATCAGGCTTATAAGCAGGAACAGATTGAGGATCAACCATAGATACAGATTCAGGCTAGGTTGGCGCAAGAATTTCAAGACTTATATCATGGTGCTCAATGCTTGAACCCTCTCCAACCTTCGTGTGCTGGGTGACAATTTTCTTCTTTTCGTATGAAATCATTTTATCATGGAGAATTTATCGTTCATCTTCATTCATCACTCGATTCTCAATCTCGAACTCATCAAGTGATTTACCCTGATGCGCAGCCTTTTCATCTTCAATTAATCTGCCCCAAGCTTTGTACAGATGTGTCAAGTTATTATCGAGCCAGCTAGGTTTCTATGCTTCAAGATGTAAGCATTGTATGTATTGAGGAGAACTTCAATGTCAACTTCTAGCCTGGACTCTGCCATTTTGACTTCCTCCTCAACATTGGCCTCCACCTCGTGAATTTTTAGTACTGGTGCATCCCGTTCACCCCGAAGCATCACCGCCTGTTCACATGCCTCCTGGGCTGCTTTACTTGCATTATCCGTCTCTTTGATGACTTCAAATTTTTTTCTTTAAGCTCATTATGTTCTTTCAGGGAAATGTCCCTTTCGGCTATGAAGGTGGTGTTTCGGTGGCCCATCTCCTCCACCAAAGCAAAATGTGTTTGTCGCATCCTCTCCATAGCAATGTTTGCCTCATCAGATTTTTGGGTGGTCTCTATTTCAAATTTCTGAAAGGATTCAGCTTCATCATTGAGAACTTGAATGAGTTGGTCTTTCTGAGTAAGATCAGTTTCTAACTTCTCAATCATCTTCGCCCATTCAAAAGCCACCGCAGAGCCCTTATCAACAGTCTTCATCCACTCCTTATATTGGCTGTATACGTCGTGAATGCAGTCATGCATGGTATGTTCATCCTCAAAAGGAATTTTCTTCAAGTGTGGGGGAAAAACAAAGTCGTCGAAGAAAATATTGGGAAAGTCTTTCTTCAGCTGGGCAATTTTGATCGCCTCTTTCCCCATGGGCTCGGTAATAGCCTTCTCATTAACAGTGGGAGCTGTAACTTTGGTCCTGTGGCGTTGAGACCCAGACCTCGGAGCGTGAGAAGATTCTTTTTGGCATGGAGGCTCTAGAAGATGTGTGCTATGAGTAGAAACTTGTGTAGGGACTCGGGGATGTGGAGAATGCGATTGAGATTGATATCTATGTTCTCTGTCTCTATCTCTATCCCTCTCATAATGCACTTGACTGGAATAATCGCGATCGTGGTTTCTATCATCTTTCCTTTGGTAGGACTCATAATGTGAACTCGATGACTGGCACGCGGAACGAAGACTCCCAAGCATAGAACCTTGCATGGCCATTGTATATGAAAAGTAAAGGAAAAACATAGTTAGTAATCCTCCGAAATAGACAACTCAAGACTGAAAACCGTATAGGACCCTGAAGTGTACATGTATGTGCAACCGCTTGACCGATCGGTAATGTCGACCACACTTATGGGAAGATACTTGCTTAAGTCTAGAGTACTTTGAAGCTCCTCCAATTTGGTGTCATGTTGAAATGATACATAGTCCGGGATTGGAATATCGGCAAGCCCTTCGAAAGGATTCTCTACTTGAGGGTGAGGAGTCTCTGTGATTCTAACACCAACGACTGGCAGAGACACAACTACGGATTTCCACTTAAGAGGCTTATGATGCTTAAAGGCGGCTGCCTTGCCTTTTCTCCTTCACTCCGAATCCTGAAAACGACCTAAAGGTCCGACTACGGGCTCATTCATTATCAGTAGGTGTATCCTCTCTATCGCCTTCCTCAACTATTATAATCTCGGGCACTCTGCGTTTGGGCTATTTTGTCGAAGCTGTTCTCATCGACCCTTCAAGTCTAATGCTTTGATTTTGATCAATTAGCCCAACAATTTTCAAGTTCTCATCCGTAACTACCAAATCGATTTCTCTTATTTCACTCAGCACCTCTTGAAGAATTCGAATTATCTCTTTAAAGTGGGCGCACTCTGGCCACGGAATCGAGGCTACGAAAGGAATAAAATGTTAGAATGGACATCAGGTAAGATCATTTGTGCAAACGGTGTAAAGATGAATCACTTACGCCTAACTATCCCTCGCCTGGCGAAACCCAGTGGGCATCAGACATAGAACCATTTAGTTTTGAAATAACTCAATCTGGTCCAGGAGTCGGTCATAATTTGGCAGTTCCTAACTACCTCTAAGAACGTGAAAGGAGGGCTATCTCCCCAACTTTTAACCTTAAATATAAATTTGATTTCTTCTGGAGTTAGGGGCCGCAAGAGTTGCTCCATGAATACAATGAATGTGCCATTTAAGAAAGCGTACTTGTTCGGATGCAATTGTAATCGACCAATCCCTAAGAAAGCCAACACTTCTCGAATGTGTTGGTTAAATGAAGGACGTGTCTCGGCCGTACAAGAATGTTGGTTAAAGGCAGTATACCCCTCCGGGGGAGTATGTTGCCTGTCATTTAGCCCCAGAAGAAGAACGTCGTCTAGCGACAGCCCGTGACGTACGCCAATTCTTCCTAGCATAAATTCGGAAAAGTTCGATGGAACTGAATCTTCGGGTTTAGAATTACATTTACTCCAAGAGCTCATCTAGAGCTGGGCTTGTAACTTAAGCTGCGATAGCTGGTATTTCTATTACCAACGGAGGTGAGCTTTGTGCCTCCTGCTACGGTGAACTAGCGGATTCCATAACTAATCAACTTATCAAAAACCATTGTTAGATGATAATAAGCCCTTGTGTTCCCCAGTGTGAAATGTGTGAATGTGTTACGCAATGTAGTGCTACATATTACACAAGAAACTTCACGAAAATAAAGGAGAAATGTTCAAATGACAAGACTTCGTGATTCGACTGGAGCGACCATCATCGTTGACCATCACAACCGTACCATTCAAACTTAGGAGATCGATCAAAGTTAAAGTTCGTTATATTGGTTGAATATAGTTCCGTCAATGAGCTTCGAAAGGAAGCCAAATATGCAGTTTAACGGTTAAGTCCAATTATGCACGGCAGAAGCTCGTCGGAGTCAAGTGTTCGAATGTGCATGAAGTTTGTATCCATCATAGCCAAAACTCAGATCATTCATTGCAAAGGCCTTAACTTCGTATCAGTCTCAGAATACTCAGTTCGTATCAAACAGAGCCTTAATTTTGTATCGATCCGAAGCTTTCATTTCGTATCGATCAAAAATCTATTGGTTACATATCGATCAAGTCACATTGGCCTAACATCGATCAAGTTGCAATGAAGTTCGTATTGGTCAGAAGTTATCGGTTTCGTATCGATCTCAAACCATGAAATTCGTTTCGATCACCTGTTGCGGGTTTCGTATCCACTGGAGCGTATTCAATTTCGTATCGATCGACTCATATCGATTCGAACTATTATCACTCTAGATCGACACGAAGTTCATTATTTCATCGATCGATTATTCACCAATACAAATCTCATGTCCAGAATCGATACGAAGCCAAGCCGTCTCTTTCTCTTTCATTGATACGAAGTTAGAGCCGTGCATCCATTCTCACTTCTTCTTACCAAATGATTTAGATGCCATGACCACTCTATTAACCTCACTCTAACCCAATTCCGGCATCGGGATGTCGGAATCGATCACCATCTTGGGTGGGATGACGTCAAGTTTCAAGCCTCATCATTTTTAGATGGGTTTAATTAGTTAATTACCTAGTTCGAACGGATTGGCTTAAAGACTAAGTGTTGAATGTTTTAGCGGAGAAGGCTTGTGAAGTTCTTTTTATTCTCTTGAGTTTTCAATCGATACAAAGGTAAATATGAAAGTGATGGCAAGTGGAAATTTGGCTACGTCCAAACTGTTCTAATATGGACACGAGAGATGAAGGGAATCGATACATATCCCAGTTATTTCGACCGATCGAGTCAATTCCTCCTCTTTTCAATACGAAAAGAGCTATTCTTATCCATGAACCACCTATTTGAGGCAACACTTATTCATAACCATCCAGCTATCGGTATGAAGCATGAATGTTGCTATGAAGAACGATTGATCTGTTCGTGTCCATAAAACATATATCCATGCAGAATGACAAGTTCATGTCCATCACTTTAAAGACATAGGGATTCGAATCTATCGATACGAACTTCGTGAGACTAGCTAATTTCGAAACGATAACCATCGATACGAAATCACTGCAAAATTATATCTGGACCATTCAACTCTATCTCTATGAAATGTCAATTTCATATCCATCCATTCAAGGCACAAAACCTCATGTCCCTAGACATGAGGCAATCCTAGATACTATCTATTTCGTAATGATAGCCATTGATATGAAATCTACATTCATTCATCCCAAATCGATTCAGGAGAGGAACAATACAAAAAGATGGATCAAAGCAACCATCATTGTTGCTACAACTCGAATTTCACATTGATTCAGGAGAGTATCGATACGAAATTCGATCTAAATAAGAACTAAAGAACTCGACAATGACTCATGAACGAACAAACGTTAACAAGAGCCAACTTTATGTATATCCTATACATATCGTAACTCAACATTTAATTTTTAAGATTTACTGGGAGTGAATGCTCTCCTGGTGACAATTACAATGACGAATGACATATTACTATCATACAACATTCAGCTACAATAGTACATGGTAAAACAATTGACAGTCAACAATTCATGTTCTTGAAGGTTAGTGAAAGGTTATATCTATCAATGAAAAGACAATAACTATTCAGCAAGTCAGAAAAAATTACTCGAAATGAAGATTGCAGCTTTTCAAAGCACGTCATGTTCATACAAGACGTACTTTGGGGAGAAAATGTTATCCCGCCTTTTGGCAAGGTCGCGACACTAAGGAATCGACTAGAAGCTAAAGGCAGTTCTCCTCGATACCAGTTATTTACAGGTCGGTTATGGATGTCGATAAATTTTGACCAAGTCCATATCAAGCCATAATTGATGTGACTGGACAAGCAAAGCAATGAAAGCCAATGTTCCAAATTTCAAGTCAATTGGAGTACGTTTGCTCGAGTCATAAATCGGCCAAGTTTCGTGAAAAGCATGCTAATTTCGTATCCATGCACTCCATCAAGCCTCAACGGTTTTTACCCATCAATGAGCATCACTTCGTGTCCATCAGTTATCTGTCGTACATATCCTATAGTTATTTGTTGTTCCTATCCAACAAGCCTCAACTGTTCATATCCATCAACAAATATTACTTTGTATCCATCGGGCAACCATTCTCTTCATATCCATCAACAAGTAGCATCATTTCTAATCCACCTGGACAACTATAGCCATCTTCATATCGATCCCTTTCTACCCATTTTATACCAGTCAGCTAATGGAATGATACAACTCATTGCTTTCCATCGATACGAAGTGGTCCACGGTGATCGAAAGAAATACATAAATGCCATCGATACGAAGTTGTATCCAGAGGGTCGATATGAAAAGCTTACACAAGAATTGATATGTGGAAGCCTTCAATCTTCGATACGAAGTGCCTACAATCATCGATATAAATAGAGCAGCTATGATCGATACGAACAAAGCAGTTAATCGATGTGAACAAAGATAAACCTGGGTTGATACGAACAAGGTGCATCAATAAGAAAGACTCGATCGTTTGGCATGAAATTTGGATCAACTCTAAAAGCAAGCAACATGTCATTAGACATAACGTGCAGAGTTATCGATAAAAAGCAATCGGTACGAATGCCATCGATAGAAGGAGACAGCCTTCGAAAAATACAAACTTGCATCGATCATAACTCACAATCAAGAAGTCCAAAGGCCACCAAATTTTCACAGAGGCTTGCGCACATCCTCAAGAATATTCATGATCGATCTCGACTCAATTGGATGAAGTATCGATCAACAAGAAGCTCGTTCATAGCGATCACATATTGAGTGCAAACCACATGGGATTGATTGCATGGGCCCACCCACATGCAAGAAGTGGTCTCCGAGATTTGAACGAGACATTTGCAGCTTACGCCTATAAATAGCAGTCTAGGACCTATAGAAACGGGACTTTTTGGCTCTCCTACATCCATACTCTTCTCAAACCATTGTTGTGCTCGAAAATCACTATTGTACTCAAAATTCACTGTTGCAATTCATTGTAACCAGCCAGCAAAACTTAATAAAGATCAAGCATTTCATAGTGGACGTAGGCAACACGTTAAACCACTCTAAACTTTGAGTTTCTCTGTTGTTTTTCTGATGATAATTTGGAGTGTTTGTTAGATAATTCTCTTTTACATTTATTTTCTTCACTTTTATCTCTTCAAAAACATCTGAAGAGTGTCGTGCCCAATTTTGGTGCAAACAGTACCTATGAATGCCCTCTGGTAGTCCTCCAGTTTACGGCGGAAGTTACGGTAGTGTATAGACTATGGGAATATATAAAATGTGTTAAGAGGGATATGGGTAACGCCTTAATGCTATTTTAGTAGTTTTACTTTACTATAGACATATTGTAATAGCGTATATTACTACATAGTAGATAGTTCCACAGATCCTTGGAGGATGGAAATCCCAAACATCCTTTAAGTTACTTGTATTTCATTTGACATTTCACTTGAGTTGAATTTATTAATATAATAATGTTAGTACTGACTCGAGTGTTTTATGTTTTGCTTTACGCTCGGGCCAGACTAGGTGTCACAACATTTGAGACTCACCTTTAGAGTTTAGAGCTTCGCTTGGAGATCCATCTATCTATCAAACTTTTAGTTATTTCAGTTTGTTCCAGTCATTTATGTTTAGACTCATCGGTTTCTTATGTATTAGAGATTCATTTATATTTGAGATTCTGTTGTATTTTGTTTTAAACTCTGATGTTTATATAGTAGCTTCATGATCTACTATTTATCTAGTCAGCCGCTTATTGTTATATTACTCTATGTCTGTGATTTTGATAATTTTTTTATTTATTGTACATGTTGAGTTTTGCCAAATATAAATTAACAATCTGACATTTTGAGCAATTCCAGTCTGACATGTGCGGATGCGAATGGTTTGAAATAGCAGGTTGTTACTGTTAGTATCAGTGCTCTAGTTTAGGCGAACTTAGCATATAGAATAAATTTAATTAGAGAATTACGTTCGTTCGAGATTGAATTTCTCCTCTTTGATTAGGATTTCTTTTGAATTTGGGAACTTTCCCTTTTTCCTGAAATCCATTCCCATCTCTCCCTATTTGTGTTCTTCTTAATACTGGAGCATCCCATAGCTCCTTTTCTGTTCCGACAACCTTAGTATGACTTGTAAAGGCGGTGAAACTCCTTTATACCAAGCATTGATTCACTGGAGATTTCGACGTCCTCGGGTTTTGATGCTATATTTCTTGTTAAGCCAGAACCGTTCTCTAGTAGACGACCTAGGAAAATTCTTCTCTTATCGAATATCGAATGCCTTTGGGTATGAAGGCAGTTCTATATTTTTTTTGATACTCAACCTAGTGATCTTGACTCCACCTTAATAGTCAGGGATTATCCTAATATTGGGTGAAGTCACTTCTCCACCCCTTCAAGCGGGAAATTGAATTTCGTCATCAAGCTTATTCCTGGAATCTAGGTTGACCCGGTTAAGATCACCCGCAATTAATATTAGTCTATCCATTCTTTCGTCTTTGTAATTTAATTATCTTATCTTCTTTTCGAGCCTATCTTCTTAGTTAGAATCCTCTTGAATAGGGTCTCTCTAAATTGAACCACTACCTTTGTTCTAGATCTATTATCGAATCATCGTGCGAAGGAGTGTATTTGAAATTTATATAAAAATGATTTGTTTTGTGTTATTTGAATTGTTAATGTGATTGGGGTTTCGATCAATTCGCCTAGCCAATGCTGTCGATAGGAATTGCAAAACACTTGAAAAGAACAAATTGATCCAATATTGTTTTCAAAATTTGTAAATGAGATAATTTTGTATATGATTATATTTTATATATAAGTATAATTTTTTGAAATTTAATAGTTAAATAAATGGTTTTTAGAAATTATAATACTAGATTTTAATTTATTGTTTTGTTGACATTCATAAATTATTAACTATTGTTGTATTATAAGGGAATGAAACTGTTTAAATATGGTTTATAAATCTGATTTACAAATGAAATGAATTTAATTAAGGATTTGAGAATTTAATTTTCGTTACTTTGTAAATTTAGCTTTCAAAGTTTTGAAAATAAACTATTTGAAAATATATTCAGATGAAGGTTGTTGTCTAAGAAATTTTAATAGAATTAAATCAGTACTCTCCTCTGGTGTCGCTGGAAAATAATTTCGGTAATGACGGAAAATCATCAACATTCATTTTTCAGTCTCAGAGTGGAGAGACCACTTAGTAACATGGATACACTTTTGATTTTGGAAAATTGATTGATTTGAATTTCTTGAATATGATTTGATTTACATAATATATATGTGTATATTTACTTCAAAAATTGTTTAAAGTGAAACTGAAAATTAATCCTTAAATTCTGTGTAAGTGATGATTTTCAATTATTAAAATGAAGCAAGGTTTCTAAATAATTGGATAATTTAAAATAAGAAATAGAAATTAAGTAACTTAAAATGGTTGAAATAGGATAAAGTTATTTGTATAATACCCAATTGCAATGCAAAATATATATATATATATATATATATATATATATATATATATATATATATATATATATGTATGTATGTATGTATGTATAACTTACCTGATTATTCAAAAGTTAAAATGTTTATGAGGAAATGTAATTGAAGGCTATACTAGGGAAAACTTAAGTAATATAGTGCTCAAAAAAAATTTGCATAATAAAATTGTTCAAACTAAAATCTTGCTTAGTAAAAATGTGTAAATAAAAGGTAAAATTGTATAGTATTCAATTAAATTTAGAAACCTTAATAAAACTTAGCTGGAAGAGTTTTGAATATAATTGAATAATATGCAATAATAAACAACATGTCCAAATGAATTTTGTAAGGGAATTTATAAATAAAATTTGGGTAGTTATAATAAATGTTATACCCCTAACCTATATTGCAAGATATGTCAGTGAAATAAATTGAATAATAAAAGGGAAATTATATCTAAATAAATAAATATGGACTTAAGAATTATGGAAGTTGAATGTTGAGGCAGAATTAACTATAGTTAATCAAATAGATTTAATAAATGAGTTAAATAAAATAAACTTAATTTGAAAGAAAATTTGTGACAAATGTTAACGAATTGAAACAAATCAAATTGAATGAAATAACTTGAATTAAAAATCAATAAAATATTAATATAAATGAATATTATTGGTTAAATAAAATGGATTGAAACCAAACTAATTAAATACAAATCAATTTACAAACTGATGAAATTTATATAGTTTGAATTTATTGTGTATCTGATAATATATATATTTCAAATCTATCTTTGCTTCTGGTTGTTTCTATTCTCCCATCTCGTTCCTTTTCGAGCACGAAAAGTTTTGAGTAGGAGAGAGCGTAACGAGCCATAAATTTTAACGGTTTTAATAACGTAATTAACTGAATTTTTGTGAAATTTTAAATGATTGAATTTGGAAATAAAAATTTGATATTTGGCATGCGTCTATTTAAACGCAGCAAATTTTAGATTTTCATCAGATAATGTGAAAGTGTATTTTGTTGTGTAATTTTATTTCAATTTTATTCAATTAAAAAATTGATGTAAATAAAATATTATTAAAATCTGAATATTTTTAATAATAAAAATGTAGAATGTTTTTTGAGTGAGACGTCATATTTTGTTTCATTAAATGTAGACTGCTCTAACTCCATTTATCTTATTTTCATCAAATTTGCAGCAGTTGGGCATCAAATATCGACTTTTGATAGAGTAGTCGCATCACTGATATTTGTGTATTGTTTTGATCATCTCGCTCCGATCTTCGCAGTATATTAATTTATGCATCTCTGTGACTGATGCGTGGTAAAATCTACAAAATAATTTGTCGCTTCGGTGCCCATTTTAAATCTTTTGGCCTTTGTGTCCTTCAAATTGTCCACCGTATAAACTCAACGGCTATTTTCTTTGATTATATCCATAAATTCCAATGTGACTATTACTATTTCCATATTTGACTTTCCCTATTCCTATAGTTACTGTAACGCCCATAAATTTTAATAGTTTTAACAATATATTTAACTGGAATTTTTGAAATTTTAAATATTTGAATTTGAAAATAAAAATTTAATATTTGGAATACACCTATTTAAACATAGATATTTTCATCGAAAAATATGGAAGTTTATTTTCTTGTGTAATTTTATTTCAGTTTAAATCAGTTAATATTTGATGATAATAAAATAGTTTCCGAACCTGAATATTTTTATATAAAAAATTTGTAAATCATATTCTAACTGAAGCATCATATTATGTTTCGCCAAATTTGGACTGCTATTGCTCCATTTATCTTATTTCTGGAAAATTAGCAGCATTTTCATTACCGATTATCGACTTTTGATCGGATGATCGTACCATTGATATCTGTATACCGTTTTGATTGTCTCGTCGTGCTGATCTTTACGGTATATTCAATTTTATGTTTTGAAGTTCGAAACGCAACAGAATCTAAGAGAAACGATTTCGTATCGGTACTGGTTTTAAAACCTTTTGGTTTCCATCCTCCTTTCCATCTACCTACCCATTCGAAAACTAACAGCCATTTGATTTATTGTTTACTGAATTCATCAATGACTTTCTACATTCTAAAGATTTCAACATATATTGTTTCATTAGTTTTTCATTGCGTTCAATTACTATTGTTCTTGAAAAAAAAAAGTCTGTTGAAATAGATGTGAACCTATTCTTCTTCCTATCCTTCTCCTTCCTTTTGCTTGCCAACCGATCTCCACTCAAACCCACATTCGTCTCAACACTTCAACCGGCCTCTCCTCATCGGAATTTACACGTCTAAATAACCGACCATCGACAAAACCAACTCAGCCTCCCCTACCCATCTTCTTCCCTCTGACCGTACCTCTTCCACCCAGGCTAATCACCATCCCCTTCAAGAAACCCATACCCCACCAGAAACATCGGCTGCCGTCCCCAGCCTCCTTCTTCTCTTTTCTTCGCCTTCCCAAGGCCACACGCGGCACGCGATCTTAAACTTCCATTGCTCTTCCCCTCTCTGTGTAGATGCATTTCGTAGGTGAGAATAAATAATAATATTTATATATTAATTTATGTATATTGTTTATATAGTAGGTATCTTAACTTGTACTTGTTTATGTATAATAAACTATACTCTGTGTATGTTATGATTTTTGGAAGCAAAATCATTCGATAGTTGTATATATATGTATGTGTGTGTGTGTGTATATTACAGTGTTTTGCATATCTTTTGTTTATTAAATCCTAGCTTCTATATACATATGTATATATGTTGCACTATTACTTTATTACACGATGGTTTAAAATGTATAATATGTTAGTTGTACAGTATTTACATCCTATGTCTAAAGTATTATTATACATATATATTATATTATAAGTTTGCCTGTTAGTTCATTTCTATAGCCTGTATACAATGGTAATATATATGTCTTAGTTGTTTCGAGTATATTTTATATATATTGTATATGTCTGTTATATGTCTTAAAATATATATGTGTTATAGTTTAATAAAATAGTAGTTATATATATATAAGTTGATGGGTAGTAGTTTATATATGCCTATAAGTTATGTTAACATTTTGTTTTGCATACATGTATTTTCCAGCGGTTATGGCTTAAGTATATATTTGTGTGTGTGTGTATCAGTTTCGTATATACATTTTGTATGTTTAGTATAAGGTATCAAGGATTATATTTCTATTCATATACATTATATTATTTGGTATGTATTGTTATAAAGCTTTGAAAATTTGACTTTTAAAAGTATATGTTTCGTACAAGTTTATTTATTTATTTGTCGTATAAAAAAACATAACTTTGGTATTGCTGCACGTATAAATTATATGTCTCATATATATTGGTTATATATGTTGTGGGTTTAGTTTATATATTACATAAACAGTTTGTTTTCTACATGTATATTGAATATATACTCATGTTTTCTATATGTATATCTATATTTTCCAACCTGGAAGCTATTTTGATTCTTTGTCTTATATTTTACTTGATATATATTTCTTATATAAAGGTCTGCTTACATATAATATGTATATATATTTTGATTTATTTGTTTATATACGTATAAATTATATTTTGCTGGCTTCTTCATGATGGTATGGGTGAGTTATATGTCGCACAATATGTTTAAAAGGGTTTATATATAGTGGTCATCATATATATGTCATAATAGTGCTATATATATATATAATTTCTGTTTCTTTTAAGCTGATTCTAATTATTTCATCGATTCCTTATCATCAAATTTGATCGTCAAATTCGTGCCAATCTCGATTTACTTTGAAATTTGTGCTTGGATTCATAACTCATCTCATTCTCGTTCGTCTCTAGCCTTAAAAGGTGAGCAATCACTCACGATTAACATTCCTATATTTATTAAATTTGATTTCAATTGAAACGACAATTAAAATATGCTGCTGTTAGTTATTTGCATTGATATATACATGCTATCTGTTCACCTATGACATCTGACACCGTTATTCGTTATTTATATTAATGATATACGCATGTTGTTATATTATTATCAAATCTGTTATCACTCTGCAAGTTCCCTATTAGTATAGAATTTCTTATGGGTTGAAATGATATATAGCCGAACGATCTGTAGAATAGGAGAAAATTGTTATGGGTTGAAATGATAAACCCAATAGATTTTCATTAAATTGAATTTGGGATTGCGGGTTGAAATGATATACACTCGTATATGTTTAAATTACAGATTGAAATGATAAATATCTATATAACTTGACCATAGGATCGAAATTATATATAGACAACGTTGGTCTATATATATATATATATATACACACACACATACATATATATATATATATTGAAATGATTTCTACGGTTTTTGGAAAGAAATATATGATTTAATAAATCATTATTTTAAGATATTATATATAAATGTATTTTATAAAGTTTTAAAGTCCTGATTTTTAAAATTTTATCATTTTAAAATTTTAAAATTATAAGTTAGTTTGAAATTATAAATTTTAAGAATTTACTTATAATTTTGCTATTTTAAAATATGTAAATAGATTTAATATATAAATAAAATATTATATGTTCAAGAATTTATTTGAAATTTTATTTTTAGAATAGATTTCTATAATGATTTTTATAAGTTAAGATTGGGAAGATAAATTTGAATTTATTTAAAATTTTGTTTAACTAAGGATTTTATTTAATCGATTTGGAACTTATTGAGTTCGATATTTTTTTAAAGAATATGATTTTTGTACTTGATTTTGACTCAAAGTGGATTTATTAAGTGAATATTTCAAACTAAATAATAGTAAAGTGAACTTGAGATATAAACGGGATTACAAAATTTAGTTTTGAAAATATGGAATATTTAAAGTTTTGAAATATATTGAAATTGAAATGGTTTATTGTGTGGTTCAAATCTGTAGTTGAAATTGATATAATTATAAAAGATTTATTGAGAAATTGGATTGAAATGTGTGAATTGTGATTGAGTTTAACTTGAATTTTTGAATTTGAGTTGATTTGAATCGATTTGTGAAATTTGAGAAAGCTATTTAACTATATTAAATATTTTAAATTATATTTATACTATTTGTATATTTAACTTTATAAACTATTTTAATATAAATCACTTTAATATAAACTATTTTTAAAATATAAACTTTTTTAACTTATTACCATTTTTATATAAACTATATATTTTATAAACTACTTTATTATTAATATCTAAACCGTTCAAGTGGGAAGTTAAGTTTCAAAGCGTTACAACTTCCAGAGTGCTATAATTTCTAAGTTTTATAATCTCTAAATTGTTGTAACGTTGAAAGTGCTATGATTTTGGAAATGGATATATTTGAAATGAAAATTTGTATCGTATTGATATGCTTTTGAAATGGATATGATATTTTGGTTGTGAAGTGTAAATTATTTTGGAATGACCACGGTGTTATAATGATGTTTGGTTGTTAATAGCGTATATTTCTACATTGTAGATAGTTCCACGGATCCTTAGAGAATGGACATCTCAAACATCCTCTAAGTTACTTGTATTTCAGTTGATATTTCACTTGAGTTGGATTTATTGAATAAGAATGTTAATCCTGACTGGCGTTTTTTGTGTTTTGCTTTACGGTCGGGTCATACTGAGTGTCAAAGCATTTGAGACTCACCTTTGGAGTTGGAGCTTCGATAGGAGATCCGTCTATCTATCCAGCTTTCAATCATTCAGTTGACTCCACTGATATATTTAGATTTTGTATTGATTATGATATTCGAGACTTCTATTGTATCTTGTTTAATTCTGTTATATATATAGTAGCTTCATAAAAAACTATTCATTTATTTCCGCTGCTTATTTCATATTGCTCTGTGTATGTGATTCTGTGATTTATTTATTTACTGTATATGCCGAGTTTTGCCAAATTTAAATTAACAATCTAGTATCTTGAACAATTCAAGTTTGACATGTGCGGATGCGAATGGTTGAAAATACCAGGATGTTACAGTTACAAATATATTTGCTGGTTCTGTATGTTTCTCTGCCTCTTCCTTTTCTTGTCTGTTCATATTTTTTCAAAAGGATTACAATGAATAAATATAAAAGTTGGTCTTTTTTGTTGAAGCCATCTTCTTCTTTCTAATCATTCTTGAGAAAATTTATAATAATATAAACTTTAGATTTTCGACAACCTTATCCTCATCTTTTTCATGTGCTTGTCCATCACCGAGGCAAGAAAACTCATCCACATGCATCCTTCCTCCTCCAAGCACTTCACCTGACCGCTTGCTTTCCCCTCTCGACTTCGCCACCCCCTCTCTCCGGCTATGCCTGCCACGACCCGCAACGCGCGGCCATCCTGACTTGTTCCTTCGCCTGTATCACCTCCTACATCCTCGAGTGGCCTCCCATTCCTTTGTCGTAACCCTGCCCATTTTACATCCCCGAGCTCCACACATCAGCTACAAAACCCAATTCCATCCTATCCACCTCTCCCTATCACTCTGACCTTCGCCTTCACTACAGCCGTGTGACAGGTTTGCATATGTCCATTTTATGAAACCTGTTTGTTTGTATAAATTATATAAGAAAGTTATATGTGGGTTCATATCAGTATGCTCTCGATTTTGGTCATACTTATATGTATTACGTATATATGTTATCGGGATCTGTCTCATCTGATTTTAGTATCGATTTTTTTTATACGTCATATACAATTTGTTGTTTATGTATAAGTATATATAGGTTCGTATATAGCCTGCCTGTTGTTATATTATGTAAGTTGTACAAGTAGGGTATTTTGAGTTGTGTATGTGTGTGTATATATATAGTATAAGAAATATAAGATCATTTACTTTATGAATATAAATTTATATTAGATATATATAATAGGTTCATTATATATACAAGTTCGCATAAATTATATGATCTTCTTTAGGTGTGTGTATATATATATATATATATATATATATATATATATATATGTTATAACGAAGTAAGTTTATATAAAATTTATTATAAATATTGATTTTAAAGATATAACATATATGTAAGTTATATATATAGAGTTATAGCATAGTAGTTTGGCTTTGCTATGAAAAAGGAAAAAGAAAAAAATAGGTATTATATGTATGGTTATACATTATGTTCTGCTATAGTGTTATTATACTGTTATAAGTTTGTTTATATATATATATATATATATATATATATATATATATATTAGCTGTTTTACATTGTATAAGTCATCTATATATGATCTATGGGTATATATATTTTTTACCTAAGATATGTATGATCTGAAAGTTATATATAAGTGTATACATAAGTTTGGTTTTCGTGTATAATGAAATGATTTTTATTTTAATATGTGTTTCAATTTAAACAATGATTTTTGGAAATACATGTATGGATTTAGTCTAATATGTGTTTAAATTTAAAATATGATTTTATATATATCTATATATGGTTTATATATAAGTTCACTTATATAATTGATCTTCATCAAATCCAGTTCATCGTGCCTTTTTTTGTCTTGCCGCTTTCCAAATTCGATAGAAGCAGCTTTTTGCTTTACTTGTATTCGTATCCATATGCGTGTCCATGTCACCATCTTTATCATCGTTGTTTTCTAGCCTCGAAAGGTAAGCAATCACCTACAATTAACGTTCTTATTTTAGTAAATTTGATTTCACTTGAAATGACAAATGAAATATGCTGTTAAATTTGAATTGCTAGTTATTTAATCTGCAATTGTTCATCTGTGGTATATGATACCACATCCTGTTGTATATATTTTATTTAATTTATCACTGATGATATATGATTGTTATTGATATGTCATATTTTATCATATTTGTTCACACTCTACAAGTTCCCTGTTAATTTAAAATTCCCTATAGGTTGAAATGACACATACCCGAACGATATTATAGATGTAATAACCCTGGTTTTTGAGATTACCTTGAATATTAAATTATAATGATGATTATAATTTAATATTGGAATTAATTGGACTAATAAGTAGAAAATATTGTTTATTTTAGTAAACAATGGATTTGGGTTAGCTTGGGCTAAATAAAATGATAAACATGAGAGAAATAAAGTTTTACTTTATTTCATGAATGTTGAATGTATTGTTTGGGTATATTTAATTAAAAATTAATAATGTGTGCAATATTATGATTTTTGCTTTGCCAATATTGCCATTTTATTAATTCAAATATATGAGAATTGGTTAATATAATAATTATTCATGGGGAATATGATTAATAATGATGCAAAATATTTTATTAGTGTTAGAACAAGTATTTACATCCATTGGAATGTAATATACGTTTATATTTAATCAATTTGTATCATATTGCAATTTATTTTGCAAAAGTGTAGAAATTGGTTAAATTTAGTAATATCAGTAAAATAAATAATAAAAGTGTAAAATTTGGGTTTTTACATTTTATTTGGAATCTAGGTGTTGGGACGATTCCAACAAGTCCAAGTTTGCTAAATTTGGATTTAAATTGGAGAAGTAATGAAGATTTAAATAAATGACATGAACATAATTTGATAAACTAAAATTTGATTAAGTGTTATTGGGTTGCTATTGCTTTTGGCCCAAACCCATTGCCTAGAGAAGCTTTTGGATGAGAAACATTTTTCTTCTTTCATCTCCTTCCTCAGAAAACTTCCTGAAGCTTTGCAAATGGCCTCCTCAACTTAGAATTCATCCAAATCTCCATTTTATTGCTCGAATTAGATAGATTTTCAGTCCAAAAACAAAAGAAGGTAATCTCTAATCTATTTATCTCTCTAATTTGAGGAGAAATCCATTTTCCATGTACTGTAACTTTTATTTACCCCTCTTTTTGGTTTGCATGGCTTTCTTCTAGCTTCTATAGGTGGAATCGAAGCTCCCGAGCGCTGAAAGCTCAAGTCTTCTTGCCAAAATCATCTCCTTTGCTAAGTACAGTAAGTATATAACTTACAGCAACTAAATTGAATGCCTGTGCAAAATCTGTAGCTTTTTGTTGCAAATTCTTACTAGTTTCTTAAGTTTTTCGTATATCTCGTTTTGCTGAAAATGCATCATAGTAAAATGGTCATAACTTTCACGTTTCTTGTCCGTTTTACCTCAATTTTTTTTTGTTGAAAACTGCATTCGATATGTAACAATTTATTTTCAGATTGTATCCTGAGATTTTGCATTTTTAATGACCGAAAATGAGTTTGATGTCAGAAGCCTGATTCTGCCTTTAACATATCAGGCTTAGTTTGTATTAGTAGGCAAAACAGCCATAACTTTTGACAGACAAATCGGATTTTGATAATCTTGACCTTTCCGGAAAGCTTATTTCATATACTACAACTTTCATTTTTTGAGTTTCCTGTTATTTTGAGGTTAGCTATGACAAAATTGAAATTTTTTACTGCTAACCCGAGTGCAAGACTAGAAATTCTCTGTTGTTGAATCTGAAACGGAATCGGCCATAACTTTTTCGGTTTTAAGCCGAATTCGATATTCTTAGATGTTCTCGAAAGCTCGTTTTATAAGCTACAACTTTTTCTTTAGTCATATTACCAGACTCGAATGTTTACCATGTTGAAATTGTTAATATTTGTCTCAGTCCTGTCAATATATGCATACACACTATATGCTACAGGCTTTGTATAAGATTTTTAGTAAAAAGATCATAACTTTTAGACCGCTGATCTGAATTCAATGATCTTGCTCATTCTGGAAAGCTTAGAAACTAGGCTACAACTTTGTTTTTAATCGCATTTTTTAAGGGTTTTTAAAACAAGTATTCCTTATTTCCAAGGTCATCAAAAAAAAACCATTTTTCTATGAAAAATATTTTGTAAATAATTTTATTTATTTTAATCATTTTTATGTTATTCGGGTGTATATTTGACGTTTTGATTGTGTTTGAAGTTTTTTTATCATATTAGTCTATTTGACTAATATTATGCAGATATGGTCCGATGACTCGTATATTCGATAGAGGACCATATGGATGTAGATTTACATTTGCCGAGGATATGAGGCGAGATTATTTATTATTATGATACTTGTCGATGAAAGGAGACAAGTGTGGTAGTCACATTGAACTCGTCATAGTACGAAATACGATGAGTTGGAATTTTCTTCATTTTGCCGATGAAATGAGGTGATGTATGTTTTTAAATAGGCTTTGATGTTAATTTATGATTTCTTTACGATGTGGTATCGATCGGCGATTAGTAAACCATTAGGTGCTGACACGTGGTATGGGACGTGTGTTAATACTTTTTGGGTTCCTAGTCGTAAAGTTGAGACACATGGAAGTTTGACTAGTACTACGGACCTCGAGTGGAGTAGGGTTGCAGATTAGTAGTCAACCCCGAAGCATTATGATATTATTATTACTCGGGTCTTTTGACGTTACCGATTGGGATGGAGGAAATTATAGGCTACGTAGTCGTGTGCATAGGCAGGATAGGTAGAAATGAAGGTGATCCCAATCCTATGATGTATGGTACCGAAGTACAGTACTAGTGGAAGTGAATAGCACGTGCAAAGTATTCTTTTTATTGATGATTTTGATGTTAATCTTTTTGGGTGATGTTTATGTTTTGAATAGCCTCAAGTAAGAATGAGGCGACATGGTCCATGATGTTTCGACCATATTATTACTACTTGTTTGAGATTATGTGATTTATGAAGTTTGACGATCTCTATGATTGATTTGAAGTACTTCGAAATAATTTCCCTTCTTATGATATAAGAATGATCCTTGATGATTCTCATAGATGTATATTCACGATGAACCTTATATTCATTCCGTTGGGAACAACGAAATGATTTTCTCATTATCACTTATCATCATTGAGGCCCTTATCTACTGATGAGTTTAGTTGCCCGACCCGTGTGTTTATCACTCGGGTCAGACCGAGTTGCAGGTTAGGTCGGATATCTATCTTTTGTGCTTGGACCCATTTTTCTTTTTGAGGGGCTCATGACTATGCACTTGGCTACATCTTTCGTGTGTGTCTTTTGTGTCAGCTTATTGTACATATTCTTTTATGAGGATGGAGATGTATGTATATTGTGTGGTTACACGCCACTATGATGTAGGGTATTACATTTAATGTTTGGCTTGTATTAGTAAATATATCGGTGGCTGCTGTTCTGTGATGCGATTGTTATATTTATTGCTTTTTTTTTTTGAATAGATCCTATAGCCGTGTAGTATCGTATTAGTTAAACATTTAGTATGTCGATCACTTAAGATACACGAAAAAAAAAGAAATGGTAAAAGTCGACGTACTTAATCTTTAGCTAATGCATTACTATTCGGTCGCCCTTAACCAGCCCTATTCTCTGCATTAGTAAACAGAATTACTCGTTAATTCTCTTTACTAATGTGGGTCTCAGGGTGGGGCGTCACAGCTTGGTATCAGAGCAAGGATTCAGAACAAAATGAAATAAACGCAGAACAGTGAACACGATGAACCGTACATCAAGTATAATACCCTTGTACATCTTATCCCTTAATCGTGGCCAGCCTTGTCATATCCCTATCCTTTTCAATTCCTTTGGGGTGGATAGAAAGGAATACGTCTAGGAATGTTAAATGTTATTCCGTAGTATTCCTTAATTACCGCATTTCAATTTCTTTATATATATATATATCTACCCTGTGAATGATCTTCTCTTTTTTTTATCTTTCAGCTATGTCTGGAAGAGGTAGAGCTCGCCCTTCGGCATCGGGACCGTCCAGTGGTTCTCGTCCTGAGGGTGTATATATGTCCACTGATCAGATTCTTGAGTTAGTGCGGAGCGTTCAGCCTCCCACTACTGCTACTCCTGCCTCTCCTCGCCGATCAGCTTTTGCACGTATGTGCAGTGACTTCACTCATCTTGGTGGCAAGGCCTTTAAAGGCACCGAGTCTGTTCTTGATGTTGAGGCCTGGCTCAGTTCTTGTGAGCGTATTTTTGGCCGTATGGAGATATCTAGCCATCACCGTGTTCTTGTAGCATCCAGTATGTTGCAAGAACGAGCTCTTCATTGGTATGACCTTCTGATTGCTGAGATTGATGAGTCTACACTTGAGTGGGATCAGTTTCGTGAGCGGTTTGAGCTCAAGTTTATTCCTGATTCTGAGAGAGCTACTCTAGCTCGTCGCTTCCTAGAGCTCAAGCAAGGAAAGCTTTCTGTTTCTGCGTATGTTGCTTCGTTTGAGGGTCTTTCTAAGTATGGGCTTGAACATATTCCTACTCTATATAAGAAGAATCTTAGGTTCATTTCCGAACTTAAGAAGTATTTGAAGAAGGCCCTTATGCTTCGCCTTGAGCTTACTTTTGAGAAGCTTGTTGATATCGCCATTCAGCTTGAAGCGGTCGAGAAGGAAGAGGATAGTGATGATGATGTTAGGGTTCGGGCCAACCCGAACAAGAAGAAGTTCTTTCGCAAGTCTAAGCCCTTTCCTCCTAAGAAGAAGAAGAAGCAAGGTGGTTCTTCTTCTCAGCTTCAGTCTACTCCTTCAGCAAAGCCTTTTGCTTGCTTCAATTGTGGCTCCCCTGATCATCATGTTAGAGAGTGTCCCAAACCCAAGCGTTGCCTCCACTGCAAGAAAGAGGGACACTTAGTTGCTGCTTTCCCCATTAAGGGGAAAAGTTCACGCCAGGGTCAGCTTAATGTGGCTTCTACCTCTGGTGATGCTTCTCAGCCTAGAGGTACACACTCTTCCGTTTTAGAAGGCTCCTTATTATTTCATGATCGTATTATCCGAGTGCTTTTCGATACGGGTGCTTCTCACTCATTCGTATCGAAGGAACTCATAGATGCTTTGCAGTTGGATGTTTCTTGCTTGCTTACTTCATTGCGAATTGCTAATCCTATTGGAGGATCCGACACCCTTAGCTTACTTTGTGATGACGTTGAGATCATGATTTGTGGTTTTTCTTTCCGTGCGAATCTGCACGTGATTCTTCGCTTGGTTTTGATATGATATTTGGTATGGACTGGCTAGTTCGATACGGTGCCAAGATTCTTTGTTCTGATAGAGTCATTTATCTCCGCCATCCAGACTCGCCTTCGCAGTTATCTCTTATGCTTCGGGATACAGATTGTGATTCCGTAGCATCCTTATATGCTCTTGATTCTCGAGATGATGAAGATGATGTGTCTCGAATTCTGATCGTTTATGACTTTGCTGATATTTTTGAGCCTGTTTCGGGGTTGCCACCCAAGCGGGCCATAGAGTTTCGTATTGATCTCATTCCTGGTGCTCAGCCAGCTAGTCGTCCTCCCACGAGGATGTCTACTAAGGAGAACGAGGAACTTAAGAAGCAACTCCTCGAGCTCGAAGCTAAGCACTTCATTCGATCTAGCTCTTCACCGTGGGGTGCCACGGTGGTATTTGTAAAGAAGTCCAATGGGACTCTTAGGCTTTGCGTCGACTATCGCAAGCTTAATGAGTTAACCATCAAGAATCGTTACCCTTTACCGAGGATCGACGACATGTTCGATTAGTTAAGTGGTGCTAGAGTCTTTTCACAGTTAGACCTTGCCACTGGTTTTCATCAGCTCCGAGTTGCGGAAGATAGTATTCCTCTCACCGCATTCCGCACTCGCTATGGTTCTTATGAGTGGCTCGTCATGCCGTTCGGATTGACGAATGCACCTGCCTACTTTGTCGATTTTATGAATCGAGTATTCCGGGAATATCTCGATAAATTCGTGCTTGTATTCATCGATGATATCTTAGTATATTCCAAATCCGAAGAGGACCATGCTCGACATCTTAGAATTGTTTTGAGTACTCTCCGAAAGCATCAACTCAAAGCAAAACTTTCTAAGTGTCACTTCTGGGAAAAGCAAGTGAAGTTCTTAGGCCACATTGTATCTTCAGAAGGTATTTCCGTTGATCCTTCTAAGATCGAGGCTATTCAAAATTGGAAGAGGCCTAAGAATGTTCATGAGATTCGTAGCTTTTTGGGATTGGCCGGTTATTATCGTCGCTTTATTAAGGATTTTTCTCGTATCGTGCTTCCTCTTACAAACCTTACCAGGAAGGGTGTTCGTTTTATCTGGTCTGACAAGTGTGAGGCTGCCTTCCAGCGATTGAAGGAGCTTCTCACACATGCTCCTGTGCTTGTGATTCCTGAAGGGAACCAAGATCTCATTGTTTATACTGATGCAAGCCACACTGGGCTTGGTGCGGTTCTTATGCAGAAGGATCGGATTGTTGCCTATGCTTCAAGGCAATTACGTACGAACGAGGTTCAGTACGCGACCTATGATTTAGAGCTTGCAGCCATCGTCTTCGCCTTGAAGATATGGTGTCATTATCTCGTTGGTGAGCATTTCGTCCTTTATACCGATCATAAGTCTCTCAAGTACCTCTTTTCGCAGAAGGAATTGAATATGAGGCAACAACGATGGTTAGAGTTCCTTGCCTCATATGATTTCGATATCGAGTATACCCCAGGGAAGGGTAATCGTGTAGCTGATGCGCTTAGCCGCAGGCATTCGGCAGTTGTTTCTATGATGTTAGCCGAATGGGATGTTCTTGAGACCTTATCCAGCTTTGACGTTCATGATCGAACAACATCATCTGATTCACCGGTCTTATTATTTAGTATGGTGGCTCGACCTTCTCTTCTTGATCGTATCTCTAAGGCCCAGAGACGTGATGCTTATATTATGCGCCTCATTCAGTCTTTCTCATCTGAGTCCCGTGATGAGGAGTTACGAGATTATTCGATTGATTCTCATGGTTGCCTTCGTCTGAGGAACCGTATAGTTGTTCCATCTGATTCAGCACTTAGGCGTGACATACTTGATGATTGTCATCGCTCTAAGTATACCATCCATCCAGGTAGCAGTAAAATGTATGCGGATATGCATCGTCTTTATTATTGGGATGGTATGAAGCGTGATGTTGCAAGATTTGTGAGCCAGTGTCCTACCTGTCAGCTTGTTAAGGCCAAGCATCAGCGGCCATCCGGTCTTCTTCAGCCTCTTGATGTTCCACAGTGGAAGTGGGACTAAGTATCGATGGACTTCATTGACGGCCTACCTCGTTCGAGGTCGGGTCATTCTAGCATTTGGGTTATTGTGGATCGTCTTACTAAATCCACCCATTTCATCCCTATTAAATCTAATAGGAATGCTCCTCTCTTGGCTAAGCTCTACATTAAAGAAGTCGTGCGATTACATGGTGTTCCTTCTTCGATTGTATGTGATCGTGATCCCTTGTTCACAAGTCATTTCTGGACTAGTTTTCAGCAAGCTTTGGGTACAAAGCTTAATCTTTCTACAGCTTATCATCCTCAGCCTGATGGACAGACTGAGAGGGTGAATCGCATTCTTGAAGATCTTCTCCGTGCATGTATTCTTGATTTTAGTGGTTCATGGGAAGATCATCTTCCATTAGTAGAGTTCTCCTATAATAATAGCTTCCAATCCAGTATCGGTATGGCTCCATTCGAGGCACTATACGGAAGACCATGTCGTTCTCCTTCTTGTTGGTTAGAATCTGGAGAGAGGCTTATACTCGGTCCAGATTCTATTCGTGATTCTTCGGGGAAGATATCTCTTATTAGACAGAGAATGAAAGAGGCACAGAGTCGCCAGAAATCCTACGCGGACAACCGTAGGAAGCCTCTTGAGTTCTCCGTGGGTGATCTTGTTTATATCCGTGTATCTCCAATGAAGGGAGTAATGCACTTTAGCTCCACTGGGAAATTGGCTCCTCGCTTTATAGGGCCATTTCCGATTACCGAGCGCATTGGTCCGGTTGCTTATAGATTCTCACTTCCATATCATCTATCCGGTATTCATGACGTCCTCCACGTCTCTCAGCTTCGGAAATGCATTCGAGATCCTGATTCTGTTATTGATTCATCCGAGCAGCTTGAGCTTGAGATTTCATCGAGTTTATCTACCTCTCAGCAGCCTATTCGAGTACTTGGTTCGGAGGTGAAACGACTTCGAAGCAAGAACGTTCCCTTAGTAAAGATTCAATGGTCCGATAATCCCAATAATTGCACTTGGGAAACCAAAGAATCTATCGAGCGTTCATATCCGGATTTTCTTTCTTCTTTTGATGAAGGTGAGTATTTACCCCAAGTTATTCCTTGTTTCATTCGTTTGTATTGAGGGTTGTTAGAGATTTATCCCTAGAAATTGCGTGGACGCAATTTTATTAAGGGAGGGATTCTGTAATAACCCTGGTTTTTGAGATTACCTTGAATATTAAATTATAATGATGATTATAATTTAATATTGGAATTAATTGGACTAACAAGTAGAAAATATTGTTTATTCTAGTAAACAATGGATTTGGGTCAGCTTGGGCTAAATAAAATGATAAACATGAGAGAAATAAAGTTTTACTTTATTTCATGAATGTTGAATGTATTGTTTGGGTATATTTAATTAAAAATTAATAATGTGTGCAATATTATGATTTTTGCTTTGCCAATATTGCCATTTTATTAATTCAAATATATGAGAATTGGTTAATATAATAATTATTCAGGGGGAATATGATTAATAATGATGCAAAATATTTTATTAGTGTTAGAACAAGTATTTACATCCATTGGAATGTAATATACATTTATATTTAATCAATTTGTATCATATTGCAATTTATTTTGCAAAAGTGTAGAAATTGGTTAAATTTAGTAATATCAGTAAAATAAATAATAACAGTGTAAAATTTGGGTTTTTACATTTTTATTTGGAATCTAGGTGTTGAGACGATTCCAACAAGTCCAAGTTTGCTAAATTTGGATTTAAATTGGAGAAGTAATGAAGATTTAAATAAATGACATGAACATAATTTGATAAACTAAAATTTGATTAAGTGTTATTGGGTTGCTATTGCTTTTGGACCAAACCCATTGCCTAGAGAAGCTTTTGGATGAGAAACAGGAAAATGAACGTACAGTTCATTTTTCTTCTTTCATCTCCTTCCTCAGAAAACTTCCTGAAGCTTTGCAAATGGCCTCCTCAACTTAGAATTCATCCAAATCTCCATTTTATTGCTCGAATTAGATAGATTTTCAGTCCAAAAACAAAAGAAGGTAATCTCTAATCTATTTATCTCTCTAATTTGAGGAGAAATCCATTTTCCATGTACTGTAACTTTTATTAACCTCTCTTTTTGGTTTGCATGGCTTTCTTCTAGCTTCTATAGGTGGAATCGAAGCTCCCGAGCGCTGAAAGCTCAAGTCTTCTTGCCAAAAATCATCTCCTTTGCTAAGTACAGTAAGTATATAACTTACAGCAACTAAATTGAATGCCTGTGCAAAATCTGTAGCTTTTTGTTGCAAATTCATACTAGTTTCTTAAGTTTTTCGTATATCTCGTTTTGCTGAAAATGCATCATAGTAAAATGGTCATAACTTTCACGTTTCTTGTCCGTTTTACCTCAAATGTTTTTTGTTGGAAACTGCATTCGATAAACAACAATTTACTTTCAGATTGTATCCTGAGATTTTGCAGTTTTAATGACCGAAAATGAGTTTGATGTCAGAAGCCTGATTCTACCTTTAACAAATCAGGCTTAGTTTGTATTTGTTAGCAAAACAGCCATAACTTTTGACACACAAATCGGATTTTGATAATCTTGACCTTTACGAAAAGCTTATTTCATATACTATAACTTTCATTTGTTGAGTTTCCAGTTATTTTGAGGTTAGCTATGACAAAATTGAAATTTTTTACTGCTAAGCCGAGAGCAAGACTAGAAATTCTCTGTTGTTGAATCTGAAACGGAATCGGCCATAACTTTTTCGTTTTTAAGCCAAATTCGATATTCTTAGATGTTCTGGAAAGATCGTTTTATAAGCTAAAACTTTTTTCTAGTCATATTGCCATACTCGAATGTTTACTATGTTGAAATTATCAATATTTGTCTCAGTCCTGTCAATATATGCATACACACTATATGCTACAGGCTTTGTATAAGATTTTTAGTAAAAAGATCATAACTTTTAGACCGCTGATCGGAATTCAATGATCTTGTTCATTCTGGAAAGCTTAGAAACTAAGCTACAACTTTGTTTTTATTCGCATTGCCAAATTTTGGCGTTTTCTATGCTGAAGTCATAAATGTTTTTAAGCATTTTTTAAGGGTTTTTAAAACAAGTATTCCTTATTTCCAAGGCTTTTATAAATCATCAAAAAAAAACCCCTTTTCCTGTGAAAAATATTTTGTAAATAATTTTATTTATTTTAATCATTTTTATGTTATTCGGGTGTATATTTGATGTTTTGATTGTGTTTGAAGTTTTTTTTATCATATTAGTCTATTTGACTAATATTATGCAGATATGGTCCGATGACTCGTATATTCGATAGAGGACCATATGGATGTAGATTTACATTTGCCGAGGATATGAGACAAGATTATTTATTATTATGATACTTGTCGATGAAAGGAGACAAGTGTGGTAGTCACATTGAACTCGTCATAGTACGAAATACGATGAGTTGGAATTTTCTTCATTTTGCCGATGAAATGAGGTGATGTATGTTTTTAAATAGGCTTTGATGTTAATTTATGATTTCTTTACGATGTGGTATCGACCGGCGATTAGTAAACCATTAGGTGATGACACATGGTATGGGACGTGTGTTAATACCTTTTGGGTTCCTGGTCGTAAAGTTGAGACACATGGAAGTTTGGACTAGTACTACGGACCTCGAGTGGAGTGGTGTTGCAGATTAGTAGTCAACCCCGAAGCATTATGATATTATTATTACTCGGGTCTTTTGACGTCACCGATTGGGATGGAGGAAATTATAGGCTACGTAGTCGTGCGCATAGGCAGGATAGGTAGAAATGAAGGTGATCCCAATCCTATGATGTATGGTACCGAAGTACAGTACTAGTGGAAGTAAATAGCACGTGCAAAGTATTCTTTTTATTGATGATTTTGATGTTAATCTTTTTGGGTGATGTTTATGTTTTGAATAGCCTCGAGTAAGAATGAGGCGACATGGTCTATGATGTTTCGACCATATTATTACTACTTGTTTGAGATTATGTGATTTATGAAGTTTGACGATCTCTATGATTGATTTGAAGTACTTCGAAATAATTTCCCTTCTTATGATATAAGAATGTTCCTTGATGATTCTCATAGATGTATATTCATGATGAACCTTATATTCATTCCGTTGGGAACAACGAAATGATTATCTCATTATCACTTATCATCATTGAGGCCCTTATCTACTGATGAGTTTAGTTGCCTGACCCGTGTGTTTATCACTCGGGTCAGACCGAGTTGCAGGTTAGGTCGGATATCTATCTTTTGTGCTTGGACCCATTTTGCTTTTTGAGGGGCTCATGACTATGGACTTGGCTACTCTTTCGTGTGTGTCTTTTGTGTCAGCTTATTGTACATATTCTTTTATGAGGATGGAGATGTATGTATATTGTGTGGTTACACGCCACTATGATGTAGGGTATTACATTTGATGTTTGGCTTGTATTAGTATATATATCGGTGGCTGCTGTTCTGTGATGTGATTGTTATATTTATTGCATTTTGTTTCTGAATAGATCCTATAGCCGTGTAGTATTGTATTAGTTAAACATTTAGTATGTCGATCACTTGAGATACACGAAAAAAAATGGTAAAAGTCGACGTACTTAATCTTTAGCTAATGCATTACTATTCGGTCGCCCTTAACCAGCCCTATTCTCTGCATTAGTAGACGGAATTACTCGTTAATTCTCTTTACTAATGTGGGTCTCAGGGTGGGGCGTCACAATAGATTAGGGAAAAATCATTACGGGTTGAAATGATAAACCCAAGCGATTTTCATTGATTTTAAATTTTGGGCTTGCGGGTCGAATTAATATATACCCGTAAATATCCAAATTGCAGACTGAAATGAGAAATATCTGTATCACTTAACCATAGGATAGAAAATCATATACGGACACCGTTGGTCTATATTTTGAAAACTGATTTCCAAAGTTTTGAAAGGAAATATATGGATTTTATTAAATATTGATTTATAGAAATATATTATATATAGGCTATTTTTATATATGTATAAAATTTTAGAGTTTTAAAATTATATTTTTTTGGAAATTTTAAATTTATAAGTTAGTTTTGAAAATGTAATTCTTAAGCTTTTGTTATAATTTTATTATTTTAAATTATATAAAATAAGATTTAACACAAAATACATTTAATAACAAGATTTAATTTAATAAAATCCAACTTAATTGGTTTATAATATATTTAAGTATCAATTTAAATTTATAGTAACATATTAAAAATAGATTTTTTATTACTTTAAATAAATAACGGTTGGGAAGATAAATTGATGTTGACTTAGAATTTAAATTTGTTAATAATTGAATTTAAATAAGAATTTATTTGGACTTATTGATTTTGGAATTTGAAAAATATGATTCATAACTTGATTTGATAAAATGTGATTAAATGAATATTCTCAGTTTTAAATAAAACTGAGAGTGAATATTTAATGTTAAAACAGGAGCTATACCGAGCCAAGTCGGGTCATTCCCCTGATCGGGCACATTTCTTCGATACCATTCTATTACTTTTGTGATTTGGTTGGGTGCACCCTTTGATTTGGGAGTGTCACGAAGTGGGCGGTAGTAGCTACTATGCATTACCACCATTCTGGGAGTGCAAACGGTATCCCTAGCATTGCCTCGAGTGCCCTGTTGCATGCCTTATCGTGCCTTCTATGAGTTTGGTTTGAACCATACCCATGGAATGCCCTCTGATAGCCCTTTAGTTTACCCGGGGAGTTACGGTACTATATAGACTATGGGAATATATAAAATGTGTTAAGGGTAATATGGGTAATGCCTTAATGCTATTTTAATAGTTTTACTTTACTATAGACATATTATAATAGCGTATATTACTACATCGTAGATAGTTTTGGATCGTTAGAGTATGGAAATCCCAAACATCCTTTAAGTTACTTGTATTTCCGTTGACATTTCACTTGAGTTAAATATACTAATATAAGAATGTTAATCCTGACTCGAGTGTTTTGTGTTTTGCTTTACGCTCGAGTCAAACTGAGTGCCACAGCATTTGAGACTCACCTTTGGAGTTTGGAGCTTCGCTTGAAGATCCATTTATCTATCCAGTTTTCAGTTATTTTAGTTTGTTCCAGTCATTTATGTTCAGACTCGTCGGTTGCTTGTATTAGAGATTCATTTGTATTTCAGATCCAGTTATATTTTGTTTTAGGCTCTAATGTTTATATAGTAGCTTCGTGAATTACTATTTATCTATTCCGCTGCTTATTGTTATATTACTCCGTGTCTATGATTCTATGATTTATTTATTTACTGTATATGCTGAGTTTTGCCAAATATAAATTAATAGTCTGACATTTTGAGAAATTCCAGTCCGACATATGAGGATGGGAATGGTTTGAAATAGCGAGTCGTTACAATGTATAAAATATAATCGAGGTAAAATTATTTCATTTACTTAATTTAAAAACAATACTGGGTCGAATTGCTTCGTTTAATTGTTTGGAAATCCCTATTGATAACATGGCATCCCATGCACCGACCAGAATTTATAAACAACTCAACGGATAAGTAAACACAATATAAAACATTTTTATATCGGTAATAAATGCGCACTCAATAATATAATACGCTTTAACTCAATTTTAGGCGCTACTGGCCCTATCTATACAGAGTAAACATCAAAGCCTAGGAATATACTAAACCTAGGCTCCGATACCACGTATGACGACCCATAGATCTGTACCCTTTGAATCGACAATAAAACACCCAAAAGGCACATAATGATGGAAAGTCAAGAGAAAGAAAGAAGAGGGAAGAAAAGTAGAGAAGAAAGAGAGAAGAATAAAACTAAACAGAAAAATACAGAATCTCACATCACAGCGGAAAATATAATATCATACTAATGATCTTTATAAAACAGAAACTGTAATATCATATACGTACATCCATAAGAGTTCAACAATCAATCACTAATCATCAGCTTGGATAGTTACAATAACACGTCCTTACAATTTTTAATAATATAAAAATAACAATGCAATCGAAAAATAAATAGATACGTGTATATGACACGGAGACTTCCAACTCTCCTGTTGAAGCTCTAAAAGCACCAAATCTGAACCTATAAATGTACTCGGTCTGACCCAAGCATTGAAAAGGAAGAATGCCCGGATCAGTCTGTTAAACCAGCGTGAGAAAACACATTCAACTGAATTTATTTTTATTTTATCAAAGAATTCTTTATCAAAAGAAGGGTACATCGTAAGACACGCGCATACTAAAATACAGATGGGTTTTTACCTTACGATAACCAAAACATTTCATATCAAATCATATTATATTATAATAGTGTCTATCATACAAATAATAAGTAAGATAGCCGAAACTGTTACCGTTATTAAATTCTAGCATACTAGTCTCTACAAACAAAATGGCAGGCACGTAATGGAGTTTGGATTTCCATACAAATGACACGGTGAAGGGACCGACTTTCGATAGTACATCTCTAGAGGAATGTATCGAGAAACCATCACAAAATTCCTCTACCAACACAAGACCAGCCTACCTCTATAACTGGGTAGTCCGAATATGTCATCCCTTGGTCGTTACCTGCCTTTCCAAGGGACCTCATACCATATAAACCACATTAATTTACATCCCGAATGTCATATCGATAAGAAATATATCTAAAAGGGGATGATCATATCCTAATTGGGATTGACCCATTTAGCCCTGCTGCATCTAACCCTATTTTAGTCATTTCCGGTTGATGAGGCATGAGGTAAATATTACCTTTCACATACCACATATCACATCATTTTAAATGCCACATTGTCATTTTCGTTGACTATTAATTGCCTTCCACAAAAATACAACCCTGGAGCTTGTATCTCTCAATGAAGGGTGTTAAGCTAGGAGAAGTTGCCTTCTCCGCCACCAACAGATGAACGCTTGTAAAAACCAATGTGCGTAATCTTAGAAATACTATTTCAGACACTCGTTCATACAAGTAGTCTAGGAACATGACAAATTGAAGGTACTTTCCTACCGCATCCTGTCGGGAAATCTCTAGGATTAGCAGCGAATAGTCCTTGCATTGGATATGTCATAACAAAGAGACTACTGCTACTAGATGTATATTGTGATTTTAACCCCAAACGCTAACCAAGAAGTCCTTCACTATAAAAATCCTAAATATCAATATCTTCAATAACCTGCATAATCAAACGCATGTACATTGGCCCGAAGTGGTTTTCAGATAAATCTGATTCCGGTCTGTTCGCACCAACAATGCAAAAGCGTTTCTCAACCTCACACAAAAACTAAATCTCATAGACTTATCACGTCTTCAACTTTCAACTTGCTATTCTTCGGCCAAGAAGGAAGCTCGATAAATTGGAGTAATCACTCTGCACTTCACGAGTCAACATTCTCAACACGAACGGTAATTAATTCTACATAGTCAGTTACATACTAAGCATATGACTAATTAGTTTCTACGTCAAGTCGAGAAACTAAAATGGCCAAATTTTATAGTCAGTTATATAGCTATGAAAGCAACAAAAAAATTTAGCACATAAGTAGTCACTAGGTCTGATTTTTATTAATCATTTATAAATCAAATTACTTTCCAATTATTCACTTCAAAATATCTTTAAAAAGGATATATTCTCAAAACCATTTCAATATTTGGAAAATATTTCTATATACTTACTTTAATAATAAGTGAATTCACAATGTACTTACTTTAAAACCATTCAAACTCCATTTGAAAATATCAGTTTCCAAAACATTCGTTTAATTTAAAGGATTACTTTACTGTCCAAAATCGTGAATATAATTCCTTTATAAACTTCCATATGTAACTTGTCAAAGTAAGTTGATTTCACATTTATAAAATAGTGTTTATAATTCACATTTCTACTTTATATAAACTTCCACTTATAAAAGCCCTTTATTAACCAATATCCCGTTTATCTCGTTTATATGTCAAAATCCTAATATAAGTTTATTTACTTTTAAATCTCTTTATTTACAAATTCATTCTTTTTATAACTTCATAAATTTATAAATCTTATTTACTTATAAGATTTAATTATAACTTCATTTTAAACACTTACAAAGCTCGTCTATAATCCCATTACTTTTTATATATAAAAACTAGATTTTACAAATCTTATTATATAAACCATTTATAATAAGTTCAAAATCCCAATTTAACTTATTTTATAAAAGAGTTAACTTCACACTACAAAAATCATATTTTTATTCAATTTAAATAAACTTCTTCTTTTAACAATTTACAAATCATTATTAAAACTTATATAACTTCAAAAATACTTAAACAACCTTTTTAAGTCAAAATCATTATTTTAGTATTTTATATTCTAGAAATTGGCTTAATGCTACAAAAGTGCTAAGTAAGGGGACTCACATCAATCATATCAATCATGGCAACCAAACATCATATATCAGATGATAACACCGTATATAACAATATCTGTAAATAAAAATCAACACTGGTGAGAAATCCAGTTGGATTCCCCTAACATGTCACCTACAACAAATATACATATAAGTAAATATGTACATGTCCACTTCGAGGCAGACTCGCATACAAAGGGTCATCCGCTCATACACGGGAACGTATAGGGTCTCATCCGTTGAAATATGTAGGAATATTTCGAACTCCAATCGAAGCGTGCCGCTTCGCGTTTATAATGTTTTACCCTTATTTCAAACACAATGGAATATATATCGGGAGCCAATTCCATCTTATTTGAAAGATAGGTTTTCGAATTGAATTATTTTAATAAAATTTACTTAGATAAATTTCTATGTGTTTCAACTTCGCACGACTAAACCGTAAGTCCGATGAACATGAAATTTGAAATCCTATAATAATATAACATTACGGATCCAATGAAATTGGTGTCATTGAAATCTGAGATTGTATCAAAATTACTATTTTTACACGTTAATTAAATATTAAAATTTCCAATTTCCATTAAATCGCTTTTAAATCAATTTCAAAAGTTCCCTAAATCCATTCTAATTCAAATAGAATTTTATTTAACTTTATAAATCATTTTGATTCACATTAAGTTCAAAATCAAATTATTTCTGCAATTTCAAACATTAAATTAACAATTAAATTATCAAAATTAATTATTATGTTTGAAATATAATTTATTCAACTTATATAATTTACTTGTGAATATTTAAAATAAATTAAATATCCGAATTTCGAATGACTGAAATTCTAGGTCATTATAATTCTCATTGATTCACTCAATATTAAGCATCCTTCATTCGATGAGCCCTCCACCTAAGTGCGATGTAACGACCTGCAAATTCATCACTTCAGAAAAAAAATTAAAATATCCAAATATAATATTTTTTGACATAAATGATAGTATTTTGAACAATAAATAATATTGCCAATAAATATATACTTCGGAAGATATATCAAAAAAATGACCGAAAATCGTTTTATCAATAAACGTCTCTTAGAATAAAATAGTATAATTTAAAGTATACTTTTATATATACATTTAATTGTATGTGTTTATAATATATACACTAAAATAATTATTCATAGATATACTTCAAATAAAAAACCAATTCAAAGTACAATCCTTAAAACAGCTAAAGACTTTCAGATTTAAATTTAATTCTGGATTCAAAATAATATCTTATTTGAAATTAAAATTAAAATTATACATAATAAAATAAATATGTGTGAATTAAATAAAAAAAATTGGAAATGCAAAGAATACATTTAAATATATATATATATATATTAGAATTCATAAAATATTAATTTATAAATATAAGTTACATATTTTAAATATACAAAAAAAATTCTTTTCTTGCCTAAAAGGTTTTTGACAAAATCAATTATTTAAAATTTATAATTCCATGCGGTATTTAAAAATGGTTTTTTATTGTGTGGAAAAGTTATGAAAAAATTTAATTTTCAAAGTTATTTATGTTTTATATAAATATATACACGTATTTTTCATTTATATATGTTATTATATAATAATAGAAACTTATGATAAATAAACATATTTATTAATATATGTTTTTTTATTTATATATATATATATATATATAATTTGAAATCACGTGTGCAAGTACATTTATAATTAATATAAAACATATTCAAAATTCAAATTATGTTTAAAAATTATTTTAAAAGCTTATTACTTTAAAAAATGTTTTTTATTTCATCATTGTTGGAAAAAAGATATATACATATATATGTGTGTGCGTGCGTGTATTTATTTATATATATATATATATATATATATATATATATATATAATCACATACAAATATACATATTGAAATGACAAGAAGTATATACATAAATTCGTGATATTTTCGAATCTACCTACATACAATGATATAAATTAATATATAAATAAATAAAAATGATATTAGATGTTACCTAATTGTTTGCTTGATAAAGCACATGGAATGTTGAATCAAAATGCAAATATACATCCGATCTAAGTGCTTCCAGAATATGAAAAAGCATATAAAAGAACACCAGACATTAAATAAAATTAAATTTGATTTTGTTTTGTTTGAAAACGAGGAGGAGAGGTGTAGAAGAGGCATTAAAAGACTAGTGCAAATGAGAGGCAGGTGTTGTTTAAATAGGTAGTAGAGATAAGAGAAAACGGAGATCTAAATCTTCTAGTTTACCTCTTCCTTACCCAATTCAAAAAAACTTTAGGCATTCAATATCACATTCCCACCACCACCCCCCGCACATCATGTGTTCGGCCAAAACAAGGGTTATATAGGCCATTTAAAATTTTCGAACCTAGTTAATATCGATAACATTTAAATCCAATTTAAATATTTATTTGATGCTGCATACCGATACGCATATACATAACTTATTTGTATGCGCACTTTATTAAATACTAATCAAATAAAATTTAGTAATCTTAATTAATAACAATTATAATTTAATTATATAGTGACATATTTTGGAGTATTCGGCATTTATGTTGTGCGATTCATAAGTGTAAACTCAGTTAGTGATCAATATCAAACAATTCAAACATTAACGTTCACATGTCACCTTAGCTAGCAGTGTGATAGTTTTTCGAACTTAAACCTTACACAATTTTGATATAATTCAATTTTACCATTCTAAGTGATCTCTGATTGTGATAGTTATTTACACTAATTCTCTTCATAAAACTATATCATATTAGGATGTAATGACCCAGAATTTTGCCACTTTGAATATTTAACTAGTTTTTATTATTTAAGGAGTTGATTTTTAAAAGCTTAATAACTTTTTTAATTAATAAATAATAAAGGTGAATTTGTTATAGAAAATACTTACAAAAATAAATATTTCGAACTAACATTGATAGTGTGGTCGAAAATCGTTTTTTATCGATAAGCATCTTGAAATATGTGAAATTATAATTCTGGGGTACTATCTCGGATTTTGATGAAACTTGTAACAACCCTAGTATTTGAGATTACTAATGATATTAAATTATAAAATTGGTTATAATTTAATATGGTAAAGAAAATGTAATGGAGAAATAAATTTGGTTTAAATAGTTTATTTTAACTAAACAATATGTATGGAGTTAAATATTGGGTTTAAAATTCATTGTTTGGGGTTTTGGTTAATAAAATGGAAAATATTGGAATCTAGGTAAATTTGAGTTAATAAATTTACCAAGTGATGTAATTCAACATTTAATTGTTGAAATAATCCAAATTGATGGAAATAAAGTTCTAAAAACTTTATTTTGAGCTTTTGGAGTGAAATTAATCATTTATTGTATATTAATTAAGTTAATGTGATAATATTGGTAAATATTGCCAATATTATCCTTTTATTGAATATAAAAGGAAAAATATGAAGAAAACATGTCTTTTATTAAAATAAAAGATGAAATATTGTGTGAAAATATTATTTAGTTGTTTTAAAAGTGTTAGAATATTTATTAAAATTTATTTGATTAAGAGAATAATTTTTGATTAAGTTATACTTTAAAAATAGTATTTTTACACTAAGATTTTGTAAATTATGAATTACTGTGTAAGATGGGGTTTTATTGTTAAAAAATATTATCTTTTTATAAGTAAAATAAATTTTATTTAGTTATAGTAATAATTTATTTCAATATAGGTAGTTGCATACATTTTATTTGACAATTAAATGATGAAATGTGTGTATATTGTGTTAAAAAAGAGAAAAGTGAACATAGCTTAATATTTTTCTAAGTATTTATGCAATTGGGCTTTTTGGGTAAGAAATAGGATCCATAACCATTAACAAGAAGCTTTTGGTTCGAGAAAACTAGCATATACGTAGTAAATTTTCATCTCCTTCTCAGAACCAAAGAAAGAAAACTTACTCTAAAGAGAAATTCCATGGATTTCTCAAATAAAAACCAAATTTCCACCCAAAATTGTTGCTAATTCAAAGAAAATAACCAAAACAAGAAAATGGAAAGGTAATCTTCAATCTAATATGTCTTAGAATCTATCTAAACCCTAGAATGGTTTTCTGTAAATTTTGTTTTGATCAATTGCTTTTTTGCGTGTACTGTATTTTTCTATTTTCTGATGATCAAGGCTCCAATCATGTGCTAAAGGTTCAATATTTCTTGCAAATCCTCATTTGTTCACTGCAAATCAAAAATAAGTGTAAAAGCTTACAAATCCTATCCAAAAACAAAGTTTTGAGTTGATTTTTCGTTCTAATAAGGTTATGTTTCGTCTTTGTTATTTTCTATTTTCTGTCGCCACTATATTTTGGCCATAACTCATTCATTTGTTTACCAAATTGCATAATTTTGGATACTCTGGAAAGCTTACACAAAGAGCTACAAATTTCAATTTGAGTTTATAAAATTTTGATGTTTGCTTGATCAAAATCGTGCTTATTTGTTGCTGTCCTGAGAGCAAATGACAGCAACAACAATCACAAGTCTGAGAAATTATTTTGGCCATAACTCGTTCATTTTTTAACTAAATTTCATAATTTTGGATGTTCTGAAAGCTTGGATAAAAATCTACAAGTCTTATGTTTTCATTTTTTTAAAATTTTGATGTTTTCTTGACCAAAATCGTGCTTGTTTGTTGTTGTCCCGAGAGCAAATGACAGCAACAACAATCATAAGGCTGAGAATTTATTTTGGCCATAACTCATTCATTTTTTAACCAAGTTGCATAATAGGGGATGTTCTTGAAAGCTTAGATAAAGAGCTACAAATTTCATGTTTTGAGTTTTCTAAAATTTTGAATTTTGGTTGATCAAAATCGTGCTTGTTTGTTGCTGTCCCGAGAGCAAATGAAAGCAACAACAATCACAAGTCTGATAATTTATTTTAGCCATTACTCATTAATTTCTTAACTAAATTTCATAATTTTGAATGTTTTGAAAAGATTAGACAAAAATATACAAGTTTCATGCTTTGAGTTTTCTGAAATTTTGATGATTTCCTGGTCGAAATTGTGCTTGTTTGTTGCTGTCCTGAAAGCAAATTGACAGCAGCAACAATCATAGGACTGAGTAATGTTTTGTTCATAACTCTTTCATTTCTTAATCAAATTTAATAATTTTGGATGTTCTGAAAAACTTCGAAATAGATAGACAAGTTTCATGTTTTGAGTTTTTTTTTTTTAAATTTTGATGATTTCCTGGTCGAAATTGTGCTTGTTTGTTGCTGTCCCGAGAGCAAATCGACAGTAACAACAATCATCGACCTTATAATTGTATCAACTCATTTTTGCTCTCATTCTCGTTCAGTTTTGATGTTGTTTTTTAGATATTTTGAGAGCTTTGATGCCTATCAATAGGCTAGTTATATTTATAGTATTTGAAATCCTAATTTAAATAGAATTTAAATTAATTTTGGGTTAAATTTGAATTGTATTCGTATTGTATTCAAGTTATCAGTCTTAAGTCATCTTTCTTGTTTTTCATCGTTTTTTAGCACGGTTTTCATTAAACCATTTTGAAGTTTTTTTTTTTCTAAAATGAATGCACATTTCAAATTATTATTAAATAGTATTTTCAAATTTATTTTTTTGATATAAAATCTATTTATTTCCTTTAATAAAGGAATTTCAAATATTGGTTTTAATAATGGTTTTCAGAAAAATCATTTTAAATTCCTGTTTTCCTCTTATAAAATTATTTTACAAATAAAATTACTTATTTTTATGAATTTCAGACGTATGAGGAAGACAATTAAACGTTAAAGTAAAATATGTGGTATGAGACACATGGATTTGCTTTATCACTTAATATCGTACTTATACGATCGATCCCTTCCGATGAACTATTTAAGACGATTTAAGATGTTATTAAATTTTTAAGTAGATTATACGGTCTGAGAATTCCAATTTAAGAGTATATTCGATAAAGGACCATTTTAAGATGTATTTCTTAATCACCGATGGAATGAAGTAAATTGAGAGCTAGAAATTCCTATTTGGAATTGTGGTTATAAATAACCATCTAGATGTTGTTTTTACTTACCAATAGGATGAGGTAAGCTTCTTTATGACGATTTTACGATGTTGAGATGTATTATGATAGTTTCTACTTGTCGATGAGATGAGACAAGTCACCATGCCACTAGTACTCGTCAATGAGATGAGACGAGTAGGGTTTTTTATTTACTCGTCAATGAGATGAGGCTGAGTATATATTCATGATGTTTATGATGTTTTACTAGTGTGGTACCAACTAACGGCTAGTAAACCATTAGGTGCAAATGTATGGTATGATCCCTGGGATGTGCCATTGAGGTGAGGCACGTCCATATGCGTTTTTTTCTATTTATGAAGGATATGTAACTCTGATGTATTGTTATATTGAAGACCACTTCTAAGAAGATAGTTGAATCATTTGAAGTCCTTGTCCATATTCTTTTATAAGCCGATGATATGAGGCGAAAGCGTTGTTTATTGAGTCTTATCTTTAAATCTTTGCTCGCTAATGTTCCATTTGCTTAAGTGTTAGTTATGCCACTTAAGTATGAATTTATCATCATTATCTCTTCTACTTGCCAAGAAGAGATGTTGTCCTTTCTTATTCTATTGAAACCCTATTTAGGGCATGACATCCTTTAAGAAAAAGGATACCATAGCTTTCACCTACTTATCCTTATTGATTATTATGTTTAACTGATGAGTTTAGCTAGCCTGACCCGTGTGTTTTCACTCGGGTCAGACCGAGTTGTTTCAGGTATCATCTATTGGGATTAGCTTGAAGTTGATGTTGGACATTAGCTTATCTATCGCTTGAGTAGTTTATTATTTCCTTATACTCCGATGTATTTACATTTGATTCGATGTACATAGTGTGGTCGTGTGCCATCTTTATTGTATTCATATTGTATTGTACTAAACATGTATCAGTGTATATGTACGTATATGGTATTGATTATTGTTTTGTGATGTTTTTCATTTAGTTATTGTATTTTGTTTTGATACATCCGTTAGCCACCTTAGTTTTGGATTAAGAATTTACTGGGTATGTCAATCCAGTTGAGATAGAAAAGAAAAATCATATTGCATTTATCGACGTATTCAGTAGATGTTTAAGACAAAATTATAGATGGTCTCCCTTAACCAGCCCTATTCTCCACTTTAATATACGAAATTACTCGTTTATTCTCTTTACTAAGATGGGTCTCGAGGTAGGGCGTTACAGGTTGGTATCAGAGCTGTGGTTAGAACAAAGTAGAATAAACACCGAGCAGTACGTATATCACGATACGTCGAAGTACAATATGAGTGAATCATTGTACTTTATTCGAGCTTGTTTTCGAATTGTGATTTGATTCTTTTTCGAGTTTTGGGATATGCTATGATGGAATATGCCTAGGAAATTAAATTTTATTTTGTAGTATTCCATAATTGAGTTTGATGTTATCTTATCTTATGAATAATCTTATTTGGGATTATTCTATTCTTATTTTTTGATGCGAGTGAGTTTGTATCGATGAAGCTTGTTTATTACTTTCAGTATTCTTGTTGTGTTCCTTTGAGAGTTGTGGATCGTATTGAGGGGATCCATAATGATTGGCTCGTTATGAGCATTCTGATATTTTTATTTGATGTTGCTTTTGTGAGTATTTGTTTATTACTCAAAATCTTGAGATGCATTTAATTTAAGATGGATTGACTTATTTGATGTTAAGTCCGACTTTTTGTTGTTATAGGATCCTATATTTATTTAGGCATCCTAATTCGATTGGTTTATTATTTCTACCACTTTGGAATTTTAATAAAGATTTTGAAGTTTCTGTATTCACTCTTGAGTATCAAGATGTGTATGATATATCTCGAATTCCAGTCAAGGTGACTTTGTTGAGTTTGTGAGTCCATTTGGATTTGATATCCAATTAGGTAATCGAGTGTTGAGGTAACCTTACTCATGGCTCTTAGCTCTTCAGTTATCCTTCCATGAGGATATTCACTGAAGAATGAGGTGTGTTTCTAGATTGATCGAGTTTGGTTGAGTTTATCATTCAACTTTGTTTGAGTGTTCTTTTCAAATACTTAACCAATTTTATCCTTTGTAGCATTACTCTGTTTTAAGTAGTGATTCGTGGATTGTGTACTTCTTCTTCTTCGTGAAGAATATCTTGCTAATCCTTTATCTTGATGATTTTTGGGAGTGGATCATGACACCGTATGATTGACGAACACTCGATATCCTCTTGATGATTTTGAGAATCGAGTATTTTGGGAATATCTCGATGCATTCTCTTAATGCTCCTTGATTTGATTTTGAAGCTATATAAATATGAGTTTTAAAAAGAAATTTGAGCTTTGAGATATTTAAAAAAATCAAAGAATATTTTGAGAATATATATACATGAGTAGTATTTCTTTTATAGAAAAAATTTGAGAGTGTTGGGTTGTCCATCGAGTAGTTAAGACTTCTAGTCGATACGCCTGATCAACATTATCGATAGGAATCTCCTAAATGCTATGATGAGGCAATCAGACATGATGGTTTGTGTTTTAAAATTTGAGATTTTGAAAATAATATTTGAGATTAAATATTAAATTTATTTTTGAATGGTAATCGCAGCCATTGATTTCAGTTTTGATTGTTCGGTCAACTCTACAACCAACATATATATTTATTTATTAGAAACTCAATGGCGAGGCAATGGAATTTATTTATTTTTAAATTAAAAAGATGAGAATATAAATGAGATTATTTTTGAGCCATGCTTTATTGGATGTATATTTTGAGATTTTAGAATCTATATTATATACGCTGGATGTTTTAAGAAAAGAGTTATAAGAGAATTTGAAGATTATGTTTAAACTATTTAAGTGGTTTAATAAAAAGAGTAAAGTGGATTTAAAACCTTAATTTATTTTGAGGAATATTATTATGGATTTACAAATTTCTTTGGAAAATAATTTTGAAGTAACAGAAGAAAATTGGACTTTTAATTTGAGTTTTAAATTACTTACTAAGATATAATAAAGAGTTTGAGAATTTTCAAATGTTGAAAATTGAGATTTAAAATTTAAAAGATGTTGAGATTTAAAAATTCTAAATATCTTGGATTAAAAGTTAAGTCGAGTGTATATCCTTGTTCTTGAGTATATTCTATCTTTGAACTATTATTAATGACGTGCATTTTTCACGGTCGTTCGAGTTGGTGACCTTGTGAGAAGCCATCTTGTGATTTATCAATCTTGTCTATTGTGTCTACCCTGTTGTGAGGATGTTCATTCTGTAGATTTATGCGGAAAATCTTATTGATGATCTTCTTTATTGCTTAGAGTTTGGGTTTAAGTGAGTTTGATCCCGACTATATTCGTAGAGTTTTGTGAAATCAATCATTTTCGATTGATTAATTGTTAAGCATCTTATTGAGTATTGATTCGAAGACGAGATATCTTCAAAATTCTTTCAAGTTGCTTGGAAAATTCGATGGTTTGCTAGTCACTATATTAGCGTATGATGGACCATTGGATTAACCAATGGAGTTTTTCCTTATTTCTCTCTACCATTCTATGCTGAGAGTATGAATGGTTTGACTTTTGAGCTTCACCTTTATTGATTTAATTTTTATGTTGTTTACAACTCTTTTTCTAGAAAATTGAGGGGATGCAATTTTTGTAGAGGAGGAGTCTGTAACAACCCTGGTATTGGAAAGAGAATGTAATGAAGAAATAAATTTGGTTTAAATTGTTTATTCTAAATAAACTATACATATGGAGTTAAACATTGGGTTTAAAATTCATTGTTTGGGGTTTTGGTTAATAAAATGAAAAATATTGGAATCTAGGTAAATTTGAGTTAATAAATTTACCAAGTGATGTAATTCAATATTTAATTGTTGAAATAATCCAAATTGATGGAAATAAAGTTTTAAAAACTTTATTTTGATGTTTTGGAGTGAAATTAATTATTTATTGTATTTTAATCAAGTTAATGTGATAATATTGGTAAATGTTGCCAATATTATCCTTTTATTGAATATAAAAGGAAAAATATGAAGAAAACATGTCTTTTATTAAAATAAAAGATGAAATATTGTGTGAACATATTATTTTGTTTTTTTAAAATTGTTAGAATGATTTATTATAATTTATTTGATTAAGAGAATAATTTTTAATTAAGATATACTTTAAAAACAATGTTTTTACACTAAGATTGTGTAAATTGTGAAACATTGTGTAAGATGGGGTTTTATTGTTAAAAAAAATTATTATCTTTTTATAATTAAAATAAATTTTATTTGGTTATATTAATAATTTATTTCAATATAGGTAGTTGCATACATTTTATTTGACAATTAAATGATGAAATGTGTGTATATTGTGTTAAATAAGAAAAAATGTGAACATAGCTTAATAGTTTTCTAAGTATTTATGCAATTGGGCTTTTGGGTAAGAAATAGGATCCATAACCATTAACTTGAAGCTTCTGGTTTGAGAAAATTGGCATGTACAGGGTAAATTTTCATCTCCTTCTCAGAACCAAAGAAAGAAAATTTACTGTAAAAAGAAATTCCATGGCTTTCTCAAATTAAAACCAAATCTCCACCCGAAATTGCTGCTAATTCAAAGAATTAACCACCAAAACAAGAAAAGATAAAGGTAATCTTCAATCTAATCTATTTTAGAATCTATCTAAACCCTAGAATGGTTTCCTGTAAATTTTATTTTGATCAACTGCTTCTTTGCATGTACTATATTTTTCTATTTTTAGATGTTTAGAGCTCCAATCTTGTGCTAAAGGTTCAATCTTGCTTGCAAAGCCTCACTTATTCACCAAAAGTCAAAAGGTAAGCGTAAAAGCTTACAAATGCAAGCCAAAAACAAAGTTTTGAGTTGAATTTTCGTATTAATAAGGTTATGTTTCGTCTTTGTTATTTTATGTTTTCTGTCACCACTTTATTTTGGCCATAACACATTCATTTCTTAACCAAATTGCATAATTTTGGATATTCTAGAAAGATTAGACGAAGAGCCACAAATTTCGTGTTTTGTGAGTTTTAAAATTTTGATGTTTGCTTGATCAAAATCGTGCTTGTTTGTTGTTGTCCCGAAAGCAAATGACAGCAGCAACAATCACAAGTCTGAGAAATTATTTTGACCATAACTCATTCATTTCTTAACTAAATTTCATAATTTCGGATGTTATGGAAAGCTTCATGCTTTGAGTTTTTTAAAATTTTATGTTTGCTTCATCAATATCGAGCTTGTTTGTTGCTGTCCCGAGAGCAAATGACAGCAACAACAATCATATGTCTGAGAATTTATTTTGGCCATTACTCATTCACTTCTTAACCAAATTGCATAATTTTGTATTTTCTGGAAAGCTTTGACAAAGAGCTACAAATTTTGTGTTTTGAGTTTTTTAAAATTTTGATGTTTGCTTGACAAAATCATGCTTGATTGTTGCTGTCCCTAGAGCAAATGACAGCAACAATCAGAAGTCTGAGAATTCATTTTTCCCATAACTCATTTATTTCTTAACTGAATTTCATAATTTTGGATGTTCTAGAAAGCAAAGACGAAAATATACAAGTTTCATGTTATCGATTTTCTGAAATTTTGATGATTTCCTGGTCGAAATCGTGCTTGTTTTTTGCTGCCCCGAGAGTAAATCAACAGCAACAACAATCACAGGCCTGAGTAATTTTTATTCATAACTCTTTCATTTCTTAATCAAATTTATTAATTTTGGATGTTCTGAAAGCTTAGAAATAGAGAAACAAGTTTCATATTTTGAGTTTTCTGAAATTTTGATGATTTCTTGGTCGAAATCTTGCTTATTTATTACTGTCCAAGAGCAAATCAACAGTAATAACAATCATCGACCTTATAATTGTATCAACTCGTTTTTGCTCTCATTCTCTTTCGGTTTTGATGTTGTTTCTGAGATGTTTTGAGAGGTATGATGCCAATCAATAAGCTAGCTATATTTGAATTTGAAATCCAAACATAAAAAGAATTTGAATTAATTTTGGGTTAAATTTGAATTGTATTCGTATTGAATTCAAGTTATCAGTCTTGAGTTATGTTTCTTGTTTTTCATTGTTTTCGAGCACGGTTTTCATTAAACCATTTTGAAGTGTTTTTTTCTAAAATGAATGGACATTTCAAATTATTACTATATAGTATTTTTAAATTTATTTTTCTGATATAAAATCTATTTATTTCCTATAGTAAAGGAATTTGAAATATTGGTTTTAATAATCGTTTTCGAAAAAATCGTTTTAAATTCTTTTTTTCCTTTTGTAAAATTATCTTATAAATAAAATTACTTATTTTTATTAATTTCGGACGTATGAGAAAGACAATTAACGTTAAAGTAAAATATGTGGTATGGGACACATGGATTTGATTTATCGCTTAATATCGGACTTATATGATCGAATCCCTTTCGATGAACTATTTGAGATGATTTAAGATGTTATCAAATATTTGAGTATATTATACAGTCTGAGAACTCCAATTTAAAGGGTATATTCGATGAAGGACCATTTTAAGATGTATTTGTTAATCGCTAATGGAATGAGGTAAATTGAGAGCTAGAAATTCTTATTCGGAATTATGGTTATAAATAACCATCTAGATGTTATTTTCACTTACCAATAAGATGTGGTAAGCTTCTTTATGATGATTTTATGATGTTGAGATGTATGATGATAGTTTTTATTTGTCGATGAGATGAAACAAGTAACGATGCCACTAGTACTCGTCAATGGGATGAGATGAGTAGGGTATTGTATTTACTCGCCAATGAGATGAGGCTGAGTATATTTTCATGATGTTTATGATGTTTTACTAGTGTGGTACCAACTAACGGCTTGTAAACCGTTAGGTGCGAACGTATGGTATGGGACATACGTTAACACCTATTGGATTCCTATCCAAGAAGTTGAGGCACATTCACGATGTTTACTAGTACTACAGACCACGAGTACTCGATTGGAGTCGTCATAATGTAGTTGCTACTCCAATCATCAAGATGTTATTAACTCGGGTCTTTGTGACTGGGAATCATTATGTGACGGGATTTCTTCGAGTTCTGACGTTTTAGACTTCACCGTCTTTAAATGATTATTAAATTGGTAGCCTAGTGCTAGATTAGATGTATACATATATGATGAAATCATTTATGATGTTACTCTTTGATTGAGTTATTTGCAATATGGATCAATTATTTGATGATTTTATAGACAACTTGATGTTAAGATGGAGTTGGGATGTATTTATATATTCCTACCGATGAGTTGAGGTATAAATGATTATGAAGAATCTTTAATGATGAGTTTTAGTGACGGATTTGAGATGTATCTATATTCATACCGATGAGATAATGTATGAATAAGTATGATGCTTCTACTATGATTGGGTTTTATATTTCCTTGAATGATCCTTGGGATGTGCCAATGAGATGAGGCATATCCATATGCGTTTTATTCTATATATGAAGGATATGTACCTCTGATGTATTATTACAGTGACGACCACTTCTAAGTAGATAGTTGAATCATTTGAAGTCATTATCCATATGCTTTTATAAGCCAATAATATGAGGCGAAAGCATTGTTTATTGAGTCTTATCTTTAAATCTTTGCTCGCCAATGTTCCATTTTCTTAAGTGTAAGTTATGCCACTTAAGTATGACTTTATCATCATTTTCTCTTCTACTTGTCAAGAAGAGATGTTGTCCTTTCTTATGATGTTGAAACCTTATTTAGGGCATGACATCCTTTAAAAAGGATACCATAGCTTTCACCTACTTATCCTTATCGATTATTTTGTTTAACTGATGACTTTAGCTAGATTGACCCGTGTGTTTTCACTCGGGTCAGACCGAGTTGTTTCAGGTATCATCTATTGGGCTTAGCTTGAAGTTGATGTCGTACATTTGCTTATCTATCGCTTGAGTAGTTTACTTCTTCTGCATACTCCGATGTATTAACATTTGATTCGATGTATATGGTGTGGTCAAGTACCACCTTTATTGTATTCATATTGTATTGTACTAAACATGTATCAGTATATATATATATATATATATATATATATATGATGTTGATTATTGTTCTGTGATATGCTTTTCATTTAGTCATTGTATTTGTTCTGATAGATCCGTTATCCATCTTAGTTTTGGATTAAGCATTTACTGGGTATGTCGATCCAGTTGAGGTAGAAAAGAAAAATCATATTGCATTTATCGACATATTCAGTAGATGTTTAAGACAAAATTATAGATGGTCGCCCTTAACCAGTCCTGTTCTCCACTTTAATAGAAAAAATTACTCGTTAATTCTCTTTACTAAGATGGGTCTCGGGGTGGGGCTTACAAAACTTGTGCCATCGGAACTGAAATAATGAGTCGATGTGTGTAGACGAGTTTCATGATGATAAGATGTGTTGTGTGAACGTGATGGCTCCAAATGCATGACAATTTAAAGAGAAATTAAAAACAAATTATATTTTATTGTATAAACTATTATAAATAATCCTCCTCTATCGTTTTATCTCTCGAAACTCATTCTCTCTCCCTTTTCTTTTATTTTGATAGTGAAGAAAGTTGATGTAATGACCTGGAAATTCACTACTTTGATTAGTGAACATTTATTTAATTTTAAAAATTAAATGTATAGGTTTTATAATTAAAATAAACTCATTTTAATAAATTAATAATGATGAGAAAATCATTTTAAATTTTTTTTTACCAAATTAAATAGTTTGTAGAAAAATAGAAAATGCGACCGAAGAACGTTTTTCGAAATTTCTACCTTTCGACATCGGAAAGTTGTCGGGAACATTGTTTGTCTTTGTTCCATATACACATATATAAGATTTTATTAACTAAATAATAATACACTTAGAAAATTATCTTATGTTTATTTGGATTAGTAAGTGATGTGACAAGACATAGTTTTGAAAATAATAAACTTATACACACACACACACATATATATAAGTATTGTCACATCTTAGGTTTCATACACACATACACACACACACACACACGCGCAAACACACACACACATATACACTAAGTATTGTCACATATTAGATTGTAATCATTAACCATCATTATCTTGTCACGTCTTAGCTTTAGTTAATAATTTAAATTATATATATATATATATATATATAAAGAAAGTGATATGACTGAACATAATAATTATATATATAAGAAAGTGATGTGACTAAACATAATATTTATATATATCTATAACAAAATGATGTGCCTAAACATAATTAAATATATATATATATATATATATAAAAGAGTGGCATGACTAATCGTGTATGTATGTGTGTGTGTGTACATATATATATATATATAATAAAAGATTTACGAAGTGGCTGGATATAATTAGGACAAGTTATATTATTTAATTCATTTTGTCAATATATATACCCACTTATTCTTTTTCATTTCTCCTTCCTTCCATTTCCTTCTTGTTAAAGTTTTTCATGACTTTTTATTTTAGCCTTGAGAGAGGAAAAAGAAGAGAGAGAAAACCCCTTGAAAACTTGTTCAAAATCCACTCAAAATCTTTTCCATTTTCATCCTACTTCCTTCGGCCATAACTTCTACTTTTCTACTTCAAATCGTGATTTTCATTTCTACAAACCTATTATAAATTCAGTGGCTACAACTTTCATATTGACCACTTCAACAATTTTTAGCCTAGCTATGTCAAAAATGCTTGTCTTTAAGACCCATTTTCGGACCTATCTTTTGATGGCTGAAAATACCATCTCTTCTTTTAACCATAACTTTGTCACAAATAATCCAAATCGTTTGAGTCTTTTTTTGAAATGGTATAGAAAATAATTTCCTAAAATTTTTCTGTTGACTACTTTTCGATATTATTAGAGTAAAATGGTGAAAGGCCAAGAGAAAAATAACCTATTTTCGAGTTACTTTTTAGAGTTGTGAAGCTTTTCAAGTTCCAAAACATTTCAAGTTTTAGAAAGCTTTATGGTGAGTAAATTTTAATGTTTTTGGGAAAGATTTTATCTGTGTATAGGTTTTTCATTATGGCTAAATGGATGAAGTTTGTTGTATGAATTATGACTTGGTTTTGATGGACAAATATGTGTTAACATATGGTTAGCATTAGATATGAAAACAATGGTTTAAGTGCTATGTTTGGATAAAAAGTTGTGAACTTGATATGTTATGCAAATGATATACTTGTGTATGTGAGATTATAGATTTTGGTTGAATGGTTATGGAAAGGTTAGTAGTTTGGAATGTTGAAAGGATTTGAGGTCCATTTGGAAATCTAATCATTTACTAATTTTGAGTTAGTAAATGTTTTTGTTCAAATTCAAACTCAGGTTAAAGTTTTAAAAACCCTTACTTTTATGTACTAAAAGATAATCCAAAGTGGAAGGTTAAACTTTTAGATGGTAACTTAGAGAAGCAAATTCTAAGTTATTGCATCGATAGCGAAAGTCACTATGGATGTAGTTCGAAAAAGTTTGATTTCTAACATTAATGTTTTCTATTGAAAATGATTTGAACACCTATTTCCAAACGTAATTAGCAACACATAAGTTAATTATAACTTGATTAGGTATGTTTAGTAATTAATTTATTATATAAGGATAATTATTTATTAATTAATTTGTAATTAGGTTAAGTAATTAGTGACTAATTACTGATAATTAAGTAAGTTATTTAGAATTTTTAATTAATGGTTAAATAGTCAAAAAGGTTAATTATTTTTATTAAATCAAGTGTGATTATTTTAATTATTATTTAATTAAAACTGAATTATTTAATTAATTACTATTTAATTAAAGATTAATTATTTACTTAATTATTACTTAATTATGGATTAATTTTATGCAAATATTTATTTGTTTAAAGTTTAATTATTAATTTACTTTTAGTTAATTAAGACTTAATTATGATTTGATTTTGATTATTTAAGATTTAATTAAGCTTTAATTTTTAGTAAATTATGATTTAATTCTAAAAGTTATTTTAAAATTTATCGGCTATGTTTTAAGTAGGGTTGTTTTCTAAGTGGTTTAATTTGAACCAAAGGATCTCTTGTTAATGATATTAAATAGATAAATAACTTTGAATAAGTTAGAATGTGATTTTTTGTGTTGTATGGACATTCATTAGTAGAATAAACATCGTTCTGCTATAGTAATTGTTTGGACATGTGTTTAGCAGAATAAGTCCCCGTTCTGCTATTAATTGATTAAATTGTTTTGGAAATCTACTTAGTAGGATTAATCACCATCATGCTATTATGTTTTTTAGACATGTATATGCTAGTTGAGTTGTATTGACATATTATACCTTGATTTGATAATTGGTTGAATTTACATATATGTTGGCCTATGTAAATAATTAATGAGTGCCTTAGAATTAGTGAAATAAAATGGTAACTTAAATCAGTACCATTGGGGCTGCTAATCCTCATTTGGAATTTATAAAGTATGGTTTTGAATTTACTTAAATTATTTAATCAATTTGAGACTAAGGGTTTATAAATGGTTTTTCAAGTTATATAACTCTTATAAAGGTATTTATAAATGATAACTTATGTATAGAAAGGGGTTTTACTATCGAAATGAGTTAATAAGTGTTTGCGCCAAATTTGGTCACAAACCTCAAATGTCATGAAAGTACCAATGTATGAACATAGATCAACAATAAATGTTCACCAACCACAGATCCAAGTAACGTAGAGGATAAAAAATGAAGAATACTAAACTGAAACAGAAAGAAATTAACAAAGACACAAGATTTATAGTGGTTCGGCAATCTCCGGCCTACATCCACTCCAAAAGTTAGACTTTTATTGAATTTCCTTGCTGGTTACAGTTGATTACAGTGAGTACAATGAATAAATTCGAGTACCACAGTGATTTGATAGTGCAAAAATGTTTCCAGCAGAGTCTGGACGTCGGATTGCCAAAAGATCCCCATTCTGTAGGCTCCGGGGTTCAATTTATAGGCGTAGGAGGCTGATACCTTGCTCAAACTTCAAGATACCCCTTCTGGCACGTGAGTGGGCCCACGTGATCGATCCCATGCAATTTCGACTCGATCCGTGATTGATATGAACCAATTTCGTACTGATCAAGAATTTGTCCAATGGAGTCAAAACTTGGCATGAACGTTCTTTGGCTTGTACATAAGTTCCTGTGAAAATTTTATAGCGTTTGGACTTGTAGATCTTGATATGATCGATATGAGATATAACTTCCTCAACGTCATCCGGTTCACATCGATCAAATCGTATCGATGCATGTTCGCCTCGATGTCTTACACGTGCGTGCTGGTGACGTGGCCTTATCTTCAGGGCTTGATCCATTTTCCATGCCACGTTGAACGCTTCTTCGAATTGTGCATACCCACTGTTCGCATCCAACTCACTGTCTGGCTTCGAATCCACTACTTTGCATCCATCAGTTCGCGTTGGCTTCATCTATGCTCACCAACTCAAATCCATCGGCCGCTCACTTGTTCGCATCGATCGGGCTATTACCATGAATCGATACAAACAAACCGATATGAGCTCTATCTTCGTATCCATGTGAAGATCGATACAAAGGCTATTGACTCGAACCATGCTAATCGATATGAATAGTATCGACTCGAAGTAGACTGCTATGTTCCGTCCTGACCGATGTAAAGCCTTCGATTCGAACAAACCATCTCGTGCCCCTCTGTTCAATCCTGGTCCACTGCCATCGAGTCGAAACCCCTGAAGCCTTCCTACCCGATCGATACGACCACACTGTTCGTACCAATGTGGATCGATACAAACAACATCGGTTCGAATCGCTGCCTGCCAATCGATACGAAATGTATCGATACGAACCATTTTTCATGTATTTTAATATATCCATATCTCGAGCATACAAACTCTGATTGACCTGAAATTTGACTCATAGCCTCTCCTAGCCCTGTTAATCATTCCCAATCGATTCCGTCTTGATCGAAGCTCGGCCAAATTTTAACGACATCGATTGCAGCCTTGTTTCCAATTGATCTTCGATCCTGACATCCATTCTTTCTTGCCAATTTTTTGATATTCCAGCCTTGACCAAAGGGTGAGATAACATTTTCCGCCCAAAACATGCCTTGTGATAAGAAGGTGTGTTTTGAATAGTTCCGAATCCGATATCCAAATCCATAGCCACATCATCCGAGCACATCATTCATGCTGCTCCGAGCCGATGTTTGATTCCAAATCTAGTAACAAAAGCCTTGGTCAATTCCATATCCATCCGAACTCAACAACCGAGTACTAATCCATCCTTATCCAATAACCAATAACTGAATCCTGGACATCTCCAGGTCGACATCCAAATCCGTAACCTCTCTGGGTTCTTGCCAAGCGTAATCCACATATGACGACCGTGGTCCAGTGTCCCTGAACGTTGAATAATGCCATGGCTTAAGTCCTAAGCCGAATCCCAATCGCTCCGCACCCTTGCCGAGCATAGTCCATACTCTATGACTTAAAATAGTAATCGATAGATATTGTGGGGCCTAAGTCCTAGGCTGAATTCTGGTTGCTTCGAACCCTTGCCGAGCATTGTCCATACTCGATGACCTGATTAAGCCAATTCGCCATGTTCGGACGAAGAGACTAATCCTTGCCAGCTATAATCCATACCCGACGACCATCAACCAAAAACCCAGATTAAAATCCAATTAAAATCCAATCGAAAATCCAAATCAAATTGGAAAACCAAAAATCCGCATCCAAAAACAAAACCAACATCCAAGAATGTAAACAATCATCCAAACAAAAATCCAAACCTGGAAACAAACAAAATCGGGAGTTCAAACCAAACTCCAAAACCAAACTAGAAAAACAAGAGTCCAATCTAAAGGAAAAAAACAGATTTCACAAACCATAGCATCATGGTTTATCGTCATTTAAGGCATGCCTAGGAGCCATCTCCATCTCCGAGTAAATGACTTGGCCGTTTTGCCCATTGTTTGCTACTTATTTCATATTATCCCAGTCAATTGATAACCAATCGACCATCATTCCTGGGCCTCGCACCATCATTGTTTGAGGTAGATGGTGGTTGCTCCTGTTCCGTCGCGGCCTTCCAGGCCCCGACATATTGTGACAACTGTCCATTCCTTACATGCTCCTCAAATATGTCCTTTAGATGCCTGCAGCAGTTGGTATCATGTCCGTTCAAATCATGAAAGAGACGGTGTCGTCCTGATGCCCTTTCACGTTTTAAGGGTTCTCTCCTAGATGGCCTTAGGTAGGGAAGGCGATTTCGAGTTTCCCTGAATATCCGTTCCAACATCTCGTTTAATCCCTTGTAAGTGGAAAACTTGGCTCTCTCCACCGCTTCGTAGCTTATTCGGATTCGTCATCCAGCTTCCTTTTTCCTTTGTCTTTATTTTTATCTGAGCCTCCGCTGGATGGCCCTTCATCCTCAGTAGCGTTCACCTCCTTTAGCTTCATATCTGAACACGCATCCTCCTGCCGAAGGAATCTCTCAGCTTCATGAAAGAATTCCCCAAGATCTAGTGGTGGATCCCGTATCAGAGACACTTTGAAATTTAAATTCTCTCTGACCCCTGACACTGTTGCCATCAAAACCATCGATGGATCCGGTCGATCCGCCGAAGCAACCGCTGCATTGAACCGGGTTAAGAAAGCTCTAAGAAATTCATCCGGCCTTTGCTTTACTGATGTTAGCGTCATTACGTTCTTCGGCCTTTTGATATGAACCTGAAACTGCCTTAGAAACCTGTCCATTGATTGTGTCCATGTCTTGATAGATCCCTCTTCCAGCTGTCTGAACCACATAGCAGCTATATCCGTTAGGTACAAAGGGAAACATTGGGCCATCACTTGTTCCGATGCCCCCAACACCTCGATATGTCTTGTGTATCTCATCAAGTGATCAGTAGGGTCAGCTTTGCCGTTGTATACCTCTACCATAGGTAGCTTGTACTCTGGTAGGTTTTGGGCCATTCTGATTTCACGAGTAAATGGACTCCGGTTTACTCCTTCCAGATCTCTGTTTATCAATCGTCCACGCATAGGTCGTCTGATAATCTCAGCCAATCCAGCGTTGTCTGTCAAGGTTTTCCCCCTCGAGTCCCCGAGGGAATCCCGGCACGTACTCTTCATCACGTGTTCCTGTATTCCTATAAGCATCTTGCTGTGCGGTTTCACCTGGGATTCCTCCATGAGTTGGTCCCTCGTTACCAACTGGTGTGCCCCCAGGCTTGGATCCATTTAGATTAGCTAGTGTGGGTTGATTAGGGATTGTGCCTTGTTGAGCAGTTCCACTTGATTGCCTGTTTCATCCTTTTATTCTAGCTTCGTGGATCTGAACTCCTAAAGCTCTAGCTTTTCTTGTTTGTCCAAACTGTCTAAGGAAGTTCTACATCATTTCCTCCTGCCTTTTCAGGAACTCTTAATGCATTGCTCCCATCATCATTTTCATTTCGTCTCGAGTGATGAAAGCCGAAGTCTGGTTGGCTCCTGATGAAACTTCTTGGCTTTCCTCATATTGACTTCTCTCGGTTCTTTATCTTCTACTTGATTGCCTTGTCATGGCTCTTTAGATTCGAATCCTTAAACCTTCATATCTGAACTCCAACTCTGGTATAGCGGGTGATAGTTGTTCTTAGTGAAAGCACCAAGTGTTTGCGCTAAAATTGGTTACAAACCCCAAATGTCGTGAAAGAACCAATGCATAAACAAAGATCAACAATAAACGATAACCAACCACCAATCTAAGTAATGTAGAGGACAAAAAGTGAAGAATACTAAACTGAAACAGAAAGAAATTAACAGAGACACAAGATTTATAGTGGTTCGGCAATCTCCGACCTACCTCCACTCCAAAAGTTAAACTTTTTTTGATTTTCCTTGCTGGTTACAGTTGATTACAGCGAGTACAACGAAGAAATTTGAGTGCCATAGTGGTTTAACAGTGCAAAAAATTTTCCGACAGAGTCTGGACGTCGGATTTCCAAAAGAACCCCTTTCTATAGGCTCCAGGGCTTTATTTATAGGCGCAGGAGGCTGATACATTGTTCAAACTTCGAGAGACCCCATCTGGCACGTGAGTGGCCTACGCGATCGGTCCCATGCAATTTTGATTCAATCCATGATCGATACAAACCAATTTCGTATCGATCAAGATTTGTCCAATGGAGTCGAAACTTGGCATGAACCTTTTTTGGCTTGTACGTAAACTCCTATGAAAATTTCATAGCGTATGGACTTGTAGATCTCGATATATGATCGATATGAGAAATAACTTCCTTAATGTCATCTGGTTGGCATCGATCAAATCGTATCGATGCATGTTCGCATCGATGTCTTACACGTGCGTGCTGGTGACGTGGTCTTATCTTCAGGGCTTGATCCATTTTCCATGCTTCTTTGAATTGTGAATACCCTCTGTACGCATCCAACTCACTGTCTGGCTTCGAATCCACTATTTTGCATCCATCAGTTTGCGCTGGTTTCATCTGCTCTCACCAACTCGAATCCATTGGTCGTTCACTTGTTCGCATAGATCGGGCTATTGCCATGGATCGATACGAACAAACAGGTACGAGCTCTGGCTTCGTATCCATGTGACGATCGATAAGAAGGCTACTGACTTGAACCATGCTAATCGATACGAATAGTATCGACTCGAAGTAGACTGCTATGTTCCATCCTGACGGATGTGAATCCTTCGATTCGAACAAACCATCTCGCGACCCTTTGTTCAATCCGGGTCCACTGCCATCAAGTCAAAATCCCTGAAGCCTTCCTACCTGATAGATACGAACGCACTATTCGTACCCATGTGGATCGATACGAACAACATCGGTTCAAAGCGTTGCTTGTCGATCGATATGAAATGTATCGATACAAACCATTTTTCACGTATTTTAACCCATCCATATCTCGAGCTTACGAACTCCGATTGACCTGAAATTTTAAACATATCCTCTCCTAGCCCTGTTCATCATTCCTAATCCATTCTGTCTTGATCGAAGCTCGGCCAAATTTTAACGACATCGATCGCAGCCTTGTTTCCAATCGATCTTCAATCCTGATATCCGTTCTTTCTTGTCAATTTGTTGATATTCCAGCCTTAACCAAAGAGTAGGATAACAATGAGGTTTTTTATAAATGATGTTTTGTAAATTATATTTATAAAGGAGTATAGAAAGGTTTATATAAAGAGTTTTAAAAATAGGAAAAACGTTTATAAATCATTTCAAAGATTTGGAAAGAGGTTTATAAATTAACTTAAAGGTTTATAAAAATGGGTTGTAATTTTATTTTGAAATTTATAAGTTAATTGAAATATGAGTTGAGCTTTTAGGAAGGTAATTTTTGATAAAGGATAAGTGAATATTTTATTTGGAAGAAATTTTTGGTTATTTAATACGGGATTTGGAATGAAGAAAACTTCAAAAAGTTTGTAAATTTCCTTATACTGATAAGGTAAGTATATGATTTTATTTCAAGGTATGAAAATTAAAATGTTTTGGTTATATACTTACAGCATTGAGATAAGTATATAAATGTTTCCTAAGTATAAAAGGAAATGTAAGGGGTTTGGGAATAGTGTTTTGAAAAGATCTTGTGATCAGGTTTTATAAAGTGGTTTTGTTAATTAAAGAGAATTAATAAAGGATTAGTGGATCCTATATGAAAATTAAACCATGATTGGATGTTTATTTATTTTATAGTTAAATAACCAACTTTTAAATATGGACAAAATGTAAATTTGGAAATATTTAGAGAAACATGAGAATTATGTGGTACAATTACCTTCGAAGGTGCTATACTGTATGTATAAACTCATTTCATTCTTCTATGATGAATGATAAGGAAATCCATCCATAAATGGTTAGGAGGTGAACTCCACTTTTGTTATTTGTTTATTTATTTCCTAAAGTAACGGTGTTGAGTTTACCAAAAATATCAAAAGTTGTTTCGAAGAGACTGGGATCAGATATGCTATCTGAAAACCACTTCCATCAACTCGAGCGTTTCAAAATGAATACATATTGAAGCATGGGATTGTAGATGGAGCCATTGAATTTCAAGGGTTGCTTATTACTAATTCTAAGGGTGGTTCCAAAATAGATGTGGTTGAAATAGTGCCTTCAGTTTGTCCTTATCTTGGACAACTTGTATGGATGAATGCTAGCATTGCATTACTGCTTGGAGATTAGTGTTAGCATTCCAAGAGGGATTTCTAATTTGAAAGGTAAAACGTAGCCTCAAGCCTTGTCAACCCGGAATGACTAAAACGTGAGAGATGAGCAAGGTTAGTGGGACGCACCCATTAGGGTATGTTGTCACCCTTCTTGATATGATACATCTACGTATTTATGGATTGGTTATGCATTAGAGCTCGATATGAAAAGGGTTGCAAAGCAACTGGGTTGATGACATATTCGATACTATCTAGTAAGGTGTAGGCCGGTCTTGTGTTGTCAGGGATCATTAGGTACTATCTTGGTACATTTTCTAGACAACCCATGGATGATACCCTAGCAGCCCAGTCATTAGCCGGAATCCATTCACCATTATGAGCTTTACAGTTTTAGTTGTATAACAAATATATTGGAACGTGAGATGCAAGCATTCCAATTATTTTAATATTTACTTTGAACCCTAAGACACTATTATAATATCTGTGGATTTTTTATAGAAGTGTTTTGGTTATCGCAAGGTAAATACCCGTTGATGTTTGTGTGCGGTGAGGTCTTATGAGATACATTTGATTTCAAATGATTTTTCAAGTTAATAAATCAATAAAGTTTTTTGTGATTTGAGTTTACTCACGATGGCATTCCAGACTGACCTAGGCATTATTTCCTTAGAATGCTCGGGTCAGACCGAGGATGTTAATATGTTAGCTTTAGATGTTTTGGAGCTATGGAGTCGAATTGGAGGCCCAGGACGTACTTTCATATTTTGGATATCTTATGTTGTGTATGTGTTATGTGTAGTTTGTTTGTTGTTGTAAGGACGGGTGTTATAACTATCCAACTGTGATATGTATATGTATATAAAAAAGGACTTAAATTTTGTAAAGACTTGGTTATATTATATATTATGCCCTTGCATTGTCAGATTCCATGTTGTTTAGTTTCTACTTATCTTTCCTTTCTACTTTCTTTCCTATAAGAATCTGCCTTTCTGTCACTTGGTGATTTGGCATATGAATACTGAGGATGTATTAGTGTCGACTTCTAAGGATTAAAAAGACAGGTTCATTATAGTTGAGCCACCATCTCCCCCGACTTTTTCTTGGAGTTTTAATCGACAAAACACCTAACCGTCGAATCCAGTGAACTCATGGGTGCGAGAGCATTTAATCTTTAACTCATGCGGCATAATTTGGTGATTCTCGTCGTTAGCTAACTGCAAGTAAAGTTGGCTTTTTATGGCGATGAGGCAGTAATTGGCCAAGGCATTGATGGTATTAGGTTTCTCGTGTGAAGGAGAGTCGCTGGTGATTGTTTGAGGAGGTGTGGCTCTCTATGGCATGATGCGATATTTCATTGTTGTTGAATGAAGGCACCATGTTACGATTGTATCCAAAGAGCCGAGCTTTAGATAGCTATGTGGGTTGAAAAGAGATGGAGAAGAGGAGTTTGTTGAAGTTTTCCATGGCCGATTAATTATGGATCAAAGTTGGGGTGCAAGTGAGTATCAACATGCATTAGATTGTGAATGGGAGGGATTAATTAGTAAAGGGGCAAAGATGAATTATGAGACGATTAGTATGTTAAGTTAATTAATTATTAATTTAATCTTAGATCTTATAAAATTGATTTTTTTGCATACGAGGTACAGTCGAGACGTGGTCTTTTGTGTTGCACTGACAGGAGTGCCATACGCACTAGAATTGATCTTATCAAGTTTGGATCAAGTAGAATAAGCTAAAATCGAACGTCATTCGAATTAAGATCAAGTCAGAACGCTTAAGCGTTGGCTGGAATTTTAGTGAGTTAACTCACTTTGGATGAACCATATACAATATATGGTTGTTATAAATTATCATTTGCACGCTTAAATGATTTCTTTGTTTATTTTGGTTGAATTCCAGCTTGGAAGCTATGACAATCCATCTTTCTGACCCCTACGAACGACACTTAACACATCCTCGATATTTGTATTTCGTTGCCCAAGCATCAGAAAGATGAATTAACGTGGGTGGAATAAAGAACAGAATAGATAACCTCACAATGAAACTGCTAAATAAAACATAACAACAAGTAGTACATCAGGTTACTCCTTAACAAGGAGTTAATAAAGTTATACAAAAGCGCTACAAATTAGCTTAGGCAGTTAGAATATCCTGCCCTTACAAATGTTGAAACGAAATACACTTACACAAACTAGATAATACAATGGAATAGATAACTAAGAAGATGAAAGCCTCATGCTCCGACATCGTTCTCAAAAGGGCCCAACAAAGACCTGTACTCTTAGACAACTCAAATAAAATGAGTACCCAAGAGTTTAAAGAAAATAAATAACTTGCTTACTCATTTTATTTGGGTAGTCCAAGAGTAGAAGGTCTTTGTTGGGCTCTTTTGAAGATGGCATCCGAGAAGTAGGCTTTCATCTTCTTAGTTATCTATTCTTCTATATTATTTACTTTGTGTAAGTGTATTTTCTTTTAGCATTTGTAAAGGCAGGATGTCATAACTACCTAAGCTGATTTGTATTACTTTTGTGTAACTCTGATACCTCCATGTTAGGGAGTAACTGATGTACTACTTACTGTTATGTTTTATTTAGCAATTTCATTTTAGGGTTTTCTATTATGTTCTTTATTTCACCCCACGACAGTTCATCTTTCTTGCAACATCCCCTATCATGAGGCCTGAAGCTAAGTGCTACGGATGATGTAGTCATCTATAGTATTAACTTTTGGTGATAAAATATGGTAATGTCAATGGTACCCATAATATCAGAAGCATATAAATATGAAATAAAATCAACGTAAATTTAAAAAAAAATTATGGTTATATTTCAAATCAATATTTCTATACATAATCCCCGATGATTACTAGGTTTTGATCAAATATAATTATTAATTACGCCAAAAGCGACATATGAAGATGCCCCATTAGATGATCAGGGTACCAAATAGACATATCAGTCTTAATACATCATAGGGAAATAGAATTAAATTGCTCCTATATAGCTAACTTTGCCTCCTGCGTCGGAAGCTTATTGATCCTTACCTACCAAACCTGAAAAACCTTAACACTCAATCTACTAAATTAAATTTTGAGCACCCAAGAGTTTAAGAGGAAAATATAAACTTCGAGTTAGACATAAAGCCTGGTGTGAATATTACTATACATCTCGGTTATCCGATATTAAGTGAGACCACGCCGCTTAGCAGAACGGGTTTATGCCTTTTAAAACATATCTTTTACAATTCAAAAACCTGTAATCAAAATGATTGAAGCAATAGTTGCTACATCACATATGCATATAATCAGGTAATCAGTGGACATTCTCTCCGAACAATATGGTTTTCTTTGGCTAACTATTAACCAGTGGCTGACTCTGGCCTATAAGATAGAATAAATTATCTAACTTTTGTTAGACACATTTCTGGGCCGACTGCCATTAACTATCTTCTTCAAGGGTCAACTGAACCTAATGGTTTTGCGGACACACTAATAACCTATTTTCTTTGTATATTCCTTTCTGTGTGTAACATCGTTTTCATATTATCAGTGAAAAAACCCTACACACTAGAATTTTGGACTTATATTAGCTAAGGGCTTATTAGCTAAAGTATTGGGCATGATCCTATACCAGTCTAATCCGATATTCTAATATATGAATCATTTACTTAGCGTAAGCTACACCTTAAAATTTTCCTTGAAAATATTTTTTTTAAATTGATTCAACCCTTTAAGTCATACTTACACAAGGAAAATATACTCTTTGGTTTGCTTAAATATCTTTGCCATGACAAATGTTTTACACAAAACCATATTGAAGAAATATAATGGGATTATCTATTCCTTTAAAGTAAGTTAAATACCCTTTTTAACTTAAAAGATCTTAGGTCATAAAGCCAAGGTAAACCATTCGAAACCATTGCTCAAAAACTTTAAACGTTCCTTTTTGAATCCATTGAAAGTACCCCTTTCAAAATAGGTTAACTACTTTACCGCTAAACACTAAGCCGAAAGGCCAAAACATATCTTTCAAAATCATTGAAGGTATCCCTTCGAAACCTTTATAAAACCTTAGAAATCCACTTTTCAAAACACCTTAAATTTGCCTTTCGAAAGCAGTGGAAACCTTCTATTCTAATACTTGATTAAACCTTTCGAAAACATTGGGGAATCTCTCCTTTGAAACCTTCATTATATATCTTTCGAAAGCATTAAAGTCTTTTACTTAAAACAAACCTTTCGAAAGCAATAGGTTTAGGTAAAAGTTTGTAGAACGTAGCTTCAAAACCATTTAAAACAATTCCTTTCGAAACCTTTAGGTTTTACCGTCAATATATCTAAAGGTCTTAAAAGAATTGGGACGAAAGCAACTCTTTCGAAAGCATTATTCTTAGGTACAAGAAAGTGGATGGTTTCATAACCAATAAGCATGGAGAGGGGGATTAAAAGTTCAAGGCAAAAGAATCCTTTCAAAGGCATTGATTCAAAAGGTTAAATGTTCCAGTAGGGGTTTCGACCCCTTCGAATGCTTATTTTAAAACAAAAGGCGACAACCTCTTTAGAAGCCCTTTTTCTAAAACAAAGGCATATTTGACTAAGTTGAAAGCTATTTCCTTTGAAAGCCTCATTTTGTAACCAAAATAGCTCTGAGTTTATAAGGACTACTTCTACCCCTTCGAAAGCATGTTTTGACTTTATACCTTCCGCCTATCTCCAATCCACTACGTACCAAGGAATTGATACAATATGTATTAGTTTCGACTAGGTTGGAGGTGGTAGTATGGTGTTGAAAGGTGGCTTCTATAAGTGGCAAAGCAATAATCTTTTACAAAATTGATTTTTAATTTTATAAAGTAATATCTTTCCAACTAACTTGCCTTATTTGCCAGCATATAATTGGTTGCCAATTATTTTTCAAAATCTTTTTAAAAGTGCTGCCAAATTTATTAATTAACAATTTAAAACATTTAGCAAATTGCCTCTTCTCCGTTTATAAACATATAAACATTTAAGTCCCGTACCATAAATAATTTCATATTTTTAATAAATTACTAAGGAAAATTCTCCAAAAATTCGCATATATCACTTTTAATATGTTTGTAACATATTTAAATTTCAGACCCAACGCTAACATGTAGTAGATGAAAATAATTTAAACCCAACTTAATCATTTTCCTTACTAGAAAATTCATAACAAATCCACAACAATTAGAAAATTATTGAACTTGAAAGCCATCTCTAAAATAATGTTTCTGACCTTGTATCAAAAAATCAAACCATTTATATGTCATTTAATAGGTTTTTCAAATCAAATCTTATCATATAATCTATATGAAACAACAAAAATCATCAACAGGCATATATAACCATTTTAACTATCAAAACATGGAATTTTTCTTACAAAATTAATTCGGATCTTATCTGGAAACCAAAAGAAAAAAAATGAGATGGAATCTATTGTTTACCTTGGCTTGTTGTTAAGGAGTTTGAGATTTGCCCTTGATTTAATTTGATTAAGCTTTCTTCTTGATTCTTGCTTATCTTCCCTTTGTTTTCTTCTAATAATGGCCGGCCAAGTTCTATATTTATTTTTGTTCGTGAATGTTGTAAATGAAATTGGAATAACAGTTTAGGGTATATGAATGTAAACTATTCGTACTTTGCCTTTATTTTATTACCTTTACTTACGTTATTTTAATTCTCTTTGGCTTTAAATTAATTAGGCACAACTATCCTATGATCATACAAATCTCAATTCCTTAACCATTTACATTATTTCATTTAATTTATCTAATAAAATGTCAAATAATGTTAGTCAAAATTAGGGTCATTACAGACTCTCGTCTATAAAGAATTTCGTCCTCGAAATTACGTTAAGGTGCTCATTAAAATCAATCATAAAGGTAAAACATACATGAAACAAGTCAGGATGAGTATCTCTAATCATGCTCTCAGTTTCCCAAGTATAGTCTCTCTCATCGTCATCCCACTAGACTTTGACTAATTTGACTGTCCTATTCCTAATCTCTTCTCATCTCTTGCGAATATACGAACTAGATTTCTAACTATAGTCGTATACGGTTCCACTACTATATCATCTAAAATAGTCGATGCAATAGTAGTTATTGGATTCGAATACACTTCCTTAGATGAGATATATGAAAAACATTGTGAACTCCTACCAAACCATTCGGTAACTCTACTCGATATATGATTTTTTCGATCCTTTCTATAATAGAAAATGGTCCAACGAATCTCGATGTCAATTTTCTTGAATCAGAGTAACCTTTCATTGGTGATACCTTAACAAAAACATGATCTCTAACTGAGAATTCTAAGTGTTTCCGGCTCTTATCAGCTTCTTCTCCCTAGAATGAGCTTCCTTCATTCTAGCTTGAATTAACTCGTTCTTTTTTGCGGCTTTCCTAACCAAATCCGGACCAAGAACTAACATATCCTCCATCTTTAACCAACAAACAGGTGTTTTTGCATAGCCTTCCATACAAAACTTCCAACGGTGCCATTCCTATACTAGTTTGATAACTGTTGCTATATGAAAACTCGACTAAGTGTAGGTGGTCTTTCCATGATCCCCCAAAATCTAGCAACAAGCTCTTAACAAATCCTCTAAGATTTTGTCAACTCTCTCTGTTTTCCCATCTGTTTGTAGATGGTAAGAGGTACTCATCTTGACTTGGTACCTAAAGTCTCCTGTAGACTCTTCTAGAACTCGTTAGTGAAAGGAATCTCTTTCCCTTACTATAATATTGGGAATTCCACGCAATCTGACTATATTCTTCATGAATTTTTTTTCTTTCAAAGTAGGTGCTTTCCTAGTTGACTTAGCTAGAATGAAATAGGCACTTTTTGTCAACCTGTCAACTATGACCCATATATTTTCATTTCCTCGATTCGACTATGGCAACTCATCTATAAAATCCATTGAGATAGAATCCCATTTCCAACTGGAACCTGTAAATGCTGAAGTAACCACTTGGTTTCTGATGTTCAGCTTTTACCTATTGATAGTTCAAACACTGTTTCACCCGTAAGCCTACATCTCTTTTCATGCCTTTCCAGAAGAAAATTCTTTTCATCTCCTGATACATCTTAGTTCCTCCCGGAAGAATGGTGAACTTCGAACGATGGCATTCTCCAAGAACTTCCTTCCTAATGTTTCCCACATTCGGAACACATAGTCTTCCTTTCTTCCATAACCATAAGACTGAAATCTTTCAAGTCATCGCTCTCCATTCCATCCCTTAAGTTTCCAATTAATTCAACTAATAATGGATCCTCCTCTTGCTTATAAGCAATCTTTTTGATCATCATCGGTCGAACTTCTAAACATGACAACATAGCGGTTTCCTTACTAGATCCAACTTCAGATCTCCACTGTTTTCAACATGTAGTCAATGCTTCTAAATATTTCCACTCAGTTATCGTTTGCCAATACTGCTTCCTGATGTTTCTTGCTAAGTGCATCTACAACGTTGTTGCCTTTTCCTGGTGTGTGCTCAATACCAAAGTCATAAGCGGCTAAAAACTCTAACCAACTCTATTATTTCATTTTGAACTCCTTTTGAAAGAATAAATACTTAATGACTTATGATTTGTATACTACTCGAGTGTTTCTCCTAAAGGATATGGTTTCTACACCTTCAATGCAAAAATTACTAAAGCTAATTCCAGATCATGTGTCGGATATCTAACCTCATGCGGTCTGAGCTGTTGAGAAGCATATACAATCACTTTACCTCCTTTTGCATTAACACAGCTCCTAACCCTGTTCCACATGCATATGTGTACAACACTAAGCCCTGATTCCCCTCAAGAACAACTAACATAGGTGCATGTGTCAATAAGTGTTTCAGCTTTCAGAATGCTTCCTTACACTTATCAGTCTAGACAAACTTCACATCTATTCGAGTTAGCTTAGTCATCGGTGCGCTATTAATGAAAAATCCTTAATAAATCTCCGACAGTAACCAGCTAATCCAAGGAAACGCTTTCTCTCAGTCACTATCTCGAGTTCCTTCTAACTATTCACTACCTCGATCGTAGCTAGATCTACTAACAACCCTTTTTATGAGACTATATGATCAAGGAACTTCACCTCCTTCTTTCAGAAATGACACTTCAAAATTTTCGCTTTCGGTAGATGCTGCCTCAATGTCTCAAGCACCACTCTAAGATTAACTTCATGCCCTCTATCATCTATATAGTATATCAAAATGTCATCTATGGATACTGACATGAACGTGTCCAGATGCTCTTGGAAGATCTTGTTCGTTAAATCAACCAAGAATGTTGGTGCATTAGTTAGTCCAAATAGCATTTTTAACCATTCGAACGATCCATATCTGGTTCTATACGCCATCAAAGGAATACTATCCTCAGCCACTCTAAGCTAATGGAATCCTGTTGCCAAATCCAACTAGGAAAATACTTTGGCTACACTAACTGGTAGAACAAATCATCAATTCTAGGTAACGAATATTGATTCTTTATCGTCTTCTCATTTAACTTACGATAGTCGATACATAACCTTAACGTTCGTCCAATTTCCTTGCAAATATTACGGTTGCTCCCCAAGGCGAACTGCTTGGTCTTATAAAGTACTTACTTTCCAAATTCACCAACTGCACCTTTAGCTCCCTCATCTTGGTAGGTGTCATTCTGCTTGGCGGTCTACTCATCGGTTCTGCTCCTGGTAGTAAATCTATCTGAAACTTAATAGCACGTTTCGGCAGCAGTCCTACTATGAGCTCAAAGACATCTGCAAATTCTCTAGCATCATATTTACATAACTAATCCATATTCAAATTAATTCTAAGCCCTACGAATCAAATATATGAAAACTGCAAAAAAATACATGACTTATCAATTGAAACTCTTGGTAGTCACATCTCATTCAAAGGGTCACATAATCTCTTATCGAATTCGTAACCCTTAAGGAAGTAACTAGTATCTGCCAAACAATGAGATATAGAAGAATGTGATGCACCGGTGTCAAATAGAACTTTGAATGATACATCATGAATCAAAAGCGCACCTCCCAACATGGCTTTTCCTTTCTCCTCTGCTATTGATCTCGAGGTTGCTGGCTCCAATGCGAACACTTTGCCCTTTCCATCCTTGGTTAGCTCCTTGCGCCGGTTCTTTTCAATGTCCAATTTGATTGCAGTTTAAACATCTCACTCCTTTCATGTCGACAGCTTCCTTCCCTTTTCCTATTCGGCACTCATGAGCAAAGTATCCATTCTTTTCACACTTATAATAGATAACTTTTATCTTCCCCCTCTTGGCAGCTCCACGTTTCTTAGCACACTTCTTGTGGAAAAACTTCTTCTGGTTCTGCCATCCTTGAGCTCCTCCTGGCTTGTTACCTTCAAAATAAGCAAGCATTTCTTGCTACCTCAATGTCATCTCAACAACTACATCGCACAAATTTCTAACATGCGATAATGTGGCCTCAACAAGCTCAAGCTTTAACCCACGAACAAACTTCTCATTCCTTTAAATTACAGTATCAACCAGCATATCCGTATCTTGATAACTCCTCAAATCTAATTGCATAATCAAGCACTATCATATCTCCCTGCTCAACCTCAGCAAACTTCCTAAGCAGAGTTGACTTCGCAATATCTAACATAAACCTCTCCTCAAACCTTCTTCTGAACTCTGTCCATGTCTTAGTCTCCTCACAGACTCCGACCGTAATGTTGTTCCACCAGTACAGTGCGACTCCCTGCAATTACCTAGAAGCAATCCTCCTTTCTGCTCATCATTAAGCCCCAAATCAGCGAAAATCCTCTTGCAATGAAATAACTAGTTCTCCACTTCAATTGCGTCCTCAGTCTCGATAAACGGTTTTCTGCCCAGCCTAGCATAATCTTTGCTCAACATAGCATAATTATTGACCACTGGAGCTCCCTGATTTCAACCTTCAGCGTTTCCTCCCACTAACCGTACAACAACACCCGCCTGCTTCATGTTAATGAAGAACCGATATATTTCTCTCATATTGACTTGCGGCATTCCAACACCTATATTAGCAGCTTGTGCTTGACATGGATTCTTTATAGTATTTGGTCTGGTATTCCCATTGGTTATGTGCTTCTTCCACCAATTTTAATTCTTTCACCTCTAGCATCCATATCTTACGTCTATAATATCCGCATTTGAGTCTCTGTAAGATACAGAAGAATAGTTTAAGAGAGATGGAACAATAGAGATAAAGCGTGTACTTATATATAACAAATGCAAGTACGCTACAACAGAGTTATCCCATACCCCAATCTTTTCTCTAATTCCTTTGGATAATATTTTCAAAATCATTTTAAGTTTGAACTTCCATTTTAATTTTCCATAAACTATGCTCTGATACAAAGTTGCAACATCTCCTACCTTGAGGTCCGAAGCTAAGCGTTGCAGATGCTCCAGTCATCTATAGTATTAACTTCCGATGAAAAAATACGGTAATGTTAATGGCATTCATTATATCAGAAGTACATGAATATGAAATAAAATTACCACAGATTAAAAACAACTTTTCTGGTTACATTTCAAATCAATATTTCATATTCGGATATATAATACCTAACGATTCCTAGGTGCTGATCAAATATAATTATTACAAATTATGCCAAGAGTGACATATGAAGAAGCCTCCTTAGATGATCAGAGTAAAAAATAGACATATCAGTCTTAATAGATCAGTGGAAAATAGAACCAAATTGCTCCTATTTAGCTAACTTTGCCTCATGCACGTCTTCGGAAGCTTATTCGTCCAACCTACTAAACCTAAAAAACCTTAGCACTCAATCTACCTAAATTAAATTGTAAGTGCTTGAGAGTTTAAGGGGAAAACATAAACTTCGAGTCAGACATAAATCCTGGTGAATAATACTATACATCTCGGTTATCTGATATTAAGTGAATCCACGTCGCTTAGCGAAACGGCTTTCCCCTCACTAATATCCCTTTTAAAATATATCTTTTGTAATCCAAAAACCTACAATCAAACAAATTAAAGCAATAGTAGCAATATCATATATGCATATAAATCAGTTAATCAATGGACTATCTTTCCAAACAATATAGTTTTGTTTAGCTAACTATTAACCATTAGCTGACTTGGGCCTACCGAATACAATCAATTATCTAACATCTATTAGACACACAACTAGGCAGACTACCCTTAACTATCTTCTTTTAGGGTCAACTGAACCTAATGGTTTTATGGGCACACCAATAACCTACATTTCTCTATATATTCCTATCTATGTGTAACATCATTTTAGTCTTATCTGTGACAAAGCCCTACACACTGGAATTTTGGACTTATATTAGTTAGGGGCTTATTAGCTAAAGTATTGGATGTGACCCTATACCAGTCTCATCTTGTATTCTAATACCTTAGTCATTTAGTTATGGTTAACTACCCCATCACATTTTACTTAAAAACATTTCTTTTAAATGATTTAACCCTTAAAATCATGCTTAAACAAGGAAAATATACTCTTTGCTTTTCTTAAATAACTTTGCCATGATATACGTTATACACAAAACTATGTTGATGAAATATAATGGGATTACCTATTCCTCCAAAGTTAATTAAAAAACCCTTTTTAACATAAAACATATTAGGTCATAAAGCATTCGAAACCTTTGCTTAAAAAATTTAAACATTCTTTTCAAATCCATTGAAAGTACCTTTCAAAATAGGTTAACTATTTTACCTTGAAACAATAGGCCGAATGGCGAAACATACCTTTTAAAATTGTTGAAGGTATCCCTTCAAAAGCTTAATAAAACCTTAGACATCCTCTTGTCAAAACACTTTGAAATTGCCTTTTGAAAGCAGCGGAAACCTTCCATTCAGATACTTAAAGTAAACCATTTGAAAGCATTAGGAAATCTCCCCCATCGAAACTTTATTATACATCTTTTGAAAGCATTAAATTCCTATACTAAAACAAACCTTTTGAAAGCACTGTGTTCAAGTAAAAGTTTATAGAACATAGCCATGAAACCATTCAAAACCATTTCTTTTGAAACTTTAGGTATTACTTTCAATATAACTAAGGGACTTAAAAGAACTAGGGCAAAAGTAACACTTTCGTAAGCATTATTCCTAAGTAAAAGAAAGTGGATGGTTTGTAACCAAATCTTTCCAAAGCATGGAGAGGCGGCTTCAAAGTTCAAGTAAAAGAACCCTTTCGAAGGCATTGATTCGGAAGTTTGAATGCAGCAGCAAGGGTTTCGACCCTTTCGAATGCTCGTTTGAAAACAAAAGGAGGAAACCACTTTCGAAAGCCCCTTTCTAAAACGAAGACAAATTTGACTAAGTCGAAAGCTATTTCCTTCGAAAGCCCCATTTTGTAAAAAAAATTGTTCTTAGTTTATAAAGACTACTTCTACCCTTTGGAAGCTTGTTTCGACTCTATACCTTCCACCCATGTCCAATCCACTACATACCAAGGCATTGATACCATGTGCACTAGTTTCGACTAGGTTGGAGGTGGTAGTATGGTGTCAAAAGGTAGCTGTTATATGTGGCAAAGCAGTAATATTTTACAAAATCGATTTTTAACTTTATAAAGTAATATTTTTCCTACTAATTTGCCTTTTTGTAAATATATAATTGGTTACTAATTGTTTTTCAAAATCTTCTAAAAGTGCTGTTGAATTTAATAATTAACAATTTAAAACATTTAGCAAATTGCCCCGTCTCCTTTTATAGACATATAAAACATTTAAGTCCAATACCTTAAATAATTTCATATCTTTAACAAAATACTCAGGAAAATTCTCCAAAAATTCCCATAAATCACTTTTAATATGTTTTCTTACATATTTAAATTTCTAACACAAAGCTAACATGTAATGGCCGAAAATAATTTAAAACCATTTTAACCATTTATTTACTAGAAAATTCATATTAATTCCACAACAACTAAGAAAATTATGAAACTTGATGCCCTTGTCTAAAATAATGTATCTGACCTTATATCAAAAAAGCAGGCCATTTGGATTTCATTTAATAGTTTTTTCAAATCAAATCTTATCATAAAATCTATATCAAACAACAAAATCATCAATAAGCATATATAACCATTTAAATAATCAAAACATGACATTTTTCTTGAAAAATTAATTCAGATCTTATCTAGAAACTCAAAGCAATAAAAATGAGATGTAATCTATTATTCATCATAGCCTGTTGTTAAGGAATTTGAGATTTTCCCTTGAATTAATTTGATTAACCTTCCTTCTTGAATTCTTGCTTTTCCTCCCCTTGTTTTCTTCTAATGGTGACCGATCAGGCTCTATATTTAGTTTTGTTTGTGAATGTGTGAATGAAATTGGAATAAGGGTTTTGTAATGACCTGATTTTTCGATGCCCAAAAGTCGACATCAATACGTCTACTGTATCAAATTTTGAACAATTGAATGCCGAAAAATCGAACCGTTAGGGTTAAAGAAGAAGGAGGTAGAACAAGAAAAAGAAACAATATCAGAATCTCACAAACGGAGCGGAACAATATATAATAGATAAATGACTAATCTTTAAATAAAAGATCTATATCAGTTTATACATTGCAACATCAGAGTACAACAACATCTATAGCACACAACTGGACAGTTATCATAACTTGTCCTCACAAATCTGACTATATAGTTAATCATACACAGCAGAATATTCATCAAATACGTGCGATACATCTCGCCATCTACCTCGTCTCCTGAGCTCCATAGCAGTCCATCCAAAATCTGTATTCTATAACACTCGGTCTGACCTGAGTATTATAGTTAAATAACACCCAAGTCAGTCTTGAAAACCAACGTGAGAAAATACACTCAATTGGATTATTAAAGTTTTCAAAAATCTTTTGATATCAAAGGTATCTCGTAGTACCACGCCAAAAATAAACATGCCAGGTTTTGACCTTATGATAACCAAAACATTTTTATCAAATCTGTCTGATATTATAATAGTGTCCATAGAAAGTAAAATAGAGTCTAGCTGAAATGCTTGCATCTCACGTTTCAGTATAGTTGGGAACAATCAAAACCATACAGTCGCATATTGGAGATTGGATTCTATACAATGGCAGGGCTACTGGGTACCACCCGTCACAGTATGTGGTCTAAATCACCATACTGAGGATCCACCATGATCCCCTACATCACAAGACCGGAGCTACCCCTTACCGGATAGTCCGAGTAAGTTCGCCTCACAGTTGAGATCAGCAACCGCCCACGCAGCCGAATAAAAGGGACCTCTAGACTGGGGTGACCTTACCCTAATTGATTGCTAGCCACTTACCCTTATGTGCACCTCCCTTTTTTTATCCATTCCCTCTTGATGAGGCTCAAGTCTATACATTACCTTTTTAGCACACAATCGCTTAGAATGCTCATCGTCCTCCTGACGATGTTCTGAAAGCATTCATCCACACAAGTCCATTCCGGGTCCAAACGGAACCGAAGGCACTACTCCTACTACATTCATTTTGGAATCAACCTCAGGATTAGTAGCGATTATCCCTTGCACTTCACTGCTCCATCCTCGACTCCAAGCTCTTGTCTTCTTCACGAAAACGTTCAAACCGGATCGAAGTGGTTTTAGGGAAATTAATCCCGATCCCCGTCTCTTCTAAACGATCAGCGCATTGGCCAATATTGATAGTCGGTTATTTAACTATCAAAAAAAATTCACAACCAACCATCAGAATTTACATAAATTTTCAAATTATTTATTTCAAAATATCTTGGCAAGCTATTTCCCACACTTCAACCTTTTGAAAACAGTTTTCAAATCGCTTTTCTCTTTCGGAAGAAAATTTCCACCCAGTTGTTTTATTTCCACAGAAACTCGCCAAGCCTTAATATTTTAGACTTTTAAAATAATTTAAATCACTTTATCCAAAAATATATATATTCTTTAAACATTTTTTTAAAATAAAACTATTTGGAACACTTAAAATAAAAACTATTTAAAACACTTATTTAAAAATAGACTTTAAACACATGAAATAAAACTATTTAAAACACTTTATTAAAAGTATATACGTACTTTTCATGTAAAACTAAGGCCAAAACTAAAATATAAATTATTCTATAAGGTACAAATATTAAATAATTATCTTTTAAATCTTAATACTAGCTAACCCCTTAAAATAATTACTATTATAATTAATTTAAATAAATATTTACTTTAAAATTCTAAATCAATTTAAAATAATAAAATTTCTCTAAAACATTTTTAAAACCACTTTAAAATTTCTAACTTATACTTAAAAATCTTACTTTGAATATATACTTGGCTTTCCAAGAAATACACATTCCATTTCACACCTTTAAAAATAAATCACTATTTATTTTTAAAACAAATTTCCCATCCTTTATAAATTAATTTGAATTACATTTCCAAATTATCCTCTGATAAATATTTTACTTTATAAACCCAGTTTATAAATTTCATAGTCTCATCTTCTTACAGTTTTAAACATGTAATCAATTTCAAATTTTACTTCATTTTAAAAAAAAATCCTTTACTTACTCAATTTATTTCAAACCCATTAATTTCAGATTTAACTTCCTTACTATGATTTAGAATCTTATTTAAACTGAAATACAAATTTCATACTTTTCCAAATTTCTTCTTTATCTTTTCCAAATTTAAACCCTGAATTGAAAATAAATTCTTTATTCCTTTAAATAATATCACTTAAGTTTAAAAATTCATTTATTCCTTTTTATTTAAAATCTTCTTTCCCATACTCGAAATTTATTTATTAGAATTTTTAAAATCAACTTTTATCCTTTTCCAATTTATTTATCCAAAACTCTATAATTATTTACTTAAGAATTCTCCCCTTTATTTCCCTTTAAAAATCCAATCTATATATTTTTGATAACCCAGTATGCCCAAATATATTCAATCAAACGATAGCATCTAATATTTTCAATTACCTATATAATTTATCACAGATTATCAAATAAACAATATCATAGAATATTAAACAATCTAAATAATTTTGAGAAATCTAGTTGGATCCATCCAACCTATTTTCCTGCATCCACAAATGTTAGCACAAAATAAAAATACCAATCCCACTTCGAGGTGGGATATCACGATATATGGAGTCATCCGCTATAATTCGGGCGCATAGGGTCTCATCCGCTATATAATACGGGAAATCAATCAATCCAATATATATACATACATACATATATATATAGCAGATCACATCCAAATTGATAATAAGTTATCAATTCAAGCAAACAATCGCTAATTTAAATTTTTTAACAATTTAAATTTACCGGTATTCTGAAAGAGTGAGATTAACTCACTTTTGATCTTTGTTCCGCAATCCGACCAAACCAACTATTTCTTCACGGTTTTAGATCTTGTAACAAACATTCACAGTTTATTAATATTTGAATTAATTGAACAATTAAATACCATTTAATAATTTAATTAACCAATGATTTTATTTCAAACTAATAATTTAATTAATAAAATATTTTTAGCAACTAAGCTAATTAAATAGGTTTACTAAACAAATCTACCTCCAAAATACATTTTCCATTTAATAAATTTTGATTTTAATTTCCTTTAATAAATTACTTAGCGACTGGGATAATTAAATGAGCAAATTAATCACCAAATCTATTATTTCAAAATAAGCTCATACATTAAAAATGTATATGTATATTTGTCCTCCCTTTGAAACTACACACACACACACACACACAGATATATATATATATATATATATATATATATATATATATATATATATATTAAAGAGAATTTATAGATTTCCAAAATTTAATTTTACAAAAACTTTATCATTTTAAAATCCCTATATTATATTTTCAAAATCTTCAATACAAAATAATTTCTCCCTGTTTCCTGAAAATGGCAACAGTAGCTCACTATACTGTATATTTTCAAGACCAACTGTTACTATACTGTATAAATTTAATAAGTAAATTAATCAGATTAATCGTCAAACTACAGAAAATAATTTCTGTAAATATTAGCAACCTTCCGTTACTATATATATACACACATAAATTTAGATTAATTTTATTGAAAAAAAAAGAAACCGCATATCTCAACTGACCAGACCACGACTACCTCCTCCCCATCACCATCGAAATTCCTCTCTCCACCACGATCCATAAGGGATCCAAAAATGCGCCTGCCGCCACGTGGAAGCCCGTGCCTCCAACCAAAGTCGCCACGCTCGAGCTACCCAGAGCGCCTCCTCCTACATCGCGATTTAATTCGCGCGATGCGCTCAAGTTCGGCCAAGAATCAATATTTGCCACCAGTTCGAACGAGTCGAATTCGTCTGTCCCTCCATCTCGAATTTAGATCAAGATTCCCTCGATTGATTTAGACGAGAGTTCGTTTGTTCTGCCACCATTTTTTTATTGAATTTGATTTCAATTATAGTTGAGGAGGACAAGATTATAACTCAAATTTCGAATAAACGGTTTATTATGTTTCCTTTAAAAAAAAAGAAAAATATACGGCTATGATTTCAAAGAAAGAAAATGAGATGCGTGTAATACCAACGAACATGTGTTTGGAAGGCAGGACACGTGTCCCTTGAGATGAAGGCTAAAAAGTTCTGATATTGATATATAATATAATATATTAAACTCAAATTCAAATTATTTCGAATAACATAGCTCACAATTTCGATCTCCAATCAAGACGTGTCGCTACGTGTTTATAATGCTAAACCCCTATTCCGAACACAATGAAAAGGTTTCGAGTCCTAATTTGATCGTATGGAGGAGATAGCTTTTTGGACCTAGTTATTATATTAAAATTTCGATATAGATTTCAGCGCGTTTATCCCCCGTACGGCGAAACGATCACTTCAAAGACTATGAAAATTGAAATCTGATAATAATATAATATTACAGATCCAATGGAACTGGTTTTGTTGAATTTCGATACTGTGCCTCGGAAGGCTATTTTTAAACGTCAATTCAAACAATATATTTTCAAAACTGAGCAAAGTATTTCCAAATTCAAATTTAAAACTTCTATTATCTCCAATATAATAAATATAAATTTTCCAAGGCTTTGCAATATTTTTAACTAGCTTAAAAACCAAGATTCACTATTTTAACCAATTTCTAATTAATAAAATCAATAATTTAATTGCAAAATAAATAGTGATATTTGAAATTCGAGTTAAACTAACTTTCAAATATTTAAAGTCGATTAAATATTTCAATTCCAAGTATGCAGAAATTCTGGGTCGTCACATTCCTCCCCCCTTAAAAGAATTTCGTTCCCGAAATTACAAGTGAAGAAGAATGGTCCAACACCCATTTACTAGTTTCCCAAAATCAAACAGTTTTATCAACTGCCAAAACATATATTTTTATTGAAGACCCACTATCACTTCAGCTAACTTTTCAAAATCTTCCATAGTTTCCAAACAACATTATTTACTCCATAATTCAAATTTTAAATTTAAAACCAAATTTTAAATTATCAAAATTTTCTCAAAAATTTTCTAACTCCCTAAATTTTCGAAAAATTTCGCCAGCTTCCCCTTTGCGCGGCTAGCTCGGTACAACTACAAAATGCTTCTACGGGCCCTCAGATTTCAAAAGAAAACAAAGGCCAAGTGGGTAGACCAGAAAACCATCAAATTTCATACAGAATTTAATTACATACCTTTTTGTCTAGAAATTCAATTTATCTTCAGAAATCAAAACACCAATTCCCTTTTCCTTATAACACCTGTATATCCTACTAGCAATAATATCCAATTACAACATTCAGAATCATTTTATACATTTCGTTACAAAAGTTTCAATACCTATCTTATTTAAGCCGTACGATGCACATATATCATCCGTACGATGCACATATATCGTCCGTACGCAATACCAAATCCGATCGCTCACGCGATCACACAATTTCACTTCCAAACTAGTATCGTTCATCCAACTTCCTCGTGCGGACTCAGATCTGGTTTCTTGATCAGAAACCATCATTCTCTTTGCATAGCCACAAGCTATGATAGAGAATTTACAGAATAAATCAAAAATCCATATCCAGGGTTCGCCGTCAAAAATCGAGTGAAAAATCCCAACTAGGATCGGTATAACTACCTCGAAATTCAGTGCTCGAATCTGGATCAAATCGTTATGCAAATAAAGTACATCCTATGTATTTATCTAAATTGATTAACAGCTATATCAATTTCCTTTTTAATCAAGTTTATTTTGAATTCCATTCACTTATCCCATTTCACACTTTACTTAACCTTTATACAGTATTAACTTAGAATATTTCCCAATTCAAATTTTAATTAAGAATTTTACCATCCATTTCTTAAGTTCAATATAAATGTTTTATATACATCTAGTAACTATTTTCCCAATACGAATTTACTTAAAAAAATTCACCATTCCTTTCTTAAACTCAATATAATTATTTTACATACTTCTTATATTCATTTTCACTTTATCACTTAAGCCTTTCTATCTATTTTTATTTAACTTAAGTTTCAATTTAATTTTTGAATTCAATTTACCTTATAATTTTAAATATTGAATTCAATTCATCTCATCTCAACCCATACTTGGTTAATCATTCCTTTAATTAGTTCTACTTACTAATTTATTATTATCTCAATTTATTTTATTTCCAAACTTTAATTATTTTAGTCCATTTCGAATAAATTTTACAACTTCATTTAACTCAATTCATAATGAATTTGAATATTCAATTTAAGTTCCATTGACTTACAATTTAAATTAAACATCATCCCAAAATTCATTTCTGATTCATTTGCTTACCTATTTAAATCAATTAGTTTAATTACTAATTGTATTTTCAAACCTTTTTTTGTTTAGTCCACTTGACTAATTTTCCATTTATTTACCAATTTTAAATTAACTTGTTCCTTCATAAACTTATTTCAACTTAATAAATTTTATTTCAGCAACCTTTCTATTTAGTTTTCTTAGATTTTTCCTCAAATTCTCTTTTATCTAACTAGATACAACTTACATTCCAATTAATTTAAATTTTAAACTTCTATAAATTTTCTCACTTATTTTCATTTCATTCACTAATCTCCTTTGATTTTCTTTTCTTAATTGGTTTGCCACTCTGACTTATTCCATCCATACCTACTTTTATTCAATTCTACTTTGATTTAAAAAATTACTATTCCCACAAATTTCATATTTTAATAAGTTATCAAACCACTTATGTAACAACCCGCATATTTATCGATTTTATATTTAAATATTTTATCGTTAGTCGGATTTTAGTCCGAAAAGCTACTTTTTGCAAACAGTCGAATTGGGACTTGAGACCACCCCCATTGAGTTCAAAATGCCGTTTGCGACCTTTTTGAGTATAAGCTTCGATATGTTTGGAGAAAGTTGAATTTTGCTACTTTTTGCTTTGGGCTTTGGTTTGGGCTGAGCCCAATAACCCCACTTAACTCAGTTCCAACCCTCTCCTCTTCATTCACTTCTTTTCTATTTTCCTAACACTCAAACTCAAGCAAAAATGGAGGAAGAAAATGGGAAATAGAAATTCCTAAGCCCTAGCTTGCTTAGCAAATCCACCTTCTTGCTCCAAGCTCAAGTGAACCCATTGGTAAGCTTTTCCTTCTTCTTCTCCAACTCTTTCTCTCTTTGATTTCAGAAAATTCCTAAACCTAATTTAGGAAATGTTTCTCTTTTAAGCTTAGATTGAAGCTTCTTGAGTTGTTATTGAAGAGGAATTGATTTTAGCTTGTTTTTAAAGCTTCTCCTCCATTGATTTGGGTTCAAAGGTGAGATTTTTATCTCACATCTATGCTTATATTTATCTTCGAATGTTAGGTATGAATTCCTAACACTTATCTGTGTGCATTTGCTTTTGGTTTGGATTGATTTGGTGAATATTTCAATTTTTAGTGTTTTGAGTTCAATTCGTTAAAAATCCTAATTTTGATGTTTGAACATGTTTTTGGTGATGCATCGAGGAGCATATAGGGCCGGGTAGTCGATTGGCATAAACCCTTAGCGCCGTTGCTCGCGCGATTGCAAATTGATCGAGATTTGCACCTCATTTGAAATAGGGCATAGGAGTGCCAGCAACAGGTTCGGCCGACCGAGCCCCTGGGCCGGCCGACCGACCTGTAGAACGGGCACTTCCTGCCTCTGTTTGGAAGTGCAGGCTACAGGGCTCGGTCGACCGAGCTCAGGGTCCGGTCGACCGACCTGCTACCCCGTGCACTTCTGTTTTTGGTTCGGTCAACCGGCTCAGGGAGTCCGGTCGACCGACATGCTCCTATTTGCAAGTTTTGCCTAATTGCTTGAGAATTCCAACTTCAATCGATACGTGTTGATTCCCTTTTGTTATTATCACTTATTATGACTTTGATGACTCCTTTTTAGGGATTTTTGAATATCCATTTTGATGGATTCTTTATCGATTTCTTTGGATTTTATTCACGTCTTCGAATGTGAATTTTACTGATTGATTGTTCTTACAATCTTCTTCGTGATTTATCACTTTAAAAATATAATGGTTTTCTGTACTAGTAGTAAATATCAAAACTCTTCCCTCGAAACGATTTCAACTCTATTTTTAATACCAAATTCGTTTATAAAACCGTTTTCCAATCTATTAGTATATACAAACCTTTACCTCACTCGTATGAAAAATCTAATTAAACGACTTAGTAAAACAAGTGGTATGAAACGCTTGCGTTTACTTCGTCGGTTAATTCTTGGACTTGTTCGATTGAATCTCTCATGACAATTTTCTAGTGGAGATCTACAATTTGTTCGTAAATATTTAAGTTAAGCTAGTGGTTATGGGACATGAAGCTAAGCTCATATATTTACTAGCTTATTGTAATTGACACTTCTCGTTGATCATGACGATCATCTTTATGGTTTAGACTAGCAATGTGCGATGTCTCTTTGTTTATGTGGAGGACTGTTCCTCATTTTATTGAGCTTCGTCTCATTTCTCACATGGGTCGTACCTTTTTAGGTGCGTTAATGTTTTATTATGCATGGGGTGTACCTTTCTAGGTGCATCGATGTTTGTTTATACATGGGTCGTACCTTTTTAGGTGCGTCGATGTTTATTTATGCATGGGGTGTACCTTTCTAGGTGCATCGATGTTTGTTTACTTCGTGGAGCAATCGGCTCAATAAGTCGGGGCATGGGGCGTATCTTTCTAGGTGCGTCGATGTTCGTCTATGCATGAGGCGTGTCTTTCTAGGTGCGTCGATGTTCGACTTAGCATGGGGTGTATCTTTCTAGGTGCATCGGTGTTAGACATTACATGGGGTGTATCTTTCTAGGTGCATCGATATTTATTTATGCATGGGATGTATCTTTCTAGGTGCATCGATGTTTATTTATGTATGGGGCGTATCTTTCTAGGTGCGTCGATGCTAGAGCATGGGGAATATCTTTCTAGGTGTGTCGATGTTCGACTATACATGGGGCGTGTCTTCCTAGGTGCGTCGATGTCCAGTTTGTGGGATTGGCCATCTTTTTTATTGTGATTTCTGGATTTCGTGTGTTGATTTCTGGAATTTATGTTTCACCAACTTTTACGATGGGCATTGATATATATGTCATTTATTGTGGCTTGGTGAATGAAATTAGGAGTATGACATTCCTTTTTATCTTGAGTAGATTATTGTGATATTGATTAATCTCTTGTTGATTTTCAATTACTTATTTATCACAGCTTGGCATTGTGATTATTATATGTTTATGTCATATCTCTTATTATATATCACTTCATCTGATATTTATAGCTAGACTGATCCGTTTATTATTTTCTTCTTAAATAATACTCGGGTCAGACTGAGATTTTACAGGTGCTTCTGCTTGACTCCTTATCGGACCATCTTCTGACTTTTGGCTAACTACTTTAGTTTAGTAGTTTTTGTTGTATACATTTGAGATACAGACTCTATGATGTATACTTATTCTTTTGTCTAGCACTTGTATCTATTGTTTTTGATATTGTGGATCTTATTTGACCACTACTCTGATGTACACTTTCATGTGTAATATTCATATCTATTTCCGCCTTTGTGATATGAATTATCTGTGACTGATTTATGTTATGTAAATTTCTATATTTGTTTCCAAAGATATTATAGCCACTGTGTAGTAGCTTTGAGTTTGTGTCGGCATGTCGGATTTCCCTCTTGATAAGAAATGCATGTTATACTATCTGACATATCGATGCTCGCGCAAAGCAATTACACGGATGGTCGCTCCTCAACAGCCTTATTCTCCGTGCTAGTTGACAGCATTCACCGTAATGTTCTTGGCTAGCATGGGTATAGAGGTGGGGCGTCACAGCTTGGTATCAGAGCCAAACTTCGGAACAATATGGAATATTATAACAAGGATCATCGTCCTAAGTCTTTCTTAGGAGTCCTGCTTTAGGATTTAATTTGAGTCTTCGTACCGATTCATCCTATTTTCTTTATGATTCCTTGTTTTATCTATCAAGAATTGCTTGATATTTATCTTGAGAATAACTTTTTCCTCTTCTTTCTTTCTTTCTTAAAGAAGAGAAATGGTTAGACCTGGCCGTCCCAGCGCCGGTCAATCTAGTGCTACTCCCCTGGATGGAGTATTCATGTCTGCTCAACCACTTTTGGATCTTGTAAAGAATCAAGAGTTTATCTATGCTTTGAGTAAGAACCCCGAAATGGTTCTACCTTTGAAACTTGAAGTTTCTTTCAATCAGCTTGTGGATGTTACTCTTCTTCATGGAGAGGTTGGTAAAGGAAGTGTTTGTGATATTGGGACTTCCAAGAAGAGGCATATTAAGTTCAAGAGCCTTAATCCCAATAAGAGAGTGAAGCAAACTACTTTTGTAGCAAAGACTCCAATCCCTAATCGTGGAGGATGCTACAATTGTAATTCTATGGAACACTATGAGAATATGTGTCCAAAACCCCATTCTTGTCGCTATTGCAAGAAACCGGGTCATCTTTTATCTGCGTGTCCCAAACTTTTGAACAAGGACATGAGAAAGCTAAATATTGTGCAAGCTCCTGGTAACACTTCTCGTGGTCAAGGTATTTCTCATTTAATCCTTGATTACATTTATTTTGTGATCTTCTTATTTGAGTTCTTTTTGATATAGGTTTCATCTCATTATTTTTATATCAAAAGAACTTGTCGATTCTTTTTCTTTGAATATTTTGGGCTTGATGACTTCTTTGAGGATTGTGAATCCGGATGGTAGATCCGCAACACTCAATTTGCTTTTTATTGATGATGAAATTATTTTATGAGACTTTTCTTTCCAAGCCGATATTTTTACTTAGGCTTCGGAATTTATTTTTTGAAAGGATCGGCTTAATCATTGTGAAGCCCATATCCTATTTTTCGAGTGGACTATTCATCTTCGACATTTTCAATCTGTTAAGCAGATTTCTATTTTTCCTTTATGATTTTGATTCCAACTTGATGGCATCATTTTATTCCTTAAGCCCACTTATAAGGAAAGTGTTATTTCTCTCATTCATGTAGTTTGAGAAATTTTCCGGTATTTTTGAGTTTGTCTTAGGATTATCACCTAAGAAATCTTTTGTGTGGTGTTAAGGTCTTTTCAGTTTGACTTTACCACCGGTTTTCGTTTGCTACGAGTTGCGAAAATTAGCATTCCACTTACCGCATTCCGCACTCGTTATGATTCTTATGAATGACTTATTATGTCATTCAAATTGTCCAGCTTATTTCATCCATTTTATAAATCGAATATTCTATGAACATTTCGATGAGACTATTCTTGTATTTACTGATTTTGGATGAAAATAGTAATTTAAAATTTTGCAAATCTTTTTCATAAGATTTATTTATAAGTGAAACTGGATTTTGTTCTTGAAACGAACAAAGAATATTCTTAAAACTTTTTAAGAGATTTATTTATCCTATAAAGGATGATTTTGTGATTGTATTGCCCGTTGAGTGCTTTAAGAATTTTGGTCGATGCGCTTGATCAACGTTATCGATAGGAATTTCCTAAACGCTTTGATGTGACAGTCAGACACGATATATTGACTTGTAAAAATGTAAATTTTTGTAGAAAGATTATTACATAAAAATTAAAGTGTAATTTTGAATGTTTTAACTTTTCGGGAAAGAGGATTATTTAAAAGAACCCTTCCTTTCGATACTCTTATTCTTGTGATTCCTAAAGGGAAACCAAGACTTTGCTATTTGTACCGATACTAGTCGTATTGGTTTGTATGCCGTTCTCTTGCAAAGAAGAACGTGCTATCACTTGTGCTTCTAAATCATTATAGCTTATCGAGACTAGATATGCCACTCATGATCTAGTGCTCGCGGCTATTGTTTTACTTTTGGAATTTGGCATCATCATATTTGGATAAGAAATTTATTCTCCACCTTGATCATAAATCTTTGGAATATTTATTTTCTCATAAGGAACTTCATGTTGACTCGAGTTCCTGGCATCTTATGATCTTGATATTCTTTCTATTCCCGAAGGGGAAATCATGTTGCCAATACGTTTTGTCGTAGGCAACAAGTGTTGATTCTTTGATGATGTCTGAATGGAATTATCTTTTTATTAAGTTCATCGAACGTTTTGATATACTTCATTTTATAGAGCTTTATCTCATTCCTTTTATGGACTAGCGTCCGATGTTCTTTTATGGTGTTCGGTTCATCGGATGTACTGTTAATATACTACATCGATGTTCCGTCTTATCTGGATTCATTGGATGTACCGTTTGTACTACATCAATGTCTTTACTTTTGGATTCATTGGATGTACCGTTTGTACTACATCAATGTCTTTACTTTTGGATCCATTGGATGTACCGTTTGTACTACATCAATGTTTTGTTATTTGATTCATTGGATGTACCGTTTGTACTACATCAATGTCTTTGCTATTTGATTCATTGGATGTACCGTTTGTACTACATCAATGTCTTTGCTATTTGATTCATTGGATGTACCGTTGTACTACATTAATGCCTTTGCTATTTGATTCATTGGATGTACCGTTGTACTACATCAATGTCTTTGCTTTTGGATTCATTGGGCGTACCGTTTTTGTACTACGCTGATGTCCCAAATTATTTGAGTTTCTAGCTCCTTAGGCGTACCGTTTTGCACTACGCCGTTGCACCGGCTCAATTTTCTGCTATTCTTGACGTTCCCCACGTCTTTTATCTACGGAAATGCCTTAGGGATTACGGTTTTCATTCTTGAGCCCGGTGATATTATGGAAATTAAAGTTTCACCAGATTTGATTTTGAGCAACATCCTATTCGAATTATTGCTTCGGAGCTCAAATGACTTCGAAATAAAGATGTTCTTCTTGTGAGAGTTCAATGGTTCTCAAATCCTAGGGATTACTCTTGGGAATCTAGAGAATTCATTGTGCGATCCCGTTCTTGCTAACTCTTTCGTGCTTTTTATGGTGAACTTCTTATTTCAATTTTCTTTTGTGTTGATATGCTTCCATGGTTGTTACTTCTTATTTTCCTCTTAAGTATTGCGAGGACGCAATTTCTTTAAGGAGGGGAGTCTGTAACAACCCGCATATTTATCGATTTTATATTTAAATATTTTACCGTTAGTCGGATTTTAGTCCGAAAAGCTACTTTTTGCAAACAGTCGAATTGGGACTTGAGACCACCCCCATTGATTTCAAAATGCCGTTTGCGACCTTTTTGAGTATAAGCTTCGATATGTTTGGAGAAAGTTGAATTTTGCTACTTTTTGCTTTGGGCTTTGGTTTGGGCTGAGCCCAATAACCCCACTTAACTCAGTTCCAACCCTCTCCTCTTCATTCACTTCTTTTCTATTTTCCTAACACTCAAGCTCAAGCAAAAATGGAGGAAGAAAATGGGAAATAGAAATTCCTAAGCCCTAGCTTGCTTAGCAAATCCACCTTCTTGCTCCAAACTCAAGTGAACCCATTGGTAAGCTTTTCCTTCTTCTTCTCCAACTCTTTCTCTCTTTGATTTCAGAAAATTCCTAAACCTAATTTAGGAAATGTTTCTCTTTTAAGCTTAGATTGAAGCTTCTTGAGTTGTTATTGAAGAGGAATTGATTTTAGCTTGTTTTTAAAGCTTCTCCTCCATTGATTTGGGTTCAAAGGTGAGATTTTTATCTCACATCTATGCTTATATTTATCTTCGAATGTTAGGTATGAATTCCTAACACTTATTCGTGTGCATTTGCTTTTGGTTTGGATTGATTTGGTGAATATTTCAATTTTTAGTGTTTTGAGTTCAATTCGTTAAAAATCCTAACTTTGATGTTTGAACATGTTTTTGGTGATGCATCGAGGAGCATATAGGGCCGGGTAGTCGATTGGCATAAAACCTTAGCGCCGTTGCTCGTGCGATTGCAAATTGATCGAGATTTGCACCTCATTTGAAATAAGGCATGGGAGTGCCAGCAACAGGTTCGGCCGACCGAGCCCCTGGGCTGGCCGACCGACCTGTAGAACGGGCACTTCCTGCCTCTGTTTGGAAGTGCAGGCTACAGGGCTCGGTCGACCGAGCTCAGGGTCCGGTCGACCGACCTGCTACCCCGTGCACTTCTGTTTTTGGTTCAATCAACCGACTCAGGGAGTCCGGTCGACCGACCTGCTCCTATTTGCATGTTTTGCCTAATTGCTTGAGAATTCCAACTTCAATCGATTCGTGTTGATTCCCTTTTGTTATTGTCACTTATTATGACTTTGATGACTCCTTTTTAGGAATTTTTGAATATCCATTTTGATGGATTCTTTATCGATTTCTTTGGATTTTATTCACGTCTTCGAATGTGAATTTTAGTGATTGATTGTTCTTACAATCTTCTTCGTGATTTGTCACTTTAAAAATATAAAGGTTTTCTATACTAGTAGTAAATATCAAAACTCTTCCCTCGAAACGATTTCAACTCTATTTTTAATACCAAATTCGTTTATAAAACCGTTTTCCAATCTATTAGTATATACAAACCTTTACCTCACTCGTATGAGAAATCTAATTAAACGACTTAGTAAAACAAGTGGTATGAAACGCTTGCATTTACTTCGTCGGTTAATTCTTGGACTTGTTCGACTGAATCTCTTGTGACAATTTTCTAGTGGAGATCTACAATTTGTTCGTAAATATTTAAGTTAAGCTAGTGGTTATGGGACATGAAGCTAAGCTCATATATTTACTAGCTTATTGTAATTGACACTTCTCGTTGATCATGACGATCATCTTTATGGTTTAGACTAGCAATGTGCGATGTCTCTTTGTTTATGTGGAGGACTGTTCCTCATTTTATTGAGCTTCGTCTCATTTCTCACATGGGTCGTACCTTTTTAAGTGCGTCAATGTTTTATTATGCATGGGGTGTACCTTTCTAGGTGCATCGATGTTTGTTTATACATGGGTCGTTCCTTTTTAGGTGCGTCGATGTTTATTTATGCATGGGGTGTACCTTTCTAGGTGCATCGATGTTTGTTTACTTCGTGGAGCAATCGGCTCAATAAGTCGGGGCATGGGGCGTATCTTTCTAGGTGCGTCGATGTTCGTCTATGCATGGGGCGTGTCATTCTAGGTGCGTCGATGTTCGACTTAGCATGGGGTGTATCTTTCTAGGTGCATCGGTGTTAGACATTACATGGGGTGTATCTTTCTAGGTGCATCGATGTTTATTTATGCATGGGATGTATCTTTCTAGGTGCATTGATGTTTATTTATGCATGGGGCGTATCTTTCTAGGTGCTTCGATGCTAGAGCATGGGGCATATCTTTCTAGGTGTGTCGATGTTCGACTGTACATGGGGCGTGTCTTCCTAGGTGCGTCGATGTCCAGTTTGTGGGATTGGCCATCCTTTTTATTGTGATTTCTGGATTTCGTGTGTTGATTTCTGGAATTTATGTTTCACCAACTTTTACGATGGGCATTGATATATATGCCATTTATTGTGGCTTGGTGAATGAAATTAGGAGTATGACATTCCTTTTTATCTTGAGTAGATTATTGTGATATTGATTAATCTCTTGTTGATTTTCAATTACTTATTTATCACAGCTTGGCATTGTGATTATTATATGTTTATGTCATATCTCTTATTATATATCACTTCATCTGATATTTATAGCTAGACTGATCCGTTTATTATTTTCTTCTTAAATAATACTCGGGTCAGACTGAGATTTTATAGGTGCTTCTGCTTGACTCCTTATCGGACCATCTTCTGACTTTTGGCTAACTACTTTAGTTTAGTAGTTTTTGTTGTATACATTTGAGATACAGACTCTATGATGTATACTTATTCTTTTGTCTAGCACTTGTATCTATTGTTTTTGATATTGTGGATCTTGTTTGACCACTACTCTGATGTACACTTTCATGTGTAATATTCATATCTATTTCCGCCTTTGTGATATGAATTATCTGTGACTGATTTATGTTATGTTTATTTCTGTATTTGTTTCCGAAGATATTATAGCCACTATGTAGTAGCTTTGAGTTTGTGTCGGCATGTCGGATTTCCCTCTTGATTAGAAATGCATGTTATACTATCTGACATATCGATGCTCGCGCAAAGCAATTACACCGATGGTCGCTCCTCAACAGCCTTATTCTCCGTGCTAGTTGACAACATTCACCGTAATGTTCTTGGCTAGCGTGGGTATAGAGGTGGGGCGTCACAACTTATAATTCGTCAAACATTTCCAATTTACTTCTAGAGTTTAAACAATTTCTTAACATTTCAAAATCACCTTTGAAATCAACTATATCCAAAATCCTTTGCATTTCTAAAATCAAACTCAACTTTTGCAAACAATTTCAATTTAAAAAAATTTGGTAGCAATTCCTCTCTTGGAAACTCGAAAATGAACATCGACGATGCAGTAGTCATCACCGAAGTTATTTTCCAGTGATCGAAAAGAATTCGATGCTTTTATCCCTTCAAAAATATTTTAAATATTTTTAAATTCAAAATCTCACCAGATTTTAAATACAATTCAAAATATTTCTCAAATGCTATCACCATTATTTCTCCAAAACCTTTGAAAAATCATTTTCAAACTCAAAGGAATTTAAATTCCAAAATTTCGAATTCCAAATCCTTCCAGTTCATATTCAAATATTACTATGGAATTTTTATTTCATTTTATAAATCACATTTATAATTCACATTTCAAATTCCATCTTGTTATATAAATTAATTTTCTTAATTATGGTTATAATTTTAATCCCTAGTTAAATTTCCACACAATAATGATAATAATTTAATATTATCACTTCCTAACAATCAAGCAACTATAATAATTTACAAAATTATTTCTTTTAAATACAAAAATAATTTGGCAAAATTATTTCATTTACCATGTTTTATACAATACTGTGTCGGTTTATCTTATTAAGAGTTTAGAAATCCCTATCGATACAGTTGGCCAGACTGCGCCGACCAGAATCTATAAACACTCAACCGATAAGTCAACACAATATAAAAACAATTTTTATATTCACTAACAAACACGCGCTCATATCTATTAATACACTCAAACTCATTCTAGAGTACTACGAACTCATGAGTAATCCCCACCAGAGCCAAGGTTCTCGCTTAACCTTCAGCTTTGATACCACAATGTAACGATCCAATTTTTCGATACTCGAAAATCGACATCAATACGTCCATTGTATCAAATGCCGAACAATCAAATGTTGGAAAACGAACTGTTAGGGTAGAAGAAGAAGGAAGTAGAAGAAGAAATAGAAACAATATCAGAATCTCACAAACGCAGAGGAATAATATATAATAGATAAATGACTAATCTTTAAACAAAAGATCTCTGTTTATACATTACAACAACATCTATAGCACACAATTGGACAGTAATCATAACCTGTCCTCACAAATCTGACAATACAGTTAATCATACACGGTAGAATATTTATCAAATACGTCTGGTACGTCTCCTATCCTGCTCGTCTCTTGAGCTCCATAGCAATCCATCCAGAATCTGTATTCTATAATACTCAGTCTGACCCAATCATTATAGTTAAATAACACCCGAGTCAGTTTGGAAAACCAGCATGAGAAAATACACTCAATTGGATTATTAAAGTTTTCAAAAATCTTTTTAAATCAAAGGTATCTCGTAAGACCATGCCACAAATAAACATGCCGGGTTTTTACCTTACGATAACCGAAACATTTTTATCAAATCCGTTTGATATTATAATATTGTCTATATGAAATGCTTGCATCTCACGTTTCAGCATAGTTGGGCACAATCAAAACCATACAGAAGTTTATTGGAGATTGGATTCCATACAATGGTAGGGATACTGGGGTACCGGCATCACAGTACGTGGTCTAGATCGTCGTACCGAGGATCCATCCCGATCCCCTACATTACAAGACCGGAGCTACCCCTTACTGGATAGTCCGAATAAGTTTACCCCGCGATTGGGATCTGCAACCGCCCATACAGCCGAATAAAAGGGACCTCTAGACAGGGGTGACCATACCCTAAGTAAGGTTGCTAGCCACTTAGCCTTGTGTGCACCTCCCCTTTTTTAGCCATTCCCGGTTGATGAGGTTTGAGGCTATGCATTACCTTTTTAGCACACAATCACTTAGAATTCTCATAGTCCTCCTGACGATGTTCTGAAAGCATTCCTTCATAAAAGTCTTTTCCAGGTCTGAACGGAACCGAAGGCACTACTCCTACTACATCCATTTTTGAATCACCCTTAGGATTAGTAGCAATTAGCTCTTACACTTCACTGCTCCATCTTCCACTTCAAGCTCTTGTCTTCTTCACGAAAAAGTTTAATCCGGAATGAAGTCGTTTTCGAGAAATTAATCTTGATCCCGGTCTCTTCGAAACGATCAACGCATTGGCCAATATTGATAGTCGGTTATTTAACTATCAAATAACATTCATAACCAACCATCAGACTTTATATAATTTTCAAATTATTTATTTCAAAATATCTTTGCAAGCTATTTCCCACACTTCAACCTTTTGAAAACAGTTTTCAAATCGTGTTTCTCTTTCGGAAGAAAATTCCTACCCAATTGTTTTATTTCCACTGAAAATCGCCAAGCCTTAATATTTTAGACTTTTAAAATAATTTAAATCACTTTATCCAAATATATATATTCTTTAAACATTTTTTTGAAATAAAAACAATTTAAAACACTTAAAATAAAAACTACTTAAAACACCTATTTAAAAATAGACTTTAAACACTTGAAATAAAACTATTTAAAACACCTTATTAAAATTATATATGTATTTCTCGTGTAAAACTAAGGCCAAAACTAAAATATAAATTATTGTATAAGGTATAAATATTAAATAATTATCTTTTAAATCTTAATACTAGCTAAACCCTTAAAATAATTACTACTATTTTTAATTTAAATAAATATTTACTTTAAAATTTTAAAACAATTTAAAATAATAAAATCTCTATAAAACATTTTTAAAACCACTTTAAAATTTCTAAGTTATACTTGAAAATCTTACTTTGAAAATATACTTGGCTTTCCAAGAAATACACTTCCCTTTTCACACCTTTAAAAATAAATCACTATTTATTTTTAAACAAATTTCCAATTTCTTTATAAATTCCCATTATGGATTTACATTTCCAAATTATCCTTTGATAAATATTTCACTTTATAAACCCAGTTTATAAATTTCCTAGTCTCATCTCCTTTTAAAACACAGTTTCAAACATGTAATCAATTTCCAAATTTATTTCATTTTAAAAAAAAATTACTTTACTTATTCAATTTATTTCAAACCCATTAATTTCAGATTTTACTTCCTTACTATGATTTAGAATCTTATTTAAACTGAAATACAAATTTCATAATTTTCCAAATTTCTTCTTTATCTTTTTCAAATTTAAACCCTGAATTGAAAATAAATTCTTTATTCTTTTAAATAATATCACTTAAGTTTAAAAATTCATTTTTTCCTATTTATTTAAAATCATCTTTCCCATACTCAGAATTTATTTATTAGAATTTTTAAAATCAACTTTTATCCTTTTCCAATTTATTTACCCAAACCTCTATATTATTTAATTAATAACCCACCCATTTATTTCCCTTCAAAAATCCAATCTATATATTTTTGATAGCCCAGTATACCCAAATATATTCAGTCAAACCATAACATCTAACATTTTCAATTACCAATATAATTTATCGTAGATTAACAAATAAACCATATCACAGAATATTAAACAATCTAAATAATTTTGAGGAATCCAGTTGGATCCCTCCAACCCGTTTCCCTGCATCCACAGATCTTAGCACAAAATAAAAATACTAACCCCACTTCGAGGTGGGATATCGCGGTATATAGGGTCATCCGCTATTATGTGGGGCGCATAGGGTCTCAGCCGCTATTTAATGTGGGAAAGCAATCACTCTAATATATATACACACTATATATAACATATTACATCCAAACTGATAATAAGTTTTCAATTCAAGCAAACAATCAATAATTTAAATTTTTAACAATTTAAATTTGTTGGTATTCTGAAAGAGTGAGACTAACTCACTTTAGATCTTTGTTCCGTAATCCGACCAAACCAGCTATTTCTTCATTGTTTTAGACCTTGTAACAAACATTTATAGTTTGTTAATATTTAAATTAATTGAACAATTAATTACCATTTAATAATTTAATTAAACAATGATTTTATTTCAAACTAATAATTTAATTAATAAAATATTTTTAGCAACTAAGATATTTAAATAGGTTTATTAAACAAATATATCTCCAAAATACATTTTCCATTTAACAAATTTTAATATTAATTTCCTTTAATAAATTACTTAGTGATTGGGATAATTAAATGAGCAAATTAACCACCAAATTTATTATTTCAAAGTAAGCTCGTACATTAAAAATTTCCTTTAATAAATTTCTCCTTGTTTCCTGTAAATGGCAACAGTACCTCACTATACTGTATATTTTCAAGACCTACGGTCACTATACTGTATAAATTTAATAAGTAAGTTAATCGGGTTAATCACCTAAATACAGAAAATAATTTCTGTAAATATTAGCTACCTACCGTTACTATATATATATACATATACATAAATTTATATTAATTTTATTGGAAAAAAAAGAAATCGCATAGCTCAACTGACAGACCACGAATACCTCCCCCCGTCACCATCGAAACCCCTCTCTCCACTACGATCCACCAGAGATCCAAACATTAGCCTACCGCCGCGAGGAAGTTCGCGCCTCCAACCAAAGTCGCCACACTCGAGCTACCCTGAGTGCCTCCTTCTATATCGCGATTTAATTCGCGCGATGCGCACAAGTTCGGCCAAGAATCAATATTTGCCGCCAATTCAAACGAGTCGAATTATCCCTCCCCTATCTCGAATTTAGATCGAGATTCCCTCGATTGATTTGGAAGAGTTCGTTCGTTCTGTAACAATTTTTCTTATTGAATTTGATTTCAATTATGGTTAAGGAGGATGAGATTATAACCCGAATTTCGAATGAACGATGTAACGACCCAGATTTTTTATTAATTAAAAATTTGAATATTTAATTTATTTTAAATATTAATAAGTGAATTTATAAGTCGAATAAATTTTTATTTGAATTATTGGATTTAATTGGATAATTTAATCAATAATTTAATACGTTAAATTATGAAAATAATTGAATATTGGGTTAAAAATGATTGTAAATAATTTGTAAAATTTTATTTTATCATGTTGAAGTTAGAACGATATTTTAGAACTTTTAAAATCGAATTAAAAGTTAATTTGTGAAAATTGAATATTTTAATATTTAATAATCGACTGTAAAATAGTCAATTTTTGAACAGTCTCAGAATTGAACGAAACCAGTTCCATTGGATCCGTAATAGTTAGTTATTACCGGATTTCAATTTTCGTGTCAATCGGAGTTATCGTTTGATCGTGGCAGCTCGAAACGCATCGAATCGTTTTTAATTTAAATTTGGCGAGTCAAAATAGCCATTTTTCAAAAAGTCTCGGATTTCGACGAAACCAGTTTCATCGGATCCGTAATGTGATATTATTGTAAGGTTTCAAATTTCAAGTCAATTGGATTTACCGTTTGTCCGGTACAAATTAAAACGCCTAGAAATCGAGTTAAATCGGTTTAATTTAAATTGAACGTTTTCAGCCATAACTCGCACATACTTCCGAATTAGCTTCCGAAACCTGTTCCATTGTGTCCGGAACGCGGGATAAACCCTAGGTACGCCGGTTACGGCGCCTAAATCGGAGTTTGGAATTCCCGGGATGAATAGTGTTTACGCTTGCTCGTTCCTTATAAATAACCCCAACCCTTCATTTAGAAAATAAAAAAAAAATATATATAATATCTCAAACCCTAGCCGGCCCTAAAACTGTCAATGGCCAGAAATGCTCCATTTTCATTCATCAATCTCTCCAAATCCATTCACATTCACGCGAAGTGTTCAACACGAAGATTGAAGAGCAAGGCGAGGGCTTTAATTCCATACGGTGATGATCGGAAACGGAGTTGCGTAGAGGGAGTGATGTGAGGCCGTTCGTGGCTGTTCTCGTGCGTGCGCACGCAAATCTAGGGGGCCGAGCTCAGTAGCCTTGGGGTCGAAGGTGGAGGAGGGGGTGAGCTAGAGGTTGCAACTCCCCGATCGAGATTTCATCGAGTATTGAACGAGCATAATTCAACCCTAGTTCTCAAGTTTGGGTTCGGCCTCTTCAATTTTTGGCTGTAGCATATGCGTGAGTAGAAGATGATGGTGGACGGCCTGATGAAGGGGGGTGTGAAATCCAGTGGCTCAGATTTAATCTAGGTTATAAAATAGAGTATATGTTGAAAATAGTTGATTTAAATTCGTGCAAACTTGTAAAATTCATATCTTTTTCATACGAGGTCGAAAAAATGCAAACTCAGTTGCGTTGGAATCGTATGGACGAGCACTATGCGATGGAGTTGGTTTGGAGTCGTTTGGAGTTAGTGAGAATTTCGGGTAAAATTAAACGCGCGTTTAATTTTATTCGAAATAAAAGCTAAAACGGAAATTAAAACCAAGGTGAGAACTTCTCACTCAATCGAATAGATTTCGATTTTATTTTAAATAGTTAGATTTAAAATATTTGAATGCATGTTTGAATGATGACTGTAAATTATTGATTGTTAAAATAGACATTATGCGCCGTTAGTAAGCGGATGTTATTTAGTAAAAACATATACCGCGAATATTTCATAAACAGTGAAATTGGTATTATATATAATATCAATATATATATATTGGCATATGTATATATTGCAGTTGTTGATTTCCCGCATTTTTTGTTTAGCGGATGAGACCCTATTACGCCGTTATTAAGCGGATAATATTTATTAAAAACATGTACCGCGATAATTTCGTACTGGAGCGAAATTGGTATTGTGCTAATGTTTTTGGATGCAGGAAACAGGTTGGAGGGATCCAACTGGATTCCTCAACAGTATTTATTTAATTTCAGATATTTTGATATTTGATGGATTATCATATCGATATATGATATCGTTGTTAGTCGTGATTGACTATTTGGTGTGTAGCATCATTGGACCCAGATTTTGGGATTTTAAAATGATTTTAAAAGTGATTTTGAAAATATACTATATTTTTGGAATTGATCCATTATAAATAAATAAACGTTATAATTTTTAAAGTTATAAAAATTATGGTTTTTGTGAAATATAGTTAAAAAGCTGATTTTTAGAAATACGATTAAAAGTCGATTTTTGAGAAATATGAACTAATGATTTTATAAAATAATTTAGATTGGATTTTTGAATATATGATAAAAGTTTAAATATAGGATTTATAAAATTTGATTATTTTATAAATCGAAATGATGAAATTATAAAGGAAATTAAAAGATGTTTTAAAGAATAATATTAATTGATTTATATTAAGAGATTTATAAACGGATATTTATAAATCGAAATATTGACATTATAAAACGAGTCTTTATAAGTGTTTGAATGAAGTGAAAATGAAATTCATTAAAGAATGAAATTTATAGAATTATATAACGGTGAAGTTATAAATGGAATTTTATAAACAATAGGTTTATAAAATTTGTAAAGTTCAAAGGAACGATTTTTGCAAATAAATAAATTATAAGTGTTTGACTTATAATTTGGACTTTTGGTTTATAATTAAGATTTTAAATCGAATAGGTAAATAAAGAAGATTTATAAAGGAAGTTGTTATGAAATAAATGGAAATGGAATTTATAAACGTTGTTTTATAAATTCGCAAACGACTTATTTTGATAAGTTAATTGTTATAACTTATAAATGGAGTTATATTCACGTTTTTTGACAGTGAATAATCCTTTAAAATAAAATGAATAGAAAGGATGAAATTTGTTAATGAAGTATATTCACGTTTTTGAATAGTGAATAATACGTTAAAGAAAATGTATTGAATGTGAATGTTTTAAATAAAATTAAAACGATCTAACGATGTTTTAAAATGTGTTGAGATTCGAAACCATAGATTTCAACATTGATTGTTGAAATAGATGTTTTCGAGAAATAAAAGGAAATGTGGACTATAACACTGTTGTTATAGTAAATGATTTCCGAAAGGAAATGTTTTTGTATAGTATTGGAATTTATATATCTATTTTAATTTCGAATCCCTATACTAGTGATTTTGGGACGTTGTAACGATGTTTTACGCAACATTCGTTTTGGCCCAAATAAATATGTTTAAGTGAATAATTTCCTTAAAGAATGAAATATATACTTAATTCGATTTAAGTATATTGAATATTTTCTAAGTGTTGAAAATAAAAGAGATTTGTGAATTACTTATGAATAAATAAGTATGGAAATGTTTTCCAATGTGAAGTGAATATTTAGAATTTATCTTTTTGAAGATAAATTGAAAATGAATAATTGAAATCGTATATGCACGAATATTTTGAAATATAAATTCATTATGGAATTTATATGTGAAAAGTGAAATTGGTTAAAAATAAATATTGATTTTTTTTTGAAGTGTTGGAATTTTATATCTTGTAAAGATATTTTGGAAATGTAAATAATTTGGAAAATTATTTGGAATCTGGTGATGTATGCATATCCATTGATAGTTCAATAGCCGACTATCAATATTTCCCTTTGAATGGGTATTTGATGTGAATATGATTGAATTTGAATGCACACTTATTTTTGAATAAGCGCTCACTATTCGGGTTAACCGGGAAAGGACCATGGGGTCGTATAACCCACTCCGAATATGTGATACGTCGTTGTGAATTGCATTTGAAGATCGGTGTTGAAGACCGGTATTTGCAAGAGTGATAGGATGAACTATCGATTGACTCTGCACCGAGTAGCTACGGTATTGAGTTCTCCATATGTGATGGTGAATCCGATCAGGATTGTGAATATCCGGATTGCAAGGACTTCTTTGTAAGTGCCTTCGGTTCTGTTCGATCCCGGAACAGACTTGTATGGATTGTATGCCTGACATTACAATTTGAGATATAAAGCCGATTTCATTCAAATATATTTCTGTTAGTGGCGGAGAATTTATTCTTTGCTTAACACCCTTCTTTGAGACGTACGAGCTCAAAGGTTATATAGTTGAAGTTATCAGCAATATATCCCATTTTGGTAATGTGACATGCTGAGTGATGCTGAAATGATCATTGTGTTGATTATTTGTGATAGGATCATTTATTTGATCGTCTATCTTAGTGATCATTGTGTTGATCATTTATTGACCCAAAGCATGGCTTTTGTATAAAGTATGTTTTTGTGGACGTGAATTCGTCGAGCCTCACATCCCGGAAATGGTCAAAACAGGAAAGATGCGGCAAGGTTATTAGGGGTTGCTGTAGCTCCCCTTAGGGTATGTGCATTTCCTTCTGGAAAGGGGTGGTGTCATGGTATGGAGCCCAGATACTTACTATGTTGAAAACACTTTATGATTGTGTGAATTGATTACGAGCGCTCGGTTGATAAAGGTCCCAAAGGACCGGGGGATGGCATATTCGGTCAATTGTTACTCAGTTAGGAGTAACCCGGCCTTGTGTTGGTAGAGATCCGGTTTGGTTCTCGGGGATGTCCATCCAGAGGCATTCTCATGTGGCAATGGGAAGTTCCTTGGCCTGATCATTCGTTGGAAATCCAATTCCCAATACGAAACTTGTACGGTTTTAGTTGTAGAACCTGCCATCTAATATGGTAGCTATTAGTAGGCATAATATAATGGTACCTATGCTGGCTAAGATTTATATTCTACTTTCGAAATGAATTTTTCCTACACTATGCACTAATAATAATATTAAATGCTCTTTTTAAATGCGTATCAAGCATGTTTGACTATCATAAGGAGAAATCTTCTCCAAGTCTGCGTTTGCATTGTGTGTGTGGCAGGAGGCCTTATGGTAGTCTCATTTTTAAAAGCATTGCGAATTGATTTAAAAATATTCCTCTATTTTGATTTTAAAGTTAAATAAACTGTTTTGAGTTCTCACACCAGTCACATGACTGACTTGGAGTTTATTGTTTTCCTTCCTAAACTCTGGGTGCCCACCAATTTTTCCACACGGGCAGTCAAGAGTTAGGTTTATCAGGATATTCTGGATATTCTGGAGTTGCTGGAGGCAAGCTGGATGGCATGGCGTATTACTAGTTTATATAGTATTTCTTTTTCCGCTGCACTGTTTGTTGTTGTATGATGTTGTATACTCTGATGATATGATGAAATGAAATGTATAAAATGTAATAACTGATATAGTTCTTTGTTTAAAGATTATTCATTTATTATTATATGTTGTTCCGCTGCGAATTGTGAGATTCTGTTGTTGTTCTGTTGTTTCCTTTCTGTCCCGTTCTACTTTTAAAATTCTTCTATCTTCTGTTTTTCTAATTCTCTGTTTTCTAAAAATTATCTATCTTCTTTTCCCTCTATTTTCTATCTTATCTACTCTTCTCTCTTCTTTCTTTCTTTTCTTTTCTTTTTAAAACCCATAACTATTCGATTTTTCGGCAACGAAAATCCGCTGTTTGTTACATTTGGTATCAGAGCTGATGGTTAAGCGACAACCATGGTTCTGTAGGGTATTACTCATTAGAGATTGAGTCAGTAGTACTCTAGAATGAGTTTGAGTGTAATAATAGCTATGAGAGCGTATTTGTTAGTGAATATAAAATTGTTTTATATTGTGATGATTGGTTTATTGAGTGGTATATGAACTTTCGTCAGCGTGGTCCGCAAGACTATGCCGAAGGGGTTTCTAAACACTTGAATAGAACAATTCGACATAATATTGTTTTAAATTGGGTAAATGAAATAATTTTGCCTTGATTATATTTTATATATAAAGAAATAATTTTTTCAAAATTATTAAAGTGTATATAAGTTGATTGTTAGGTTGTTTGAATAATCTAAATAAAAGAATAATTGTATAAGCAAATGAATTATAAGAATTGAATTATAATTAAAGTGATTTACAATTGTGAATAAACTTATATATATAAGAAGTGAAACTATATGAATATATTTATGAATATGAGTTGTAAATAAAAATGAATTTAAAGTTAAATGAAAATTTACTTTAGAGTTGGAATCTGAATTTATTTACAAGTGGGAATTTAAGTTATGTAAAACAAAGTGATGTTTAAATGTAAATATAACTTAAGAGTTGTTGTATGGAATTGATTTTGGTATTGAAGTAAATAAATCAAGTAGATTAAAAGAAATATAAACTTAAGTTATGTAAATGAAATTAAACTTTGTAATTGAATTGAATGAATGGATTGAATGTTAATCAATTGAATGTAATTAAAATTGATATGAAATAATGAATGAAAGTATAAATTCATTGAAATCAAATGTTATTAGAAGTTGAATAAATTGAATGAGAATGAATATAAGCAAAGGAATTTGGTTGTAACTAATATACATTGGTTGTTATATGGTTGTTAGTTGATTGTTTATAATTCATTAAGATTTAATGAAATTGAAAGCTATGTAATTGAATTCAAATGGAAAGTAAATAAATTTGAATAGAATTGAAGGTGAATTGGATTTAAATTAGTAAATGATAACTAATTGAATTGAGAAGGAATGTTTACAAAATCCAATGTTAATGAATCAAATGTGATTTGAATTGAAAACCAATTCATTAATATTAATGAGAATATAAATGAATATTTATTGATTATGAATGTTAATTGGTTGAATATATATTGCTATTGTTGCATTTGCTATGTGACTTATATAGTTATTATGTTGCTATATGTTGTATATCGATACTATTTTCATATATGCATGATTCTCATGTTGTTTGTTGAGTTTAGTAGGTGCGGATCGCGTTTGCTTCGCATTTGGAGTTCGCTTTTGCGCTATATTAGCTGTATATGCTTGCTAATAAAATATAAGGTACATATCTCGGATTAAATATCGCACTTTTACACTTTTTTTCCCTGCGGGATGCCTCATTACTTGATGAGATGTATATTTGTGATATATATACTGTCATTTTTTTTTCGGATCGAGCCGCGCAAAGGAGACATGGCGAATTTTTCCGGAAATTTAAGGCGTTAGAAAATTTTTGAGAAAATTAGGAAAATTTTGGAAAACTTTAACTTTGATTTTGGAGTTGAAAGTTAAACGATAGTAGTTGTTTTTGAAATGATAACTAAGTATGATTTAAAACTTAGTAAAGTTTTATAAGCAGTTTAACTTTAAATTTTGGAAAATTAATAGATTCTGTAACTCTTCTTACTTGTAATTTCGGGGACGAAATTCTTTTAAGGGGGAAAAATTGTAACGACCCAGAATTTTTATTAATTAAAAATTTGAATATTTAATTTATTTTAAATATTAATAAGTGAATTTATAAGTCGAATAAATTTTTATTTGAATTATTGGATTTAATTGGATAATTTAATCAATAATTTAATACGTTAAATTATGAAAATAATTGAATATTGGGTTAAAAATGATTGTAAATAATTTGTAAAATTTTATTTTATCATGTTGAAGTTAGAACGATATTTTAGAACTTTTAAAATCGAATTAAAAGTTAATTTGTGAAAATTGAATATTTTAATATTTAATAATCGACTGTAAAATAGTCAATTTTTGAACAGTCTCAGAATTGAACGAAACCAGTTCCATTGGATCCGTAATAGTTAGTTATTACCGGATTTCAATTTTCGTGTCAATCGGAGTTATCGTTTGATCGTGGCAGCTCGAAACGCATCGAATCGTTTTTAATTTAAATTTGGCGAGTCAAAATAGCCATTTTTCAAAAAGTCTCGGATTTCGACGAAACCAGTTTCATCGGATCCGTAATGTGATATTATTGTAAGGTTTCAAATTTCAAGTCAATTGGATTTACCGTTTGTCCGGTACAAATTAAAACGCCTAGAAATCGAGTTAAATCGGTTTAATTTAAATTGAACGTTTTCAGCCATAACTCGCACATACTTCCGAATTAGCTTCCGAAACCTGTTCCATTGTGTCCGGAACGCGGGATAAACCCTAGGTACGCCGGTTACGGCGCCTAAATCGGAGTTTGGAATTCCCGGGATGAATAGTGTTTACGCTTGCTCGTTCCTTATAAATAACCCCAACCCTTCATTTAGAAAATAAAAAAAAAAAATATATAATATCTCAAACCCTAGCCGGCCCTAAAACTGTCAATGGCCAGAAATGCTCCATTTTCATTCATCAATCTCTCCAAATCCATTCACATTCACGCGAAGTGTTCAACACGAAGATTGAAGAGCAAGGCGAGGGCTTTAATTCCATACGGTGATGATCAGAAACGGAGTTGCGTAGAGGGAGTGATGTGAGGCCGTTCGTGGCTGTTCTCGTGCGTGCGCACGCAAATCTAGGGGGCCGAGCTCAGTAGCCTTGGGGTCGAAGGTGGAGGAGGGGGTGAGCTAGAGGTTGCAACTCCCCGATCGAGATTTCATCGAGTATTGAACGAGCATAATTCAACCCTAGTTCTCAAGTTTGGGTTCGGCCTCTTCAATTTTTGGCTGTAGCATATGCGTGAGTAGAAGATGATGGTGGACGGCCTGATGAAGGGGGGTGTGAAATCCAGTGGCTCAGATTTAATCTAGGTTATAAATATAGAGTATATGTTGAAAATAGTTGATTTAAATTCGTGCAAACTTGTAAAATTCATATCTTTTTCATACGAGGTCGAAAAAATGCAAACTCAGTTGCGTTGGAATCGTATGGACGAGCACTATGCGATGGAGTTGGTTTGGAGTCGTTTGGAGTTAGTGAGAATTTCGGGTAAAATTAAACGCGCGTTTAATTTTATTCGAAATAAAAGCTAAAACGGAAATTAAAACCAAGGTGAGAACTTCTCACTCAATCGAATAGATTTCGATTTTATTTTAAATAGTTAGATTTAAAATATTTGAATGCATGTTTGAATGATGACTGTAAATTATTGATTGTTAAAATAGACATTATGCGCCGTTAGTAAGCGGATGTTATTTAGTAAAAACATATACCGCGAATATTTCATAAACAGTGAAATTGGTATTATATATAATATCAATATATATATATTGGCATATGTATATATTGCAGTTGTTGATTTCCCGCATTTTTTGTTTAGCGGATGAGACCCTATTACGCCGTTATTAAGCGGATAATATTTATTAAAAACATGTACCGCGATAATTTCGTACTGGAGCGAAATTGGTATTGTGCTAATGTTTTTGGATGCAGGAAACAGGTTGGAGGGATCCAACTGGATTCCTCAACAGTATTTATTTAATTTCAGATATTTTGATATTTGATGGATTATCATATCGATATATGATATCGTTGTTAGTCGTGATTGACTATTTGGTGTGTAGCATCATTGGACCCAGATTTTGGGATTTTAAAATGATTTTAAAAGTGATTTTGAAAATATACTATATTTTTGGAATTGATCCATTATAAATAAATAAACGTTATAATTTTTAAAGTTATAAAAATTATGGTTTTTGTGAAATATAGTTAAAAAGCTGATTTTTAGAAATACGATTAAAAGTCGATTTTTGAGAAATATGAACTAATGATTTTATAAAATAATTTAGATTGGATTTTTGAATATATGATAAAAGTTTAAATATAGGATTTATAAAATTTGATTATTTTATAAATCGAAATGATGAAATTATAAAGGAAATTAAAAGATGTTTTAAAGAATAATATTAATTGATTTATATTAAGAGATTTATAAACGGATATTTATAAATCGAAATATTGACATTATAAAACGAGTCTTTATAAGTGTTTGAATGAAGTGAAAATGAAATTCATTAAAGAATGAAATTTATAGAATTATATAACGGTGAAGTTATAAATGGAATTTTATAAACAATAGGTTTATAAAATTTGTAAAGTTCAAAGGAACGATTTTTGCAAATAAATAAATTATAAGTGTTTGACTTATAATTTGGACTTTTGGTTTATAATTAAGATTTTAAATCGAATAGGTAAATAAAGAAGATTTATAAAGGAAGTTGTTATGAAATAAATGGAAATGGAATTTATAAACGTTGTTTTATAAATTCGCAAACGACTTATTTTGATAAGTTAATTGTTATAACTTATAAATGGAGTTATATTCACGTTTTTTGACAGTGAATAATCCTTTAAAATAAAATGAATAGAAAGGATGAAATTTGTTAATGAAGTATATTCACGTTTTTGAATAGTGAATAATACGTTAAAGAAAATGTATTGAATGTGAATGTTTTAAATAAAATTAAAACGATCTAACGATGTTTTAAAATGTGTTGAGATTCGAAACCATAGATTTCAACATTGATTGTTGAAATAGATGTTTTCGAGAAATAAAAGGAAATGTGGACTATAACACTGTTGTTATAGTAAATGATTTCCGAAAGGAAATGTTTTTGTATAGTATTGGAATTTATATATCTATTTTAATTTCGAATCCCTATACTAGTGATTTTGGGACGTTGTAACGATGTTTTACGCAACATTCGTTTTGGCCCAAATAAATATGTTTAAGTGAATAATTTCCTTAAAGAATGAAATATATACTTAATTCGATTTAAGTATATTGAATATTTTCTAAGTGTTGAAAATAAAAGAGATTTGTGAATTACTTATGAATAAATAAGTATGGAAATGTTTTCCAATGTGAAGTGAATATTTAGAATTTATCTTTTTGAAGATAAATTGAAAATGAATAATTGAAATCGTATATGCACGAATATTTTGAAATATAAATTCATTATGGAATTTATATGTGAAAAGTGAAATTGGTTAAAAATAAATATTGATTTTTTTTTGAAGTGTTGGAATTTTATATCTTGTAAAGATATTTTGGAAATGTAAATAATTTGGAAAATTATTTGGAATCTGGTGATGTATGCATATCCATTGATAGTTCAATAGCCGACTATCAATATTTCCCTTTGAATGGGTATTTGATGTGAATATGATTGAATTTGAATGCACACTTATTTTTGAATAAGCGCTCACTATTCGGGTTAACCGGGAAAGGACCATGGGGTCGTATAACCCACTCCGAATATGTGATACGTCGTTGTGAATTGCATTTGAACATCGGTATTGAAGACCGGTATTTGCAAGAGTGATAGGATGAACTATCGATTGACTCTGCACCGAGTAGCTACGGTATTGAGTTCTCCATATGTGATGGTGAATCCGATCAGGATTGTGAATATCCGGATTGCAAGGACTTCTTTGTAAGTGCCTTCGGTTCTGTTCGATCCCGGAACAGACTTGTATGGATTGTATGCCTGACATTACAATTTGAGATATAAAGCCGATTTCATTCAAATATATTTCTGTTGGTGGCGGAGAATTTATTCTTTGCTTAACACCCTTCTTTGAGACGTACGAGCTCAAAGGTTATATAGTTGAAGTTATCAGCAATATATCCCATTTTGGTAATGTGACATGCTGAGTGATGCTGAAATGATCATTGTGTTGATTATTTGTGATAGGATCATTTATTTGATCGTCTATCTTAGTGATCATTGTGTTGATCATTTATTGACCCAAAGCATGGCTTTTGTATAAAGTATGTTTTTGTGGACGTGAATTCGTCGAGCCTCACATCCCGGAAATGGTCAAAACAGGAAAGATGCGGCAAGGTTATTAGGGGTTGCTGTAGCTCCCCTTAGGGTATGTGCATTTCCTTCTGGAAAGGGGTGGTGTCATGGTATGGAGCCCAGATACTTACTATGTTGAAAACACTTTATGATTGTGTGAATTGATTACGAGCGCTCGGTTGATAAAGGTCCCAAAGGACCGGGGGATGGCATATTCGGTCAATTGTTACTCAGTTAGGAGTAACCCGGCCTTGTGTTGGTAGAGATCCGGTTTGGTTCTCGGGGATGTCCATCCAGAGGCATTCTCATGTGGCAATGGGAAGTTCCTTGGCCTGATCATTCGTTGGAAATCCAATTCCCAATACGAAACTTGTACGGTTTTAGTTGTAGAACCTGCCATCTAATATGGTAGCTATTAGTAGGCATAATATAATGGTACCTATGCTGGCTAAGATTTATATTCTACTTTCGAAATGAATTTTTCCTACACTATGCACTAATAATAATATTAAATGCTCTTTTTAAATGCGTATCAAGCATGTTTGACTATCATAAGGAGAAATCTTCTCCAAGTCTGCGTTTGCATTGTGTGTGTGGCAGGAGGCCTTATGGTAGTCTCATTTTTAAAAGCATTGCGAATTGATTTAAAAATATTCCTCTATTTTGATTTTAAAGTTAAATAAACTGTTTTGAGTTCTCACACCAGTCACATGACTGACTTGGAGTTTATTGTTTTCCTTCCTAAACTCTGGGTGCCCACCAATTTTTCCACACGGGCAGTCAAGAGTTAGGTTTATCAGGATATTCTGGATATTCTGGAGTTGCTGGAGGCAAGCTGGATGGCATGGCGTATTACTAGTTTATATAGTATTTCTTTTTCCGCTGCACTGTTTGTTGTTGTATGATGTTGTATACTCTGATGATATGATGAAATGAAATGTATAAAATGTAATAACTGATATAGTTCTTTGTTTAAAGATTATTCATTTATTATTATATGTTGTTCCGCTGCGAATTGTGAGATTCTGTTGTTGTTCTGTTGTTTCCTTTCTGTCCCGTTCTACTTTTAAAATTCTTCTATCTTCTGTTTTTCTAATTCTCTGTTTTCTAAAAATTATCTATCTTCTTTTCCCTCTATTTTCTATCTTATCTACTCTTCTCTCTTCTTTCTTTCTTTTCTTTTCTTTTTAAAACCCATAACTATTCGGTTTTTCGGCAACGAAAATCCGCTGTTTGTTACATTTGGTATCAGAGCTGATGGTTAAGCGACAACCATGGTTCTGTAGGGTATTACTCATTAGAGATAGAATCAGTAGTACTCTAGAATGAGTTTGAGTGTAATAATAGCTATGAGAGCGTATTTGTTAGTGAATATAAAATTGTTTTATATTGTGATGATTGGTTTATTGAGTGGTATATGAACTTTCGTCAGCGTGGTCCGCAAGACTATGCCGAAGGGGTTTCTAAACACTTGAATAGAACAATTCGACATAATATTGTTTTAAATTGGGTAAATGAAATAATTTTGCCTTGATTATATTTTATATATAAAGAAATAATTTTTTCAAAATTATTAAAGTGTATATAAGTTGATTGTTAGGTTGTTTGAATAATCTAAATAAAAGAATAATTGTATAAGCAAATGAATTATAAGAATTGAATTATAATTAAAGTGATTTACAATTGTGAATAAACTTATATATATAAGAAGTGAAACTATATGAATATATTTATGAATATGAGTTGTAAATAAAAATGAATTTAAAGTTAAATGAAAATTTACTTTAGAGTTGGAATCTGAATTTATTTACAAGTGGGAATTTAAGTTATGTAAAACTAAGTGATGTTTAAATGTAAATATAACTTAAGAGTTGTTGTATGGAATTGATTTTGGTATTGAAGTAAATAAATCAAGTAGATTAAAAGAAATATGAACTTAAGTTATGTAAATGAAATTCAACTTTGTAATTGAATTGAATGAATGGATTGAATGTTAATCAATTGAATGTAATTAAAATTGATATGAAATAATGAATGAAAGTATAAATTCATTGAAATCAAATGTTATTAGAAGTTGAATAAATTGAATGAGAATGAATATAAGCAAAGGAATTTGGTTGTAACTAATATACATTGGTTGTTATATGGTTGTTAGTTGATTGTTTATAATTCATTAAGATTTAATGAAATTGAAAGCTATGTAATTGAATTCAAATGGAAAGTAAATAAATTTGAATAGAATTGAAGGTGAATTGGATTTAAATTAGTAAATGATAACTAATTGAATTGAGAAGGAATGTTTACAAAATCCAATGTTAATGAATCAAATGTGATTTGAATTGAAAACCAATTCATTAATATTAATGAGAATATAAATGAATATTTATTGATTATGAATGTTAATTGGTTGAATATATATTGCTATTGTTGCATTTGCTATGTGACTTATATAGTTATTATGTTGCTATATGTTGTATATCGATACTATTTTCATATATGCATGATTCTCATGTTGTTTGTTGAGTTTAGTAGGTGCGGATCGCGTTTGCTTCGCATTTGGAGTTCGCTTTTGCGCTATATTAGCTGTATATGCTTGCTAATAAAATATAAGGTACATATCTCGGATTAAATATCGCACTTTTACACTTTTTTTCCCTGCGGGATGCCTCATTACTTGATGAGATGTATATTTGTGATATATATACTGTCATTTTTTTTTTGGATCGAGCCGCGCAAAGGAGACATGGCGAATTTTTCCGGAAATTTAAGGCGTTAGAAAAATTTTGAGAAAATTGGGAAAATTTTGGAAAACTTTAACTTTGATTTTGGAGTTGAAAGTTAAACGATAGTAGTTTTTTTTGAAATGATAACTAAGTATGATTTAAAACTTAGTAAAGTTTTATAAGCAGTTTAACTTTAAATTTTGGAAAATTAATAGATTCTGTAACTCTTCTTACTTGTAATTTCGGGGACGAAATTCTTTTAAGGGGGAAAAATTGTAACGACCCAGAATTTTTATTAATTAAAAATTTGAATATTTAATTTATTTTAAATATTAATAAGTGAATTTATAAGTCGAATAAATTTTTATTTGAATTATTGGATTTAATTGGATAATTTAATCAATAATTTAATACGTTAAATTATGAAAATAATTGAATATTGGGTTAAAAATGATTGTAAATAATTTGTAAAATTTTATTTTATCATGTTGAAGTTAGAACGATATTTTAGAACTTTTAAAATCGAATTAAAAGTTAATTTGTGAAAATTGAATATTTTAATATTTAATAATCGACTGTAAAATAGTCAATTTTTGAACAGTCTCAGAATTGAACGAAACCAGTTCCATTGGATCCGTAATAGTTAGTTATTACCGGATTTCAATTTTCGTGTCAATCGGAGTTATCGTTTGATCGTGGCAGCTCGAAACGCATCGAATCGTTTTTAATTTAAATTTGGCGAGTCAAAATAGCCATTTTTCAAAAAGTCTCGGATTTCGACGAAACCAGTTTCATCGGATCCGTAATGTGATATTATTGTAAGGTTTCAAATTTCAAGTCAATTGGATTTACCGTTTGTCCGGTACAAATTAAAACGCCTAGAAATCGAGTTAAATCGGTTTAATTTAAATTGAACGTTTTCAGCCATAACTCGCACATACTTCCGAATTAGCTTCCGAAACCTGTTCCATTGTGTCCGGAACGCGGGATAAACCCTAGGTACGCTGGTTACGGCGCCTAAATCGGAGTTTGGAATTCCCGGGATGAATAGTGTTTACGCTTGCTCGTTCCTTATAAATAACCCCAACCCTTCATTTAGAAAATAAAAAAAAAAAAAATATAATATCTCAAACCCTAGCCAGCCCTAAAACTGTCAATGGCTAGAAATGCTCCATTTTCATTCATCAATCTCTCCAAATGCATTCACATTCACGCGAAGTGTTCAACACGAAGATTGAAGAGCAAGGCGAGGGCTTTAATTCCATACGGTGATGATCGGAAACGGAGTTGCGTAGAGGGAGTGATGTGAGGCCGTTGGTGGCTGTTCTCGTGCGTGCGCACGCAAATCTAGGGGGCCGAGCTCAGTAGCCTTGGGGTCGAAGGTGGAGGAGGGGGTGAGCTAGAGGTTGCAACTCCCCGATCGAGATTTCATCGAGTATTGAACGAGCATAATTCAACCCTAGTTCTCAAGTTTGGGTTCGGCCTCTTCAATTTTTGGCTGTAGCATATGCGTGAGTAGAAGATGATGGTGGACGGCCTGATGAAGGGGGGTGTGAAATCCAGTGGCTCAGATTTAATCTAGGTTATAAATATAGAGTATATGTTGAAAATAGTTGATTTAAATTCGTGCAAACTTGTAAAATTCATATCTTTTTCATACGAGGTCGAAAAAATGCAAACTCAGTTGCGTTGGAATCGTATGGACGAGCACTATGCGATGGAGTTGGTTTGGAGTCATTTGGAGTTAGTGAGAATTTCGGGTAAAATTAAACGCGCGTTTAATTTTATTCGAAATAAAAGCTAAAACGGAAATTAAAACCAAGGTGAGAACTTCTCACTCAATCGAATAGATTTCGATTTTATTTTAAATAGTTAGATTTAAAATATTTGAATGCATGTTTGAATGATGACTGTAAATTATTGATTGTTAAAATAGACATTATGCGCCGTTAGTAAGCGGATGTTATTTAGTAAAAACATATACCGCGAATATTTCATAAACAGTGAAATTGGTATTATATATAATATCAATATATATATATTGGCATATGTATATATTGCAGTTGTTGATTTCCCGCATTTTTTGTTTAGCGGATGAGACCCTATTACGCCGTTATTAAGCGGATAATATTTATTAAAAACATGTACCGCGATAATTTCGTACTGGAGCGAAATTGGTATTGTGCTAATGTTTTTGGATGCAGGAAACAGGTTGGAGGGATCCAACTGGATTCCTCAACAGTATTTATTTAATTTCAGATATTTTGATATTTGATGGATTATCATATCGATATATGATATCGTTGTTAGTCGTGATTGACTATTTGGTGTGTAGCATCATTGGACCCAGATTTTGGGATTTTAAAATGATTTTAAAAGTGATTTTGAAAATATACTATATTTTTGGAATTGATCCATTATAAATAAATAAACGTTATAATTTTTAAAGTTATAAAAATTATGGTTTTTGTGAAATATAGTTAAAAAGCTGATTTTTAGAAATACGATTAAAAGTCGATTTTTGAGAAATATGAACTAATGATTTTATAAAATAATTTAGATTGGATTTTTGAATATATGATTAAAGTTTAAATATAGGATTTATAAAATTTGATTATTTTATAAATCGAAATGATGAAATTATAAAGGAAATTAAAAGATGTTTTAAAGAATAATATTAATTGATTTATATTAAGAGATTTATAAACGGATATTTATAAATCGAAATATTGACATTATAAAACGAGTCTTTATAAGTGTTTGAATGAAGTGAAAATGAAATTCATTAAAGAATGAAATTTATAGAATTATATAACGGTGAAGTTATAAATGGAATTTTATAAACAATAGGTTTATAAAATTTGTAAAGTTCAAAGGAACGATTTTTGCAAATAAATAAATTATAAGTGTTTGACTTATAATTTGGGCTTTTGGTTTATAATTAAGATTTTAAATCGAATAGGTAAATAAAGAAGATTTATAAAGGAAGTTGTTATGAAATAAATGGAAATGGAATTTATAAACGTTGTTTTATAAATTCGCAAACGACTTATTTTGATAAGTTAATTGTTATAACTTATAAATGGAGTTATATTCACGTTTTTTGACAGTGAATAATCCTTTAAAATAAAATGAATAGAAAGGATGAAATTTGTTAATGAAGTATATTCACGTTTTTGAATAGTGAATAATACGTTAAAGAAAATGTATTGAATGTGAATGTTTTAAATAGAATTAAAACGATCTAACGATGTTTTAAAATGTGTTGAGATTCGAAACCATAGATTTCAACATTGATTGTTGAAATAGATGTTTTCGAGAAATAAAAGGAAATGTGGACTATAACACTGTTGTTATAGTAAATGATTTCCGAAAGGAAATGTTTTTGTATAGTATTGGAATTTATATATCTATTTTAATTTCGAATCCCTATACTAGTGATTTTGGGACGTTGTAACGATGTTTTACGCAACATTCGTTTTGGCCCAAATAAATATGTTTAAGTGAATAATTTCCTTAAAGAATGAAATATATACTTAATTCGATTTAAGTATATTGAATATTTTCTAAGTGTTGAAAATAAAAGAGATTTGTGAATTACTTATGAATAAATAAGTATGGAAATGTTTTCCAATGTGAAGTGAATATTTAGAATTTATCTTTTTGAAGATAAATTGAAAATGAATAATTGAAATCGTATATGCACGAATATTTTGAAATATAAATTCATTATGGAATTTATATGTGAAAAGTGAAATTGGTTAAAAATAAATATTGATTTTTTTTTGAAGTGTTGGAATTTTATATCTTGTAAAGATATTTTGGAAATGTAAATAATTTGGAAAATTATTTGGAATCTGGTGATGTATGCATATCCATTGATAGTTCAATAGCCGACTATCAATATTTCCCTTTGAATGGGTATTTGATGTGAATATGATTGAATTTGAATGCACACTTATTTTTGAATAAGCGCTCACTATTCGGGTTAACCGGGAAAGGACCATGGGGTCGTATAACCCACTCCGAATATGTGATACGTCGTTGTGAATTGCATTTGAAGATCGGTGTTGAAGACCGGTATTTGCAAGAGTGATAGGATGAACTATCGATTGACTCTGCACCGAGTAACTACGGTATTGAGTTCTCCATATGTGATGGTGAATCCGATCAGGATTGTAAATATCCGGATTGCAAGGACTTCTTTGTAAGTGCCTTCGGTTCTGTTCGATCCCGGAACAGACTTGTATGGATTGTATGCCTGACATTACAATTTGAGATATAAAGCCGATTTCATTCAAATATATTTCTGTTGGTGGCGGAGAATTTATTCTTTGCTTAACACCCTTCTTTGAGACGTACGAGCTCAAAGGTTATATAGTTGAAGTTATCAGCAATATATCCCATTTTGGTAATGTGACATGCTGAGTGATGCTGAAATGATCATTGTGTTGATTATTTGTGATAGGATCATTTATTTGATCGTCTATCTTAGTGATCATTGTGTTGATCATTTATTGACCCAAAGCATGGCTTTTGTATAAAGTATGTTTTTGTGGACGTGAATTCGTCGAGCCTCACATCCCGGAAATGGTCAAAACAGGAAAGATGCGGCAAGGTTATTAGGGGTTGCTGTAGCTCCCCTTAGGGTATGTGCATTTCCTTCTGGAAAGGGGTGGTGTCATGGTATGGAGCCCAGATACTTACTCATGTTGAAAACACTTTATGATTGTGTGAATTGATTACGAGCGCTCGGTTGATAAAGGTCCCAAAGGACCGGTGGATGGCATATTCGGTCAGTTGTTACTCAGTTAGGAGTAACCCGGCCTTGTGTTGGTAGAGATCCGGTTTGGTTCTCGGGGATGTCCATCCAGAGGCATTCTCATGTGGCAATGGGAAGTTCCTTGGCCTGATCATTCGTTGGAAATCCAATTCCCAATACGAAACTTGTACGGTTTTAGTTGTAGAACCTGCCATCTAATATGGTAGCTATTAGTAGGCATAATATAATGGTACCTATGCTGGCTAAGATTTATATTCTACTTTCGAAATGAATTTTTCCTACACTATGCACTAATAATAATATTAAATGCTCTTTTTAAATGCGTATCAAGCATGTTTGACTATCATAAGGAGAAATCTTCTCCAAGTCTGCGTTTGCATTGTGTGTGTGGCAGGAGGCCTTATGGTAGTCTCATTTTTAAAAGCATTGCGAATTGATTTAAAAATATTCCTCTATTTTGATTTTAAAGTTAAATAAACTGTTTTGAGTTCTCACACCAGTCACATGACTGACTTGGAGTTTATTGTTTTCCTTCCTAAACTCTGGGTGCCCACCAATTTTTCCACACGGGCAGTCAAGAGTTAGGTTTATCAGGATATTCTGGATATTCTGGAGTTGCTGGAGGCAAGCTGGATGGCATGGCGTATTACTAGTTTATATAGTATTTCTTTTTCCGCTGCACTGTTTGTTGTTGTATGATGTTGTATACTCTGATGATATGATGAAATGAAATGTATAAAATGTAATAACTGATATAGTTCTTTGTTTAAAGATTATTCATTTATTATTATATGTTGTTCCGCTGCGAATTGTGAGATTCTGTTGTTGTTCTGTTGTTTCCTTTCTGTCCCGTTCTACTTTTAAAATTCTTCTATCTTCTGTTTTTCTAATTCTCTGTTTTCTAAAAATTATCTATCTTCTTTTCCCTCTATTTTCTATCTTATCTACTCTTCTCTCTTCTTTCTTTCTTTTCTTTTCTTTTTAAAACCCATAACTATTCGGTTTTTCGGCAACGAAAATCCGCAGTACGTTACAAACGATTTATTATGTTTCCTTTAAAAAAAGAAAAATATACGGCTACGATTTCAAAGAAAGAAAATGTGACCCGTGCAATACCAACAAACACATGTTTGGAAGGCAGGACACGTGTCCCTTGAGATGAAGGCTTAAAAGTTCTGATATTGATATATAATATAATAAATTAAATTCAAATTCAAATTGTTTCGATTAACGTAGTTTACAATCTCGATCTACGATCGAGGCATGCCGCTAGGCGTTTATAATGTTAAACCCCTATTCCAAACGCAATGGAAAAGGTCTCGAGTCCTAATTTGATCGTACGGAGGAGATAGCTTTTTGGACCCAGTTATTATATTAAATTTCGATATAGATTTCAGCGCATTTATCTACCGTACGGCGAAACAATCACTTCAAACACTATGAAAACTGAAATCCGATAATAATACAATATTACGGATCCAATGGAACTGATTTCGTCAAATTCCGAGACTGCGCCTCTGAATGCTATTTTTAAACGTCAATTCGAACGATATATTTTCAAAACTGAGTAAAGTATTTTCAAATTCAAATTTAAAACTTCTGTTATCTCCAGTATAATAAATATAAATTTTCCAAGGCTTTGCAATATTTTTAACTAGCTTAAAAACCAAGATTCACTATTTTAACCAATTTCTAATTATTAAATTCAATAATTTAATTGCCAAATAAACAGTGATATTTGAAATTCAAGTTAAACTAACTTTCAAATATTTAAAGTCAATTAAATATTCCAATTCCAAATATCTAGAAATTCCGAGTCGTCATAGGTTTATGGTATAAGAATATAACCTATTCCTACTTCGCCCTTATCTTATCACCTTTACTTACTTCACTTTATTTCTCCTTGGCTTTAGATTAATTAGGCGTGGCTATGCTACAACCATAAAAATCTCAATCCCTTAACAATTTACATTATTTTTTTTAATTTAATTAAATGTCCTAAATTAGTTAGTCAAAATTAGGGTCGTTGCATTTCGATGCTTGGGCGATAACACACGAACACCGAGAATGTGTTAAGTGTCATTTCCAGGGGTCGGAAAGGCGAGTCATTACATTTGGTATCAAGTCTTTGATTGAGCAAACAACTTAGCCTAATTTGCGGTACAGCTCATTAGAGGTAGGGTGAGTAGTGCCCTAGAATGAGTTAATCTTGAAAGAGTGTTTCCTTTTTTCCCCTAAAAGTCTGGTTTTAGATCCTTTCTTGCAAGTTTCCCTCACATTATCTTTGACCCTATATTAGTATTCTAATAGTACATGTCACTTATCTAGGTTATTGAAAATGAGTACAAGAGGAAGAAAGGGAGAGGATTTAGAACTAGCACGACTTCAAATGGCAGAGCTCCTAGAAATGGGCCAGTTGTAGAGCCGATAGTAGAAGTAGTTATGCATGTTTAGCCGATAGCAGAGCACATCAATTTAGGGATTGCCATAGAGTTCATTACTAAGGCCAATGGTTCTCTTAGATTATATGTAGATTACTGAGAGTTGAATAAGAGGACTATATGGCATAAGTATCATTTACCTAGGATTGACGACATGTTTGCATAGCCTACAAAGCTCGGATATTTTCTCACCTTGATCTTGACACTGGTTTTCACCAATTAAGGGTAGAAGAGGAGAGTGTACCCTTACAACTTTTCATACCCCTGATAGTTTTTACGAGGGGTCAGTCATGCCGTTCGGATTGACTAATACACTTGCTTATTTTCTAGATTTAATGAATAGAGTTTTTCGAGATTTTCTTAACAAGTTTATCCTAGTCTTTATAAATGATATTCTCGTTTATTCTAAAATGGAGAAAGAAAATAAGTACTATCTTTATGTTGTTCTAAGTACTTTAAGAAGTCATGTTTTAAATGCAAAGGTTTGTAAGTGCCATTCTGTAAATCCGAAGTTAGATTTCTATGGAACATAGTTTCAGGAGGCATACCAGTAGACCTAACTAAAGTAGTTGTGGTTCAAGGTTGGAAGAAACACGAAAGTGCGACTAAGGTCACAAGTTTCTTAGGACTAGTAGGTTTCCATAGAAGTTTCATTAAAGATTCTCAAAGATTGCTTCTCATCTGATAATGTTGACGAAGAAAGATGCTAAGTCTGTTTGGATATCCAAGTGCGATCAAGCATTCAATGAATTGAGGGAGAAATTGATTAGCGCTCCCATTTTAAGTATTCCTAATGAGCACGAAGGATTGATAGTTTACATAGATGCTTATAGCACCGGATTGGCAGCAGTTTTGATGTATAATGGTAAAATAATATCGTATGAGAGTCGATAGTTGAAACCTCTTGAGAAGAATTACACTACGCATGATTTGGAGTTATTGGCATTAATCTTTGCATTGGAAGTGTGGAGGCATTATCTTTTGAGAACAAAGTTTGAGTTATATATGGATCAAAAGTCATCAAAGTATCTCTTTACCCGAAAGGACTTGAACTTGAGGCAGCAAACATGGCTGGAGTGTCTTGCATCTTATGACCTAGAGATTCTTTATACCCAGGGAAAGCAAACGTCGTTGCAGATGTCTTGAGTAGGAATGTGGAGATGATTGCAAATTTGGAAGTTAAGCCAGTACTAATGGAAAAAATTGCATATTTGGAAGAAGAGGACTATAATCTAGCTAGACTTAAGAAGGATGTTGAAAATGGAATTAATTTTAGTTTTTAGATTGACTCCCGAGGCATTTTAAGAATGAATGGTCGGATTTGTGTGCTGAATGTTAATGGAATTAGGCAGGATGTAGTGAGAGAGTGCCATCTATCGTGGTTATCTATCCACCCGGGAGTAACTAAAATGTTTCAGAATATACAGAAAACCTTTTGGTGGAAAAGGATGAAGAGAGGCATTTCGATCTTCGTAAGTGTAAATTGTCAACAGGCCAAGAGTGATCGGCAGAAGACTGTCGGGTTACTCAAACCATTGGAGATACCGAATTAGAAGTGGGAGCAAGTATCCATGGACTTTATCGATGGGTTGTCTAGAATATGAAGAGGTAATGAAGGCATTTGAGTAATTGTAGATCAATTAACAAAGTGTTCCCAGTTTATTCCAGTGAAGTCTACAAGAAAGGAATCTTTTATGGTAGGGATTTATTTAAGGGAGAACGTTCGACTACATGGAATTCCAAAAAGTATAATCAATGATCGAGACACCATCTTCACTAGTCGATTTTGGGAGCATTGCAAACCGCCTTAGGATTAGATTTGAATTCAAGCAAGTCTATCACCCGTAGACAGACGGGCAAACCAAAAGGGTAAACCAGATTATGGGGGATCTCTTGAGAGTATGTATTTTAAATTTTGGAGGCTCTTCGGAAGATCGTCTACATTTGGTAAAGTTCTCTTATAACAACCGTTATCAAGCTAGCATTGGCATGGCACATACGAGGCTTTGTATTGACGGCCATGTAAATCACCTTCACATTGGGTAGAAACTGGAGATTGATGACCAGTTAGTTCTTCAACTAGAGATAATTCAAAAAGCATCAGAGAAAGTGGCTATGATCAAGGAAAGGATGAAAGAAGCCCAAGATCGACAAAAAAGTTATGCTGATTAATGGAGAAGGTACTTAGAGTTTACGGTCGAGGATTTGGTATTTGTGAAAGTTACCCCAACGAAAGGAGTTGTAAGATTCAGAAGAGCAGCAAAATAATCACCCAGATTCATTGGACCATTTAAAATCCTTGAGAGAATCGGATTGTTGGCCTATAGAGTAGAATTTCCTAAAGATTATCAGAAACTCATAATGTTTTTCATGTATCTCATCTCAAAAATCATGTTCATGATCCGTCACTATTTGTAGAGACGTTTACTAAAGAAGACCTAGAGATAGAACCAAATTTGACAGTAGTCTGACATCCATTTCATATTGTAGATCGGGATGAAAGGGGATTGAGAAACAAGATGGTTAATCTTGTGAAGGTTCAGTGGAGTGACGACCCTCGCGATTGTACTTAGGAGACTGAGGATCATATTAGAGAAACTTACCCTGATGTAATGTCAGGCTTGTTGTTTGTTGTCCGAATGTTCTTGCATAGCATAGTTGGTTTGCATGGTTATATGAATTTCTTGGTATAATAAATACCTTTTAGATTGTCATTCGTGTATTAATTTCAGGGACGAAATCCTTCTAGAGGGAGAGTGTAACAGCACGTAAATTAATTGCTTTGTATTTGAATATTTAAATCATTTTTAAATATTTAAATAATGAATTTTGATAATCAAATAAGTCTATTTTAAATATGAATTAATGATATTAAAATCATTTTCAAATTTTGTTTAACAAAATATATAGTTCAAATAAAAATAGAAAATCCGAACAAAGAACTTTTTTCGAAAATTCGACCTTTCGGCATCGGAAAAGTCATCGAAAACGTTGTGCACATTTTTGTATCACTCATATACACATGATCATACATGCGCATATGTCATGTGATGACTTACTTATAGTGTTAAAGTTAATAATTTATGCTTAGTATAAAATAAAACAAGATTTGACCTTTTATGTACATATTCATATTTATAACCTAAAAACCCTCACCTAAGTACACCATCATCAACTTAGGCCTCTAGGAAAAGTACTTACAAGCATGGTGGAGGGGAGTATATGTTGAGGATGTGAGATACATGGATGTTGGATGTATGAAAGATAGTACATGATAACATTAATATACATTAAATGTTAAAATTAATTTAGATTCTTAATTCATTTCCTTCACCTATAAATACTTCTCATCTCCACACTTTTTTCACTTTACATATTCATTTCCATCTTCATTTCTTTTATCTTCATACACATGCATACTTTCATGACTTCCAAGAGAGATTCCAAAGTCAAGAACTACCGAATACACTACCAAAAATCAAGTTAAACTCCATATATTCACATACAAACACTCCTCTACCAAAACCAAGACCATTTTCATCTTAAGACTCCAAGGCCAACCCATTTATGCCCAGGATGAGCCCATTTATGCCCCTGGCCGAGCTATTTTGCTCCCTACTAGCCCACATTAGGTCCTATTTTGAAGTTAATGCATGTTGCTAAAAGCTAAAGCAAGTTCGATAAAAGTTAATACGCATTTTGGTGAATGAAGCTTTCACCTTTGAATCATAAAATTTAAACTATGTTCATGCTTATATTTGTAGATATTAAGTGCTTATTGCATATTTGTGATAACGGTTTGGTTAATGGATTGGTTTGTTGCATAAAAGTTCGTCGCTTCGGAAAGTTATAGTAAGCGAAGCCTAAGTTATATGAAAATCTAGTGGTTAAATCAATCCCATTGTAAAGCTTGATATATGTTGTATTATTGTAAGTCATCATGTATGTATGCTCACTCTTTTTTGATGTGATGTACGGTTATGTTGCAAAAGTCATGTGCTTTAACACCGAACTGCTCGTATAGCAATAGTCGATATATCGGCATTGTCGCAAAATCACTTGTTATCAAAACCATTTAGTTTCATTACCGTGCTTGGAATTATTTTACAAAGTAAGAAAGTTATTAATTAACGATGTTTTCAAAAATAACTAATTATTTTAATAATGCTTATTAATTTAATTAATTATTTAATTAATGAGGATTAAGGTTAACTAATTAACTTATTAATTATGTGTTTTAATAGTTAACGATGTTTTAATTTAATTAATCATTTTATTTAATGATGTTCAAGGCTAATTAATCTTTGATAATAATGGGTTAGAATTTATTATTTTATTAATTAATGTTGTTTAAAAAAATAATTAACCTTTTTTTATTATTGAATTTTGGAAATTAATAAATCTGTTTAACCTTACTTAATGTAACGACCCGAATTCTAGCGGGTCCGGATTTTTCAAAAAAAGGCTAAAACCCAATCCGATTGAAACCCGAGTTAAGAATCTGATATATCAAAGCTCAATTAAATATCACACAGCGGAATTGACTGAAATATAATAGTAAGTAAATACTCATCGATATAATAACACTTTCTAAATAGGTGTCTTAAAGCGAGGAAGTCTCTACAATCTATCTAACCTGTAGGATAATATAAGGAGGGGTTAGAACTAAAGTTCTGGTGAATGAATAAATTATATACTTCTAGGCTTAATTATATATATATATCGTTTTATTTCCATTTACTCTATAAAAGGTTCATTAGGTTACAATACTCTCGCCTCTGTTCATGAACCGTGCCCATCTACTCCATAGTAGATTAAAACCTAATAATTAATTTATACATATATGTAGTTATATTCTCAATGACCATATTGGTCCTAGGTACCACCCATGGTACCTTCCATATCCTACTTGAAAAGGGGCTCCATCATCTTGCTTCGAGAGCATTCCGTAACTACATTTGTAAAGGACTGCCTCCTAAGGCCTACAATACAAATGCTCCATCATCTTGCTCCCTAGCTATATCTCTAAAGGACTGCTTGGTAAGGCCTATAATACAGATACTCCATTGTCTTGCTCCACGAGAGTTCGTAGCTACATCTGTAAAGGACTGCTTCGTAAGGCCAAGAATACAGATGCTCCACTACTTACTATGAAAAAGTAAATCACATCCACATTAGTCTATGCCAATGCTCGGACATCCACAATGTACCATCCATTGCGTTCGTTGAGGACTACATAATCGTTTTGTCCACTATCTGAATCTCGCCAACAAGGTTTGCCTTGCACGGAATTCAGTCGGGAATTTTTTATATCTGTAAAGGACTGCTTCGTTAGGCCTGCATTACAGATATTCTAGTTGGTCTGTCTCTTTTTCATCGTGGCTAAGGCCTCACGCAGCCACCCGTCACCTAACCGAAAGACATCTAAAGAGTTAAGTGGTCATGCCCTACTGTAGACAATCTAACATCCAAATGGCGGTGCCTCTCACCCAATGTCTCAATAGTGAAAGAATCATTGGCCTGATAGTTTAACTCTAGTCTTTCCCTAAATCGCTCTTGGTCTTAATGTTGGCCGATATCCGCATGCGACTATCCTTAAATTTACTTGCAAGTACTGGACATACAAATACCATGCTTTGAACACCAAGCCCTTCTGAATGCCTAAAAAGGTCTGCTCGTTAGGCCTACAATGCAAATATAGTCAAGACATACTCTCTCAATGGAACACCTGCAGACCTGCCTCCGGGGGTGCAACTTCGTTAGGCCTACCCAGAGGGCCATCCAAGAGTATCCTCACATCTCGTTGAAGTCTCGTACTTCCTTAAAGCCCAAAAACACTAAGTTGGACGTGCTTCGCCATTTCTGAAATTCATGATGAACTGCTTCATTAGATGCTTCATCGTTTGGGTTGCTCCAAACGCATCTCAATTCTTTTATTAGACCCTAAGTCTAATCTTCTGTTTAGTTTACTTTCTTATTCCGTTGGCTACATATTTACCCTAATTACCATATTCTTGCCCTCGTCTCGCCTCTATCTATTGTGAGATTTCCATTTATTTAATAGGGAATGCTTTTGGTATGAGCCACATTCAGTATCTTGCTTATTTAACTTAATATAAATCTTAAGTTCATTAAAATAAGCCTCTTTATCATTCCTGCTTTATTTGCTTACTAACTTAATATAAATTATTTAAATAAGCTTCTACCATTATTATTACTCATTAATTTATTCAAAGTCTCAAAATAAGCTTTTCCATTCTTATTTAACCTATGTTATAATTCTACCTTTAAATGTCATTTTCTCTTCTTTTATAGTTGTGCATAATTCCAGCATTTCTTTTCTATTCTAATATGCCATTTTTAATTATGATATAAAATATTCTTTTATTCTCTTATATTATATAATTCATTTATCATAATAACTATCTTCTTAAATAATCTGCACATTGAATGCAGACATAGGTTCACTATCGTTTACAACTTCAAGTTCTTATCTAATAATTTACTTGATTCATGTCATACGTTGCTTTATTACCTTCTATTCTAGAAAGTAATTCTATTTTATTTGGTTGGCTATGAAAACTAAATTCATTTCCATATTTTAATATTAAATAATACTGTAAACAATAATCCATGACTGCTAAATATTTCTTTTACTATTTTAGAATAGTGTAAAATACAGCGGTTCTCTATTTTATACTAATTATTCTTTCTTTCTTCTATTCAAGCAATTACATTCATTGCTAACTTTTAGATATAAAATTATAAAAATATATCCTATTTTCTAAACCAACCAATTAACCTTTTAGTTACTTCCAAATCCAGTTATTAGATTAATTAACTTTCCTCATTTAATGTAATTTATTACATAATTCCATTCATCAAACTTTTATTACTTTACATCTTATTTCCTTCATTTCAGTTTTCTTAATTATTCAGTCCATATTCACGTTTAATCTATTCTAATCTATATGCAAAGAAAGAGGAGAAAATAGAAGAAGAATGACGTTTTCATAGAAATCCAAAACATAGAAACATATGTAAATAAATACTAATACTGTAAATAAACTATAAATTACTTATAGTTCAGCATAACTTAATTGATATGACTAATTACTGAATAAATTTATCTAAGCAGGAATTTAATGATAATATATCTTAAACTTAAAAGATATGTAAATAAATCCACTCACATGTCGTCCTTAGCTTCTATCTCTATCCCTTTTAATTTGCTACGCTTTTCTCCGCTTTTCCCCTTTTTTAATTCGCTGTAAATTCCCTGATTTGTTTGCGCAATTCTCTGATTTGCTTGTATGTATATCTTGGCTTAATTTTGTTTTTTGTTTTGTGAAAGATTTGATTGATAGAGGAGAAATGACGAGGGAAAAGAAGAGAAGTTTACTGTAAATGACAGTAGCTGATTCAGAGAAAATAGTGTAGGCTAGGGTTAAGTTACGTTCAATTTATAGGTGCAATGAACAACTATGTACCATTTGTTTAACCCTAAAATCACTCATCACCGTCATTTATTGATTTTTTCTTGTTGGCTTGTAACGCATAATTCTCCAATGCTATTCATTTATTCCTTTGTTACATAACCCTATTAATTCACGTATCCTTCTAAATAAGATTCTTCCATTAATTATCCAATTAATTATACCACATATATATATATATATATATATATATATATATATATATATATATGTTTGTGTGTGTGTGTGTGTCCAATATTAAGTGATTCTTATACATTATAGTTTCTTAACTATTTGAACACGTCAAATAATACCTCTATTAATTGATTGTATATAAAAGTTATACTTATAATTTATTCTTATCAACTTACCTTCATCATAAAATTAATTATTCCATTTTATTTTTGTACGCATTCCACTTTTTTTTTTCCTTTTTAACTTGAAACAAATAATCCTATAACTGGTGTTTTCTTCTATCCAACTAATTTATATGATTAGCTATTTTAACAAGGGCATATTCTTTGATTAATTGACACCATTTTTAAAACACTCAACTAATTACCAATTAACTAATTGACACGTTTTCACCTTTTAATTGATATCCAAATTAATTCATATGCATCATCCAATCATACATTTATTAGTTGTATATATTTAAACTGCCAATTCATTACCCAATTAATTGACATATAAGTTTCCCTTTTTTATTGATTGATGTTTACTTAATGTCTTTAAGTAATTTCTTAATTAATTGACTACATCACTTATAAATTAATATATGTATGTTATTATTTAGTTTAAGAACCCTTAAATAATTAATGTTATAAAAGTGACATATTCTCTGACTAATTGACGCCTCTGTATCTCTTAATTAATTCCCTTTTAATTGATTGATGCGTCAATTAATCACACACTCGTTATTTGCATAGATCTATGTAACCTCTTAATCCTTAAATGCATATATTTGACACTTATATTCTATTTTGCAATTATGTTAATTTAATTAATTTCATTTAATTATATAAAATGCGGGGTGTTACATTCTCCCACCCTTCAGAAAATTTCGTCCCCAAATTCGACAAGTCTAAACTTATGTAATTTCTCGCATCAATCACATACATTTTGTGCACATCCAATTTTGTTACCATTACCCTTGTGCAAAAGTGTTATTTAATACAAAATAAATGCATGTACCTGAATTTCTAAGCGGCACGTCCTATATGGATGCTTTGCTTCTTTAAAAATTTATTTTAAAAACATGCTGCACACTTCCAAAATATAATTGCAATTTCTATATGAATGCAATCTTTTTGAAACTTTAAAACACTTTTCATCCAATTTTTCCCACACTCCTACTGAATAGGGGTGTAGTTCAATGAATTTTGCATCCAAACCCTACCATACAACTTCAAAAATTCGAATTTCAAAAAAAAATCTAATTTTTTGAATTCGATCTCTTATGTCAGAAAGAAGGTAGAAAAAACAAAAATTCATATTTCTTCGATTTTCTTTTGCACACATCTTCCTCCATACTCGGGATTTTGGCTATTACTCTAAAAAAAATTGTTAACTTCCTCAAGCACAGTTTACCTAAGAAAATATCTCTTTTTAAATTTTTCTATCGACATTTCTGCCGCTTTCTTTAAATTTATTATTTTTCTTTTCGTTATCTTATTCTTCTTTTACACTTTTTTATATATAGCAACTAAACACAGCTATCGTCTAGGGCAAGGAGGTCTAGGACCGTGCCCACTTTGACACAGAAAGGTCCTACTCTAGGATTCCAACTCGTATGCTCCTCCTGCCGCCTATTACTTGTTACCAACATATGTGTATTACTCATGACAAATAAGATCTATTTATATCTTCTATTCAATGCTCAAAACGGAATAACTAAGTCTCATTTACTACAAGGGATAAGGGTTTCAATCTATGCAGTCTCTATCGAAAAAGGCAACTAAGCTTGGGGAATTTTCTCTTTACTCTTTATTTTTCCCCAACTAAAGTCTACATATCCCAACCACGTATGTCTTATCATCTTACTAATATCATTTCACAATTCTTTTATAGTCTACACATATGAAGCAACATTTCTAGGATTTCACTAGTGTCATGTACACCTTATGGAAACTTTTATTCTTACTAAGAGTTATTGCTGCTATAACCTTATACTTCTCTCATTACACCTAGGGAATGATTCCTATCTACTCCACATTTAAAAGTCTGATTTGGTTTGGTATTTATCAATTTTTTCTTCAAAAATAAAAAATTCTAAATTTTATCTTTTCGAAAACTTATTTACTTTTCCGCCAAACCCATTTTTTAAAACATATCTTGCTTGTTCTTAAAATATATTTTTCTTTTTTCTTGACTTCAAAAAATGTCCCCGCATTTTTCAAAATATCCTTCTTTTTTTCGTAGATTTTCAAATTTACTAAAACTAGGGTAAATAAGAACAATTATTTTATCAAAAATCTCTTAATTTTCCACCTCTTCTAATTACTTATCCTTGAAGGAGTTACTAACTTACTGCACTTAATAGTTTTATACCGTAATGTATTGGAATTACCTTCTCTTATGGAAAACCATTAATGCTAAAACTTTCTATGAATCTTTTAAAGGAGGATTTTATGTTTATGTGAAATTATAAGGAATTTATTTTAAATTTTAAAGGAATATGCTATACAAATTATGATGTTTTTTGTACCTTGTATATATCTTTCACGTATTCCTTATAGCTTGAACAAAACGTCTTTATTTGTGATTTATAGAAAATTATATCATTATTCATTTTATTCTATAAGATTAAGGTATGTTTACTCTATATTTACTTACACAAGATAGTTCCTACTAAATTCATTAAGTTATCGTACATTATTTTTCAAAAGAACTCATTTTTAAAACTTCTTTAGAACTAAAAAATATTTTCATGTGCTAATTTAAATAATAAGTGTACATACAAACCACTTTAGAAATTATCTCCACAACTCATTTGGTTCAAAACAGATGTTGTGTAGAACACCGTTACTACAACCAAAAATACTAGTATATCATTCAATTAAAATAAATATTAATGAATCCTGTATGCTATGTAAAAACATTTACTTTAGGAGTCACATACTATAACAATAGTGTCATAGTCTATGCTTCCTTTATTTTTTCTGAAAACATTTATTACAACAACAAATGTTATAACCTATGATTTCGATACTTAACACGCTCTAAGTTTTTATATGTAAAATCATTGTTTACCTACAAATCAACTAGCGAGCTATACATGTCTATAATTCTTCAAAAAGAGTTCGACTTTTAACAAAATTTATATCGTATAAAAACCAATTTAAATTTCATACCGCTTATTTTTTCAGAACCCCAATATTTACTTCCTCAAATATATTAACAATTATATTTTTCAACTTTTTTTTTATTTCAGTAGTTTCATTTTTATTGGGTTAGACATAAAGTGGATTTTCTTCATACTAAAACCTCTTATTCTTCCAGAAATAAAAACACCCTCCCTACTATCCCTAAGGAACTTCCCTACTTACTAATATGGATACAAATTTTCTCTCAAAACATGACTTATTTTCACGCTATAAATCGGTAATAACATAGGGCTCCACATACTTGGGTCATCCTAAACCCAACTAGAAAACTTTGCACAAATATACTTCTAAAGAATTTCCATATGTTAAATCTATGGTTGGGGACTATTTGGATGTTAGTACATAATATATTTATATTTTATTCAAAAGTACAAATACATTTGCTCACTATACCTAGGAATCCTAACCTAGGCTCTGATATCAAATGTAACAACCTAAATTCCAGTGGGTCCAGATTTTTTACAAAATATTAAAACCCAAGCCCATCGAAACTCGGTTTTGGAATTCGGTGTCTTGTAGATTGGAAAAGAAAAATATATCTGAGCTCAATTAAATATCTCACAGCGGATTGAACTAAAATATAACAGTAAGTAAATACTCACCGATGTACTAGCACTTTCTAAACAAGTGTCTTAAAGCAGGGAAGTCTCTGCCATCTACCTACATGTAGGATGTTATGAGTAGGGGGTCAGAACAAAAGTTCTGTTGAATGAATAAATTATATACTTCTAGGTTCAATTATACATATATCATTTTATTTCCATTTACACTTATATTAGGTTCATTAGGTTACAATACTCTCACCTATGTTCGTGAACCGTGTCCATCTGCTACATAGTAGACTAAAACCTAATAACTAATATATATACATATATGTAGCTATATGCTCAATGACCATATTGGTCCTAGATACCACTCATGGTATCTTCCGTATCCTCCTCGAAAAAGGCTCCATTGTCTTGCATCGAGTACATTCCGTAGCTACATCTATAAAGGACTGCTTTGTAAGTCCTACAATACAGATGCTCCATCGTCTTGCTCCGTAGCAATATCTGTAAAGGACTGCCTGGTAAGGCCTACCATACAAATACTCCATCATCTTGCTCCATGAGCATTCCTTAGCTACATCTGTAAAGGACTACTTAGTAAGGCCTATAATAAAGATGCTCCACTACTTACTATGAAAAAGTAAATTGCATCCGCCCTAGTCCATGCCAGTGATCAGATATCCACAATGTACCACCTAGTGTGTACATTGAGGACTATGTAATCATTCTGTCTACTATCTGAATCCCGCAAACAAGGTCTACCTCGTAAATAATTTACTCATGGATTTTTAATATCTATAAAGAACTGCTTCATTAGGCCTACAATACAGATATTCTAGTTGGTCTGTCTCTTTTTCATCGTGGCTATGGCCCCACGTAGCCACCCCTCAACTAACCGAAAGACTTCTAAAGAGTTAAGTGGCCATGCCCAACTGCAAATAATCTGATATTCAAATGGTCGTGCCCCTCATCAAATGTCTCGATAGTGAAAGAATCATTCGCCTGATGGTCTAACTCTAGTCTTTCCCGAAATCGTTCTTGGTCTTGATGCTGGCCGATATCCGCATGCGACTATACTTAAACTTACTTGCAAGTACTAGACATAGAAGTACCCTACTACGAACACCAAGCCCTTCTGACTGCCTACAAAGGTCTGCTTTGTTGGGCCTACAATGCAAATGCAGTCAAGGCATACTCTCTTGATGGAACACCAAGAGGGCCATACTAGAGTATCCTCACATCCCGTTGAAGTCTCGTACTTCCTTAAAGCCCAAAAACACTAAGTTGGACGTGCTTTGCTATTTTTGAAATTCATGATGAACTGCTTCATTAGATGCTTCATCCTTTGGGCTACTCCAAATGCATCTCAATTCTTTTATTAGACCCTAAGTCTAATCTGTTTATTTGCATTTAGTTTACTTTCTTATTCCGTTGGCTATTTATTTACCCTAACTAGCATATTCTTGCCCTCGTCTCACCTCTGTCTACTATGAGATTTCCATTTATTTAATAGGGAATGCTATTGGTATGAGCCACATTCGTTGTCTTGCTCATTTAGCTTAATATAAATCATGAGTTCGTTAAAATAAGCCTCTTTTATCATTCCTGGTTTATTTGCTTATTGAATTAATATAATTTATTTAAATAAGCTTCTACCATTATTATTGCACATTAATTTATTCACAGTCTAAAAATAAGCTTTTTCATTCTTATTACTTAATTAAATCTATGTTATAATTCTACATGTAACTGTCATTTTCTCTTGTTTTTTAGTTTGCACACAATTACAGCATTTATTTTTTGTTCTAATCTGCCTTCTTTTATTATGATATGAAATATTCTTTTATTCCTTTATATTACATAATTCACTTGTCATAATAAATATCTTCTTAAATAGTCAGCGCAGTGAATGCAGACCTAGGTACAGTATCGTTTATAGCTTCAAGTTCTTATCTAATAATTTACTTGATTCATGTCATACTTCGCTTTATTATCTTCTATTCTAGGAAGTAATTCTATTTTATTTGGTTGGTTATGAAAATTAAATCCATTTCCATATTTTAATATTAAATACTACTATAAACAATAATCCGTAACCGCTAGATGTTTCTTTTACTATTGTGGAATAGTGTAAAATACAGTGGTTTCTCTATTTTACATTAATTCTCGTTTTCTTTCTCTTATTTTAGCAATTACATTCATTGTTGTCTTTTAAATATTTAATTATAGAAATGTATCCAATTTTCTAAACCAACCAATTAACATTTTAGTTACTTCCACATCCAATTATTAGATTAATTAACTTTTCTCATTTTAATGTAATTTATTACAGTTATTCCATTCGTCAAACTTTTATTACTTTACATATTATTTCCTTCATTTCAGTATTCTTAATTTTTTAATCCATATTCAAGTTTAGTCTATTCTAATCCATACGTGAAGAAAGAGGAGAAAATAGAAGAAGAATAACGCTTGCATAGAAATCCAAAACGTAGAAACAGATGTAAATAAATACTAATACTGTAAATTCCTTATAGTTCAGCATAACTTAATTTATAGGATTAATTATTGAATAAAATTATCTGAACGTGAATTTAGCAATAATATATCTTAAACATAAAAGATATATAAATAAATCCACTCACATGTTATCCTTAGCTTCAATCTCTATCCCTTTTAATTTGCTGCGCTTTTCTCTGTTTTATCCCCTTTTTTATTCGTTGTAAATTCCTTGATTTATTTGCGCAATTCTCTGATTTTCTTGTATGAATATCCTAGCTTAATTTTATTTTTTGTTTGGGGAAAGATTTGATTGTTAGAGGAGAAAGGAAGAGGGAGAAGAGAAGAGGAGTTTACTGTAAATGACAGCGGCTGATTCAGAGAAAATAGTGTGGGCTGGGGTTAAGTTACGTTTAATTTATAGGTGTAATGAATAACTATGTACCATCCGATTAATCCTAAAAACAATCCTCACCATCATTTACTGATTTTTTTACGTTATCTTATAATGTATAATTCTCTAATGTTATTCATTTATTCCTTTGTTATACGACCCTATTAATTCACGTTTCCTTCTAAATAAGATTTTCCTATTAATTATCGAATTAATTAGACCATGCATACATACATACATATATGTATGTATGTATATCCAATATTAATTGATTTTTATACGTTATAATTTCTTACCTATTTGAACACATCAATTAATACCTCTATTAATTGATTGTATATAAAAGTTATACTTTTTTATTTATTCTTGTTAACTTACCTTTATCATAAACTTAATTACTCCATTTGATTTTTGTATGCATTCCATTTCTTTTATTTCTTTTTAACGTGGAAATAAATAATCCTATAACTGGCATTTTCTTTTAGCTAATTAATTTACGTTATTAGCTATTGTAACAGGGGTATATTCTTTGATTAATTGACGCCCTTTTTAAAACGCTCAACTAATTGCCAATTAATTAATTGACACATTTTTCCATTTTAATCGATTTCCAAATTAATTCCTATGCATCACTCAATCGCACATTTATTAGTTGTATGTATTTAAACCGCCAATTCATTACCCAATTAATTGACATATAAGTTTCCCTCTTTTATTAATTGATGCTTACTTAATGTCTTTAATTAATTTCTTAATTGATTTATTGCGTCAATAAGAAATTAATATATGCATGTTATCATTTAATTTATTCCTACATACATTTCTCTTTATTAGAAGGTCCCTTAGTTAATTAATGTTATAAAAGTGACATATGCTCTGACTAATTGACGCCTCTATGTCTCTTATTTAATTCCCTTTTAATTGACTGATGCGTCAATTAATCACACACTCGTTGCTTGCATATATTTATGCAGCCTCTTAATTCTTAAATGCATATATTTGACATTTATATTCTGTTTTGCTATTATGTTAATTCAATTGATTTTATTTAATTATATAAAAATACGGGGTGTTACAATTAATCTTTACTTAAATAAAATTTTAAATTAATAAATCACTTTTAAATAACGATATTTAATTATTTATTGTTTAATTAAATTAATTATAGTTAAATATTATTAATTAATTTAATTAATGATATTTTAAAGGTGATTTACCCATTTTTAAATTAAAGGTTATCAAAGTTAATTAATTAATTTAGTTAACAAAGTTTGAAATTTGATTTATCCATGTAATAGGATGTTTTAAGTTGTTAAATCCTTTTTATAATTATGTTTCAAGTTAGTAAACTCTTTTAACAGAGTGTTTTAAATGTAATGCTTATAATGTGAAGCCAAGTACGAATTCATTTTTTTTAAAAGAAATGTGTGATTCGTTAATAGAAATGAATTAATTTTTGTAAAGGGATTCACTTATATGGAAACTATTTATTTGCATAATTAGGACTAAACATTAAATAAGTAGGCTTGTCGCTATTTTGAAAGTTAAGAATAATCGTGAGATATGACTTTGAGGTAACAATACCTTGACTTGTCCGGTATTATTGTTAACCAAGAAATAGTGCAAGTTCAATTTTGATAAGTGGTAGTAAGTATACAAGACTTAATTTCCATATATGATCGTTTTATATCCTCGATAGTTGGTTTCTCAGCTATCGGCTATTTCGTCTTCTATATTATTTTATTCAAAGTCAATTTATTGCTCTATTGAGCATTGATATCCTTTGTTCGAAATAACTAAATCAAAGCGTAAAAAGAGGCCGAGCTATGCGGGGTTGATCCCATTAGGATACTTTATCTCATCCAGTTCGGATTCGGTAGCGCTCGGATACTTGGAAAGGTTTGGCGAGGTCCGGCTTGGAGGGTTCCGAGAAGTGTCACAGAGTAAATGAGCTTCACTAGAGGTATACTACAAGTGGGTGCACCTTCCTAGTCATTTGTTAAAGATTTCCTTTTTCTTATTTGATTCGAACCTTCAAATTTATCTCCTTGTTTGCACCGGAATGAGTCAATTACTCTTTATGGTGTTTAATTGTTTATCTATTCTTTACGTTTGCATGTTGATTTATGCAAGAGTCCATGTTCATCGACGTGGTCTCATATGTTTTGTGTTTAATTTCACACCTATTGTTTGAACAGTTTTACTCATACCAGACATATCATCTGACCAGAGTTGTTTATTTTACCTAAACTCTCGGGTACTCATTTTATTTGAGTAGTCCAAGAATAACAGGTCTTTGTTGGTCTCTTTTAAAGACGAAGTCCTAGCGCTTTCATCTTCTTAGTTATCTATTCTACATATTATCTAGTTTGTGTAAGTGTATTCTTTTCAGCACTTGTAAAGGCTAGATCTTATAACTACCTATGCTGATTTGTAGTACATTTGTGCAACTCTGATAAAGAGGTAATCTAATATACTATTTACTGTTATGTTTTATTTAGCAATTTATTGTGAGGTGTTCTATTCTTTTCTTTATTTCACCCCACAACAATTCATCGTTCCAATGCTTTGAAAATGACACATGAACACCGAGGATTTGTTAAGTGTCATTCCTAAGGGTCAGAAAAATGGGTCATCACAGAAGCAGATGACATAAAAAACCATCTTCTTGGAGCAGACAAAAAGAGGAAGTCGAAATGTCTTTGTAGCGAATAGGTCACTATGGCACACTTCAAAATGCATATGAATATAAGTGATTCGTAAGGGATTTTTGTATAGATACCTAAAGGGGTTTTTCGGAAATGTTGATTTACTATGTACTTATGTTGATTGATGTTTGATTGAAATATGTATGTGATTTAATGGTTGTTTGTGAAAGTGTCATTATAGTGACTATCGCTATATCGATACTTATGAAACATCCATTTCAATCTTTGTTTGTTGCTCTTGTGCTTATGTTCGCGTAATGAAATATTTGTTCATGCTTTATGCCTTTAAATTTTTATTTAAATCAAGTTTTAATGGCTTGGAAAAGGTTATAAAACTGCACTCCAACATGTTTAAAAGTACGAAAATTTTTGGTCATGGTTAGCAGCTCGAAAGTCAAGTTTTAAAATAACATTTAAATGGTTTCGTTGAATTCAAAGTTCCCTAAATTTTTTTTGAATGCATACTAGACTTATAGTATATTGTTTTAGAAATAAAATATAGCATTCATACTTTGTAAAATCATGGAGAAAATTTCAATTTAAAAGGATCAGATTTAAAAGAATTTTCTATACTCCTTTTAGCAGCAATAATTTCAACTTTTACAAAATGGTTTTAAACTTGATATTTCTTCTTCATTCCTTTAAGTGAACGTTTACATAAAATGATCTAAAGTGATTTGAAATGTATGCACACACACACACGTTTTAAATGATTTAATATAAATTATCGAAAAGAAGTTTTATTTTGAACTATGGAAATGAAATGGTTTTAAGTTTTTAATATACTTTAAACTTGAGATTTTACGAGTAATATTTGAAATTGATGTTTTTAAAACTATATTTCACGTATTTTTAAGTTTATTGAAAAGTGAAAAGATAGCATGGATTACAACATCATTATTGTGATAAATGTTTTTCTTGAATTGAAAAGGAATTCATGGATTATAAAACTTTCGTTCTAATTAATGATTTCATAAAGTTATTAAGTAAATTTGTTGCTTGACTTAATAAGTGTCAACATTCTTAAATTTTTAGAGGAGTTTTTTAAAGATGATAATAAGCTGATTTATAAATTATAATTTATAAATGAAAAGATCTTGAAAAAGAAGTGTTTTAAAGAAAAAGCTAAATGTTATTGGTTTTGGAATTATAGCAAACAATGTTTTAATGACATTTGTTTTCAACCATTCTTTTTAATACATTTAGAAATATAACTTGCTCTTTAAAAGGCTAATTCAAAGAGTGTTTTTAAAATGTTTTACAAATACTTATGATGTGATACTCAAGCATAAGTGTGAGTCGAATGTTTTAAAATTTGATTCGTTTATTAAAAATATTTAGTTTTCCACTTAGCACTAAACATTGAGAGAACTCTTGTAATTCTTGAAGTTAAGAATGTCAGTCGAGTCAAGGTAGGAAGCAAAACTACCTTAATATGTTTGGCTTCATTGTTTTCCCCAGGGTAGTACAAGTTTGGGATCGACGGTGCAGATAAGTATAAGAGATTTAATTTTCATAAGCAATATCTCTTATATGGATATGATTTAGGCACATACTTAACACTAAATGTCGAGGTATGGAAAATCATCTCTATCTCAAAAGTTAGAAGTGTACGTCTAGGCAAGGTCTGAGAGACAGCAATGCCACAACTTTCTGGCTTCATTGTTAACCAAGGGATAACACACATTTAAAATTGACGAGCATTGATATGGATATGAGATGTAATTTCCATATACAATCTTTTTGTTATCCCTAATAGTCAATATGTTTACTACTAATTCAGCTATCCTCTTTGGTTTTCGTCAATTTAAGTCAATTTGTTGCTCATTAGAGCATTGAATTCCTTTGTCCAAAATGAATAAAACCAAAGAGCGAGTGAACGTCAAGCTATGTGGGGTTACTCCCATTATGGTATCCTCACATATACTCTACATTAGATTTGGTTGTACACACACAAAGATGTGAAATACATGGATACTCCATAAGATTGGCGAGGTCTGGCTTATACATTTCCAAGGGAGTTATAAAGTAAATGACCCTATCAAGTATATTATCAAGTGGTATACTTTCAATAAGGAAGGCGCACCTTTCAAGTTCTTATCGAAAAAAAAATCTTTTCCTTGTTTGATTCAAATCTTTTAATTGTTTTCTGAATTGCATAAGTAGTGCCTTATGCCCTTCTTGATGTTTAATTATTTGTGTCCATTCTTTATATCTCGATTTTGATCTTGTTGCGTCCATTATTTCAAGTATGGATTTTGTTCTTATTTGATTTCCATTCTTTTATGTATGGAAGTTGTGCATTTGAGGTAAACCCTTTCCGTGACTAGCAACGTAGTTTCATATATTATTATGTCTACATTATTTTTCTTGACTTTCTTCATGCTAGATTTTTCCACACTATCTAGGTGTTGTCTTTTTATAATGTTATGATCAGACCGATTTTTTTCAAGTTGTCGTTCGTGGGATGCGAAGCTCGAGGAGAAGAGTTAGTTGTTCACCTACCGAAGTATTTTTATTTTTCCAGTGTATTACTATGTATATCCAATAGCCATTGTAAGATCAGGAAGTTATAATTGTCAAAGCTAATGAAGTTTGTTCTAAACTCTAATATACCTTGTATGTTAGAGAGACAGTATGTACTCTCTTTGTTTTGTTATATTTTATTGTTCTGCTGTGAGCTATTCCCCCTATTTTTCTCATTTTATTTTACCCTAATAATCTACTTTTTTGGCAATTGGATGCCTGACATTCTAATACCGTGGATGCATTAAGTGCCAATTTTAGAGGGTCGAAAAGGCGGGTTGTTACAAAATGGTATAAAAGATGAAGGTTAAGCGAGAATCTTGGCTTCGGTAGGGTATGGCTCATTAGAAATAAGGTAAGTGACACCCAAGAATGAGTAAAGAGTATTATATATATGAGAGATTATTTGTTATTTCTATAAAGAAATGCATTGTGTTAATTGGTCAGTTAGGTGGTTTGTGAATTTTTTTCGAGATGTGGGATGCCACGGGGTCGATAGGGATTTCTAAATACTTAAACCAGATGCATAGAAATGATACTGATTTTTGAAAAAAAATTGTAAATGAAATATTTTACCAAGGATTATATATTTTATATATATAAGAAATATTTACCAAATTTACATCATTATTTATGGTGTGTCTGTTTGTTAATGAAAATATTTCTTTATTATCACGGCTGTTTAATTTGTTATGCTCGGATAGTTTAGGAGCATTGACTATTGTCTATTGATTATTGATTTATGCTCGACATGTTTATGAGTATTTATTCTTTTTATAATTATGAGTGCAATAAAAGGAACCCCTTGTGAATTAAGTTTCACAGTTTGACTATAAGGTATTCGTTAAAATCGTTAAGTTAAAAGTCGTCTTTTAATATAATTGTTTAATTTAATCTAAACAAATAGATAAAATATTTAAAGAATAAATATTTGTGAAAACGTTATTATAATAAAGGAAAGTTATTATAATACAAGATGATTTTAAAGGTAGATCTTAAATGAGTATGGTATATAAAATGATTTATATGATTTATAAAGGGTATTTTAAAAGTAAGAAGAGTTTTTGAGAATTAAATCCCAGTATCGCTTGAATTGATTTAAAAAGTATTTAGAGAAGAGTAATGGTGTCATTGCTTAGAAGCGTATAAGTCTAAATATTTCAAAAGGCATTTTAAAGAAAGATATATTTTCTTTGAATAGGTCAGGGAAAAATCTCGATTAGTTTTGTGGTAATCTGAGGAAACTTCTAAGTGACAGTTGAACGCTTGCTTAAGAGAACATTGTAGTGCGCTTAGTAAATTTTTCTCTTTATTATTGTGCGATCGAAATGAGTTTGATCCATACAAACCCAAATTAAGTGCAAGTGAATAAATTGCTAAAGTTATTTTACATATAAATATATATATATATATATATATAATAATTTCAAAAGGGACTTCTGAAATAAAAATCGGGTATTTAGTTCTCAATTTTCCTTAAAGGAAATTGATTGAAAATAAAAGGTATTTTGATAGAAGAATATTTTGATAAATGAAATTTTTAAATCATCGATGGAAAAAGGATAATTTGATGTTATTGGGGTGGATTATAGAGATCTTTACCATAAGGATGTCTAAGGAAAAGTAGACTCTGGCTCTAAGTTTGGATACCAACATTCTACTCTTCTTAGCTACTAACCGGACCAGATAGGAAACGATATCGAAGTAGTCATGTAAGACCTATCTTTTCGATCCTTATAAGTCAACACTAATATATCTATGTTATTCACATGCTGAACATCCAATTGTTAGAAAGATAGGCTGTTGAGGAGAAAGAAAGAAAAGAAAGAATAGAATCTCACATCATGACAAGATAAATATATAATACACACAAGATCTTTACAAATAGAAATCATCTTTATTACACATACATAACACAAATCAAAGTACACTAACTTATTTCAGCCTGGGCAGTTATAACAACATGCCCTTACAATTGCCGATAAATACATATAGAAATTAAGAACAATAAAACAGCTTAAACATATAAAGACACATGAATACGTCTTAGAGAATCCAGCTTGTCCCATAAAAGCTCCAAACATCCAGCTAAATCTGAAAAATATGCTCGGCCTAACACAAGAATTATAGAAAAACAATTCCCAGGTCAGTGTGGTAAAACCAACATGAGAAAACTTGAATCAGTCATATTGATTTCTATATTTGAAACCTTTTCAAAATAAAGGTATCTCGTAAGATCACGTCGCACAAAACACGGATGGATTTTTTGCCTTACGATAACCAAACCTCTTTTGTTATAAAATCCAGTGATATTACAATAGTGTCTAGTGTTTTCAAATAAATATTGAATCATAGATGAAATGGTTGCATTAATTACATTCCAGCATACTAGGTTCTACAATCAAAACTCTAAGGCTGGTATAAGGAAATGGATTCTAACATGGCAACGTAAGGGACTACCTTTTGGAAGTACACCTCTAGTAAAATGCTGTAAGGGCTGCAACCCGTTGCACCTCTGCTACAAGGAACTGACTGCCCCTTTTATATGACAAGTGAAATTACATTATCCCTCGATGCCGAGGCTGCCTTAATTTGCTCCCTGGTGCCTGCGTGCATACCAACTCAAGGAAACCGATCTAGATATAGGAATGATGCTCCTAATGGGAGCTACCCATATAGCTCTACTACCCTTTTGTTTTAGCCATTCCCGATTCATGAGGCCTGTGAGGTCACGCTTTACCTTTTCCTCTTAAGAATTCCCAGTCGAAATGCTAACACTGCCCTCCAAGCATCAATGCAATGCTAGCATTCATCCGTACAAGTTATTCAGGATAAGAACAAACTGAAGGCACTAATTTTACTATATCCATTTTGGAATCAGCCTCAGGATTCAAGTAGCTCTTGCACTTCAATAGCTTGACTCCATTGGGTCAAACCTATTCCAAAACATAGAACGTGCATGTGGTTTTGCAGTGATTACGGTATGGAGTCATCTTATATAAGTACACTCTTCCCGCTTACCAGTCGACCCAAAACCAAATCTTTAATTCAAGTAAACTCAACTCTGGTCCTTAGAAATAAACAAACAATACATATGAGTGGAGATCACCTTCTAATCATTTAAGTAAATAAATTTCCTTTTCATTTGTTCTAGATGAACTAAATGAATTTATATGCGTAATATAGCACCATCGATTGTAATTGTACCATATAATCCACTCGTTTTCCCTTTATATTTCCATAATTATATCCTTCGGTGTTCAATAAGGAAAGAATATTTCCCTACCGCCAAAATTAAGAAGGATTATTTATTTTAAGCCAAGTTGTTGATAGTTGGTTATTTAACTATCAATTAAAGCAAACATTTCAAAATAGAGATTACATTTCCCACGGATACCACTAAGCCTTTTGAATTAATCTTCGTTTATTTGAAATCACTCTTTCAAAAATTTATTATAACATCCCTCTTGGTGGTCCAAATCTAACTGCTATAGTTACTAATTCTCGTTGATTAAATGCAGAATGTTAAATACATTGATAAAGCATAAACACATGGATATGGAGAAAAATTAAACCCATAAAAAAAATTTCGCATTCCTCTTTAATCACATTTCAAATTCATTACATAATCTCAATTCGTAAACCACGTTCAAGAAATATAATTGTCACAAAATATGCTAAATCGAACATATCAAGATGGCCCATTGGTTAATCAGAGTCTAAACATAGGCGATTAAACAACTTTGCCATTACATCCAAAACACTACGGAATCAAACAGAAAAAACTCCTAATAGCTAGCATGCCTCATGCACGTCTCTGGAAGCTTATTCTTCTAAAGGAGAATCTAAAAACTTTAACTCTCAAACTACTCAAAATCAATTGTTACCTGAGAGTTTAAGAGGAAAACATAAACTTCGAGTCAGACAAAAAGTCTGGTATGAATAATAACTTACCATCTCGAACCATATAGATATCTAGTGGATCATGCTGCTTAGAAGAATTGGTTTTCCCCTTACCAATATCTTAAACTAATTTATAATAATCATATACCATGCATCTGCATCCACAATGGTTAAAACATAACATAATAAAAGGTATTATGATGATATGCAACATGCAATACGTTTTGGATTTCCCATCCCTATTTATCTGACTATGTGTCTCAATTTATTGTTTCTATGGTCGCTATCAACCTATTAGTTTTCATGGGCTGACTAATAACCTGTTAATTCTTTATGGAATTTCTATCCACTTTCATAATTTTAATGGGCTGACTAATAACCTGTTAATTCTTTGTGGAATTCCTATCCACTTTCATAATTTTCATGGTGTCACTATGAACCTATTGGTTCCTACTAATACTATCATCCATTTATAGTTTTCATTGGATCTCTATAAACCTATCTACCAATAACTCTCTCCAATAATTGAAACGACCCGCAAATCCGTACCCCTTGAATCAACACTATTCTACAACAATCAACTCAAGTTGTATAGAAATACGAACCATTTGGATTAAAGAAGAAGAAGTAGAAGAAGAAAATGGAAAACAACAATAGAATCTAACCATCGCAGCGGAATAAAATATAATAGATAATATATTATCTTTACTCAAAATCAAATATATCTGCTTACATATTTTACATCATCATAGTACATCAATCACAGCTCAACATCAGTAACATACAAATGGATACACAGCAACTCAACACAGCGGAATATATACATATAAACAAGTACGGGAGTACGTGTCGTCATCCAGCTCATCTCCTGAGCTCCACAGCATCATATCCTGTATTCTATAATACTCGGTCTGACCCGAGCATTACAGTTAAATAACACCCGAGTCAGTCTGGAATACCAGCGTGAGAAAATCACACCCAATTATTAAAGTCAAAAATTCTTTTGAAAACAAAAGCATCTCGTAAGACCACGCCACAAATAAACATGTCGGGTTTTTACCTTACGGTAGCTAAATCAATTTTTATAGAAATCCTCTGATATTATAATAGGGTCTATATACAAATACATATAAAATAGCCGAAATTGTAACATGATTAAATTACAGCTACTAGCCACAGAGTGGGTAATACAAACAAAACTCGTACAAGGCTCGTAGGGAGAATGGATTTCCAACTAATGACTAGGCACTGGGGTACCACCTGTCACAGTACGGGGCCTAGATCACCGTACCAAGGAGTACGCCCGCTCCCCTGCAACACAAGGCCGGGACTACCCCTTACTGGATAATCCCAAGTGAGATCACCCCGCGGTTGGGATCAGCAACCGCCCACTAAGCCGAAATAAAAAGGGACATCTAGACTGGAATGACCTCACCCTGCTTGGGTGCTACCCACCTAGCCTTGCTGCATAACCCCTGATTTTCAGTCATTCCCATTTGATGAGGCTTGAGGCTAAGCATTACCTTTAAGAACAATATCCCTTAGAATGCCCATCGTCCACCTGACAATGTTTCGCAAGCATTCATCCATACAAGTCCATCCCGGGTTCGAACGGAACCGAAGGCACTATTCCTACTACATCCATTTTGGAAATATCCTCAGGATTTGTAGAGACTAGCCCTTCCACTTCACTGCTCCATCTTTGCATCCAAAATCGTTTTCCACGAAAACGTACAAACCGGATCGAAGTGGTTTTCGAGAAATTAATCTCGATCCCGGTCTCTTCGAAACGATCAACGTATTTGTCCAATATTGATAGTCGGTTATTTAACTATCAATTAATATTCAGAAACATCCATCCAACAATAAATAATTTCCCAAATTATTTATTGACCTCAAATATCTTTACAAGATATATTTCCTATTTTCAACCTTTTGAAAACAATTTTCAAACCATTCTTTCTTTCCAGAATAAACTTTCCCAAGTATTTTTGTTCTCCACTGAAATTGCCAAGCACAAACTAGATTTTAAAAATAAGTTAAAACACTTTACTTTAAAATATACTTTTAAACATTTAAGTTAAACTACTTCAATAAATTGTTAAAAATACATACTATATAAATATTTGAAAATGAGGTTGCTTTATAAAATATAACTAAATTTTTAAATCTTAAAACAAACTACTAAGTCACTCTTTAAATAATTACTACTATAATAGATTAAAAAAGGAAGGCTTACTTTATAATTTAAATATTTAGAAAAATAAATTTTCCAAACTTGCTTTTTAAATCAACTTAAAAACTTTTAACTTATATTTAAAAACTTACTTGGAAAACGTACTTGGTTATCCCGGGAGAAGATCCAACTTCAATCACTTAAATCAATTTTCCCAAATTGATTTTCAAATTTATCCCATTTGAAATAACTCCTTTACTTACTTAATTCATTTCAAAATTCATTAAGTATAGCCTTAATTATTGTTGTTATTATTATTATTCATTTGATTCTAAAACTTTTAACTGAAATATACAAATTCTAGATTTTTCCAAATTTCTTCTTTATTCTTTCAATAATTTAAATTTTAACTTTTAAATAAATGTTTTGTTCTTTTAAATAATAACACTGAATTTTAAAATTCATTAACTTCATGTTTATTCAAATTTTCCTTTCTATACTCACAATTTATTTATTAGAAATTTAAAGTCACTTCATTTCTTCTCTAATTCATTCTTAAATTTATTCAAATTTTCCTATAATTATTTTACTTACAATTTCACTCCTTTTATTTTATTTTATTTTTCCAAAATCCAATTTATATATTTTTGGTAATTCATTATACCCAATTATATCCAATCGAACCATAACATTCAATATTCCAATATCATTCACTATAGGATATCAAATAATCACAACAGAGGGTATTAAACAATTTAAATAAATGTTGAGGGATCCATTGGATCCCTCCAACCTGTTTTCCCTGCATCCACAGATATTAACACAATATAAAATGCCAATTCCAAATATATATCACACTATAGCACATCAATCAATCCAATCATTCAAACAATTATTTAAATTTAATCATTTAAATCTAAATTTAACTGAGTGAGATTAACTCACCTTAAATTTTTGTTTGCAATCCGATCCACACCGGCTTGTTACTCCATTATTTTTGACCAATTATAAACATTGATATGGTTTATCAATATTCGAGTTAATCTAAAAATCAATTTTCTATTTAACAACTAATTTAACTAATCATTTGGTTTTAAACCAATTATTAAATTTTACCAACTTCCCTTTTTGATAAATTTACTTAACTAATCAACAATTTATTACCATTTAAATAAATAAATTTTAAATAAACAATTTGGTCTTAACTAGTAACTTGATTTTTTTTTAAACTAAATTTTCCTTTTAACAATCCTTAATGACTAAAATAATTTAATAAGTTATTACTATAAAATCTTCTTAATAAATTTTCTTTTTTTTTCTTTTTTTTTAATTTTTTTTATTAACTGCCCTAATTCACAACTAAAATAAACTACAACAATTTTATAGATTTTCTTTTCAGCAAATAACCCAATCGGTAGTTACTTTATTAAATAAAAATTTAAGTTAAACATTTTACCTAAATTCGCAAAGGAGCCCAACATCATGAATTTCTGCTCGAAACTCACATCCAACCCTCTGACCGATACGCGAACTTCCTTGTAGCTTCGACATCTACTGCCTTGCGTCCCCAAGCTTCTACGTCTGCACCTCAACGTCACGGCGAAACCATACTTACGTCCATGCCTGGACCACCGAACCACTCAATTGCGCTGCCGCTCCTCACCTCGCGATGTCGCTCGCGAGCATCCCTAGATAGATTGAACCCCCTGAACTAGTCGAACTCGAGAGCCAATCGAATTCGACTTCGATTTAGGCTGCGTCACCATTTTGAAATGAATTCGTACGAATTCGAAAAGTGGAGAAAAGGAGGCTCGGTTCGATCCCCTTGTTTCGAACGAACGATATCTAAGAATGAGGAGGAGTGGGATGAGGGTACCATCGGCCATTTTATTTCGATTTTCATTCATTTTTTTTTCACCGAGTGCTTTAGGGTTTTGAAAAGGAGAAAGGGGTTCGGCCCCTATCAAGTTGAGTTTGTTATTATTATATTTTTTTCTATAACGCGGCTTCCCTTAGAAGCTTCTTCTTTTATTTTTTTATTTTTTTTATTATTATTAATATCATTTGTTATATCTTATTACTATTATTATTATTATTATTATTTTCTTCGAGCATTTTGATTGTTGATCGAACGGCTTAGAATTCCAGATTAAATAAATTGTCCAACTTCTAATAAATCCTATTATTAAATTATCAAATAAATAGTGATTTGAATTCAAGTTAAAATTACTCTATTGAATATTTTAAAATCATCTAAATATCCCGATTTTAAATGCCCGAAAATTCCGGGTCGTCACAATCATAGTTTTCATTGGCTTACTATGAACTTATTGGTTTCTCCAATAACTTCACTCATGTCATAATTTTCATAGGATCACTATGTAACGACCTACCCTTTTGGATGGTGTAAATCGACAATAAACCACACATTTCAACTCAAACCATTCAAAAGGGAGAATTGTTAATAGGGGTAAATAAGAAAATAAGAGAAGAGAAGGAAAAAAAACAGAATCTCATAGTAGAATGAAAAGATATAATATTAAAATAAAAAGTTCACGAAGCTATTTGCAAACACATTTGATTACACTTCTACAATACAAATCAGAGTTATACATATAGCAGGAATAAACAAATAATGCGGTGGAACACATGATGCAGTGGAATAATCATAATAAATAGTAGACTAATCTTCATCTTCATCCTCCAAATAAAATGGTCTTCAGTACATTGAAAAGTTCGGACTGACCCGAGCATAATGAAAAACAATGCACACGAGTCAGAACTCAAAGATCTTATGTAAGTTAAATCAATGTCAAATAAAAATATGAGTGCAATGGCTTCAGAGATGTTACGGGATTTTGCATCTCCTATCAAGTGTATAACGTGAAAATAATTATTTAAGAGGTTTCAAATAATTCGAAATACTAATCTAAATCACTTTAGTTAAAATAAATTCGAAATTGAAATTAAAAATTAAACCTTTCAAATAATACAATTCCAATAAATAATCCAAATTCAAGAAATTATATGGGTATATATCATTTCAACCACTATCCCAAATCAAAATTTCCAAATCAATAAAATACTCGGGTTTATCATTTCAACCTATAATGATTTTCCTTAATCTATAAGATCGTTTGAATATGTATCATTTTAACCCATAGTCCAATCATCCAAATGTCAATCAATAACAACCATCACAATCAACATCCAAATCAGCCAATAAATCACAACAATTAATTGGTTATCATTATTAGATGTTTAACTAGAAATTTATATTCAACATTAATTAAATGGCAATTTAATTCAATATAAATTCAAATTAAACTTAAATGACAATTCAAAATACCAAACAACAATCAATAAATTTCCAACCACATCATAAATTTAATTTAGTAACATAAAAGGATTTAGTATCCGTGAGTGGGTTAAATCACTCATTTTTTGATTTTTAGTCCAATGAAAATCCAAATAAAGCCAAAATTTGAACAATCTCAGAATGCAGCCTAACCAGTTCCATAATGTTCGAAATTTTCATACAATCACAACAACCACGTGTGAATCCGAGCTCATATCAAAAGGTTATGATAGTTAAAAGGTTTTAAAATTTAAATTTAAATAAGAAACAATTGAGGGTAAAGTTGTAATTCATACTATCATCTCAAACACATTGAAACCCTAGTACTTCGATCGTGCTTCTAATACGTCCATAGTCGCCATCGTTCAAGCCCCTATGGAACTAGTTTCAAACTCTAATTCAATTGTATACAGAAGTTAGCTTTTAAAATCAGATTATATTAATTAAATTCCTTTAATTGATTTCTATGCGTTTCAAGCTCGTACGATCAAAGACAAGTCTGATTGCTACGAAACTTGAAATCCTACGATAATTCACTGTTATGGATCCAATGAAACTATTTTCATCGAAATCCGAGATAGTGGCCAAGATGGCTAATTTTCACGTTAATTAAATAAATCATTATTAAATCGATTCATCACCTTTTAATTCTAAATTAAAAAGTTAACAATTTATCATTTTTGATTACATACAAATTTATAATTTTTAAAATAAATTTTCCTTGTTAAATTCAATGTTTAAATAATACATAAATTTCAGAGTTCAATTTCAATTGTAATAAAATTCCCATTAAATGTAATTTAAGTTCCAATAAATTCTTTTGTTTTGACTTATGCATTTATTATTCAATCATCTAATGCCATATGAATCTACTGACACTAGTTTATATTTTATTACATTCTTATTCTATAGTTATCATCTTTTACCATGTTAATTACAATATTTCAATTATATTAAATTTTTCATCGATTTCCAAATTAATCTAAACGAATTAAATAGCGAAATGATAATTAAAGTAGTTATTATACATTAATAATTCAAACACATTTCCAAGTCTATTGTTTACAAACAAAACCCAATAGATCTATGTACTAATAAATTGATTTAATATTTCATAATAAACCTATTTCAATTCACAATATATAACCCCAACATTAAATCCAACATTCAATTTATCCCCTATTTACAATTACAACCAAATTAAAATTATAGTTATTCCAATTGATTGCAATTACATTAAAATAGTTGTATATAACATTCAAACAATAATATTAAATCATATTCTAATTATTTTTCTCATTAATAAATCATAAATTTTAATTTCTCACAATATTAATATATCAAAATCTAATTAAATTTAATAGTTTTATTATAAAAAAATGGGCTGTTACACAATATAAACCCATCGATCTCTTTCAGTAACTTAATTCGAACATAGTTTTCACGGGATCACTAAGAACCTATTGGCTCCTGCCAATAACTATTTCCATACATACTTTTCATGGGCTGACTGAGAACCTATCTAAATAGTAGTCCTTTGATCACTCTATCGGTATCCTATATTTTGATCTATGTGACCTCCTATACAGGAGTTAACTCAATATATGTCCACTACTGCGTCAATCTAGCTGGTTTTTCGGCCCGTACACCTCATAATGCCATTATGGGTTAATTATGAAGTGAATATGTTTATAGAAGCATGCATGATAACTGATCAAAATATATAACAATATATGCATCCATTATTTAATTTCCTTGTAATCATTTTTTTCTAATGAAACATGGTTACTACTCTTAACCCACTTTCTTTATCAAAGAAAGCTTCTTAAAAAACTCCAAAGTTAAATGCCATTTCAAAAGGCTTTATATTGCCATGGATTTACTTTTAAAAATTGAGATTGTTTTCTTGTTTGAAGACTAAGGCTTTCTAAACCTTAGGCCTTTTCTTTTAAGTCAATAAAAACATACCTTTCGAAGGCGTTCAAAACCTTCCTTTCGAAACCATTAAAGATATACCTTTTGAAACACTTAAACTTACCTTTCGAAACACTTAAAGCTTACCTTTTGAAGATACTTCGTTCAAGAAAAATTAATGAAAGCATAGCTTCAAAACCATTGGAAAGTATCTCTTTCAAAATTATTGGGTTGACCCAAAATAAAAAATTTGGGTCAAAGAAAATGAAAGCAAAAGTAACCCTATCGAAAGTATTGATTTTAAGTAAAAGAATTTGGGGAAGAGGATAGTTTAGAAACCATCATTTCAAAACCATGGCCTCCAAATCTCTTATTAAAAGCAGCTTAAACTACCCTTTCAAAAGCATTGAGAAGGCGGCTTCAAATTTTATAAGGTGAAAGCTTCCCTTTCGAAAGCATTGATTCAATTTAATAAGGAAGCAGCCTTGAACTAATTTGAAAGGCATGAATGTGGCAGCTAGGTTTTGAATAAGTTCAAAAGTGGCTTCCCTTTTGGAAGCTCCTTTTTAAACAAAATAAGTGATAACTCATGTGAAAAAACCTTCTTTTAAACAAAAGCAAGCGGAAGTTCATTCGAAAGCTATCTAAAAGTAGCCTCAATGCCTTTCGAAGGCAAGCCTTCGACACCGTCCCTTTCGCCTTTCTCCAATACGCCACATACTAATTACTTGATATCCTATGCACTAGTTTCGAATGGGTTCGAAAGGCCCACTTGGCATGGTTTCATAAGCGAGTAAAAGGACGTGGCAAGGTAGTAATTAGAAACAAAATTGATTTTATGCAATTAAAAGAAATTCCTTTTCACCTAACTAGCCTAGTTTGTCGAAATAAGATTGTTTGCCAATACTTTATCAAAATACTTATCTAGAAAGGCTACCGAATTCATGAATTAGTAATTGAAAATGCTTTAACAAATAAGCCATTCGCCTTAATAAAATAAATAAAACGTTTAACTCCCTAAACTTAACTAATCTAGTTTCCATAGTAAATCACTTAGGAAAAATCCTCAAAAATCAAAGTAATTCACTTATAATATGTTTTTTAAATAGATAGATTTTCAGACCCGAAAACATTACTTTATTCCTTAAGCGATGTAAATCCAAAATAACTATTTCTTGCATCAAATATTCATAAAAAATTATCCATAGCTTGGAATATTATGAAAATTTAAACCTACCTTCAAAATAAATTTTTTACATAACATATTCAACCATCATGACATTTGAAACCCATTTTATATGATTTTGACCTTAAATTTGAATCATACCTTTACATAAAAATCCTTGTTTAAATCAAAACATGGCATATAATCAAAGCATATCATCACCAATCCATCCTAACGGTTTCGAACTTAAACCCAAAATTTAAAATGTTCAATAAAACATATATGAGTTAGTTTAAATTATTATTCACCTTGTTTAAATATGGAACTTAAGATTTGCTCTTGTTTTGATCTTCCTAGCTTGAATCTAAGCTTTAAATTTTGATTTTGCTCTTCCTCTTCTTAGGGTAATGGCCAGCCTCATTTTCTTTTGTTTATATTTTTGTTTTTATGAAATATGAATGAGAATAAGGTAAGGGTTTAGGGATTATGGGGTTATATATGGCTATTCCTATATTAACCTTGCCTTATTCTCTTAGGTACTTATAAACCCATTTAGTTAAGCCACGATCCGATTTTGTTTTCAAATGTCAATTTCTTATCGCTCTGATCTCTACATCATTCTATTTAATTTACCTAATTAGATATCCTAAATAATATTATTCAAACTTAAAGGTGTTACATTTATTAAAATATTAGTATACTTATCACATCGGTATAGTATATTCATTAACCATTTCTTTTTCAAACTTAGAAAACATTTCCATATATTTATAATAATATAGTATATTCACAAAAACATTAAGAAAGATTTCTTATTTCAAAATCATATTAAATGGATCAAAAAAAATCTCATTTAAAATAGAGATAATGATTACCCAAAACGCTATTTTTTTGGTGTTAAGTATGAAAAAGAATATTCCATACCACCATAATTAAGAAGATCATTTAGGGAAATCGAACCTCGTTTCCTTTATAGAAATTACTTTTATTAATTTCTTTTATTTTATAAGTCTCCTATATAAATTTCCTAATCTATTTTAAAAACTTCTTTACAAATCACCAAGTTATTTCTAACCCTCTTTTTAAAAAACTTTAAGGTCATTTACAAAACTAAAAATCCTTTAAAATTAAACTTCTATCCAATTTCCAGAATCTCTTTCCAAATTTATATTCCTTTAATAAATTCTTTTACTAAATAAAAAAATTTATATAAGTCTTTCCTTAAAATTAACGCCTTTTAAAAAATCAGTTCATTATTTTAAACAACTTTTTATAAAACAATTTATCATTTAAAACATCTTAAAATAAAACAAATTATTATCTAAAAGCCTTTAAATAAATAATTAAATATCTTAAACTATATTTAACACATCGTTAAGTAACTTTAAACAATATTTGAAATATAGTTAAATAACTTTAAAACAATATTAGTTAAAGGCAATATACTAACATAAAAATAAATTAACTTTAAAGCAATATACTAATATGATAAAATCTTAATATAATAAAAATTAACTTTAAACAATACTAATAACAAATTAACTTCAAACCTATGCAGTTAATGCCTCGCTATTACCCTGCTACAACCCTACTATATCTCATAGCAGATTTCTACTGCTATGATTTTTCCATAAATCCCCAAATATAGCCTTTTCGATTTAAGCCTGGCTGTTTCCGCTTTAAGTCCCGCTATTTCCGCTATATCCCTTTGTTCCCGCTATATTCCGATATTTTCGCTATATCTTCTTTAAAAGAAATGAATTGAAAAATAACATTTATACACTATAAAAATTATAAAATTAATTAATTTAATTGAATTTTAATATATTTTCGAAATTGAAAATACTAAAATATTCTACTAATTCAATTATGTTATATATAACAGGTTTAAATTTATTTATAGTATGCTCGCACATGTTTTTATTTAAAATTATTCATGTATTAATTATAATTCAATTGAATGTTAATTTTTCATTTAATTACCATTTATATATTTGTAAAAACATTAAGTACAAGTTTATATCCTAATATAGAGTCATCCTTATATCCCTCTATATCCCCGCTCTATCCCCGCTATGACTTTTCGCACCTCTGCTACATTGTATCTGTCGAGCACTTTAGCAGCGTAGCTTCAAACAGTGTAGTAGTAGTATTAATAATAATAATAAATAAGCTCCTAAACAATATTATTATAATAAACTTTAAAATACTATAATATAACAAATAACTTTAAAATGAAATAATCAACTTTAAATTATAAAATAATTTACTTTAAATAATTAACTTCAAAATAAATTATTATCAATAACTTTAAATAATATTAAAGTATCAAATAACTTTAAACCATATTTAGTATATAATTTAATAATTTTAAATAATATTTAGAATATAAATAAGTTAACATTTAAAAGTTGTTAGTAAAATAATTAATATATAAAAACTTTAATAAAATAATAATTATATAAAAATTTTATAATTGTTTAAAATTGATGTTAATTTTAATCCATAGTCGTTCAAATTCGAAAAGAGACTAAGCGATCACAATGGTACTTAAGCAAGTCACCATTAAGTTCAATTTAACTTGCCAAGTTAACAGCTAGTAATTACATAATCAATATCTATGTAAACAAATTCAACAATTAACCATCACCATTTAACACATCGCTTATTCAAATTGGCATACCTATTAATGTCATATAATTAGATGTTCAAATCTATAAAATAGTAGAAAGAGGATTTACTCTACTAATTAGATGACCAAATCTAATCTATCCAGTTAATTATAGCAGAATAATGATTTTTTCTACTAGCGGTATGCTATTTTATTCCGCTACATAGGTGTCTAAATTACTCTATTCAAATTACTTTAACACAATGGTGCTTATTTGGCCAAATAGCTAACACCCATGGAGTTAATTAATTAAATCATTATCCAAATTTACGTAATTATAATTAATCGATATTAAATTATCATTAGATTACACTACACCAAAACTGACAAGTTATATCCAAGCTTAATACTTGTCAACACGAGTCTAATGCAAGAATTCATAGGTAAAACGAATTTAATACGTGTGAGGTATGGCAATTTGAACTTAACAATAAACTAATATAACTTAAACAATTTTAATTATAAAGATTCTTCACCCAAGCATTCACGACTCAATCTCAGTCTAATCTCAGCCTAAAGTAATAAACACATTGGTTTTTCAAAAATTAGAACAGTATATCATATAAAACAACAATCATAGATCACAATGGGATAATATACAACATATAAAATACATAATGTGAGTCTACAAAATATAATGCTAGACTCGCATAATATACATCCAAAATAAGTCTGTGTCTCAAATAATACATCCCATAGTCCAACATGTACAGATATCCTATAGAAGATAAAAGTGAAATGCCAAAAAGGTCTATCTTCTACAAGCACACCTACCTAAAAGCCTGAGTACCCTAAAACCTTAAATGTCTTAGCCTTGCCCAAGCATCATAAAATAATTGGATCAGACTATCTCTATATATCTAAAAATGTGAAAACACAATATATTTTCTTTTTTGGCAATGCCAACGGGGTTTAATGGTCCCATACCATTTAGTGCATAATAAAATTACGAGGGTAAAAGTTTGTAAAACATTACATATTACAGAACAATAAGGAGATAGAACACAAAACCCTATTTAAAACCAATTTATTAAATAGGCTTTAAATCGATCACCTAATGTTTCTAGTTAGGGCAACAAAAACTTCTGGCATCTTTCTCCTCGACCCACCAAATAATCTCACGTTTCTTTCTTCCCAAAATAGGGACATGAATTTGTTCAAAATTTTGGGAAACAGTTTCCATTTGACAGTTCGCCAACGCGTAGCCTTAAGTATATTGTGCCATTCTGCCTTAGAATCAACAAGTGGAGAGTGAAACCTGAACTTGACCATGGTGTTCTTCCACATAAAATGAGTGACCTCATAGGAAAAGAAAAGATGAAGGGTGTTTTCCTGGACATTGTTACAGAGGAGGGATACAGAATTTTGAAGAAGACCATTATTAACCAAATTATCCTACGTGTGTATTGCATAGGAAATAACCTTCTAGAGCATCACATTGTCTTTAGGTCTGCCTGTGGATGACCAAATTCTAGTATGCCAAGGAAACAGACTGATAGAACTATGGTGACTAAGGAGATGGAAAATTTGATTAATGGAATGATTAGCGTTATCCCAAGAACTTTGGGACAACGGAGTTCCAAACAGACCTAATTAAAGATGAACTAGAATATAGGAGAGAGACCTTACCATCATGCGTAAAAGCATACACAATATAGCATAAGGGTATATGACATTACAATTACTCTAAAATTATTTAACTAAGCTTTTATCTCCAGGCATAAGCATATCTAATACACGAAAACACAGAATAGACATAAAACCCTGAATTCTAGAAAATAACAATATCAAAACATCCAAGAAAACAAAATCTTGACCGATCGTGGAACATAGAATCTCGACCAATCATAAGGACATGGGAACACAGAATCTCGACCGATCACAGGGATTAAGGAAAACAATCAAAATCTTGTATTTCCACCAATCAGAATGATCATGCAAACTAAGTCATGATCGATCCCAAGGATCAGGGGAAAACATAAGCATACTTCTTAAGGATCTATCAGCCTCTTTGACACCAAATGGGAGTAAACTCTAAGGTGTCAAATAATATCACTGTCAATAATCACATGAACTTAACCAAAGCATCCCATACCATCTGGTGAAATCCTAGTATTTACTATAAGCTAGTAAATCACACTTGTTACAGATACCAATTGAAAACTGATGCAAACCAGAGAGACGAAGTCATAGGTCGGCTCCGACCTAACTTGTTTTTAAGACGAGCACGACCTAAGAAATCACAAGGTGAAGAGTTCCGACCTAACGAGCCTCGATCTAATGAGCTCCGACCTAAGGGGTTACAGGAGGAAGACACGCGAGTTAGTAAAGAAAGATTGAGTCGTTTTTGACCTAACGAAGAGGCAACACGAGTTAACGAAGTTTCGGTTTTTGGTCGTTCTGATGTTTTAGGTCGGCAATGACCTAAGGAAGAAGACTTAGGTCGGCCACGACCTAATGATAATGTTGAAGAACGCTCACGACCTATGGAAGGAATGTTAGGAGGTCTACGACCTAAAGAAACATGTGGAAAGAAGCTACGAGCTAACAGACCCTTAGGTCGTATGGAGGAAGCCGCGTTTTTAGGTCGCGTACGACCTAACTCCTTTAGGTCACGGAATGATTTCTGAAGCCGCTCCTTTAGGTCGCGAACGACCTAAATCATAAGCCGTTGATGTGCTAGGTCGCAGACAAGTGTGAGCCGTTGGTCTTTAGGTCGTTATGTGTGAAGCGCCTACTGTTTTGTAATCTGTTAGGTCGGCAACGACCTAGTAAAGTCGTAGGTTGTAGGAGGGTTGAGTGACCATTGTTTTAGGTCGCTGGAAGGGTGCTGTGTGTCTGTTAAGTCGGCAATGACCTAATATAGGTCGTGAGATGGGTTGTTTGTAAGTGTGTGTTGTAATAAGTCGTGCACGACCTAAGTGTTGTCCAATGTTGAGTTGTGTGTGTGTTGTAAACTCTATAAATAGCAGGGTTGAGTCATTTGTAAAGTTGGATTTTTTGAATAAAATTCTCTTTTGTTAGCTTTGTGCTTTCATACAAATTGGTAGTTGAGTGTGATCTCCTATCTCCTCTTTCGGTTAATCGAGTGCGCTCGATTCAACGATCGTAGAAGCCGATTCACGGAATCTAGTGCGCTAGATCAACGTGCGAAGAATCGTAGATCTTCTTTCTCGGCATCGTGCGCGATCAACGAGACGAAGATAGCTAGAATCCGGTATCTTTGGATCAACGGATTTGGGCCTTGCAGTATTCTCAACTCATCGATTGCTACTTCCACCGATTGAAGTTTATTTTGATTAATCCGCTGCGTCAGTTTGGTATCAGAGCCATACTTAGCCAATCATAGCTAAGTTGATTCTTGGAGCCAAGTATTTGAAGTTTGAAGTTGTTCGTCGTGTTCATCTTGAAGTTGCAACAAATTTGAAGATTTTGATCCATAGCATTTTGGATCAAAGTGTTGGAGAGTGTTTGAATTTGGACTTGTTGGAAGTTTGCGCGCCAAGTATTGAAGTTAAAGGTCGAGCCAAGTTCAAGACCGAGTCGAGCAAGTTAAGTCGTGAGGATTTGTGGCCGAGCTAAGGAGTTGTGCCGAGCGACCTAAGCCTTAGGTAGATCTATGTTGAGTCAAGCCGTGACTTGTTAATCAAGTTATGTAGAAGTTTGAAGAGCTTTGAAGTATTTGTTGAAGTGTTTGTGTTGATTCAATCATGCCACCTAGAAGAGCTAATCGCCATCAAAATATTGAAGCATTATATCGAAGGGAAGAGGCCGATCAAATGGAGCAACGTATGCATGAGAAGATTGATGAAGGCATTGGTAGGTTGGAAAAGTTGATGATCGATATGAGCCAGAATAGAAGGAGAAATTCACCAGAATCAAATCATGGAGGGAGTAGAGTTTCACCACAGTCGGATCGGAAGAGGAGAGAAAGTCGAGACCATAGAAGTGTTGACAGTTGTAGTAGGAGGAATGTTGATGATCGTGATCGAAGGGATGTTGGTAGTAGGAGTGGTGGTGGTAGAGATGTTGGAGGACGTGAACGACAACAATATACATCAGACTTTGATGAGGAGTTTGACGGTGAAAGAGGAAGTGTTCATTTCAGAGATCGAGATCAGGGACAACGTCAGTATCGGGTTATTGATGATGATCGACGATGGGAGTCAGGAATGAAGACAGAAATTCCGTAGTTTAAAGGTGGGATGGTTGCAGAGGAGTTTTTGGACTGGTTATCTAACGTAGAAGAAATTTTTGACTTTAAGGAGGTTCCGGAGAATCGAAGAGTGAAGTTAGTTGCTACAAGGCTGAGGGGAAGAGCTTTGGCATGGTGGCAGCAAACTAAACTTACGAGAGAATGGATGGGGAAGTCAAAGGTTGTTGAGTAGGATAAGATGAAGAAGATGATGAGAGCTACTTTCTTACCTTACAACTATCAATCGCTTATGTATCAGAGGTTGCAGAATCTGAGGCAGGGGACGAAATCAGTCAATGATTATGCAGATGAATTTTACCAACTCATTGCCAGGAATGATATTATGGAAACAGATGAGCAGCTGACTGCAAGGTTTGTTGGAGGGCTAAGGATGCAGATCCAGGATATGGTTAATATGTTTGATCCGAGATCTGTGGCGGAAGCACATCAGAAAGCGTTGGCTTGGGAAAAGCAAGGAAGGCGTGGAGGTGGTGTGTTCACTAATTCCAACAATCAAGTGAAGGGTGTCGGTGGAAGTTCTAATGTTCCTAAAACTATTGCAAAACCAGTTGTGAAGGAGGGTGAGAAGGCGAAGGTTAACAACGGGTTCAAATGTTACAATTGCCAAGAGTTGGGTCATAAAAGCAACGAGTGTCCGAAGCCGAAGAAGAGAACTATGGTAGTTGAAGCTGAGGATGAGGAGGAAGAAGCTGAATGTTCTAATTCACCTTATGTTGAGGAGGAAGAAGAAGTGTCGGGAGACGAAGGTTGTAATCTGATGATGAGGAGGTCTTGTTTGACGCTAAAACAAGAGGAGGAAGATAGTTGGTTGAGGAATAACATATTTCAATCTACTTGCACTATTCTTGGGAAAGTTTGTAAATTTGTCATTGATGCTGGGAGTTGCGATAATATTATCTCTACAGAGGAAGTGAGGAAATTGGAGTTGAAAACCGAGAAGCATCCTAAGCCATACAAGTTAGCTTGGTTAAGGAAGGGTGGTGAAGTGAAAGTTGGGAGAAGAGTTTGCGTGAAATTTTCTATTGGGAAGAAATACAAAGATGAAATCTGGTGCGATGTAGTGGACATGGATGTGTGTCATCTGTTGTTGGGCAGGCCATGGCAGTTTGATCGAGCAGTACAACACGATGGTCGGGCCAATAGCTATAGTTTCATGTTCGAAGGTACTAAAATCACTTTGGTTCCCAAGAAGCAACCACCGAAGGAGAGCAAGCTGGAGGAGATTGAGGAATTGAAAACTCTGTTGACTTTGAAGGAGTTTGTTAAGGAGGTTGAAGAGGAGCCTGAAGTATACTTGTTGATTGGGCGTGAGAGCAGTGAAGAGGTTGAAATTGCTGAAGAAGCAAAGCCAGTTTTGAAAGAGTTTGAAGATGTATTTCCAGAAGAGTTGCCAAAGGAGTTACCGCCACTGAGAGACATTCAACATCAAATCGATCTTGTTCCGGGAGCAGTATTACCGCATAGACCACATTATTGAATGAGTCCGAAGGAACATGAAGAGTTGAGAAGGCAGGTGGAAGAGTTGCTTGAACAGGGACGTGTGCAGGAGAGTCTGAGTCCATGTGCTATGCCAGCTTTATTGGTACCCAAAAAGGACGGGACGTGGAGGATGTGTACTGACAGTCGAGCATTGAACAAGATTACCGTGAGATATAGATTTCCAATGCCGAGGTTGGATGACTTGCTGGATCAGTTGAGTGGGGCAACTATCTTTTCGAAGATTGATTTGAAGAGTGGTTACCACCAGATTCGGATTAGACCTGGAGACGAATGGAAGACAGCGTTCAAGACGAGAGAGGGGTTATACGAATGGTTGGTTATGCCATTTGGTTTATCAAATGCACCTAGTACATTCATGCGGGTGATGAATCAAATCTTTAGACCATTCATTGGGAAGTTCGTTGTAGTTTATTTCGATGATATTCTGATATATAGCAGGAGTATGGAGGAGCATATTCTACATTTGAGGGAAGTGTTGATTATTCTTCGCGAGGAACAATTTTATGCTGCTACGAAGAAATGTGTGTTCATGGCAAGAAGTGTTTTATTTCTGGGGTATATTGTTTCGGAAGCAGGAATTCAAGTTGACCAGAATAAAGTGGAAGCAGTCAGGAATTGGCCACAGCCGAGGACGATTACAGAGGTGAGAAGTTTTCATGGGCTAGCATCATTCTACCGAAGATTCATTCCGCACTTCAGTAGCGTGATGGCTCCAGTTACTGATTGCATGAAGGGGAAACAGTTTGTATGGTCAGAGGAAGCGGGGGTTGCTTTTGAGAAGATCAAGGAATTGTTGACGTCTGCACCAATTCTTGTTTTACCGAATTTTCAGTTATTGTTTGAATTGCATACTGATGCATCGAAGGTCGGTATTTGAGGAGTTCTGAGTCAGAATGGGAAGCCAGTTGCTTATTTCAGTGAAAAGTTATCAGGAGCAAAGATGAGATACAGTACATATGACGTTGAATTCTATGTTGTGGTACAAGCTGTTAAGCACTGGAGGCACTATCTATTTCAGAAAGAATTTGTTCTGTACACTGATCATGAGGCATTGAAGCATTTACAGGGGCAAGACAAGATTTCAACGAGACATGCATCATGGATTGCTTATTTACAACAGTTTACTTTTGTCGTGAAACATAAGTCAGGGGTGACGAATCGTGTAGCAGATGCATTAAGCAGGAGGAGTCATTTATTAACGACATTGAAGGTTGAGGTGACAGGGTTTGAAATGTTGCCAGAGCTGATTGAAGAAGATCCTTACTTTGTGAAATATGTAGAGAAAGTCAAGGAAGGAAATACCAATGAATTTGTGATGGTTGATGGATTCTTGTTCAAGGGGAATCAATTATGTATTCCAGATTGCAGTTTGAGATTGAAAATTATCAAGGAGTTACACGAGGAAGGGCATGTGGGCCGTGATCGTACTTTGCAATTGATTTCACAGTCTTACTTTTGGCCGTCGATGAGGAAAGAAGTGGGAAGGTTTGTGGAGCGATGTCATATTTGCCAAGTTTCGAAAGGAACCGCGACCAATGCTGGGTTGTATATGCCGTTGCCTGTACCGGCTAAACCATGGGTTGATGTGAGTATGGACTTTGTATTGGGATTGCCGAGAACGCAGCGTGGTAATGATTCTATATATGTAGTGGTTGACAGATTTTCTAAAATGGCACATTTTATTGCTTGCAAGAAGACGGCGGGTGCTGTTCGTGTTGCTAAGTTATTTTTCAAGGAGATCTATCGACTTCATGGATTGCCAGAGTCTATTGTGTCGGATAGAGATACTCGTTTTCTGAGTCACTTTTGGTTAAGTTTGTGGAAGATGGTGGGAACGAAGTTGAATTTTAGCAGTGCTTATCATCCACAAACAGACGGACAGACCGAAGTTGTTAACAGATCATTGGGAAATTTGTTGCGATGCCTTGTGAAGGACAATCTGAAGAGTTGGGACATGAAGTTATGCCAAGCTGAGTTTGCACATAATCATACAGTGAATCGTAGCACGGGATTCAGTCCATTTCAGATTGTATATTTAAATTTACCCAGGGGACCGTTGGACTTAGAGGTGGTACCACAACCGAAGGGAACGGTTAAACGAGCTGCTGATTTTGTTGAAGGATTGACGGAATGTCATAGAATCGTTCAAGAACGATTGGAAAAGTCAAATGAGAAGTATAAGCGGGCTGCTGATTTGAAATGACGGAGTGTTGAATTTAAGGAAGGTGATTTGGTTTATGCTGTATTGACGAAGGATCGTTTTTCGGTGGGTGCTTATAACAAGTTGAAAGCTAGAAAAATTGGTCCTGTGGAAGTTGTGAAACGGATTAATGAAAACGCTTATAAGTTGAAGCTGCCGGAGGATGTGTACACTTCTGACGTGTTCAATGTTAAACATCTTGTGCCATATTATGAAGATGAACAATCAGATGTAGGAAAATTTACAAATTCGAGGACGAATTTTTCTCAACCCGGGAAGGATGATGCAAACCAGAGAGACGAAGTCATAGGTCGGCTCCGACCTAACTTGTTTTTAAGACGAGCATGACCTAAGAAATCACAAGGTGAAGAGTTCCGACCTAACGAGCCTCGATCTAATGAGCTCCGACCTAAGGGGTTACAGGAGGAAGACACGCGAGTTAGTAAAGAAAGATTGAGTCGTTTTCGACCTAACGAAGAGGCAACACGAGTTAACGAAGTTTTGGTTTTTGGTCGTTCTGATGTTTTAGGTCGGCAACGACCTAAGGAAGAAGACTTAGGTCGGCCACGACCTAATGATAATGTTGAAGAACGCTCACGACCTATGGAAGGAATGTTAGGAGGTCTACGACCTAAAGAAACATGTGGAAAGAAGCTACGAGCTAACAGACCCTTAGGTCGTATGGAGGAAGCCGCGTTTTTAGGTCGCGTACGACCTAACTCCTTTAGGTCACGGAATGATTTCTGAAGCCGCTCCTTTAGGTCGCGAACGACCTAAATCATAAGCCGTTGATGTGCTAGGTCGCAGACAAGTGTGAGCCGTTGGTCTTTAGGTCGTTATGTGTGAAGCGCCTACTGTTTTGTAATCTGTTAGGTCGGCAACGACCTAGTAAAGTCGTAGGTTGTAGGAGGGTTGAGTGACCGTTGTTTTAGGTCGCTGGAAGGGTGTTGTGTGTCTGTTAAGTCGGCAACGACCTAATATAGGTCGTGAGATGGGTTGTTTGTAAGTGTGTGTTGTAATAAGTCGTGCACGACCTAAGTGTTGTCCAATGTTGAGTTGTGTGTGTGTTGTAAACTCTATAAATAGCAGGGTTGAGTCATTTGTAAAGTTGGATTTTTTGAATAAAATTCTCTTTTGTTAGCTTTGTGCTTTCATACAAATTGGTAGTTGAGTGTGATCTCCTATCTCCTCTTTCGGTTAATCGAGTGCGCTCGATTCAACGATCGTAGAAGCCGATTCACGGAATCTAGTGCGCTAGATCAACGTGCGAAGAATCGTAGATCTTCTTTCTCGGCATCGTGCACGATCAACGAGACGAAGATAGCTAGAATCCGGTATCTTTGGATCAACGGATTTGGGCCTTGCAGTATTCTCAACTCATCGATTGCTACTTCCACCGATTGAAGTTTATTTTGATTAATCCGCTGCGTCAAAAACCTAAATTTTAATCTTGTAACGAACTAGATTTTCGACCCTCGAAGATCGACGGTAATAAGTCCATTGTATTACATGCCAAGCAAGCAAGTGCCGAAAACCTGACTGTTAGGGAGAAAGAAAGAAGAGGAAAAGAGAAGAAGAAGCTAAAACTATCATAGAATCTCACAATCATAGCAGAACAATATATAATATAATGACGATGATCTTTTCAAAAAAAGAAACTGTAATATACATACATCCATTAGAGTACAACAACCAATAACTAATCATCAGCCCGGCAGTAATAATGGCATGTCCTTACAAATGCTGATAATTTAAACGAGAATGTAGCGGAAAAATAAACATGTACTTGAATACGACCAGAAGGCCTCTAGCTCATCTGCTGAAGCTCTAAAGCATCAAAATTGAACCTGAAAATATACTCGGTCTAACCCGAGCATTGAAAAGGAAGAATGTCCAGATTAGTTTGGTAAACTAGCATGAGAAAACACATCTCAACTAGATTTTAAAGTTATAAGAACATTCATTTATCAAAACAACGGTATCTCGTAAGACCACGTCCACACATAAACATGAATGGGTTTTTCCCTTACGATAACCAAAACATTTCATATTAAAACATCTGATATTATACTAGTGTTTAGTACACAAATAATATAAGTAATAGTCGAAATTGTTACATTATTAAATTCCAAAATAATATGTTTATAACTAAAACTGTAAAGGCTCGTATTGGAGAATGGATTCCATATAATAACAAGGTAAGGGACTACCTTTCGATAGTACATCCCTAGAGGGATGCACCTAAGGCTCCAACCTCTACCAACACAGGACTGGCCTACCTTTACCATAGATAGTATCGAATATCCCATCACCACGGTCATTTCCGAACTATCCGTGACCACAAGCATACACGACATTAATTTAAAACCTGACATCATAGTGGGAATAAATATATCTAGAAAGGTGATGACCATATCCTAATGGCAACGACCCACGTAGCCCTGCTGCACCCACCCTGTTTTTGTCATTACTAGTTGATGAGGCTTAAATTAACATTTATCTTTCACATAGCATATTCCAGTTTGAATGCCACATTGCCATTTCCAACAACACACTAATTGATTTTCACAAAAATACAACCTCTGAGCTCGTACATCTCAAAGAGGGGTGTTAAGTGTAAGAGAGTTACTTCCTACACCATAACAGATATACTTTTAAAAAATACAATGTGTGTGGTTCTTAGAAATGCGATGTCAGACATTCATCCATACAAGTTGTCTAGGAGCAGGATAAACCGAATGACCTCTCCTACCACATCCTGTCGGGCATTACCCCTAGAATTAGTAGCGAGCAGTCCTTGCATCAAAGATTTTCATGATAGAGCACTACTTCCACATTACATATATGATATGGTAATTTCCCCAAAGCTCTAGTGGCAAGCTTCCCTATGTCATGAAGATCTCTATCTTCCACATTTATCATCATAAATCTGCATTTTTGAACGCATATATTGGTCTGAAGCGGTTCTCGGATAAATCCGATCCTAGTCTCTCCGGACCAACAATGATAAAGAGGCCAAATTTGATAGTCGGTTACATAACTATCAAAGCAACAAACAATATCTAGCACCCAACAATCACTAGGCCCATTTAATTAATATTTTATTAACTAAATCACTTTTCAAATATTTACTTTAAATTATCTTTTAATAGATATATTAACAAAACCATTTCAATCTTTTGATACCGGAAAACATTTTCATATACTTATATCAACAGTATAAGCATATTTACCAATCATTTCATTTTCGATGCTTACAAAATATCTCCATATACTTAAACCAAAAAATAAGTATATATATACAAATCTTGAGGAAAGTATACTTCAAAACGCACTTTATTTGGGTCAAAACGAATATTACGTAAAACATCGTTACTGTAACCTAAATCATTTAGTATAGGGATTTAATTAATTATATATATAATCCCATATACTACATGAAACGTTTCCTTTCGGAAATCACTTACTATAACAACAGTATTATAGTCCATATCTTCCTTACTTCTTCGAAAATGTCTATTACCACAATAAATGTTGATATCTATGTTTTTGACACATATCTCATTTTAAAACATTTTTCAAAGCCATTAAATTCCATTGGAATTATTATTTTCCAAAATATTACTTTAAAACAATAAGTTACATTTCAGAGTAATTAACTTCATCAAAATATTTCTTTCAACGTTCCTTTAAATAAAAATCTATATTTTATATCTCAACGTAAATCATTTCCCAATTTATAAACTATGTCTATAAATCCCTTTCTATTTTATTAAATCATTTCTTTTATAAATTACTATTTATAAAATCATTCTTTTATAAAAACTCATTTACTATCAAAAATCCATTTCTATATAAATCTAATTTATTTACAAAAAATCCATTTACAAATCCATATTTTATAAATGTATAATATTTATAAAAATCCATATTTAAAAATACCAATGAATCCATTTCTATATAAATAAAATATCCCTTTTAAAAATCCTTTATAAAATATTCATAAATATCTATTTCAAAATATTCCACCAAAACCATATTTTTATAACATCAAAAATCATACTTTGTGTTTGTTTAATACAAATTCATTTCTTTTTAATAATTTACAAAAATTATCAAAATGTATACTTCCCTGAAATCACTTGAAAATAGTTTCTATTCAAAATCACTATCTTGTAGTATTTCAAAATATTAAAAATATGGCCAGTGCTACCACATCACTAAATAAGAAAACAAATTTAAGCCATCAAATATGGCATCATCACTTCATATATCAACATATATGTGAATGTAAAATCAATTGTGCGAGGAATCCTGTTGGATCCGTCCAACCTGTCCCCCTGCATCATAGACATCGTATGATCATAAATATATAAATCAACCGCTTCGAGGTAGGATTTATATACAAGGGTCATCCGCTCTTACACGGGAACGTAATATGGTCCCATCCGCTCCAACGACAAGAATATATCCAAACCAATTAATATATATAATACATTATCCGAACAAGCAACCAACAACATAAATAAATTTATTCCCACTTCTAAAAAAATATAAGAAGGCCAGAGTGGTGAGTTAAGCCATAGAAATTTTCTGCCATCACCGAGGCGTTCCGTTTTGGAACTAAAATCGAACGACATTTGATTTTAGTCTAAATTTTGAAAGTCTTCAAATTCATCCAAACTAGATCCATTGCAAAGCTTTCATCTTCATGATCGTAACGCAAAAGGTTTCGTCTCAATCAGACCTCATATGAAGGAGTTATGAAAATTTTAAATTAATAATTTCTTTTTAAATTAAAATAAAATAGACTAATTAAAAGATCACTTAATTTACTCATTTTTCGGCTTCCCCAAACCAAAATTGAACGTGCACAATGGACATAGCCATGTGCAAACCTTAGTGATATGCCAATCTAGTCGACCATCATCGCATCTGACTTCACACATACTTCTCTACACGCGCTCCACCTTTCCATCACAACCAACCCACACCCGAGGCTCCAGATCAAAAAGCGACCCAACCCTTACCTCTCGTCGACCGTATAGGTCGCATCGCATCTCCAAGTTCCGCAAACACTAATACTTTGTGACGAGCTGCGCTCTACCACCACCAACCAAAAGACAAAGTCGAGTAGCCCTGACAAAATCGAGCATAAACTACAACCCTAGCTCAAAGATTCCAACTGCCACAGCCGTGCCCTCTATCTCAATCGCAACCCTTAAAAATCCAATGACATGAAGATCCTACGGTGTGAAGATTTTTAAATTTTATTTTAGATTTTTCATGAAGTATTTTGTTTGAATTAAATTTTTGAAATGAAAATTTTGCTGCAAGTAAACACTTAAATGGAAAGAGAGAGCGCGTGAGATGGATGGGTCTGTACAGGGAGGTATGGGCTAATAGAGATGGGTAAGGCAGTGTAAAGTCAAATCTTAAATCATATTATTTAAATTCAAAAAATAACTAGTAATATAATTACGGACCCCGGTCGAAATGTGCCGCCTAGCGTTCGATATGTTATACTCCTATTCCGAATGCAATGGAACTTGTTTCAAGACCTTATTCGATCGTATGCAAAAGATAGCTTTTTCTGAACCTATTATTATATTAATTTTTTGATATTAATTTCAACGCGTTTCGATCCCACAGGGTCAAAAGATACATCTGATTACCATGAAATTTGATGGCGTATTATAATTCATTATTACGGATCCAATGAAACTGGTTTTGTCGAAATCCAAAACAGTGCCCGGGAAGGCTATTTTTCACTCGTTAATTAAAAAAATTAAAATTTAAAATCAATTGAATCGCTTTTAAATCCAATTAAAAAGTTTTTATTATCTCCATTCTTATTAGAAAAGTTTACATAAGCTTTGGAATTATTTTTATCCAGCTTAAAAACCAAGATTCAATTATTTAACAATTTCAATTATTAAATTCAACAATTAAATTATCAAATAAATCGCTCTATTTGAAATTTGAGTTATTTAATCCATAAAATTAATTTTTCAATATTTAAAATCAATTAAATATTCTAATTTCAAATAGCCAAAATTCTGGGCCGTTACAAATCTCTTAAGGATCTATCAGCCCCATGCTGAACACCAAAAGTGAAACAACTCTAAAGTGTTAAATACTTTCTTAAAAGCAATCGAAAGAATTTAACCAAAGCATCCCATACTACCCTATGAAATTCAAGTATTTGATAATGGATTAGTAAATTCCACTCAAACATTATATTCAATAAGTTATACATAATCGATGAAGCATTATTTAAAAGCATGCAACCAATCAATAACACTAAATTGAGTATTGGTGCTTGTCATCTTATAGAATTAGGTCTCTTAAAACATTTTATTTTAAAATCCAAAGGTCACATGAGAATGTCCAACACGATATAAAATCTAAGATTTATTTCAAGATTTGTTAAGTAATTAGAAACCTTGTTCTCAGAGAATCATTAAACTAGTTTTGGAAACCATATCTATATATGTTTAATCATTCCAAATCACCACCAAAAGTTATTAAGTTCACAAACATATTCCAAAAGTCCATATATAAATAACCATTCATTTTTATGAAATTATAAATACTTATATTACAAACTCATTTTGGCATTCAATATTTATTTAAAAACAACTTGGGTTTGTATCTCTAAATCCATACGTAAATATCCTCAACTATTTACAAACAATACTTAATATACAAAATTTCCTATTTTAAATCATTTGTAAAAAAGAATCGGAATGATTTAAAAAAAATATGAAACTTATAGTTTGTAGTAATCTTTCTTTGATAAATTTATTGTTTGAATATAAATATATATATATATATTAAGTAAAACAATACCAAAAACTCAACTAATTTGAATCCTTTGAGATAGTGTATTTAACTCAGAAAACTCAGAAGTTAAGTCATCAGACAGTCCCTATTACCAAGCAAACAAATATATGAACAAGTAACAAAAAAAATAAAGTGATAGGACCTGGAACTTGTGTTCCAGGCCTCTGACTGGTCGATCGGGGGACAAATTGGAGCGTAAGTTCCAGGTGCTCTTCTATCCGTCGTTGATGTTCCTACTATCCGGTCTGACTCTAGTTCGTTTCAACGATTCCTATTTGCACAATAGTCCTTGATTTCATCATACAAACACCTAAATATATACCATAGAAATCAAAATACCTAAGATAGGTCTAAAACTAATTTATGCTAAATAGTGTTTAATAGAGAAGAACAATCAATAGACTATCACAAAAAATGTAGATTACTATGAAATTCTCATTATTCATCTTGAAATTACCAAACATGCAACCAATAATCAAAGATATTTTTGTGATAGTAAACTGACCTTGAATTCAAAGTAGGTTTGTTAAGTCATCATAATTTAGCAATTATTCAAATTTCAGTAAACCCTAGAAAAAAGTTTCACAACACACAATAAAACTCCAAATCAACCATTTAAAATTTAAAATTACTCAGATTAACAGATAGATTAAAATTTTCAACTTAAGACCACGATTGTTTGGCTTCTAAAAGGATTTAATTTGCGCTAGAGCTAAAGAAATTGAGTTCTAGGTTAAAAGAGGAACAAAGTTTTCTATTTTCAGTTTCTTAATTTACCATAAATTTGAGCATGTAGTAAAAAGGAAAGAAGCTTTTCTCTTTAACTGAAAAGGGTTATTGGACATGGATTTTAATTCAAACCCAATAGGAAATAAAACCCTATTTAAATTAAAAGAGCCATTTCTCTATTATTTTAAGAATTTAAACCTTGTAAACAATAAGTTAGAAACAAACAAAGTTGTATTTAATTTAAATTTGGAAATTTTAAATCTTTTTATACTTAACACGTTTTCGATGTTTTGACCTTATCTATGCCTCACCCAAGGAAGAGACCAGGTGAGCCAGTGTACTGATTGCTCCTGAACATCTCCTTAGTTTAAGCACCTCTATAACCTTTGAAATATAGCTTCAAACCTAACAATTATTTTCCAAATATTTTATAAATGTTTTCAAATGGATAATTAAGTGTTTTAATAATAATTTGGGGTTTTTATAAGCGTATTTAAGAGAATTTAAATCAATGATTTATAGGAAAACAATTATAAATTAAGTAGTTTAATCTTGGCTCTAAAAGCCGACCAGTAGAATGGATTTTACCATTCGTAATATCTGAATGTAAAAGTGCTACGGAAAGTGCTACAACAAGTTATTTTGTGCTATATTGATCAAAATGACCTTTTATCATCTGGAAATTTATTTTTATAACTCAAATCACTTTTAAATTTTAAGATATTTTTAGAATTCATTTCATATTTTTGAACAATTTTAAATATCATTTTCAAAGAAATGTTATTATGGATTCCGAACTGCAAAACCTTGATTTTTCAAAAAGTTTGTTTTACTAATATTTCAAAATCTACTTGTCGAAATCTGGATCTTCTTTCTTTGTTTGAAAATTCTGGACATAGTAGTCTGGAAATTTCTAATCTTGAAGATCCCAAGCTAGATTCCATTCTATATACTCTTTTGACCTTTATGACGCGAATTGGCACTACGCGATGTGCTTATTTTTGACTAAATTTTCAAATACTTTTCAAACTTTCGAAAAACACTTTCATATGTTTATAAAATGCTTCGAACACACTTTTAACCTTTTTAAAGAGGGTTAACATTCCATATACACCAATTCATTTAATATAGGAAAGTGATTTTGTTTGTGCTTATAGATGTGTTTCGTGACTTGCATATATATTCAACATTCATATTATACGACCAAATTTGGTGATCAAAGAATATTAAGCATCCATTGCAAGCATCATATTATCATCCAAGAATATAATATAAGTAGGAGTTTATCACCTTCATTTTTCCAACGGGCTAGTCTAAAATCGGCTATAGCATCGCTACCATCACGCCGGAGCTTATGGAATCGAGTCAAAGACCTTAGGAAGGCCACGGCTCAAGCTAGAAAAGGTGGAAGAGCTTGGCCATGGTGATGATGGATGGCCGTGAGTTTAGGAAGAGGATGGAGGAGATTCGAACTAGTTTTGAAGTGGATCTATAATTTTTATGCATTATACGATTTTAATTTTTTTTCTCTAAATATTTCTCTATAATTTTTTAAGCATAGAAGCCATGAAAAGAAGCTTGAAGTAGAGAAGAAGATGATAAGAATATGGTGAAAAATATGAGAAAGTGGATGGATTTGTTGAATATGCAAGTATATGATTTTTGTTTAATGATAATAAACATATATATGTATAATCATTTAAATGTATTTGTTAATGTACTATTTTATTTTTCACAGAATTAATGAATATTTGCTAAATAAAATAAATAACATATAATTTGAATTCAAACAGATATTTTATTCAAACAAATATTACAATTTTTAATAGTACAAATTTGTGCTCTCACTATATATATACACAATTACAATACAATGTTGATTACTTCATAAATTTCACTTTACATTGTTCACCTCACTACATATCACTTATTCACTCGTATTTATCTTCAACTCTTATTTCAGATTGAATCCAAAATCTAATCAATCTGCAAAATAAACACTAATGTAGTAAAATGAAAAGGAGATATTTTGCAGTGTAAAATAAAGTGTGGGTTTTGGAAATATTATTTGCCTCAGTTATTTGGGTTGTTCGTCATCATTTATTTTGAATTCATCATAGACGAACAGCTTGTGACATGTATAGTGTATCACTGTACATGCCACAAAGCCAGGCACACCGATATACACTTGATAAATCTACAGGGACAGTTGAGCATAGGTCAAACCCAATCAAAAGCCAGGTTCAACTTAAGTGAAATACAAATAAAGTCACGATATTAGCACAACGTCAAAGGGAGCTATAAGATGGTCAATGCCAAGCTATAAGCTGTACTCAACACAGGTGCAATCCAAATGTACACATGAATGCTATGATCAAAGACAACAACATCAACAAAGACGTGTCAAGACTTGACTTAGGGCCACATACAAATATACATGTGCAAACATATATGTATACATATACATGCAGCTACCTCTAGATGAAGCAATGAAATCTGGCCAGAGGATCAAGTGCAGACACAAAAGTAGAATACAACCCAGTACAAACTCGAAGGAGAAATTGAAGACCATATGCAACTTAGACTACAAGTGCAAAAATCAAATGCACAAGTAACTACTCTCATGCAACAAAAAGTTCAAAGTGAACTTGACCATATGGAAACAGATCACTACAAATGGCATGTATGAAGACCACATAATCTAATATGTAAACAGTGTCAACATGAAATATAGACTCATATACAAAGCGCAACCTGAACCAGATTACAAGACCTCGGTGAAACAAAGTGGACTGTGCCATCAACCAAGTGCATACGCACACACACATATACATACATGTATGTATATACATGAACAAAACTGAAGTGCACTATACCAAAAAGCACTCGAGTTGATAGGGAAGAGCTTTAACATTGAAACAAAGTCAAGTAGCAGTTTCGAACAAAGGCAGAGGTAGCAGTTTCAAAATAAACAAGTCAAGGAGGAAAGAAATTGTAAATCCATAGTATTGAAGTGTTCAAGTGCATATATTGTAACAGTTCATAGTTTCGGCTACAACATGTTTCAAGTATACAAATGGAATACACATGTACAGCTTTAAATGCAACAAATCAGTAAACTAATAAAGACATATACAAATGCATCGAACTACACAGTAATCAACATGAAGATGAATACATTTGCATCTAAGGCAGCACCAGAACCAGATCGATTTCCAAAAATCAAGACAAAGTGGAGGTCGAAACCAAACACAGTTCAACACTACAACAATGACCAATAGAACCACAAGCATGGATGAACAGTGATGACACAAACAGTTCAAGATGATCAAGACATAGCAGATGCATGGAGACTCTAGTGAAACAAATCAGTACAACACAAATATACTTGAGACAACCAGACCTGGTAAAGATAGAAACTATTCTAGTTCATATGCAATGGCTCAAACCATACAAAACTGAGGTGACTACAGACTTCAAGCACAAAGCAACATGGCAAATGGACTGATACAATTGCAATGAATTTCAACAAACACATACACACACACATACATATGTATATATGTACATATATGATGATACAGATATCAAGTGAAACAAGTTCGGCTACCAGCAACAAATCAGTCAGCAATGTCGCAAGAATTATCTCCAAATAACAAGTTCGAATTGAACAAATCAAAATGCAAAGTCAGAGTAGAAATCAATTTAAAGTGGCCAAAGTCAATAGCATAAAGAAAGGAATCAAAAGCCAAAGTCCAGATTATCATATACGAAAGTCAGAGGCATGGTGACCAAGCAAGTACAACTTAAAAATATGCGTATTCAAAAGGTCAGGATAAAACACAAGCAATCATTTGAAAATCGGTGGCCAAAAGCATAGCAAGTGAAGAATTCAGATAACATATTTGAACAAATTAGGGAAATCGAACCTTATAAAACCCAAAGTCGTCATTGGATTAAAAAACATTTGGGCAACAACAGGAAGGAATAGTCATTCAACTTGAATAAAAGTCGAGTATAGTATAAATCGAAAAAAGGACAAACATACCAATTCAAAGCATTGTTCAATCTCGACAAGTTGAAGGAGCTGAAGTTGAACAAAGCAGCCATCAATCCATATCTTAATCGAAGCATCATTTCAAAGCAGTGATTTTAACATATCGCAAAGCCCTAATTTTGAACGAAAAAAGGCAGCCATTTTTCTTAACACAAGGATTCAAGGCCGAAGAGATAACGTGAAAAAAAGGGGCCGACAATTTTTTTTAGTGATAATTTTATTGGGCCAGTCTTAACTGTTTTGGTCCGTTATTTCAAATTAGGGTTTTGATTATTTAGTTATTTTTAAATTTGTATTTTCTCTTTTAAACTTTTGTAAAGTCTAGTCGTATGATTAGGGGATGAACTACGGTGGTGTAGTTCAAGAATTCGTAACTCAATGGCTAAGTTGGGGTAGGAATTTGAGCGTAAAGTTAGGTTAGTCCATAGCAGGTGTCACGAGTTTACGTGTGTAAGCATCTGACTGCTTAATTTCTAAAGGAAACCTTGTGGGAAGCACATTGATAGGGTTTTGTCGAAGCTGGGCACATCTTTGTCGTTCTATCTCTACTTTCTATTATTATGCTATTATTCTGCTAATTCTATGTTGCAATTATTTTATATACTTCCACATTAAATTTTTATAATTACTAGTATCACCCTATTCAATCCCCTCTAGGGTGAAATCGATCCCACAAGTGGTATCAGAACGGGGAACAAAAGTCAATTTTTGTTTTAAAAATTTGATTTTTCAAAAAACCAATCTTTGTTTCAAAATTTGAATTTTTATAATGGCTTCTTTTTAAAATGCTTTTACTGAGGTTGGTCCATAGTTAGATCACCAATGTTCAATGTTGAACATGCTTACTGGAAAAATAGAATGAAAATTTTTCTGAAAACCATTATTGCTTGGAATATTGTTGAGATAGGTTATAGGACACCAACTATAGTGGTAGATAATCGGAAAATAGATAAATTGATGGATCAATGGACAGATCTAGAAAATAGACTATAGAATGCTAATGCTAAAGCCATGAATTCTATTATTTGTTCATTGGATCAAATCGAATTTAATCGTGACTCACATTGTCTAACTGCGTAGGAAATATGGCACACGCTCGAAGTGACTCACGAAAGAACATCTTAAGTCAAAGAATCTCGCCTTTCCATGCTGAGCAGCAAAGACGAGAATTTCACAATGGCCAAGGAAGAAAATGCCAAAGAGAAGTACGAATGACTTTCCAATATCGTATACAAATCAAAAGCTCTTGGAAAATCATACACAAAATTGAAAATAGTCCAAAAAATCCTCAGAGTCCTTCCATGAAGTTTTGAAGCAAAAGCTACAGCCATTCAAATATCAAAAGATTTCAAATAAATCAAAGTTGAAGAAATCATCGGAAATCTCACCACTTATGAGCTAGAAATGAAATTCAAGGAAGAGCGTGAAGGAGATGATACTCAAAATAAATCAATAGCTCTCAAAGGAACAACGGAAAGTGATGATGACAACGACGGTGATGGAGCAGCTGAGTTGGCACTATTAATAAAGAAATTCAAAAGATGAAATCACAAATATGGAAATCCAGCTCTAAATCAAAAGCTAAAAAGCAGAATAGTCAAAGCATTAGAGAACTCAGAAGAACAGGAGATCATTTGCCACAAGTGCAACAAACCCGGTCATATCAAGCCCAATTATCCACATAATCGATTCAGCCGTGGAAAGAAACAGAAAAGGAGAAGTTTTTCATCCACGTGAAATAAAAATGATGATGATAAAAGCACTAGTAGTGAGAGTGAAAATGCAGATTTGTGCTTTCAAGGTGACATAACTGACAGTGATGATGATGAGCCAAGCGAGGTATCAAAACTTACTCATTTAGAATTACTTATATATTTTCATGAAGTAAATGGCTAGTTCGAAAGACTTAGGGAGAGATATGCTAAACTTCAATTACAAAGAGATACTTTGATAGATTTAAATAAACAGCTTGATCAATTGGTTAAAAACTATCAAAACAAGTGCCCTAAGTGTCATAAGTGTCCAACATTCGAAGAAGAAATTAAAAAATCAGAAATTAAAATTAAATCGCTTGAAAATGAAATTCTGATTTTGAAAGAGAGTGAAAATACTAGAAGAGAAAATTCTATTAGAAGGTGCACTCAATTATTGAGCGAAAACGAATCACTCAAAACAAAAGCCCAACAACTGTCTACGACTTTAGGAAAATTCTCAAAAAGTGAAAGATCACTTAATATGCTAATAGGAAAACAAACAGTCAATATAGATAGACAAGGACTTGGGTATACTCAATCTAAACATGCGGTAGCAAAATTAATCAAATAAATTTCAAGCGCACAATTTGTGGAAAAATTGAACACAATCACAATATTTGTTGGTATAGTCCCAAACACGTGAAAACCATTCCAATTTGGGTTCCAGAAGGCACGAATATAAAATTTCTTAAGGTCAAACAAATCTGGGTGCCAAAAGGAACAAATATAGATTGTTTTGCGTCTACTTAAACATATTTGTCAAAATCATTTTCCACTAACAACCATGGACCTATAAAAAAATAGGTCATAAAAAATTTCTCACGTGTAGGTTTGGTGGCAGGCTAAGGAGCAACAACAGTGCAACCCGGATTCTGGTTGTTCTAGGCACACAATGGGTGAGAAATCAAAGTTTCTTAGCCTAGTACAAAGGTGGCAGAATCATAATGGGAAAAAAATTATCATAAAGGTAAAATGGGTAACGGTATATTTATTTTGAACACTTTATTAAATGTGATAATCTACACCATAATCTGAATTTAAATCAGCCAGTTATGTGATAAATAAATGAATTTTGATCTTGATTCTGACTTATTCAAAATTGTTGGCCAATTATATTTTTTTTATGCCGAGAACACTATAAGTACCTTAAGAGTCTTTTAACTATTTCACATAAAATTGTTTGGAATAATGACGGTGTTTTATTGATCTATGATAATACATTTGATTATTTTGTTTACATGCATGTATGATTCCAAGTGATATAGAGCTACACTCAATTAAATCCAATCCCGTCTTTGCCAGCACATCGGGATTCGTGATCTCCACTCGTTGGTCACCGTCACCTACAAACCGCATGATCCCAGTAATTTCTAACCTAGAGCAACTCCTGCGTCCCACATAATGTCGTGACTTTCGCCCAAGCTTTAAAATCCACCAACCTCGACCACGCGATGTCATTTTCCATGTTAAACCTGACGCCACTCTCTGTTTGCCCCCTCGATGTCCCCATCTCCGATGAACCTTAACCCTAATTCCGACCACCGTCAATGATCATCACAAAACTCCGCCGAAACTCACCAAAAATAGTACTCGTCCATACGATTCCAACGATGCTAATGCCAGCTTTCAATTCAAAGCGGATCAAGAGGAATCAATTTTTGAACTTTTTAATCAATTTCTCGCTTATTGAATTATGATGATATCTCATTCGTCACTCTATGAAATTTCAAGGCGATCAATTTCTAAAAATAGAAGAGATCTACACTAGGAACTTTTATGTTGAATGATTTGGTTAAAAGTAAGTAGATTAGGAGGAATTAATTTTTGAAGCATGAAAAGGAATTGGTTTAATTTCTGGAAATTGATAAGTTGAGAAGAGGTTGTGAACTAAAGACCTCTGTGTATATGTACACGTACCAGGCAATGCAACTAATACTCTATTCTCTACCTTACCCACCTTAGGCAGCACAAATCAATGTGGGGAAGAATGCAAGGGTGGACAAAAGGACAAGGTAGACAGTGGACACAAGAAGGTAGGGAGACAAATTTGTAGTTACACTATGCATACGTGTATTGGTTTGTTTTATGTTTTGAATTTAAATAGATTTCAATACCCCATCATGAAATATTTATCCACGTATGAGCCACGAATGACAGAAATGAAAATATGATCATGCACAACATTGTAAGACAATCATAGAACAACAATAATATACACCAATTAACTTATTTTATAAAGTTTTAAAATTGCCAATGTTTGCCATAAAACACATTAAATGAAAATTCAATCATTTTCCAAATTAAAAATTGTGGAAATTTTTTATAATTTAATTAAAAATACATCATTAAAAATCAAGCAATTATTGAAACATAGATTTTATTACATTTCAAATAAAACCTCAAAATAAAATATTTAAAACTAACCAAATATTCTAAAAATCAAAGTAATAAATTTCTAGGTCATTCAAGTCGACGCAGTTTTAAGACCCATATTATGTTTGGATCTCCATTTGAATTTTTAAATTTTTTTCCATTATTTTGTATATATTCTTAGGATGTAGAAGGGTATTGTACAAGTAGATAAGAGTGGAGTAAGCTTTTTTATTTAATGTTTTATAAAGAAGCGTCTTTATAAGATGTTTTCAAACTTAAGTGGAAATTTGTGAAATGATTCATAAATAATTTTAGTATTGAATGAAGTACTATAAATAAAAATGAAAGTGATTTAGAAAGAAATTGGTGTAAATAAGAAACCAATAGGATTAGGTACGTAAGTTGTTCGAAGATCATTTTATTCACTTGGTTCTTGATCTAAGATTTCAGCATATAACTCCAGGGTGATTCACACCAATCCAAACAAGGATTTCTCACTTGATTTTTGACATCGAACACTTGATTTGGAGTCTTAAGATGATACTGCGGTTTTCTATCATAGTATATGGCTATGTAAGGAGAATAGAGGTTTCTTATTAAGAAACCTGATCAATGTTCGTACTAGGAAGGCGAGTGAGCGATGCTAATTTGGAAGCAAAAGTTTATGCATCCAAGCAAGTGGTCAGATCAGATATTGCATTCGGATGATCTATGTACATCATATGGGCTTAAGTATATTTGTATACATTGTTTTGTGGCTTAGGAAAGTTTGTGGAGTGGCTTTCAATTTTATTGAGGGAGCTTTGATAATCAGCTAAGCAATAACCAAAGGCTGATGAGCATAATGGTATGCTTATAAAATCTCATTCGTTAGTCATGTCACCTTTTAATAATTTTAAGTGTTAGTTCATTCCTTTATAGAGTTTGATGTGATTGATAATGTGATTTTATATACTACTGTTTATAAAGCATGAATTTATAAATAAAGGATTTAAGTTGATTATTAAGACTTAAATCCCAGTGCTTCTAAAAGGCGATTTCAAAAGAATTTGTGAAAGAGATAATGATAACATTATTTTGAAAACTTTGGTGAAGTATTATTATTTTAGGATATTTAAAAAAGTATTTGTAAAGTAAGATTTCAAATATGTTATGATTAATGTTGGGCGATTGGAAGTTTTTCCATTTGGAAGACTCGTTAGGTATGTCTGTTTTCTCTAGTTATTATTTTAGGAGGGACCAGAATACCACTGGATGCTCCATATTGTTTTGACTCTAGAGTTATTCCATGCTTCGGTGGGTGGATCCCCCTCCTGATTGATTTTGGTTTGACATGGCAAGTTTATGCGAGATGATTGTTATCTATGATTTAGCAACCTTAGATTCATGATATGATGAATGAATTGTTGTATTGTTTCATTTGTCTTATTTAACCCTTTTTTGGGTTACGTAAGTGAGATAATGTACATCGAAGCAAAGGTTTTCTAGTTGATTTTGGTTTCATGAGTAGAATCAGCTTGCTCGCAAGTTGGTATGTGTTACAGTGTGTTTGCTATATGACATATATACTCTATAAGATACATCATATGTATACATTACTATTGTATTATCCTCGGATATGGGAGGTCCTAAATATGGGCTCATATTGATGTTGTGATTTTTTCGGACCTAGCCGCGCAAAAAAGGCACTGCTAAAATTTTCTGTAGCATAAGGGTGAGAAGACATTTTCTTCCTTTGGGAATTTTGAGGTCAAAATTTTTTATGGGGGAAGGATGTAACGATTCATAATTTTTATCGTTCTGATTTTTGAACATTTAATTAATTTTAAATATTTAAATAATTGATTTTTAAAATCTTAATAACTTTTTTAGTTAATAAATAATAATCTTAATAAATAAGAATCTTGAGCTTGGTATGGAAAAATATTTACAAAAATAAGTAGTTCGAACTAATATGATAGTGTGACTAAAAAAATTTATCGATAAATGGTCCCAAAAAACATGAGATTATAATATTGGGCCATTATCTTGGATTTTGACGAAACCAATGCTATCGAAACTCGAATAATGAGGCGATGCGTGCAGATGAGTTTCGTGACGATCGAACAAGCTTTGCAGTCACGCGAGATTGAAACGCGTGACGATCTAAAAGAGAAATTAAAAATTAAAAATATTATATTATACAAATTATTATAAATAGCCTATGTCTTCCATTTTATCTCTCAAAACTCATTCCCTCTTCCTTTTCTTTTATTTCAATAGTGATGAAAATTGAGCCTCCTTCTTTTTTGAATTATTCCTTGAATTTTTAATCAATGAAAAACAAAATTGTCCGATCCGGTTAACTCATGGGGGAAAGAGCTTTGGATCCATGATGTCTTTGACTCATATGGCACTACTTGGTTGTGCTCATCCGTAGCTAGCTACAACTAGGGTTAGCTTTTTAGGACGATTGAGGCAGCAATTGGCCAAGGCATCGTTGGGGTTAAGTTCTCGTGTGAAAGGGAGTCAGTGGTGATCATTCGATGAGGTGCATCACCCTACGACATGATGTGACATTTCATTATTGCTAAATAAAGGCATGGTATTGTGATTGAATTCATAGGGTTGAGCTTCAGATAGTGATGTGGGTTGCGAAAAGATGAAGAAGAGGAGTTCATTGACATTGTCCGTATGAGGGAGAAATCATGGATGGAAGAAGGCATGCAAGTGGGTACCAGTGTGCATTTGATTATGCATAGGCAAGATTATGTAGTAAAGTTGAAGATGAATTATGAGGTGAGTAGTGAGTTAATTAAGTTAATTAATTACTAACTTAATCTGAAATCTTATAACATTGATAACTTTTGCATATGAGGTCCAATTGAGATGCAATCTTTGAGGTTGCACTCATAGAAGTGGTGTCTATGCACTGATTTCACCAAGTTTGGAAAAGCATGATTTCAAGCTAAAATCCAACATTGTTCGATTTTAGATCGAGCCAAAACGCTTAAGCGTTGGCTGGAATTTTGGTGATTTAATTCACCTTTGGATACACAATATATGATATATATATATATATATATATATATATATATATATATTTGTGTGTGTGTGTCGTTGATATAAATTATCCTTCAAATAGTTGAATGATTTCTTTATTTGGTTTGGATGGATTCCCTCTTGGAAGTGGATGACATAAATAATTATTTTTTTTTAAGGGACAAAAAGAGGAAGTTGAAGTGTCTTTATAGTGAATAGGTCGCTATGGAACACTTCGAAATGCATATGCATATATGAGATTTACAGAGGACTTTTATAAAGAGACCCTAAGAGGTTTTTCCTAACATTGATTTACCTTTTACTCATGTCGCTTACATTGAAGTTTGATTGAAATATATACGTAATTTAATAGGTGTTTGTGAAACTATCATTATAGCAACTACGTTATACCAATACTAATGAAATCTCCTTTTCAAACTTTGTTTGTCTCTCTTATGCTTCTGTTTGCATCATTATATGTTTAGTCATTGTGACGATCCAGAATTTTTGGATATTGAAAATGGAATACTTAATTGATTTTAAATATTTAAAAGTTGATTTTTAACTTGAATTTCGAATATAACTATTTATTGGGTAGTTAAAATATTGAATTTAATAATTAAAAATTGGGTAAATTGCTGAATTGGGAATTATGGGCTGGTTAAAAATAAATTAAAGGCTTATGAAATTTATGTTGATAATACTGAAGGTGATAGTACTTTTGAAATTAAATTTTAAGGTGATTTGTTCAGTTTTAAAAATATATCGCTTATATCGATATTTAAAAATAGCCTTTCGAGGCACAGTCTCGGATTTCAACGAAACCAGTACTATTGGATCAGTAATAATGTATTATTACTGGATTCCAAATTTCATAGCTTTTGGAGTCATCATGTGATTGTACGGTAGATAAACGTGCTGAAATTTATATAGAAAATTCAATATAACTATTTGGTCCAAAAAGCTATCTTCTTCATATAATCGAGTTAGGACTCGAAACCTTTTCCATTGCGTTCGAAATAGGTATATAACATTATAAACGCCTAGCGGCACGCCTCGATAGGAAGTTGAGATTTTGTGTTGCGTATTCAAGGCGATTTAAATTTGAAATTAAATTTGATATGTATATATGTGTGTGTGTGTGTGTGTGTGTGTGTGTATATTATTCTGGTCAAACAGCTGAATACTATTCAAATTAGACCTTTTTTGCTTTCACCACATGATCTCTTAACTAGCTTGTTCAAACCTGCTTATATCAAAACGTGTCTCCTTGCCTTTTCATTCACGCTTCAGATGTCCATTTCGAAAACTAAAAATAAAATAAAACAATCGGTCGAAGCTTTAAAAATAATATTGAAGATCAAACGAGTACAAAATCAAACGTTTAAATGAAAGGGAAATTGCAGTTATTTCCTTCTCAATCTTGTTTCCTCCTCTGTGCGATTTGGAAATTAAATCGCACGACCTGAGAACAGTCCCAATTCGCTCAGATCGAAGGATTTGGCAAGCTCGTTTGAGGCTCAAAGCGGTATATCGTCGCACGCGATTGGTCCGTGGTGAGGGCTTAAGCATCAGCTCGAGTCGCGAGGCAGTCTAGAGATGGCCACCGTGAAGCATCGATGGTGGGGAGGCGTGCATGCGCAAGGCCATGCAGTCGAGGTTGTTTGGCGTAGTGCTGGTAGGCAACTAGGGCTTTGGTTTCGAACGATTATCGAAAGGGCACGAGGTCGTGATCTAGCCGAGGTCGAAACTTGTTTTGAGTAGAGGTATATTCTATTTGTTCATTTCAATTTAAAATTTAAATTAGTCATATAAATATATATAGCACAAAATATATAAAATTTTAAACAGACTTTTATATCTTGAAATATATATATATATATATATATGTATATATGTATATATATATATGTATACAGATTTCACATTATATATATTTTTGTGCATATAGATAAACAGCAGAAATATTTTTCTAAGAAGCATGTTCTAAATTTAAAAGTGTATATAGGAAATCAGAAAATAAATGTATATGTATCTATATAGATATACACATATAATTTAGTGTATATATATATGTAAGGTTTTGGAAAATAAATAGGAATTTTAAAGTGTTGGAAGTTCATTTTTGAAATCTATAGTTTATTTTTATAAAAGTATATTTGTGGTTTAGATTTGAAGAAATATATATATATATATATATATATATATATATATATATATAACAGAAATTTTTAAAGGTTTGAAGTTATATAAAATTTGATTTTTCGATCTATAAATTATTTATATAAGTATAATATAGGTAGTTTCGAAAGGAAATAAATATACTTATACACATTTTTAATTTACCAGTTTATTTTAAACAATGGATTTGGTGATTAAATTGTTAAATTAACTTATTTGATTTATTATAGTTACTAAAAAAATTTATTAAAGGAAAATCAGTTTTAAACTAAATCATTAGTTAATTAAATTTGAAAATGGTAATTAATTGTCCGATTTGTTTCAAATATTTATAAACCGTATAATGTTTATACATGGTCTCAACTCATGGAGAATCATGCCGGTGTGGATCGGATTGCAAATTAAAAATCAAAAGTGAGTTAATCTCACTCATTTGGATTACCCTTTAAATTTAAATAGTTAAATTTAAATTATTAGTTGTTTGCTTGAATTGATAATTTATTATCAGCTTGAATGTGATATGTTATACATAGTGTGTGTGTGTATATTAGAGTGATTGATTTCCCGCATTATATAGCGGATGACCCTTTATACTGCGATATACAGGCTTTAAGTGGGATTGGTATTTTAAATTTTATGCTAACATCTGTGTGTAACGACCCAGAATTTTGAATAATTTAATTTGGGAATATTTAATTAATTTTAAATATTTGAATGATGGTTTGGATTGAATTTTCAATATAACTTTGAATTTGGCGATTAAATTATAGAATTTAATCTATTGAGTGTTGAATAAAAATTTGAATCTTCAAATTTTAAGCTGATTAAAAATATTTCAACAGCTTGTAAAAATTCATGTTGATAATACTGAAGATAATAGAAGCTTCAGAATTTAATTTGGAAGTGAATTGTCCAGTTTTGAAAAAGAAAAAAAAAGTGAAATGATGATGACAGTAAAAATAGAAAAGATGTATATAATATTTACAGTAAGGAATTTTTGTTTTGTCATTTATATAAAGATGTATATATACACGTATAAATAAAGAAAAATAAAAATAATTGTTTGGTGGTTAGTTTATTTTATTAATCTATTCAGTCATTTTAACTACTAAAAATAATTTATATGTTTAAATTAAAAGTATTGGTTTAAAATTAATATTTATTTCCTTAAGATTTTTTTATGGGTATTCGATTTGATAAAATGATTTATTGAAGGAAATGTAGTTTAAAATTTAATCTTAAATAAATTTATAAACGAGAATTATTTATATAGATAAAACTAGGAAAAGAAAGAAAATAATTAGTTAACAGAAATTTGGTTGAAAGGAAAATAATTTTATTAAAGAAAAATTAGTTGATTTGAATTTATAAAAAGGAAATTTAGTTCGATTAGAAATTTCTAGTTAGAATTATTTTAAAAGGGAAAATTTGTTAATTTAATTTATTTAAGTAAATTTAGTTGAAATTAAATTTGAATTAGACAAATTGTTAAGAGTAATATGTTTGAAATTAAAAGGAGTTAGTTTGATGTAATAAATAGGAGAAATTTATAAAAGGAAATTTAAATTTTAGTTAAATAAAATTTTAAAGAAGAAATTGGTTTAAATAAAACCATCAGTTAATTTAACTATTAAAAAATGAAATCACCGATGAATTAAAATTATCTAATGAAAATTTATTATTCGATCTGTTCGAATATTAATAAATTGTGTATAATATTTATACAAGATATAAATCAAGAAAATCGAGTCAAGAAGGGAAATGGATTGCTAATAAAAGCAAAGGTGAGAACTTCTCACTCAAAAGGAATTTTGTTGTTTATTTAAATTTTAAATAGTTAGATTTAAAATTTGTTGATTGAATGATTGAATGCTTGAATGATGATTGTTATATATATATATATATATTGGATGTGAATAGACCCTATACGCCGTTAGTAAGCGGAGGTTATTTATTACACACATATACCGCGATATTCCACCTTGAAGTGGAATTGGTATTATATTATATATATAGCAATATATATATATATATATTGGCATATATATATATTGCAGCTGATTGATTTCCCGAATTTTTTTAGCGGATGAGACCCTATGCGCCGTTAGTAAGCGGATAATATTTATAAAATCTCATATACCGCGATATTCCGCCTTGAAACGGAATTGGTATTGTGCTAATGTCTGTGGATGCAAGGAAACAGGTTGGAGGGATCCAACTGGATTCCTCACAAATATTTGTTTGATTTCATATATTGTGATATTGGATTGTTTATCATGGATGATATATGATGTTTGAAAGTCGTGATTGACTATATGATGTGTTGCATCATCGGATCCAATTTTGAAAGTTTAAAAATAACGATTTTGATTTTTAAGGGATTCTAAAATAATTTTTGGAAGTATACGTTTATAAAATATTTTTGGAATTGATTCATCTTAAATAAATAAACGTTATAATTGTAATGTTATAAAAAATTATATTTTTGAGAAATATAGTTAAAAGTTGATTTTTAAAGATATGAGATTAATGATTTTATAAAATAGTTTAAACTGGAATTGCTGAATTTATTATAACAATAGTTTAAAAATAGGATTTATAAAATTGGATTATTTTATAAATCAAGATGATGAAATTATAAAAGAGTTTAAAGACGTTTTAAAAATAGTAATATAAATTGTTTTATATTAAAAGATTTATAAATTGATATTTATAAATTAAAAATATTAGAAGTATAAAACGAACTCTTATAAGTGTTAGAATAAATTGTAAATGAATTTCATAGATAGAAATGGAATTATAGAATTTTAACGCTGAAGTTATAAATGAAATTTTATAAGCAGTAGGTTTATAAAATTTATAAAGTTATTAAAGGAATGGATTTGGATAAATAAATGAATCTTAGAAGTTATAAGATTTATAAATTTGGGAAGTTTGAAGAAACAATTTTGTAAACAAATAAATTATAAGTGTTTGACTTATAAAATGAATTTTAGTATATCATCGAGATATAAATTTAGATAGGTTAATAAAGGAAATTTATAAAAGGAAGTTGTTGTAAAATAAATAAAAATGGAATTTATAAACATTATTTTATAAATTCGCAACGACTTATTTTAATAAGTAATTTTTATAACTTACTTATGGAGTTATATTCACGTTTTGAATAGTGAATAATTCTTTAAAATAAACTGAATAGAAGTGATGAAATTTGTTAACGTAGTATATTCACGTTTTTGAATAGTGAATAATATGTTAAAGAAATTATTTAGAATGTGATGTTTTTAAATAGAATTAAAACGATCTAACGATGTTTTAAAATATGTTGAGATTCGAAACCATAGATTTCAACATTTATTGTTGAAATAGATGTTTTCGAGAAATAAAAAGAAATAGTAGATTATAACACTGTTGTTATAATAGATGATTTCCGAAAGGAAATGTTTTTGTATAGTATTGGGATTTACATATCTATTTTAAATTTCGAATCCCTATACTAGTGATTTTGGGTTGTCGTAACGATGTTTTACGCAACATTCGTTTTGGCCAAATAAATATGGTTAAGTGAATGTTTTCCTTAAAGAATGAAATATATACTAAATTTCGATTTGAGTATATTAAATATTTTCTAAGTATAGAAAATAAAAAGGCTTGTGAATTACTTATAAATAAATAAGTATGGAAATGTTTTTCCAATATTAAGTGAATATTTTGAATTTATCCTTTTGAAGATAAATTGAAAATGAGTATTAGAATTCAAATGGAAATCGTATACTCATGGAAACATTTTTTGGAAATATAAATTCAATATGGAATTTATAAATGGAATTTGGAAAATGAGTTTAAAAATAAATATTGATTTATTTTTGAAGAATGGAAAATATGTATATCTTGTAAAGATATTTTTTTTGGGAAATAAATAATTTGGAAAATTATTTGGAATCTGGTGATGTTGGCATATCTATTGATAGTTCAATAACTGACTATCAATATTTACCTTTAAATAGGTATTTGTTGTGAATTGCTTGAATTTGAATGCCACACTTATTTTTTTTAAAATAAGCGCTCACTATTCGGGTTAACCGGGAAAGGACCTTGGGGTCGTATAACCCATTCCGAATATGTGATACGTCGTTATGAATTGCATTCGAAGATCGGTGTTGAAGACCGGATATTTTCGAAAACGAAAGGGTTTCTTGTTGATTGTCTCTGCACTGGCTGATCCCTGGTATTGAGATCTCCATATGTGATGGGAAATCCGAACGTGATTAGAGATTATTCGGATTGCAAGGACTTCTTTGTAAGTGCCTTCGGTTCTGTTCGAGCCCGGAACAGACTTGTATGGATTGTGTGTCTGACATTACAAATTGAGATATAAAGCCGATTTCTTTCAAATATATTTCTGTTGGTGGCGGAGAATTTATTCTTTTAGCTTAACACCCTTCTCTGAGACGTACGAGCTCAGAGGTTATGTAGTTGAAGGTTATCAGCGATATATTCCCAATTTGGTAATGTGACATGCTGAGTGTTGCTGTAAATGATCATTGTGTTGATTATTTGTGATAGGATCGTTTATTTCATCGTCTATCTTAGTGATCATTTCTATGATCATTTGTTGACCCAAAGCATGGCTTTTGTATAACGTATGTTTTTGTGGACGTGACTTCGTCGAGCCTCACACCCCGGAATGGTCAAAACAGGAAAGAAGCAGCAAGGTTATGAGGGGTAGCTCCCTTTAGGGTATGTGCATTTCCTTCTGGATAGAGGTGGTATCATGGTATGGAGCCCAGATATTTAACCTATGTGGTTACTACGAATTTATTACTTTGTGGTTGTTGGTTATCGGGATCCCGTGAGAAAGGTCGTTTACGATCGGGGAATGGCGTGCTCGTGTCAGTAGTTACCCAGTTAGGGGTAACCCGGCCTTGTGTTGGTAGAGTTCCGGTTTGGTTCTCGGGGATGTCCATCCAGAGGCATTCTCATGTGGCAATGGGAAGTTCCTTGGCCTGATCATTCGTTGGAAATCCAAAGAAACAATACGAGACTTGTACGGTTTTAGTTGTAGAACCTGCCATCTAATATGGTAGCTATAGTAGGCATAATATAATGGTACCTATGCTGGCTAAGATTTATATTCTACTTTCGAAATATTTTCTACACTATGCACTAGAAATAATAACAAATGTTTTCTTTTAATACGTATCAAGCATCTTTGACTAACATAAGAAGAAATCTTCCCCAAGTCTGCGTTTGCATTGTGTGGGTGGCGGGAGGTCTTATGGTAGTCTCATTTTTAAAAGCATTGCGAATTGATTTTTAAAATATTCTTCTATTTTGATTTTTAAAGAAAAATAAACTGTTTTGAGTTCTCACACCAGTCACATGACTGACTCGGAGTTTATTGTTTTCCTTCCTAAACTCTGGGTGCCCACCAATTTTCACACGGGCAGTCAAGAGTTAAGGTTTATCAGGATATTCTGGAATTCAGAAATTGCTGGAGGCAAGCTGGATGGCATGGCGTATTACTAGTTATATAGCATTTCTTTTTCCGCTGCACTGTTGTTGTTGTTGTTGTACACTCTGATGATATGATGTAATGAAATGAAATGTATGAAATGTAATAACTGATATAGTTCTTTGTTTAAAGATTATTCATTTATATATTATATGTTGTTCCGCTGCGAATTGTGAGATTCTGATGTTGTTCTGTAGTTTCTTTCTGTTCTATTTTCTATTTTTCTTTTCCCTCTATTTTCTCTCTTCTACCTCTTTCTCTTTTTCTTTCCTTCTTTCTTCTCTTAAAAACCATAATGGTTCGGTTTTTCGGCAACGAAAAATCGCTTCCGTTACACTGTGAATGTAGGGAAACAGGTTGGAGGGATCTAACTGGATTGCTCAAAATGTTGAATATATTTTATATTCAGTAATGTGATTCATATGATAATCTATGATGGATTATATTGATTATATTAGGAATTGAAATTTACTGAATGCTATGGCTTAGTTGAATATATATATATATATATATATATATATATATATATTAGTATTTGAGAAAAATGAAATCTATATAAAGTTGGATTTTTAAAGGAAATAAAAAAGGGAAATTTTTAAGTAAACTAATTATAGTGAATTCAAATAAATTAAAGGAATGAATTTGGAAAAGGGATAAAGGATTGATTTTTAATCCAACATGTTAAATTCAATAATGGAAAAAAATAGGGATTTGAATAAATGGGAAAAGGATTTTATTTAAAATAAGGACTTAAGCAACAATGTTTGTAAAGTACGAAGAAAAATATTTTTAAAATTTATGATTTGAAATGAGTTTGGGAAAATAAAAGGAGAATTTGAAATAAAGTATGAAATTGGTATTTTCGATTTAAATAAGAATTTAAATCATAAATAAAGGTGTGAATATTGGATAAATGGGTTTTGAAATAAATGTGGATAAGTAAAGGAATTTATTTTCAAATGGAGTTGGTTTTGGAAACCGATTTGTAAACCGACTAAGTGTTGTAACTGTGAATAAGGAGAATGAGTTTGTGAAATTTATAATCAGGGTTTAAAAATAAAGTGAAATATTGATCAGAGGATAATTTGCAAATATAAATTCAGGATGGGAATTTATAAGGGAAGGGTGATTTGTTTAAAAATAAATAGTGGTTTGTTTTTAAAGGTGTGGAAAGGAATGTGTATTTCCCTAAAAAACCAAGTATATTTCCAAAGAAAGATTTCCGAGTATAAGTTAGGGGTTTTAAAGCAATTTTTTAAAAAAAAGAACGTTTTAGAAAGAAATTATTAATTAGTGGTTTTAAAATTTTTAAAAGTAAATATTTATTAAGTAAATTATATAAGTAAATTATTTTAAAGGTTTAGCTGGTATTATGATTCAAAAGATAATTGTTTAATATTTATACCTTACATAATAACTTTTATTTTAAATTTAGTTTTGGCTTAAGTTTTACATGAGAAGTTATTATAAAATTTCATAACTAGTATTTTAAATAAAGTGTTTAAGTGGTTTTTATTTTAAGTCTTTTAAAGTATATATTTTGGATAAAGTGATTTAAATTATTTAAAATATAAAGTATTAAGACTTGGTGATTTTCAGTGGAAATAAAACAATAGGGTGGGAATTTATTCCATGAGAGAAAAGTGATTTGAAAACTATTTTCAAAGGATTGAAGTGTACAAAATATCTTGCGAAAATATTTTGGAATAAATAATTTGGGAAATTATTAAGGCCTAATGATTGTTTGTGGATGTTATATGTTAGTTCAATAACTGGCTATCAAAATTGGCCAATGCGCTGATTGTTTCGAAGTGACCGGGATCAAGATTAATTTTTCGAAAACCACTTTGATCCAGTTTTAACGTTTTTTGTGCGGAAGACAAGAGCTTGGAGTCAAAGATGGAGCAGTGAAGTGCAAGGGCTAATCGCTACTAATCCTAACGGTGATTCCAAAACGGATGTAGTGCCTTCGGTTCCGTTCGGACCGGGAACAGACTTGTATGAACGAATGCTATTAGAACATCATTAAGGGGATGATGAGCAATCTAAGTGAGATGTTTTCAAAAAGGTAACGCATAGCCCTCAGCCTAATCAACTAGGAATGGCTAAAATAGAGGAGGTGCAGCAAGGCTAATTGGCTAGCAACCAATTAGGGCAAGGTCGTCACTATCTAGATGTCCCTTTTTTGGTTGTGTGGGCGGTTGCCGATCACAACCGCGGGGTGATCTTATTCGGACTATCTAGTAAGGGGTAGCTCTGGTCTTGTGTAGCAGAGGATTAGGCAGGATCGTCGGTACGGTGATCTAGACCACGTACTGTGACGGGCGGTACCATAGTGGCCCTGCCATTGCATAGAATCCAATCTCCAATAAGCACGTGTACAGTTTTGATTGTGCCCAACTGTTACTGAAACATGAGATGCAAGCATTTCAGCTAGATTCTATTTTACTTTCTATAGACACTATTATAATATCAGATAGATTTGATAAAAAAAAATTGGTTATCGTGAGGTAAAAACCCGGCATGTTTATTTGTGGCGTGGTCTTACGAGATACCTTTTATTTCAAAGGATTTTGAAAATTTTAATAATCCAATTTGGGTGTGTTTTCTCATGCTGGTTTTCCAAACTGACTCGGGTGTTATTTCACTGTAATGCTCGGGTCAGACCGAGTATTATAGATACAGGAAAGGATGCTGTGAAGCTAAGGAGACAAGCTGGATGGCGAGACGTATCACACGTATTTGATGAATATTCCGCTGAGTATGATTAACTGCATAGTCAGTTTTGTGAGGACAGATTATGATAACTGTCCAGTTGTGTGCTATGAAATTTTTTGTACTTTGATGATGTAATGTATATAATTGATATAGTTTTTTTGTTTAAAGATCGGTCATTTATCTATTATATATTGTTCCACTGCGATTGTGAGATTCTGATATTGTTTTCTGTTTTCATCTTCTACCCTCTTTTTCTTTCCCTTACGGTCTTGTTTTTCCAGCAATCGATTATTCGGCATTTAATACAGTGGACGTATTATTGTCGATTTTTCGAGCGTCGAAAAATTGAGTTGTTACAGTCATGCTTTTCGCTTTTAAATTGTTTTATAAACCAAGTTTTAATGGCTCAAAAATGATCATAAAACCAAACTCCTAAGTGTTTAAAAGTATGAAAAATTTTAGTCTAGGTTTTGTAGCTTGAAAGTAAAATTTTAAAATAGCTTTCAAACGGGTTTTGTTAACTTTAAATTCTTTAAATTTTTGTTAATGCATACTAGATTATAGTATGTTGTTCAAGAATAAAATATAGAGTTCATACTTTGTAAAAATATGCAGAAAATTCTATTTTGAAGAAACTGATTTAAAGTAATCTTACATACTCCTTTTAACGACACTAATTTCAGCTTTTGCAAAATGGTTTTAAACCTGATTTTTCTTCCTCAATCCATTTAGTGGACTTTTCTAACATATATTTAAGTTTTTTAAAAGTGATTTGAAATATATATATATATATATATATATATATATATATATATATTAATTGATTTAACATAAATTGTCAAAGAAGAATTTTATTTCGAACTAAGGAAATTAAATGGTTTTGAATTTCTAATATACTTTAAACTCGATATTTTCTAAGTAATATTGGAAATTAATGTTTAAAACTATATTTCAAGTATTTTTAATTATATTGAAAAGTGAAAAGGAAGCATTAATTATACACCATTATCGTAATAACTTTTTTCCAAGAATTAAGAAAGAATTCAAGGATTATAACAATTTTGCTTTAGTAAATGATTTCGTAAAGTTATTGTTAACAACAAAAATTGGCACAAATACCCAATAGAGATTTTATAGAGGAATAAACGAAGAATAATAAATGTAAAGAAAGAGAATATAGTAACAAATCAAGAAGAAACAAGTAAATAACAGTGACATGGCAATTTATATTTGTTCGGCATTGTTTGCCTACATCCACTTTGAAGAGATAGCTTTATTAATCATTTATAAACCGAGTACAAGAGGGATCATATGAAAATCCTTAGTTACAAAAGAGAAGCAACAGGCAGCATGAAAATCCCAAAAATGAATAATCAAATTTGTATATATAGAGGAAGATGGAAAAATATCTCCCTGAAAATTCGGCTAAAGTATCTCCAAAACCATAGAGACCCATAGGAGGGATTGCATGGCCCAAATCCCAAGAAATAAGAATCGGGACTGATCCTTATTTTGGAGGAGTTTGGGGGTGCAATGCCTATGGAAGCTTATCCGTGTGTATTATGCTTATCCTCCAAGTTACATGCCAATTGGATTAGTCGAACTTGAGTTACCGATCAATCTTTATTGCACCATGTTGTATAGCCTGATTCTAGTCAACCCCTCTAGAGGGAAGAGAGCCATTCCTTGTTACTTGCTCCTTTTGGGCTGCGATCGCTAGAGTGACTACTGGGGTCCCTGCATCTTGTTCTCAAAGTATCATATGCATTGGACCTCGGAATTTTGAGATATCAATTGTTTTCCACTGAGATGCACTTTTTTTAGCTGAAGTAATTTTATCCCTTTGGCGGAGAGGGATCGTACCCGATCCCTTTTCTAGATTAGATTTTATTCCATACTTAGAATTCTCTGTATAGCATATCTCTCAATTTTGTTTGAACACGGCTTCATATTATCATATGTTCTTGATTTCTGGACCCTACAATCCTTGCTTTGGGCTTACTTCCCTCGATGGTAGTCAAGTCTATCTTTTCCAATTAGTTCAGAACAGCTGAATCAAAATGTCGGATAATATTTGCCCTCTAAAGTACATCCTGTGCTGAACATGACATCCTTTGAATCGGAGCAAGTTAGAGTCATTGGAATGAAATCCCTCCAGTTTTCTAAATAGTCTCCTGCTTGGTCGATTCCCAGTAGTATAAATTTAGGATTATATTTTGTCAACTGCTATCTATATTCGGTTCTACAGGGCTAGTAAGCTTTGGCATCTCATCCATTCTCAACCTTGAAAGCTTTAGATAAGAATTCAATTTCTGTCAATTTCAAAATTTGAATTTTTAGAATATACACGTGCGCATTCGGGTACACATTCTTGTCGACGGCTACCAAATGTGTTTTCAACCTTACGGATCATCGCCAATTTCCGTTGAATAAGATGCAACTTCATTGTGTATATGTATTTATTTACTTTATATATTTTTCATATACATCTTTGCATGCACATTGGAGTCATACCCGATTTATTTCCACTCCTTTTTAATGTTTATAGGGATCAGAATTCCACTACTCGATCTCTTTCTCTCCCATCTTCTCTCTTTTTTTGTTTATAGGATCGAAATTCTCCTTTTTCCACTTAGGGGTCATACTCGATCCCTTTTTGAGGATTTCTGGCTTCGTAGAGAAAAGTAAGCAAGCTGATCCCTAAAACCTCATATATAAACCAATATTTTCCCATCTATCCTTTACTTCATCTCTACATCTGAACCCTCCTTCCCTATCACCTTACTTCAGAAATTAGTGAAGCTGATCCCTTCCTCTTCCTTCTTCAATTTTGAATCAAAATCCATCATGGCCCTTTATACTTTCATCAACTCGATCACTTTTCCCTTTCAATTTCAATCATCTCCAAACCATTCGCCATTGCTATTGACTTCTCCATATCTCACCGCCATTTATATACATAGGTAGGTTTTTAGTTTTTGACTTTGTTTGTCTTGGTGATGAGATGATGGGTCTTTCCATGTTAAATTGCATAGATGAAGGGTTGAATTAGGTGAAGAAGAAGAAGAGAACGGCGGTGATATTGGGTTCGATGAGATGATAGAAGAGGAGAAGCAAAAGAGTGAAGCATGAAGGAGGTAGAGGGATCGGCCGTGATGAAGTATGGAGAGCTCATTCATTGATGTTTGTAGAGGAGAGGGATCGGTCTCATGTGTTTCCCAATGGACCGAAATAATGTTTGAGGGAATACTGAGAATGACTAAGTAAAGAGATCTATAATGGAGGCATGTAATAGAGATCGATTATTAAAGTTTGAGGAGGGATCGGTGATGGAGTGCTTGGCTAAGGGATCGGTTGTGTTGGTTTTGGCATAGGGATGGCTATAAATAGGGATCAGTCATGTTGGATTGGTTGCTTGCTTTATGAGAACGATTAGCTATGGGACTTAGTGATTTCAAGCCCTTGAACCAAGCTTGAAACCATAAGAAAACTACTCCATGTAGACTTGTACGAACAATTAGAACCAATCCTATCTCAATGAAGTTGAACATATGACTATAACAGAAAACAGGACTTGCATGTCCAACTTTGAATTTGAAATTGAACAACTAAACTTCTAGGACTTTGATATGGACTACAACTTAGCATAAGTACTTCAATAATAAACTTTATACTTCAATAAGTCGATCTCGAAGCTTACACAACCGGTCAATGTACATGCCCCTTGAGATAGTTAGCGATGTCGGTCGCTTGGTCGGAATCCAACGTCTCGTTACTACTTTTGCTTTTAATTTGGAATTGTTTATCTCTGCACTATACAACACTATACCACATTATTTTACACTTAGCACAGGGGGACAGGTAAATTTTTCTAATCTTGATTAACTATTGAGTTTAGTTGATATGCGCTACAGACATTCAGAGCGTTTAGCTGCAATGTCTTTTGGATAACCTTTACAACATAGCAATCCAGGTGCCAAGTCAATTTCTACGATTGAATCTAGTAGACTTTCTCCTGAACATCAAACTAAGAAATTGATGAGTTTTGGTTCAGTGATTGACCTTTTCTCTAATGTTCCTATCCTTCCAGTGGAAGAGATAAATCCTGCCCTTGACACTTTAGAGGGTGTTTTGTTTATGGATAACCCGATGGATTCGCAAGCCTCCAGAATTGGTGAGGCCACTCTCCATAGGCAGTGTTCTAAACATGGGATCCTGTTTGGAGGTATTTTAGTCCCTTCAGGGAATGATAGGGCCCACTTGCCCCCGAAGGGTATGCAGCATGTAATAAATTCATGTGTTCGGCCAGATGTGTGCCGGCTTTTAACTCATTTATCCAAGAGATGCTAAATTATTTGGGAATAGCTCCTGCTCAATTGTATTTGAACAACTATGCTTTCCTTAACGGCACCTTTCTATTATTTATAGATGTTCTATTATGCCATCTCCTAAAGAAATCCAATTCATCTACAATTGATGTGCACATAAATGTGCATATTTTTACCACCATATTTAATCTATTTAAATTAAATAAATGATCATATTGGGTATTTTAACATGTTTTAACCAAAGTCCATATTAATTTCAAATTATCACATATCCAACTTTATATAGAGGCAAAACGGTCATTTGTGTGCATATATTTCTTTGAGAAAAATTAATGGAAATTTACATATATTTGTGTGGGAATTTAATCTCAAATATTAGTGGTTTCATGAAAACACATGCATGCACAACTTGAATATAAAGGAATGAAGACGGAAATAATTCAAAGTGAAGATCATGGAGGACCCCACCTACCAACTTCCTTAATGTACAAATTAGAGGCTAATGCACATGCATATGGAATTAATGGATTCATGTACACTTAAATAGGGATTGTGACATGCTAATGATTACTTGGTGGCCACACTACCTCAAGGGCATTTTGGGCATTCTTCAAAAATATGAATTAGGGTTTCGTACATGTATAAATACCCATATGTTTCATGTGATCTGTCTTACTTTGCCTCCTCTTCCTCTTTAGATTAGGCCTAAAATAAAAGAAAGCTCCTCTTTTCTTTTCATGGCTACTTAGCCATTTTTACTTTATGTAACTTTCATTTTCTTTACGCAATGTTAATTAGTGCTCTCTTTCTTTTACATACTTCTTTTGTTTATTTACTTTCATGTTAGTGGTGTAAATTTATTTTTCATGCAAGTAGAAAAGTTTTTTCTTTTCTTTACTTTTCTCTCTTTTTCCTTTTCTTTTTCTTTCATGTTGCAAGCTATATTTGTTGTTTTGATAACAAATATGAGAGGCTAATCCCTTCAATTTAGGGGTAATGAAGTTTCTAATCATATAGCTTCAACATTTAGATAATTATAGCTCTCTTTTTGTTCTTAATGACAATGCTTGAAATGGCTTTATTTATTGTTTTTGCTTTGAATTTGATAGCCGATATTGTTGACACCAAATAGACTATGCTTAAACAATCACTAACACAAATGCCTCTTCATCAAAATATGATTATGGCATAAGAAAGTGATTTGAAATTAAAATTTGATGGTCTATATTTTTAGTTAATAGTTAATAGGCAATACTTAAAATAGATTTCATTTTCAACTTTGTTGTCATTTTCATAGTAAGTGATTTAAAGGTTGTGTTATAGTTTGATAGCTTATGTTGAGCTAATTAATAGCACAAATGAATCATACTTATGATAAACACATCATTTAAATTCACTTATGACCAAAAAAAGAGAGGTCATAATTTCATAATTTGTTGAACTATATGATCTAGAGAGTGGAAATATCTCTAAATTGTCATTTAACTCTCATATTTTTATCATTTTCTTTTGCTAGTTTTTGTTAGTTTCTTACATTTCTAGCTATTCACTCTCGACTTCGGTATAATTTGATTGAATAAAATTTTAAAATCATCAATTCCCTGCGGATCGACCCATATTCGCCACGTGCTACATTCATACACCATGCGCTTGCGGATATTTTTATTTCTAAATTCTTCGACGGTTTTCTAATCCGATAGAATTTCTGTCGTTGAACAACAATTTTAAGCGACGGATGGAATTCTTTCTCATACTTTCCTCAAGCCCACGCCCAACTATCAAGTTCTTACTGGTGCTTGGAACAACCTCAGTGTCTTTAAACACGAATGGTTCTGCATTCGTTGTCCGCCCGGCTTTACGAGGCGATTATTGGAAGGACATGAGTGGTCCCTCACTTTAATTTCAAATTCTTAAGTCCAAGTTGTATCCTGAACTAACAAATACTCTAAAAATTTACAAGTGTCCATCCATTACCCAAAGGAGACAATTATTTAAGGGCGGTTTTTGAAAATTTTTCTATCCCAGTTAAAGACAAGGGATATTAGATTACTCGTAACTGATAAGTGGTTATCCCTTTACGAGCTGTTGGATGAGGGTCGTGGTGTCGGACTTTCGAAAAGCGTTGCACCATGACGGAATGATGCAAAACAAGAAATGGGCAATAATAGCCATGTCATGCCCCCAATAGAGGAGGCTAAGGTCCATGCCGAAGAAGGTGAAATTAGAGGTAATGAAGACAACAAGCCTAGCAATGACGACGCAGGTTCGGGCGACATACCTGTGATTGAACCGTCATAGGGCATGTAGTCTTGTGCGCCGATAGGAAAAGTCAAAAGGCTAGCATACAAGCTCCATAAGAGAAAAACTGCTAAAAATTCCAAGTTTACCATCACCTCGGCTGAAGAAGAATCTTCCTTTCAGCCTTTAGAAAGTTCGATGGAAGGACCCACAAATCCACCGATTCCAGATTACATCGACACTTTTGACTTTCCCAATATTAGTGTCGGGGGGCTTAATTCTTCCACCAGGACCGGTAAAGTCATTCCTCCTAATGACATTAACAAAGGGGTAATCACTCCTATGAGCAAGGCCACATTAACTGGTCCATCGAGAAGACACTATGACACTCACAATCATGCACTAGTTTGAACCAGCATAAAATTGTTTCGTATCGTTTACTTAATTATTTACTTTTATATTTATACTCCGCACTAGTAGATAGTTTAGTTAATATTCCACATTGCAGGATCCTTAGTAACTTTCATTTGGTATCAGAGCAAGGTCATCATATAACCATACACAGTTATTTGATATTCAGTTAATATGGAAAATGACACTAGCGCAAGTTTTATTGAAGGTCAATCCACTTCACAGCAACCACTATTTAATTGTTTGAATTATAATTATTGGCCAACTCATATGAGAATTTATACGCAAGAAAATGGATATGATACTTGGATTATCACTCAGAATGAATACACTATCCCTACTACACCATATGCACAATGGTCAAACACACAAAAGATAGATGCTACCTCAAATAAAAAATCCATGAATATATATTATTTTGTGCTTTAGACAAGAATGAATTTAGTAGAGTTAGCATGTGTACAAATGCTTATGAAATTTGGCATACTCTTAAAGTAACTTATGAAGGTACTAACAAATTTAAACAAAGAAAAATTTCTATGCTTAAGAATCAATTCCAAAATTTTAGAATAATATAGGATGAGACTATAAATGAAATGTATTCTATATTTCAAGACATATATCACTCACTATTGGCACTAGGAAAAAATTCACAGATTTTGATATCATTTCAGAAATTATCAACTCTTTAACGGATGAATGAGAACAGAAAGTCTAATCAAATTGAAGAAGCTAATGACATTTCAACCATAAAACCAGAGGAGTTGATAGTAAATCTCATGTCGTATGAAGTTAATTTCCACGCAAAATAAGATCAAGCATAAGATAGAAAGAATATAGCATTCCAAGGTGAACAAGAAGATTCAAATTACTATGAAGATGACATGGTATTTGTAGCAAAGAATTTCAAAAATAAATTGAAATATAAAAAGAATAAGAAATTCGAAACAACGGAGAGACAACTCCAACAAACTACCAGCTTCAAATCTCAAATATTATAAATGTCACAAAAGGATCACATAAAGAAGGACTTCCTGATTGAAAGAAAGACGGATACAAGAATAAGAAGTACAAGTATAAGATGAACAAGTATTCTCTGTTGCAAGGAATGATTCATAATCATCTTCATCATCGGATGGTGATTCTGAACAAGCCAATGTCCGCTCTATGGATTCAACTGATGATGTAAGTGATCTTTGATGATTTAATTGATACAAACTCAGAATTATTGGATAAAATAAATGAAATTAAAATAAAGTATAAAGATGCTTTCGAAAAACTAAACATAAGTGAAGTAGAAGTTGATATGCTTAGAGATGAAAAGAAAATCTTAGAAGAACTTGTCAAACCACAAGGTTCTTTATCTAATGTATCTTCTTAACTCACGATGCTATCAAACGAAATTATAGTTCAAAAAGAAAAGAATATGAAAGAATATGGTATTAGCTGTAGAAAATCACGATTTAAAATCAAATGTCAAAGTTCTTGAACTAAACAATTCTAGTCTCAAAACTAAATTAGAATATTTTACTAAAAATGTTTCTAACTTTAATAAAGGTAGAGAAAATCTCTCTAAAATTATTAAAGACTCTTAACCTGCTTTTAATAAGAAAGGGTTAGGATATACAAATTCCTTAAAATCTAGTTCAAAGAAAAATATTTCACTAAGTAAAAATTTCACAGTACATAAGATTTTGTAAAAGAAAAACAAAAACCAAAGGTTCTCACTCAAAAGAAAGACATTTGCAATACAAATACTATAATGATTGGGCGCCAAAAACTAATAAAATCGATTAGAAATAGGTGCATTACGTCTTTTATAAATTTAGTTCACAAAAATGAAAATTTTACTAATAAAGGGAATTCTAAACCCTCTTGGGTTTGGTTTTCTAAGATCTAACTCTTAGGACCCTATAAAAAGTGGGTACCAACGTCATATTTATATTCTTTACAAGTACCATCTAAGAAAAGAGGAAAGTGGATACTTGGTAATGGTTGCTCAAAACATATGATAGGAAAAAAAGATATGCTGACTAACATTATCTACTCAGATAGAGGATCTGTCACATTTGGAGATAATTCGAAAGGTTGTATCATCGGCAAAGGCGATGTGAGCAGTGACGGTACATCTAACTTACCTCTTATTACAAATGTTTCACTAGTTAAAAATTTAAAACATAATTTGCTTAGCATAAGTCAACTATGCGATAAAGGTTTTAATATATCTTTTTCGAAAAATAAATGCAATATATTTGATCAAAACAAGAATCTAATCCTTGAAGGAACTAGAGAACGAAATATATACAAATTAAATATGAAAATCAATCATAACACAAATATGTGTCTAGAAGTCAAAGAAAATGATCCTTGGTTATGGAATAAAATATTTTGTCATATAAACTTTTTGGACCAACTCAAGTAATTACATTTGAGTTATTACAAAAATTCTTTTGTGCCATAACTACTAAAGTTATTACATTTAGATCTTTTTGGACCAACTCAAGTTCAATCTATAAATCATAATAGATATGTTTTCGTAATTTTAAATGATTTCTGATGATACACTTGGATAATATTTATGAAAAATAAAAGTGAAACTTTTGAAAATATTTAAATCTCTGCTAAGAGAATTCAAAATATTAAGAATATAAAAGTAAAAAACATTCGAAGCGATCACGGTGGCGAATTCGATAATGATATTATTGAAAAATATTGTAATAAGAAAGGAATTATTCATTAGTTTTCATTTCCTAGAACTCCATAACAAAATGGAGTTGTAGGAAGGAAAAATAGAACATGTCAAGAATATGCTAGAACCTTATTAAATGTAAGCACTCTACCTATCTTATTTGGGCAGAAGCTGTCGCAACTGCTTGTTATGTTTTAAATCGAGTTTCTATTAGACCATTAACAAAACATACCCTATGTGAACTTTTTAATGGAAGAAAGCCTAGTATATCATATTTTAAAGTTTTCAGTTCAAAATGTTTTCAATTAAATATAAAAGACCAATTTGGTAAATTCATTCCAAAATCTGTTGAAGGAATAGCCATTGGATACTCGGAACAAAGTAAGGCATATAGAATTTATAATAAAAGAACTACAATAATCAAAGAAACACTTCGTGTGTCATTCGATGAAAATTACAAATTTAATAATAAAACTAAATATGAAGAAATAATTTCTAAATCAAATATCACAGAAGATGATATTGAAAATATTGAAAATAATACTGAAATTGAAAAATAATAGTTTACCTAATGAAAATGAGATGTTATCTCCACCTAGTCTTTTATGAAATCGCCCAATTGAAAATATGATTGGAGAAATAAATTTTAATGTAAGAACTCAAAATCAATTAAATCTAATGGTTCATGTAGCCTTCCTATCGAACATTAATCCCAAAAATGCTAAAGAAGCATCAACTGATGATTAATGGATTATAGATATGCAAGAAGAGTTAAATCAATTTGAACGAATTGAAGTTAGGACTAAGTTCCTAGACCTAGTAATCAAACAGTCATCCGTACTAAGTGGGTTTACAAAAATAATGTTGATCAGTAAGGAAATATTATTCGAAACAAAGCTAGATTAGTCGCTCACGGTTACAATCAAGAATAAGGTATATACTACGAAGAAACATTTGCATCTGTAGCCCGACGAGAAGCAATAAGTATTTTATTAGCTTTTTCTTGCTTTCATAACTTTAACTATATCAAATGGATGTAAAAAGTGCTTTTCTAGATGATTTTATAACAACCACCTCTATTTACACATGAATAATTTCCAGACCATGTTTATAAACTAAAGAAAGCTTTATACGGTCTAAAACAAGCACCTCGTACTTGGTATGATCGTCTTATCTTATAAATTCTGGTTTTAAAATTGGAAAACTATATCAAACTTTATTTATAAAACAAGATAAAATTTATATCTTAATTATACAAATTTATGTATACTGAAAGTCTATATGGATCGTATGATATATATATATGGCAAGTAATTATTATATATGCGATAAATTAAGATACCAGGATAAAAGTAAAATGAAAAAGATCACACCAGAAATTTTATACTGGTTCGGACCTCCCATCAAAAGTCCAATCCTAAAGCTCTTCTTTGGAATTTCACTAATCAATAACCCTCGCTTCGCCCGGAGGAATAGGCATGTTACAATAGAAATCTTTCATCAGGAATGTGCTCTGATTAACACTAATATTGGCAATACATACAAGTCTTCCTATAATCTCCACTGGATGTGTATAGATATGAATATGTGTGTGCTTTGGAAATATGGAAGAAAATTGAATGAAAGTTAATGATCTTTGGTTGAAATATTAATAGCAAATATGAGTAAAGTGCAAAATAGATATATAGAATAGAAATTAGAAATTCGTTACTTTAATTGTAAAATCACTGATGTATTTATAGTTGTGGAAAGATTGATTTGAAGTGTTGCTACCATTTCTTTTCATTTCTAGAGTTGCTTCTGTTTAGGGTAGAACTAATTTGAAGAAGAGATGCAGAAGCATCCTTTCAGATTTGACAGTTGTATTTTAGAAAAAATCCCGAAGCCAAATCCAAATGTCTGGATTGTGTTGATCAAACGTCTGGTGATGTATTATCTAGAAAAATTCAAGAGACTGGGACCAGACGTCTGGGGGCATAGCACCAGACGTTTGGAATATGGTAAATTTGTTCTTCTATGTAAATGTATGTATCTTATCATATACAAAAACCATAGAGATTTTACATATCATTTCTAAGATTTGTATACAATTATTTTCTCTCTACTACTGTGATCCATGCTCCATGCTTTGATTTGTATTCTTGAGTATCTGCAAAAAAATAAGATATGAGATATATATGTACAATTATAGTTATATGGTTTGTCATCATCAAAACTGTGACAACCGTGACTCGACGTTCGAAAATCGACACCCAAATACATCACCCGTATTTGAATGTCGCAGATTCAAACGTTGGGTCTGGTTCCTCGGAGCTTATAACAACATTAGATGATAATAACACAGCGAAAACAGAAGAATTTTATTGATACACCACAATTGATATTACATTGTTTCAATCATTTTTCATCTAGAGATCATTACCTAAAACAGATCGGGAAAGAGGATTTGAATTTTTTCATGAGTTTTAGCCTGTAAACATTTAAACAGAGGGATATATGCCTATAAACAAACACGCACAGCAATATCACCATTCATACACACACACACACACACACACATACAATCATATTTATAATCATGCAAAACATATTTCATATCCTACTTCAAGGATTATCACATGATAACCCAAAACATAGCAGATTTAGGAGTTCGCTCACCTGGAAGAAGAATAGAAAAGCAGACTTGAGCCTGGAATTTGAAAAACTGGAGCTTGTCCAGATTTCTGAAAATTTGGAAAATGATCTGAAAATTGTATTTGATCTGGAACGGCAACTTGAATCTTGCTTTGTGATTTTCTTTTAAAACTTGAAACTTTGAAAAAAAAATGGAATATAATGTTGAAATGATCTGATTTTTGTTTTGAGATGATCTTGCTTTGCTTGATCTTGAAAACTGGTATTCATTTTGAACCTGATTTGTTTGTTTCCAGGTTGAACTTGTTTGATTTTGTTTGCTTTGAATCTTATTTTCTTTCTCTGGTTTTGCTTTAATTTTCTAATTTATGGATTTTGAAAAATATGAACAACAATAAGGAAGTAGGACAATAGTTGTGTATAAATAGCTTTGTTCTCATTTTATCTTTTATTTTTAAATATAAAAAGAAAATGACACTTGTTTAAATTCTTGAAATAATTGAATTACACTTGTATTTTGCATATTTCAATTTGTTTACAAATGTCAAATTGTATTGTATAATTGTTCGAAATGTTACAAGCATGCTAAAATCTTTTTTTACACTTGTCTTTATTTATATATTAATGTTTAAATATATTTTTATATAGTATTCAATTTATATTTTCAATTTATCCTTATATATATCTTATGGTTTTAATATTTTCTATTTTAAATAAATGCATTTCCTTTTATAAATATTTATATAACCTTAAAGAAAATGATTTTAAAAATTAAATTATACATTAATAAATAAACACACACACACACATATATATATATAAGTTTTTAAAATATAGAATTTAACTTCTAAATAACTTTTTTGAAAATTATCATTATATTAAATTTAAAATATAACTTCCTAATTACAGTATATATATATATGTATATATATATTAGAAAACAAATTTTTTATTAATTTTGAAATGTAAAGTTTTAAATCCAATTTATTATCAAGATATTTATTTTTGAATTTCAAATCCAAAATTCTATTTACAATCTATTTATATACATAGATATAAATACAAAATAAATATCTTATTTAATTTGGAAAATTTCAAATAAATTCACAATTTAACCCAAAACTTTATATAAATTACCAATTTTAATTCGACTTAAAAATGGGATCGTTACAAAAACTTGTGGGTAGGAGTTTCTAACATTATGCCCCTTTTTCTAAAGACAAACTATGTAATATAAAACATATTTTACTCCCTCTGTATATATATGTACATATGTTGTCCTCCCTCTATGTGTATGCGTATTTCTCCCCCTTTTAGCATTATCAAAAATAATAGAGAATGTAGAAAATGTTATCTAAAACATAGAGCTTGCAGTACATGATAACTGAAACATTAGTACATAGAAGGAGAAATGCATAAAAGAAAAATCAGTGAAAGAAAAACTAGAATCTACTGCTAATGGTGAGACGAGTTAGGAAAACTTCCATAGGTATCATTATAATAATCCTAAAAAGCTGAAGGATCAGAAATGTATTCGGGCCAATGATGTTGATCATTATATTCTTCATCTTCTTGAATAGACAGTCCTTGAAAAGTCAAGTACCCTTGCTGATGGGGGGAAGGATCTTGCATATTAAAGTCCTCACTTTCCTCTTCATCTGTTTCATTTAATGGTTTGTCTTCCATGGGTTCTTTTTCTCGTGGTTTTGTTGAAGACCCTGGAACAGAAGAAATATATGGAGCAGGTGAAGGATGTGATGATGATGAGGGCGATGAATGGGATGATGATCGACCACGAACTTTCCTCATTACTTTCCCAAGAGTGGATACAACCTTTTCCGGTGTTTTCTCGATTTTTCCCATTTGAGAAGATATACTTGAGGTAGTTCTTTCAAGACGACCAACTTTTTTGCCTAAGATTTGTTGGTTGCGAGATAAAATTTGTTGATTTCGAATTGATAAGTCACGATATGATTGTGTTGAAGTAGGTTCTCCTTGGGCTACTAAAATCTCTAAGTCCGAGTGATATTCAGAGGGATGTTGCTGGAAAACATAAGGACCTAGTTGTTGTTGAGGGGGTTGTTGCTGCTCTTGCTGACGCTGTTGCTCATGTAGTTGTTGTTGCTGTAGGGTCCATTGAGGAAATGATATCAACGGTGGCGGTTCGTCCGATAAATGCATAATCTTGAAATAAAATAAATGATGATTTTGTTTCTAACTTATTCAAAATTGTTGGCCAAATATATTTTATGCCAAGAACACTATAAAAATCCATAGAGTCTTTGAATTACTTCATATATATTAGTTTGGATTAATAATAGTGTTTTATTGGATGATAATACATTTGGTTATTTTACGGCTAACTCTATATTCACGGTTTTTTATTATTTACACGGCTTCAATTCAAATTCAAGAGAATTTCATTTAAAAAGTTGTTAAAAATGACTTTGAGATATTTTTTTGCACAACTCATGATCCGGCCTGTAACATTCAACAAATGATAATTTTTGAGTGAAAAAGAAATTCAGATGCAGATTATACTGGAATCTAGTTGAAAGAAAAATTGCTAGTGGAACGTGATTTTTATTGAGACATTTAGTAACTGCATCGTTTTTCAAAGAAAACATCTGCATATTTTTCATTTCAAATAATTTTCAAATAGCAGAATTTTTTCTCATAAAACCCCTTCTAGAAAATCATTTTTTGACCTTGTTTTCAGATTGGTCATTTTTAGAAAAATTGATTTTATAATTATTTTTGAATTTGATTTTAAATAACTACATTGGCTAATCCGACTCCCTAATGATTATCAAAAAGATAAATAGTGATTGAAAAAGTGATGAGTGTTGATATTTATTAGATATTATGACTCGAGACGGTATAACTATTAAATTTCTTTAGAAATTCAAATAAGAGTTTTAAAACTTTTTGTTAGTAAAAATTCCATGACCATCTCTACTTCTATCATATTTCTAACGACCATCACTCATCAAAATTCAATATAGTTTGTCAATCTGTGGTACTTTAAACAGGAATCATTCGTTTTTCATTGTACATTTTTTCTAATAAAAAATAAATAATAAAATAATAATAACAAAATAAAATAAAATAAAATCCATAGTATTCACTCTCATTTAAAAGTCCTCACGGTTATGCATGGGTGAATTACTTGGAATTTGTTATGTGCTTCCATGCTCATTTAAAAGTCCTCACGGTTATGCATGTATGGAACGCATATCAAAATTGATTTTTTTAAAAAATAAACAAGTTGATTCTAATCACAATTAAAAGTCCTCACGATTATGCGTGGTTAGAAGATATTTGAATTCATTTTTTTTAAATAAAATTGGAATACTACTCATCTCATTTAAAAGTCCTAACGGTTATGCATGGTTGGTAGATATTCAAATTCCTGATATAAATATACCACAAATAGATACGATTATATGGATTTATATGATGACATCATTCCCGTCATTCTAAAAGTGGAATATGCGCCTAACAGAGTATTTATGATTTATGTTTGATTTTTATTGAAATTTAATATTTATATTCGATTGAGTTTTAATGTTGTATTAATATCGATCACTTTATCTCTATTTTTTCTAACACCATTACTCGTCTGCTGATAACAAAAGGGCGAGAGAAAAGTTAAGATTTTATCATATAAAATCAAGCAAAAGTCAGATATTTTCTATTTGCATCTAGGATCATTTGCATATTTTTAATTGTATGCATATATGAAAGGGGAGCTTTGTGTAGTGAGGAAGCATTCAAATAGGGAGAGCAAATGGAATCATCAAATACATTTAATATATTCAAAATCTTAAATATATGTTTGTTATCATCAAAAGGGAGAGATTGTTGAATATGCGAGTATATGATTTTTGTTTGATGATAATAAACATATATATTCATTTAAATGTTTTTGTTAATATACTATTTTATCTCCACGGATTAAATAAATATTTGATGAATAAAATAAATAACACAGAATTTGAATTCAAACAGAAATTTTATTCAAACAAATATTTATTACAATTTTTGAATAGTACAAATGTCAAGCTCTCACTATATATATATATATATATATATATATATATATATATATATATATATATATATATACACACAACTTCAATTACAATACAATTTTGATTACATCACAATTTCTAATTTACATTTGACCTCACTACATATCACTCATTCACTCAACTCGTATTTATCTTCAACTTCATTCTAATGTGAATCCAGCATCTGAGCAATTTGCAAAAATAAATATTGACGCAATAAAATTGAAATGGAAATATTTTTGTAGTATAAAATAAAATGTGAATTTTGAAAATAATATTTGCCTCAGCTATTTGGCTTGTTCGTCATTATTTTAATTCGAATTCGTCATACACGAACGGCTTGGGACATGCACAGTGTATCACTGTACATGCCACAAGGACGTGCACACCAATATACACTTGATAAAATTATAGGGACAGGTGAGCATAGGTCAAACCCAAAACGCCAGGTTCAACTCAAGTGCAATAAAAATAATGTCACAATATCAGCACAAGGTCAAACCCGAGCTTTAAGCTGGATTCAACTCAGATGTAATACAAAATTGTCAAGTACAAGTGAAAATGCTCGATCAAAGCAACACAACCTCAACAATGCAATGGGCATGTACACAAAACCACAACTAGTATACAAGCTACTGAACTCCAAGCAAAATTCAAAGGCAAGTATGCAACAAAGATGAATACAATGCATCAGCACACATGAGGACCAACTCCGTGCACATGTTCAACCAAGTTAATATGTCAACATACACAGTGGAAAAGATGAATTCAATGTCGACATACACACAGCAGTTTTAAATATATGAAGATAGTGTATTCAAGGCAACATGAAATACAACAGACTCAAGTTTGCAGCCTCTACATCAAGCTCTGAAACAAATGAAACCGGAGAAAATGAATGACCAGACAAATATGCAAACATATGCAGTGCACATCACAACCAAACTGCCCAGGCTCAATGTCACAAATAATACAACATGGCAGTAGACAGTGCAAAGTGGTGCACATGTAACCAGAGCCAAGACATGAACAAGAAATGCACAACGAAATTGCAAACAAGTGAATGGAAGCAACTACCAAATGCAAACTAACTTAAATACTACAATGAACCAGGTGAAGCAACTTGAGCTTCAAAAGATACAACATAATGCACCAGTGAAAACTAAATGAAACTGGACGGTGCAAGCTCAAATAGAAACAAATGTACATACACAGTGAAGCAGTGTAAACATCAACATGAACTAGGCTCAAACTCAAGTCAGTGCACAAAACCCCAATTCAAACAACAACACCGAACTAGATGGAACTGCAACACAATGTCAAGATATAGGACCAAAGATATTAGGAGTTTTACAATTCAAGTCAAATGCCAAAGTCATGCAACAGAAGGTACAAATTAAAAATGAACGCAGCATCCATCAAGTGGATGAAGTGCACATGAATGCACAATAAAAATTCACAAACAAGTCAAGTATGCTACAGGTTGCAAACGACTAGAGGCAATAAACACTGATGGCCAAAGTCGAGTATGATACAGAATAATCATGCCAAAGTCATGGAATCGCATAAACAAAGTCAAGTGACCGGAGTCAATCTACAAGCAGCAGAAGAAGCCGTGGGTCAAAAATCAAAGCCAAAGTCAAGTAGGAAATTCACTACCGTAACGACCAAGGAAAGATCGAACGGTTCTGAATCAAAGCCGTGTTAATCAAGAAATCAAGCGAGTTCGAAATCAAAACTATGTTAATCAAGTAAACTAAATTATTCGATATGAACAAGTCAGAAATTATCATCAGCATTAAAACAAAATCGAATGGCCGAGATAAATCAAGTGACGAATTCAAATAAATGTATACAAATGAAAAATCAAGGATCTCGAATCCTATATAAAAAAGTAACATCATCGGCTTTCGAAATAGATCGAGTTCAAGAAAGAAAATCAGAAGAAGCAAAAAGGAAAATTTACATACCAAATCAAAGTCAGACTCGATCAAGGAGGAGGAGCCACGAACGAATTAATTGAAGTAATCAATCGAAGCATTAACCATCAATTTAAGCGGCGACTTCACAAAGCCCTAAATTCAGAGCTAAGAGGAACGAACGAAAGAAGGAACGAGGCCATAGTTAAACAAAGGAGCGGACCGAATAAATGATGAGAATAATATTGGGCCGGCCATTCTTTTTTTAGTGATTGGTTTATATTAAAAGGGAGATAATTATGGTTTTGGTTTAATTGTTTCTAAATTGTTGTTTTTTTATTTTCTCCTTTAAACCATTGTAATTACTAGTCGTGTGACTAGGGGGCAAAATACGGTAGCGTAGTTTGAGAATTCGCAACTCAGTAGCTGAGTTGTGGCAGGGTTTTGAGCGTAGAGTTAGGTTAGTCAGTAGCGGATGTCGTGAATTTACGTGTATAAGCGTGTGACTACTTAATTTCTAGTGGAAACCTTAGGGGCAGCACGTAGGCAGGGTTTTGCCGAAGCTGGGTAAATTCTGTGTCGTTCTACTTCTGCATTTATTATTCTGCTATTATCTGTGCTGCTATAATTTTTATATATCTGTGTTGAAATATTTTTATAAGCTTTCGCGATAATTTTTATAATTAATAGCATCACCCTATTCACCCCCCTCTAGGGTGAAATCGATCCTACAAGTGGTATCAGAGCTAGGAATACAAGTCAGCTTTTGTTTTTAAAAAATTAATTTTTTTTTTCAAAAATCAATTTTCGTTTTAAAAAGTAGAATTTTTAAAATGGCTTCTTTTAATAATGCTTTTGCTGAGGGTCAGTCCATAGTTAGACCACCAATGTTCAATGGTGAATACGCCTACTAGAAAAATAGAATGAAAATTTTTCTGAAAACCATTTACGCGTGGAATATTGTTGAGACAGGTTATAGAGCACCAGCTATAATTGAAAATAATCAGGAAATAAATAAACCAAAGGATCAATGGATAGAACTAGAAAATAAATTACAAAATGCTAATGCTAAAGCTATGAATTCTACTATCTGTTCATTGGATCAATTTGAATTTAATTGTGTCTCACATTGTCTAACTGCGTAGGAAATATGGCACACACTAGAAGTGACTCACAAAGGAACATCTCAAGTCAAAGAATCTCGCCTTGCCATGCTAAGCAGCGAATACGAGAATTTCACAATGGCGAAGGAAGAAAATGTCAAAGAGATGTATGGACGACTTTCCAATATCATATACAAATCAAAAGCTCTTGGAAAATCATAAAAGAGTTGGTTATAGTCCGAAAAATCCTCACAGTCCTTCCAAGAAGTTTTGAAGAAAAAATAACTGCCCTTCAAGAATCAAAAGATTTAAAATAAATCAAAGTTGAAGAACTCATCGGAAATCTCACCACTTATGAGCTATAAATGAAATTCAAGGAAGAGCGTGAAGGAGGTGACACTCGAAAGAAATCAATTGCTCTTAAAGGAATAACAGAAAGTGATGGTGAAGATGATGATGATGATGATGGAGCAGCAGAATTGGAGCTGATAATAAAGAAATTCAAAATGTGGAATTACAAATACGGAAATCCAGCTCTAAATCGAAAATTGAAAAGCAGAATAGTCAAAGCACTAGACAACTCAGACAAATAGAAGATCATCTGTCATAAGTGCAACCAACCCGGACACATCAAGCCCAATTGTCCTCAAAATCGACGCGACTTTGAAAAGAAATCAAAAAGGAGAAGTTTTGCAGCCACGTGGAATACAAGTGATGAAGATAATCAAAGTACTAGCAGTGAGAGTGAGAAAGTAGATATGTGCCTTCAAGGTAATATAACTAATAACAACGATGACGAGCCAAGCGAGGTATTAAAACTTACTCATTCAGAATTACTTATATATTTCCACGAAGTAAATGGCTGTTTTGAATGACTTAGGGATAAATATGCTAAAATTGAATCACAAAGAGATAGTTTGATTGAACTAAATGATCAGCTTGAACAACTAGTTAAAAACTATCAAAATAAGTGCCCTAAGTGTGACAAGTGTCCATTGTTTGAAGAAGAAATTAAAAAATCAGAAATTAATATAAAATCACTTGAAAATGAAATTACGTTTTTAAAAGAGAGTGAAAATACTATGAGAGAGAATTCTATTAAAAAGTGCACATAATTATTGAATGAAAACGAATCTCTAAAAACACAAGTCCAACAATTGTCAACGACTTTAGGAAAATTTTCTAAAAGTGAAAAATCGTTGAATATGCTAATAGGAAAACAAATAGTCAATATTGATAGACGATGACTTGGATATACTCACTCCGAATATGTTAAAAGAAAAATTAATCAAGTCAATTCTATATGCACAATTTGTAGAAAATATGGACACAATCACAATAACTGTTGGTATAGACCCAAACATGTGAAAACCATACCAATTTGGGTTCCAAAAGGAACAAATATAAAATCTCTCAAAGTTTAACAAATCTGGATGTCGAAAGGAACATATATAAATCGTTTTGGGTCGCCACAAAATTATTTTTCAAAATATTCTTCCACTAATAATCATGGACCTATAAAAACAAATAGGTCACAAAAATCTTTCAACGTGTAGGTGGGGTGGCAGGCTAAGGAACAACAATAGTGTTCTTGGATTCTAGATGTTCCAAGGACACAACGAGCGTCAAACCAAAGTTTCTTAGCCTAGTATAAAGGTGACAGAATCATAATGGACAACAACGAAAAATATCGTAAAGGTAAAACAGGTAATGGTATATTTATTTGAACGATATATTAAATGTGTTAATCTGCACCGTAATCTGAGTTAAATCAGCCAATAATGTGATGATAAAATAAATGATGATTTTGATTCTGACTTATTCAAAATTATTGGCCAATTAAATTCTTATGCCAAGAACACTATAAAAATATGTAGAGTGTCAGAATTACTTTATGTATATTAGTTTGTATTAACAATAGTGTTTTATTGGATGATAACACATTTGGTTATTTTACGGCTAACTCTATATTCACGGTTTCTAATTATTTATACGGCTTCAATTCAAATTCAAGAGAATTTCATTTAAAAAGTAGTTAAAAATGACTTTGATATATTTTGTTGCACAACTCATGATCTGGTATGTTACATTCAATAAATGATAATTTTTGAGTGAAAAAGAAATTCAGATGCAGATTACACTGGTAATCTAGTTGATAGAAAAATTACTAGTGGAACGTGACTTTCGTTGAGACATTTAGTAACTGCATCGTTTTTCAAAGAAAACATCTGCATATTTTTCATTTTGAATAATTTTCAAATAGTAGAAATTTTTTCATAAAACCCCTTCTAGAAAATCATTTTTTATCTTATTTTCAGATTGGTCATTTTTAGAAAAATTTATTTTATAATTATTTTTGAATTTGATTTTAAATAACTACATTGACTAATCTGACTCCCTACTGATTATCAAAAAGGTAAATAGTGATTGAAAAAGTGATGAGTGTTGATATTTATCAGATATTATGACTCGAGACGGTATAATTAGTAAATTTCTATAGAAATTTAAACAAGAGTTATAAACTTTTTGTTGGTAAAAATTTCATGACCATCCCTATTTTTATCATATTTCTAACGACCATCACTCATCAAAATTCAGTATAGTTTGTCAATATATGGTACTTTAAACAGGAATCGTTCGTTTTTCATTTTACATTTTTTTTGATAAAAAATAAATAATAATAACAATATAATAATAAAATCCAAATTATTCACTCTCATTTAAAAGTCCTCATGGCTATGCATGGATGAATTACTTGGAATTTGTTATGTGCTTCCATGCTCATTTAAAAGGCCTCACTGTTATGCGTGTATGGAACGCATATCAAAATTGATTTTTTTTAATAAACAAGTTGATTCTAATCCCATTTAAAAGTCCTCACGGTTATGCGTGGTTAGAAGATACTTGAATTCATTTTTTTAAATAAAATTGGAATACTACTAATCTCATTTAAAAGTCCTAACGGTTATGCATGGTTGGTAGATATTCAAATTTCTGATATAAATATACCAAAAATAGACACAACTTTATGGATTTATATGATGACATCATTCCCATCATTCTAAAACTGGAATATGCGCCTAACAGAGTATTTATGATTTTTATTTTATTTTTTATTGAAATGTAATATTTATATTCGATTGAGTTTTAATTTTGTATTAATATCGATCACTTAATCTCATTGTTTTCTAACACTATTACTCTTTTGCTGATAACAAAAAGGGGGAGAGAAAAGTTAAGATTTTGTCAAATAAAATCAAGCAAAGGTCAAATATTTTCTATTTGCATCTAGGCTCATTTGTATATTTTTAATTGTATGCATATATGAAGGGGGAGCTTTGTGTAGAGAGGAAGCATTCAAATAAGGGGAGAAAATGGATCATTAAATGCATTTAATATATTCAAAATCTTAAATATATGTTTGTTATCATCAAAAGGGGGAGATTGTTGAATATGCGAGTATATGATTTTTGTTTGATGATAATAAACATGTATATATCCATTTAAATGTATTTGTTAATATACTATTTTATTTTCACAGATTAAATAATTATTTGATGAATAAAATAAATAACACAGAATTTGAATTCAAACAGAAATTTTATTCAAACAGATATTTATTACAATTTTTGAATAGTACAAATATCAAGCCCTCACTATATATATACACAACTTCAATTACAATACAATTTTGATTACATCACAATTTCTAATTTACATTTGACCTAAATACATATCACTCATTCACTCAACTCGTATTTATCTTCAACTTCATTCCAATGTGAATCCAGCATCTGAGCAATCTGCAAAAATAAATATTGACGCGGTAAAATAGAAAAGGAAATATTTTTGCAGTATAAAATAAAATGTGAATTTTGAAAATAATATTTGCCTCGGTTATTTAGGTTATTCGTTATTATTTAAATTTGAATTCATCATACACGAACAGCTTGTGACATGCACAGTGTATCACTGTACCTGCCACAGGGCCGTGCACATCAATATACACTTGATAAAACTACAGGGACAGGTGAGCACAGATCAAACCCAAAACGATGGGTTCAACTCAAGTGCAATAAAAATAATGTCACAATATCAGCACGAGGTCAAACCCGAGCTTTAAGCTAGATTCAACTCAGGTGCAATACAAAATTGTCAAGTACAAGTGAAAATGGTCGATCAAAGCAACACAGCCTCAACAATGCAATGGGCATGTTCACAACAACACCATAACTAGTATACAAGCTACTGAACTCTAAGAAAAATTCAAAGGCAAGTTTGCAACAAAGATGAATACAATGCATCAGTACACATGAGGACCAACTCGGTGCATATGTTCAACTAAGTTAATATGTCAACATACACAGTGGAAAAGATGAATTCAATGTCGACATACACACAGCAGTTTTAAATATACGAAGATAGTGTATTCAAGGCAACATGAAATACAACAGACTCAAGTCTGCAGCCTCTATATGAAGGTCTGAAACAAATGAAACCAGAGAAAATGAATGACCAGAAAAATATGCAAACATATGCAGCGCACAGCACAACCAAACTGCCCAGGCTCAATGTCACAAATAATACAACATGGCAGTATGGCAGTAGACAGTGCAAAGTGGTGCACATGTAACCAGAGCCAAGACATGAACAAGAAATGCACAACAAAATTGCAAACAAGTGAATGGCAGCAACTACCAAATGCAGACTAACTTAAATACTACAATGAACCAGGTGAAGCAACTTGAGCTTCAAAAGATACAACATAATGCACCAGTGAAAACTAAATGAAACTGGATAGTGCAAGCTCAAATAGAAATAAATGTACATACACAGTGCAGCAGTGTAAACATCGACATGAACAAGGCTCGAACTCAAGTCTGTGCACGACAACCCAATTCAAACAACAATACAAAACCAGATGGAACTACAACACAATTTCAAGATATATGACCAAAGATAGTAGGGGTTTTACAATTCAAGTCAAATGCCAAAGTCATGCAACAGCAGGTACAAATTAAAAATGAGCATAACATCCATCCAGTAACCATCAAGTGAATGAAGTGCACATGAATGCACAATGAAAATTCATAAACAAGTCAAGTATGCTACAGGTTGCAAATGACTAGAGGCAATAAACACTAATGGCCAAAGTCGAGTATGATACAGAATAATCATGCCAAAGTCATGGAATCGCATAAACAAAGTCAAGTGACCGAAGTCAATCTACAAGCAACAGAAGAAGCCATGGGTCAAAATCAAAGCCAAAGTCAAGTAGGAAATTCACTACCGTAACGACCAAGGAAAGATCGAACGGTTCTGAATCGAAGCCGTGTTAATCAAGAAATCAAGCGAGTTCGAAATCAAAACCTTGTTAATCAAGTAAACGAAATTATTCGATATGAACAAGTCAGAAATTATCATCAGCACTAAAACCAAATCGAATGGCCGAGATAAATCAAGTGATGAATTCAAATAAATGTATACAAACGAAAATCAAGGATCTTGAATCCTATCTAAATAAGTAACATCATAGGCTTTCGAATTAGATCGAGTTCAAGAAAGAAAATCAGAAGAAGCAGAAAAGAAAATTTACATACCAAATCAAAGTCAGACTCGATCGAGGAGGAGGGGCCACGAACGAATTAATTGAAGTAATCAATCGAAGCATCAACCATCAATTTAAGCGGCTACTTCACAAAGCCCTAATTTCAGAGCTAAGAGGAACGAACGATAGAAGGAACGAGGCCATAGTTAAACAAAGGAGCGAACCGAACAAATGAAGAGAATAATATTGGGCTGGCCCTTCTTTTTTTAGTGACTGGTTTATATTAAAAGGGAGATAATTAGGGTTTTGGTTTAATTGTTTTTTAAATTTTTGTTTTTGTATTTTCTCCTTTAAACCATTGTAATTACTAGTCGTGTGACTAGGGGACAAACTACGTGGCGTAGTTTGAGAATTCGCAACTCAGTGGCTGAATTGTGGTAGGGTTTTGAGCGTAGAGTTAGGTTAGTCAGTAGCGGATGTCGCGAGTTTACGTGTGTAAGCGTGTGACTACTTAATTTCTAGTAGAAACCTTGGGGCAGCACGTAGGCAGGGTTTTGCCGAAGTTAGGTAAATTCTGTGTCGTTCTACTTCTGCATTTGTTATTCTGCTATTATCTGTGCTGCTATTATTTTGATATATCAGTGTTGAAATATTTTTATAAGCTTCCGTGATAATTTTTATAATTAATAGCATCACCCTATTCAACCCCCCCCCCCCTCTAGGGTGAAATCAATCCTACAATATTTGCTCATGACTACCTTTTCTTGATATTATGGTGTTGATAATCATACGATTTAGCAATCTTGCCTTGGGTCGGAGGTTCTTTTATTCCACTGTTCCATATGATCTTCCCAAAGTAGGTGAGTGACCTCATCACGGGGTAAAAATCTTTTAATTCGATACCTGTGTAAGAGCAATAGAGGATTCATCCCAACATGCTAGGGCGGGCTTACTGAACTTACCTTAGACACTAGTCCAAAACCAATTTTCGTCATCTTGGGGATTCCAAATGGAAGAACTACATTGATTCGAATAAAAGAGAAAGATAGAAAGCTGATCTATGGTTACCTCGTTTGGACCTTGTTCGATTAGATAGTTAACCACGGCATCTTCACATAATGAATGCATTTCATAGAGAGGAAATCGTAGTAGTTAGTAGAAGGGACCTAGATGAAACTCCATAGTCTTCAAATCATCAAATCTTTTGATTGAATTAGGGCTTTGATCGAGCTATGATTTTATGTGAGAATCAATGATAACATTTTTTTGAGATGAAGAGCCATGATCTTTCTTTTGCTTCTTTGTAGTTTTTGATTTTGAAGGCATTTTATTTGAAGATTGAAAGTGAATTTTTAAAATCTTTGTTTTAATGGGGTTAAAAGGTGAGATAAAAAATGAAGAGATGATTTAATATAGTGAATAAATAGTAGATCATGATAGGCAGAAACAATTTCAAACGTCTGGAATGGTGAGGCAGACGTCTAGGTTGTTAGATTTTTCTGTATTACTGTAGGCAGAAAGCTATCCCAGACATCTAGCCTCTATATCACAAACGTTTGGTTTGACATAATAGTGATAATTTGATTTTAGTTAGAGACTTCATATTTTTATTATTATTATATATATTTTTTCTTTTTCATTAAGAACAAGATATAAATTACAATCGTGAATATTTTTAAACTTATTATAACAAGAATATATATATGGAACATAGTTATTGATAGAAGAATAGTATTACTTTTGCTCCTAAAAATTTGTTCCATCATTTTATCTTCTTTTAATGATCGTAGCGAAGACCAAGAAGGAGGTATTGGACTTAATTGGGCTTCAGATGTTTCTTCACCCCATAGTTTCCGTGGAGTTATTCGATGAGCACATGGAGGAGTTTCTATCATACGAGGAGAACGTACATGAACACAATCCTTTAAGCAGAGTGTCCATATATCTTAAGGATGCACTTTTCTAAAAAGTGTAGATGAGCTCCTTGATTACATTGTGTATAATACACTTCTTTTTGAACGTCCATCATTTCTTTTTGATAATGATGCACTTCGTCAATTTTATCGTGAAGAGAAGCATTGTCAAGATTAATACCATATTTGGCCTTTTTTCCTTTCAGAGAATAGTCGGTATGATACACAGGAGTAGGAGTAGGAACAATGTTTATGGAAGGATATGATTTTGATGTTGCTTTGGTGGGAGATGTAAACGTGCTACCAGAAGAAGGTGAGGAGAACTCAATGGCTGAGTAAGTCGAATTGCGGTTAGACGACATTATATACATGTAAAAAAGAAATTTAGATGTTCTAGAAAGTGAAAGGTTATATGCTTAGGGAGAAAAAATTATCTATGACATATATATATCTATGTGTGTGTGTGTGTGTGTATGTGTGTATGTATATGTGTGTATGTATGTATGGATGTATATATGTATATATATATGTTTTTCAATTTCTAATTACGGGAAAAAGTCGTTTCTTAATTATTTAAATTTATGGTTAAAAAAAATTTTATTGAAACAATTTGCGGTGTTCAGAAGGTTTTCAAAACGAAAGGTGAAGAAAGTTTTTGTTTGTTAGCTTCTCTAGGTAACCATTAAGGATAATAAAGAATATATAACTTAGTTTATTAATTCATTGTATGAATAAATTCCTAAGTTTCGTCTAAGTATTACAAATGATTGTTCATTTAATGGTTCGGTGAATATATCGGCAACTTGATTGTCGATGTTAACAAATTCAAGGGTGATAATTAATTTTTCTACATTATCTCTTAGAAAATGGTGTCATATGTCTATATGTTTAGTTTGAGAATTGTTAACTGGATTTTTAAATAAATTAATAGCACTAGTATTGTCGTAGTATATCAGATTTTTTTTCAATTATTTTACCAAAATCTCTAAGTGTTTGTTGCATATATATTACTTGAGCACAAGCTGAGGCGGTAGAGATATATTCTGCTTCACACGTCGAGAGTGAAACATAATTTTATTTTTTGCTAAACCACGAAACCAGAGATTGACCGATAAAATGGCAGGTACCACTTGTGCTTTTTTTGTCTATTTTGCAACCTCCGAAGTCTGGATCACTAAATGATATGAGTTGGAAAGCCATGCCTTTAGGATAGAATAAGCCATAATCTTGGTGTTGGATAAGTAATGTTAAATTCGTTTGACCACTCGATGATGTGATTCCTTAGGTTGAGCTTAAAATCGTGCGCACAAATAGACACTCATCATTATATCGGGTCGGCTAGCTGTTAAGTATAATAAAGAGCAGATCATACTTCGATAAGATTTTTGATCATATTCTTTTCCATTTTCATCTTTGTCTGAATATAAAGTTGTGCTCACAGAAGTTAGTTTATTAGTAGTGTTCTCCATTTTGAAATGTTTAAGTAAATATTTACAATACTTTTCTTGATTTATAAAAATGCCACTGCCCAATTGTTTTCTTTGTAATCCAAGGAAAAAATTTAGTTCACCCACATGTGACATTTCAAACTCATTTTTCATTATTTCAGAAAATTCATTACATAAACTTTCATTAGTTGATCCAAATATGATGCCGTCGACATATATTTGATACATCTAATATATTTTTATTTTTATGTTTTATAAATAGTGTAGTGTCTATTTTGCTAATTTGAAATCCATAATTTTATAGATGAGTTTTTAGTCGATTGTACCAAGCACATGGTGCCTATTTAAACCATATAAAGCCTTTTTGAGTTTAAAAGCACAATTTGGAGATTGTTCGTGAATAATTAACGGCGGTTGTTCGAAAAAACTTTTTCTTTGATAAAACTGTTTAAGTAGGCACTATTAACATCTATTTAAAATAATTTAAAGTTTTGATGACACGCAAAAGCAAGTAGAGTACGAATTGCTTCGAGATGAGCTACGGGAGCAAACGTCTCTTCGTAATCAATTCCCTCTTCTTGGTTGTAACCTTGTGCTACTAATCTTGCTTTTTTACGAATAATATTTCCATTTTCATCTACTTTGTTTTTGAAAATCCATTTTGTTCCTATTACAGATTGATTTGATGGTCCAGGAACGAGTTCACATACATTATTACGTTCAAATTGATTTAATTCTTCTTGCATCGCTAATAGCCAAGAATCATATTTAGATGCTTCTTTATAAATTTTAGGTTTTGTGTTTGAGATAAAAGCAACGTGACTCGTTTGATTTAGTTTATTTCTAGTGACTCGAGAATTTAAGACTCCGGTTATATTATCCAAAGGGTGATTTTTGAATATTCGTGTGGCTAATCTTAAGACATTTTTATTATTTTCGGAGGATGAATTATTCACATTATTTGCATTTTCAATTTGACTTTTAGTTAAAATTTCATCTTCATATTTTCTAATATTTTTTCAAATTTTCATCAAAAGACACATGTGAGCTTTCTTCTATAATATTTGTTAGTTTATTATAAATTCTATAAGCTTTACTGCGTTCTGAATAGCCGATGAAAATTCCTTCATCGGTTTTAGGGTCAAATTTTCCATGATTATCTTTAGTATTTAAAATAAAACATTTTGACCCAAAATTTCCAAAATACGAAACTTTTGGTTTCTTTCCATACAATATTTCGTAACATGTCTTTTTAATCGTAGGTCGAAGTGTGTCACGATTTAATACATAACAGGTAGTGGCAATAACTTCAGCCCAAAAATGTTTGGGTAGGTTACTACTATTTAGTAATGATCATGCACATTCCTGTAAAAATCTGTTTTTCCGTTCAAATGCACCATTTTGTTGTTGTGTTTGCGGAAATGAAAATTACGACTAATTCCTTTTTTGTTATAAAATTAGTCAAAGGTTCTTTTTCGAATTTTCCTCCATGATCACTACGTATATTTTTAATTTTTAGGTACATTAAGTTAATAATTCATTTTGCAAAGATATTAAACATTCCAAAAGTGTCACTTTTATGTCTTAAAAATAATTTCCAAGTATATCTTACAAAATCATCTATAATTACAAACACATATTTGTTATGATTTATTGACCGTACTTGGGTTGGTCCAAATAAATCTAAATGAAGCAATTCTAATGATTGCTTAGTGGATATATTATTTTTAGATTTGAAAGAACTTTTCTTTAACTTACCCGTTTGACATGCGTCACATAAATTTTTAATTTTATAGTAAATTTTAGGAAGAGCTCTAACTAGATCATGTTTTGCTAGTTTGTTAATATATTTAAAATTTATATGACAAAAACGTTTATCCTAAATCTAAGGATCATCATGATTTGCGGCTAGACATAAATCTAAATTGCCTTTGTTTTCAAATTTGGGATATATATTATGATTTATAAATCCTGCAAAGAGTAAATTTTTTCTTTAATCAAGAATTTTACATTTATCTTTTTCAAATTTTATTTCGACCCTTTATCACACAACTGACTTATACTAAGAAGATTATGTTTTAGGTTTTGTACTAATAAAACATTGGAAATAATATGAGAATTAGAGATACCGATATTGATGACTTCTCTAATGCCAATGACGAACCCTTTTGAATTATCGCCAAAAGTTACATCGCCACCATCAATGTACTTTATATTGATAGAATGTGAACTTTTCCCATCGTGTGTTCGGAGAATCCACTATCTAATATCCATTTCTCTTTATTTTTGTATTTGGGTACCTGCAAAAAATAAAAACGTTTAAATTGGCACCCTATTTATTTTTGGGTCCTAAGTATTATAGATGAGGGAAACCATATCCATAATGGTCTGGTTCCTTTTGAAATATAATTGTTATTGTGAATCACTTCTTTCATATAATTACCTATATATTTCTTTTTAATTAGGTTGTTATTTGTTTTAGGAATCCATATTTTAATCATTTTTGACTTGGAGATCAATTTTTCATTTTTAGAAGAAGACTTTTTTAATCTTAGTATAAATCTTACTATACTTTGTAATTTTGTCTTATTCTCAAATCTTGCTCCATTTTGATTTTTGAATGGCTTGGAAATTTTAATTAAATTCTCCAAGTCTTGTTTTCCTTTGTTAAATTTTGTAACATTATTAATAGTTTTATCTAACTTGTTTTTAAGATGAGTAATTTCGGATTTTGAAGTTTCTAGATTATCTTTTAAGACAATGTGTTTGTTAGCACCAAAATTGGTCACTAACACTCTTAGAAAGATTGTGTGGAGAGGTGAATGAAGAAAGCAAACTAAAACATAGAACCGAGTAAAAATTTAAATGCAGAGAACAAGAACACCAAATTTATAGTGATTCGGCATAATTGCCTATGTCCACTTTGAAGTTAATCTTTATTGCTTTCTCCATTACTTGAGTACAGATACAATCTGTAAATCAATCACTTGAATACAAGTTTGAATGAAAAAGAAGAGTGTATCGAAAATGGCGGAGTCTCCTCAGTGCTCTCGAAAAAAGATCCCTTTCACTGTGCCCCTGCCTCTCTATTTATAGACGAAGGTGGGTTGGACTTCCCTGGTGGTCCTGGTAGCTGAATACCTCGGCCCGAATGGAGTGGTCTCTGCGCGCCGACCCAAACATGCCGAACAGTCAAATTGTCTCTGCGCGCCGACCCGAACATGCCGAACGGTCAAATGCCGAACCATCATTTTTGTGCCGAACGATGCAATGTGTTGAGTGAGGGGTGCAGACCGATCAAGACTTGATGTCGAACGAGGAAGAGACCGAGCGAGGCTAGAATGCTGAATGTTCTAGGAATGCCGAGTGAAGCATGAACGTCGAGCACTCTTTGCATGCCGAACGTAGTGGTGCCGAACACCTAGGATGCCGGACACCCTGAATGCCGAGCGTTATCAATGCCGAACGCTCTCCATATGCCAAGTGCTCTGCCATGCCGAACAAACTAGTCTGCCAAACACTTCCCAATGCCGAACGCTTCTAAGTGCCCAGCGCTCCTTTCTGCTGAGTGCTTGTTGGATGCTGATCATGACGAAATGTCGAACAATCCACTTCTAAGTACCGAGCACTCCTTTTTGATGAGTGTCCCTTTATGTCGAGCGCTCCTAAATGCCGAGTACCAAGTTGCCTGGTCGAATCTCCAGGAAACACTTGCCCCCCAAAGTGTATCGCGTGACCGAACGTGATGCGCTTTGTACTACATGTCCTTTGTGCTTTGCTTCAAACCCTGACCCATCACTCTTGGAGGTTGTTTACTTGTGAATACCAGTTGTGGAGGTGTGTGCCGAACGTAGTGTAAATGCCGAGCGATACAGCCGAAATTGAATGTCCCGTGCATGCCGAACAAACCGAGGCCGAACGACGTTGCTTTGACCAGTTCTACCAGTCATTGTCGTTTCGCCTTCTTCTTCTTCCCTATAAAAGTCAGTATGTTCCTCCTTTTTCTCTTTTCACTTTTCACTTCCGCTACTTTGTACTTGCTAACCTCGTCTGTTAACGGATACTAAATACTTAATTAATCCTTCCCAAGCCCTCGATCTACTAACTAGGTACTGACTCCTTTATCTACATCCTTTCCATGATTAAATAGTTCCAACAAGAGGCTTAAGTTCGTAAATTAGAACCATAGCTGAGAGGGATTCGAAACTCGATTAGGATATTTTTAGGGTAAACGATGCAGAGGAAAGGAAGGAAGAATTGGCTAGGGATGAACACGCGAGGGAGTTGTTGGGTGATGTGTTGTGGTTCGGCATAGTTTCTTCGTGCTGAACGAAATTGGAAGAAAGAAAGAATAGAGGAGGAGTGGGAGGTAGTTAGGACGCCGAACGGCATGGTCTGGAATGACTCGCCGAACGATGTGCTCTTGTTGTTCAGCGTGGATGGAGAAGGAGAGGAAAAAATGAAATCGTAGTTAAGGGCGAAGTGCCGAGCGTTGGGGCTCGGCGTAACTCTGGTTCGGTGTGACTCACCATATGCCGAACAGTGGGATGGAAGGTAAGAGAGGAAGCATGAATTAGTGGGGATACCGAACATAATTTTGGCCGAACATAATTTTGGCCGACCAATACCTAGGTCGAACGATGCTTCGACCGAACGATACCTAGGCCGAACGATAGTTAGGCCGAACGATGGCCAGGCCAAACGATAGTTTGGCCGGTTGATATTTAAGCTGAACAACATTTAGATCGAGCAATCACGAATGCCGAACCACCCTTTAGCTTAGGCCGAGTACTTATTTACCTTGCCTAATCATATAACAAAACAAGGACAAGGACTCCAGCATACTAGCATATCGAAATAATCAAGACTGATAACTTCCTAGTTTTAGTAGTCACAAACCTGAACTTTAATTGACATAATCGGATAACTTCTTTTAACATTTTCTAAATATGGAATTTCGAACACCATGAGGCAGGCTTTTGGAGACGGTCAGCGATGACGGTCTTCGAAGGCGATGGTTCGAAGCCCAATTTATATTAGTAACTTTCAATTTTCCAGTGCTTACACACGAACAATTGCACTAGTTCACACACCGCACGGGGGGAAAAATTTATGTTGTTAAGTCTAACGTCAATTATTTTTCGAGTATAGTACAAACAGGTGCTCTTGTCAAACTCGATATTTATTGGAAATGTCTAAGAAATCTAGCTCCGCCACGACTTCTGACAGACCGGGACCATCCTCTCGACAGGAAGTCGCAGATATCTCAAATCCATCAACCTCCCATGCACATAACTTAGCCTTCGATGCCCTGGAGGCATCGATTCTCTTGGACAACCCTGTCGATTCACAGGCTTCAAAAATCAATGAAGTTGCGCTTCGGCGAATATGTTCCATTCACGGAATACCTTTTGACGATGTACTGGTTCCATTGGGGCACGATCGGCCACACCTGCCCCCAGTTGGATACACGGCGTGTAATAAATTCATGTGCTAGGTTGGTAACGTGCCACCGTTCAATTTATTTTTTGGGACGTACTGCAATATATCGACATCGCCCCGCCACAGCTGCACCCAAACGGTCACGCCTTCATCTATGGCACTTACATACTCTTCATGACCGTCTTCTCTAGGCCTCCAACTCTTGGAGACATCAGATATATTTATATGATCAAGAAGCGGAGAGATATCCCCTCCTTTGTGTTCCTCGAGCCGCACCACAAATGCCAAATTTTAACCGGAGCATGGAGCAGGTTTTCACTGTACAAACAGGAATGGTTCTATGTGCGTTGCCCCCTTGTTTCGCGAGGAGATGGGTTGAAGGAAGTAAGTCTTCTTCTTGGAACGATACTCATTTTTTGGTCAAGGCTATGCCTTTTCTAACTCTTGTTTCATCTTCTTAGGTATCAATCCATGTCCTGATGGCCGTAGATATTCTGAAGCCGTTGAAGCTATTAGAGCTCTTCCCGCCGAAGAACGAGACATCCGAACACTCATTTCAAATGAGTCATGATCGCGGTTCGGACTGTTAGCAGAAGGTCGTCAGGTAAGCCTTCCCGAGGGCGTCTCCGTACCCCAGCCTGCATCTGGTAAAGGAAAAAATTGGCTGAGTCGTCATCACGCCACACCCCTGATGTACAGGAAGAGGGGGAAATCAAAGAGAACCCGAAGCACAAGGTGAGAATTTAGGTCCCGCTCAGGATCCTATAGTCGAAGTGCACGATATCGAAACGTCATCTTCTCCTTCAAAGAGGAATAATGGATTGACGTACAAGATTAGGAAGGAAAAGGTTGGCGGAACTTTGAAAGTTACGCTTATTCCAATGGAGAAAGAGGGCTCTTCACAGCACATAGAAAGTCCTTTAAAGGGCCTATCGAACCTCTCCATTCCGGATGATCTGCTCAATTACGACTTTGATGATCCGAAGGCATTCAAGCATCATTCGCCCATCAGAGGCGATGCGGGCGTTCTAACCTAAAGTCAAGGAGAGAAAACTCCTATCAGCAAAGCGACTGGTCCGTCGGGGGGAAATACTAGGACACACACGAACACTTGCACTTCAATTTGCACTTAGATTTTTGTCGTCACACTACTCTTTGCTAATTCGCTGTTATTTGAATTCTGTACAGGTGACATGGGGCGCTCACATGGATTCGATCGTCTTCGTGGTTCGTCTATTTTTTATCAGTCCTGACGAGACTCGGATTCCGGGAGACGTCGAGATAGAGATGGTGACGACGATAAAGACTATCATTCCTGGGATTCGTCATCTCGGAGGAAGACTTACTATCAGCCAAAATACCATCAGGATACCTCTTCTCACCCGGAGCAAAGTAAAGACAAGCGCGGCCATAAGAGGTCGCAATCTGATGCTCTCCGGGACCAACACTCCGACTCCTCTTCCAATCGGCAGTCCCAAGATTCTCACAGGAGAGGCGAACTTTCAAAGTCGTCTCCTCCTGCTCCCGCAACAAACCTATCGGTATCGGAGAGGCTGGCCGAGCTTAAAGATAAATTTCCGAAAATCTACTTCGATGGCCTAAAATTCCTCCCGGCAATTCATCCTATCCCCGGACACGTCAAGCAGAGCTCCATTGCCTGTACAAACGACGTTTATGTTCAACACGACGCGTTTGTTCATTTGGATGAAAAACTTTCTGAAGTATTTGTGGAGCGCTAACATGAAATCGATCGTCTGAAGCTTGAGGCTATCCACTACAAAGATATCATTAAAGATCAAGCGAAGAGATTGCAACTTATAAATCTGAACTTGAGACCGCACATCAGAGCGCCAAGGACACTTCTGAGGCCGTCACTCGTCTAGAATCAACTCATAAGAAAGAACTCAACGAGGCGGTTCAACGATGTGGGGCTTTGGCTCTAGAGAAGGACTCGGTTCAAAAGGAGAGGGTCGCACTCAACCTCCGAGTCAAGGAACTTGAGGAGCAGCTTCGCAGGGAGAAGGAAGAGAAAACGGCCGCCCAAGAAGAATCACAACGATACTGTGATGAGATCATTGCCACTCAACTTTTAAAAGAAAAACTTGAGGGCAAGTTGTCCAGGGTTGAGGCGTTAAAGAGCGAAGCCCGTGAAGAGGGCAAGAAGATGGTGTCCATGGATATCGAATCGCGTCTCGAGGCGGCTAGGGAAGAAGGCAAGGAAGAGGTCAAAAACATGTTTGACTCGCTAATTGCTAATTTCAACGTCCGCGTTCTTATGCATCGAGACTTAACTTTCTTGGGGGAGGGTTATCTTGAATCTCTGGCCGAGGCGTGGGAGACTTTAATCGAAATCAGAAAGGCCGAGCATGGTATCGAAGAGATTGACGAGGGGGCCTTGATAAAAGAATTCCTCAAGGGAAACGAGCCTTCGGACTTGTCTGCAGCTAAAACTAAATATGGAAAAGGTCCCCCCCTCAAAGAAAGGGAAAGAAGTTATGACTGGTCCATCCGGGGCCGTGCCTCCAGCTCATGCGCCTATTCGATCGGCCGATCGGCCGATACTCGATCCATTCGAGCAGCATATTGTTTAAAATCCGGAGGACCCCGGCCTTGGCGTCCATATTCTGTCTCCCATTCCGGAGGGTGAGACCCCCTTGACGGCAGAGAGCCTGCCAGAAGCTGGTAGATAACTCTTCACTTTAAGATTTCAAATGTCGTCATTCTTTATGAAGGACTATTGTATTCTAATGCTTGTTTTTCATGCTTTCACGCAGGTCGTTCTGATCCCAGGCCCACTCCGAGGAGCGATGTCGCCAAGGAGGTGGAGGAAAAGATAGGTGAGGCCAGTCGGGCAGGATAAGCTCCCGGGCCAGATGCTCAGGTGATTGGGGCGCTAGATGAAGACAAATCTGAGACTTCTTCTCCCATCGAGGGGAGTTATGAAGTAGAGATCACAGGCGCCTTCGAACACACATCTGAGCTGAGTATGAAGGAGCGGCTCAAGAAGGAGAAGAGAGAAACGACCAAGATCAAAGTCGAACCTCAAGCCGTGGACCCCGAAGATCCTTTGAATAAGCCGTTGAAGATCATTCTCCCCGGGAGGTCCAAACCCATGGACGTCCCTCATACTTCTTCGAATGTCACTCCTCCATCAAAGAAGGGTACCAAAGGTAAACGCGGAGGAGAGGAGTCGTCTGAGAAGACAAGGGAGGTGAAGAAGGCGAAGAAGCACAAGAAGTAATCATTACTCTCGTTCAACGAGAGTCAGTTTAGATTATGCAAGTACTTTTCTTTTGTTAGTTTGTGTAAATAAACTTTTGATTCCGAGCTTCAAAGGAGTTGTAATGGAAACTTATCTTTGATGAATAAAACTTAGTTTTTCTGTCTTTCCATGGCTCTTCTCGTTCAATTTTCTTTGTGGTTGTGATTCAAATCCAAGCTGTCGTGAATATAATAGACCTCTCAGTTCATCTTCACATAGCTCGTAAATTCTTTGAGAGCTGTCTGTTTTTTCTTTCGCGCTCCATGCACATAGAATATTTTTTAATACGCACACCGAAGGCTTGATGACTTCAAGTCATTTATATCCATTCCGCCTTCAGTGGACCAGGTCGTTTAAATCGTTTACTGAGGACTTAGAGTACTTCAGTCCACACTCCATGGACTTGGGGATTTTGAAGCATTTATACTCGGGTCTGCGCTCCGGGGACTGAGAGTACTCCAGTCTGCACTCTGGGGACTTGGAGATTTTGAGTCATTTATACTCGAGTCCGCGCTCCGGGGACATAGAGTACTCCAGTCCACACTCCGGGGACTTGAAGATTTTGAGCCGTTTATACTCGAGTCAACGCTCCAGGGACTTAGAGTACTCCAGTCCGCACTTCGGCGACTTAGAGATTTTGAGTCATTTATACTCGAGTCCGTGCTCCGGGGACTTAGAGTACTCCAGTCCGCACTCCGGGGACTTGGAGATTTTGAGTCGTTTATACTCGAGTCCGCGCTCCGGGGACATAACCAGTCCGCACTCCGGGGACTTGGAGATTTTGAGTCGTTTATACTCGAGTCCGCGCTTCGGGGACTTAGAGTACTCCAGTTCGTACTCCAGGGACTTGGAGATTTTGAGTCGTTTATACTCGAGTCCGCGCTCCGGGGACTTAGAGTACTCCAGTCTACACTCCGAGGACTTGGAGATTTTGAGTCGTTTATACTCGAGTCCGCACTCTGGGAACTTAGAGTACTCAAGCCCGCACTCCGTAGACTTGGAGATTTTGAAGCGTTTATACTCGGGTCCGCGCTACCGGGACTTAGAGTACTCCGGTCCGCACTCCGGGGACTTGAAGATTTTGAGTCGTTTATACTCGAATCTGCGCTCCGGGAACTTAGAGTACTCCAGTCCGCCCTCTGAGGACTTGGAGATTTTGAGTTGTTTATGCTCGTTCGTACGTCAGCTAGAATAATACGGTTTCGTTTCTCTGTCACAAGATCATTATACGCAGAGACATTAGTCATTTATGGAAAAGATGGCTTCAAGCCTTTATTAATGAGAGCAAGTTGAATTGCCTTACTACATGTCAAGAACTACAAATAAAAGAGTACCGGAAATAAGTGCAACTAATACATGAAAGAAATAGACTAAGTATAATAATGCCGCAAGTGCTCGCTGTTCTAGGCTCGGGGGAGTGCCGCACCATTGACGGTCGCTGGCTTGAAAGTTCCTTCTCCAAGCTTCCGTTCGATGACGTATGGACCTTCCCATGCAGGATTCATATGAGATGGGATTGGAAAAAATCGTTTCAAAACGAGGTCTCCCACACCAAAAATTCTCGGTCGGACCTTTTCGTTGTAATATTTGGCGACTTTATGTCTGTATGCGGTCGCTCTCAAGTTGGCTTCTTTGCGTTTTTCGTCAATGAAGTCCAATGATTCCAATAGAAGATTCTGGTTCAACTCGGGTTCGTAATGAGTTACCCGATGTGAAGGAACTTCAAGTTCCATAGGTATGACGGCTTCCGTGTCATATGCCAATGCGAATGGAGTGTGGCTAGTCGCGGTCTTGTGGGTGGTCCTGTAGGCCCTAAGCGCCGTTGGACGTTCATCCACCCACTTGCCTCTGGCCTTTTCCAGACACTTTTTCAATATGGACTTGGTTATCTTATTTACGGCTTCCACTTGTCTGTTGGCTTTCGGGTGAGCAACCGCTGCAAACTTCTTCTCAATGCTATATTTCTGACAAATATCTTTGAACTCCTTGCTCTCGAATTGAGTTCCATTGTCTGTAATGATGGTCCGTGGAAGGCCAAAATGGCATATGATATTTCGTACAATGAAATTAATAACCTTCTTGGTGGTTATTGTGGCCAGAGGCTCTGCTTCAGCCCATTTGGTGAAGTAGTCGACCACAACTATTGCATATTTCGCTCCACCTTTGGATATGGGTAAAGAGCTGACTAGGTCAATCCCCCACATTGCAAATGGCCAGGGACTAACCATCTGCGTGAGCTCCGTCGGTGGAGCTCTCGGGATCTTTGCATGTATCCGGCATTTGTCACATCTTCTCACATTGTCTGCGGCATCCCGATTCACAGTTGGCCAGTAGTATCCATAACGGAGGACTTTCTTCGCTACTGTCTGCCCCCCGGTATGGTCACCGCACTCTCCCTCATGGACTTCCTTCAGGACTCGTTTTATCTCATCATGGGAAATGCACCGGAGTAATGGGGTTGAGAATTCCCTTCGATACATTATTCTGTCCTGTATTACATAACGAGAAGCCTTATGAAGGACTTGTTGTCTTTTGCTCCTTTCTTTGGGTAAGATCTCGAATAGCAAGTACTGTCTGATTGGGGTCATCCACGATCCTTCTCGATTTCTGTTTCTAACACGAAATCTACCTCCATCATATCTATACTCAAAGCGTGGAGGGTTTCAATAGGAAATAATCCCATTTGTTGTGCATCGCCTATGCTTGCGAATTTTGCCAATGAATCGGCTGCTCTATTTTGCTCACGCGGGACATGTGAAATATCATAGTACTCGAAATTCACTAGCAGCTCCTGGACTCGGACCAAATATGGGGCATGTCTCTTCCCCCTCGCTAGGTAGTCTCCTCGCACTTGGTATACCACCAGCTGAGAGTCGCTAAAGATCTCAACCGATTTTACTCCCAGTTCTTTAATAAGTCTTAAGCCGACGATCAACGCCTCATATTCGGCTTCATTATTCGTTGCTATGAATTTCAGCCTCAAAGCATAGCAAACGGATCGGTTTTCAGGAGTTACAAGAACTATGCCAACCCCCGAACAACGGTCGTTAGATGCCCCATCGGTGTACATCTTCCTTCGAACGGGAGGTATGACATTGTGATCGTTTGATTCGTCTGTCATAGTGAACTCAGCAATCAAGTCAGCTAGTGCATGTCCTTGTATGGCCCTTCGTGGTAGGTAGGTATTGTCGAACTGACTTAGCTCAATATTCCATTTTAACATCCTTCCGGAAGTTTTCGGTCGTTGGAGTATTTGTCGCAAAGGTTGATCGGTATAGACATTGGTTGAGTGTGCGTGAAAATACAGGAGAAGCTTGTGTGATGCAATCACCAAGCAATAAGCTAGTTTTTAAATCTTTGGGTAATTTCTTTCTGCCCCCGTCAAGCATTTACTAACATAGTAAACTGGCTTCTGAACCCGGTCTTCCTCGTGAACCAGGGCTGTGTTGATAGCGTGCTAGGATACAGCCAAGTATACGTACAACATTTCGTGGTCTATTGGTTTTCATAATATCGAGGGACTTTCCAAATGCCTTACAAGAGCTCGGAATGCTTCCTCACAGTCGGATGTCCACTCGAAATTCCTCTTTCCTTTCTTTATGATATCGAAGAAAGGAACACACTTGTCTGTGGCTCTAGATATGAATCGGCTCAGCGCGGCCACCTTTCCATTTAAGCTTTGCACCTATTTCATGGTTCTGGGCACTTGTATATCTCGGATAGCCAGAATCTTCTCCGGGTTAACCTTGATTCCCCGCGCATTCACAATGAAACCCAAAAACTTCCCTGACGCTACGCCAAACGTACACTTCAAAGGATTGATCTTCATTCCATAATGCTTGAGTATGTAAAACATTTCCGCTAAGTCTCGGATGTGGTCGTTTGACTGTCGTGACTTCACGAGCTTGTCATCCACATAAACTTCCATCGTTTTACCAATCTGGTCTTTGAACATCCGATTTACCAGACGCTGATAAGTTGCTTCCGCGTTTTTCAATCCAAAGGGCATCACTACATAGCAATACAACCCAACGCTTATGACAAAACTGATGTGTTCTTGGTCTGGGAGGTGCATCGGGATTTGGTTATATCCAAAGTACGCATCCATAAATGATAGTAATTCGTGTCCGGCGGTAGAGTCGGCGAGTTGGTCGATTCTAGGTAAAGGGAAACTATCATTCGGGCATGCTTTATTCAGATCAGAGTAATCAACACAAGTCCTCCACTTTCCATTTGTTTTCTTCACCAGCACTGGGTTAGATACCCATTCGGGATAGAGGGCGTCATGGACGTACCCATTGGCCTTGAGTTTGTCCACCTCCTCTTTGAGAGCTGCGGACCTCTCCAGGTCCATACCTCTCCTTTTCTGTTTTACAGGAACGTACTTGGGGTCTATGTTCAACATATGACTCGCAACTGTTGGAGAAATCTCGCACATATCAGAGTGAGTCCAAGCGAAGACATCAAGATTAGCTCAGAGGAAGTCAGTGAGATTCTCGGCCACTACGGGGTCGAGTTGTGATCCAATTTTAAGAATTCGTGATGGGTCATCCCGGCTGACTGGGATGTCAATTGTGAGTTTAGCCGGTGCTGCATTGGTTTCCCTGGGTCCCCCATCATCGTCTCTCGGATCTATGTCTCCATAGATCCGAGAGTGTTGCCCGAGCTAGGGCTCGGGCGCTACTTGTCAATCATCAGCATTTCGGATGAGGACGGACGGTCCGCAACATTTCCTTTCTCTCTAAGCTGAGCCTCTCTCAGCTTAGCCACATAGCAGGCACGTCCGGTCCCCTGATCACCGTGTACCACTCCAACACCACTGTCTGTGGGAAATTTTAACGTCAGACACCAAGGGGCTAATGCTGCCCTAAATTCTGCCAAGGCTGGACGTCCTAGAAATACGTTATATGGAGAGTCAACGTCCGACACCACGAATGGTAGGATTCGCACCCTCCTACGCTCGCCTTGCCCCAGTTCAACCGGTAACTCCACATATCCCACTGCATCCATTGCTGCGACGTTAAGCCATGGATTCTGGCATTAGATGGTTTCAAATCCTTAGCTTCCAGCTTCATTTGGTCATATGCCTTCTTGAAGATGATGTTAACGGAACTTCCACAATCAATTAGAATTCTCTTCACAAATGTCGGCCCGATTGTCGCAGATGTGACCATCGGGTCGATGGTAGGGGACTCCACCTTATCTGCATCTCGGCTCCAGAACACAATATCATCATCCATCGTTCACTGCTGCTTTCCAGGAGCCCCATCCTCCACATTCGAACAGCACTCATACTCCACATGTCTTAAAGAGTTAGCATAACGCTCCATCTTCTGCCAATTCTTATCCCCAGTATGAGGTCCGCCCGCAATCGTGTTGATAACCAACCTACCCACAGTTCGAGCAGGTTGATCTGGTTGGCGTGGAGCTGGCCCGCATCCGGGGTCCGAAGTCTCTTGTCTTCCGTCTTGTGGGTCTTTGACGAACTCCTGCAGTTTCTTCTGTCTAATCAACTTTTCAATAGCGTCATGGAGGTTCCTACACTCCTCTGTGTTATGCCCATAAGACTCATGAAAGCGGCAGTACATCCCAGTCCGCTTCTTTTCCTCCGTTGATTCCTTTGGGCGTGGTTTCCTATACTGAAAAGTATTGCAAGTCGACAAATAGATGTTCTCAAGTGATGCGTTGAGCGGGGTGTATTCAGTGTAGGTCGGGATCCTTGACTTCCATTTTCCCGTCTCTCTCTTCTTTTCGGGATTTCCACCTCCGGATCCTTTAGACTGTCCAGGCTTGTTGTGGACGTTGACTTAGGCTTTTCCCGAATTATCGTTGGTTTGCCTCATGGCGACGATACTTTTCTCAGTCTCCTGCGTAGGCCCTGGTGCCTTGTCTCGTCTTGTCCATCGAGCTTCTACCCTTCTTATAAACTGATGAGCTTTCGAATAAAAATGCTCCGGCGTGGCTAGGGGCTTTCCCGCCAACCAATATTCGAATTCAGAGTCTGGATCCACTCCACGTATTACCACCATCAAAATTGCATGGTCGTTTGGATTACTCACCTCAGTAGTAGCAACATGAAATCTCTGTAGGTATGCTTTCAATGACTCTCCCGGAGCATTGATTGCGCTTGATAAGGCCATCACATCCTTTGGACGAGTGGTGTGTATCTTGAATTGCTCTATGAATTTCATTGCCAATTCGTCAAAGCTGGATATAGATCGTGGGGTAAGTCGAGTAAACCACATGGTGAGAATTCCGAACAAGGTGATTGGGAAGCACCTACACTTGGTTGCATCATTAGCTCTTGCAAAATCCATCATTCATTCGTACCTCATCACATGCTGCCTGGGATCAGTCTTCCCTTCGTAGGCTGGGATAGTCGGCATATTGAACTTCTTGGGATACTCAGCCTGCAGGATACCATCCGTAAAGGGAGTATGACTTCTGGACACTCCCCAATCTTCATTGGTCAAGATTTGGTTCTCTCTCATCAACTGCCTGACCATAGATGTCAAGTCCAGAGTTTGTATGGAGGATGGAAGGTTGGTTACTGTTCCACGGGACCGTGCGGGTTGATGTCCTGCCTGATTTAGGTCTTGGAGATTCGGGTGTCCGATCTCTTCACGGGCTTGATTTCCAACGCTTGCTTGTGCACCTTCATCCTTACGGCATCTACGCCTAGGAGATTCGTCAGCTGACGTTGAACTATCAGATTCAGAATAAGGGGCAGGGTTACCTCCAGCATTCTGGCGTTGTTGCTAAGCGAGCTGAGTCATGAGGTTAGTGTTGGCTTGAATCAGCTCAGCAAGTTGCCTTCTACATTCCTTGAGTTCTCTTATCAAGTCAATGAACTCTGTTCGGGAAACAACTTCCGCTTGGTTTTGGGCGGAGGGCCCTGCACCTCGAGTTGCTTGTTGATTTCTAGGTCTAACTTGTTGCATGCTAGCAGTCTCATGGACTTCTACGTTGTGAGAGGCCGATCTGGTTCGTGGTCTTCCCACGGTAGAGTTGTTGGTTATAACTCTGAATAGAATCAACAGACGCCTTGTCAATGATCTTGGATCTCCTCTGGGGGATTTATGCAATCCAGTAGCTACAAAGAAGATCCTAACATCCTGATAATTCAATTCTCAGTGAAAGCACCAAAATGTTAGCACCAAAATTGGTCACTAACACCCTTAGAAAGATTGTGTGGAGAGGTGAATGAAGAAAGCAAATTAAAACAGAGAACAGAGTATAAATTTAAATGCAGAGAACAAGAACACCAAATTTATAGTGGTTCGGCATAATTGCTTACGTCCACTTTGAAGTTAATCTTTATTGCTTTATCCATTACTTGAACATAGGTACAATCCATAAATCAATCACTTTAATACAAGTTTTAATGAAAAAGAAGAGAGTATCCAAAATGGCAGAGTCTCCCCAGTGTTCTCGAAAAAGGATCCCTTTCATTGTGGTCCTGCCTCTCTATTTATAGACGAAGGTGGGTTGGACTTCCCTAGTGGGCCTGGTAGCTCAATACCTCGGCCCGAATGGAGTGGTCTCTGCGTGCCGACCCAAACATGCCAAACGATCAAATTGTGTTCTCTGCGCGCCGACCCGAACATGCCGAACGGTCAAATGCCGAACCATCATTTTTGTGCCGAACGATGCGATATGTTGAGTGAGGGGTGCAGGCCGATCGAGAATTGATGCCGAACGAGGAAGAGGCCGAGTGAGGCTAGAATGCTGAATGGTCCAGTAATGCCGAGTGAAGCATGAATGTCGAGCGCACTTTGCATGCCGAACGTAGTGGTGCTGAACAACTAGGATGCCGGACACCCTGAATGCCGAGCGTTATCAATGTCGAACGCTCTCCAGATGCCGAGTTCTCTGCCATGCTAAACAAACTAGTCTGCCGAACACTTCCCAATGCCGAACGCTTCTAAGTGCCGAGCGCTCCTTTCTGCCGAGAGCTTGCTGGATGTCGATCGCTTGCTGGATGCCGATCATGACGATATGCCAAACAATCCACTTCTAAGTGTCGAGCGCTCCTTTCTACGGAGTGTCCCTTTATGTCGAGAGCTGCTAAAAGCCGAGTACCAAGTTGACTGGTCGAATCTCTAGGAAACGGTGTTCATTGCTAATTTTATCATTTTCTAGTTTAACTTTTCCTGATTCACAAGATAAAGCATCATTTTCAATAGAAAGATTCTTGTACTTTTCTTGAACATTTTCTAATTCTTCTTGTAAACTAGATTTTTCATCTTTTAGTAACCCTATTCAAGTTCCAATCGATTTATCTTAGCAACATATTCCATATTTAATTTATTAGTTTCTTTATATTTGTCATCAAGTTCCATGCTTACTTCTAAAATTTCATCATAAGTAAGATCGTGACATACCTCATCTGTATGTGCCATGAACATACATTTGCTTGCTCCGCATCACTTTCATTGCCACTATCAGATGAAGAGGAAGAGTCAGAGTCATCCCATGTGACTTGGAATGCCTTTCTCTTTTTCTTAAATTTCTCAAACCTATTTTTATTTTTCTCGTTATTAGGTTTTGGGCAATCCTTCTTCATGTGTCTGAACTTATCACATTCAAAGCATTTGATCGAAGTTTGATTTGATGAGTTTAATTTTCTACTATTTTGGAATCTTGTCATTTTCTTAAATTTATTATATTTATTGTAGTTCTTGGTAATGAAATAAGTTTCATCTTCATCCAATTCAAAATCTTCATTGCTTGCTTGAAATGCTATGTTCTTCTTTTCATGGTTTTGTTCCTTTATGGCCTGCAAATTAGCCTCATACGACATTAAATTTCCAATCAACTCTTCAACTTTGAGTTCAAAAAGATCATTAGCTTCTTCGATAGCTAATACTTTTCTTTCCTACTCAATTGTTAAAGAGTTAAGAATTCGAGATGCTAAATCAAAATCGGTAAGTTTGACTCCTAGTGCCATAAGGTCATGTCATATTGTTTGAAATATGGAGTACATGTCAACAATTGACTCATTTTGTTTCATTTTGAAAGATGAGAGTTGATTCTGTAAAATTGATATTTTTGTTTGTTTGACCTTAGTTGTACCTTCATGTGTAATTTTTAAAGTACGCCATATATCATAAGCAATGGTAATAACATAACACGTGAAAACTCTTTTTATCAAGGGAGCAAAAAAGTACATTCATAGTTCTAGCATTATTAGAAGCAGCAGTTTTTTGTGCATCTGTCCATGTGCTAATATTTGTTTCAGGTGCTACATATTTAATTTGAGTTGCCGACTATATTTCTAAACCATTTGCTTCCATAAAAATTCTCATATGTGCTGACAAATATGCATAGTTAGATCCGGTGAATAGAGGAGGACGTACAGTTGACTCACCTTCTTGAGAAATACTTGCCATATTAATTGGAATCAAATACGTGTTACTGTGACTTGAACTAACACGGCTCTGGTACCAAATGAAAGACTATATTGATCGTATACTATATATGACAAGTAATTATTATATATGCGATAAATTAAGATAATGAGATAATAGTGAAATGAAAATGATCACACCAGAAATTTTATACTGGTTCGAACCTTCCGTCCTACGTCCAGTCCCGAACCTCCTCTTCGGAATTTCACTAATCAATAACCCTTTCTTCACCCAGAGGAATAAACTTTTACAATAGAAACCTTTCATCAAGAGTGTGCTCGGATTAACAATAATATTGATAATACGTACAAGTCTTCCTATAATCTCCACTGGATATGTATAGATATGAATATGTGTGTGCTTTGGAAATATGGAAGAAAACTGAACCAAAGTTACTGATCTTTGATTGAAATATTAATAGCAAGTATGAGTAACTTGAATTTGAGTGCAAAATAGATATAGAGAATTAAAATCAGAAATTCGTAACTTTAATCATAAAATCACTGATGTATTTATAGTTGTGAAAAGATTGATTTGAAATGTTGCTACCATTTCTTTTCATTTCTAGAGTTGCTTCTGTTTGGGGTAGAACTGATTTAAAGAAGAGATGTAGAAGCAACCTTTCAGATTTGACAGTTATGTTTTAAAAAAATTCCTGAGGCCAAATCCAGACGTTTGGATTGTGATGACCAGACGCTTGGTCATGTATTATCTGGAAAAATTACAAAGACTAGGAGCAGACGTCTAGGGGCATAGTACCAGACGTCTGGAATATGTAAAATTTGTTCTTCCATGTAAATGTGTGTATTTTATCATATACAAAACTTAAGGAGATTTTACATATTATTTCTAAGATTTGTATACAATTTTTATCTCTCTACGGTTGTGATCCATGCTCCATGCTTCGATTTTTATTCTAGAGTATCGGCAAAAAATAAGACACAAGATATATACGTACAATTATAGTTATATGGTTTATCGCCATCAAAATTTGTAAACAGGAGTTCCTAACATATATGACATCATTTTTGGTTCCACGAATGAAAGTTTATGTCAAGAATTTTCAAATATTACGACAAGAGAATTTGAAATATCTCATATGGGAGAACTTTCATATTTTATTTGATTACAAATGAAACAATTAAATAATGGAATTTTTATTAATCAAGAAAAATAATGTAATAATCTTATAAAACGTTTTGATATGGAAAAAGCGCTTCTGCTAAACGACAGCTATGAGCACTACGGTCCATCTCGATTGAGATGAAAATGACAAAAGTGTTGACCAAAAACTATATCGAAGTATGATCGGATCCTTACTTTACTTAACTGCTAATCGTCCAGATATAATGATGAGTGTATGTTTGCATGCATGATTTCAAGCAAATCCCGAAGAATCTCATTTGCGGGCGGTGAAACAATTTTTGCGCTGCAGAAGCTGGACTAAAGACTACAGTCTCTTTTATCCGAAAGAATATCCTTTTGAGTTAGTATAATTTAGTGATGCTAACCTTGGAGGATGTCGAACGGACCGAAGGAGTACTAATGGTACATGTCATTTCATTAGACAATCTTTAGTATCTTGGTTTAGTAAGAAACAAAATTCCATTTCACTTTCAAAGTCTGGAGCAGAATGTATTTCTGCTGCTTTGACATGTGATCAAGTAATCTATATGCAACAAACACATCAAGATTTCGATATAAATCTATCTAAATCAACAATTTATTATGATAATACAAGTGCTATAAATTTATCGAAAAATCCTATAAATCACTCTAGAACTAAACATATTGAAATTCGACCTCATTTTCTTCGCGATAACATATAAAAAGGTAAGATTTCTCTTGATTTTGTATCATCAGAAAATCAAGTCGTGTATATATTTATTAAACCATTAAATGAAAGTATTTTTCTTAAATTAAGACGTGAACTAGGAATTATGTCATTACATGATTTAAATTTGATATTAAAGAGTAAAAAAATTTAAAAATTTAAAAAAAATCGAGCATAAAATTGGAGATGATGACACTCGAACTCTACACTTATAGGAGAAAGACAAATGTATTTCCAATGTTTTATTATGTTACTCGATATAAGACCTTAAATTTCTTTAATTTTATATACTGCTAAAATCCTACCATAGTTTTTAACCTTACATTTTCCCTTTGTTGAATTTTTTTCTAAGGAATGTTAACCATATAATAAAAACCTTGAATTGCAAATCAAAACAAAATATATACATGAAAAAAAATTTCTTATTCCGTATAACAACTTTAAGTGTATATATACATTCTCCTTCCAACATGTCGTCTCAAGAAAGTTCTGATCTCTCATCGATCATTTTCAGCACTCCTACTACGGATTCATCAAACAAATCTACTCCAGTATATATTCCAGTAAAGATTAGTCCATCTCTGAATTATCATACTGGATATACACCAAACGGGAAACGAGCTAAAAAAGCTTAGACTTTGGTTCACCATCTACCATGGAGAAAATCAAAGAAATCCATCACTATCAACATGAGACTATAAGATAACAATGTGAGATGTATTACGAATAAATACACCATGGAAGACGATTAAATTTCCTTGAAAAATTCGCTCTCAAATTCTATGAAACGTCTTCTAAGCAAGATGTGCATAATCCGTCTCCCCAACGACCTCACGTATTTCCAAATTCTTGGGAACAAGATGCTCAATGTAATGTTTGGTCTCCTATAAATCCATTATGTGATATCACCAAAGTTGAACCAAGCTTAGACGAATCTAAGACTTCGAAAAATTAAAAAAAACATTTAAAGTTTACGTTCATAAATTTAGTACTATAATATGGATATGTAACATGTTTAATGAAATGAAATTTATATTTATTTTAACATGAGAATAAAGCTCACAAAAACACACACATATATTTGTTTAAGAATGAACTCGAAAATAACGTTGACCTTAGAAAAACCAACAGTTTCAGCTGGCTGGCCATAGGGATTCAGCCGACTGAATATTCGTATAAATTTAAAATTCTTTCAGATTTCAGTCGACTGAGTAGTCCCAATCAGCCGACTGAATTGTACTAAATTTAGACTATATACTTGCGAGTTGCATTTCTGACCACTTCAATTGGTTTCCTCTCTCTTTTTAGTGCCTAGTTCGTCAGATATATTTTTTCTGTATAGCCTTGCCCGATTTTTTATGCCTAAACCTAATGAAATCTACTTCATATTCCCATCTACCCCTTCATTCTCAAATTACCTAATCATTCTCTATTCAAAAAAAACCCTGCTTCATTAAAAAGCTTTAATTTTTCATCAAATTTCATAAACTAAATGGCTCTAAGATCAAAAAAGCATGGAAATCAACAGCCGACCTTCCGAGAGCCAAATCCGAGCTTGGTTTTTACACAATGAAACAACAGTTACTAGATTCAATAGCGTGAGAAATTCAAAGCTATTTAAAGGAACAGTCATGAAATTTTCCAACTTCAATGGCTACACGATTAGAGAAATAGCCGAAGCTTTCGATTCGCTCATTGGGTTTGATTCCAGTAAAGTTAAGATCTACCGTCTTTTTAATCAAACTTTTCTTTGCCAATATGAATCTCGACCAATGAGATCCATGAAACAAAGATGATTCATATGGACATTGCTTTATGGTGTAAAGATTTATTTACCTCTTCAACAATTAGGCCATATTCTATGATGTCCATCCGAAGGCTTAGATATTGACGATGTTGATGCTGACATGTATAATCCTGATGAAGTATCCCATCTCTTCTACAGATGATTTAACCAAATTTAAAATCTAGTGCCTTACGCCCAAAAGCAAAAATCATCCATCGTGCACTTATTCGATCATTACAACCTCGGACCAAAAGTTACGAAATGGTCTACAAAAGGGATTTTCAAGCTTAAGTTTCGAATTTTAATCCCAATGAGTAAATTGGAAAATATAATATTGGATGAATTTCTCACCGTCAATCATAAAAGAAGCTACAAGATAATTCACTGTGGAGCTTACATTGTACGAATTCTAGAAAATTTTGGAGTTTCATTACCCGAATTCGATTTCATGATCATCAGGGAGCTTAATTCCAAGACTTTAAGTCTAATGGGACTTCCTAAGTGTCTCGAACACCAACAAATCATTAGCTATCACGAATGGGTCATTGTAATCAAGGAGTCCCGCAATCGAGAGACAAATATTGCTTCATCCTCCTCTTTAGGTCTCTCAAGAAGAAGAAGAGGACGATGAAATTCAAGAGCTTCATGTTGACATGCCTCCAAAGCAAGATCTTGTAACATTATCATGGAATCAAAGAAACCATGGTCGACGTTTAGCTAATGTGGAAAAGAAAATTTATTAAACTAACAAGAAGCTAAACTCGATAAATAGATTTGTAATAAAATTTGGAAAATGTCTCTTGTTCCAGATCCTTCTCGACCGGTGTTTTTGAAAATCCGACACCATTCTCTTGGACGATATCGGAAAAAGAAGAAGAAGATGAAGTGAAAGGTAGCGAAGATAAGATTTTTTAATATTTTCTATTTAACTCGTGACATTTTGAAGTGCTATAATTTCTATGATGTTTGTGTATGACATATCTGTATGCTTATTTATGTTTGATGTTTATAATGTTTATGTAAATTAATGTATTGCATACTTTTATAATGCTTATATGTCTATGATGTTTATGTTTATTTGCTTCTCCTATCTATATTCTTATATGTCTATGTAAATTGCTTATATTTCTCATATCAATTATTTTTTCCTTTTTATCGATGACAATAGGGGAGAATATGATTGATAGAGGGAGTCTTCAGTCAGGGGGAGTAAATTGCTTTTATACAATTTTCAAACTTACATAGTTGTCATCATCAAAAAGGGGGAGAATGTTATAACCTTGAATTTTGATGTTTTGATTGTGACAACTATATAAGTAAATACTATATAAAGTAGCCATATTTGTAGGAGAAGATACTTTTTTACTTGAGAAATAATCTAACAGATTGCAGACTAGATTCTAGATAGAAGCTTCAGTAATATATTTAGTATGACTCTAGTAGTGAATTCATGTTAAAATCTCTCCGAACTGGTATATGCACGCATACGATTTAAAGATTTTCAAAACATTGTTTATATGCTAAAGTTTTTCAAAATTGCTCATATGCTAAAGAGTTTAAAATAGTCTTTGATATGCTAGAAAACTCATAATTCAATCAATTGAAAAACTGTGGTCACTCGATTAGCTTTTATGCACGTGCACAGTTTACTTTGAATATTCTGACGGCGGACCATACACACTCGGTCGGCTGAATTGGGTCATCTTTCACCATTTTCTTGATAGATCAAATTTTAATCCATTCAGCTGGCCGATTCGTTCTATTCACACGACTGAATCTTCATGATGGCTATATTTTGAATAGACACTTCATTTCAGCGAATAGAAACAACTCTTGATTCAAGGATTGCTTCCGTATTCTTTCATGGCTACTTTCCCACAAACGATTGCAACTCTTAATCACTATATATAGCCATGAAATCCATTGTTTTAATCAATAATTTTAATTCTCATTCTCATTCTTATTGTTTAAAATATCTTGCCATTTGCACTCAATATTTCATTCTAATCACTTGTTCATTCAATCAATCTTTATTAGTAATTTAATAAACTTTCTATCATCATGAATTACTCAATACACCACAAAGGAGAAGGGTGCATGTTATTGACTTATCAGTGCTATTCAAGAGCATACTTAGTCAGCAACAATTTTACTATTTGTATTGGGATCCTGTTCGGTTGCTCAGGCGATTAAAGTCCTATTATATTGCTTAGGCGGTCGAAGTCCTGTTCGGTTGCTCACGTAGTATAATACATGTTCCTTCGGGTTAAGTGGTGATTGATAGTTGAATTCCGAAAGGAGTCTAGGAATGGACGTAGAACGTGAAGTTTGAACCAGATAAAAATCTTTGGTATCATTTACTTAATTACTTACTTCTATAACTATATTCCACACTAGTAAATAGTTCAGTTAATATTCCATATTGTACGATCCTTTGTCACTTTCATCATCCTCTAAGCATAAGTCTAAATCTCAATCATCTCATCAAGAAGGTTAGTCCAATTCTCCTGCACAAAGTGGAAAGTAGAACTCTTCTCATGATCCCCAACCATTGTGCCATCCAAGTATCATTCTAGGTCATTTGGTTTTCGACAGCCTCACGGTCATTAGTCAAGCAAACGTCCTATTGTTACTTCTAATCTTGCTTTGATGACTACAGGCTCTGAGGCCTTTATGGTAGGAAGATTGGCCAAAATTAATTTCCTAAAAATTTGCTTTGATGGGCTAAAGTTTTTTCCTTCTATCCAAACAATTCTAGGGAGTGCTAAAGCGAGTTCACTTGCATGCGTCAATGATGTTTTGTGTAGCATGAAGCGTTCCAACTCTTAACTAAGAAAATCTTTAAGGTGTCTACTGAAAGGCAACATGAAATCGAATGCCTTAAGTTAGAGGCGAATAAAGGCATAAACAAACACCAAGATGGCGAGATCATGAAGGCAACCACAAAGTTAGCCACGTTAGAGAAGAATGATAAAGAAACATCTGACGCGGTTAATCGTCTAGAATTGGCTTATAAAAAGAAGCTGGACGCTGCCCTTAGCCACAATGATGTGCTTGCTCTGGAGAAGAACACACTGCAAAAGGAGAAAGGCACTCTTCCACTGCATTGAGGAACTGAAACAACTTCTTAAGAAAGAGAAGAAAGAAAAACTTGGGGCTCAAGAGGAGTCTCAAAAGCATTGTAAAGAGGCCGTCGAGGATCGAGAGATAAAAATTAAAATTGATGAGCAGCTAAAATCGAAGCTCGCAAAAAAGAGGCAAGGGATGCTAGCCGTAATGAAGTCATATGGAAAATTGAGTCCTTGGAGGATGCTAAAGAGGCTAGCCGGAATAAGATTAAGGACATGTTTGATCCTTTGATTGTCGAATACAATACCAAGGTCCTAATCCACCCTAACTTGAGTTTTCTTGGAGAGTGATACATCGAATCGCTTGCCAAGATTTGGAAATATATCATTGAAATGAGGAAGAAAGCCCTTGGCAAAGCTAATTTAGATAAGGAGAAACTGATGCAAGAGATCCTTCATGGGATGAACCTTTAGATCTTTCCGTTGCAAGGCTCTGATACTTTGATATTTTGGCAACATCCGGAAAAGGGAAAGACATATCACTGAAGCTTCAGAGTCTAATCCCAAAGGTTTCCCTTCACTTCAACCAGCCAGAGCATCATTTCACATAGCCCGAGACAAGATCCAAGCTATGATCTGAAAAGACCCTATCATAAATCAAAGGAGACGACTACTTTCCAAAAGGAGAGCACTCCGGCAACAACAGAAAGTCGGCTGGACGTGGGTATCCTGCTCTATTCTTCATTACTTGAGAGGTTTCGTTCATCATGCATAATAGTTTTAGGCTTATGTTATTGGTGCTATTGCAGATGAAAAGACCGACGAACAGCCGATGCAAGATTAATCTGATAAGGTTGTGATCATGGGTGCCTCCGAGCACACTGATAAGCTCAGCTTGAGAAAGTGCATCGAGAGGGAGGAGTTATTGAAGACAAAAGCTAATCTTAACCCGTTAATGCGGACGTCAATGATCCGAACTTTATGCCTCTTCCAATCATTCCACTTGGCGATTCGATTCCGAAAGAACTCCCTCCATCATATGAAAGCTCTCCTGCTAAAGGTAGTAAAGGTATTAGTAAAAGGTCAAAGATAGGAATGGGCAGAGACTTGGTTGGGTCCACTCTCAAGAAATTCAAATGGGGGAAAAAGAAAACGAAGTAGTTGTCACATCGGCTTAGTTTGCATATAGCTTATGCAATTGTCTTTCTTTTTGTTAGCCGTGAATGTGTGGGTACCGCCCCCGCTTTTGGATAAACTTGTAGTATGATTTCCAAGTTTAATGTGTAGATAACAGTTCTTTATTTTCTGTTGAAGTCTTGCGTGAACTTGTTTAAGTTTCCAAGCTACTATTTTTCCATTCAATGTACTTGTATTTGTTGCTTGTTGATTCAGATTATCATCCATTAATTTTTACTCAAGGCCTCCATGTAGTCATGGCCTCAAGTTGTACCGAACACTAAGCTCAAGCTCCAATGTTACGCCATCAGATTCAGTAGTTTAAGTGATTACACTCATGCCCCCAATCTCGAGTTAGAGCAATTAGATAGTGGATGGTCGAATTTCATGCTTAGCAAATTTGTACTCCTCCTATCGGTTTTAGGTCGGATTTTATGAAATAATGAGTGGTCAAAACACACTCATCTATTTGTTTATACTAATATCCACACTTTAGGGATAAGAATTAGCTGGCGGGTGATTGAATCGCACCCAATTTATGTTTATACTTCTATCCACACACTGGGGACATGAAGTTATTTCAAAAAATATAAGGACCAGAGTTTTCTTAATTGATTGATTTACCCCTAAGTTCGAGGTTTGACTTAGCAAGCGATTGGTCATGTCACGATCATTTTTGATCATGTCTGTCCCATCGCTTGGTGGGATTAATTTGATTATTGGATGGTCAAGTCATATCCATTCCTCTTTAGGTACTCCGTCCATCGAGTTATGAGTTAGAATCATCGAATGAACGGTCTACCCACGTTCATTTTTTTTAGTTCAAGCATGAACTTGTGTAACCGACTGGCTCTAAATTCTAAGAACCCACTCAGACATGTCAATATTAGTTAGTTGGGTGTCATGACTAATACATAATGCTACAGCAGTCACGGATAAGAAGGAAATTTCAAACTTTGTTTACTAAATCGAAAGAAGTGGCATAATTTTTCTTATTACATATCTAGACAACCAAATGCTAAAGTAAATTCGAAAATCAAACACAACTGAGTGAAAAAGAATAAACTAAGCAAAATAGCATCGTAAATGCCCGTTATTCCATGCCATAGGAGTGTGACGTCATCAGTGGTCGTTAGCTTGAAAGTTCCTTCTCCAACCTCCCGTTCATTGACATGTGGTCCTTAACAACTAGGATTCATGTGTCATGGGACAAAAAACCCGTTTCAAGACAAGATCGTGGATTTCAAAGTTCCTAGGTCAGATTTTACTATTGTATTATTGAGTGACTCGGTGTCGATGTGCTCCTACCCTCAAATCAGCTTCTTCACACTTCTCATCTACAAATTATAGAGATTTTAAAGGAGGTCTCTATTTGTTCTAGGGTTGAAGTAGGTCACTCGATGAGCAGGTACTTCAAGTTCAATTGGAATGATGGCTTCGGAGCCGTAAGCAAGGACGAATGGAGTATGGTTAGTCACAGACTTGTGGGTAGTTTTGTAAGCTCATAATGATGTTGGAAGTTCATCCATCCACTTGCCTTTAGCCTTTTCCAAACGTTTCTTCAGAATGGATTTTACTATTTTGTTTACAGCTTCAACTTGTCTATTTGTTTAATGGTGATCAACTACCACAAATCTCTTTTCAATATCATGCCGATGGCAGAAGTGTTTGAATCTGGCGCTGTCAATTTTAGTTCCATTATAAGTTACAATGGTTCATGGAATTCCAAAATGACATATGATGCTTCGAAAAATGAAGTTGATTACTTTCTTCATCGTGATCATGGTTAAAGGTTCCGCTTCGGCCCATTTGGTGAAGTAACCAACTGCTATGATGACATACTTTGCACCACCTTTAGAGATTTGTAAGGAACCAATTATATTTATGCCCTATGTGGCAAACAGCCATGGACTGACCATTTGTGTAATTTCCATCAACGGAGCTCTTGGAACTTTTGCATACATCTGACACTTGTCGCATCGCATAGCATAATCAGCAGCATCTCGGTTGGTAGTTGGCCAGTAATACCCATAACGGAGTATTTTCTTTGCTAGGGTATGCATCCCGGTGTGATCGCCCTATTCCCCTTTATGAACTTCCTTTAGGACTCATTTTATTTCATCGTGAGCGATACAACGAAGTAGGAGAACAGAAACCCTTTCTATACATGACTCCTTCCTGAATGATATATCGTGAAGCTTTGTAGAGCATTTGCCATCTTTCATTCCTCCATTTGGGATGGATTCTTATAGAAAATAATCTTTAATTGGAGTCAACCATGACTCCTTCTCATGCTCTGTCTCTAGTACCCAGTTGAATTCCATCTGGTTTATGCTCAGAGCATTAATACTTCGAATGGAACGAAACCCATTTTCTTGCATCCCCAGTGCTAGCAAACATCGCCAATGAGTCGGCCTATTTGTTTTGATCCTGAGGAATGTGCACGATGTAATAATACACAAAATCGGTCAATAGTTCTTGGACTCGAAAAAGGTATGGAGCGAGTCACTATCCTTTAGCCTCATAATCTCCCCTGACTTACTATACCACCAGTTGGGGATCACAAAACATTTTAAGAGATTTCATTCCTAGTTCTCTGGCAAGTTTTACTTTAGCAATCGGAGCTTCATACTCAGCTTCCTTGTTCATTGCAGGGAAGTCAAGCTTCAAAGCATAGCAACTGATCGATCCTCTGGAGTTACTAGCACGACTCTTGCTCCAGAACAACGATCATTGGTGACTCCATCTGTATACTTCATCAGATGCTAAGGGCTTTACTACTTTCTAGGAGATCATCCTATGTAGTTACCTCAGTTACAAAGTCCACTAGTGCCAATTCCTGGAAGGCTCTCCAAGGGAGATAGATAATGTCAAACTGGCTCAGCTCAATGCTCCACTTAAGTAATCTTCCAAACATCTCAGGTCGCTGTAGGACCTGTCGCAACGGCTGATCGCTGTAAATGTTGATGGTATGAGCCTGAAAATAGGGATGGAGCATTCGTGAAGCAATCAACAAGTAGCATGCTAGTTTCTCTTTCTTTGTATAGTTCCTTTCAACTCATGTTAATCTCATGCTAACATAATAGACCGAGCTCTGGATTTGATTCTCCTTGCGAAGCAGTGTGGCACTTATTGCATGTATCGACATATCCAAGTATATATACAAGTTTTCATGATCTACTGGCTTTGAAAAGATGGGAGGCCTCTCTAAGTTGTTCACCAAAGCATAGAGTGCATCTTCACAATCCTATGTCCATTCAAAGTTCCTTTTCCCTCTTTTAATCAAGTCAAAGAAAGGAATGCATTTATCGGTGGCTATAGAAATAAATTGACTTAAGGCGACAACCTTCCCATTAAACTCTATACTTTTTTTATGGTTTTTGACACTTGAAAGTTGTGAATTGCTCGAATCTTCTCTGGAATAGCTTCAATTCCACGAGCATAAACGATGAAACACAAGAACTTTCCTGATGCAACGCCAGGAGAACATTTTAGAGGATTGATCTTCATTTTGTAATATCGAAGGAAATCGAACATTTCTGCTAATTTTATAAGGTAGTCACTTGATCATCATTACTTCAGAGCATATTATCCACGTATACCTCCATTGTCTTTCCAATCTGATCTTCAAACATTAGGTTGACCAGGCGCCGATAAGCTGCTCCAGCTTCTTTAATCAAAATGGCATTATCATGTAGTAATACAATCCAACATCGGTAATAAAGTTGGTGTGCTCTTGGTTAAGGATGTGCATCCGAATTTGATTATATTTGGTGTATGCATCCATGAAAGAAAGCAACTCATATCCTACGGTTGAGTCCACCGGTTGATCGATCCTCCAAAGGGGAAAGCTATCTATAGGGCACGCCTTATTTAAGTTCGAATAGTCAACGTGTGTCTGCCATTTTCATTTGCCTTTCTCACAAGTACATGATTAGATACCCTTCTTAGGTAGAGGTCATCGTGAATAAACCCATTTCTTTTGAGCCCATCCACCTTCTCTTTAAGAACGGAAGATCTCTTCGGATCCACGCCACACCTTTTATGTTTCACCAGGACATGCCTCGGGTCGATATTTAATGCATGGCTTGCAATGGCAAGCGAGATTCCACATATATAAAAATGATTCCAAGAAAACACATCAAGATTTGCTTGGAGAAAACTAGTAAGTTCTTTCTTCATCGGGATGCTGAGCTGTGATCCATTCTTTAGGATCCATAACGGGTCGTTATGGCTGACCGTGATGTCATTCGTCGGCTCAGCCAGTATAGTCTTGGTTTCTTTGGAATCCTCCTTATCATCTCTTGGATTTATGTCTTTATAGAACCGACTGTAGCGCCCAAGCCAAGGCCCATGCACTGGTTGTCAATCTTCGGTGGAGGGTGTGGAGAGACTTATCCACACCCTTGCCTTTCTCCATCCGTTGGTTTTTGGTCATTCTTTGACTCGAGGAGAGCTCTGCCTTTGCAGCCAAGTGGAAACCTGTATCAGTCAAATGGATTTTCTAGTCGACCGGATCAGCGTTTAATAGAGATTTTAGGCTTTGAAATTTCAAGGACTCTTTTTTTCTTTCTGGAATGTTTTGAAGTTTCACCGTAGATTTCTATAGAGTTTTAATTCATCGACAAATACTGCATCGAACTATTATAAGTAGACTTGTTTATGCTTCATAGTGACGTGAGAGAGTTATTGTTCCAGAGCTTTGAGATTGACACTCGCAGTTTTCTGGTGAATTTAATAAAATTGTTTGTAACTGTTTTTTCTTGTTTCTTTTATCTCTTTTCAAGTCTAATCGCAGGGTGAAGTCCTGAAAAGGTTGTAGTTGCTTTTCAAACAGACACGGTAATCATTGTCCAAAAGGCTTCCATAATTAGTATACATTCTTTATTATCATTAGTGTGAACCCGTGCTTCGCACATGAGTATGGCCAAAATGGGTATGGATACAAATACATACGACGTTTAAAATTGAAAATTCATATATTAGCAGTTAGTTGAAGTGCAAGGGGATACGAAGGAAGTGTAGATAGGCTGAAATAACTTGTTGCACAGGTTGATAGGTCAAAAATGTGTAATTCACTCACCGCGTGAAACAGTTGTTCCCAGTTTTTTGTATCAGGAGATAGCTACTATAAATAACATATGGTCTCATCCTATAAGCTCTTTATCGACCATTTGAAAAATAGAACAGCGAAAAATTAGATATGCATAATATCAGTTTTTTAAACAATAGGACTATGGGTAAAAGGGGAGCACATGCATGAAACAGTCATAGACATTTAAACAGCATAGTAGTTGACAATATCTATTTACAAATATGTAGAATTAATTACCCCAGTATTTTGTAAATTCAACATAACTATAAATAGCATGAAAACAACCATTCCATTTTTTATAAGCAGGTAAAGAAAAAATGCCTAGAATGAAATTTCTGATGCACAAAAATACGCAACTTAAATGATTTATGTTGATGCAATCTGTACAAAAAAAAGAAGCAAACTGTTATTAAAAATGATAAGCTATCACGTCAGTCATAATAGGGTCATTTATAAATGTTATAGCATGTATAGCAACTGGGTCCTAACTTTTAGTTTAAATAATATATATGTATATTGATTGCTTGTAAGATATGAAATTGAAACGTGGTAAGGATCCACAATCATATAAAAGATTACATAAAAATGACAATCATGTAAACATGTAAATAACCAATATAAGTGCAGTCAAAGTGAAATGCGATAAGGGACTGGCTAAAACATTTTTGAACAATTGCAGTCTTAAACATATAATCAACCTACATAACTGCATGGAAAGAAAGTTAAAAATAATTACAGGTAAAAAGCATGTCCAATTAGCATACAATCAAAAATTCAAGCACGTTATATTATTAGTTATAGTTAAAATAAAAATTATATTGTAAGAAGCTAGTAGCATTAGCAATATTCGAAAGCTGTTTGGTAGTTTATCCATCTCTACTAAACAGAACAACAGTCCAAACATATTTGTAGTTCACCTGTGCAGCCTTAGCTGAAATTTTGCAAAGCAGAATAAAAGTTAGAATACATAAAGACATAAATAATGGTTCACAGCGCATCAAAGATCATATTTCAATGGACTTGCAACTAATCAGCATACACTGTGGATGTTGTATTCAAAATAAGAATGACGTGCTTGCATATAATCAATGTGAATCTAGACAAGCACCGTTGTCTAAGTGGTTAATTGAAACGGCTTTGGTGCAAGAGGTCACAAGTTCGAAACTTTCCTTTGAACGTTTATTGACATGGGATATGTTGTCCCAATGATTTGTTGTATATAAAGTACCATTTCAAAAAAAAAATCAATGTGAATCTAGCAATATAATGTATCAGCAAAAGCAGTAAGCATTCTATATGTGTGTGTGTGTGTTTTTTTAGCTGCGAATATATTTTCTTACTTATAACGTGTAGGTACTATTTTTGTTTTCATTCTACGAACAGAATTTATAGATTTAATTGTTAGAGTAAGTGATGGAATTTTTATCATCGAATATAAATGAAATCAGATATTAAAAATTCTAGTAGCAGTAGCAATTTTGAAATATTTAATGTACAGGCCATGAATGAATTGTATAAGGAATTTAATTATATTGGGTTAAAATTACATCATGAATTACTGTTTAAATATGTTTTATCACATAAGTTGTTTCATGTGGAACTTATAATTTCATACTCTTAACTGAACACATAATCGATTGTCAAGGATTACAAATGATACCATTCATTTATAACACTACTTTTTCGAAAATTAAATTAAAAATAGTTGAAATTTTACTGCAAGATGCATGGTTGTATCCTTCTTGTGAGTACATATATGTTACATAAGTCGCTTAAGTTCTTTCAGATCCATTACATATATATGAATTGTCCAAATTTAAGATGCATGTATTTAATAATATAAATATGAACCTGCAGTGAAAAAAATAAGCAAACCAGTGGTACTCAAACTACTCATTTAATGAAATATATGTTCAAAATATTAAGAACTCTCTGATCTCATGCTTAGATGCAAATAGTAAAACATTGTCAAATTTTACTGTTTTTATTTGAGGTAAATATATTAACGTTGATGTACCGATTTATAGAAAATTTAATTTAAAGACTTACGGAATATTTTGTAAAATGTATAGGAATAAAAAAATGTTGTATACAAACAATCAATGAAAGCAAGTTCATATTGCACATTGATTCATTGAGAAAAAAATATTGGCTTTAATGCATTCGTATACTTTGTGAATTATTTGTGTATTCAAAAACTTTGCTAGCATTCAACGTCAACCCATTAGAAAAAATTAAGTCGTCCCTATATTGAGAGAGGTCATTTGAAAAATACACCATGGAAGATCTGATATCAATGCCATAAATATATTAGGTTTGGTTGAGAAATCTCATATGGTTAATGTACGAAACACAAATAACGTTTTATGAACCTTAAAATGTACATATGCATCGTAGCGTAATAATATTACGAACGAAATTAATGAATTGAAGCACTAAACTAATATGTAGTAAATAAAACGTAAACATACGCAGTTTTGCACCATAACTTTTGCGCCAATAAAGGACTTGTGGTAGAAAGCAGAGCCTAAAGAAAATCTTCTTCATCCCAAATGATGCCTATTTTCCTGCAAATTAATTGCATCTATTAGCAAAATTACATATTTGTAACTGAAAAAGTTGCATAAAAAGGTAACAATCATTCTAGAAAGAGGGAAATGTCATATCTTCATTTATATTTCTTTTTATACCTTTTAGAAGGATAAGTTGATTAGCCTTATAAATGTGAAAGAAGGATCGATACTTTCATTATTCAATACCATATCTAAATTATTCCACTTTCCATTCGGTGAGGCAACATTTAGTGGTATCTTTACAATTTGATCAAAGTATCCTTTTATTTTGAGCACAAAGAGCAGGCATGCAGTTTTAGTAATAAATACAAGTATGCTTGGATTTTCATATTCTAGAAAATAGATCGTTAATCATAACATGAATCAACAATAGTATTGAAATAAAATCTAATGTGATTTTTTTACGTTGAAATAACTTTTTTCATTATCCTTCAGCTTCAAATGCACTGATTTGTGCACTCATCAATGAAAAGCATAGAGTTAGCAAGGTTGAGTTCCTTTTTATACAAATTATTATAGTAGTTATATCTGGTTGCTCCCCATTAAAACTAGACCTAATGGAACCAACGCTCTAGAATAGCTGATGATATTCTTGAGTTCGTCGAATGTACAGTTTTGTCACAGTATGTGCATTATTGGAAGATACACATTAATCTCATCACTGATCGACATTTTTTGATATTATTTATGTGATGATGGATTTGAAATTGTTGTCCACCATGGAGTAATTACATGATTGGTACACCATAGTAAGTCACATCATCATCATCAAAATATCATCTACTTATTCAAGAGAAACAATAATAAAGAAGTGTGTCGCTTTTCTGAAATTTTCACAATTGCAAAGCATTTAATCATTTCCAAAAGACATACATGCACATATACACATCCATCTATCCATGCATATATAAGTGTATTCTTGATGAATGTTCCTATCTTACTTAAAGAAAATGAGTCGTGAACATTAAAGAAAATCTCAACATTTTCTTATCTACAATTTTCAACACGGTACTAAAGTTCATGATGCAAAAAGAAAAAATCACAACATAAGTGCCCTTCTCAAGATAGTTAAGGCCTCAATTTGAAAACGATAATTTGCTCAAATAAGCTATTATAAGGGGATGATGGCCATGCTCTCTAAAAATTTTCAAATGCAATCCATATATGGTTTAAAAATTAATTTCCTTTGTTGCATAATAATTGAGATTTATTAGCAATTATAGGTAGCACAGGGCAAGTATTTTCATTGCTACTAAACATTGGATATTATATTGATAGTTCATTAAGGTTTTATAATACATTTAAAGTGGGATAAAGGCTTTTTGTTACTACTTAGGTGAATATTACTTTGTAGAGGTTTTACTAAATTAGAGTAGCATAGCCATTTCGAAGCATAAATACCCAATATTGTAATTTTTCAAGAAGTATGTTCAAATGCGAAAACTCTTAAAAGAGGAAATTTACCAATATACTTTACATACCAAAAAAAGTTTTCTTAGCATTTAAAGCTTATTATATTGTTGTCAACTAAGAGTTTATTCCATGTTTTTCTATTTTTATTAGACTAATGACATAATGGAAAAGTTAATTATGATCCCTTTCTAAACCAAGGAAAAATATAAACTCTAAGCATTTGCAGTATACTAATTGTAATAAGTAACACAATAATTTGTTGAATATTAAGATAGAAGAAGATTACTTAGTAGCTTTTGTCATTTTTCTCAATAAACTTGCTGTGTTATAATAATATAATCTTGTACGAGATTTGGTAATTCATTTGGACCTGGATGTAATATGTATAGGTCGCTCATATCATTGGTGGTCTATGGAAGAGTATGGTTGTACTAGGTTGTGAATGGACTGACTCATATTACTTGCATATGTTAACAAGGAACTAAAATTTTAACTTTTCTAAAACATGATAACCTCTATATGTGTGATCTCCAAACCAATATCAATAACACAGTTTCAACGTTAAAAAATGGTCGGTTTGGGGAACTAATAGCGATTCGTCGGCGATACCAGTGCATAAATTTTATAGCAAATTAAAACTGCAAACAACACCAATTAGTTCAAGAGAAGCATGCTAGTAGGAACAAAAAAAGACATTGAAGAATTACAGCCCTCATAAATGTAATTGTCAATAATTGTAAAATCCAAAACAGTAGCCGCACAAATAACAATGATGAAACTACTATTGAATTTTCTAGTCCAAACATCTAAGGGGTCGTCAAAGGAGACCAAATTTCATGAGGTATCTTATAATCAATTCTTCCATGTTCTTCAAACCTTGTATAACACATGAACTAAAGATACATAAATTAAGAGGATAAAATATAAATTATAATCAAAGTGCAATCATATAATACTGTACCCGTCTCCATCCACTATGATATAAAAATATATGTAATTTCTTTTTTGGTAGCAAATATGCCCTTACACTACCAGTTTAATGACAGAAAACATGAAAACTGAAGGAGTTTCAACATACATAGGTCATAGCATTTCAAATTATATTCACTTTCACTGATTTTCTAGGAATTCTTTACAATAGGCATCATCAGATGGAGCATATTAATGTTAGCATAGCCTAGAATAACAAATTTGAGGGTAAGGAAGAAGCAAATAAAATAATAACTAAACTGTAAGGGATAGGTTGCATTATATTGTGGTATTCGATGATAAAACCCACATAGAACATTAATGACAATTGCGAAATATTATCAATGAAAAAAGTTTCAGATAATCAAATTGTTGAGGAAACAATTTCAACAATTTATTTCAAATAAAGACTATGATGATGAAATAATGGCGACCGCAGAAATGAAGGTAAATCCAAAAAAATATCGATGATAATTGAAAATTTTGCTCAAAAGGAAAAGTTTTCGGTTAATCAAATTCTTCTAGAAATAATTGTTGTGTGATGACCCACAAATCCGTACCCCTTAAGTCAACACAATTCTACATCAATCAACTCAAGATGAACGGAAATACGAACCATTTGGGTTAAAGAAGAAGAGGTAGAAGAAGAAAGTAGAAAACAACATCAGAATCTAATCATCGCAGCGGAATAAAATATAATAGATAATAAATGATCTTTACACAAAACAAATATATTTGTTCATACATTACATCATCAGAGTACATCAATTACATAACACACAATTGGACAGTAATCATAACCTGTCCTCACACAACTGAATACACAACGGAATATAAATAAAGTACAGAAGTACGTATCACCATCCAGCTCGTCTCCTGAGCTCCACAGCGTCCTTTCCTGTATTCTATAATACTCGGTCTAACCCAAGCATTACAGTTAAATAACACCCGAGTCAGTCTGGAATACCAGCGTAAGAAATCACACTCAAATTGATTATTAAAGTTTCAAAATCCGTTTGAAAGCAAGAGCATCTCGTAAAACCACGCCACAAATAAACATGTCGGGTTTTTACCTTACGATAGCTAAACACTTTTTACTAAAATCCTCTGATATTATAATAGGGTCTATTTACAAATACTTATTAAAATAACCGAAATTGTTACATGATTAAATTCCAGCTACTAGCCACAAAGTGGGTAATACAAACAAAACTCGTAAAAGGCGCGTAGGGAGAATGGATTTCCAACTAATGACTAGGCACTGGGGTACCACCTGTCACGGTACGTGGCCTAGATCACCATATCGAGGATTACTCTCGATACCCTACAACATAAGGCCGGGACTACCCCCACTGGATAATCCCGAGTAAGATCACCCCACGGTTGTGACCAGCAACCGCACCACTAAGCTGAAATAAAAGGGACATATAGACAGGATGACCTCACCCAGAAATGGGTGCTACCCACCTAGCCTTGCTACATAACCCTTGATTTTCAGTCATTCCCGGTTGATGAGGCTTGAGGCTAAGCGTTACCTTTTAGAACGTTTCACATAGAATGCCCATCGTCCACCTGACGATGTTCCGAAAGCATTCATCCATACAAGTCCGTCCTGGGTTTGAATGGAACCGGAGGCACTATTCCTACTACATCCATTTTAGAATTATTCTCAAGATTAGTAGCGATTAGCCCTTGCACTTCATTGCTCCATCTTCGAATCTGAACTCGTTTTTCCCACGAAATCGTACAAACCGGATTGAAGTGCTTTTCGAGAAATTAATCCCGATCCCGGTCTCTTCGAAACGATCAGCACATTGGCCAATATTGATAGTCGGTTATTTAACTATCAATTAACATTCACAAACATCCATCAACATAAATAATTTCCCAAATTATTTATTAACCTCAAAATATCTTCGCGAGAAATGTTTCCATTTTCAACCCTTTTGAAAACAGTTTTCAACACACTCTTCTTATGGAATAAATTCCCAAATATTTATTTCCACTGAAAATACCAGGCACAAAGCTTTAGATTTTTGAAATAACATTAAAACACTTTATTATAAAATATATTTTAACATTTTGATTGAAAACTATTTCAATACTTTATTAAAAATATATATATTAGGAATATTTAAAATGAGGCTACTTTATAAAATATAAAACTAGATTTTCTCTTTAAAAACAAATACCAAGTCACTTTTAAATAATTACTGCTATAATAGATAAAAAGAAAATACTTACTTTAGAATCTAAATTTTTAGAAATAATAAATTTTCTAAAACATGCTTTTTAAAACAACATTAAAACTTTTAACTTATATTTAAAAATTTACTTTGAAAACGTACTTGGCTATCCAGGGAAATATACTTCTCTTCACATCCCTTTAAAAATAAATCACTATTTATTTTTAAACAAATTTCCATTTCTTTAATAACTTTCCATCGTGGATTTATTTCTCCAAATATCCACTGATATATTACTTTACCTTTAAAAAACCCGTTTATGAATTCCAAAGTCCCACTTCTCTTTAAAGTTCCAACTTCAACCACTTAAATAAAATTTCAAATTGATTTCGAATTTACTCCATTTTGAAATAAATTTCTTTACTTACTCAATTCATTTCAAAATCCATTAATTATAGACTTTCTTATTATTTTTGTTTGGGTTTTAAATCTTTTAACTAAAATATACCAATTTCAGATTTTTCAAATTTCTTCTTTATTCTTTTCAATAATTTGAATCTTAAATTTAAAATTCTTATCCAGTTCATTCTTAAGTTTATTGAAATTCTCTATAATTATTTCACTTGAAAATTCTCTTTTTTTTCTTTCCAGAAATCCAATTCTGTATATTTTGGCAACTCAGTGTACCGAAATATTTTCAAGTAATCCATAGCATTCGATATTCCAGTTATCAATAATATTCATCACAAAATATCAAATATTCATAACAAAGAATATTAAACAATATAAATAATTTTGAGGAATCCAGTTGGATCCCTCCAACCTGTTTTCCTGCATCCACAGACGTTAGCACAATATAAAATACCAATTCCACTTCGAGGTGGAATATCGTGGTATATGGGTTTTAAATATAAAATCATCCGCCATTATGCGGCGCATAGGTCTCATCCGCTATATAATGCGGGAAATCAATAATTTCAAGATATATCGTATATTACTATATATAATATTGCACATCAAAAAAATTCAATCATTCAATCAATTATTTAAATTTAATCATTTAAATTTAAATAGCAACCAGATGAGTGATATTAACTCACCTTTGATTTTGTAATTCATTTCCATCCCAGCTGGTTTCCTTCACAGTTTTTGACCTTGTATACACATTTTAATAAATCGAACAATCAATTATCTTCTTTTAATAAATTCAATTAACTAAGAATTTAATTAGATAAGTCCCCTTGTTTTAAAAAAAATCTTTTAGTGGCTATACTAAATTAAATAAGTTAATCGATCAATTCAATTATCAAATTCATTATTTTTAAAATAAAATAATAAATCTAAAATGTGTGTATGTATATATCTTAATCAACATTGTACGTATCCTAAAATTAACAGCAAGCTAAATATACATATATCTGAACCTATTATATATATTTATTAAATTAATATATACTATCTTATGTATCCTACAGTTGAATTAAATTTTCACCTCCATAATTTCAATTTGTATGTATATAGATTCTATTAAGAAGGATTAAACAGATGGTATACCTCAATGTTGAGACGTCATCGAAGTTGTTGAGCTCGAGTTCGACGCAGATGAACTCCTGACCTCGATCTCCTTCAAAACACCAACCCACATCCTAATGCCGCGCACTTGGTTCCCCCCAAAACCGAACAGGCTTTGCTCCCACCTGTTTGAGTTTGAAGCGAGCCTCCCGATGATGACTCGATTCAGTTGGAAAGGGGAGGCGCCACTCGATTCGATCGCAACCGCTGCAGCTTGCCGTTCTCCTCGCGCTAAAATCGCGACCCTAGATTATCGAAACAACCTGAATCGTTCGCTCGAGAAAGGAAAAAAAAGGAAGCCATGAAATTCGAATTGAGATGAGATTAAAAAGAATTAAATGGAATCGGCCCCCTTATTTTTTTTTAAATTGAACGATAGAATTATTTGGGGATCAATTTCAAACTCTCCCAGGCTTCGGCCATTAATCCCCTTTTTTAGTATAGGCTCGATTTTTTTTTTGAACGAAGAAAAATATCTACTTTTTATTTTTATTCATTTTATCAAACGAAGAAGCGTATTAAAGAAGGTAACACGAGCTTTTAAATCTCTATATGTGATGCTAGCTACAGTATTCAATGCAATTTCATTATCCATCTTTAAACTTAAATTCAAATTTAAATTATTGAGAAAACGAAGCCAAAAATCTCGATCACCAATTGAGGCGTGCCGCTAGACGTTTATAATGTTATACACATATTCTGAACGCAATGGAAAAAATTTCGAGTCCTAATTCGATCGTATGGAGAAGATAGCTTTTCGGACCCAGTTATTATATTAAATTTCGATTTAATTTTCTGCGCATTTACCTCTTGTATGATCACACGACGACTACAAACACTACCAAATTTGAAATCCGATAATAATATAATATTATGGATCCAATGAAACTGGTTTCGTCAAATTCCGAGACTGTGCCTCGGAGGGCTATTTTTAAATATCGATTTAAACGATATATTTTCAAAACTGAACAAATCACCCTTAAATTCAACTTTAACACTTTTACTATCTTCAGTGTTATTAACATAAATTTTACAAGCCTTTAAAATATTTTTAACAAGCTCGAAACTCCAGACTTTATATTTTACCCAATTATTAAATTAAATAGTTATATCATTCAACAAAACGCTTTATTAAATTATGAATCTATTTTATTGAATAAAAACCAAACTTTTCATATTCAAGATCAATTTATAAACCAAATTAAATATTTAAACCCATTTAAATATTCTAGACTCAACGCTAAAAATCCGGGTCGTTATTTTCCTCTCCCTTAAAAGAATTTCGTCCCCGAAATTACTAGTTAAGAATGGTCCAATACCCGTTTATTATTTTTTCCTAAAACTATTCTGTTTCAAACACTTCCCGAAACAATCTTTTTATTAAAAACCTTTATCATTCTTACTAACTTCCCAAACTTTCCCATAGTTTCCAACAGCATTATTTACTTCATTTATCAAAACTTTCTCAAAATATTTCTAACTCTCTAAATTTCCGAAAAATTTCGTCAGCGTCTTCTTTGCGCGGCTAGATTGGTACAACTACAAAATGCCTCTATGGGCTATTAAATTCCAAAAGAAAACAAAACGCCAAGTGGCTAGATCAAAAACCCAATCAAATTTCATACTGAAATTTAAAATCATATCTTTTTTGAGCAATTCTAATTTATCTTCTGAAATCAAAACCAATTTTCTTTTCCCTTTATAATACCTGCATATCCTATTTAGCAATAATATCCAATCATAGCATTCAAAAACATTTTATTAAATCTTCACTCCAATGCTTATTCAATATATTTTCCCGACATCCATATTACTTAAGAATCTTACCATTTCTTCTTAAGTTCAGTATAAGTATTTTATACGCTTCTTATATTTATTTTCACTTTACCACTTTAGTTTATATCTATTTCTATTCAAATTGATTCTCCCATTTCCATATGAATTCAATTTATCTTCAACTCTGAATATTGAATTTTATCTTCCATTTATAACTGATTCATAGTGTTATTTTAAATTAGTTCCATTCACTAATTTACTTCAATTTCCAATTTGAAATCGTTTTGTCGCTAGCAAAAAATTTCCCAAAAATTTTCTAACTCCCAAAATCTTAAGAAAAATTTGGCAGAGTCTCCTTTGTACGGAGGAGCTTTTGCAATTTGACAAGAGATATAAATATATATACATCGACCCACATGGTCGGAAAAAAAAAACAGTTCATATTTCCTATTTTTATTGAGTAGGCGTACCTTTATTTAGCCTTTTTAAGCAAGCGGCTTATTATTTTAGCAATTAGCGCATCCAAAATCCAGCCAAACGGCTTCCCGGTACCTAGACTTACTCAATTCAAACATGCAAGTGCCATATATACGAAGTTTAACAACATTTCACTTATTTGCAATAGTTAAATACATGAATTCTAACAGAAATGCACATTAAACACTTTCCGTAAGCAATTTATATAGTTTTAATACTAATTCAACTGTTTTCAATTAATTTATATACCATTATCATTCAATTTGAATGGTTTACAACCCACTTGCTTAAATTCAATTCATTTTTAATTTTAAAGAAACCCATATTATTCCAATTGATTTAAAAATCAATTCTATTCACCTCTGTTAATACATTTACTTTCGTTTACGATAAAATGACTAATTTTCTATGCAAATTTGATGTTATTCATGATCCATTCATTTACGTTTCATTCCATATTTGCCTTCATTTCATTTGAGACCATTTTATTAAGCTGGAACCATTCCATGCTTATATATTGATAACCATTCCCCAATTTAAATTTACCCAAGCTTTTATTTAATGGACTTTTACCCTTACTCGAAGCCAAGCTTCCACTAATTTTAAACTGAAATTAATTTATTTCAAATTATTCAAATTTCATACTTAAGCTCATTTTCATTTTACAAATAGATTTTTCTTTTCAATTTAACTTGATTCTATTTCAATCAAATCTCATTTCAATCTACAAATTTATTTGATTAGTTCATCTATTTCGTATAAATTTTAAATTTACAGATTCAATTCATTCTCAATTAATTTAATTAATTACAGGGCCATTTTCAATTTTATTTTCTTCACTAACAATTCAAGTCGAATTTGATTTATAACTCGAGTTTTATTTTCAAACTTCATTATTAGCTTACAATTCAGCTTCTATTTAAGTACATTAGGTTCCATTTACATATTTCATTGACTAATTTATTATCTAATTAGTTCTCCCATATTTATAATTCAATACTTGATTTTAATCTCAAAAATCACTTCATTTAATTTCCTTAAATTCAATATATTTTATAATTCAAGTTTGGATTTTTGTTTCATTTTCCAAAACATCAAACAATATTTATTTTGGGTTTTCTATCCCACTTTTCAATTTTATAAGTCACAGCTTATTAATTTACACATTTTCATTCATCCTAGACTTGAATATATTCATCTTTTATTTTTAACTCAAGTTTTATGCTTATTTATAATCCAAGCATATTTTTATTCCATGGATTTTTATTCTTGTACAAGTTATTCTAATTCATTTATTCCAATCCAATTCTTATCCAACTTATTTCCATTATTTAAGTAAGGATCTAATTTCATTCAATATCACCTATAACTCAACTGAATTTTATTCCAATTCAATTCTATTTTAACTCAGATTTATTTAATTCAATTCGATTCAATTTTCTTCCTCAATCCAAATTAATTTCATTTTTAACTTATCATTTTAAATTTAAATTCCAACATTCAAAGCTCATATTTCCTTCCTGATTTAAAAATCATCTCAATTTATAAGCTTACAACCTATCTCATCAGGATTTTCAAACACCTGGCTTTTGGTTTCAAATCATTTTGAAATCACCATTATCTCAAAATCACACTTCTCAAAATTTTAAACCAATCCTGGTTTTTATCCCCAACAAATTTCCTTTGAAATTTCAAAAACAAACTAATTCTTCTGAACAAATCAATTTGGCAGCAATCCGTCACTTAGAAACTCGAAAATGAACATCGATGATACTGCAGTCATCACCGAAGTTATTTTCTAGAGACTGAAGTGAGCTCAATGCTATATCCCTTTCCAAAATTTATTTGAAACAACTTCCTTTCAAAAATAATTCTAAAACAATAATACTATTATTTATCTTCAAAACACTTTGAAAAACACTTCCAAAATCTCCGGGGTTTTTTAATTTACAGATTTGATTTGATTCAAATTTTAACTATAATTTATTTGTATAGTTTATGCTCATACAAATTCCCATTTGATTATATTTCGATTTATAAATCACATTTATAATTTTCATGTTATAATTGAATTTATTCCCTTAACCTTTGGTTATATTTTCAAATTCTAGTTAAATTTTCACACAACAATGATAATAATTTAATATTATCATTCCTAACATCCAAGCAACCATATATTAGCTAAAATAGATTACAAAAACTTTTCTTTTATATCAAAATATTTTGGGTAAAATTATTTTATTCACCCACCTTTAAAATAATACTATGTCAATTTATCGTGTCAGGTGTTTATAAACTCTTCTCGAATAGCCACCAACTTACCCGATCAGAATTCATATGACACTCAACCAATAAGCCAACACAATATTAAAACAATTTATAATCACTAACAAATACGCGCTCATATCTATTAATATGCTCGAACTCATTCTAGAGTACAACTGACTCTATTTTCAATGAGTAATCCCCACCAAAGCCAAGGTTATCACCAACCTATGCTCTGATACCAACTGTGATGACCCACAAATCTGTACCCCTTGAGTCAACACTATTCTACATCAATCAACTCAAGATGAACGAAAATACAAACCATTTGGGTTAAAGAAGAAGAGGTAGGAGAAGAAGTAGAAAACAACATCAGAATCTAACAATCGCAGCGGAATAAAATATAATAGATAATAAATGATCTTTACACAAAACAAATATATGTTCATACATTATATCATCAGAGTACATCAATCACATAACACACAATTGGATAGTAATCATAACCTGTCCTCACACAACTGAATACACATCGGAATATAAATCAAGTACGCAAGTACGCATCGCCACCCAGCTCGTCTCCTAAGCTCCACGGCGTCCTTTCCTGTATTCTATAATACTCGATCTGACCCGAACATTACAGTTAAATTAAGCCCGAGCAGTCTGGAATACCAGCGTGAGAAATCACACTCAAATTGATTATTAAAGTTTCAAAATCCTTTTGAAAGCAAGAGCAACTCGTAAGACCACGCCACAAATAAATAATGTCGGGTTTACCTTACGATAGCTAAACACTTTTTATTAAAATCCTCTGATATTATAATAGGGTCTATTTACAAATACTTATTAAAATAACCAAAATTTTTACATGATTAAATTCCAGCTACTATCCACAAAGTGGGTAATACAAACAAAACTCGTAAAAGGCGCGTAGGGAGAATGGATTTCCAACTAATGACTAGGCACTGGGGTACCACATGTCACGGTACGTGGCCTAGATCAACGTACCGAGGATTACTCCCAATCCCCTGCAACATAAGGCCGGGACTACCCCTTACTGGATAATCCCGAGTAAGATCACCCCACGGTTGTGATCAGCAACCGCACCATTAAGCCGAAATAAAAGGGACATCTAGACAGGGATGACCTCACCCTGAAATGGGTGCTACCTACCTTGCCTTGCTGCATAACCCCTAATTTTCAGTCATTCCCGGTTGATGAGGCTTGAGGCTAACCGTTACCTTTTATAGAACATTTCACTTAGAATGTCCATCATCCACCTGACGATGTTCCGAAAGCATTCATCCATACAAGTCCGTCCCGGGTTCGTACGGAACTGAAGGCACTATTCCTACTACATCCATTTTGGAATTATCCTCGGGATTAGTAACGACTAGCACTTGCACTTCATTGCTCCATCTTCGACTCCGAACTCGTTTTTCCCACGAAATCATACAAACCGGATCGAAGTGGTTTTCGACAAATTAATCCCGATCCCGGTCTTTTCGAAACGATCAACGCATTGGCCAATATTGATAGTCGGTTATTTAACTATCAATTAACATTCACAAACATCCATCAACATAAATAATTTCCCAAATTATTTATTAACCTCAAAATATCTTCGCAAGATATATTTCCATTTTCAACCCTTTTGAAAACAGTTTTCAACCCACACTCTTCTTATGGAATAAATTCCCAAATATTTATTTCCACTGAAAATACCAAGTACAAAGCTTTAGACTTTTGAAATAACTTTAAAACACTTTATTATAAAATATATTTTAACTTTTAGATTGAAAACTATTTCAATACTTTATTAAAATATATATATTAGGAATATTTAAAATAAGGCAACTTTATAAAATATAAAACTAGATTTTCTCTTTAAAAACAAATACCAAGTCACTTTTAAATAATTACTGCTATAATAGATAAAAAGAAAATACTTACTTTAGAATTTAAATTTTTAGAAGTAATAAATTTTCTAAAACATGCTTTTTAAAACAAAATTAAAACTTTTAACTTATATTTAAAAATTTACTCTGAAAACATACTTGGCTATCCAATGAAATATACTTCTATTCACATCCCTTTAAAAATAAATAAGTATTTACTTTTAAACAAATTTTCCATTTCTTTAATAACTTTCCATCGTGGATTTATTTCTCCAAATATCCACTGATATATTAGTTTACCTTTATAAAACCCGTTTATAAATTCCAAAGTCCCACTTCTCTTTAAAGTTCCAACTTCAACCACTTAAATAAATTTTCAAATTGATTTCCAATTTACACCATTTTGAAATAAATTTCTTTGCTTACTCAATTCATTTCAAAATCCATTAATTATAGACTTTATTATTATTTTTGTTTTGGTTTTAAATCTTTTAACTGAAACATACCAATTTCAGATTTTCCAAATTTCTTCTTTATTCTTTTCAATAATTTAAGTCTTAAATTTAAAATTCTTATCCAGTTCATTCTTAAATTTATTTAAATTCTCTATAATTATTTCACTTGCAAATTCTCTTTTTTTTCTTTCCAGAAATCCAATTCTGTATATTTTGGCAACTCAGTGTACCGAAATATTTTCAAGTAATCCATAGCATTCGATATTCCAGTTATCAATAATATTCATCACAAAATATCAAATATTCATAACAAAGAATATTAAACAATATAAAAAATTTTGAGGAATCCAGTTGGATCCCTCCAACATGTTTCCCTACATCCACAGACGTTAGCATAATATAAAATACCAATTCCACTTCGAGGTGGAATATCACGGTATATGGGTTTTAAATATAAAATCATCCGCTATTATGCGGCGCATAGGGTCTCATCCGCTATATAATGCGGGAAATCAATCATTCCAAGATATATTATGTACTACTATATATACTATTGCACATCAAAACAATTCAATCATTCAATTAATTATTTAAATTTAATCATTTAAATTTAAATAGCAACCAGATGAGTGAGATTAACTCACCTTTGATTTTGTAATTCATTTCCATCCCAGCTGGTTTCCTTCACAGTTCTTGACCTTGTATACACATTTTAATAAATCGAACAATCAATTATCTTCTTTTAATAAATTCAATTAACTAAGAATTTAATTAGATAAGTCCCCTTTTTTTTAAAAAAATCTTTTAGTGGCTATACTAAATTAAATAAGTTAATCGATCAATATAATTATCATATTCATTATTTTTAAAATAAAATAATAAATCTAAAATGTGTGTATGTATATATCTTAATCAACATTGTACGTATCCTAAAATTAACAGCAAGCTAAATATACATATATCTGAACCTATTGTATGTATTTATTAAATTAAAACATACTATCTTCTGTATCTTATAGTTGAATTAAATTTTCACCTCCATAATTTCAATTTGTATGTATATAGATTCTATTAAGAAGGATTAAACAGATGGTATACCTCGCTGTTGAGACGTCATCGAAATTGTTGAGCTCGAGTTCGACACAGATGAACTCCTAACCTCGATCTCCTTCAAAACACCAACCCACATCCCAATGTCACGCGCTTGCTTCCCCCCAAAACCGAACAGGCTTCGCTCCCACCTGTCTGAGTTTGAAGTGAGCCTCACGATGATGATTCAATTCAGTTGGAAAGGGGAGGAGCCACTTGATTCGGTCGCAACTGCTACCGCTTGTCGTTCTCCTCCTCGCGCTAAAATCGCGACCTTAGATTATCGAAACAACCAGAATCGTTCGCTCCAGAAAGGAACAAAAAGGAAGCCACGAAATTCGAATTGAGATGAGATTAAAAAGAAGTAAATGGAATCGGCCTCCTTTTTTTAAATTTGAACGGTAGAATTATTTGGGTATCAATTTCAAACTCTCCCAGGCTTCGGCCATTAATCCACTTTTTTAGTATAGGCTCGATTTTTTCCTGAACGAAGAAAAATATCTAATTTTTATTTTTATTTATTTTATCAAACGAAGAAGCATATTAAAGAAGGTAACACGAGCTTTTAAATCTCTATATGTGATGCTAGCTACATCATTCAATGCAATTTCATTATCCATCTTTAAACTTAAATTCAAATTTAAATTGTTGAGAAAACGAAGCCAAAAATCCCAATCACCAATCGCGGCGTGCCACTAGACGTTTATAATGTTATACACCTATTCCGAACGCAATGGAAAAAGTTTCGAGTCCTAATTCGATCGTATGGAGAAGATAGCTTTTCGGACCCAGTTATTATATTAAATTTTGATTTAATTTTCTGCGCGTTTACCTCTCGTATGATCACACGACGACTCCAAACGATACCAAATTTGAAATTCGATAATAATATAATATTACGGATATAATGAAACTGGTTTTGTCAAATTTCAAGACTGTGCCTTGGAGGGCTATTTTTAAATATCGATTTAAACGATATATTTTCAAAACTGAACAAATCACCCTTAAATTCAACTTTAACACTTTTACTATCTTCAGTGTTATTAATATAAATTTTACAAGCCTTTAAAATATTTTTAACAAGCTCGAAACTCCAGACTTTATATTTTACCCAATTCCCAATTATTAAATTAAATAGTTATACCATTCAACAAACTGCTATATTAAATTCTGAATCTATTTTATTGAATAAAAACCAAACTTTTCATATTCAAAATCAACTTATAATCCAAATTAAATATTTAAACCCATTTAAATATTCTAGACTCAACGCTAAAAATCCTGGTCGTTACATGCTGTAATTTATTTCAAATCAAGAATAAGACGGCGTTACGAAATAACAATAACTATGAAAATTAAAGGCAAACCATTACACGTCAAAGGACAATGATTGATTGATATAAATTAGCTTTGGATACAGGGAATCCAATTTAAAATAGGAAATATCATGATCGAGGAATTTGTAGGATATCGATTAATAATGGCTGCATGAAAGGAACTAAAAAAGATCATATACAACAACTCTTTTATTGATCTACTAAATTTAAAGTCCTATACCCCAATCAACTAAGGTATGTCAACTAAATGACGCTCAAGCATTGCGTTGGGTGTGGTGCTTTGTAAAACCGAGCGCTTTGCTCATTTTTTAATGAGCATTGAGATAATGCTTGGCATGTGCTTACTTTTACCAAGCAATTAGTTCATGGCTTAGTAAAAACTAAGCTGTGCACCAGTGCACCGCTTGCTCTTTTACTTAATACAATTAGTAGGATCATTTTCCACGCAAGTCTACAATTTTGAAGGATGATGCAGCGCACGTATGATAATTTACTTTTATAGGGGTTTTCATGATAAATTATTAATGATAAGAGAATGACAAGTACGATTAAAAAGTAAACATATCAATCACACTTGTTATATACACACACACACACATATCAATTAAACATGCAATCATACAACAAATCAAAGATAGCAACCTATAATTTATTTATGCCATTGAGAACTGCATCACATATCATATATAAGAAAAAGTATACAAATATAAAAAGCAACACTCAAGTGATCAGGATTTCGAAACGCTTTGGAACTGATTGGAGAAACGAATAAAAAAACAAACACTCTTATCACATGGCAACCAATCGTTTAGAAATTCATAACATATTGGAACTATCAAGATGCATAACTTATTCTAGCAACCAAACACCGTGAAATCTAAAATGGATTATCACATGCAGTGTCCCAGAACAAACTTTTGCGATGCGTAGTTCCTAACTCAACCTAAATTTGAAAGTGATAACCGTGGAGACCATAACCAACACAATAAGGTGCGGGAGTAAGTCATATAATTTTCATGTTCATACCATAGCAAAAAATTGAACGTAAGAATCGAACAATCATAAGGTGTTTGCACCTAACATCAAATGAAGCAAGCCAAGCCTTCAAAATCGATTTCTAAAATTACAAATCGACAACCCTAATCCAAGATAATTGCCAAGGAGAGGAATCTAACTAATTTGCAATCGATCGCTAAGAAGTAGAAGAACATGTGCTTACATCGGGAGAAGAGCTATCAAACTTGAAGGAAGCCCTTGAACCAATTCTGATCTGCTACAATATGGCAGGCAACTTTGACAGGAAGCGCGAAAAACGAAGGGCGGAGCAGATAAGCATCAACTGGAGCGGGACACCATCATCTAGGTTTAGTAAAAGGAAGAATGGGAAAGGCGCAATTAAAGTGGTGGTAAACCAAATTCAACAGATTGGGAGAAAATAGAAAAGGGAGTCGCGGCCTTTGACTTTAAAATTCGTGAAAAAAATGTAGGAGGGTTGTGCGCCGTTGATTTCCAACTCAATAAATTTAGGGATTGGATTAGACGAAAATGAAGGAAAGTGGGAGCTGCATACGGAGAGAAATTGATAAAATACATGATGGTTGAGTTTAAAAAATGAAAGAGGGCTTCCGTGCTTTTGAAATGCAACCCACCAATAATAATATTATAGTATAGATTAAAAATATTGATATCCACACACATAATTATAAGAAAAAAAACAAAGATCAGTTTAACTGAAAAATACAATACTGAATCCAATGTCTTGGAAATGCAGAGGCTTATTATACATTCGCATGCTGCAAATTCGCAATTGCATGGAACAAAGAAACAATATATATAGCAGTAGTTGTAACTTGCTGATGACCTCTCTAATATATAAATTGATAGAAAGAAGATAAATATGTACATGGTGATCTTAATAGCACTACATAACTGTCTAGTATATAAGTCTCCCTTGATGCAGATTGAGAACATAGGATATGTTTATGAATATTGTAACAATGATGAAATAAAAGACAAAAAATATTACAATGGGAAACTACTTTGAAAAAATAAAAATCAATTTCATGTATTTGTGATATTGTAATCTTCTTTTTATTCTAGAATTTATCCAAAATGACCGATCTTTTTATATGTTCTCGATTATGCTAAAGGCATTATGCAAAATATACTGGTTATTATATTATAAAAGGTTTTATTTCTTTCACACATGCATGTGACGTTTGACATACATTGTGTTCCTACACGAAATTTGTGGTACCTATGGTTCTTAGTATTAATTCAGCACTTACTTTATTGTGTTGATAAAATCCACAGATAAAAAATGTCATCATGTATATTCGTCCATAGAAAATCTTATCTTCTTCCGTGAACGACAATGATATTATATGCCATATTATTGTGTGGTCATTACTGCTTCTTGCGTAAATTTTTAGAATTTTTTTCAAATATTATGCACCCCAGCTTTTTATTTTGTGGCTTCATTCTAAGCTAAGAGTGGGACTCCTGCTTTTTCTCCTTGTTTCACCAATTAAAGCAAAAAATAAGTGATGAGTACAATTTTTATTTGCAACGACATTACTTTTCGTACTTGAGAAACATTTTTAAACTGTTCAACCAGAAAACATAGCGACTTGATGGATAATAACGGTGATGATGATTCAGTTAGATTATATATTTATTTATATACCTAAAATCATATATAAATTTGCAAATTAAATACAGAACTTATCGTCTATAATCACTACATACAGAGTTAGGATTTTAATACAATAGCTCTCTCCTAAACATACAAAATAGTCAAATTTAGGGAAAAAAGGCACAAATTCAATGTTTCTACTTAGACTTTAACCATTAAATTAACCCTTTGATTTTATTTTTAAAATGTGAGCACAATAAAAATATAACGGTCGAGTTTTATTACATCACATTTTGTATTTTATTTTATGTTCAAATAGTCATCTACGTTATAATCAGTCATATAAATTGGGCTTGAAGAGACAAATAGCATCTTTTTGTTTTTTTTAACATTTGTCTTCATGGTGATATCGGAGATTGATAGTTCATACTTACATGGTGCTGATACTTTTACCACTTTATTGGCTAACTGTGGTCTTTTCGGTGTTCGTCAATAAAGCATAATGGGTGATGACCACGTCGAAGCTAGGTCTGTAAATGCTTGGATACGAATTCAAATAGTTTCATATCCGTATCCGTATGCGAAACCATTTTCGAATATCGGATATCCATATTAACGCATGGAAACGGATGTCGGATGTTTATCAGATATTTTTCGATCAGTTCACAACTAATAAATCTAAACAAGTAAACATAAAATTTTCAGTTCACTATAAACCCACTGCAATACTAAAAATATATATATATAAAAGAAATATGCGAAGAAAAATAATTTTAATTAGCAAATATTGATTTTTATGCAAATAACAAATTTTTTACCTAGATAAAATAGTAAAAGACAATCATTTTATATATTAAAATATACAAAAAATTAACGATATCTTAATAAAAATTGAACAGGTAATTATCAGATGCACGGTCATATCCATCTCTGTATCCACTTTTCGGATATCGAATATTTTTTTATATTTTGAATACGGATACAAATGAATTTCAAATATTTTGAGTATTCCTTGACAACCCTAGTCGAAGCAGAGCATTAGAAGCGTGTACCAATTGTTACAGTCTTCTAACCGATTGGAATAAGCTTTCGGTCGGTCCAAAAAAGTTTCCAGTCGATTGAAGATTATTCCAATTGATTGGTTTTTGGTAGACTCGAGAAGAGATCTGTCTTTTTAGTCAAATGGAAACCCTTATCAGTCGACTGATGGATTTTCTAGTCGACCGGATGAGCATTTGACAGAGAATTTAGGCTTCGAAATCTTAAGGGCGTTTTAGTTCTTTCTGGAATGTTTTGAAGTTTCATGGTAGATTTATATAGAGTTCTAATCCAACGACAAGTACTACCTCAAATTATCATAAATAAACTTATTTGTGATTCATGGTAAGATGAGAGAGTTATTGTTCCAGAGCTTTGAGATTGATTCTGGGGGTTTTCTGGTGAATTTAATAAAATTATTTGTAACTGTTTTTTTCTCGTTTCTTTCGTCTCTTTTCAAGTCTAATCGTAGAGCGATGTCCTGGAAAGGTTATATTTGCTTTTCAAACAGACACGGTAATCATTGTCCAAAAAGCTTCCATACATTAGTATACATTCTTTATTATCACTAAAAGTATCGAAACATCAATCAATATCCACACACATAATTATAAGAAAAAAACAAAGATCAGTTTAACTGAAAAATACAATACTGAATCCAATGTCTTGGAAATACAGAGGTTTATTATACATTCACATGCTGCAAATTCGCAATTGCATGAAACAAAGAAACAATATATATAGCAGTAGTTGTAACTTGCTGATGACCTCTCTAATATATAAATTGATAGAAAGAAGATAAATATGTACATGGTGATCTTACTAGTACTACATAACTGTCTAGTATATAAGTCTCCACTGATGCAGATTGAGAACAATATTATTGTTCAGTAAGGAGAATTATCTTATGGAGTTTCTATAGTTTTCTAATCTATAGAAAGCTTATTCCGCAGGGTGAGTGTATGGCTTTTGCTCATTGCTAAAGCATGTGCAATTCGCTCGACTATCTGAAATTGTCTGCATTAAGTGGAAAATGTTTGTGTTATTATGAACTGAAATAAGTAAACACATGGAAAATGTGCATTGGTGCTCACCCTGACTTGTTTTTGAAGTTCCTTGATGTAGTCTACCGCTAGATCTAACATGTCTGCTGTGTTTGTTTGCTGCGTATCAAAATATAACAGTGAAGAATATTGATTATCATCTTAACATTGGAGCTTTTATTAGAATATACTAGTAATTCAGACTTCTGGAATAGCATGTATAAGGTTAACATGGTTATTAATTATGAATGATTTGTAAAATACCGCTTTCTACTTTCAAACTAGACAATCGTCCCCTTTCAAAAACATGTCATGAAAATAACTCGCTATTTTTAAATTTCAAGATATTTTGTGGAAAACTCTATGCATAGAAATCTGCAAATATTTCAAGTTACCACGCTGCAAATATTTGTAGATTCCTCTGCATTTGTAGATTTTCAAAATAAAATAAAATTGTATAATTAAAGCATGCGATTAGCATTCAGATTTAATCTTCAAGAAAAAAACGAATTTTTTTATTACCGAAATAAAAATAAAAAATAAGTGTAATTTAAAACATATTTTTGAATAGAGTTGTTCATGTATCAATTCTTAAAATAGGGCATTGAACCAAATTTTCGCTATTAATTGTAAGCATCAGCGAGAAATTTCTTGAGATACAAACCGCTAACTTTGTTCAAATGGTTATCATGGATGTAACAGAACAATTTGATTTCATGAATTCAGCTTCGTAAGTTTGGGAAATAATCCTTATTCCAGTTAAAATCAAATCAGAGTAGGAGCTTTCTGTTTGATATGTTATTGAATGGTGTGCAAGATGAGTTGTGTTTCTTCTATATCTCTACTATGATACCACTTGGACATTGTTAAACAGCCTCGGTGCTCCACTTGTGGATATGATGGGGTTTACTCGGTAGAGTGTTATCGAATTTGAATGCGTTTTCCGGTATGGAGTCATCGTATGTAGTCTGATTTTTGTTCGATGGGCATTGACCGAACATTTTGACCCCACATATTCAAAAGTGGAGTCATTTTAACAATGACCTACCACTTTTTCCTGCTCCACTAATCGCTATCATAATATCTTTGAAAAACAAAAGTTCTAATTCAATTTTTCCATCCCATGCCATCGTACCTATATCTTTGTCATTGCCATGCTAGAGGAATTTATTTTCACTTTATCTTGTACTTCAGCTTCCATTTAAACACAAAAGTATCCCACAAATAAAACACATACCCACATAGTAGCGTATCAGAGTGCTAATATAGGTAGATAACTATGATAGAAATATTGCATGATTAAACGGGAAAATTTTCCAATAAGCCTTAGCTTGAAGGCCATGCATGATTTATTGATATGATTGAGGTCTCAAAGTTGCATTTTCCCAAGCGTAAAATGAATATACACAATAATCGCTAATAGCTCCTAGTCCAAGCTCCATTGTGGACTGACCTAGCCCACAAAAAGGGGGTACTTTCACAGTTTAAAACATCCAACATAGCTCTAGCCATCTCTTGTAATAGTTAAGGCTTATTGATCAAAAATGGTAGTGCAACTTCTACTTAAAAATAATTTATTAAAAGCTATACAGATTTTGATCATCTAATATGGTATAAAAATCATAGGTGTACGACCCAAACTGAGCCAAACATAAGATACAACACACAATTAGTAGGAAAATGATTGATATTATCAATCATACAATTATCTATTGGACATTTATGATCGTTCGGGAATCAGGACTACTAAATCTGTTGGAGGATACTTTGATCTGGACTATCCAATATATGATCAAACAGTTGACAATGTTTAAAGTCTAACAGGGTTGATACCATAGTAAAAATCTAAGCCAAACTATTTTAACTATTAACCAAAATTATATAATGGCAAAAAACATAATTTAACATGTTCAATACAGTTGTGAAACTTTAATAAACAAACATAACCTATTTCCATTAAAAACTTTAATCAGTACACTTTTGGAAATTTCATTTTTAAATTATCTAAACATTCTCCTATTTTACTAGTCATGTATAACCACATAGAAGTTACAGCTCATAACTACTTTTAACTTGGCCATAAGAAAAGTTGGTGTCAAACCTACTCTTATTTACTTTCTAGAATAGAAGCAAAATGAGTAAACAAGTACACAGGCTACGCTCTACAAGAGGACCAAGTACAAGTTACAGGAAATATAACGTAGTAAACTTCTAGCTATACATCCAAAATTACCAAAAATGGAAAATACCATAAATTATTGACATAGTATTTGCCTTTTAAAGATACCTTATCCATGTTGGGGACAAGCTCCTGCAACTTTCTCATCCTTTCGCTAATCTTTGTCCTCCTCACCTAACATTAAGATCAAAACACAACAAATCAATTAAGTAATACCTCAAACAAAATTTACTAGATATTTACTAAGAATCGTTAAATCACAGCAAAGCACCCTTTCCGCTATGCTTCTTGGATGTGTAGCACACCCTCGTTTTGCTCTAATTTTGCAAGGCACGGAGTCCTGGAACTGTAAAAACTTTTCCATTGCATCCATCTCTGTTGGCAAACTCAACTGATGACTTAGCCCATTCTGTTCGACATAAAAATTTCACATAAAATCAATCTAAAAGAAAAAATCAAGAAACGAAACCGATAATTATAAAAGTAAGAACCTGCTGCTCAGTTCCGCTTTCTCTTGCCCTTTTAATGGGCGAAAAATTACAGTTAATCTTAGAATCTTCCCAGTCATCGATTGATTCATTCTCTGAAATCTGAGACATCATAGAACCTTGCCTCTTCAATCTATTGTTACTACTATTACCCCTCATAATCCCATATCCTGCACGCACACAAAAAAAAAGTACAAAGTTCTTTATTTAGTTCGCTCATTCAATCCGAACTAAAATAATGAATGAAAGCACTACCACTAGAATCAATCTGAGATAGAAATCCAGCTGGGGAGCTCATCTGCCTCATCAACCCACCAGAACAGGTGCCGCCATTATTTTTCACTTGATCAGACGTTGGCGGGGTAAGACTCTGGTACATAACCGGAGCTTGTGGCGGCGGCGGAAGTTGGGCGTTGACTTCAACTGAGGCATCGGGGGAGGTACCAAGATCAGAGGAGAGGAATCTGGCAATGATGGAGTCGGAATCTGGGATAAAGTCGTCGCAGATTTCAGCGAGGAGTGAGCTCGGAGCGGATCTATAGCGGAGCAGACCTGAACCCATTGGAGGAAACGAACGGTTGAGATCCGCTTGTGCTGAAGATCCATACATTATTTGTAGTGAATTTTCAATTATTATTTTTCAGATATTTATTGTTGGCTGTTCGCGGAACCGAAAGGAAAGTGGTTATTAATGGAGATTTATATAGAAACGGTGGATAAAATAATTGGTGTATCAGGTCACAAAGCTTGATTGCTCTTATCATATACCATCTCACGATTTAAGGTAAAAAATAGACGAACCCTACCACCGTACTCCGATTTGTATGTTGAACGGTTATCCTCACTAACCTGTAAACAAATCTGATAGAATTTCATTCAAGTCTGTACACAAAAATCAACATAAAACATGTATGATATAAAATCAACTATTGAAATCGTATATGATAGCGTAAATCTAGCCTAGGTCCAATATAACAAAATGCGAAATAAAGAATATCATAGCCAGATAAAATAGGTAATCTGAATCCGTTGAAAAATTAAAACTTTGGACTACAAATCACATTCCTCGGGCTCATATGAGTTGACTGCCTAATATGAAATCGTTCTACATGTTATATGGAAGAACGCATAAAATATGAGTTAAAACATACTCAATAGCACATTACAACCGTTTAAGCACATATGACGTGATAGGAGTTAAAACGCATTAACTCCCATCCGTGTTAAGTTAGAAAACACCGTCTTTCAATGTCTAATGTCTATACTCAATTGCCATGTTCATACATGCTACATAAGATATGCTACGGGATAGAGCTAAAGGTATGTTTTAAGAACAATTATGTAATTTGATTGTATACTGAACTCTTGTCCGAAATAAAAATAACCATTTTATTTTTCTTGTATGTGTTTTATAATATGGGTACACACACGCACAAAAACACATGCACACACATTGTTATCCATCGTTAGAACCGAACGGATTCTAAACGAATCTATAGGTCGAGGTGAAGACAAAAGAGATCAAGAACTTGGGGGCGTGTTTGGAATAGCTAGATGAAGCAACACTGAAAATTTGAAGTCAATTGAAACAAGTCAACATGGTCGGTACGGACCACAATTGTAGTCGATACCTAGTTGATTTCTTAAAAGGGTCCACCTCAAACTCAGGAAGGTTGGAGCTTATGGAAGTATAGAGCTACTTGCACCGCTAAGATGACTATTATGGTTGATATCGACCATAATTGCGATTGGTACCGACACGTTTTTCTTGTCGAGATTGACTTGTTCTTCTTTTCTATCCTCTCAGATTAATTTTTTACATGTTCTTCTATGCTCTAGCGACTATGATGGACAATTCCAGGTATAAATAGAGAGACTAGAGCAAGACTTTTGATCTCTTTGGCCTATACTCTACACCTCTAAATCTCTCTACTTCATCGTTTTCACTAAGTGCTGCAATCCCGACCATAGTTTGCTTTCATGATCTGAAACCATTGTAATATCCCTTATACTTATGGCAAATCCGAAATCAATAATATTAAGTGGACGTAGGTAAGAAATTTGGCAATACCACTATAAATATTATGTGTTTCTTGTTGTTCCTATTTGATTTTAGTATATCTATTCTAGTTTCTCATCGATTGGGGGTGATGTGTATCTGTGTAGTTAAAGCCCCGCTAAGGCCCTGCAAAATTCCCGCTATAGCGCATAACACTCTTCGACTGCTATGATATTTCATTTTACCGCTATTAAACATTATAGTTGCTTTAAGCCCCGCTATTTTCTGCTATACCCACTTAATAATGTCTTTTTAGCACCCGCATTAGCAACATTAATATACAATTGTTGTTTTGACTAGTTTCTTTTAAGCAAATCAACAAAGTTAGGGTAAAGACCCTAATTTTTAAAGCACAAATGCTCAATAGAAGTTAGAAATATATTTTGGTCACCAAATCCAGTCTACATAAATCATGATATTCAATGATTTTGTTATATAAGATTAAACAATATTTTTTTACTATACAAATGATATGAGAATGAAAATAAATTAACTTCAAATGTTTGATTTTATATATATTGAATATTTTTACACCTTCGTTGTTTTCCACTATATCATCGCTATAACTTTTTGCACCTTAACCGCTATAGAATACCTAAACGCTTTAACTGTGCAGGTGTATATAACAATCCACACCTTAACGGCCCGAATTTCGACTAAATCGAAACCTAAATCCACTAGAGTACAGATCATTGGTGTTGGAAACCTGTAATAAACATAAGTATATCAGAGGGATATCCACATAAACTCAAAGCGGAATAGAAAAACATAATAGGACTAATATACTGACTATTGCCACTACCTTGAAATCAATATTATTCCTTGGATAACTACTTGCCTTTTTAGTATTCAGCATGAATGAAAAGACTTCTTTATCTACCATTTCCATATTGCACCAGTAGCTTGTTCCTTTAAAACTATCTATGAGTTGCAATGAGAAGGGGATCAAAAAAATTATTCTAGTGGTTGGTAAATCACATACTTTATCCATAATACCAATTCATGTCAATTAATTTCTATTTAAGCGTTATATCTATTTAAGAGTGTGAGCGTGTGTGTGTGTGTAAACGTTCACTACCTAAAAATAAACCCCAACCATGTATACTTCTTAAATAGGAAAGAGGCAGATTCAATGACCATTTAATGCCTCAACCTCGGAGTGGGTCCTCTATAATGTAATTGTGGTCAACCAGGCCTTAGCTACAAAGAAGAAAACCCATAGATACGGCTCTATAATTTAATTTATCGTATTACTAATGCATCTCAAATACTTATCTAAGGGTTAACTAGTCCACCTCCGACAAGTAAATAACTAATTAAACTTTGAGCTCTTTGCGTATTCTATACGGATTCTACAGTAGTAGGAAACGAAATACGTTAGGGAATAACTCATGTCTTTGCTAAGGACTGCTCGAGAACGTTGGACTCAAAGCATATATGCCAGTCCTACTACAAAATACCAGCTTACCAACAATACTGACATAGCCCGTCGACATCCCACAGCCGAAATCCCATTTAGGATTACCTAATATAAGCCAAGGAAAATTCTCATCCCAGTTACTTATACTACTTGTTAGAATTGAAGTGGACCCCATTTCGTTATTAGGTAACATCGTAAGTTATTTAAGAATTCTTAAATAGGGAAGAGGCAAACCCAACAACCATTTAATACCTTCCACCCTAAAGTAAACCTCATGACATCCCAAAATTTACTGAGCCATTTAATACTTCATATCCGATGCGAACCCTTGACATATTTTCCCATGCCTATATGCAAACGTATATCCCTTACTCACGGGTTCTATAGTTGGAGATGTTTCATATTAGTATTACGTATACATAACTACCAGCAACCTTTAGGTAAAGGACAAACTTCAGTTGTGTAACTCTGCTAACCTCGTATCCCAACCCATACAAAACCGAACCAATTATCCTAGACCTAAATAATGGGCTAAGTCCACTAATTCATGCTCATCCTGAACGTATTATTGAGGCTACACAATTTCGTACTATGAAAATTATATTGCCTTTTACGTTTACTTACGAGTATCCCCCTAATTATTCATGGCGAATCTATTTCTATCTTATACGCTTGGTACGTATTTTCTTTATTTCCCTTTTGCAGTTTATAAATGTCAATTGTCCACAATAAATGGTTATTATTATTCAAATTGGACAATCATCGGTGATATTTAATTATCCGTTTCAAATTCAACATATTATGCATATTCCATTTTCCCACAAATGTCACATTAAATTCTGAATTCAATCTCATTCAATGCATTTATGCCTCATTTAATTTCTGTAATTCAATATTAACTGCACATTTACTGCGCTACTAATTTTGCTATCATCACTAATAATTAAAGTTACTAACTCTTTTCCACCACAACCTCCTAATCATATTATTTACTATGCTATTAATATCCATTTGTCATAATTATGACTAATACGAATACTGTCATATATATGTGACACTTTAGTTGTTATCCTATATATATTTATATTTTTAATTGGTAGATGCGGTTATACGTGTGTGCATAAGAGCGTTGAATATCACTCCAAACAGTGCAGTACCCCCTTAGCCACTTGATTTTCACCACAAGCTCCAAATTAAATAATAAGGGTAGTGGAAAGAGAGAGTAAGTATTGTTATTTCATTTGGAGCTTGTGGTGGAAATTAAGGGGCTAATGAGGTGCTACACTATTTGGGGTGTCATTAAACGCTCCTTATATATATATATATATATAACTCATTAATTCCTATGTTTAGGAATTTCATAATATACACTTATATGTACATTCTGTAAAGGACATTCATTTTTATATTTTAATATATCAGAGCCACCTTTCCCAAAAAAAGATTACTGTTATAACTTTTTGTGGATTATCTAAACTGAGACTTTTTACTCCATTCAAAATTATAAGAAATTATCTCTTTTCTTTTATTGAAATATATAGTGCAAACATGGAGAAGAACATCCGTACTTTTCACATCTCTTCCATTTTGGTAAATTACTTATTATTCCAAACGATACAGTTTTTATACATAGTTATCGAATTGGATTGTTTATAGATATTTACAAGGAAATAAATACAACAAAATTGTATGCATAATGCTTCCAATAAATTAAAACATAGAAATTCATATTATAAGTCAAATTAGGGCAATCCAAATTAATACTAACAATTTATAACCCAAATATTGTAAATTTGGAATAAATTTTACAATCTTATTAACATTCTACTTTAACAAATTTAAGGCCAATTTTCACATTTTCAAATTATGGTGTATATACCATTTTGTTCCAGTTAACTAACTTATAGAATATGTCGGCAAGGTTTCAATTGAATACTTTCATTTTAAGCCTACAACTCAATAGAGCTTACATAGGTATAATAATTAAATAAAATTTAATGATATACATTTCAATATTATATACAAATCATATAATTTTTCACTCACTTTTCTATCTTTTCAAATCTCCCAAATCCGAATTCATCCCTTTAATTGGCTCCTTTTTCCTTTTCGATCCAAAAATATATATAACAAGATATATACATACCCAATGGAATTACAAATCTAAGAGGAGATTCGAGTTAATTATAAATATATATTTTGTAATTATAAAATTTACCTTTTTTGTAGTACCGAGTCACTCCTCCTCTTCTTCTCTTTCATTTTCTACCCTTCTCTGATACACACACACACACACAAATAGTATAGTACTTTCATAATTTCTAGAAATAGTGGAGAAGAGAAAATGGTAAAGCTTCGTTGCTTTGATCCAAAAGAAGAAAAGTGAGGGACTAAGCTTTTATTTTTAGGAGTTGGAATCAATTATATCCACTGGATTAATATTAATTAAATCTGGGCCGTAAGGCTGAGGTTCAACCCTAGTTGCCACCCTTTAAATGATTGACCGCTCCCCTATAGGCGGTCGACTGCTAGCGGTCGACTAGTCCAACGAGGGGCTCGATCGGTGGGGTCCATATGGTTAGTATTATTTATTTCCTTTCTATTCTCTTTTAATTATTTTCGATCCAACAACTTCAAATGCCAATAACTTTTTTGTTTGAACTTCGATCGCAAAATTCTATATGAAAGTTGCTCAAAAAATCGCCACGAACTCAATGATGTAGTTTTCATGGCCAAATTCAGAAGTTTGCTTAAATTCTATTGTTGAGCCTTAATAATTATTTATTAATTATTGTTTATTTTCCCAAGATGTTACATTCATCCTCTTTAAAGAAATTCATCCTCGAAATTCTCCAAGGATTGAATCACAAAACATAGTGCACAACTGTAACAACCCTGTTAATCATTATCTAATTAATAAATATTAATAAATCTAATTGTAAATTTAAGGTTTTAATCAAGAAATAAAATTTTAATTTGGGTAATTGATTTTTAATTTATTAATATTAAAAAGGGAAAGTCTATTTCAAATTTAGATACTTTATAATTTCAATAAAAGTAAAATTTCCAAATACAAAATAAAATATACTTTGGAAATTTGAATAATTAAAATTTTGATTTCTTATTTAAAATTAGTTGATTTGGATTTTTTTTCAAAGCGTCATAAAGAATTTATTTTATTTGGTTTAGGATTCTTTTGTTGAAAAGCTTAGTTAGCTAAAAAATTAAATTTAAAGAGTTAACAAACTAAAGAATGTATTTAACATTTTTAATTTAATTTAGGCTTTAGTAATCTCACGCCCATTAACCTAATACTCTAATTCCTTAGCCGATTCCTAAAAAGACTTCTCATTTTTTTATTTACATTCATATCTTCCTCAGGAAACTAAGAAAAAGAAAGAGGCAAACAAATTTCAGCCTTAGAAATTATCATAAGAATTCAGCAAAAATTCTACAAATCATAAGAAGGAGAGGTATGAGTTTTTTGCTATATCTATCTCCTTTTGAAATCAATTTAGGGTCTTTTAGTTAGTATCCATTCTCTTAAATTTGAAATAGGGGCTGTTTGAAGTTTTTATTGGATTTGTAGATATTTAAAGTAAGGATTTTGAAGAAGGAGGAGTTAATAGTTGTGAGATTAAACAATTTCAATTCATCTCTTCATCCTTTTGGATGCAAGAGGAGATTTTTATCTCACACAACTATACCTATAAGCTTTGAGATGAATTATTGTTTTGTATTGATTGCAAAAGTGGATAATAGGATCAGTTTAATTAAACTAGTTGAGTTTAACCTTTGAAAACTATATAATATCATATTAAATGAGCGTAAACACACATATAGAGATGAATAGTTGTGGATTTCAGAGTATTAGAAGGACCTGATATAGTCTCTACTATATTCTACAACTCGCAAAATCAATGAATGTTGATCATTCGATTGGAATCGACAATCACTTGGAAATCTACTGCCCAAGAAATTGTCAATCTATCAACTGAATTGCTTATTCAGTGGATTGAACCAAAAGCAAAGTTGTTTCAGGAATTCATAACCAGTCAATTAAATTTAGTGCTTGAGTTGATTAGAACCTAGAAAATTATTATAGTTTTAGGAATACCTAACCAGTCGACTAAAGTCCATTTCAGTCGACTGAAAAGGTAGAACCTGGAGCAGTAAACTCCCGATCAAACCCATCTTTGGTCGACAACTTTTCTTATCTTCGATGCATTGCCTTATAGGTTCTTGAGTTTATTTCCGACTGTATTGCCTTCTGACTTTCAATAGCAAGTGACTTCTTTGAGTTGCAATTCTTTTGAGATTCATTTTAAAGAAATATATCTACATATATGTGTGTATATATATATACACACACGTATAGATTTGTTTTTAAATGAAATTAGGGCCATCATGAGTTGAAATTCCTTTGATGTTTATTTTAAAGAAATCATAACTACTTATATATAAATTTGTTTGAATGAAAAAATAATAATAAGATATTTATGGAAAGTGTGTATCTGTAAAAGTTATTATTTCAAAAATAAAACATTGATTTGATTTAAAATTTTAGCAAAGTTTCCATTTTCAATAAAATATTTTTATTTTTTTCCGTTTTAATTACAAGTACATAAACTTGAATTATCTCTATTGAATTTTGTAATTTTCTATGAAATAAAGAATTTTAATAAACAATTGAATTGTCGGATTAGTATGAGACATTTCGTACAATTCTTTCGATTACTACTATAATTTATTAAATAGAATTTGAGTGGAATTCACTAACTTTTAGTATAAATACTTGAATTTACTATGTGGTATGGGATAGTTAGTTAAATGCTTGTGATTATTTGAGTGATAGTGATCTACACTTATAGTTGTATTATCTTAGGGTGTTAGGATTTTAGACCGATAGATCCCCTAGAGATAATGACTTATTTTTCATCGACTTAAGAGTCGTTACCATTTTGGATTTTGGTAGGCAGACCTATTTCTTTTAGTAGATTTGTTATGGTATGACCCGACTGCCCTTTTATTTCTTTGACATGTGTTATATGCAGGCCTATCGGTTTATTTCGTGTATAGTTGGACAATGTTTACCTATCTATTTTCATTAGGTAAATTGATATAGTTTTGTCATAACATGGGTACCTTTTTGGAGTTGGGATTTATACCTGGTAGTCAATCTATTTTCATTGGACTATTACGCTATATGGTGGGGTTTATTTATTTTAGTTAGAACCCGTGTCGTAGTGTTTTAAACTGATAATTGACTACCATTATTATTTCATTAGTGATGATTGTTTCTTTAGAGATTTTGGTATAGATATTTAGTATCTTTAGGCTATGGAGAATTTTGAATTGTTATCACCATATTTTTTATGATAGTTCATTTGAGGCTTGGTATAGATTTGTGAACTTGTGATTTGGATTTGATATGCCTTTTTATTATTTTGGTTCTACGCATAATTTAAACATGGCTTATTATTATTATTAAGTCATAAAATTCTGATATTATTATCTCATCTCTTTATTAGATATAGTCTGACCCGTTTATTATAAAATACTCAGGTCAGGCCGAGACCCGATAGGTACATGGACTAGTTGACCTCTAGAGTTTGGGTTAGCATTGAAGTAGACTATTTTGACCTTCTACTTTGCTTCACACTTGTGTATATTAACATTTAGGAGTTATATCATGTGTATTATCTAGTAGTCATTGTGTACTTGATATAATACTTTTGGATGTGATGCATATATTATATGTGTCTAACATTGATATTTTGTAGACTCGCATACTATTATATATATGATGTTTATTATTCCATTATGATCTGTGATTCTAATTTTAGTTTATTTATATTATATATTATTCTGATTATTTTAAATCAGTGCGTTTATTACTTTGTATTATACCACACACATCAAAATTTCAGTTCAGATCCTCATTATGGTAACAAAGTTGTGTCAATGTTAGTCCAAAGATATATGTTAATAAGATTTCTTGTCAACACCCCAAAGTTATTCTAAGTAGTATGGTAAGTTCGGAGGGTGCCGTTAACTGAATTTATGGTCAACATCCCAAAAAATCCCAGTAGACAATGTTATTGGGAAATGGTAGAAAGTGGAATCTCTCGGAAGATCCATAAATGTCTTGTTAATAATTCCAAGTTACCTCAAGTAATAAGGTTAAGTCGAAATATACCGAAGGGTTGATGATCCGTAGAATTATATATATATATATCTCCACTTGGAGGTAGACTTTGATTCTGACCTTCCGGTGATGTTAAGAAAGCTTAGGAACAAGATTTGATAAGACCTTTCGGCTTTGCTGATGTTAACCTGATTTTTGGTTAACACCCCCAAATGGTGCTTTGATGAGAAAGAGAAAGTTGATTGAGTAGTAAGGAATGTTATCCTTAATTATAATCTTTACAATTTTCTCCAGAAATCGCTGAACCTTGATTTAAGTATCTCAATGTAGGCGGAAGGTTTAATCTTTTGAATAGAAGGTTATTACCAGTGGTGAGCTTATTTGTAATCTCTGGAAGGCTCTCCTTTATAACTCAAATGGAGACCAATCAGATATATTCCTTTACAGTTGAACTTCAGCACTTCCGAAAGGTTTGAGTGATTAGGCTCCTTAGCAATAGAACCAATAACGAATATCTGGATGGTATACGAAGGCCTTTGATCTTGTCGTAAGGTTTCATCGCTCTTAAGAAGTTGGATTTAAGCTGGCTGTGTTTCAACTATCGGATTAAGCTTATTTTCCCATATGTAGGCTATCCCGAAGGGTTTGAATAGAGGATTATTAACTACAGAAGGTTTGGTTGCTGCTAATATATGAGTGTCTAATAATGTTAGTTGAGGGGTTCCAATTGTGATGCCAGTAACTCCGAAAGGTTGCTACTTATATTAGCTAGGCTCACCTATTGGTCCTACTGAAGGGTGAAAGTTGAAAACTCAACATCTTTCCTAGTTTGAGGTTATAGCTTTAACCAATTGATCTTTAGACTTTATCAATGAGAACCTTTCGGAGGAATTAACCTTGAAAATTGATATTATGACAGCAAAATGTTAAAAAATCAATAAAATGATTCATAAATCAGAAGACTTCCCTTGCAATTCATAGTAAGACTTCGCTTTTATTAAATTTCCCCAATTTGATCCCCAATTAAGGTTACATAATTATGATCATGAAGTTACAAGTTTTTCGAATGAAAGAAAATCATCCAAAACATGACCCCTTGGGTCCTATTTTTAGACGTAGGTGGGCCTTTCGACTCCATGCTCTCGATTGGGACAGAAGGTTTTCCTTTTATATGCAACTACAAACCTTTCGTCTTTTATATGCCATAATGAACCTTCCAACACCGTCAGAAAGTTTGTCTTTTCGATGCCCTTTTCTAACGTTTTCATGAACCTTTCGACCTTATCGGAAGGTTGCTCTTCGCATGGTTGTTCTGCATCCTTCGATCTTGTCGGAAGGTTGCTTCTCACTTGATCATTGTCTAGTTCTATGTTTCCCTTCAATATTTTTGAATGGTTCTCTTCATCCATTGTTGACTTCTGAATGATGCTTTCTTCATAAACCTTTCTTTATTATCGAAAGGTGTCCTAGATGTGCTTCAACCGGTTCGAAAGACTTATTATGCTTTCGAAAAGGTCATTAAGTACTTACTCACACTCACTTTGACTTCTTCATCCTCTTCGAAAGGTAAGAATACTTTAAATGCCGAGAGATGAAACATTTCTACTCCTTCAAAAGGTTTGATATTCATGAACTCTGATGATTGCAACCTTTCGTCTCCTTTGAAAGGTTTGATTTAAACTTATTCTCCTTTGTCTTTGTTGAACGTCCCCTCAACCTAGTCAAAAGGGGGATTTTTTGAAGTATCATCCTGCCTATGGACTTTGAAAGATAGCCTTGGACTTCGCCGAAAGTTTCTTGTTGGAAAGTACCATTAACCAGTACACCTTGATGCTTTTTAATCTTTCTCCATGCTCTTGTGATCCTTCTTTCACACCTTCATTCCTATGAATATTTTATGGTTAACATTTACCCCCCTCCCCCCCCAATAAAAGAAGCTTTTGTTCTTTAGGAAAAAACTCCAAAGAACTTCCTTCTTTGCTTCATGCAAAATAGATTATAACTTGTATTAAGGTTGTGACTTTGTTACGAAATCTTAACGAGCAATCTCAAATTTGCATAGCTAATATTCAAGATGTCATTAGAGTAATATTTCCAGATAAGTTTCTTTGTAATGACCATAATTAAAATTCCTTAAGAATATGGAGTAATATCACCTGATTTGCTGATATCGGTTTAAATAAATGAACCTTTAGAGAAAATCTATTATAGACCCTTGATATTTCTTTCTCGAGTTAAACCTTTTCAACCTGTGCAAATCAATTTCATGCTATCGGGGACCTTTTCTTGTCCCTCTAAATTTCCTTCATTTTCAACCTTAAACCATTGGTTGGCAATTCTCATTTAGTGAGAATTTTACAGTCCATGAAATTGGTCAATTGACAAAAGATCATTCAAAATTCAATGAGAAAATCAAGCATAGAAAATTCATAAATTATCAGGGATACCCTCAAGTAAATTTCAAAATTCATTCGATCAAAAATCCAAATAGTAATCATCAAAAACCTCAATAAGGACAGTAGAAATATAAAACTCATGAATCATGATAAAAATAATTAAGGAAACATAATATTTTAAAATCAGGGACCTAAATATCCAATAAAACTGTAGGGAATAAGGAAAGCATAAACTCCCATCAAAATCCAAAGGAAAATGTGAGTCTCAACAAATCAGAAAATCGGCAGGAAGCCGTCCAAATTCTAGCATGAAATTGTAGTGAACCAAATTCGTGAACTATCATGAAAACCAGCAAGGAAATTTGAAATCCACCATATCAAAAATCCAATAAGAAATTATCCCAAATCCACTGAGAATGCAGAATTCACAAATCACCATAAAGAACCGCAAGGAAATCTCAGAGTTCATTAAATTGGAAATGTTATAAAGGATTATCAAACACCCAATAAGGAAATTAGAAATTCACAAATCATCATGAGAATCATCAAGTAATTTCAAAATTCATCAATTCAAAACCCCAATAAAGGTCATCCAAAAATTCTAATAAGAAAATTAAGAATACAAAATTCATCAATCATCAGAGAAATCAGTAGGGAAATTCATTAAACCAATAATTCAGAAAGAAATCACCACAGGGATTTAATGAAGAATCATGAATACAAGATCAACAAATCATCAATAAAATCCATAGGAAGAGTAGAGTTCACTAAACTCGAAAACCAACAAGATCATCAAAAATTCAATAAGGAAACTAGAAATACGAAATACCTAAATCATCACGAGAATCGACAAAGGAATCCATAATTAACGAAACTGGAAATCAGAAATTCAATAAGGAAATTAGAAATGGGAAATCTCTAAATCATCATAAAAATTCAACAGGGAAACCAAGAACTCATTAAACCAAGAAACTAACAAGAAATCAACACGAAAATTCAATGGGGAGAAACTCAGTATCTGGCATTCATAAACCACCATAAGAGACAAAAAGGGAAATCCATAATTCATGAAATCAGGAATTCAATTGAAAGTTATCATGGAAATTCGACAAGGAAAACATGAATATGAAATCTATAAATCATTATAAAAAGTAATATGGAAATTCAAAATTCACGAAGTTCAAAATGAAATCTGCATTAATAGAAATGATGAAACTCAAAATTCACGAAATCAAGAATTTATCCAAAGTCTCATCAGGATCTCATCGACGAATAACCATTCAAAACTTCGTTCAATATAAGTACAAAGACATAGATATGTCTAATAATAGCATATTTTGTAGATTTCAAACAAAAGATTACTAAGTTTTCTAACCTTAATTATACAGTTATTCATAGGAAAGTTTCCTATTAATAAATATGTTGCTCCTAAAGTGCCTATAAGTTAATAGTATATGTATATAGTACATGTATAATAGACTCTTATTCCAATCATTCACTTTACCTCAAAGGATTCAGGAGTGGCTTTGTTAACCTAATCTTGGAGTGAAGTACTTTACCTTTGTGACTAAAAATTCATTACCTATTCCATTCCTTTGGATTTCGTGTCAGTCTTTGTTTTTGTTTCTATATATTGATTCCTTCTTCCATTTTCTGGTCTCATGCTTTCTTGTGGTATGAAAGTTTCTTAATCCTTTGATGTAGGAATCATTTTCCTAAGATTGGAAGTTCTCTAATTCATAAGCATATCCTTTGCCTCTGTGTGTATCCTCTTCTAGGATTCCAACTTTGTCTCAGATGACGGATATGATTCATTCTTTAACCCTTAACTCCCTTGGGTTCTAACTTTATTCTTGAGATTTAGACATCTTTGTCTTTATTCTTTTATTTGGAGCTCCTAGTGGGCATGGACGTCTCGTTCTACTCTTTGATGAGTCACTCTCTAGGATTAGACACCTTAATCTATCAAAAGCCTCCCTTTAGGCTAGACATCTTAGTACATTGTTTGATGAGCCTCTCTTTGGGCTTCCCTTATCTCAAAGGGATATGTACTTAGGTGACCGTTCTCCAAAAGGCCGTAAATGAGCGCTTTACTGGATCCTCCCTAAGGAGATAATTTGGATGTTAGTGGTTTTGATTTTATAGGTGCTTATCTTGATCCTCCCCTAAAAGGTGATATGGACGTTAGAGGCTTTTGATTTTACGGGTGCTTATCTTGACGCTCCTATAAGAGGTTAGGGGCTTTTTTTGCAGGTGCTTATCTTGACCCTCCCTTAAGAGGCGATATGGACGTTAGGGGCTTTATTCCTCCCTCTAGGAGGTGCTCCGGATTGGACGATGGAGGCTCATTCTCGAAAACATTTTTTGTACTCCGGATTGGACGTCGGAGGTTAATTCTAAAAAGAATTTTTTGTACTATATATATGATTTTCAAAAATTTTGTTTCTCTTCTTAAGAGACATTTGCTAGGAAAGCTTGAATAGTTTTGTTCCCACTTTCTGTGAGGTATGAAAGTAATTTTGATCCTTCCTGAATAGTTTTGTTCCCACTTTTTGTGAGGTATGAAAGCAATTTTGATCCTCCATCCACGAGGTATAAAAACAGTTTTGGAGACAACTGTGAATACCTTTTGGTCTATTGACCTTTTTGTAAGTGTGTGTGTGTGTATATATATATATATGTACGTATATATGTACGTATGTATTTTTAGAAATTAATGAAGAGCTAATAGCAGCCCGAGGTTTCATGTGAACTGATCTTTGTGCTGCATTGACTTATACATTGATAGTTGCTTTGTATCAGGCTTTTGAATCGTCTTTCTCAAGTAGCCAGAAGTTTGTCGTCTACCATCTGTGTGCTGAATGCCATGGACTGGTTTTGTTTCTATTTGTAATGAGACTCGAATTTAAAATCAGTACATGATCAATTTTGGAATACAAATCAAGTTTAGGATTTTATGAATAAGAAAAGTTCTTAGTAAACAAATGCCGCTGGATTTGATGGCCCAATAGACTGTTAATCTACCATTCTTCTGTAGAAAGAGTTAGTTCTCAAGTATTTTGGCAATTCTCTTATTAGCATAAGAAGCTATCAAATTTCTTTAATGAACTCTTTAAGAGAATCTGACTTGATTGCATTTTGGACCATTCTCGATAGGGTGCGACATTCATTAGTCTTATGTCCATTCGCTTTGTGATAGTCGCTATAATCATTCCCTTTGCTTGTTTTGGAGTGGCTTGATATACTGTAAGTAGTTGAAAAGCTAGAATCTTTTGCTACAGCGAAAATATGAGAAAGGGGCTTATTCAGATTCATGTAATTGGATTTAGAAATCTCTTTTTGAATTTTCCTCCTACTTTTCTTTCCCTCCAATCTTTCACTAGGGGACTCAAAATTGATTTCTTTTACCCTTTGTCTTCATTGAGATTCCCTTATCATGGAATATTTTTTCTCTATATGAATAAATTTCTTGGCTTGGAAGTAGAAGTTTCATAGATCACCGCATCCATTAATATAAATTTGTTCCCAGAAAGGGTTCTGTTAGACTAGCCAAGACCTAACTGCTATTCACCTGTCTCTACCAGTTTCATCTTCTACTTTTAATGCTTTAGCATTGAACCTCTTTAAGTACTAGTTTAGTGGCTCTCCCCGTTTATGTTTGATTGTAGCTAACAGACTAAAGCATATAGTTTGATCTTCGAATACGTAAAATTGTGTCACAAAATCATAAGAAAATTGTTCCCAGGAATAAATGGTCTTCTTTTGATAATTCCTATGCCATTTGATAGCTATTCCTTGAAGAGTAATCGAGAAAAGTTTGCATCGAACTGCCCTAGTGGCATTATACAAGTTCATCCAATTTTCAAATGCTGTAATGTGATCATATGGATCAGTAGTTCCATTGTACTTTGGTAGGGGAATCTGAATGTGAGAAGGAATGCTAGTTACCATAATTTCTTCTGAAAAAGAAGCCTTTTGCAGGATAATATATTTTCATAATTCATTGAGTACATTTCTCATTGTATCGTCCATGACTTGGTTGTGAATGTTGTCATGGTGACCTCCACTATTTACAATGTTTAAGCTATTTGATTGTTTGATGGTTCTCCTAGCCTGACTTCCTTGCTCCTCATACCTATCTTTATTTAGACATTGTGCCTCTTCTTCTCCTTCCATAACCTTTAGCGACTCTTAAGATGGTACTCTATCAAGAAATTCCTGAATGGCTATCATTTTTTGTTGCAAGTGCAGGACTTTGATTTCATTGTTTTCCAACCTCCTTAAAGTCGAAGGTTGCCTAATTTCTATATTCTCTAAGTTAAAATTTGGAGCTATATTTTTTTTCCAAAGTTGATTGTGGATGAACTTAGTCGTTTGAGATATCAATACTCCTTCCATCTTCTTCTTTTTGAAAGAAGTGCTATATTAATTCTTGGTAAAATTGATTAGGGATCGAAGGTTCAAGCCCTCCTTCTAACGCCAAAAATGTTAACAAGGTTTCTTTACAACACCCCAAATTTATTCTAAGTAGTGTGGTAAGTTCAGAGAGTGCTGTTAACCAAATTTATGGTCAACATTCCAAAGAATCCCAATAGATAAAGTTATTGGGAAATGATAGAAAGTGGAATCTCTCAGAAGAGTAAATGTATTGTTAACAATATATTCACATTCGATCGCCCTTAACAGGGTGCATTCTCTGTGTCATTAGACGACATTACTTGTAATGTTCTTTTATAATATGGGTATAGCGGTGAGATCGTTATAACAACCATTCTAAGATATCCAACTAATTAGTATATAACCAACTTTGTAGCTAATCATGTACAAGTACATGGTCATCATATTACATATGATATGCATGCAAAATAATACTAAATTGGCACCCCTTATATGAGTGCATTCTTTTAAAAAAAATTCAAAAATATTGCATCAACTTATATATACTAGCGGTTCTGTATGTATACAAGTTTTCTGTAACGATCCGCCTTTCATTCCATAGAAAGACTCATCATTAAGAAGAAAGAAATGGATAGAAAAGAGAAAAGATAGAAAAGAAAGAAACAAACAACATCAGAATCTCACAGCGGAACGAATAAATTATATTATATCACATAAAATATTACATAGTATCATATACATCAGAGTTATACAGTTAATACAACACAAACTAGACACTTATAAACACCTTTCTAGTTATTATAATTCAAGTACATCACAGAATCAGATATGGCACTAGCACAACAAAACCACTATATATATATATATATATATATATATATCTACACGCTGAAGCCTCCTGCTCCATTTCTCCTCCAGAACTCGTCAAAGCAATCCTGAATCACTTGAATACTCATACATAATATGAGTACCCAAGAGTTTAATAAAACAGAAAATAAATACTTGGGTCAGACAGGGGTCTGGTGTGAGTAAACGGGTTTAAAGTTTCTTAACTTTAGAAAATCCTTTGGAAAGAAAATGTATCACGTAAGACTTTCCACACATAAACATGGAAAAGTTTTTACCTTACGCTAACCAAAACATTTGATAGGAAATCCAGTGATATTATAATAGTGTCTAGGGTTTAGAAAATACAGAAATAGCTGGAATGCTTACATCTCACGTTCTAACATAGTTGGGCACAATCAAAACCGTACAAGCACTTATTGGATTTTGTATTTCATACAATAGCAGGGCTATTGGGGTATCGTCCATCACAGTACGTGGCCTAGATTACCGTACCGAGGATCACTCTCAATCCCTTGCAACACAAAGCCGGAACCATCCCTTGCTGGACAGTCCCAAACAACACAACCTCGCAGATGGCTGTCACCAACTACCCACACTGCAGAAATTAAAGGGACCTCTAGACAAGGGTAAATCTCGTCCTACTTGGGCATGACCCACTTAGCCTTGCTGCACCTCCCCTATTTTAGCCATTCCCGGTTGATGAGGCTTGAGGCTACGATTACCTTTATATGACACATCAATCTTAGAATGATCATCGTCCACCTGACGATGTTCTGAAAGCATTCAATCCTTACAAGTTCGTTCCGGGTTCGAACGAAACCGAAGGCACTTTATCTCGTTGCACTCATTTTGGAATCACCCTCAGAGTTAACGACTATAGCCCTTGCACTCTGAATCTTCATCTCGAACCTGAAAGTACTACCTCCGTTAAACTCGTATTGGAATCACCCTCAGAGTATTAACACGAAAAGTCCTTACACCTCGAGTCTTCACTCTTCACTTGAGATACACGACCTAACGTTTAATTTGGATCGATGTGGTTTTCGGAATTCCAAATTTGGAAACCCGATCCCGGTCTCATCGAAATCCAAATGCCATCTTAATGTCCAAGTGATTTTAGTTAAAACAATTCAATTCATCATTATCTATATACACATAGATAGATAATTCACATATCACAATAGATAATCACATTTTCATCATAAACAGATAATCTGTATTATCATCAGAAAAATATAATCATCATAAACAGATAATCCATATTATCATACTTTAACTAAGCATCCATATCATATAGATATTACTCATCTCATTACTGAGATCACAACCATTCAATGAAATATCAATATCATCCATAAGCAATGATTTACTAACCACCATCTATAATTAATTTAAAATGAATTAAATTAATTACTTCTATCTCTAATTAATTTAAAGTAAATTAAATTAATTACTACATCTATAAATCCTACTTATATATCCATTTATTAATTAACCTAGTTGATTAATCATTCTCTAAGTATTCATCTTGATTAAACACCTTTGATTAATCATTCTCTAATTACAATAAGTAATTAGTCTTTAATTAATTTATCAAATTAATTAACCTTAATCATTAGTAATTAACATTTAATTACTTCATTTATTAATTAAGTATAATTAATTACATTTATCCTTATTTAATTACATTAAATAATCACTTTATTATTAATTATTCCTTAATTAAGCAATTCTTAATTACATCATTAGTTATATTAATTAATGATCTCTAATTTATCTTTAAATTAATTACATTTAGTAATTAATCTAAAATTTAAAGTGCAATTATTAATCACCTTTGATTAATATCAATCCAGTAATTACTACCATTAATTACTCATAACAAATTAATTATTCCATAATTAATTATCTTCATTAATTAATCCCTTGATTAATTACAAAAGAAATTACCCAAATTACTTCATTATAAATCATCTTTCACTAATTACATTTCAGTAATTATCATTTATTACTTCCCTAAGTAATTATGCTCCATTAATTATATTAAGTAATTACTCTTATTAAATCATCATATGATTTTCTTAAATTAATTAAACTAAATTAATTAACTTAACTAATCTCATTATCATAATTAATTACAACAAGAAATTAATCACTTAATTACTTTTATCAAGTAATTATGCTTAACAATTTACAATTGATTATCTTCAATTAATTAATCTAATTAATTATGAAAATTTATCACACTAATTAATTACCTAATAATCCTTAGATAATTATCTTTATTAACTAAACACATTTTCTTTAATTACTTTTTTAAGAAATTTATCTTAGATTAATCATTATTAATCATCTCTAATTATAAATTAATCTAAATCATTAATTTAAAATCAAATAAATAAGTCATTCCTTAATTCTCTTATAAATTAAATTCTTTTATTATCTTAATTTTTCTAAGATAATTCATTCACTTTATTAATGACTTTATTAACATTCAAGTGTATTTAAAACATTACATTACTAAATTTAAATTCAAATTGCATTTTGAATTTAAGATTCAAAATGTTTAACCATTTAAGTATTTATCCAAATTTAAATAAATTTATAAACCTTAAAATAAATGTAAAGAACATTCATTACTTATATAAGATACTTATATAAGAAAAAGTTTAAAACTGAATTACTTAATTTTATTAAAAGAAATCAAGCTTAAAAACAAATTGATTATTTTAACTTCCAAATTAAAGTTAAACACATCATAACTTTCCATTCAAAAATTTAAAGGAAAAGAATTTATCAAGTTTAAACATTTATTTGAAAACAAATTCACTTTTAAAATCTACTTCAAAACATTTAAACTTGTTCAACATTTAAATTTACAAAACTGATTTAAATTCAAGGTTTGAATCCATAGTAAACTTGAAACCATATTTTAGACTTGATTTTAAAAACTTGATTTAAACCTTGCTTAAATTTTAAATTTTCATTTTTAAAAACTTAGGATTCAAAAGTTCATCAAACTTAAACTTTGAATTTAAAACCCTGTTTTAAAATCCCGCTTTAAAATTTAAATTTCATTTAAATTTTAAAAACTGAACTCTGTTAGGTTATAAAACCTGGAACCAAACATATCCAAGACCATCTACAAATAATTCAAGACATAACCCTAACTACTTCGAGTAAACTACTCGATCTACCCGAGTAAAACCCGAGTTCCATCTCTGCAAAAACCTAAAAAAATTTCACCAGAAGTGAAATATGCATGGTGCATATGCACCGGCGCTCTGGCAACCTCCAGCCATCATCACCACCTTCATTACGTCGCCGACCATCTCCACACCTGATTACGACCACCAGAATTCCCACCGAAGCTCGAAATCAAAATCGAGTTAACCAAGAAACCTGGAACTCGACACTACATCAAAAGCCCAAACCCGTCAACACCTCGACAACCCATCTCCGACCATCAGAATTACCGCGACTCCGGCCAACCCTTCATCTACATCCCCTCTTCCAATTCCCGAAACCCTACATCACTCGATGCACTAGAGAAAATGAGAAGCATCAAAATACCGACCACCCAAAAACTAGGTTTAGAAACTGAAAAGGGCAACCACTGTCGCCACCAACCTCTGACCATCCACCTGACATTTTTCACCCACTCACCTATCTTTCCTCCACCTCCAGGAAGAACTACAACATCCCAAACCCACTAGATCACCAGATAAACCTCAAAACCCCTTTTCTGTTCAACCTAATAATACTCATTCCATACCTAACTAAACAATGTGATTTTAGTTTTAAAAATCATGATTTCATATATGCATTCAAGTTATAAACCTGATTTAATAATTTAAGATGTTTGATATATTGCTTATTTTAAATAATGACTGTGCTTATTGTTATAGAGACAATCCAAATTCTTAGTTTATCTTAATTATAATTTATAAACTTAATTCCATACCAAACAAACAACTTTTGTTTACACAATAAATCCTAACTGATATCAAATCAAGTGATAATGGATTTCTATTAAAATCTTACTTTTTAAAAAAAACATGAACAGATATACAGATACCTGTAAACACACACACACACACATATATATATTTACTCTATTATACACACAGAATATCCATCACCATAAAATCGTACAAAGCAAATTTATTCTATTAATCCACATGCAACAGATATAGTTAAGCTTTTTAAATTGTGAAGTTATTCACCTTAAAATGAAAACAGAACAGTTTTATTTACAGCAGTTTGATTTAAAAAAAACCAGTTTGAATATGAAACTTGAGTACTGGAAATTTGTTTAGCTTTGATTTTAAACAAGTAAGAACTATTTCTAAAGTCAGAAGTTTACTCACAAATCTATTGAAGCAGAGGACAAACTCTGATGCATTTCCAATTTCCTGAAACTGTAATTTGCTCTGGATTATGAATATGAAGTTTTGCATTTGCTTGTTGATTTGTTAGTTGATTTTAAAATTACATGATGATGAAACTTTGATGAAGATGATACTGGTCTAAAATGCATGCAGATGATCTTGAGTTGATCTTCACTTTGAAGTTGAAACTTTGAAAAAAATGATTGCAGATTTGCTATTGAATTTGTTTGCAGATTTTGAACATGAGTTATATTTTGTTTTGAATTTTTCTTTAAATCTGATTTTCAGTTTTCTTTTTTTTCTTAAAATCTGATTTCAGTTTAGTTTTTGAAGAGAATGCTTGAATCAAAAGTGAATTGCCAAGTTTCTACTTAATATATTTTAAATAAAGTGTTTCCAAAAATAAATAAAACAATGCCACTTGTTACACTATGACGTAGAGTAATTTACAAGTGTCTTCCTTAAGTATAATAACCTTACACATGTTCATTTTAATATTATAATAAATTTCTTAATTTTATAAATGTATTTAAATTCATTTCTTATTTATTTTAACATGTTTTTAAATGTTTATTTCCACTTAGCCTTTAAATGTTTACATATAAATTACCTTTATAAAATTACATATTTTAATGTTTATTTGTAACTTTTTAAAATAATATTTTTAAAGCTAAATTTTCAAGAAAGAAAATTTTAAAAAGAAAAGAATATTGAATTAAACTTTATTTTAAAATTTCAAACAAAAATATTGTTCTTTAATATATATAAGAACTAAGTCTATTTCAAAACAAACAATTTTTAAAAGAAAACAAAACAAACTTTTATTATAATATACAATTTTAAACTATTATATTTTTTTTAAAATAAATTAAATATTAACTTTAATTTCTTTCTAAAATACAAGATAGATTCTTAAATAAACTTTTGAATAGTTTCTATTTTCAATCAAATTTTGCAATTCACCATTTATACACATATATGTAATAATTTTGAAAATATTATTATTAAATTTAAATTAAATTAAAAACAAATTCCCTATTTACAATGTATACACGTACATACATTATAAATAAAATATCTTTTAAATTAGCTTAGAAAGATAATTTTATCATTTAAATATTTTTAACTTTGAAAAGAATAAAATTCCTAAATTAAATTATTATTATCATTATTATAAATCTTGAAAAGATAACATTTGTTAAACTAAATAATTATTAGTTTTCAAAAGATAATTTTTTGTTCGAATTAGATTATTAGATCAATATTTCACATTTTAAAATAATTATTAATGGAAATTATTAAATATATATTGCCCAAATTTCCGGGACATCACATTCCTCCCCCCTTAAAAGAATTTCGTCCCTGAAATTTAAAAGCAAAGATAATTTAATAATCCCACACAGATTTTAATTTTAAAATACCATGCATATGCTATTAACCAAATACTAGCAAGAATAACAACCAATTCAAACAAACAATTCTAAATATCCAGACAAAATTCTGGATAGGATTCCCTAGAGTTTCCCAGGTACAAACCCCGGGATACTCGCTCTACAGAATCTAAACTAGCTACACCACTCAGATTCAGAGCTCCTATTTATCTAGATCTATAACCTGAACAGGATATCAGACCAAACACTTAGCCTTTAAAAGAAAACAGAAAGATACAATATTATTCTGAGCTAGCTTCCAGTCTTACCCAATCTTATAGCTCTTACAATCGAAGAAAAATTATCCAAAATTAAATTTCCAAATTTTGAAATCCAAATCTCCGACTTCAGATTCTGAATTCCTTTGTCTCTTACCCACAAATCTCTCCTGTCGATCCTGGGCTGCCTTTAACCTTCTTGATCAATCCAATCATCGCAGATGCCTCTCGGAACAAATCTGGACAAAGAAATAAACGATCTCCAGATCCTACTCAACAAAATGGTTCTCCCAAAATCCATTAAAATCCACCACACAAACTCTACTACACAAATATCAGAAGACTCCAAACATACTACTCTTATTTGGAAAACAGAACAGATGCCCAAGACAACCAAGCCTCCAGATTAAAAATGAATTTCCTGTAGAAATCCTCTGATCCAAGACAAAACACAAATTTTCAATGGATCCGGGGTTGCTTCCATTCTGGAATAACTGCCACCATGCTTCCGCTGCACAACTCTGATTTGAGGCGGATGAGAACTGTTGGTGAACACAAGCACAAACTTGATCAACTCATCCCGGAAACATTGTTCATCAAATTCCATAAAATCTCAGTGACCTACCCGATTCGGTCACAAACACCATAGCAAAAATTCAACCAGAAATCTAGATCCGATCAATCCAGCCAGCTTAAACAGACCTCTCTCTCAAAGAGCCCTCCTGCTCGGCTGAGCCACCGGTAAAGCTGTGGAATATGCGAGTATATGATTTTTGTTTGATGATAATAAACATATATACATTCATTTAAATGTATTTGTTAATGTACTATTTTATTTTTCATAGATTAAATAAATATTTGTTGAATAAATAAATTACACAGAATTTGAATGAAATTTGAATTCAAAAAAGAAATTTTATTCAAACAAATATTTATTACAATCTTGAATAGTACAAATTCATGCTCTCACTATACATATACAATTTTGAATACATCACGATTTTATTTACATTAATAACCTCACTACATATCGCTCACACTCGTATTTTGTCTTCAACTGCATTCCAGTTTGAATCCAGCATCTGAGCAATCTGCAAAAATATTCATAACGCAGCAAAATTGAAAAAGAAATATTTTTGCAATATAAAATAAAATATGGTTTTTGAAAATAATATTTGCCTCAGTTATTTGGGCTGTTTGTCATCATTCATATTTGAATTCATCACACACGAACAGTGTGACATGCACAGTGTATCACTGTACATGCCAAAGGGCCGTGCACATCAATATACACTTGATAATGCTACAGGGACAGATGAGCACAGGTCAAACCCAAATGAAAAACCGGGTTCAACTCACGTGCAATATATATTGGAAATCACGACACGAGCACAAGGCCAAACCCGGGTTATTAAAACTGGGTTCAACACAAGGCACAATAAACTGAATGCAAAGAATCAAGTCTCGACCAAAACCAGTTACTCAATGCATGCAACATGGTGTGCAAGCTCAATGAAGATTGCAGCAAAATTCAGCAATCCAAATAACACAGTATACACAATTCAAGTCAACACAACAACAAGCCCAAGTGAAACCATACCACAAATGCACAATTCATGAAGCAACACAGAAACAGGTACAACAATGAAAGTTCAAGTCAGATCAAACATAATGGACTGCATGCAACAGATCAATGAATGTACCAGAAACATGTGAACATAGCAACAAATTCAGTAAAGCCAAAGTTCACAAGTGAAGTCAAAAGTGCAGACCAAATGAAGACCACAAGATCAACTAATCAACAGTGCACAACTTCACAACAAACAAAGCAATGCAACAAGATAAACCAGACAGGTCAAGCAATAAAGCAGACCACAAAGAAATACTCAATGAAACACAGTGGATGTCATAACAAAATGTCCAGAGATAGTCTCATAAGACAGTATAGACATAAACACCATCATGCAAGCCATCAAGAATCAGTACACAATGAGAAGTATGGCAGTGAAACTCAAGCAAGTGCACAAGCAACATGACAGAAGACTACAACATCAAGTAGAGACCAAGTTCATATGCAATGAGAAGACCACAAAGACACCAGTCAGTGCCAACATGTCCAGTTACAACTACAAGTCCAAGTTCGAAATCGAAAAATGCAGACCAACAGCTACATCAAAAGCAAGTGCAACAGAGAATGGCAACATGCAAAAACAAGGCCAGAGAAATGCACAGTAGAATGAACAAGTGATGCACATGATGTGGCAATCACAGATGCTTGAAGACTACATAACATCAAGATGAATCAAATCGAGTTCGATCAATATCAATAACCACTGTCACAGTAAAATCAACATCATCAGAGAAGATGGCCAGAGACGAAGCTCACCGGGATGAACACAAAGAAATGATGATGGCCGAAGGTTATGCAGATTCGCGAATGTATACAGTAAGAAATTCAAGTGTATGTAAATTTGAAAAAGTCAAATGAATTCAACATCGTGGTGACCACGTAACAAAATCAAAGCCGTGTGCGTCAAGGCAGAAATCAGGAAAGCCGTGCGCATCAGGAAATTAACAAATTGGGAAAGTATCGAATTGATACGAACGAAAGCAAGTGTATTCGAATTCATATAAATACCAAACCCCAATTGTCATCATAGGCATCGAGTCAAGCTAATCACAATACCAGCAACGAAAAGAAATTACATACCGAATCAACGACGCACTCGATCAAAAGAGCAGCTGCTAAACAACGAGCAAGCCAAGCAACGAGAATCGATCAACAGAGGAGCAACGCAATCTCGAAGTCAACCAGATCATCAGAGAACGAACAAGCGCAAGCAATGCAAATCAGAGAATCGGTCAACAGAGGAGCAGCTGCGAACAATCTCAAGTAGAGCAAGCCGTGAATCATCAGAGAACGAGCACAAGCAAGAGCATCACAAACCAGTCAAAGCCCCAAATTTGGATCGCGAGCCGAAGCCCTAATTTCAGAACGAACAAAGAATACAACGTCGGCCGCAATTGTTTCAGAAGGAAGAACAAAGGATCGGCCGCATTATTCTTCTTCACAAACAAAAGAAGTGGATCGGGTGAAAGAAATTAAAAGGGCCGGCCTTTATTATCAAAAGGGGATTTAGTTTTTATAAGGATTAATTTTTTTAAAAAGGGGTTTTTTTAAGTTTTATTTTGAGCAAAAATTAGGGATTTAAGTTTATATTTTAATTTTTGCTCCTGCTTTTATTTTTGAAGTCTGTTTTTTCTTTTCGAGTCAAAGAATTTGTAAATCACCACCTAGGTTGTAGGTAGTGTCAGATTGTCTAGTTAGAATTAGTTCAGTGAGCAGGGTGTGCGAGTTTGCAAAACTCTATAGACGGAGCAGAGTTTGCGAGTAAACGAAACTCTATAGGCGGAGCAGGGTGTGCGAGTCTATGAGAGTGTTTGTGAGCGGGAGCAAAAGGGTTTGCGAGTCTAGTAGAGTGTTTGTAAGCGGAATACTGTTTAATTCTAATAGAAATCTTGGAATGCAGCAGTAGGCAGGGGTTGCCGAAGCTGGGTAAATTTTGTGTGTGATTTACTTTTCAGCATATTTATTTCTGCAGTCTGTTTCTGTGTTTAAATCGAGAAAATTTGCTATAACCCTATTCACCCCCCTTCTAGGGTTAATCTAGATCCTACAAGTGATATCAAAGCACGGTATTTTTCTTTAACTCTAGAGTCATGAATTCTTCAATATCTGCTTTTTCTGAGGGGCAATCTATTATTAGGCCACCCATGTTTAACGGGAATGATTATGCTTATTGGAAAGTTAGGATGGGTATATATCTTAGTTCTGTTGATTATGATGTTTGGGATATTATTGAAACTGGCTATAAATCTCCCAATATAACTGTTGGTGATACTGAGATTCCTAAACCTAAGGATAGGTAGGATGCTAACGGTAAGAAATTAAAAACCACAAATGCTAAAGCCATGAATGCTTTGATTTGTGCTCTTGATAAGAATGAATTTAATAGAATTTCTCATTGTAAAACTGCACAGGAAATTTGGCATACCTTGGAGGTGACACATGAAGGAACTTCTCAAGTCAAGGAGTCTCGTCTAGCCCTATTCAGCAATGAATACGAGAACTTTGTGATGGACAAAGGCGAGAGCATAAAGGACATGTTTGGACGTTTTTCAACTTTGGTATACAATGCTAGAGCGCTTGGGAAGGTATTCACTGAGGTAGAGCTTGTGAGGAAGGTGCTACGAGTTTTACTGATGGACTTTGAGGCAAAAGTAACGACAATACAAGAATCGAAAGATCTGAGTAAACTAAGCAGGGAGGAGTTGATTGGAAACTTGATGACATATGAGCTTGAGCTAAAAGCAAAGGAGGAACGCAACAACTCCGAACCAAAAAAGAAGACGATTGCCTTAAAGAGCAAAGAAGAGAGCGATGAAGAAAAAGAAGATCCGATTGAAGAGCTTGCAATGGCTGTCAATAATCTTAGAAAATGGTCAAGATTCAAGCCACGCAAGAAGAAAACATCTGGTAAAGGTCAAGAGAGTCTAACAATTCCGATAATGAATTGACATGCTATAACTGCAACAAGTCTGGCCACTTTAAACAAGAATGCCCACTTCTCAAATACAATCGAGGAAAGAAAAAGACGAAGAAGATCTTTGCAGCAACTTGGGATGATGAAGAAGGAGAGGAAGTTTCGAATAGTAGCTCAGAGGAGGCTAACTTGTGTCTTATGGCAAAATCGGATTCAGAAGCAAGCTCAGAAGAATCTAGTGAGGCAGGTGACTATTCTTATAAAGACCTTGTTTTTATGTGTCTTGATCTTACTAAAGTAGTTGATGCTCTTGAATCTAAAATTGAAAAAATGAAATCTGATAGGAGAGAACTTGCTCGTGAAAATTTTAGGTTAGAAACTGAACTTGAAAATAGTCAAAACCTAGAATGTAAAAGATGTAAAGTTTTAGATTCAGAATTATCAAGACTTAAGAATAACTTTGAGAATCTTGAAAAAGAAAACTTGAATCTTAAGGAAACCATCGACACTAGGAAAAAGGATTTTATAAATCGATGCACCTCACTTGTCACTGAAAACACAACACTAAAAAGCAAAGTCCAAAATCTTGAGAAATCTTTGAATAACTTTTCAAGAGGCGAAAAATCTTTCAACATGCTATTGGGAAATCAACTCTTTGCTAACAACAGAAAAGGACTAGGTTTTAGGAAAACACAAGTTGATGATAATGCGAAAGGTAGGAGTATCTTTGCTAGAAGTGAAATACATCATGTTGAAAATTGTAGACATAGGAACAAGAACACAAAATTTATACAAGTTTGGGTTCCTAAGAACTCTACAAACAAATTTCATGTCTATTGGAACAAGAATGAAAGGACTAAACAAGTTTGGGTTCCAAAGGGTTTGTTTATTCACAATGCTTCAGCCACTAACAATCATGGACCTATAAATAGGTCACAAAAATCTTTCATCATGCAGGTATGGTGGCAGGCTAAGGAACAACAATGGTGTTCTCTGGATTTTGGCTGTTCAAGAAACACAATGGGCAATAAAGCAAAGTTCCTTAGCCTAGTACAAGGGTGACAGAATCACAATGGGCAACCACGAAAAATTATCGTAAAGGTAAAACAGGTGAAGGTATACTTATCTGATCGATATATTAATTGTGATAATCTGCACCATATTCTGAATGAAATCAGCCACTATTGAGATGTTGAAAAGAGATGATGATTTTTTGATTCTTACTTGGTCTACATAATTAGCCAATTACATTTATGCCAAAAACACTATTCTTTGAATTACTTCATACATATACGTTTGGATTAAAAACATAGTGCTTTTGCTGGATGATAATATTTCTGGTTATTTTTGGCTAACTCTATATTCTTAGTTTCTGATTGTTTACATGGCTTCAATTCAAATTCAAAGAATGTCATTTAAATTGTTGCTAAAATTGGGTTTGAAATTTTTGATGCACACTTCACGGTCTGGTTTATCAATTTTAGTTAGCGATATTTTGGATTGAAAGAGAAACTCAGATGCAGATTGCACTGGTAATCTAGTTGATAGAAAAATTACTAGTTGAACGTGATTTTGAGACATTTAGTAACTGCATCGTTTTTCAAAGAAAATATATGCATATTTTTCATAATTTTCATTTAGCAGATTTTTTTTTCTCATATAACCCCTTCGAGAATATAATTGTTTGACCATATTTTCAGATTAGTCATTTTTATTTGATTTTAAATGACAAATTTTGACTAATCCGACTCCCTACTAATTATCAAAAAGATAAATAGTGATTGAAAAGGTGATAAGTGTTGATATTTAACATACATTACTCAAGAGAGTATATTTGGAAAATTTCTTTAGGATTTCAAACAAGAGTTATAAAACTTTTTGTTAGGTAAAGATTTCATGACCATTCATATATCTATCATATTTCTATCGACCATTGTTTATCAAATATTAAATATAGTTTGTCGATATGTGGTACTATAATCAGGAATCATTTGTTTTTCATGTCACATTTTTTTTTGTAAAAATAAATAAATATCCAAAGTATTCACTCTCATTTAAAAGTCCTCACGGTTATGCATGGGTGAATTACTTGGATTTTTGATTATGTGCTTCCATGCTCATTTGAAAGTCCTTACGGTTATGCATGTATGGAACGGATATCAAAATTATTGATAAAATAGACAAGTTGATTCTAATCCCATTTAAAAGTCCTCATGGTCATGCGTGGTTAGATGATACTTGATTTCATTTTTTAAAATTAAATTGGAATAGTACTAATCTCATTTAAAAGTCCTAACGGTTATGCATGATTAGTAGATATTCAAATTACTGATATAAATGTACCATAAGTAGATACATCTGTATGATTTTATATGAGAATACCATTTCCATCATTCTTTCTAAAAGTGGAATATGCGCCTAACAAGGGTAGTTATGATTTTTGTTTGATTTTTATTGAAGTTTAAATATTTATATTCAATTTGTGTTTAATGTTGGATTTATATTGATCACTTTATCTCTATTTTCTCTAACACTATTATTCTTTTGCTGATAACAAAAGGGGGAGAGAAAAGTTAAGATTTTGTCAAATAGAATCAAGCAAAGGTCAAATAATTTTCCATTTGCATCTAGGATTATTTGAATATTTCTATTTGCATGCATATATGTAGGGGGAGCATCATGTAGAGAGGAAGCATTTAAATAGGAGGAGCAATTAGTGTATATCATTGGTCAAATACATTTAACGCAGTCAAAATCTTAAATATATGTTTGTTATCATCAAAAGGGGGAGATTGTGGAATATGCGAGTATATGATTTTTGTTTGATGATAATAAACATATATACATTCATTTAAATGTATTTGTTAATGCACTATTTTATTTTTCATAGATTAAATAAATATTTGTTGAATAAATAAATTACACAAAATTTGAATGGAATTTGAATTCAAAAAAGAAATTTTATTCAAACAAATATTTATTACAATCTTGAATAGTACAAATTCATGCTCTCACTATACATATACAATTTTGAATACATCACGATTTTATTTACATTAATAACCTCACTACATATCACTCACACTCGTATTTTGTCTTCAACTGCATTCCAGTTTGAATCCAACATCTGAGCAATCTGCAAAAATATTCACTAACGCAGTACAATTGAAAAAGAAATATTTTTGCAATATAAAATAAAATATGGTTTTTGAAAATAATATTTGCCTCATTTATTTGGGATGTTCGTCATCATTCATATTTGAATTCATCACACACGAACAGTGTGACATGCACAGTGTATCACTGTACATGCCACAAGGCCGTGCACAACAATATAAACTTGATAATGCTACAGGGACAGGTGAGCACAGGTCAAACCCAAATGAAAAACCGGGTTCAACTCACGTGCAATATATTGAAAATCACGACACGAGCACAAGGTCAAACCCAAGTTTTTAAAACTGGGTTCAACACAAGGCACAATAAACTGAATGCAAAGAATCAAGTCTCGACCAAAACCAGTTACTCAATGCATGCAACATGGTGTACAAGCTCAATGAAGATTGCAGCAAAATTCAGCAATCCAAATAACACAGTATACACAATTCAAGTCAACATAACAACAAGCCCAAGTGAAACCATACCACAAATGCACAATTCATGAAGCAACACAGAAACAGGTACAACAATGAAAGTTCAAGTCAGATCAAACATAATGGACTGCATGCAACAGATCAATGAAAGTACCATAAACATGTGAACATAGCAACAAATTCAGTAAAGCCAAAGTTCACAAGTGAAGTCAAAAGTGCAGACCAAATGGAGACCACAAGATCAAGTAATCAACAGTGCACAACTTCACAACAAACTAGGCAATGCAACAAGATAAACCAGACAGGTCAAGCAACAAGGCAGACCACAAAGAAATACTCAATGCAACACAGTGGATGTCATAACAAAATGTCCAGAGACAGTCTCATAAGACAGTACAGACATAAACACCATCATGCAAGCCATCAAGAATCAGTACACAATGAGAAGTATGGCAGTGAAACTCAAGCAAGTGCACAAGCAACATGACAGAAGACTACAACATCAAGTAGAGACCAAGTTCATATGCAATGAGAAGACCACAAAGAGAACAGTCAGTGCCAACTTGTCCAGTTACAACTACAAGTCCAAGTTCGAAATCGAAAAATGCAGACCAACAGCTACATCAAAAGGAAGTGCAACAGAGAATGGCAACATGCAAAAACAAGGCCAGAGAAATGCACAGTAGAATGAACAAGTGATGCACATGATGTGGCAATCACAGATGCTTGAAGGCTACAGAACATCAATATGAATCAAATCGAGTTCGATCAATATCAATAACCAATGTCACAGTAAAATCAACATCATCAGAGAAGATGGCCAGAGACGAAGCTCACCGGGATGAACACAAAGAAATGATGATGGCCGAAAGTTATGCAGATTCGCGAATGTATATAGTAAGAAATTCAAGTGTATGTAAATTTGAAAAAGTCAAATGAATTCAACGCCGTGGAGACAACGTAACAAAATCAAAGCCGTGCGCGTCAAGGCAGAAATCAGGAAAGCCGTGCGCATCAGGAAATTAACAAATTGGGAAAGTATCGAATTGATACTAACGAAAGCAAGTGTATTCGAATTCATATAAATACCAAACCCCAATTGTCATCATAGGCATCGAGTCAAGCAAATCACTAAACCAGCAACGAAAAGAAATTACATACCGAATCAACGACGCACTCGATCAAAAGAGCAGCTGCGAAACAACGAGCAAGCCAAGCAACTAGAATCGATCAACAGAGGAACAACGCAATCTTGAAGTCAACCAGATCATCAGAGAACGAACAAGCGCAAGTAACGCAAATCAGAGAATCGGTCAACAGAGGAACAGCTGCGAACAATCTCAAGTAGAGCAAGCCGCGAATCATCAGAGAACGAGCGCAAGCAAGAGCATCACAAACCAGTCAAAGCCCTAAATTTGGATCGCGAGCCGAAGTCCTAATTTCAGAACGAACAAAGAATACAACGTCGGCCACAATTGTTTCTGAAGGAAGAACAAAGGATCGGCCGCATTATTCTTCTTCACAAACAAAAGAAGTGGATCGGGTGAAAGAAATTAAAACGGACGGCCTTTATTATCAAAAAGGGATTTAGTTTTTATTAGGGTTTAATTTTTTAAAAAAGGGGTTTTTTTAAGTTTTATTTTGAGCAAAAATTAGGGATTCAAGTTTATATTTTAATTTTTGCTCCTGCTTTTATTTTTGAAGTCTGTTTTTTCTTTTCGAGTCAAAGAATTTGTAAATCACCACCTAGGTTGTAGGTAGTGTCAGATTGTCTAGTTAGAATTAGTTCAGTGAGCAGGGCGTGCGAGTTTTCAAAACTTTATAGGCGGAGTAGAGTTTGCGAGTAAACGAAACTCTATAGGCGGAGCAGGGTGTGCGAGTCTATGAGAGTGTTTGTGAGCGGGAGCAAAAGGATTTACGAGTCTAGTAGAGTGTTTGTAAGCGGGATACTGTCTAATTCTAATAGAAATCTGGGAATGCAGCAGTAGGCAGGGGTTGCCGAAGCTGGGTAAATTTTGTGTGTGATTTACTTTTTAACATATTTATTTCTGCAGTTTGTTTCTGTGTTTAAATCGAGAAAATTTGCTATAACCCTATTCACCCCCCTGTAGGGTTAATCTAGATCCTACAAAAGCTCCAAGATCCAAGTCGAAATAGAACTCAATCTCTCGATGCGGATGCAAATCTTGACTTCTTCGAAGATATCCAGAAAAATATCAAACCACTTCGATAACTCTAACATCCTCTAGAGATGCTTCAATCCAAATAAAGATTACTCAGAGAACTTCCGAACCATCGCAAGTCACTTTTGCGATTCTACTTGGTTCAGATTCCAAGAGACCGTTCGCTCTTCACAAATCAGAACAGCTTAAGCCTTCTAACCAAAAGAAGAAACTAGTGGTCCACCTTCAACCACAAACATCACACCCAGCCGAGCTTCCAGAAGAAATGGACAAGCTTCATCATCTGCCCGGTCTACCGACAAAAGAATCACAGAGACTTCTGAACCATCGAAGAAACATGCCACTCTACTGCTTCCGGACTCCACCTCTTAGAATACTACTAAGCCAAGAGACTATCCTGATAGCACACTCAACACCTCCAAGCTGCTACTGCTGCCAAAGACTTTCTTATCCAAAAGCTCATCGAATCACAAAGCTACACCAGCCACTTCCACAATAGAGCCTTCAGAATAGACAGATATCTCTCAGGAAACTCGACTTCAAACCAAGCACAAACATCTTATCAAACTGAGTCTCAAACTCTAATACAGTCAGAACTCCTTCCTAAGGTTGCCAAGATACCATCTCTTGCTTCAACACTTCCGACTGATCCAAACTCAAGAAAATCCACTTACACGAGTGCAACCAAGCTTACAATCCAAAGATGAACTCCGAACCTTGAAAAGATTACCTTCAGAGATCGGTAAAATCCTTCATACCAAACTGCCAAGCTTACTCAAGATGCTCAACACGGCCCTAGCAGATCACTTCCAACCTCAAACATCAGACTCCAACCATTGGTAGTTGTGTTACACACACCACTACCCTATCTACCTCTAGAACTTATATTGAAAAACCCGAATAGGTAACCCAATCAAATAGGTAGAAGTGTGTGTATATATATCCAAAAATACAAATACGCTCTCTCAAGACAGACACTACTCCAGAGCCTAGGTATTCGCTCAATCTAGCGCTCTGATACCACAATGTAACGACCTGCCTTTCATTCAATAGAAAGACGCATCATTAAGAAGAAAGAAAGGGATAAAAAAGAGAAAAGATAGAAAAGAAAGAAACAAACAACATCAGAATCTCATAGCGGAACGAATAAATTATATTATATCACATAAAATATTACATATTAGAGTTATACAGTTAATACAACACAAACTAGACAGTTAGAAACACCTGTCTAGTTATTACAATTCAAGTGCATCACAGAATCAGATATGCCACTAGCACAACGGAACCACTATATATATATATATATATATATATATATCTACACGTTGAAGCCTCCAGCTCCATTTCTCCTCCAGAACTCGTCAAAGCAATCCTGAATCCCTTGAATACTCATACATAATATGAGTACCCAAGAGTTTAATAAAACAGAAAATAAATACTTGGGTCAGACAGGGGTCTGGTGTGAGTAAATGGGTTTAAAGTTGCTTAACTTTAGAAAATCCTTTGGAAAGAAAAAGTATCACTTAAGACTTCCCACACATAAACATGGAAAGGTTTTTACCTTACGCTAACCAAAACATTTGATAGGAAATCCAGTGATATTATAATAGTGTCTAGGGTTTTCAAAATAAAATACAGAAATAGCTGGAATGCTTACATCTCATGTTCCAACATAGTTGGCCAAAATCAAAACCGTACAGGCACTTATTGGATTTTAGATTCCATACAATGGCATGGCTACTAGGGTACCGCCCGTCACGTTACGTGGCCTAGATCACCGTACCGAGGATCACTCCCAATCCCCTGCAACACAAAGCCGGAACCATCTCTTACTGGACTGTCCCGAACAAGACAACCCCGCAGATGGCCATCGCCAACTGCCTACACAGCCGAAATAAAAGGGACCTCTAGACAGGGGTAAATCTCGTCCTACTTGGGCATGACCCACTTAACCTTGCTGCACCTCCCCTGTTTTAGCCATTCTCGGTTGATGAGGCTTGAGGCTACGATTACCTATATAGGACACATCAATCTTAGAATGCTCATCGTCCACCTAACGATGTTTTGAAAGCATTCAATCCATACAAGTTTGTTCCGGGTTCGAACGAAACCGAAGGCAGTATCTCGTTACACTCATTTTAGAATCACCCTCAGAGTTAACGACAATAGACCTTGCACTCTGAATCTTCATCTCGAACCTGAAAGTACTACCCCCGTTAAACTCGTATTGGAATCACCCTCAGAGTATTAACACGAACAGTCCTTACACCTCGAGTCTTCACTCTTCACTTAAGATTCACGACCTAACGTTTAATTTGGATTGATGTGGTTTTCGGAATTCCAAATTTGAAAACCCGATCCCGGTCTCATTGAAATCCAAACGCCATCTTAACGTACCGGTGATTTTAGTTAAAACAATTCAATTCATCATTATCTATATACACACAGATAGATAATTCACATATCACAATAGATAATCACATTTTCATTATAAACAGATAATCTGTATTATCGTCACAAACAGATAATCATCACAAACAGATAATCTATATTATCACACTTTAACTAAGCATCCATATAATATAGATATTACTCATCTCATTACTGAGATCACAACCATTCAATGTAATATCAATATCATCCATAAGCAATGATTTACTAACCACCATCTATAATTAATTTAAAATGAATTAAATTAATTACTTCTATCTCTAATTAATTTAAAGTAAATTAAATTAATTACTACATCTATAAATCCTGCTTATATATCCATTTATTAATTAACCTAGATAATTAATCATTCTCTAAGTATTCATCTTGATTAACACCTTTGATTAATCATTCCCTAACTACAATAAGTAATTAGTCTTTAATTAATTTCTCAAATTAATTAACCTTAATCATTAGTAATTAACATTTAATTAATTCATTTTTTAATTAACTATAATTAATTACATTTATCCTTAATTAATTACATTAATTAATCACTTTATTATTAATTATTCCTTAATTAAATAGTTCTTAATTACATCATTAATTATATTAATTAATGATCTCTAATTTATATTTAAATTAATTACATTTAGTAATTAATCTAAAATTTAAAATACAATTATTAATCACCCTTGACTAATATCAATCCAGTAATTACTACCATTAATTACTCATAACAAATTAATTATTCCATAATTAATTATATTCATTAATTAATACTCTGATTAATTACCAAAGTAATTACCCAAATTACTTCATTATCAATCATCTTTCACTAATTACATTTCAGTAATTATCATTTATTACTTCCCTAAGTAATTATGCTCCATTAATTATATTAAGTAATTACTCTTATTAAACCATCAAATGATTTTCTTAAATTAATTAAACTAAATTAATTAACTTAACTAATATCATTATCATAATTAATTACAATAAGAAATTAATCACTTAATTACTTTTATCAAGTAATTATGCTTAACAATTTACAATTGATTATCCTCAATTAATTAATCTAATTAATTATCAAAATTTATCACATTAATTAATTACTTAATAATCCTTAGATAATTATCATTATTAATTAAATACATTTTCTTTAATTACTTTCTTAAGAAATTTATCTTAGATTAATCATTATTAATCATCTCGAATTATAAATTAATCTAAATCATTAATTTAAAATCAAATAAATAAGTCATTCCTTAATTCTCTTATAAATTAAATTCTTTTATTATCTTAATTTTTCTAAGATAATTCATTCACTTTATTAACGACTTTATTAAAATTCAAGTGTATTTAAAACATTAAATTTCTAAATTTAAATTCAAATTGCATTTTGAATTTAAGATTCAAAATGTTTTACCATTTAAGTATTTATCCAAATTTAAATAAATTTATAAACCTTAAAATAAATGTAAAGAACATTCATTACTTATATAAGATACTTATATAAGAAAAAGTTTAAAACTAAATTACCTAATTTTATTAAAAGAAATCAAGCTTAAAAACAAATTAATTATTTTAACTTCCAAATTAAAGTTAAACACATCATAACTTTCCATTCAAAAATTTAAAGGAAAAGAATTTATCAAGTTTAAACATTTATTTGAAAACAAATTCACTTTTAAAATCTACTTCAAAACATTTAAACTTGTTCAACATTTAAATTTACAAAACTGATTTAAATTCAAGGTTTGAATCCATAGTAAACTTGAAACCATATTTTAGACTTGAATTTAAAAATTTGATTTAAACCTTGCTTAATTTTAAATTTTCATTTTTAAAAACTTAGGATTCAAAAGTTCATCAAACTTAAACTTTGAATTTAAAACCCTGTTTTAAAATCCCGCTTTAAAATTTAAATTTCATTTAAAATTTAAAAACTGAACTCTGTCAGGTTATAAAACCTGGAACCATACATACCCGAGACCATCTACAAATACTTCGAGATAACTACTTCGAGTAAACAACTCGATCTAACCGAGTAAAACTCGAGTTCCATCTCTGCACAAACCAAAAAAAAATTCACCAGAAGTGAAATATGCACGGTGCATATGCACCGGCGCTCTGGCAACTTCCATCCATCATCACCACCTTCATTAGGTCGCCGACCATCTCCACACCTTGTTACGACCACCAGAATTCCCACCGAAGCGTGAAATCAAAATCGAGTTAACGAAGCAACCTGGAACTCGACACTACATCAAAAGCCCAAACCTGTCAAGACCTCGACAACCCATCTCCGACCATAAGAATTACGGCGACTCCGGCCAACCCTTCATCTACATCCCCTCTTCCAATCCCTAAAACCCTACATCACTCGATGCACCAGAGAAAACGAGAAGCATCAAAATACCGACCACCCAAAAACTAGGTTTAGAAACTGAAAAGAGCAACCACTGTCGCCACCAACCTCTGACCATCCACCTGACATTTTTCCCCCACTCACCTATCATTCCTCCACCTCCAGGAAGAACTACAACATCCCAAACCCACTAGATCACCAGATAAACCTGAAAACCCCTTTTCTGTTCAAACCAGTAATACTCATTACATACCGAACCTAAAAAATGTGAATTTAGTTTTAAAAATCATGATTTCATATATGCATTCAAGTTATAAACCTAATTTAATAATTTAAGATGTTTGATATATTGCTTATTTTAAATAATGACCGTTCTTATTGTTACAGAGACAATCCAGATTCTTAATTTATCTTAATTATAATTTATAAACTAAATTCCATACCAAACAAACAACTTTTGTTTACATAACAAATCCTAACTGATATCAAATCAAGTGATAATGGATTTCTATTAAAATCTTAGTTTAAAAAAAACATGAACAGATACCTGTAAACACACACACACACATATATATATATATATATATATATATATATATATATATATATATAGACACACACACTTTATTATACACATAGAATATCCATCACCATGAAACCATACAAAGCAAACTTATTCTATTAATCCACATGCAACAGATATAGTTAAGCTTTTTAAATTGTGAAGTTATTCACCTTAAAATGAAAACAGAACAGTTTTATTTACAGCAGTTTGATTTAAAAAAAAACAGTTTGAATTTGAGACTTGAGTACTGGAAATTTGTTTAGCTTTGATTTTAAACAAGTAAGAACTGTTTTTAAAATCAGAAGTTTACTCACAAATCTATTGAAGCAGAGGACAAACTCTGATGCATTTCCAATTTCCTGAAACTGTAATTTGCTCTGGATTATGAATCTGAAGTTTTGCATTTGCTTACTGATTTGTTAGTTGATTTTAAAATTGCATGCTGATGAAACTTTGATGAAGATGATCCTGGTCTTAAATGCATGCAGATGATCTTGAGTTGATCTTCGCTTTGAAGTTGAAACTTTGAAAAAAATGATTGCAGATTTGCTATTGAATTTGTTTGCAGATTTTGAACATGGTTTATATTTGGTTTTGAATTCCTCTTTAAATCTGATTTTCAGTTTTCTTTTTTTTCTTCTTAAAATCTGATTTCAGTTTAGTTTTTGAAGAGAATGTTTGAATCTAAAGTGAATTGCCAAGTTTATACTTAATATATTTTAAATAAAATGTTTTCAAAAATAAATAAAACATTGCCACTTGTTACATTATGATGTAGAGTAATTTACAAGTGTCTTCCTTAAGTATAATAACCTTACACATGTTCATTTTAATATTATAATAAATTTCTTAATTTTATAAATGTATTTAAATTCATTTCTTATTTATTTTAACGTGTTTTTAAATGTTTATTTCCACTTAGCCTTTAAATGTTTACATGTAAATTACCTTTATAAAATTACATATTTTAATGTTTATTTGTAACTTTTTAAAATAATATTTTTAAAGCTAAATTTTCAAGAAAGAAAAAATTTTAAAAAGAAAAGAACACTGAATTAAATTTTAATTTAAAATTTCAAACAAAAATATTGTTCTTTAATATATATATAAGAACTAAGTCTATTTCAAAACAAACAATTTTTAAAAGAAAACAAAATAAACTTTTATTATAATATACAATTTTGAAGTATTATATTTTTTTAAAACAAAATAAATATTAACTTTAATTTCTTTTGAAAATACAAGATAGATTCTTAAATAAACTTTTGAAAAGTTTCTATACTAATTTCAATCAAATTTTGCAATTCACCATTTATACACATATATATAATAATTTTGAAAATATTCTAATTAAATTTAAATTAAATTAAAAACAAATTCCCTATTTACAATGTAAACACATATATACATTATAAATAAAATATCTTTTAAATTAGCTTAGAAAGATAATTTTATCATTTAAATATTTTTAACTTTGAAAAGAATAAAATTTCCAAATTAAATTATTATTATCATTATTGTAAATCTTGAAAAGATAACATTTGTCAAACTAAATAATTATTAGTTTTAAAAAGATAATTTTTTGTTTGAATTAAATTATTAAATCAATATTTCACATTTTAATATAATTATTAATTGAAATTATTAAATAAATATTGCCCAAATTTCCGGGACATCACATTTTCATAAATTAAGAACTTTGTTTTCATACAAAAAATTCCACACCCTTATAGATAGGAGTATGGTTCAATCAATTTTGCATTCAATCCTTACATCTAATAACTAACATACAATTTCTAACATCCAAAATCTTTAAAACCCAGTTTTCCTGAATCTACTCTCTTATGCAGGAAAAGGAATTTAGATATAAATCTCTACATTTACATCCTTCTTATGGATACCTATTCTGTTGTACCTCGGAACCTTCTCTTTTGCTCCAAATTCTTTTCTGTCCTTTCCAAGTACTATTTGCATAAGGTGGTTGTTTTTGGATTTTAGAAACAAAATTATTCTATGTTCGGACGGCTAAATGTCTATGAACTAGAAAATAGCCGAACGAATTTTATAATAAAAATAACCACAAGTGCATAGTGTACGAATGTAGCACGTGGCGAATATGGGTCGATCCGATTGATGATTTTAAAAATTCCATTCAATCAAATTAAACCGAAGTCGAGTGACTGTTAAGCTAGAGAATTGGAGAATTAACTAACTAAATAAAATAAAAGAGAAGAAAATGCAAGAGTTAAGTGACAATTTAGGAAATAAATCCACTCTCTTGATCATGTAGTTCAACACATATGAAATCATGATCTCTCTTTTATGGTCATTAGTACTTTAATTGATGAGCTTATCATAAGTATGACATATTTGTGTTATTTATTAGCTAACATAAGCCATCAAACTATAACACATCCCTTAAAACACTTACTAACTCTCATGAAACTTGACAAAGAAAATGAAAATGAAATCTATTTTAAGTATGGCCTATTAAAAATTTATTAGAAATACAGACCATCAAATTTTAATTTCAAATCATTTTCTTTTGCCATAATCATATTTTGATGAAGAGACAATTAGTGTTAGTGATTGTTTAAGCATAACCTATTTGGTGTCAACAATATAGGCTATCAAATTCAAAGCGAAGATAACTAGCAAAAAAATTCTATCATCATCATTAAGCACAAAAAGAGAGCATGAATTAACAAATAGTTGAAGCTACATAATTAGAGAGCTTCATTACCCCTAAATCGAAGGGGTTTAGCCTCACATATTTGTCATTTGATTAACAAATGTTGCTAACAATATGAAAGCAAAAAGAAAGGAAAATGAAAGCTAATGGAAATGAGAACTATTCTACTTGCATAAAAGAAAAGAAATCTACACTACAACATGAAAGAAAAACAAACAAGAGAAGAAAAGAGTAATGTACTAAAGTTGCATAAGAAGAAAGTAAAGATATAAATCTTAGCCAGCATAGGCATTTCGCACTTATGCCTACTATAGCTACCATGTTCAATAGAAGGTTACCGCCACATTCCATGGCAGGTTATACAATTGCAATCTTAAAAGTTCGTATTGGATAAATGGATTTCCAACAAATGGTCGGGCAAAGGAACTTCCCATACCGAAATGGAACGCCTCTGGAAGGACATCCCCGAGCATCCCAAATGGATCTCTGCCAACACAAAGCCAGTGCACTCCCTGCCCGGGAGTATCAACCTCAGATATTCCATCCCCGGTCGTAACCAACCTTTATCCGAGCGCTCGGTACCAACAACACCACACAGTAAGATATAGTGTATCCACATGAGTAAGTATCTGGGCTCCATACCATGATACTACCCCTATCCAAAAGAAATGGACATATCCTAGGGACGCGATCCCTGAAAACCTTGCTGCATCTTTCCTGTTTCGACCATTTTTCGGGTTGTGAGGTTTGACGAAGTATCGCCCACAAAGCCACGCTTTGGTATAAAGCCATGCTTTGGGTCAACAAATGATCAAAGAAATGATCACAAAGATAAGTGATCAAACAAATGATCATATCACAAATGATCAAACAATGATCATTTCACAGCAATACTCAGCATGTCACATTACCAAATTGGGAATATATCGCTGATAACCTTCAACTACATAACCTCTGAGCTCATACGTCTCAGAGAAGGGTATTAAGCTAAGAGAATAAATTCTCCCCCACCAACAGAAATATATTTGAAAGAAATCTGCTTTATGTCTCAAATTGTAATGTCAGACATAACAATCCATACAAGTTTGTTCTGGGTTCGAACAGAACCGAAGGCACTTCCAAAGAAGCCCTTGCAATCCGGGTATTCACAATCCTGATCGGACTTCCCATCACTTAGGGAGTCTCTATACCGTTGCAACTCAGTGCAGAGACAATCGATAGGTCATACTATCGTTCCTGCAAATACCCGGTCTTCACCACCGGTCTTCAAATGCTATCCATAACGACGTATCACATATTCGGAATGGGTTATACGACCCAAAGGTCCTTTCCCGGCTAACCCGAATAGTGAACGCAATATTTAAAACATATGGATATGGGATTTCAATTAAGTCACAACTTATTACCCAAAACTTTTCTTCCAAATGGTTTAAACAAATTACCATTTCCAATCTTTTAAACAAAAAGATTTATTTTAACAACCTTCAACGGTTTAAAACAATTTCCACACTTTTAATCTTTTAAACAAAAGATTCATTCACAGATTTTCCAATTTAATTCTCATTTCAATTGGATTAACTCATTAAATCTTTAAAACAAAGATTCAACTTGTAGCTTTCAAAACAATTCCATTTCGAATGGTTAAACAAATCACCATTTTAAATCTGTTAAAAATAACCAAATTCAATTCATAGCTTTCAAAAAGAATTTACTCATAACTTGGAAAAACAATTTTTTTTTCAATTCAATCTTGAAATTCCTTTAATTAAACTAGAATTTCATTTCTTATCTGAAAGCTTTTATTCTTTTAAAACAAACAGTTTTCATTTTGAAAATCTGATTTATTTATATGAGTTAAGGTTCTTGGGTTAAATTCAAATTCTCAAAATTTTACTTTCATATAAACACATTTATAACATTTTTAACCGTAATTTCCAAACAGGGAATTCAATCCTTATTTTGAATTCAAATTAAATTTAAAATTATTTAAATTGGAAATTTTACCTAGTTATTCAAAATACCTTTTATCTTTGGAAACATCTCTTCAAAAGCTTTAACATTTAACCCAGATCCATTCCCAAAAATAAATTGAAATTAAAATTTCAATTTCAAAAATATTAAATTTAAATCATCTATGACTTAACCGATTTCCACGTGAAATCCATATTTGTGTGTGTATGGTGTAGTCCAGGGGTTTCACACAGTAGACCATTCAACCATCACAGATCAAATATAACAATATATAGTTGATAAGCGGTATACCATAACGCTTATCTTCATCTACAAATCACAGATCATAGATATATAAATCACAGATAATAATTCACATCCATCCCCAATAAATAACTACAGTACAGATCATACAAAACAGAATATATCACTAAGCATTACAGTTCAGAAATGTCAAATAATTCAACATTCAATAGAATCCAAACATTCACAAGCGAATTTATTAATCAACTGATTAATTTAAATCAGATGTATCATTATTAATCGGGTTTGATTATCATAATTTAGTTTTAAATTATTTGAAATAAATCTTCTTTCAAATTTATTAGTTAACCCTTAATTATTAACTAATCATTCTAAATTAATGAACCAATTAATTTCTAATTATTAAATTATTTTAATTTATTGCCATCATTAATTAATCTTTTAATTTAACAAATAATTAACTAAAATTGCAAATCATCTTTTAATTAATTACATTCAGTAATTATCTATTTATTACTTCACTAAGTAATTATATTTTCAAAATTATCAAGTGATTATTCTGAATTAATTAACTAAGAATTAAATTTGAACTCATTCGATTAACTCAATAAATTACAATGAATAATTTATTCAAAAATTACTGTCATTAAGTAATTATACTTAATAGTCCCACAATTAATTATTATTATTAATTTAATCAATCTAATTTTTTTGTTAAAATTTATCACCTTAATTAATTGTTCAAATAATCTTAGTTAATTGATTTTATTAACTATTAAATTTCTTTAATCACCTTTTTGAGAAAATTTCTTATATTAATCATTTTTGATTATAAATTAGTTAACCATTACTCAAATGCATCCCTTCATTTGAATTATGATAATTACTAATATCACTATTTAAACCAATTTTTTTTTAAAACATTAAACCTTAAAATTAAATCTTTAAAATTTGTTTAAAGCTTGTTTTAAATAAGCTTATTTTTTTGAAAACCTGGTTAACATTTCTTTGAAAAATTTACATGCCTTAAAACTTTATCATGTTGTTTTTTTTACTTTCGAAATGATTTTTTCTACACTATGCACTAGTAATAATATCAAATGTTTCTTTTTAATGCGTATCAAGCATCTTTGACTATCATAAGGAGAAATCTCCTCCGATTCTGCGTTTGCATTGTGTGTGCGCGCGGGAGGCCTTATGGTAGTCTCATTTCTAAAAAGCATTGCGAATTGACTTTAAAATTCTTTCTTTGATTATTTTTACTGCTTTTGTTTCTCACACCAGTCCCATGACTGATCCGGAGTTTACTGTTTCTTTCCTAAAATCTGGATGCTCAAAATTTTTCTACACGAGCAGTCTAGAGTTGGGGTTTTCAGATAGTCAGGTTTAGTAGATTATCTGGAGCTAGTTCAGCCTTTGGATATGGACTGCACTTGCTTATCTTTTGGGAGTTCGAGCTATTTTGGATTGGTGCCTTGGAGTTCTCTTTTGAAGGCTGTTTTGAAGATTATGCGCTGCTGGTGTTATCTATTTTCTTTTCCGCTGCTATTTTATTGTATCATATCTCTGATGTATATTGATATCTATTGGATCATCTGTTGTATCAGATATTGTATCAAAGCTGTATATCAATGTATTATTCTTTTCTTCCGCTGTGTTGTTTACTTAATCTTGTTATAAGCTCCGGCGAATCGGATTTGAACGGTCGAATCTATGGCATTCGAATACGATATGAAGTATGGATGTCGATTTTCGAGCGCGAAAAATCCTGTTCGTTACAAAGTGGTATCAGAGCTAAGGTTGAACTTTAGCTCAGGAGTATAACACATTAAGTAGCTCATTAGAGATAGGGTGAAGTATCCCTAGAATGAGTACAACCAGTGAAACCAAAACCCAAATTTCTCAATCTATTCTCTTTATCTGTTGTTATTCTCTAAGATATTTTGTCCGAATGCCTAATCGGATTTCTTACTATTGCAGATAGTAAGAATGAATGGAAGAAGAGGACGGAATAGAAGACAGGAAAGTACCATTTCAGCTAGTCAAAGCCCTGCAACGACAGATATTCCCATTCAATCTCAACCAAATTTGGCTGATTTATATCGAAATTTTTATAGACTTGGTGGTAAGCCATTCACTGGCAAGGAAACTGTTATCGAAACACAAGCCTGGATTCGATTATGCGAAAGGATTTTCAAGGGATTAAAGTTAAAAAATGATCAAATGCGATTGATAGCTTCTTGGCAACTCCAGGAAGAGGCTTTAGTTTGGTGAGAAACAATTACCGTAGATGAGCCGGCGGATGAATTTACTTGGAATTGTTTCAAAGAAGTATTCGAACAGCGATATATGCCGTCTGTTGGTATCTCTAGAGTGTATCAGGAGTTTATGGATTTGGAGCAAGGGAGTTTATCATTTGAAGAGTACTTAAACAAATTTATTGAGTTATCCCGATTTGGTCCAGAATTGGTGAAGACACCATTGAAGAAGAATGAAAAGTTTATTCGGGGAATGAACAAGGAGTTTCAGGAAAGGATGACTATTCATGTGAAGGAATCGTTTTCTGAATTAATTGATATGGGCTATCGATACGATACTCTGGAAAAGCAAAAAGATCCGGAGGAGAATAGAGGTACAACTAATCTGAATTGGAGGAAAAAGAAGTTTGGTGGAAGGAAACTAAGAAAGGATAAAGGAAAGAAGGATATACAGAAGCATAAGGTGAAAGATGTTACTTGTTTCAACTGCTTCGAGAAAGGTCATTACTTGAAAAAATGTAAGAATCCCAGGAAACAAGGACTGAGAGAGCCATTTGTGAAGCCAGAGCAGGAATGTAGAAAATGTTGTCATTGCCACAAGCCGGGGCATAGGATTATGAATTGCTCAGCACTGAAGCAAGTTCAAGCAGCGAGGGCCTGTGAAATCAAAGGTGATTCTTTAACCTCAAAAGTTAATTAAGGAAATGAAATTATATAAGGTACTATCTCATTTATAATTAAAATTGTTCAAAATTTGTTCAGCATGAGTACTACCCTTAGTTTTATTCCTCAGCAAATCGTAAATGAGTTAATTAATCTTGAATCTAAGATCATAATCAAATCTATTTCTGTCTATTTCATTGGGTTTCAATATAATCTACGAACGGTTAGTTATCCCTTCGAACTAACCGATACCTCTATGTACTTCGTAGATCAGGTAACCCAATTGTTTCATAATTGATCGAGTTTGTTCTTGTATTTATTGTTGATATTCTGATTTGGTGAGCCAAATGCAGAATTGATAACCAGCTTGATCTGAAAAGATATTTCTTTATCTTTCATCTATCTTCGTTATCTCTCTGACTCGAGGACTAAATTCCTTTTAAGGGGGAAGTCTGTAACGATCCCGAATTTTTATTAATTTTAAATTGATAATTAAATTAATTTTTGAATTAAAAAAATGTAAATTGATCAAATTTAGTAAATACATATATGTAATTCCTTTGATATGTATTAAATTTCAAACCATTTCTTTTAAATGATATGTATACATACAAACAAAAATAATAAAAATAAATATATATGTAGAAAAGGAAAAGATATTGTATGTAGTTAGAAATTTGATTAGAAAATTATTTACATTATAAAGTGACATAACAAAATAAATAAAACATAAAATGAAACACATTTAAACAAATTAGTTAAGATTCAAACAAACAAATAAAACAAAACAAATAAAGTAAACAAAACAAGAAATAACAATAACCAGGCAAAAGAATAAACAAAGATCTGCCATACCTCTAAAATCATGTCAGCCCATAACACAAGCAACTCAGCCATACCTTTTGTACAGAACAAAACAATGTTCACACTGTACTAACTATACCAATATGTAAGCTCCATTCTCATATATATCAATCCATTTATTCCAATTCGTCCATCAAAACTGAGTAAAAATCTAAAGAAAATCTCATCACAAACTTAAACAAAAAGCTTCAATTTAAAAATAACTTAGCAAAGATCAGGAAAAAAAGAGAAAAACAAACATCACTTTATACACAAGCTTGAAAACAATTTGCTGAGAAAAAAGGAAAAGGAGAAGAAGATCAAAACTGCAATTATTCTCAAAATCAGAGTCTCTGTTTACCCATATTTCAAGGTGAGTAACTTCACTTTTAAAATCTAAAAAATAAAAGTATGATTGCATGTTGTGCTGGATAAATATCACATATCTTTAAGTATTATCTGTGTATTTGTGTTGTTAAGTTTCTCATATATATATTTTATGCATGCCAGAAATTCTTCTGTTCTCAGTTTTTAAGTTCTAGTTTTGATTTTAATTCAAAACCTCTTAATTCATCTCTGTTTAAATTCAAGTTTCAAATGGAACTTGTGTGTTACATCACCAATCTTAGTTTAAAATTTTTCTTTAGATAAAGTAAGCTTAAAATATCTCTGGAAATAGGAAAATAACAGAGCAAATTTAATATCGGGGTAAAATTTATCATTCTAATATATCAATTCAAGAATATGAACTGAAACATCATACAAAAACTTGATTTTTAAGAACAAAATCATAATTTTTAGCAAAGGAATGAAAGTGCATTCCTGGAATGAACTGGAAATGGGTTTTGGCCATTTTCTGGTGAGCGATTCGTGGTGGTCGAATTCGTGGCTGGAGAAGGAGAAGCCTATGGGGTGTCGGAGAAAATTATTTGGAAGGTGGTTAAAGCCCTGAGGCGATTGGGGTTGATCGATTTTGATGGTAACCCTAAATTGGGTTGTGATCGAGATTTTGATGACCGTGTCATCTCAGGTGCATCGAGTAGCTCCTGTCTGCGTGCATTTGTGGCGTGAGGGTATGGCGAGGTAGGTGATGAGTTTTCATGGCCTCCGGGTGTTGTGTTGAGTAGCTCGAAATTTTTGATTTTTGATTTTGGATCGGGTTTGAAAACTGGGTGTTTGGAATGGTGAGAGGAGATCACCAGCGACTTGACGACGATGATCGCGGGCGCCAGAGCTTCGTTGCTCCATGGTGCACGTGCACGTGGGTTCTCTGGTTTGTGTTGTTAATTTGGGGAAGAAGGTAAGAACCCGGAGGGAAGCGCGTGAAATTGGTTGTTTAACTCGAAGCAATATACTGTTGGGCTCGAGTTGTTTCAATTCAAGTGCCAGGTTTTAAGATTTGAGAGAAAACATGGTTCCAGATTTCCAAAAATTTTAAATAACCAGATTTTTTAAAAAAAAATGGTTTTTCCAAGTTATGAGTAAATTCTTTATGAAAGCTATGAATTGAATTTGGTTATTTTTAACAGATTTAAAATGGTGATTTGTTTAACCATTCGAAATGGAATTGTTTTGAAAGCTATAAGTTGAATCTTTGTTTTAAAGATTTAATGAGTTAATCCAATTGAAATGAGAGTTAATTTGGAAAATCTGTGAATGAATCTTTTGTTTAAAAGATTTAAAGTGTGGAAATTGTTTTAAACTGTTGAAGGTTGTTAAAATAAATCTTTTTGTTTAAAAGATTGGAAATGGTAATTTGTTTAAACCATTTGGAAGAAAAGTTTTGGGTAATAAGTTGTGACTTAATTGAAATCCCATATCCATATGTTTTAAATATTGCGTTCACTATTCGGGTTAGCCGGGAAAGGACCTTTGGGTCGTATAACCCATTCCGAATATGTGATACGTCGTTATGGATAGCATTTGAAGACCGGTGGTGAAGACCGGGTATTTGCAGGAACGATAGTATGACCTATCGATTGTCTCTGCACTGAGTTGCAACGGTATGGAGACTCCCTAAGTGATGGGAAGTCCGATCGGGATTGTGAATACCCGGATTGCAAGGGCTTCTTTGGAAGTGCCTTCGGTTCTGTTCGAACCCAGAACAGACTTGTATGGATTGTTATGTCTGACATTACAATTTGAGATATAAAGCAGATTTCTTTCAAATATATTTCTGTTGGTGGCGGAGAATTTATTCTCTTAGCTTAACACCTTCTCTGAGACGTATGAGCTCAGAGGTTATGTAGTTGAAGGTTATCAGCGATATATTCCTAATTTGGTAATGTGACATGCTGAGTGTTGCTGTGAAATGATCATTGTTTGATCATTTGTGATATGATCATTTGTTTGATCACTTATCTTTGTGATCATTTCTTTGATCATTTGTTGACCCAAAGCATGGCTTTGTACCGAAGCGTGGCTTTGTGGGCGAGACTTCGTCAAACCTCACAACCCGAAAAATGGTCGAAACAGGAAAGATGCAGCAAGGTTTTCAGGGATTGCGTCCCTAGGATATGTCCATCTCTTCTGGATAGGGGTAGTATCATGGTATGGAGCCCAGATACTTACTCATGTGGATACACTATATCTTACTGTGTGGTGTTGTTGGTACCGAGCGCTCGGATAAAGGTTGGTTACGACCGGGGATGGAATATCTGAGGTTGATACTCCCGGGCAGGGAGTGCATCGGCTTTGTGTTGGCAGAGATCCATTTGGGATGCTCGGGGATGTCCTTCCAGAGGCATTCCATTTTGGTATGGGAAGTTCCTTTGCCCGACCATTTGTTGGAAATCCATTCATCCAATACGAACTTTTAAGATTGCAATTGTATAACCTGCCATGGAATGTGGCGGTAACCTTCTATTTAACATGGTAGCTATAGTAGGCATAAGTGCGAAATGCCTATGCTGGCTTTTGTTGCTCACACCAGTCCCATGACTGATCCGGAGTTTACTGTTTCTTTCCTAAACTCTGGATGCTCAAAATTTTTCTACACGAGCAGTCTAGAGTTGGGGTTTTCAGATAGTCAGGTTTAGTAGATTATCTGCAGCTAGTTCAGCCTTTGGATATGGACTGCACTTGCTTATCTTTTGGGAGTTTGAGCTATTTTGGATTGGTGCCTTGGAGTTCTCTTTTGAAGGCTGTTTTGGAGATTATGCGCTGCTGGTGTTATCTATTTTCTTTTCAGATGCTATTTTATTGTATCATATCTCTGATGTATATTGATATCTATTGGATCATCTGTTGTATCAGATATTGTATCAAATCTGTATATCAATGTATTATTCTTTTCTTCCGCTGTGTTGTTAACTTAATGTTGTTATAAGCTCCGGCGAATCGGATTTGAACGGTCGAATCTATGGCATTCGAATACGATATGAAGTATGGATGTCGATTTTCGAGCGCGAAAAATCCTGTTCGTTACAAAGAAATTACATGAAATAAAAATGGCTAAGTGGCCATGAAAAGAAAAGAGAAGCTTTCTTTTATTTTGAGCCTAAACTAATGAAGAGAAAGAGGGGGAGGAGGAGATTACATGAAATATATGGCTATTTATACATGTATGAATTCCTAATTCATATTTTTAGGGAAAGCCCAAAACGCCATTGAGGTAGTGTGGCCACCAAGTAATCATTAGCATGTCATAATCTCCATTTAAGTTTACGTGAAGCCATTAATTCCATAAGCATGTGCATTAGCCTCTAATTTGTATATTAAGGTGGTGGGTAGGTGGGGTCCTCCATGATCTTTACTTTGAATTATTTCCATTTTCATTCCTTTTGTGTTCTTTTTGTGCGTGCATATCTTCTTCATGAAACAACTTGTAATTGAAATCAAATTCCTACAAAATAGAATGGAAATTTCTAATTAATTTTTCTCAAAGAAATATATGCACACAAATGATCGTTTTCCCCCTATATAAAGATGATATGTGACAATTTGAAATTAATATGAATTTTGGTTAAAACAAGTTAAAATATCCAATATGATCATTTATTTAATTTAAATAGAATAAATATGGTGGTAAAAATATGCACATTTACGTGCACATCAAATACCCCCACATTTATCTTTTTATTCGTCCTCGATTAAGCTAAAACTAAGATAAATCCATTTTCATAGGAAGCACGATTGCATTGAGCGTATGCAAGAAACCATTAAACCTCTAGGTGTCCTTAGTAGGACGAGTGTTGTCTCGTGAGGGAGTTTAGTGAAAATATTTACAAAATGCAAGAATTATTTACAAAGAGATGAATTTGATTTTTTGAAAATATTTACAAATGAAGGATTTATTTTTAAATTGACATGAATAAGGTAAATATAAGTTTTGGTCATTATCTTGAAATTTAAGTTATTTACTTGTCAATATTTTCAATAAAAATGAAGTTATCATAACAAATAGACTATACTTTAGCTCGTTGTTTTGGTTAATAACACATTGTAACTATAAAATGGATCCTTAGTTGAGTATCAAAGTTTATCAAAGTGGTATTTTCATTTCTTTTCAATAACAAATCAAATCAAATAAGTAAAAATAGTGCTAGGATTTCACTTGCTTGCTCTCTCATTATTTGCAAGAAAAATTACATACCTTGCTCAGGTAAACTGAGGCTAGATACACCACCCATTCACTACTTTCGGGCTTATGTGAGAGGAGTACAGAGCATGGCGAGTGCACACACTTTCTTGCATAGACCTATCGACGTTATGTGGTTTTTATTAAGTCTATATTTTTACATGTGTTCCATACATGCATAACCGTGAGGACTTTTAAATGAGTATGAAAGCACAAAATCAAAGGTTCCAAGTAATTCACCCATGCATAACCGTGAGAACTTTTAAATGAGAGTGAATACTTGGATGTTATTATTTTTTATTTTTACATTTTTATATTTTTTATATTTTTTTAAGAGAGAGAGAGAGTTTTGCAAAATCATCTTAGCACCATTTAACTTAGAAGACAAAAAACTGTTATATCCTTTACTTTGAATCAACCACATTTTAAAACAATGATTTTCAATTAGGATGTACTTCATAATTAACAGGTATGAATCTTCCTATATACTAGTTAAACCATTATTATTTGTAATCAAACTTCATTTTTATTTTTGTTAAGACAAATAAATTTTCAAAAATTTCAATTTAATAAACCAAAAACATATATTTATCTTATAGTGTTTCTTTTAAAAATAAATCAAAAGAGAATTTGTTTTGGGATTTTCTTTTTAATTTTTTTCTTTTGAGATTTTAAAGCAAAAATAAACCATGAAAAAAAATGAAGATGAGTCTCACCCCCACACTTGATTTTGGCTGTGTCCCCACAGTCAACCCAAGTGGAAGGAGAAAAATAAAATAAAAATCCTATATTTACATGAAATATTATTATTTACAAAATATGTGAAAGTATACAATCAAAAAGTAAATGAAACAGTCTTCTGAAGACCGATTCATTTGTCTCCTCAAATGTGTGAGACATAGCTTAAGCACGAAAAACCAAATCGTAAAAGATTTCGAAGTTAAATGTAGATTTGGAAAAATGGAAGTCGTTTTATTGAAAATCGTACGAGTTGTTTTATTTTCGAAAATTTTTGGGGTAGATAAAAAAATTGGTTGAAGTTCAATTTCTTCGAAATTATCGATCTCAAAATCAAAATTTTCCCCTTCAGAATTCAACAACTCATTTTCAAAAGTCTATAAAACTGATGTTCGTTAAATTCGATTTCCTTTGTTGGATTATTAACAACTTTATCGCGTAAATCGAGTTTAAAATTCAAAGTTGTCATATTCAAATTTTTAGAAAAAGGAAGATCGAAGTTTAAATCAAGTTTCGCACCCTCCAAAGAATTGAAATCTAACTTAATTACCGTATTTTCAACAACTTGATTAAGACCGTCATTATAAAATTCAAAAGTTGTTATTTGGAAATCATCGATTTGGGTAAAGATGGATTATCATTTGACTCGTCACACATTAAAATTTGATTTTATTTCTCACGAAAATTTTCTAATGTTTTAATTAACAAATTTGTGTGATCATCGTAAATTTCATTCATTTTCTCAACAAAGTCAAATTTGCAATTATTAACTTGAAAATTTTCGATTTGGACTTGTTGAGGACAAGTATTTGTCAATTTCAATAAACGGTAGATTATTATATGATTCTTCGCAATTTGAGATTTGATAACGATTTTCATGAAAAGTTTGTATTTTTCAAGTATTAAATCCACGTTATTTTTTTCCGTTTGGTCAACAAAATCAAATTCATGATTATTAATTTGAAAATTTTCATTTTGAATTTGTTGATAACCAAAGTTTTCAATTGTATCATTATTGAAACTATTCCAATTGCCAAAATTATTTGAAAATTGGTTCACATTTTCGTCTTGATTTTGAAATTCATTTTGAATCTCGAAATTGAATTAGCATGGGTTATATTGGAAATCATTTGAATTTTGAAGTGAATTCAAATTTTGATTATATGGACTTGAACTATTGCACAAACATGAGTTACACAAATCGTTTATACTTTGATTTTGTTGTGTAGAGAGTTCAAGTAAAGATAAAATGCTATTTTCATGGTTTGAGGGTTGATCATTGTTTTGAAAACTTTATTGTTTGAAATTTGAATCGATTAAAAAGTAGTTGGTATTAAAATATCCATATGAATTTGAAGTGAAATCGTATTGATTATATTGATTTTCACTACCATTGTAAAATTCACGTAAGTGGGGAAACTCGGACATTTTCAAAAAATATTTTATAAAGGAAAAATATTTACAAATAAAATTTATTTTTCCAAAGGAAATTGATTTTTGTTTTTTTTTTGATTTTCAATTTGTTTTCTTTGTTTTTGGAAAGGTTATATATATATTTTTTCTTTTAGTTTGGTTTTTAATTAAATTTTTTGGATTTTTGAAATTTCAAAGAAAAAGGATTTAAAAATTTCAAAGAAAAATAAAAGGAATATTTACAATTTTTTTAGTTTTGGATTTTGGAATTTGTATGTTTTTTTAAATATGCATGAACTAATGCAACTAAATGAATGCAATGGTTAATTACAAATGTTTTATCCTAAGTTAACCCAAAATTGTATAATCACACATTGTCTTAAATCAACAAGATAGTTCTCAGCCAGGTAACAGGTAGGAGTTATCTGTGCACCACGAATCACCGTAGCAATGCAGCCGAACATTTAAGTACCTTCAGAGGAACAACCACTATAATATTTACAAATCACCATAATATTTATAAATGGTTATTACTCTGCCATATCCTAGACACCAAGAAAGTAAATTGTTCAAAGAAGACAACTTGTTAATATACAATTAAGTGTTATCGATGTATAACCGTTGTTGTTAATCAAAATCTAAGATGAAATGCAAAGCTGAAATTAAACATGTATTAATAATGCAACTAGAATGGATTTTTTTAAATATATATGCAATAAACAACAATGCAAGGCAGCTAAAAACAATAGATATAGCAAGCAAGCAGTTTTTTTGGGCAAGCAAGGCGAATTAGTTTGGCAGCAGAGCGAAGCACGTGAATGATTCTTCCTTATCTGCTTCTGCCTGAAAATAAAACAAGATATATGCAGTTTTTTTATTTTTTATTTCCTTAAAGGTTAGAATGGAACTTAAAACTATTGAAAACAAGACAAAACAAAACAATTTTAGAAACTAAAAACAAATTAAACATAACTAAAAAAAATGGGCAAACACTTTTGTTTAAAGATGGAAAGGAGAGGAAAAAAAATTAAAACAAAACAAGATAGCACAAATAAAAAAATGGATTCGGCATAAAACCAAACCCTTCCCACTATTGAAAACTAGTCCAAACTAGGAATGACAATGAGGCGGGTTGGGGCGGGTTTTTAGTGCCCCATACCTGTCTCGGATCTTTTAGACCTCGCCCCAGACCCGCCCCGTAGACCCGGTGTGGGTTTAGAATTTTACCCCGTACCCAGGACCCTACGGGTCGGGGTAGACCCGATCCGCCCCAAGACCCGATGAATCTCATGTATTGATCCAAAATTGTGTACCAACTTACATATATTTATTTGTTTATACTCGTCATCACCAAATAATACATGAAATACAAATAACAACGTGTCTAAGGAAAGTTAGAAAAAATGATGTGTACAATAACAATTCAGAAAATATGTACATATGTTATTGTATAATTATCAATGACGCAACTTAATGCTCTAATTTTTTATATAGATTATTTATTGGAGCATTTTAATATCCATGCTAGAATCACTTATATCTAAGAAGATTAATAAATCATTATAGTAATAAAGCAGTTTCATGAGATGTTAGTAGTGCGGGTCGGGTTGTGGCGGGTCAACCGAGCCCCGACCCGACCCTAGACCCGAAACACTCAAGAATGGGTCACGGGTCTACCCGCCCCAATGACTCAATGGGACAGATCTGGACGCGACAAAACAGGAGCGGGTCGACCGGGTTTGGACCCTAGACCCGCCCCATTGCCATTCCTAGTCCAAACTCAAAATATCCTTATCAACAAACAAACGCAATTGAACAAATTAAGAAGCAAAATCAAAATTTTCCTCCTCAGTTCGCAATTTTTCACTTCGAAATTAAACTTTACAAGTCCCTTAAATTTATTTTGGTTTCATTCTAGAGTAAAGGTGTGGTTGCGGTGATTGCAAGCGTCGAAGGTCGCTGCAGTTCAAGGAGGCTTTGCAGTGGTTCACGAGTTTGAGGGGAGGCGGCGGTGTCAGGTGATGGGTTTTGGTCGTTCGGTTGATGAGTTGTTGGAGGTGGTGCGCGAGTTGCTTGTGAAAGACGATTGAGAATTGGGTTGGAGAACTTCGCGATTTTGGTGAGCTTCAAGTGCTTCAAGTGTCGTAGTGGTGGACTGTCGAATTGTGGTGTTAGGGTGTGGTTTATGGATATGGAGAAGCTCGATGATATGGGTTTGACTGCTGAAATATGTGTATGTGGTTAAAAGCAGTAAGTTTTTTTTTGGGTTCTTTTTTTTCCGGTTGTTTGGAACATTGAGGCTGGGACTGTGAAAGAAGATGCAAGGAGATGTTGATGGTCGTTGGTGAAGTAAGAATTGTGGTGGAATTATATGGATGAGGTTGAAATTCACAGGTTGTACAGCAGAGGGTGCGGATGCAAGGCAGTGAAATGTTGTGTAGTAGTGGGGAGTATTGAATGTCTGTTGTATGATGGTGGAGGTAGATGTCTGTTGTATGATGGGTGAAGTTGCTATTTTTGTAATAGAAGGAGATGGTCAGTGGATGGTTTGGTGATGGGAAAAGACTGTAGTAGGCAGTAGCTATCTAGTTAGCAGTTGAGTGGATAGTGGTGAAGTGAAGGTTTTTTGAAATGGAGGTGGATGGTTGGTTTGAAGTATGAGAAGGAGGTGTTGTTGTGGTAGGGATATGGTGAAGATTGTTGATGTATGGATTGAGGAGGGGATAAGGGGGAGGGTCTGTGTGAAGTGATTTGGGTTATGAGTCTGTGGATTGTGATGTTTTGTTGAACAGCAAGGCAGTGGTAGTAGATGAGTGAAGTGGTGGATGGAATGACAGGCAGAGGTTAATGTCAGAAAGAAAGTGGAAGATTGGTGGTAGTTGCAAGCGGTCTTTGGAAGGTGGACAGTAGCAGTGTTCTGAAGGTAGATTGCATGATGGCCAGGCAGTCAGGTATAGGTAAAAGATGTTGTGGGAAGATGACTGTTTTGGTTTGGGAAGAGGGATGAAGTCGGGGCTGTGATGTAAACAGTGGAATGTTAGAGCAATGGAATTCAAACACTGTCTCTATTCCAGAGGAGAATGGGATGGAATTGAAGTTGTAGTGTTGATGTGGAGAAGGTTATCGTTGGAGACTGCACCCTTTGTACACAAAGATGGGGGTAACAGTGGTTTGTCTGATGATCAAAAGCACAGTTGCAAATGTGCACAGAGCAACTGTTACACAGTGAATAGTGCAGTGTTATATGCATAGTTTGAAATTCTTTTTTTAAATATAAAATGAAGGGAAAAATTGTAAATGTAAATGCAATAATATATATATATATATATATATATATATATATATATATATATATATTTGAATTTTTGATGATTTTTTTTGGAATAAAAATGTAATGCAAATGGAAACTAGAACAATAAACACACAAACAAATGCACACAAAAATCAAACAAACACACAATTTTTTTATGCAAACACACTCAAACAAAAAACACACAAAAATCAAACAAAGTAATCCGAAGAATAGAAAATTAAAATCAAAGCAATTCCTTGGCAACAGCGCCAAAAACTTGTTCGGACGGCTAAATTTCTATGAACTAAAAAATAGCCGAACGAATTTTATAATAAAAATAATCGCAAGCGCACAGTGTACGAATGTAGCACGTGGCGAATACAGGTAGTCCCGTAGGGAATTGATGATTTTAAAAATTCTTTTCAATCAAATTAAACCAAAATCAAGTGACAGTTAAGCTAGAGAATTAGAGAATTAACTAACTAACTAAAAGAAAAGAGAAGCAAATATAAGAGTTAAGTGACAATTTAGGAAATGAATCCACTCTCTTGATCATTATTTCAACACATATGAAATCATGATCTCTCTTTTATGGTCATTAGTGCTTTAATTGATGTGCTTATCATAAGTATGACATATTTGTGCTATTGATTAGTCAACATAAGCCATCAAACTACAACACATCCCTTAAAACACTTACTAACTTTCATGAAACTTGACAAAGAAAATGAAAATTAAATCTATTTTAAGTATGACATATTAACTATTGATTAGAAATATAGACCATCAAATTTTAATTTCAAATCACTTTCTTTTGCCATAATCATATTTTGATGAAGAGGCAATTAGTGTTAGTGATTGTTTAAGCATAGCTTATTTGGTGTCAACAATATAGGCTATCAAATTCGAAGCAAAAACAGCTAGCAAACCATTTCTATCATCATTATTAAGCACAAAAAGATAGCATGAATTAACAAATAGTTGAAGCTACATAATTAGAGATCTTCATTACTCCTAAATTGAAGGGGAAAAGCATCTCATATTTGTCATTTGATTAACAAATGTAGCTACCAACATGAAAGCAAAAAGGAAGAAAAATGGAAGCTAACGGAAAAGAGAACTATTCTACTTGCATAAAAGAAAAGAAATCTACACTACAACATGAAAGGAAAATAAATAAGAGAAGAAAAGAGCAATATATTAAAGTTGCATAAGAAGAAATTACATGAAATAAAAATGGCTAAGTAGCCATGAAAAGAAAAGAGAAGCTTTCTTTTATTTTGAGCCTAAACTAACGAAGAGGAAGAGGGAGAGGAGGAGATTACATGAAACATATGGGTAATTATTCATGTATGAAACCCTAATTCATATTTTTAGGGAATGCCCAAAATGCCCTTGAGGTAGTGTGGCCATCAAGTAATCATTAGTATGTCATAATCCCCTTTTAAGTGTACATGAAGCTATTAATTCCATAAGCATGTGCATTAGCCTCTAATTTGTAAATTAAGGTGGTAGGCGGGGTCCTCCATGATCTTCGTTTTGAATTATTTCCATCTTCCTTCCTTTGTGTTCTTTTTGTGCTTGCATATCTTCTTCATGAAACAACTTGTAGTTGAAATCAAATTCCTCCAAAATAGTATGGAAATTTCTAATTAATTTTTCTCAAAGAAATATATGCACACAAATGACCGTTTTGCCCCTATATGAAGATTGATATGTCACAATTTGAAATTAATATGGATTTTGGTTAAAATAAGTTAAAATATCTAATATGATCATTTATTTAATTTAAATAGAATAAATATAGTGGTAAAAATATGCACTTTTACGTGCACACATTCTAAATGCAAGTTTTATTCACTATCAACAAGTTATGGAAATATCAATTCTAAAGAAAAAAATGGATTTTACTTTGTTATTCTTTATGTTTTGTATACTTTCACCCCTTATCAAACAGTAAAACTCATATTCACTAACACATCGACCCTCCCTAATCTAAGCATGTGGCATTTGAAAATCATAAATTTCCTCATTTTCTGTTAAATTCTTTTTCCCCTAATTAAACTTTAAAAATAGTTTGAAAATTAAAATTTTCAAAAGCATTTAAACACAATTTTTCAAAAGCATTTGAACACACTTTTCAAAAGCATCTAAACACAAAAAGCATCCGAACACAACTTTTCAAAGACATTTGAACACAACTTTTTAAAAGCATTTGAACATAATTTTTCAAATGCATTTATCTTTCCATCATTAAAACAAATCAAGCCACATCTTAATGTAATCGAGGTTCAGTCAATGAGTTATTGCATATGATTGAATTTAGCATTATGCATTTAATCTTAGATTTTAAAAACCTTTCCTTTTCTCTAAAACAACAAATGAAACACAAGCATGTTTATAAATTTTATCTTTTAAGGCATAGGGATAGTGACCCGTGGTTTCACAATAATCTTTCCTAGTCCTTCGCTTGCTAAATTTTTTTTCTCCCAAAATTACAAAGTTTTTAGGATAAACCGTTATTTAATTCTAATTGCTAATTAATTTCCTAATTCATTTGATAAACTCCCAGCCTAAATTACATTCATCGCTAAGTGTCCTTACGAGATTTTCTTATTTACGTGTTTTCCAATATAAACGGTGGTCAAAAGTCATCCAAAAATCAACACAGTAATAAAATAGGAAGATACCTCGTATCATAGCGCAAGCTTTTTTTTCACTACCCGAAAAGTGACAAATAGTGATTGCAACCAAAATCATAAAAGAAACAACCGTTGGAAGCCGTCCTTCAATATCAACTAGTATTAATGATATTATGGCTCTATCACTTCTTACTCAACTAAGATGAACGTTTCTGGTATGCGATTCTTCTATGAACCATATGCCTTAACTCATCTTCTTAGCTTTTAATAAATACGGTCCATCCATTACTTTGATTATTACAACTGATTATGGGATAATTGTATATTCCAATCTGTAGTGGGTGTGAAATATAAACTATGCACATTTAGAATAATTCATTGAAAAATTGGCATGATGGAATAACTTACCTCCCACCTATCTTGCCTTATTTAATCTTTAGTCAACCAACATCATTTATGTGTGTTTTCCATCCTATTATCCTCTTCTCCAATCATACCACCATACCTCTTCAAATAAAGTCTCTTGATTGTATCCTTAAACTTCGGTATTCACTTTCTTTGTAACGACTCGTATTTTACATATTGGAGGGTCGCGAAATATTTTTATTTTATTCATATTAGGTCGTATGATTCAACAATTTTAGAATACGACTCTTGGGGAATTTTACACACTTGTGACTTTTTTAAATTTCTATATGACCGTATTGACCTTGAAAACCATGCATGGGTGATAACTTTTGATAGGAGTCAAATTAGTTTCATTGCATTGGGATGATGGTTTCCTTTTCCGTAGAGTGGTCATAATAGAAAAACGGACTAACCGTTAGAAAGTTATGGTTATTTTAAGTTTTGAAGACTGCTGGCCAGAATTAGTGTGTAATTAGTCAAGCCCATTAGTTAGTCGATTAGTCTAATTAGAGAATTTATATAAATAGTGATTGTAGGAGTCAAAAGAAGATTTTTTCCCTCTCATTCTAAATCAAGTATAAACCTTAATTAGCCATAAATCCATCTTAATCTCATCCAAAATCATCTAAATTGCTCACTAAATCAAACTAGATTGTTGATTGGAGATTAGATCTTCGATCAGAGGCTAGAGATAACCAAATTTCTGATTTAGAGTGCTTTTCTTTGCTGTCCATATTAGATCTACACACAAATTAGTTGAATTTGGTAATTGGTGAGCGGTTTATGTCTTCTCCCTGTACTATACATGTTTATATGGTAAAATTATAGGATTTAACATGTTTTAAACTGATATTTGGCTATAAAACCTTTTCTAACTTTTATTATATGTTAAATTGTGAATATGATCTAGATTGGTTAGAGACTACTATTGCTTATGCTCTCATAATCATGTTATATGTGGGTCTTTATTATAAATCAATATGTTTATCTCGTTTTGATGGATTGCATGTATGAATGGATGAAATTGTTTGTTATTTTATGATTGGATGATATGATTTGATGTTGTTTGCTAGTGTTGTGATTACATAGAAAGATAGATTGGAGAATTGGGCATATCGGAGGCAAAGATAGTCGAAATTAGATGAAACATGGAAGGAAGGCTCTGGAATATAGGCAGAGCTCATGATTTAAGTCACATATCCAAATGTGTTAAGATATAAAATCGAATGTGATTTGGGAACTCGATGTCGACTTGAGCGGGTGGTCCAATGAGGTGGCGAATTCGAGGAGGGCAGTGATGATGCTTGTGAAGGTTTCCTATGGTATTGGATTGGCGGTTGGTCAAGTGCTTGAGGCTATGATGACTTGTTTCATGTATATAAAGTTGATTTCTTTGGGAAGTGGACTTTCTCTATGATGACATGTTTTAGGCAGAGAGGTTGGGTCAAATCATTTGGGCATGAAGCAGTAGAGACAAAGATGGAGTGGAAGGAAACTTAGCTATAAAGTGGTTAAGTAAGGAAGTCGGACCCGACTTGAGAAGTCAACACCAACTTCACAGGTAGGCCCAGGGGAGGTAAAACTTCTGGGGACTGATGTTGAGGTTCTACAGGTCATGCTACAACTTGTGGCTTGTTCATATCAGTTTGGATGACAATGTAACATCATGACGAAGGCAATTAATCTTCAATTAGTGACTCATGATGGGAGCAGGTGTCAAAGATTGAGGACTTCCTAACCTTTGGTTTGTGACTCGTGTAGGGAGTAGGTGCCGAAGGCGCTCGTATTAGGAGCTGTGGAGTGGTGGAACATGGGCGTTCCTAGGTAATGGAATGGATTGAGCAAGAAGGGCTCGGTGTCTGAAAAGGAGCAAAGAAGGGATCAAATGAAAGTACCAAGGAATCGTTGATAACTTGAAGTGGTTTCTATTGTACTTGAAGAAGGGGCATTGTAGGTGGGGATGCCATGTGTCCAAAGAGGGCAACGGTGGTTGGAGTTCTTAGCTTCTTATGATTTTAGTCTTTCCTATACTCTAAGAAATGGGAATGCAATCATCAATGCATTAAGTAGAAGACATGCTAGGTTGGGAGGAATGTTCTTAAAATGAAAGCAAATGGAGTATATACCTGGATTTGATTTTAAGCCTCACTGTGAATTAGAACCTGAAATGTTGGCAAGCTTATTAATTAGGCCTGCTCTAATCGAAAGGATTAGTACTAACTAGAAATAAGATGGCAGTCTAGTGAAGATCGTACAAATATGGGAGAAGGAGTAGAGTTTGAATATATGAAGCAATACGAGCTCGACCGAGCGGGTTGGCTTCGTAAGGATGAAAGATTATTTTTCCCAGTTCTATTGGATTGCGAGATGTAGTGCTAAGGAAGTGTCGTCGTTCTAGATTGACTATCTATCCTGGTGGTAATAAGATGCACCGAGACATGAAGCAGACCTACTACTGAGTAGGCATGAAGAAGGATGTTAGGGCATTCATCTATAAGTGTATGAACTTCTAGATGGTGAAAGCAGAGCAGACGAAACCTAGTGGATTGTTTCAACCTCTAGATATTCCTAAGTAGAAGTGAGAATAAGTATCAATGGACTTTATAGATGGATTGTCAAGGACTCATGCAGGGTATAATGGCATTTGGGTCATTGTAGATCGGTTGACCAAGAGTGTGAGATTTATACCTATCAAGTCAAGTAGAACGACATCTAAGTTGGTAGAATTGTATGTAAAGTGGATAGCACGATTCTACGTTGTACTGAAGAGCATTATGAGCGACATAGACCGTTGTTCACTGGTGAGTTTTGGAAGAGATTACAGAAGGCATTAGGGATAGTACTGCATCTTAGTACTGCCTATCACCCTAAATGGATGGATAGACCGGGAGTGTAAATCGTATACTGAAAGTCCTTTTGCGAGCATGCGTTTTAAACTTTGGTGGATTGTGGGATGACTATTTGCATTTGGTGGAGTTTACATACAACAATAGTTATCAGTTGAGCCCGTACGCAGCATTGTATAGCCGACCGTGTAACGCCCCTTAATGTTGGTGGGAGGCAGACGAGAATCGATACTTGGGCCAGATATGATTAGAGAGACATTAGACAAGGTAGAAATCATTCAACAATAAATAAAAGCTACTTAGGATCGACAAAAAAGCTACGTTGATAAAAGATGAAGGGAGTTTGATTTTTTGTTGAAGAAATGGTGTTTGTGAAGATTTCTCCTCTAAAGAATGTGGTTCGATCTAGTAGGAAGGGAAAGTTGGCACTAAGATTTGTAGGACCTTTTCTAATAGTTCAAGAATTGGAAGGCTGGCATATAGAGTCGACTTACCTTAGAAGATGGCGGGCATGCACAACGTTTTACATATCACTTATCTAAGGAAGCCCGTGCATGACTCAGGCGTAATGATTACACTGGATCAGCTTAAAGATGTTGAGGTGGAACTAGAAGTTTTCAAATCTCATAGGTCACTTCGTATTGTTGGGCACGATACAAAATAGCTTAAGAGAAAGACGATGAAGCTAATAAGGGTACAATATAGTGAAAGTGATAACGATTTTACGTGGGATATAGAGGAGAGCATGAGGACTATGTGCTCGAAGCTCTTTGAATGGTAAGATCCTGCGATTGCTCGAATTTTCGACGCTCAAAAATCGACATCAGTACGTTTACTGTTTTACATATCGAGCAATCGAGTGTCAGAAATACCAGATCGTTAGAGAAAAAGAAGAAGTAGAAGAAGAAAATAGAAATAACAACACAAAATCTCATAATCGCAGTGGAACAATATATAATGGATAACAACTAGTCTTTACACAAAAAGAACTATAACTGTATTACATCATCAGAGTACAACACATCAATAACACAATGCTGGGTAGTTATAATAACTTGTCCTCACAAATGCTGAAAAAAATCAAATATGTGTAATATGTCTTCGTCGTCCAGCCCGTCTCCTGATCTCCATAGCATCCTATCTTGTATCTGTAATACTCTGTTTGACCCGACTGTTATAATAAAATAACACCCAAGTCAGTCTGGAAAACTAGCGTGAGAAAACACACTCAATTTGAATTATTAAAGTTACAAAAATCCTTTGAAGACTATCTCGTAAGGCCATGCCACAAATAAACACAATGGGATTTACCTTACATAACCAAAACATTTTATATCAAAATCATCTGATATTATAATAATGTCTAGGTACAAACTCTTATTCAAATAGCTGAAATTGTTACATTAATTAAATTCCAACATACTAGGCTCTACAACCAAAATCATAAAGGAACATGTTGGAGAATGGATTCCATACGAATGACTAGGCACTGGGGTACCACCTGTCACAGTACTCGTCTAGAATAATCTACCGAGGACCCCGTCGGGATCCCCTGCAACACAAGAGCGGACTACCCATAACCTAGATAGACCGAATATGCTATCGCCTTGGGTGTTCCTACCCTTTTTGAGCTCTTTCGCGCACCATAGTAACAATATCCGAGGGTATCTAAAAAGATGATAAACATACCCTAATTAGATGCGACCCGCTTAGCCTTGCTACATCTTCCCTGATTTTCAGTCATTCCCGGTTGATAAGGCTAGAGGCTACGATTACCTTTTTAAGGAATTTTCACTTGGAATGCTTATTGTCATCCAATGACAATGTACTGATACAAGTCCGTTTCTGGGTTCGAACGAATTTGAAGGCACTATTCCTACTACATCAATTTTGGAATAATCCTTAGGATTAGTAGCGATTAGCCCTTGCACTTCAATACTCCATCTTCGACTCCATGCTCTTGTTTTCACTTCGAAACATATTCGTCGGATCGAAGTGGTTTTCCAATAACTTATCTGATCCCTTTCTCTTTGAAACAATGTTCGATATTTTCAGTAAACTCAACCCCGGTTCTTTAGGAAATAAACAGAGAAAATAAGATCGGAGATCACCTCCTAATCGTTAATGGACGAATTTCCTTCTTATTGACCTAGAAGAACGAGACGAGCATATATGTACAGTATGGCTCCTCGAATGGTAACTGTACCACACTATTCCCGTATTTCTCCTAGATTGTCCCAAAGTTATATATTGGGTCCAGAATTGATAGTCGGTTTTTTAACTATCAAATAAGCAATCATTCAACAAATATTTTCTTTTCCACTGAAAACACTAAATCTCTTTTTAATTTAATTTTAATAAATTAAATCTCTTATCAAAAGTCATGTACTTATCTTATCGAAGTAAGCACGTTTACTAACCATTCTTTCACAATATTTGAATTTTTTTTCAAATAAACATGGAAAGCACCACGCGGTATCGACCATGGATTCACACCTCAATGGTTACGTCTTTATCACAGAGAAATCCGAAACTTAACTACAAGCACTCACCGCCTCCGATTTCGCAATGAAAGTATATCATTACTTTCCGAAAACTTTATTAAGTAATTTTTCAAAATAATACTTACAAAATTCCTATGTAAATTTACAAGTTTATTTTAGGCAACTACTCTTTTATAAAAGTTATTATATAAAAATAGTACTAATATTGAATAATTTATCTTTTTAAAATAATAATACTCATTAATTCTTAAACAGCAATTAACTTAATATCAACTCATTATAACTAACTTAATAAATAATTAATTATAATTTAAACAATCTAAAATAGTTACATAATTTTGGAACAATAATAAATTTGTCTTATTACTAACCTTCTAATCAATTTTCAAGACTCGTTATAAACTTATAGCTTATTTCGATAATTTAAAACATTTAATAACTAACTTTCTGGAAATACTCTTTCGGTAAAACATTTTAAAATTACCCAGTTTCGTAATAAAAAATTCCCTTTGTTAAAAACAACTCATCTTCTCGATAAAACAATTTTTTCACTTCAATACAACACCTCTAACTTTATAAATCCCTCTCGGTTTATCACCAATTGGTTTACGTCCCACTTCGTAAATCCCTTTTTCACATTTCTAAAAAAAATAAATCTATCACTTATTTTTAAGTTGATTTACCCATCTCATTTTATGAATTCTCACCTTGAATTTATCTCTTTATTTTATCCACTAATAATCACTTCACTTTATTTATAAACATTGTTTATAAATATCACATTTTTCAATTCTAGTTATAATGGTTTCACAATACTTAATCAATTACAAATCGATTTCTAAATTTAATTCCATTTTTAAATCAATTTGTTAAATAACCCCACTATATTCCAAAATCCAACAAAATTCCAATTCCAATTTCATTCATAATTTAACTCCTTATATAATACCTAGTATAAAGATTTTATATCTTATTTTCAAATTTCTTTTTTATTTTCCCAAACTATTTTAAAATCTCGATTTTAAAAATAATCCTTTACACCTAAACAAACATCGCCAAAGTTTTATTATTTAAATCCTTTTTATTTACATTATTCTGAAATTATTAAGTACAAATTTAAAATCAAACTATTTATTTTGCCCAAATTGTGTTCTCTTAATTAATCCATATTTCACTACAAATATTTTACTCCCAGTTTCCCTTTTTAAAATTCAATGTTCATATTTATGGTATTTTTTTTAAAATACAAAAAATCCAAATCAATGTTACCGTAGCATCCAATAATTTCAATCACACAATAATCTATCACAGATTTCTCAAACAAATCATATATCAATATATATGAAATTTAAGTCAACATTTTTGAGGAATCCAGTTGGATCCCCTAAACCTGTTCTGTGCAACAACATATGTTAATACAACTTAAAAATACCAATCCCACTTCGAGGTGGATATCGCGGTATACAGGGTCATCCGCTATTATGCAGAGCGCATAAGGTCTCATCCGCTGTATATATGCGGGAATATCACTCCAACTACTAATATATATTCTACTATATATAATATAACATTCAACTGAAAATAATTTTATCAATTCAACTAATTAATCAAAAATAAATTTTAACTATTTAAAATTAAATCAAAAATTGAGTGAGATTAACTCACCTTGGCTTTCTTCATTCGCTAATCGTTTTGATTTTAAATTAAATAAACAGCGTCCAAATTAATTTAAAACCCCTGCTAACATCAAATGATTCCAACCACATTCCAGAATGTACAAAATATCCACATAAGTGCAACACAACATCAATACCTAATTCCGACCTCATACGAATGAATTTTGAGTTTATTAATATCGATAAATTTTAACTAAACTAAATTAAATGGGATAACGGTTTAAATTTTGAATTACCCAAATTAGCGTTACATCTTCTTCCTCAAGAATGAGCTGTGCACGCAAACGTCAATGCATGGAACCCTTCGCCTTCGCCAACCTGAATCCCACGTGGCCCCAACCACTCCACGACGAACTTTGCCTCAGCTACTTGACAGCCAGATCCGCTCCATCTGCTACTATCTACATAGGAACAACATTTCCATTACCTAATGAACGAGTCTCCTACACAAAAAAACGACCCCACTATCCCATGACTTTGCCACTGCCAATGGACGCGCGACCCAAACGAGTGTCACTCTTCCTCAAAACGCCGCTACGGCTGCTACTCTTTTCCTCTCGACTTGACTGTACCGGACAACGGCGCCTTCCCAAAGTACCATCGAGCCTCCTCCAAATCAATACACCTGTACCAATAACATCTCACCCGATCTTCACCACCACATCGCTACTCCAAATACTCGGACACATCGCCACCTCCAGACTTCACTACCCAATCAATTCGGTCACGACTTACCCTGTTCTCACGTGCTCAACTGTTGCGATGTGCCAGGCAATTCGAGATTTAATTTTTTTCTTCTGGCAATCGATTTCGAATTGGATTGAAGAAGGAAGGGGAAACCTCAATCCTTAAAAAAATGAGAGGGAATGGGAAAGAAAAGATTCGAATTTTTTTAAGCTTAGCCATTTCTTCACTGTAACAGCTGCATGAATTTTAAAAGGGAGGGATGATTTTTACTTGTTTGAATGGGTCATCTACAGTGTTTTGAAGTGAGGGGAAAAGTGCTGATATGAAAATAGTCAATCAATAAAGAAAATTATATTATTTAAATTTTAAAACGTCTTGATTTTGGTAGCTTAAAATCTCGAACCACTATCGAGGCGTGCCGCTAGGCGTTCGTAATGTTATACCCCTATTCTGAACACAATGGAAAAGTTTCAAGTCCTAATTCGATCGTATGGAGCAGATAGCTTTTTGGACCCAATAAATTTATTTAATTTTCGCTATAAATTTCAGCATGTTTACATCTCGTACGACCGATCGATAACCCCAAATTCTATGAAATTTGAAATCCGATAATAATACACTATTACGAATTCAATGGAACTAGTTTCGTAGAATTGCAAGACTGTGTCCTGGAAGGCTATTTATATTCGTTAATTCAAATGATATGTTTTTAAAACTATACAAATTACTTTTAAATTCAATATAAAAAGTTTTATTATCTTCATTATTATTAATGTAAACTTTATTAGCCTTTAAACCATTTTTATGAAGCTTAAAACTCCTGATACAATAATTTAACCAAGATTCAATTATTAAATTCAATAATTTAATTATTCAGTAAATCGTTTTATTTAAATTCAAGTTAAAAATTGACTTTTAAATATTTAAATATCAATTAAATATTCCAATTTCAAATAACCAAAATTCTGGATCGTTATAGATCCACTGTTTATTGTATCTAATTTCAACACTATATGTTAATATTCCACATGCTAGGGTTGGTGCTTTGGTACATGGCTGCATGTTCAATATGATTAATGATTGCTTATAATTGGTAGGTATGCGGGATAACTATAGTTGCTAATACTTTGGCTAATTTGGTGATTTTGGGGGCGAAATTTCTAAAGAGGGAGACTGTAACGACCCATATTTTACATATCGAAGGATCGTAAAATATTTTTATTTTATTCATATGAGGTCATATGATTCTATAAATTTAGGATATGACTGTTGGGGACATTTTACATGCTTGGTATTTTTCTTGAATTTCTGTATGGCTTTTTTGACCTTGAAAAACCTTGTTTGGGCTATAACTTTTGATAGGAGTCAAACTCGGATCTCAAGTCAATTTCATTGCTTCCGAATGATGGTTTTTCTTTTCATAAAGTAGTCATAATAGAAAACGGACTTGAAATTCAAATTTACGACTGTTTTGAGTTTTGAAGACTGTTGGCCAGAATTAGTGTGTAATCAGTGTAACCCATTAGTCTAATTAGAGAATCTCTATAAATAGTGGTTGTAGGAGTCAAAAGAAGACTTTCCCACTCATTCTAAATCAGGTCAAAACCCTAATTAGCCCTAAATTCATGCTAATCTCATCCAAAATCATCCATTGCTCTCAAATTAAACTAGATTGTTGATTGGAGATTAGATCTTCGATCAGAGGCTAGAGAGAATTGCTGATTTCGAGTGATTTTCTTTGCTCTTCGAATTAGATCTACACACAAATCGGTTGAATTTTGTAATTAGTGAGTGGTTTATGCTTCTTACGACACTATACATGTTTATATGGTAAAATTATAGGATTCAACATATTTTAAATTGATCTTTGGCCACAAAACCTTTTCTAACTTTAATTACATGTTAAATTTGTGAATACGATCAAGATTGGTTAGATATTGCTTTTTCTGATGCCCTCATATTCATGTTATATGTGGATATTTGTTATAAATCGGTATGTTTATCTCAGTTTGATCGATTACATGTTTGAATGGATGAAATTGTTTGTTATTCTATGGTTGGATGATATGATTTGATGTTGTTTGCTTGTTTATCTCATTTTGGAGAATTAGGCATATCGGAGGAAAACATGGTTGTAATTGGATGGAACCTAGAAGGGAGGCTCTGGAGTATGGTAGAGCTTATGGTTCAAGTACATCCCAATGTGCTAAGGTGCAAAGTCGGCCCCAAGTTGAGAACTTAGTGCCGACTTGAGGGGGTTGGTCCAATACGGTGGCGACTTTGCGGAGGGCAGTATGATGCTTGTGAATATTGCTTATGGTGTTGGATTGGCAGTTGGTCAAGTGCCTGAGGCTATGATGATTTGTTTCCAGGATACGAAATTGATTTCTTAGGGAAGAGCACTTGCTTCATAACGACTTATTTTCGATAGAGACGTCGGGGTCAAAGCATTTGGGATGAAGCACTAGAGACAAAGAAGGATCAGAAGGAAACTCATCTATAAAGTGGCTAAGTAGGGAAGTCAGACCCGACTTTAGAAGTCCGCATGGACTACACAGGGTAAGCCTCGAAGAGCTAGAACTTCTAGCGACTGATGTTGAGGTTCTATGGGTCGTGCTGGAACTTATGGATTATTCATATCAGGTTGGATGATGATGTAGCAACACAATGAAGCTATGAATCTTCGATTTATGACTTATAGTGGGAGTAGGTTTCAATGATCAAGGACTCCGTAACCTTTGGTTTGTGACTCGTGTAGGAAGTAGATGCCGAAGGGGCTCGTATTAGGAGTTGTGGAGTGGAAGAACACAAAGTTCCTGGATGATGGAATTGGATTGAGCAAGAAGGGCTCGATGTCCAAAAAGGAGCAAAGAAGAGCTCAGATGAAAGTGCCAAGGAATTGTTGATAACTCGGAGTGTTTTCTATTGTACTTCAAGCAAGGGTATTGTAGGTTAGGATGCCCATAGGTCAAACGAGGAACCTATATACCCTGGATCCTTTGGGTATAGTGTCCAGCATTGGGCTGCAAGACACATATCCAGCTTTGGGTTGGGAGATACAAAAGCACAACAGAGAATCGAGATTTTCCATTAGTCCTGGATAGCAAGGAGGTCATACGAGTTATCACATATTCAGGGCATAAGGGGAGAGTGATAGTAGAGACTGTTTGATGGATGCTATGGTTGCTTAATTACTTTTTATGCTATCATTCGGGGATATCATTTGAAATAGGTACAAGAGATATGGATATTGGGACATCCACTATTTTATGTTGTATTATACGTTTACGATACTATAGAATAGCATATTATACTGTTATGTGCTAATCTTTGGTTGCAGGGACATGTCAAGTATGGTTTGTGTACTCTTGTTCCTTACCATATTTACCTGTGTAGTACTTTGAGATTCATTCATCGCTCATACCGGACTGTTTTCTGACTCGGGTTTTATGCTTTGCTTTATATTATCTAGAGTACTCTTAAATGAGTAGAGTAGATAACAGGTCTAGGTGACGCAGTTGCTATTCGGAGGACGAGCTGAATGAAGCTATCACGTGTTATATACATATATGGAGTATATGCTTATTCCCGAGCAACAGTATGGAGCCCATGACAGCGCTCGCTCATTTATGCTTACTGTTGTATTTGAGATAGTTATTGAGTTTGATTCCAGTTGTATAAACTCTACTATTTATGTATTACTCTGTGATACCATACTCTGATGATGATTTGTTCAAATAGTTATTTCAATCTTTTCTGTTGTATATGTGATATTATATTCTGTCTATACGCTATGAGATATATAATAGGTTATATGTTGCATTGTTTATTTCTACGTTGGCGATCATCCTATATTCGTAGAGCATGATTGCAGTGCATTATTTAGTTATTATTGGTGCAGGTGGTATAGGGCAATCAACACATTCTTTATCATTGATCTTTTATGTAAGTATATCCTAAGACTCGCAAAAGTGTACCTTAAAACCATTCCCTACTCATTTGTGGATTCTTCTAATGGCTTTCCTATATGTCTTATCAAACATTCCTAATTTCATACCACTATTCCTTATATCCACTAAGGATTCCTTGTTGTTATTCTAAGAGCATTCGTAGCTATTTTATTTATAGCCTTGACCTTTACCTTATCCTATCAAGGCTGTCACCTCTATCTACTACATATCAAAAATTGATTTGTTTTAACCACTCTTTATAGAATTAAAACTTCAAATTCTACCTAATCCAAAACCGTTATGTTTGAAATTATAAACTTAGAAACCTTTTTATTAAATTCAAAAATTGCCTGGTTTTCCAAAGGAGCCATGAAATTTCCTATTCTAACAAACCTTTCCTTTTCAAAGATTTTGTACAACATAGATTTACTTCTCTAAAAGTTAGATTTTTAAGTCAAAACAATTATCCATGTTCAAAAACTCAATCGTCATGCCAAACTGTTTTTCAAAAAAAAAACATCGTCTACAACTTTAAATAGTGAAAACCAACCTAGATAAGAATAATTTCCATTCTATTATTTTCCAACTACTCATTCTTTTTCTGTTCTCAACCTTAGCAGAGATTCTAATAGTCCGTGAGGAGGGGACTTCTAAAAGATATGCATGTAGGATCTAGATTAACCCTAGAGGGGGGGGGGGTGAATAGGGTTATAGCAAATTTTCTCGATTTAAACACAGAAACAAACTGCAGAAATAAATATGCTGAAAGTTAAATCACACACAAAATTTACCCAGCTTCGGCAACCCCTGCCTACTGCTGCATTCCCAGATTTCTATTAGAATTAAACAGTCTTCCGCTTACAAACACTCTAACAGACTCGTAAACCCTGCTCCCGCTTACAAACACTCTAATAGACTCGCAACCCCTGCTCCTGCCTATAGAGTTTTGCAAACTCACAAACCCTTGCTCCCGCCTATAGAGTTTTGCAAACTCGCACACCTTGCTCACTGAACTAATTATAACTAGACAATCTGACACTACCTACAACCTAGGTGGTGATTTACCAATACTTTGATTCGAAAATTAAAAACAACAAATAAAAAACAATTAAACACCCTTAAAAATAAAGAATAAATTCTTAAAAACCAATTCACCTTTTAACAAGGCCGGCCTAATTTTCTTTCACCCGATCCTCCTTTTTTTTTGCTTTGGCCCGTTCCTTTTCTTTTGGCTTGTGAGAATAATGTCAGCCGATCCCCTTTGCCACTAAATTAGGGCTTCATTCTTCGATCCAAATTGGGGCTTTCTTCAAATATGATTCTCTGGTGTTGCTCTTGCTCGCGGCTTCTCTGATGATCGATGGTTTGCGTTGCTTGCCTCGTTCGCAGCTGCTCCTTTGATCGTTTTATGAAATTTGAACTTGGTTGCTTCGAGACGATCGAGTTCACTGTTCTGTATGTAATCTTTTTCGTTGCTGGTTTGATTGCTTGCTTGACTCGATGCCTATGATGATAATAGGGTGTAATATTTATATGAATTCGACACTTGAGTTTGTTCGTATCAATTTGATACTTTCCAAAATTATTGCTTTCCTGATGCGCATAACTTTCCTGATATATCTTCGACTTGTTACTCACGGCCTTGATTTTCAAACGTTTGATTTATCTTGTGTCAAACGACAAAGATTTTCCTATTTTATTTTGTTTGACTTTCCTATTTTCGGCAATTTCCATTTTTGTACTGCGTTGATTTCTGACTTGGTCAACTTGTTGCCTTGATCATCACGGCACTCTTTTGATTCGAAACACAGTATTGAATTCTCTGTTAGCTTTGACTTGAATTTGTAAATTTACTTCGGCTTTCACTGTGAATTACATAGTTGGCTTTGACTTCATCTGGTTGTTGCATTATTCATGTTGTTGTGCATTTGTATCACTTGAGACTACTGTGTATTTGCATAGTACCACGCTGTTGACTTGACTTGTAGAATTTCACTGTAACTTCACTTTTTCTTTGCATTGACCATGGCTTCTTCTGTCTTGTATATGTTGTATGGGTTGATGTGCCATTTTGGTTTTCACTTGTGCATATTGCCTCGAGTACATGTATTCTTGGCACTGCTTCTTTTGTTGTATACATGTCCACTGCAGTTTCATTGTGACTTCAGTGATGCATTTGGACTTGATCATACTTGATGCACTTTACATGTTGTGTTCATATTGTTGTTTGCTTCATGTACCTGTTGGTCTGACTTGAACTTGATATTGTGGTATTGCTTCATGATGTACTTGATAAATGCACTTCCCCATGTGTACATGTTGCTGTCATATATGCACTGTGTTTCACTTGGTCGTCTCTTTTCTTTGTTGGCACAGGCTGTTGTCTTTGTGGTCTTACTGTTGTCTTTGTGGTCTTCTCATTCATGTGTGTCTATTGCATTTGTTTGTGTATATAAGCAGTTTGAAGTTGCTGACTTCATTTATTTACTTGATGTCATGATTTTCCTGGTTTCACTTGTGTACACTCTCGAGTTGCACACTGCTGCTTGTTGACTACAGCTTCAACTTGTCACTTGATCTGTTTCACGTGTGTTGTTCACCATGTTGCATTCATGTCGTTGTTCTGGCCTTGTACCTGTAGTTGTATCCATGTACACTACTGCCTTGAACTTCTGGTTGGTGACTGTTGCATTTTTCATTTGAGTAGGTGAACTTGTTGTCTTGTGCATTGCCACACTGAACTTGATTCATCTCATGTTGCAGCTGGTCTTTGCATCCATTCATGTTGATTTTTGAAATTTCACTTGAGTTGAATCCAATTTCAAAACTCAGGTTCGACCTTGTGCTCGTGTCGTGATTTTAAATATATTGCACGTGAGTTGAACCCGGCTTTTCATTTGGGTTTGACCTGTGCTCACCTGTCCCTGTAGCATTATCAAGTGTATATCGATGTGCACGGCCTTGTGGCATGTACAGTGATACACTGTGCATGTCACACTGTTCGTGTGTGATGAATTCAAATGTAAGTGATGACGAACAACCCAAATAACTGAGGCAAATAATATTTTCAAAAATCATATTTCATTTTATATTGCAAAAATATTTCTTTTTCAATTTTACTGCATTAGTGAATATTTTTGCAGATTGCTCAGATGCTGGATTCAAACTGGAATGCAGTTGAAGACAAAATACGAGTGTGAGTGATATGTAGTGAGGTTATTAATGTAAATTGAATTGTGATGTATTCAAAAATGTATATGTATAGTGAGAGCTTGAATTTGTACTATTCAAAATTGTAATAAATATTTGTTTGAATAAAATTTCTGTTTGAATTCAAATTCTGTGTAATTTATTTTATTCAACAAATATTTATTTAATCTATGAAAAATAAAATAGTACATTAACAAATACATTTAAATGAATGTATTATATGTTTTATTATCATCAAACAAAAATCATATACTCGCATATTCCACAATCTCCCCCTTTTGATGATAACAAACATATATTTAAGATTTTGACTGTGTTAAATGTATTTGAACAATGATATACACTCATTGCTCCCCCTATTTAAATGCTTCCTCTCTACATGATGCTCCCCCAACATATATGCATATAAATAGAAATATACAAATGAGCCTAGATGCAAATGGAAAATTATTTGACCTTTGCTTGATTTTATTTGACAAAATCTTAACTTTTCTCTCCCCCTTTTGTTATCAGTAAAAGAATAATAGTGTTAGAGAAAAATAGAGATAAAGCGATCAATATTAATCCAACATTAAAAATCAATTTGAATATAAATATAAAACTTCAATAAAAATAAAAATAAATCATAATTACCCTTGTTAGGCCCATATTCCACTTTTAGAATGATGGAAATGATGTTCTCATATAAAATCATATAGTTGTATCTGCTTGTGGTACATTTATATCACGAATTTGAATATCTATTAATCATGCATAACCGTTAGGACTTTTAAATTAGATTAGTAGTATTCCAATTTAATTTTCAAAATTAATTCAAGTATCTTCTAACCACGCATAATCGTGAGGACTTTTAAATGGGATTAGAATCAACTTGTCTATTTAATCAATTAATTTTGATATGCCTTCCATACATGCATAACCGTGAGGACTTTTAAATGAGCATGGAAGCACATAATCAAAAATCCAAGTAATTCACCTATGCATAACCGTGAGGACTTTTAAATGAGAGTGAATACTATGGATATTTTTTTTTACAAAAAATGTGAAATGAAAAACAAATGATTCCTGATTATAGTACCACATATCGACAAACTATATTTAAGATTTAATAAATAATGGTCGATAGAAATATGATAGAAATAGAAATGGTCATGGAATCTTTACCCAACAAAAAGTTTTATAACTCTTGTTTGAATTCCTAAAGAAATTTTCCAAATATACTCTCTTGAGTAATGTATGTCAAATATCAACACTTATCACCTTTTCAATCACTATTTATCTTTTTGATAATTAGTAGGGAGTCAGATTAGTCAAAATTTGTCATTTAAAATCAAATAAAAATGTCTAATCTGAAAATATGGTCAAAAAATGATTTTCTTGAAGGGGTTATATGAAAAAAAAAATTATGCTATTGAAAATTATTTGTAATGAAAAATACGTAGATATTTTCTTTGAAAAACGATGCAGTTACTAAATGTCTCACCATTAATCACGTTCAACTAGTAATTTTTCTATCAACTAGATTACCAGTGTAATCTGCATCTGAATTTCTCTTTCACTCCAAAATATCACTAACTAAATTTGATAGACCAGACCATGAAGTGTGCATAAAAAATCAAACAGCATTTTAAATGGCATTCTCTTGAATTTGGATTGAAGCCGTGTAAATAATCAGAAAACAGTGAATATAGAGTTAGCTGTATTATAACCAAAAATATCATCATCCAACAAAACACTATATCCAAACTAATATATATGAAGTAAATCAAAGAATAGTGTTTTTTGCATAAATATAATTGGCCAACTATGTTGAACAAGTCAGAATAAAAAAAATCATCTTTTCAACATCTCAATACTAGCTGATTTCATCCAGAATATGGTGCAGATTATCACATTTAATATATCAATCAAATAAATATTCCTTCACCTGTTTAACCTTTACGATAATTTTTCATGGTTGCTCATTGTGATTCTGTCACCTTTGTACTAGGCTAAGGAACTTTGCTTTGTTTCCATTGTGTTTCTGGAACAGCCAAAATCCAGCGAACACTGTTGTTGTTCCTTAGCCCGCCACCATACCTACACGATGAAAGATTTTTGTGACCTATTTGTTTTTATAGGTCCATGATTGTTAGTGGCTGAAGCATTGTGAATAAACAAACCCTTTGGAACCCAAACTTGTTTTGTCATTTCATTCTTGTTCCAACAGACATGAAATTTATTTGGAGAATTCTTAGGAACCCAAACTTGTATAAATTTTGTGTTCTTGTTCCTATGACTACAATTTTCAACACGATGTCCAATTATTTCACATCTATCAAAGACACTCTTACCTTTTGCATTACCATCAACTTGTGTTTTCCCAAAACCTAGTCCTTTTCTGTTGTTAGCAAAAATTTGATTTCCCAATAACATGTTGAATGATTTTTCTCCTCTTGAAAAGTTATTCAGAGGTTTCTCAAGATTTTGGACTTTGGTTTTTAGTGTTGTGTTTTCAGTGACAAGTGAGGTGCATCTATTTATAAAATCCTTTTTCCTAGTGTCAATGATTTCCTTAAGACTCAAGTTTTCTTTTTCAAGATTCTCAGAGCTATTCTTAAGTCTTGATAATTCTGAATCTAAAATTTTACATTTTTTACATTCTAGGTTTTGAATATTTTCAAGTTCAGTTTCTAACCTGAAATTTTCACGAGCAAGTTCTCTCCTATCAGATTTCAGTTTTTCAATTTTAGATTCAAGAGCATCAACTTCTTTAGTAAGATTAAGACACATAAAAACAAGTTCTTTATAAGAATAGTCACCTACCTCACTAGATTCATCTGAACTTGCTTCTGAATCTGTTTTTGCCATAAGACACAAGTTAGCCTCCTCTGAGCTACTATTCGAATCTTCCTCTCCTTCTTCATCATCCCAAGTCGCTGCAAAGGCCTTCTTTTTCTTTTTCTTTCCTTTTTCGTTTTTGAGAAGTCGGCATTCTTTTTTGAAGTGGCCAGGCTTGTTGCAGTTAAAGCACGTCAATTCATTATTGGAATTGTTAGAATCTCTTGACCTATTACCATTTGTTTTCTTCTTGCGTGGCTTGAACCTTGACCATTTTCTAAGATTATTGACAGCCATTGCAAGCTCTTCAATTGGACCTTCTTCTTCATCGCTCTCTTCTTTGCTCTTTAAGGCAATCGTCTTCTTCTTTGATTCGGAGTTGTTGCGTTCCTCCTTTGCTTTTAGCTCAAGCTCATATGTCATCAAGTTGCCAATCAACTCCTCCATGCTTAGTTTACTCAGATCTTTCGATTCTTGTATTGCCGTGACTTTTGCCTCAAAGTTCATTGGTAAAACTCGTAGCACCTTCCTCACAAGCTCTACCTCAGTGAATACCTTCCCAAGCGCTCTAGCGTTGTACACCAAAGTTGAAAAGCGTCCAAACATGTCCTTTATGCTCTCGCCTTTGTCCATCACAAAGTTCTCATATTCATTGCTGAATAAGGCTAGACGAGACTCCTTGACTTGAGAAGTTCCTTCATGTGTCACCTCCAAGGTATGCCAAATTTCCTGTGCAGTTTTACAATGAGAAATTCTATTAAATTCATTCTTATCAAGAGCACAAATCAAAGCATTCATGGCTTTAGCATTTGTAGTTTTTAATCTCTTATCGTTAGCATCCCACCTATCCTTAGGTTTAGGAATCTCAGTATCACCAACGGTTATAGTGGGAGATTTATAGCCAGTTTCAATAATGTCCCAAACATCATAATCAACAGAACTGAGATAAATACCCATCTTAATTTTCCAATGAGCATAATCATTCCCGTTAAACATGGGTGGCCTAACAATAGATTTCCCTTCAGAAAAAGCATTATTTGATGAATTCATGACTCTAGAGTTAAAGAAAAATACCGTGCTCTGATACCACATGTAGGATCTAGATTAACCCTAGAGGGGGAGGGGGTGAATAGGGTTATAGAAAATTTTCTCGATTTAAACACAGAAACAAACTGCAGAAATAAATAAGCTGGAAAGTAAATCACACACAAAATTTACCCAGCTTCGGCAACCCCTGCCTACTGCTGCATTCCCAGATTTCTATTAGAATTAAACAGTCTCCCGCTTACAAACACTCTAACAGACTCGCAAACTCTGCTCCCGCTTACAAGCACTCTAATAGACTCGCAACCCCTGCTCCCGCCTATAGAGTTTTGCAAACTCGCAAACCCTTGCTCCCGCCTATAGAGTTTTGCAAACTCGCACACCCTACTCACTGAACTAATTCTTACTAGACAATCTGACACTACCTACAATCTAGGTGGTGATTTACCAATACTTTGATTCGAAAAGTAAAAACAACAAATAAAAACAATTAAACACCCTTAAAAATAAAGAATAAATTCTTAAAAACCATTTCCCCTTTTAACAAGGCCGGCCCAATTTTCTTTCACCCGATCCTCCTTTTTTTTTGCTTTGGCCGTTCCTTTTCTTTTGGCTTGTGAGAATAATGTCGGCCGATCCCCTTTGCCACTAAATTAGGGCTTCGTTCTTCGATCCAAATTGGGGCTTTCTTCAAATATGATTATCTGGCGTTGCTCTTGCTCGCGGCTGCTCTGATGATAGATGGTTTGCGTTGCTTGCCTCGTTCGCAGCTGCTCCTTTGATCGTTTTATGAAATTTGGACTTGGTAGCTTCGAGACGATCGAGTTTACTGTTAGGTATGTAATCTTTTTCGTTGCTGGTTTGATTGCTTGCTTGACTCGATGCCTATGATGATAATTGGGTGTGATATTTATATGAATTCGACACTTGAGTTTGTTCGTATCAATTCGATACTTTCCAAAATTGTTGCTTTCCTGATGCGCACGACTTTCCTGATATATCTTCGACTTGTTACTCACGGCTTTGATTTTCAAACGTTTGATTTATCTTGTGTCAAACGACAAAGACTTTCCTGTTTTATTTTGTTTGACTTTCCTGTTTTCGGCAATTTCCATTTTTTTACTGCGTTGATTATCTGACTTGGTCAACTTGTTGCCTTGATCATCACGGCACTGTTTTGATTCGAAACACAGTATTGAATTCTCTGTTGGCTTTGACTTGAATTTGCAAATTTACTTCGGCTTTCACTGTGAATTACTTAGTTGGCTTCGACTTCATCTGGTTGTTGCATTATTCATGTTGTTGTGCATTTGTATCACTTGAGACTGCTATGTATTTGCATAGTACCATGCTCTTGACTTGACTTGTAGAATTTCACTGTAACTTCGCTTTTTCTTTGCATTGACCATGGCTTCTTCTGTCTTGTATATGTTGTATGGACTGCTGTGCCATTTTGGTTTTCACTTGTGCATATTGTCTCGAGTACATGTATTCTTGGCACTGCTTCTTTTGTTGTATACATGTCCACCGCAGTTTCATTGTGACTTCACTGATGCATTTGGACTTGATCATACTTGATGCACTTTACATGTTGTCTTCATATTGTTGTTTGCTTCATGTACCTGTTGGTCTGACTTGAACTTGATATTGTGGTATTGCTTCATGATGTACTTGATAAATACACTTCCCCATGTGTACACGTTGCTGTCATATATGCACTGTGTTTCACTTGGTCGTCTCTTTTCTTTGTTGGCACAGGCTGTTGTCTTTGTGGTCTTACTGTTGTCTTTGTGATCTTCTCATTCATGTGTGTCTATTGCATTTGTTTGTGTATATAAGCAGTTTGAAGTTGCTAACTTCATTTGTTTACTTGATGTCATGATTTTCCTGGTTTCACTTGTGTACACTCTCGAGTTGCACACTGCTGCTTGTTGACTACAGCTTCAACTTGTCACTTGATCTGTTTCACGTGTATTGTTCACCATGTTGCATTCATGTCATTGTTTTGGCCTTGTACCTGTAGTTGTATTCATGTACACTACTGCCTTGAACTTCTGGTTGGTCACTGTTGCATTTTTCATTTGAGTAGCTGAACTTGTTGTCTTGTGCATTGCCACACTGAACTTGATTCATCTCCTGTTGCAGCTGGTCTTTGCATCCATTCATGTTGATTTTGGAAATTTCACTTGAGTTGAATCCAGTTTCAAAACTCGGGTTTGACCTTGTGCTCGTGTCGTGATTCTAAATATATTGCACGTGAGTTGAACCCGGCTTTTCATTTGGGTTTGACCTGTGCTCACCTGTCCCTGTAGCATTATCAAGTGTATATCGATGTGCACGGCCTTGTGGCATGTACAGTCATACACTGTGCATGTCACACTGTTCGTGTGTGATGAATTCAAATGTAAATGATGACAAACAACCCAAATAACTGAGGCAAATAATATTTTCAAAAATCATATTTCATTTTATTTTGCGAAAATATTTCTTTTTCAATTTTACTGCGTTATTGAATATTTTTGCAGATTGCTCAGATGCTAGATTCAAACTGGAATGCAGTTGAAGACAAAATACGAGTGTGAGTGATATGTAGTGAGGTTATTAATGTAAATTGAATTGTGATGTATTCAAAAATGTATATGTATAGTGAGAGCTTGAATTTCTACTATTCAAAATTGTAATAAATATGTGTTTGAATAAAATTTCTGTTTGAATTCAAATTCTGTGTAATTTATTTTATTCAACAAATATTTATTTAATCTATGAAAAATAAAATAGTACATTAACAACTATATTTAAATGAATGTATATATATGTTTTATTATCATCAAACAAAAATCATATACTCGCATATTCCACAATGCGCAATTACTTCAGATATTTATGGAAATTATCCATTTTCTTAAGATTTACCTCTAATTTCCTACATCATTCCTAACTAGATTACTGAATTACTTTAATATAAATTTCTGATGTCATTCCTATTTAAATTTCATAATATTGCTAATTTTAAAATTTCTCTTACCTAAATTGTCTTAAAGTGGCTTCTCCTTACATAGCCTTTTCCCTCTTTTATTATTTTCCCCATTGACACATTGCAACGAGTTCGCCAACTATTTTAGTCATTTGGTTTTTCTTCACTAACATGAAAAGAGATATGTATAAATCTATTTCAGTTGCTTCTCTCCATATTTTCGTTATATGGGAATGTTCTTCCTATCTTCCTTATCAAGCAGTCTTAACCATCTATTCTCTTTACCCTATTTCAATCAAGCACCATTTCCATTTATCCGTCCTTTAGAATGAATTTTAAAAAGGAACTTCCTAATTTACAAAAAATAGGAAAAATCATCAAGCTAAACATACACTATCTTTTCCATTCATTTCAAAAACGAAAAACCCCGTTATCAAAAACCTTTAAATCAAATTTTTTTGACCCAACCAATTTTAAACATTACTAGGAATCTCTAAGTAGCTCCTTAATTTAAAATTTCCAAATTTTCTTTCTTTTTCAAAAAAAAATTCTCCATAATAGGGTCCTTTTATTAGAATGAATCCTTTGAAAAACCATTTAAACGTTTTAAGGAATTTTCAAAATTTTTTTGTCAAATTCTTTCACACTGGGCAGGACTTTGAAATGGACTGTAATTGTCCTTTCTTTTAGACTTTTCTTTTTTCCCCTTATTCTCTTAACCACTTCTTATACAAAAAAATCTGGCTATCCTCTTGTGGTGATTAATGCACATCTTTATGGGAACTTGCTCAATCCTTTTTCATATCTTACTTATAGATGCTTGTAATATATGTGTTCCTACTTCCCATCTGTATAGACGAAATGTACACCTTCAATCGACAATCCACTAAAATCCACAATTATAGGACAGTCCAGGCCCAATAAAGGAGTCAAGTACCATCCACCTTCAAGGAACCTTCTACATGTCGTGCTCTTGCTCTTTTTGGTCAAAGCCTTATAGTATGTCCTACACTCCAAGGGGTAATCAGGGTAAGTGTATAAATTTAACTCTATTTGTTCTAACTCATAGTTTCCTCATCCATCTTTTCAAAATATGGTCGCAACTATTTCTATTGTTAGAATTCATAGAGATATAATATATATTATTATAGATAAAAGTATAAATATGTTCTCTTAGTATATCCTAATTCCTATGATCGACCAACCTAAGCTCTCCACACCTTAACGAGCCTGAATTTTTACTAAATCGAAACCCAAATCCACTAAGGTATGAAACATTGGCGTTGGTATCCTAAAATAAACATAAGTATATCAAAAAGCTAACTACATAAACTCACAATGGAATATAAAAATATAGTAGGACATATATACCAAAAAGGCTACTACCTTGGAATCAATATTATTCATTGGATATCTAGTTGCCTGTCAGTGCCGAGCATGACTGAGAAGACATCTTCATCTACCATTCCCATCTTGCACTAGTAGATTGCCCCTTTAAAACTATCATGCGGATTATAGTGAGGAGGGTGTCAGAACAACGTTCTAGTGATTGGTAAATAAAATACTTTATCCGTAGCACTAATTTATCTCGATTGATTTCTGTCGAAGTGTTATGTCTATTATTTATGGTTTATCCATATAAGTCCACTTAATTGTACGTTATGTCCAACCTTCTCTGAGATGTGTATATATATACACTACCCAAAACGAAACCCCTACCACTTAATACTTCTGAAATATGAGGACAAACCCAATGGCCATTTAATACCCCAACCCCTATGCGAGCCCTCCATAATCTAATCGCTAGTCAATCGGCCCTTGGCTATAAAGACCAATGAACCATGGTTATGGCTCTGTAATTTAATTTTTCACATTATCTACGCATCTCAAAGGCTTATCTAAGGGTTAACTAGCCCATCCCCGATAAATAAATAACTAATTAAACTTTGAGGTCTTTGCGTACCCCATGTGGATTCTACATTAGTATGAGGCGAAATCCATCAGAAATAACCCTAATCTTCGCTAATGATTGCTTGGGACCACCGGAGTCAAAGCCTATCTCCAGTCCTATTACTAAATATTGGTTTACCAAAAATACTAACGTAGTCGCCGAATCCCACAACATAATCTCGTTTAAGCTTACCTGATATAAGTCAAAGAAAATGCCCATCCTAGTTATTGAATACCTCCTGTAAGATTTGTAGCAGACCCCATTTCACTATTAGGTACCGTTATATGTTAATTAAGACTTCTTATGTAACGTCCCGCCTTTTCGCTCGCTTTAAATCGACACATATGCCAATTCAAACCATACGCAAGGGCTGATTGTTATGGGATAAAAAAGAAAAACAAGAAAGAAATAAAACAAACATAATCTCACAGCGGAAGGATAAAATATAATAATCAAATATACAGTTCATGAAGCTGTTTTCCAAAATATTTAATTATACTTACAATATATATCAGAGTTATACATACCATAGAATATCAATAATGCAGCGGAATACAATAGCGTATTGGAACAATATAATATATGTTAATATTAATACTGAAATCTTCGTCTTCGTCCTCTAGAGATAAAGCCTTTGACCCTGAAATGCTTTAAAACCAAAATATAATATCCCTTTTCAAACCATATAAATACGATATTATTTTCCTTTTTTTAAACCAAATCAATATGATATCATTTCAAATATATCCTTTTCCTAAAACCATATCACTTAAAAATTTATAATATCTTGAAACTATACATTTGAATTATAACTCTTCAAAACATAATACTTGGAAATCCGTAGCTTTAAAACCATAACTTTGAACTTAAATGGTTTGGATATTCAACAGTATATAAAATAAAATGGTTTGAAATTAAAATTACTTTATAAAGTAAATAATTTCCACGACTTTAGAATTTCATTCTCTTTAAATTTATTCTAAATCCATAAATTTTAAATTCACTTTCAGTGTCAATAAACCACTTCAGTTTCAATATATTTCAAACATTGAGTATTAAACAATTAGAAACTAAGGTTGGAAAATTCGATTCAACCATTAAAAGTCCTATTATTTAGTTTGAAATATTTGCATAATAAAACCATAATCATTTAAATAAAAATTAAATTACCTATAACTAAATATTTCCTCCAATTTATTTATACTAGAAATATTCATTTAATTCATCTCGAATAAATATTCAGTTATAAATATCATACCTTTTAACATTTCAAGTTAATAAATTCTACATCAACTTATGGAGTTTAATTCTTAAAAACTCAATTCCAAATAGATTTCCAATTTAACTTCCGATTTAATTGATTTAAATCATTAAAACTCTATATGTACATATTCAATATCTTAACATGTACTTAACCATATAATATAAATTAATCAAACTCCATTATTCAACTTATTTATTTTATTTAACAAATTTATACATAGCTCAAATTCAAAATTTAACTATATATGTATATATAAAATAATATTTATATAAATAAAGATTTGATATTTATTTAACCGTATCCTATCCAAACCATAGAAATCATTTTCAAAATATATATATATATATATATATATATATATATATATATATATATATATATATAGACCGACGGTGTCTGTATAAAATTTTCTATCCTATGGTCAAGTGATACGGATATTTATCATTTCAATCCGCAATTTAAAAATGAAAATGCGGTTGTATATTATTTCAAACCGCAATCTCGAATGAAATGAAAATGCAAGATAACTTGCAGTTTATTCAATATAAAATACAGCATGCATTCATCCAATATCAACCATCAACCATTTATCACAATCATCATCCAATTCAAACAATAGCATCAATATAGAACGGATAATAAATAACAAGTAATAAAAAGCAGTTTATATTCAATAATAAATTAACTAATTGTTTAACTGACAATCTATATGCAATGAATAATTGATTAATAATTAACTGGCAGTTTAAATCCAATGAATAAATTAAATAGCGATTTAATTTAAATAAATGAAATTAACTGAGATGATGATTAAAAATAGGCCAAACAAGCGTAAATAATTTTTAAATCACAACATATATGAATTTAACAAGCATTAGAAATCTTAGAAGTTGTGAGTGGGTTAATATACTTACCTTTTGAATTTAAATTAGATTTTAATCCAATTTAAACCCAAAATTTTGACCGTCTCAGAATTCGTCCAAACCATCGTCATCAAGTCCAGAATTTCAATACGAACCTAATAAAAGAAACCATGCGTAAAACAGATCAGGTATGAGAGAGTTACACGAGTTAGAGCAATTGAAGTTCAAATTTAAAAAAAAAACAAAAAAATCAACTCACCCTCTCACTCGCCACGTCATCAATACACTAGCACGCGCCTGCAATCTCTTCTTCCAGAAACCTGAAGCCAGCACCTTCGTTTTATTCCTATACGCACGAAAATTCATGAAACCGAACCCTAGACCCAAAGGCATCCGCCTTTAACTCGCCGCCGCAACTACGTGGGACCTCCAGGAGGCCGCCTCGGCCATTCGACCCACCTCGTCGCTGATTGCGACTCCAAAATTTGCCGCAGCCGCCATAGCCTCCAAACCCTAATCGAATTTTTCATGTCGATCCAACCGTCGGTTCACGAAGTAAACTGTATGGATGAAGTCCCCTCGGTCCTCTCTTCAAAAACCAGAAAGGGTTTCCCGATCCGACGAAGTTCATCGTCGAGCGATGAACGGCCAAAACTTCTTCGATTTTTACCGGTCAAACGACAATCCAAAACGAAAAAAAACTTCACCAGAAGATTACGCACCTCGATAGCTTCAACATATATTTTTTCCAGATTTTGCTGAGGACTTTGAATTTTATGCTTTGGATCTGAAAATATAGAATTTTGTCTGCCATTGAGGAAGAGGAGGAATAAAATGAATTTACATACAGACAAATGAGAATTAGGGAGGCGAGAGTTTATAGCAGGATATTTATAGAGGAAGTTGGAATAGAATAAATGGATCGGGTTGGATACGCGCTAGCGACAAAGTGGCCCAAAAAGCCCGTTCTTACCCAGGAACGAAATTGGGTCAACCCATATATCAAAGTAGGCATTTTTAAATATTTTAAATGCAATGGAAAAGGTTTCAGGTTCAAATTCCATCGTATGAAGAAGTTACGCTAAAATCAATATTTTCCAAATTGATTCCATTGCATATATTTCAAGGCGTTTCGAGTCCGTACGATCAAACAACAAGTCCGATCGCTACGAAACATGAAGTCCTATAATAATTCACCGTTACAGATCCGATGAAACTGGTTTCGTCGAAATCCGAATCAGTGGCCAAAATGGCTTTTTTCTATTAATTAAATAAATTAATAATTAATTAATAAAATCCAATTTTTAATTTAAATTCTAAAATTGACCAATTTTACCACTTTTATATTTCTCCATCAATTATAATGTTTTAAACAATTTAAAAGTCAATTTAAATTTTGATTAACTTATCGATTTCCGTATTTTCCTCAATTCCATTCCAATACAGAAATTATCAATTTAATTTCCAAAGTTTCTATTATTTTAAATTACCAAATCTTTATTATCAAATAGATGGATTTAACATTGGATTAAAAACTATTGCATTAATATTTTCCAATTTCACTTAATTTTCAATTTACGTAATAATAAATGTTTAATTCTATTTAATTGCAGTAAACTCAATTTCCTTAATTCTTTATATTCAAATAAATTAACAAATCTTGATTTAAAATCTTTACATTAACCATTAGTCATATTATAAATGGAATTTACATTATCCCCAATTATTAATTACCATCAGTTAAGATCTTAACATTTGTTCCATAAATTTATTTGCATTAAATTAGTTACTGCATTAATCCTTATTTATATAACATTAAGGTTCATTTAACCCTGATTGATTTCCAATATATTGAAAACTTTATTTTGCATTCCTTTTATTCAACCAACTGTCATTTTATAAACAAAAGTAAACATTATTTCTGATTATTACTTTCATTTATATTAACAAAACGTTAAATTTAGAATAATTACAATTTATTACCAAGGTTTATTTAACACCTTACATAAACAAGCCTCCTATATTAATTGCATTTATAAATTCATTACTTATCAAACCAGATTTATAATTCCATATCCAACGCTAATTTTATTTCATTACATTAATATATGCCTATTTACATTTAATTTGAATGAATATTATATTTTTAAATGTGTACTTCTATGAATTTGAGCACATTAATTAAGGTTTTCAAATACTTTACATTCTATTAAATTTACAACATTGAATTTACATTCTATTAATTACTTTACATACTTTACGTATTAATTTCCCAATTAACATAATTTGAACTTATTTACCAATCCACCAATTACTTCACAAAATAAATTTACGCTTCTATTAATTTATATCCACACTTCCGTTACTATATTAATAATCATTAAAGTAACGTTTATTTCAATATCAACATTATAATTACTGAACATTTAAATGAACTTTATTACCAATAAATTCATTAACCACTTAATTAGGTAATTTATAATACTTGTTATCGTACTCTTAAATTTACACTTAAGTTTATGTTATATTCAATTTATTTTATTTCATAAATTAATTCAAATTCTACGCTCGTTTTCTTCCATTTGATTTATAGCCTAATATAACATTTATATCAACCCATTTCATTCAACTTATACAAATTTAGCTTTGACTAACTTTATTGCCTAAATTTACACGCAGTTACTTTTAATAAATAAATTATTGCATTGGATAATTAAATGCTTACCTTTATATGTTTTCATTCCAAAACGATATTTCAATTACTACAGAACATTGATTTGATTCAACTTACTATTTAATATTATCAATTCATTAAATTAATTCACATTTTTTTTTCTTTCTTTCTTCCTAAATTTAATTTCAAAAACTAAATTAAACTAACCAATTTATTTATCAAAATTTACGGGTCGTTACACTCTCCCCCACTCAAAACTTTTCGTCCCTGAAAAGGAAAAAGAAGGAATAAAGAAATCAATGTATCTTACTTAAAATATTAAATTTATAAACAAATAGATTTACAAAATTAATTGATTTAAATACAATATACCATTTTATAACCATTAAATCTTTTTATCCTTAAATTAATAAAGTTTGGAAATCATTTTCAAAAATTTTCTAAGTCCAAAATTTTACGAAAAATTTCGGCAGAGTCTTCTTTGTACGGAGAGGCTCGGGAGAAAATATAATATCAAATATAACAAAATATCGCATATAATATCCAAAATATAATATCCCAACACGGGAAAATATGTAAAATAGCGCTATAAAACCGTAATATGAAAACGTACTTATTTGTCGGGCGATTTACACTTAATTATGAAACCAAAACCAGTAGCAATTGCTTCCATAACCTGTATTTCACTTATATAATCTGATAAGAGTTAGCAATTATATAGAATGAAATATTTAAGTTGTTCAACCACAAACAAAAAATCAATTCAACAACCAATTACGACAAACAACATACAATCTTCATACAGAATCAACACAATTCAAACATTCATTCAAACAAAACAGTTGTTTGGGTTTAAAACTTTAAATTGTACAGAATGCAAAATAAACTATTTAGTGCACCATTTACTCAACAGTCTTAGATGTAACTAAATAGATTATCTATTCATCCAAACAATTTTAGAGTATCTTTGCCCAAACAACCATAAATCAAACAAACAACAATTTCAACCAATAGATTACATTAATTTCTATCAATTTCATTTCATACATTAGTTGTTTGATTTCTTTTCTTTAATATAATGATTTTTTTTTTCATTTATTTCTTGCAAATTTTCATTTATTTTTATTCATTTCTAACAAAGTCTTATTTTCACTTATTCATCTCATGAAAACTTTCTTTTATTTTATTACATTCATTTATTCACTGCTTAATTCCTTTTATTTACAGTATTCATCTTTCTGCTTATTTTCAAAAATAAATAAATTCAACATTTACTTAAGTCTATTATCATTTATTTATAACACCTACCTTCTATCATATTTTATTATAGTAGGATTTCCATTATAACTTAAGTTTATAACAATTACAACATCAAACTCTTATTTATTAAGGAATTTCATTACTTACTTTCATTACCTCAAGTTTATTTCTTGTATAACATCTATTACATTTTCTTATTAACATTTCAACATCTTTTGTAAGTTATAGATATGCCTTTAAGACTGTAATTGAAAGTTACACAAGTTTTCTCATTTCCTTTAACTAAATTAATATTCAATAATCCTATCCTTTATTTAATAGATTACAATTTCAAATTTCCTTTAATTTCATTTATAACCAAGCATTTAATCTCTTATTTTACTTAAAGATTCCAATTATTAATTATTTACCATTTCACCACCCTAATTAAATCTATTAATTATCGGAAACTCAAGAATTAAATATCGGGTTTAATTTCAAATCATTTTAAAGTAATAAATAAATATATACCTACAATTTATATCCAATTATATTTAAAACAATTTAAAATTTATATTTGTTTATCAGAAGAAATCTGTAGTAACAACCACAGTGGCCTTTCCACTTCGAAACTCAAAAATGAATGTCGATGACGTGTTCACTCATCACCGAAATTATTTTCCAGCGACAAAGAGGGTAGTACAGAAATTATCTTTTTCCCAATTCCTTTTTTAAAACAATTCTTTCAAATCATATCAAAATATTTATATCAGAAAATACTTCTAAATAATATCATTATTATATTCAAAGTCATTCAAAAGAAATTTCCAAAACCCTAGAACTTAAGTTCTAAAATTTCCAAATTTCATTTATTTTATTTTAGATCTTATTTTGTTTCCAATTTATATTTATAAATTTTACTACCTAACTACCAATACATTACACCTAAGTATATATATATTTATAAAATTTGTTTTATATATCGAAAATATAATAGGAAAAATTATTTCATTCACCTATATAAAAACAAATATTATGTCGGTCTGTCCTATTAAGTGTTTAGAAACCCCTATTGATGTCATAGCGTCCCATGCACCAACCGGAGTTTATAAATACAAAACGGAACAATTAACACAATATTAAAACCATTTATTACACTAACTAATATGCTCTCTCATATATATACACTCAGCGACTCCCATAGGGTATTACTACCCTATTAGTAAAGAGTCAGACCCCACAAAGCTAAGGTTTATCGCTAAACCAAAGCTTTGATACCACATGTAACGGGCCGCGCCAGTGGGGTAACGCCCACCGTAGCATACATTGGCATCTGTGTTGTGCGTTTACGGTCAGCCTCTTGACTGCACCACCAACCCCTACGGGGACATGTAGGAGTAAGAGTCAACCGTTCGTTACCAAACCAGGAAGCGAGAACCCCTTATCATGCTGCACCCTCCAAGTGCAATGGAAGACACACATGTCAATTCAAACCATACGGAAGGGCGGATTGTTATGGGGTAAATAAGAAAAACAAGAAAGAAATAAAACAAACAGAATCTCACAACGGAAGGATAAAATATAATAATCAAATATACAGTTCATGAAGCTGTTTTCCAAAATATTTAATTATACTTACAATATATATCAGAGTTATACATACCATAAAATATCAATAATGCAGCGGAATACAATATTGTAGTGGAACAATATAATATATATTAATATTAATACTGAAATCTTCGTCTTCGTCCTCCAGAGATAAAGCCTTTGATCCTGAAATGCTCGGACTGACCCGAGCGAATTGGAAAGACAAAACACTCGAGTCAGAACTAAAAGATCTTATGTAAGTTAAATCAACAGAGATAAATATGAGTGCCGTAACTCAAGAGATGCTCGGGATTTTCATCTCTTAAGGATCCGTTAAATTATTTACTATGTAGTATATTTCGCTATTATAATAGTGTCTAATTGTAAAATAAACTTACTTTTAAATAGAGTTAACGTTTTACATTTTCCACCTTAACACGTAAAATGCCAATAGTCTATACAGTACCGTAATACCTCCTGATCGGGAGGCTACCAAAGGATACTCCATAGGTACGACACAAATAGAAACTCGTACAAGGCGAGATAGGGTAGGTGACATGGCACAACTAGGTAATGCCAGGGTAGATATACCAATTACGCTTCCGGGTCGGTGGTAACGCGTAGCCGCAGCTACGGCCCACCTCGAGCCACGCCCCCTAATAAAAAAAATCAAAAGTGGCCACCGAATCAATCCAAAAGTCAAAATATAATATCGAAGGGATGTGTCCGATCAAAGGTGCTACCTCAATTAACCCGTTGATCGCTCCTGTTTTAGCCACCTTATGCCAACTCACGGGAGTTGGGTCTACGTATTTACCTTAAAGGAAACGCCACCTCCATCCTACTTCATTCTGGAATCTCCACCGCGTACACGGTTGTTAAAGTGGTTTTTGGAGTTGGCAGAGAGTATGACAACTTCCGATCCCGGTCTCTTCAACAACCAAACGTTATTATAATACCGCGGTCTTTTTTTTTTCTCAAAATAGTTTATACTTTAAAACCAGAATATAATATCCCTTTTCAAACCATATAAATACGATATTATTTTCCCTTTTTTAAACCAAATCAATATGATATCATTTCAAATATATCCTTTTCCTAAAATCATATCACTTAAAAATTTATAATATCTTGAAACCATACATTTGAATTATAACTCTTCAAAACATAATACATGGAAATCCGTAGCTTTAAAACCATAACTTTGAACTTAAATGGTTTGTATATTCAACAGTATATAAAATAAAATCGTTTGAATTTAAAATTACTCCATAAAGTAAATAATTTCCACGACTTTAGAATTTCATTCTCTTTAATTTAGTCTAAATCCATAAATTTTAAATTCACTTTCAGTTTCAATGAACCACTTCAATTTCAATATATTTAAAACTTTGAGTATTAAACAATTAGAAACTAAGGTTGGAAAATTCGATTCAACCATTAAAAGTCCTATTATTTAGTTTGAAATATTTGCACAATAAAACCATAATCATTTAAATAAAACTCAAATTACCTATAACTAAATATTTCCTCCAATTTATTTATATTAGAAATATTCATTTAATTCATCTCGAATAAAAATTCAGTTATAAATATCATACCTTTTAACATTTCAAGTTAATAAATTCTACATCAACTTATGGAGTTTAATTCTTAAAAACTCAATTCCAAATAGATTTCCAATTTAACTTCCGATTTAATTGATTTAAATCATTAAAGCTCTATATGTACATATTCAATATCTTAACATGTACTTAACCATATAATATAAATTAATCAAACTCCATTATTCAACTTATTTATTTTATTTAACAAATTTATACATAGCTTAAATTCAAAATTTAACTATATATGTATATATAAAATAATATTTATATAAATAAAAATTTGATATTTATTTAACCGTATCCTATCCAAACCATAGAAATCATTTTATATATTTATATATATAGACTTGTCTGTATAAAATTTTCTATCCTATGGTCAAGTAATACAGATATTTATCATTTCAATCCGCAATTTAAAAATAAAAATGCGGTAGTATATCATTTCAAACCACAATCCCGAATGAAATGAAAATGCAAGATAACTTGCAGTTTATTCAATATAAAATACTGCATCCATTCATCCAGTATCAACCATCAACCATTTACCACAATCATCATCCAATTCAAACAATAACATCAGTATAGAACGGATAATAAACAACAGGTAATAAAAAGCAGTTTATATTCAATAATAAATTAAATAACTGTTTAACTGACAGTCTATATGCAATGAATAATTGATTAATAATTAACTTGCAGTTTAAATGTAATGAATAAATTAAATAGCAATTTAATTTAAATAAATGAAATTAACTGAGATGACGATTAAAAATAGGCCAAACAAGAGTAAATAATTTTTAAATCAAAACATATATCAATTTAACAAACATAAGAAATCTTAGAAGTTGTGAGTGGGTTAAAACACTCACCTTTTGAATTTAAATCGGATTTGAATTCAATTTAAACCCAAAATTTTGACCGTCTCAGAATTCGTCCAAACAAGCGCCATCAAGTCCGCAATTTCAATACGAACCTAATAAAAGAAACCGTGCGTAAAACGGATCACGTATGAGAGTGTTACAGGAGTTAGAGCAATTAAAGATCAAATTTAAAATAAAACCAAAAAAAAAACAACTCACCCTCTCACTCGCCACGTCATCAATACACTAGCACGCGCCTGCAATCTCTTCTTCCAGAAACCTGAAGCCTGCACCTTCATTCTATTCCTATATGCCCGAAAATTCATGAAACCGAACCCTAGACCCAACGCATCCGCCTTTAACCCGCCGCCGCAACCACGCGGGACCTCCACGAGGCTGCCTCGGCCATGCGACCCACCTCGTCGCTGATTGCGACTCCAAAATTTGCCGCAGCCGCCATAGCCTCCAAACCCTAATCGAATTTTTCACGTCGATCCAACCGTCGATTCGCGAAGGAAACTGCATGGATGAAGTCCCCTCGGTCCTCTCTTCAAAACCCAGAAAGGGTTTCCCGATCCGACGAAGTTCATCGTCGAGCGATGAACTCCCGAAACTTCTTCGATTTTTACCGGTCAAACAAAAATCCAAAATGAAAAACGAAGTTCACCAGAAGATTACGCACCTCGAGAGCTTCAACATATATTTTTTCCACATTTTTCTGAGGACTTTGAATTTTATTCTTTGGATTTGATTGCAATTGGATCTGAAAATATAGAATTTTGTCTTCCATTGAGGAAGAGGAGAAATAGAATGAATTTACATACAGACAAATGAGAATTAGGGAGGCTAGAGTTTTTGTTATATTCAATTTATTTTATTTCATAAATTAATTCAAATTCTATGCTCGTTTTCTTCTATTTGATTTATAGCCTAATATAACATTTATATTACCCATTTCATTCAACTTTTACAAATTCAGCTTTGACTAACTTTATTGCCTAAATTTACATGCAGTTACTTTTAATAAATAAATTATTGTATTGGATAATTAAATGCTTACCTTTATAAGTTTTCATTCCGAAACGATATTTCAATTACTACAGAACATTAATTTGATTCAACTTACTATTTAATATTATCAATTCATTAAATTAATTCACATTTTTTCTTTTTTCTTTTTTTTTCTTTCTTTCTTTCTTCCTAAATTTAATTTCAAAAACTAAATTAAACTAACCAATTTATTTGTCAAAATTTACGGGTCGTTACACTCTCCCTCACTCAAAACTTTTCGTCCCTGAAAAGGAAAAAGAAGGAATAAAGAAATCAATGTATCTTACTTAAAATATTAAATTTATAAACAAATAGATTTACAAAATTAATTGATTTAAATACAATATACCATTTTATAATCATTAAATATTTTTATACTTAAATTAATAAAGTTTGGAAATCATTTTCAAAAATTTTCTAAGTCCAAAATTTAACGAAAATTTTCGGCAGAGTCTTCTTTGTACGGAGAGGCTCGGGAGAAAATATAATATCAAATATAACAAAATATCGCATATAATATCCAAAATATAATATCCCAACACGGGAAAATATGTAAAATAGCGCTATAAAACCGTAATATGAAAACGTACTTATTTGTCGGGCGATTTACACTTAATTATGAAACCAAAACCAGTAGCAATTGCTTCCATAACCTGTATTTCACTTATATAATCTGATAAGAGTTAGCAATTATATAGAATGAAATATTTAAGTTGTTCAACCACAAACAAAAAATTAATTCAACAACCAATTACGACAAACAACATACAATCTTCATACAGAATCAACACAATTCAAACATTCATTCAAACAAAACAGTTGTTTGGGTTTAAAACTTTAAATTGTACAGAATGCAAAATAAACTATTTAGTGCACCATTTACTCAACAGTCTTAGATGTAACTAAATAGATTATCTATTCATCCAAACAATTTTAGAGTATCTTTGCCCAAACAACCATAAATCAAACAAACAACAATTTCAACCAATAGATTACATTAATTTCTATCAATTTCATTTCATACATTAGTTGTTTGATTTCTTTTCTTTAATATAATGATTTTTTTTTTCATTTATTTCTTGCAAATTTTCATTTATTTTTATTCATTTCTAACAAAGTCTTATTTTCACTTATTCATCTCATGAAAACTTTCTTTTATTTTATTACGTTCATTTATTCACTGCTTAATTCCTTTTATTTACAGTATTCATCTTTCTGCTTATTTTCAAAAATAAATAAATTCAACATTTACTTAAGTCTATTATCATTTATTTATAACACCTACCTTCTATCATATTTTATTATAGTAGGATTTCCATTATAACTTAAGTTTATAACAATTACAACATCAAACTCTTATTTATTAAGGAATTTCATTACTTACTTTCATTACCTCAAGTTTATTTCTTGTATAACATCTATTACATTTTCTTATTAACATTTCAACATCTTTGGTAAGTTATAGATATGCCTTTAAGACTGTAATTGAAAGTTACACAAGTTTTCTCATTTCCTTTAACTAAATTAATATTCAATAATTCTATCCTTTATTTTATAGATTACAATTTCAAATTTCCTTTAATTTCATTTATAACCAAGCATTTAATCTCTTATTTTACTTAAAGATTCCAATTATTAATTATTTACCATTTCACACCCTAATTAAATCTATTAATTATCGGAAACTCAAGAATTAAATATCGGGTTTAATTTCAAATCATTTTAAAGTAATAAATAAATATATACCTACAATTTATATCCAATTATATTTAAAACAATTTAAAATTTATATTTGTTTATCAGAAGAAATCTGTAGTAACAACCACAATGGACTTTCCACTTCGAAACTCAAAAATGAATGTCGATGACGTGTTCACTCATCACCGAAATTATTTTCAAGCGACAAAGAGGGTAGTACAGAAATTTTCTTTTTCGCAATTCCTTTTTTAAAACAAATCTTTCAAATTATATCAAGATATTTATATCAGAAAATACTTCTAAATAATATCATTATTATATTCAAAGTCATTCAAAAGAAATTTCCAAAACCCCAGAACTTAAGTTCTAAAATTTCCAAATTTCATTTATTTTATTTTAGATCTTATTTTGTTTCCAATTTATATTTATAAATTTTACTACCTAACTACCAATACATTACACCTAAGTATATATATTTATAAAATTTGTTTTATATATCGAAGATATAATAGGAAAAATTATTTCATTCACCTATATAAAAACAAATATTATGTCGGTCTGTCCTATTAAGTGTTTAGAAACCCCTATTGATGTCATAGCGTCTCATGCACCAACCGGAGTTTATAAATACAAAACGGAACAAATTAACACAATATTAAAACCATTTATTACACCAACTAATATGCTCTCTCATATATATACACTCAGCGACTCCCATAGGGTATTACTACCCTATTAGTAAAGAGTCAGCCCCACAAAGCTAAGGTTTATCGCTAAACCAAAGCTTTGATACCACATGTAACGGGCTACGCCAGTGGGGTAACGCCTACCGTAGCATACATTGTCATCTGTGTTCTGCGTTTACGGCCAGCCTCTTGACTGCACCACCAACCCCTGCGGGGACATGTAGGAGTAAGAGTCAACCGTTCGTTACCAAACCAGGAAGCAAGAACCCCTTATCATGCTGCACCCTCCAAGTGCAATGGCAGACACACATGTCAATTCAAACCATACGGAAGGGCGGATTGTTATGGGGTAAATAAGAAAAACAAGAAAGAAATAAAACAAACAAAATCTCACAACGGAAGGATAAAATATAATAATCAAATATACAGTTCATGAAGCTGTTTTCCAAAATATTTAATTATACTTATAATATATATCAGAGTTATACATACCATAGAATATCAATAATGCAGCGGAATACAATATTGTAGTGGAACAATATAATATATATTAATATTAATACTGAAATCTTCGTCTTCGTCCTCCAGAGATAAAGCCTTTGATCCTGAAATGCTCGGACTGACCCGAGCGAATTGAAAAGACAAAACACTCGAGTCAGAACTAAAAGGTCTTATGTAAGTTAAATCAACAGTGATAAATATGAGTGCCGTAACTCAAGAGATGCTCAGGATTTTCATCTCTTAAGGATCCGTTAAATTATTTACTATGTAGTTTATTTCGCTATTATAATAGTGTCTAATTGTAAAATAAACTTACTTTTAAATAGCGTTAAGGTTTTACATTTTCCACCTTAACACGTAAAATGCCAATAGTCTATACAGTACCGTAATACCTCCTGATCGGGAGGCTACCAAAGGATACTCCATAGGTACGACACAAATAGAAACTCGTACAAGGCGAGATAGGGTAGGTTACATGGCACAACTAGGTAATGCCAGGGTAGATATACCAATTACGCTTCAGGGTCGGTGGTAACGCGTAGCCGCAGCTACGGCCCACCTTGAGCCACGCCTCCAAATAAAAAAAAATCAAAAGTGGCCACCGAATCAATCCAAAAGTCAAAATATAATATCGAAGGGATGTGTCCGATCAAAGGTGCTACCTCAATTAACCCGTTGATCGCTCCTGTTTTAGCCACCTTATGCCAACTCACGGGAGTTGGGTCTACGTATTTACCTTAAAGGAAACGCCACCTCCATCCTACTTCATTCTGGAATATCCACCGCGTACACGGTGGTTAAAGTGTTTTTTGGAGTTGGCAGAGAGTATGACAACTTCCGATCCCGGTCTCTTCAACAACCAAACGTTATTATAACACCGCGGTCTTTTTTTTCTCTCAAAATAGTTTATACTTTAAAACCAGAATATAATATCCCTTTTCAAACCATATAAATACGATATTATTTTCCTTTTTTTTAAACCAAATCAATATGATATCATTTCAAATATATCCTTTTCCTAAAATCATATCACTTAAAAATTTATACTATCTTGAAACCATACATTTGAATTATAACTCTTCAAAACATAATACTTGGAAATTCGTAGCTTTAAAACCATAACTTTGAACTTAACTGGTTTGTATATTCAACAGTATATAAAATAAAATGGTTTGAATTTAAAATTACTCCATAAAGTAAATAATTTCCACGACTTTAGAATTTCATTCTCTTTAAATTTAGTCTAAATCCATAAATTTTAAATTCACTTCTAGTTTCAATGAACCACTTCAGTTTCAATATATTTCAAACTTTGAGTATTAAACAATTAGATACTAAGGTTGGAAAATTCGATTCAACCATTAAAAGTCCTATTATTTAGTTTGAAATATTTGCATAATAAAACCATAATCATTTAAATAAAACTCAAATTACCTATAACTAAATATTTCCTCCAATTTATTTATACTAGAAATATTCATTTAATTCATCTCGAATAAAAATTCAGTTATAAATATCATACCTTTTAACATTTCAAGTTAATAAATTCTACATCAACTTATGGGGTTTAATTCTTAAAATCTCAATTCCAAATAGATTTCCAATTTAACTTCCGATTTAATTGATTTAAATCATTAAAACTCTATTGTACATATTCAATATCTTAACATGTACTTAACCATATAATATAAATTAATCAAACTCCATTATTCAACTTATTTATTTTATTTAACAAATTTATACATAGCTTAAATTCAAAATTTAACCATATATGTATATATAAAATAATATTTATATAAATAAAAATTTGATATTTATTTAACCGTATCCTATCCAAACCATAGAAATCATTTTCAAAATATATATATATATATATATATATATATATATATATACTTGTCTGCATAAAATTTTCTATCCTATGGTCAAGTGATACGGATATATATCATTTCAATCCGCAATTTAAAAATAAAAATGCGGTAGAATATCATTTCAAACCACAATCCCGAATGAAATGAAAACGCAAGATAACTTGTAGTTTATTCAATATAAAATACAGCATCCATTCATCCAATATCAACCATCAACCATTTATCACAATCATCATCCAATTTAAACAATAACATCAATATAGAACGGATAATAAACAACAGGTAATAAAAAGCAGTTTATATTCAATAATAAATTAAATAACTGTTTAACTGACAGTCTATATGCAGTGAATAACTGATTAATAATTAACTGGCAGTTTAAATGCAATGAATAAATTAAATAGCAATTTAATTTAAATAAATGAAATTAACTGAGATGATGATTAGAAATAGGCCAAACAAGAGTAAATAATTTTTAAATCACAACATATATCAATTTAACAAACATAAGAAATCTTAGAAGTTGTGAGTGGGCTAAAACACTCACCTTTTTAACTTAAATCGGATTTGAATTCAAATCGGATTTGAATTCAATTTAAACCAAAAATTTTGACTGTCTCAGAATTCGTCCAAACAAGCGTCATCAAATCTGGAATTTCAATACGAACCTAATAAAAGAAACCGTGCGTAAAACGGATCACGTATGAGAGTGTTACACGAGTTAGAGCAATTGAAGATCAAATTTAAAATAAAACCAAAAAAAAACAACTCACCCTCTCACTCGCCACGTCATCAATACACTAGCACGCGCCTGCAATCTCTTCTTCCAGAAACCTGAAGCCAGTACCTTCGTTCTATTCCTATACGCACGAAAATTCATGAAATCGAACCCCAGACCCAAACGCATCCGCCTTTAACTCGCCGCCGCAACCACGCGGGACCTCCAGGAGGCTGCCTCGGCCATGCGACCTACCTCGTCGCTGATTGTAACTCCAAATTTGCCGCAGCCGCCATAGCCTCCAAACCCTAATCAAATTTTTCACGTCGATCCAACCGTCGATTCGCGAAGAAAACTTCATGGATGAAGTCCCCTCGGTCCTCTCTTCAAAACCCAAAAAGGGTTTCCTGATCCGACGAAGTTCATCGTCGAGCGATGAACTACCGAAACTTCTTCAATTTTTACCAGTCAAACGAAAATCCAAAATGAAAAACGTAGTTCACCAGAAGATTACGCACCTCGAGAGCTTCAACATATATTTTTTCCAGATTTTTCTGAGGACTTTGAATTTTATGCTTTGGATTTGATTTGCAATTGGATCTGAAAATATAGAATTTTGTCTGCCATTGAGGAAGAGGAGGAATAGAATGAATTTACGTACAGACAAATGAGAATTAGGGAGGCTAGAGTTTATAGCAGGATATTTATAGAGAAAGTTGGAATATAATAAATGGATTGGGTTGGATACGCGCTAGCGACAAAGTGGCCCAAAAAGCCCGTTCTGACCCCGGAACGAAATTGGGTCAACCCATATATCAAAGTAGGTGTCTTTAAATATTTTAAACGCAATGGAAAAGGTTTCAGGTTAAAATTCCATCGTATGAATAAGTTATGTTAAAATCAATATTTTCCAAATTGATTTCAATTGATTTCATTGCATATATTTCAAGGCGTTTCGAGTCCATACGATCAAACAACAAGTACGATCGCTACAAAACTTGAAGTCCTACAATAATTCACCGTTACGGATCTGATGAAACTGGTTTCATCGAAATCCGAGTCAGTGCCGAAAATGGCTTTTTTTTCATTGATTAAATAAATTAATAATTAATTAATAAAATCCAATTTTTAATTTAAATTCTAAAATTGACCAAATTAACACTTTTATATTTCTCCAACAATTACAATGTTTTAAACAATTTAAAAGTCAATTTAAATTTTGATTAACTTATCGATTTCAGTATTTTCTTCAATTCCATTCCAATACAGAAATTATCAATTTAATATCCAAAATTTCTATTAAATTAAATTACCAAATATTTATTATCAAAAAGATGGATTTAACGTTGGATTAAAAACTATTGCATTAATATTTTCCAATTTCACTTAATTTTCAATCTACGTAATAATAAATGTTTAATTCTACTTAATTTCAGTAAACTCAATTTCCTTAATTCTTTATATTCAAATAAATTAACAAATCTTGATTTAAAATCTTTACATTAACCAATAGCCATATTATAAATGTAATTTACATTATCTCCAATTATTAATTACCATCAGTTAAGATCATAACATTTGTTCCATAAATTTATTTGCATTAAATTAGTTACTGCATTAATTCTTATTTATATAACATTAAGGTTCATTTAACCCTGATTGATTTCCAATATTTTGACAACTTTATTTTGCATTACTTTTATTCAACCAACTGTCATTTTATAAACAAAAATAAACATTATTTCTGATTATTACTTTCATTTATATTAACAAAATGTTAAATTTAGATTAATTACAATTTATTACCAAGGTTTATTTAACACCTTACATAAACAAGCCTCCTATATTAATTGCATTTATAAGTTCGTTACTTACCAAACCAGATTTATAATTCCATATCCAACGCTAATTTTATTTCATTACATTAATATATGCCTATTTACATTTTAATTTGAATGAATATTATATTTTTAAATTTGTACTTCTATCAATTTGAACACATTAATTAAGGTTTTTAAATACTTTACATTCTATTAAATTTACAACATTAAATTTACATTCTATTAATTACTTTACACACTTTACGTATTAATTTCCCAATTAACATAATTTGGACTTATTTCCCAATCCACCAATTACTTCTCAAAATAAATTTACGGTTCTATTAGTTTATATTCACACTTCCGTTACTATATTAATAATCATTAAAGTAACGTTTTTTATCAATATCAACATTATAATTACTTAACATTTAAATGTACTTTATTTCCAATAAATTCATTGACCACTTAATTAGGTAATTTATAATACTTGTTATCATACCCTTAAAATTTACACTTAAGTTTATGTTATATTCAATTTATTTTATTTCATAAATTAATTCAAATTCTACACTCGTTTTCTTCCATTTGATTTATAGCCTAATATAACATATATATTAACCCATTTCATTCAACTTATACAAATTCAGCTTTGACTAAATTTATTGCCTAAATTTACATGTAGTTACTTTTAATAAATAAATTATTGCATTGGATAATTAAATGCTTACCTTTATAATTTTTCATTCCCAAACAATATTTCAACTACTACAGAACATTGATTTGATTCAACTTACTATTTAATATTATCAATTCATTAAATTAATTCACATTTTTTTCTTTTTCTTTTTTTTTTATTTCTTTCTTCCTAAATTTAATTTCAAAAATTAAATTAAACTAACCAATTTATTTATCAAAATTTACGGGTCGTTACATCTTATATAGGGAGGAGGCATACCTAATGACATTTGTTACCTTCTACCCTGAAGTAAACCACTTGGCATCCCTAAAGGTAATAACCCTTTTAATACTTCAAACCCAAAGCAAACCCTTGGTATATTTTCCATACCTATGTATGAATGGACATCCCCTTCCCATAGGTCTTATAATTGGAGATGTACCACATCAGTAGCACGTATACGCAACTACTAGCAGGCTCTAGGTAAAGGGCAGACTTCCATTACGTAACTCTATCGACCTCGCATCCCAACCCATACTAAGCCAAACCAATTATCCTAGACCTAATTATTAGGCTAAGTCCAGTACTTCACGCTCATCCTAAACATATTATTGAGGTTGTAAATTACTACTATGAAAATTATATTTCCTACTATGTTTATTTACTAGTATCCCCCTATCTATTCAATGCGAACCTATTTCTATCTTATATGCTTATTACGTATATTCTTTATTTCCCTCTTACGTCCTATAAATGTCAATTGTACATAATAGATGGTCATTCTTATTCAAATTGGAAAACCATTAATGATATTTAATTATCTGTTTCAAATTCAACTAAGTATACCTATTCCATTTTCCCATAAATGTTATATTAAATTTTGCAATCAATCCCATTCAATGCATATTGGCCACCACTTAATTTTTGTAACTCTCTATTAACTGCACATTCATTGCCCTACTAATTTTGCAATTATTGTTCATAGTTTTCGAATTGGTTTTCCACCACCACCTACTAATCTCATGGTTTACTATTCTATTAATATCCAGTCTTCCTAATTATGACTAATACAAGTATCACCGTATATTTATTTATTATGCTTTCTTCTTTACCCTATGTACATTTACATTTTTAATCGGTAAGCGCGGTTATACGTGTGCGTGTGTGTGTATATTCCTATTTCTAAATCATTAATACTTTCGTTTAGGAAGTTTAGAACATACACTTACATGTAAGTTCTATAAAGAACATTCATTTCCACATTTTACTATATTAGAGTTATGCTTTCCAAAAAGGATTACAGCTATAACTTTCCACAAATTACCTAAAAGTAAGACTTTTTGCTCCGTTCCAAATTACAAGGAATTATCTCTTTTCTTTCATTGAAATAGACAGTGAAAACTGTGGGGAAGAACATCTGTGAGCACTTTTTATACATTGTTATGGAAGGGTATTTACGGAATTTACATGGAAATAGATACAACTAATTGTACCCATAACGCTCTCAATAATTTAAAACATAGAAATTCACTTTCCAAGTTAAATATCGCAATCAATTAATACTAACAATTTACAACCCAATTATAATAAATTTGGAATAAATTTTATAATTTTATCAATATTCTACTTTAACAAATTTAGGGACTGATTTCCATATTTCCAGATTAGGGTGTATATAGCATTCCATTCCAATTATTAACTTACGGAATATATGGGCAAGATTCCAATTGAATACATTCATTTTAAGCCTACAACTCAACAGATCTTACATGGGTATAATAATTACATAAAATTCAACGATATATATTTGAATGTTATATACGAATCATTTAATATCATCTTTCTAGATTTCTATATCTTCCGAATTCGAATTCATCCCTTTATTTGATTCCTTTTACTTTCCAATCCGAAAAGTATGTATAACAAGATATATACATACTTATTAGAATTATATATCGAAGAGGATATTTGAGTTAATTATTAATATAGGTTTATAATTATAAATTTTACCTTTTTCCACAGTATCAATTCAATTCTCCTCTTCTTCTCTTTTATTTTCATCCCTTCTTCGATTTATATACATGTGTGTATGTATATTGAATATAGTATATGAATACAGTACTTTCATAATTTCTAGGAATAGCGGTGAGAAGAAAAGTGGGGCCAGGCCTTATTTATAGACTACCCATTAAATTATTACTACTTAAGTCTAGGTCGTTAGGCCGAGCTTCAACCCTAGCCACCACCTTTAAACCAGTCGACCGCTACCCTATAAGCGATCGACTGACCAAAGTGGGGGGTCACTGGCCGGGTCCATGTAGTTAATTATATTTATTTCCCTTTTATTCATTTTTAATTATTTTTGATTCGAAAACTTCAAATGCTAATAAATTCTTCGTTTGAACTACGATCATGAAACTTTATATATGAAAGCTGCTCAAAAAATCACGATGAACACAATGGTGCAAATTTCATGCCCAAATTTTCTAGTTTGCTCAAATTTCAATTTTGAGCCTTAATAATTATTTATTAATTACTGATAATCTTATGGGGTGTTACCGTGTGCCACTTTTTGACCCAACATTTTGTTTGTCCCTGAGAAGATGGTTTTGATGACAACAACCTTAGAATAAGATTATAAAATATAAATACTAACATTATAGTTTAGATATATATGTATATGCATGATTTAACCATGCAGGTGCTAAGAATGAAGACTGTACGGTATAGAAATTCAAGACTGAAGATATCAAGATTGAAGACTCTTGAGTATCAAGATTATCAAGAGTTCAAAGCTTCAATATAAGTAATTTAGTTAGGAATTTTGTTAAAACTCCTAGAAAAGCACTGGCATCTTAAAATTCATTTTATTCGTGGAATGGAATCCACTTCGAGCTCGTTAAAGGGATGGAACCCTAAGTAGGATGGAACCTATGAAAAATCTAGTGGAACATTGTTTTGTATCCACTAACTTTTATTCAAATGTTTTTACAAAATTATATCTTATTTTCAAAATGATTTCAAAATCTTCCTTTTAAAAAGATCAAAAACATCTATCTTGGTTTTAAAATACTTTTAGCCTCAAAATAATCTTTATTTTCAAAATCAAATTATCCTTGGTTTTAAACTATCTTTTAATTATAATATATTTAATTTTTAATATTTATACTTAGATTTAAATATATAGTAAAATTTTGTATATACCAAAATATTATTCTCTATACTTATTTATGTATTTGAACTATAGTTAAGTATATTTATAAAGTTTAAAAATAGTTTTAATGCAAGATAGAAGTTATTTTCAAAGAAGAACAAATTACCAAAATTTACTTAGGCCTGTCGATAACCCCTAGGGACCCTTGTCGACAAGGTGGCAGTTTATTTCAAAAATTTAAATTTCAATCGAAGTGTCTACTAGTTATATCCTTTCTAGAATGGACATGGCTGTTGTTCTACTATAAATAGGGGCTGTTTTAAACGAATATATATATATATATATATATGTATATATATATATATATTCTCTGATTTCACTCCTCTTCTTCTTGTCCACATTTCTTTATGTATATTTTTACCATTACTCTGCCGAAATCAGCATTGAATCTAACTAGATCATTTATGGTTTGATTCTCTATCACTATCTAAATAAGTTCCTAGTGCTATTCAGAGTTATAGGCTTCTTTGTAATTAATTAAGTGAGAAAAGGAGTGATTGTAGCCTGTAAAATCAATCACGTGAGAAAAGGTGTGATTGTAGCCTGTGAAATCAATTGGGCGAACTTATTGCCCATAAAATCAAGTATCTCTACCCAGCGGATTGTGAATCTGGAGTGGTGTACCTCGTGGCCTTGAAATCGAGGGTTTAATTGTAAGAATTGATATTGAAAGGAAATCCATACTTGTGTGCAAAACTGGATATAGGGTAACTCCGAACCAGTATAAAATCCGATGTGTTCTTTCCTTTATTGCTTTTACTTTATTTCTGCATCTATGTTTGGTTCTGTGATCATATCTGTATCTGAATATTGCATACATTTGTGTTCAAACTAATATAAACTCAAAAAGATTTAGTAATTCCTGAAAACACTATTCACCCCCCTCTAGCGTTAATTCTAGCCTTAAGATCCGTAATCCGCATTTCTCATATTTTGTATCAGAGCAAGATTTGCGAAGTTTCATAATGTGAATTTTGAAATTTTTTCAAAATGGCTACCAACACTGGTACTGTTAATACTACCAACACTGGTTCTATTATCCCTGTCACTAGTTCATTTGTAGAAGGTCAGTATACTGTCTGACCACCACTTTTTAATGGCTGTAATTATACATATTGGGCATGTAGGATGAAAATATATTTACAATCTGTAGGACTGGACACTTGGAATATCACATAGACTGATTATTTTGAACCCACAACTGATTTTGCACAGTGGACTGCTGAGCAAAAGACCGTTGCACAAAAAAACTCTAAATCTATGAAAATTTGGTTTTGTTCACTTGATGGGAATGAATTTAATAGAGTGTCAGTTTGTAAGTCTACATATGAAATCTAGAAAACTTCGCAAGTTACTCATGAAGGAACAAGCAAAGTTAAACATACCAAAATTTCCATGCTCACAAATCAATTTCAATTATTTAAAGTGAATTCTAGGAGTCCATTTCAGATATGTATAGTAGATTTTAGAATATTGTGCATTCTCTAATATCCTTGGGAAAGGAATTTTCGGAAGAAGATCAAGTCAAAAAAATCTTAGATTCTCTTACTCCAAAATGGGATTAAAAGACACTTGCGATCGAAGAGGCAAATGACATCAGTACCTTAAAGGTAGAAGAATTAATTGAAAATCTAATGTCATTTGAAGTCCAAATGATTGAGAGAAGAGAAAGCAAAGCATCTGAAAAGAAATCAATGACATTCAATGCATTGACCGATGGATCAGACTCAAACAGCGATAGTGATGAAGAGATGGCCTTTATGACCAAGAATTTTTGGAAATTCCTGAAATACAATAGATGAATAATCTCAAGAGAAACAACTATAAGAACCCTGTAAATCAGAATGTAGTGCGAAACTATATCAAATGTTTCAGCTGTGACGAAGCAGGCGATATCAAAAGAGGCTGTCCGCATCTAGATAGGCAAAATCTTCCTATAAACAATGATTCTGCAAAGAAACGAAAACATGCATTTAACGCTACTCTAGATGACTCAGACTCGTCCTCAAGCGATGATGATCAGAAGACAGATAATTCAAATATGTGTTTCACGGCAGTTCACGACTCCGACGAATTCAGAGAAACGGACTCAGACAAAGGTACACGTTTACAATACATTGGTTGAAATTGCATGCTTAGAATTGGATGCTTGATTGGTTGATTTTGAATTGGTGTGTTGTTTGAATTTTAGAATTTTTATTTTTATTATTTTTTTACTATTTTTTTAATAGTATCGTAATATTTTATGGAATATACTATAATTCTAGTAGTATTCTAGATATATATAGACATTAAAAATAATAAATATGTGTATATATATATTAGAATACTTAAGAGAAATAAATCATGAAAATTCAAAGACACCTGTCGACACGGGCCCCTCCACGTTGTGGACAAGGGTACAGAAATTCAAAATTCAAAATTTGAATTCAAATGTTGAATTTCCCTCCATCTTTTCACTTCATTAAAGACTCTGAAAAGTCACCTTTTGATAAGAGAACATGTCCTTTGAGAATCTATTTATTTACTATCTCTTATCACAACTTCTCACTTTCATTTTCAAATTCAAGCTCTTATTTCAAAATATCAAGCTCTCTACTCTCTACTCTAATGGCTTCTTCAAGCAACCCTTCCACAATAAGAATTTCCAGAAAGATAAAAGAGCAACTTTTCAATGATCCGAAGGCTATAAAAGCATATATCAACTATGCTAACTATGGAAAAGTCCATCCCGGGGAGTTTGCTTTATTTCAAGATTTCTCTACTTATGAAATTGATTCTCTTTTTTCAAACAACCAAGTTCTTAGTCTTGTTGATGCTTCACAAAATTATTTTGTTTGTTATCCAAATCTTGTTAAAATTTTCTATGCAAATCTCAACCGTGGATTTTATAATGGAAATGATGATGAAATTTGGAGTAGTGTCAAAGGCACTAGAATCATCTTAAATTGTGATCTTTTGGGTACCATTCTCAATTGCAAAAGCACGGGAATGGATCTTTCTAGTTTTAATATCGATGAAAATGATCGTGAGACATTTCATCACATTTTCGAAGGAGATAACTTCGAATTTATAAATCGAAACTTTCGACCAAAAGCTAGAATTGTTAGTCTTCTTTTACAACATACTTTGACCCAAAATTGACGAGTTTTAACAATCCAACTTCAGAAGTTTGCAAAGCACTTTTTGCTATTTTTGGAAATTATGATATTAATTGGGCGTAAGTTATTTTGGATGAATTTCATCCTAAAAATCTTGAAATGGGTGAAAACACTTTATATCATGGAATCTATCACACTCGAATTTTTAATTATTTTGGAGTAGATTTCAAAGGAGAAGAATTTGTTTCAAGAAAATTTTTTAATCACCCAAACATTTCTCTTATGAAAATTCCATATTTTTCAACCATATGAAACTTTTGCCGAAAAGGAAGAGCGTTTGGCTCATAAGGAGATGGAAAAGGAAGAAGAAGAAGAAGGGGATGAAATGGAAATAGAAGAAGAAGAAAGTGAATCATCCTTGGAAAGTATCGACTGTCCCTCTAATTCAACCAACAAAACCTTACTCAAAAATCAAAAGATCATTGTTGAGAATCAACGGACACTTAAACGATCCGTTAGTAAGAAATTGGATAAAATGTCAACCAAGATGAGCAAGTTTTTCTCCAAAGTCAGCAAGAAGCTTGGATTATCTTCATCTTCATCATCCTCTAACTAGTTCTACCTTTTTATGTCATGTTGTATTGGTTTTAGTTTGGTTTGATTTGAATGTTCGTATAGTTCTTAATGTTTAATCATTGTATCGTTCTATTATGAAATGAAATTGAATTACTTTTCTGTTATCTAGCTTATCCTATCTCCAGAATAAATGTTAGTATATTATATAAATATATATATTTCTTCTAGAATTCATCACTCAATATCATTTCTTATCTACTTTATCTATATTTCTTCTCACAAACTCAAATATGGCCAATCCAATTCATAATTTGACCAAGAATCTTGAAGAAACCCTTCACTCTTTCAGAAATATCCTCTCTTTCATTCTTCATAATCAGTGACACTTAGAGTTGAGTCAAGTGCAGATGATCAAGGAGCAAGAAAAGGATTTCGATACGATACGATGGATGATTTACTCCCTGCACAAAGATGATAATGAAGCACATCCTCCAGTCTCTCTCACCAATGAAAATGAAAATTAGGATGCCATTAAAGCAGACCCTATATTTGGAGAAGAAGGATGGATGGAAGTTCCTCGTAATGTTTGATTTTATTGCTTTGTTTGGTTTGAATTAATTGCTTGGATTGATGATTTGGTTTGGTGTAGATTGATAATTGGTGTCTAAAACATAATATGTATAAATACACATTAGTTTCTTTTCTCTCTTTCTTATCATTATATGATCTTACTTATCTATACAAATGTAAATATAACAATATATAATTAATAAATGATTTGTGTTCTTATACTATCACTATTATAAGTATTATCATATATGGATTCTTAGTTAGGATAGTTAGTAATTAAGGACTTAGTTTTAGTTTTAGAATTAAGTGATGATTATTTATGATAACGCTATCATTATAATCACATGCCATATAGTATTAGATCAAGGTGGAGTTATATAATTTGGAGTTAGTTTTTGTTGATGACAAAAGGGAGAGTATGAAATAGGATAGTTAGGCATATATTAAGGGGGATTTATTAGTTTTAGGGGGAGTTATTAGGATAGAAGTAATATTTTATAAACAAAGGTTGCCATCATCAAAAAGGGGGAGATTGTTAGTCCCTGAGAAGATGGTTTTGATGACAACAACGTTAGAATTAGATTATAAAATATAAATACTAACATTATAGTTTAAATATATATGTATATGCAGGATTTTACCATGCAGGTACCAACAATAAAGACTGTACAGTATAGAGATTCAAGACTGAAGGTATCAAGCCTGAAGACTCATGAGTATCAAGATTATCAAGAGTTCAAGATTTCAATATAAGTAATTTAGTTAGGAATTTTGTTAAAACTCCTAGAAAAGCATTGGCATCTTAAAATCCATTTTATCCGTGGAATGGAATCCACTTCGAGCTCGTTAAAGGGATGGAACCCTAAGTAGGATGGAACCTACGAAAAATCTAGTGGAACCACTACAAGAAATTTGATTTTTAGCGGCGCTCAAAAAACACTACTAAAACTTTTAGCAGCGTTTTGGTGAACGCTGTTATGAAGCCCGCGACTAAAAATACCTGATTTTTAGTTGCACTTATTTCAACGCTCCATAAATCGTTTTACTGCAGCGTTTACGAAATGCCACTAAATTCTTTTTTGGCAGCGTGTATAAAACGCTACCAAAAGGTTTTCAGATGCTACCAATAGAATTTCCAAATTTACCCCTACTTTACGGTTGCGTTTGCTCAACGCCTCTATATATATTTTCGTAGCGTTTTTGAAACGCTACTAAAAGTTGTTGATCATTTTGCACCATTTTTTCATGCTATTATTTCCTGTCGATGGTCTATTTTATTTCTACTATATCAATCAACAATCACTCACATAATCATCATATTCGAACAGTTAAAAAATATTAATCATATAATCAAATAAGATATCCATAACCATTCTAATGCAGTAGATTTTTTATAAAATGACCAACATACAATAAACATTCGTATACAAATTTACACACCAAGTACTAATAAAATGTTATACCAAACTGGTGCTAACAAAACGCTCGATTACCCATAATTCTTTGTTGCATGCACAAGTGAAAGCTAGAACCATAAAAGTCCAACCTTGCTCTCTTCGGAAATCCAATGCCTACACAAGTGAAAGCACAGTATATAGTCAAATAATTATATTAATTCGTAGGACTTTAAATCTGATATCAAACATCTATAGCATTGTACAAGCATATCATAATATAAATAACATCATATAAATAATCAAGGACATAAACGAAATGAAATAAATAAAGTCCAATCTTATAGTTATATATAAAACTTCGATAGATTAATTATATTATTATTTTTTATAAAATTAAGTTAACTTAAACTTAGTTAATTTTATAAAACTTGTTTAACTAATTTTAACACAACTTAGTTAATTTTTATTAACTTGGTTAACTTAGTTAATTTATTATTATAATTATTATTATTTATAAAACTCGATAAACTTAATTAATTTATTATTATTATTAAAACTCGATTTAACTTAATTTTGTAATGATTTTTGTTGTTGTTCTTATGAACTTATTTCATTTTTATGAACTTAGTTAATTCATCGTCATCGTCATTATTATTATTTTTTATAAAATTTTGTTAAATTAGTTATATTATTATTATTTATAAAAAATTAATTAACTTAAACTTAGTTAATGTTATAAAACTTGTATAATTTTAAAAAATTTAGTTAATTTTTGTTAACTTAGTTAATTAATTAATTTATTATTATTATTTATAAAAGTCGGTTAACTTAGTTAACTGCAGTGATGTTGTTTAAGCAGAGAAGTCAGAAGCAGTTTGTGATGGAAGTTGACTGATAATGTTTGGGGTGGTGATGATGTTGAGTTCGGTAGCAGGTGGTAAGGATGGAAGCGTATAAGTGATATTGTGGATTGATATTCGTTGGTGGGTGGTGATTCAAGATATAACAAATAGTTTCTTTCTATTCTGTACAAACATACGTTGGAATTTTCTTCTTCGTTCAGTACTAACGCATTCCTTTTTATAAGCACTCAGTGACAAAGACACAAAGATCATTGGGTAAGCTGACCACCCTCAAAATCTTATGTTTCACTGGTTATATTGTGTTTGGTTAAACCTATTTATTCAAATTGTGGATTAAAATCCTGTCGCTGTCTGAATTTATTGTGTTTGGTAGAACCTATAATGTGTTTGGCTTATTCTACTTTGGTAGTAAGATAATGTGATCTCAGAAGATATCCCTCTGAAATAACTTCCAAAATTTGCTCATTAATTTTTTGAAAACCAATATCAATAGGATATGCAAGTCAACTTACTATAACCGAACATTGTGCCTCGCTCGCAAACCATGACATTTGGGTTCCCGACAAGTCTGACTTTTTTAGCAGAATTGACCATCATCTGAACAAAAATAACAATACATATAGGCAAGTGATATGAATCTTAATATCCAAATAGCTGGTTTATGCTTCATTTTCCAGGGATTTCACATGAAAAAGAAAAAGGAGTATATAGAAAACATATTATAACCACTCACGGAAGGAGCAAAAAACTGGCCCTTTTTTATTTTAATTATCTTTCCAGTCTTAGTAGCTGCAACTAAGAGATCAGTCTGTTACAATAAAAAGCCTATCATCAGAAATTCAGCGAATTTGAAATTCTAATAAATTAAAATGAAGATAAGGTTAAATCTTGATATTCTTAAAAGTAGAGGGAGTTCAAAAATTCATAAAGTACCTGTCTACATAGGAAAGCTGGAATTTGAATTATATCTGCAACTCGGCCAACAGCTTCACATTGGATTTATAAGATTTATTTAGTATGAAAATGTATGCAATGCAATGTGATGCTTAATTTAATCAGTGTACAAGTGGTAAGGCTGTAAAATTTACATGGAGAATAAAGGTTTGCTAGGAAACATTTTTATAACTAGATACAAGTGACAAGTAATAACAAGTTTCAGTTTTGGTACAGCATCAGCTGATCCAGACTTGAAATGAAGTACTGATGCTTTTCTATATATTTGCTAAAGCAGTAAAAATGTTTCTAATTAACAGTTGCAACTTCAAATGGTAACTAGAAATTTTACTTTTCAGTGTTATTCTCAATTGATATCGATCGTACAGTTTTCAAATGTCATCCATTTTGTAACATAATAAAATCTCCAAGAGGTCATTCTTTGATGGACAGAGGGGGTATATATGTACATACCTGGATTGACAAATAGAAATCATAATATATGATATGATGGGATTTGGGAAGCTTATCCGACTAAGATCAAATTTATACAAAACTTACAGCCAAAGTTGCCACTTCTATAAACTTGTTTACATTTACGCAAGTTTTTGGTGATTTTTTAACCGATAGAAAATTCGTCATTAAACAAGTTTTTGGTGTCACTGCCGGAGAAATAGATTTGATTTGATTTTCATTATTTGAATTATTTTCGTTTTATTTTATTGTGTGTTCATTTTGTGTGTTCATTTGCATTTTGAAAAAAAATGTGTTGTGTGTTTGTTGTGCGATTTGTGCTTTCATTTGATTTGATTGCTTGTTGATTTTCTATTTGCATTTACATTGCTAAAAAAAATATACACAATTTCATTCCAAAACGGAAACAAAATTTTATATTCCATTTCATTTTCTTTTTTTATTTTGCATTCATTTGCATCTGATTTTCATTACGTTTCATCCTCTGCCCATTCATCACATCAATTGCCTTTCACTGCCCTCTACATTACAACCCGCCAATAGAGTTGAAGTATTGCTCTAACAAATCATAACTACATCTAGAGACAACAAGCCGGAAACTTCACCACTCCACTACACATAAACTAAAGCATCACTACTTCAACCAACAAACTTCCCATTCATCAGCAGCTTGCACATTCCACTACCTCCAGCCACCTGCCAATCTACAACTGTGTGCACATAAAACTGTGTATGCATATCAACTACAAACTTCATTTTCATCTCTATGCATCAACTTCTGCATACAATTGCTTTGTGCAATTCTCTGCGCACATACAATAACTATTTCTTGATACATCCAACACTTCGACTAACCATTTCACACTTCATACCCCTACTCATGCTTCATCACAATCCCCTCCCACCGTTGCCTACTAACTACTACAGTAGTAACTTGCCATCCACCACACACTTTTGCCATATACACATCTCCGCCATCACAAACAACTACCACTACTTCACTCTCCAGCTTCCACCAACTAGTCATACAACCACCACAAACAATTTCATCTCCTCTCTCAACCTTCTTTCTACCAGTGTACCATACCACCACAAACAACAACTTGCACACTTACATACAACAGTGCATCTTACTATTCCACAAACTATTCCACTACACAACAAACTACCCTATGCACTCACCATCAATCCACCTGCACAATATCACCATTATCCTCCATCGCCTTAACTCCTGCTCATAACCACTGCCTTGACCTGATCAGTACAACTCACTACCTGCCACGTACCTCCTATACATAACTACTGTCATCACCAACTCCACTAACACTGTCATTACCAAATACTTCACCTCTCTGCATAACATCCTATCACCACTGCCTTACATACAACCCAGCACCATCATACAGTCCATCCATCCCACTACAAACAACAAATTTGAACTTAGCAAATACTTCACATTGTTGTTTTACTTCTATCATTCACCCTCTCTGTCTAACACTGCATACCATTATCACCTCACAACAACCAAAGCACTTCCAATTCATCACCATTCACTACCATCCCCGCCACCTTATTCAATCTCATCCATCACCTTAACCTATGCATACTACCTCCATATTTCTGCTTTCAAAATCAGAGGCACTATCATTAAACTGCTACCTACAACACAGTCATTTCCATTCATCTTTCACAAACCATCCCATTTGCACTGTCAAACTAAACCTCTGCTTTCTTTTCACTGCAACCATCATCTCCTATCACTTCTGCCACACTTCTCATCACCTTACTTCCTCTGCAAAAATACATATACATACAACCATCCAACTTGCCATCTCCACCCTACAACCAGAAAACCCACACTGTTGCCATCACTTCAGAGAAACCATCAACTTCAACCTCTGACTTCAGCAAACAGTAGTACTCATATCGCAGCACTTCACAACACTATCATACTTTCACTGCTTTCACCTCCACTTATAGCCATCTGCCACAATCACTACTGATAGTAACAACAGCCACCACCAGATCCCCTACAGTATTAGTTGAACCACAGACTATACTTATCCTATCAGTTCAACCACAAACTACTCTCTTTATCATTTGTGCAATTTTTTTATTTGAACACTTCTGTTCGCAAAAAAAAACTTCCACTAAATAAAAACCAAACCAATTGTGCATTTTATTTCATTTGGTTGCTTGCAATACACTGTGTTTGCATTACAATCTGTTCTTCTTTGGGTTTGCATTTCTGATTTGGGTTTACAACTCATAAAAATACTTTTCTTTGAGACATTCAACAACGACTCTTTTCTTCCACCTCCCCCTGCACACTTTTACAATTACCTCACTTTCAAACAAGACCCAAAACTGTTGAATGTTTTTTCAAATAAGATCCCCTACGGGGAATGTTATTTAAAATAATATCCCCTGCGGAGGGGGGGTCCATGGGGTGGCAACCCCCCAAGGTAGGGTGTGGGGGCAACACCCCCTCTACGTCCAACAGTAACAACCGTTAGAAAACGGTCACGACCAGTAGCACAATAGCCAGAAGCACAACAGCCACCACCAAAATCCCCTACAGTATTACTTTGACCACAAACTACACTTATCTTATCAGTTCAACCACAAACTACTCTCCTTATCAAATTTACAAAACTCGGATTTAATGAGGAATGGAATATTTGTTGTATTGTAGGAAAACGGTGTTCATAATTCAGCTTATAGAATGAAAGGCACGAATAAAAGATATGAATAAGCAGTTATAAATAAATTATACCAAGTAGCCGTAATTAATAGGAATAATGAACAAAAATCACAGTCTTGGCATATTTATTTCCATAGTTAATAAATGTATCTACCCACCATGTACAACAATCAATTTTGGTTTATAAATCACAGTGTCATTACGTTTTCATCAAAATAAAATTATGAATAACAACTTGAACTACAGAACAAAGTGATAAAAATGCTTGAATGGAGTAAAATTTAGGTACATATGTAAAATAGGGAAAAATCATTTAGATGCAAATCTAATACAAAAGCAATAACAAACTAATGGACTAAGTACATGGATAGTCAGATGGTATTTCAATATATGGATCATGTAATTATGGTTAATCAACGTATGCATATCAAAGCACCGAACTACAGGAATATACTAAAGTAATGCCAAAAATTCCTACATAGATCGATCTGAAAAAATATAAATCCTCCAAAGTTGATTGAAATAATCATACCTAGATCTAATCGGCAACCAAATTTTGCAGAGTAAGTTCTTAATAGTTGTGGACAACAACTAAATAAACCGCCAATGGTTTAATGGATTGTCGTTGTTCTCCCAAATTACTCCAGCGACGTAGAAGACACCAAAACCCAAATCCAAGAATGGTTTACAATTCAATACACTGTAAATACGAACGTAGGTCAAATATCGTGAACGAAGGAAAAATTGAAAACAAAGGTAAGAAGAAAAGGGTTGAACAAATAAAATTACCACAATTCAAAAATATTTCATCCGAACATTGGTTTGAAGCCCTGAATATTTTAGATCTGAACATTGGTCGACCTCCTCTGTTGCCAGCAGCGCTAACTTTTCTCGTGCGTGAAATTATAATATTATTTCTCTTCATTAATCGATTTGGGGGTAAAGCCAGAGATGAAGTGATTTTGGAAGATGAAGTTACGGGATTTGATGGTGGGAATGATTTGGCTATATGAGATGAAGATTTTGTGAAACTATAAAAGTGGATGAGAAAGAAAAAAGGAGGAAGATTTTTTTGAGGATTTGACTCATTTCAGAGAAGATAAGAAAAATTATGAGCGGCCACATAAAATTTTAGCAAAATTTCATTGAATTAATGGCAGGAATGATTTGGCAGCGTTTACGCCTTAATTTTTATATTTTAGATAGGTCAATGGTTGCATATAACATGAAACGCCACCGATTAATGCAATCAAAAGTAGATTTTCTTGTAGTGAACATTGTTTTGTATCCAGTAACTTTTATTCAAATGTTTTTACAAAATTATATTTTGTTTTCAGAATGATTTCAAAATCTTCCTTTTAAAAAGATCAAAAACATCTATCCTGGTTTTAAAATACATTTAGCCTTAAAACAATCTTTATTTTCAGAATCAAATTATATTTGGTTTTAAATAATCTTTTAATTATAATATATTTAAGTTTTAAGTTGTGATATCCCGGAAATTTGGGCAATATAAATTTAATAATTTGTGTTATAAATTTAATTTGATTTGATAATTTTAATAACAAATTTGGAATTTGATTTAATAATCATGTTTTAATAAATATTTAAATTGAAAGATTTTATCTTTTTAAACGAATAAATTGTTTCTGTTTATAATATATAATTTTATATATTGTAAATTGATAAATTTTGATTTTTGAATTTAGTAAATGAATTAAATTTTCTAACTTTAATTTATATTTGATAAATTGGAAATTTGATTTAAATTTAACATATAACTTTTCAAAGCAATTCAAATAAATAATTATATGGTTTATATTAAAGGAAAATCTTATCTGTTTGAATTTATATTTTTAATTAACTTAAATATGAAGTTAAATTTGATTAACATCAAAGCTTTGTTTTATTTTCTTTTTAAAAAAGTATTGCTTGAAAATGTTATACAAGAATTTAAAATACAATTTACTTATGGTTTTAATTTATTGAGTGATAAAGGAAATTTATAGTCTCATTTATAAATTAGTTAATATTATTTAATTTTGTTATTTTTGAATAAAAATTAAAATACTTAATTTCTTTTGAACATAAATAGATTTGTAGTAATAGGATTTGTTATTTTAAATATTTAATAAGAGTTATATATGCATATATATAACTTGATTTTAAAATTGGAGTTTATAATTTAATTTAAATTGGAATTCAATGTTTTGAAATTTAAAAGAATAAACACTTAAAAATATTTGAATAAGCTTTTGTTTATAACTTGTTTTGTTTTGATTTCTAAAATTTAAAGAAAATAAAAATTCATTTATATATACATATGGAATAAAATAAGTTAAAGTATTTATAAACAATTTAAATTAAAATTTAAAAACACTTTTAATATACATGTCTAAGTTTCTTAAGAAATAAATTGACATGTGTTAGTCATGTAATAAACTAAAGTGACAATTGTTAAAATGAGAACAAGTGTAATGTTTAAATTTTCTTTTCATTTTTATTTCTATTAAAATCAAAATATACTTATACAAATACATTTCCTCAAAAATCATTCTTCTTTTCCATTTTTCCTTTTTTCAAAACTTAAGATTTTCAGCCATGAAAATTTGAAGCTTTCATCTTCAAATCAAAACCCATGTTTCCACTTATCAAAATAAATCAAATTTGCAACTCTACAAGAAAAAAATATATACCAACCTGCAGTTCCATTTCTGTTTGAAGCATCATCAACCTGAAATGCATGTAAAACTGCAAATTCTGTTTTGTCTTTAAAGAAGAAATTTACAAACCTGCATGCATATATGGAGGTCACTCTCTCTCTGTTTTGAAAACTTCACAAGCCTGCAAAGTTTTGAGCTTCATCAACCAAACCTGCATTGTTTTCTGGAAGCAGAGGCATTTGTAGTAAAATTAAAATGGATCTGAGAACTGCATACATCAAGAAGTAGAGCATTTCAGTAAAAATAAGATGGATGATTTTAGAAGCAAACTAAAGTTTAAAAAAAAATTGAAGCAATCTGAAACCTGTCAAAGGGATGCTCTGCCTTTATAAATGGTGAGTAACATTTTATTACATAATAAGCCTAAGTATAATTCAGTTGCTTATATTCTCTGAAAATAATTGTGTGCATGCAAATTTATAAGCTCATTTCTGCTATATATAGATGAATGTTTGTAGTATGCTAGTTGTTGTGAATTATTTTGCTGTGTATAATATCCCAGGCTCAAAAATTTGTTAAATCCATTTCTTTTGATTTAAATCAGTGTAGAGCTTAAGATTAAATCAATATGGTGTTGTGATATGAGTTTAATGTTTAAAGTTTTATAGAAAATTCTGTAGTCTCTCTGAATTATTAATATAACAGAGCACACTGAATATAAACCAAGTTTTGATTTTCTAGAATCACTGATTTAAGTTGATAAACTGATTACACTATCTAAAATTTGAATTTTAAAACTAAAATTAGGATTTTTAGTTTGGAAATGAATGAGCATTACTGCTTTATCTAGAAAACCTGTTTTGAGTTGAGTCTATCAATTTAGAAAGATTTGGTGGCCATGGTTTCATCTGATGATCGAGTGTTGATCGATGTTGGATGGAAAAATGGTTGATGGTGGATTAAAGTAGTAGGACAGAAGAATTTGGGGATTTAAATTTTTAACCCTAGTTTCTGTTACCTGGAGATGTTTGATCACTGCGACTTGATCGAGTGACCGAGTTCTTCCAAATTTGAACTGGAGAGAGGTGAGATGTGGAAGTAGATATGGCCGGAGGTGGTGTCCTTTTTAGTGGTCGGAGGCGAGGGAACGCTGATGATCTTCATTTCGACATTTTCCTGTTTTGGGTACTCGAGTGCTTGATTTTGATTTAGGGTTTTTGTAGTTGGATTGAGGGTTGATTTGGGGTTTGGAGAGGGCCGTCGATTTGCGTAAGGGGTCGCGATAGGATGGAGATGGTCGCCGTGGTGGTGCAAGTGCATGGGGATGCTAGTGTATCAGTTAGCTGTTGGGAGAAGAAGAAGCTCGTGCGTGTCGGGTAGTTTTGTGATGGTCTCGAAGCTGGGGAATATCGAACTCGAAGTCACTGCTGTTTAGTCTCGGGTGTTTGTTTTAGTTACAGGGTTGGTAAACCTGTTAGTACAGGTTTATGTATAAACCTGTTTTTATTTGAAAATTTAAATTGATTTTTAAGATGAATTTGAAAGAATTGTTACTCGAGTTGCTTGAGTCAACTCGAGCTAGTTATTGAAGTTTAGAAATTGTTTTGTTTCAAATTTAAAATTTGAATTTGAAATATAAAACAAAAATTTAAATTTTAGTTTTAAATCTAATTTAAATTATAGATTCAAGTTGAATTGAATCTTAAAGTTGGAAATGATCAGGTATTTGAATTCAAATTTGCTTTAAATAATTTTAAAAGAGTTTATTGTTTAAATGTTTTAAAAAGAAATTTGAATTTAAATTTGAAATTGAATATAAAGTAATGTTAAACAAAGTTTTAAAATTTGATTCAAATTTGGATTTGAATCTTTGGTTTAAAAATAAATTTAAGTGTTTCAAACCAAATTTGAATAATAATGGAAAATTTAAATGGTTTTAATTTAAGAAGAAATTTGTTTTAACTTTTGTAATAAAAGTATCATTATCAATTAAGGTTTAGATTGATTTTAATACTTATTAAAGTTAAAAATAATTTAATGTTTGTAATTCATTTAATTATAAGGGAAATTAAATGAATAATTAATTTAATAAATTAATGAAATAAATAATTACTTAAAGTAATTAAGGTTTAATCTTAAGGGTTAGGATTAATTATTCTTTGAATAATTAACTTGTAATTAAGAATAATTACTCAAATAAAATTATTTTTTAATTAAGGATTAATAATTGATTAATCAGGTAATAATGGATTTAATTAAGTTTTAATTAACACTTAATTATTTAATTAATTAGGGATTAATTAATGGATTAATTAATGATTGATTAATTTGTAATTAATAATGATTAAAATAAATTAATTATTTTAGAAAATAATTAATGAATTATTTAATAGTTAATGAAGGTCATTAACTAAGGATTATTTAATAATTAATGTGATTAATTTAAATTATTAATTAGGTTAATTAATTTAAAGATAATCAATTGTGTAGGTTATTAAGTATAATTACCTATGGAAGTAATTAAGGAATTAATTACTTATTGTAATTAATTGAGTTAATTTGATTAGTTTAAGTTTATTAATTCAGTTTAATTAATTTAAAATTAGTCAATTGATGAGTTGTGAAAGATAATTACTTAATGTAATTTATTGAAGAATAATTACTTAGAGAAGTAATTAATGAGTAATTACTATGTGTAATTAATTGAAGGTGATTTGTTAATAAATGTAATTTGAGTATAATTACTTTGTAAATTTATCAAGAGATTAATTGGAGACAATTAATTAAGGGTAGATAATTACTGAATGAAGTTAATCAAGGGTGGTTAACAGTTATAATATAAATGAAGATTAATTACTTAAAGTAATTAATTTAATTGGAAAATGTAATTAGAAGATCATTAATTATTATAATTAATGATGTAATTAAGATTGATTAATTAAGATTAATTAATCAATAATAAGTGATTAAAGGTAATTAATTAATGTAATTAATTAAGGATTAATGTAATTAATTATAGTTAATTAATTAATGAAGTAATTAAAGGTTAATTACTGTATTTGGTTAAGTATAATTAATTTGAGAAATTAATTAGTAAATAATTACTTGAATGTAATTAAGAGTTAATTAATCAGGGATGATTAATTAAAAATAAATAATTGATTGATGGTTAATTAATTGATTGATAAATTATCAATAGTAACATGAGCAAGTTGATATTGGTGAAGTAATTAATTTAATCTACTTTAAATTAATTTGAATGATGTAATTAATTTAATTCATTTTAAATTAATTATATTTGGTATGGTTAATCATTGCTTATATGGTTGGATAGTGTTGTTTGCTTTGGATGATTTGAATCTCAGACATAAGATAAATTATGTTGAGTGATTTGGATGCATTGGTTGCATTGTGATGTTGATATGGATTATCCTTTGGATAGTGATAATATGGTTTATCTGATATGATGATAATGTTGATTATCTGTTGTGGATCTATGATTTATCTATTTGTATGGATATAGATAATTGAATTGTTTTAAACCTTTAAAACAACTTGGCCTTAAAAGACACGCTTTGGATTTCGATGAGACCGGGATCGGGTTTCCATATTTGGATATCTGAAAACCACATCGATTCCAAATAACGTTAGGTCGTGAATCTAAGTGGAGCAAGTGAAGACTCGAGGTGTAAGGGCTATACGTCAGTATAACTCTGTGGGTGATTCTGTAATGAGTTTGACGGAATAGTACTTATAGATTCGAGATATAGGTTTAGAGTACAAGGGTTATCGTCGTTAACTCTGTGGGTGATTCCGTAATGAGTGGAACGAGATAATGCCTTCGGTTTCGTTCGAACCCGGAACGAACTTGTATGGATTGAATGCTTTCAGAACATCGTCAGGTGGACGATGAGCGTTCTAAGAGATGTGTCCTCTAAAGGTAATCGTAGCCTCAAGCCTCATTAACCGGGAATGGCTAAAACAGGGGAGGTGCAGCAAGGCTTCGTGGGTCACACCCACTGGAGAGCAAGATTGATCCCTATCTAGAGGTCCCTTTTTATTCGGCTTAGTGGGCAGTTGTCAGTGTACACCAACTGCGGGGTTGTCTTGTTCGGAACTATTCAGTAAGGAGTGGGTCCGTCTTTGTGTTGCAGGGGAGTGGGAGTACTCCTCAGTACGTTAATCTAGGCCACGTACTGTGACAGGCGGTACACCAGTAGCCCTGCCATTGTATGGAATCCAAAAACCCAATAAGTGCCAACGGTTTTGATTGTATTACCCACTTTTGTGGCTAGTAGCTGGAATTTAATAGATGTAACAATTTCGGCTATTTCATATTTATTTGAAAACCCTAGACACTATTATAATATCACTGGATTTCCTATCAAATGTTTTAGTTAGCGTAAGGTAAAAACTTTTCCATGTTTATGTGTGGGAAGTCTTACGTGGTACCTTTCTTTTCAAAAGGTTTTTCAAAGTTAAGCAACTTTAACCTGTTACTCACACCAGACCCATGTCTGACCCGGAGTTTATTTTTGTTTTTCATAAACTCTTGGGTACTCAAATTTTTACGTAGCCAAGGGATTCAGGTTAGCTTTGACGAATATTGGAGGAGTAATGGAGCAGGAGGCTTCTGCGTTAGATATATAGTATTCCGCTGTGTGTTCTGTGATTGTCTCTGAGTTTGTATTATGTTGTAAATACTAGACAGGTGTTTATAACTGTCTAGTATGTGTTGTACATCTGTGTACTCTGATAGTGGTTGTAAACTATGTAATATTTTATGTTATTAATATAATTTATTCGTTCCATTGTTGAGATTCTAGTGTTGTTTCTTCTTTCTCTTCTTTCTTTTTCTTCTTCTATCCCTTTCTTTCTTCTTAGCGATGCGACTTCTTGGAGTTTGGAAGTTGGGTCTTTACATAAGTTTTAATATTTATATTTAAATTTAAATATATAGTAAAATTTTATATGTACCAAAATAATATTCTCTATACTTATTTATGTATTTTAACTATAGTTAAGTATATTTATAAAGTTTAAAAATAGTTTTAATACAAGATAGAAGTTATTTTCAAAGAAAAACAAATTACCAAAAATTACTTAGGCCTGTCGAAAAACCTAGGGACCCTTGTCGACAAGGTGGCAGTTTATTTCAAAATTTTGAATTTTAAAGGAAGTGTCTATTCGTCATATCCTTTCACGAATGAACATGACTATTGTTCTATAATAAATAGGGGCTGTTTTAAACAAATATATATATATATATATATATATATATATATATATATTCTCTCTGATTTCACTCCTCTTCTTCTTCCATATTTCTTTACATATATTTTTACCATTACTCTACCGAAATCAACATTGAATCCAACTAGATCATTTCTGGTTTGATTCTCCATCACTATCTCAACAAGATCCCAGTGCTATTCACAGTTATAGGCTTCTTTGTAATTAATTGAGTGAGAAAAGGTGTAATTGCAGCCTTTAAAATCAATCAAGCGAGAAAACGTGTGATTGTAGCTTGTGAAATCAATTGGGTGAACTTGTTCCCCATAAAATCAAGTATTTCTACCCAGAGGATTGTGAATCTGGAGTAGTGTATTTCGTGGCCTTGAAATCGAGGGTGTAATTGTAAGAATTGATTTTGAAAGGAAATCCGTACTTGTTGCGGGACTGGATGTAGGGTAACTCCGAACCAGTATAAAATCCAGTGTGTTCTTTCCTTTATTGCTTTTACTTTATTTTTGCATCTGTGTTTGATTCTATGATCATATCTTTGTCTGAATATTGCATACATTTGTGTTCAAATTAATATAAAATCAAAAAGATTTAGTAATTCCTTAAGAAACTCTTCACCCCCCTCTAGTGTTAATTCTAGCCTTAAGATCCATAATCTACATTTCTTACATATTTTTGGTCTTTTCACTGAGAACAGAGCTCTTAGTCAGAAATCTAGCTTAGTACTGTGGATAATAAGTGTCCATAAGTTAAATTGGAAATATAGTTATTGTAGATATACAGTTACCCTTATTTTAGAAGGAAGCATCATCATATCTAAAGAAATTGCCCCTAAGACTTCTATGAGATCTAGAGCCACTTTCAGAGAAGATGAAGTTTCTCATCATAATGAAAAAATTTCTCAGTGGTTGAATGCTTTACTGGACCATTTACCCTTTAAGAGATAGTTTCAAAAGTTGAACTTGATAGGATGATGACCGACACGAACCAAAGAATGCTTGTTGGTCAGAAAACCCTCTTGGATAGGATGGAGGAGAACTTCGCTTTTCTAGCCTACTAATCATGGAGGCACAGGAAGAGCCAAAAAGGATCATCGTCTCTAAATTCTAATGAGGAAATTTCGTCTTCGTATGATCAGAATAGTAGAGAAGGCAAGTAGAAAATGAAAGGAAAGGCCGCTGGGATGTCAAGGAGGAGCACAAGAGGAAGCATGCATGTTTTGTCTCAACATGGTCGGTACCAACCAAATTAAAGTTGATGCCGAGCAAGTTGGCGGTGGTGTCAGAGCATAACTGCCTTATGTAGCCAACTTGTTTGCGGCGAAGATGACTTGCAGGATACTTGCAATGACATTGGGTAGAATTATGGAATGTGGGATGTTGGTGCTCAGATGAATGCTATAAAACCAGCTAGTTATCACAAATACAGGTGAGTTGTTCTCCTTAAGACGTGAGTGCCAAGATGTCAACGAACGAACTGAAAACATTTCCAAAGTCAAACAACCGAGGCTTTCCTTCATGATCGATATCCGGATAATCAAGCCAATCAAGAATATATTATTGATATGGTAAAGAGGTTACTGAATGAAAATTAGTAGAGAAGGAATGAAGAATGCAGCTCAACACCTAGTAAGACCTCATTTACTGATGACATTTTGTGAAAAGAATACCCTAGAAATTTTATCGTTCCAACGATGCTCTCTTATAATGGGACAACAAACCCCAAACAACATCTATTGAAGTATGAGTGGTAGATGGATAGCACATGAGCAGTTGACGTAGTGCGGTGTAGATGTTTCCCTATATTTTTAGATAGGGCGCTACGATGTGGTTCACTTCTCTTGTGGTGAAGTCCATATCTTCATTTGAACAATTGGGAAAAATTTTTATAGAGCAATTCAGGCTCCACACCGCTGGATAGAAGGATGTAATGTCCTTGTCAAGTATTCATCAAGGTGTTGGAGAGACCCTAAAAGATTTCCTAAGTTGATTTAATACCGCTACGACCATGGTAAGAAACCCGAAGGTGGATATTGAGTTTATGGCGTTAATTCGAGTAATACACCTAGATAAGGAGATTGTTAGATGACTAAAGAGAAGGATCCACACATCATAGAGGAGTTCTATATTAAGGCGTCTCGATTTCTTCACTTGGAAGAGGCAAACCTGGCCATTGGAAAGGATGGAGGTAAACCATCAAGTGATATTGTGTAGAGCAAAGTTGCCATTAAGAAAACTGGTAACGTTTTGATGAATATGGGAAATAATAATAACAACAAAAGAAGAAGAAATCGAGGTGCAAGTAGTAAGTGGAATGATACCAAAAAGTGTCCTTGGCACTTGAAGCCGAAGAATTATAGTCCTCTAAATTATACCATTGAAAATATCTATCTTGCTACGTAAGGAATTGAGAACTATAAAAATTCACCACAAAGGGAGGCTAAGTATTTTCGCTTCCATTATACTTAAGGGAACAATACCAATGAGTGTTTCCACTTGAGAGACGTGATTGAAGATCTGATATGGAAAAGGAAGTTGCAGTAGTTTGTGAGAGACCCATTGATGGCACGTAGAATGTTAGTCCTCAAGGACTGAACGCTCAGAGAGACCGACCTAGGTCCAACAAAGAGTGGCCTAGGAGACCGAAAGGTAGGATTATGATTAATATGATTACTGGAGGACCTCATCTAGCAGACACTGGAATGACATGGAGTAGTATGGATATTCAATAAAGTATGTGTCATGGGAGAGTTGTTTCGCTGTCAAAGATGGAGCTCTGAATAAATAACGAAAGATGATGAGTGATGGTATTGTTTTAAGAAATAGAGATATTGACGGGATGCAAGCACCGATGCTTGACCCCTTTGTAATTATGACTTTTTTGGGCTGTCTATTATGCACCAGGTATTGATTTACTATAGGATATTAGTTAATATTCTTTTCAAGAAGACATTTGACTAGATGAACACTACTTTGAAAGGCTTAAAGCCATGTAAATTTCGTATTCAAGGATTTACCGGAGAGGTGAAAGAGCCTGTCAGATGTATTAACCTATCAATGAAATTGGGTAAAGTAGACCACAAGATTGTGTAGGTGTAGACCTTTGTGATATTTGACACCGCTTATAGTGCTTTTTTGGATCAGGACCCTTGCTAGTTAGAGTAACCCTAGCTTTATGGTGTCTGATGATGAAATTTCCTACTGAGAATGGCATTGGAGCCATTCAAAGCGACTAGAGCACTGGTCAGGATGCTATGTCATCAAGCTCTGAGAGGCAAAGCGATGTGAAAAGGAGAAAGGCATAAAGAAAGCTCTCTATATTAAACTGTGGAAACATAGCAACTACCGCCCAAACCCTGGCTCATTCCTATAAAAAGTTCTACTAGCCTATGGACCTCCCAAAAGGGCCAGAGGATGCGTGGGTGGCACCAGCAAAGTCGAGGATCAACATTTCGATCGATGATTTTGAAATGATTCCACTCAAGTTCTCAAGGTCATATCTATGTGCAGCTTGAAAATGAAAGGAGTTGATAGGGTTTCTTCGGGAAAACCTAAATGTTTTTGCTTGGACGTACTATGATATATGTGGAATATCACTAGGGATAACATGCCATATATTGAATGCGGAACCAAGACGTCCCAGTGAAATAGAAGAGATGTAGCCGGGGTCTGGAGCGATCCGCTTTGCTGAAGAAAGAAGTGGATAAGCTGAAGGAAAATGGCTCAATCCGTAACACCTTATACCACGAATAAATATCGAATCCTATATTGGTCAAGAAGCTAAATGGAAAATGGTGAATGTGCATTGATTATTCAAATGTCAATAAAGCATTCCAAACGACACCTGACCAATATAGGACCGAAGACGCGCAAATCTGCTGCTAATGATTGACCAACTTATGGATTCAATGGCCAAACATGAATCACTATCCTTTATTGATATACTCTGGCTACAAGCAATGCGCATTCCAAATCAGGAACATACGACTTTCATCACTGATCTGAGCCTGTATTGTTACCGAGTGACGTCATTCTGTTTTGAAGAACGTTGGAGGTATTTACTAGTGACTGATAAATAAGATGTTCAAAGATCAAATCGAGCAGATGATGGAGTTTTATGTAAATGATATGCTGGTTACGTTACATCGATCAATGAATCACATGGATGACCTTGCTGAAACGTTCAATGTGCTCTGGAAGTACATAATGAAGCTTAATCCGTTGAAGTGTTTATTCGCATAATTTTTTTATGGGATTCATTGTGAACTCAAGGGGCATCAAAGCTAATCCAGTGTAGATCCCAACATTTAAAGATTTTACTGCCCTAAAAAAATGTTGGGAAATGCAGAGCCTGGATGGGAAGGTCATTACATTGAGTCAATTTATTTTGAAAGTGACAAAAATATGTATACCATTCTTTGATGCCCTTAAGTATGAGAAAGGAAAGTTTGTTTGGACTAAGGAATGCTAGAAAGCTTTCTTGAGACTGTTAGAACATATAGAGATACCACTGATCTTATCGAAGACTTAAGAAGGAGAAGATCTATTCATTTATTGGCAGTACTACTCATGCACTAAGTGCATCCTTGGTGCATGAGGAATCTATGATCTACAGCCCATATACTATATCAGCAAGCGATTTATCAGAGAAGAGAAGAACTACTCGAAGTTGGAGAAACTAGCATACTACTTGTTGATCCCTTTAAGGAAATTGCAATCTTACTTCAAGGCTTGCCTGATAATGGTGCTTGCCGATAAACCGCCAAGGAAAGTACTTCATCGACCCGAGACCTTAGGAATATGATTGAACTGAAATATAAAGCTGAGACAGTATGACATACCATGCCATCCTAGAAATGCGATATACGGACATGCACCAGCTGATTTCATTGCCAATTTTACCGTTTGGGATGGAGATGTAAAGGAAGATATTGTTAGCTATTTGAATGTAAATTGTATGTAGATGGAGCTTCCAATGAATGTAATTATGAGGCAGGAATAATTCTTATAGCCTTGGAAGGGTGAACAATATGCAATATATTGAAGCTAGAGTTCTTGATAATGAACAACGAAGATGAATATGAAGCGTTGATTGTGGGGCTCAAGATAGCATAGGAACTAGGGGTCAAGGCACTAGATATATTCAAGGACTCCCAGTTGATGGTCTACCAAGAAAAGAAGGAATTTTAGGCTAAGGGAATGAGACTACCCCTTACATAAATACTGGAACTATTGAATGGTATTGAACATTACGCATCACATGCATACCTAAAGAAGAAATTATGAAATTTGATTCGTTAGACAAACTGGCTAGCTCTAAGGATGGGTGGCTTATGGGACTCATTCCAATAGAGGTTTTGTCATCTCCGAGCATCAAACAGATGGATTTTGATTAGATCTTGGTTAGAAAAGGAAGAAAAGGAAAAATAGATGTCTCTGATAATAGGCTATTTGCTGAAGGGAACTTTTCCAAATAGAAGAAATGAATGGCCCAAACTCCTTCGTAAAGTACAATGATTGATAATACAAGGAATGTTGCATAAGAGAGCTTTCACAACCACCTACTACGATGTGTTACCATAGATGAAGCTAAGAAAATCCTCTCGGATGTTCACAAAGGAAGCTGTGGCGATCACATCAGGGGGGAAGGCAAACTTTGGCGCTATGGCTATTTTTGGCTAAGGATCAGTCGAGATGCAATTGGTTACACAAGACACCGTGATAGGTGCCAAAGGTTTATGAAAATCCTAAGTGTCCCACCTACAGAGGTTATGCAAATAGTAAGACCATGACCTTTTGTAGTTTGGGGAATCGATATAATCGACACCAATGTCGAAGGGCGAAGGAAAGTGTGCCATCGTAGCTGTGGACTGTAACGACTCGAAATTTTGAATACTTCGTATTAAAATACCTAAATTATTTAGATATTAAAATACAAGATTTAATGTGATTAAATATGATTTTATAACTTTATTAAATACTTTTCAATTAATAAATAATGTAATAAAAATTATTTTTGAAATGTATTGAAAAAAATATTCACTTTTGATAAATACTGAAAATGTGACTGGAAAACATTTTGTTAAAAATCAACTTTTTTTACAACACAAGTTGTGTGAACATATTGCAACTTGAATAGTAATGTAAACATACGATAATAATAAAATACATCCATATATTAACAAAATAATTAATGAAACTAAGTTTGAATTAGTAAAAGAAAATGGAAATATTAAGGACAAAAGGCCCCTTAAATCACTCCTTGATTTAATGAAATGATGCTTATGTAAGAGTATGGCCTTAATGCTTAACTTCATGGCTAAGTAGGAGTTTATTCATATTTATCCACTAAATTCCTAACTCTATAAATACAGATGCACACGCCACTTCATTTTCTCAAACAATCCACTTCTTTACTTCTTTCTTTTCTCCACTTTCAATGGCCTTGGCTGTAACGAACCGAAAATTTCGATCCCGAAATTTCCAGATAGTTAGTGAAAGAAGAAAGAGAAAGAAGAAGAAAACAGCAACCAGTCACAGAATCCTCACATTCGCAGCGGATCAAATATAATAACAAATGAAATTTCAGTTATACAAAGGAAACTATATATGTTAATCTACATTTAAATACATCAGAGTTACACATATACATAAACACTGGACAAAACAATCACGTCCAGATACTACAATATCACAGTGGAAACTCTCTATACGTCCCTGCCATCCAGCTCTCCTTTTGAGCTCCAAAACGTCCTTATCTGAAAATCTGTAATGCTCGGTCGGTCTGACCCGAGCATTACATCAAAGTAACACCCGGGTCAGGCTGGAAATCAGCGTGAGTAAACCCAAACATCATGAAATACAAAAAAGAACATCCAACTCATATAAAACCCGGGTAACTTATATCAATTTACAACTTCGCATGTTGTCATATACATCATTAAATCCACCCGTCAATTTTCTAAGTACCAAACTTAGATTAAATGATCCAGTTCACTTAAGTCGTCCAGTCCAATATATAGATTTCACATATCAAACCTGAACAGAGTTATTATAGATTACAAGTCGAAGTGGTTTCGGGTATTTAATAATACCGACTCCGGTCTCTTCGAATCCAATTTCCATCTTAACCCATAGATTAGGTGAAACACAATTCAACATTAAATACAAGATTTCACTTTAATATAACAACTTATCAACGACAGATAACCACACAATCACTATACAAGACAACAGATCATATCACAAACATTTATACCAGAAATATCAACCAATCATTCTTAAGCAAGATTGATAAGTCACCCATTCATAATTGAATCAAATTAATTTCCTTAATCGCCTTTAATCTTGCATACTTAACAATAATTAATTACCAACCGCTAATTAATCATTCCTAAATTATCCTTTTTATTACATTCGGCAATTAACCTTTAATTAATTTACCTCATTCATTAATCAACCTTGATTAATCATATCCAGTAATTATTCTTAATTACTATCATTAATTAATTAACCCCTTAATTAATTAATGAATCCTTTAATTATTCATCTCGATTAATCATCCTGATTTGTAAATTAATTAATCCAATTAATTTATCAAAATTAATTACATTAATTAATTAATAATAATCCCAAGTTAATGACCTTCATTAACTTACCAACAATTTCCTTAATTACCTTACTTAATTAATTAAATTAAATTAATTAATATTAATCACAAATTTAATTCATCTTAATTACTTTACTTAACCTTAATCAATTTATTCGAACCCTTAATTAATTAAATAAATTAATTAATTACCTCATTTAAATTACCTTACCAATTTAATGAAACAAAGAGCATTAAATCTTTGATTTACTTTAAAATAAAACATCTCTTATTAATGATTAAATTATCATTAACAAAGCAATTTATAACAATTTATTATTATTAGTATTATTAAATTTGTTTCAAATTACATTTTAAATTTAAAAATGAAATCAAACTTAACTTTTACAAAGTTTTAAAAACTTTTTAAACCCTTTTAAAACTTATGTTAAGAATTTCTTATTTCATAAAAGCTGTTAAAAAAAATTTAAAACCCAAATTTATTTAAAATAGAAATCATATGTAAATTACCTTAAACATTCAAAATTATTTTTTTTTTCATTCAGGTTTATAAAGAAACCTGTAACCTCCAAAATACCCGAGTCTTCCTTTTTATTACTTCGAGTAAAACCATTTTCTTCTTCGAGCTAAACAGCAAATCACCCGATTAATACTTGAATACACCATCCCCTGAAACCAATTCAACACCGGACACGTAATTACTGCACCATGCATATGCACGGTGGTTCTGGCCACCTCCGGGCACCACCCAGCCTTCAAGCATGTCCCCAACCATCCTTGAATAGCATCGCGACCCTCCAAAACTTATCATCTACTCGAAATCAAATTCGAGTCCCCTAAACCATTTCCTGGAAATAGTGTTGCAACTGAACCCAGCCTGTCAATCGGCTTGCACTCCCCTCCCCGGTCACCAGAGAACCGTCACCCCGGACCATGGCTTCACCTATACTCCATCTTCAAATTCCCAAAGTTGTGTCAAACTCGATCAACTTGAGATTTAATACTGATCGAAAAATAGTAACCAAGCAAAACTAGGTCAGCATATTTCTTCAACCTCCCATCGCCACCACTGAGCACTATTCATTCTCCTAGCACTTTTTCTACACCCTCTGATCACTCCACTACCACCACCAAGAAACCCAAACACTCCAATCAACTCGATCACCAGAGTTTGATTAAAACCCAATTTCTGTTCAAACAAGAACTGCGGCCTTAATCCCAAACTAAACACTATGATTTTAGTTTTAAAAATCGAATTTTAGTTTAAGTATTCGATTCATATACCTGAATCTATAAATCTTGAAGATAGAAATTTACCCTATTTTCAATTTGTACTGAAGTTTATTCATTTCCAGAGACAACATAAATTATTTTGACTTAAACATTTTTTTTAAAATGTTACCTTACTTTAAAACTTTTCTCCTCAAAAATCAAAATCTAATATATTTCAAAAGGAAGATAGGAGTTTTGTTTGGAAGTTTGAAGCTTTGATTATAATAGAGTCAAGATATAAACAGTCATAAACATTCTTTTATATATATGTGCAGGTTCAAACCAAATTCCAGAAAAGAATTATTCAAGCATACATTATTTCATCACATCCATATAAATTTAACACATGCTCCAGATTCAACTATATATATATATATATATAGATATAGATATATATTTTTAACAAAAGACTACTCACTTTTATTTTGAAAAGAATAGAGAGCCTGTACATTTCTTTGAACAAAAAGCTTGATTTTAAACTGTTTTGTTGAGTTGAATTAAAAAAACAAACAAATTTCATTTTAAAATCAAAATAAGAAACTGTTTAGATAGTGAGATATAAATTTTCTTTGAGTGATATTTATCCTGTAACACAACAGAAATACGTCAATCTATTTTTTTCTTTTTTTCCTTCAGAGGTACACATATATTCTATTATACTTTATACATGCAACAGATCATTCATGCATGAAATTATTCCTACAGTCTTGATTTCAAGCATTCCTCAAAATATTGTACTGTTAAACTTAGAGAAGAAGTTTACTCACAAATTTTCTGAAGAGGCAGAGGAACAGGTTTCCTGGAACAGAATGCGTAAAACCTAACGCCCCCTTGAGATTTTCACTTGTTAAAGTCGAACTCGAATTGAATTTGAGCTGCAGTTTTACTCAATTGAAAGCTCGAAGATGATACAGGTCGAAGAAGATATCAGGTTACAGCTACAGATTGTAAAATGCTTTAGAGGCTTTGCTATGTTATATTCTATATTTACTTGCATGCATTCTTGCAAGTGATTACAGGTTTGAAGAATCATTGTAGATTTGCTTAGAAAGATTGTTTGAGTTCAGATCTTGTTTTCTTAGATTTTGATTTTTTTTGAAGAAAAGAAAATAGATAGAGAAAAGTATATGTATTTAGGCTGAAAATTATTTAACAAAAATAAAAGAAAATTAAATCTAAAGATGCCACTTGTTTTAATGTATAACACTTGTCATTTTACTTACTTAATTTGTTAACATATGTTATAAAGAATGATTATATGCTAACACATGTATTTTTCCATACATAATTAGATTTTTTTAAAAGCCTTTAAAATAAATTTTCTAATTTATAAATACATATTTTAATTTATAAAATAAATTCTTTTAAAAGAAAATACCATAAAACAATTTATGTTCTTAATAAAAATCCAATAAAAATACATTTTAAAACCAAAGTATGATTTAAGATATATATAACTATCTTTTGAATTTTAATTTAAATACCCAAATTCAAATTTAAATCTCCAATTAATTTAAACAAATACAATTTCAACTTGTATATAATAATTCTGTCTATGTATATATACAACACGATTACAAATATAAATATTTATTTGATCAGATTCATTTGTTCAATTTAAAATTTCAGTATATTATTTTATTATTATTTTTATTAACCCAATTATTAATTACAATGCCAGAAATCCCGGTTATTACATTCCTCCCCCCTTTGAATCTTTTCGTCCTCGAAAAGGAATGAAACCAGAATTTATTAAATATTTTAAAACCAGTTAAAATATTCTTTGATCGTTTTAAAATACTTAAAAAACTATATAATATTTTCGAAATAATTTTTATAGAAAATATCATTTTATAACTCGATGTTTCAATAAGTCCATCCTTGTTCTTACAGAAATTCGGCCATACGTTGATCAGGCGTAGGACTGAAAATCATAAGTACTTAGCAGACCCGTTTTCAACACCCAGTGAAAATACTTGGAAAATAATCTTATTGAAAATATAGAAAACATTTTTTGAAAATAGACGATATATCTTTGGTGAGAATGCTCTGGATATCATCACCCCCATCCATGGTCACAGTTACATTCTAGGGTTACGTTGCTGTCGCAGCAAAAGTCCATGTAACTGCAGGCTCTCCGCAGCCTCTCGATTATGCCATGGAACCCACACAACATATCACAGTTACATCCAGGGTTACGTTGTCATCGCAGCAAAAGTCCATGTAACTGCAGGCTCTCAGCGGCCTCTGATTTTCGCTGTCGAAATGAAACTTCTCCACTCCTACATAGGCCGCAGTCTACCGATATAAAATCAAACGCAGACTGTTGGCTCTCAGCGGCACACACGACTTTCGCTATGGTATACTCTACTCATAATCCCCAGGAATTAGTTTTTTTCCGGACTCCTCACATGATCAACTTTAGAACCCCCCTTGGGGCTCAAGGCAGCACCACCCGGTGGTACTCCTGAGAAGTTCATTTCAAGGGAGCGCCTTTTTCCCTAGAGCCATCATCAAAACATTTTATACTATACACATATAATATCTTTAAATCAGACACCTAGTATGATCTCATACAAAGCTTCTATACACAAAATCGATTACTCCAAAATTGATAATTCTCAAACTAGGCTTTCCAAATTCAATATTGATTTTACCCCAAAATCAAAAGTCTTTCCAAATCCAAAGGTTCCTAAAACCTTTTTTTCCAAAATCCTCATAAGATCATTTATATATATATACAGATATATATATATATATATTTAAACTTTGGATCATTTCAAACTTGTATAAAAATCCTTTTATACTTCGAAACACCTTCAAAAAATCCTTTTCTTCTGACAATAGATTCAACAAGGGGAGTTTCATTTTATAAAACAAAGATATTTAACTTTGTTTACTCAAAATCAAATATTCAAATTTGATTACTTCTTTCAATACCATTTCCATTCAAATCCGTACGATGTACACATATCATCCGTACGCTACACCAATCTGATCGCTCACTCGATCACACAATTTCACTTTCGAACTAGTATCATCCACCCGACTTCCTAGTGCGGACTCAGATCTGGTTTCTTGACCAGAAACCGTCATTCTCCTTGCATAGTCATAACTATGATAGAGAATATCCAGAACCAATCAACAATCCATATCCAGGTTCGCCGTCGAAAATCGAGTGAAAAATTCCAACTCGGATCAACATACTATTTCGAAATTCTATGCTTGAATCTGGATCACATTACTATGCGAATAGAATAACATACGTACACCCTACGTATTTATCTTTATTGGTTATTAGTCAAATCAATTCCATTTCTATTCACATTCACTTTGATTTTCATTTACTTACTCACAATTGCTTCAATCCATTTGATTATCACCTCTATTCTTATCTCGATTGGGTATTTAACCAATAACAGTTTGAACTCCGACCAGTTTATTTACAAAATAGCTTGAAATTTAAAAAAAAATAGATAAGTAGTTGGAAAATAATTACTAATTTGTAAAATAGGCGTAAAATAGTTAGAAAATAGTTAAAATAATTATAGAAATTTTAGATAATTGCAAAATAATAATAAGATAGTAATTAGTTTTGTAAAATAGTTGAAATATAGTAACAGTTGGAAAATTGTTAAACAGTTTCAAAAATAATTGTAAAACAAGTATAAGATAGTTTGGCTTTTAACAGAAAGGTTATATATATAATGAATAGCTTGAAAAAAATAGGTTTATATTAAAAACAATTTATATTAAAAATAGCCTAGAGTCAAAACTGCTCACTTCCCAATCTCCATTCTCATCAATTCAATATAAATTTCCACTTCCATTTAAATTGACCCAATCCCAATTTAAATAACTTTAATTTCCATTGATTCAACCCCAATTTCAAACCCCATTTTCAAATCAAGTTGAATTATTCTTGATTTCCTCCCAAATTAAATTCAAATTCAATTTGAATTTAAAACTATTCAACTTTAATCAAAATCCAAATTATTTGAATCAAATTTCAATTCAAAATTTCCATTTGAATCTTATACTCATACATCTTCAATCACAATTTCAATTAATTCAAATCAAATTCAATTTGAACTAATTTCAATTCAAATTCCAAATTTAAACCATCTCGAATTATATAAATTCGAGTTAATACTTCAAATGTTGATTTAATTCCTTTAAATCAATTTACCTTTAAAGTTTTTAAACAATTCAATTCACATTCAGACCCAACATATTATAACACAAATCAAATTAACCTTTAAACAATTTAATTTTGAGTCAAATTCTCAAAATCCCATTCTAAATTATCTTTACTTAACTCATTACAAGGTTCAAGTAAGATTTTAAAACAATTTTAATTTACAATTTCATTTCTTAACATTCAAATCTTAAGTTCAAAGGAATTCCATATCCTTAATTTTAAATTAAAGTGTGATTTCCCTTTTATCTCAACAATGGATTACCATACTCCATCTCTCATTCATTTAAACAATTCCAATTGACAACTTAAAGATTTTTAACAACAATAGGATGGTATCATCTAATTTATTTTAAAATATCCATTTATTTTCAATTTCTAGATCTCAAACCCAATTTGAGATCACTCAAACTCTCAATTAAAATCAACCATTTAACTTTCCAAGTTAAATCTTGATTTCATCTTAAAATTTACAAATCAGGTTGAATATTCCAACATATTTAATCTTCACATTAATAATCTTCACTCTTATAAGTTCAAAAATTTATCACTTTGGGTTTTACATCACATTCCAAATTTAAAACCCAACATTTAGAGTTTATTTCAAACTATCTTTGATACTTCTTGGCCCGCCAAGCCAAATTATAAAATTTAAACCACCCTTGGTTTTAATTCAAACAAATTCTTTTAAAGTTTACAAACAACTTCTTATTCTAAAATAAGATTACTTTCAAAATAGTTTGAATAACATTATTTCCTTAAAACATTTTATGGTTTAAAACAATCATCGCATTATTAAACACAATAACCATTCAATTTCCTGGTTTGAAGCCAATTCTGATTCATCTTATTTTGAAATTCTTCCTTAACTTTAAGATTTTAATTTAAGTTTGAATCCATTTCAAACTTATGCTTATTTAATTTCAATTTGGTTGTATTATATTACTTCTTAATTCTTACTATTACTTTTAATTTAATTAATACTACAACCAATTTCCTTAATATAATAGATAATCTATTTCTTATATAAGATTCATTTACTTTTGAAATCATTTAAAAACCTTTATATAAGAAAATAACAAGCATGCTCTCTCATATACATATACATTCAACTCATTCTAGGGTACCGTTGGCCCTTTCCTTAATGAGTAATCCCAACAGAGCCAAGGTTCTCGCTTGACCTTCAGCTCTGATACCAAATGTAACGACCCGAAAATTTCGATCCCGAAATTTCCAGATAGTTAGTGGAAGAAGAAAGAGAAAGAAGAAGAAAACAGCAACCAGTCACAGAATCCTCGTATTCGCAGCGGGTCAAATATAATAACAAATGAAAGTTCAGTTATACAAAGGAAACTATATTTGTTAATCTACATTTAAATACATCAGGGTTACACATATACATAAACACTGGACAAAACAATCATGTCCAGATACTACAATATCACAGTGGAAACTCTCCATACGTCTCTGCCATCCAGCTCGCCTTCTGAGCTCCAGAACGTCCTTACCTGAAAATCTGTAATACTCGGTCGGTCTGACTCGAGCATTAAATCAAAGTAACACTCGGGTCAGGCTGGAAACCAGCATGAGTAAACCCAAACATCATGAAATACAAAAAAAAACCATCCAACTCATATAAAACCCGGGTAACTTATATCAATTTACAACTTCGCATGTCGTTATATACATCATTAAATCTACCCGTCAATTTTCTACGCACCAAACTTAGATTAAATGATCCAGTTCAATTAAATCATCTAGTCCAATATATAGATTTCACATATCAAAACTGAATAAAGTTATTATAGATTACAAGTCGAAGTGGTTTCGGGTATTTATTAATACCCGACTCCGGTCTCTTCGAATCCAGTTTCCATCTTAACCCATAGATTAGGTGAAACACAATTCAATATTAAATACAAGATGTCACTTTAATATGGCAACTTATCAACGACATATAACCACACAATCACTATACAAGACAACAGATCATATCACAAACATTTATACCAGAAATATCAACCAATCATTCTTAAGCAAGATTGATAAGTCACCCATTCATAATTAAATCAAATTAATTTCCTTAATCACCTTTAATCTTGCATACTTAACAGTAATTAGTTACAAACCGCTAATTAATCATTCCTAAATTATCCTTTCTATTACATTCAGCAATTAACCTTTAATTAATTTACCTCATTCATTAATCAACCTTGATTAATCATATCTAGTAATTATTCTTAATTACTATCATTAATTAATTAACCCCTTAATTAATTAATGAATCCTTTAATTATTCATCTCGATTAATCATCCTGATTTGTAAATTAATTGATCCAATTAATTTATCAAAATTAATTACATTAATTAATTAATAATAATCCCAAGTTAATGACCTTCATTAACTTATCAACAATTTCCTAAATTACCTTACTTAATTAATTAAATTAAATTAATTAATATTAATCACAAATTTAATTCATCTTAATTACTTTACTTAACCTTAATTAATTTATTCGAACCCTTAATTAATTAAATAAATAAATAAATTACCTCATTTAAATTACCTTACCAATTTAATGAAACAAAGATCATTAAATCTTTGATTTACTTTAAAATAAAACATCTCTTATTAATGATTAAATTATCATTAACAAAGCAATTTAAAACAATTTTTTTTTTAATTTGTTTCAAATTACATTTTAAATTTTAAATTTAAAAATGAAATCAAACTTAACTTTTACAAAGTTTTAAAAACTTTTTAAACCTTTTTAAACTTATGTTAAGAATTTCTTATTTCATAAAAGCTATTTAGAAAAAAAATTAAAACCCAAATTTATTTTAAAATAGAAATCATATTTAAATTACCTTAAACATTCAATTTTTTTTTAGTTGAAATCATTCAGGTTTCTAAAGAAACCTGTAACCTCCAAAATACCCGAGTCTTCCTTTTTATTACTTCGAGTAAAACCATTTTCTTCTTCGAGCTAAACAGCAAATCACCCGAGTAATACTTGAATACACCATCCCCTGAAACCAATTCAACACCGGACATATAATCACTGCACCGTGCATATGCACGGCGGTTCTGGCCACCTCCGGCCACCACCCAGCCTTCGAGCATGTCTCCAACCATCCCTGAATCGCATCGCGGCCCTCCAAAACTTATCATCTACTCGAAATCAAATTCGAGTCCCCAAACCATTGCCTGGAAATAGTGTTGCAACAGAACGCAACCTGTCAATCAGCTCGCACTCCCTTCCCAGGTCACCAGAGAACCGTCACCCCCGACCATGGTTTCCCCTATACTCCATCTTCAATTTCCCAAAGCTGTGTCAAACTCGATCAACTTGGGATTCAATACTGATCGAAAAATCATAACCTAGCAAAACTAAGTCAACATACTTCTTCAACCTCCCATCGCCACCACTAAGCACTATTCATTCTCCTAGCACTTTTGCCACACCCTCTGATCACTCCACTACCACCACCAAGAAACCCAAACACTCTAATCAACTCGATCACCAGAGTTTGATTAAAACCCAATTTCTGTTCAAACTAGAACTGCGGCCTTAATCCCAAACTAAACACTATAATTTTAGTTTTAAAAATCGAATTTTAGTTTAAGTATTCAATTCATATACCTGAATCTATAAATCTTGAAGATAGAAATTTACCCTATTTTAAATTTGTATTGAAGTTTATTCATTTCCAGAGACAACATAAATTATTTTGACTTAAACATTTTTTTTAAAATGTTACCTTACTTTAAAACTTTTCTCCTCAAAAATCAAAATCTAATAGATTTCAAAAGGAAGATTGGAGTTTTGTTTGGAAGTTTGAAGCTTTGATTATAACAGAGTCAAGATATAAACAGTCATAAACATTCTTGTATATATATGTGCAGGTTCAAACAAAATTCCAGAAAAGAATTATTCAAGCATACATTATTTCATCACATCCATATAAATTTAACACATGCTCCAGATTCAAATATATATATATAGATATAGATATAGATATAGATATGTATTTTTAACAAAAGATTACTCACTTTTATTTTGAAAAGAATAGAGAGCCTGTACATATCTTTGAACAGAAAGCTTGATTTTAAAGTGTTTTGTTGAGTTGAATTAAAAAAAAACAAACAAATTTCATTTTAAAATCAAAACAAGAAACTGTTTGGATAGTGAGATATAAATTTTCTTTGAGTGATATTGATCCTGTAACACAATAGAAATATGTCAATCTATTTTTTCTTTTTTTCCTTCAGAGGTACACATATATTCTATTATATTTTATACATGCAACAGATCATTCATGCATGAAATTATTCCTACAGTCTTGATTTCAAGCATTCCTCAAAATATTGTACTGTTAAACTTAGAGAAGAAGTTTACTCATAAATTTTCTAAAGAGGCAGAGGAACTGGTTTCCTGGAACAGAATGCTTTAAACCTGATGCCCCCTTGAGATTTTCACTTGTTAAAGTCGAACTCGAATTGAATTTGAGCTGCAGTTTTACTCAATTGAAAGCTCGAAGATGATACAGGTCGAAGAAGATATCAGGTTACAGCTGTAGATTGTAAAATGCTTTAGAGGCTTTGCATTGATATATTCCAGATTTACTTGCATGCATTCTTGCAAGTGATTACAGGTTTGAAGAATCATTGTAATTTGCTTAGAAAGATTGTTTGAGTTCAGATCTTGTTTTCTTAGCTTTTGATTTTTTTTTGAAGAAAAGAAAATAGATAGAGAAAAGTATATGTATTTAGGCTGAAAATTATTTAACAAAAATAAAAGAAAATTAAATCTAAAGATGCCACTTGTTTTAATGTATAACACTTGTCATTTTACTTACTTAATTTGTTAACATATGTTATAAAGAATGATTATATGCTAACACATGTATTTTTCCATGCATAATTAGATTTTTTGGTAGCCTTTAAAATAAATTTTCTAATTTATAAATACATATTTTAGTTTGTAAAATAAATTCTTTTAAAAGAAAATACCATAAAACAATTTATGTTCTTAAAAAAAATCCAATAAAATTACATTTTAAAACCAAAGTATGATTTAAGATATATATAACTATCTTTTGAATTTCAATTTAAATACCCAAATTCAAATCTAAATCTCCAATTAATTTAAACAAATACAATTTCAACTTGTACATAATAGTTCTGTCTATGTATATATACAACACAATTACAAATATAAATATTTATTTGATCAGATTCATTTGTTCAATTTAAAATTTCAGTATATTATTTTATTATTATTTTTATTAACCCAATTATTAATTACAATGCCAGAAATCCCGGTTATTACATTAGCCGTTCACTTTGGTGTGGGATAAATGGCCTTTTACCATGGGTAATAGGAGGGAAAGGGAGGAGTTTGGTAAGCAAGGAGGAGGTGTTTTGTCCTAGGGTGGTGAGCATCCATGGTGATGGAGGAAGGTGGATTGGTGCGTGTGCATTAGTGGAGGAAAGAAAGGGTTTTAGTAATGTTAAGTTGAAATTAAAAATGTTGGAAGAAGTATGGTTATAATGTATTAATAATAATAAACGTTAACTACTCAAAGCTAAACCGTCGATTATATGCTTTAAAAAGTATATAAATTATTTAAGTAGTTGCTTGCTAAACCATTGAATTGTGATAAGTTTATTTGAACATTTAAAATGGATATGTTAATGTGTATATATGTTAATACATGTTTAGTAGTAGTATAGTTGGAACTTGGAACCATATATGTGTATAAAATAACAAGACACCAAATATTGGATTGAATACGAAACTGTCCATATAGCGATAGTCACTATAAATGCAATTTGAATCCATTAAACTATAACTTCTGAAAATGGTGATTTAAAAACATATCTTAATAATAACTTGTTTGATTATCATCTACACTTCTATAAGTGCAAAGAAAAGAAAAAAAAATATGTTTTGGAAAGTAAAGAAGAAGTAAATCAAAGTAACAAAAGAATGAAGTAAAAAGGTCGCTATAGTTACACTTTCAAAAATAGACCGTCCTTTAAAATAACATGTATTTTTGTGGAAATTTTCTTAGGAGTTTCTTTACCAATTAATCAAATAAATAATATATTATTCTTATTGAAAAAGTTTGAAGCCTAATTCATTTAATAGCTAGTTGAATTAAATGCAAAAGGTTATAGCGAAATAGTCGCTATAAGTGTGGTTTGATAAAATACCCTATTTTTGGGAAATTCTCTAAAATAATTAAAAGACATTCTTTGGAATTTTTCTTCTTGGTTTCAATGTACCCAAAGTATACTAGCTATTTTAAAAATAACGGTCTAAAATAAATTGTTAAGGTATTGAAAACAAGACGCAAAGTTGTAGCAAAAATGTGTTAAAACTTGTAACAAAACTTTAGCAGCACTATTGAAATGCTATGTTTGTTATTTGAAACTATAAATTGTTTAAAGATTATACTAAAATTATGTACTTTTCTCTAATCTACTTGGTGTTGTTTTCTAACTTATAATAGAGTATTTTAAATTTGGTTTCAAGTTTAAATATATTTTTAATAATTAACTATAAATTTCTAAACTAAGTAGCTTTTAAAATTAAAACTTGTTTTTCTATTTATTTCAAAGTTCCTTATTTTTACATAATATTCTATATAAATAATCATCATATATTTTAAGTAGTTTTAAAATATTTTAAAATAAGTATTTTGAAGATATTTCTGTATATATAAGTTTTAAATAATAAAGCAAGTATTTTATTAATATAATAAAGGGAGTTTGGATTTTAACACTTAAGTTAAAAAAATTATTTTATGGAATCAGCTAAAAGTGTATTGCCTAAATTAATAGGTGCATATATGTTTTGATCATTAAATAAATGTTTAAAGTTATGAATGGATATGTAAATAGTTTGGGGTTTGTTGTGGCAAATGTTTTGAGCAACACTTGTCTTTAACCCCTAAATGCAATTAAACTTTTAAAGGAAAGTTTTAAAGATAATGGTTAAATGGAATGGTTTTGATTTTGTAGCAAACAATGTTTTAGCAAATTTTTTTTAAACCCTTGAATTATATTTTGGAAGAAATATTACAAATCATTAACAATAGAATTTTAAAGATAATAACAAGTATTGAAATCTTCTATAAAGAGATAGATTATGTTATATGTCTAATTTATAAAAGAAAAGGAGTTCATTATAACAATATTTTGGTAGTGATTTTTTAATCTCTATGTAACGACCCAGAAATTTCGATCTAAAAAATTCCAGATAGTTAAGGAAAAAAAGGAGATAGATGAAGAAGAAGAAAATAGAAAACACCAAACACAGATTCTCGCGTTTGCAGTGGATCAAAATATAATATTAAATAAAATAGCAGTTATACAAAGGGAAAACTGTCTCAGTTAATTACATTTAAATACATCAGAATTACATTCATTTACAACCACTGGACAGTTATAACAACTTGTCCCAGATAAGCTACAATAAATCACAACGGAATACACTCCATATGTTCCTACTGTCAAGCTCGCCTCCTAAGCTCCAGAACGTCCTTACCTGAAAATCTGTAATACTCGGTCGGACCCGAGCATTACATCAAAGTAACACCCGGGTCAGGCTGGAAACTAGCGTGAGTAAACCCTTCAAACATGGAATACAAAAGCACACAACTTATATAAACCCGGGGCAACTTGTATCAATTTACAACTTCACAAGTTGTTATAAACATCACTTATACCACACATCTATTTCTAAGTACCAAAACTTAGAATAAAAAGTTCAATTCACATAAATCAATCCTTTTCAACCTTTTGATTCCACATATCAATTTATAAAGAATCAAAGTGGTTTTGGGTATTTACTAATACGCGACTCTAGTCTCTTCGAATTTAATACCATCTTAGCCTAAGTTATTTAAGTGAACCACAATTCAACTTTAAATACAAGATGTCACTTTTTACAAAGAAATTCATCATCATTAAATAACCACATTATAAATGTCCACCCCAACATATCATATCACAGAATATCACAGCATCTTCCTATAGATATCAACTAATTCAAATACTCTACTCAAACAATCATTTATAAGCAACCATTGTTAATCCCTATTATAATTAATTTAATTAACTTAAATTAAATCAATTACTTAATAATTAATCATCTAACTTTTCTTAATCAACCATTTATTGATTACAACCTTTTAATTAATCAATCATTCTTCAAATATCCATCTTAATTAATCACCTTGAGTAATTATCCTTCAATTAATTTGACAAATTAATTATCCTTAACTATTTACAGTAATTAAGCTTTAATTACTCTCATTAATTACTTTAATTGATGATCCTTAATTACTTCTTCAATTAATTATATTTAATAATAAATCTTAAATTAATTATTCATTAATCTGCCTTGATTAATCACATTAGTAATTAATTACCCTTAATTAATTAGATTACTTAATTATCATCAAATAACTTTATTAATCAATTCTTAAATTAATTACACTAAGTAATTAATTATTAATTGCTTCCACTAAGTAATTAACCTTTTTATTTTTTACATAAGGTAATTAAACCCAAATCATTTCCATTAAAATTACCGTTCCAATTCAATTAACATCGAGTAATTATCCATTAATTACTTTACTAAGTAATTACTCTTTTCCAATTACATTCAGTAATCATACCTTAACAAACCATCATGTGATTATCTTAAATTAATTAAACAAATTAATTAACTTGACTAATCACATTACTTTAATTAAGTACATTGAGTAATTAATCTCTTAATTACTTTCATTAAGTAATTATACTTAAACAATTCCATAAATTGATTATCTTTAATTAATTAATCTAATTAATCATCTTAATTAATCATTTGATAATCCTTAGTTAATGATCCTTCATTAACTAATAAAAATCCTTTAACTACTCTCTAAGTAATTAAACTTCAATTAATCATCTCTTAATCCAAATTAATTAATTCTTATTAACCAATAAATTAATTTCCAATTACTCAATTATTTAAGTGCTTAACTATGATTAATTAATTAAATTAATTATCCATTTTAATTAACTTAACAATTTAATGGCCTTGAGCGGTCTATCCTCTGAATAAGTTAAACGCGTGAGGATTAATTCTCTTGGTCGGGCTGGCTTAAAAGGGGGGTCGGTGTGGCGGACAGCTTTTTCCCCTAGCTCTACTCTCCGGAGTAGGGTTTTTTTTTTTAAAAAAATCTTCATTTATTTAAAGATAAAAACATTTTTCTTATTAATGATCAAATTATCATTAACAAAGCATTTAAAAACAATTTAATTTAAATTTTCTTTCATTTCAAAACAGGAATACATATTTAAATTTTGATTTCAGATTTAACTTAGATTTAAAAAAAACTTTACTTACATTTTAAATCTTCATTTTAAATTCAAACCATTTAACCGTTTTAAAGTAACTAAAACAATTTAAATTTAAAAACATTATTTATCTTTAATACTGATATTCAAACAAAACTTGAATTCCAGATTTAAAACTTAGATTTAAACTTTGCTTACATTTAAACTCAGTTTTAAATTTCATTTTAAAAATTTAAAAAGTGAACAAGTTTCCTTTAAAAACCTATAACAAATATTATCCCAAGCCACTTAAATTTTGCTTCGAGTCTAACCCATCCTAACTTCGAGCAAAACACTCCATTACTCGAGAATTACTCGAGACAAATCCCTGCTCAAACCAACAACCAATAACACCAGAACAAAGTGCACCGTGCATCTGTACGGTGGCTTTGATCGCCTCCGATCAACTTCGACGATCAACCCACATCGACAAACACACATACACCCTAACCCAAAATCAAATCACCATCTCGAAGCCCGAAATCAAATTCGAGTTTCAAACCAGACCTGGAACAACACCAGGAACACCACATCAAAACCTGTCAACGCCTCGCTCTCGAAGCTCCGACCATCAGTGTAACAACCCGCATATTTATCGGTTTTGTATTTAAATATTTTATTTAAATATTTTATCGTTAGCCGGATTTTTAGTCCGAAAAGCTAATTTTTGCATACGGTCGAATTAGGACTCGGGACCATTCCCATTGAGTTTAAAATGCCGTTTGCGACCTTTTTGAGTATAAGCTTCGATATGTTTGGAGAAAGTTGATTTTTGCTACTTTTCACTTTGGGTTTGGTTTGGGCTCAGCCCTATGTTAACTTATGCTCAAATCTGAGCCACTCTTCCCCACTCACCCTCATTCTCTTCTCATTTCAGTTTTAGAGTATTAATGGTGGGAGAGATTGGAAATTAAAATTCCAAAACCCTAGTTTCTCTTGCAAATCAAATTCCTAGCTCCAAACTCAAGAAGAACCCATTGGTAAGCTTCTCTTCTTCTTCTCCAACTTATTCTCTTACCAATTTCAGAAATTCCTAAACCTAATTTGGGGAATGTTCTTGTTTTTGATCTTAGATTCAAGATCAATTGGGTTGTGTTGAAGAGAGGTTGATTCTCCATTTGCTTTCAAGCTTCTTCTTGTTCGATTTTGTGAAAAGGTGAGATTTTTATCTCACATCTATGACTATAATTATCTTTGGTTGTTGGGTATAAATTCCTAACACTTCTTCATGTGCATTTGCTCTTGATTTGGATTGGTTTTGTGAATATTCCAATTTTTGGGTTTTTAAGTCAAATTTGTGTGAAATCCTTTTATGGCTGTTTGATCATGCTTTTGGTGATGCATCGAGGATCATATAGGGCCGGGTTACCGATTGGCATACACCCTTAGAGCCAATGTTCGTCCGGTTGCATTTTGGAAGAGTTTGCTCTTCATTTGAATAAGGCTGAAAAACAACCCAGGCATGATTCAGTCGACTGAAAACTTTGTTCAGTCGACTGAAACTGAAACCCGAGAGTTTCCAGGCATGATTCAGTCGACTGAAAAATTTTGCACAGTCGACTGAACCTGGAAACAGAAAGTTTCCTAAACCTGGAAAATTTCCAGGCACAGGGTCAGTCGACTGAAAACTCTGTTCAGTCGACTGAACCTGCTGTTTGAGTCCAATTTGCCTTTTTGGATTGAAATTCCAATTTAAATCGATTCGTGATAATCCTATTGGTTGTTATCATCTATTATGACTTTGATGACTCTTTTTAGGGATTTTTGAATATCCATTTCGATGGATCCTTTATCGATTTCTTTGGATTTTATTCACGTCTTCGTATGTGAATTTTTGTGATTGATTGTTCTTACAATCTTCTTCGTGGTTTGTCACTTTAAAAAATATAAAGGTTTTCTATACTAGTAGTAAATATCAAAACTCTTTCCTCAAACGATTTCAATACTATTTTAATACCAAATTCGTTTATAAAACAGTTTTCCAATCTATTAGTATATACAAACCTTTACCTCACTCGTATGAGAAATCTAATTAAACGGCTTAGTAAAACAAGTGGTATGAAACGCTTGCGTTTACTTTGTCGGTTAATTCTTGGACTTGTTCGATTGAACCTCTTGTGACAATTTTCTAGTGGAGATTTACAGTTTGTTCGTAAATATTTAAGTTAAGCAAGTGGTTATGGGACATGAAGCTAAACTCATATATTTACTAGCTTAGTGTAATTGACACTTCTCGTTGATCATGACGATCATCTTTGTGATTTAGACTAGCAATGTGCGATGTCTCTTTGTCTGCGAGGGAGACTAAACCCCGTTTTGTGGAGTTTCGACTCAATTTGTGATGGGGTAGCAACCCATGGTCTTCGGGCCGTTTGTGGAGCTTCGGCTCAATTTGTGATGGTTAGCGACCAAGGAATTAGCGTTCTGTTTGTGATACATGTGTTGGTGAGCTTTATGCTCCCATTTGTGATAGGCCTCCCCCCTTTTTTGTGATTTCTGGATTTCTTTTGTAGATTTCTAGAATTTTTGTTTCACCAATTTTTCGTGATTTCCATTGATAAGTCTTATCGATATTTGTGCATTGGTGAATTTGTGTGTCATTGACTTTTGTGATTTCTGGATTTCTTGTGTAGTCTTCTGGAATTTGTGCGTCATTGACTTTTGCGATTGACATTGATATTATCGTCAATATTTGTGGTTTGATGAACGAAATAAAGAGTATGACACTTCTTGGATTCTTGTGTAGATTTTGTGATATTGATTAATCTCTTGTTGATTATCAACTACTTATATATCACAGCTTGGCCTTGTGATTATTATGTGTTTAGTCATAACTCTGATTCTATATCGTTTCATCTGATATCTATAGTTAGACTGATCCGTTTATTATTTTCTTATTAAATAATACTCGGGTCAGACCGAGATGTTGCAGGTGCTTCTGCTTGACTTCTCTCTTGGGATTGATTTCGCTTGCTTTTGGTTAACTACTTAGATTAGTAGTTTTTGTTGTATACATTTGAGATATAGACTCCATAATGTATACTTATTCTTTTGTGTAGTTCATGTAACTATTCTTTTGTGATATTGTGGATCTTTTTAGACCACTACTCTGATATACACTGCCATGTGTTAATTATATATTCATATCTTCTTCCGCCTTTGTGATATGAATTATCTGTGACTGATTTATGTTATGTTTATTTCTGTATTTGTTTCCGAAGATTTTATATAGCCACTGTGTGATAGCCTTGAGTTTGTATCTGTATGTCGGATTTCCTCTAGAGATGAAAAGTTATATTTTTATCTGGCATACCGGTACTCGCACAAAGCAATTATACAGATGGTCGCTCCTCAACAGCCTTATTCTCCGTGCTAGTCGACAGCATTACTCCGTAGTGTTCTTGGCTTGCGTGGGTATAGAGGTGGGGCGTCACAGCTTGGTATCAGAGCCAAACTTCTGAACAATATGGAATATTATAACAAGGATCATCGTCCTAAGTTCATCTTAGGAGTCGTGCTTTAGGATTTTATTCGTGTCTACGTACCGTTCTATCCTATTTTCTTTTATGATTCCTTGTTTTGTCTATCAAGATTGCTTGATATTCAATTTGGTGAATGACCTTTTTCTTCCTCTTCTTTCTTTCTAAAGGAAGAGAAATGTCTGGACCTGGCCGCCCTAGAGCCGTGCCATCTAGCACTCCGCCCCAGGATGGAGTTTTTATGACTGCTCAATAGCTTCTTGATTTAGTGACAAATGCTCAAGCAGCTGGAGCTAACCCGGAACCTACTCACCCAAAGTCGGGATTTGCACGCTTGTGCAGCGATTACACTAATTTAGGTGGGGAGCCATTTAGAGGTTCCGAAACTGTTATTGAAGTACAGGCATGGCTAAGGTCATGCGATCGAATCTTTTCTCGCATGAATCTTATTGACCTTCACCGAGTTCAGGTGGCCTCTAGTATGCTCCGAGAAAGAGCATTGGACTGGTACGAACTTCTTATTTCTGAGATTAATGAAGCGGATCTCACCTGGGAGAAATTCCGAGAGCGCTTCGAGTTAAAATTCGTACCAGAAGCAGAAAAAGTGACATTGGCTCGACGATTTATAGACCTTGTTCAAGGTGAGTCATCCGTGACTGATTACGTCGCCTCCTTCGAGTCGCTTTCCAAATATCGGGTTGAATACATCAACACCCCTCTTAAGAAGAATCAGAGATTCGTCTATGGCTTAAACAAAAGTCTCAAGAAGCCATTACTTCTAAAGTTAGAAGTTTCTTTCGACCAACTCGTTGATATCGCTCTTCGTCTTGAAGAGGCGGATAGAGAGAATGACGTTGAAGTGGTGGGTTCCAAACCAAACTTCAACAACAAAAAGAGGCCAAACAAATTTAAAGGCCCTTATCCCAATAAGAAAGGGAAGCAAGCAACCTTCGTGGAAAAGACTTCTTCCTTTGGTCGTGGGGAATGCTATAATTATGGTTCGAAGGACCATTATGCGAACAAGTGCCCAAAGTCTCTTTCTTGTCGCTACTGCAAAGTTCCCGGTCATGTTATATCTTCATGCCCCAAGCTTCAGGGCAAGAAGGAGGGAAAGTTAAATGTTGCTCAAGCCCCTGGCAACACATCTCGTGGCCAAGGTATTTCTCATTCTATTCTAGATGGAATTATTTTATTTCGTGATCATCCTATTCGAGTTCTTTTTGATACGGGTGCGTCCCATTCTTTTATATCAAGAACTTGTTGATACTTTTTCTTTGGATGTTTTGTGTTTAATGACTTCTTTGAGAATTGCGAATCCGGTTGGTGGATCCGCAACAATGAGTTTATTGTGTAAAGATGTCGAGATTATTTTGTGTGATTTTTCTTTCCGAGCCGATTTGCATGTCATGCGTTATTTAGGCTTTGGAATGATTTTGGGAATGGATTGGCTTAACCGTTATGAAGCTCATATCCTATGTCTTGAGCGGACTATTCATCTTCGACATCCTCAATCTGTTAATCAGGTTTCTGTTATTCTTAAAGATTCAGATTCTGCTTTGGTTGCATCTTTATATTCTTTAAATCCTCGTGATGACGATGATGATGATGAGGGTGATATTATTTCTCTTATTCACGTCGTTTGTGAATTTTCCGACATATTCGAGCCCGTTTTAGGATTACCACCTAAGCGAGCAATTGAGTTCAGAATTAATCTTATTCCTGGAGCTCAACCTATCACTCGTCCTCCTTATCGTATGTCCAATAAAGAAAACGAGGAGATGCGTAAACAATTATCTGAATTGGAAACGAAGCAATTTATTCGCTCTAGTTCCTCGCCTTGGGGAGCTTCAGTTATTTTTGTGAAGAAATCCGATGGTACACTTAGGCTTTGCATTGACTACCGCAAGCTTAATGATCTTACTATCAAAAATAAATATCCTTTACCTCGGATTGATGATCTATTCGATCAACTTAGTGGTGCTAGAGCCTTTTCACAATTGGACTTGGCTACCGGTTTTCATCAGCTTCGTATTGCAGAGGATAGCATTCCTTTGACATCGTTCCGTACTCGGTATGGATCTTATGAATGGCTTGTTATGCCATTTGGGTTAACAAATGCCCCGGCTTATTTCGTTGACTTAATGAATCGAGTTTTTAAAGACTTTCTCGACTGGTTTGTTCTCATCTTTATCGATGATATTCTTGTGTATTCTAAAACCGAGGAGGAGCATGAAAAACATCTTCGTATTGTGTTGGAAACTCTTAGGAGTAATCAATTAAAGGCAAAATTTTCTAAATGCCATTTTTGGCAATCTCGTGTGAAGTTTCTCGGTCACATTATTTCTGAATACGGAATTTCCGTGGATCCTTCAAAGATTGAAGCGATTCAAGATTGGAAGAGACCGGAGAGTGTGACAGAGATTCGTAGTTTTCTTGGATTGGCGGGCTATTACCGTCGCTTTATTAAAGACTTTTCTAAAATTGTCGTGCCTCTCACTAGCTTGACGAAGAAAGGTGTTAAATACATTTGGTCGGACAAATGTGAAGCTTCTTTTCAGAAATTAAAAGAACTTCTTTCTGATGCTCCTATTCTTGTTATTCCCGATGGGAATCAAGATTTCGTTGTTTATACCGATGCTAGTCGCATTGGTTTGGGTGCCGTTCTTATGCAAAAGGAACGTGTTATTGCTTATGCTTCTAGGCAATTAAAGCCTGCTGAGACCAGATATGCCACTCATGATTTAGAGCTCGCGGCTATTGTTTTTGCTCTTCGGATTTGGCGTCATTATCTCTTAGGAGAGAAATTTGTTCTTTACACAGATCATAAGTCTTTGAAATATTTATTCTCTCAAAAGGAACTTAATTTGCGTCAACAGCGTTGGCTCGAATTTCTTGCACCATATGATCTTGATATTCTTTATACTCCCGGTAAGGGTAATCGTGTCGCCAATGCTCTTAGCCGTAAACAACAAGTTGTTGTTTCTATGATGATATCCGAATGGAACAATCTCGAGATCTTATCCACTTGCGAAATTCGAGACCGTGTTTCCGATTTATGCTCATCATTTGTTTTATGTAGCCTTGAGGCTCATCCTTCTCTTTTGGACCGCATTCTTGAAGCTCAAAGGCTAGATCCCGAATTGGCTCTTCTTGGCCAAAATATTAAGGATAAAATTGATATTGAAGGTTTGAAAGACTTTGATATCGATTCTCGTGGCGGCATTCGGAAAATTGGTAAACTTGTCGTGCCATATATTGGTGATCTTCGTAAAGATATTTTAGAAGATTCTCATCACTCTAAATTTACCATTCATCCCAGTAGTAGTAAAATGTACGCGGATATGAAGCGACTTTATTATTGGGAGGGAATGAAACTTGACATCGCTAACTTCGTTAAACGTTGCATGACTTGCCAACTCGTTAAGGCCGAACATCAAAGGCCCGAAGGATTATTGCAACCTTTAGAAATTCCAGTTTGGAAGTGGGACCAAATTTCCATGGATTTTATAGATGGCCTTCCCCGTTCTCGTTCGGGTCATGATAGCTTATGGGTGATTGTTGATAGGCTTACTAAATCTACCCATTTTATTCCCGTTCGGTCTAACCGAACCGTTCCTCTTTTGGCCAAAATATTTATCAAAGAAATTGTTAAATTGCATGGTGTTCCTACTTCTACTGTTAGTGATCGTGATCCATTGTTTACTAGTGGATTTTGGAAGAGTCTTCAAAAAGCTTTAGGAACGAGGCTTAATTTTAGCACCGCTTATCACCCTCAGTCCGATGGACAAACTGAGCGTGTGAATCAAACTCTTGAAGATCTTCTTCGTGCTTGTGTTCTTGATTTTGGTGGAAGTTGGGAAGATCATATTTCACTTGTTAAATTTTCCTATAATAATAGCTTCCAATCTAGTATTGGTATGGCACCTTTTGAGGCACTCTATGGAAGGCCATGCCGATCTCCTTCTTGTTGGCTTGAGGCCGGTGAGAAGCTAGTTTTAGGTCCAGATTTTATTCGTGATTCCACAGAGAAGATTGAACTTATTCGTCATAGGATGAAAGAAGCCCAGAGTAGACAAAAATCCAATGCCGATAACCGGAGAAGGAAGTTAGAATTTTCTGTGGGAGATCTTGTGTTCATTCGTGTTTCACCTATGAAGGGTGTTGTACGTTTCAGTCGATCGGGAAAACTAGCGCCTCGATATATTGGGCCATTTCCTATCACCGAACGTATTGGTTCCATGGCTTATCGCCTTTTATTACCGGCTCAGTTTTCTGCTATGCATGACGTGTTTCACGTTTCTCAACTTCGGAAATGTCTTCGAGATTCCGATTCTATTCTTGAGCCCGGTGTTGTGGAAGAGATTGAAGTTTCGCCTAATTTAACTTATGAGCAACATCCTATTCGTATCATTGCTTCGGAAGTCAAACGACTTCGAAATAAAGATGTTCCGCTTGTTAAAGTTCAATGGTCTTCAAATCCTAAGGATTGTTCTTGGGAATCTAGAGAGTACATCGAGCGTACACATCCGGACTTACTTTCTCGTGCTCTTTGAGGTGAACTTCTTATTTCAAACTTCTTTTGTGTTGAATATGCTTTTATGGTTGTTACTATATATCTTCTTCTTGTAATATTGTGAGGACGCAATTTCTTTAAGGAGGGGAGTCTGTAACAACCCGCATATTTATCGGTTTTATATTTAAATATTTTATTTAAATATTTTATCGTTAGTTGGATTTTTAGTCCGAAAAGCTACTTTTTGCATACGGTCGAATTAGGACTCGGGACCATTCCCATTGAGTTTAAAATGCCGTTTGCGACCTTTTTGAGTATAAGCTTCGATATGTTTGGAGAAAGTTGATTTTTGCTACTTTTCACTTTGGGTTTGGTTTGGACTCAGCCCTATGTTAACTTATGCTCAAATCTGAGCCACTCTTCCCCACTCACCCTCATTCTCTTCTCATTTCAGTTTTAGAGTATTAATGGTGGGAGAGATTGGAAATTTAAATTCCAAAACCCTAGTTTCTCTTGCAAATCAAATTCCTAGCTCCAAACTCAAGAAGAACCCATTGGTAAGCTTCTCTTCTTCTTCTCCAACTTATTCTCTTACCAATTTCAGAAATTCCTAAACCTAATTTTGGGAATGTTCTTGTTTTTGATCTTAGATTCAAGATCAATTGGGTTGTGTTGAAGAGAGGTTGATTCTCCATTTGCTTTCAAGCTTCTTCTTGTTCGATTTTGTGAAAAGGTGAGATTTTTATCTCACATCTATGACTATAATTATCTTTGGTTGTTGGGTATAAATTCCTAACACTTCTTCATGTGCATTTGCTCTTGATTTGGATTGGTTTTGTGAATATTCCAGTTTTTGGGTTTTTAAGTCAAATTTGTGTGAAATCCTTTTATGGATGTTTGATCATGCTTTTGGTGATGCATCGAGGAGCATATAGGGCCGAGTTGCCGATTGGCATAAACCCTTAGAGCCAATGTTCGTCCGGTTGCATTTTGGAAGAGTTTGCTCTTCATTTGAATAAGGCTGAAAAACAACCCAGGCATGATTCAGTCGACTGAAAACTTTGTTCAGTCGACTGAAACTGAAACCCGAGAGTTTCCAGGCATGATTCAGTCGACTGAAAAATTTTGCACAGTCGACTGAACCTGAAAATAGAAAGTTTCCTGAACCTGGAAAATTTCCAGGCACATGGTCAGTCGACTGAAAACTCTGTTCAGTCGACTGAACCTGCTGTTTGGGTCCAATTTGCCTTTTTGGATTGAAATTCCAATTTAAATCGATTCGTGATAATCCTATTTGTTGCTATCATCTATTATGACTTTGATGACTCTTTTTAGGGATTTTTGAATATCCATTTCGATGGATCCTTTATCGATTTCTTTGGATTTTATTCACGTCTTCGTATGTGAATTTTTGTAATTGATTGTTCTTACAATCTTCTTCGTGATTTGTCACTTTAAAAAATATAAAGGTTTTCTATACTAGTAGTAAATATCAAAACTCTTTCCTCAAACGATTTCAATACTATTTTAATACCAAATTCGTTTATAAAACAGTTTTCCAATCTATTAGTATATACAAACCTTTACCTCACTCGTATGAGAAATCTAATTAAACGGCTTAGTAAAACAAGTGGTATGAAACGCTTGCGTTTACTTTGTCGGTTAATTCTTGGACTTGTTCGATTGAACCTCTTGTGACAATTTTCTAGTGGAGATTTACAGTTTGTTCGTAAATATTTAAGTTAAGAAAGTGGTTATGGGACATGAAGCTAAACTCATATATTTACTAGCTTAGTGTAATTGACACTTCTCGTTGATCATGACGATCATCTTTGTGATTTAGACTAGCAATGTGCGATGTCTCTTTGTCTGCGAGGGAGACTAAACCCCGTTTTGTGGAGTTTCGACTCAATTTGTGATGGGGTAGCAACCCATGGTCTTCGGGCCGTTTGTGGAGCTTCGGCTCAATTTGTGATGGTTAGCGACCAAGAAATTAGCGTTCCGTTTGTGATACACGTGTTGGTGAGCTTTATGCTCCCGTTTGTGATAGGCCTCCCCCCCTTTTTTGTGATTTCTGGATTTCTTGTGTAGATTTCTAGAATTTGTATTTCACCAATTTTTCGTGATTTCCATTGATAAGTCTTATCGATATTTATGCATTGGTGAATTTGTGTGTCATTGACTTTTGTGATTTCTGGATTTCTTGTGTAGTCTTCTGGAATTTGTGTGTCATTGACTTTTGCGATTGACATTGATATTATCGTCAATATTTGTGGTTTGATGAACGAAATAAAGAGTATGACACTTCTTGGATTCTTGTGTAGATTTTGTGATATTGATTAATCTCTTGTCGATTATCAACTACTTATATATCACAGCTTGGCCTTGTGATTATTATGTGTTTAGTCATAACTCTGATTCTATATCGTTTCATCTAATATCTATAGTTAGACTGATCCGTTTATTATTTTCTTATTAAATAATACTCGGGTCAGACCGAGATGTTGCAGGTATTTCTGCTTGACTTCTCTCTTGGGATTGATTTCTCTTGCTTTTGGTTAACTACTTAGATTAGTAGTTTTTGTTGTATACATTTGAGATATAGACTCCATAATGTATACTTATTCTTTTGTGTAGTTCATGTAACTATTCTTTTGTCATATTGTGGATCTTTTTAGACCACTACTCTGATATACACTGCCATGTGTTAATTATATATTCATATCTTCTTCCGCCTTTGTGATATGAATTATCTGTGACTGATTTATGTTATGTTTATTTCTATATTTGTTTCCGAAGATTTTATATAGCCACTGTGTGATAGCTTTGAGTTTGTATCTGTATGTCGGATTTCCTCTAGAGATGAAAAGTTATATTTTTATCTGGCATACCGGTACTCGCACAAAGCAATTATACAGATGGTCGCTCCTCAACAGCCTTATTCTCCGTGCTAGTCGACAGCATTACTCCGTAGTGTTCTTGGCTAGCGTGGGTATAGAGGTGGGGCGTCACAATCAGCGAGTCTGCAACTCCGGCCAACCCTTCGCCATCCACCATACTTTCATCCCCTCGAGTTTGGTAGCACTCGATCAAATGTGGAAGACATGTAGATCCAAAACATTCAACCCAGAGAAACTAGGGCTACAGACCAAAATCCACCATCGCCACCTCCACAGTGCTATGATCATTATTCTGATAATTTTTCTACCATATGCAACCACTCTTCCATAATTACTGAAGTTCCCAACCTCCAAATTTCAAGGATCACCAGAAACCCCCAATATACCATTTCCAGTCCGAAAAGAACTGCACCTAAATCTTAATACTAAAATTTAAGACTTTAGTATTAAAAACCACGTTTTGGTTTTAATATTCAATTTATATCCCTGAATCCAGAATACAAGAGGATTGAATTTTCATTTAAATTTGAACTTGCTCAGATGTTTTGATTTCCAAAGCCAATTCAAGTTTATATTGACTTAATTAAATTTTAAACTTACTTTGTTTAAAGCCTAAGTTCTATCAGTAATTAGATCAAGAGAATATAAATTTTGAATTAAAACTTGAGCCTGGGAACAAAACAGAAAAACACGGATACTCAACAGCATATACACTTATATACATTCATAGAAAATGCCAGAAAATTCATACAAACACATTTGTTTTAGGGAATAACATGCAACCAGATTTAATTTAAGATTTTAAAATGTGATGTTACTCACCTGATTTGGAAATGAAGAACACAACACTGCTTTTGTAAATAAATTTGTTGCTAGCTTTCTCTGCTTTGATTTTAATCCTACTTCCTTTGATCTTGGTCTTCTTTTTACTTAGTTGTGAAATGGTGGTATGGTTTCTGTTTTAACTTGATTCGAATGAATGAAAGAATGAGGAAAATGTATAGGCATATATAAATAAGTGGCTGCATTCTACAGCAAATTTCTGTTTGCTTTCTTGTTTCTTTTTTCTTTTCTTTTGGTCAGTAATTCCTGATAAGATTTGTGAAACCTGAAAATTGATTTGATTTAAGGTTTGTATGCTTAGATTTGATGTATTGTAAGCTTGAGTGGATATGCATTAAATGCTATGTCCCCTTGTATGATTACATACATATCTATGCATATATATCTACATTCTGTATGTACTATTTTACATTACATGCATACATCATATGTATATTTCCATTTTATCACTTTCACCACTTCATTTAACATATATACATGCATTCTTACTTATGTATATTTATATTTGAACATCGTAAGACTTGTCTATATGTTTATCATTATATATATAAATATATTTGAATTCAATGTTTATTTTAATTTCCAAATCAACATATATATTCAAATATCTTTAATTATCAGAAATTCATTTATTTGATTAGTAAATATTAATATTCCATAAATAAAATCAGTTAATTTCCCGATTAACAGACGTCCAAGAATCCGGGTCCTCACATTCCTCCCTCCTTTGAATCTTTTCGTCCTCGAAAAGGAACTAAGCCAGAGTTTTTAAAATGCTTTAATCAAATAAATTTTCTTTGATCATTTTTAAAATATTTTAAAAATCTATGTAATATTACTACAATAGTTTTTATAGAAATACTTTTATAACTCAATCACTACAACAGTTTTTGGGTTTCATAGCGTTTGAAAAACGCTATAACAGGCTACCATAGCGTTTTAGAGAACGCCGTGGAACCACAAGCTATGGTAGGCCGACAGCATTACATAGCAGGAAGGAAAACGCTATAATATCTAATAGCGTTTGCAAAAGGGCACAGCGTTTGCAACCTACCATAGCGTTTTTTCTCTGTTATTAAACTTAAACGCTATAGGGAATATAATCCTTCATTTAACTTCTATAGCGTTTTCGAGCACATTTTCTAGTGTTTCATCAAACCATGTTATAGCGTTACAATGTTTTTCGTAGCATTTCTTCTCATGCTTGTATAGCGTTTTTATTTTCTACTATAGCGTTTTTGATTCTATTATAGCGTTTTTGATGCATAAATCTAACATCTCATATAGAGTTGCAATAGCGTTTGATGAATCAATAGCGTTTTTTAAACGCTATTCTATATAATATTAATTTTCAGCATTTGTTTCAATTTTCATTTATTATATTATATTATATATATATGCACACAGATAGATATATGTATACACATTACACACACACATATATGTATTAAAATGTGGATCCCAAAAATAACAAATCGAGAAGATGACAACAACTATATGTAACAATGATAACGTTGCAGTAAATTCTAATTTGGAAACACACAATCAAACCAGTGGAAAAGTTTCAAATAATTATGCTAATATTTCAAATACTACAAGACATGGTCGCATGATAGTAGTTCAAAATAGTCTAACAAATGAACACAAATACTACAAGACATGGTCACATGATAATAGCTCAAAATAGTCTAACAAATGGACATAAATACTTAGTTATGGAGACGATGATACAGAAATGGCTGCTACAGAAGATTCTTGCAAGGATCTAAACATTGCTCCAGGTTGCTTCAGTGTTAACCAAGTTCCTGCATTAAATGACAAAGTAGACAATGACAGTTCCAGGTTGAATATACTAAATTTGTAGACAATAAATGACAAAGTAGACAATGACTTATAGGCAATGGAGTAAATGACTTGGAGGCCTAACATAAAAATCTATCATTATTATTGTCTAACTTTGTTTGCATCATGAATATCATATTAATACATGTACTAACCTACCTACCATTTATGAATTTGCAGATGAAATTGGAAGTACAAAATGGATGTTGATTATGTTTATGCTCCACCCTCTTCCTATTGCGCCTTTAATGCTTGTTAGCTGTTACTGTATTTTTTGTTCAACTTTCTTATTATCTGAAGCTAACGAAATCTTATATTGAATATTTGTATTCTATCTTTGTTAGTTGTGTATTCGTTTTGCGTTGCAACTTTATTTCTGTTCCAATATTTGTTTTTTCATTTGCATTTATGTTTAATTTGCATATATGTTTCATTATCTGTTTCATCCACCAAACTGCATTTGTGTGTTCAATTTGTTCCATTATCGGTTTCATTTGTGTGTTCCATTATCACACTTCACCCAAATACCATCTCTCCATCAACAACCTATCATTCACAGTGCAGCACCCTGTCCTCACTTCCTTGTAGTTCATAAAACACACCCATACTCACTTCATCTAATATCTCCACCCGCCTTCATAATATAGAACACCACCAGAGCCACTTCTTCTCAAACACACCTGCAAACATTCTCTTCACCTCTACAAATAAACAACCAAATTTACCAACCTCCTCACAACCTTACTGCCTCGGCCAAACACAGTCACAGTCCTTCATTTCTTCCTCACCGTCACCAATACAACGCAGTAGCCACCATTGATACCACTTCATCAACAGCTACAACCAACTACGCAGTGACAGTCTAACTGCTGCAACCCTGTTCTGCTTCTTTGACCTTCAAAACAACTTACATAGTTCCACTTCTGACAACATAGCCACTTCACTGCAGATATACCCCAACCACCTGAACAGTACAAACATCATTTTCTTCTCCATATCCGCATAGCTGCTGTCCAAACATCATTTCCACAAGCATCGACCATCTCCTTCAAAACCACAATTGCAAAAATCAGTCTCCAATTATTCAAACCCATCACCCTCCCTGACCAATCCAAAACCCACATTCTCATCCAAACCCAAAGCGTCGAGAATCGTCTCTGACAACATCTTCCTACAAATCGTGAACCACTCACCAACTCAGCCATAAACTACAATAGTACAACCTGACCACCCCATCACACTCACCAACTCAGCCACTACACACCACCTCAACATTTCATTTCCACTTCACCAACAAACTAGCCTTGTCCACACTTCCATATCACAAAACCTCCTTAACCTCTACACATAAACCACTTGCCTTACTGCAATCATACCCGCTTACCTGTCCACATTACAGTTACAAATGAACACATCAATCCCCTTCTCTACATTGCAGTTGCCACTCCACACTGTTGCATATTGCACATTCATTTACCTCTACAACAAACTGACCATACCATCACTTGCACTACTACAACAAAAACCATTCATCGTCGTACCGCTGCTTGCCATCACTGCTCCTCCTTCCTCAACCCATACATCATTACAACTTGCTCCATCCCTTACTGTCATACATAAAATTTCAACAAACCCCACTGCTCCTCCTTGAATCACTTCTAATTATCATACACAATTACAACTTGAACCACATTCATCACCTCAATATCCTAATTAAACCATCAATATACAAATTGCCTACAACTGAGCACTGCATATCTTCACAGTGCGACCTGCACATTCAAATTGCATGCATTTGCAAGCCATCTACAATCCAACCACTGACCATATTACCACTATAAAACCCCCTTCATCAAACAACTCTGTTCATACTAACATCATCAAACTCCTTGCCACATACTCCAACATCACCTCACTATGCAACTTCACTGCAGACCACAAGCTACAACAACCTGCTACAACAATTTCACCCAAACCTTACCGCCTCATCTTTGATTCTCATACAACCCACTAAACATGACCATCACCTTTGCCATAAACATATCCACCATCATCACATACACATTTGCCATCGCAAAGCTTGCACACTGATGCCAACAGAGAAACCACCCAAACCATCAAACTTCACCAATCCAAACATTGACATCATCAACTGATCCAAACATTACCTATCACCATATATCCCACAACCTTTGCCTATTTCAGGCATTTCACAAATCGCCTAAATTCCAAAAACAAGTTCATCCAACCTGCAACCTGAAAAACAAAAAATTATCCCTCTCCATTGCCATAACAACCATCCACCCAATAACTACAACACTTCCTTCCTTGCACTTCACAAAACCAAGCAACCCCTATTATCGCACCAAGCTACCATACTCCTCCAAACACTACTGAAACTACTGCAAACCAAAATCACCACCAACGAACCCAAATCACGTGGCAACTCTTCACTTCATCCTACACCACATCATGAAAACTCATCCCTTAACTGAGACTTCCATATCATGAACAAGCTAACGTCTTCTATAGTAGTTTTATTTTCAAAGCCAAGAAATGTACAAGATAGATTCTACCTAAAAGACTCATTATTATTTGTGATATTATTTCCTAACCCTAAAAGAGTATGAATGTACTCTATCTTTATGAGTAACTTTTGTTCATCCATAAGGTTCAAAATTTATTTTCTTAGTTTCAAAAATTGTCATAAGTTGCATGAATAAACAAATAGAACAATTTTAATTGCAGTTTTTTCATCAATATATTAGTGAAATTTGAAAAAATGCAGGAAATAAGAATTGTAGGTTGCTTTTAAAGAAGAATAATTTTTCTCAAAATACATAAGCGAAAAATACCCATGCATTTATCTTTTGTATTTATGGACAAGAAACTGACTTTGGTATTATAGTTGTTTGACCACACTAAATTAAGAATTTAACTTTGATAAGAATCAAAATATGCATATCAAACGAAAAACATAAAATTACTTTTATGCATGATGTATTATTCATATATTTACCTGGAGTGTAGTTTTGAAGCTTTCTTTTCTTTTGATCGGTCAACAAACTTTAACAATGGTTACCTATATAAAAGAAAACCGTATAATGTCAAGAATTAAATCATACAATCAAATATGAATACATTTTGAAATTTTGTATATATGTATAAAAAAATTATACTTACTAGAACTTGATTCTATCACAACTTTTGAGGTTGGCCATGCCACCGTAGAGCCTACAGCATCTTCAATGCAGACAAGATCAGAAGATGGTCTCCACAGAACAGCATCGGGAACTGTAGCATTCACTATCCAAACTTTAACGGCGTCTCTTGCAAGTTGAACAAAATGGACCATTTCATTTGGATCGGTTGAAGCCACAACCCTTCGGCAACTATTGTTCCTGTTCCACCAACATAAATCAGCCTGCATTTGCTTTTGGGGGCTGGCCTTCCACTCTATCAAACAAGAAAAAGAAAAGTGATGGTTTTAATAAATAAATTTATATATATATATATATATATATTAATAAATTTGATAACAAGTTGCTATAATTATGTTTAAACATATTACCGTATGAGATGTTACATTGCCATGATTAGAAACAAATGATGGTGCTTTAGCTTTCTCGACAACTACTTTTGATTTTGGCCAAGCAACTTTATTACCAACGGCATCTCCAACATATATCATATTATTTGTTGGTTTCCATAAAAAGGCCTTGGGGTTTTTTGGATAATTAATAGAAACTGCCATAGCTGATGGTCCAATAGGAACGCCATTCACAAGCTGGTTTGGATCGCTAGAGTACAAGCGTCCTTCAGCAACTACTTCTTCACCTCCAACCCAATCATATAGCTTGCATGAAGGCTCTGTGCTGCTACTTTTAGTCTATTCAAAAAGAATATGTATTTATGAAATTAATATTTGTATTTTAAAATAAAAATTATAAATAAAGTGATATTTAATTTACCATGTTGTCGATTTGATTTAGCTTATGCAAAATAACTTTATCGGCATGCCATGCTACTAACATACCGGCAACCTCTCCAATATGTATCGTATGAAACACGGCTCTCCATAAAAAAACATTCAATTTCCTTGGAAACTCAATCAAAACTATCTTTTCATTTGGTGCTAGAGGAATTCTATGTACAAGCTCATTTGGATCACTTGACACGACTCTTCCTTCAGCAACTATTTCATCAGTTCCGCTCCAATCCAATAAATCACATTTATCAAACGTATTTCCATTGCTCTGCAATTAATTAGAAGCATCTTAAGTTAAATACTATATTAAAATTAATTTTTAGATAATATCACAATGATAATGTATTTGATGTTTAATAGCAAAGTATCATATGCACACATACACAAACATGAAATTATGCATATGCTAATATTCGATGTTTACCCAAGGCATTGATTCTTCTCTTTGACATGCATTAACCTAAAAAATCAAGTGTGGACGATGGATTAAAAAACCATATGAAAAAAAAAATCGAACAATATCTCTAATATTACCACACAAGTAGAATAACAAGTAAAGATTGATATCCTATATACCAGATTTTTCTTTAGCATGCAAACCTCCTCTTCCAATTGTGAAATTCTATCATCTTTAGCTTGTGAGAGCAAGAACTTGGTATAGTTTGTACCTCTTCCCATTGCTCGTAGTCGTCCAGGTTTATCCTGACCCAACACTTGGGAAAGAGCATTTTCTCTCAAAGAGCTGTTGGTTGAGTTTGATTGACTTTCAATTTTTTTAACATTTTCCTACAAAAGTTAACGTTATTCACATATAAGTAATAGATAGAATGTCAATAACGGATAGAAAGACAATACTATACAATTTTTATCGATATTGCGGTGTCTTACAATAGTCTCCAGAACATATGTATTAACTGCTTCGCCATTCTTTCGAGTGCGGGATTTAATCCAAATTTGACTTCTAGGAATGGAGATGTGGCCACCACTCTCCTGTTTCTATGTTAAGAATGATAGATAAAGTGAATGTGGTTGTATTAAATACATAATCATAATATGTTACACAAATTAAACTTGTTGTTCTTTCTCACCATATCTTTCGCTAATCGAGCCATTCCTTTGCGACTTACTGTATGTGGCACTTGAAAACTTCTAATAGCTTTGAATTGATCACTTTGTGCCTAAGATGAAAAGATATAATTACTGAATAATTATAATTATTACGTAATACCATTGAATTTGGTATTTATTTACCTTAAACTTTGAGTCTGTTTTCTTTTTTAGAAAATCCCTCCAGTCCTTCATATTTTTGACATTACCGGTTTGAGCCTAATCCTTTCCTCCATGTTCTTCGCTTCCAGTATTTACCTAACGAACCTGCTTTTTGAAGCCCTCCATATGCATCCTATTTGCTGAAAAATAGGCTCTTTTTGCCACTCCTCATCTAGTTTAAATCTAGCCTGCAAAATGCAAAACGATAAAATAAATAAAAATAAATTATAAACTATTTTGTAACGAAATATGAAGGTATGTAACTTAAATACTAGTACGGTTTTCTAACTAGGTAAAAGTAATTATGAGATAATGCAAAAGTATAGGCCTACACAAAAAAGAGAACGAAATGAAAAATATTAACTGAGCAAGACAGCAACTACAGATTACATAATTACGTACAAACTGTAATAAGCACATAAGAAGTTCGAGTAACTGGGTAAGCATGCATAAATTACATGCTAACCAGCAGGCATCCAAACAACTTATCATATTATAGTACATACATTTATAACATTACATAGTCAATAAGTATTAACCAGCATAACTTAATTACAAATTCAACAATTACATCATACATATTAACCAACAAGAAAATCAGCACTTACATAGTACATACATTACCAAAGACCAAATTTACCAAAATACCTCGTTTTATATGTTTTCAACGTGAAATAGGTCAATGCATCATTACAGCATTCCAATTTTTAAAAGAGGATAATGAATATATGTTAAACCATTAAAACTTTCTGTTTCTTTTTGTATAATTATACCCTGATCTATATTTGAAATTCGGAGGATCTGAAGGTAAAATAAAAAAGTTGCATTATAAGTCTATGCCACTACCATAGAAACATTCTTTTTCCTTGAAATAAAAAAAGAAGTAAACAAGTTTTAATATCCCCCATTTTAGTCTCACATCCCTCTCATAAGAAAATGTTCGTCACATCCCTTTTTTTAAATTTACAAAATTGTTGTTGTATATGATGTAAAAAGGATTATGTAAATTTTTTCCCAATCATTATCGAACATTAAGTTTTTTGAATGTTTTTTGAATGTCCAATGTTGGTTAATTAATTTATTCCAAAATAATGCTCAATTCCATCAAGAAGAAGAAGACATTTGAGGTCAAATGTTAATTATTGTTGTGCAATAACACCAAATAACTAAGTGAAAAAGATAGGAACCCAAAAAAAAAAGAACCAAAATAGGATTCTTCCTTTTATATAGAAAAAACCCTTAAAACCTGAACCAAATTTATGCTTATTTTAATTTGCAACAGGAAGGAAGGAGAATATTTCTCAATAAGAGTCACATTGTGTGGCATCTTTATACTGATGAACCAACTAAAGCACGTATGATTATCATTCTGCAATGACCAGCGATAATAAAGTGGATCAATGTAATGAAACATTTATGAACACATCCAAAACAAGTTAAAAGTTTAACGCCAATTACAATAAAATTCTAATTCAAGTACTAATAAAATTAATTGGAATTTAGACTGAAATTGATTGTGCATGTTTATGATTATTCAGAAAACTAACCTGAAAGACTTTGGTTGAACTCTTAAGTTCCTGTGCAACTGTGCAAATTTAATTTGTATTGTATGTTATAAATTCCAACTCTATTGATGGATTAAGATAATTTATTATATTTCAAACAATTTAAATCTATCTGAATGCAGAATAAAAATCAGAATCATCAAAAAAGAAAAAAAGCAAGGAGGAAAATTGTAAATCAAAGAACTTTTAATCAACATTAGTGTCAGTACAGATAAACGGTACTCAAACTTTCTTATCAATTTAAGAATGGATATTTGATTTAAATTTTATTATTTTCCATCTCTTGACTGTGGGTTTATGATGGGAGATAACTTGTATATGAATATCAAATGATTCATGCAACTGTTCAGTTTTAATAAGCATGTGATATCCCGGAAATTTTAGCAATATCAATTTAATAATCTATATTTAAAATTAAATTGATTTGATAAAATTTTAATAAAATTTACTTGATTTAATAATCCAATTAAATAAATGTGTAATTAATGAATTTTATCTTTTAAAAGCTAAAAATTGTATTCCTATTTATAATGTATGTATATATATATTTATATATATATATATTTATATTGTAAATAGATAAGTTTTGAGGCTGAAGTTAAATTAACAAATAAAATCTTGGTTTTAAAATTCTAATATTCATTAGATAATTTAAAGATTTATTATTTTATTTAATAAATAACTAATTGTTTAAAATACTTAAAGTAATTGTTTTAAATTGTATAATTGCATTCTAAACGTAGTTTAAATTTTAATAAGATAAATAAAAGTTTATTTTATTTGTTTTAAATATAGCTTAATAATTATAATTTGGAATTATTTAGAAATTTAAAATACCATTTAAACATTAAACATTAATTCTTTTAATTAAGATAAATAAGATAAGAAGTTTATAATTTCTTTATAAATAATTTAAAATTGATAAATGAGTATTTTCTAATAATAATAAATGTATAAATGCAGATATGTTTTAAAAGACAAAATTATTATTGTCAAAATAAATATGTTAATATAAATTAGTTTTAAAATTGGATTTTAAATGTAAATAGCATTTGAATTTGAATTCATTTTGAAGTTCAAATGAATAAACCTATATGAATCTTGTAAATAAGTTTTCATTTTTATATAAATTGTTTCACTTCATTTTCTTTAAAAAAAGGAATGTATATACATTTACTCATGGAAATAACTTACACATATATAAATACAAATAAAGTGAAAGAGTTTTATTTACTTTTAAAATAAAATAAAAAGAAATAAATTTCATTTATAAAACACATTAAGTAGTATAAAACAAATGTTAACATTTTAATCAACTAATGAGACATGTGTTATCATATAATATAAGTTTGTGACAAGTGTCTTTTATTTTGATTTTCTTTTATATTTTAAATAAATCATTTTTATCTTGTATAAAACATGTTTTCTTCATCTATATTCTTTTCTCATTTTCATTTCTCAAGAAGAAGAAAAGAATCTCAGCTGAAACAAATTTGTTTCAGAAAACTCTCAAACCTGAAATCAAAACTGTAATCAAATCAATATCTTTTATTTCTCTTTCAAAATCAAAGCCTGCACTGAAAAATTCATTCAAAGCAAATTGGAAGCCTCTGCATTCTTTTAAGATCTGGAATCAAGCCTGCAACCTGAATTCATATCAAAAACATGATTGTCTGCATCCTTTAAACCTGAAGCCTGCATGCAAGTATCAACAGCAAGTAACTAAGTTTCATTAGCAATTGAAGATTTGAGGCAAAGAAATTTCCAGTTTTAAAGCAAGGCACTGATTTTTGAAATTCAAAACAAAAGCTTTCCAAAATTTGTGCTCTGTTTTTCATATATTCCAGGTGAGTAACTCTTTTTGAAAATTTAAATATAAACTGTTGCTCTAAATAGGTATGTTTGTGTATGCTATTTAGATTGCATGTTGATTTGTTTGCTTGTGCATATGATTTTAAATGTATTGCTGAACATATGCATACAAAAGTTTGAATGTATGTGACTGTGCTCTTATGATTCTAGTTCCAGATTCTTATACATATAAATAAAAATAAAATAATTTTGTTCTTGTTTAAATTTTGTTAGGGATTAAATCTTGAAGCAACTGTGATGATTAAACCATAGATTAGCTTAGAAATTTATTTAAGTAAAAAATCAAATTGGGTAATGTCTCTGAAAATTTTAAACTTCAGAGTATGTTAAATAAAGATGAAACTCAAACATTAAAAATTATAAATACAATGTTATAATCTGGAAACTTAAACAAGATAATGATTTTTAAAACTATAATCATAGTGTTTAGTTAGAAGTTGAGACTGCAGTTCTTATTTGAACTGATAATGGGTTTGAGTAAATCTTTGATGATCATGTTGATCAGGAGGTTTGGGGTTCTTGGTAGAGGAAGAGCAGTGATCAGGGGATGTGGCAAAAATGTCAAAAGGATGAATAAGTCTCGGTGGAGGAGATGGGAAGTGGATGAAGTCTGTAAACCTAGTTTTTAGATACTGCAAGTAATTTCATTTGTGTGGGAGTTTCAGGTGACCGAGTGTTAAGATCTTCGGGGTGATGGCTGCTTGGGTGTAGAAGAGGTGATTGGCGGCGGTGCTAAGCTTCCTATAGCCGGAGGTGATAGGGAGAATGATTTGACAGGTTTTGCGGGTGGAGTTGCCTGTTGTTGCCAGGTTTGAATTGGGGGAGCTCGATTTTGTTTTCGAATGGATTGAGTGGATTTGATGTTAGCAAGGTGATGAAGGGATGGTCGGCGTTTGCTTGTTGATTTGGGTGGTGGCCGGAGGTGGCTACAGCCATCGTGCATATGCACGGTGAAGAGGAGGTGTCAGGTAATGTTGGGTTTTGCTGTGTTTTTGACTCGGGTCGATACTCGAGTAGTTCAAGTTATTAACTCGAAGCAGCAGATGTTTTTACTCGAAGCAGATAAAGGGGGAACTCGGTTTGCTTTTTGAAATTACAGGTTTTTGAAACCTTTAGTTTTAATTTTAAAGTTTGTTTTAAAAATCTTAATGCAGGGTTTTGAAAACAGAATTTAAGCCAAATTTAAAATTTGAATTTCAAATGAGATTTGAATCTAGGTTTGAAATTTTGAATCTAAACTTTGAAATAAAATGTTAAAACAACTTCAAAGAGTTTAAATATTTTAATTTAGGATAAAGCTTTAAATTTAAGAAGAGATTCAAACATGAGTTTAAATCGGAAATAAAATTCCAATTTTAAACAAGGGTTTGAAAATAAAGGAAGTTTTAAGGCAATTTAAATGTTTTTAGATGTTGAAACACATTTAAATATGATTTGTAATTCGAAATGAATTTGGGATTTTAAATTTCTTATAACTTCTTTTATAAAATAAGAAAATCTTTAGTATAAAGTTTTAAAAGATTTTAAAATGTTTTTAAAACATTGTTAAAGTTAAGTTTGATTTCTTTTTAAATTTAAATTTTAAAAATGTAATTTGAAAACAATTTTAAGTTAAGTTGTTTAAAATTACTTTATTAATGATAAAGTAATCATGAATAAGAAATGTTTTATTTTTTTAAAAAAAAAAGTAAATTTAAGATTTAATGATATTTGTTTCATTAAATTAGTAAGGTAATTTAAATATGTAATTAATTAATTTGTTTAGTTAATTAAAGATTTGAAATTAATTAAGGTTAATTAAATTAGTAATTAATTTAAGTTAATTACTTAAGAAAGGTAATTAAGAAATTGTTAATAAGTTAATGAAGGTCATTAACTTGTGATTATTTATTAATTAATTAATGTAATTAATTTGGATAATTAATTGGATTAATTAATTTAGATAATCAGTTATGAACTTAATTAAGTATGATTACTTTATGAAAATAATTAAAGATATTAATTACTCTTTGTAATTAATTTATTAATTGGATTAGTTTAAATTAATTAATTAAGTTTAATTAATTTAGAATAATAATTAAATGAGTTGATAAGTAATCATTGAGAAATAATTACTTAGGGAAGTAATTAAGAAAAATAAATTACTGGAAGTAATTAATTGAAGTACGGTATTTTGGAATTAATTACTTAGTGCAATTAATTTAAGCATTAACTGATTAAGTCATGTTGAAATGATTAAGTGATGTAATTAATTAAAGGTAATTAATTACAAATGAGATTAATAAAGGATGATTAATCAATAGAATTTGTTATTAAATATAATTAATTTAGGAGTGATTAAGAAAGTACTTAAGGATAGTTAATTACTAGATGTAATTAATCAAGAATGATTAATAATTGTGGTTTAATTAGGATTAATTACTTAATGTAATTAATTTAAAAAGTAATTAATTTAAATTTTATTAAGGATCATTAATTAATATAATTAATGATGTAATTAAGGATTAATTAATTTGGATTAATTAATCAATAATAAGTGATTAAGGAAGTAATTAATCAATGTAATTAATTAATTAATGAAGTAATTAAAGATTAATTACTGATTTTGGTTAAGGATAATTAATTTGTAAAATTAATTAAAGATAATTACTTAAATGTAATTAGGGGATGATTAATCAAGGGTGATTAATTAAGGTAATTAATTTAAGGATAATGATTTAATTGATTGATAATCAATTAATGGTTAAGTAAGCAAGATTTAAAATGAGGAAGTAATTAATTTAATTCATTTTAAATTAATTAAAGAATAAGTAATTAATTTTATTCACTTTAAATTAATTAGAGATAGAAGTAATTAATTTAATTCATTTTAAATTAATTATAGATGGTGTGATGATAGATCTTTGCTTATGAATGGATGATATGGTTTGCCCTGAATGGTTTGAATCTTAGACATGAGATAAATAGTGTTGTGTGTTATGGATGCATTGGTTGCATTGTGATGGTGATATGAGTTATCTATGGATGATGATAATGTAGATTATCAAGTTATGATGATAATATAGATTACTTGCTTATGATAATATTGTTGATTATCTATTATGATGATGTGAAGTATCTATCTGTGTGTATATAGATAGTTTAAATTGAATTATTTTAAACTTAAAACAACTTGGACCTAAAAGACACGCTTTGGATTTCGATGAGACCGGGATCGGGTTTCCATATTTGGAATCCGAAAACCACATCGATTCCAATTAAACGTTAAGTCGTTAATCCAATTGGAGCAAGTGAAGACTCGAGGTGTAAGGGCTATATGTCAGTATAACTCTGTGGTGATTCCGTAATGAGTTTGACGGAATAGTGCTTGTAGATCCGAGATGGTGAATCAGAGTGCAAGGGCTATGGTCGTTGACTCTGAGGGTGATTCCAATAATGAGTGCAACGAGATAGTGCCTTCGGTTTCGTTCGAACCCGGAACGAACTTGTATGGATTGAATGCTTTCAGAACATCGTCAGGTGGACGATGAGCATTCTAAGATTTGATGTCCTATAAAGGTAATCGTAGCCTCAAGCCTCATCAACCGGGAATGGCTAAAGCAGGGGAGGTGCAGCAAGGCTTCGTGGGTAGCCCCCACTTGAGAGCAAGATTTACCCCTGTCTAGAGGTCCCTTTTTATTTCGGCTGTGTGGGCGGTTGAATCGCGACAACTGCCGGGGTTGTCTTGTTCGGAACTGTTCGGTAAGGAACGGGTCCGGCCTTGTGTTGCAGGGGAGTTAGGGTGGCTCCTCGGTACGTTGATCTAGGCCACGTACTATGACGGGCGGTACCCCAGTAGACCTGCCATTGTATGGAATCCAAAATCCAATAAGTGCCAACGGTTTTGATTGTATTACCCACTTTTGTGGCTAGTAATTAATGAATGTAACAATTTCGGCTATTTAATGAATGTAATGAATGTAACAATTTCGGCTATTTCTTATTTACTTGAAAACCCTAGACACTATTATAATATCATCGGATTTCCTATCAAATGTTTTGGTTAGCGTAAGGTAAAAACTTTTCCATGTTTATGTGTGGGAAGTCTTACGTGATACCTTTCTTTTAAAAGGTTTTTCAAAGTTAAGCAACTTTAACCTGTTACTCACACCAGACCTATGTCTGGCCTGGAGTTTATTTTTGTTTTTCATAAACTCTTGGGTACTCAAATTTTTACGAGTAGCCAAGGGATTCAAGTTAGGATTCGGGTTAGCTCTGACGAATTGTGGAGGAGCAATGGAGCAGGAGGCTTCTGCGTTAGATATTAGTATTCCGCTGTGTGTTCTGTGATTGTCTCTGAGATTGTATTATGTTGTAAATACTAGACAGGTGTTTAAAACTGTCGGGTATGTGTTGTATTATCTGTGTACTCTGATAGTGGTTGTAAACTATGTAAATATTTTATGTTTATTAATATAATTTATTCGTTCCGCTGTTTAGATTCTGATGTGTTGTTTCTTCTTCTTCTCTTTCTTTCTATTCTCTATCCCTTTCTTTCTTATTAGCGATGCGACTTCCTGGAGTCTGGAGGTTGGGTCGTTACAAAGCAGTACCTAGTACAAACAGTAAATGTCTAACGTATAGTGATACCTGAATGGATCTCCACAACACATGTTTTAAATCATCGCCAATATTCTGCCAATTATCAATCGTGGATGGAACATGCTCCCGTACGAGTGGTCCTAAGTACGAAGATAGTTTTATAGAACCTTCTCCTATTGGTACAACATTGTCATTAAATTCAACGTTAATCCGAGACACACGATCCGAAGGAAGTCTTTTCATTCTAGTTTGGCCTCTAGCTTTTTTCTTTTGAATCGTACTTTCATCTGTGTGTTGAATATCAGTCTCATTTTCCATCGCATCATTTCCAATTTCAAATTCGTTTTCAATATTTTCTTCAACTTGCATCATATTGTCTGTACATGCTTCAATTCCTTGCTCATTGGTTTCTAAATGACTTCATGTTGCTCATTAGTTTCTAAATTTGCTTCATGTTGCTCATTGGTTTCTAAATTTGTTTCTGGTTGCTCGTTGGATTCAATATTTGCTTCTTTTGGTTCCTTGGCTTGTTTTTGTTTACGAATAATCTTCCTCTTCTTTGCCATATCCTGTAGTTAGTACAAAGATATCATTTTTATATGAATTTTGACTACAAATAAAGCAAGAAAAAGAATTTTCATTGGTTAACAACAGAATGTTATCCTTTCCTATTTAATACATACAATATGCATAGTTCACTTATCCACAATATATATTAATGAATTATTGTTTGTTGCAGGCGCATTGAGACATGTTGCTCAAATATGATGATGACCTATTTTTTGTGCTTTTAAGGTCTGTAGAAGAAGTAGTGACAAAGAAGCCGGATTCCCAAGCTGCAACAAAAAGACGTCCCTAAAGATGAGAGACTCTAGAGTACTTCTTTTCATTTTTGATAAACATAAGATGCATTTTGTGTGTTTTTGAGCTGATGTGAAATATTTTATTGAGATTAATTTTATACTTTATTTGCAATAAATGTCAGTCAGGCTGGGACAGAATTTATGTTTTGCTTGTTATACCTTCAGTATTCATGTTTGCATTTGTAAAAGCGATTCACCATGTCAGTTGGTTGATAGAATTATGCCTCTTTATGAAGCTGATGCTATCTTTATTTTACTTTTGTTTAGGAGAAAGTGGATCCGCTGTACAGAAATATGGTAATGAAAGGAAACAAATATGAAAAAAATCCTAGGAAAAATATTTCTTTTATATTCAAGACAATGGACAAAGTTTACAATCTTGATTGGAATAATAGTGCTTTAAAACCTAAATGCATGGCCTCTGTTGGCTTTAAAGGGATGGTTAACCATGTATAATTTTGTAATACCACATTTATATTTTCCTGTGTACAATTTTTTTATTTTCGCTATAGGGTCTTATGTATTGTTATGAAGAAATATCAGACTACTTGATCAAAAGAGGAGTTTCTGTTATTTTTCTATTTAGAAGAAATAGAATCAGACAGTTGATCTCTTTATTGGCTAATACAAATGATAAACATGCTATGCAACTTATAGGACTCATAATGCACATACATAAAATTAGAAATACACACCTTGCACTCTTGTTATCAATGTGCACTCTTGTTATCTTAATACTCTTGTGAGGATCCTATAAATAGAAAAAGAAAAGGAACCTTGTGTTAGTAAGATAGTTCAGGCACTTATTTTACATATTTAGTCAAGCAGTTCATTAGCAAACCGAGCGAATGAAGTAAAACAAGGAGATATTAGACTGTGTAAAATACATAGTATCGTAAACAACAATGAAATGGAATTTGCAAAACTAACAACCATAATAAATAGAGGAAAGGGGAAAATTTTAATGAGAAAGTATTATGCATCACAAATTTCCAAATGAAGATGCACTCAGAATATATATCAAGCAAAGCATAATAGCAGAAGAAAGAATATCATTTGTAATGTCTTCCCTATGTATATAAATAGATATGAATATATATGATTCAATTAGGAAGTAAAACATTCATGCAACAAAATACAAGAATATGCATTCTTGTGATGTGTGAGTTAAGCTTTAAACAAGAAAATTCTTAAACAAGTGTTGGACAAAACAACAAAAAAAGGAACTTTTATAAGGAAAATATAAGGACAGATTTCTTGGCAATCTTCCTCAACAATAAAAGGAAGATTTATAAGGAAAAATATAAGGACACATTTCAAGACTACTCAAGTATGCCTTCACAATCTTCTCTAACAAAAGAAACATCCTCAATATAATCATCAACATCCATATTGATTTCTTGGCAATCTTCCCCAACATGGTTTACTTCCTCAAAGGGGTCGTGGATCTCTAAATTGTCAAAAACTCTCGAAGGTGCTTTATTACCACATACCAATTAGAAGAATCATTTTCTCTTGAATAAAAAATTTGCTTTGCTTGAGATGAAAGTATATATGGATCTTTTGAAAATGAATCCTGACTTTGATGTAAATTGACAAGCATAAATCCATCCTCAACCTTCACACCATTTCTTATGTTTGCCCAATCACACTTAAAGATCGAAACATAAAAAAGGTTATAGTCCAACAAAATTATATCGGTAAGTATCCCATAATAAGTGACAACATTGACCACTTGAGAAACATCTTTTGCGCTTGCCCTACACAAGGTTGTTGCATCATAAGTCACTCCACTATTTTGGCTTTCTCTCCCAACATCTTTTGTGTGAAAACGTTGTCCATTAATGATGTATCTTGTGTAGGACAAAGCATCGTTCTTTGGACCATAAGCAATCCATTTTAACATGTCGTCGTGATCTTTGGAGCTAACAGATACCTATAAAAAATAATTTCATTTAATTAAAATATTATTTATACGGTTTTAAGTTAATTTGTAATATTTAAGAATTCAATTGACCTTTTTTAATCCAATTAGAGAACGTAGCTATATGATTTTTCCAAAGTAACGTTGCATTTCTTTCCATGCGCTTGTCTGAATTTTGTAACAAACTAGCGTATAACAAGAGATGTTATGTTATATTTAAAATTACAAACAATCGAACAATGAAAAAGAGGGAATATGCACTTACTCTAAAAATGGATCTACCACGGTCATATTCATTAGCACAGCCAAATGAGCAGATTCTTTCTCATTTGAAGACAATGTGATTGTCTTTTGTGCTGATATTGGACGCCCTTCAAGTATTACATTACTTTGGTAATCTTTATTTCTAGCTTCTTTCTTCTGTGATTTTGTTAAAAATTCACCAAAGAATCTCATGCATTCTTCTACAAGATAAGATTCTGCAATACACCCCTCAGGACGAGCATGATTTCTTACATAATCCTTTAGTGTCTTCATGTATCTTTCAAAGGGGTACATCCAACGAAAATGGACTGGCCCACACAATCGTGCTTCTCTTGCAAGATGAATTGTCAAGTGTATCATTATGTCAAAAAAAGAAGGTGGAAAGTATTTTTCAAGCTTGCACAAAGTTACAATAATCTCGTCGTCAGGTTGATTTAATTTCTCTCTATCGATAACACGTTGACATAATTTATTAAACGATGAGCAGAAACGAGTTATTGTTTTCGTTGGCTTCTTTTAGAAGCAATCCTCTGATAAAACAGGTAATAATTGTTTCATTAAAACATGATAATCATGAGACTTCAAGCCACTAATTCTGCAGTCCTCCAATGATACGCAACCTTTAAAATTTGAACAATAGCCATCAGGTCCTCTAAAATCATACAACCTTTTGCAAAATGTTTTTCTCTCTCCTTTTGATAATGTATATGGAGCTGGCAGAAGATATGTCTTGTTCCCGTGGGGTTGTGTATGAAGACCATGTCGAATTCCTCAATCCTCCAAATCCTTTCTAGAGTTAACTCAATCTTTTGATTTCTTGTCCTGCAACATTGTGCCTAGTAGACTTTCTCCAACATTTTTCTTGACGTGCATTACATCTACATTATGACGTATTGTAAGTTCCTATAAAAATCAATAATGGAACAATTTAGTTGTATGATTCCATAATGTTAGTCTAATAGAATAAAATAAAATGTATGCACTAACCTTCCAATATGGCAACTGAAAAAATATGAACTTTTTTTCCACCTTAATAGCTCTATTCTCACAGGATCTTTATCCTCATCATCTTCATTTTTGTTGCTATGCTCAATTCTTCTTTTATTTCCTATTTTATTTTGCTCACTCAATTTTTTTACCTTTTCTGTTATTCTTTTTTTGGTTCTTCTTTGCATTTCCAAAATTATTCAGAAAATCTTTTAAAATGATATAAATTTTTCTCCCAGTTAGAATCCTAGGTCTACACCCTTCCTCCATGGTGTTATCAAACAAGGCCTTCTGTTTTCTCAAAGCGTTTGAAGGAGATAGAAATCTTCTATGGCCCATATAGACGGTCTTTCTATTGTGGTTTAGCCATCGATGATGAATGTTGACACCGCATAATGGACAAGCCTTTTCACCTTTTACACAACATCTTGCAAGATTACCATATGCCGAAAAGTCATTTATTGTCCAAAGCAAAATTGCTTTCATATTAAAGATTGATTGACTATATGCATTATAAACCTCAACTCCGGTATTCCATAAATGACATAAATCTTATACCAATGGCGCTAAAAATACATCAATGTCGTTTCCTGGTTGCTTCGGACCAGGAATTAACAATGTTAACATAATATTATCTTTCTTCATGCACAACATAGGCGAAAGATTATATGTCACGAGCATTACAGGCCAACAACTATATTTGGAACTTAACATAGAAAATGGATTGAAGCCATCTGTTGCAAGGCCAAGCCTAAGATTGCGTGGATCTACTGAAAAAGATTTGAATTTCTCATCCACTACATTCCATGTTATAGAATCTATCGGATGTCACATTTTTCCATCGGTGATTTTGTTATTGAAATGCCACCGTAAATCTTCCGCCATCCTTTTGGATCTAAACATTCTCCTAAACCTCGGAATTATTGAAAAATAACGCAACACTTTAACTGGAATGCCATGCATAATCTCCTTTGTCCCTTGATTTACTTTCCACCTTGAAAATCCACATTTTGGACAATTATACAAATCTTTATATTCATTCCTAAAAAGACAACAGTCGTTCTCACATGCATGAATCTTCTCGAAACCCATGTCAAATATTTTAAGGAATTTCTTTAATTCATATAACGACTTGGGAAGTACGTTATTTTGGCAACAACAATTGCTGCAAATTTAGAAGCTTATCGAAACCATTATCAGACAATCCAGTCTCACATTTAAGATTATACAAGGCAAAGATTGCAGATAACTTTGTTTGATCCTTGCAACCAGGGTACAATGGGGTCTCTGCATCTTCCAAATTTTTGTACAATTCATCCTCTCGTCTCTGTGCATCATCTTCGCCTTTATCATCATCAAAGAAAGTATGATTAATAAAATCTTCGTCTTTATAGATAATGGCTTTAAGTAAATCATACGCATCACCCGGCTTTGTATTTTTGCTTTTATTTATTCGCTCGCCGTGATTGTACCACTCACCGTCCATGTACTTAGGATCCATTCCTCTTATAATCAAATGCTCGACAATAACTTCTCCATAAAGACGGGTAAGATTTCTACAATCTACACAAGGACATAATTTTTTCTCCATATTTTGCAGCTTTAGCTTTGCATCGTTTACAAAATTCCAAGCTGCTTGCTCGTATTCTTTAGTGGTTCTACAATAATAATAAAAAACAAATAATAACCTTAGATATTAAAATATGTTTTAAATTAAATATTATACTTAAGTACCATATAATTACCTGTTTATACGTATCCAGTCTTTATCCATCATTTCTTATCTTTTCAAATGGAAAAAAGTATCATATTTACGAACAATAAACACTCTTGACACTGATTCTAAATCAAATTTGATGAAAGCAAGTCACCTAATCTTGATGATCAACTGTATTAAAAGTTCATAAACAAATTTTAATCTCTATGTTGACAAATATATACACATGTACCTAGCACATATACATATGGCTATTCGAAAAAGGTACATATGCGTGTTATCCTTAACACATGTACCCTTAGTTAAAGAAAAAAGAAATAGTTTATAGAAAAAATAGATGAAACACATATGCCTTTAAGTATCAAATTAAAGTTAAGAGAAAAAAACAATTGAAAAGATAAGTAGAAACCAAAAACTAATGCTAGCAAGTAGGGATAAACAAGACACATATATGTTCAAAACACAAGACAAGGGACTTGGTTGTATGGTGTACCATCATAAATTTTTTTCATGAAACACACGTATTTATAATAATGCTAATATTGTGTACATGTTTTCAAAATTTAAGATTAGTATAGGAAAAAAGATTCTTTAGAAACCAATTATTCCTTTAATACTAAGTCTTACATCATAAATATACTTCTGTAATGACAAACCCCATAAACAACACATATACTGTACTTCCCTGCCTCTGTTCACAATGGACAAGGATATAATTTTTAATTTCTTAAAAGGCGATACATTGATTTTTGAAATGAAAACTTGATATAAAATCAATTGTAGGAGGAATAAGTGTTACAATTATCATTCTTAAAGAGTATAACATCTTCATTAAGTGCTAATTATTGTACCGGAACTTAATTTATTCAGACATTGTGCTTAAATTTGGTACAACACCAGTGTAGTAGCTCGTCAACACACTAACTTAATTCATTCAGACGTTGTGCTTGGAATTTGGTATAACACCAGTGTAGAAGCTCGATAATAAATAACACTAATGTAGTAGCCCATCAGACATTTCATACCAGTGCAGTAGCTCAGGGACATCTATTAACTAAACAACCAATGTGTTGGACCTATAATTCCAATAAGGACTAAACTCTGATAATATTTGCAACAATCTGCATTTGTAAACATAGATACTGTACTTAATCTCCATCATCATGATTTAGTTAATTCCAATAATTCAGCTTATGATCACATTTTATTTTCCTACTATCCATTTCTTTTTCCTACTATTCATTTCTTTTTCCTACTATTCATTTCTTTCATTTCACAGCTTCGTTTTGTCTCAGTCAAAGTAATAAAATAGAAGATAGCTTTGTAAAATGAATTGAACAGATCAATTAAGGGTTCTTTTTATTGCAGTGTACAATGTACTACAACGTGGACCAAATCTGATAAATTATTTTGTTCTTATCTGACTCTTTAGTACGCAATATATTAAAAACCATTCAATTTAATGAAACCAAAAAATGCGCATGAACTGAATGCAAATATCATATTTTTAGACTTATGTTTAAATGTTCCATCATACACCATCAAATGCTGTATTTTTAAACATAATTTGAATTACTTTGTCTAATAAAGATAAATATGAGGAGGTGAGCAATTTTGGTTTTCAGGAGCTAAACCCTACCAACCCTTCCCCATTTCAAAAGCAGCATAAAGTGTGTTCATTGTATACTTTAAACTTTAAATACTTTATATTTATATAGTTTTACAACTAATGAGTTTTAGTCCATGATTTGAAACAATTCCACTCTTCTCTCTGATTTTTTGGCTATTTAAAGACGACTAAACAAGTTTGAAATATGTATGTTATGGGTTTCACTAGGCTTTTCTTTTCTGAAAGCAAAGGTTTTAGTTTTCTGAAAATAAGAAATTATAGCTTGTGAAGAAAAGAAATAGAAAATCCTAGAGAGAAATAAAAAACAAGCAAATAAATATAAAAAAGCAAACAGAAGCCTGTTTGAAAGAAAAAGGAGAAGCTTATCATTTATCATCTCCTTTCTTCACTTCAATATGAAGCCTTCTTGTAAGTAATGATTCTATTTTCTGAACAAATCATCAAGAAAATTCTCATATTCTTAAAGTATGTTATACCAGAGTATTTAAAATCCATTTTGTAATGCGTGGGGAATTAGTTGAATACGTCCCTATTGCTAGTTTAATATTACAAAATCAAGTGCACTCGTGTTACCATGCCCCATTCTAATTATCAATGATATAACACCATTAGTCTTCTGTAGAATACACGCACACCCTCTACTTTTTTGCAAGTTTATATTTGTATTATTAATGGTAATCGTATGTCAAACAACGTGCATGTATGTTGAACTACGAGCATCATGCCAATACGCACTAAAGAATGAAGAAACTATGATTTCATACATCAGAGTGACCAATGAACTTGAAGAAGAAATACTTACAATATCAGATATTGCACCTTAAAGATATTTAAGTGCAAAATTACAACGACCTAAGAATACTGGACATATCACTTGAAAAATTAACCCACAACAATTGTTGTGTTTTAAGTCTATCTCTACTGTGAATTATCAAAACTCCATGGTAAGATAGCCTTTTATCCAATTCCATCAATGATTTTTTTTCTGTATTGGTTTGTGTTTCAAATTTATATTTAGGACATCCAAAAATGTAGGCATCTATGTCATCAGTGGTGAAACTAGAATTTTTACGACAGGCGGATTCATATAAATGATCAACTCTATTTCAATTTTGTTTCTAAACTAAATTGAATTAATATAAATTATATTTAAAAGATTGGGTACAAAAACATTGATCACATACAATATTCCCACTACACATATTCATCTCGACTGTAGCTGACCAAGTACACACACTATTCACAGACACATACTTTCAAACACCTAACACGCAGAGAAAAACAAGGCAAAATAGCTCTGGTAATACACACACAATTTACTATGGATTAGCTAAAGAACAAATATAGTCTAATAAAATCTTCGAGTAATGATGTAAGCAAGCAATTACAGGGTTCAGTGATGTAATTAGCATCACGGAATGATAATATTTGAATTAAAACAAAATGAAGAATAATGTACTAGTATTAATTTTTGATACACATGTACAAAATTCAATAAATCAGACATAAACAAAATGAAGAATAGTAATATCTCTCATCGAAGTTTGTGTAAGATTTCTAGAGACACTTGTTCACACAGCTATCAATTAACACAGAATATATTACTTCTGGAATCTTTGTTTACCTCTGGATATTACTGGTTCATTTGGGATTTTTGGATTTCTGGAATTTCTGGAGACGCTTGTTTACACAGCTATCAATTCACACAGCTATCAGTTCGTTTTGGATTTCTGGAATCTCTATTTACTTCTGGATATTGCTGAATCACATAGAATAATTCGATCGACATCAAAGGTATTTGGACCAGCTGGGATTTCTGTTTACTTCTGAATCGGTTGGATGACAACGATTAATTTTTTTGGAGATGATAAAGTAAAAGGAAGTGTATGCAGGAGCTTCGAGGAGAGGAAGTGAAAGCAATATTCCTGCATAATTTTTTGTTTCCCGCCTGCAAATCTACACATAGCGTTGTACAGAATATATTTACAAATAGCGTTGTACTATATTTACAAATAGCGTACCAGGCCCTAGCTTGCATAGCGAACCAAAGGTGATATGCGGAAACGCTATAGATTGATGCTATCGAAAGTCCTTTTTGTTGTAGTGATTGTTTTGACAAGTCCATCCTTGTTCTCACAGAAATTCGATCATATGTTGATCAGGCGTACGACTGAAAATCTATAAGTGCTTGGCAGACCCGTTTTCAACATCTAGTGAAAATACTTTGAAAAATAATTTTATTGAAAATATAGAAAACAATTTTTGAAAATAGAGGAAATATCCTTGGTGAGAATGCTCTGGAAATCATCACCCCCATCCACGGTCGTAGTTACATCCTGGGTTACGTTGCCATCGCAGCAAAAGTCCATGTCACTGTAGGCACTCCGCACCCTCGATTATGCCATGGAACCCACAACAGATCGTAGTTACATTCCAGGGTTACGTTTCCATGTAACTGTAGGCATCAGTGCCCTGCCAAAATGAAACTTCTCCACTCCCACATAGGTCGCAGTCTACTGATGTAAAATCAAATGTAGACCATTGGCACTCAATGACACACACGACTTTCGCTATGTTACCATAGGTCACAGTCTACCGATATAAAATCAAACGCAGACTGTTGGCTCTCAGTAGCACACACGACTTTCGCTATGATCTGCAGTAGATCACAGTGACATCGAGTTACACTGCCATCATAGCATAACCCAAATGCCTCTATAGGCATCAGCGCCCTCAACTTCCGCTACACACTACACATAATCCTCAGGAACTAGTTTTGTCCGGACTCCTCACAGGATCAACTTTAGAACCTCCCCTTAGGGTTCAAGGCTGTACCACCCTGTGGTCCTCTTCAGAAGTTCATTTCAAGGGAGCGTCTTTTTCTCCAGATCCATTTTCAAAACACTTTATACTATACACATATAGTATCTTCCAAATCATACACCTAATATGATCTCATACAAAGCTCCTTTACACAAAATCGATTATCCCAAAATCGATAATTCCTCAAACTAGGCTTTCCAAATTTCAATATTGATTTTACCCAAAAATCAAAAGCCTTTCCAAATCCAAAGGTTCCCAAAACCTTTTTCCAAAATCCTCATAAGATCCTTTATATATATAGATATATATATATATATTTTAAACTTTGTATCATTTCAAAGTTGTATAAAACTCCTTTTATACTTCAAACACCTTCAAAATCCTTTTCTTCTGGCAATAGATTCAACAAGGGGAGATTTATCTTATATAACAAAGATACATAACTTTGTTTATTCAAAATCAAATATTCAAATTTGATTACTCTATAAAGTCACTTTTATCATAGAAATTTCCAATATCAGTTTCATTCAAACCCGTACGATGTACACATATCATCCATATGCTATATTAATCTAATCGCTCACTCGATCACAGAATTTCACTTCCGAACTAGTATCGTCCATCCGACTTCCTAGTGCGGACTCAGATCTGGTTTCTTGATCAGAAACCATCATTCTCCTTGCATAGCTATAATTATGATAGAGAATATCCAAAACTAATCAACAATCCATATCCAGGTTCGCCGTCGAAAATCGAGTGAATAATCCCAACTTGGATCGATATACTATCTCGAAATTCTATGCTCAAATCTGGATCAAATCACTATGCAAATAGGATAATATACGTACATCCTACGTATTAACTTCATTGATTATTAGCCAAATCAATTTCCTTTCTATTCATCCACACTTTGGTTTTATTCACTTATTCACATTTTTCTTAACCCCCATTTGGATTATCACTTCAATTCTTATCTCAGTTGAGTATTTAATCAATAATAGTTTGAACTCCAACCAGTTTATATATAGGAAATAGTTTGAAAATTTTAAAAATAGACAAGTAGTTGAAAAATAGTTATTAGTTTGTAAAAATAACTGTAAAATAGTTAAGTAATTGTAAAATAGTTGAAAATAGTAAAATAATTGCAAAATAGTTGTAAAATAGTAACTAGTTATAAAGTAGTTGGAAAAATAGTAATTAGTTTATAAAATAGTTGTAAAATAGTTGAATAGTTACGAAAGTAGTTGTTAAATAAATATAAGATAGTTTTGGAATTTAAAAAAAAAAGTTGTATAGTAAATAGTTAGGAAAATAGATTTATACTAAAACAATTTATTTTGAAAATAGTCCAGAGCCAAACTGTTCAATTCCCCATCAATTCAATTTAAATTTCCACTTCCATTTTTGACTCAATTCTAATTTGAATAACTTCAATTTCCGTTGAACTTGATTTATCCACACCACAATTTCTTTCCAAATTCAAATCAAATTCCATTCGATTTTAAACATATCCACTTTAACTACAATTCCAAATTATTCAAATTAATTTAGACTAATTTCAAATTGAATCCACTTCAATTTCAAAACATTTCAATTTTTATATGAACTAATCCCAATTCCCATTTGATTTTGAACTCATTCAATCTTCAATTTTATTTCAAATTAATCCAATTCAAATTTTCCATTTGAATTTTATACTTATCCACCTTCAATTCTAATTAATTCAAACTAAATTCAATTTGAACTAATGAAATCTAAATCCTAACTTTAAACCATCCCGAATTATATAAACTCAAGTTAAATTTTCAAATGTTGATTTAACCTCTCAAATCAACAATCCAAATCTTTAAACAATTTAATTTTGAGTCCAATTCTCAAATTCCATTTTCTATTTCAGAATCTCAAACCCATTTTGAGATCACACAAACTCCCAATTCAATTTAACCATTTAACTTCCCAAGTTAAATCCCAATTTCATCTTGAAATTTCCAATTCAGGTTGCTTGTTAACTTATTTAACTTTCCCAGAGTCAAATTCCATTTGCTTAATCCAGCCAACCTTACCTAATTTGAATTCCCATTTAAATTTTTAAACTTCACATTAATAATCCTATAAGTTCAAAACTTATCACCTTGGGTATCACATCTCATTCCAAATTTAAAACACAACATTTAGAGTTCATTCAAACTATTTTTGATATTATGTATATTCCTCATATATACATATTATTTCCTTTACACACTAATCCATCCTTAAATTTTAAACCACCTTTTGTTTTTAATTCAAAACAAATTTCTCTTAACATTTTGAAACAATTCAAATGTTTCTAGACCTAGGTTTTCAAATTTCTCAATTTAAAACCCACTTCTATTTAGAAGTTATACTCATCTTAAAAGTTTACTTCACTTGGCTTACTTAAATATATCATTATTAAACACAATAACTATTTATGGTGATACTCAAGATTATCATATTTGGATGCCAATTCATTTTTATCTTATTCTACTTCTACAAATTCAGGATTTTAGTTCCAGCTTGGATCTATTACAAACTTATTTTTATTTAATTTCAATTTGGTTGTATTACTATTACCACTTAATTCTCATTATTTAACTTTCAAATAATACAACAACTAAATGCCTTAATATATAATGGTTAGAAGAATCATTGCTTTATATATAAACTTATATAAAAATCATTTACTTTCAAAACCATTATATAAGGAAAATAACAAGTACGCTCTCTCATATATATTACACTCAACTCATTCTAGGGTACTATTGACCCTATCCTTAATGAGTACACCCACCAGAGCCAAGGTTCTCGCTTAACCTTTGCTCTGATACCAAATATAACGACTCGGAAATTTCAATCCCAAAAATTCCAGATAGTTAAGAAAAAAAAGGAGATAGAAGAAGAAGAAAAAAAAAACACCAAACACAGATTCTCACATTCACAGCGGATCAAAATATAATATTAAATAAAATAGAAGTTATACAAAGGGAAAACTGTATTAGTTAATTACATTTAAATACATCAGAGTTACATTCATTTACAACCACTGAACAGTTATAACAACTTGTCCCAGATAAGCTACAATAAATTACAGCGAAATACACTCCATACGTTTCTGCCGTCAAGCTCACCTCCTGAGCTCCAGAACATCCTTACCTGAAAATCTATAATACTCGATCTGACCTGAGTATTACATCAAAGTAACATCCGGATCAGGCTGGAAAACAGCTTGAGTAAACCCATCTAACATGGAATACAAAAGCACACAACTTATATAAACCCAGGGTAACTTGTATCAATTTACAACTTCACAAGTTGTTAAAACATCACTTATTCCACACATCAATTTCTAAGTACCAAAACTTAGAATAAAAAGTTCAATTCACATAAATCATTCCATTTCAACCTTTTGATTCCACATATCAATTTATAAAGAATCGAAGTGGTTTCGGGTATTTACTAATACCCGACTCCGGTCTCTTCGAATTTAATACCATCTTTGCCCAAGTTATTTAAGTGAACCACAATTAAACTTTAAATACAAGAAGTCACTTTTTACACAGAAATTCATCATCATTAAATAACCACATTATAAATGTCCACCCAAACATATCATATCACAAAATATCATGACATATCTTCCAATAGATATCAACTAATTCAGATATTCTCTCAAACAATCATTTATAAGCAACCATTGTTAATCCCTATTATAATTAATTTAATTGACTTAAATTAAATCAGTTACTTAAGAATTAATCACCTAACTTTGCTTAATCAACCATTTATTGATTACAACCTTTTAATTAATCAATCATTCTTCAAATATCCATCTTAATTAATCAACTTGTGTAATTATCCTTCAATTAATTTCACAAATTAATTATCCTTAACCATTTATAGTAATTAACCTTTAATAACTCTCATTGATTACATTAATTAATGATCCTTAATTATTTCTTCAATTAATTATTAATTATATTTAATAATAAATATTAAATTACTTATTTATTAATCTGCCTTGATTAATCACATTAGTAAATAATTACCCTTAATTAATTACATTACTCAATTATCATCAAATAAATTTATTAATCAATTCTTAAATTAATTACACTAAGTAATTAATTATTAATTACTTCCATTAAGTAATTACCCTTCTTATTAATTACACAAGGTAGTTAAACCCAAATACTTTCCATTAAAATTACCATTCCAATTCAATTAACATCCAGTAATTATCCATTAATTACTTTACTAAGTAATTACTCGTTTCCAATTACATTCAGTAATCATACATTAACAAACCATCATGTGATTATCTTAAATTGATTAAACCAATTAATTAACTTGACTAATCACATTACTTTAATTAAGTACATTGAGTAATTAATCCCTTAATTACTTTCATTAAGTAATTATACTTAAACAATTCCATAAATTGATTATCTTTAATTAATTAATCTAATTAATCATCTTAATTAATCATTTGATAATCCTTAGTTAATGATCCTTCATTAACTAATAACAATCCTTTAACTACTCTCTAAGTAATTAAACTTTAATTAATCATCTCTTAATCCAAATTAATTAATTCTTATTAACCAATTAATTAATTTCTAATTACTCAATTATTGAAGTGCTTAAATATGATTAATTAAATAAATTAATTATCCATTTTAATTAACTTAATAATTTAATGAATTACAAATCATTAAACCTTCATTTATTTAAAGATAAAAACAATTTTCTTATTAGTGATCAAATTGTCATTAACAAAACATTTAAAAAATAATTTTCTTTAAATTTTCTTTCATTTCAAAACAGGAATATATATTTAAATTTTGATTCCAGATTTAACATAGATTTTAAAAAAATTTACTTACATTTTAAATCTCCATTTTAAATTCAAACCATTTAACCGGTTTAAAGTAGTTAAAACAATTGAAATTTAAAAACTTTATTTATCTTTGATACTGAGATTCAAACAAAACTTGAATTCTAGATTTAAAATTTAGATTTAAACTTTATTACATTTAAACTCAGTTTTTAAATTTCGTTTTAAAAATTTAAAAACAGAACAAGTTTCCTTTAAAAACCTGTAACAAATATTAACCTAAGCCACTTAAATTTTGCTTCAAGTCTAACCCATCCTAACTTCGAGCAAAACACTCCATTACTCGAGAATTAATCGAGACAAATCCCTGCTCAAACCAACAACCAACATCACGAGAAAAAAGTGCACCGTGCACCTATACGGTGGCTTTGATCGCCTTCGATTAACTTCGACGATCATTCCACATCGACAAACACCCATACACCCTAACCCAAACATCAAATCACCATCTCAAAGATCGAAATCAAATTCGAGTTTCAAACCAGACCTGGAACAAAACCAGGAACACCACATCAAAACCTGTCAACGCCTCACTCTCGAAGCTCCGACCATCAGCGAGTCTGCAACTCCGGCCAACCCTTCGCCATCCACCATACTTTCATCCCCTCGAGTTTGGTAGCACTCGATCAACTATGGAAGACATGCCGATCCAAAACATTCAACCCAGAGAAACTAGGGCTACAGACCAAAATCCAGCATCGCCACCTCCATAGTGCTATAATCACTATTCTGATAATTTTCCTACCATCTGTGATCACTCCTCCATAATTACTGAAGTTCCCGACCTTCCAGATTTCAAGGATCACCAGAAACCCCCAATATACCATTTCGAGTCCAAACAAGAACCGCACCTAAATCTTATTACTAAAATTTAAGACTTTAGTTTAAAAAAATCATGTTTTGGTTTTAGTATTCAGTTTATATCCCTGAATCCAGAAAATAGGATGATTGAATTTTCATTTAAATGTGAACTTGCTCAGTTGTTTTGATTTCCAAATCCAATTCAAGTTTATATTGACTGAATTAAATTTTAAACTTACTTTACAACTGAACAAACAAATTTTGTTTAAAGCCTAAGTTCTATTAGTAATTAGATCAAGAGAATATAAATTTTGAATTAAAACTTGAGCCAGGGAACAAAACAGAAAAACACTGATACTCAACAGCATATACACATATACATTTATAGAAAATGCCAGAAAATTCATATAAACACATTTGTTTCAGGGAATAGCATGCAACCAGATTTAGTTTAAGATTTTAAAATGTGATGTTACTCACCTGATTTGGAAATGAAGAACACAACACTGCTTTTGCAAATAAATTTGCTGCTAGCTTTCTCTTCTTTGATTTAATCCTGCTTCCTTTGATCTTGGTCTTCTTTTTATTTAGTTGTGAAATGGTGGTATGATTTCTGTTTTTACTTGGTTCGAATGAATGAAAGAATGAGGCAAATGTATAGGCATATATAAAGAAGTGGCTGCATTCTACAACAAGCTTCTGTTTGCTTTTTTTTCTTTTTTCTTTTCTTTTGGTTAGCAATTCCTAATAAGATTTCTGAAACCTGAAAATTGATTTGATTTAAGGTTTGTATGCTTAGATTTGATGTATTATGAGCTTGAGAGGATATGCATTAAATGCTATGTCCCCTTGTATGTTTACATACATATCTATGCATATATATATATATATATATATATATCTACATTCTATATGTACTATTTTACATTACGTATATACATCATATGTATATTTCCATTTTATCACTTTCACCACTTCATTTAACATACATACATACATACATACATACTTACTTATGTATATTTATATTTGAACATCATAAGACTTGTCTATATTTTTATCTTTATATATATATAAATATATCTGAATTCAATGTTTATTTTAATTTCCAAATCAACATATATATTCAAATCTCTTTAATTATCAGAAATTCAGTTATTTGATTAGTAAATATTAATATTCTAAAAATAAAATCAGTTAATTTCTCGATTAACAGACGTCCAAAAATCCGGGTCGTCACACTCTATGATTATAATTCAAGCACGTAAAGCTTTTTAAACGATTAGTGAATACACTTATACCATTGGAATAGGTATATGAATACTTTTTAAGTTTTGAAAAGGGTATAAGTAAAAAAATTAAACAGTATATACAAGCATATAAATGGAGTTTTAGTAAAAATAAAATATTTATAAATAAAGGAAATCTTGATTTATAAAGAGAAGTTTTACTAATAAAAAGATATTTTCTAAATAAGAAGGGATTTTATTTAATAAAAAATAAATTAATTGAAAAGGGATTAAAAGCCGTTTATGTAACTTAACGAAGCCTTACATGAAATGATAGTGCAAGTATGTTTACTTGCTTATGAGAAATTAATCGAGACTTAGTTCCCTTATGCAATCATTCTCATTATTGTTGAATAAGACCACATTCATCGACCCAATCTTGGGGAGACCAGGATCGGTAAGTGTTCTACTCATCGGAAACCACTTCAAGGAAGAGGCGTGGGTTCTCTATTTTGGAAGCGAATGATGGAAACCATGTGTGGTTCCAAATTTTTTTGAGATGATGGAATCCATATAGGATTCGTTATGTGATCAAGTTTTGTTGAAAACTCGTGTGAAGATGCCAAACATAGCTTCGACATCGAGAAATGACTAGACATAGTAGGATCATGATTCTGGGGTTTAGCTGACCCATGATGAGTTATATATAAAGTATGTTTATCGATATGTTACGCATGGGGAGTTCATGATACTTGGTACACATTGTTCACATGAGTGTTTGGATGATGGCCTAGTTTTGTTTACCTTATGGTATATTTTATCAAGAGATATACGGTGCTCGGAAGGTATTTTTTGATCCTCGTCGCAGGAGATCGATCTCATTGAGGAGATATCCATGGAAAATTCAATTATGCAAACGTACCTTAGCGGTTTTGTTTGTATACCTAAATATGCTGTCAAATGTAACCAATGTAACTATTTCACCAATAATTTATATTTATATTGAACACCGTAGACATTATTATGGTATCACTAAATTTTCCTATAAAATGATTCGTTTATCATAAGGTAAAAACCCATTTGTGTTTATTTGTGGCTTGGTCTTACGAGATAACTTTATTCTTTAAAGGGTTTTATAAATATAACAATTCAAATTACTTGAGTTTTCTCACACTAGTTTACCAGACTGATCCTTATGTTATATTTCTCATAATGCTCAGGTCAGCGCCGTTTATATTTCCAGATTTCATTGATGATCATTGGAGTTTTTGAAGAGGGGAGCTGGATGGTTCCCTATCGTATATTTTATGTACGCTGCATTACTTTGTATATTTTTATATGGCAATTGTTAGGACAGGTTATTATAACTATCAAGCCTGATGATCGGTTAGTTTACTCTGATTTTGTATCTATACAGTTTTTCTTTGTAAAATAACATTTTGACATTATATGTTATCGTTCTGTTGTGAGATTCCTATATTGTGTTATCTTCTTTCTTGTTCGTTTTCTTTTCTTCTTTTATTTTATCCTAACGTTATGCCTTTCTGGCACTTAGTTGCTCCCTACGAGATTACCGTGGATGTATTTGTGTCGACTTTTAGGGTCGAAAAGGCGTTCGTTACAATTTTGATATCAGAGTTGAAGGTTAAGCAAGAACTTGGTTTTAGTTGGGTATAACTCATTATGAGATAGGGTAATGGAATGCATTATTATGATTTTGAGTGTATTATACATATGAGAGCATATTTGTTAGTGCTGTAACACTATTTTGTATCGTGTTGATTGGTCTGCTGAGTGCTTATGGATTCTTGTCAATGTATCTGATCAGGATTATTGATATGGATTCTAAACACTTAAATAGAACAAACAAACATGATATTATTTTCAAAATTGGTAAATGAAATAATTTTACCTAGGATTATATTTTATATAAAAGAATAATTTCAAATAATTAACATAGTTTTTTGTAATGTATTTGTTTGTTAGGAAATGATAATACTAAATTATTATCATTTATTGCTCGATTAGTCGTGCGCGGCCATTTTATGGGCATTGGCTAATATTTATTGAATTTACCTTTAATCACAACATGGGTTAGGTAGATAGTAATTTATGGAAACATTGAAACGAACTCCTCATGAATTAAGTTTCACAATTTCACTAAAAGGCATTCGATGATAATGTTGGGTTAGAAAGTTAACTAAAACATAAAGTTGTTAATAAAGCTTAAGAGGAAAGGTAAGATATTAAAAAGATAAACGCTTATGAAATGATTTCATATAAGAAACTAAATTTATATAAATATAGTTAGTGTAAGTATTAACTATAGAGGATTTAAATTGAAATTTTGCGAACATAAATCCCGGTGTTTTTGGAAATAGTTTCTAAATGTTTTTGAGAAAACAATAATAGTATGATTTGAAACTATTCTAAAGGAATAATTTTATTAAAAGGATTTTAAGATTTGCTCGAGTTTGAGGTTACTCTTGGAAACAACAAGTCAATTCGGGAAATAAAGTATTTTTATGTTAGCTTGTTCAAGTGACCCGAAATTGAGTAAAAATGGATAGGAGATGTAACATTCCTAGATTTTAACCAGAACTAATTTGATAGTAAATTCAATTTTTGGAATTTAATTATGAGACAATTTGTAATTAATTTATTTATTGAAATTAAATTGTGAATTAATTTGGTATTTTTTAAATTAAATAGATATTTGTTTGTTATCAATATAAATGTATGTAAATATGATTCTAAAATAGCATTTGTAATTGGGAAATCAGAAATAAATATTCTGATAATATATTGATTATAAACTTAATTATGGATTGATTTGAAAATGTGGCAATAAAAAAAATAAAGATTTGGAAAGAAAAATAAATTATGATTGGGATAAAATTTATATTTATAAATTTGATATTTGTTTACTCATTTATAGATACAAATTGATAGTATATTAATTTTTGAATTTGAAATTTAAAAATGAAAATTTGTTTTGCAATTTTAAATATATATATATATGTGTGTGTGTGTGTGTGTGTGTGTGTGTGTGAATACATATTTATATTTGAAAGTTATAATTTGAAAGTTAAAACCTTGTGTATAAAATACATATGTAAATAAAAGTAAATGGATTTGTTTAAATTGAAAATGTAAACATATGGAGATATAAAGCAAAATATAATATGATAAGGGTTTCACATAAATTTTAAAATAAAATAACAAAATGGTTTTAAACACAATTTAAACACATTTGACAAGTGTTTAACAAGTAATAATAATTTTAACAAGTGTAAGAAGTAAAATAATATAACTTACAAGTGTTCACAAATTAAACATGTGGCAAGAGAATTGTTTTATTTTGAATTAAACATAGAAAACATGCATAGAAAAAAAGAAACCGGGTCATTTTTTCTCAAAACCGAGAAACCAAATTCAAAAGTTATCAACCAGAAAAACAAAAAGCTACAGATCAAATTATTTCAACATCAAAACTAAAAACAAACAGAGATCAAAAGGAAACAAAAGTAGTTTCAATTCTGAAACCAAAACAAGGTAAATTTGCAAACTGGAAATTCAAAACCTGTAACCAAGATTCAAAGCAATCTGGAAAACATCAATAAATCAAGATCATTTGGCAAAGGATCATCTCAAATACAAAGATCAGATTAAATACTTAAAGTAGTAGATTTAACGAAGCTCAAAATCAAATCAAGTATTAAGCATCAGATCAAAGTTTTCAAAGTCCAGAGCATTTCCAGGTTTTGGCTTCTCTGTCTTTCTTTAGCTTTCAGATGAGCAAACTGACTTAGAATTGTCCCGATATCTTTATGCTTGGTTTATTGTTGAAATGTGATTGAAAAATGGGTTATATGGATTGTGATTGCATGCCTGAATTTATAAAAAAATTATGCATGTCTGTATATAGGTATGCATATACCTCTGTTAAAACCTACAGGCTCCAAATAACTTCAAAAATAATTCCTCTTCTTCCAATCTCTTTTAAGATTTGTTTTCTAAATGAACAGGGTTAGAATTAACCAGAATTTATTTTTAAAAATAATTTCAAACAATTATATTAAGCAATTCTTTTTGAAATAAGAAAATCACCGTGGAAAACCAAATGTGGTAAAAAATTAATCATTTCAATTCTCTGTTTTGATCATCCTGTCTGACTCGAGATACTAAATGATGAATTTTAGTGGTAATAGATCGATTTTTAGTTTGATAATTGGCTAGAAATTTCGAGTTGATCAGAATATACATTTTCACCATTTGCTGTTGATCGGCGACTAATGTTCGTCAGACTTGGGGATGAAGGTAGCCAGTACAATGGAGATACATGGGAAAATACTCGGGGAAGTTCAAGAGCGTTGAGGTGGCATTATGATGAGCATTTAGTTTTTAACCCTAGTTTTTGTCGACATCGGAAAAATTGGTGGCTACACCGTTATGGTGCATCAGACTTGATGGTATCGGGGGGAAAGTTGCGTGAAGATGTGATGCAACTTTGGTTTGACTGATGAGGGTTCAGATGGTCGGGATTGGCGATGCGTAGAGTTTTTCTGGTGACTGGTGGTTCCAGGTTGATGCTATCATGCTCGATTTTGAACCACGATGATATCGTGGGTTTTGGGTGCTCAGGCAAGTCGAAGGGAACATGGGTGACTCATGGCCGGTCACAACGTTGGTTGGAAATGACCGGAGCAGTGGTGCACGTGCACGCGATAGGTTCAAATATCTAGGAAATGATGTTGGTTTGGGAAGATGCAGTTGGACTCGAAGTTGAACTTGAGATCGATCAGGTTTGTGTCAAAGCTTGAGAAGGAGGCGTAACTCGAAGCAAGGCTCGGGTAAAACGAGAAATGGCTCGAGTATGTTGATTTTACTATAAAAACGGTTTTTAAACTTTTAAAATAAATTAAGTTTTACTTAATTTTTTTATTAAAACTACTTCTTTTCAAAATAATAATTTTTTATTTAAGCTTGGAATTTATTAATGGTTTTAAAATAAAATTACTTTGAATTAAGGTGTTTTGATATGTACATGTAACCTTTATTTTTAAAGTTTATGTTAAATAAATTTAATAACGTAATTAAGGATTTAATTAAGAAGAGTTGTTTTTGAAAGTTAATCAACTTAAAGGATTAAGCCGATTGGTTAATGATAATTAATTACAAAGTTTATTAATAAAGGTTTACATAATAATTAAAGTAATTAATTTAGATAAATGATTTGACTTTAATTAACAAAGGATTAATTTTGGATAAAAAGGGTTATTTATAAATAAAAGTTAGGGGTAATTAATTACTTAAAGATAATTATTTAATGAAAATAATTAAAGATAATTACTTAATTAAAAGTAATTAATTATTGATTTAAATTGATCAATTAAGTAATTAAAGGATAATTACTTAATGTAATTAAATTGAGATTAATTAATTAAGAATAATTAATTAATTTAAGGTTAATTAATTAATGAAAGTGATTAAGGATAATCATTTATTGAAATTAATTAAACGTAATTATTTAATGATTCAAGATGATTAAGTGATTAAGTATAATCACTTATTGTGATTTTATTAATTTAATGGTAATTAATTAAGGGTTAATTAATTTATTAATTAACTAATTAAAGATAATCAATTAAAGAATAATTAAATAATTAAAGGTTAATTATTTAATGGTTAATTGATTTATTAATTAAGGTTGATTAATTAATAAAGGATTAAAGATTAATTAATAAAGGATTAAAGGTTAATTAATAAAGGATTAAAGATTAATTAATAAAGGATTAAAGGATAATTAATCAAAATGGTTTGTAATTCCTTAATATTAATTAACCAGGATTAGTAGTTTATTAATAATTAATTAATCTAATTTAACTTAATCAGATAATTAATTGACCTTACTTATGGATATTTGAATGGTATCGAATGCTTGTATTGTTTGATATTCCTGACGTGTGATGTTGTGTGTTACGAATTATTTCGATTCGAGCTGTGATGAATGTAATTATCTATGATGAATGTAATTTATTTATCTGTAATAAATTTATCTTATCTGTGAATTTGTGAATGAAGATAAGAGTTATAGGAATATACCGCTTATCAATGTTAATGTGCTTGAATTTGTGATGATTGATGTTGTTGCACTATTGTGTAAAACTCTTGGACTACACCATACATAAATATGGATTGCACGAGGAAATTGGTTAAGTCATAGATTTTTGAAATGCGTTTAAAAAAATTGAATTTAAAATCCAAATAGTTTTGGAAATGGATTTGAGTTAAATGCAAAAAGCTTTTGAAAAGAAGTTTTGAAGATGAAAGTTATTTTGAATAACTTAATAAAGGTTTGAATTTAATTAGTTTGATTTGAATTTAAATTTAAAATTTGAAGTTGAATTATACGTTTGAGAATTTTGGTTTAAAAAGGTTATATAAGTTATAAATATGTTTATATGAGTTTTAAATCATTTTAACAGTATTGTTTTTGGAAATTTAAATTTAACCCAAGATTTAAGGGCTTTAACTTGTGCAAATGTAATCGCATTTTTTCGAAAACGAAAACTATTTGTTTTCAAATAATAATAGCTTTCATATAAAGAAAGGATCCAATATGTATTAAAAGATTTCAAGTTTGAAATAGAATTGAAATTGTTTTGAAAGCTAAGAATAAATCTTTGTGAAAAATGGTTGAACTTTGTGTTGAAATTGAAGTGGATTTTGAATGGTGTATCTTTTGTATAAAGATTTGGAATGAGAATTGTTTTGAAAGTTATGAATGGATCTTTGAAATAGTTTTGAAAGTTATAAATTGCATCTTTGGTTCAATAATTGGATAAGATAATCCAATTTGAAAAGGAAATTGTTTTGAAAAGCTGTGAATGAATCTTTGTGAAATATTGGTGAACTTTGTGAAGTAAATCTTTTTGTTTAAAGATTTATAAATGGTGATTTGTTTAAACCATTTGAAGAAAGGTTTTGGATTTTAAGTTGTGACTTAACTGAAATCCCATATCCATATGTTTTTAAAATATTGCGCTCATTATTCGGTTTAGCCGGGAGAGGACCTTGTGTCATATAACCCATTCTGAATAAAGATACGACATTATGGATAGCATTTGAAGACCAATGGTGAAGACCGATATTTTCGAAATCGAAAGGATAACTCGTCAAATGTCACTGCACCGGCTTATCCCCGGTATAAAGATCTCCATATGTGATGGGAAGTCCGGAAGTGATTAGGGATTATCCAGATTTGCAAGGGCTTCTTTTGAATTGCCTTTGGTTCTGTTCGAACCCGGAATAGACTTGCATGGATGTATGTTTGACATTACACATTGAGATGTAAAACCAGTTTCTATCAAACACATTTTTGTTTGGTGGCGGAGATTTATTCTCTTAGCTTAACTACCTTCTCTGAGACGTAGGAGCTCAGAGGTTATGTAGTTGATGGTTAGTAGTGATACATTTCCAATTTGGTAATGTGGCATATGAAGTGCTTCTGATAATTTGTTGATCGAAGCATGGCTTTATGAAAAAGCGTAGCTTTGTGGACGAGATTGCATCAGGACCTCACTCCCCGAAAATGGTCGAAATAGGAAAGATGCGGCAAGGTTGCATGGGTTGAGCCCTTAGGGTATGTCCATTCCTTCTGGAAAAGGGTGGCATCATGGTATGGAGCCCAGATAATTAACTCATGTGGACACTGTATATTTATTACTATGTGATGTTGCTTTGTGGTTGAGGATCCTTGGATAAAGTTCGCAAACAACTAGGGGTGGCATATCTTTAGGTATTACTCACGGGCTGGGAGGAAACCAGCCTTGTGTTGGCAGAGAGCTGGGTAAGTTATTGGGATGTCCTTCAGATGTGTACTCTGTGGCAATGGGAAGTTCCTTGGTCTGACCATTTGTTGGAAACCCAATCATCCAATACGCGCCTTATACGGTTTTAGTTGTAGAACCTTCCATTTAATATGGTAGCTATAGTAGACATACTATAATGGTACGTATGTTGGCTAAGATTAATATTATACTTGCAAATGTTTTCTGCACTATGCACTAATAACAATATCAAATGAATTTCGCGTAGTAAGCATTTTTGACTCTCATAAGGAGAAATCTCCGCCAAGTGTGCGATTGCATGGTGTGTGTGCCGGGAGGCCTTATGGTAGTTTCATTTTCCAAAAAGCATTGCGGATTTCAATATTTTAAAAAAATCTTTTGTTGTTTGTATTGAAGATAAACTATTTTTGTTTGCTCATACCAGTCCCATGACTGACCCGGAGTTTATTGTTCCCTACCTAAACTGTGTTGCCCACAATTTTCTACATGGGCAGTCTATAGTTGGGTTTTTCAAATAAATGAATGGTAAGTGTAGTTTCGATAGCATTCAATCTTGGGATTTTGGCAATCACGTTTTGGATTGATTTGCTTCACTTCAGCATCGTTGTGATGCCCCACCTCTATGCTCACGATAACAAAGAGTATTAAAAGAAATACTGTCCGTTATTACGAAGAATAAGGCTAGATAGGAGCGGCCATCCGTAGTTAGGCGTTACACTAGTATGGTTATCTCGATAGGAGTGGTATATATTTTTATTTTTCATCTTTTATTTATTTACTCCCACCAACATATCCAATTCCAGTATAAAACGAACTACGATGGTTCATAATAGTTTAGGACAATAGATATAATAATAACACAAATAATATAATTGCGGAACACAGATAAAACAAATGTGTCTCATATATATAATAACCGATGCCAGTTACAATACATGTGATACAATACATATGATACAACTACAACTGTCGACTCAGAAAGTTATATACATAAGTACATTATCGTGAATAATATACATGAATATACATCTAATACAATGACAACATCTACTCCAAATGATATAAAGAAACTTCATAGCTCTAACAACAACCCAAAGCAAGATATCTACAACCTGTAATAACTCGGTCTGACCCGAGTAATAAATTCAAAATAAAATAATACACGGGTCAGTCTAATTCAAACTCAGTTATTAATACACAGAAGCAATAATAATTAAATTATCAAATAGACGACAGTCCCAATATTTTTACCTATCTGATTCTTAAATAAAAAATCGGATAACGATAAATATGACACATAACAGTGTTAAACAACAAATCAGCAAATTCAAATCATCAACAAAGATAAGTGAAAAGAATATTGATGAAGATAATTTAAAAACATCAGAATTGCCTAAACGGCAATTAACAACAAAATCATCAAATTAACCAATCAAAATACAACTCCAAAACATAATGAAATATCAATTAAAATGTCAACTCGGGTAGGGCTGCAGTACACGCACGCGTGTACTGCCTTGCCACTACAGCATATTGAATATGCAAAAGATCAATAAATCAAAACAAAATAGAATATCCATAAAAGCCATACCGTGTGGCTGCAGTTCACGCTTGCGTGCACTGCCTTTCCACTACAGTAATGATGTACACAACCGGGCACAAGGTCAAACCCGAAATATCGGATTCAACTCAAGTGACTTCGAAAACAATCCAATTACACCGATACAATGCAAACCGACAAGGGCAAACTGCATACATACTATAGGGGCAGAGTGAAGGTGAGAGCACCAAATGCAAATGAATACAATGCATCAATGCAATGTATCGGACTCGAGCTCAAACAAAGGAAACTTGCATCAACTACATCAATGAATCAGAGGATCCAAACCAACTACCAAGTCAGTAATGAATCAGAAATTACTAACCAAAGGTTAACAGTTCGATCACTGCTACCATATACATGAATGCATGCAGTACCCCATAAATGCAATCAGCTACACGAATGCACAAGGGCAAGTGATAACAAATAGATCAGTGGAAAGCAAAGGATCAAGTGAACAACATATGTGTACATATGATGCTACAGACTCAAGTACATAAAATAGGGGTGATCCATGAAATCAGGTTTAATATAGAGCTAGCAAGACTCAAATGAACAAAGCACCAAACTCACAAATGGCCGAGTCAAGAAAAGGTCAAGTTCGAATGCAGATACCCAAGTACAAACTGCCTATGAGGCAACAAACTACGTGAAACTCCAAAACTGCTTAATCAAACTGCAATTGTCACAAAGGCTACAGTATGGCAAAAATGCACATATCACACTCGAGCACACCGTCTCGAGACAATGCTTAGTGCACATTATACATATGCAAATGAGATCAGAGAATGATTACAAACCAGGCAAGACCAAAGTGCAACAGAACTCATACTCAAAGAATGAAAAATCTCATGGACTGTACTATATGAATACAAACCATAATGAAGATTCCAACTGACCACAAGAATCAAGAATTCAAGTTCAATATATATACATGGAAATGCAACATCAAGGTATGGACTCAGTTAAATGCCAGAGAAACAAAGGAATGATCAGAGCAACAAAACCGAAGTGCAACAATCACTGGCCAGAGGAACATTTCAAAATGACAAAATATATCAAGGCCAAAAGCACTTCAGGAATGCACCAGTGGACCAGAAAATGACTACAAGCATTAGTATAAAATCATGAATTCAGATGAAGGCAAGCGTATGGGCTCAGTGAAATGGCGCAGGCAACAAATGAATCAAATCAGAGTCGAGCAGTGACAATGGTCAACATCAACATTATCACATAAACAAAGGCAGTAAAACAGATATGCACAAAAGTGGAAACAGTAACCTTGAAATACAAGTGCAAGTACCAAATGAATGCCACGACTACAGAGGGTCAAGGGCAGTCACAACCGTACATATTCAAATGCACTTAATCAAAGAACTCAGAGACATTATCAAGTTAATGTCGAAGTTCAACCAAAACATCAACTCGATACAGCAAGTATACATATATGCAACTCAAAGTCGAAATAGCAATTGGTACCAAACCAAAGTCAACAGAGTCGAAACCGTAGGGGTCACGAATAAATTCAATATCGTCAAGCCAAAACCAAATCAGTGATGACTACGCAAAACAAGCAACTCAAAATCATCTCAAGCATCTCAACAAAATCGAATGGCCGAAGCCCAAAATAGACAAAATCATCAAAAATTCAAAGCAATGATAGCTCAGAAATTACGCAACGAAATCATACGAATAAAACAGAAGAATCAGGGAGCTTGAATTGGATGTGAGAATTACTCACCTTTCTTCGATGCAAATAGAAGGAGCCGCGAGAAATTAGAATCAACCGAAGATAGAAATTCCAAGGATCGAACATCGAAATTGAAGCCGAGGCCACAAAGAATCGAGCGAGGTTGAATTCGAAACCTAGCCGCCATTATTCTCTCGTGTATTTTTTTTTAGATTAGGTTTTCGAACGAATGCCAAATGAGAAAGAAACGGGTCGAATAACTTTTTATAAGAAGGGAACGGCAATGGATATTATCACAGTGCCATAAACATGATCGTGGGCCAATAATAATTTTTAAAGACCAAACCACACTTAACAAATTTTTAAACGAATTTACTACTGATTAAAAATTCTAATAGCAATTTGTTAGCAATTTTTAATCGTCTAATGACGATAACTAACTGGGTAAAACCGCGGGTTGTTACAGACTCCCCTCCTTATAAAAATTGTGTCTCCGCAATTTTCATAATTAAGGTCGTCAATCACAATTATTTTTCTAACATAAACTGGTTAAGCTAGAAAATAAAGGCAGAGAATTCAAACGTCAAAGAAATCTTTTAATTTCATTAAAGAAATTCACAAATTGTTAACAAAATCTAATTATCAATAGATAATTCAGAAAATAGCAAAACTGAATAAATACGATCATCAATAATATTTAACTATCGATTAGATAACTAGAATACGGAAACCACAAAACGGTAATATCTAATTATCGATACGACAATTAGAAAATAGAAAAATCTAATTATAAACAAAGACAATTAGAAAACACCAAAACACAAATCGCAAAACCGCAATTATCTAGTTATCAACCAGAAAATCAGAAAAACACGAACTCCATTATTAGCAAACTCTAACTATCATTAGAGATAGATAGAAAACAACCATTCAATATAACCAATATAACCTAGAATCAATTAGAGACTAGAAAATCTTATAATCAACAAAATTAGCAATTATCTAATTATCAAAAATGATAATCAAATCTCAAATCAACAAATATTCAATTATCAAAAACGATAATTAAATCTCAAATCAACAAATATTTAACTATCTCAAGCGATAATTAAATCAACAAATATTCGATTATCAAAAACGATAATCAAATTAACAAATATTCAATTATCAAAAACGATAATCAAATCAACAATTATTCGATTATCAAAAACGATAATCAAATCAACAAATATTCGATTATCAAAAACGATAATCAAATCAACAAATATTTGATTATCAAAAACGATAATCAAATCAACAAATATTCGATTATCAAAAACGATAATCAAATTAACAATTATCGATTATCAAAAAAGATAATCAAATCAACAATTATTCGATTATCAAAAACGATAATCAAATCAACAAATATTCGATTATCAAAAACGATAATCAAATCTCAAATCAACAAATATTCAATTATCAAAAAAGATAATTAAATCTCAAATCAACAAATATTCAATTATCTCAAACGATAATCAAACCAACAAATATTCGATTATCAAAAACGATAATCAAATCAACAAATATTCGATTATCAAAAACGATAATCAAATCAACAAATATTCGATTATCAAAAACGATAATCAAATCTCAAATCAACAAATATTCAATTATCAAAAACGATAATCAAATCTCAATTCAACAAATATTTAATTATCAAAAACGATAATTAAATCTCAAATCAACAAATATTCAATTATCCAAAAACGATAATCAGAACTCATAACATCAAATATCTAATTATCACAAGCGATAATCAGAAACAACAAATATCCGATTATCAAATACGATAATTAGAACTCATAACATCAAATATCTAATTATCACAAGCGATAATCAGAAACAACAAATATCTGATTATCAAAAACGATAATCAGAACTCATAACATCAAATATCTAATTATCACAAGCGATAATCAGAAACAACAAATATCTGATTATCAAAAACGATAATCAGAACTCATAACATCAAATATCTAATTATCACAAGCGATAATCAGAAACAAAAAATATCCGATTATCAAAAACGATAATCAGAACTCATAACATCAAATATCTAATTATCACAAGCGATAGTCAGAAACAACAAATATCCGATTATCAAAAACGATAATAAGAACTCATAACATCAAATATCTAATGACCTGCAGATAATTAGATTCAACAAATATCTAGAAATCAATTAAGATACTCTAGAAAATCAACATAAAAGGTGGATCGATCCCATCATATGGCGAGTTTTAGCTACGCTGCACGTGCATCTCATACGGCCGAAGCCTACCAAGTACCGTCATCATAATTTTGGCGCCCATCATATGACCCGAAGGTCCAATATATGACCCGAAGGTCTGGTACTGGTATTTGACCCGAAGGTCCATCATATGACCTGAAGGTCCATCATATGACCCGAAGGTCCATCATAGTGGCTCGAAAGCACACGAAAATCATCAAATATTTCAATTTACGAGTCCAAAATTAACCAAAACAGCAAACGCACATGTCCCATACCACGTGTTTTACTAAATCGTTTAATTTTCTTCATCGTTTCCTTGAAAGTGCAAAATTGTGTATTCCAAAAATAACATTCCACGTTCTCAAACGGACAAGTCCAGAATTAAGCGAATCAGTAAAAGAAAGGGGTCATAGTCCTCGATTTTGATGAAACGTTTAATTCACTTTCTCATTCTTCTGAAAGGGCAAACTGTAAAAATTCTGAAAACAATTTCATTTATTTTATAAAAGTAATAATTTACATTCTGAAACAGACAAGTCCGGAATTAAGCGAATCAGTAAAAGAAAGGGTTCATAGTCCTCGATTTTGCTGAATCGTTTAAATCGCTTCCTCATTCTTTTGAAAACGTAAATTGAAATTTTTTGAAAAACAATTTTATTTTTAAAATGGTTTGCAAATTCGTGATAAAAACAGCAACATTGGTGATAATTTCGACAAGGAAATTGCACTTCTCAAAACATCGTAGAAACGGATCTCAAAGTCAGCATTGCGGAATAACCGCTTACAATCCACTTTAAAATTTGACGGTCACTGAAGTCAATGCGACAGTGATTTTCATACGTCAAAATCTCATCAAAATAATTCGCATGAAAATATAATACCAGTGAATTTTCATTCATTAAAATGTCAACAATACACCGAGCTATAAAAATCTAGCACCGGCGTAAAAATCATTATAAAAATAACGGCAACAAAATACGTTTCATAACCAAGCATCGGTTCAACGTAGAATTAATGTAGTAACGTGCAACTCATGTTTGCACGCACACTACCAAACAAAAAAAGAAAGCATTCTATTATATCTTATATTAAGATATTTTAAAACAACAAAAATCTAATCAGATATGATTAGCACCAAAGAAAACCAGCAAGAATTTTAACAAATCAAACCACTGGTTAAACAGCATAATAAAATTAAATTCATTTTCATATTTCGATTTTCAAATCAAAATAATTATCAGCTGTACTCAGCGAAGCAGTCTCACTGTTTTCGCTGTGCACTCTGATAAACAAAACACAATTCACTTTTATTTTTAAATACAGATATTTAAAAATTTCATCAAAATTTCAAAACTTTAGTTTTGACTCAAAGCACAATAAAACATCGACTAATAGTAGTAACACATGTTCCATCTAAGTTATGTTTTATATTATTTCCATAAACCCCAAGCTTTGATACCAATTGTGACGCCCCACCTCTATGCTCACGATAACAAAGAGTATTAAAAGAAATACTGTCCGTTATTACGAAGAATAAGGCTGGATAGGAGCGACCATCCGTAGTTAGGCCTTACACTAGTACTGGTTATCTCGATAGGAGTGGTATATATTTTTATTTTTAATCTCTTATTTATTTACTCCCATCAACATATCCAATTCCAGTATAAAACAAATTACGATGGTTCATAATAGTTTAAGACAATAGATATAATAATAACACAGATAATATAATTACGGAACACAGATAAAACAAAAATGTCTTATATATATAATAACTGATGTCAGTTACAATACATGTGATACAATACATATGATACAACTACAACTGTCGACTCAGAAAGTTATATACACAAGTACATTATCGTGAATAATATACATGAATATACAACATCTTATACAATGACAACATCTACTCCAAATGATATAAAGAAACTTCATAGCTCTAACAGCAACCCAAAGCAAGATATCTACAACCTGTAATAACTCGGTCTGACCCGAGTATTAAATTCAAAAGAAAATAATACACGGGTCAGTCTAATTCAAACTCAGTTATTAATGTGCAGAAGCAATAATAATTAAATTATAAAATAGACGACAGTCCCAATATTTTTACCTATCTGATTCTTAAATAAAGAAATCGGATAACGATAAATATAACACATAACAATGTTAAACAACAAATCAGCAAATTCAAATCATCAACAAAGATAAGTGAAAAGAATATCGATGAAGATAATTTAAAAACATCAGAATTGCCTAAACGGAAATTAACAACAAAATCATCAAATTAACCAATCAAAATACAACTCCAAAACATAATGAAATATCAATTAAAATGTCAACTCGGGTAGGGCTGCAGTACATGCATGCATGTACTGCCTCGCTACTATATCATATGGAATATGCAAAAGATCAATAAATCAAAACAAAATAGAATATCCATAAAAGCCATACCGTGTGGCTGCAGTTCACGCTTGCGTGCACTGCCTTTCCACTACAGTGATGATGTACACAACCGGGCACAAGGTCAAACCCGAAATATCGGATTCAACTCAAGTGACTTCGAAAACAATCCAATTACATCGATACAATGCAAACCGACAAGGGCAAACTGCATACATACTATAGGGGCAGAGTGAAGGTGAGAGCACCAAATGCAAACGAATACAATGCATCAATGCAATGTATCAGACTCGAGCTCAAACAAAGGAAACTTGCATCAACTACATCAATGAATCAGAGGATCCAAACCAACTACCAAGTCAGTAATGAATTAGAAATTACTAACCAAAGGTTAACAGTTCGATCACTGCTACCATATACATGAATGCATGCAGTACCCCATAGATGCAATCAGCTACACGAATGCACAAGGGCAAGTGATAACAAATAGATCAGTGGAAAGCAAAGGATCAAGTGAACAACATATGTGTACATATGATGCTACAGACTCAAGTACATAAAATAGGGGTGATCAATGAAATCAGGTTTAATATAGAGCTAGCAAGACTCAAATGAACAAAGCACCAAACTCACAAATGGCCGAGTTAAGTAAAGGTCAAGTTCGAATGCAGATACCCAAGTACAAACTGCCTTTGAGACAGAAAACTACGTGAAACTCCAAAACTGCATAATCAAACTGCAATTGTCACAAAGGCTACAGTATGGCAAAAATACACATATCACACCCGAGTACACCGTCTCGAGACAATGCTTAGTGCACATTATACATATGCAAATGAGATCAGAGAATGATTACAAACCAGGAAAGACCAAAGTGCAACAGAACTCATACTCAAAGAAAGAAAATCACATGGACTGTACTATATGAATACAAACCATCATGAAGATTCCAACTGACCACAAGAATGAAGAATTCAAGTTCAATATATATACATGGAAATGCAACATCAAGGTATGGACTCAGTTAAATGCCAGAGAAACAAAGGAATGATTAGAGCAACAAAACCGAAGTGCAACAATCACTGGCCAGAGGAACATTTCAACATGACAAAATATATCAAGGCCAAAAGCACTTTAGGAATGCACCAGTGGACCAGAGAATGACTACAAGCATTAGTATAAAATCATGAATTCAGATGAAGGCAAGCGTACAGGCTCAGTGAAATGGCGCAGGCAACAAATGAATCAAATCAGAGTTGAGCAGTGACAATGGTCAACATCAACATTATTACATAAACAAAGGCAGTAAAACAGATGTGCACAAAAGTGGAAACAGTAACCATGAAATACAAGTGCAAGTACCAAATGAATGCCACGACTACAGAGGGTCAAGGGCAGTCACAACTGTACATATTCAAATGCACTTAACCAAAGAACTCAGAGACATTATCAAGTTAATGTCGAAGTTCAACCAAAACATCAACTCGATACAGCAAGTATACATGTATGCAACTCAAAGTCGAAACAGCAATTGGTACCAAACCAAAGTCAACAGATTCGAAACCGTAGGGGTCACAAATAAATTCAATATCTGTTATCCCGTTTTTTGGACAAAAGCCGTGATACCAAAAGATTGGTCAAAGATAGAAGACAGTTCGCCTCAGAGATTGATCGTACTTCACTCCTCTATGGATATCGATGAATTCTGTCCGAGTCCGGATTGGGCCACGGTTGATAGGGCGTAACAAGAAAGACCATAGAAGCCACCGATTCAAATTTCAAGTCAATCCGAGGTCATATGATCAAGATATGATGGATTCAAGTTAAGAAGGTGCACATTGCTCGGTCCGAACCCATCATGATTCGAACCCATCATATTCGAACCCATCGCGTTCGAACCCATCGCGTTCGAACCCATCGTGTTCGAAACCATCTGTTTCGAATCCATCAGCCAATGCCTTCCTTCGAATCCATCAAGCCAATTTGTACTTCGAATCCATCCATCAAACTTTGTATCCATCACCGCCTAAATACGCTTCGAATCGATGACAGCTTTGAGTCCATCACAGCTTCGAATCCATGCTGTCCTCGAACCCTACACGTTAAAAACAACTTCGAACCGATCTGGAGCCATCGATTCGAAGCGTCACCGCCCCCTCATACAACAGGTTCGATTCGAACCTATGGGTTCGAACCATATGGATTCGAAACATATGGATTCGAACCTAAGGGTTCGAACCATATGGATTCGAAACATATGGATTCGAATGACCCAGAGGATCGATTCGAACTAACCAGCGTACCGAGATGCCTCATCTCGAATCGATCATAACTCCCAATCTACTGATCCAAATCCCATGAAATTTTTACAGAAGTTTGTCTACATGATGAAGAACGTCCACGCCAAGTTTCATCGCAATTGGACAATTTTTTGATCGATTCGAAGTTCACTTCGAATCGATCCCAAACTGGGCACGCACTTCAAGAACGCGGGCCTGTGGGCCCCCCGTCACGTGCCATGCAGTCTCTCCATGATTTAGGCGGGATTTTGGCCTTCCACACCTATAAATAGAGCCCCCTGGTCATTCAGAAGGGGGGTCGGAGAATTTGGAGAAGAAGAACAAGTCTAAACGCTGCCAGAATCACTCCATGCTATCTCAATTGCTGTCAATTTCGAATTTAAGTCCATTTCCTGCTGTAATTTGCTGAAAAGCACTTGTAATCTTCAAGTATTAAGAAATAAAGTGAAAAAACTTCATAGTGGACGTAGGCGCATAGCCGAACCACTCTAAATCCTTGTCTTCTGCGCAATTTACTTGTCTGTGACTTGGAGTTTTTGTTAGATAGTCCCTATTTCCAATTCAAGTTCTTTATTTACTATCTCTTCAAAAACTTCCGAAGGGTGTTCGCCCATTTTTGGTGCAAACATTTTGGTGCTTTCACTGAGAGAGAAAAAGAACCAGTTCTTTCTCCCGCTCCGTGGATCTATCTTCGATACCGGATTGCACAAATCTAAGAGGGAGATCCAGACTTCAAATTCAGATTCCATCCATTCTTTTCAGGTTTGCTCAAAATCTAGGATAGGAATCCAACCTTCAGGATGGTTAGTACGAGAACCACTTCCAACATTGGTAACCAAGAAGGTCAGGATAGGCAGAATCCCGCACAGCCACAGTCAGCCAATCAGGATGCCGTTGGGCAAGCGGATCAGTCGGGTCCGGTTACAAGACAGGAGTTCCAAACATTACTGCAGGAGTTAACTAAAAGCCGACAACAGCTAACTGAGCAGCTACGTGTCAATGCTGAATTGGCTAACCAACTAAACCACCAAGGGCGAAGGAGATCAAAGAGGGACCACGCTCCGCATTCTTCCACGGAAAGCTCTGCCTCATCCGACTATGACGGCAGATCTACGCGCCCCAGGCTAGACGGAAGTCATGCGCATGCTTTTGGCCTCCGGCAGACGTTGACTGTTGGGCAAATAAGAGTTGGCCCCTCTGCCAGTTTTCATACGGGACCCTCCTCTCGAGGAGGCACTGTTCCACAGCACACCGCAGATAACCAAGCCACCGCAGTTGGCACAGGAGTTGACACCCGAAATCACTCTAGTCCAAACTACCACCCACAGGAACGTGTCCCAGGACCGAATATCCCAGAAGATGTCGAGCCAAGGAGGCGAGATTCGGATCGTCGACAGCGCCCGATCCCACCTCGCACTGTGGAGCCCGACCACACTTTGGCTCGACACCCTTCGAATACAGCAACACCTGATCTTTCAGCTATGGTCCGCCAAATGGTTCGCGAAAGTCAAGGTTTAACAAATGACGATTGGGGGATCTCTCGAAGTCACACCCCGTTCACCGATGACATATTATATGCTGAGCCTCCCCGGCGATTCAGAATGCCGGATTTGCCCATGTATGAAGGAAACTCCGACCCTAGCCAGCATATTCTAAAGTACGAATGGTCAATGACTGCTGCAAGAGCTGATGATGCAGTAAAGTGCCGTAGTTTTCCTATTTCCTTGGGGGGGATTGCGACAATGTGGTTTACACGATTACCACCACGGTCTATCTCCTCGTTTGACCAGTTGGCAACCAAGTTTATCGAACAATTCCGTATGCACATCGCCAGGCCTAAAGACGTAAACACTTTATCTAGTGTCACTCAAGCTCCTGGGGAAACACTCAGGCGATACCTGGAAAGATTCAACGCCGCCTGCGCAGAAATTACTAACCCCAATGATAATTCAATCTTGATGGCTCTGACTAAGGGGATTGACCCCGACTCTGATTTTGGAAACTGGCTAGCTGGAAAACCTCCCGCGTCGTTGGATCGTTTCTATTCCAAAGCCGCCCAATTCCTGAGGCGTGAGGATGCGAAACAATCTAGGAAGCAGGAGGATGCAAGGCCCAACAAGGAAGGGGTTCAAAGCAATGTGGCGGTTAAACAGTCAGGAGAGGGCTCAGGAAGGGTGCAGTTGAATATTCAGAACAAGCAAACCCAGCCAAGGAATGGCGATAATAGGAATAAGAAGCAGGATCAGAACCGTGGCCCGCGACGTAGGGCGCAAATGTTTGAAAGCTATACACCACTGAATACGCCATTGGAAAACGTATATCTACAAACCTGTAATGCGATGCAATATAAGAAGCCGACTCCGAAGTCATCATCGGAGAAACAGATTCAAACGGGGAAGTTTTGTAGATTTCACGAAAGCTATGGACACAACACCAATGACTGCAGGCATCTGCAAGACCTTGTTGAAAAACTAATCAGAGAGAGGAAGTTGGATCAATTTGTGCGAGCACCGCAAACCGGTGGTGTGGGCCCATCAAACCAAAATCGTGCGCAGAACCAAGAAAGACAGGAAGAGCCCGCTCGTACAAGCGGAAGGTTGGTCATAAATACAGTCAGTGGTGGCCCTCATCCAGCGGATCGAAGTTGGAGGGAAATGGAATCATACGCCAATTCGATCAGGAACGTAAGTTTTGAAAGCTGTAGTACACTTGGTGAAGGGGCTCCGGCTAAACAACAGAAGACGATGACGGATGATACCGTATTTAGAAACCGAGATGCTGACAAAGTCGAAGCCCCGACCATAGACCCACTGGTCATATCCGCCCAGGTTGGTCCTGCTTGGATGAAGAGGATCCTGGTAGACAGTGGAAGCTCAGTAAACATCTTGTTTAAAGGGGCGTATGATCAGATGAAGATGGAAGCTAAAGATCTAAAGCCTTGTCGATGTAGGATCCACGGCTTCGATGGAAGTGCTAATATACCCACCGGGATGGTGGAATTGCCAGTAGAATTGGGAAACGGAGAACGCCGTAGAGTCCGAATGTTACAGTTTGTTGTCCTGGATATCCATTCACCCTATAATGCCTTTTTAGGCCGACCAGCCTTTGCAGAATTTAGGGCAGCAATTGCCCCATGGTGTTTGACTCTAAAGTTCCCTACTGACCACGGGATTGGGGTCATTCAAGGGGACCAGGCTGCCGGGAGAGCCTGTTATGTTGCTGAACTACGAGAAGCGCAAAGGAGGGAGAAAGGAAAGGGCGTGGGGGAATCTCTCCGCGTCTGCTTTGACGACGATTGACAATTAGCGCCTGGGCCTCGGCCCGGGCACCACAACCAATTCCGGAAGGATCTTGACCCTCGAGACACTGAAGATAATGATGAATTCAAAGAAAGTCAAGCTTCTCCAGCCGAGCTGACGATCGATGTTCCAATTGATGACAATAACGATTCGAAAATATTGAAAATTGGGTCTCAGCTAAACCTACAAGCACAACAGGAATTGGTCGAATTTCTCCAAGAGAATCTAGACGTATTCGCCTGGACGCACTCCGATATGTGTGGAATCTCGTCGGACATCACGAGCCACACCTTAAATATTGACCCGCGATACATCCTGGTCAAGCAAAAGAGACGCGGTATGGATCCAGAGAGATCTGCCGCCCTTAAAGAAGAAGTCGATAAGTTGAAGACGAATGGGTTTATCCGAGATGCTTTATACCCGGAATGGGTATCCAATCCTGTACTTGTCCGCAAACCGAATGGAAAATGGAGAACGTGCGTCGACTACTCTGACTTAAATAAGGCTTGTCCAAAAGACAGTTTTCCACTTCCTCGAATCGATCAACTTGTGGATTCGACGGCCGGACACGAATTATTGTCTTTCATGGATGCTTACTCTGGGTACAATCAGATACCCATGCATGTGCCCGATCAAGAACATACAAGCTTCGTAACTGACCTAGGACTATACTGCTACATGGTCATGCCTTTTGGTTTAAAGAATGCCGGAGCAACTTACCAACGCTTAGTCAACCGGATGTTTGCCGACCAGATCGAGAAAACCATGGAGGTCTATGTGGATGACATGTTGGTAAAATCACGATACTCCATTGATCATGTCAAGGACTTGGAGTCAATGTTCAATGTCCTCCGGAGATATGGGATGAAGCTAAATCCGTTAAAATGTCATTTTGGGGTTGCTTCCGGAAAGTTCCTTGGATTCATCGTCAACGCCCGGGGAATAGAGGCCAACCTCGAGAAGATCTGGGCAATCAGGAATCTTCAAACCCCGAGGACCATAAAACAGGTTCAGAGTCTCAATGGAAAGGTTGCAGCGCTGAGCAGGTTCATCTCGAAATCAACGGATAAATGCATACCCTTTTTCGATCTGATCCGAAAAGGGAAACGAAACTTCGAATGGACTACAGAATGTGAGGGCGCGTTTCGATCGCTAATCTAGCATCTTTCCACACCACCGATTCTTTCAAAACCTGTTGATCACGAGCAATTATACCTTTATCTGGCTGTATCTGAAAACGCTGTTAGTGCTGCATTGGTTCGAGAGGAAGACCGAACACAGAAACCAGTCTATTACGTCAGTAAACGATTAACCGGGGCCGAGAGAAATTATCCAAGGCTAGAAAAGTTGGCATACTGCCTAGTCATCGCGTCGAGAAAGCTCCGTCCATATTTTCAGGCTCACCCTATCATTGTATACACCGACCAACCGTTACGACAGGTCCTCACACGACCTGAGACGTCTGGCAGGTTACTAAAGTGGAACATTGAGCTGAGTCAATTCGACATCGCATATGTTCCAAGGAGAGCCATACACGGTCAAGTCTTAGCAGATTTCATTGCCGAATTCACTGTTCCTGAAGACTTACCTGAAACTAGTGACTCCCCCGAATATATATGGAAGCTATACACTGATGGCGCATCCAACAATCGATGCTCGGGCGCAGGGATTGTGCTTGAGACCCCCGAGGGCCGATCCATCTGCTACGCCTTAAAGTTTGATTTCCGGGCAACCAACAACGAAGCTGAATACGAAGCCTTGCTCACCGGGTTGAAGTTGGCCCGAGACCTGAAAATTATCGCTGTGGAAATCTACTGCGATTCCCAGTTGGTGGTATGTCAAGTTCGTGGTGAATATCAGGCCAAGGATCGAAGGCTAGCCGCTTATCTAGCCCGGGTCCGAGAAATACTGGATCAGTTTGATTATTATACCATTTTCTACATACCCCGAGAGCACAATCAGAAAGCCGATTCATTGGCAAAGCTGGCAAGTACAGGCGAAGCTCAACACTTGGGACTCGTCCCTGTCGAGACATTATCCTCTCCGAGCATTGATCGAACGGAGAATGAATTCACATTAGAAGCTACCTCCGAGAAGGAATCATGGATGACTCCCTACCAAGATTATATTGAGCATGGCACACTGCCCGAACGACGAAGTGAAAGAAGACAGATTCTTCGAAAGGTGTCACGATTTGTCATTCAAGACGGAGTTATGTATCGGAGAGGTTACTCTGTTCCTCTTCTCCGGTGTATCGCGCATAATGAAATCAAGCGAGTGTTGCGTGATGTGCACGAAGGAGAATGTGGCGATCACACTGGGGGGCAAGCGCTTGCCAAGAAAATACTTCAATACGGATATTACTGGCCTACCGTTAACCGCGATGCTATGGATTATGCCAAAAGATGTGATAAATGCCAGAGACACGCTCGGATCCCTAGAGCCCCGCCTTCTGAAATAACCCAAATGGTCAGCCCGTGGCCATTTGCAATGTGGGGGATGGACATAATCGGTGCATTGCCTTTAGATAAAGGGGGTGCAAAATACGCCATAGTTGCGGTTGATTACTTCACCAAATGGGCTGAGGCTGAGCCCCTTGCAACGATAACAACAAAAAAGGTGATCAACTTCGTGGTGTGCAACATCATCTGCCGGTTTGGTCTCCCGCATACTATTATCACCGATAATGGAGCCCAATTCGACAGTACTGAATTCAAGGATTTCTGTCTGCGATTTCACATCCATAAGAGATTCTCAGCAGTAGCGCACCCACAAGCAAACGGTCAGGTCGAGGCCGTCAATATGGTTATCAAGTCTACATTGAAGAAAAGATTGGAGAAAGCCGGGGGCAAATGGGTCGATGAACTACCAATGGCTCTGTGGGCATACAGAACAACTCACAAAACTGCGACCGGACACACCCCTTTTTCTCTATCCTATGGCTCCGAAGCAGTTATCCCGGTCGAAATGGAAGTTCACTATCACCGTGTGACATACTACGACCCAAAAATGAATGCTATATTACTTGCTAAATCCCTAGATCTGCTTGATGAGAAACGTGAAGAAGCCGTCGTGAGGGCAGCTGCATATCGAAGTCGAGTCGCTCGAATATACAACGCCAAGGTCCGCCCACGGACTTTTGAATCCGGCGACCTGGTACTCAAAAGAATTTACCCGGTTCCTTCGCACATGAACCCAAATTGGGAAGGGCCGTATATGATTTCACAAAAACTCAGAGATGGCACATTCAAGTTATCGACCGTTGATGGTCTCACTTTACCAAGAGCCTGGAATAGCGGAAGCCTCCGTCACTACTACACCTGACAGGCTTTATTTATCTTTCTATCAATTTCTTCCTTAGCATTTTGTTTTTTTCATTTTGAAATTTGAACTTGTAATAAGGTAACTGATGTTGTCATGCTTCTTTTGTTTCAGCAATAAAACGCCATATCTTCGAGCCAAAAGTTGTGATTCACTGAAAATAGCACATAATATCACATTGCACGAAGAACTAAATTCCATCACACGGTGGGATTTATCTAAATAGGGAGTAATTGTGATACGACCAGTCACTTACTAAATAAGACCCGAGCTCGGGGGCAAAACACAATACCAGCATTCACAGGGATTGATACACGACAATCCTTTTACTAACTCCAACTTCCCAGAGTGTGAATTGGAGTATAAAACATCCAATAAATCGTTCCCAGAGTGCAAACGGACTCCAACTTCCCAGAGTGTGAATTGGAGTATAAAACATCCAATAAGTCGTTCCCAGAGCGCGAACGGACACCAACTTCCCAGAGTGTGAATTGGAGTATAAAACATCCAATAAATCGTTCCCAGAGTGCGAACGGACTCCAACTTCCCAAAGTGTGAATTGGAGTATAAAACATCCAATAAGTCGTTCCCAGAGCGCGAACGGACTCCAACTTCCCAGAGTGTAAATTGGAGTATAAAACATCCAATAAGTCGTTCCCAGAACGCGAACGGACTCCAACTTCCCAGAGTATGAATTGGAGTATAAACATCCAATAAGTCGTTCCCAGAGCGCGAACGGACTCCAACTTTCCAGAGTGCAAATTGGAGTATAAACATCTAATCCAGATTCCCGAAGCGCGAATCAAAAGTACAAGTAACAATTCGAAGTTCCCGAAATATGGGCCGAGATATCAATATCAACTCCCAATTCCCATAGCGTGGAATGGAGTGTAAACATCGATAACCCTCAGATTCCTGGAACGCAGGACAGATTATCAATCTCAAATTGTCATGAATCCCCAGAAGGGGGGCATGTGCTCAGGGCTTGCAATAAACGCAATCAGCCGCCAGAATATGAGTATTATTCCCCGCAACTAAGGGGCAAAAAGCTGGGTGCTAATCGCTGGCTTAAGTGATAATATACTCAGAATCCGACTCATTCATTAAATCACGACACGAAGCTATATAAATACTGAGCGGATACAAAACAAATACTGCAAGGCATTCAGGTAAGAAGAAAAGTGTAACTTCCCATTTCATCAACCAACAAAAACAAGTTTGATTACATGGCAAGTAAAGATGTTTCAATTAAGTGGAGGCCACATCCATACATACACATGGCCCAAGAAAGAACAAAAGAAAAGGCAAAAGAATTGTTATCCGTAAATCTCACGACAAAGCGAGGGGCTCACTCTTTCTTCCTCCGGTGTTTCTTCCTCGGAGTCGAGCCGCTAGACCCACTGCCTGGCTTCCTACGAGACTTTTTGCCTTTCTTTGGAACATCCTCCGGTTCCGGCATGATATCAACATCTTCCTCAGAACTGGAAGGGATGGAGATCCTTTTATAAGGACGAACCGGGGGCATGGGAGCAGTAACAGATACTTGTTCAGCAACACTCGAGACGGTTACTGTGCCACCAGGAGAAATCGTCATTAGAGAAGATAAGCTTGAAGGGACGGCGTCACCACCGGGACCAACTGTCACTGTCTTGGCCATCTCGGCACTTATCTCTGCTAAAATCTCCTCCTCTCGAGACAGTTGAGCTGCGCTAGGTATGCCAGTGGTCGTCACGATCAAACTAGAAACTGGAGCAGCTCCGCTCGTCACAAAAGAGAGGTCGGGCATGGGGTCAAGAGGATGACCAAATAGCTCTTCAAACATTTCAACATCGAATGACATTGAGCCTCCCTCTCCCATATCACCAACCATGGCGGCAGTTGAAATCGCCTCGGTGACAATAACTCCACGTGTAGGATATAAAGCCGAAGGGACAGGGAGCACGGGTGCGACACTCTCGGTCACTAAACAACCAAAATTAGAGCTATCAGACCAAGAAATTCCCTCGAAAATCAATGTTTTAAGACGTAAAGGGAGTAATCAAAATACCTACTTTACCTTGCCTTGGAACTTGAACAAGCTCGGGGACGAGCGTCTTGCCCGAAGACAGTTCCGGTTGGTCCGGATTGTAGGCTGGAATAGCTTATGGATCAACCACGGCAGCAGCTTCGGATGAAGTCGAAACGGGGACTTCAGTATTCTCGCTATGGTGCACGATACCCGAACCTTCGCCAACCTCCGTTTGATGGACGACAAGTCTTTCTTTTTCAACAGAAATGATTGCTTCATGAAGGGTCCTCCTCTCATCCTCGCTGAGCAGACGTGACTCAAGCTCAAACTCATCTAATACCGAATCTGGACAAGACATCCTCTTGTTTTCCACTAATTTCTTCCAAGCATTGTAGAGAGGCATCGAGTAATCCCCTAGCCAGGAGAGATTTCTATGCTCCAATACATTGGCATTATATGTGTCCAAAAGATCGTCGAATTCGGCCTCCATCTTGAACCTCTCTGCTTGGACTCTCTCCTCCAACTCCGATTCAACCTCCTTAACCCTTGCAATTGCCGCATCGCGCTCGGCCCGAAAAGATACAGCCTGCTCACACTCCTCTTGCGCAGCCACGTTCGCGTCGTCTTTTTCTTTATTCATGTCAGCGAACCTAGCCTTTAGCTCCTCTAGTTCCTTCACTGCCGCATCCCGCTCAGATTCAACATTCTTGTATCGATGGCCTAAGTCTTCAACTAAAGTACAATGTGCCTGTTGCATTTTCGCCATTTCAGCTAATGTCTCATCAACCTTCTGTAACGACTCGACCTCGGCCTTGCGGGAAGATTCCGCCTCAGATTGGAGTATGTCGACGATACGACTCTTTTGAGCCAAGTCGGCCTCTAGCTTCTCGATGATTTGGGCCCGGTCGAAGGCAGCTTTGGAAGCCTTAACAGCCGCTTTGTACCATTCTTTGTACTGAGCAAAAAAGTCACGGGTGTAGTTGAGCGCCGTAGTCGCGGCATCATCGGGAATTCTTTTAAGATTGGGAGGAAAAATACAAGCATCAAAGCAAATCTCTGGAAAATCTTTCCTCAGTTGTGCAAGCCTGATGGCCCCTTCGCCAGAAGACTCAATAAGGGTCTCCTCCCCAGACATAGACGTTGCGACCCCGGTTCGAGAACGATGTGGCTCAGGCCTCGAAACCTGCGAAGATGACTGATGTCGCAGAGGCTCGGATGCCTGGACATGACTTCGGGATTGCGGAGGAGATCGAGATGGGGAGCGATGCCTACGATCTCTGTCTGATCGTTCCTGGCTGGAGTTACCACGGTGATGATCCTTTGCATAATACACCTGGCCATATTGCCTTCGGTCACGATCACGATCGGGGCCTCCACGACGAGATTCATAATAGGTTGAGGGGTGATGCACTCTCCGGAGTTTGTCCAATGTAGTCTGACGACCAGCCATATTACTTGGAAAAGAGATACAGTTCAGTTAAGTACCAGGCAAAATCAATAGGGCGAGTGAAGCAGTCATGTAGTGTCATAAAAGTGTATGCAAATGTGCAAAGCCCCCGACTAACCAGAGGTTTCGACTGCACTAATGGGTAAAAGCCCGCTTATGTCTAACGCTTCCCGGAGCTCAACCAACCCGGACTTGTGATAAAGAGAAACGCATTCCGGGATGGGAACGTCATCCAGTCCTGTGAAAATGTTTCCTGATTAACAAAGAGCGGAGTCAGAAGAAATAATTCCAGGAATCAAGCGAGACACGATTACAGGCTTCCGTCTCGCAAATTTAGGAACAACAGCCTTGCCTTTCCGCTTTTTTCCTGCTTGGGGAAAATCAGCCGCTAGCCCGGTGTCAGTAGGCGTCCTCTCGTCATCGCCCATTCCTCTTATCGCTACACCGGTCTTCTTCTTTGCCTTTGGAGCCGATTTCACAAACCCTTCAACGACAATACTCTGTTTCGTCTCAATTAAACCCAGCATCCTTAAGTTATCATCGGTTAAGACCAAGTCAATGTGCCGCAGGTCACTCGGAACCTCTTGTAGACTTCGGATGACGTTTCTGTATCGACCACCGTCTGGCCTTGATATGATAGCTGCAAGAAAAAACACCTGATGTCAGTTCGAGTGTTGACAATGACCATTAAAGAAGGCTAACACGATTTACGACACTTACGTCTGGACAGCCATCGCCTAGCGAATCCTGGGGGGCATCGGATAAAGAACCATTCATTCTTAAAGTAACTGAGTCTGGTCCAGGCTCCCGTCACAATCTGGCAGTTTCTAACTGCCTCCAGAAAGGTGAACGATGGACTATCACCCCTGCTCTTGAAGTTGAATATATGTCTAATCTCAGCTGGCCTAGGCGGACGAAAAAGGCGGTCCATGAATAAGATGAAAACACTGTTCAGTAACGCGTGCCCGTTGGGGTGAAGTTGTGCGGGAGCGATTCCAATGAACGATAGCATCTCCCTGATATATTGGTTAAACGGGGGGAAAGTTCCAGCTGCACAAGCGTGGCGATAAAAAGCAGTATAGCCCTCGGGTGGATTGTGAGGCCTATCATCAACTCTCGGTAGCAAAACATCATCCGGGGATAAGTTATGCTTCGAACATATCCGACCCAATAATGCTCCAGAAATATTAGATTGGACGGAGTCTATGGGATCCTCGATAAGTAAGGCCTCCGGCAATTCGTCCGGAGCAGGATCTATTACTTCAGGAAGGATCTCCGGAATTTCTAGCATTGGAGGAGGCAAGCTTTGTAACTCTTGTTGTTCAGAACTCGAAGACTCCATAACTAACTAAATCACGAGAAAGCAGCGTTAAAAACGAAGAAAGCCTGTATATTCCCCGGTGTGAAGCATATGGATATGCCGTGCAGTGCAAATACATAACTAAAACAAATTTTACAAGAGTAGAACACGGTGTCTGAACGACTAGGCTTTTGAATCAGAGAACGAAAACGACCGTCATCGCTGACCGTCACTTTCGCGTCCCTCGGATACTACTGACCAATTCAAGTATGAATTCGTTATATGTGTTTAAGTCACGGTGCCATCGACGAGCTCCAAAAGACAGGTCAGGCCAACTTTGATCATGCGAAGGACGAAGCTCATCGGAATCAAATATGCTAAAAATTTAGTGAGTTCGTTAGAGTTCGATTTAAAAGTGGTCGTAGTTCAGATATTGGAACGAATCGATGAGGTGGAAGTTCCAGAAGCAAGAACGTTCGAATCGATCGACTCGATTCGACACGAGTCAGACCGATGAACCTCGAATCAGCGCAGTTCGAACCCATGGAGCCCCACCTGACTTCGAATCCATCGAAATCGTGCTCCTTCGAATCCATCAAGAGCGGTTCGAATCCACGGAGTCCCACCTAGCTTCGAATCCATCGGAGTTGAACTCCTTCGAATCGATGAACGTATCATTGCTTCGAATCGATCAGTAGTGAGCTCCTTCGAATCGATCAGAATGCCACTGTTTCGAATCCATCACCGCACGCCTTTTTTGTTGTGTTCTCCTGCAATCATCGGTTCGAAGCTACACATTCGAAACCAACTCAAAGCGCACACCCCTGATCGATACGGCTCAAAAGTTTGCATTCCTCAGTTCCATGGAGTCGGCCTACTTCGTTCAAACCTCATCACTCTCCAAAAATTTCCAGAAGAAGGGGTTGAATCAATGCCAAAAAAGATTACGGTTTCTATCATTCTCAAAACCGAATCGACCCCTTGATTACCTGATTTAGTTTGATTACAAATGGAAGCCTGAAGGAATTTGGTCGATTCGTGAAAAAGCACGTTTGATTTGGCTCTGGGAAATCGATTCGGAGAAGCAGCTAAAGCAATGGTAAAAGGTAAAAAAGTGAAAATGAAGTCAACCTCATGTATTTATACGATTCCAAGAGGGATTGGTGTCACTTCGACTCCCATCGATTCGAACGACCACTTTCGAATCCATCCAAGTTTCGAATCCATCAGAGTCTTCGAATCCATCACTGATTCGAATCCATCTATGTTTCGAACCCACTGGAAATTTCGAATCCATCAAAGGCTTCGAGTCCATCAGAGTCCTCGAATCCATCACTGATTCGAATCCATCTAAGCTTCGAATCCATCAGGAGTTTCGAATCCATCTAAGTTTCGAACCCATCAGAGGCTTCGAACCCATCAGAGGCTTCGGACCCATCAGAGTCTTCGAACGCATCATTGCTTCGAATCCATCACAGCTCCGAACCCCTTCTAAGCTTCGAACCCATCAAAAACCACTGATTAACAACACTTTGGCTTGAATCTAAAATCGATTCAGGAGAAACCCGAGACGGAGTTCGGCAGCAAACAAAGACCGACATGACTCATGGACACACGACGTTAATAAGGGCGGAGCTAATGTATGTGCACACATAACGAACTAATGTTCGATTTTGAACATTCGCAGGGATCAAATATTCACCCTGTTATAGCAACGACAGCCAATGATTAGGCACAATCACACAGTAATCAATCATATCAAGGCAAGGTTACGGCAATACGGTATATGAGTCTCAACGAAAAGGGAGCAATAATCTTCAGAATAAAATGGCGACTATTCAAAGCACGTCATGTTCCCACAAGACGTACTTTGGGGGGCAAAATCTTATCCCGTTTTTTGGACAAAAGCCGTGATACCAAAAGATTGGTCAAAGATAGAAGACAGTTCGCCTCAGAGATTGATCGTACTTCACTCCGCTATGGATATCGATGAATTCTGTCCGAGTCCGGATTGGGCCACGGTTGATAGGACGTAACAAGAAAGACCATAGAAGCCACCGATTCAAATTTCAAGTCAATCCGAGGTCATATGCTCAAGATATGATGGATTCAAGTTAAGAAGGTGCACATTGCTCGGTCCGAACCCATCATGATTCGAACCCATCATATTCGAACCCATCGCGTTCGAACCCATCGCGTTCGAACCCATCGTGTTCGAAACCATCTGTTTCGAATCCATCAGCCAACGCCTTCCTTCGAATCCATCAAGCCAATTTGTACTTCGAATCCATCCATCAAACTTTGTATCCATCACCGCCTAAATACGCTTCGAATCGATGACAGCTTCGAGTCCATCACAGCTTCGAATCCATGCTGTCCTCGAACCCTACACGTTAAAAACAACTTCGAATCGATCTGGAGCCATCGATTCGAAGCGTCACCGCCCCCTCATACAACAGGTTCGATTCGAACCTATGGGTTCGAACCATATGGATTCGAACCATATGGATTCGAAACATATGGATTCGAACCTAAGGGTTCGAACCATATGGATTCGAAACATATGGATTCGAATGACCCAGAGGATCGATTCGAACTAACCAGCGTACCGAGATGCCTCATCTCGAATCGATCATAACTCCCAATCTACTGATCCAAATCCCATGAAATTTTTACAGAAGTTTGTCTACATGATGAAGAACGTCGCCAAGTTTCATCGCAATTGGACAATTTTTTGATCGATTCGAAGTTCACTTCGAATCGATCCCAAACTGGGCACGCACTTCAAGAACGCGGGCCTGTGGGCCCCCCGTCACGTGCCATGCAGTCTCTCCATGATTTAGGCGGGATTTTGGCCTTCCACACCTATAAATAGAGCCCCCTGGTCATTCAGAAGGGGGGTCGGAGAATTTGGAGAAGAAGAACAAGTCTAAACGCTGCCAGAATCACTCCATGCTATCTCAATTGCTGTCAATTTCGAATTTAAGTCCATTTCCTGCTGTAATTTGCTGAAAAGCACTTGTAATCTTCAAGTATTAAGAAATAAAGTGAAAAAACTTCATAGTGGACGTAGGTGCATAGCCGAACCACTCTAAATCCTTGTCTTCTGTGCAATTTACTTATCTGTGACTTGGAGTTTTTGTTAGATAGTCCCTATTTCCAATTCAAGTTCTTTATTTACTATCTCTTCAAAAACTTCCGAAGGGTGTTCGCCCATTTTTGGTGCAAACAATATCGTCAAGACAAAACTAAATCAGCGATGACTACGCAAAACAAGCAGCTCAAAATCATCTCAAGCATCTCAACAAAATCGAATGGCCGAATCCCAAAATAGATAAAATCATCGAAAATTCAAAGCAATGATAGCTCAGAAATTACGCAACGAAATCATACGAATAAAACAGAAGAATCAGGGAGCTTGAATTGGATGTGAGAATTACTCACCTTTTTTCGATGCAGATAGAAGGAGCCGCGAGCAATTAGAATCAACCGAAGATAGAAATTCCAAGGATCGAACATCGAAATTGAAGCCGAGGCCATAAAGAATCGAGCGAGGTTGAATTCGAAACCTAGCCGCCATTATTCTGTCGTATGTTTTTTTATTAGGTTTTCGAACGAATGCCAAATGAGAAAGAAACGGGTTGAATAACTTTTTATAAGAAGGGAACGGTAATGGATATTATCACAGTGCCATAAACATGATCGTGGGCCAATAATAATTTTTAAAGCCCAAACCACACTTAACAAATTTTTAAACGAATTTACTACTGATTAAAAATTCTTATAGCAATTTGTTAGCAATTTTTAATCGTCTAATGACGATAACTAACTTGGGTAAAACCCTGGATTGTTACTATCGTTGTTGGACCAAGCTTGTTGGATTGGAGTTCTTTAAGCTTTCGGTTTTGGATATGAAAGACTTCAAGTATTTGGAATTTTTGGAGTTTGGCATTGAAGACATTGTCTTTCTGCTGCTACTATCTTGTATCTATCTTTGATATATTGATAGTCATTTGTATTTGATATTCATTTGTATCTGATATTGTATTCATTGTTGTATCAATGATATATGATACTATCTTTACTTCCGCTGTGTTGTTATACTTAATGTGTTATAAGCTCCGGCGAACCAGATTCGACGTTTGGATCTGCAACATTTGAATACGGGCGACGTATTCGGTGCCGATTTTCGAAGGTCGAGTCAGGGTCGTTAGAGGAGATGTGCTCTGTTGGAATAGATTTCTCTTGTGTATTATCCTTCTTAGTAAAGGGAATATATGATACTATTTGTCAGAACCCAGTTCCTTGTATTATACTGTTGTTACTCGATCTATATTAATATTTTCAATTGATTTTATTGAAAATATTTTGGAAATTGGTTTTGAAAATGATTTAGATTTAATCTCAAAAATTTTGATTTGATATTCAAAAAGATACAATATATATTTTGACTTGAAATAAAAATCGGATCTTAAATTCTTAAGTTTTTTTGTTAAGTTATATTATGGTTGCATGTATCCTTTGCATTAGGATAGTTTGGTTGTGGCCTTATTATGACATATTGTTTGTTACTTTTTGATTATTAAAATAAAATGAAATTTTCGACGATCTTGGTAAGTTGAAAAATTCCAAATTAATATAATGAAAGCTAAGAATTTTTATGAAAATATAAAATTTAAAATTTTATAATTCTTAATTTGAAAAGATAGTAAATTAAAACAAGTTTAAAAATTTGTTAGCATCTTTGTTAAATAGGGCACTCAATGTTATTCGGCCAGCTAATAAACATCTTTACTTTAGGGTCTTCTAAGAAAAGTAGACTCTACTCTTGAGTTTGTATACTAGAGATCGTACTCAACCTAGCTACTTTCCTAACCCGATCAATAAAGAAGTTTTAGATAGTTGACTCAATTATAAAATCCAAATTCATTTTTGGACTTCGTTGAAATATTAGAAAGTGAAACGTAAAAGAATGTTTTATATATACTCCTAGGAAGTAGTAGAGTATTATACTAGTAATAGACTTAAGTCTTGAAATATTTTAAAATGAAATCATGTTTAAGGAAATGTTCTTAAATAAAGTTGAGTTGTTATAAAAATATATATAAACAATAAGTAATGTTTTAAGAAATGTTATATAAATGATTTTAATATTACAAAAGAAAAGACTTTGTGTAAATAAATTAGAATTGTGAAGTAATTGGGGTAGTTAAGAAACCAGCTAAATTAAGTACGTAAATTGTATGTAGATTATTTTTTTCGCATGACAGTTCTTGATCTAGGATTTGATTACATCATTTCAGGGTGGTATGCACCGATCCGAAAAAGTATTTTTACTAGACTTTATGACAGCGAACACTTGATACAGATTCTTGAGATGTTCCCTATGTTTTCTATCATAGTTTATTTGTATGTAAGGAGAATGGAGGTCTCCAATCAAGGAAGCAGATCAGGTCTACACTAAAGAAGTCAAGTGAGATATGCTAGTTTGAAAGTGAAATCTATATGATTGAGCAAGTGATCGGATCAATATTGCGTAGAGATGATACACACACATCATACGAGCTTAAGTATAAGTATATACCATGTTGTTTGGTTTGTGGTGAGTTCGAGAAGTGACTCTTCGGATTATTTAAGGTAATATGAATAATCGACTGATTAATAACCTATGGCTATTGAGCGAAAGGAATATTTCGTAGTCTATTTATCATCCTTATGCGATAATAAGACTTTTAGCCTGGGAAAAAAGTTGGCATATTTTGTTAATAAAAGTAATATTGTTAAGTATTAGAAAAAAGTTGGCCTATTTTGTTGATAAAAGTAATATTGTTAAGTATTATTGTATGGTTGTTTCTTATATTGTGTGTGTTGGAATTTCGAGGAAGAAATATTCTAAGAAGGGAGAATGTAACAACCCGGAATTTCGAACACATCGTATTTGAATATCTGAATTAGTTAAATATTTGAATCCAAGATTTAATGTGATTAAATATGATTTATAACCTTATTAAAATATTTAATTAATAACTAATGTTAGAGAAATTATTTTTGAAATATGTTTACAAAAATATATACTTTGGATAAGTATTGAAAATATGACCTGAAAATGTTTTGTTAAAAATCAACTTTTTATACAATACAAGCTGTGTAAACATATTGCAACTTGAATAATTATCATGTGTAAACATACGATAATAATAAAACACATCCATATATTAACTAAATAATTAATTAAATGAAGTTTGAATTAGTAAAAGTAAGTGGAAACGTTAAGGACAAAAGGACCCTTAAATCACTCCTTGATTTAAGAAAAACATGCTTGTGTAAGTGCATGGTATTACATGTTTAACTTCATGGCTAAAGAGGGGTTTATTCGCAATTATCCACTATTCATAGCTCTATAAATTCACATACATACACCACTTCAATTTCACAAATAATCCACTTCTTCACTCCTCTCTTTTCACCACTTTTAATGGCCTTTGGCCTTGCACTTTGGTATGGGACAAATGGCCATTGGCCATGGGTAATAGGAGGGAAAATGAGGAGTTTGGTGGGCTAGGATGAGTGTTGTGGCCTAGGGCCATGAGCATCCATGGTGATGGAGGAGGTAGAGAGGTGCATGTGCATCAGAGGAGGAAAGGAAAGGTTTTAGTAATGTTAAGTTGAAGTTAAAAATGTTGGAAGAAGTGTGGTTATAATGAATGTTGGTAGGAAGAGATTTGGTTGGAATAAAAGTGAGTTAATCTCACTTTGATTATACTATAAATTGGTTGCAAGTTAACTGTAAATATTGCTTGGTATTTTCTTGCTTAATCTCTTGATAATTCTTATTAAATCACATGTTAATATGCTTTCTCTATATTAATAATAATAGACATTAACTACTTAAAGTTAAACCCTTGATCATATACTTTAAAAAGTATATAAATTGTTAAAGTAGTTGCTTACTAAACCATTGAATTATGATAATTTCATTTTAACATTTAAAATGGATATATTGATGTGTATATATGTTAATACATGTTTAATAGTAGTATGGTTGGAACTTGGAATCATATAAGCGTATAAAATAACATGACACCAAATATTGGATTGATTACGAAATTGTCCGTATGACGATAGTCGCTATAAATGCATTATAAATCCCTTAAATTATAACTAGTGAAATTGGTGATTTAAGAACATATCTTAATATTAACTTGTTTCGTTATTATTTACACTACTATACATGATTAGAAAAGAAAAGAATATGTTTTGGAAAGGTATAGAAGAAGTAAATCGAAGTAATAAAAGATTGAAGTAAAAAGGTTACTATAGTGACACTTTTAAAAATAGTCCATCTTTGAAAATAACATGCATTTTTGTGGAAACTTTATTAAAAGTTTCTTTAACAATTAATCAAGTAAATAATATATTATTCTTATTGGGAAGGTTTTGAAGCCTAATTCATTTGATAGCTAGTTGAACGAAATGCAAAAAGTTACAGCGAAATAGTCGATATAAGTGTAGTTCGATAAAATGCCTTGTTCTCGGGAAATTCTCTAAAATAATTAATAAATATTCTTTGGGATTTTTCTTCATGATTATAGTTAGTAACCAAAGTATACTAACTATTGTAAAAATAATGGATATAAAATCAATTGTTAAGGTATTGAAAACTAGACGCAAAATTATAGCAAATATGTGTTAAAACTTGTATAGAACTTTATGGAAATGCCATCTATGCTATTTGAAACTATAAATTGCTTAAAAATGATGTTTAAATTAATTATGTTTCTCTAATATTTTTAGTGTTGTTTTCTAACTTATAATAGAGTGTTTTAAATTTGGTTTCAACTTGAAATATATTTTTAACAATTAACTATGAATTTCTAAACTAAGTAACTTTTAAAATTAAAACTTGTTTTTCTATTTATTCCAGAATACCTTATTTTTACATAATGTTACATATAAATAATTATCATATTCTTTAAGTAGTTTTAAAATTATTTTAAAATATTAATAAGTATTTTAAAGATATTTCTATATATATATGTATAAGTTTTAAATATTAAATTAAGTATTTTATAAATATAATAAAGGGTGTTTGGATTTTAACGCTTAAGTTAAAATAAATTGTTTTATGGAATCAACTAAAAGTGTATTGCCCTAATTAATAAGTATGGATATGCTTTGATCTTTAAATAAATCTTTAAAGTTATTAATGGATAAGTAAATGGTTTTTGGTTTATTATGGCAAATGTTTTAGCAACACTTGTCTTTAACCCTTAAATGCAGTTATACCTTTAAAAGGGTGTTTTAACGACAATGAGTAAATGGAATGGTTTCGGGTTTGTAGCAAACAATGTCTTAGCAACATTTGCATTTAAACCCTTGAATTATATTTTGTAAGAAATATTATACGTCTTTAACAATGGAATTTTAAAGACAATAACAAATATTAAAATATTTTATAAAGAGATAGAAAAATTTATATGTTTAGTTTATAAAAGAAAAGGAGTTTATTATAAGAATGTTTTGGTAGTAATTTTTTAATCTCCTTGATTATATTTCAAATATGTAAAGCTTGTTAAAAGATTATACATCTACATTTATTATACATCAACATTTGAATACACGTGTGATCGAGTTTTTTTGAAAACTCGTGTGAAGATGTCAAATGTAGCCTCGACATCGGGAAATGACTAAAGATAGAGTAGGATGCATGATCCTGGGTTTAGCTAACCCATGAGGAGTACATAAATTCATATCTGGAGTACGCTTATCGATATGCTGCGCATAGGGAGTTGATGATGCTTGGTACACATTGTTCATGCGAGTGTCCGGATGGTGGCCCAATTATGTTTACCTTATGATAAATTTTATCTAGAGATATACTGTGCTTGTGATAACCTGAATTTTGGAGTATTTGTTAATTGTAAATTAACGTGGTTAATTAATAAAAATATTGAATTATAGATTTAACAAATAAATCTGAATATAAATATATATTTAGAAACCTATTTTAGTGTTAAAAATGTAAGGTTCAACTTTAAATAAAACTTTGAAATTTTTTATATATAATAGTGTCGGGTTGTAAGTATATAAAGTAAGGCTTAAATAGAAAAAAATAGGGGGGGAGTTTAAAACTCTTTTCTTTTATATACTTGAAATTAAACATAGTAATAAATATAAATGTAAAACATTTTTAAGGATGATACATTAATTTATGATATAAATATAAAATTATTATTTACAAAATGAATTTGTTTAAAATTATAAATATATATATATATTTATTTATTTATTTAATTGATTTTTTTAAAATTAGATTTGAATTTGGAATTTTATCTTGAATATATACGTTTTGGATTTAAAATATATTATATATTGTTTATGAATACAATTTGTTTTATTAAAGAAAACATTATTTATATAGATTTGGAAAGCGTTTATTAGTGAGTAAAATTCAATACAAAAGTCTTATAAAAGCATTTTTAAATAAATAAATGCAAAAGACATATGTTAGCTTATAACCCTCTTAAATAACAAGTGTAATTGAATTAAGAATAGTAAAAGACAAGTGTTCATAATTTGTACAAATGTCACCATTCTTGTTTTATTTTCTTTATATTTTTTTTTTCATATCCTAAGGCAAATCTACACAAACATATCTTTCTCCTATCTCTCATTTTTCCACGATTAATAATAAAAAATTTCTCAAACCTGTAACCTTTGCAAGCCCGTAAAACTCCTCAACATGCAACCAGAAATTCCTAGGAACAAGCCTGAAACCATTTCTCAAACCAAAATTTGTGAAGCAAATAACCAGAGGAAGAAGCAAACATTAAGTAATTAAATCAAGAACAGTTTCCAGTTTTTTTCTTTTTAAAGATTTCAAAATATGCTTCTATGATTCTTCAGCAATCAGGTGAGTAAATTCGTTCAAACATTAAATTATAATTTCTGTATAATATGATGGTATTAAAGATGAGAGGAAGATATCAGTTTGAATATGCATATATGCCTGCATGTGTAATGTGTAAGTGCCTGTACATATAAAAATATTGTTACCCTTGTTCTTGCTTCCCATATTACTCAAACTTTCAAAATTGAAGTTCTATTTATTTGGAAACTTTTAAGCTGCAATGTTTGAAGGGAACATGTTCATATTCAAGTATAGCTTGCTATAAAATAGATCTATCAATTTTCTAGATGCATGGAGGCAGTAAAACTCAATAACAGTGAAACCACTTACAAATGACAATAAATCGAATGTCACGATTTAACCATTGGATTACGTGAGTGTATTTGTTATTGAATTTAGTGATTTTAGGTGGTGGTTTGGATATTTTTAGTTGTGTATGGGAGTAGAAAATTTGGAATGAACAGAATTGGGTGAAAAGCGAAATTCCGACATTGTGATAGATTTCGAGGCAGGCCATTTAGCATGGAGAAGCGTGGGTCAGTAGCGCATAAGGGAAAAATGGCCCGAGGGTTGAACGATCATCGTAGCGGCGACGTGATGGGGTAGTAGGGTTTAAGGACATAGTTTGGGTCGACGATGTTCGTGAGTTTATCGTGACGACTATGTAGCATCGGACTTGACAACTGAAGGTTGCATCGATGATTATGTGTGGGATGAAGATCGGGTGAGGTCGGCAAGGGTGCTGGTGGTACGGGGCGACGACTGGGAAGGTTCTTATGTTTGCAGTTGTTTCTTGATGTCGTTTGAATGCTCGTTTTTCGTTCCATTAGTTTTATGGATGATCTGAGTGATCGAATGTGACGACCAGGTGGTCAACGACATGTCAGGGTTAAGGAGGATGGACGGAGAAGCGAAAGTTCGCCGTACATGTGCACGTGTGCACGATTGAGTTTGGGATTCATTGTTGTTTGGAGGATAAGTGTTTCTCGAGTTTGGATCGAGAAGAATGCGTGTTTAACTCGAAGAGTGGGGTAGACTGTCTCGAAGTCATTTTTATGTGGACTCGGGTGATGGGTTGTTACAGGGTTGTGTAAACCTGTCATCTTTGAGTGGGTTTACTCGAAGATAATCTTGGGTTTTGGAAGAAAGATTCGAGTATGAACTCGAGTTGTCTGTAGATTTTTTACCTCTATCGATTATGTTGCTTCAGGTTTCAAAATTTAGATTTAAACTAACTTAAAAAAAATGGAACCTGAAGTGGAACTCGAGTGACACTCTAGTTCAACCAAAACTGATTGATTAAAAAAAGTTTTCAAAATTTTAAAGGTTTCGTAAAACAAGTTTCAATTTTAAAAAATAAAAAAAGAAGTTTTTAACTTTGTAATGAATCTTGTTATTTTGAATACTATTTGTTTTTTTTACATTTTATCAAGAAGTTAAAAAAAAACTTAAATAGAAAGGTGTTTTGAATAAAGTAATTTCAAACCTTGATTTCAAATGAGTTCATTGTTGAAAACTAAGTGATTAATTAAAGAATGACGGTTTTCTTAATTAAGGTTTTCAAATGTAAATATACTTTAGAAATATAAATATTGGATAGTTAATTACTTAGCGTTAGTAATTAAAGAAATAGCTGGATGTAATTAATCGGAGGATAATTAATTATTTAATGTGATAATTAAAGGTTAATAAGTCAATGTAATTAGTTTAAAAAATTAACTAATAAAGGTGATTAAAGGTTAATTTATTTAATTTATTTAATTATGGGATAATCACTAGATGAAGGAAATTTATTAGAGGGAAATTATTTAACGGAAATAATTAAGGACTTATTACTTAGAATAATTAATTGAAGGGTTAATTAATTAAGATGATTAGATAAAGGATTAGTGAATGAGGTTAATTGAAGGTTAATTAATCAGGGAAGTGATTATGGAATAATTAATGTAATTTATTTAGGGTTAAGGAAATTAATTTTAAATAATTAATTAAGATGATATTTAAATGTAAATTATTGAAATGGGTTGAGGGTAATTAATTAAGAGGAATTAATTAACGACTAATTACTTAATTAATCAAGGATTATTAATTTACATAATGATTTTAAGAATGATTAATTAATTTGTTTGTAAATTAATTAATGTTAAGAAAGCAGGATTAAGGGTGATTTAAAGTAATTAATTTAATTTGCTTAAATTAATTAGAATGGTATGGCTAATTTATCCTGTTTATGAAAATTGAATGATATTTGAAATGCCTTGGATTTATTTGTTATCCTTGTTTTGTGATCATGTTGATTTTTATACGAAATGTCATGTAATATGATATGTTGGATTGAACAGTAATAATATGGTTACCTAATGTTGAAATGCTGTGTAAAGTGAAATCCAGTATTCAAAAGTAAATTGTATCCACTTAAATAATTTGGGTTAAGATGACATTAGATTCAAAGAGACAGGAGTCGGGTATTAGCAAAGACCCGAAACCACTTCGATTCATTTTAGATGGATATGTGAAATCAATAGACAGGAATGGAATGAGTTAAGTGGATTGAACCTTTTATTCTAAATTTTGATACATAGAAATTTATGTGTGAAATAAGTGGTGTCTATAACAACTTATGAAGTTAGAAATCTATATGAGTTACCCCAGGTTGTAAATAGGTTATATGTTTTGGTATTCCATGATAAATGAGTTTACTCACGCTGGTTTCCAGCGTGACCCGGGTGTTACTTTGATGTAATGCTCGGGTCAGACCGAGTATTAAAGATTTTCAGGTAAGGACGTTGTGGAGCTTAGGAGGCGAGCTGGATGGCAGGGACGTATGGAGAGTTCCCACTATGATATTGTATATATCTGAGACATGTTAAATTGTGTCTGTCCAATGTTGTATAAAATTGTTGTAACTCTGATATGTCAATGTAAATTGATAGATATAGTTTTCTTTGGAATAACTATTATTCTTGATATTATATTTTATCCGCTGCGAATGTGAGATTGTGTGATTCTTTTCTGTTCTTCTTCTTCTATCTTTTCTTCTTTTCTCTAACTATCTGGAAATTTCGGGATCGGAATTTCCGGGTCGTTACATTTGGTATCAGAGCCAGGTTAAGCGAGAACCTTGGCTCTGTTGGGAACTACTCCTTAAGGATATGGTAAATGGTACCCTATAATGAGTTGAGTGTATAAATATGAGAGAGCGTACTTGTTATTTTCTTATATAAAGGTTTTTAGATGATTTCAAAAGTAAATGAATCTTACATAAGAAATAGATTATCTATTATATTAAGGAAATTGGTTGTAGTATTAATTAAACTAAAAGTAATAGTAAGAATTAAGAAGTAATAGAAATACAACCAAATTGGAATTAAATAAAGATAAGTTTGAAATAAATTCAAACTAAAATTGAAATCTTGAATTGGAGAAGTATTTCAGAATAAGATGAATTAGAATTGGTTTCAAACCAGAAAATAGAATGGATATTCTGTTTAATAATGGGATGATTATTTTTCAGTAAACAATAAAATGTTTTAAGGAAGTAACCATTTAAAAAGGAAATAATTTGTAATTGTGAAAGGATATCAATAAAAGTGGGTTTCAAATTGTGAAGCCCTGAATTCTAAGTTTAAAAAAATTTGAATTGGTTTCAAAATGTTAAAGGAAATAATATTATTCAAACTACTTTGAATATGATCTTATTTTAAAAATAAGAAATGTTTAAAAATTTAAAGAAAATTTGTCTGAATTGAAACCAAAGGTGGTTTAAATTTTAAAATTTGGCTTGGCGAGACAAGGAGTAAATATGTATATATGTGTGGATATACATAATATCAAAGATGGGTTGAAATAAACTCTAAATATTGAGTTTTAAATCTGGAATGAGATGTGACACGCAAACTGATAAGTTTATGAACTTAATAAGTGGGAAGATTATTTATGAGAAGTTTAAAATTTGAAATGGAAGTTCAAATTGGGTTAGGTTGACTGGATTAAGTAAATTGAGTTTAACTTGGGAAAAAGTTAAATAAGTTGGAATGATCAACCTGATTTGGAAATTTCAAGATGAAATTAAGATTTAACTTGGAAAGTTAAATGGTTGATTTGAATTAAGAAGTTTGAGTGATCTCAAAATGGGTTTGAAATCCGAAATTGGAAATGGATGTTTTTTTTTAAATAAAGGCTAATTTGATTTGTGGTATAATATGTTAGGTCTGAACTGTGAATTGAATTATTTAAAACTTTAAAGGTAAATTGATTTAAAGGAATTAAAATCAATATTTGAAGTATTAACTCAAATTTATATAATTCGAGATGGTTTAAGTTTGAAAGAATTAGTTCAAATTGAATTTGATTTGAATTAATTGAAATGGTGATTGAAGATATATAAGTAAAAAATTCAAATGGAACATTTGAATTGGATTAATTTGAAACGATTTGAAATTTAAGTGGGTTCAATTTGAAATTAGTCCGAATTGATTTAAATGATTTGGAATTGTAATTAAGTTGAATGGTTTTAAATTCAAATGGAATTTGAATTAAATTTGGAAGGAAATCAAGAATAATTCAACTTGATTTGGAAATGGAGTTTGAAATTGGAATTAATTCAAACTGGAGTTGAAATAAATTGAAATTGGAACTAGTTCAATTGAAATTTATCTGAAGTAGAAGAATACGAGATCAAACTTGAATAAAGTTAAATTTGAAAAGAAACTGATGTTAATTAAACTTGATTTAGGGTTGAATCAATTTCAATGGAAATTGAAGTTATTTAAATTTGAATTGGGTCAATTTAAATGGTAAAGGAAATTTAATTAAATTGATGAGAATGGAGATTGGGAAGTGAGCAGTTTTGACTCTGGACTATTTTTTTTAATATAAATTATTTTAATATAAACCTATTTTTCTAAGCTATTTATTATATATACAACATTTCTTTTAAAAACCAAACTATCTTATACTTGTTTTTTAATTATTTTTGAAACTGTTTAACGATTTTTCCAACTATTTTATAAGCTAATTACTATATTTCAACTATTTTACAAAACTAATTACTCTCTTACTATTATTTTACAATTATCTAAAATTTCTATAATTATTTTAACTATTTTCTATCTATTTTACACCGATTTTACAAAGCAGTAACTATTTTCCAACTAATTATCTATTTTTAAATATTTCAAGTTATTTCCTAAATTTAAACTGGACGGAGTTCAAACTGTTATTGGTTGAATACCCAATCGAGATAAGAATAGAGGTAATAATCCAAATGGATTGAAGCAATTATGAGTTAGTGAATGAAAATTTAAGTGAATGTGAATAGAAATGAAATCAATTTGGCTAATAACCAATAAACATAAATACGTAGGGTGTACGTATGTTATTCTATTCGCATAGTCATTTGATCCAGATTCGAGCACGGAATTTCGAGATAGCTATATCGATCCGAGTGGGATTTTTCACTCAATTTTCGACGGCAACGTAACCCAGGATATAACTGCGATCTATGGTATAACATAGCGAAAGTCGGGTGTGCCGCTGATAGCCAACAGTCTGCGTTTGATTTTATATCGGTAGACTGCGACCTATGTAGGAGTGGAGAAGTTTCATTTTGATAGCGAAAATCAGAGGCCGCTGAGAGCCTGCAGTTACATGGACTTTTGCTGCGACGGCAACGTAACCCTGGATGTAACTGTGACCATGGATGAGGGTGATGATTTCCAGAGCATTCTCACCAAAGATATATCCTCTATTTTCAAAAAAAAATAAATTGTTTTCTATATTTTCAATAAAATTATTTTCATGTATTTTCATTGGGTGTTGAAAATGGGTCTGCTAAGTATTTATAGATTTTCAGTCCTACGCCTGATCAACGTATGACCGAATTTCTGTGAAAACAAGGATAGACAGGTAAAGACATCAGGTTATAAAAAGAATATTTATAAAATATTCTATAATATTTTATAATTTTTTAAAAATTTATCAAAGAGTAAATTTTCCTGACAATAATCATTTTAATAAATTCTGGCTTCATTCCTTTTCGAGGACGAAAAGATTCTAAAGGGGGAGGAATGTGATAACCTGAATTTTGGAGTATTTGTTAATTGTAAATTAACGGGGTTAATTAATAAAAATATTGAATTATAGATTTAACAAATAAATCTGAATATAAATATATATTTAGAAACCTATTTTAGTGTTAAAAATGTAAGGTTCAACTTTAAATAAAACTTTGAAAATTTTTATATATATTAATAGAGTCGGGTTGTAAGTATATAAAGTAAGGCTTAAATAGAAAAAAAATAGGGGGGGAGTTTAAAACTCTTTTCTTTTATATACTTGAAATTAAACATAGTAATAAATATAAATGTAAAACATTTTTAAGGATGATACATTAATTTATGATATAAATATAAAATTATTATTTACAAAATGAATTTGTTTAAAATTATAAATATAAATATATATATATTTACTTAATTGATTTTTTTAAAATTAGATTTGAATTTGGAATTTTATCTTGAATATATATGTTTTGGATTTAAAATATATTATATATTGTTTATGAATATAATTTGTTTTATTAAAGAAAACTTTATTTATATAGATTTGGAAAGTGTTTATTAGTGAGTAAAATTCAATACAAAAGTCTTATAAAAGCATTTTTAAATAAATAAATGCAAAAGACATATGTTAGCTTATAACCCTCTTAAATAACAAGTGTAATTGAATTAAGAATAATAAAAGACAAGTGTTCATAATTTGTACAAATGTCACCATTCTTGTTTTATTTTCTTTATATTTTTTTTCATATCCTAAGGCAAATCTACACAAACATATCTTTCTCCTATCTCTCATTTTTCCTTGATTAATAAAAAAAAAATTCTCAAACCTGTAATCTTTGCAAGCCTGTAAAACTCCTCAACATGCAACCAGAAATTCCCAGGAACAAGCCTGAAACCATTTCTCAAACCAAAATTTGTGAAGCAAATAACCAGAGGAAGAAGCAAACATCAATTAATTAAATCAAGAACAGTTTCCAGTTTTTTTCTTTTTAAAGATTTCAAAATCTGCTTCTATGATTCTTCAGCAATCAGGTGAGCAAATTCCTTCAAACATTAAATTATAATCTTCTGTATAATATGATGGTATTAAAGATGAGAGGAAGATATCAGTTTGAATATGCATATATGCGTGCATGTGTAACGTGTAAGTGCCTGTACATATAAAAATATTGTTACCCTTATTCTTGCTTCCCATATTACTCAAACTTTCAAAATTGAAGTTCTATTTATTTGGAAACTTTTAAGCTGCAATGTTTGAAGGGAACGTGTTCATATTCAAGTATAGCTTGCTATAAAATAGATCTATCAGTTTTCTAGATGCATGGAGGCAGTAAAACCCAATAACAGTAAAACCACTTACAAATGACAATAAATCAAATGTCACGGTTTAACCATTGGATTACGTGAGTGTATTTGTTATTGAATTTAGTGATTTTAGGTGGTGGTTTGGATATTTTTAGTTGTGTATGGGAGTAGAAAATTTGGGATGAACAGAATTGGGTGAAAAACGAAATTCTGACATTGTGATAGATTTCGAGGCAGGCCATTTAGCATCGAGAAGCGTGGGTCAGTAGCGCATAAGGGAAAATGGCCGGAGGGTTGAGCGATCATCGTAGCGGCGACGTGATGGGGTAGTAGGGTTTAAGGACATAGTTTGGGTCGACGATGTTCGTGAGTTTATCGTGACGATAATGTAGCATCGGACTTGACAACTGAAGGTTGCATCGATGATTAGGTGTGGGATGAATATCTGGTGAGGTCGGCAAGGGTGCTGGTGGTACGGGGCGATGACTGGGAAGGTTCTTATGTTTGCAGTTGTTTCCTGATGTCGTTTGAATGCTCGTTTTTCGTTCCATTAGTTTTATGGACGATCTGAGTGATCGAATGTGACGACCAGGTGGTCAACGACATGTCAGGGTTAAGGAGGATGGACGGAGAAGCGAAAGTTCGCCGTACATGTGCACGTGTGCACGATTGAGTTTGGGGTTGATTGTTGTTTGGAGGATAAGTGTTTCTCGAGTTTGGATCGAGAAGAATGCGTGTTTAACTCGAAGAGTGGGGTAGACTGTCTCGAAGTCATTTTTATGTGGGCTTGGGTGATGGGTTGTTACAGGGTTGTGTAAACCTGTCAGCTTTGAGTGGGTTTACTCGAAGATAATCTCGGGTTTTGGAAGAAAGACTCGAGTATGAACTCGAGTTGTCAGTAGGTTTTTTACCTGTACCGATTATGTTGCTTCAGGTTTCAAAATTTAGATTTAAACTAACTTAAAAATAATGGAACCTGAAGTGGAACTCAAGTGACACTCGAGTTCAACCAAAACTGATTGATTAAAAGAAAGTTTTCAAAAATTTAAAGGTTTCGTAAAACAAGTTTCAATTTTAAAAAATAAAAATAAGAAGTTTTTAACTTTGTAATGAATCTTTTTATTTTGAATACTATTTGTTTTTTTTACATTTTATCAAGAAGTTAAAAAAAAAACTTAAATAGAAAGGTGTTTTGAATAAAGTAATTTCAAACCTTGATTTCAAATGAGTTCATTGTTGAAAACTAAGTGATTAATTAAAGAATGAGGGTTTTCTTAATTAAGGTTTTCAAATGTAAATATACTTTAGAAATATAAATATTGGATAGTTAATTACTTAGCGTTAGTAATTAAAGAAATAGCTGGATGTAATTAATCGGAGGATAATTAATTATTTAATGTGATAATTAAAGGTTAATAAGTCAATGTAATTAGTTAAAATAATTAACTAATAAAGGTGAATAAAGGTTAATTTATTTAATTATGGGATAATCACTAGATGAAGGAAATTTATTAGAGGGAAATTATTTAACGGAAATAATTAAGGATTTATTACTTAGAATAATTAATTGAAGAATTAATTAATTAAGATGATTAGATAAAGGATTAGTGAATGAGGTTAATTGAAGGTTAATTAATCAGGGAAGTGATTATGGAATAATTAATGTAATTTATTTAGGGTTAAGGAAATTAATTTTAAATAATTAATTAAGATGATATTTAAATGTAAATTATTGAAATGGTTTGAGGCTAATTAATTAAGAGGAATTAATTAAGGACTAATTACTTAATTAATCAAGGATTATTAATTTACATAATGATTTTAAGAGGGATTAATTAATTTGTTTGTAAATTAATTAATGTTCAGAAAGCAGGATTAAGGGTGATTTAAAGTAATTAAATTAATTTGTTTAAATTAATTAGAATGGTATGGCTAATTTATCTTGTTTATGAAAATTGAATGACATTTGAAATGCCTTGGATTTATTTGTTATCCTTGTTTTGTGATCATGTTGATTTTTATACGAAATGTCATGTAATATGATATGTTGGATTGAACAGTAATAATATGGTCACCTAATGATGAAATGCTGTGTAAAGTGAAATCCAGTATTCAAAAGTAAATTGTATCCACTTAAATAATTTGGGTTAAGATGACATTAGATTCGAAGAGACAGGAGTTGGGTATTAGCAAAGACCCGAAACCACTTCTATTCATTTTAGATGGATATGTGAAATCAATAGACAGGAATGGAATAAGTTAAGTGGATTGAACCTTTTATTCTAAGTTTTGATACATAGAAATTTATGTGTGAAATAAGTGGTGTCTATAACAACTTATGAAGTTAGAAATCTATTGAGTTACCCCAGGTTGTAAATAGGTTATATGTTTTGGTATTCCATGATAAATGAGTTTACTCACGCTGGTTTCCAGCCTGACCCGGGTGTTACTTTGATGTAATGCTCGGGTCAGACCGAGTATTACAGATTTTCAGGTAAGGACGTTCTGGATCTCAGGAGGCGAGCTGGATGGCAGGGACGTATGGAGAGTTCCCACTATGATATTGTATATATCTGAGACATGTTAAATTGTATCTGTCCAATGTTGTATAAAATTGTTGTAACTCCGATATGTCAATGTAAATTGATAGATATAGTTTTTTTTAGAATAACTATTATTCTTGATATTATATTTTATCTGCTGCGAATGTGAGATTGTGTGATTCTTTTCTGTTCTTCTTCTTCTATCTTTTCTTCTTTTCTCTAACTATATGGAATTTTCGGGATCGGAATTTTCGGGTCGTTACAGTGCTTGGATGGTATTTTATAATCCTTGTCATAGGAGATCAGTTTCATCGAGGAGGTCTTGAAGGAAAATCCATTTGTATGGTCCCCTATCATTGCATTACTTTATTTATTTGTGTATCGACAATCGTGAGGACAAGTTTTTATAACTGTCCAGGATAATGATAGGTTAGTTTACTCTAATTATTGTATCTATAATGTTTTCCTTCTTAAAAGTATCATTTTGATATTATATGTTATCTTTCCATTATGAGATTCTAATATTTTTTTCTCTTCATTCCTGTTCATTTTCTTTTCTTCTTTTATTTCACCCTAACGTTCTGCCTTTTTGGAACTTAGGTGCTTAGTACGTGAATACCATGGTTGTATTAGTGTTGACATTTGGGGATCAAAAAAGCGCTCGTTACGTGTACTTCTTCACAAAGTAGGCTAAAGCAGAAATACTAACCATGATCTTAACAACGAAAGTGATCAACTTAGTGGCTAAAAACATCATATAAAGATTTGGAGTCCTATAGAAAATCATTGTTAATAATGAGACTCATTTTTGAGAGTGTCGAGTTCAAAGATTCTACAACCACTCCCCAAGTACGAAGAGATTTTAGGTAGTAGCACACAAAAAAGCAAGTGTATAGGTGGAGGTAGTGAATAAGATCATCAAATCCATCCTGAAGAAATGACCGATGAAAGTCAAGGGTAACTTGGTTTGATGAGTTACCACTAGCATTATGGCCCTACAGAATGACCCATAATTTTGCAACTGAGGAATACTCCGTTCTCCTTGGCCTACGAAATCGGTGCCTTGATTTCAATAGAAATGGGAATCCCTTCCTACTAAAGAAATCACCATGATCCTAAGATGAATGTGGAACTCTTATTTGAGTTCCTGGTTTGGTAGAGGAAAAATGGAAAGAGCTGAATTAAGGGTAGCTGCTCACTATATAAAAGTAGCAAGGCATTTCAACGCCAAGGTCAGGAACTATATCTTTTAGATATTGGGCCTCATTCTGAAATAGGTCCTCCCTGGTATGAAGGCACTTGGTCCAAATTAGGAAGATCCCTATGTGAATAAATAGAATTTTGGAGATGGAACTTTCAAGCTATCGACTATTGATGGGTCTTTCGACTTGCCAGAAGGTGTATACTCTATCTTAGTGGTTTGATTGATGTCCTCCATATTAGCAAACTTTCTTTCTCTGTAATGCTTCCCTCAGAAGGTGTATACTCTTTACAAGTGGTTAGATTGATAGGGTCTTCGGGCTTGTTGGAAGCAGGAATAGAAAATTTTAAAGTGTAGCCAACACCGTGACCTTTGGGTGGCATGATTTTCAAAAGGGGAAGCTTAGGAGTAGGGCACAAATTTCCATAGCCGGTAGCAATTTTTCAGTCCCTAGCTTGGACTTGACTTTGATTGTCTCAAAATTGCATTTTAATATCTCCTCCATTGTGATGTGATTGTTTAGGTCCTTTGCGCTCGTTATAGTAACCTCTTCCTAGGACTAATTGATGTTCTCCAACTGTTCAAATGTCCTATTTTCAAAGAGTCCGGACCAAGGCTAGAGTTGGAAAGGAGAGCTAGGACGATTGGCTTCATGATGATACAGGTTGTGGTAGTAGAAATAGCACTCAAATCAAGTACTTGAGTAGTTAGCGGGGGAGGAGGCAGCGACAGATGACCTGCAACTTGAAAAATAAAATAGTATAACTTAGTAACGTCTCTGGTGAGAGTTGTGTTTCTCGAAGATCGAAGGAATAAGAGAAATACCTTGGCTAGAAAAAGTTTTCTTAGCTAAAGACTTGATGATTTCACCTACTTCAGTAGAAGATTAGTTGGCTGAATAGTCGGAGGAGGAGAACAAAGAGCATCTACATTTGAGACAGCCGGGAGAGGAGCTTTGGTGAGGGCGACCTCCCAAATGGCCATTACAGAAGTTGTAATCTCTATTGTAGTCTCTTTTGATTCAGGAGTAGGCGATTCTACTTAATCCAATGCATTGGAATCAAAAGAAGCTTCAATTGCGAACTTGCCCGCATCAACATTCTATGCGGTTGGAATAGCTTTGCATTTTTTCCAAGGCTATGATGTCCTTCTCGTCCTAGAAGCAAGACTTCAATGTCCCTTTGGTTATGCCTTCGCCGACAGTAGTAGCTCAGTGGAGTATTTTTTCCTAGGCATTGGCTAATGTGATAAAATAACTCTCCCCCAACAACTTCATACTTTTATTCTTAACGAATTTGGCGAATAACTGCTGCAGATTGGCATTTAGTTCCTCGTTGGCCTAAGTAGCCTTCATTTTAAGTTCTACAATCTCCTTTCTAGCTTCACTAGGGTCAATTTAGGCTTATGCTCTCGAATCCACTTTAGTTTTTAAACTGGAGTTAAGGCTGTTTACCTCAGTCGGGGGGCTATTAATTTTAGTTGTTTGGTCTTAACTTATATAGAAAGCTCGACTTTTTCTTGGTAAGAAATTTTATTAGATCTTTCATCACTATGGTTGGTTGTGTGTCGGCTCTTGACATTTCTTCTATTAACTATTTTGAGTTTTTGGCTGATTTCAACATGTCTTCACTTTCTTTCGTAATGTCAGCTAACTCTATTTTATATCCCACTATTATTTTGTCATGATCCTTTCTCTCTGACTTGAAGGATTGGATGAGCATTTAATTGATTCTATTAACGTCAAAGAGGCCCTTAGACAGCTTCATCCACTCAAACAACTGGTCAAAAATCTTCTTAACTCCATCTACCTTTCGTTTGCCTCTTGATGAGTGATATCTCTAGCGTTACAATCAAGCATGACCCCTGCCAGGTAGTAGTCAAGCAAGTTCGCCTACCTCCCAGTATCGATATCTATAGATGTACTTGTAAGGGGAGGAGGTGGAGCTCCATTATTCGTAACTTTATTAAATTTGTGAAGGTAAAAAGGGTAGTGTAAGGGTTTGAGTCGATGGTGTTTGTTGTCAAGGAGTTTGAGTGTATGTACGTGGCTGAGAGGCACTGGAATCATGCATGGAACAATCATGAGAATATCATTGTTCCTCCGGATGATGTTATTTTTTCTCTAGATTATGGTGCTCTCTCTTCTTCTCAACGCCTATGCCTATTCTCCTCGTCTTGTCATTCTTTCCTTTTCTTCTCATCACGTTGTTCTTTCTCTTTTCTTCTCATCCTCTTGTCTTTAGAACGCTGGTATGAACTAGGACGCTTTATGTAAACAACCAAAGTCTATAAGAAGTGTTGGCTTAAGCTTGAGCAGAGGTACCTATAGGATATCTGCCCATAGTACTCGAAAAGAAGAAGTGGTATATCAGAACCAAATCACTAGATTGAGAATGAGTCCAAAGTATTGGTGTTTATGATCCTAATAGTGTGTGAATCATTAGCATTTCCCTAAGTACTTCTGGAGCGTGTTAAAGGAATTGCGAGGATAAGGTTTCTTCACCCTCAGCAAGTTGATTCCTAGAAGGGAATTTAAAATCCCAAGGACTAGTATTAAGAATGTCTTCAAAAGTAATGCCTTCGATACCAAGGTTGAAAGACTATCGAGTTCACTTAGCGAGCTGAAGATTATATCTAAAGAGCCCGTTGGAGTTGTCGCCTCATCGGCTGGTGCTGGACATGGACTAGAGGGTGTTGTGAAGACTTAATAACCTGGAACTTCGGATAAGATAGGACATGGACTATGTCACCTTTAAAGGAAGTCTCCTTATATGATTCGTCGTCGCCCAGGTCATAATCTTCATCATTGTTATCTTCATCATCTACTACGTCCTTTCCCTCTTCTTCCTCTCTTTCTCCTTATCTTTCTTCTTCTCCTTCTCCATCACCTCCTCTTCTTTCATCTCCTTCCCTTGCCATATTCTGTTCGACTACCCTTTCTTTTCCTTCATCGGCATTCGCCTCGCCATCTTAGCCTTGGTCATTCCCTTGATCATCATTGTTGGAGTAAAGAACGGGGGTAGAAGTCCCGGCAGCTCGAGATTTGTTAGAAGGGAGGGGAAGAGGAATATCATGTATGTCAAGAAGTAGAAGGCCATACTAGCAAAGCATCACATTAGTGAGCAAGGAAAAGTAGTGCGGAATTGGTAATCAACTCCCTTTAGAAGCTCTAAGGTGTCATCATGTGTAGTGTTGGTATCTCGATCAGGAAGACTTGTAAGGGATATGGAAAAGGAGTTAGGAATTTGGATTAACAAAATATGAATGAAGAACGGTTGTTATAAGAGGAGACCTACGTTTAGAAAACCAAAGGCAGTTTAAAGCCATAGGGACATTGAATGAAGAAGTGTTCTCTCTTAAAGTAATCATGCTAGTTATGAAACGCCTCGCTAACTTTAAAATGATTATAGGATTTAATGGTCAGTAAAGAAGGTGGATCTGCTCTCATTTTGAAGCTTAAAAGATAGGTGAGCTTCCTAAAGCTTAGGGAAAGATGCAATCGCATCAAAAAGGATGTACATGGAATTGAGTAAGGCGTATCCATTAGGTGCACCTGAGTTGGAGCCAGCCCAATCTCTTGCAAGAAGAATTTGATAAATTTATCGATGGGTGGAAAAGCTCCACCCAAACATATATATTTGTGGCACACGGTGTATCCCTTAGGTGGGTTGTGCACACACTGATCAATTGTTGGTAGCAGAACATTGCTATATGGAATCCCATATTTGTAGAAAATTGAATGAAGTGACTCCATGGTCAAAAAAGATGGAGTTTTGTCCGAAGGGTTATCCAAGACTCTTAGGTCACACCGCTCGTCTAGTGAAGGAGATTGGTCAAAAGGCTGTGCCACTGGAATGGCTAGCGATCACAATTTGTACGTCATAGAACATCTTACTCCATGCATAGTAGAGTGGAAGCTTGAGTGGTAGAAGAACCAGCCTCAAGTGTAGTAGAAACACCATCCATAGTAGACGCGGATGCTTGGATGCTTAGAGGAAGCTCAACATCTGCAATAGGAGGTGGAGCTCAATATAAAAGACAGTGGTGTTGACATTATAGAATTGTTTAAGCACCACCTGACGTAGAAGGGCCCTCCAACTACATGTCACAATTAACTATCATCTACCCCAACCTTAAGGAGAAAGTGGATTACCAGACGCTAATGGACACTTAACCACTAGTTTTGCTAGACCTAACTTTGGATGACATATTGTATTTAGAGTAGGATATGGATTTATTGCATCAGATCTGACTACAGATATTTGGAAGCCTGGATCTGACTCCAATCACCTTGGTTTAGGATCCCTATCATGTCACTCCTTCTTATCAGACCCTTAGCATACTGCCTCTATGAGAAAAAGCGAACAAATTCTGTCAAGGAATGGTCTTCATCCTCTTGAAGGTAGTATTATTGTCCCCTCTTAAATAATAGTCGTAATAGACCCAATATTATTCGTAAGGCATCTTTATTTAGGGTTACCTGAGATAAAAATTAGTTTAAAAAATTAGATCTCTTGAACTGGAGAAGTTAAATGCTGGTCCGTAAAGGTTTTCACTTAGAATGTTAGGGCCTATGATATCGACAACAATAAATATATACTAGTCAAAAAGTTTATATGCTCCTTAAAATTAGACATTATGTTCATTAAAGAATCAAAGATACCCTCCATTTCCATGCACTTTCTTTAATCTACTAAGGTTACTTTCATTTCGAATTGGGGATTCATAACATCCATTTGTAGTGAATTATCATAATGGGTTAGGACAAATCTCTTTGGACTTTAGTTCAAGATGTTAAAAGCTTTCACATTATCCATGTCATCCTTAGGCACATTCCTAAAGATAACTTATAATTATTTTCCAATGTTTATAGGCCTCATAATAGGTCTGAAAGGGTAAATTTATGGATCACCTATACAAACATTGTAAATCTAATACAGGAACCATGGCTGATTGGTGGAGACTTTAATATTACTAAAGATGTCCTTGAAAGGAACTCGATTCACTATAACAATACTAATATGGAAATATTTGATGCTTTCACTGAAAGTTGTTACCTTATAGATATCTATTTAAATAGCGAGAAATTCACTTTGTTTACAAAAGGGTTACTCCTTCTCTAGCTAAGCTCGGCCACTTCTTCTTTAATTCGACCGGGAATACTTTCATCCTCTCTCTACCCAAAATGATCTCCCATCCATTCTCTCTAATCATTGCCTTGTCCTTTTGGACATCAGTAGCTCTTCTATTCCTAAGACCCCTTTCAGTTTGAAAGAATGTAGATTCTTAAGGAGGGCTTTATGATCTTGTGTCTTTCCTCTGAGCAGGTGGTCCATCCAATGGATATGCAATTGTGTCCTTCATATGTAACATCAGATTCCGAAGCAGTGATCACAAAAAATAGGCTAGAAATATTTAAGGATCTCTTTGATTTAGAAAACGCCATATCCACCAAGAGAACTTGAAGATTAATAAGGTCGAGGAGGAAACCCTATATTGCCTAAAACTCGCTCCTACTATGAGATTATCTTGATTGTGAGATATATCGACCGGCCCTACAAGCAGGTATAGAGTGGAAGTAGCACTACTATGCCCAATGGCTCAAGGATGGAAACATGAACAAAAAATACTTTCACAAGCTTACCAATGGTAGAAGAAGGATGAACATGATAATTCCATCGACCGCCATGGCCAAACCCTCTCTTCTCAACCAGATCTGAATGGTGCTTTCGATAATTTATATACGAAGATTTTAGGCTCCTCAACTCGCTTCAACCTGATCCTTTGTCGGACAAATTTATACCATAATATTCTGACCGTCCCTGTTAACCATACATTCTCACTAAAGGATATCTTGGAGGCTTTGAAAGATATGTTTGATGATAAAGCCCATGGTCCAGATGGATTTTCTACTTTCTTCCTCAAGCGATACTGGAATCTTCCAAATCGCCATAGTCTTGAGATTATTAAAGAATTTTACTCGGGAAGCCGTAGAAAAATCAACTATGCCAGTGTCCGCCTCATCCTAAAGTTTTCGAGGCCAGACAAGGTTGGGGATATTTAACATATAATCCTCCTTATCATCTTCAAGCTAATCACTAAGGTCCTAGCTAGAAGATTTCGGCCCCACATAACCGACATGACCTCCCTCACTCACTACTACTTAGTTGCATTTCTTAGTGATAGATCGATCCTTGATTTTGTCGCTTTGGCCCAGGGAACCATCTTACATAGCTGTTCCCAAACTATATCATGTGATGTCTTCAAACTAGACTTCTCCAAAGCTTTTGACTCCATTCTCTAGGATTTCATTCTTAACGTCGTCGACCACCATGTTATCCCAGAGGGATGGTCTCTTGGATCAAAGCTATTCTACAACCCTCTACGTCCTCGAAGGTCATTAATGACATTAGAGGTAACCTTATCGAATCCAAAAGAGGACCCAGATATGGCGACCCCCTCTCCCCCTTCATATTCAACTTGGTTGTTGATGTTCTAACCTTGATGATTGAACTGTCTATGGCTAATAATCTTATCAAAGGAATTGGCGATTTTACTCTATAGCCTATAATAGCTTCTCAACAATATTGATGCAATGCACCAAGATAAGTAAATCAACTTAGGTCGCTCACAAGCTAGCTTAGTCGATCCCAAGCCATCTTAGGTCGCTTACAAACTATAAACGACCTAACGAGACATAAAGACCGACCTAACGAGCTAACGGTTCAAAAGGAGTGATGTAACGACCTAACACAGACGAGCTCACTTAGGTCGCGAGCCTCCTTAAGTCGCTAGGTCGCGACTGACCTTCTTGAGTCGCTCCAGAAGATAAGTCACTCCAGATGTTCAAAAGTTATTTTGTTAAGTTGCTACATACCTAGGTCGCGAACGAGCTATGTTATGTCACTGAAGCTTAGGTCGCGTGTGTTGTAATTCGGCCGTAAGACGTTACTTTTGTAACTCGTGTGTTGTAACTTGTATTTTATATGTCGTTTGAATTTTAAGTCGTAGGTCATTGTTGACTTGTATGTTAGGTCGCGTAGTGTCTTAAGTCATAGGTCACTTGTGTTGTTGCTAAGCCGCAGGTGTGGGTTGTAATCTTCTATAAAAAGCGAGTGAGTTGTATCATTTGGGAGTTTATTTTTGAATAAACCTTTGTTTGAGTGCTTTGTGCCCCTTTTAAAATTGGAAGTTGAGTGTTATATCATTTCTCCATTTTCGGTTATTCGAGTGCGCTCGAATCAATGGATTTGAAGGCGATTCACAGAATCTTGTGCGCGAGATCAACGTAGAAGAATCGTAGATTCTAACATGGTATCGTGCGCGATCAACGTTAAAGATAGCTAGAATCCGGTATCTCGCGAGATCAACGGATTTGAGCATTTATCCTTGGTATCTTTAATCCATCCATCCATATTTGATTCATTCCATCGTTGTTTTTTTGTTGTTGCTTGCATTTGAAGTTATCTACTGTGTCTTTTTGGATCAGAGCTAGATTTAGCCAATCATAGCTAAGCCGAGCCTATTGGGAGACGAGTTGAAGTGTTGGAGTTCAAGGCCGAGAGTTAGAAGTTGGAGCCGTGCATCAATTTGTAAGCTGAATCTGAGTTGAAGTGTGTTTGGATTTGTTGATGATTCGACAATCCCTCCGAGACATGCTAATCGATTTCAAAATGTTGAAGATGTGTATAGGAGACAAGAAGCTGAGCAAATGGAACAACGTATTAATGAAAAGTTCGATGAAGGTATTGGGAAGCTAGAGAAATTGATGAATGACATGAGTCAAAGTGAAAGGAGAAGGTCACCAATCTCGAACCATGGAGGAAACAGAGTTTCTCCATCGGTTGCGAAAGCGAGGAGTGTATCACCACAATCTTGTCGAGAAAGAAGAGAATCATCAGTTTCAATGAGACGAGAATACCATGAGTACATAAATGAAGACAGAAGAAATTCACGAGAGTTTGAAGACGAGCCATATCGTGATGCTGAAAGACATAATAGAAGAGATATGCGTGATCGTAGAGATGTTGATGGTCGAGATCGATGCAAAAGTACATTTGATTATGATGAAGATGGTGATAGAGGTAGTGTTCATTATCGAGATGGAGACCAAGTACGAAGTCAATATGAGAATGTAGAAGATGATCGTAAATAGGAGTCGGGGATGAAAACAGAAATTCCATAATTCAAAGGGGGAATGATAGTGGAAGAATTTTTGGATTGGTTATCAAATGTTGAAGAAATTTTTGACTTCAAGGAAGTACCCGAGCATCGTAGAGTTAAGTTGGTTGCTACACGATTGAGGGGAAGATCTATGGCATGGTGGCAACAAACTAAACTTACACGGGAAAGAATGGGAAAGTCGAAGATAGTTTCATGGGAGAAGATGAAGAAGTTGATGAAGGCTACTTTCTTGCCTTATAATTATCTGTCTCTTATGTATCAGCGCTTACAGAATTTGAGACAAGGGATGAAGTTGGTGAATGATTATACAGATGAGTTTTATTAATTGATTGCTAGAAATGATATCATGGAGATGGAGGAACAGTTGACATCTAGATTTGTTGGAGGGTTGAGGATACAAATTCAGGATATGGTGAATATGTTTGATCCAAGATCCGTTTCTGAAGCACACTAGAAGGCTCTAGCTTGGGAGAAGCAAGGTAGAAGAGGAGGTGGTGTGTTTACAAATTCCAACAATCAATTGAAAGGGGCTAGTAGCAATATGAATGTTTCCAAGGCTGTTGGAAAACCGGTTGTCAATGAAGTTGCTAAGACCAAGGTCAACAACAATTTCAAGTGTTATAACTGTCAGGAGTTTGGTCATAAGAGCAATGAATGCCCGAAGCCTAAATAGCGAGTGATGGTTGCTGAGGTTGAGGATGAGGATGCAGAAATAGAATGTTCCAATTCACCATAAGTTGTGGAGGAAGAAGAATTGTCGGGAGATGAAGGATATTCTTAATGGTGAGGAGATCTTGCTTGACGCCAAAGCAGGAAGAGGAGACTAGTTGGTTGAGGAGTAATATTTTCCAGTCAACGTGCACTATCTTGGGAAGGGTTTGCAAGTTTGTCATCGATGCGGGAAGCTGTGATAACACCATTTCTACAGAAGCTATGAAGAAGTTGGCGTTAAAGACAGAGAAGCAACCCAAACCCTACAAATTAGCTTGGTTGAGGAAAGGTAGGGAAGTGAAGGTTAGTCGAAGGGCTTGTGTAACTTTTTCCATCGGAAAGAAGTATAAAGATGAAATTTGGTGTGACGTGGTAGATATGGTGTATGTCATTTGTTGTTGGGGAGACCGCGGCAATACGATAGAGCTGTGCAACACGATGGAAGGACCAACTGCTATAGTTTCATGTTCGAGGGCACTAGAATCACTTTAGTTCCTAAACAGCGACAACAAGGTGAAAGCAAGTTGGAGGAAATCGAAGAACTAAAGACTCTGTTATCTTTGAAGGAGTTTGTTAAAGAAGTAGAAGACGAGCCTGAAGTATATCTGTTGATTGGACGCGAAAGTAGTGATACGGTTGAAATTCCAGAAGAAGTTAAGCCAGTGTTGAAGGAATTTGAAGATGTAATTCATGATGAATTGCCGAAAGAGTTACCACCATTGAGAGACATACAACATCAAATTGATCTTGTTCCGGGAGTTGTGTTACCACATAGACCACATTATAGAATAAGTCCAAAGGAGCACGAAGAGTTGAGAAGGCAGGTGGAGGAGTTACTTGAACAAGCGCGCGTACAAGAAAGTTTAAGTCCTTGTGCAGTACCAGCTTTGTTAGTGCCAAATAAGGATGGAACTTGGAGAATGCGTACGGATAGTCGAGCACTAAACAAGATTACAGTGAGGTACAGATTTCCGATGCCAAGATTGGATGATTTGCTAGATCAGTTGGACGGGGCTGCTATCTTTTCAAAGATTGATCTGAAGAGTGGGTATCATCAAATTCGAATTCGACCAGGAGATGAATGGAAGACCGCATTCAAGACACGGGAAGGATTGTATGAGTGGTTGGTCATGCCATTTGGTCTTTCTAATGCACCTAGTACTTTTATGCGAGTGATGAATCATATCTTTCGACCGTTTATTGGAAAGTTCGTGGCGGTATACTTTGATGATATATTGATATACAGTGGAAGCACAGAAGAACATTTACAACAATTGCGGGAAGTGTTGATGATACTTCTTCAGGAGCAATTTTACGCGGCAACAAAGAAGTGCATGTTCATGACACACAGTGTTTTGTTTTTGGGGCATGTGTTGTCCAAGGAAGGTATCCAGGTGGATCAAGGTAAAGTCGAAGCAACCAAGGATGGGCTACAACCCAGGACTGTAACTGAAGTGAGAAGTTTCCATGGGTTAGCATCATTCTACCGAACATTTATTCCACATTTCAGTAGCATGATGGCACCAGAGATAGATTGTATGAAAGGAAAGCAGTTTATGTGAACTGAAGAGGCTGATTCTGCTTTCTAACAGATCAAGACACTCTTGACTACGACACCAATTCTTAGATACCCGGATTTTCAGTTGCTCTTTGAGCTAGATACTGATGCGTCTAAGGTTGGAATTGGTGGAGTATTAAGTCAGAAGGGTCGTCAAATTGCTTATTTTAGCGAGAAACTTTCTAGAGCCAAGAAAAGATACAGTACCTATGACTTGGAGTTCTATGCTATTGTCCAAGCCATAAAGCATTGGAGACACTATTTGTTCCATTAAGAATTTGTTCTGTATACTGATCATGAAGCCTTGAAACATTTGCAGTGACAGGATAAGGTTGCAACCAGGCATGCTTCATGGATCACATACTTGCAATAGTTTACATTTATTGTAAAGCATAAGTCAGGAGTTACAAATCGGGTGGCAGACGCATTGAGTAGAAGAAATCATTTGTTGACTACGATGAGAGTTGAAGTGACGGGGTTTGATGTACTTCCATAATTGTTTGTTGAGGATTCTTACTTTTCTAAGATTGTAGGTGAAGTCGAGGAAGGGAAGACAGATTAGTATGTGTTGGTAGATGGTTTTCTATTCAAAGAAAATCGTTTATGTATACCAGAATGCAGTTTGCGAATGAAGGTTGTGAAAGAATTGCATGAAGAAGGATATGTGGGAAGAGATCGTACATTGCAGTTGATTTTTCAATCATATTTTTGGCCTTCCATATGGAAAGAAGTTGATAGATTTGTGCAGAGATGTCACATATGTCAAGTTTCCAAAGGGACAGCTACGAATGCAGGATTGTATATGCCATTGCTCGTGCCTACTAGACCATGGGTAGATATTAGCATGGACTTGGTTTTGGGTTTGCCAAGAACTCAACGAGGGAATGATTCTATATATGTTGTGGTGGATAGATTTTTGAAAATGGCTCATTTCATAGCTTGTAAAAAGACCGCCTATGCAGTCCGTGTTGCTCAATTGTTCTTTAAAGAAGTTTATCGACTACATGGGCTACCCGAGACCATTGTTTCTGACTGGGACACTCGATTTCTAAGTCATTTTTGGTCGAGTCTATGGAAGATGGTTGGAACTAAGCTAAATTTTAGTAGCACCTATCATCCACAAACGGATGGGCAAACGGAAGTGGTGAACAGATCTTTGGAAAACTTGTTGAGATGTCTTATGAAGGATAATTTGAAGAGCTAGGATGTGAAGTTGTGTCAGGCAGAATTTGCACATAATCAAGCTGTTAATCGAAGTACTGGATTCAGTCCATTTCAAGTAGTATATTCAGCAATTCCGAAAGGACCGTTGGATTTGTCGATAGTTCCACGTCAGAAAGGGGTAGTTAAACGAGCTTGTGATTTTGTGACTGAGTTGCATGAGTGTCACAGGATTGTTCATGAGCAATTGCTTAAGTCAAATGAGAAGTATAAGCAACTGGCAGATAAGAAGCGAAGGAGTGTGGACTTCAAAGAAGGTGATTTTGTTTACGCTGTATTGACGAAAGATCGTTTTCCAGTTGGAACTTACAACAAATTGAAAGCTCGAAAGATTGGTCCAGTAGAAATCTTAAAGAAGATCAATGATAATGCTTATCGGTTAAGATTACCGGATCATATTCATACTATTGACGTTTTCAACATCAAACATTTGATTCCGTATCATGAAGACAAGCTTGTCTCAAAAGAGGAAAGTGTGAATTCTGGGACGAATTCTTTCTAACCTGGGGAGGATGATGCAGTGCACCATGATAAGTCGCTCACCACAATCAACTTAGGTCGCTCACAAGCTAGCTTAGGTCGATCACAAGCCATCTTAGGTCGCTCACAAACTATAAACTACCTAACGAGATATAAATACCGGCCTAACGATTTAACGGTTCAAAAGGAGTTATGTAACGACCTAACACTGACGAGCTCACTTAGGTCGCGAGCCTCCTTAAGTCGCTAGGTCGCGAACGACCATCTTGAGTCGCTCCAGAAGATAAGTCGCTCCAGATGTTCAAAAGCTATTTTGTTAAGTCACTGCATAACTAGGTCGCGAACGAGCTATGTTATGTCACTGAAGCTTAGGTCGCGTGTGTTGTAATTCAGTTGTAAGACATTACTGTTGTAACTCATGTGTTGTAACTTGTATTTTATAGGTCGTTTGAATTTTAAGTCGTAGGTCGTTGTTGACTTGTATGTTAGGTCGCGTAGTGTCTTAGGTCGTAGGTCACTTGTGTTGTTGCTAAGCCGCAGGTGCGGGTTGTAATCTTCTATAAATAGAGTGTGAGTTGTATCATTTGGAAGTTTATTTTTGAATAAACTTTTGTTTGAGTGCTTTGTGCCTCTTTTAAAATTGAAAGTTGAGTGTTATCTCCTTTCTCCATTTTCGGTTATTCTAGTGCGCTCGAATCAACGGATTTGAAGCCGATTCATGGAATCTCGTGCGCGAGATAAACGTAGAAGAATCATAGATGTTCTAACACGGTATCGTGCGCGATCAACGAGTTAAAGATAGCTAGAATCCGGTATCTCGCGAGATCAACAGATTTGAGCATTTATCCTTGGTATCTTTAATCCATTCATCCATATTTGATTCATTCCATCGTTGTTTTGTTGTTGTTGCTTGCATTTGAAGTTATCGGCTGCGTCAAATATGCAGATGATACAATCCACTTCAGAATCGTTGAGCCCAAATGATTTACCTCATATTACTTCTTCTCTTCAACTATTATGTTGTCTCTAATCAAGAAATTAATTACAAAATGTACTCCCTATTCATGTTTAGAGATTGTCCTTACAATGGCCTTGCTATCCAATGCCTTCAAATGCAAATTAGATTCATTCCCCACCATTAACTTGGCATAACCCTTAGACTGACCACACTTCACCATGATGATTAGTATCCTCTTCTAGATAAACTTCGCTCAAGACTGCTCAAGTGGAAAGCAAACTATATTTCCTTTTTCTGGAAGATGTATTCTTGTCAACTTGGAATTTTCTTTTATCTTTATCCATTGGATGTCTTGCTTTCCTAAATGCATGAAAACAAATTTCAATAGTATCTAAAAGAACTTGGTCGCTGTTCTTTCATCTCCCATACTAGATGTTTGGTCTAGGACATTTTCTGCAAATCCAAACGTAGGGTGGACCAGGGATTATCAACATTAGAAGATTTAACCAGGCACTATAATCAAAATAAGCATGGGGAATGTGCATAGAAGATGACTCAGACTAGAGAAGGTGGATTAATATCACGCACTGTAGTGGTTCTTTCTCTAACAACTAGGGTTAGAAACTATATATTTTTCTAGCTTGGTAGATAGATCTCATCCATTCTTCTTACCTCCATACACCCTCAACTTTATGATATATATCTAAAAATTAGCCCTGGTTACTAAGGTCTTCACAAATGACCCATGCAACATATCCTTTGAAAGATTGATCTCGGGCGATCTATTAAAAAAACTAGGTGATCTCCATTAGTTGGTCAGTTATTTCAATCTCTACTCTACTCTGTACAGGGTTTTTTGGGTGCTTGAGCCATCAAAATCCTTTTATAGTTCATCATGGTACCACTTTTAAATTTTTAAATAGGATTTTCTACATCAGTAAGTGCTAAAAAGTTTAAAGCCCCCTGCTAGACAAAAAATTGTTCAACATTCCAAAACGCTGTTCAGCGTAATATTATTTGGAATGGTTATGGTAACACCCGTAAACATGAATATAGTCGTGAGGTTACTAGAAGTTCAAGTCACAAGTCCATGGGAAAGATTTGCAAACTATAGTTGTGATAGTTCATTATTTTTTAGACAATGAACGAATAGGAAATCCACGTACACAATAGTCCTCTGTCTATATGTCATTAAGCAATATAGGCTTTATGCAAAGAAAACTTCAATTTAGTCAAGGACTCATGTGGCTTTGTTTGATATATAAATCCAAACTCAAATCCAAGTCCAACGAATAAGTTATATGCATGTCCATTATCTCAATAATAGTCAAAGATACATATATCGTAGGCGTACGATATGCAATGTTTATTGCCCGAGGTCTTATATGCAAAATGACACAAGAGTACAATCGGACTAAAATCCCCAATCAATTTAGGATTTACAAATTTGGGGTTTAAGATATAAGAGAAGAATTAATCGCCCCGATTTAAATGACCAAGTGGGACTATTTATAGAGGTTGTAGCAGGTAGCATGATTGACACGTGTTCATGTAGCTAAATATTCGACAACTCCCATACATTGATGACATTCGACATCTCCCATACATTGATGATATTGGACATCCCTCTTTGCATTATTGATATTCAACATCTTCTTATAATGTTCATATTCGACATCCTCCAACATATAAATATTTAATATCTTGCCAACATTTGACATTCCCTCCTTGTGTAGAAACTCGATATCGTTATCCACTTAGAGCTGCTTTGCAACAATTAATGTTATACAGATTAGACGTCCTGTCTTCATCAATAAATGCTTGATAAGCTTTGTCACTTAGAGATGCTTTAAAATAGCTCAATGATAGTTGTTGTATCCAAAATTTGTTTTCCCAATGAGATTTTCCATCCTTCTCAAGTAGTTAGATATTTGATACTCTTTAATTAGGGCGGTATCCTTTCAAAATTCAATATCTCTTGGTTATTCGATATTCGATACCTCCTTTGTAATAGACTTGACATTTTTATGCTTAACACACCCATTACTTATATGATTGACATGCTTACTCATTTAGAGACTCGATTCTTCTTGTAATGTTAGATGCTCGGTGTCCCTTTTTTGTAACATGTTTGGCAATGCTCCTTATTATAGTGGCTCAACACCCTTGTACTATTTTAGAAGCTCGTTATCGCTAATTATCTAGAGGCTTGTTACATCCAAAATTATATGCTTGACATGTCATTTCACTTTACAAACATGCTGCCTTTATTTCTTTACAAGCTCGAGATGTCTTTTATTTATAAATTCGGCAACTTCTGTATAAGTTCGATACCACTTGTTCATAGGCTCGATATCTTTTTTATAAACCACCTTTAGATCTTCAACTTTAATGATTTTTAGCGATTCGACAACTTTGATATTATGTTTGCATGGGTTTTATATTGCATGTAGTACTTAAATATAAAGCTTCGTTCATTGTGTGCTTGGCCCACCTAATAGCATAAATATGTTTACCCTTGTCTTGATGGCTTGTTAGATGCAAAGTACACTCATTTGGCATTTGGAAGTCACTATGTATATTTGTCACCTTTACGCGTTACAGATTCAAAATGACTTCGTTAGAGGTTCGGTATATCATTGGTTTGGGATCGTAGTATATCATCATGAACTTTTTGGCTTGTCAATTGTCACATATTTACAAGTTCAATATCTATCTTTAAATGCTCCTATATCCTTTTATTGATTTAGTTGCTTGTCTTTCTTTGGTAACCTTTTCAATATAGTAGTTAGAAAATATGTGGATAACATTCACCCCTTCCTTGTATACAAGAAGCTTTTTACACTTTAGTGTAAAACCGAGCATCTTCCTACCTTTCCAATTTTTTATTAGATTTTCTCTTTAATCTATTTCCCCTAAAAAACATAAAGCAAATGATAATGACTTTCATTATTTAATTCAAATTGAATATTAGACAAACCCTTTCGAATTTGGTAAGGACATAGATTAATTTGTCTTCCTTTTTATATAAACGAGCTTTTATGTTTTAATGTTATGCCAATTTTTAGTTAATAAGATCAAAAAGCTACTTGATAGAAGAACATAAATTTAATTAGCAAGAAGATCGAAAATTCATCTGATAAGAATCATATAGATTCATTTGATAAGAAGTTAATAAATTCAAATAATAATAAGATCAAAAACCTATTTGGTTAGAGATCCAAAATACATCTGATAAGAAAACCATAGTTTCATTTGAATAGAAGACCAGAAATCCATCCGGTAATTATACCATAATTTCATTTGAATAGAAGGACCAGAAATCCATCAATAATAGTGCCATAATTCATGTGAATAGAAGATCAAAAATCCATCAGGGCATAATACATTCCAACTAATAGGAGGTTGGAAATTTATGCAATAACAAAGATTCTTGTTATTTACTGGAGTATTTCTGACCAAGAGACTCATAACTTCTCAGATGTCCATATTTGATGCTGAGATCCCTAGTTCTGAGTAATAGATAGTTCTTGTTCCTTCCTTTGAAGATTTCCATATTCTTAGATTTTTCTTTGATTGGTTGGGATTCATTACACTTCCTTTTAGGAGGTTGCTATGATCCATTCTTAGGACGAAGTCATACTTGTTTGACTGATTTCCTTTGCCCCTTATCACTCATTGGATGAGGATTTAGGCTTTGATTCCTTTCGCCCCTTATCACTATTGAGGGTGATGATTTAGGCTTTAAATGAGCCCCTAATTACTTTTAGGCAATGATTTAGGCTTTGATTAAGCCCTTTATTACCCTATAGGTAATGATTTAGGCTGGTCGGTGTGTTTGGTTAGCTATCTTAGGCAGAACTAAAATTTCACCCATCGTCCCTCTTGAAGGCGCTCTGGTCAGGCCTTCTAGATGGAACTGAAGGCTAGTTCGCTTTGACCAGGGCATCTTAGGCGGGACTAAAGGCTTGCTCCATCTCCCCTCTAGGAGGCCCTCCAACCAGCCCATGTAGGCCAAACCGAAGGCTTGCAGTGCTTTGGCCAGGCCATCGTAGGTAGCACCAAAGGCTTTCTCTGAACTCCCTCTAAGAAATGCTTTGACCAGGCCCTTGTGGCGTGATCAAAGGTTTTTCTTTCGCTCCTTACTGCCTTATGGGTAATGATTTAGGCTTTTCGTTACAGTTTCTTTCCTTCATTCGATTATCGACTTTATAAATATACTTATCTTAATCACTTTATTCATCCATTGTAGGAAAGTATGGTATCAAATGTTCAGAATTCCATGCTCTTTCTATTACATTGCCATCAGCTCAACATAGGCGGTAGGTCCCTGACAGGATTACTCTAAGTGGTCCTTTCCAGTTTGGTCCAAGCCACCTATTAATTGGATTTGCCATGACCTTTCGAAGTACCAAGTCTCCTTTTTGAAATGATCTTTCCTTAGTCTTGGAATTATAGTATTTCGATATCCTTCATTAATATTCAATCGTCCGTATGATCGCTTCATCCCTCAGTTCATTAATCAGTTCCAAGCCTTCCCAGATAATTTCTAAAGGTAGAAATTATAATCTCAAAAACTCGCCATAAATTGGCTAAATAACTCAGAAATCAATAACCCAAGCAGTTTCGGTCGTACAAGTCCGGAATTAACCGATAAAGTAAACTCGCATGTTCCATACCACGTGTTTCACTAAACTGTTTAATTTTCTTTCTCATGCGCTCGAAAAGTGTAAAAATAACGTATATTGTTTATAAAATAATCTACTTGAGAAAATAGGATTTTGAAATAATTTTCTAAAATCACTTTGAAGACATTTTATTGAAATTCTGCTTGAATATATTTAAAATACTTTGAAATAATTTAATAATAATTTGAAAATAATTTGAAAATATTTTAATATAAATATTTCAAAACCCAAACTATTTACAAATTTTCTTAAAATTTATTTGGAAGAAATAGAGCTTGAAATTGAATAAATACAAAGGAAATACACTAAAGCGATATTCAAATTCAAATCGAATTTAATTCAAAATTTTGAATTTCAATTTCCTTCCGAACTTGTCTAATCCTCTGATGGATATCATAGCTCATAACCATCATCAAAAACATCTCAAAATTGCAAACGAATTGGCCACAAAAGGCATCGGGATCGGAAGAAAAAGCTTATAGAAAATCGAAAAACAAAAATATATATAGACTATATACAGGTCGACTAGGAGGTTGACCTTGCATATGCGAATTGATTTCTTCTCGTTCTAGGTCATTTCTCTAGTGCGATTCAAGTTTTGAGCAAAATTTTAACATAGCTAAAGGTTATTTCAAGTCATAAAAATTGTCATACATAGAGTTTGACAACTAAATTACAATCTGGAAAAAATCCTGTAGCAATTCGACTGAAAATGAAAGAGATATAGTGCTCAAAGCAGCAACCAGAAATCGAAAAACTAACAAACAACTAACAGACAGAATTCCCATATACAGTAAACAATCTTAGCCAAATTTTCACAGGTAATTCATTTTCTAGCCAGCAATTTGTTAGCTTGAACTCACTTGATGACTTAGCAAAGATTTTGGTAGCAAGCTATGGTCTTTCGAGATGATTTGAGGCTCTAGCAACCTGTAGAAGCTTGAAACAGACATGTAAAACGGACCAAAATAAATTATAGACAATTCATCTTGATTCAAATCGATGAAAACTTTTGGTATTGGATGGAGATTACCTTGTATAATCTTATTTAGGTGGATTTCTTCTTTAGTTTGTAGACAAATTGGAGTGGAAATTGATTTTTAGTAGAAGGCAACCGTTGTTTTTTCATTTTGCTTACTGCATATTGTATTTGAGAAGGAATATGAGAAAATTAACGTATTGTTAGTTTCCTTTCTCACCCGAAGTATCCAGAAGTATTAGATAGGTCCAAATACCAAACCCATAAAGCCCAAACCTAAAATACTTAAAGAAATATAAAACTATAAGCACATTTTCTCCTACTTAACACTATATGCACTTGTTTCTTGCTTTTAAAGTCATACAAAATGCATACATCTTACTTGTGTGGAATAAAATTATTTTTGTGACAAAATAAAATTTATTTTAATAATCAAAAGTTATTTTTACAAATAAAACCTTATTTTCAACAATATTTTACAATTTACACTGTTTTATTACGAAAACACTATTTTCAATCCAACAATTTGTACAAAAATTGTTTTCTTGTCAAATAAATTACCATAAATCATTTTAACTCTTTTTAATCATAAAAATATTATTTTCAAAAAATGTTTCATATTTTATTTTTATAAAACACATATTATCTTCATATTTCTCATTTTAAATTCAAGAAAAGATTAATATTGACGATGTTTTCCAATATTGTTGTATTTACCCAAATAAAATTGCAATTTGATTATTTTCTACTCAAATTCTTAAAAAAAGTATATAAAACTTTATTTTCATTAGTTCATATTTATTTCAACAATTTAACGTTGAAATACATCACCTAATTAATTTATTATCTCCAAACTAATAAATAACTAATATTTCAATTTATTTAAACCAAATATTTATCCAACTAATATTTAACCCCATATTTATTCCTGAATAAACAAAATAAAGTTCCAAACTTCATTTTTCCCGTTTTATCTACAAAATTCATTTTTATTCAAAATAAACAATTTAAAATTTCCAATTACATTTTAATTCACAATATTAAATTATAACTTCCATTATAATTTAACATATAAAGGTAATCTCCAAACCAAGGTGGTTACAGACTACACCCTTAACAAAATTGCGTCCTTGCAATTTCTAGAAAAGTGTTTTCATTCAACACATTTATTTCATCATTCAAAGAAAGGATAGACAAGCATGAGATCAAGATTCCTTACTCTCTACTCAAGACGAAAGAAGACTATGTTAAAAATTGCTTGGTAAATTCAATGATTTTCCTAAGTATAAATACTACGATTTGCGGACCATTGAATTTCTTTGAGTAATACATCATGATTTCAAAAGTATCTCGCTTTTGAAACAAAAACACAACGGGATGCCACTCAAAAATCCATTGAAGGAGATTGATGTCACAAAAGTTTCTTGAAATAGAGTCGGGATTTGGGCATCGCTTTATCCGAACTCCAACAACAAGCTGATGACTTTCCGTACGTCACTACGGAAGGAGCCATATCGATACTAAGATAACAACCATTGAGGTAAGATGACCCGATGAAAGATGGTTATTTCAAAGATCATCCTACTCAAATGACCGCAAAATGGTTGTCATTAGACTATTGCACTAAAAGGCAAGACAATCACGCGGAACACTAATAGAAATAAATTTTAATTTTATAATCAAAATTTATTAGAGTTAGAAAATCATTATCTTCAAAACCATAATCTAAATTTTTGTTTATAACCAAACTTCTTAAAGTTCCAAAACTCATTGCCCTTAAATTCAAAATCTCAATTTTCAACACTTGGAAATTCTCCAAACTCCTTCCTATAGTTCTTATAAAAATGAGAAATAATTTCAAACTCATATTCCACTTTTTATTTCGAAATTAATTTTTCAAAAGAATTTTTTATAATTTCATTTCAACAAATCTTAAGATAAAATTTTAAAATTTACTACTCTTTATTTTCGAATACCCAAATTCTCATAACAAACTCCATCTTTAACATGTATAACATATTTTAAAATATTCAGTAAACATTTAATCTCTAAAAAAGTATTATCTCATCATTTCAACAATAAAACACAACTATATTCAAACTCGTAAATTTAAATTATCATAATGGTATTGCCTCGTCATTGATTTATAATAAATAACCCTTGTGATTGGCTACAGCTTTGATCAAATGATCAAAACCACCTCGCTACTCATCCAATCCCACTATGGTTCAATGGCTACATACGTCATCCTAAATAAAATTTGATTCTCGAATCTTTTTAATTTATTTCCAAATTTAGTCTCATTAAAACTCAATGTATGGTGTCTGATTGTCTCAATACAGCATTTAGGAAATTCGTATCGATAACGTTGATCAGGCCTATCGACCAGAATTCTTAAAGCACCTGATGGACAACCCAACCAAAAAATCATCTTCTATAAAATAAGTATCTCATATTTAGTTCTCAAAATGTTCTTCATTTTTCCTAAAAACCAAATCCAATTCGTCTTAGAAATATATCTTCAGTTTTTTGAAAAATTTGAAATCATAATTCATTACATATACCTAAAATCAAAACACAAAAAGAGACTCATCAAGATGTTCCTTGAACATACTCGATTCAGAAGTTTTAGGGAATAGACTAGAGTGTTTGTCATTCCTAACGGTATAACGAATTGCTCAGAAACTCATAACGAGTGCAGAATGCGGTAAAAGAACACTATCCTCCCCAACTCATAACTAATGAGAATCGGTGTAGGGTCAAGCTGAAGAAAGACCCTAGCACCACCAATAGACGAATAAGAAATCAGTGAGATATAAGGGTAAGGGTAAAATATCTTCTCCAATGAAAAGAAGAACAAAGACGGTAAATCATTACTTCTGATGAAGTAATGTTACTAAGCTTATAAATGACTATCCAAAATGGTTATCTCAAAAGAGGTAAGAATGGAAATATGAATTAAATTCCAAGGATCACCTCATTTCCTTTGGGGGCATACTTATGGAACGATAACCGAAAGGCCATGTACCGAAAATAAGATCAATATAATATTCGATTGCCCGATGACACCCAAACGGACTTACAAAAATCAACAGATTCACAATGATGGGAATTCGTGATATATCATCAACATCTCGATACTCAAGAGTAAATATAGAGACTTCAGAATCATAATCAATATTTCAAAGATAGGAATTAATCGACCAACTGAATTAGGATACCTCACTATAGGACCCTTCAAATCACAGAATGTGGCTTGATAAAATGCCAGCCACTCCCTCTAAAATTACTCCAAACTCAAGATAGAAAATAGTGTGCTAATACGCATGCAAAGATAAGCTACAAGGAACAAATCCCAAAATTCTCTTGTCAAGTATTACAGATCCCCTCAAAAGGATTCACATTCCTCAAGTAAGCAACAAGACCAGAACATCTAATAGAATTAACAAATTTCTCCGGTACAAATAAATACCAAGCTTCCATATCGAATAAGATTTGAAAAGAACAGTCGTGTAAAAGAATATAACCTTCCCATAGAGTAGGAGACATACCTCACGATTGAGATGCTCTACCAGAAGCCTGAGCCACATTCAAATTCCCCGAACCTGAACTCTCCCCTTCTTAGGACATGCTATAACTATATGTCCTTCCTTCTTGAAATAATGGCACTTAGGGGTTTGAGGACAGTCTCTAACTATATGGTCTCTAGAAACACAATTGAAGCAAGCCAACACTCTAGCTGAAGAAGATGCTGCAGCGGAATGAGAACCAGAATTGCCTTGCTTCTTCTTCTTAGGAGGAATTGATTGGGATCTATAAAAGGGAAGTTTCCTCTTATTTGGGTTTATTCGAACCTCGGCCTCATCACTACTATCCCTTTCTTTTTCGATGGCTTCGAGGTAAAGCGCCGAATAGCTAAAGCATGAGCGACTTCTTTAAATATTTTTTAAGTCCAAATACGAACTTAAGATTGTACTTATTGGGGTACTAATGAACTCAAGCCCATGTTTGGATAAGGATTCGAAGGAGGATACATAATCTGACACAGAGGATTTGCCTTGCTTCAACTCTAGGAAGTGACAAGCAAGGAAAGCCTTTTCGAATTCTGGTATGAACTTAAGTTCAAAACGATCTCGAAAATGCTGCCATATAAGAGTAGACTCATCTATCTCAGCTATAAGGAGCTCGTACCATTCTAGTGCACATTCTTGCAGCATACTTGATGTCATAAGAACATGGTAATGATCAGAAATCTCTGTGCGAGTGAAGATTCGCTCACATGTTCGGAACCAAGCTTGAACTTCTAAACCTGTCTCAGAGCCTTTGAAGGGCTTGCCTCCGAGATAGGTGAAGTCGCTACATATACGCGAAAATACAGATTTGCATGGAGGATAGGAATGAGTAGGAGTGGGAGGCGAAATGCTCCTTAGAATCTCAAGAATCTGGTCGGTCGACATATAAACTCCTTCAAGACGAGAACCACTGGATGGACCCACCACCGAAGTGCGACCTCTACCTCTTCCAGCCATTTGTTGAAAGTTGAGATAAGCTAGGATTATTCGTAGGGGTATATATTAGAAATTGGAATTCATTGAATAAGGAATACTATGGAATTTAAAATTAACATTCTTAGACATATTCCTTTCTATCTACTCCCAAAGGACTCAAAAGATTAAGGACAAGGTTAGGTTCAACTATGATTTGGGGATGATGTTTACACTTGTATTATACTTGATGTATAGTATAATGTTTTGTGTTTATTATATTTTTTCTGAATCCATCTTGATACCAAGCTGTGATGCCCTACCCCGTGATCCACATTAACAAAGAGAATTACATAGTAATTTTGGCTACTAATGTGGATAATAGGGCTGGTTAAGGGCGACCATCATAGTCTTGCATTAGATACGGGCTAAATATGTCATTTTTGGCACTTATATTATTTTTTCCATTTCATCTCGAGTATTCAACATACTTAATTCCTACCTAATACACTACTATGGTGGCTATAGGATCAACTCAGAAAGGAAATATGATAACAATAACAATCTCACATCACAAAACAACAGCACAAATAATATACATATACACATACATCAAATGTAATACAACATGCCATAAGTGATATTCAACCACAATATATACATATATCTCCATAAAAGAATAGATACATCATAAGGTTCCCAAACCAAAGACTACTACACAAAAACTATGCCATAAGCAAAGTCGATGAAGAAGCCCAAAAGTAAAGCTAATATAGGTCCAAAAGCAAACCTGCAACTCGATCTGACCCGAGTAATGAATATACGGGTCAGTCTAACTAGAACGTGATATTAGAAAATGATAAAGGAATGCATGTGCATAAGGGAAACATTCCTTTAAAGATGAAGGAATGATATAAGAAAGTCTATTTACACATATAAGAATAGGTATTCCATAAAGACTCAAAGTTAATCACATGATAAGGTTTAACATGGCGTAGATGTTCCACATACAAGGGATATACAATATAAGTGAACATAAGCAACATATAAGCCATAAGTGAAATCATCAAAATCTCTAAATCAAAACTCATGAAACTCAATAAGAATTCATAAAACCAATATCGAAAGCACCATAAAACACACACACACACACACACACAAGCCTTTCTCTAACTCAAGGCTATAAGTAAATTTATCATCCCAAATTGGTGAAATCGACATCAAAACGCATAAAAATTCCCTGGATTGGCCATATCCCATTTGCATGCCGAAGCGATGTTGGGCATGCCATCCCACCAGTACTATATATATTTTAGGCACCTCTTCCAAATGACCGAAGTCATAAATCCCAGACGACCGAAGTCATAAATCCCTGACGACCGAATTCGTAATTCTAGATGACCCAAAGGTCTATAGTACCAGCAATCCCAGAATGTGTCACAACCCCCAGATAGGAACCCGAAAAGTGTTAACGTGCATCCCATACCACACATTCACACTTAACAGTTTACTAACCGCTAGTCATTGCCACATCAGAAAATAGAAATCATCATAAAATCTCAACACTCGAAAAACTCTGACTCGCCTCATCTCATCGGCAAGTAAAGCACTATATCAAGTTTTCATAGATCATACTCCTAGAATAAAAGATCTCGAACCACAACTCAAAAAATATTGGCCCTCCCAGATAATTCCTAATGATAGGAATTATAATCTCAAAAACTCGCCATAAATTGGATAAATAACTCAGAAGTCAATAACCCAGATAGTTTCGATCTTACAAGTCCGACATTAAACGATAAATAAATTCACGTGTCCCATACCACATGTTCTACTAAACCGTTTAATTCTCTTTCACATACGACCAAAAAGTGTAAAAATAATGTATATTGTCTATAAAATAATTTACTTGAGAGAACGGGATTTTAAAATTATTTTCTAAAATCATTTTGAAGACATTTTATTGAAATTCTGCTTGGATATATTTAAAATACTTTGAAATAAATGAAAAATAATATGAAAATATTTTAATATAAAGATGTCAAAAACCAAACTATTTTAAAAATTTCTCAAAATTTATTTGGAGGAAATAGTGCTTGAAATCGAGGAAATACGAAGGAAATACACTAAATCGATATTAAAATTCAAATCGAATTTAATTCAAAATTTTGAATTTCAAATTCCTTCCAAACCTAGCTAATCCACTGATGGATATCATAGCCCATAACCATCATCAAAAACATCTCAAAATTGCAAAGTAATTGGCCACAAAAGGCATCGGGATCGGAAGAAAAAGCTTATAGAAAAACTGGAAAAAAAATATATATATTGACTATATGCAAGTCAACCAGGAGGTCGACCTTGCACTTCCTCTAGTCAATCGCTTGATTGACTATGAGGCTCCTCAAGTCGCATATGTGGTCGACCTGGGGAAGTGGATGGTCCACCATCCAGTCGACCATTCATAAGCGAATTGATTTCTTCTCGTTCCAAGTCATTTCTCTAATGCGATTCAATCTTTGAGCAAAATTTTAACATAGCTACAAGTTGTTTCAAGTCATATAAATTGGTATACATAGAGTTTGAAAACTATACTACAATCCAAAAAAGGTCCGACAGCAATTCGATTGAAAATGAAAGAGATATTGATGCTCATAGTAGCAACCAGAAATTAAAAAACTAAGAAACAACTAACAAACAGAATTCCCATATACAGTAAACGATTTTAGCCAAATTTTCACAGGCAATTCATTTTCCAGCTGGTAATTTCTGAGCTTGAGCTCACCTAATGATTTAGCAAAAATTTTGGTAGCAAGTTGTGATCTTTCGAGTTGATTTGAGGCTCTAGCAACCTATTGAGGCTTGAAATAGACATGCAAAACAAACCAATATAAGTTAAAGACAATTCATCTTGATTAAAGGATTTTTGATGAAAAATTTTGGTATTGGATAGAGATTACCTTGTATAATCTTATTTAGGTTGATTTCTACTTTAATTTAAAGCAAATTGGAGTGGAAATTGATTTTTAGTAGAAGGCAACCATTGTTTTTCTTATTTTCACTTACTACATATTGTATTTGAGAAGGAAGATGAGAAAAATAACGTACTATTTGTTTCCTTTCTTACTAGGTGTATCCAGAAGTATTATGGATCCAAATACAAAACCCATAAAGCCTAAACCTAAAATACTTAAAGAAAATACAAAACTATAAGCAATTTTTCTTATATTTAACACTGTATGCACTTATTTCTTGCTTTTAAAGTCATACTAAATGCATACATCTTATTTATATGGAATTAAATTGTTATTATATCAAAATAAAATTTATTCCAACAATAAAAAGTTATTTTTAGAAATAAAACCATATTTTCAACAATATTTTACAATGTACACAATTTGCACGATTTTATTACAAAACACTATTTTCAATCCAAAAATTTATACGAAATTATTTTCAAATAATATTTCATCTTTTATTTCAATAAAGCACATATGATATTCATATTTCTCATTTTAAATTAAATAAAAGATTAAAATTGACAATGTTTTCCAATATTTTTATATTTACCTAAATAAAATTGCAATTTGATTATTTTCTACTCAATTTTTTAAAATAAAGTTTTAAAAACTTTATTTTCATTACTTTAGATTTATTTCAACAATTTAACCTTGAAATATATCACCTAATTAATTTATTAGTTCCAAACTAATAAATATCTAATATTTCCATTTATTTAAACCAAATACTTATCTAATCAATATTTAAACCCATATTTATTCCCAAATAAATAAAATAAAGTTCCAAACTTTATTTTTCCCATTTTATTTTCAAAAAAAATTGTTAATTCCAAATAAACAATTTAAAATTTCCAATTATATTTTAATTTACAATATTAATCTCCAAACCAGGGTTGTTGCGGTAGCGGTCCAACTAAGTGAATACCCCTTACGTCGAGGGACGATGGGCTCTAGTTAGGGTCAATTCGCTTGGCGACATGTGGGGAATTGTTGAAAATCTTTGACATTTATTAGCTCTTTACGTAATTCATCACATCGTCGGTTATACAAGGCTGATAAAAACCTTGTCTCGTAACTTTTTTGGCCAATTTTATACCATCTGAATGGCCTCCACATAATCCTTCATGGGCTTCTCTCATCAATTTTGTGCCATTTTCTGAACTAACACATCTCAATCATGGGATTGAGTATCCTTTTTGATAAGTATCCCCTCCATCATGGAAAAAGTTAGAGCTTGATGTTTTATCCTTCTAACGGTCTTTTTATCTTCTAGTAGTTTCCCTTCTATAAGGTACTTGACAATAGGTGTCATCCAATTGTTCTCATACTGGTTGCTTATTTTCATATTAATGGTTCCTACCTGGACAGCATCACCTCCACCTCCCATTTCATTTCCTTCTTCCATGTGCAAGAGATCTAGTCAATGCCATTGCTTCATTTTTCGGCTCAGGGGGTTTTTCTTCAATACTAGGATTTTGTTGGAAGCATACTGGCACAATTCGAGTCTCTGGTGCTTCTCGTGAACTAGCCAGTTTGGCCCAGGAATTGGCTTGGGAATTTTTCCATTTTGGCACTTGGTGTATTGAAAAATCTTTAAATTGAGTTAACATCTTTATCACCTTTTTGACATAAAGGATCGATTTAGCTTCTTCCTTTAATATGTCTGATTCACCCAATTAATCATCAATTGAGAATTAGTGAAAACTTCATTCCTTGGAATCATCAATTAAAGGGCTAAAGCAAGTACTGCAACCATTGACTAATACTCAGCTAAATTATTGGTAGCGAGAAAACCTAGTTTTAATGTGTAATGCAATCAATGTCCATCAAAGGTAATGATACGTAACCCGCGGTAGCTCTTTATTAATTCGAGGCCCCATCAACAAACAATTGCCATTTAGGCTTTAAATCCTTCTCCTTTTCCATTTGTTCTTTAATGAACTTTATGCATTCGTTAAAAAAATTTCCTAGGGCCTAACCTTTAAGTGCCACTCGTGGTTGGAACTCAATATCATATTGGTTAAGCTCTATCCTCCATTTTATTACTCTTCTGAATGCCTTATGTTCACTGAAAACTTGTTTAATTAGGAAATTGGTTAAGACCTTAATTGGGTGTGCTTGATAGTAAGCTCTTAACTTTCCTGTAGTGAGAACTAAACAATATGTCAACTTCTCTATAACTGGATATCTAACCTCTACATCTTTATTCCTTTTATTGGCATAATATACTATAAGTTGAGTTTTGTTCTCTTCCCTTACTAAGACCGAACTTACTGCATGTTCAGAGGCTTCCATATAGAGATACAAGTTCGATATCGATCTTTGAATGTTCCTATATCTCTCATTGATTTAGTTGCTTCTCTTTCGTTTGGTAACTCTTTCGATATAGCGGTCAAAAAATATGTGGATAACATCCCCTGAGAGTCAAGTTCCATATGTGGCTTTTCTAATCATGAACAAGATCAATACAGTTAACAGACTAAAAGGAAGAGTGTCCCACTTCTAGCATATGCTTCATGATCTGCCATCATAAACAAAACTCGAATGGACATATTCTTCCAATGTGAATACACTTTTATGATATAAACCTTATGTGCTTTGATCCACTTAACTTTTCAAATCCCTTATTATTTCTTCAGTTGGAACATGACAAATCACAGATATTTGTAACCCTCAACAACTCAATCACGGCTGATCTATTAATTGCATATGGCTAGGTAGTTTTGTAGGAGAGAATCTATAGATGTTTTAATAATGGTCATAACTCATACATATACACACATATGTATGTATGTATGTATGTATATGCATGTATGTAATTAGATCATTAATTATTTTAATTTCTGTTGAGGCAACGAACTACTTGCGTTCCTCGACAATAGCAGTAATGGAGAATCCACTAAAAGAAATTAATCCCGAGGGCCACCCTTTGCCTCTAGTAGTGGTTGTTACAATTGGACTTTTGTAGTATACCTATGCTTGCTTGCTTATGCATTTTGTTTATTTTCATGTAATTAGGATGTATTTTGGTTATCATGTACTTATGTTGCTCGGATGAGCATATTTTGATCTAAACTATAATACTATACTTTGGTTATTGGTCAGGCTTGTTGACATGTTGGAGGCTCTCTTACCCTATCCAAGTCTTTAGTTTATTTCCAGGCAAGGAATGCTCTTCACCTACGCATCCTATTTTATCAAAAAATATAAGCAGTAGAGAGTAAATCGCATAGTTGATTTATACTTGTTCGTCTTGCATCTAGTCCTAAACTCCCTCTATAATTTCACTAACATGCTCACTTAACTCCGAGGAATATGTATCTATACAACTATCTAAACAATCATATAAGACATCGACCTTTGCTTGAACAATAGAAATTTTTTTCACTTTTTAAGTAGTAGAATAAAGTTCCCTAGCATTTACATTTTGTCTCTAATCCACCAATCTACCAATTTCAGTACAATTTCTCCTATAACCCTCACAAAAGACATTGGCATGAAAGTCTAGAGGCTAGGTGAGCCCAAATTTCTTTTGAATATGATGTGAAGTTGAATGCATGGTGAAGAAATAGTAGAGAGCATCTGAGATAATTCCAGTTGGTCAGACTAGAAGCCTAAATGATATCTAGATGAATAGTTGATCTAGCATCAATGTCTGAGTGGATTGGATTGTTGGATCATTGGATTATTTTACTTGATAAATGGTGGACCAATACAGAGGCTAAGTCCTATTATAGTGGAGTATAGATATGTTTCTAGGGTTGCAACTATTTAAATTGGTCATGAGTGAATAGAGATATAATATGGAGCAAAGAGACAAGAAGCCAAAACAAAAGGATGGAAAAGATCATAACCATTATTAGTTCACTGATTATATTGAAAACGGTTGACCGTATAAATACCCACAATCTACAACACCCTCATTCACATATAAAATAATGTGGACATCGCATACCTTACAGATGATGGATTATTTTAAGGTAAAATATAAAATAGATCATATAGATATCAACAATATTCTACATTTTCTGAAAGTCATAGCAGAAGGGATAAAATATAATAGCAATATGTAATACAATTATAGACAAACAAAATAAAAGAGTATCAAATATATCCAACTACAAGATCTATCTACTAATAACAAACACAATGTAATGTCTAGAAGTAAATGTAACACAATAGTAGATAGCTAATAAATAAATGCATGTTTTGCCTCTAAGTCACCACACGTCCTCTCCGTTGATCAATCAGCATATAACTAAAATAAAGAAAATGATAGAGGAGGTCAAACATATGTCTAGTGAGCGAAACATATCATATAAGTGTATAATACTAATAAGGTAGTAAAACAACACTTGCGCTTACCATACCTTAACCTATGTCACATGCACCCAACAAGTCAACTAAACGCAATATAATACTGTAGTGACATTATATGCTAAGGCCCTATGATAATCTATCCTAAGTCTAGCCATATGCATAATACTAAGCTTAAGGTCTCAACTCGTATGTCAAACTATGATACTATTGGGCTTAGAGTCTGTTAATTCCTCTTCATTAGCGACCTAAAACCTAAAGACATGGAGCGACCTAACTACAGGAATGGCATAGCAACTTAACTCATCAAGTGACCTAAAAGTATCAGCGACCTAAGGGAAGCACCGACTTACAGAGCTCTGCGACCTAAGGGAAGCACCGACCTATAGAGTTCTACGACCTATAGCACACAAATGACCTAACTGGGTGCTTAGACCTAAGGAAGGCCGCGACCTAAAGGATAATGTGACCTAGCGACCTAAAGTTTCAGCGACTTAGCGACCTATGAGCCAGAGCGACCTTACAACTTAAGGGATGGAACGACCTAAATATGTTTCGCGACCTAAAGGAGGCCGCGACCTATCAAGCTTCGCGACCTAACAGAAAGCCGCGACCTAAGAAGTAGGGCGACCTAAGAGTGAATGCGACCTAAAAACGGTCTCGACCTATGAAACTCCGCGACCTAGGAACACTTCGCGACCTAAGGAGAGTCATGATCTAAAAGACCCCAGTTATAACTATGAGAAAAGTACACGCGACCTAGGATAGGTCGCTAACGACCTAAATGCCTGAGTAAAGAAGTGACCTATACTGTGCCGCAGGGGGCTAGGTCGCTCACGACCTAGGACTTGTGCAAACCAGCATGCATGTTCTTGTGAAAGAGAAGCCAGTGCATCTTAGGTCAGTCACGACCTACGACCTAACTTAGGTCGGTCACGACCTACGACCTAACTCCGAGAAATGCCTTTAAATGCAACCCTAGTTCCAACTAGAGGGAGACCTTTTGGCTCATTCATTTCAAGCGCCGTTACTCTGCTGCATTCTGAACTACTTCAACACCTTCAAGGAACTTCACGAAGAAATCAAACATGTCAAACATGTGTTCAAAGATTTGGATCGACGTTGAAGTTTAGGCTACTTGTTATAAGTCACTTGAAATTCAAAGTGTGTTGTAATCGAAGTGTAACTGCATTGACTTGTAATCAAATCATCAATAAAGATATTCAAAGTGGACGTAGGCTATCTCTTAAGCCGAACCACTATAAAATTGCTGTTGTTTACTGTTTTCTACTACTATCTGCTTATAATCTGTTCCCGAGCTATCGGGTGGTGCTTTCACGATCTTACTTCATACACCGGGGTGTTAGCGTTCAAATTTTAGCGTTAACATTTTTGGTGCTTTCACTGAGAGTTGAACTCAGGCGAGTTATCATCATTGCTTCACAGAGGTTTGTAGAGAGAATTTCCTTGAAAAACCAGAAGTCTATTCGAGATTTTGGCTCCTGGAAGGAAAAGTAGATCTGTCAGATCTGGGAATATTCAAGAGGGAACCTCCGCTTCCCCTATATCGAATCAAGCCACTGCAGCTGTCGGAGTTACAAAGGCAGAGCTGGATGCTGCAATCTTAGGGCTGAAACAGATAAATGCCCAAAATGCACAATTCGAGGCTCAGAATACGCAGAATGCCCTAATTCTGAATAGGTTGAACGATTTGCTTGGGGCAAACCGTCAACCGGCAGATAATGAAAGGAATTTTGCTGGCAACATTCGTGATGCTGAAGAAAGAAATGCTCCTGAAAGGGCTGCTAGCCCCTTTGGACAAACACTTCCAGAGGTTGGTGGATCTAGAACTCGACATGATGAGGAGTATCTTTCTGGAATACTCCGACAAATTATGAAAGAGAGCATGCAGAGGGTTGAAGACGAGAAAGAATGGGGTTTCGCCCCAAGTAAAACTCCTTTTACTGAGAAAATCTTAAAGGCAGAATTCCCAAGGAAGTTTGTCCCACCAACCATTCCAGCTTACAGGGGGACGAGTGATCCTCTTATACAAGTATGATTGGCACATGACAGGTGCCAGAGCCTCCGATGAAATAAAGTGCCGATATTTTCCTTTGTATCTCGAAGGTGTAGCTCTGCTTTGGTTCACCAAACTTCCAGTCCGATCTATCGATCAGTTTTCTGACTTAACCCGGAAGTTCAAGGAGCAGTTCAGATTATACGCCTCAAAAGCCAAGGATATCATGTCACTGTCAAGTTTGGAGCAGAATCCAGGGGAGACTATCAGATCTTTCTTAAACCGCTTTAATATAGCGCTAGCTGAGGTGGACAATGCAGAACCGCGAATGATATTGACTTATCTGATGAAGGGTATTGACAAGTCGAGCGAGTTTGGGAAATGGCTAAACATGAAAGAACCATCCCTTGAAAAGTTCTATAAAAAAGCAGATGAATTCATACGCTTAGAAAGCCGTCTCGTACCGGTAAAGGCAGTGTTGGAAAAAGCCGAAGATAACACTGTTGTTCCACGCAAGAATGAATCTGTAGGGCAAAAAAGGGAGAATAACAATGGGAAGAAGCAGGGTAATCTGAAGAAACCCCGATCCTTCAAGCCATCAGAATATACTCCTTTATCAGACACGCCAGAGCGTATCTACCTTGCCACCAAAGATTCTGTCGACTTTCCTAAACCTCCTCCTCTAAGGACTGGGAAAAAGGCTATACAGAGTGGGAAGTTCTGCCGCTTCCATAATCAACCCGGTCACGAGACCGACGAATGCCGTCAGCTGAAAAATCTGATTGAAGAGTTGCTAAGGGAAAACAAACTACAGCAATTTGTGAAAAAGAATAGCAACAATCCTGCTTCATCTAGTCAGGGGCAACAGGCTCCTACTCATCAGCCTAGCACGATTGAAAAGGCTGCAGGGCATGAATCTGGAAGGCCCATTATCAATGTCATTACAGGAGGGCCTCACCCATTAGGCAGAAGCTGGGGTGAAATGGAAAGATATACCCGAGCTTTAAAGTATGTACCGACCGAGGAAGATGTATTCGTTTTGGAAGGTGCTACGCCCTTGAAGCAACAAAGAACTCTTGATGATGATATTGTATTCAAAGCTAGGGATTCTGCAGGTATTGAAGCTCCTACCTTGGATCCCTTAGTCATCTCGGCTGGTATCGGGCCAGCTATTGTCAGAAGAGTTCTCATTGATTGTGGCGCATCCTGCAATATCCTCTTCAAGAAAACATTCGACCAAATGAAGATCCCTATGGCTGATGTGCAAGCTTCATCGCATAAAATTGCTGGCTTCACTGGGGAGCCAAAACAGCCGGTAGGAACCATTGATTTGTTTGTGGAACTTGGAGAAGGAGAAAGAAAAATGGTCCGCAAGCAAACTTTTGTGATTGTCGACGAATTTTCTGCTTACAATGCTTTCCTTGGTCGTCCAACTCTGGCAGCGTTCAAAGCTGTTCTTGCCCCGTGGTGCCTCACCATTAAATTCCCTACAGACAATGGAGTAGGAGTTATAAAAGGGGATCAAAATGCTGGGCGAGAGTGTTATCTGACAGAGCTACGAGAAACCAGAAAAAGAGAAATGGGAAAGAATGCGGCAGCCCCAGTCCGCATCAAAGAACCATCCTTGTAGCAATTACAGGGCGGACCCTGCACCGGCGAGCATAGCGGAGCAAGGAAAGAGATGGACCCTAGAAAAGTCAGTGCAGGGGAAAATAGAGTGGTACCGGTGGAAACGACAATACCAATACCTGTTGACCCAAAGGACCCAAACAAGGTGTTGAATGTGGGTTCACAACTTAATGTGTCAATTCAGAATATCTTAATATCTTTTTTAAAGGCAAATCTGGATGTTTTTGCTTGGACTCATGCCGATATGTGCGGAATATCCCCAGAAGTTGCAGTGCATGCTCTAAATATTGATCCAAAATTTACACATGTGAAACAAAAGAGGAGAACTCAAGGTCCAGAAAGGTCGGCAGCATTAAAAGAAGAAGTTGATCGACTAATGGAGAATAATTTTATCAAGGAATCTAGCTATCCGAATTGGGTTTCAAATCCAGTGCTGGTTAAGAAAGCCAACGGAAAATGGAGAGTATGCATCGATTTTTCAGATCTAAACAAGGCCTGCCCCAAAGACTGCTTCCCATTACCCAGAATCGACCAACTGGTAGACGGAACATCCGGATACAAATTGTTATATTTTATGGATGCTTACTCCGGATATAACCAGATCATGATGCATGAGCCGGATCAGGAGGATACGAGTTTATCACCGACACTGGTCTTTACTGCTACAGAGTAATGCCCTTCGGGTTGAAGAATGCAGAGGCAACATACCAAAGACTCGTTAATGCTATGTTCAAACCGCAACTGGGCAAGACTATGGAAGTCTACGTCGATGACATGTTAGTAAAGTCTAAGAAATCAGTGGATCACATAGAACACTTAGCAGACATGTTCGCAGTCCTTCGGAAATACAGAATGAAGCTCAATCCTTTAAAATGTTCATTTGGAGTGGAATCCGGCAAGTTTTTAGGCTTCATCGTGAGCGCTAGGGGCATTGAGGCCAGTTCAGCTCAAATTACTGCATTGAAAGAAGTCAAAGCTCCTAGAACAAAGAAGGAATTGCAAAGTCTCAATGGAAAAGTCGTCGCCTTGAGTCGGTTCATTTCCAAAGCCACAGATAAATGCATCCCATTCTTTGACGCCCTAAAGAAAGGAAAGAAAAACTTCGATTAGACTCCCGAATGCCAAAAAGCCTTTGATGAATTGATTCGCCATATGGAAACGCCTCCAATACTTTCTAGGCCTGGCGATGGCGAGGATCTTCTTATATACTTGGCAGTATCATCTCATGCTTTAAGTGCAGCGCTGATACGAGAAGACAAAAGGATTCAACATCCAGTTTACTATATCAGCAAAAGACTCACTGGGGCAGAGATGAATTACTCAAAGTTGGAAAAACTCGCCTATTGCCTACTAATTGCATCTAGGAAGTTGAGGCAATATTTTCAAGCTCATCCTATCAGAGTCCTCACTGATCAACCTTTGAAGCAAGTCCTGTTTTGCCCTGAGACTTCGGGTCGTCTTCTAAAGTGGAATATTGAACTCAGTCAGTATGACATCACTTATCATCCCAGAAAAGCAATCAATGGACAATCTTTAGCAGATTTCATTGCAGAATTCACAGATAAGGGTAACAGTGAGGAGGAAACAGTCGACGATTCCCCAATCCAATGGAAGTTATATGTCGATGGTGCGAGAAACGACTACTGTTCTGGAGCCGGAGTTGTACTTGAGACCCCTGAAGGCCGATCATTATGCTATGCACTAAGATTGGAATTTCCTTCAACAAACAATGAAGCAGAATAGGAAGCCCTTATCGCTGGCTTAAGGATTGCTAAAGAATTAAACATCCGAGCGTTACAGATATTCAGCGATTCTCAGCTTATTGTATGCCAAGTCAAAAGGGAATTCCAAGCAAAAGGGGGGAATCTGCCCGCCTACTTGTCAAAGGCTTGGGAGCTCCTGGGTGATTTCGATCATTACATGATAAGTCACATTCCTCGAGAAGAAGACATGAAAGCAGATTCTCTCGCAAAGTATTCTAGCACAGGCGAAGCCCAATTTCTGGGATTAACTCCAGTGGAGGTCCTGTCGACTCCTAGCATTGATAAGATGGATATTGATTGGATCATGAGCATGTCTCAAGAGCAAGAATCATGGATGACTCCGATAACAGAATATCTGCTCAATGGATCTTTACCAGGGAACTCAAAAGAACGACAAAAGCTACTGAGAAAAGCCTCTCGATATATAATCCAGGATGGCCAATTGTACAGATGGGGATTCTCAATGCCATTACTTCGATGTGTATCCAGGGAAGAGTCCAAAGCAATCCTAGCGGAGGTACACGGAGGAGAATGTGGTGATCATTCAGGTGGCCAAACATTAGCAAAGAAAATTCTCCGATACGGATATTTTTGGCCAGAAATTAATCGAGATGCGGCAGAGTATTCCCGAAAATGTGACAGATGTCAAAGATTCGCCAAAATTCCTAGAGCTCCTTCCACTGAACTCACACAGATGGTCAGTCCATGGCCGTTTGCAATATGGGGCATAGACCTTGTAGGACCATTACCAACTGCCAAATCTGGAATTAAATATGCCATTGTTGCTGTAGATTATTTTACTAAGTGGGCAGAAGCTGAACCACTGGCTACTATCACCTCAAAGAAGATGATAAGTTTTGTGACTAAAAACATCATTTGCAGATACGGTGTGCCTCAAAAAATAATTACAGGCAACGGTACTCAGTTTGAAAGTGAAGAATTCCAACATTTTTGCAAGCAATTCAAAATCCGGAAAAGCTTTACAGCAATGGCTCATCCGCAGGCAAACGGGCAAGTGGAAGCCGTGAACAAAATTATTAAGTCAACCATCAAGAAGCAACTTGAAAGAGCAAAAGGTGGTTAGGTTGATAAGCTACCACTGGCACTATGGGCATATAGAACCACTCACAAAACTGCGACTGGGCACACCCCGTTTTCATTGGCATACGGGTCAGAGGCAATGATTCCGGTAGAAATAGAGGTTCCTTCACACAGAAGAATCCATTTCAATCAAACAGAAAACGAAAAGCTACAGCTTGAAGCGCTAGATCTCCTTGATAAAAAAGAGATAAGGCTAATCTCAGAATTGCAGCTCATCAGCAAAGGATAGCCAGACATTTCAATTCCAAAGTTCGCCAACGCAGCTTTGAGATTGGAGACCTAGTCCTGAAGAGAATTATGACAGCGACAGGTGTGTTTGGGCCAAATTGGGAAGGACCATATGTCATAGGTCAGAAGCTTCTTGACGGCACGTTCAAACTCACTACTGTTGAAGGAGATCAAATTCCAAGGGCATGGAACAGCAATCATTTGCGTCCATACTTTACTTGAAAATTTTGTCGAAATATTGTAAAAAGATTTGTGAATGTATGATTCTTGTAATTGAAGGCAATTGTAAAACTGATGCAAGTAAATAATGAAAAAATATAAAGTGGATGTAGGCCCAGTTTCCTGGCCGAACCACTATAAATCTTGTGTTCCTTATTATTATTACATGTTTGCTTTATTTTCGATATAAAAAGCACATAGAATGTATTGCTGAAATGTCGATTCAAATTTTTGCAGACAATGGAAGTGAAACTTGCACATAATAAGACCTAGTGATTCTCGCCAAATTTCAAGTCACAAAAGCTCCAAATTCAAATCCTAGATAGGAAGTACTTCAATTGAACTGCCTATGATTTCGACAGTAACGAGCCTTTACTAATAAATTGAGATCGTTTGAACAAACAAACATCCAATTAAGAAGCTGATGCTCGTTCTCACGAACTTGCCTGACAATGAAGTACATTTCCTTGGATTAAACAAGTCACTTGTAAAAAAAAAAGGGGGGATCACTGAAAAGGCACAAGCAAGTGGACAAGGGAACAACCAAAGCCATCATCGGCAGCACAAATCCTCTTCGGAGGCACAACTATTCGGAGAATAAAGACCTCTAATGGGTCATACGCCATAAAAAAGAAAGTTCTCTACTCAACAAAAAAGATTGGAGGAGTCATGACCCTCCAACCATGAGAGAGTAACTTCCAGGCGATGAAAACCCTCTCTGAGGCACATTTCACCAGGAGTTGAAGTGTAACAACCGCTCTTCGGAATTTCACTTCACCAGAGTTGAAATGTAAACAAAATAAAAGCCCTCTTCGGAGGCCCATTTCACCAGGAGTTGAAGTGTAACAACCGCTCTTCGGAATTTCACTTCACCAGAGTTGAAATGTAAACAAAATAAAAGCCCTCTTCGGAGGCCCATTTCACCAGGAGTTGAAGTGTAACAACCGCTCTTCGGAATTTCACTTCACCAAAGTTGAAATGCAAAACAAAATAAAGACCTTTCTGGAAGCCCACGTTTCACCGAGATTGAAATAAAACTTCCAAGTGTTGAAACGTGAAAAGGCTTTTTCCAAAGGCGCAACTCTTTGGAGGTACACGTTTCGTCAAGATTGAAATAAAACTTCCAAGTGTTGAAACGTGGAAAATCCCTCCTCAGAGGTACAACCCCCTCCCGGGGACACAATAAAAAAGAAAGACTTCTTCGGAAGCCCACGTTTCACCGAGATTGAAATAAAACTTCCAAGTGTTGAAACGTGAAAAGGCTTTCTTCGAAGGCACAATTCTTTGGAGGTACACGTTTCACCAAGATTGAAATAAAACTTCCAAGTGTTGAAACGTGAAAAATCCCTCCTCAGAAGTACAAATTTCTATTTCAAAAAAAAAAATTTAAATTATTATATATCCTCATCAAGGGTACACTTTAACTTTCAAAGGAAGAGTGATTTACCTATTCTAGAAAATAACCTTCCTCCAAAAAAAAGGAAGAAAGTTAAAGTACTCTTCAGAGGCCTGCTTTACCACATAGAAGAATTCACTTGGCAAAATGCGTACTTAAGCAAAAGAAAAAAGTGATTTCTTCGAAGGACAAAGCGTGAAAACTTATATGAAGGAAGTTGTACTCTAAGAAAAATTTCTTCAAGAATGAAGTAATTATTCTTCAGAAAATAAGAGTGCGAGTCCCCTCAAAGTATAAAATATTGCAGCAAACTTATGGTATGGGGGCAACACGGTATAGTTACATACAAAATGGTATGGCTACATCGGTAAAGTATGCTCAAACAACATACCACAAGCTCACCGCAATATCATATAAATAAACTTGTGCAAAAATAAATAATAAATGCATTCTCAAATTCAAACAAGAGTCTGTGCAAATAAAGGATCATTTTATTCAATTGCAGATACAGGTTTCAAAATAAAAAAAAAGCAGGGGCCGGTACCTGCACAACATCCGACCATTACACAAAAAAGGAGTCAAAAAGCCCGAAGTCCGACTCTTCACTTCTTCTTGCCACCTTTGGACCCTTTGCCTGGCCGAATGATTAGTTTTTCAGGTCTATCTATAGGCATAAGGGAAGAAGGAGAGGGAGGTGCAACCGGTGCAACTTCCGGTTCCTCTTCAGTAGTGATGATTTTCTTCCCCCTCCTCTTCGATGTTCCGTGCTTCTTTCTTCTCTTCGAAGAAGACTCACTCCCTGGAGTAACAAGAGCGGACAAAACTACGTCATCAGAGGGAGTCCGCTCCGGAGAGATCTCGCCTCCTTTGAGTCCCTCGTCCTTCTGCTCTTGCGAAGCGATAGGGTCATCCAAGCCGTGAAGAGCCTCAATCTGTTCCTCTTGTGACCCGGGTTGTGAAGCAGAAGGAGGAGTCACCTGAAGAGACGGAGGAGGGATAACCGGAGGAGGTGAAGTCTGCACAGCACTTGGTGTTTCAACTGCAGAAGAAGAGAAATTAAAAATATTAGTATCTCCCCGAAAGAAGGGAGATATGGGTTCGTCGAGATTCAAGAAGTAATCGAGAAGCTCATCAATCTTTTGAGGAGTAAGCAAGCGATCCACCTGAATCGGACCAATATCAAAATTACCTGAAGATGTTTGCTTCGTTAGCTCAATCTCATAATTCCGAGCCCCGATATCCTCCAAAGCCTCATCATCAGTAGGGGTGACTACCCCGGTTCTTATAGGAGGCAGCGAATGAGCACTAGAGCCTGTAATGTCCACTTCGGGAGAAACTAAAGGACGTTCAGAAGTGGTAGGTGGTATTTCTTTCTCAGAGCGTTCCCCTTCCGCCATTCCGGCCCGTACCTTGGCGAGGTGCTCTTTTCCCTTGGCAAGAGCAGCGCGGGCATCATCAGCGAGATAATGCTCTTCAAGAGCTGTCTCAGCGTAGCCAGCACCTTTACCACCTAGCATATCGAGTGCTGCCTCTCAGACTTCAGCTAATGTAATTTCGTATTTAGGGCCTAGAAAGGCAAGGCTGCCACGCCCTAAAATGCTATGCAGATAGAAATCAAATAATGTGGAGCTAATGTCAGCTTTGGTTGCTTGATGGGCCTCTTCGGCCGTGAGTTTACCAGCAACAGCCTCGTCACGCTCCTTTTCGGCCATAGCAAGTCGAGCTTTTAGCATCTCTATCTCCAAGCTTTGAGAGCCGGCCTGTTCTCGCAGCTGTAAAGTTTCAGCGCGATATTCTTCTATGACCTTCTCCTGGTGTGTAAGCTTATCTTCGACTGCCCTTTGACTGGCATGCGCATCTCGTACTTGTTGCTGAAGCATGCTCTCCTTTTGAGAATGGAAAGTAGATGAAGTAGCTAATTCTTCCTTAAGCTTTTCTACTTCCGCTTCCAGCTTTTCATTATAGGAAGCAATACTTCTCATTTCGGCGTCATGCTGTTCGAGAGTCTTCTGCCACTTAGCCTTATCGTTCTCCATTGTGAGCATGGCCTCGAGATTGGCTCGGTTAACCCTCTGAAGCTCGTCGACAAGTTTTTGCCAGTTCGACATTCTTTCAATATCGGTCCTGACAGAATCAAGATTTCGCAGCATAGCCAATTTGTCGAGAGAAACAAAATCGAGATCAAATCGAACCCCTCTCAGGCACCACTGAGGGAATCGACTTTGAAGAGTGGGAGGACCTTGCCCAACTTGGTATGCGGGCCGGTTGATAATTGTTTGAATGTCGGAACGAACGGGGGCAGGAGATTCAGCAGGAACATTTTGAGAAACGGTCGGCATTGTTTCTTCAGTAAGTTTAGCCCGCTTGCTAGAAGAATCGTCCATGTGACCCTTACCTCTCTCATTGTGAGTCTTTCTTTTTTGGGTATCATCATCTCTATGAGGAAGGTCATGTCTTTCTTGTTCTCTTCGGTGACGTTCTTCATATGCTCGTCTCTCGTCTGCTTTTCTGATGGCCCTCTCTTCATTGGATTCTCTGTAAGAAGGGAGGTAACGCCTATAATCATACTGGCTACGCCTCCCGTAGCGCTGGAAATCATCATAGTACGAGCCGCTGCGCCCCATAGGAGAATCTGGAATAAAAATAATAAGCTTTAGAAATCTTTAAATTACAAGAAGATAAGTGCGTAGAAGTGATGAAAAATCCTAAGTGTCGTGTAACGTGTAAACTACACGCATTAAGTTACAAACCACTCTGTGGAGTAGAGGTAGTGATAACTTGAGTAGAAGGAGTTGACATTTGTTGTAGAGAAGATGTCGCCTCGATTACAGAAGAGATAGTTTTGGAAACATCATCTTTGAAAAGTTCTTGAGAAGTCACAATTAAATCACTCAACCCCTCGAAAACATCATCACCATCATGTTTTTTGGGACTTGCTTTCTTGACTCCTTCGTTAGTAGATTTTTCAGAAGATCGTGGAGGTTCTTCCTCTTCGATAACTGGGGCAAGTACAGACTTGTCAGACGGCCCCGCAACATCTTTCGGAATTGAACACTTTACTAGTGAAGTTTCTATAGAAGTTCCTCCCTGCATGTGTTCTTTAGTAGAGACCGGGGCATCAGGAATTTTCACCGGAGAATCGGGAACTTCAGTCGGAACTTCATGAAGTTGAGTAGAACGAGAAGAATGTAAAAGCCCAAATCGATGTAGGAGTTCATCTGTCAATAGAAATTTCACGCTCCTCTCTTCAGCAGCCACAATGCTTAGCCTTTCAAAGACTGGTTTATGATTGGAATCTCTAGAAGGAGGAGGAAGTGCTGTAAAAATAAGGAATGGAATCAGCATCTAGCAATACGAACCATGAAAAACTTAGAATGGAATTGAAGAAAGAAGGGAAAAAAGATCTCACTTCCTGTTCTCCAGTCTGCGTAAAATCCTACGGGGCAACGAATATAGAAGAATTGATTCAAAAAACCATGTGCACTCTCCGGCAAATCCAAAATTAGTTTACGGTTCCTCGCACCTCTTACAAGTACAATCGAAGGGTGGTCCTTGTTCTTCGCAAAAGTGCACAGGTAACAGATTTCGTCAAAACTCGGAAGACGGTCAAGAGTTCTCTTGAACAGAACGCACAATCCCATCAAGATGGCATAGCCATTGGGATGCAGTTGGAAAGGAGAGATCGTCAGTCGAAGAAGGATTTGTTGAAGAAATTCATTAAAGGGAGGAATTGCTCCACTTAAGCACATTTGGCGATTAATGGCAACAAAACCGGAAGGTGGTCTATCAGCAAAATCATTTGGTCCAGGGAGTAAAACTTCTGCCTTGGCAATGCCAAATTGAATGCATAATTGGTTAAGCACCGCTGTTTCAGAAGGGTAGGAGTTCTTTCCGGAGGGTTCTCTAGTGGAATAGCAACCAGGAAAGCCCCTTCGACGTGTTCTATCATCTCTTCTTGTTGAGACGTCATTCTACATGAGTAACTGGATGTTCAGGTGTGAAGGTGCACGTTTCCTAAAAGTGTGAAGTGTTGTGCGAAACTAATAAAAATAACAAGCGAAATAACTGAAATTAAACTAATTGACAACTGATCGATTGTGAGATTTCAGAACTTATTAATTTAAGACTCAAGCGCAGTGTTAATTCAAACAAAATTTTAGCTTTGCTTTAACACTTCATTTGAGTCGGTTGATTCACAGCATTTCACTCACATAGTTCATTTAAGTTGATTATTCTTTATCGACTAATCTGTCATTCGATGTGGGCGGTCAATGACAGTATATTCGTCCCATTTTTCTGCAAATGTTATGTTTAAACAGGTTGTTAATATTAGAGATAATCTGCAAAGGAATGTAATGAATTTCAAATGATTCAAATCCAAGCAGTTCAATCAAATTCTCTCAAAAATTTCGCAAGTCCTAGGTCGACCAACGACCTAGTATAGGTCAGAGCTCTTTTAGGTCGCACTGTACAAATTAAAGGGGTCTAGAGCAATGCAAATTTATCAAGTTCTAACTCGGCTGCGACCTAAAAACCTATGCTGCAGAAATTAGGTCGTACAAGTTTTAGGTCGTTCAGCGACCTAACGTAGGTCGAAAATGTTCTTTAGGTCTCAAGAGCCCTTAGGTCGTGAAGCATTTTTTGTCACTCAAATTCGTTAGGTCGCCTAACTTCTTCTCTGCACCAGACCCAATAACCCGCCATCAACTACCCGAAGAGATTCATCGTCCTCTCCATGAAATTTACCATCTCTTCATACCACCAGATCATTCCAAAAACTAACCAAAAAATCCTCAATCCATCATAAATTCAACGCATTGCCATGACTTCCTAAATCAACCAAATAACGACCGAAAAATCGATCGCAACAATCACTCGAAATAAAGCGTGATACGTGGAGTTGAGCTAAGGTCAGAAAGTGAGAATTCATGATTCAACGGTGATTATGATGGGATGAAGACCAGGTTCACTTACGAGACGTAATGATGAAAGTGAATCGGCGACTGGATGGGTCGAATTCGCCTTTGGAAGCTCAGAGAATCGTTAATGGCGGTAGGAGGTTAAAGCAATGGAATGAGGAAGAAGTAGCGACCTAACAGTTTTATATGAGGCAAATATGGGAAAACAAATAGGCACGCGTATTGGCACAAGTGTTAGGTCGCTCACGACCTAGCTAAGTCAGGTCGAAGCACGCGACCTACGACCTAGGCACGTACTTCGAGGGGCAAATGTTAATTCCTCTTCATTAGCGACCTAAAACCTGAAGACATGGAGCGACCTAACTACAGGAATGGCATAGCAACTTAACTCATCAAGTGACCTAAAAGTATCTGCGACCTAAGGGAAGCACCGACTTACAGAGCTCTGCGACCTAAGGGAAGCACCGACCTATAGAGTTCTGCGACCTATAGCACTCAAACGACCTAACTGGGTGCTTAGACCTAAGGAAGGCCGCGACCTAAAGGATAATGTGACCTAGTGACCTAAAGTTTCAGCGACTTAGCGACCTATGAGCCAGAGCGACCTTACAACTTAAGGGATGGAATGACCTAAATATGTTTCGCGACCTAAAGGAGGCCGCGATCTATCAAGCTTCGCGACCTAACAGAAAGCCGCGACCTAAGAAGTAGGGCGACCTAAGAGTGAATGCGACCTAAAAACGGTCTCGACCTATGAAACTCCGCGACCTAGGAACACTTCGCGACCTAAGGAGAGTCATGATCTAAAAGACCCCAGTTATAACTATGAGAAAAGTACACACGACCTAGGATAGGTCGCTAACGACCTAAATGCCTGAGTAAAGAAGTGACCTATACTGTGCCGCAGGGGGCTAGGTCGCTCACGACCTAGGACTTGTGCAAACCAGCATGCATGTTCTTGTGAAAGAGAAGCCAGTGCATCTTAGGTCAGTCACGACCTACGACCTAACTTAGGTCGGTCACGACCTACGACCTAACTCCGAGAAATGCCTATAAATGCAACCCTAGTTCCAACTAGAGGGAGACCTTTTGGCTCATTCATTTCAAGCGCCGTTACTCTGCTGCATTCCGAACTACTTCAACACCTTCAAGGAACTTCACGAAGAAATCAAACATGTCAAACATGTGTTCAAAGATTTGGATCGACGTTGAAGTTTAGGCTACTTGTTATAAGTCACTTGAAACTCAAAGTGTGTTGTAATCGAAGTGTAACTGCATTGACTTGTAATCAAATCATCAATAAAGATATTCAAAGTGGACGTAGGCTATCTCTTAAGCCGAACCACTATAAAATTGCTGTTGTTTACTGTTTTCTACTAGTATCTGCTTATAATCTATTCCCGAGCTATCGGGTGGTGCTTTCACGATCTTACTTCATACACCGGGGTGTTAGCGTTCAAATTTTAGCGTTAACAGAGTCCTAACTCGTCGTCGCATAAACATATGCACACTATTGAGCTCAAAGTCCCAAATTAGTATACTGCTAACTATGAAACTATTAGGCTCGAAGTCCCATCTCGCGTAATGACCCGATATTTTCAATCATTCGCATCCATACATGCCGGATTGGAATTGCTCAAAATACCAGATTGTTAATATATATTTGGCAAAACTCAGCATATACAGTAAACAAATAATTACAGAATCACAGACAAAGAGTAATATAACAATATGCAACGGAAATAGAAGAATAGTAGTTCATGAAGCTACTATATATATATCAGAGTTAAATAAGTTACAATAGAAGTTTCAAATGCAATAGTCAAATACAAGATCAGAATATATCACTGGAATCAATTGAATAGCTCCAAGCTGAAAAGACATAGATGGATCTCTAAACGAAGCTCCAACTCTATAGGCGAGTTTTAAAAGCTATATCACTCAGTCTGACCTGAGCGTAAAGCAAAACACAAAGCACTCGAGTCAGGATTAACATTCTTATATCAATAAATCCAACTCAAGTGAAATAAAAACTGAAATACAAGTAACTCAAAGGATGTTTGGGATAACCATAAGGATCCATTGAACTATCTACTATGTAGTAATATACGCTATTATAATAATGTCTAAAGTAAAGTATAATATATTTAAAAATAGCGTTAAGGCATTACCCATATCCCCCTTAACACATTTTATAGTGCCAATAGTCTATACAGTAACGTAGTCCCTCCTAATCGAGAAGCCACCAGAGGATACTCCTTAGGTTCGGCACAAATAAAACTCGTAGTAAAGCAGGCTAGGGTAGGTGACATGGCACAACTATGCAATGCCAGGATAGATATACCCATTACACTTCCAGACCGGTGGTAACGCATAACCACAGCTACCGCCCACCTCGAGCCACACTCCCAAAAAATCAAAGGTGCACCTAATCAATCACAAAGTAATAGAATGGTATCGAAGGAGTATGTCCGATCAGAGGTGCTACCTCATTAGCCCATCAATTGCTCCTGTTTTAGCCACCTTATGCCAACTCACGGGAGTGGGGTCCACGTATATACCTCAATAGGACGTCGCCACAATCCTACTTCATTCTGGAATCTCCACCGCATACACAGTTGTTAAAGTGGTTTTCGGAGTTGGCAGAGAGTATGACAACTTCCGATCCTAGTCTCTTTAACAATCAAACGTTATTATAACACCGCGGTCATTTCAAAATAATCTATACTTCAAAACCAAAATATCATTACCATTTCAAAACCATATCAATACAATATCATTTCCATTTCAAAACCAAGTAAGATATCATTTCCATTTCAAATATATATCCCTTTTCAAAATCTTAGCATTTTCAAAGTTATAACACTTTCGAAACCAAAACACTTTGAAATTATAAAACTTTCGAAACATAATACTTTTAAATTCATAACTTTGAAAACATAACTTCCACCACTTAAATAGTTTAGATATTAAAATAGTATATATAATAAAATAGTTTATAAAGTAAAATAGTTTATATAAAAGGGTTGTAAGTTAAAACGGTTTATATTAAAATAGTCAGTATATCAAAAATGATTTATATTAAAATAGTTTATATTAAAATAATTTGTAAAATACAAAATAGTTTTAAATATAATTTAAAATTACTTTATATAATAAGATAATTTCCTCAACTTCACAAATCAGTTCCAAATTAACTCGAATTCCAAATTAAAATTTAATCAAATCTCAAATCATAAATTTCTATTCAATTCGGTTTCTAAATAAACCATTACAAATAATATCGATTTCAAAAATAGATTTGAACCACAAAATAACCGTTTCAATTTCAATATATTTCAAAGCTTATATATTCAACATTTCAAACTAAATTTGATAATTCATATACATATCAAATTCACTTTACTATTATTTTGTTTTGAAATATTTACTTAATAAATCCAATATCCTTTAAATAAAACTTCAAATTTGGAATAACTGAATATTCCTTCAATTTATTCAATCTTGATATATTCATTTAATCACCTTAAACCAAATCAAGTTATAAAATCATATCCTTTAGAAATTTCAAATTCATTAAGTTCCAAATCGATTTTAATTAAATATAATTCTTAATTAAATACAATTTCAAATCAATTTCAAATCTATCTTCTCAACCTTACTTTATTAAATCATTATAAACTCTATGTTAAAATATAATATAAATAAATACTTAATAGTATTATATTTTAGTAAAATCAAACTTTATTATTAAACTTCTTTTGTATTAAAACAAATTTATACATAGCTTAAAGTCAAGAATTTAACTATATATAAAATAACATTTAAATAATATCTAAAATCAATATTTTATAAAACCATATAATTCTTTCCAAAAACCGTAGAAATCGTTTTTAAAATATTTACATATGGACCAACGGTTTCCGTATATAGTTTTCTATCCTATGGTCAACTGATACGAATATTTATCATTTCAATCTGTAGTTGAAATATATATATGGGTATATATCATTTCAACCCGCAATCCAAATTCAATTCAATTGAAAATCACTTGGGTTTATCATTTCAACCCATAACGATTTTCTCCTATTGTACAGATCGTTCGGGTATGTATCATTTCAATCCATAGTGAATTCTTTACTAACAGGGAACTTTCAGAGTGATAACAAATATGAAAATAATATAACATGCATATATCATCAGTATAAATAACAGATAATGGTGTCAGATGTCATAGGTGAACTGATATAGATAACAACATATGTATGTCAATGTAAATAACTAACAACAACATATTTCAATTATCGATTCAATTGAAATCAAATTTAATAAATACAAGAAAATTAATCGTGAGTGATTGTTCACCTTTCGAGGCTAGAGAAGTTTGAAACACAACCAGTTACAAATTGGATCACGATCTCAAAAATCGAACAATCCAACCAACAGTCTCAAAGTAAAGTAAGATGAAAGCGGATTTTGACGGACAAAGCTATAGATAGGAATCAATGAGAAATGAATTAGAATCAATTTGATAGAAAAACAACAATATTATTATTATTATTTTCCATGAAATCAATATTAATTTAAACACTTGTTATCTTGAATATAAATAAATACATATAAAACAACATATATCTAATATATACTTATAAACAATTACGTAAACAGCCTATATAACTATTCTGTGCAATCAATATAACCAAACCCAAAGATTATATAACTAGTAATACATGTATAAGACAACGCCTAAAAATATATACGTCCACAGGCTTAAACTGAAATCGTGTAACATCACTTATATAAAATATTTAGAAAAAACTTATTAATCCGACATATATAACTAACCAACTGAAAAATATAGATACCATAATCTATATGTACGAGCAAACACATTTATATATATTTGCAAACAACCGAGACAACACTTCTATATACGTATAATATTATTTGCAATATACAAATCATAATATATTGGCATACGATTCAGAAGAAAATTTCAAACAGTAATATAAAAGCACAACCAAATGTCTACGTTCGTATACCAAATTACCGTAAATGTCTATATATGATCATATTTATTTAAACACATATCATATCTAAAACAATCTCTATATCGAAACAAGCCCAGTTAAATATCAAGTATACAGTACCTATATATATAACTTCCCATCTTTTGAAAACAAATATCATATGCATAAAATGTACTAATATTTTGTCAGTAAAATAAACAACTTAGACAACTTTTATATAAAACAAAAAAAAAACATATTATACTTGTAAAATATAACAGACCAAATATATGAACTACTATATATACATATATATTATACCAATATTCTGTATCATGTATCTATAAATTTATAACCACAGATAAGATAAGATAAAATACTTTTACAATGCTATACATACCTATAGGAATAATATACATAACTTAACAGCAAACTATTACATGACTATACAGTGACTAGAAACTTAAAAATCTATGTATACATATTATAAATACTTCATACAACAACATATATGTGTGTGTGTATATATATGTAAACTATATTTAAAAACAATTAAGCAAAATAATATATGTACCAATATATCTAGAGAAGATGCATGCCAACAAGAAGTTAAAGAGGCAGATAAATGGGTTGCTCACGCCAAAAGTAGCGCAGGTGGAAGGCGGAGGGGAGCGGTGAGTCTGGGTGGTTGCGGCTACAAGGCGCGATGGATGTGGCTAATGATTCATGCGGGTTTTGCGTGAGGGTGGGGAAGGCTTGGAGCTGATAGGCGAGCTACAGAAAACGAATGGAGAGCTTTGTCCTTTTTTTATTAGGTGAAGGAGAAAAGAAAAGGAATGGAGGAGAAAAATGCAGTGGTAAGGAAGGATTAACTGGAATGGAAAATAATAATATAAGGTACGAAAATGGAAAATGTATAGGCAGGCTTGAACATGCAAGAGAAAAAAACAATTGAAAATGTAAAGCCACAAACATTGATTCTAAGGAATATTAAAAGCTTACGGCTATTGGATTTGCATGGTAGAAAATGAATGGTCACGGGAAACAAATGGACTCGAAAGGTTGCTGATATGGATGACCGTTTCGTGGTTCCCGCTGCGTACCAGACCTCAGAACACATAATTGAATATACCGCATAGATCAGCATGACAAGATGATCAAAACGGTATACAGAATTCAACGGTACGATCATCCTATCAAAAGTCGTTAATCAGCACCAAAAATGCTGCTGATTTGACAGAAATAAGATAAACGGGGCAATAACTGTCTAATTTGACGAAACGAAGGATGACGTCTCACTCAGAAGATGATTTACAAATTTATTGTATAGAAATATTCAGGTTTGAAAAATATCTTATTATCATCTAATTTAACCGATTTAAATTGAAATAGAATTGCACAAGAAAAATAAACTTCCGTATTATCAGATGAAAATTTACCGGTTGCTATGTTTAAGAAGACGTATTCCAAATATCAAATTTATATTTCAAAATTTTGTTATTTAAAAATTTCACAAATTTTCAATTAAATATACTAATAAAACAAAATAAAAATATTAAAATTTACGGATCGTTACATCTCGTCATCCCCTAACGTCTGCACACTATTGAGCTCAAAGTCCATACTCATGTACCACCAACTTCGATACTATTAGGCTTAAAGTCCCAGCCCATCGTTGCTAGACATTGCTGATCCTACCATAGTGCAACCGACACCTACATATACCACACCATTGAGCCCAAAGTCTCAACTCATGTAGCCCATATGCAACACTATCACAAAAACTGCATATGACCATTAAGGCTAAGTCCACGCTAGACATTCGCCCAACGGTCTACGAAACTGTTGGGTCAAGCCTAAAACTTGTCATCTCCCCTCCATCTATAAAGCTGCTGGATCAATCCCCAATTCGTAAGCGCAAAACCCTACAATAAACCTAACACAACAAGGCACTTTTTTGAAACATGCCAAAACACAGCGTAAGAAAATCAAACAAGCAACTGTTTCAAGTTGAACCTGAGCAAAGTTTAAAGCAAGATCCTGATACAACAACTAAATCAAGAAAATTAAAATATGGTAGTAGATCAAAACCAAAGTTCCAGTTTTCGAACAAATTCTAGTGTCCAAATCATCTCCAGGCTCTTCTGTTCTTCATTATACAGTGAGTAAACTACTTTTAAAAAGCTTAATTCTTTTAAATCTTTGTTTATATGTGATAAGTATTTGAAATAATATTGTGAAAAATGTTTGCATGGATGTAAATATGTTTGTGTATATGTAAATATGAAAATGTTTGAGTATGCATGTCTGTACATATATAGATATCCCTGTTTTGTATTTACAGGGTTTAAAACACATTCAAAAATCAGTTTCTCTTCCCTTAATCTTCTATAGGGTATAATGTAAAAACAAAATATGTTTGAAATAACAAGATCTTAGTTTCAAAAATATTTTTAAATAAAATTTGAAGGTAGTTTGAACTGGAAAGAAGAATATATAGTGAAAACTCAAGAATGTCAAAATTTCTATTTCCATAATTTATTGTTTCATTTATATGACCTGACTCGCTTTTGTAAGCCATGAATTTTGAAAGTAAAATCATGATTTTTAAGATTTTTAAACAAGGGAACTTGTGAGTTGAACAAAAATTGAAATTGTGGCTATTTCTGGTGATCGCGAGGTCGTATGGTCTTGGGCTTGAAGCTGGAGGTGGCTGGAAAACTAGAGAGCATCGAAATATGCTCGGAGGATTTTTAGGTTGTAGTGGTGGCTTGGCAACGTTGAAGTAGGGTTTAGGGGCATGGTTTGGTCGACGTTGTTTCTGGAGTTCGTGCAACGTAATGGGTGAATCGGAGGTGATCGGTGGTGGTGGAATTGAGGCGTGGGTGAGTGACGAGGCTCTGAACGTGGAGGCGTGGTGACCGGTGGTCGAAAGTGACGGCACAAGGTGATATTCTGGTGACTGGGTTTTTGTTCCAGGTAGTGTTCATATGTCTCGATTTTGATTTCGTGTCTAATCCGAAGACCTGGGTGGTCGAGAGGTTCAAGCAGGTCATCGGTGACCAATAGGCGACGACGAAGTCGATTGGAGGTGAGGCGTTGGCGTGTGCATTTGCACATGGTATCAGACATGGGTTTGGTTGCTGTAGGTTTGAGAAGAAGGGGAGAACTCGAGTTTGATCTTGGGTGAAATGTATTTTGGCTTGGGTTTTGTTTCGAGTGTATACGCGAGTTTGGTTCCAGTTTAAAATATTAAATTAAAACTAAATTTTGAAAAAATAAAGGAGCGGCTCGGGTTGGACTCGAGAAAATTGGTAAATAGCTTGGGTGAGAACTCGAGTTGGTCTCGGGTTCAAGTTATAACAGTTTTAAAATTTTAAAATTTTAAAATCAAACAAGTTTAGAAGTTTAATCAAGTTTTAACAAATTTTATTAAACTAATTCTTTTATACAATATGTGTTTATTTTTGGATTAATTAAAGGTTTTAAATATGAATTATTTTAATTAATCAAGTTTAAAGTGTTTTAATATATATATACTTTCATTAATTAATTCTTAAGCTTATTTTAAATAAAATTAAATAGCTTAAATGAGAAGTTATTAAAAAGATAAAGATGTTAATAGTTGTTAATTTACTTAAAGGTCTATGTTAATTCATGGGTTAATAATAAATTTGTTTCAAAGATTAAAGGTTTAAAGTTAAATGTTTTTAATGATCAATTATTTTGATTTTAAATAATTATATATTAGGCAATTAATTAATGTGATTCCTAATTGTTTTCAAACGGAATTTGATAATATAATTAAGCGTAGTTAATTACTTAAGGGTTAATTAACTAATGTAATTAATTAAAGGATAATTAATTAATGTAAATAATTAAGAAATGATTACTTAGTGTAACTAATTAAAAGATGATTTATTAATGTGAGTAATTAAAGGATAATTGCTTAAAGGATAATTACTTAAAAGATAATTACTTAATGTAAGTAATTAAAGGATTAATTAATTAATCAAAGAATAATTAATTAATTAGGGGTTAATTAATTAGTGTAAGTAATTAAAGAATAATTACTTAAAGGTTAATTACTTAATGTAATTATTTAAAGGATAATTAATTAATATAAGTAATTAAAGGGTAATGGCTTAATGAAATTAACCAAGGGGTAATTAACCTATGTAATTAACTTAAGGTTAATTAAATAAATGTGATTAACTAAAGGGTGATTAGTTAATGTGATTAATTAAGGGATGTTGGGCGTGTTTCCACCGAACCAGCCCACCACCGGACCAACAAAGGCACTGTCGAATCAACCAACGAAGGAACCACCGGACCAACCACACCAATCCACTAACCAACCCACTACCGAACCAAAACCACTCCAAAGACTGCCGAACCAAAACCCCTCCAACCACCACCGGTCCAATTCTACCGAATCAAGGCAAAGAAGGCAATACCGAATCAAGGCAAAGAAGGCACTACTGAATCAAGGCAAAGAAGGCACCACCGAACCAAAGCACTACCGAACCAAGATTGCCAGGCCAGATCACGTCAGCCCAGGCCCACCAACAGCTATATACATCCAAGACCCCTATCCCCAGCCTCACTCTATAAATAGAGGGGTAGGGGTACAACAATGGCAGACAAGTTTGAGAGCTCAAGCACGGACAGAACTTTCAAACAACTTTCATGCACTTGTAATCAAAGCTTTGTACTTGTAATCAGAACAATGAAAGAGAATAACATATGAAGTGGACGTAGGCACATTCTGGCTGAACGACTATAAATCTGTGTGCCTTTTACAGTTTAGTCCATGCTTTTTACATATTTACATAAATCACCCAAATCATTAGGAATAACATAAAATCGCCTAAATCATACGACTTGGAGGTGTTTTCCCATTTTTTGTGCAAACATTTTTGGTGCTTTCATCGAGAGCTCGAGCTAGAAGCTTCAGCTTCTCCCACTTAAACTTCTACCCGACAGCATCGCCCATTGCATGGAAGACATGCCTCCCAGGCAGAAGAAAGATGTTAGCAAAGGAAAGAACATCGCAACTAGCAGCGTTCTAGATCCAGTGATCGCAGATCAAGAGAACCGTCCCGTTTCAACAGCAGTACGAAATGGAAGTCAGGCAAATCCGACAGCCCCTGCCACGGAACAACTGGCAGCAATTACTAGGGCAGATCTAGATAGAGTTGTGGCTGAAGTGACTAACCGCTTCACATCCCAACAAGAAGCCTTGGATGACCGACTTATGTCACGCTTAAGGGATGCTGAAGAATCCAACCGCAACACTGAATCATGGGATGAGTCCCAGTCTGGAGGATCTGCGAGGCGATAGAGATCTTTCTTCTACGAAGAAGCTAACAACAGAAACAACAATGATAGGAGCCGAGCCCGAACTCATCCCGAACTCCGACCCGAGGAAACTCTTGGAACCAAACCCAACGGGGGAGGTACCAGGCGAGGGTCGGCTGTGGCTGAGCCAGTCATGCTACCTAGCCATGGAAACACCAATGAACGGGGCCGAGCTAGAGTCCAGCCCGAAGTTGGACCCGAGGAAGTTCTCAGAACAAAACCCAGCAGGGGAAGATCAAGGCAAGGGCCAACTATAGCTGACCCTAGCATGCTCCCAGAAGACCAGAGACAGCCATTGGAAAATATTAGGAGTGATAGACGATACCACCCCTACAGATCATCTGGACGGAATCAATCCCGCAGAGAAGAACCAAACTCTTTTCTATCTGCTCCAAATTCTGATGAAAGAATGGCGCGATTATTCAGAGAGTGTGTCCAACGGGATCAAAGAGATCGAGGGATAGGCGCTAGGGTAACCAGCCCTTTCACCCGCAATATCGAAACTGCCATCACCCCCCGAGAATGGAAAATGCCGACAATGGAACCATACAAGGGAATCTTTGACCCCGTTGTACACTTGCAGAGATACACACAGCATATGCTCATGAGCGGAGCCACAGAAGGAGTATTGTGCAAATGCTTTCCACTATTCTTGGCGGATCTAGCTACCTCCTGGTTCTGCCACCTATCCCACGGATCCATCAGCTCATGGGAAATGTTGAAAGAAAAGTTCATCAGCCAGTTCCGCATTTATGTGGAACAACCCAAGGACGCTTATTCCCTATCTAATATAACACAGAAGCCTGGAGAGACAGTGCAGCAATATCTAACCCGATTCAATGCTGCAGCGGCCACAGTCCAAGATGCCGATGAGAAACTTTTCTTAATGGCCCTCTGTAGTGGTGTGCATCCGGATACTAAGTTTGCTAGAAGATTAACGAAAGAAAAACCGGCTACCTTACCCGATTTCTTCCATGAAGCCGGAAGATATATGAGACTTGAAGACGCTGCAACTGAAAGACAAACAGCACAACAAACCAAGGCAGCTCATGGCGACACACCCGCTGTAGCAAAGGACGTTCGAAGAAATGACCCTAGAGACAATGCTAGGGGCAAGAAGGGAGAAAAACGTCTATATCGGCTAGGACCGAGATTTGACACTTACACTCCTTTGAATGAGACAATTGAAAACATCTTCCTGGCCACCCAAGACGAAGTTAAATACAGACGCCCCCCGTACAAGAAAGAATCAGACAATGCAATTACGTCTGGAAAGTTCTGCCGCTTCTACGAATCTCATGGGCATGATACCAATGAATGCCATCACCTTCGGGACTTAATTGAAGAACACATCAGAAGGAAGAGACTGGAACGCTATGTAAAAGGTCAGAACAGGACCCCATCTCCTGCCAATGAGAACCCAAGGCTACCCCTCCTAGAAACAGGAAGGGGAAATCGCAACTCCGGTGGCTCCAGTCAAGAGAAGATAGTGGTCCATACCATATCGGGAGGACCACACATCGCCGACAGAAGCTGGGTAGGGATGGAAAGATACGAAAAGTCACTTAGAAACAATGAAGGCTACGATAATTCTGTTATGGAAGAATGCCACTCGAAGCGAAAAGAGAATAATGACATTACATTCAATAGGTGTGACCTAGAAGGAATGCACTACCCTCACATGGATCCTATGGTCATCTCTGCATGGTTCGGCCCTGCCGAAGTTTTCCGAATTCTAGTAGACACTGGAAGCTCAGTAAATATCCTATTCAAGCATGCTTTCGACAGAATGAAGCTGTCAATGAAGGATGTGTCTCCGTGCAACAAACCACTACACGGTTTCACTGGAGACGCGAACATGCCCCTCGGGCAATTGGACCTTTTTGTTGAAATAGGAAGTCACCTTTGCTCCATTGTGCGGAAACAAACATTTGTGCTGATAGATAACCACTCGGCCTACAACGCCTTTTTAGGAAGACCAGCCTTGTCTGACTTCCAAATTGTCTTGGCCCCGTGGTGCCTGACGATGAAATTTCCGACAGACAATGGAATAGGGGAAGTAGAGGGAGATCAAGACGCCGCTCGAGAATGCTATGTAACTGAACTTCGCAATAATCGCAGGATGGATAGAGGGAAGAATGCAGAGACTACTCTCTGCATGAAAAACTTGGAAGCATAGCAACTAAACAAAGCCCCTCCTCTTCGATATACCAGTGATCCTTTCAATGAGTTAGACCCCAGAGACAAAGAGGAGGAGGCCACCGCCGAGCCTGTAGAGGCTATGGAGTTTGTACCTGTAGACAAACACGACTCAAGTAGACTGTTGAAAATCGAATCTCAGCAGAGAGCAGAATTGAGGGATCAACTCGTTGATTTTCTCCTCCACAATTTGGATGTATTTGCATGGACGCACGCTGACATGACAGGAATCTCCCCAGACATGGCATGCCACGTACTAAACATCGATCCTACCAAGGTGCCAGTAAAGCAGAAAAAGAGAAGTATGGGGGCAGAACGATCAGCAGCCCTCGATGAAGAAGTAAAGAACCTACTTGCCAATAACTTCATACGAGAAGCCATCTACCCAGAGTGGATCGCTAACCTGTTACTAGTAAAGAAAGCTAATGGGAAGTGGCGAACTGCATTGACTTCTCCAACTTAAATGACGCTTGCCCGAAGGATTGCTTCCCACTCCCCCGAATCGATCAGCTGGTGGACAGCACTGCCGGGCACGAAATCTTATCCTTTATGGACGCATACTCAGGATATAACCAAATTCCTATGCATGCCCCCGATCAAGACCACACTAGTTTCATAACTGACTGGGGATTGTACTGCTATAGAGTAATGCCTTTTGGACTTAAGAACGCCGGAGCTACCTATCAACGCCTCGTCAACAAGATGTTTGCAGAACTGATAGGACGGACTATGGAGGTTTATGTGGATGACATGCTAGTAAAATCGAGGAAAGCCAACGATCAAGTAAGCCACTTGGGCGAGATGTTTCAAGTACTTCGCCAATATGGAATGAAGCTGAATCCTCTAAAGTGCTTATTCGGAGTATCGTCAGGAAAGTTCTTGGAATTCATCGTCCATGCCAGAGGAATTTAAGCAAGCCCCGAACAAGTCCGAGCCCTGAAAGATATCAGGACACCTTCCACTCGAAAAGAAATGCAAAGCCTAAATGGGAAGGTGGCCGCCCTAAGCAGATTCATCTCTAAAGCAACTGACAAGTGCGTCCTCTTCTTCGAGGCTCTAAAGAAAGACAAAGGAAAGTTTGAATGGACCGACGAATGCTTAACAGCCTTCCTTAACCTAATCGAACACCTCCAGAGACCACCAGTACTCTCAACTCCAAACAATGTCGAAGAGCTATACCTATAACTTGCTGTGTCATTTCATGCTCTAAGCGCCGCTTTGGTGAGAGAAGACAACCGCGCGCAACGACCAATATACTTTGTAAGCAAGAGGTTAATGGGGGCAGAAGCCAGATATCCTAAACTTGAGAAGCTAGCATACTGTTTACTAATCACGTCACGAAAACTGCGACACTATTTCCAATCTCATTCCATCAGAGTTCTAACCGATCAACCACTAAGGCAGGTACTCCATCGTTCCGACACTTCTGGACGACTACTTAAATGGTGCATTGAACCGAGTCAATATGATATCACCTACCATCCCCGCACCGCCATCAAGGGACAAGCCATGTAACGACCCTGAATTTTGAACAATTTAAATTGAAAATATTTAGTTAATTTTAAATATTTGAATGATGGTTTAAATTGAATTTCCAATAAAACTATGAATTCGGCGATTAAATTTTAGAATTTAATCTATCGAAAGTTGAATAAAATTTGAATTTGACTTTGGAGTTGAAATTGAATATTGAGTTTGTATTTTAAATTCAAAACTAATGAATTAGAAAGATAATTTGGATACAAGAATCTTTATTTATGTAAATCTATAAATGGATGGTTAGTTTTAAAAAAAAGAAAAAAAATCCACTGCCTTATTCTTTTTGACCCGATACCCCCACTCCTCTACCATTCATTCGTTCACAACCCCAAACCTAACAAAACATACGAAAGAAAATAAAAATGGCGGCCACGATCGTTCGTTTCTCTTCGCTTCCAAATTAGGGCTTTCGTCTCTGCTTCGATTTCTTCGCTCGCGTGCTCCTCGGTTGGTCGAGTTTGTTGTTGCTTGGCTCGCTCGTTCTCTGATGATTGATTTGCGTTGACTTCGAGATTTGCGAATCGTTCTCCACTGCTCCAATTCGCTTTGACAGAGGTGAGTTTTTCTCACGATTAATCTTATTCAAGTTTTTTTTTATTATTTGTTTGAATTGGGTGCTTGGTTACATGCTATGATTTGTGTTGCTATGGTCTGTTGTTTTGTAAGTGATTCACATACATATCTGATGAGAACAGAAACTGCATGTATGGTTGTTGGGTGTTATTTGCTATCATTTGCTCCGTTAATTTGATTTAAACTGATAAGAACAGATAAGAACAGATAAGACACTGCATGTATAGTTGTTGGGTGTTGTTTGCTTCCATTTGCTCTGTAAATAAATTTAAACTTATGAGAACGGATGCTATCAAAACTTTGCTTGTTTTGTTTTGCTGCATGTGATGGATTTTTGAATCTGGTTGTGGAAAACTTTGTTTACATGTGTTTGTTTGAACTTCAGTTCATATGTGATGTATATATGTGTGTGTAAACCTCCCCTCATTCTCAGTTGCAAGCTAATTCAAAACCCCAAATCATTTCCTCTTTTACCTGTCAGTCTTAAGTTGTCTTAAGGAAAATGTAGTAAGAAAAATAAATACTTTAGTTCTGAAATTACTTGTGAGCAAACCTTTTCAACCTTTGATTTATTTCTATGATGCTTGTGAGTAAACCCCTGTTTATTCAATCATTTGCTGCTGTTTGAAATGCTTGAATGACTGTTTGAAAGACACTTGCATGTGAATAAATGGTTGTGCTTGTGTTTTCTTTTGCTTGGGGATGTATTGCCTTCCATGTTTCTCTAAGTCATGATTTACAGTGTTCGTATACCAAACTCAAACCCCCTCTCTATTTGTTATTGGATTTGAAAAAAATAAACATGATTGAGTTGTTCAAATTTGTACTGTGTTTTCCAGTAATAAAATCAAGGCAAGTTTTGAAATTTTCTTTTACTGGAAACTTTAGAGAACACAGTTATCTGTAAATCTTGGTTTACTATGTAAACCATGTCAAAAACCAGATTTCTTTGCTTCTTTGACCAGTGAGCAAACTTGACCTATTAGATTTTGATGTTGTGGTTGGCACTTGATAATGGGTGATGAAATGTTATTTGTCTTGCCTGCATGTCTGAATACATAAGTTGATATGTAGGTCTGTATGTTTATGTATATCCTGTTATAAGTACAGGTTCTCAAACATAATTTGAAAATCTAAATCATACAACAGAATGATTTTTAGGCTACCACCTCTTAATGAAAAAAAAATGTTTGTATGTATGTGACATCATTTTTTTAAAATTAAATTCAAGCATTTGAAGTTAAGTAATTCACTTTAAAGATAGTTAATTGCAGAGATGATTTTTTATTAAGTAAGAGAGAGGAAAAAAATAAAAATAAAAAAAAGAACAAGTTTCTGGTATTTGAAACTTATCTGGAAAAAGAAAAAAAAAGCAGTAACATTTTATTATCCCTGTGTGAATGTGATGGCTCTGAATTGAATGAATGATAGGCTTGTGTTTGATTTTCTGGAAACATTATTTCCTGTGTTTTGTTTTTCTTTATGGTGTTTTGTTTTCCCTGTACACAAATTGAGTTGTAGTGTCATTCAAATTTGTAAAGTAATAGTTCAGATTTATAACAAATTTGCAAAGGTAGGTAGGAGGATGCACAACAATGCATCATGGTTCAGATGCATGTCTGTGCATATTTCGATATCCACCTCTGTTACATTTTACAGTTTCAAAAACATCAACTGTGAGCAAACTTGCTTTAAGTTTATCATATATGAATGCCTGCGTATATTCTCTTCTCTAATATAAGTTACTCTGGTTTGCATGTTGGATGTTCTTGTATGCAGGTAGTGTGCATATCTGTTAAGTATTTCAATCACTCCTCTGTGAATCTCAGGTTTTAAAACTAATAAAGAAAGAAATTCCAAACTGCACTTTATCTAATTTATTTTCATCCAACCAAATTTACACTATAGTAGTAAGTCACAAAATTTGATAAAACCTGTATACTTCTTATGCTCACTTGTGGGCATTTACATACTATTTGTTGATCCAATTTGTTTTGTTATTCTCCGCTGCCGTACTGCACTATTATTCTTGTTGGGCTGTTACCATCTTATTTCTCTTCATTGCAAATTTATTTACTTGAATTAAGATTAATCCTGACTCGAGTGTTTTTGTGTTTTGCATAAAACGCTCGGGTCAGACCGAGTATTTTTACAGCTTGATGATTTTTAGGCAGTGAAGTTAGAGAGAGGGGGATTACCGCATCACTAAAGTTTTTCACGAAAATTTTTCTTGTACTAAATAAGAAATAAATTGTTCCGCTGTATTAAAATATAATTCATTGTATAAACTCTGATATTTGTATATAAAAGAAAAAAATCATTTATGAGAAATATGATTATTATTCTATGATTCTGTGGCTGATTCTGTTTAAATTCTATAAACTAAATAACAATCCATCATTTTGAACGTTTCTAATTGGTTTAATTACCGACTGGAGGCGGTCAAAACGGCGGATCGTTACAAAGTGGTATCAGAGCTTTGGTTTACACAAAGCTTAGTTTATGGCGTTTAATATGAATAGCTACTAGAATCACTTTAAAGAAAATGTTTTTCAAACCTAAAGAAGTACAAAAAAAATTGTTTTCTTTGAAAAATAAAAGGTATTTTGAAAATTAGAATCTTTTTCGGAAATTCCCCTCTCTAAATTTAGGTTTGCGATAGTTTCTCTTCGGTAAGGTCTTCTTAGATTTGAGTCCCGATCATTCGAAAACCCATTATCGAATTGCTGAGATTTATGAAAGAATAAAATATAAGTTAAGTGAATTAGTAAATTGGTTTAAATTAAATATTTTGGATATCTTCAAAGCAATAAATTGGAAAATAAAATGACATGTCAATTTAGTTATAATCAAGCGGATTATTGAACTATGACTCGGGAATTTGATTCTGAATTCTTTTGAAAATTGATTTCAAATCTTTTGAAGAATGATTTAGTAAATAAATGGATTATAAGTACTTAACTTATATATGGACTTTTGGTATATAATTGAGTTATATAAGTGGGATTAAGTTAATAAAGGAGATTTATAAATCGAAGTTTTATAAATAGAAATGGAATTTGTAAAGAATGTTTATAAATTCCACAACCGACTTATTTTGATAAGAAAATTGTTATAACTTATTAAAGGAGTTATATCTACTATTTTGGACAGTGAATAAGATATAAAAGGAATGTTTTTGGGAGAGCAATATTATGAGAATGAAGTTAATCGATTTGAAGTTGTTTTAAATTGGGTTAAGGATCGAAAGCATAGATTTCAACATTCATTGTCGAAATAGACGTTTTCGAGTGAAATAAAAAGAAATGGTGGATTATAACACTGTTGTTATAGTAAATGTTTTTTTTTTTGAAAGGAAATGTTTATATAGTATTGGGATTTATATATCTATCTTAAATTTGAATCCTTATACTAGTGATTTTGGGTCGTCCTAACGATGTTTTACGCAGCATTCGTTTTGACTCAAATAAATGTGTTTAAAAAGATCGTTTTCCTTAAAGAATGAAATATTGAATATTTTCAAAGTGTTGAAAATGAATGGATTTGTGAATTACTTGTTATTAAATAAGTATGGAAATGTTTTTCCAATATGAAGTGAATGTTTTGAGATTTTATCTTTTAAAGATAAATTGAAAATGAATATTTGAAATTGATTTGAAAATCGTATATTCATGGATATTTTGGAAATGTAAATTCATTATGGAATTTATAAAAGAAAGGGAAATTTGATTAAAAAATAAACATTGATTTATTTTTGAAGTGTGGAAATAAATTTATGGATTTGGAACGAAAGTTTAAAATAAATCGGTAAGGATTTATTTGATTGATTTAAATGAACCATTTTAAGTTTAAAATGGATAAATATTTGGAAATGTTTCTGTTTAAGGAAATTGTTTTGAAATTTGTTTTCAAAGATTGAAAGGTGAAAACATGATTTGAAAATTTGTTTTCAAATGGTTAAGTGTGGAAAATTATATATCTTGTAAAGATATTTTTGGGAAATTGGAACAATTAGTTCAACTTGAAATTGGATGGTTGATTTGGATTGTATGTTTAACATTGTTAATTGATGACATATCAATTGATCTCTATTAAATATATATCTGTTTGGTGGCGGAGAATTTATTCTCTTAGCTTAACACCCTTCTCTGAGACGTACGAGCTCAGAGGTTATATATCGGTAGACATCAATTATGTGTTGAGAATTGACAATGTAACGTGAAATCCAAATCGAGTGTGAAGTCAATAATAAATTGAATTATGAATATGAATTAGGTTTGGGATAACCTTAAAATTTCCAAATCGACTTAGAGGAAAATTTTAAATCGGTAATGAGATGGAAAACTCATGAATCCTCTATTTGTTATGGGTATGAGATATTGTGGTTTTCGAAACTTATATATGAGAATGTAGTAAATTCGAAAACCGTCAGTTTGGAAAGAAATTGTTACGGAAAACTTGTGCAAGTACATGGGTATGATATGTACGAAATGTGAAATGAAATATTATATATGTATGTATGATATTATGTTTTCCAAACTGAGGATATGGAAAATTACTTTCCATTTAAAATTTGCGAAGGTTGTTGGAACTCGAGATGAGTGTCCATTTGAAAATCGTAGCTACGTAGAATTCCATTAGTTGGATTGACCATTTGATTTCCATTAGTTGGATTGGCCATTTGTTTTCCATTAGTTGGATTGGCCATTTGTTTTCCATTAGTTGGAGTGACTAGCGTAATTTGAGGGGCGTGATGCCTACAGTTACAAGCGATTCCACTGGGATAGTGGCGCAACCGCCGAGTAAACTGCAATCTAGATGCCAAGGCGAAATTCGAGGGGCGAGATGCCTACGGTCACAAGCGATTCTACTGGGATAGTAGCGTAACCGCCGTGTGAACCGCGATCTATGGCAACAACCATGGCGAAATTCAAGAGAGATGAGAAATCTACGGTTACAAGCGATTCTACTGGGATAGTAGCGTAACCGCCGGGTAACTTTGATCCATGGGGGAACGTGCTTTCCGTATCCATTTTTAAAAGAATTTTTTTTAGAAGTATTTTCTTTGGGAATTGAAGCAAGTATATTTAGTACTTTGTGATTTTTAGTCCTGCGCCTGGCCAGCGTAGGCCTAATGTCTGTAAGAACGACAATAGACTTGTTAAATTTCGAGTTAGCAAGTATTTTTAAACTTTAAATAGCAAATCAATAGTCTGAAATCAAAATTAGATAATTCCAACCTAATAAACTAAGGAAGAGGATTTTTGAAATATTTTGAATGTCCACAGCTTTGAAAAAGATATAATATGCAAATCTCAAACGTGAAGAATGTCAAGTTTAAATCTGAGTTTTGTAAGTCAAAATTTTTGTAAAAGACTTTTGCGTCTTGGTTGTAGAAATTAATGAACAAAAATAAATTAATGAACAAAGCTAGTGAGATAAAACAAATGGAATGAATCCTATATTTATTAATTTTTTATAAGATTCGAGCTTGGTAAAATTGTGTAGGGTATAAATATCGGTGAGATTTTAACAATCATTTTTTTCCTAACTTATAATTTTGGGACGAAATTCTTTTAAGGAGGGAGGATTGTAACGACCCTAAATTTTGAACAATTTAAATTGAAAATATTTAATTAATTTTAAATATTTGAATGATGGTTTAAATTGAATTTCCAATAAAACTATGAATTCGGCGATTAAATTTTAGAATTTAATCTATCGAAAGTTGAATAAAATTTGAATTTGACTTTGGAGTTGAAATTGAATATTGAATTTGTATTTTAAATTCAAAACTAATGACTAAGAAAGATAATTTGGATACAAGAATCTTTATTTATGTAAATCTATAAATGGATGGTTAGTTTTAAAAAAAAAAGAAAATCCACTGCCATATTCTTTTTGACCCGATACCCCCACTCCTTTACCATTCTTTCGTTCACAACCCTAAACCTAACAAAACAAACGAAAGAAAATAAAAATGGCGGCCACGATCTTTCGTTTCTCTTCGCTTCCAAATTAGGGCTTTCGTCTCTGTTTCGATTTCTTCGCTCGCGTGCTCCTCGGTTGGTCGAGTTCGTTGTTGCTTTGCTCGCTCGTTCTCTGATGATTGATTTGCGTTGACTTCGAGATTTGCGAATCGTTCTCCACTGCTCCAATTCGCTTCGATGGAGGTGAGTTTTTCTCACGATTAATCTTATGCAAGTTTTTTTTATTATTTGTTTGAATTGGGTGCTTGGTTACATGCTATGATTTGTGTTGCTATGGTCTGTTGTTTTGTAAGTGATTCACATACATATCTGATGAGAACAGACACTGCATGTATGTTGTTGGGTGTTATTTGCTATCATTTTCTCTGTTAATTTGATTTAAACTGATAAGAACAGATAAGAACAGATAAGACACTGCATGTATAGTTGTTGGGTGTTGTTTGCTTCCATTTGCTCTGTAAATAAATTTAAACTGATGAGAACGGATGCTATCAAAACTTTGCTTGTTTTGTTTTGCTGCATGTGATGGATTTTTGAATCTGGTTGTGGAAAACTTTGTTTACATGTGTTTGTTTGAACTTCAGTTCATATGTGATGTATATATGTGTCTGTAAACCTCCCCTATTCTCGTTCTCAGTTGCAAGCTAATTCAGAACCCCAAATCATTTCCTCTTTTACCTGTCAGTCTTAAGTTGTTTTAAGGAAAATGTAGTAAGAAAAATAAATACTTTAGTTCTGAAATTACTTGTGAGCAAACCTTTTCAACCTTTGATTTATTTCTATGATGCTTGTGAGTAAACCCCTGTTTATTCAATCATTTGCTGCTGTTTGAAATGCTTGAATGACTGTTTGAAAGAGACTTGCATGTGAATAAATGGTTGTGCTTGTGTTTTCTTTTGCCTGGGGATGTATTGCCTTCCCTGTTTCTCTGAGTCATGATTTACAGTGTTCGTATACCAAACTCAAACCCCCTCTCTATTTGTTATTGGATTTGAAAAAAATAAACATGATTGAGTTGTTCAAATTTGTACCGTGTTTTCCAGTAATAAAATCAAGGCAAGTTTTGAAATTTTCTTTTACTGGAAAATTTAGAGAACGCAGTTATCTATAAATCTTGGTTTATAGTGTAAACCATGTCAAAAACCAGATTTCTTTGCTTCTTTGACCAGTGAGCAAACTTGACCTATTACATTTTGATGTTGTGGTTGGCACTTGATAATGGGTGATGAAATGTTATTTGTCTTGCCTGCATGTCTGAATACATAAGTTGATATGTAGGTCTGTATGTTTATGTATATCCTGTTATAAGTATAGGTTCTCAAACATAATTTGAAAATCTAAATCATACAACAGAATGATTTTTAGGCTACCACCTCTTAATGAAAAAAAAATGTTTGTATGTATGTGACATCATTTTTTTAAAAAATTAAATTCAAGCATTTGAAGTTAAGTAATTCACTTTAAAGATAGTTAATTGCAGAGATGATTTTTTACTAAGTAAGAGAGAGGAAAAAAAAGAACAAGTTTCTGGTATTTGTAACTTATCTGGAAAAAAAAAGCAGTAACATTTTATTATCCCTGTGTGAATGTGATGGCTCTGAATTGAATGAATGATAGGCTTGTGTTTGATTTTCTGGAAATATTGTTTCCTATCTTTTCTTTTTCTTTGTGGTGTTTTGTTTTCCCTGTACACAAAATGAGTTGCAGTGTCATTCAAATTTGTAAAGTAATAGTTCAGATTTAAAAAAAATTGCAAAGGTAGGTAGGAGGATGCACAACAATGCATCATGGTTCAGATGCATGTCTGTGCATATTTAGATATCCACCTCTGTTATATTTTACAGTTTCAAAAACATCAACTGTGAGCAAACTTGCTTTAAGTTTATCATGTATGAATGCCTACGTATATTCTCTTCTCTGATATAGGTTACTCTGGTTTGCATGTTGGATGTATTTGTATGCAGGTAGTGTGCATATATGTTAAGTATTTCAATCACTCCTCTGTGAATCTCAGGTTTTAAAGCTACTAAAGAAAGAAATTCCAAACTACACTTTATCTAATTTATTTTCATCCAACCAAATTTACACTATAGTAGTAAGTCACAAAATTTGATAAAACCTGTATACTTCTTATGCTCACTTGTGGGCATTTACATTATTTACACTATTTGTTGATCCAATATGTTTTGCTATTCTCCGCTGCCGTACTGCACTATTATTCCTGTTGGGCTGTTACCATCTTATTTCTGTTCATTGCAAATTTATTTACTTGAATTAAGATTAATCCTGACTCGAGTGTTTTTTTGTTTTGCATAAAACGCTCGGGTCAGACCGAGTATTTTTACAGCTTGAAGATTTTCAGGCAGTGAAGTTAGAGAGAGGGGGATTACCGCATCAGTAAAGTTTTTTAGGAAAATTTTTCTTGTACTAAATAATAAATAAATTGTTCCGCTGTATTAAAATATAATTCATTGTATAAACTCTGATATTTGTATATAAAAGAAAAAAATCATTTATGATAAATATGATTATTATTCTGTGATTCTGTGGCTGATTCTTTTTAAATTCTATAAACTTAATAACAATCCGTCATTTTGAACGTTTCTAGTTGGTTTAATTACCGACTGGAGGCGGTCAAAACGGCGGATCGTTACAAGCCATGGCCGATTTCATTGCCGAATTCACTACCAACGAAGGTAAGGAGCAATCTGAGATAGCAAAAGACATTAAGTGGAATCTCTTTGTGGAAGGAGCATCAAACGAACAAGGCTCGGTGGCAGGTATTGTAATAATTACTCCCAGGGGAAGGAAGCTACACTATGCTCTAAGGTTGGAATTCGCTGCCACCAACAACGATGCAGAATACGAAGCAGTAATAGCTGGATTAGAACTTGCCTTAAAGATTGGAGTCAGTTCTTTATGTCTTCATAGTGATTCTCAACTTATTGTAAACCAAATACTAGGAGAATTTCAGACTCGAGGAGAACTACTCACTGCATATCTAAAGAAGATCAAGCTGCTACTCGATCAATTGGATCACTATTTAATCAAACACATCCCTCGAGAAGAGAACCGAGAGGCCGATGAGCTGGCAAAGCAAGCTAGCATGAAAGATGGTACCATTTTCGGAACAGTAGCCATCTCAAAGCAACTAACCCCGAGTTTCGAGCAAGTGAATCTGGTAGCTGCAATCGAAGAGGATACTTGGATGACTCCCGTCCGAAAGTTCTTACAAGATGGCACACTGCCCAGTGAGCGTAACGAAGTCAGGAAAATCTTGAGGAAATCTTCCCGCTACACAATACAAGAAGGCATCCTCTATCGGCGCGGCTTCTCTAACCCCTTATTAAGGTGTGTCGCTGGAAGGGAAGCTAAGGAAATCTTATCCGACATCCATCAAGGAAGCTGCGGAGATCACACTGGAGGACAGACTCTGGCAAAAAAAATACTCCGATATGGATATTTTTGGCCCGCCTTAAACAAAGACGCCTTAGACTTCGTTAAAAAATGTGACAAATGTCAGAAATTTGCCAAGATTCCTCGACTACCAACAAATGAGATTACTCAAATGACCAGCCCTTGGCCCTTTGCAGTATGGGGAATTGACTTGATTGGCGAACTGCCGGTGGGCCAAGGCCGAGCCAAATATGCTATAGTGGTAGTCGACTATTTCACCAAATGGGTGGAAGCGGAACCTCTAAATAAAATATCCTCGGCAAAAGTTATTAATTTCCTAATCAAAAATGTTCTATGTAGGTACGGGGTTCCACTCAAAATCATATCGGACAATGGACTTCCGTTTGACAGCGAGGAGTTTGCCGACTGGTGCCAAAAGCACGGAATTCACAAAAGCTTCTCTTCTGTGGCTTACCCCCAGGCAAACGGACAAATCAAAGCTGTCAACAAAATTCTCAAAACTCTAATCAAAAAGAAGCTTGAGAAATTGAAAGGCGCTTGGGTGGATGAACTTCCTACGACACTTTGGGCCTACCGCACATCTTTCAGAACATCAACGGGGCATACTCCTTTCTCTTTGGCATACGGATCGGAGGCCATGCTCCTAGTCGAAACTGTAGTACCTTCCCACCGCAGGATCCACTATAACCCAGAAGAGAACGAAGAACTCCTTTACATGTCTTTGGATCTAATTGAAGAAAGAAGAAACGATGCAGCGCTCAAAGCAGCGGCTCACAAGCAAAAAGTGGCAGTGCAATACAACTCCAAAATCAAGCATCGAAGCCTACAAGAAGGAGATCTTGTCCTCAAGCGAATCTTCCCGCGCCCCGGTGCACTAGATCCAATCTGGGATGTACCATATGTAATTCATAAAGATCTCCACAACAGAGCTTATATTTTGTCAACGGTGGACGGAGAGGTGTTCCAGAGGGCATGGAACATCCAACACCTTCGTCGATACTTTTCTTAACTTGTACTATATGAAGTGAATTAACAAAGAGAATCAGTGGACGTAGGCATTTTCGTGCCGAACCACTTTAAAAACTTGTCTCTTTTTGAACTTGTTCCTTTATATCTTGGCTGCTTGTTAATTTTATCCTTTTCTGTTGAACAAAATACTGTGTAATGGCATTTCCATTCAAGACACATCACGGCGCAACTTCACCTGGACAAGACCTAACAAGTATTATACGAATCTATACCCTCGCTAATGAGACACTTTTGCTCCAGCATCCCTCTGCTGCGGGTTAACTCATTGCTCGCGATCGGCCCTTAAAGACAACTATAATGAGCCGATTATAAGCCACCGAGAAGGCCGACTATAGCCGAGGAAGCTCATTACAGCATTCGGCTCGCCGACAACTGTGAACCTACTTTAAGCCCCAACATAACGTGTGGCCAGCCAGTGGTAGTTCACAGTTGACTATTGGCACCCGCGCTAGCCGGCCACGGTAAATCGAATAATACCCACGATTACGGGCCATAATGGCCCGGGTAGTTACTGTGCGCGATCTCGGCTCCGAGTGTCTTAAGTACGGCTATGGTAAAAAAGAGAAACTCCCTGCGCATGCGTAAGATGGGTGACAATGTCTCCAAGACCCACAGCTAGGGAAAGTGACTACAAAACCCATTTGCCACGAACTTAAGCACATCGCAGGCCTTCCATGATTGGAAGTTTTACTATTTCTTATATTTCTATTTTGTTTAAAACCTTTCCTCCTATCCTCTATAACGATCCCTAAAGTACAGGACACAAAATAGGAGACGCATGCTAATGGGAATATGAACTCACAACTGGATGACAGGTCACTCAGCTGCATTCCTACAAGACGTTCAAAGCAACCATCTACGACTAAAACATAAAGGGTGGTACATTCTCCTTTTGCATATGAATACGTAGCTATAATTTATTCGCACATCACACTAACATTGCAAGATATGAAATTATATTTTAAGCAAGAACTTGACATCAAACACAATTGAATCACAGGAATATGCGCAGCTATATTTCTTATGCAACATACCAAAATAACGATAGCATTCAAATATGACAGAATCAGCTTAAGTTAAAAATTATATGCCAAGAATAAATTCGTTCGTTACGAATAACATAATTACAGCCTAAAAGTTACATTAATGTTTTGAGACTACCATAGACAGCAATGTCAAGTAAATCAAAAGATGCCCAAATCAAGTCAAGGAGTCGGCTGCATCGGAGCTTCACCTTTATCCTACTGGCCCTCCGAGATCTACTTAACCGCAGGATCGGAACTCTAAGCATGTTGACCGGAGGTAGTTGGTGCTTCAGAGGTCTCGCCTATCCAATTCAGGAGAAGAATCCGTTAAATAAACAATAAGCAATCAAGTTACGAAAAGCTAAAAGGGAAGACTTACCAGCATCTGCTCCTTGATCATCATCCTCTAATTGCACACCTACCTCCTCAGCGGTAAGCAGCCACATACCCTCCTTCGCCGCCACTTTCTCCTCCTTGGTGAATTGAGCCATAACCACATCCATTCTAAAGGCCATGCTACCTTCCTTATCTACATCGGCCTTAGACTCCTCCAGGGCTCTGAGATAAATCCTGGCCATGACTCGGGGATAATCATCCATCCAAGATAAGTTACCCTATTTCCAAGTGCGAAAGTATATATCCAAAAGCATCTCATCCATTATCCCCTCATTCTCCTCGAACTCCCTTATTCGGTCCTCAGAAGCCAACAGCTTTGCAGTGGCAGCATCCCTCTCCGATTGGTATCACGAGCACTCAGCCCGAAAGGATTCCTCATCGCCTTCATCTCCTCCTTCAACTTGGTTTGAGCAAGCTCTGCGGCTTCAAGTTTCTCGGATAACTCCTGTACCCGTTCAAGATCCGCTTTCCGAACCTCATCTACCGTTACAATAGCCATGTCAATCCATTCCTTACAAACAGCCGTCATTTTCCATAACTCTGCCCTGCTGGCCTCTTCCATGGTTTTCTTTAGTTGCCTAGAAGCGGCCGCATGTTGAGAGATCTGAATGGCTTGATCAACAATTTGTTTAGCCCGGTCAGAAACCATTAAACGCAATCGGATATTAGCACTCCCGATTTCTTCCCCAGCCTTGACCAGTCGGGTATGATGCCCTATTAGCTTCCTGGTTTCCTCAGCAACCTGATCAATATTTGCCTTAGCTTCGTCCCCAAAAGTTACGACCCGAGTGGTAAGAAAATCAAGGTCCAGGGACTTAGCTTCATCCAATACTCTTAACATAGGATTACGGGGAAGAAGGTGCTCACCGGTAGCCTCATCAAAGGTAATATCACAAGAACCCGGATCCAGATCCGGATGACCTGCAAACGGATTACGAGCCAAGCCGGGATGGCCTATTCGGGTAACGGTAGGATTTTCAAATGGGTGCGGAGGAGGTATAAATTCAGTATTCTTCTTCGTGGTATCCCGAAGAGGCTGAGTTGGGGATTGAGGACCAGGTGAGGGTTCAAACAAGGAACGACTCCTCCTCTTCCTTTGGATATCCTCTTCGATAACTCCAAGAAGAGGACGGTAGCCGACTACGTCTCCAGGGCGGGTAGTCGGAGGCTTTGGTTTGGTAGAAGCCTTGAGAAGTTTGTATTGTTCAAGGTGGTGCAAACATCTGATATCTTGGCCACCTTACCCGCTTCTGTGATAAAAACCAAGTGTTACAAGCATACGTTGAGCTATAATTCAAGAAATATATCAATTTAAGAAGAGTAAAGAGACGCTTTTGTTATACAAACCCTGGGGAGGAGTAGGATATTGCAATAAGTCCTGGATCTCATTCCAGGACGGGTGCTGACCATAAAATATTCCTAAATCCTTATCATAAATGGAGTCGGCAGGAGTCAAAAATTCACCTTGAATCACAGGAATTGCCTTAGCTGGAGCGCTCTTAGAAGATGAATCGGCGTCGGCCTTGTCAGCTTTCTTGGGATTCTCCACTAAAGCCAACCCTTCAAAAGCTAGGCGGAAGGCGTCATCTGTCCACTCCTGGATCACACCTGCTTGCTCAGAAGACAAAGCCCCACTGCCGTCACCACTCTGTCCGTCGCCACCATCTCCGCTATGAACATCACCATCACCTTCTCCACCACTTCCACTCTCCGCCTCAGCTCCTTCATCCTCGCCTCCTTCCTCCTCCACATCTTCCTCCTCTGGGACATCTGGGCATGTGCTGGGGGAGGGTCCATCGGACTTATTAAGTTTCTTCCCTCAGGAAATTGGATGTTTCGAGAAGGGTCTCCTTTTGCCGCTCTTCGCCGTAGCCCCTCCTTTATCTTTGGCGGTCCTCTCCTCAGTTGTGTCTCTTTGCTTGACCATAGACTGGCGTGGCAGAATCACGTTGTCTCCAAAAGAGTGGCATTCCTGATCAAATAAGAAGCTGCCCTCTCCTTTTCCGGGATGGCTTCTACTTCCCCAGCCATCCGAACCAAACGATCATTCTCTACAACCGCAAAGCCATGTGTCGCTAGCAAGAAACAAAGCACATAAGGAGGAGAATTGTAGTCAGAACGGAAATTATAAATAAGAGTCAACTTACAGCCAGAGGTGAAGCGGTGGAAAGAAACAGAGTCATCTTTGACAAAGAACCATTCCTTCTTGAACATGTTGAATTTTGAATATAAGTCCAGGACCGGCTTGAAAGACACGGCCGATTCTAAGTTAATATATGGGGACCCCTTCTTGTAGCCTCTCAAGTTGTACAGGTACCGAATTTCTCGGTTGGAGGGGGGATGCCCGTACTTTCTCTGGAAAATAATAAACAGCTCCCCAAGATGGCATAGGAGTTGGGCTGAAGCTGGAAAGGGGCCACCTTCAAGTATGTGATGAAGCTGACGATACAAGCGTTGATCAGAGGAATGGCCCCGCACATGCAGTGATACCTGCTATAAGCAAAATATCCCTCAAGGGGGTTATACGACATCACTCCTTTCCCTGGCAACATCATACGCGCTCTGTCAATCCCAAAGGATCTAGATATAGCGTCAAGCTACTCGCCTTTGAGGGAGCTGGGAAAGTAGTCAGGCGGTGAGTTCAAGAGCTCCTGAGGACCTTACCCATCTACTAATGATCTCGGGGATGGTCCATGTCATTCTGGCTCTGACTGAACTTGGGGCACTGTGGGGGACTCCCCTTTGTCCTTGGATTTCTTCTTGTTAGAACAAGTTTCTACTTTATGAGACATTATCTGCAACACGAAAAAACACGACGTTAGAACAAGGGATGTAGACAAACAAGTACCTACGGCCTGGAATCTCATTCATAATTCAAAACATAAAAACTCATTCGGTAGTTCAAGCATAAGCCCATTCGACACTCACACTCCCCAAACTCATTCGGTAGTTCGAGGCAGAAGCCCATTCGACAATCACACTCCCCAAACTCATTCGGTAGCTCGAGGCAGAAGCCCATTCGGCACTCACACTCCCCAAACTCATTCGGTAGTTCAAACATAAAATTTATTGGGCAGAGGAAAACCTCACCTGATCCGGCAGTCGAATCTGGTTCGGAACTTGATTGATTCGGCTATTTCAAATGATGAAGGACGACAAAGGCGTATAGCCCATACTTATGGGCAACGTAGGATAACCAGACCAACCGGTTCGGCACTCGGGCCGAATGAGGGTGTCCAAGTTGAGAAAAACAAAGCGCGACATATGCATGCATATGCCCCACTTTGTGGGGCAAATGTTGGGCGTGTTTCCACCGAACCATCCCACCACCGGACCAATGAAGGCATTGCCGAATCAACCAACGAAGGAACCACCGGACCGACCGCACCAATCCACTAACCAACCCACTACCGAACCAAAACCACTCCAAAGACTACCAAACCAAAACCCCTCCAACCACCACCGGTCCAATGCTACCGAATCAAGGCAAAGAAGGCACTACCGAATCAAAGCAAAGAAGGCACCACCGAACCAAAGCACTACCGAACCAAGATTGCCAGGCCAGATCACGTCAGCCCAGGCCCACTAGCAGCTATATACATCCAAGACCCCTACCCCCAGCCTCACTTTATAAATAGAGGGGTAGGGGTACAACAATGGCGGACAAGTTTGAGAGCTCAATCACGGACAGAACTTTCAAACAACTTTCATGCACTAGTAATCAAAGCTTTGTACTTGTAATCTGAACAATGAAAGAGAATAACATATGAAGTGGACGTAGGCACATTATGGCCGAACCACTATAAATCTGTGTGTCTTTTACAGTTTAGTCCCTGCTTTTTACATATTTACTAAATCACCCAAATCATTAGGAACAACATAAAATCGACTAAATCATACGACTTGGAGGTGTTTGCCCATTTTTTGTGCAAACAAGGGATAGCTAATTACTTAAAGAACAATTACTTAATTAAAGGATGATTAATTAATTAACTAAAATGATAGCCAATGGTTTGAAATTAATTAATGAGAATTAAGCAGGGTTAGGTAAATGATTGATTTATTTGGTTTAAGTTAAATTAAATTATAGATTGTGTGACTAATTGATCTTGCTTGTGCATGATTGGATTATATTGAATGCCTTGAATTGTTTGATATCTCTAATATGTAATGTTCTGTGATATGATTGCTTTGGATTTAGCTGTGTTAAATGTAATTTATTTATATATGATGAATTTACATGTTTATCTGTGAATGAAAGATAAGCGTTATAGGATTATACCGCTTATTGATATTGTTGTGCTTGGATTTATGACGGTTGTGTATTGTTGTATGCAAAACCTCTACATACACACAACACACATACAAATATGGATTTCATGGGAAATTGGTTAAGTCATGGGTATTCCGAATTTAATATTATTTTATTTAAAAATTGAATTTTGAATCCAAAATGGTTTTGGAAGTGATTTGGGTTGAATATGAAAAACTTTTGAAAAGAGAATTTCGAAATTAAAATTATTTTGAATATAATATAGTTTGTTAAAGTTTTGAAATTAAAATAATAATATGGTTTAAAAGGGGTTGTACAGGTTATATAATGTACATATGGTTTTTAAACCATTTTTAAAGTAGTTTGAATGAATTATTTTAGGAATTTAAATTTAACTCAAATAGAGCTTGCCGTGGGTACGACAGTTCGCTGATTTTCTGATTTATACTTTAAAAGGCTATAACTTGAGCAAATTTAATCGGATTTTCCCGAAACAAAAAGCCTTTGTTTTCAAATGATAATAGCTTTCATAAAAAGAAAGAATTTCTAGTTTTTTTGAAAGGATTTCGAGTTATAGGTAAATCAAATTTGAAATGGAAATTGTTTTGAAAGCTATGAATGAATCTTTGTTAAAGATTTGTTAAACCTTGATTCAAAATGAAGAGGATCTTAAAAGTGTATCTTTTGTTTAAAAGATTAAAAATCGAAATTTGTTTAAACCATTCAAAAGGAAAGGTTTTGAGGAACAAGTGTCGAACATTTGTGACTTAACTAAGATCCGAATGCATCCATATGTTTTAAAAACAAGCGCTTATTATTCGGTTTAGCCAGCAGAAGACGTTAAGTCATAAAACCCAATCTGAATATTGATACTACAAAATGGATAGCATTTGAAGATGGTGGTTGAAGATCGATTATTTTCGAAAATGAAAGGATTACTTGATGAATGTATCTGCACCGAGTGGCCCCGGTATAGAGATTTATATTACCCTATGTGATGGGTAGTCCAGACGTGATTAGGGATATTCGTATTTGCAAGGGCTTCCCTCCTTAATTGGACGAAGTGCCTTTGGTTCCATTTAGACCCAGGATGGACTTGTACGAATGTATGTATGACGTTACACTTTAAGATGTAAAACTGGTTTCTATCAAATACATTTCTGTTTGGTGGCGGAGAATTCATTCTCTTAGCTTAACACCCTTCCTTGAGACGTACGAGCTCATAGGTTATGTGGTTGATATTTACTAGTGATATATTCCCAATTTGGTAATGTGGCATGCTAAGTTATGATCATTGGTTGATCGAAGCATGGATTTTATGAAAAGCGTAGCTTTGTGGGACGAGACTTCATCGAACCTCACACCTCGGAAATGGTTGAAACAGAAAGGATGCGGCAAGGTTACGGAGGTCGCGACCCTTAGGGTATGTGAATTTTATTCTAGATAAAAAGTGGTATCATGGTATGGATCCCAGATATATAACTTATGTGGTTGTTGGAATGTGTTGCTGAGGACTCGGTAAAGGTCGGTGACGACCAAGGGATGGCATACTCGTGATAGTTAGTTACCTAGTCACAGAGGTAACCCGGCTTTGTATTGGCAGAGATCCGGTTAGGTTCTTGGGGCGTCCCTCCAGAGGTGTACCCGTTCGGAAAGGAAGTTCCTTAGTCTTGATCATTAGTTGGAAATCCAATCGCCCAATACGAGCCATGTAAGGTTTTAGTTATAGAACCTGCCATCTAACATGGTAGCTATAGTAGGCATACTATAATGGTACGTATGCTGGCTAAGATTAATATTATACTTTCAAAATGTTTTCCACACTATGCACTAATAATAATATCAAAAGGATTTTCGCGTATCAAGCATGTCTGACTATCATAAGGAGAAATCTCCTCCATGTGTGCGATTGCATTGAGTGTGTGCCGGGAGGCCTTATGGCAGTTTCATTTTCCAACAATCATAGCGGATTTCTTTTTACTTATTTTTGTTTTTTACCAAACAACTATTTTTTTTTCTCACACCAGTCCCATGACTGAACTGTAGTTTATTGTTCCCTTTCTAAACTATAGGTGCCCATTATTTTCCACATGGGCAGCCTAGAGTCAGGTTATCAGATAGTCAACACTTAGGTGTAGCTTTTGGTAATTTTTGAAGTCTGTGATTGGAACATAATAAAATGTTCCTTGTTACGATACGATCCGGATGCCATGAACCATGCGTAAAATGGAGATCATATGCGAGAGTTATAACCATTTAAATTTCAGGGGCATTTTCATAAATTATCAAATAATTTAATTAAATAATATTATTATATATCATCAAATGAACACCACTAGCGTATTCTTGTCATTAAAAAAAATACAACTTTGATATATAATATGTCTAATCTGAAGTACATTTTTGTCTTGCACTGTTTAATTAGGGAAAGATCAAACATTGTCCATTTACAATAAAAAATCACCTTTTTAGTTATCTAACCAAAGCATACTACCTCCTAATCATGTATATATAAAAAACCATTTTTTCCAACTTCATTTATAATTTAATTTAATAGCATAAGAGGTAAATTACTATGTCTTATGAGTATGTACACAAATAGAATGAATCCTACTAATCAAAACGCTCGAATGAAGAAAAACTCAACACTGTCTTTGTTGTCCTATACTTTTTACACCTAGAAATCCAACAAAGTTTCCAATATCCCCTTACTAAATTGTAACACTCATCTCTATAGTTGTATCTATGGGTTAACCGTTAAAATCCATTAAGAAACGAGAGAGATAAACTATTTTGAACCTTTATAGAGTTGGATGAAAATGGTATACGAAATTTCATCATTGTTCTTTGTTGTCCAGGTCTTCTACACCTTCGATCTAAGAAATTCTGCCTCCAAAATGGTATAAGATCATAGTGTTTTGCATATCCTTTGATTCTATGCTAGTTTCTTTGAAATTTGTTGAGAAATGGAGAAGTTACGAATTTATAAAATTTGGTGGATAAAAGGGAAGAAAAAGAAGAGGAAATGAAACGTTTAAATAAATGAGATTTTGTTTGAATTTACTTAGGATTTGATGGAAAATAGTGTTATGGTGTTTAGACTAAAGTAGGATTAGAATGTAGGGTTTTGACTTCTGTTTATACATTGGAAGTAACGCATAATTAGCCTAAAATACCTTAATCATTATTGTATGAAAATGAAATGGGTTTGACTTCTTATTTCTAGTTTGTTTAACTAAACTCAACAAGTTATATATATTTTATGACTATAAATGGCATTTCAGATGCAACGGGATACGTCCTAAAAATTAATTATATTATGTAAAAAATTATTGTTTTTCCCTTTACGTAAAATTACGATTTTACCCATTTTAATTTAATTATTTAATTATGAAAATTTATGGGGCATTACATTCTCCTCCCAAAAAGAATTACGTCCTTGCAATTCTAAAAGATGGAAAATCTAACTCCCTTTACATTATACAAAAAAATAAAATAGACATTGTTACATTATCCAGCATACATTAAGTAACGCAAACAAAAACACAACCAATAGTATATAATGCATATGATAAATAAAATTGATGATATAATGTTGGACGTAACAGCCTGCTTTTTCGTACAATTCAAGATGACAATAAACCACACATGTCCAACCAAAGTCGATCAGAAAGACAGATAGTTAAGGGAAAGAAATAAGACTGAAGAAAACAGAAGAGAAAAGAAACTAAAACAACACAAAATGACACAATCGCAGCGGAACAATATATAATACAAAATCAAGGATCTTTACAAAAGAGAATTTGTTATATACATACATCCATCAGAGCACAACAATAATCACAATCATCAGCCTGGACAGTTATGACATCCTTTCCTTACGATTGGTGATAATTTTAATAATAAAGCAGTGGAAAATAAACATATATGAGAATATGACCCGAAGACCTCCAACTCGTCTTCTGAGCTCCAATGTATCCAAAGTAATCTGTAAATATACTCGGTTTGACCCCGAGCATTATAATAAAATAACACCCGAGTAAGTCTGGAAAATCAGCGTGAGAAAACACACCAAATTGGACTTTTAATGTTATATAAACCTTTAGAAAATCAAAACATTTCTTATGAAATCCTCTGATATTATAATGGTGTCTAATATACAAGTACTTATTAATCATAGCCAAAATTGTTACATTAATTAAATTCCAGCATACTAGGTTCTACAACCAAACCGATGGCTCGTATTGGATAATGGATTCTAACTATGAAAGGGTAAGGGTCTACCAACTGAATCTGTACACCTCTAGATAAGATGTACGAGAGGCTACAACATGTTGCACCTCTGCTACTTAGGATCAACACTGCCCCCTTCTCGAGTAGCACCAAATATGGTCAACCCACGGTTGCAATCAAAAACCACATAATGGGATCCCGAAGTATACACGAATATCACTCTAGACTTGGGATGATCATACCCTACTTGGATGCGACCCACTTAGCCCTGCCGTATGTCTCTGCTTTATTCATATCCATGCGTGAGGCTCGAAGCAACGTTCTACCTTTTATATATCACTTCCCACTTGGATGCTAATACTGCCCTCCAGGAAACAATGCAATACTAGCATTCATCCATACAAGTTCGTTTTAGGACTGAACGAAATAATTGAGAGCTCCCTCTCCAATTCCGTCATCTTCAAAATGTCTTTACTTCAAATGCTTGAGTGAGATCGAAGTGGTTTTCGGATAACATATCCAATCCCAGTGTCTTTGAAATAATATTCGATAGTTTTCGGTAAACTCAACCTAGGTTCTTTAGGAAATAAACAGTCAAAGATAAGATTAGAGATCACCTCCTAACCGTTAGTGGGTGTATTTCCTTATCATTTGTCCTAGAAGAACAAAACGAGATTTACACGCAGGTTACAACATCATCGAAGATGACTATGCCACAAACTCATGTGTTTCTCCTAGATATTTCCAAAGTTATGTTTGGGTCCACATTTGATAGTCAGTTATTTAACTTCAACAAACACACACAAAAATTAGAGTTTATTTCTAAAGTAAAAAACCAACATTGTTTAAGCACATAAGCAACCACTAGCCTCCTTAATTAGTCTCTTCCATTAATTAAAGTCATCTTATAAATGCTTGTATCAAAACACTTTCACAAAAGTATATTCACAACCTTTATATTTCCAATACTAACAAAATATCCATATACTTATCTCAACGTTATAAGTATATTTGCCAAACACCGAGAAAGATCTCCATTTTGACCAAATTCTAAAATCATTTATAAACTCCATTATAAATTTCTAAAACCCATTATAAATCATTTATAAATTATTTTCCAAGTCATTTATAAACCCTTTATAAAACCATGCAATTATTTGTAAAATTATTTTTATAATTCTATAAACCCATTTCTAAATTTCATTTATAAATATCCATCTATAATAAACCTCTTTACCTAGTAAATAATTTTAACTTAAACCTTTAAACCATTTTATAAACTCCTGCTATAAAATCAAAGTCCATTTCGAAACTCTATTTATGAATCTCGAAAACAACATAAATAAATAATTATTATTAACTTTTAACTTCTTAAATTTAATAATTAATAATTCAAACCATTATGGATAAAACAATCGTTAATTTTTACCATGTAAATAATAATAATAAATCACCAAAATATTATTAATAATCATTATTGTTAATTTCAAACCATATTAATAATTTAAATAATCAACCTTTCAAAATTATTGGAATATTTATAACAACTTTAAGCAATATTACCATCAATAACCAACTTTAAAACATAATATATTCCTTGGTACCCGATCATTTCCATGTTTATAAAAATATATTTAAGAATCTCTTTCCATTTTATAAAAAAATTCCTTTCACAAAACCCATTTATTTATGAATTCTATTTAAAACTTTATTTTTTTAATGAATTTCTCTTTTTCATGAATCCCATTTAAACATCAATCACCGTCCGTTTTAACGTTACTTCCATATGGATAAATTCCTTTTATAGATCCCTTTCTATTTATAGAATATCATTTAGCACTCCAAATTTACCCCCGCCTTCAATTTTCAAAATAGAGCCAACTATTTCTACAATATCATTCTGTATCTTATAATAGTTCCATTGTTTGTTTTATCCTCCAATTTATTAAATGATAATTTCCACATAAACCCCATTTATAAATACATACTTTTATTATCAGAATACGATTTTACACATCTTCACTTCCTTTGCAAAAATATCACTCGTGTATACTATCCCATTTCTAAATTTCACATTTATAAATAAATTAAAAAATATATACCCATACACACACACGTATATATCATTTTATACAAAGATGATTAATAAATATTATGTCAAAATATTTTTATTTTCTTTTTAAAACCATATTCCCTTATTATAAAAGACAAACATATTCCCCAAGATTTTAAAAATCTTTATTCATGGTTCAAAATCTCTTTTTAAAATATTTCATAAACTATTAAATTATAATATCCAAAAATCTTATCTTTGATTTTAAAATAAATTACTCCTCAAAATAATACAGATTAATAATTTAAAACATATATAATTTTCAAAATCGATTGGAAATCCCCTTTTCAAGTTAATCGCTATTTATGGTATCTTAAAATACTAAAATACGAGGCCCAATGCTACTAAAGCACAAATAAGTAAAATCATGTTCATGTCATCCAGTAATATCCAGCATATCATATACCATAATATATATATAAAAAATAAAATCAATAGTGCAAGGAATCCTGTTGGATCCTCCAACCTGTCCCTATGCATCACATATAATATATAATCATAAAAATATAAATGAATTGCTTCGCGGTGAGATTCGCATAAAAAGGGTAAGCCGCTCTTACACGGGAACATAGCATAGTCCCATCCACTCCAAGGGAGGGAATATCCAAACCAACTAATAATTATAGTAAATTATCCAATCAGTCAATAACAATCAACAATAATATATCCATGCATCCAATAAATAACTTGATCGACTAAATATGTTTTTGGTTAACCAAAAGGATGAGATTAACTCACATTGATTTTTAATAGTCACCAAACGTTCTGGTTTGGATTAAAATTTAACGGTGGTTCAATTTAACCCAAAATTCAAACTAGCTCCGAATTTATCCAATCTAATTCCATAGCATAGTGCTCGCTGATATGAACGCAACACAACTTATAGAACTCGAAATGGACCTCGTACGAACAAGTTATGAATTATTAATCGAACGATATAACTAAATTTATAATTAACTTAATTAAATAAGTTTAAACTTAAACCTTTATTAAATTTTTCTCTCCTTCTATAACATCCTGGTATTTTCAACCATTCTCATCCGCAGATGTCGGACTTGAGCTGCTCAAAATATCATATTTTAATTTAAATTTGGCAAAACTCAGTATATATAGTAAATAAAATAATCACATAATCATAGATACAGAGTAATATAATAGTAATGCAGTGGAAACAAAAGAATAATAGTTCATGTAGTTACTATATATATAGCAGAATAAGATACAACAGAAGTCTCAAATACATAGATGTCTCAATACAATAGTCAAATACAAAATCTGAATACATCATTGGAATCAACTGAATAACTGAAAGCAGAATCGATAGATGGATCTCCAAGCAAAGCTCCAACTCCAAAGCTGAGTCTCGATAAACTAGTACACTCAATCTGACTCAAGCGTAAAGCAAAACACAAAACACTCGAGTCAGGATTAACATTGTTATATCAATAAATCTAACTCAAGTGAAATAAACCCTGAAATACAAGTAACTCAAAGGATGTTTGGGATAACCATCCTCTAAGGATCCATTAAACCATCTACTATGTAGTAATATACGTCATTATAATAATGTCTATGTAAAGTAAACTATTAAAATAGCGTTAAGGCATTACATTTTCCACCTTAACACATTTTATATACTCCCGTGCTCTATACAGTACCATAATCTCCCCCGTATTGGACGTCGTCAGAGGGCACTCCATAGGTATGATACAAAACAAACTCATAATGGGCTCGATAGGGTTGGTGACACGGCACAACTAGGCAATGCTAGGGTAGATATACCAATTACACTTTCGGGCTAGTGGTAACGCATAGCAGTCACTACGGCCCACCTCGAAACACACTTCCAAATAAAAAGAATCAAGTGTGGCCACCAAATCAATCACAAAGTCAGAGTATAGTATCGAAGGAATGTGTCCGATGGGAAGAGCTACCTCACTTGGCCTGTCGATTGCTCCTGTTTTAGCCACCTTATGCAAAGTAACGGGAGTAGGGTCCATGTATATACCTCATATAGTGTGAGGACCCGCCCTTCTACTACCAGAAAGACGCATCATCATAAAGAAAGAAAAGGATAGAAATAGAAAAGAAAGAGAAAGAAAGAACAATAACATCAGAATCTCACAATGGAACGGACAAAATATAATGTATCACATAAAAATTTCATAGTTTTTACATATATCAGAGTTATACAATATCAATACATATGTCAATCATACATACATCTATCACTATCACTACATACATCAGCAGTACAATACACATCAACTAACATAGCGGAACTAGATAGATAGCTACATACGTCTGGAATCTTTGGAATCTCTTTCTCCAAGCTCTCCAGAAATCAAAGTCCAAAACCTATCACTTGGCTACTCATAAAAATTTGAGTACCCAAGAGTTTATGAAAAACAAAATATAAACTCCAGGTCAGACATGGGTCTGGTATGAGTAAACGGTTTAAAGTTGTTTAACTTTGAAAACGTTTGAAAATAAAGGTATCACGAAAGACTTCCCACAAATAAATACGGGTAAGTTTTTACCTTACGCTAACCAAAACATTTCATAGGAAATCCAGTGATATTATAATAGTGTCTAGGGTTTTCAATTAAATAGAAAATAACCGAAATTGTTACATCTATTAAATTCCAGCTACTAGCCACAAAAGTGGGTAATACAAATCAAAACCGTAGGGTCTCGTAGGGAAAATGGATTTCCAATAATGGCAGGGCTACTGGGGTACCGCCCGTCACAGTACGGGGCCTAGATCACCGTACTGAGGATCATTCCCGACCCCCTACAACACAAGGCCGGAACCATTCCTTACTGAACAGTTCCGAACAAGATAAACCCCTCGGTTGTAGCTAGCAACCGCCCACAGAGCTGAAATAAAAAGGGACATCTAGACAGGGGAAATATCCTGTCCTTCTTGGGCATGACCCACCTAACCTTGCTGCATCTCCCCTTTTTTAGCCATTCCTGGTTGATGAGGCTTGAGGCTGCGATTACCTTTATAGAACATATTTATTAGAACGCTCATCGTCCGCCTGATGATGTGCTGAAAGCATTCAATCCATACAAGTTCGTTCCGGGTTCGAACGAAACCGAAGGCATTATCTCGTTACACTCGTTTTGGAATCACCCTCAGAGTCAACGACGATAACCCTTGCATTCTGAAAACACCATCTCGATCTTCATTTCAGGATTCACGACCTAACATTTAAATTGGATCGATGTGGTTTTCGGAATATCAATTGGATACCCGATCCCGGTCTCATCGAAATCCAAACGCCATTTTAAGGGCCAAGTTGTCTAATTAACTTAAACAGTTTAAATAATTTGAATTCAACAATTGAATTAACATAGCATCTATCACAGATAAAACATACACAAGCATCATAGATATAACAAAACATATCACAGAGCATCACAAAATATCATCAAATAAATATCACAAGCAGATATTCAACATAACAATCCATAAGCAGTCATCTTTAAGTCTTATTTGTAATTATTTCAATTTAGAATTAATTACCTGAGAGTTAACCACTTAACTCTGTTAAATTAATTATTAATTAACAAATAATTACCTATTTCATTTCAAATTGTTTAATTAATGATTTCTTAATTAATCATTTAGTCTTAATTACATACTTATTTTATTTCACACTATCAATTACTTAATTATTCCTTGACTCAGTTATTTACTTTAACTAACCATTTAATTAATAATCTTAATTATTAATCAACTTAATTACCCATTTATTAACTGCTAATTACTTCCTTAACCCTTTATTTATTCTTAATTAAATTACTCGATTAATTAACTATTAATCATTCATAAATTATCTTAAGTAGTTAATTACAAATTTATCAATTATTTATAATCTATGACTAATTACAATTTAAGTGTAATTGTTCTTAATTTCTTTCTAAACTAATTTATATATACTAAATGTTCAACTTAATTAAACATTTAAAAGTCTTCTCTTAAATTTTGAAAACCAATTATAATATTAACTCCAAACTTAATTATTATATAACCTTATATTTAATGTAATTAATTACTTAATTTGTTATCAAAATTCACATATTAACTTAATTAACTAATTTAAACTTCTTAATTACAAATTAATTAAATAAGAGTCAAGAATCTTTTCTTATTAACTTTAAAACTAAACACTTATTAACTAAAAATGTTTAAATGTTAATTAAATCTAATCACGTATCTTTAATTAACTACTAAATTAAGATATTCATTTAAGTTGAAAACATTTTTAAGAATAAACTTTATTTTTACTTTGAACTAAAGTTTAGTAAACCAAGTTTTGTTACGCGTAAGCTCTTAAACAACACCCGAGACAAATCTTGCTATGCACAAGTAAAACCTCGGGTTTCCCACTCACTCTTCCCGAGTACTCCTTCCTCGTTCTTTTGTTTTGAAAACTTAAGTTTTGAAACCTGTATACTTATCTCACGAACTCGAAGTAACCCTCGCGCAAAACCCCTCTGTGCTCGAGTTCCATCTCGAATCTCCCTCTCGATACAACCACCTGATATCAACGCCTACGCCGTGCACGTGCACAAGTCGTTGACGACCCACTGGCGACTGGAGAATCCTCCAACAAGTCGCAAATGGCCTCGGCGTCGACCACGCATCCACGAACGAGTCGACCATATCACCATTAAAAATCGAGCATAACTCGATGAACTCGAATCCATCACCGATCACCAAAAACCGGTTCGTAAACCTACTGCCGACCGCATGACGCCCAACAACTCCGGTCACACCTCCGCCACACCCAAACTTCCTTCTCTTCCAATCGTGTGCCACTCGACGCTTGGTAGAGGTCGCGGTGAGCACGTGTTCGAACGCCAGCAAAAATTAGGTTATCGAGAAGAAAATGAACGCTGCCTCTGCCACAAAGGTCGTGACCACTCCTACATATATTTCTCACCACCCCAGTAGGCTTGTCTACCTCCTCGCACAACCCGACTACCACCAGTTCCATCGATCATCCGAATTCGATCAAATTTCCACAAATGAACATCTCCAAACTGCTCACAAATCTCACCACTAAAAATCACAAAATTCGTCTTAAAAATTATCATTTTGTATAAGGATTCAAACTAGGTACTTGAATCAGTGTTTATTTAAATTCGAAAATTTCAAAATTTTAAGTATCCTCTGTAAAAATTTCATCTTTCCTCCTGTACACGTTTTTACCTCATGAAACTATTTTTAGATCAAAGTCCTTACCTAAATACAACTTTTTACTTTAAACATCAAAGCTTGAAAGTGAATAGAAATAGAGGGATCGAATTTTTTTTTTTTTACACATGATGGTTCATCCCAAACCCTGAATAGAGAAGAATCTTGTCTTTGTATTTGTCAAACAATTTACATTTATAGAGATAAAGAGGTAATCCAAACCATATTGAAAAAATATATGCTGATCATATTTTAACGTAAATTTAATATTAAGTTTACTCACTTGAATTTAAATTAACAGAGCACACTTGGGTTGAGAAGGACAGTCTTCTTTCCAGATGATCACAGCCTGATATTATGCTTCCAGACTTCAACTTCCTTAGTTTAAATTTTAATCTTATGAACGAAATGAGATAGGGATGTGATATATATAAAAGAGTATACTGCTGAAGACATGATGCAAGATTTTTTTATGTACTAGAAATATATTTTTTCTCTTTTGTTTACCAGAGATTTTTTTCATACATTGTAGGCTGAAAAGATATGTTTGTGGTTTCATTAATTGATTTTGTCTTGTTTTATTATCACACTTGTACTTATAATATTTTTGTCTCTTAAAATTTTCTGCCTGATTAGTTTGGTGAGTATGTTCATTCAAAACTTGTCTTATTAAAGAAGCTTGTTCATATTTATATATTTTAGTTATTTTTTTTAGTGCAGCCTGACTTTGATTTTTGGTGAGTACAACTATATATAAATATAACTTTGTTCATTTCATATTACATTGCTAAGTGTTTATTCTTTTACTTAATTGCTTACTTTCATATTTTATTTATAAACTTATTCATTTGGCTATTTTTTTTATTTTTATTTTGTATTTTAGCCTTCAACATTTAAATTATATTTCATAAGTTTACTAACTTATATTTATATCTTATATTCTAACTATCAATTTTTAAATTACATTCATATGTTTGACTTACATTTAATATTTACATTCTATTAATAAACTTTGGTTTTATGTTGAACATTATCATTCGCATCAATATATATGTTAATAAGACAAAGTATTGTAATTCAATCATATAAGATAAATTTTAATTGAATAAGAATAATTTTACTTTAAATATTATTGAGATTTATTTCAAATTTCCAAATAAATCTCCTATTTAAAGTGCAATTTATATAAGTAAATGGCAATATTTCCAAAATCAAAATAATTTTCTATGGTCAATTTACATTTTATTTAAATTCGATTAAACATTTATTAACATAAAAAGGGCCAAAAATCCAGGGTCGTTACATTCCTCCCCCCTTAAAAGAATTTCGTCCCCGAAATTTAAAATAAAGATAATCTAAAAGCTGTTATGCCAATCATAAATATCATTTACATATTAACAAACAACTAATTAAACAGTCTATTCTAACAACCAACACTAACTATCTGAACAAGAATCCGGATAGTTTTCCTAAAATCATCCAGAGTTGTCTCTCGATGATCAACAATCCGAACCGGATTCCTGACCACAGTCAAATTCGACTTAACTTCTAAATTCCTGAATTACTGGATTAACAACAATTGAGGAATTATGAACAAATTCCCTTAGATGAGATATATGGAATACACAATAAATTCCAGATATCCACTCTGGCAATTCAATTCTGAAATCTACAGTATTAACTCTTTCCAAATTTTATTTACTTTTTATAGAATTTCAATATCTATTTAATCAAGCCCTACGATGTACATATATCATTCGTACGCAATATCAAATCCGATCGCCCGCTCGATCACACAATTTCATTTCCGAACTAGTATCATCCACTTGACTTCCTAGTACGGACTCAGAACTGGTTTCTTGATCAGAAACTGTCATTCTCCTTGCATAGTCACAACTATGATAGAGAATTTCCCAGAATCAATCAAAATCCATATCAATGGTTCGTTGTCGAAAATCGAGTGAAAAATCCTAACTCGGATCGATAAATAACTATCTTGAAATTCTGTGTTCGAATCTGGATCAAGTTGTTATGCGAATAAAATAATATACGTACATCCTACGTATTTATATTCATTGATTATCAACTATATCAATTTCTTTATTCACATTATCCAGATTCTATCCACTTGGAATTTTTTTTCCCAATATCAAATTTACTTAAGAATTTCACCATTCATTTCTTAAGTTTAATATAGGCATTATATATCCCTCTCATTATTACTCTACCACTATAGCCTTTATATCTCTTATTTAAAATCTGAATTTCCAATTTCTTGTGAATTCAATTTATCTTCAACTCTGAATATTTAATTTTATTGGCTACCTTTCTTTAATGACTGATTCTTATCATTATTTTTAAATTAGTTTCATCCACTAGTTTATTTCAATTCCTAATTTGAAATTATTTTGATGCTAATTTTTTTTGTATTTTTAATTCCTAACTCCTAAAATTTTGAAAAGTTTTGGTAGAGTCTCTATTTATTTAACATTACATATTTCCATAAGCACATATGTATAGTTCCAACACTTATTACAATTACTTCCAACCAATTCTCAGTTCATTCTCTTTAGTTTAAGTGATTTACAACTTACTTGTTTAGATATATAATCCATTTGAGCAAAACAAACTCATATTCATTCCAATTGGTTTCAAAGTCATACTATTTTGCTTCTAATTATTCATAGAATTTTATCTAATCTCATTTACTCCAAATGTCCCATTTTCTTATGCAATTTGACAATATCGTTGCAAATAAACAATCACTTAAGCCTCATGACAAATCTTAAATTGATTCCAACTCAATTTACACTTGACTCCATCCCAATTAATTTATTCAAAATTCTTTCATTGCATTTTCTTCCATTTCAAAAAGTTTGATTCCAAACCATTTTATTAAACTTGACAACCAATATTTTAAATAATCATTTCACAATTTACCTTATTTATTTATTTTTTCAAACTGTTCCACCCGACAACTTAGGTTTATTTATTTCACCAATTCCCATGTAAATCTTTTGATTTGATTTTCTTTTAATCAAATCCTAACTATTTTCTGATTAGTTTATTCTTTTATCCACTCTTAAATTTAATTTACATTAACGATTCATTATTGAATTTATTTATAATAAGGTTATTCAATTTATGCTTGAATTAGATATGTTTACCACCCATTCCAATTATATTTTAACCAAATTCAAGACTTACTTATTTACTTAAGAATTTATCCCATTCAATTTACCCATAACTCGATAGAATTTCATTCAAATTCAATTTTATTTTAGCTCAACTTCAGTTAAATTTAGCTACTTACCATTCTTTAAATTTATTTCTCAATATATGAGCTCATAACTTATTTGTTTACTTTAAAAGTTTATATTGCTCATTTGAGTCATTTCATCTTATAATCACAATTTCAAATTATATATATATATATATATATATATATATATATATATATAGCACTTACTGTCCTAAGGTATAAATTTCCACCTTACAATTACAATCATTTTACCTTCAAATTTTATATCTAATTAAGTTCATTTTGAACTTCAATTCCATTTAACTTATCTCAGGTTAAACTCCAGTATATTTTCTTCACTTTTATTTCCTTAAATTAAATTTTTAACTCCTGGATTGAAATTCCCAATTTCTTCTTATTAATATCAACTTTACTTTATAAGTTTAACAGTTAATTCATTCAAACCTCCCACAATATCTAAATAGAATTTCTTAGAATTCAATTGCCCGGTTTTCATTTCCAAAACCATTTTGAAATTATAACTAAATTTTCAAATTCCAAACACTTGTTTTCAACAGAACAATTTTTCTCTTTTTGAAATTTATAAAACAACTTGTATACCCAACAAGTCCAAACAATTTATCATAGCCAACTATCCTGGTAGCAATTCGTCACTTTACAAACTCGAAAATGAATACTGATGATGTGGCCATCATCATCAGGATTATTTTCCAGCGACTGAAGTGAGTTCAGTGCTTCCTTACTTTCACAAATTCTTCCCAAAACAATTTCCATTCAATTATATTTTCCAAAACAATACTCCATTATTGCCTTCAAATCTTTGGAAAAACATTTCAAACCTTCCCAAGATTTTAAAATTCCCAAATCCTTTTGTTTAAATTCATTTAAACACCTTCAAATTTCCGGGACATAAATTCTGCTTCAATTAAATTTTAGTTGTTACCCTTTTTATTTAAAATCATACTTAGACAATTTTATTTGTTTATAAACCATTCCAATTTTACATTTTTATTCAATTATAGTATTAACAACCTATGACGCCCCACCTCTATACCAACGCTAGCCAAGAACACTACGGTGTAATGCTGTCAACTAGCACGGAGAATAAGGCTATTGAGGAGCGACCATCCGTGTAATTGCTTTGCGCGAGCACCGATATGTCAGATAGTGTAGCATGCATTTTATTTCAAGAGGAAATTCGACATACCGATACAGACACAAAGCTACTACACAGTGGCTATAATAATCTTCAGAAACAAATATGGAAATAAACATAACACAAATCATTCGCAGATAATTCATATCACAAAGGCGGAAGAAGACATGAATATACAACCAACACATGAAAGTGTATTTCGGAGTAGCGGTCTAAAAAGATCCGCAATAACACAAAAGAATAGTTACAAGACCTACACAAAAGAATAAGTATACATCACGGAGTCTATATCTCAATTGTACACAATCCAAAAACTACTAATCTAAGTAGTTAACCAAAAGTCAGAGAAATCAATCCCAAGTGAGAAGTCAAGCTGAAGCACTTGTAACATCTCGGTCTGACCCGAGTATTATTTAATAAGAAAATAATAAACGGATCAGTCTAACTATAAATATCAGATGAAACGATATAGAATAAGAGATATGACTAAACACATTATAATCACAATGCCAAGCTGTGATATATATAGGTAATTGAAAATCAACAAGAGATTAATCAATATCACCAAATCTACACAAGAATCAAAGAAATTTCATACTCCTTATTTCGTTCACCAAACCATAAATATTGACGATTATATCAATGTCAATCACAAAAGTCAATGACGCACAAATTCTCCAATGCACAAATATTGATAGATCTTATCAATGAAAATCACCAAAATTGGTGAAGCACAAATTCTAGAAATCATCAATAGAAATCCAAAAATCACAAAATAGGGGGAGGCCTATCACAAACGGGAGCATAAAGCTCGCCAACACATGTATCACAAACGGAACGCTAATTCCATGGTTGCTAACCATCACAAATTGAGCCGAAGCTCCACAAACGGCCCGAAGACCATGGGTTGCTACCCCACCAATTTGAGTCGAAACTCCACAAAACGGGGTTTAGTCTCCCTCGGAGACAAAGAGACATCGCACATTGCTAGTCTAAATCACCAAAATGATCATCATGATCATCAAGAAGTGTCAATTACAGTAAGCTAGTAAATATATGAGCTTAGCTTCATGTCCCATAACCACTAGCTTAACTTAAATATTTACGAACAAATTGTAGATCTCCACTAGAAAATTGTCACAAGAGTTTCAATCGAACAAGTCCAAGAATTAACCGACGAAGTAAACGCAAGCGTTTCATACCACTTGTTTTACTAAGTTGTTTAATTAGATTTCTCATACGAGTGAGGTAAAGGTTTGTATACACTAATAGATTAGAAAACGGTTTAAGAAAACGAGCTTTGTAATAAAATAGTGTTGAAATCATTTGAAGCAAGAGTTTTGATATTTACTACTAGTATAGAAAACCTTTATATTTTAAAGTGACAAATCACAAAGAAGATTGTAGGAACAATAAATCACTAAAATTCACATTCGAAGACGTGAATGAAAATCCAAAGAAATCGATAAAGAATCCATCGAAATGGGTATTCAAAAATCCCTAAAAAGGAGTCATCAAAGTCATAATAAATGATAACAATAAATAGGATCATCACGAATCGATTTAAGTTGTAAATTCAAACAACTTGGCGAAATAGGCAAAATTGCACCAGGTCGGTCGGCCGGCTACAGAGCTCGGTCGACCGGACCCTATTTTAGAAAATTTCTCGAGAAGCAGGTCGGTCGGCCGAACCCTGTAGTTGGTCGACCGGACCATAAACAGAGAAGTGCTTATGCACTTGGAAGCAGGTCGGTCGGCCGGCAGCAGGGCTCGGTCGACCGGACCTGTTGCCAGTCTCTTCCCAGCCCATCCAAATGAGGTCCAACCTCGACCAAATTGCATTCTCTCGAGCAACGGCGCTAAGGGTTTATGCCAATTGACTACCCGGCCCTATGAGCTCTTCAGTGCATAACCAAAACACATTCAAACATCAAAGTTAGGATTTTTAAAGATTTGAACCCAAAACACCAAAATTGGAATATTCACCAATTCAATCCAAACCAAAAGCAAATGCACACGAATAAGTGTTAGGAATTCATACCTAACAATCAAAGATAAATATAGACTAAGATGTGAGATAAAAAATCTCACCTTTGAACCCAAACGATTGAAGAAGAAGCTTGAAAACAAAGGAGAATCAACCACTCTTCAAATCCAACTCAAGAAGCTTGATTCTAAGCTAAAAAGAGAAACATCTCCTAAATTAGGTTTAGGAATTTTCTGAATTTGATAAGAGAATGAGTTGGAGAAGAAGAAGAGAAGCTTATCAATGGGTTCTTCTATTAGTTTGGAGCTAAAGCTTGATTTGCAAAAGAAAACTAGGGTTTTGGAGTTTTAATTTCCCATCTCTCCCACCATTGATGCTTTAGAATTGAAAAAAGGAGAAAGTGAGGGTGGATGGGGATGAGTGGTTCAGATTTGAGTATAAGTTAAACATAGGGCTGAACCCAAACCCAAACCTAAAGTAAAAAGTAGCAAAAATCAATTTACTCCAAACATATCGAAGCTTATACTCAAAAAGGTCGCAAACGACATTTTAAACTCAATGGGAGTGGTTGCGAGTCCTAATTCGACCGCATGCAAAAAGTAGCTTTTCGGACTAAATTCCGAGTATCAATAAAATATTTAAATATAAAAATCGACAAATATGCGGGTTGTTACAGACTCCCCTCCTTAAAGAAATTGCGTCCTCACAATATTTAAGAAGAAGATATATAGTAACAACCATAAAAGCATATTCAACACAAAAGAAATTTGAAATAAGAGGTTCACCTTAAAGAGCACGGGAAAGCAAGTCCGGATGTGATTGCTCGATGAACTCTTTAGATTCCCAAGAACAATCCTTAGGATTTGAAGACCATTGAACTTTCACAGGCGGAACATCTCTATTTCGAAGTCGTTTGACCTCCGAAGCAACAATTCGAATAGGATGTTGCTTATAAGTTAAATTAGGTGAAACTTCAATCACTTCCACAACACCGGGCTCAAGAATAGAATCAGAATCTCGAAGACATTTCCGTAATTGAGAAACATGAAACACGTCATGCATAGCAGAAAACTGAGCCGGTAATGATAGGCGATAAGCCAAGGAACCAATACGTTCAGCGATAGGAAATGGTCCAATGTATCGGTGCGCTAACTTTCCCGATCGACTGAAACGTACAACACCCTTCATAGGTGAAACACGAATGAACACAAGATCTTCCACAGAAAATTCTAACTTCCTTCTCCGGTTATCGGCATAGGATTTTTGTCTACTCTGGGCTTCTTTCATCCTATGTCGAATAAGTTCAATCTTCTCTGTGGAATCACGAATAAAGTCTGGACCTAAAACCAGCTTCTCACCGGCCTCAAGCCAACAAGAAGGAGATCGGCATGGCCTTCCATAGAGTGCCTCGAAAGGTGCCATACCAATGCTAGATTGGAAGCTATTATTATATGAAAATTCGACAAGTGAAATATGATCTTCCCAACTTCCACCGAAATCAAGCACACAAGCACGAAGAAGATCTTCAAGAGTTTGATTCACACGCTCAGTTTGTCCATCGGACTGGGGATGATAAGCGGTGCTAAAATTAAGCTTCGTTCCCAAAGATTTTTTGAAGACTCTTCCAAAATCCACTAGTAAACAATGGATCACGGTCGCTAACAATAGAAGTAGGAACTCCATGTAATTTAACAATCTCTTTAATAAAGAGTTTGGCCAAAAGAGGAACGGTTCGATTAGATCGAACGGGAATAAAATGGGCGGATTTATTAAGCCTATCAACGATCACCCATAAGCTATCATGACCCGAACGAGAACGGGGAAGGCCGTCAATAAAATCCATGGAAATCTGATCCCACTTCCAAATTGGAATTTCTAAAGGTTGCAATAACCCACCGGGCATTTGATGCTCGACCTTGACGAGTTGGCAAGTCATGCACCGCTTAACGAAGTTAGCGATGTCAAGTTTCATTCCCTCCCAACAATAAAGTCGCTTCATATCCGCATACATTTTACTACTACCGGGATGAATGGTAAATTTAGAACGATGGGAATCTTCTAAAATATCTTTGTGAAGATCACCAATATTTGGCACGATAAGTCTACCAAATTTTCGAATGCCGCCACGAGAATCGATATCAAAGTCTTTCAAACTTTGAATATCAATCTTATCCTTAATATTTTGGCCAAGAAGAGCCAATTCAGGATCTAGCCCTTGAGCTTCAAGAATGCGGTCTGAAAGAGAAAGATGAGCCTAAGGCTACACAAAACAAGTGATTAGCATAAATAGGATACGCGCTCTCGAATCTCACAAGTGGATAAAATCTCGAGATCTTTCCATTCGGATATCATCATAGAAACAATAGCTTGTTGTTTACGGCTAAGAGCATCGGCGACACGATTACCCTTACCGGGAGTATAAATAATATCAAGATCATATGGTGCAAGATATTCGAGCCAATGCTATTGACGCAAATTAAGTTCCTTTTGAGAGAATAAATACTTCAAGGATTTATGATCGGTATAAAGAACAAATTTTTCTCCTAAAAGATAATGACGCCAAATCCGAAGACCAAAAACAATAGCCGCGAGTTCTAAATCATGTGTGGCATATCTAGTCTCAGCAGGCTTTAATTGCCTAGAAGCATAAGCAATAACACGTTTTCTTTGCATAAGAACGGCACCCAAAGCAACACGACTAGCATCGGTATAAACAACGAAATCTTGATTCCCCTCGGGAATAACAAGAATGGGAGCATCAGAAAGAAGTTCCTTCAATTTCTGAAAAGAAGCTTCACATTTGTCCGACCAAATGTATTTAACACCTTTCTTCGTTAAGCTAGTGAGAGGCACGGCAATCTTAGAAAAGTCTTTGATAAAATGGCGGTAATAACCTGTCAAGCCAAGGAAACTACGAATCTCTGTCAGACTCTCCGGTCTCTTCCAATCTTGAATCGCTTCAATCTTTGAAGGATCCACGGAAATTCCAGATTCGGAAATAATATGACCGAGAAACTTCACACGAGATTGCCAAAAATGGCATTTAGAAAATTTTGCTTTCAAATGATTACTCCTAAGAGTTTCCAACACAATCCGAAGATGCTTCTCATGTTCCTCCTCGGTTTTTGAATACACAAGAATATCATCGATAAAGATGAGAACAAATCGATCGAGAAAATCTTTGAAAACTCGATTCATAAGGTCAACGAAATAAGCCGGAGCGTTCGTTAGACCAAATGGCATAACATGCCATTCATAAGATCCATAACGAGTATGGAACGATGTCAAAGGAATGCTATCCTCTGCAATACGAAGCTGATGAAATCCAGTAGCTAAGTCTAATTGTGAAAAGACTCTAGCACCACTAAGTTGATCGAATAGATCATCAATCCGAGGTAAAGCGTATTTATTCTTGATAGTAAGATCATTAAGCTTGCGGTAGTCAACGCAAAGCCTAAGTGTACCATCGGATTTCTTCACGAAAATAGCCGAAGCTCCCCAAGGCGAGGAACTAGAGCGAATAAATTGCTTCGTCTCCAATTCGGATAATTGTTTACGCATCTCCTCATTTTCTTTATTAGACATACGATAAGGAGGGCAAGTGATAGGTTGAGCTCTAGGAATGAGATTAATTCTGAACTCAATTGCTCGCTTAAGGGGTAATCCTTAAACGGGCTCGAATATGTCAGAAAATTCACGAACGACGTGACTAAGAGAAACAATATCACCCTCATCATCATCGTCGTCATCACGAGGGTTTAAAGAATATAAAGATGCAACCAAAGCAGAATCCGAATCTTTAAGAATAACAGAAACCTGATTAACAGATTGATGATGTCGAAGACGAATAGTCCGCTCAGGACATAGGATATGAGCTTCATAACGGTTAAGTCAATCCATTCCCAAAATCATTCCAAAGCCTAAATAACGCATGACATGCAAATCGGCTAGGAAAGGAAAATCACACAAAATAATCTCGACATCTTTACACAATAAACTGATTGTTGCGAATCCACCAACCGGATTCGCAATTCTCAAAGAAGTCATTAAACACAAAACATCCAAAGGAAAAGTATCAACAAGCTCTTTTGAAATAAAAGAGTGGGATGCACCCGTATCAAAAAGAACTCGAATGGGTTGATCAAGAAACATAATAATGCCATCAAGGATAGAATGAGGCATACCTTGACCACGAGATCTGTTGCCAGGGGCTTGAGCAACATTTAACTTTCCCTCCTTCTTGCCCTGAAGCTTAGGGCAAGAAGAGATAACATGACCGGGACCTTTGCAGTAGCGACAAGAGAGAGACTTTGGACACTTGTTCACGTAATGGTCCTTCGAACCACAATTATAGCATTCCCCACGACCAAAGGAAGAAGTCTTTGCCACAGAGGTTGCTTGCTTCCCTTTCTTATTGGGATAAGGACCTTTGAATTTATTAGGCCTTTTCTTGTTGTTGTTGAAGTTTGGTTTGGAACCCACCACTTCAACATCATTTTCCCTATCCGCCTCTTCAAGACGAAGAGCGATATCAATGAGTTGGTCGAAAGAAATTTTTAATTTTAGAAGTAATGGCTTCTTGAGATTTTTGTTTAAGCCATAGACGAACCTCTGGTTCTTCTTTAAATGGGTGTTGATGTATTCAACCCCATATTTGGAAAGCGACGTGAAGGAGGCGACATAATCAGTCACGGAGGACTCACCTTGAACAAGGTCTATAAATCGTCGAGCCAATGTCACTTTCTCTGCTTCTGGTACAAATTTCAACTCGAAGCGTTCCCGGAATTGCTCCCAGGTGAGATCCGGTTCATTAATCTCAGAAATAAGAAGTTCGTACCAGTCCAATGCTCTTTCTTGGAGCATACTAGAGGCCGCCTGAACTCGGTGAAGGTCAATAAGATTCATGCGAGAAAATATTCGATCGCATGACCTTAGCCAAGCCTGTACTTCAATAACAGTTTCGGAACCTTTGAATGGCTTCCCACCCAAATTAGTGTAATCGCTGCACAAGCGTGCAAATCCCGACTTTGGGTGAGTAGGTTCCGGGTTAGCTCCAGCTGCTTGAGAATTTGTCACTAAATCAAGAAGCTGTTGAGCAGTCATAAAAACTCCATCCTGGGGTGGAGTGCTAGAAGATACGGCTCTGGGGCGTCCTGGTCTAGACATTTCTCTTCCTTTAGAAAGAAAGAAGAAGAAGAAAAGGGTTATTCACAAAATGAATATCAAGCAATCTTGATAGATAAAACAAGGAATCATAAGGAAAATAGGATGAATCGGTACGAAGACTCGAGTTAAATCCTAAAGCACGACTCCTAAGAAAGACTTAGGACGATGATCCTTGTTATGATTTTCCATATTGTTCCGAAGTTTGGCTCTGATACCAATCTGTGACACCCTGCCTCTATACCCACGCTAGCCAAGAACACTACGGTGTAATGTTGTCAACTAGCACGGAGAATAAGGCTGTTGAGGAGCGACCATCCATGTAATTGCTTTGCACGAGCACCGATATGTCAGATAGTGTAGCATGCATTTTATTTCAAGAGGAAATCCGACATACCGATACAAACACAAAGCTACTACACAGTGGCTATAATAATCTTCAGAAACAAACATGGAAATAAACATAACACAAATCAGTCGCAGATAATTCATATCACAAAGGCGGAAGAAGATATGAATATATAACCAACACATGAAAGTGTATTTCAAAGTAGCGGTCTAAAAAGATCCGCAATAACACAAAAGAATAGTTACAAGACCTACACAAAAGAATAAGTATACATCATGGAGTCTATATCTCAATTGTACACAATCCAAAAACTACTAATCTAAGTAGTTAACCAAAAGTCAGAGAAATCAATCCCAAGTGAGAGTCAAGCTGAAGCACCTGTAACATCTCGGTCTGACCCGAGTGTTATTTAATAAGAAAATACTAAACGGATCAGTCTAACTATAAATATCAGATGAAACGATATAGAATAAGAGATATGACTAAACACATTATAATCACAATGCCAAGCTGTGATATATATAAGTAATTGAAAATCAACAAGAGATTAACCAATATCACCAAATCTACACAAGAATCAAAGAAATGTCATACTCCTTATTTCGTTCACAAAACCACAAATATTGACGATTGTATCAATGTTAATCACAAAAGTCAATGACACACAAATTCACCAATGCACAAATATTGATAGATCTTATCAATGAAAATCACGAAAATTGGTGAAGCACAAATTCTAGAAATCATCAATAGAAATCCAGAAATCACAAAATAGGGGGAGGCCTATCACAAACGGGAGCATAAAGCTCGCCAACACGTGTATCACAAACGGAACGCTAATTCCATGGTTGCTAACCATCACAAATTGAGCCGAAGCTCCACAAACGGCCCGAAGACCATGGGTTGCTACCCCACCAATTTGAGTCGAAACTCCACAAAACGGGGTTTAGTCTCCCTCGCAGACAAAGGGACATCGCACATTGCTAGTCTAAATCACCAAAATGATCATCATGATCATCAAGAAGTGTCAATTACAGTAAGCTAGCAAATATATGAGCTTAGCTTCATGTCCCATAACCACTAGCTTAACTTAAATATTTATGAACAAATTGTAGATCTTCACTAGAAAATTGTCACAAGAGTTTCAATCAAACAAGTCCAAGAATTAACCGACGAAGTAAACACAAGCGTTTCATACCACTTGTTTTACTAAGTCGTATAATTAGATTTCTCATACGAGTCAGGTAAAGGTTTGTATATACTAATAGATTGGAAAACGGTTTAAGAAAACGAGCTTTGTAATAAAATAGTGTTGAAATCATTTGAAGCAAGAGTTTTGATATTTACTACTAGTATAGAAAACCTTTATAGTTTTAAACTGACAAATCACAAAGAAGATTGTAGGAACAATCAATCACAAAAATTCACATTCGAAGACGTGAATGAAAATCCAAAGAAATCGATAAAGAATCCATCGAAATGGGTATTCAAAAATCCCTAAAAAGGAGTCATCAAAGTCATAATAAATGATAACAACAAATAGGATCATCACGAATCGATTTAAGTTGCAAATTCAAACAATTAGGCGAAATAGGCAAAATTGCACCAGGTCGGTCGGCCGGCTACAGAGCTCGGTCGATCGGACCCTGTTTTAGAAAATTTCTCGGGAAGCAGGTCGGTCGGCCGAACCCTGTAGTTGGTCGACCGGACCATAAACAGAGAAGTGGTTATGCACTTGGAAGCAGGTCGGTCGGCCGGTAGCAGGGCTCGGTCGATCGGACCTGTTGCCAGTCTCTTCCCAGCCCATCCAAATGAGGTCCAACCTCGACCAAATTGCATTCTTTAGAGCAACGACGCTAAGGGTTTATGCCAATCGACTACCCGGCCCTATGAGCTCTTCGATGCATAACCAAAACACATTCAAACATCAAAGTTAGGATTTTTTAAGATTTGAAACCAGAACACCAAAAATTGGAATATTCACCAATTCAATCCAAACCAAAAGCAAATGCACACGAATAAGTGTTAGGAATTCATACCTAACAATCGAAGATAAATATAGACTAAGATGCGAGATAAAAATCTCACCTTTGAACCCAAACGATTGAAGAAGAAGCTTGAAAGCAAAGGAGAATCAACCACCCTTCAAATCCAACTCAAGAAGCTTGATTCTAAGCTAAAAAAAAGAAAAATCTCCTAAATTAGGTTTAGGAATTTTCTGAATTTGATAAGAGAATGAGTTGAAGAAGAAGAAGAAGAGAAGCTTACCAATGGGTTCTTCTATTAGTTTGGAGCTAAAGCTTGATTTGCAAAAGAAAACTAGGGTTTTGGAGTTTTAATTTCCCATCTCTCCCACAATTGATGCTTTAGAACTGAAAAGAGGAGAAAGTGAGGGTGGATGGGGAGGAGTGGTTCAGATTTGAGTATAAGTTAAACATAGGGCTGAACCCAAACCCAAACCCAAAGTAAAAAGTAGCAAAAATCAACTTACTCCAAACATATCGAAGCTTATACTCAAAAAGGTTGCAAACGGCATTTTAAACTCAATGAGAGTGGTCCCGAGTCCTAATTTGACCGTATGCAAAAAGTAGCTTTTCGGACTAAATTCCGAGTATCGATAAAATATTTAAATATAAAAATCGACAAATATGCAGGTTGTTACACAACCAAACATCCAACTATATAATTTCAAAAAATATTTCTTTTATATCAAAATATAGTTTTGGGTAAAATTATTTCATTTACCCTACTTTAAAAATAATACTGTGTCGGTCAATCTTGTTTAAGAGTTTAGAAATCCCTATCGATGAAATGGCGTCCCACACGTCGACCAGAATTCATAAACACTCAACAAATACATCAACACAATATAAAAACAATATTATATTCACTAACAAATACGCGCTCATATCTATTGATACACTCAAACTCATTTTAGAGTTCTACAAACTCTATTTTATGAGTAATTCCTACCAAAGCCAAGGTTACTACCAACCTATGCTCTGATACCAACTGTGACGACCCGCCCTTCTACTACCAGAAAGACGCATCGTCATAAAGAAAGAAAGGGATAGAAATAGAAAAGAAAGAGAAAGAAAGAACAACAACATCAGAATCTCACCGCGGAACAGACAAAATATAATGTATCACATAAATATTTCATAGTTTTTACATATATCAGAGTTATACAATATCAATACATATGTCAATCATACATACATCTACCACTATCACTACATATATCAGAAGTACAATACACATCAACTAACACAGCGGAACTAGATAGATAGCTACATACGTCTGGAATCTCCTGCTCCAAGCTCTCCAGAAATCAAAGTCCAAAACCTATCACTTGGCTACTCATAAAAATTTGAGTACCCAAGAGTTTATGAAAAACAAACTATAAACTCCGGGTCAGACATGGGTCTGGTATGAGTAAACGGTTTAAAGTTGTTTAACTTTGAAAACGTTTGAAAATAAAGGTATCACGTAAGACTTCCCATAAATAAATACGGGTAAGTTTTTACCTTACGCTAACTAAAACATTTCATAGGAAATCCAGTGATATTATAATAATGTCTAGGGTTTTCAAGTAAATAGAAAATAGCCGAAATTGTTACATCTATTAAATTCCAGCTACTAGCCACAAAAGTGGGTAATACAAATCAAAACCGTAGGGTCTCGTAGGGAAAATGGATTTCCAACAATGGCAGGGCTACTGGGGTACCGCCCGTCACAGTACGAGGCCTAGATCACCGTACCGAGGATCACTTCCGACCCCCTACAACACAAGGCCGGAACCATTCCTTACTGAATAGTCTCGAACAAGATAAACCCCGCGGTTGTAGCTAGCAAGCTCCCACAAAACCGAAATAAAAAGGGACATCTAGATAGGGGAAATATCTTGTCCTGCTTGGGCATGACCCACCTAACCTTGTGCATCTCCCCTGTTTTAGCCATTCCCGGTTGATGAGGCTTGAGGCTGCGATTACCTTTATAGAACATATTTCTTAGAACGCTCATCGTCCGCCTGGCGATGTGCTGAAAGCATTCAATCCATACAAGTTCGTTCCGGGTTCGAACGAACCGAAGGCATTATCTTGTTACACTCGTTTTGGAATCACCCTCAGAGTCAACGACGATAATCCTTGCATTCTGAAAACATCATCTCGATCTTTATTTCAGGATTCACGACCTAACGTTTAAATTGGATCGATGTGGTTTTCGGAATATCAATTGGATACCCGATCCCGGTCTCATCGAAATCCAAACGACATTTTAAAGGCCAAGTTGTCTAATTAACTTAAACAGTTTAAATAATTTGAATTCAACAATTGCATTAACATAGCATTTATCACAGATAAAACATATACAAGCATCATAGATATAACATAACATATCACAGAGCATCACAGAATATCATCAAATAAATATCACAAGCAGATATTCAACATAACAATCCATAAGCAGTCATCTTTAAGTCTTATTTGTAATTAGTTCAATTTAGAATTAATTACCTGAGAGTTAACCACTTAACTCTGTTAAATTAATTATTAATTAACAAATAATTACCTATTTCATTTCAAATTGTTTAATTAATGATTTCTTAATTAATCATTTAGTCTTAATTACATACTTATTTTATTTCACACTATCAATTACTTAATTATTCCTTGACTCAGTTATTTACTTTAACTAACCATTTAATTAATAATCTTAATTATTAATCAACTTAATTACCCATTTATTAACTGCTAATTACTTCCTTAACCCTTTATTTATTCCTAATTAAATTACTCGATTAATTAACTATTAATCATTCATAAATTAACTTAAGTAGTTGATTACAGATTTATCAATTATTTATAATCTATGACTAATTACAATTTAAGTGTAATTGTTATTAATTTCTTTCTAAACTAATTTATATATATTAAATGTTCAACTTAATTAAACATTTAAAAGTCTTCTCTTAAATTTTGAAAACCAATTATAATATTAACTCCAAACTTAATTATTAGATAACCTTATATTTAATGTAATTAATTACTTAATTTGTTATCAAAATTCACATATTAACTTAATTAACTAATTTAAACTTCTTAATTACAAATTAATTAAATAAGAGTCAAGAATCTTTTCTTATTAACTTTAAAACTAAACACTTATTAACTAAAAATGTTTAAATGTTAATTAAATCTAATCACGTATCTTTAATTAACTACTAAATTAAGATATTCATTTAAGTTGAAAACATTTTTAATAATAAACTTTATTTTTACTTTGAACTAAAGTTTAGTAAACCAAGTTTTGTTACGCTTAAGCTCTTAAACAACACCCAAGACAAATCTTGCTATGCACGAGTAAAACCCCGGGTTTCCCACTCACTCTTCCCGAGTATTCCTTCCTCGTTCTTTTGTTTTGAAAACTTAAGTTTTGAAACCTGTATGCTTATCTCACGAACTCGAAGCAACCCTCGCGCAAAACCCCTCTGTGCTCGAGTTCCATCTCGAGTCTCCCTCTCGATACAACCACATGACATCAACGCCTACGCCGTGCACGTGCACAAGGCGTTGACGACCCACTGGCGACTGGCGAACCCTCCAACAAGTCGCAAATGGCCTTGGCATCGACCACGCATCCACGAACGAGTCGACCACATCACCATTAAAAATCGAGCACAGCTCGATGAACTCGAACCCATCACCGATCACCAAAAACCGGTTCGTAAACCCACTGCCGACCGCTTGACGCCCAACAACTCCGGTCACGACTCCGCCACCCCCCAATCTTCCTTCTCTTCCAATCGTGTGCCACTCGACGCTTGGTGGAGGTCGCGGTGAGCACGTGTTCGAACGCCAGCAAAAATTAGGTTACCGAGAAGAAAATGAACGCCGCCTCCGCCACAAAGGTCGTGACCACTCCTACATATTTTTCTCACCACCCCAGTAGGCTCCTCTACCTCCTCGCACAACCCGACTACCACCAGTTCCATCGATCACCTGAATTCGATCAAATTTCCTCAAATGAACATCTCCAAACTGCTCACAATTCTCACCACTAAAAATCACCAAATTCGTCTTAAAAATGATCATTTTGTATAAGGATTCAAACTAGGTACTTGAATCAGTGTTTATTTAAATTCGAAAATTTCAAAATTTTAAGTATCCTCTGTAATAATTTCATCTTTCCTCCTGTACACGTTTTTACCTCATGAAACTATTTTTAGATCAAAGTCCTTACCTAAATACAACTTTTACTTTAAACATCAAAGCTTGAAAGTGAATAGAAATAGAGGGATTGATTTTTTTTTTTACACATGATGGTTCATCCCAAACCCTGAATAGAGAAGAATCTTGTCTCTGTATTTGTCAAACAATTTACATTTATAGAGATAAAGAGGTAATCCAAACCATATTGAAAAAATATCTACTGATCATATTTTAACGTAAATTTAATATTAAGTTTACTCACTTGAATTTAAATTAACAGAGCACACTTGGGTTGAGAAGGACAGTCTTGTTTCCAGATGATCACAGCCTGATATTATGCTTCCAAACTTCAACTTCCTTAGTTTAAATTTTAATCTTATGAACGAAATGAGATAGGGATGTGATATATAAAAGAGTATACGGCTGAAGACATGATGCAAGATTTTTTTATGTACTAGAAATATATTTTTCTCTTTTGTTTACCAGAGATTTTTCCATACATTGTAGGCTGAAAAGATTTGTTTGTGGCTTCATTAATTAATTTTGTCTTGTTTTATTATCACACTTGTACTTATAATATTTTTGTCTCTTAAATTTTTTAGCCTGATTAGTTTGGTGAGTATGTTCATTCAAAACTTGTCTTATTAAAGAAGCTTATTCATATTTATATATTTTAGTTATTTTTTTAGTGCAGCCTGACTTGAATTTTTGGTGAGTACAACTATATATATATATATATATATATATATAACTTTGTTCATTTCATATTACATTGCTAAGTGTTTATTCTTTTACTTAATTGCTTACTTTCATATTTTATTTATAAACTTATTCATTTGGCTATTATTTTTATTTTTATTATGTATTTTAGCCTTCAACATTTAAATTATATTTCATAAGTTTACTTACTTATATTTATATCTTATATTCTAACTATCAATTTTTAAATTGCATTCATATGTTTGACTTACATTTAATATTTATATTCTATTAATAAACTTTGGTTTTATGTTGAACATTATCATTCACATCAATATATATGTTAATAAGACAAAGTATTGTAATTCAATCATATAAGATGAATTTTAATTGAATAAGAATAATTTTACTTTAAATATTATTGAGATTTATTTCAAATTTCCAAATAAATCTCATATTTAAAGTGCAATTTATATAAGTAAATGGCAATATTTCCAAAATCAAAATAGTTTTCATATGGTCAATTTACATTTTATTTTAATTCGATTAAACATTTATTAACATAAACTGGGCCAAAAATCCAGGGTCGTTACATATAGGATCGTCACCACCGTCCTACTTCTTTCTGGAATCTCCACCACGTACACAGTTGTTAAAGTGGTTTTCGGTATTGGCAGAGAGCGTGACAATATCCGATCCCGGTCTCTTTAACAACAAATCGTTATTATAACACAACGGCCATTTCAAAATAGTTTATACTTCAAAACCAAAATATCATTTCCATTTCAAAACCATATCAATACGATATCATTTTTATTTCAAATATATCCATTTCAAAAATCATAGCACTTTCAAAGTTTTAACACTTTTGAAACCAAACACTTGAAATTATAAAACTTTTGAAACATAATACTTTGAAATTCATAACTTTGAAAGCATAACTTCCACCACTTAAATAGTTTAAATATTAAAATAGTATATATAATAAAATAGTTTGTAAAGTAAAATAGTTTATATAAAATAGTTATAACTTAAAATAGTTTATATTAAAATAGTTAGTATATTAAAATAGTTTATATTATAAATAGTTTATGCTAAAAATGCTTTATATTAAAATATTTATATTAAAATAATTTATAAAGTAAAATATAAAATAGTTTTAAATGTAATTTAAAATATACTTCATATTATAAAATAGTTTTCTCAAATTTCACAACTCGATTCCAAATCAACTCGAATTCCAAAAATTCAAATTGAATCAAATCTCAAATCATAAATTTCAATTTATTTCAGTTTCTCAATAGACCATTTCCAATTAAATCGATTTCTAATACAGATTTGAACCACAAATAAACCATTTTAATTACAATATATTTCAAAGTTTCAAATATTTCATATTTTTAAAACTAAATTTGACAATTTCATTTATATCTTAATTCAATTTACTATTACTTAGTTTTGAAATATTCACTTAATTAAACCAAATATCATTTAAATAAAACCCTAAATTTCAAATCACTAAATATTTCCTTCAATATATTTAAACTTGAAATATTCATTTAATCTTCTTAAACCAAAATCAAGTTATAAAATCATGTCCTTTAAAAATCTCAAATTCCACAACTTTCAAATCAATTTAATTAAATAAAATTCTTAATTTAATACAATTTCAGATAATGTCAAATTTATTTTCCCAATCTTAACTTATAACAACCATTATAGAAATCTATCTTTAAATAAATTTTTTAAATAAATACTTAAACATATTAAATCAAACTTTATTAAATTAAAGCTTATTATTAAAATCTATTTAATATTAACACTCATTTATACATATTCAAAATAGTAAAATTTTATAAGTAAAATCTTAAAATTAAAACATTCAAAACTAATTTATAAGTTTAAAAATTGCAAACCATATAATTTTAAGAATCCAAAATTTAAACCTTTGTAAAAATACATTTATATAATATCTTAAATCCATATTTATTAAACCATATATTTCTTTCCAAAAACATAGAAAACATTTTCAAAATACCTATATATAGACCAACGGTGTCCGTATATACTTTTCTATTCTATGGTCAAGTGATACAGATATTTATCATTTCAATCCGTAATTTAAATATATACGGGTATGTATCATTGCAACCCGCAATCCCAAGTTCAATTAAAGGAAAATCGCTTGGGTTATCACTTCAACCCATAACGATTTTCTCCTATTCTACAGATCGTTCGGGTATGTATCATTTCAACCCATAGTGAATTCTATACTAACAGGGAACTTGTATAGTGATAACAGATATGATAATAATATAACAGGCATAAATCATCAATATAAATGACAGATAGTAATGTCAGGTGTCGCAGGTTGACAGGTACAGATAATAGCATATATATAGCAACGTAAATAACTAATAGCAACATATTTCAATTGTCGTTTTAATTGAAATCAAATTTAATAATATAAGAACATTGATTATGAGTGATTGCTCACCTTTCGAGGCTAGAGATGAATGAGAATGAGATGAGTTACAAATCCAAGCACGAATTCCAAAAGTAAGATTGGCACAAATACGAGATCGAAGCTGATAAATCAAAATTAATGAAGACACTCAAATCAGTTTGGTATAAACTGAAACAAATATATATTATCTTCATTTTCAAACCAATATTAAATCCCAATACATAAAATATGCAGTAGAATAAATCCTCTACATATATAAAACAATATCTAAATTTATTTCAAAATGAAAATCCCCTCATAACTTAAAATTTTCAAAACAGTAAATTGTGCATACAGCATCTACTAGAAAATAGCCTACCTGTAAAGTATGATATATATATATATATATGTGTGTGTGTGTGTGTGTGTGTGTGTAATACTTTATAATACACATACAGTACTCGTATATATACTATAATATATATGGTATAAACTAATATACAACTATCGTATATATACTTTCACTCACCATTAGATATAGGAATTACACACACACACACACACACATATATATATATAACAGACATCTTATAAGACACTATACAGCTTATATACACTTATAACATTTAAAATCAATATTCTATACAAATAAAAATTTGAAATATTAAATACTGAAACATGAAACTTGTATATACATAAGGTTTCCACAGCAAAACCCAAGATCTAATTTTATACTCAAAATACATGCACACTACAAATATATACATACTTATAACAAACCTATGTATGTATATAATATCTGTACGTATGTAATATATATTTAAAACAATGTCTAAAATAGTAGGGTACAAAATAAAAGGTTTCGTATATAGGCACTTATTCACATATCATGCTATATATATATATATATTATTGCAACCTATATATTGTAGATTATATACAAAGCTTGTATCACATATACTTTTATTCAAAAAAACATGTATGTATACCTTGCATAAACGGTCGTATATACAAAATATACAACTCTATACATACAAATACATATAGATTTACCAACATGTTTAAATACCGATATATGTATGTATACACACACACACACACACACACATAAGTAGGGATTCTCAGCTGTAAGGCTATGGAAAAATGAAGGTAGTCGGAGCACTGCCTTCGGCTCAGGAGAAAGGAAGGTGGCGACTTCCCATCCTCGGACATGGTAAAAAGGAAGGGGACTTAGGTGGAGGTGCAGTTACGTGCGACAGTGGGAATGAAGGGAGGGTAGTCGAGCAAGAAAATGGGAGAGAGCTGCATACTTGGCTTCGGCTGTTGGACTCTTATTTTTTTTATAGATGGCAAAGGACGAAATAAAAAAGGAAGGAGAAACAGTTTAGAAAAATAGAAGAAACTAGAAAGAGAATAAGCAGCGAATACGAAGTATAATATATAGTATACTATTTTTTTTCTTTTCAAATGAAGGGGCAGGGGAAAATAGAACGAACCAGCATAATATTGGAACCAGTGGAAAATAAAAGGTCAGGCGCTGATTTTCTAAAAATAAATTCCAGTGGTGGCTATTGGGTTTAACTCATTGGATAACGAATCAACAAGGAATTTAAAATGGTTCAAAATACGAATCCCGATACGGAAGTCATTCCGTAAATTTCGCTATCTCTCTGACCTTGAAATTGAAAATAGAATATACCGTAGAGATCATCATGACGAGACGATCAAAACAGTATACAGATATTAGTGATACGATTATCCTATCAAAAGTCGATAATTGGTACCCAAGAATGCTGGAAATTTGTTGAAAATAAGATAAACGGAGCAACAGCTGTCCAAATTTGACGAAATGACATGTGACATCTCACTCAGAAGATGATTTAAAATTTTAATATATAAAAATATTCAGGTTTGGAAAACATTTTATTATCATCAATTTTTAACTGGCTTGAATTTAAATAAAATTACACAATAAAATAAACATCCATATTATCAGATGAAAATTTACCATTTTCTATGTTCAAATAGACGTATTCCAAATATTAAATTTTTATTTTTAAAAATTATTACTTAAAATTTCGTAAAATTTCAATTAATTAAATGTATAAATCTTCTAAAATTTACGGGTCGTTACACTCTCCTCCACTCAAAACATTTCGTCCCTGAAAAGGAAGAAGGAGAGAGAATAGAACTTCCAGAAGAAAACTAGATTGCAAACAAAATAAAACAATTAATATAAAACCATATAAATTTCAATTCAAACCAATTTATATTAAACAATAAAATTTTACTTCAAGGTATTTCATTAAGTTGATTAAATTTTAATTTATAAATTCTTTTAACATTAATTTTGCATTATAAATTATTCAATAACATATTCAACATATGAATGATTAAGGCAAGTTATATTAGAATGCAATTGAGTGTTACACAAGTAAAGTATTTCTAATTCAATTATTTCAAGTTTAAATATTCATTCAAAATTTCTGGCTTCATTTTATAATTGAAAACATCCTTAAATCATAAAATTTAAGAATTTAATTTTCGATTTTTAATTCAAACTATTTGGAGATAAGTGTGTGTACATATATATATATTCTATACATCAAATCGAATCTATAATCATATATATATATATATATATATTATACATTAAGTCATATTTAAGTAATTCAAATCAAATTTATTTTCTAGAACAAAAGTGTAGCAAGCTACTGAGTGGTCTCTCCACTTTGAAACTCGAAAATGAATGTCGATGATGCGGCAGCCATCACCGAAATTATTTTCCAGTGAACAAAAGAGAAGAGTACTGATTTAAACATTTAAAAATTCTTTGGAAACAATTTCTATTTGAAAATACTTTAAATAATATGCATTTTAATACATTTAAAACCAAAGTTTGAAATCACCGGAAATTAAATTCTCAAATTCCTGATTTAAATTCATTTAATTTCCAAATCAGATTATAAACCATGCTTATAGTTTCAGTTATTCAATGGTTTGCAAAACAATAAATGAAAATCAAATATCATCATTTATAGTAACCAATTTACTTGACTATAAAATCTCAGAAAATTATACTTATATATATAATATATTCATACAAAATTATTTCATTTATTTATTATGTAACGACCCAGAATTTCTGTCAATTAAAAATTATATATTTAATTGAATTTTAGTATTAATAAGTGAAATTTATAAGTCGAATAATTTATATTTCGAATAATTGGATTTAATTGAATAATTAAATCGATAATTTAATATGTTAAAATACAGAAATAATTGAAAATTGGGTTTAATATGATTGAAAATGATTTTTAAAATTTTATTTTATCATATTAAAGTTATAGAGATGTTATAGAACTTTTAAAATGGAATTTAAAGTTAAATTGTGAAAATTGAATATTTTAATATTTAATTATCGACTGTAAAATAGCCAATTTTTGAACAGTCTCAGAATTGGACGAAACAAGTTCCATTGGATCCGTAATAGTTTGTTATTGTCGGATTTCAATTTTCGTAGCAATCGGAGTTGTCGTTTGATCATGGCAGCTCGAAACGCATCGAAATTGTTTTAATATTAATTTGGCGAGTTAAAATAGTCATTTTTCAAAAAGTCTCAGATTTCGACGAAACTAGTTTCATCAGATCCATAATGTGATATTATTGTAAGGTTTCAAATTTCGTGTCAATTGGATTTATCGTTTGTCCGGTGCAAGCTAAAACGCCTAGAAAATCGTTTAATCGGTTTAATTTAAAATTGAACGTTTATTGCCATAACTCGCACATATGACCGAATTAGCTTCCGAAACCTGTTCCATTGTGTCCGTAACGCGGGATAAACCCTAGAAACGTCGGTCACCGCGCGAAATCGGAGTTTTGAAAAGCTGAATGAATAGTGTCGTTCAAACTTCTATAAATAAGGCCATTCTCTTCACAAAAATAAAAAAAATAAACTAGGGTTTAAAACCCTAGCCGCCTCCAATAAAACCAACGGCCAGCACTTCTTCCCCTTCTTCCACTAATTTTTCAAAATCCGTCAACAATTATCGAAATCATCCAATTACAAACTTCTAGATCTAGGAGAGAGCTTCGTATCTATACGGATATGATCATGAATGGAGGCTCGATGGGGACGATACGTGGCCGCGTTCGGCAGCAGTTCGCACGTCTTTCGAGGGTGCTAGGGAGGGCCGAGCTTGGCCATACTCGCGGCGTTAGTGGGTGGAGTGATGGGCTTCAGCGTGGTGTGTTTTGATCGTCGTAGAGATGCTTGAAGTGGTCGCGTGTATGAAGGAGGAGGGGCGACCACGTTGGGTTCTGTCGCGTGGAAGATGAAGGAGAGGGATGGCCGAGATTTGCAGAGCATTGATCTAGTGGCTGTGATTTGTTGTAGCTTAAAAATTAAAAAGGAGTTTATAAATTTAGTTTATATAAAATCGTGTAACTTGTAAAAATCATATCTCTTTCATACGAGGTCCAAATCAGACGAAACTTTTTGCGTTGGAATCGTATTGACGAGCACTACGCTATGGAATTGGATTGGAGTCGTTTGGAGCTAGTCAGAATTTGGGGTAGAATTAAATGCACGTTTAATTTTATTCGAAATAAATCGTTAAAATGAAATTGAAATCGAGGTGAGAGCTTCTCACTCAATCGAATCGGTTTCGATTTTAATTTTAAATAGTTATATTTAAAATTCTTGAATGCATGTTTGAATGATGATTGTTATCTATTGATTGTTAAAATAGACATTATGCGCCGTTAGTAAGCGGATGTTATTTATTAAAAACATATACCACGAATATTTCATAAACAGTGAAATTGGTATTATTTATGTACTTGGAATTGATTTCCCGCAGTATATAGCGGATGAGACCCTATTGCGCCGTCTATTAAGCGGATAATATTTTATAAATCTCATATACCGCGATAATTCCGTACTGGAGTAGAATTGGTATTGTGCTAATGTTTTTGGATGCAGGGAAGCAGGTTGGAGGGATCCAACTGGATTCCTCAACTATATTGATTTATTTACAGATATTGTGATATTTGTTGATTATCATATCGATATATGATATTTGGATGTGGTGATTGACTATTTGGTGCTGCTGCATCATCGGATCCATTTCTGAAGTTTTAAAATAATGATTTTGGTATTAAAAGGAATTTTAAAGTGATTTTCGAAAGTATACGTTTTATTAAATTTTGAATTGTTAAAATAATTAAAACGTTATAAAATTTAATATTATAAAAATTACTATTTTTGTAAAATATAACCAAATTGTGATTTTTCGAAATAAATAGTGATTAATTTATAAAATGGTTTAATTTGGAATTTTGAATCATTATAAAAGATTTTTAAATTGATTTTTATAAGTTAAAAATATTGGAATTATAAAACGAGCTTTTATAAGCGTTAAAATAAAGTTGTACCTAGATTTATAAGTAAATATGAATTTAGATTTATAAATTGATGTTGATATAAAAGAATGGATTTGTGAATAAATGGTTTATAAGTAATTTACTTATAAACCGAATTTCGACATGTAAATGAAATTTATAAACATTGTTATAAATTCGAAACCAATTGAATTTGATAAATTGAATATAGAAGTTTATGAAAGGTAATTTACTCGTGATTTTGGATAGCGAATAAATTCTTGAAAATAAAACGTGTTGTAAATATTGAAATTGGGTTAGTGAAGTATATTCACGATTTTGGACAGTGAATATATTATTAAGTAAAATGGATATGTTTTGGAAAAGCGATATTATTAAAAGAAGTTGATTATTTTAACGACGTTTTAAAACGTGTTAAATATCGAAATCGTAGATTTCAACATTCATTGTTGAAATAGACGTTTTCGAGAAATAAAAGGAAATGGTGGACTATAACACTGTTATTATAGTAAATGATTTCCGAAAGGAAATATTTTGTATAGTATTGGGATTTATATATCTATTTTAAATTTCGAATCCCTATACTAGTGATTTTGGGTCGTCGTAACGATGTTTTATGCAACATTCGTTTTGACTCAAATAAATGTGTTAAGAGAATGATTTCCTTAAAGAACGAAATATATACTTAATTTCGATATTAAGTATATTGAAGATTTTCCAAGTGTTGAAAATGGATGGATTTGTGAATTACTTATTATTTAATAAGTATGGAAATGTTTTCCAATATGAACTGAATATTTTGGGACTTTATCCTTTAAAGATAAATTGAAAATGAATATTAGAAATCGATTGGGAAATTGTATATTCATAGATATTTTGGAATTGTAAATTCACTAGGGAATTTATAGAAGAAAGGGAAATTTGTTTAAAAATAAACGTTGATTTATTTTTGAACTGTGGGAATAAATTTACGGATTTGGAACGTAAATAAAAAAGTAAATCGGTAAGGATTTATTTGATTTATTTAAATGAACCATTTTAAATTTAAAACGGACAAATAATTAGAAGTGTTTCCGTTTAAGGAAATTGATTTGAAATTTGTTTTCAAATGGTTGAAGTGTGGAAATTATATATCTAGTAAAGATATTTTGGAAAGTAAATAATTTGGGAAATTATTTGGAATTTGGTGATGTTGAGCATGCCTATTGATAGTTAAATAATCCGACTATCAATATTTACCTTTAAATAGGTATTTGTTGTGATTTGCTTGAATTTGAATGCCACACTTATTTTTGAATAAGCGCTCACTATTCGGGTTAGCCTGGAAAGGACCTTGGGGTCGTATAACCTATTCCGAGTATGCGATATGTCGTTATAAATTGCATTTGATGACCGGTGTTGAAGACCGGATATTTGTGAAAATGGAAGGATTACCGTCGAGTTACTCTACATCGGCTGATCTCCGATATAGAGGTTTTATCACCCTTAGTGACGGGAAGTCCGGTCGTGATTAGTGAATATCCGGAATGCAAGGACTTCTTTGAAAGTGCATTCGGTTCTGTTCGAGCCCGGAACAGACTTGTATGGATTGTACGTCTGACATTACAAATTGAGATATAAAGCCGATTTCTTTCAAATATATTTCTGTTGGTGGCGGAGAATTTATTCTCTTAGCTTAACACCCTTCTATGAGACATACGAGCTCAGAGGTTATATAGTTGACGGTTATTAGTGATATACTCCTAAGTTGGTAGTGTGGCATGCTGAGTGTTGCTGTGAAATGGTCATTGATTGATCATTTGTTATATGATCATTTATTTGATCGTTTATCTTTATGATCATTGCTTTGATCATTTGTTGACCCAAAGCTTAGCTTTTGTATAAAGCGTGGCTTTGTGGACGAGACTTCGTCGGACCTCACACCCCGGAAATGGTCAAAACAGGAAGGATGCAGCAAGGTTATTAGGGGGTGGCGCCACTTTAGTGTATGTCATTCCTTCTGGATAGAGGTGGTATCATGGTATGGAGCCCGGATACTTAACCGATGTTGTTGCTGCAAATTTTGTGGTTGTTGGAAATCGAGGATCCTCGGATAGATCGTTTACGATCGGGGGATGGTATATTCGTGTCAGTAGTTACCCAGTTAGGGGTAACCCGGCCTTGTGTTGGCAGAGATCCGGTTTGGTTCTCGAGACGTCATTCCAGAGTCGTTTCCATGTGGCAATGGGAAGTTCCTTGGCCTGACCATTTGTTGGAAATCCAATTCCCAATGCGAAACCCTGTACGATTTTAGTTGTAGAACCTGCCATTTACTTATGGTGGTCACCACTGTTTAGATGGTAGCTATAGTATGCATAGTTCGAAATGTCTATGCTGGCTATGATTTATATCTTTACTTTCGAAATGAATTTTTCCTACACTATGCACTAGTAATAATATCAAATGTTTCTTTTTAATGCGTATCAAGCATCTTTGACTATCATAAGGAGAAATCTCTTCCGATTCTGCGTTTACATTGTGTGTGTGTGCGGGAGGCCTTATGGTTGTCTCATTTTTAAAAGCATTGCGAATTGACTTTAAAAATATTCCTCTATTTTGATTTTAAAGAAAAATAAACTGTTTTAGTTCTCACACCGCTCACATGACTGACTCGGAGTTTATTGTTTTCCTTCCTAAACTCTGGGTGCCCAACAATTTCCACACGGGCAGTCAAGAGTTAGGTTTATCAGGATATTCTGGAATTTTGGAGTTGCAGGAGGCAAGCTGGATGGCATGGCGTATTACTAGTATATAGTATTTCTTTTCCGCTGTCAATGTTGTTTGTTGTTGTACACTCTGATGATGTAATGAAATGTAATATAATGTAATAACTGATATAGTTCTTTGTTTAAAGATTATTCATTTATGTATTATATGTTGTTCCGCTGCGATTGTGAGATTCTGATATTGTTCTGTTGTTTCTGTTCTGTTCTATCTTTTTCTCTCTTCTTCTATCGTTTTCTTCTTCTTAAACCCTAACGGTACGGTTTTCCGGCCTTCGATTGCTCGGCAGTTGATACAGTGGACGTATTGATGTCGGCGTTCGTGGACGAAAAATCTCGTTCGTTACATTTGGTATCAGAGCTTATGGTTAAGCGACAACCATGGCTCTGTTGGGTATAACTCATTAGAGATAGAGTCAGCAGTACTCTAGGATGATTTTGAGTGTAATAATAGCTATGAGTGCGTATTTGTTAGTGAATATAAATTGTTTTATATTGTGTTTGCTTATCCGTTGAGCTGTTTGTGAATTCTGGTCGGTGTGTGGGACGCCATATTATCGATAGGGATTTCTAAACACTTAAACGAGGCACGTCGACATTGTATTGTTTTAAATTGGGTAAATGAAATAATTTTACCTTGATTATATTTTGTATATGAAGAAATAATTTTTCAGAATTATTAAAGTGTATATAAGTAGATTGTTTGGTTGTTTGAATAATCTAAATTAAAGAATAATTGTATAAGCAAATGAATTATAAGAATTGAATTATAATTAAAGTGATTTACAATTGTGAAATAATCTTATATATAAGAAGTGAAATTATATAAGTAAAAGATTTATAAATGTGATTTATAATTAGAAAATAAAATTCCAGAGAAGTGTTTTGAAAGGATTTGATATTTTGGAAAATTGTTTTGGAGAAATTAAAGCTCTAAACTCTTTTCGGTCGCTGGAAAATAATCCTGATGATGATGGCCACATCATTAGAATTCATTTTCGGGTTTCCAAAAGAGGAATTGCTGCCAGATTATTTTAAATGAATGTTGTTTGGAAAATTTTGAGTTTTGGTTTTGAAATTCAAAAGATAATTGAATTGATTTCAAAAATGGTTTTGAAAGATTTGAAAGGACTCTGGAATCCTATTTAAGATATGTATGGGAATGATAAATGAGTTGATAACTTATACAGATTGAATTTTGATAGAATAAATTTAACTTAAAGGATGAAGTTAAATTAAAGGAAGTATAAGTAAATCAATAAAATCCAAGTTGAGATAAATTTGAGTTGTCATCAAAGACATGTAATTTGAAATTTAACAAAAGGAAAGTTAAATAAATTGATTTGGATTTGATAAGATGCTTGAAATGGAATATAACTTAAGTGAAGTTGAATGAATTTAATTTTGGTATCAGAGTAAATTAATAAGTGAATTAATGAAATAAAGTCATTAAGAATTTGAACTTGAGTTATATAAATGAAATTCAACATTATATTGTTAAAGGAATTAGCAATTGAATTGAACTAATGGATTAAATGTTAATCAATTAAATGTAAATAATTGATATGAAATAATGAATGTAAGTGTTAATTCATTAGAAGCTAAAGTTATTAGAAATTGAATAAATTGAATGAATGTCAATTTAATTTGATCCAATTGGAATTAAATGTGTTGAACCAAAATGAATGTAAAGTAAAATAAATTTGGTTGTATTGAATAAACATTGGTTGTTATTTGATTGTTGATTGATTGTATATAATTCATTAAGTATTAATGAAATTGAATTAGTAAAATTGAAAGCTAAAGTAATTGAATTCAAATTGAAAGTAAATAAATTTGAATAGAATTGAATGTGAATTGGACTTGAATTAGTGGATGCAAACTAATTAAAATTGAATATGAATGAATGTTAGTAAATCCAATGTAAATAAATCAAATGTGATTAAAATGGAAAACCAATTCATTAAATGTTAATGAGAAATAAATTTATATTGATTGGTAGTTGCATTTACTGCTATTGAATGCATTGCTATGTTGGCACATGTAGTTATTATGTTGCTATATGATGTCTACTGATGCTATTTTCATATGTGCATGTTCTCATGTTGTTTGTTGAGTGTTTAGTAGGTTCGGATTGCGCTTGCTTCGCATTTGGAGCTCGCTTTCGCGCTATATTAGCCGTATATGCTCGCTAATAATATAATAAGGTACATATCTCGGATTACATACCGTACTTTTACACTTTTTTTCCCTGCGGGATGCCTCATCACTTGATGAGATATATATTTGTGATATATACACTGTCATTTTTTTTCGGATCGAGCCGCGCAAAGGAGACTATGGTGAATTTTTCCGGAAATTTAAGGCGTTAGAAAAATTTGAGAAAATTGGGAAATTTTTGAAAACTTTAACTTTGATTTGAAATTGAAAGTATAACAATAGTAGCTGTTTTTGAAAGAATAACTAAGTTTGGATTTGGAAACTTAGTAAAGATATTATAAGAAGTTTAATTATGGATTTTGGGAAAATTAATAGATTTTGTAACTTTTCTTACTTGGTAATTTCGAGGACGAAATTCTTTTAAGGGGGGAAGTATGTAACGACCCAGAATTTCTGTCAATTAAAAGTTATATATTTAATTGAATTTTAATATTAATAAGTGAAATTTATAAGTCGAATAATTTATATTTCGAATAATTGGATTTAATTGAATAACTAAATCGATAATTTAATATGTTAAAATACAGAAATAATTGAAAATTGGGTTTATTATAATTGAAAATGATTTGTAAAATTTTATTTTATCATATTAAAGTTATAGAGATGTTATAGAACTTTTAAAATGGAATTTAAAGTTAAATTGTGAAAATTGAATATTTTTATATTTAATTATCGACTGCAAAATAGCCAATTTTTGAATAGTCTCGGAATTGGACGAAACCAGTTCCATTGGATCCGTAATAGTTTGTTATTATCGGATTTCAATTTTCGTAGCAATCGGAGTTGTCGTTTGATCATGGCAGCTCGAAACGCATCGAAATTGTTTTAATATTAATTTGGCGAGTTAAAATAGTCATTTTTCAAAAAGTCTCGGATTTCGACGAAACTAGTTTCATCGGATCCGTAATGTGATATTATTGTAAGGTTTCAAATTTCGTGTCAATTGGATTTATCGTTTGTCCGGTGCAAGCTAAAACGCCTAGAAAATCGTTTAATCGGTTTAATTTAAAATAGAACGTTTATTGCCATAACTCGCACATATGACCGAATTATCTTCCAAAACCTATTCCATTGTGTTCGTAACGCGGGATAAACCCTAGAAACATCGGTCACCGCGCCTAAATCGGAGTTTTGAAAAGCTGAATGAATAGTGTCGTTCAAACTTCTATAAATAGGCCCATTCTCTTCACAAAAAAAAAACCAGGGTTTAAAACCCTAGCCGCCTCCAATAAAACCAACGGCCAGCACTTCTTCCCTTCTTCCACTAATTTTTCAAAATCCGTCAACAATTATCGAAATCATCCAACTACAAACTTCTAGATCTAGGAGAGAGCTTCGTATCTATACGGATATGATCACGAATGGAGGCTCGATGGGGACGATACGTGGCCGCGTTCGGCAGCAGTTCGCACGTCTTTCGAGGGCGCTAGGGAGGGCCGAGCTTGGCCATACTCGCGGCGTCAGTGGGTAGAGTGATGGGCTTCAGCGTGGTGTGTTTTGATCGTCCTAGAGATGTTTGAAGTGGTCGCGTGTATGAAGGAGGAGGGGCGGCCACGTTGGGTTCTATCGCGTGGAAGATAAAGGAGAGGGATGGCCGAGATTTGCAGAGCATGGATCTGGTGGCTGTTATTTGTTGTAGGTTAAAAATTAAAAAGGAATTTATAAATTTAGTTTATATAAAATCGTGTAAATTATAAAAATCATATCTCTTTCATACGAGGTCCAAATCGGATGAAACTTTTTGCGTTGGAATCGTATTGACGAGCACTACGCTATGGAATTGGATTGGAGTCATTTGGAGCTAGTGAGAATTTCGGGTAAAATTAAACGCACGTTCAATTTTATTCGAAATAAATCGTTAAAACGAAATTGAAATCAAGGTGAGAACTTCTCACTCAATCGAATCGGTTTCGATTTTAATTTTAAATAGTTATATTTAAAATTCCTGAATGCATGTTTGAATGATGATTATTATCTATTGATTGTTAAAATAGACATTATGCGCCGTAAGTAAGCGGATGTTATTTATTAAAAACATTTACCGCGAATATTTCATAAACAGTGAAATTGGTATTATTTATGTACTTGGAATTGATTTCCCGCAGTATATAGCGGATGAGACCCTATTGCGCCGTCCATTAAGCGGATAATATTTTATAAATCCTATATACCGCGATAATTCCGTACTGGAGCGGAATTGGTATTATGCTAATGTTTTTGGATGCAGGGAAGCAGGTTGGAGGGATCCAACTGGATTCCTCAACTGTATTGATTTATTTACAGATATTGTGATATTTGTTGGTTATTATATCGATATATGATATTTGGATGTCGTGATTGACTATTTGGTGTTGCTGCATCATCGGATCCATTTCTGAAGTTTTAAAATAATGATTTTGGTTTTAAAAGGAATTTTAAAGTGATTTACGAAAGTATACGTTTTATTAAATTTTGAATTGTTAAAATAATTAAAACGTTATAAAATTTAATATTATAAAAATTACTATTTTTGTAAAATATAACCAAATTGAGATTTTTCGAAATAAATAGTGATTAATTTATAAAATGGTTTAATTTGGAATTTTGAATCATTATAAAAGATTTTTAAATTGATTTTTATAAGTTAAAAATATTGGAATTATAAAACGAGCTTTCATAAGTGTTAAAATAAAGTTGTACCTAGGTTTATAAGTAAATAAGAATTTAGATTTATAAATTGATGTTGATATAAAAGAATGGATTTGTGAATAAATGGTTTATAAGTAATTTACTTATAAACCGAATTTTGACATGTAAATGAAATTTATAAACATTGTTATAATTTCGAAATCAATTGAATTTGTTAAATTGAATATAGAAGTTTATGAAAGGTAATTTATTCGTGATTTTGGATAGCGAATAAATTCTTGAAAATAAAACGTGTTGTACATATTGAAATTGGGTTAGTGAAGTATATTCACGATTTTGGACAGTGAATATATTATTAAGTAAAATGGATATGTTTTGGAAAAGCGATATTATTAAAAGAAGTTGATTATTTTAACGACGTTTTATAATGTGTTAAATATCGAAATCATAGATTTCGATATTCATTGTTGAAATAGACGTTTTCGAGAAATAAAAGGAAATGGTGGACTATAACACTGTTATTATAGTAAATGATTTCCGAAAGGAAATATTTTGTATAGTATTGGGATTTATATATCTATTTTAAATTTCGAATCCCTATACTAGTGATTTTGGGTCGTCGTAACGATGTTTTATGCAACATTCGTTTTGACTCAAATAAATGTGTTAAGAGAATGATTCCTTAAAGAATGAAATATATACTTAATTTCGATATTAAGTATATTTAAGATTTTCCAAGTGTTGAAAATGAATGGATTTGTGAATTACTTATTATTTAATAAGTATGGAAATGTTTTCCAATATGAACTGAATATTTTGGGACTTTATCCTTTAAAGATAAATTGAAAATGAATATTAGAAATCGATTGGGAAATTGTATATTCATAGATATTTTGGAATTGTAAATTCACTAGGGAATTTATAAAAGAAAGGGAAATTTGTTTAAAAATAAACGTTGATTTATTTTTGAACTGTGGGAATAAATTTACGGATTTGGAACGTAAATAAAAAAGTAAATCGGTAAGGATTTATTTGATTTATTTAAATGAACCATTTTAAATTTAAAATGGACAAATAATTGGAAGTGTTTCCGTTTAAGGAAATTGATTTGAAATTTGTTTTCAAATGGTTGAAGTGTGGAAATTATATATCTAGTAAAGATATTTTGGAAAGTAAATAATTTGGGAAATTATTTGGAATTTGGTGATGTTGAGCATGCCTATTGATAGTTAAATAATCCGACTATCAATATTTACCATTAAATAGGTATTTGTTGTGATTTGCTTGAATTTGAATGCCACGCTTATTTTTGAATAAGCGCTCACTATTCGGGTTAGCCGGGAAAGGACCTTGGGGTCGTATAACCCATTCCGAGTATGCGATATGTCGTTATGGATTGCATTTGATGACCGGGGTTGAAGACCGTATATTTGTGAAAACAGAAGGATTACCGTCGAGTTACTCTACATCGGTTGATCTCCGATATAGAGGTTTTATCACCCTTAGTGACGGGAAGTCCGGTCGTGATTAGTGAATATCCGGAATGCAAGGACTTCTTTGGAAGTGCATTCGGTTCTGTTCGAGCCTGGAACAGACTTGTATGGATTGTACGTCTGACATTACAAATTGAGATATAAAGCTAATTTCTTTCAAATATATTTCTGTTGGTGACGGAGAATTTATTCTCTTAGCTTAACACCCTTCTCTGAGACATACGAGCTCAGAGGTTATATAGTTGAAGGTTATTAGTGATATACTCCCAATTTGGTAGTGTGGCATGCTGGGTGTTGCTGTGAAATGGTCATTGATTGATCATTTGTGAAATGATCATTTATTTGATCGTTTATCTTTGTGATCATTGCTTTGATCATTTGTTGACCCAAAGCACAGCTTTTGTATAAAGCGTGGCTTTGTGGACGAGACTTCGTCGGACCTCACACCCTGGAAAAGGTCAAAACAGGAAGGATGCAGGAAGGTTATTAGGGGGTAGCGCCCCTTTAGTGTATGTCATTCCTTCTGGATAGAGGTGGTATCATGGTATGGAGCCCAGATACTTAACCTATGTTGTTGCTGCAAATTTTGTGGTTGTTGGAAATCGAGGATCCTCGGATAGATCGGTTACGATCGGGGGATGACATATTCGTGTCAGTAGTTGCCCAGTTAGGGGTAACCCGGCCTTGTGTTGGCAGAGATCCGGTTTGGTTCTCGGGACGTCATTCCAGAGGCGTTTCCATGTGGCAATGGGAAGTTCCTTGGCCTGACCATTTGTTGGAAATCAAATTCCCAATACGAAACCCTGTACGGTTTTAGTTGTAGAACCTGCCATTTACTTATGGTGGTCACCACTATTTAGATGGTAGCTATAGTAGGCATAGTTCAAAATGTCTATGCTGGCTAAGATTTATATCTTTACTTTCGAAATGAATTTTTCCTACACTATACACTAGTAATAATATCAAATGTTTCTTTTTAATGCGTATCAAGCATCTTTGACTATCATAAGGAGAAATCTCCTCCGATTCTGCGTTTGCATTGTGTGTGTGCGGGAGGCCTTATGGTAGTCTCATTTTTAAAAGCATTGCGAATTGACTTTAAAAAATTTCCTCTATTTTGATTTTAAAGAAAAATAAACTGTTTTAGTTCTCACACCAGTCACATGACTGACTCGGAGTTTATTGTTTTCCTTCCTAAACTTTGGGTGCCCACCAATTTCTACACGGGCAGTCAAGAGTTAGGTTTATCAGGATATTCTGGAATTCAGGAGTTGCAGGAGGCAAGCTGGATGGCATGGCGTATTACTAGTATATAGTATTTCTTTTCCGCTGTCAATGTTGTTTGTTGTTGTACACTCTGATGATGTAATGAAATGTAATGTAATGTAATAACTGATATAGTTCTTTGTTTAAAGATTATTCATTTATGTATTATATGTTGTTCCGCTGCGATTGTGAGATTCTGATATTGTTCTGTTGTTTCTGTTCTGTTCTATCTTTTTCTCTCTTCTTTTATCTTTTTCTTCTTCTTAAACGCTAACGGTACGGTTTTCCGGCCTTCGATTGCTCGGCAGTTGATACAGTGGACGTATTGATGTCGGCGTTCGTGGATGAAAAATCTCGTTCGTTACATATTATGTGGAAATAGTTAATGGTTTACAAAACAATAAAAAAACCAAATATTATCATTTTTAACAACTAACTTATTTAACAAGTTAGTTTTAGAAAATTATACTTATATATAATATAATTATACAAAATTCATTTCATTTACCAAATTTGAAAAACAATATTATGTCAGCTTGCTCTGTTCAAGTGATTTGGAACTCCTATCGATATCATTGATAAGACGAATCGATCGAAACTCCAAATCAACATAACAATTCAAACAACACAATATATAAAACATTTTATATTAATTACAAATACACCCCCTCACTCGATTATAAAAATGGATTTCAAAAGAGAGATAGGGATTCCAACTAGAAGATAGGCTCGAGACGAAGCTAAGATGGTTAAATAGCAAAACAGAAAGACAGATAGACTTATATAAATAGTGGGCAACCTTAATCGGGTCGACCATGACTTCAAGAATAAGATCAATATTGAATTCTGAGGCAAATCGACATTCGATCGCAAGAGATATAATAGAATTTGGGCATAGCAAGGGATAGCAACATCTAAACCAATGATTCGAATAAAAGAGGATGGAATTAAAGCTCGAACGAAAGTGATTCTGTAATTAAATTTACTTTATATGCTAAGTTCTGCCTAAAACCAGAGCTCTGATACCAACTGTAACATCTTGGTATTTTCAAACATTCGCATCCGAACATATCGGACTTGAACGCTCAAAATATCAGATTGTTAATTTAAATTTGGGAAAATTTAGTATATACAATAAATAAAATAATCACAGAATCATAGACATAGAGTAATATAACAATAATGCAGCGGAAACAAAAGAATAGTAGTTCATGAAGCTACTATATATATAACAGAATAAGATATAATAGAAGTCTCAAAAACATAGATGTCTCAATACAATAGTCAAATACAAAATCTGTATACATCAATGGAATCAACTGAATAACTGAGAGCAGAATCGATAGATGGATCGCCTAGCGAAGCTCCAACTCCAAAGCTAAGTCTCGATAGACTAGTACACTCAGTCTGACCCGAGCGTAAAGCAAAACACAAAGCGCTCGAGTCAGGATTAAAAATCTTATATCAATAAATCTAACTCAAAGTGAAATAACCATTGAAATACAAGTAACTCAAGGGATGTTTGCGGTAACCATCCTCTAAGGATCCATTAAACTATCTACTTATAGTAATACACGCTATTATAATAATGTGTATAGTAAAGTAAACTATTAAAATAGCGTTAAGGTTTTACATTTCCACCTTAACACATTTTATATATTCCCATAGTCTATACAGTACCATAATCTCCCCCGTACTGGGCGTCATCACAGGGCACTCCATAGGTATGGTACGAAACAAACTCATAGTGGGCTCGATAGGATACGTGGCATGGCACAACTAGGCAATGGCAGGGTAGATATACAAATTACACTTCCCGGCTCGTGGTAACGCATAGTAGCAACTACTACCCACCTCAGAACACACTCCCAAATCAAAAAAATTAAGTGTGGCCACCAAATCAATCACAAAGTCAGAGTATAGTATCGAAGGAATGTGTCCAATATGAGGAGCTACCTCACTTGGCCCGTCGATTTCTCCTGTTTTAGCCACCTTACGCCAACTCACGGGAGTTGGGTCCATGTATATACCTCATATAGGATCGTCGCCACCGTCCTACTTCATTCTGGAATCTACACCGCGTACACAGTTGTTAAAGTGGTTTTCCGTATTGGCAGAGAGTATGACAATATCCTATCTCGGTCTCCTTAACAACCAATCGTTATTATAACACCGTGGTCATTTCAAAATAGTTTATACTTCAAAACCAAAATATCATTTCCATTTCAAAACCATATCAATACAATATCATTTCCTCAAAACCAAATACGATATCTCTTCTATTTCAAATATATCCACTTCCAAAATCATAGCACTTTCCAAGTTATAACACTTACGAAACCAAACACTTGAAATTATAACACTTTCAAAACATAATACTTTGAAATTCATAAGTTTAAAAACATAACTTCCACCACTTAAACAGTTTAGATATTAAAATAGTATATACATAATAAAATAGTTTGTAAAGTAAAATAGTTTGTATAAAAGAGTTATAAGTTAAAATGGTTTATATTCAAATAGTTAGTATATTAAAATAGTTTATATTATAAGTAGTTTATACTAAAAATGATTTATATTAGAATAGTTTATTTTAAAATAGTTTATAAAGTAAAATATAAAATAGTTTTAAATATAATTTAAAATATACTTTATATAATAAAATAGTTTCCTCAAATTTCACAAAACGAATCCAAATCAACTCGAATTCTAAAAATTCAAATTTAATCAAATCATAAATTTCAATTTATTTCAGTTTCTCAATAAACCATTTCAAATTAAATCGATTTCAAATTCAGATTTGAACCACAAATAAACCATTTCAATTTCAATATATTTCAAAGCTTTAAATACTCCATACTTTTAAAACTAAATTTGATAATTTCATATATGTATTAATTCAATTTACTATTTTATAGTTTTTAAATATTCACTTAATAAACATAATATCATTTAAATAAAAACCTGAATTTCAAATCATTAAACATTTCCTTTAATTTATTTAAACTTGAAATATTCATTTAATCTTCTTAAACCAAAATCAAGTTATAAAATCATATCCTTTAAAAATCTCAAATTCCACAAGTTTCAAATCGATTTAATTATATAAAATCGTTAATTAAATACAATTTGAGATAATTTCAAAGTTATTTTCCTAAGCTAAACTTATAAAAATCATTATAGAAATTTATCTTTAAATAATTTTTTTAAATAAATCCTTAAACATATTAAATCAGACTTTATTAAATTAAAGCTTATTATTAAAATCTATTTAATATTAACACTAATTATGTATATTCAAAATAGTAAAATTATATAAGTAAAATCTTAAAATTAAAACTTTCAAAACTAATTTATAACTGTAAAAATTGCAAACCATATAATTTTAAGAATCCAAAATTTAAACCTTTATAAAAATACATTTATATAATATCTTAAATACATATTTATTAAACCATATATTTCTTTCCAAAAACATAGAAAACATTTTCAAAATACTTATATATAGACCAACGGTGTCCGTATATAATTTTCTATTCTATGGTCAAGTGATATGGATATTTATCATTTCAATCCATAATTTATATATATACAGGTATATATCATTTCAACCCGTAATCCCAAGTTCAATTATATGAAAATCGCTTGGGTTATCATTTCAACCCATAACGATTTACTCCTATTCTACAGATTGTTCGGGTACGTATCATTTCAACCCTTAGTGAATTCTATACTAACAGGGAACTTACAGAGTGATAATAGATATGATAATAATATAACAAGCATAAATCATCAATATAAATAACAGATAGTAGTGTTAGGTGTCACAGGTTAACAGGTACAGATAATAGCATATATATAGCAATGTAAATAACTAATAGCAACATATTTCAATTGTCGTTTCAATTGAAACCAAATTTAATTATATAAGAACATTGATCGTTAGTGATTGCTCACCTTTCGAGGCTAGAGATGAATGAGAATGAGATGAGTTATAAATCCAAGCACGAATTCCAAAAGTAAGATTGGCACGAATTCGACGATTGAAGCTGATAAATCAAAATTAATGAAGACAATCAAATCAGTTTGGTATAAACTGAAACAAATATATATATTATCTTCATTTTCAAACCAATATTAAATCCCAATACATAAAATATGCAGTATAATAAATCCTCCACATATATAAAACAATATTTAAATTTATTTCAAAACGAAAATCCCCTCAGAATTTAAATTTTTCAAAACAGCAAACTGTACATATAACATCTACTAGAAAACAGCCTACATGTAAAGTATGATATATGTGTGTGTGTAATACTTTATAATACACACAGAGTGCTCGTATAGTATAATATATATGGTATAAACTAATAAACTACTACCATATATATACTTTCAGTCACCATTAGATATAGGAATTACATATACATATATATATATATATGTATATATAACAGACATCTTATAAGACACTATACAGCTTATATACACTTATAACATTTAAAATCAATATTCTATACAAATAAAAATATTAAATATTAAATACTGAAACATGAAACTTGTATATACATAAGATTTCCACAGCAAAACACAAGATCTAATTTTATACACAAAATACATGCACACTACAAATATATACATACTTATAACAAACTTATATATATAATATCTATACGTATGTAATATATATTTAAAACAATGTCTAAAATAGTAGGGTACAAAATAAAAGATTTCGTATATAGGAACTTATTCACATAACATGCTATATATATATATATATATATATATATATATATATATATATATATTACTACAACCTATATATTGTAGATTATATACAAATCTTGTATCACATATACTTTTATTCAAAAAAACACGTATGTATAACTTGCATAAACGGTCGTATAGACAAAATATACAACTCTGTACATACAAATACATATAGATTTACCAACATACTTAAATACCGATATATACATACACACACACACATTCACACATAAGAAGGGATGCTCAGCTATAAGGCTATGGAAAAATGAAGTTGGTCGGAGCACTGCCTTCGGCTAAGGAGAAAGGAAGGAGGCGACTTCCCATCCTCAGCCATGGTAAAAAGGAAGGGGACTTAGGTGGAGGTGCAGTTATGTGCGGTAGTGGGAATGAAGGGAGGGTGGTCGAGCAAGAAAATGGGAGAGAGCTGCTCGCTTGGCTTCGGTTGTTGGACTCTTAATTTTTTCATAGATGGCAAAGGACGAAATAAAAGAGGAAGGAGAAACAGGTTAGAAAAATGGAAGAAACTAGAAAGAGAATAAGCAGCGGATACGAACTATAATATATAATATACTATTTTATTCTTTTCAAATGAATGGGAAGAGGAAAATAGAACAAACCAGCATAATATTGGAACCAGCAGAAAATAAAAAGTCAGGCATTGATTTTCTAAAAATAAATTCCAGTGGTGGCTTTTGGGTTTAAGTAAGTGGATAACGAATCAACAAGGAATTTAAAATGGTTCATAATACGGAACCCGATACGGAAGTCATTCCGTAAATTTCGCTATCTCTCTAACCTCGAAATTGATAGAATATACCATAGAGATCAGCATGACGAGACGATCAAAACGGTATACGTATATCAGTGATACGATTATCCTATCAAAAGTCGATAATCGGTACCAAAGAATGAGCCAATTTGTTGAAAATAAGATAAATGGAGCAATAGCTGTCCAAATTTGATGAAATGAAATGTGATATCTCACTCAGAAGATGATTTAAAAATTTAATATATAAAAATATTCAGGTTTGGAAAACATTTTATTATCATCAATTTTTAACTGACTTGAATTTAAATAAAATTACACAATAAAATAAACATCCATATTTTCAGATGAAAATTTACCATTTGCTATGTTCAAATAGACGTATTCCAAATATTAAATTTTTAATTTTAAAAATCATTATTTAAAATTTCCCGAAATTTCAATTAATTAAATGTATAAAGCTTCTAAAATTTACGCGTCATTACACTCTCCTCCACTTAAAACTTTTCGTCCCCGAAAAGGAAGAAGGAGGGAGAATAGAACTTCCAGAAGAAAAATAGATTGAAAACAAAATAAAACAATTAATATAAAACCATATAAATTTCAATTTAGACCAATTTATATTAAACAATAAATTTTTACATCAAGGTACTTCATTAAGTTGATTAAATTTTAATTTATAAATTCTTTTAACATTAATTTTGCATTATAAATTATCAATTACATATTCAACTTATGAATGATTAAGGTAAGTTATATTAGAATGCAATTGAGTATTATACAAGTAAAGTATTTATAATTCAATTATTTCTAGTCTAAATATTCATTCAAAATTTCTGGCTTCATTTTATAATTGAAAACATCTTTAAATCATAAAATTTAAGAATTTGATTTTCGATTTTTAATTCAAACTATTTGGAAATAAGTGTGTGTGTGTGTCTATATATATATATTCGATGCATCAAATCGAATCTATAATCATATACATATATATATTATACATCAAATCATATTTAAGTAATTCAGATCAAATATATTTTCCAGAACAAAAGTGTAGCAAGCTACTAAGTGGTCTCTCAACTTTGAAACTCGAAAATGAATGTCGATGATGCGGCAGCCATCACCGAAATTATTTTCCAACGAATAAAAGAGAAGAGTACTGATTTAAACATTTAAAAATTCTTTGGAAACAATTTTTATTTGAAAATACTTTAAATAATATGCATTTTAATACTTTTAAAACAAAAGTTTGAAATCATCGAAAATTAAATTCTCAAATTCCTGATTTAAATTCATTTAATTTTCAAATCAGATTATAAACCATGTTTTATAGTTTCATTTATTCAATGGTTTGCAAAACAATAAATGAAAATCAAATATCATCATTTATAGTAAACAATTTACTTGACTATAAAATCTCAGAAAATTATACTTATATATATAATATATTCATACAAAATTATTTCATTTATTTATTATGTGGAAATAGCCAATGGTTTACAAAACAATAAAAAAACCAAATATTATCATTTTTAACAACTAACTTATTTAACAAGTTAGTTTCAGAAAATTATACTTATATACAATATAATTATACAAAATTCATTTCATTTACCAAATTTTAGAATAATATTATGTCAGTTTGCTCTGTTCAAGTGATTTGGAACTCCTATCGATATCATTGATCAGACGAATCGATCGAAACCCCAAATCCACATAACAACTCAACATCACAATATATAAAACATTTTATGTTAATTATAAATACATCCCTCACTCGATTATACAAAATGGATTTAAAAACATAGATAGGGATTCTAACTAGAAGATAGGCTCGAGACGAAGCTAAGATGGTTAAATAGCAAAATAGAAAGACGGATAGACTTATACAAATAGTGGGTAACCTTAATCAGGTCAACCATGACTTCAAGAATAAGATCAATACGGAATTCTGAGGCAAATCGACATTCGATCGCAAGAGATATAATAGAATTTGGGCATAGCAAGAGATAGCAGCATCTAAACCAATGATACAGAAATCCTTGGTGAACCGATGCTCGTCATAATGGAGTTTCACCTCTTTACCAAATCATACAGTAGAGCTACGGGATGCTCCAGATTCAAGAAGAATACGAATAGGGAGAAACAAGAATGGATTTTGGAACCGAGGGGGAAACGTTCCAAAATTCAAAGAAGATTCGAATAAAAGAGGAAAGAATTCAAGCTCGAACGAAAGTGATTCTGTAATTAAATTTACTTTATATGCTAAGTTCTGCCTAAAACCAGAGCTCGGATACCAACTGTAAAATCTTGGTATTTTCAACTATTCGCATCCGCACTTGTTGGACTTGAATTGCTCAAAATATCAGATTGTTAATTTATATATGGGAAAATTCAGTATATACAATAAATAAAATAATCACAGAATCACAGACATAGAGTAATATAATAATAATGTAGCGGAAATAAAAGAATAGTAGTTCATGAAGCTACTATATATATATATATATGTATAAGAGAATAAGATACAATAGAAGTCTCAAATACATAGATATCTCAATACAATAGTCAAATTCAAAATCTGAATACATCAATGAAATCAACTGAATAACTGAGAGCAGAATCGATAGATGGATCTCCTAGCGAAGCTCCAACTCCAAATCTGAGTCTCGATAGACTAGTATACTCAGTCTGCCTCGAGCGTAAAGCAAAACACAAAACACTCGAGTCAGGATTAACATTCTTATATCAATAAATCTAATCAAAGTGAAATAACCACTGAAATACAAGTAACTCAAGGGATGTTTGCGATAACCATCCTCTAAGGATCTGTTAAATTATCTACTATGTAGTAATATACGCTATTATAATAATGTCTATAGTAAAGTAAACTATTAAAATAGCGTAAAGGCTTTACATTTTCCACCTTAACACATTTTATATATTCCCATAGTCTATACAGTACCATAATCTCCCCCGTACTGGGCGTCATCTGTAACGACCCAGAATTTTTAGAAATTAAAATTTGAATATTTAATTAATTTTAAATATTAAGAAGTGAATTTATAAGTCAAATAAATTTTTATTTGAATTATTGGATTTAATTGGATAATTAAATCGATAATTTAATACGTTAAATTATGGAAATAATTGAAAATCGAGTTAAATATGATAGAAAATGATTTGTAAAATTTTATTTTATCATATTATAGTTAGAATGATATTTTAGAACTTTTAAAATCGAATTAAAAGTTTATTTGTGAAAATTGAATATTTTAATATTTAAATCGACTAGTGAAAATAGTCAATTTTTGAACAGTCTCAGAATTGAACGAAACCAGTTCCATTGGATCCATAATGGTTAGTTATTACCGGATTTCAATTTTCGTGTCAATCGGAGTTATCGTTTGATCGTAACAGCTCGAAACGCATCGAATTTATTTTTAATATTAATTTGGCGAGTTAAAATAGCCATTTTTCAAAAAGTCTCGGATTTCGACGAAACCAGTTTCATCGGATCCGTAATATGATATTATTGTAAGGTTTCAAATTTCGTGTCGATTGGATTTACCGTTTGTCCGGTACAAATTAAAACGCCTAGAAAATCGTTTAAATCGGTTTAATTTAAATTGAGCGTTTGTAGCCATAACTTGCACAGATGTCCAAATTAGCTTTTGAAACCTGTTCCATTGTGTCCGGAACGCAGGGTAAACCTTAGAAACGCTGGTTACGGCGCGTAAATCGGAGTTCGGAATTTCCGGATGAATAGTGTTCGATTTTCTTCTATAAATAGAGACCCTTGCCTTCATAATTTAGAAAAAATTAATAACCCTAATAAAACCCTAGCCGCCAGTTTCATATGAATGGCCAGAAATTAGTTTCATTCATCCCTTAATTACTTCCAATCCGTGAAGTTTTAGCCCAAGTGATCAACTACAAAGATGAAAAGCAAGGCGAGAGCTTTCAATCCATACGGATTTGATGGGTTATGGTCGATCGAAGGGGAAGCTACAGGGCCGCGTCCTACATGACTTGCGCACGCATTTCATGACGAAATTGGGGGTCGCACATGGTCGTTCTTGGGCCGTGCATAGGTGGTGGAAGGGGCTTCCTATTGCAAGTGGTTTGATCGAGTTTCGTCGAGAAATGAGATTGCAAATCGAAACCCTAATCTATTGCTAATGGGTTTGGTTATCTGTAGTTGTCGCGTGCGTGAATACTTTGGGGAAGAAGATGGAGGGGTTATGCGCACGGGCCTGATGCTATGGGCTTGGATCTAACGGTTATTATGAAGTTAGGTTATAAATTTTAAATAATTGTTGTAATTAGTTTAAGATAAAATTTGTATAAACTTGTAAAATCAATATCTTTTTCATACGAGGTCGAAAACGCGCGAAACCAGTCGCGTTGGAATCGTATCGTCGAGCACTACGTGATGGAGTTGGAGTGGAGTCGTTTGGAGTTAGTGAAAATTTTGGGCAAAATTAAACGTGCGTTTAATTTTATTCGAAATAAATCGCTAAAACGGAATTCAAATCAAGGTGAGAACTTCTCACTCAATCGAATCAGTTTCGATTTTATTTTAAATAGTTAGATTTAAAATATTTGAATGCATGTTTGAATGATGATTTATATCTATTGATTGTTAAAATAGACATTATACGCCGTTAGTAAGCGGATGTTATTTATTAAAAACATATACCGCGAATATTTCATAAACAGTGAAATTGGTATTATATATAATAGCAATATATATATATTGGCATATGTATATATTGGAGTCATTGATTCCCCGCATTTTTTGTTTAGCGGATGAGACCCTATTGCGCCGTTATTAAGCGGATAATATTTATTAAAAACATATACCGCCATAATTTCGTACTGGAGCGAAATTGGTATTGTGCTAATGTTTGTGGATGCAGGAAAACAGGTTGGAGGGATCCAACTGGATTCCTCAACAGTTTTTACTTGATTTCAGATATTTTGATATTTGATGAATTATCATATCAATATATGATATCGTTGTTGTCGTGATTGACTATTTGGTATGTAGCATCATTGGACCAAATTTTGGAACTTTAAAATGATTTTTAAAGTGATTTTTGAAAATATACTATATGTTTGGAATTGATCCATGTTAAATAAATAAACGTTATAATTTTAAAAGTTATAAAATTATGGTTTTTGTGAAATAAAGTTAAAAGCTGATTTTTGAGAAATGAGGGTTGATGATTTTATAAAATAGTAAAATCGGAATTTTTGAATTTATTGTGAAAAGTTGAAATATAGGATTTATAAAATTTAATTATTTTATGAATCAAAATGGTGAAATAATAAAAGAGATTAAAGACGTTTTAAAGAATAATATAAATTGATTTATATTAAGAAATTTATAAATGGATATTTATAAATTGAAATATGGACATTATAAAACGAGTTTTTATAAGTGTTTGAATGAAGTGAAAATGAATTCATAATTGAATGGAATTTATAGAATTTTAAACAGTGAAGTTATAAATGGAATTTTATAAGCAGTAGGTTTATAAAATTTATAAAGTTATTAAAAGAATGGTTTTGGATGAATAATTGAATCTTATAAGTTATAAGATTTATAATTATGAAGTTCAAAGGAACGATTTTGCAAACGAATAAATTATAAGTATTTCACTTATGATATGAACTTTTGTTTTATAATTGAGTTATAAATTGAATAGGTTAATAAAAGAATTTATAAAAGGAAGTTGTTATAAAATAAATAGAAATGGAATTTATAAACGTTGTTTTATAAATTCGCAAACGACTTATTTTGATAAGTTAATCGTTGAAACCTATTAATGGAGTTATATTCACGTTTTGACTGTGAATAATACTTTAAAATAAAATGAATAGAAGTGATGAAAGTCGTTAACGTAGTATATTCACGTTTTTGAATAGTGAATCATATGTTAAAGAAATTGTTTTGAATGTGATGTTTTAAATCGAATTAAAACGATCTAACGATGTTTTAAAATGTGTTGAGATTCGAAACCATAGATTTCAACGTTTATTGTTGAAATAGACGTTTTCGGGAAATAAAAGGAAATGATGGACTATAACACTGTTGTTATAGTAAATGATTTCCGAAAGGAAATGTTTTGTATAATATTGGGATTTATATATCTATTTTAATTTCGAATCCCTATACTAGTGATTTTGGGTTGTCGTAACGATGTTTTACGCAACATTCGTTTTGGCCCAAATAAATATGTTTAAGGGAATGATTTCCTTAAAGAATGAAATATGTACTTAATTTCGATTTAAGTATATTGAATATTTTCCAAGTGTTGAAAATAAATAAAATTTGTGAATTACTTATGAATAAATAAGTATGGAAATGTTTTCCAATATAAAGCGAATATTTTGAGAATTTATCTTTTTGAAGATAAATTGGAAAGGAATATTGAAATGAATAATCGAAATCGAATATTCATAGATATTTTGGATTATAAATTCACTATGGAATTTAAGAATGAAAAGGAGAATTTGTTTAAAAATAAATATTGATTTATTTTTGAAGTATTGAAATTATATATCTAGTGAAGATATTTTGGAAAATAAATAATTTGGAAAATTATTTGGGAACTGGTGATGTGTGCATATCCATTGATAGTTCAATAACCGACTATCAATATTTCCCTTTGAATGGGTAATTGATGTGATTTGTTTGAATTTGAATGCCACACTTATTTTTGAATAAGCGCTCGCTATTCGGGTTAACCGGGAAAGGACCATGGGGTCGTATAACCCATTCCGAATATGTGATACGTCGTTGTGAATTGCATTTGAAGATCGGTGTTGAAGACCGAGTATTTGTGAAAGCGATAGGATGACCTATCGATTGTCTCTGCACTGGGTAGCTCCTAGTATAGAGATTTCCTTAAGTGATGGGAAATTCGATCGGGATTGTGAATACCCGGATTGCAAGGGCTTCGTAAGAAGTGCCTTCGGTTTTGTTCGAGCCCGGAACAGACTTGTATGGATTGTATGTTTGACGTTACAAATTGAGATATAAAGCAGATTTATTTCAAATATATTTCTGTTGGTGGCGGAGAATTTATTCTTTTAGCTTAACACCCTTCTCTGAGACGTACGAGCTCAGAGGTTATATAGTTGAAGTTATCAGCGATATATTCCCAATTTGGTAGTGTGACATGCTGAGTGTTGCTGTAAATGATCATTGTGTTGATTATTTGTGATAGGATCGTTTATTTGATCGTCTATCTTTGTGATCATCTCTATGATCATTTGTTGACCCAAAGCATGGCTTTTGTATAAAGTATGTTTTTGTGGACGTGACTTCGTCGAGCCTCACACCCCGTGAATGGTCAAAACAGGAAAGAAGCAGCAAGGTTATGAGGGGTAGCGCCCTTTAGGATGTGTGCATTTCCTTCTGGAAAAGGGTGGTATCATGGTATGGAGCCCAGATACTTACTCATGTTGAAAACACTTTGTTATGATTGTGTGAATTGATTACGAGCGCTCGGTGAAAAGGTCCCAAAGAACCGGGGGATGGCATATTCGGTCAGTTGTTACTCAGTTAGGGGTAACCCGGCCTTGTGTTGGTAGAGATCCGGTTTGGTTCTCGGGGATGTCCATCCAGAGGCATTCTCATGTGGCAATGGGAAGTTCCTTGGCCGGATCATTCGTTGGAAATCCAAAGAAACAATACGATCTTGTACGGATTTAGTTGTAGAACCTGCCATTCACTTATGGTGGTCACCACTGTTTGGATGGTAGCTATAGTAGGCATACGATAATGGTCGTATGTTGGCTAAGATTTATATTCTACTTTCGAAATGAATTTTTCCTACACTATGCACTAATAATAATATCAAATGTTCTTTTGAATGCGTATCAAGCATCTTTGACTATCATAAGGAGAAATCTCCTCCGATTCTGCGTTTGCATTGTGTGTGTGTGCGGGAGGCCTTATGGTAGTCTCATTTTTAAAAGCATTGCGAATTGAAATAAAAATATTCTTCTATTTTGATTTTTAAAGATAAATAAACTGTTTTGAGTTCTCACACCAGTCACATGACTGACTCGGAGTTTATTGTTTTCCTTCCTAAACTCTGGGTGCCCACCAATTTCTACACGGGCAGTCAAGAGTTAAGGTTTATCAGGATATTCTGGAGTTGCTGGAGGCAAGCTGGATGGCATGGCGTATTACTAGTTATATAGTATTTCTTTTTCCGCTGCACTGTATGTTGTTGTTGTTGTTGTACACTTTGATGATATGATGTAATGAAATGTAATGTATAAAATGTAATAACTAATATAGTTCTTTGTTTAAAGATTATTCATTTATTATTATTATATGTTGTTCCGCTGCGAATTGTGAGATTTTGATGTTGTTCTGTTGTTTTCTGTTCTGTTCTATTCTCTTTTTCTTCTATTTAAAAATGATCTATTTTCTTTTAGTTCTATACTTTCTCTATGTTCTTTCCTCTCTATTTTCTTTTCTTATCTCTTCTCTCCTTTTTCTCTCTTTTTCTTTTTTTAAAACCCTCAGTGTTCGGTTTTCCGTCGTTCAATTACTCGGCAGTCGATAAAGTGAGTATCGATGTTGAATTTTCGGAAGACGAAGAATCGTGTCCTGACAAAGTGGTATCAGAGCTTATGGTTAAGCGACAACCATGGTTCTGTTGGGTATTACTCATTAGAGATAGAGTCAGTAGTACTCTAGATTGAGTTTGAGTGTAATAATAGCTATGAGAGCGTATTTGTTAGTGAATATAAAAATTGTTTTATATTGTGATGATTGGTTTGTTGAGTGGCATATGAACTTTCGTCGGCGCAGCCTCGAAACTGAATCGAAGTGGTTTCTAAACACTTGAATAGAACGATTCGACACAGTATTGATTTTAAAATTGGGAAAATGAAATAATTTTACTTGAGTATATTTTGTATATAAAGAAATAAATTTTCAGAATTATTAAAGTGAAAATAAGTTGATTGTTTAGTTGTTTGAATAATCTAAATAAAGAATAATTGTATAAGCAAAAGAATTATAAGAATTGAATTATAATTAAATTAATTTACAATTGTGAAATAAACTTATACATATAAGAGGTGAAACTATATGAATGTGAGTTGTAATAAAAATGAATTTAATGTTAAATGGAAATTTACTTTAGAATTTGAAATCTGAATTGATTTATAAGTTGGAATTTAAGTTAAGTGAAAACAAGTGATGTTTGTAAAATGGAGTATAACTTAAGAGATATTGAATGAAGTTGATATGAAATAATGGATATAAGTGTTAATTCATTAAAATCTAATGTTATTGGAAGTTGAAAGATTTAATGAAAATCAATTTAATTAAACCAATAGAAAGTGACGGTGTTAAACCAAAATTGAATGAATATAAGCAAAGGAATTTGGTTGTAATTAATAAACATTGGTTGTTATATGGTTGTTAGTTGGTTGTATATAATTCATTAAGTATTAATGAAATTGGAAACTAAAGTAAGTGAAATTCGATCGGAAGTTAGTGAATCTTGAATAAAATTGAATTTGATTTGGAAGTGAACCAACTTGAATATGAATTAGTGAATATGAACTAATTGAAAATGAATGTTAGTAAACATCCACTATTAATGAATCAAATGTGATTAAATTGAAAACCATTTCATTGAATATTAATGAGAATATGAATGAATAATTATTGGTTATGAATGATAGTTGGTTGATGGTTGCATTTGTTGCTTTTTTTTCAATTGCTATGTTAACATATATAGTTATTATGTTGCTATATGATGCATATCGATACTATTATCTATATGCATGATTCTCATGTTGTTTGTTGAGTAATTACTAGGTGCGGATCGCGTTTGCTTCGCATTTGGAGCTCGCTTTCGCGCTATATTAGCCGTATATGCTTGCTAATAAAATATAAGGTACATATCTCGGATTAAATATCGTACTTTTACAAATTTTCCCCTTCGGGATGCCTCATTACTTAATGAGATGTATATTTGTGATATATATACTGTCATTATTTTTTCGGATCGAGCCGCGCAAAGGAGACTATGGCGAATTTTTTCGAAAATTTAAGGCGTTAGAAAAAATTTGAGAAAATTGGAAAATTTTGAAAACTTTAACTTTGATTTTGGAATTGAAAGTTAAACAATAGTAATTGCTTTTGAAAAGATAACTAAGTATGATTTGAAAACTTAGTAAAGATTTGTAAGAAGTTTAACTATGAATTATGGAAAGTTAATAAATTCTGTAACTCTTTCTTACTTGTTAATTTGGAGGACGAAATTCTTTTAAGGGGGGAAGATTGTAACGACCCAGAATTTTTAGAAATTAAAATTTGAATATTTAATTAATTTTAAATATTAAGAAGTGAATTTATAAGTCAAATAAATTTTTATTTGAATTATTGGATTTAATTGGATAATTAAATCGATAATTTAATACGTTAAATTATGGAAATAATTGAAAACCGAGTTAAATATGATAGAAAATGATTTGTAAAATTTTATTTTATCATATTATAGTTAGAATGATATTTTAGAACTTTTAAAATCGAATTAAAAGTTTATTTGTGAAAATTGAATATTTTAATATTTAAATCGACTAGTGAAAATAGTCAATTTTTGAACAGTCTCAGAATTGAACGAAACCAGTTCCATTGGATCCGTAATGGTTAGTTATTACCGGATTTCAATTTTCGTGTCAATCGGAGTTATCGTTTGATCGTAACAGCTCGAAACGCATCGAATTTATTTTTAATATTAATTTGGCGAGTTAAAATAGCCATTTTTCAAAAAGTCTCGGATTTCGACGAAACTAGTTTCAACGGATCCGTAATGTGATATTATTGTAAGGTTTCAAATTTCGTGTCCATTGGATTTACCGTTTGTCCGGTACAAATTAAAACGCCTAGAAAATCGCTTAAATCGGTTTAATTTAAATTGAGCGTTTGTAGCCATAACTTGCACAGATGTCCAAATTAGCTTTCAAAACCTGTTCCATTGTGTCCGGAACGCGGGGTAAACCTTAGAAACGCTGGTTACGGCGCGTAAATCGGAGTTCGGAATTTCCGGATGAATAGTGTTCGATTTTCTTCTATAAATAGAGACCCTTGCCTTCATAATTTAGAAAAAATTAATAACCCTAATAAAACCCTAGCCGCCAGTTTCATATGAATGGCCAGAAATTAGTTTCATTCATCCCTTAATTACTTCCAATCCGTGAAGTTTTAGCCCAAGTGATCAACTACAAAGATGAAGAGCAAGGCGAGAGCTTTCAATCCATACGGATTTGATGGGTTATGGTCGATCGAAGGGGAAGCTACAGGGCCGCGTCCTCCATGACTTGCGCACGCATTTCATGACGAAATTGGGGGTCGCACATGGTCGTTCTTGGGCCGTGCATAGGTGGTGGAAGGGGCTTCCTATTGCAAGTGGTTTGATCGAGTTTCGTCGAGAAATGAGATTGCAAATCAAAACCCTAATCTATTGCTAATGGGTTTGGTTATCTGTAGTTGTCGCGTGCGTGAATACTTTAGGGAAGAAGATGGAGGGGTTATGCGCACGGGCCTGATGCTATGGGCTTGGATCTAACGGTTATTATGAAGTTAAGTTATAAATTTTAAATAATTGTTGTAATTAGTTTAAGATAAAATTTGTATAAACTTGTAAAATCAATATCTTTTTCATACGAGGTCGAAAACGCGCGAAACCAGTCGCGTTGGAATCGTATCGTCGAGCACTACGCGATGTAGTTGGAGTGGAGTCGTTTGGAGTTAGTGAAAATTTTGGGTAAAATTAAACGTGCGTTTAATTTTATTCGAAATAAATCGCTAAAACGGAATTTAAATCAAGGTGAGAACTTCTCACTCAATCGAATCAGTTTCAATTTTATTTTAAATAGTTAGATTTAAAATATTTGAATGCATGTTTGAATGATGATTGATATCTATTGATTGTTAAAATAGACATTATACGCCGTTAGTAAGCGGATGTTATTTATTAAAAACATATACCGTGAATATTTCATAAACAGTGAAATTGGTATTATATATAATAGCAATATATATATATTGGCATATGTATATATTGGAGTTATTGATTCCCCGCATTTTTTGTTTAGCGGATGAGACCCTATTGCGCCGTTATTAAGCGGATAATATTTATTAATAACATACCGCGATAATTTCGTACTGGAGCGAAATTGGTATTGTGCTAATGTTTGTGGATGCAGGAAAACAGGTTGGAGGGATCCAACTGGATTCCTCAACAGTTTTTACTTGATTTCAGATATTTTGATATTTGATGAATTATCATATCAATATATGATATTGTTGTTGTCGTGATTGACTATTTGGTATGTAGCATCATTGGACCAAATTTTGGAACTTTAAAATGATTTTTAAAGTGATTTTTGAAAATATACTATATGTTTGGAATTGATCCATGTTAAATAAATAAACGTTATAATTTTAAAAGTTATAAAATTATGGTTTTTGTGAAATAAAGTTAAAAGCTGATTTTTGAGAAATAAGGATTGATGATTTTATAAAATAGTAAAATCAGAATTTTTGAATTTATTGTGAAATGTTGAAATATAGGATTTATAAAATTTAATTATTTTATGAATCAAAATGGTGAAATAATAAAAGAGATTAAAGATGTTTTAAAGAATAATATAAATTGATTTATATTAAGAAATTTATTAATGGATATTTATAAATTGAAATATGGACATTATAAAACGAGTTTTTATAAGTGTTTGAATGAAGTGAAAATGAATTCATAATTGAATGGAATTTATAGAATTTTAAACAGTGAAGTTATAAATGGAATTTTATAAGCAGTAGGTTTATAAATTTTATAAAGTTATTAAAAGAATGGTTTTGGATGAATAATTGAATCTTATAAGTTATAAGATTTATAATTATGAAGTTCAAAGGAACGATTTTGCAAACGAATAAATTATAAGTATTTCACTTATGATATGAACTTTTTTTTTATAATTGAGTTATAAATTGAATAGGTTAATAAAAGAATTTATAAAATGAAGTTGTTATAAAATAAATAGAAATGGAATTTATAAACGTTGTTTTATAAATTCGCAAACGACTTATTTTGATAAGTTAATTGTTGAAACCTATTAATTGAGTTATATTCACGTTTTGACTGTGAATAATACTTTAAAATAAAATGAATAGAAGTGATGAAAGTCGTTAACGTAGTATATTCACTTTTTTGAATAGTGAATAATATGTTAAAGAAATTGTTTTGAATGTGATGTTTTAAATCGAATTAGAACGATCTAACGATGTTTTAAAATGTGTTGAGATTCGAAACCATAGATTTCAACGTTTATTGTTGAAATAGACGTTTTCGGGAAATAAAAGGAAATGATGGACTATAACACTGTTGTTATGGTAAATGATTTCCGAAAGGAAATGTTTTGAATAATATTGGGATTTATATATCTATTTTAATTTCGAATCCCTATACTAGTGATTTTGGGTTGTCGTAACGATGTTTTACGCAACATTCGTTTTGGCCCAAATAAATATGTTTAAGGGAATGATTTCCTTAAAGAATGAAATATGTACTTAATTTCGATTTAAGTATATTGAATATTTTCCAAGTGTTGAAAATAAATAAAATTTGTGAATTACTTATGAATAAATAAGTATGGAAATGTTTTCCAATATAAAGCGAATATTTTGAGAATTTATCTTTTTGAAGATAAATTGGAAAGGAATATTGAAATGAATAATCGAAATCGAATATTCATAGATATTTTGGATTATAAATTCACTATGGAATTTATGAATGAAAAGGAGAATTTGTTTAAAAATAAATATTGATTTATTTTTGAAGTAAATTATATATCTAGTGAAGATATTTTGGAAAATAAATAATTTGGAAAATTATTTGGGAACTGGTGATGTGTGCATATCCATTGATAGTTCAATAACCGACTATCAATATTTCCCTTTGAATGGGTAATTGATGTGATTTGTTTGAATTTGAATGCCACACTTATTTTTGAATAAGCGCTCGCTATTCGGGTTAACCGGGAAAGTACCATGGGGTCGTATAACCCATTCCGAATATGTGATACATCGTTGTGAATTGCATTTGAAGATCGGTGTTGAAGACCGAGTATTTGTGAAAGCGATAGGATGACCTATCGATTGTCTCTGCACTGGGTAGCTCCTGGTATAGAGATTTCCTTAAGTGATGGGAAATTCGATCGGGATTGTGAATACCCGTATTGCAAGGGCTTCGTAAGAAGTGCCTTCGGTTTTGTTCGAGCCCGGAACAGACTTGTATGGATTGTATGTCTAACGTTACAAATTGAGATATAAAGCAGATTTCTTTCAAATATATTTCTGTTGGTGGCGGAGAATTTATTCTTTTAGCTTAACACCCTTCTCTGAGACGTACGAGCTCAGAGGTTATATAGTTGAAGTTATCAGCGATATATTCCCAATTTGGTAGTGTGACATGCTGAGTGTTGCTGTAAATGATCATTGTGTTGATTATTTGTGATAGGATCGTTTATTTGATCGTCTATCTTTGTGATCATCTCTATGATCATTTGTTGACCCAAAGCATGGCTTTTGTATAAAGTATGTTTTTGTGGACGTGACTTCGTCGAGCCTCACACCCCGTGAATGGTCAAAACAGGAAAGAAGCAGCAAGGTTATGAGGGGTAGCGCCCTTTAGGATGTGTGCATTTCCTTCTGGAAAAGGGTGGTATCATGGTATGGAGCCTAGATACTTACTCATGTTGAAAACACTTTGTTATGATTGTGTGAATTGATTACGAGCGCTCGGTGAAAAGGTCCCAAAGGACCGGGGGATGGCATATTCGGTCAGTTGTTACTCAGTTAGGGGTAACCCGGCCTTGTGTTGGTAGAGATCCGGTTTGGTTCTCGGGGATGTCCATCTAGAGGCATTCTCATGTGGCAATGGGAAGTTCCTTGGCCTGATCATTCGTTGGAAATCCAAAGAAACAATACGATCTTGTACGGATTTAGTTGTAGAACCTGCCATTCACTTATGGTGGTTACCACTGTTTGGATGGTAGTTATAGTAGGCATATGATAATGGTCGTATGTTGGCTAAGATTTATATTCTACTTTCGAAATGAATTTTTCCTACACTATGCACTAATAATAATATCAAATGTTCTTTTGAATGCGTATCAAGCATCTTTGACTATCATAAGGAGAAATCTCCTCCGATTCTGCGTTTGCATTGTGTGTGTGTGTGGGAGGCCTTATGGTAGTCTCATTTTTAAAAGCATTGCGAATTGAAATAAAAATATTCTTCTATTTTGATTTTTAAAGATAAATAAACTGTTTTGAGTTCTCACACCAGTCACATGACTGACTCGGAGTTTATTGTTTTCCTTCCTAAACTCTGGGTGCCCACCAATTTCTACACGGGCAGTCAAGAGTTAAGGTTTATCAGGATATTCTGGAGTTGCTGGAGGCAAGCTGGATGGCATGGCGTATTACTAGTTATATAGTATTTCTTTTTCCGCTGCACTGTATTTTGTTGTTGTTGTTGTACACTCTGATGATATGATGTAATGAAATGTAATGTATAAAATGTAATAACTGATATAGTTCTTTGTTTAAAGATTATTCATTTATTATTATTATATGTTGTTCCGCTGCGAATTGTGAGATTCTGATGTTGTTCTGTTGTTTTCTGTTCCGTTCTATTCTCTTTTTCTTCTATTTAAAAATGATCTATTTTCTTTCTGTTCTATACTTTCTCTATGTTCTTTCCTCTCTATTTTCTTTTCTTATCTCTTCTCTCCTTTTTCTCTCTTTTTCTTTTTTTAAAACCCTCAGTGTTCGGTTTTCCGTCGTTCGATTACTCGACAGTCGATAAAGTGAGTATCGATGTTGAATTTTCGGAAGACGAAGAATCGTGTCCTGACATCATCACTGGGCACTCCATAGGTATGGTATGAAACAAACTCATAGTGGGCTCGATAGGATACGTGGCATGGCACAACTAGGCAATGGCTGGGTAGATATACAAATTACACTTCCCGGCTAGTGGTAACGCATAGCAGCAACTACTACCCACCTCATAACACACTCCCAAATCAAAAAAATTAGGTGTGGCCACCAAATCAATCATAAAGTCAGAGTATAGTATCGAAGGAATGTGTCCAATATGAGGAGCTACCTCACTTGGCCCGTCGATTTCTCCTATTTTAGCCACCTTACGCCAACTCACGGGAGTTGGGTCCATGTATATACCTCATATAGGATCGTCGCCACCGTCCTACTTCATTCTGGAATCTCCACCGCGTACACAGTTGTTAAAGTGGTTTTCCGTATTGGCAGAGAGTATGACAATATCCTATCTCGGTGTCTTTAACAACCAATCGTTATTATAACACCGTGGTTATTTCAAAATAGTTTATACTTCAAAACCAAAATATCATTTCCATTTCAAAACCATATCAATACAATATCATTTCCATTTCAAAACCAAATACGATATCTCTTCTATTTCAAATATATCCACTTCCAAAATCATAGCACTTTCAAAGTTATAACACTTACGAAACCAAACACTTGAAATTATAACACTTTCAAAACATAATACTTTGAAATTCATAAGTTTAAAAACATAACTTCCACCACTTAAACAGTTTAGATATTAAAATAGTATATATAATAAAATAGTTTATAAAGTAAAATAGTTTGTATAAAAGAGTTATAAGTTAAAATGGTTTATATTCAAATAGTTAGTATATTAAAATAGTTTATATTATACGTAGTTTATACTAAAAATGATTTATATTAGAATAGTTTATTTTAAAATAGTTTATAAAGTAAAATATAAAATAGTTTTAAATATAATTTAAAATATACTTTATATAATAAAATAGTTTCCTCAAATTTCACAAAACGAATCCAAATCAACTCGAATTCTACAAATTCAAATTTAATCAAATCTCAAATCATAAATTTTAATTTATTTCAGTTTCTCAATAAACCATTTCAAATTAAATCGATTTCAAATACATATTTGAACCACAAATAAACCATTTCAATTTCAATATATTTCAAAGCTTTAAATACTCCATACTTTTAAAACTAAATTTGATAATTTCATATATGTATTAATTCAATTTACTATTTTATAGTTTTTAAATATTCACTTAATAAACATAATATCATATAAATAAAAACCTGAATTTCAAATCATTAAACATTTCCTTTAATTTATTTAAACTTGAAATATTCATTTAATCTTCTTAAACCAAAATCAAGTTATAAAATCATATCCTTTAAAAATCTCAAATTCCACAAGTTTCAAATCGATTTAATTATATAAAATCATTAATTAAATACAATTGGAGATAATTTCAAAGTTATTTTCCTAAGCTTAACTTATAAAAATCATTATAGAAGTTTATCTTTAAATAAATTTTTTAAATAAATCCTTAAACATATTAGATCAGACTTTATTAAATTAAAGCTTATTATTAAAATCTATTTAATATTAACACTAATTTATGTATATTCAAAATAGTAAAATTATATATATAAAATCTTAAAATTAAAACTTTCAAAACTAATTTATAACTGTAAAAATTGCAAACCATATAATTTTAAGAATCCAAAATTTAAACCTTTATAAAAATACATTTATATAATATCTTAAATCCATATTTATTAAACCATATATTTCTTTCCAAAAACATAGAAAACATTTTCAAAATACTTATATATAGACCAACGGTGTCCGTATATAATTTTCTATTCTATGGTCAAGTGATATGGATATTTATCATTTCAATCCATAATTTACATATATACGGGTATATATCATTTCAACCCGTAATCCCAAGTTCAATTATATGAAAATCGCTTGGGTTATCATTTCAACCCATAACGATTTACTCCTATTCTACAGATTGTTCGGGTACGTATCATTTCAACCCTTAGTGAATTCTATACTAACAGGGAACTTACAGAGTGATAACAGATATGATAATAATATAACAAGCATAAATCATCAATATAAATAACAGATAGTAGTGTTAGGTGTCACAGGTTAACAGGTACAGATAATAGCATATATATAGCAATGTAAATAAATAATAGCAACATATTTCAATTGACGTTCCAATTGAAACCAAATTTAATTATATAAGAACATTGATCGTTAGTGATTGCTCACCTTTCGAGGCTAGAGATGAATGAGAATGAGACGAGTTACAAATCCAAGCGCGAATTCCAAAAGTAAGATTGGCACGAATTCGACGATTGAAGCTGATAAATCAAAGTTAATGAAGACAATCAAATCAGTTTGGTATAAACTGAAACAAATATATATTATCTTCATTTTCAAACCAATATTAAATCCCAATACATAAAATATGTAGTAGAATAAATCCTCCACATATATAAAACAATATTTAAATTTATTTCAAAACGAAAATCCCCTCAGAATTTAAATTTTTCAAAACAGCAAACTGTACATATAACATCTACTAGAAAACAGCCTACATGTAAAGTATGGTATATATGTGTGTGTAATACTTTATAATACACACAGTGCTCGTATAGTATAATATATATGGTATAAACTAATATACTACTACCATATATATACTTTCAGTCACCATTAGATATAGGAATTACATATACATACATACATATATATATATATATATATATATATATATAACAGACATCTTATAAGACACTATACAGCTTATATGCACTTATAACATTTAAAATCAATATTCTATACAAATAAAAATATTAAATATTAAATACTGAAACATGAAACTTGTATATACATAAGATTTCCACAGCAAAACACAAGATCTAATTTTATACACAAAATACATGCACACTACAAATATATACATACTTATAACAAACTTATATATATAAAATATCTATACGTATGTAATATATATTTAAAACAATGTCTAAAATAGTAGGGTACAAAATAAAAGATTTCGTATATAGGAACGTATTCATATAACATGCTATATATATATTACTACAACCTATATATTGTAGATTATATACAAAGCTTGTATCTCATATACTTTTATTCAAAAAAACACGTATGTATAACTTGCATAAACGGTCGTATAGACAAAATATACAACTCTGTACATACAAATACATATAGATTTACCAACATACTTAAATACTGATATATATATACACACACACATTCACACATAAGAAGGGATGCTCAGCTATAAGGCTATGGAAAAATGAAGTTGGTCGGAGCACTGCCTTCGGCTAAGGAGAAAGGAAGGAGGCGACTTCCCATCCTTAGCCATGGTAAAAAGGAAGGGGACTTAGGTGGAGGTGCAGTTACGTGCGGTAGTGGGAATGAAGGGAGGGTGGTCGAGCAAGAAAATGGGAGAGAGCTGCTTGCTTTGCTTCGGTTGTTGGACTCTTATTTTTTTTATAGATGGCAAAGGACGAAATAAAAGAGGAAGGAGAAACAGGTTAGAAAAATGGAAGAAACTAGAAAGAGAATAAGCAGCGGATACGAACTATAATATATAATATACTATTTTATTCTTTTCAAATGAATGGGAAGAGGAAAATAGAACGAACCAGCATAATATTGGAACCAGCAGAAAATAAAAAGTCAGGCATTGATTTTCTAAAAATAAATTCCAGTGGTGGCTTTTGGGTTTAACTAAGTGGATAACGAATCAACAAGGAATTTAAAATGGTTCATAATACGGAACCCGATAAGTCATTCCGTAAATTTCGCTATCTCTCTAACCTCGAAATTGATAGAATATACCATAGAGATCAGCATGACGAGACGATCAAAACGGTATACATATATCAATGATACGATTATCCTATCAAAAGTCGATAATCGGTACCAAAGAATGGGCCAATTTGTTGAAAATAAGATAAATGGAGCAATAGCTGTCCAAATTTGATGAAATGAAATGTGATATCTCACTCAGAAGATGATTTAAAAATTTAATATATAAAAATATTCAGGTTTGGAAAATATTTTATTATCATCAATTTTTAACTGACTTGAATTTAAATAAAATTACACAATAAAATAAACATCCATATTTTCAGATGAAAATTTACCATTTGCTATGTTCAAATAGACGTATTCCAAATATTAAATTTTTAATTTTAAAAATCATTATTTAAAATTTCCCAAAATTTCAATTAATTAAATGTATAAAGCTTCTAAAATTTACGCGTCATTACACTCTCCTCCACTTAAAACTTTTCGTCCCCGAAAAGGAAGAAGGAGGGAGAATAGAACTTCCAGAAGAAAAATAGATTGAAAACAAAATAAAACAATTAATATAAGACCATATAAATTTCAATTTAGACCAATTTATATTAAACAATAAATTTTTACATCAAGGTACTTCATTAAGTTGATTAAATTTTAATTTATAAATTCTTTTAACATTAATTTTGCATTATAAATTATCAATTACATGTTCAACTTATGAATGATTAAGGTAAGTTATATTAGAATGCAATTGAGTATTATACAAGTAAAGTATTTCTAATTCAATTATTTCAAGTCTAAATATTCATTCAAAATTTCTGGCTTCATTTTATAATTGAAAACACCTTTAAATCATAAAATTTAAGAATTTGATTTTCGATTTTTAATTCAAACTATTTGGAGATAAGTGTGTGTTTATATATATATATATATATATATATATATATATATATATATATATATATATATTCGATGCATCAAATCGAATCTATAATCATATACATATATATATATTATACATCGATTCATATTTAAGTAATTCAAATCAAATATATTTTCCAGAACAAAAGTGTAGCAAGCTACTAAGTGGTCTCTCAACTTTGAAACTCGAAAATGAATGTCGATGATGCGGCAGCCATCACCGAAATTATTTTCCAGTGAATAAAAGAGAAGAGTACTGATTTAAACATTTAAAAATTCTTTGGAAACAATTTTTATTTGAAAATACCTTAAATAATATGCATTTTAATACTTTTAAAACCAAAGTTTGAAATCATCGAAAATTAAATTCTCAAATTCCTGATTTAAATTCATTTAATTTTCAAATCAGATTATAAACCATGTTTTATAGTTTCATTTATTCAATGGTTTGCAAAAAAATAAATGAAAATCAAATATCATCATTTATAGTAACCAATTTACTTGACTATAAAATCTCAGAAAATTATACTTATATATATAATATATTCATACAAAATTATTTCATTTATTTATTATGTGGAAATAGCCAATGGTTTACAAAACAATAAAAAAACCAAATATTATCGTTTTTAACAACTAACTTATTTAACAAGTTAGTTTCAGAAAATTATACTTATATATAATATAATTATACAAAATTCATTTCATTTACGAAATTTTAAAATAATATTATGTCAGTTTGCTCTGTTCAAGTGATTTGGAACTCCTATCGATATCATTGATCAGACGAATCGATCGAAACCCCAAATCCACATAACAACTCAAACATCACAATTTATAAAACATTTTATATTAATTATAAATACACCCCTCACTCGATTATACAAAATGGATTTCAAAACATAGATAGGGATTCCAACTAGAAGATAGGCTCGAGACGAAGCTAAAATGGTTAAATTGCAAAATAGAAAGACGGATAGACTTATACAAATAGTGGGTAACCTTAATCAGGTCAACCATGACTTCAAGAATAAGATCAATACGGAATTCTGAGGCAAATCGACATTCGATCGCAAGAGATATAATAGAATTTGGGCATAGCAAGAGATAGCAGCATCTAAACCAATGATACAGAAATCCTTGGTGAACCGATGCTCGTCATAATGGAGTTTCACCTCTTTACCAAATCATACAGTAGAGCTATGGGATGCTCCAGATTCAAGAAGAATATGAATAGGGAGAAACAAGAATGGATTTTGGAACCGAGGGGGAAACGTTCCAAAATTCAAAGAATATTCGAATAAAAGAGGAAAGAATTCAAGCTCGAACGAAAGTAATTCTGTAATTAAATTTACTTTATATGCTAAGTTCTGCCTAAAACCAGAGCTCGGATACCAACTGTAAAATCTTGGTATTTTCAACTATTCACATCCGCGCATGTTGGACTTGAATTGCTCAAAATATCAGATTGTTAATTTAAATTTGGGAAAATTCAGTATATACAATAAGTAAAATAATCACAGAATCACAGACATAGAGTAATATAATAATAATGCAGCGGAAATAAAAGAATAGTAGTTCATGAAGCTACTATATATATATATATATATGTATGTATAAGAGAATAAGATACAATAGAAGTCTCAAATACATAGATATCTCAATACAATAGTCAAATACAAAATCTGAATACATCACTGAAATCAACTGAATAACTGAGAGCAGAATCGATAGATGGATCTCCTAGCGAAGCTCCAACTCCAAATCTGAGTCTCGATAGACTAGTATACTCAGTCTGCCTCGAGCGTAAAGCAAAACACAAAACACTCGAGTCAGGATTAACATTCTTATATCAATAAATCTAATCAAAGTGAAATAACCACTGAAATACAAGTAACTCAAGGGATGTTTGCGATAACCATCCTCTAAGGATCTGTTAAACTATCTACTATGTAGTAATATACGCTATTATAATAATGTCTATAGCAAAGTAAACTATTAAAATAGCGTAAAGGCTTTACATTTTCCACCTTAACACATTTTATATATTCCCATAGTCTATACAGTATCATAATCTCCCCCGTACTGGGCGTCATCACTGGGCACTCCATAGGTATGGTACGAAACAAACTCATAGTGGGCTCGATAGGATAGGTGATGCGGCACAACTAGGCAATGCCAGGGTAGATATACCAATTACACTTCCTGGCTAGTGGTAACGCATAGCAACCACTACTGTCCACCTCAGAACACACTCCGAAATCAAAAAAACCAAGTGTGGCCACCAAATCAATCACAAAGTCAGAGTATAGTATCGAAAGAATGTGTCCGATCAGAGGAGCTACCTCACTTAGCCCGTCGATTTCTCCTGTTTTAGCCATCTTATGCCAACTCACGGGAGTTGGGTCCACGTATATACCTCATATTGGATTGTCGCCACTGTCCTACTTTGTTCTGGAATCTCCACCGCGTATACAGTTGTTAAAGTGGTTTTCCGTATTGGCAGAGAGTATGACAATCTCTGATTTCGGTCTCTTTAACAACCAATCGTTATTATAACACCGTGGTCATTTCAAAATAGTTTATACTTCAAAATCAAAATATCATTTCCATTTCAAAACAATATCAATACAATATCATTTCCATTTTAAAACCAAAAACGATATCTTTTCTATTTCAAATAAATTTGTTTCCAAAATCATAGCACTTTCAAAGTTATACAACTTTCGAAACCAAACACTTGAAATTATAACACTTTCAAAACATAATACTTTGAAATTCATAACTTTGAAAACATAACTTCCACCACTTAAACAGTTTAGATATTAAAATAGTATATATAATAAAATAGTTTATAAAGTAAAATAGTTTATATAAAAGCGTTATAAGTTAAAATAGTTTATATTCAAATAGTTAGTATACTAAAATAGTTTATATTATAAATAGTTTATACTAAAAATGATTTACATTAAAATAGTTTACTTTTAAATAGTTTATAAAGTAAAATATAAAATAGTTTTAAATATAATTTAAAATATACTTTATAAAATAAAATAGTTTCCTCAAATTTCACAAATCGATTCCAAATCAACTCGAATTCTAAAAATTCAAATTTAATCAAATCTTAAATCATAAATTTCAATTTATTTCAGTTTCTCAATAAACCATTTCAAATTAAATCGATTTCAAATATAGTTTAAACCATAAATAAACCATTAAAATTTCAATATATTTCAAAGCTTTAAATATTCCATACTTTTAAAACTAAATTTGATAATTTCATATATGTATTAATTCAATTTACTATTATTTAGTTTTTAAATATTCACTTAATAAAGATAATATCATTTAAATAAAACCCTAAATTTCAAGTCATTAAATATTTCCTTCAATTTATTTAAACTTGAAATATTCATTTAATCTTCTTAAACCAAAATCAAGTTATAAAATCGTATCCTTTAAAAATCTCAAATTCCATAAGTTTCAAATTGATTTAATTATATAAAATTCTTAATTAAATTCAATTTGAGATAATTTCAAATTTATTTTCCTAATCTTAACTTATAAAAATCATTATAGAAACCTATTTTTAATTGTTATTTTAATAAATACTTAAACATATTAAATCAGACTTTATTAAATTAAAGCTTATTATTAAATCTATTTAATATTAACACTAATTTATACATATTTAAGAGTAAAATTTTATAAGTAAAATATTAAAATTAAAACTTTAAAAACTAATTTATAACTTTTAAAATTGCAAACCATATAATTTTAAGAATCTAAAATTTAAAACCTTTATAAAAATACATTTATATAATATTTTAAAATCCATATTTATTAAACCATATATTTCTTTCGAAAACCATAGAAAATATTTTCAAAATACTTATATATAGACCAACGGTGTCTGTATAAAATTTTCTATCCTATGGTCAAGTGATACAGATATTTATCATTTCAATCCGTAATTTAAATATATATGGGTATATATCATTTCAACCCGCAATCCCAAATTCAGTTAAATGAAAATCGCTTGGGTCTATCATTTTAACCCACAACGATTTTCTCCTATTCTACTGATCATTCGGGTATGTATCATTTCAACCCATAGTGAATTCTATACTAACATGGAACTTGCAGAGTGATAACGGATATGATAATAATATAACAGACATAAATCATCAATATAAATAACATATAGCAGTGTCAGGTGTCACAGGTGAACAGATACAAATAGTAGCATATATATACATAGCAATGTAAATAACTAACAACAGCATATTTCAATTGTCGTTGCAATTGAAATCAAATTTAATAAATATAAGAACATTAACCATGAGTGATTGCTCACCTTTAGATGCTAGAGATGAATGAGAATGAGATGAGTTACAAATCCAAGCACGAATTCCAAAAGTAAGATTGGTACGAATTCGATGATCGAAGCTGATAAATCAAAATTAATGAAGACAATCAATCAGTTTGGTATAAACTGAAAAAAAATATTATCTTCATTTTCAAACCAATATTAAATCCCAATACATAAAATATATGTTAAAATAAATCCTATATATATATAAAACAATATCTAGATTTATTTCAAAACGAAAATCCCCTTAGAACTTAAATTTTTCAAAAAAGCAAACTGTATATATATATATCATCTACTAGAACACAGCCTACGTGTAAAGTATGATATAAATACATATATAGGTGTAACGACTACGAATTTTTCGCGCTCGAAAATCGACATCCATACTTTACATCGTACTCGAATGCCGTAGGTTCGACCGTTCAAATCCGAGTTGCCGGAGCTTATAACAACATTAAGTAAACAACACAGCGGAAAAGAAGAATAATACATTGATATACGACATAGATACAATATCTGATACAACAGAGTGATACAATGAATATCAATATACATCAGAGATGTGATACAAGAAATAGCAGCGGAAAAGGAAAATAGATAACATCTAGCAGCGGAACAATATAACTCTAAGATAGTCTTCAAAAGAGAACTCCAGCAGCAACAGCTCGTTCAACATCACGATACGCAAAGACAAGCAAGTCTCGTCCACATCCAAAGACTAAACTAGCTATCTGAAAAACCCAACTCTGAACTGCTCGTGTAGAAAATTTTGAGCACACAGAGTTTAGGAAAGAAACAACAAACTCCGGATCAGTTATGGGACTGGTGTGAGCAACAAAAAAAAAACAGTTGTCCTTTAAAACAATCAAAAAAAGATTTTAAAGTCAATTCGCAATGTTTTTAGAAATGAAACTACCATAAGACCTCCCGCCACACACACAATGCAAACGCAGAATTGGAGGAGATTTCTTCTTATGATAGTCAAACATGCTTGATACGCAATTTCCTTGATATTATTACTATAAGTGCAAAGTGCGGAAAAACATTTCGAAAGTAGAATATAAATCTTAGCCAACATACGACCATTATGGTATGCCTACTATAGCTACCATCTAAACAGTGGGGCGCCACCATAAGTAAATGGCAGGTTCTACAACTAATACTATACAAGGCTCGTACTGTTTCTTTGGATTTCCAACAAATGGTCAGACCAAGGAACTTCCCATTGCCATATGAGAACGCCTCTGGAAGGACGTCCCAGAGAACCAAACCGGATCTCTGCCAACACAAGGTCGGGTTACCCCTAACTGGGTAACTACTGACACGAGTATGCCATCTCCCGGTTGTAAACAACCTTTAACCGGGGCCCCAGCAACAAATCACAAATTAATATATAGATATCTGCGATATCAACATAAGTTAAGTATCTGGGCTCCATACCATGATACCACTTCTATCCAGAAGGAAATGCACATACCCTAAGGGGTGCTACCCCCAATAACCTTGCCGCATCTTTCCTGTTTCGACCATTTCGGGGTGTGAGGTCCGACGAAGTCTCGTCCACAAAGCAACGCTTTGGTACAAAGCCATGCTTTGGGTCAATAAATGATCAAAGTAATGATCACAAAGATAAATGATCAAACAAATGATCATATCACAAATGATCAAACAATGATCATTTCACAGCAACACTCAGCATGTCACATTACCAAATTTGGAATATATTGCTGATAACCATCAACTACATAACCTCTGAGCGCGTACGTCTCAGAGAAGGGTGTTAAGCTAAGAGAATAAATTCTCCGCCACCAACAGAAATATATTTGAAAGAAATCAGCTTTATATCTCAATTTGTAATGTCAGACATACAATCCATACAAGTCTGTTCTGGGTTCGAACAGAACCGAAGGCACTTCAAAAGAAGTCCTTGCAATCCGGATATTCACTAATCGCGTTCGGACTTCCCATCACATATGGAGTCTCTATACCGAGGACCAGTCGATGCAAAGACATTTGATGAGTTGTCCTTTCGTTTTCGAAAATATCCGGTCTTCAACACCGGTCTTCATATGCAATTCATAACGACATATCACATATTCGGAATGGGATATATGACACAAAGGTCCTCTCCCGGCTAAACCGAACAGTGAGCGCAGTATTTCAAAAACATATGGATATTGGGATTTCAATTACGTCACAACTTAAAATCCAAAAACTTTCCTTTTCAAATGGTTTAAACCAATTACCATTTCAAATCTTTATATTACAAAAAGATTTATTTCACAAAGATCAATTCGTAGATTTCAAAACAATTTCCATTCCAATTGGATTAACTCATTAAATCTTTAAATCAAAGATTTAACTCATAGCTTTCAAAATTCGATTAACTTGTTGAATCTTTAAATCAAGATTCAACTTATAGCTTTCAAAACGTTTTCATAACTTGGAAATTATCTTCATTTTCAAACTTAAAATTGTTTTTAACACAAATTGGACGTTCATTTCTTATGTGAAAGCTTTTATTATTTGAAAACAAACAGTTTTCGTTTCAGAAAAATCCAATTATATTTATACGAGTTAAAATTCTTAATTTATATTCATATTCCCAAATTAATACATTTTAAAATAGTTTAACCCATATATAACTGGTATAACATCTTTAATCCCTAGTTTCAAATTATAGAATTCAGTTTCAAATCTTGTATTTAAATTTAAATCAAATTATGTGAATTCCCAAACTAAATCAAGATATTCAAAATAAATCTCATCTTTGAAATTCCATTTCAAAAGCTTTTCACTTTAAAGCCAATCCATTTCAAACCATTTGAATTTAAAAATTCAAATACAAAACTATTTTCAAAAATCTGTGACTTAATCGATTTCCTCGTGAAATCCATATTGGTGTGTGTATAAGTATGGTCCAAGGGTTTAACACAATAGTGCAACATCATTCAATCATCATAGATCAAAACATCGAATATAGTTGATAAGCGATATAAACTATAACGCTTATCGTCATTCAAAGATTCACAGATAATATACAGATGTATCATCAATAAATGAATAAATTATACATACCACAATTTACAGAATAACATATCACAGATCAGATAGGACAATCAGTTCAAGGCATCTCATACAATACAATCATTCATAAGTAAGGTCAAGTATTCAATAGTCATTTATAAGTAGGATTAATTAATCGTTTAATCCTAATCAATTCAATTTATTTCCAAGTAAATTTATTACTTATGAATTAATTATCTAATAATGATTTATTAATTACAAATCTTTTGATATAAATTTATTTCTTAAACACTTTAATAAATTAAATTATTCTTAATTAATCATATTAATTAAATCAACCTTTTAACCCAATTACATAATTAATTAACTTTAATAAATCAAAATATCCAAAATTAATAACAATAAGTGATTAATCCTTAATTTCTCTTATTAAGTAATTAGATTTAAAAAAATTATAATTGATTATCTAAATTAATTAATCTAATTAATTATCAAAATTAATCACATTAATTTAGTTACTTAATAATCTCTAGTTAATTATCCTCATTAACTAATAACATTTCTTAATTTACTTCTTAATTAATTTCTAATTATAAATTAATCTAAATTATTAATTTATATATTAAATACATAAGTCATTCCTTAATTATCTTATTCATTTAAATCATTTTAATACCTTAATAATTTCTAAGATAATCTATTTCTTTATTAATGATTTAAATAAATATTAAAGTGTATTTTAGACATTACCCCCTTTGAATTTAAATTTGAATTCCATTTTGAATTTAAGATTTCAAAATGATTTACGATTTAACATTAGCCCAATTTAAATATTTATTTATAAACTTTAAAAAGAAATGTAAAAACATTTATTACTTTTATAAGAAAGCCTTTAAATCAACTACTTAATTTTTTTGATAAAAATTTAGCTTTTTACAACACATTACATTTTAACTTGCTTTTGAAAACTTGGTTTTTAATTCTTGGTTAAAAACCGAAAATCATTTTTTTTCTTTCTTTTACCTTAGATTCAAAGGTTCATTTGCATCCATACTTTAAATTTTTGAATTTAAATCCCAGTTTAAACTTTTATTTCAGATTTTAAATTAAACTTTAAAAATCGGAAACTATCAGGTTTTAAACCTGAAACCCCATTTAAATATTTTAACTATTTATTACATTTCAGATTTTAATACAAAGATAAATTTGAATTCAAACTTAAATCTGGATTTAAACTTGATTAAAATCTAGTATACAACTAAGTTTTCATTTGAATTTGTTAAAAACTCAAACAACTTTGGTATCAGGTTACAAGCCTGGAACAAACACTGACCAAACTCAAACCAAAGTTGACTTCGAGTCGCATACCCCTCTGCTTCGAGCCATATACTCGAATGACTCGAGTGAAACTCGAGGAAACAACCCACAAAAAAAAAAACACAGTGACAGGTTTTTATCAAAACCTGTAACCAACTCCCACTTGCACTTCAAATGGGCACGGTGCACGTGCACATCGCCTCTGGCGATCTTCCGGCATCGCAGCATGGTTGAACATGTCGACCATTCTCCCCATACCCAACTCCAACCATCAGGACCACATCACCCCCTCGAGATTGAAATTTTAGTTGAAACTCGAAACCTGGAAACGCGCGCTGGGGCCACCACCGATCCCTATCAACGCCTCGTACTCACGACTCCGACCGTGAGAATTCACGCAACTCCGGCAATCGATGCGTCTACGACCCAGCTTCCATTTCCCAAACTCTCGCGACACTCGATTCATCGATAGTGACGAACGAAACGATTTCATGATCTTACCTAAAACTAGGGTTAGAAATAAAAAACTCCTCCCCATCATCGCCACAGTCCTCTTTGCCACTTCCGGCCATTTTTCCTGGCAACCCCGTAGCCTCCCCCATCTCCTCAAACAACCCTGACCAACTCGAATCACTTAATCACGAGAAAATGATTTAAAAGCAGATTTTGTTCTATTGTAGACTGCTCATGATACACACAACTAAAAAACACTATTTTTTTTTAAAAATCCTATCTTGGGCTGTTAATTCAAGCTATATGATTGAATCCATAATTCAAGATATTCGAAATTTCCAGAGACTTAAGTTTTTACTGTAAAAACTTGTTCTTTTCTTTTATATGCATTTATACATCACGAAACTATTTTTTAATTGTAACTCATACATAAATACAACTATTTTGTTTTGAAACCAAGGTCTGATGTTGATTAGGAAACAAGAAATAGAATTTCTTGCTATTTGATACTCTGTAACTAAACAGAGAAGAAGATGCACTTGCATATGTATATACAACAAAACAAATAGCAATATAGATTCAATTTAAATTGCTATATGTTACTCACTTAAACATCTTGTTTTCCAGAAGCTTTCAGATTGAAGTTGAAGTCCTTTTTTTTTGAATTTACAAAGTTGAAATCTGGTTTGAGTTTGCTAGCTGGAAGTCCTCACTTGATCTCAGGTTTTGATGAATGGGTTTGATGTTTTAAATCTGAGATGTTTGTTTAAATGATGATGATATTACTTTGGGTTTTTTTCTTTTCTCAGTTATAATAGTGAACGAAATTGGAATGAAGTTGATGTATATAAAAGAAAAGAAGGTGACAGGGTGATGTTATTTTGTATAGGGTGATAAAATATTGTTTGATTAATACTAGGCAGAGACTTATTTTTTCTTTCTTGGTTTTATCAAACAAAATCTCGGCTGATGATCTTGTCCATGCTGAAGAATTTGGTATGCACGGTTCATTTTGATTTGCATAAGCATGTACATAGGTACTTTATGTTTCATATTATATTTTTACATTGTGTCTTGCATTACTATTCTTTACCATACTTGTATAAATAAGGCCTGACACCTTTTTGCTTTTGGAAAAGTGAACTTGTCTTTGCATTTATTTTGCAGGCATATTTTCATTTGTTTATTTGGGTTGAGATGAAAGCTTTAATGGTTTATGTACTTTATGTTTTTGTATATGGTTTTTCTATGCTTTTGTTCATAGATTTACTTTAGTCTTATGGCTTTGTATTGCCTTATATTTCGGCTGCATACTTCTTCTACTTGCTTTGTTTATGTTCATGCAGTATTGTACTTTGCTTTAGTTTTGTTTTTACTTTGCATATTTATTTACAACTTTGTTTCTTTGTTTTGTTACTTTGTATTGCAAATAAATTTCTATTTTATTTATGTTGTTTGAATTTAGCTATATGTTACTTTATATTTTATAATTTATCTTATTATATATCTATTTGATTTATCAAATTTATTTTCTAGCTTAAATATTTATTTTAACTTTAATGCTAATTGATTTAATTTACATTTTCCAAATTCGAATTCAAATTTTATTCCAAAATTTGTTCAAAATTTACATTAACGATCAATTTAACATTAATTCAAAATTGGGGTCGTTATAGACTTCCCCCATTAAAAGGAATTTCGTCCTCGAAATTTGCAGGCACGAAAACAACAAAGATGGATGAATGATAGAGAAATATCTTTTCAGATCAAACTGGATATCAGTTCTGAATTTGGCTCACCAAATCAGAATATCAACAATAGATACAAGAAATTATAATAGAATTTCAAATTTAGTTTTAAACGAAATCGTTTTATCGATACTATTCAAATTTATCCTTCATATTCCATTAACCAATTTAATTCAATTTTAAAATTTCCAATTCATTTAAAATTTCCAATTTCAAATTTCAAATTCATATTCATTAAGGTTTAAATCCAAAACTGATAAGAAACCAATGAAATACGAAGTAAGAATCTTCTACAACGATTCGTAGAGCATCAACGCACCGAACTTCTTTCTGTAGCTGTCACGAAGCAATCAAAAGAATTGGAATCGAATCAAAGAAGATTGAGAAGAGAAAAATTGTTTCCGTTGTCGTTACAGAGTATTGACCATTTATAGTCGTATTCCCCTGTTCCCTATCTCATTCTCTTCTTGCACTCATACTCACTATCAGTGGATAGCAAGAGAATTTACTGAGGCATTCAAACAGATATCTTAGGCATATACTCATTCTAGGGATACTTCATCCCATCTCTAATGAGCTACTTAATGTGTTACACTCTTGAGCTAAAGTTACCTTAGCTCTGATACCAATTGTGATGATCGACGACAGCGGTCACAACCGGTAGGCTTTTCAACCATCCCAGCCCCACCGTGGCTTACATTGATATCCCAAACTTGCTTTTACGGCCAGCCTCTCGACTGTCTCAGCTTACGCCTAACCAACCCCGTAAAGAGGACGTGTGGGGGCAAGAGTCTCCCGTTCTCCACCTAACCGCGAAGCGAGAATCCCCCATCACATAGCCCTAAGCTCAGCAAGACTTGAGCAACAAAAAAAAACAGTTGTCCTTTAAAACAATCAACAAAAGATTTTAAAGTCAATTCGCAATGCTTTTAGAAATGAAACTACCATAAGACCTCCCGCCACACAAACAATGCAAACGCAGAATTGGAGGAGATTTCTTCTTGTGATAGTCAAACATGCTTGATACGTAATTTCCTTGATATTATTACTATAAGTGCAAAGTGCGGAAAAACATTTCGAAAGTAGAATATAAATCTTAGCCAACATACGACCATTATCGTATGCCTACTATAGCTACCATCTAAATAGTGGGGCGCCACCATAAGTAAATGGCAGTATCTACAAATAATACTGTACGAGGCTCGTATTGTTTCTTTGGATTTCCAACAAATGGTCAGGCCAAGGAACTTCCCATTGCCACATGAGAACGCCTCTAGAAGGACGTCCCCGAGAACCAAACCGGATCTCTGCCAACACAAGGTCGGGTTACCCCTAACTAGGTAACTACTGACACGAGTATGCCATCTCCCGGTTGTAAACAACCTTTAACCGGGGCCCCAGCAACAAATCACAAAGTAATATATAGATATCTGCGATATCAACATAAGTTAAGTATCTGGGCTCCATACCATGATACCACTTCTATCCAGAAGGAAATGCACATACCCTAAGGGGTGCTACCCCCAATAACCTTGCCGCATCTTTCCTGTTTCGACCATTTCGGGGTGTGAGGTCCGACGAAGTCTCGTCCACAAAGCAACGCTTTGGTACAAAGCCATGCTTTGGGTCAATAAATGATCAAAGTAATGATCACAAAGATAAATGATCAAACAAATGATCATATCACAAATGATCAAACAATGATCATTTCACAGCAACACTCAGCATGTCACATTACCAAATTTGGAATATATTGCTGATAACCATCAACTACATAACCTCTGAGCGCGTACGTCTCAGAGAAGGGTGTTAAGCTAAGAGAATAAATTCTCCGCCACCAACAGAAATATATTTGAAAGAAATCAGCTTTATATCTCAATTTGTAATGTCAGACATACAATCCATACAAGTCTGTTCTGGGTTCGAACAGAACCGAAGGCACTTCAAAAGAAGTCCTTGCAATCCGGATATTCACTAATCGCGTTCGGACTTCCCATCACATATGGAGTCTCTATACCGAGGACCAGTCGATGCAAAGACATTTGATGAGTTGTCCTTTCGTTTTCGAAAATATCCGGTCTTCAACACCGGTCTTCATATGCAATTCATAACGACATATCACATATTCGGAATGGGATATATGACACAAAGGTCCTCTCCCGGCTAAACCGAACAGTGAGCGCAGTATTTCAAAAACATATGGATATTGGGATTTCAATTACGTCACAACTTAAAATCCAAAAACTTTCCTTTTCAAATGGTTTAAACCAATTACCATTTCAAATCTTTATATTACAAAAAGATTTATTTCACAAAGATCAATTCGTAGATTTCAAAACAATTTCCATTCCAATTGGATTAACTCATTAAATCTTTAAATCAAAGATTTAACTCATAGCTTTCAAAATTCGATTAACTTGTTGAATCTTTAAATCAAGATTCAACTTATAGCTTTCAAAACGTTTTCATAACTTGGAAATTATCTTCATTTTCAAACTTAAAATTGTTTTTAACACAAATTGGACGTTCATTTCTTATGTGAAAGCTTTTATTATTTGAAAACAAACAGTTTTCGTTTCAGAAAAATCCAATTATATTTATACGAGTTAAAATTCTTAATTTATATTCATATTCCCAAATTAATACATTTTAAAATAGTTTAACCCATATATAACTGGTATAACATCTTTAATCCCTAGTTTCAAATTATAGAATTCAGTTTCAAATCTTGTATTTAAATTTAAATCAAATTATGTGAATTCCCAAACTAAATCAAGATATTCAAAATAAATCTCATCTTTGAAATTCCATTTCAAAAGCTTTTCACTTTAAAGCCAATCCATTTCAAACCATTTGAATTTAAAAATTCAAATACAAAACTATTTTCAAAAATCTGTGACTTAATCGATTTCCTCGTGAAATCCATATTGGTGTGTGTATAAGTATGGTCCAAGGGTTTAACACAATAGTGCAACATCATTCAATCATCATAGATCAAAACATCGAATATAGTTGATAAGCGATATAAACTATAACGCTTATCGTCATTCAAAGATTCACAGATAATATACAGATGTATCATCAATAAATGAATAAATTATACATACCACAATTTACAGAATAACATATCACAGATCAGATAGGACAATCAGTTCAAGGCATCTCATACAATACAATCATTCATAAGTAAGGTCAAGTATTCAATAGTCATTTATAAGTAGGATTAATTAATCGTTTAATCCTAATCAATTCAATTTATTTCCAAGTAAATTTATTACTTATGAATTAATTATCTAATAATGATTTATTAATTACAAATCTTTTGATATAAATTTATTTCTCAAACACTTTAACAAATTAAATTATTCTTAATTTATCATATTAATTAAATCAACCTTTTAACCCAATTACATAATTAATTAACTTTAATAAATCAAAATATCCAAAATTAATTACAATAAGTGATTAATCCTTAGTTTCTCTTATTAAGTAATTACATTTAAAACAATTTATAATTGATTATCTAAATTAATTAATCTAATTAATTATCAAAATTAATCACATTAATTTAGTTACTTAATAATCTCTAGTTAATTATCCTCATTAACTAATAATATTTCTTAATTTACTTCTTAATTAATTTCTAATTATAAATTAATATAAATTATTAATTTATAAATTAAATAGATAAGTCATTCCTTAATTATCTTATTCATTTAAATCATTTTAATACCTTAATAATTTCTAAGATAATCTATTTCTTTATTAATGATTTAAATAAAAATTAAAGTGTATTTTAGACATTTCCCCCTTTGAATTTAAATTTGAATTCCATTTTGAATTTAAGATTTCAAAATGATTTACCATTTAACATTAGCCCAATTTAAATATTTATTTATAATTAAATATTTATTTATAAACTTTAAAAAGAAATGTAAAAACATTTATTACTTTTACAAGAAAGCCTTTAAATCAACTACTTAATTTTTTTGATAAAAATTTAGTTTTTTACATCACATTACATTTTAACTTGCTTTTGAAAACTTGGTTTTTAATTCTTGGTTAAAAACCCAAAATAATTTTTTTCTTTCTTTTACCTTAGATTCAAAGGTTCATTTGCATCCATACTTTAAATTTTTGAATTTAAATCCCAGTTTAAACTTTTATTTCAGATTTTAAATTAAACTTTAAAAATCTGAAACTATCAGGTTTTAAACCTGAAACCCCATTTAAATATTTTAACTATTTATTACATTTCAGATTTTTAATATAATGATAAATTTGAATTCAAACTTAAATCTGGATTTAAACTTGATTAAAATCTGGTATACAACTAAGTTTTCATTTGAATTTGTTAAAAACTCAAACAACTTTGGTATCAGGTTACAAGCCTGGAACAAACACTGACCAAACTCAAACCAAAGTTGACTTCGAGTCGCATACCCCTCTGCTTCGAGCCATATACTCGAATGACTCGAGTGAAACTCGAGGAAACAACCCACAAAAAAAAGAAAACAAAGTGACAGGTTTTTATCAAAACCTGTAACCAACTCCCACTTGCACTTCAAATGGGCACAGTGCACGTGCACATCGCCTCTGGCGATCTTCCGGCATCGCAGCATGGTTGAACATGTCGACCATTCTCCCCAGACCCAACTCCAACCATCAGGACCACATCACCCCCTCGAGATCGAAATTTTAGTTGAAACTCGAAACGTGGAAACGCGCGCTGGGGCCACCACCGATCCCTGTCAACGCCTCGTACTCAGGACTCCGACCACGAGAATTCACGCAACTCCGGCCATTAATGCGTCTACGACCCAGCTTCCATTTCCCAAACTCTCGCGACACTCGATTCATCGATAGTGACGAACGAAACGATTTCATGATCTTACCTAAAACTAGGGTTAGAAATAAAAAACTCCTCCCCATCATCGCCACAGTCCTCTTTGCCACTTTCGGCCATTTTTCCTGGCAACCCCGTAGCCTCCTCCATCTCCACAAACAACCCTGACCAACTCGAATCACTGAATCACGAGAAAATGATTTAAAAGCAAATTTTGTTCTATTGTAGACTTCTCATGATACACACAACTAAAAATCACTATATTTGTTTTAAAAATCCCATCTTGGCTGTTAATTCAAGCTATATGATTGAATCCATAATTCAAGATATTCGAAATTTCCAGAGACTTAAGTTTTTACTGTAAAAACTTGTTCTTTTCTTTTATATGCATTTATACATAACGAAACTATTTTTAAATTGTAACTCATACATAAATACAACTATTTTGTTTTGAAACCAAGGTCTGATGTTGATTAGGAAACAAGAAATAGAATTTCTTGCTATTTAATACTCTGTAACCAAACAGAGAAGAAGATGCACTTGCATATGTACATACAACAAAACAAATAGCAATATAGATTCAATTTGAATTGCTATATGTTACTCACTTAAACATCTTTTTTCCAGAAGCTTTCAGATTGAAGTTGAAGTCCTTTTTTTTTTAATTTACAAAGTTGAAATCTGGTTTGAGTTTTCTAACTGGAAGTCCTCACTTGATCTCAGGTTTTGATGAATGGGTTTGATGTTTTAAATCTGAGATGTTTGTTTAAATGATGATGATATTACTTTGGTTTTTTTTTTCTCAGTTATAATAGTGAACGAAATTGGAATGAAGTTGATGTATATAAAAGAAAAGAAGGTGACAAGGTGATGTTATTTTGTATAGGGTGATAAAATATTGTTTGATTAATACTAGGCCGAGACTTTTTTTTTCTAGGTTTTATCAAAAAATATCTCGGCTGATGATCTTGTCCATGCTGAAGAATTTGGTATGCACAGTTCATTTTGCTTTGCATAAGCATGTACATAGGTACTTTATGTTTCATATTATATTTTTACATTGTGTCTTGCATTACTATTCTTTACCATACTTGTATAAATAAGGCCTGACACCTTTTTGCTTTTGGAAAAGTGAACTTGTCTTTGCATTTATTTTGCAGGCATATTTTCGTTTGTTTATTTGGGTTGAGATGAAAGCTTTAATGGTTTATGTACTTTATGTTTTTGTATATGGTTTTTCTATGCTTTTGTTCATAGATTTACTTTAGTCTTATGGCTTTGTATTGCCTTATATTTCGGCTGCATACTTCTTCTACTTGCTTTGTTTATGTTCATGCAGTATTGTACTTTGCTTTAGTTTTGTTTTACTTTGCATATTTATTTACAACTTTGTTTCTTTGTTTTGTTACTTTGTATTGCAAATAAATTTCTATTTTATTTATGTTGTTTGAATTTAGCCATATGTTACTTTATATTTTATAATTTATCTTATTATATATCTATTTGATTTGTCAAATTTATTTTCTAGCTTAAATATTAATTTTAACTTTAATGCTAATTGTTTTAATTTACATTTTCCAAATTCGAATTCAAATTTTATTCCAAAATTTGTTCAAAATTTACATTAACTAACAATTTAATATTAATTCAAAATTGGGGTCGTTACAATAGGTATAATACTTTATAATACACATACAGTACTCGTATACTGTAATATATATATATATATATATATATATATATATAGTATAAACTAACATACAACTACCGTATATATAATTTCAGTCACCATTAGATATAGGAATTACATACATATATATATATATATGTATATATAACGGACATCTTATAAGACACTACACAACATATACACACTTATAACATTTAAAAATCAATATTCTATACACATAAAAATTTCAAATATTAAATACAGGAAACATAAAACTTGTATATACATAAGATTTCCATAGCAAAACACAAGATCTAATTTTATACTCAAAACGCATGCGCACGACAAATGTATACATATAACAATCCTATATATATATATATAATATCTATTTGTATGTAATATATATTTGAAACAATGTGTAAAATAGTAAGTTATAAAACAAAAGATTTCCTATATAGGCACCTATTCATATAACATGTAATATATATTACTGCAACCTATATGTTGTAGATTATATATAAAGCTTGTATCGCATATACTTTTATTCAAAATAACACGTATGTATAACTTGCATAAACGTTCGTATAGACAAATATACAACTCTGTACATACAAATACATATAGATTCACTAACATACATACATACTAATTTATGTACATACACACACACAACACCTTACATAAGGAGGGATGCTCGGCTATAAGGCTCTGGAAAAATGAAGGTGGTCGGAGCACTGCCTTCGGCTAAGGGGAAAGGAAGGAGGCAACTTCCCATGCTCGGCCATGGTGAAAAGTAAGGGGACTTAGGTGGAGGTGCAGTTGCGTGCGGCAGTGGGAATAAAGGGAGGGTGGTCGAGCAAGAAAATGGGAGAGAGCTGCTTGTTTGGCTTCGGCTGTTGGACTCTTATTTATTTATTTATTTTATAGATGGCAATGGACAAAATAAAAGTGGAACGAGAAACAGTTCAGAAAAATGAAAGAAATTAGAAAGAGAAGAAGCAGCAAATATGAACTATAATATATAATATACTATTTTTTTCTTTTCAAATGAATGGGCAGAGAAAAACAGAACGAACCAACATAATATTGGAACTATGAAAAATAGAAAGTCGGGCATTGATTTTCTGAAAATAAATGCCAGTGGTGCTATTGGGTTTAACTCAGTGGATAACGAATCAACAAGAAATTTAAAATGGTTCAAAATACGGAACTGATACGGAAATAGTTTTGTAAATTTCGCTATCTCTCTGACCTCGAAATTGGTAATAGAATATACCGCAGAGATCAGCACGATGAAATGATCAAAACGGTGTATAGATCTCAGTGATACGATTATCCTATGAAAAGTTGATAATCGGTAGCAAAGAATGCTGCCAGTTTGTTGAAAATAAGATAAACGGAGCAATAGTTGTCCACATTTGACGAAACGAAATATGATGTCTCACTGAGAAGATGATTCAAAAATTTAATATATAAAAATATTCAAGTTTGGAAAACATTTTATCATCATCAATTTTTAACTGACTTGAATTTAAATAAAATTATACAACAAAATGAACTTCCATATTTTCAGATGAAATGCCATTTGCTATGTTCAAATGCACATATTCCAAATATTAAATATTAAATTTTTAATTTTAAATATTATTATTTAAAATTTCCCAAAATTTCAATTAATTGAATAAATAAAACTTCTAAAATTTATGGGTCATTACCACATCCCTCTCTTCGTTCCAGCCACAAACAAAATCGAACCTACCGCCGCCACCTTGTCGTGCTAGGTCACCAAAAATGCCGCCTACGACAACCCTAGGCCATGCGAACGCGGGCCCTATATGCCTCCATTTGTAGACAATTCTATGATCTAACCATTGATTTATAGAGCTCATCGAGCTATTCATCTTCCTAGTTAAAGTCGAAGCCTAAAAGTGCGTGGATGGATAGAAACCGAGGAAGGAAGACCAACGATTTTCGGCCATTAAAATAGGAATGGCGCCTAAGACCTAGTTAGGATTTTAGATTGCAAAAGCAAATTTTCATGGCGTTATATAAAAAATTTCACGACATTATTCATCCGTGAAAATTCTAAACTCCAAACGAGGTGTGCCGGCCGGCTTTCTATATGTTATACCCCTATTCCGAACATAATGGAATGTATATCTAGAGCCAATTCCATTATATATATAGAAGTTAACTTTTCAAAATCAAATTATTTTAATTAAAATTTCTTTAATTAATTTCTATGCATTTCGAACTCGCACGACCAAACAATATGTCCGATCGTCATGAAATTCAACGACATACAATAATCCATTATTACGGATTCGATGAAACTAGTTTCGTCGAAATCTTAGATAGTGTCCCAAAAAGCTATTTTTACACGTTAATTAAAATGAGTAATTCTCAAAATCAGTTTAATCACTTTTAAATCCAAATTAAAGTTTACTATCTTCATTCTTATTCAAAATTAATTTAAATCGACTTTTGAAATCATTTTCGTTCATATTATATTCAAGATTCAATTATTTAAACAATTCCAAAATTAAATTCAATAATTTAGTTATAAAATAAATCTCTATATTTGAAATTCAAGTTAATTAACTTAAAAAATAACTTTTCAATATTTAAAATCAATTAAATATTCTAAATTAAAATGACTAAAATTCTGGATGATTACATTAGATGAGTGCAAATGAAACTAAATCAACCTCCTATATGAATGCATATGCAGTGCAACCAATCTGTATGCAAAAATTCTAGTATACCCAAGTACATACATATATATTTCTATATATGTGCATATGTAAATAAACAACAAATGAAATATGTAAAATTATATATCATAAATTAGAACACCTAACTATAGGTATCACACATACAAGCTAACATGGTACAAACTAAACTGGTATAATCTAAATAAAGCAACCATAGCAACCATGCATCCATACATCCATGAATATGTCAACTGGCTAGCTAAAGCAACCATGCAAATAAACAATGAACTAACAAGTAAACTAACGTATAAACTGATTAAAAGAGGAATTTATTTAAAGAGAGTTCATAATGGGAAACATGGATTCTCTACTCGAGCTCCATCATACTCCTTTCAAACCTTTTCCTCGCCGTAATTGGACCAAGTTCATTTTCACATTTTTATGTAATATCACATCAAGCTTTAAGATGTGAATACACCTATAGAGTATTCTAGACTTCATCTCTACATTCACGTCATCAAGCTGACTTGGCCCTACCGTAACCACCAGATCATCAATATACGTTCACAAGTGGGAAAAATAGAATGTGTGTGAATACCCGCCAATTTTTCAAGAAGCCTACTCAAACGCGTCGACTTCTCACTCTTTATGCAATTGAGAAAAGCCAAACAACTAATAGCGCTATATTTACCACATAAGATATCACGATAGTGAGTCATTCACTTACACTGCACCACCTACTACGAACTTTCTATATATATATACAAGCACCTTATAATCAGAACTCCAAGCTTCCTTACTTTATTAAGCAACTCCTCATCAAAACACTATCTTTTTCAAAAAAATTCTCACCAAAGCAAAAACAAAAATAATACCCGGATCTCCAGATTGCGGATTTCTCTCTTCATATATCACAGAAATGCAACACTCTTGTCCGAGAAACTGTAAAAGAAGTCACCTTTCTCTTCGAATCTGCAAAAGGAACTAAAGGCCAACGTGACAATGACTCCGGAATTGAATTTTTTAGAGAAGGGGTACAATTTTTAAAGTCAGTCAAATAAAATTGCTTTATGCAATATTTTAAGTGATACAGTGTGAATGAAAGTTGATATGGTCACCGCAGCAGTTATACTTCCTCGAGCTTAGTAAACTCGCGGGAGAATGACACGGACAATAAACACAGATCACGAGTTAGGCGGTCCGATCCACCCGATAATTTTTTTCCCATACATCAGCTTTCTGAATTTTTGCAAGCAGATCGCTAATACAGAAATTGTAAGTCTAAAATCTATTAAATAATAGTGAAGAAGATTTTCTGGCGCTCTCATTGATTCTAGAAATTTTCTCTCTTCTCCTTGATTCTCTCTTTAAATATTTTATTTTCAAATTCTTTAATTTATTACTTTACATTGTTTTTACTAATTCTCATCTATTATTTTACATTTTGGTACATGTATTCTAAAGTTTATGCAATTATTTACGTATAACGAGCATTACAGCACGCGCTTCGCGCGTGAATTATTTTTTATAAATTGTATGTGTTTCAACACATTAAAAAAACACAAATATTTATCATATTTTACATTGAAATCATGTGTAGTTTTTAATTTTCATTTAAATTCCAATATCTATTTTGTTTTAGTTTGAAATTTTATTTCTGTTATTAATTAATAAAGAACGAATTTATAAAAGAAGTTTATCTGTTAGATATATTTTATAGTGATTAAGATTTGATAATATTTGTAGAGTGCATTTTGAGTTTGTAAAAAAAATTATATATTGGATCCTATTTTTATGTTATATTAAGATTTGCTAATATTTGTAGAGGACATTTTGAATTTGTAAAGTGGATTTATTTTTAGATCCTAATTTTAAAGAATTTAATAATATCCGCAGAAGAGCATTTTTGATAGTTCACGTTGACAGCAAAAAAGTGTGACACCAAATGTATTACAACTATTATTAAAGATATATCATGTTGTTTCCATTCCCTTACATCTTACTAAGGTGTCTCTAATCATATAACATCCAAGTATAGCTTTAATTTAAACACACCGCACTACTGGCATATCTCCATCGTCAAATACCTTACAACATTATTCGTCGCTTGCTTCCTCATCCTCGGCCTATGGAAACTGTAACAACCCAGAATTTGGTTTATTTGAAGTTGGAATACTTGATTGATTTTAAATATTGAAAAGTTAATTTTATAGATTTAATAGTTTGAATTACACATATAATCATGTATTGGATAATTTGATTTTTAAACTTAATAATTAGAATTTGCTTAATTAATTGAATCTTGGGTTTTAAGTTTGACAAAAATAAATGAAAGGCTTATTAAATTTTTGTTAGTAAGAATGAAGATAAAAAAACTTTTGAAATTGAATTTAAAACAATTTCATCGATTTTGAAAATATCTCATTTTAGCAAAAATAGTCTTTCGGGACACAATCTCGAAATTTGACGAAACAAGTTCCATTAGATCCGTAATAGTGTATCATTATCAGATTTCAAATTTCATAGCATTTGGTGTTATCATTTGGTCATATAGAATAGAAACGCTTTGAATTTAATATTGAAAATTTAATATTTTAGTTGGATTCAAAAAGCTATCTTTCATATACGATCGAATTAGGGCTCGAGACTAGTACCATTGCGTTCAGAATAGGGGTATAACTTAGGAACGCTAAGCGGCATGCCTCGATAGGGGTTTGGAATAAATATCTAGATATTTGAAATTTTAATAATATATATTTTTATTTGATTTAGCTTTGCATACTCTATCCTGTCTTTCAATCGACCTACCATCAACCACCCTATACTCGTGCCTACCTACCTCTTCCTTAATACACTTCTCTTCTTCTTTGAAATAACACAACAGAGAGATAAAAAGATGAAGAAAAGTTTAAAAATTAGTATGTCATTAAATACTTCACGAAAAATTACCAAACGAATTTTAAAATTCTTGTTTCTAAGTGATCATCAGGTAGATGATTTTTTAAAGATTGCGGCATCATCTTGGGGGATCGACAGGGGATAGTCGAGCATAGTTTTTGCCCAGGTTTGATTTTTTGGAGAGGAGAGTGGTCGATTGGGAATTTGGATGTCGTAATTGGACTTAGAAGTCGAGAAGCTTTGGAGGAATGAATTTTGTGGAGCGCGGCGTCGAGATGGTTGTAGCGGGTCAAGGGGGAAGTAGTTGATTGTCCCGACATTTACGATAGCTCCGAAGATTGGCGACTGGGTGCAGATAGATCGAGCGCGCGAAGAGATGGCATTTGGTGGTTTCGATCGGTGGTTACGTCGAGTTGGTTACCGTGTCAGTGGGAAACGTGCATGATGGTGCACTATGTATATGAAGAGAAAGGCGAAGGAGGGGGGAGAAGACACTATTCGTAGCGGTTTGGTTTGGTTTTTGTTGGGCTAGGCTGCTCTGGTTAAGGGTAATTGGATTTTAAAGTGTAATTAAATTAAGATAATTTTATATATAAAATTTGGAAAACTTATATATGCGATATCTTCTTCATACGAAATCAGATTTGATGAAACGAGTTGCTGAGGGTTCATATCGATGTCGTCTATGATATGGGAGTGAGCTGGATTTTATTCAAAACTGAAACAAATAAAGGTGATTGTTTATACGCTCACAATTGACTGAAATAATTTTTATGTTACTTAAATTTATGTCGTGAAGTGATTTAAATTTATTGATTATTATTTGACAAATTTAATTGACATTTAAATTGATATCTGAATTAATTGATAGAATTTGAATTGACAGCTAAATTTAACTAGAATTAAACTGCTAGTAAAATCCTTGATTATTAATAATTGGTTGATTGTTGTGATTATTGACTGTTTAGATGATTGATTGAGATGGATGCTATTGATTGATATTTTGGATGATTTGGATGTTTATTTATTTTAATATATCATGTTATTGTTAGCGTCAAAATTGGTCACTAACACTTAAATCCAGATGAAAGCACCAAATCATAGTCACAGATCACAGATGGAATGTATGTAGAGAGTATGAATGTAAAGAACAGTGAAAATTAAAAAGGAAACAGTAATAATAGAGAATTTATAGTGGTTCGATTGAATCTAGCCTACGTCCACTCTAGAAATTTCCTTTTTTATTGATAGATAATCAATTACGATTACAATCCGAAGCTCTCAACACAATAATGGCAGAGTTGCCTTAGTGTAGAAGAGGAAGGGGAACAGAATCAATCTCCCCTTCTCTGAAGCCCCACATGCTGTATTTATAGATTAAGATATGCCGGTTCCCCTATGCAGGCCCATGACTAAGGTAGCTAGGCCCACGGTAAACCGATCCACAATCACTGACCCACTTATGCCGACCCTGAATCCCCTGATTGCTGACTCAGGGTAGACCACAATCATGCTCAAAGCAACCGACCAACTTCTTGCTATGCTGATCGACCCACTATGGCCGAACTGCTTAGGGCCGACCCATGCGTTCCGATTCCTTTAAGGCAGAACCTAACCATACCGAGCCGCTTCTTCTCGTCTTCCCTGACTAACCTTTCATGTTCCAAGAGCTTTCCTCCTTGCCGGCCTTCTTTAAAGAAGGCAATCCTGAGTTTCCATGAATATCCGCTCCAATATTTCATTCAATCCCATGTAAAGGGAGAATCTTGGTTCTCCCCAGTGCTTCCTTGCCCTACCAAATTCGTTATTCGACTTCCTCTTCCGTCTATCCTTATCTTTACTAGAGCTTTCACCGGATGGTTCTCTATCCTTAACCATGTTTACTTCCTTTGACTTTGTATGCAAACATGCATCCTCTTGTCGAAAAAATATCTCAGCTTTGTGAAACAATTCCTCGAGATCCATTGGTGGATCTGTATCAATGATACATTGAAATCCAAATTATCCCTGACTCCTGATACTGCCGCCATCAGACGTTTGATGGATCTGGCGATCCACCGAAGCAACCGTTGCATCAAACCGAGTTAAGAAAGTCCTGAGCGATTCATCCATGCTCTTCTTACCCGATGTTAGTGTCATCACATTCTTTGGCCTTTTTATGTGAACACAAAACTGTTTCAAGAACCTATCCACCTGTTCTGTCCATGTTCTAGTAGATCTATCTTCCAGCTGTCTGAACCACATAGCAGTTATATTTGTCAAGTACAGGGGGAAACACCGGGCCATAACCTCCTTTGATGCCCCAGCATTTCCATATGTCTTGTGTACCTCATCAAATGGTCAGTAGGATCCGTCTTACCTTTGTATACTTCCAGAGTGGGAGGCTTGAAATCGGGTGGATTCCTAGCCTCCTAATCTTACGGGTAAATGGACCTTTGTTCACTCCCTCCAAATCCCTGTTTCTCAGATCTCCGTGAATAGTTCGCCCGATGATGTTAGCCAATTTAGTGTTACGTGCCAAGAGTTGCCGCCAATCTACATTTCCTAATTGCCCTCCAAGTCCACGAGGGAATTCTGGCACATACTCCTCGTCACATACTCTTGTATTCCTATTGGCGCCGGGCTGCGCAGCGTCATCTAGTATCCCTCTATGGACTAGTCCAACATTACCTAGTAGTGTGCCCCCGAGTCTAGGTCCATCTAGATTGGCAGTTGTTTGCTGATTGGGAGCCGCCGCCTACCGAACCAGTCCATCTGCTTGCCTGTTGAGTCCTTTTGATCCAACTCTATGAATCCTAGCCCCTACACCTCCTACTCTTCCTGCATGTCCAAATTGCCTAAGAAGGGTCTGCATCATTTCCTCTTGCCTTATCACCAGCTGCTTCTACATGGAATTCATCATGACCTGCATCTCATCCCTAGTGATGTAAAATGAGGCTTGATTAGCTCCAGAGGAAGCCTACTGACTTCCCTCTTGCTGACTTCTTCCCGTTCTTTATCTCCTTGTTGATTGCTTTACCATAGTCTCTAGAATCCAAGTTTCTAAGCCTTTAAATCCAAAATCCAAGCTTTCTAATTCCCAAGTGATAGTTTTCCCAGCGAAAGCACCAAAATGTTAGTGTTAAAATTGGTCGCTGTTAACTTGCCTTTTGGCAAGGCCGTAGATATGATGATTTAACTAAAATAGACTGCTCGTTTGTTGAGACTGGAATTATATAGGTTTGAATCAACTAGATGGATAGACGATTAATTACGGATGATAAGTATGATTGCAAAGTCGGGGTTCGGCATAACATGGTTCGGCATTGATGGTTTGGCACGAGTGGATCGGCCTGAGTGGTTCGGCGGATGTGGCTTGGTGGTGATCTGGTTTGGCACTTCTAGATCGATCAGGTTAGGGCCGATCGGCATGGATGGGAATAAGTCGGTCGGCATGTGTGGATGAACTAAAGTCGGTCAGCTAAGGTGGTTCACCCTTAATGGTGTGAGTCGGCCTGGATGGTGTGGTTCGGTAGGAAGGTGGTTCGACCTTGATTATGTGAGTCGGCCTAGATGGAGTGGTTCGATAGGAAGGTAGTTCGGCCTTGAGGGTGTGGGTTGGCCTGGAAGGAGTGGTTAAGTAGGAAGATGGTTCGGACTTGATGGTGTAGGTCGGCCCGGGTGGAGTGCTTCAGTAGGGAGGTGGTTCCGCCTTGATGGTGTAGGTCGGCCTAGATGGAATGGTTCGCTATGAAGGTGGTTCGATGGTTCGGGATCGGCATGGATTTATACGTGGATCGGCAAGAATTGTTCGGTAAAATCTTGCTTCGGGTTATGGAGCAAGTTACTTCGAGTTCCAGCCCTGTTTATTTCGAGTTGCGAGCAAGTTTTCTCCGAGTTACCATCGAGTCATTCCCGAGGCGATATTGGGTTGGTGTATCTGAGCTTGGGGTCGGTCATAGTGAAGGATGTTGGCTCGGCTATGGTCTTGATTGGTACGGACTACTCAGGAGGCCCAGTAACTCGGGTTTCGCCTACAAATACAACATGTGGGGCTTCAGAAAAGGGATCTTCATTCTGTTTCCCTTCATATTCTATACTATGGCTGCTCTGCCAGTGTTGTTCCAAAAACTCTAGATTTTAACTATAATTGATTCTATCGTCAATAAAAAAGGAAATTTCTGGAGTAGACTTAGGTCGGAGTCAGCGGAACCACTATAAATCCTCTGTTTTTACTGCTTCCTTTTTAATTTTTACTGTTCTTCATATTTATACTCTCTACATACATTCTGTGTTCTGTGACTGTGATTTGGTGCTTTCATCTGGATTTGGGTGTTAGTGACCAATTTTGGCTAGCAGTCACTAACACCCAAATCCAGATGAAAGCACCAAATCACTATCACAGATTATAGATAGAATATATGTAGAGAGTATGAATGTAAAGAACAGTTAAAATTAAAAAGGAAGCGATAATAAAAAAGGATTTATAGTGGTTCGGCTGACTCTAGCCTATGTGCACTATATAAATTTCCTTTTTTATGATATGAAATCAATTATAATTATGATCCAGAGTTCTTAAAACAGTAATGGTAGAGTTGCCTTAGTGGAGAAGAGGAAGGGGAGCATAATCAATCTCCCTTTTTCTGAAGCCCCACATGCTGTATTTATAGACGAAGATAGGCTGGTTCCCCGTGTAGGTCCATGACCAAGGCAGCTCGGCCTATAATTGTTAATTTAAGCTAACCGACCCAGGCAAGCATGATCCATAACCACCGACCCACATATGCCGACCCTGAATCCCCTAGATGCCGACTCGGAGTAGACCTCGATCGTGCTCGAAGAAACTTGACCAACTTCTTGCTATGCCGACAGACCCGCTGCAGCCTGAGCACTTTGGGCCGACCCATGCCTTCCAATTCCATTGAGGCCAAAACCATCCATACTAAGCCACTTCGTCTCATCTTCCCTCACAAACCTTATGTGACCGACCCACTAAGTATGACCCAACATTGCCGAACCACCTCATCCTAACTATCTTGGCTCATCCACACATGGCCGATCCATACAAACCGATCCATATATACCGAACCATATGTACCGATCCACATATACCGACCCAGAATAGAATGCCGAATCAAAGATGTTCTCTCATCATAGCCAACCCAGCCCAGTCCCTTCCATGCCGATCCGATCCAAGATGATGACCCGAGGATAATTCCATGCTGACCTCGAGCCACTTCAACCAAACCACCTCCCAACTAGACTGAACTACCTATTGTCGATCCAATCAAATTGCACTGACCCTGAACAACCGACCCACATGGCTGAATTCCAATGACCGTATGCTCATGACCGACCGATGTTATGTCGAACCTTGGCTTTGTAATCATATTTGTCATCCGTGATTAATCGTCTATCCACTCAGTTGGCTCAAACCCATTGCATTCCAGTCTCAACAAATGAGTAATCGATTTAGTTAAATCGGCCTATCTACGGCCTTGTCAAAAGGCGGGTTAAGAGTTATCATCCTGTATATTATTGATAGAATATAAAACTATAAATTTAATTATTCCGAATAAATTAAGAAATATGTTGAAATAATATATACCTATAACACTGTGATTTGGATTGAAACTGTAACGACCCGCAAATCCATACCCCTTCAGTCAACACTATTCTCCATCATATCAACGCAAAATGAACGGAAATACGAACCATTAGGGTTAAAGAAGAAGGAGGTAGAAGAAGAAATGAAATAATATCAGAATCTTACCACCGCAGCGGAACAATATATAATAGATAAATGACAAATCTTTAAAAGAAAGAACTATATCTGTTTATAAGTTACATCATCAGAGTACAACAAAATTTATAGCACACAACTAGACAGTTATCATAACATGTCCTATTAAATCTGACAATACAATACACAGCGGAATATTTATCAAATACGTGTGATACGTATTGCCATCCAGCCCATCTTCTGAGCTCCATAGCAGTCCATCCAGAATCTATATTCTATAATACTCGGTCTGACTCGAGCATTATAGTTAAATAACATCCGAGTCAGTCTGGAATACCAGAGTGAGAAAACACACTCAGTTGGATTATTAAAGTTATCAAAATCCTTTTTGAAATCAAAGGTGTCTCGTAAGACCATGCCACAAATAAACATGCCAGGTTTTTACCTTACGATAACTAAAACATTTTTATCAAATCGGCCTGATATTATAATAGTGTCTATAGAAAGTAAAATAGTAGCTGAAATGCTTGCAACTCACATTTCAACATAGTTGGGCACAATCAAAACCGAACATGCGCTTATTGAATTTGGATTCCATATAATGGCAGGGCTACTAGGGTACCGCCCTTGTTTTAACAATTCCCGGTTGATGAGGCTCGAGGTTTAGCGCTACCTTTTTAGCACACATTCACTTAGAATGTTCATCGTCCTCCTGACGATGTTCTGAAAGCATTCGTCCATACAAGACCATTACGGGTTCGAACGGAGCCGAAAGCACTACTCCCACTACATCCATTTTTTAGTCACCCTCAGAATTAGTAGCAATTAGCCCTTGCACTTTACTGCTCCATCTTCGACTCCAAGTTCTTGTCTTCCTCACGAAAAACGTTCAAACCGAATTGAAGTGGTTTTCGAAAAATAAATCCTAATCTCGGTCTCTTCAAAACGATCAGCGCATTGGCCAATATTGATAGTCAGTTATTTAACTATCAAATAACATTCACAAACAACCATCAGATTTAACAATTTCCCAAATTATTTATTATTCAAAGTATCTTCTCAAGATATTTTCTACATTTCTTACCCTTGAAAATAATTTTCAAATTACTTTTTGTCTCGCGGAATAAATTCCACCCAACTTGTTTTAATTCCTTTGAAATCACCGATTTTTAACACTTAGATTTAAAAATAATAATTTAAATCACTTTATACAAAAATATACATTTTAAAACATTTAAAATAAAACTATTTAAAACACTTTATTTAAAATACTAGTTATGAAATTTCATAAAAAAAAATCACGTAAAAATTAAGCCAACAAATTTTAAAATAAAATTTATGAAATTCTATATAAGTTTTTCAACTGAAAACTTTAGCCAAACTATCTTTAAAGTAAACTACTTTAAAAAATATAAAAATTAATAATTATCTTTTTAAACCATAATACCAATTAACCTTTTTTTTTAAAATAATTACTATTATAACTAATTCAATAAAATATTTACCGTTAAAATTTTAAAAATTTAAATAATAATTCTCAAAAACATTCTTTTAAACAACTTTAAAACCTTTTAATTCTTGGCTATTTAGGGAAATACACTTTCCTTTGACACCTTTAAAAATAAATCACTATTTATTTTTGAAACAAATTACCCATTCCTCTATAGATTCCCATTCTGAACTTATATTTCCAAATTATCCTCTGATAAATATTTCATTTTATTTATAAACCCGTTTATAAAATTCCATGATCTCATTTTCCCTTTTTAAACCCAATTTCCAACACTAAATTGATTTCCAAACCGATTTCCAAAATTTACTTCATTTGAAAATAATTCCTTTACTTCTCCAATTTATTCCAAAACCCATTAATTCAGATTCATCCACTTACTATGATTTAAAATCTTATTTAAACTGAAAATGCTAATTCATACTTTGTTTCAAAATTCTTCTTTTATTTCTTCCCAAACCATTTAAACCTGAATTTGAAAATAATTCTTTAATTTTTTAAATAATACCACTTAAGCCTTTGAAATCATTTATTTCAATTTATTAAAAAAATCTTTTTCCCATACTTGAAATTTATTCTTTAGAATTTTAAAATCAAAACTTTTGTCCATTCCCAAATTCATTCCTTTAATTATCCAATTTCGCTATATTTATTTTACTTAGAATTCTTCTTTCTATTTCCTTTTATATCCAATATTTATATTTCTGATAACTCAATATATCCAAATATATTCAATTAAACCATAGCATCCAATATTTTCAATTCCAAATAAAATCAATAATCTATCACAGGTAGTCAATGAATCATTTAACAGATTATAAAAATAATTTCAATATTATTGAGGAATCCAGTTGGATCGCTCCAACCGATTTCCCTACATGCATAGATGTTTGCACGACGATTTAAAATACCTATCCGGCTTCAAGGCGGGATATCGCGGTACAAAAGGTCATCTGCTATTATGCGGGGCGCATAGGGTCTCATCCGCTATATAATGCAGGAAATCAATCACTCCAATATATATATATATATATAAAATATCATATCTAGACAATTTAATCCATCAACCAATAATTTAAATTCAAACTATTTAAATTAACAGTAATCTAGACGAGTGAGATTAACTCACCTTGATTTTGTTTTACAAATCCGATCCATCTTAACCGTTTCTTCACGACTTTTGACCTTGTATAAATATTCATACAGTTTATTATTCGAAATAGTCGAACAATTTATTACTATTTATCAATTTAAACTAATAATTTGGTTTTTGAACTAGTAATTTAATTTAACAAATAATTAAAATTTTAAGCTAACTTCCCTTTAAAATCTTTTGGTGACTATAATAAATTAAATAAGTTAATTGAACAAATTTAATCACTAATCCACTATAAAAAATAGTAGCAAATTTTAAAATATGAGAATATATTTTTATTTTATTTTTGAAACTTTTTATACATATAATTATAAGAAATAATCTATATAGATTAAAGTCAAATCTTTATATAAATCCTCATATTTTTCAAAATCTATAATTATTCCCCGTTTAACATTTTTTTAGACAGTGAGTTGCTGTCAAAAAAATTTCTTTAAATCAAAAAACTTTCAACCTTAAAAAACCTCTGATAATTGAAATCATCGTCAAAATTAATTTACAATTTAACTTAAACACATTGAATAAAAAAACCTAAAATCGAATACCTAAAACAAGTGCCCCTTCCTCCTTCAGCTAATCCTCGCGAGGTACATCACCACGACGACGAACTATCCCTTGCCCTGCACGAGTGCATGCGCTTCCCTCCAACAATCGCATCTCGTCCTAACACTAGGCTCAAACCACTTGCTACCCTCACATGCTCACACGACTTCGATGAAATTGCCTATGCCCCAGCCTCCATGAACCACGCTGCCGCACCTTGTCACAACCACGGCTAGGCACTTAGTCATCGATTACCCACCTCCACTAAATCACGACATGGTCGATCCCTCTTTCTCACCTCGAGCTGCTCAGATGCGACTCTCAAAAGACGCGCCAAACCCCTTTATTATTATTATTATTATAAGCTGATAGGATTTCAATTAATATTGATGTCGATTTGAACCGAGGCTTGACTGATTCGAACGGCTTTTATTTCTTTTTTAAAATGAGTTCGGCAATTCATTTTGATTATAGAAAAGGAAGGAATTGATTTGAATTGATGATGCTTCCATTTTTTTAAAGAGGAGGGGTTCGTTTATTATTCTTTTTGAAGCAGCGTTCATTTTTATCTTTTTATTATTTAAAAAAAAAGTGCGAAGGGAAACACTTTACACCATTTGAAACGACAGAGGGACGCGTGTCTTCGGGAAGAGAACACGTCATAGGTTGCTACAATATTCCAATACAACTATATCCTTTATATTTAAATTTAAATTCAAATTCAAATCGTTTCAGTTTTCGCAACTCACAATCTTGATCTCTAATCGAGACATACCTTTAGGCGTTTATAAGTTTATACCCCTATGTTGAATGCAATGGAAAAGGTTTTGAGTCCTACTTCGATCGTATGGAGAAGATAGCCTTTTTGAACCCAGTTATAATATTAAATTTTTGATATAAATCTGAGCGCGTTTACCTATCGTATGACCAAACGATCACTCCAAATACTACGAAAATTGAAATTCGATAATAATATACTATTACGTATCCAATGAAGCTGGTTTCATCGAATTCCAAGACTGTGCCTTAGAAGGATTTTTTTAAATATCAATTCAAACGATATATTTTTAAATCTGAACAGAACACTTTTAAATTTAATTTTGACTTTTATTATCTTCAACATTATCAATATAAATTTTACAAGCCTTCAAAATATTTTTAACAAGCATAAATTGAAGATTCAATATTTTCCTAATTTCATATAATTAAATTTAATAAATTTAATTGCCAAACAAATAGTGATATTTGAAATTCAAGTTAAACTAAATTTAAAATATTTAAAATCAACTAAATATTCCAATTTCAAATATCCAAAAGTTCCGGGTCGTCACAGAAATGATATATATACATCCCTGAAATTAAGCTGAAATAACTGATCGCTTGGCCATAAGATAGAAAATTATATAATAGGACACCGGATTTGTTAAACTAAAGAATTTTAAAATTTTTGATTTGAAATTTATTTATGTGATTTTTATTTAAAGATATAAAAATCAAATTTATAGTAATCAAATTATTTTCAAACTAGAGCTCGGGGTGTTGAAATTTAAATTTGGTAATGGAAATTGTTTAAAAATTAAATTTGAGATTTTGAAGTTATAATTGAAATATGATTTGAGTTTCGAAAATTGGTTTGTTTAAAGGATTTGGATTTTTATTTGAACTTTGAAATACTGCTAAGTAAACGTAATTTAAATGATATTTTTAAATTTAAGCACGGAAGTGAATTATTTTAAAGATTTGAATCTTAAATTGAGTATTGAAGTTCAATTTAATTTAAGTGATTTAAATCGATATTTTGAAAATTGAACTCGAATTTATATAACTCGAAATGGTTTAAATTTGAGAAGTTAGTTGAGATTTAATCATTGAATCAGGTGGTTGATGTCTAAATTAAAACTAATTTAGAACTCAGATTTGAAATTAATTTGGAATTGAAACTGAAATTTAAATAGGGATTTAATCGAAATTTATTTAAATTAAAATTTGGATTTAAATTGGAGTTGAAAGTGAAAATAAATTATTTTGAAATTGAAACCGAATTTATTTGAACTGAATTTCGAATCGAAGTAAAAATTCGACTTGAAATAGGAATTGAATCGATTAAATTGGAATGGAATTGAAATTGATTTGAACTGGAAAATTTCTAATTGAATCGGTTTGACTTTAAAACTATATTAAAATGAATTATTTTAGTATAAACTATTTAAAATCTATCTTCTTTAAATATTCAAACTATTTTGATTTTCCAAATTACTTTACTATATAAACCATTTTGAATACTCAAACTATTTTCTGTTAAACTATTTTAATTATTTAAGCAATTTTTAAAACTATTCAAAATATTTTCTTACAAATTCTTACCAGTTAAGGGTAGAATGTTTATATTTAAATCTTGGATTTAAATACGAATGGGTTTAAAATGAAGTTATAACCTAAATTGAAATTGGAATCAATTTTGGAAGTGGAACGAGATATTAAGGCAAATGATTTTGAAGTGAAATAGTATATTTTGAGTAAATATGATGATTTCGAAATTAATTTGATTTTGAAGCGAATATGATATTTTGATATCAAGTACGAATTGTTTCCGAAAGGTAAAAGTACCAACCGATGTGTAAAATGACGTTTGGTTGTTAAAGAGACCGGAGCCTCTTATTAGCATACTCTCTGTCAATATTGGAACCATTTTAACAATTGTGTATGCGGAGGAGACTCTAGAACGAAGTGGTTTAATTTGGCATCGTTTGCTGGATTTTGAGGAAAGAGAATGATGACGGATTGGCATTGCAATTGTATCAATTTGAAATGGCTAAAATAGGAGCCGTACTGGCCAATGAGGTTAGCTATCTCTAGCGGACACATCTTCGTATTACTATCATGACATTGTTATTGATTGGTGCACACCCTTAGATTTTGGGAGTGTTGGACACGGTGGCCCATTAGGGTTACCACCAGCCAAGAAGGGTAAAATTATAGTATTCTACCTTGGGCATTGCCTCACATGCCTTGTCATACTTTTATCCTTATGTGAGACCCCTACGATTTTGGTTTAGTATTGTCATATCGTGGCGCATATCTGTCCACCGATGGTTTACTGGTGTTTATATGCAAACTGTACGACAATGCTTAAAAAACATTAAGGGGGATCAATGTAAAACCTTAATACTAACGAAATTTTTTATTTGCTGATTAGACATTATATATAGCACATTTTACTACATATAAATATTTTGACGCATCCTTAAGAGATGGAAAATCATGTAACATCTCTTGAGTTGTTAACGCACGTTATACACCGGATATGAGATGTGAAACCCCGTAAACATCTCTGACACCACGGTACTCATGTTATGTGCGATAACGATTTGACTCACATAAGGATATTTTAGTCCTGACTCGAGTGTTTTATCTTTTCATATGCTCGGGTCAACCCTGTGTATTTAGCTTATTGAAGATTTATTCTGAGGTCAAAGACGAAGATTTGTTATATTAGTGCTATTGTTATACCTGCATTATGTTGTCTACTGCATTATTCATTTATTCCTGATGTATATATAACTCTGATAGATGTTGTATAAAATATAATCAAATGTATAATATAAGCAACTTCATGAACTATTATTTAATAAATATATTTTATCGTTCCATTACGAGATTCTGTGTTTGTTTTCTTTATCTTTTCTTATTTTTCTTAATTAACCACATTGATTATCTATGTTTCGGATTGTTTAAGTCGGACATTTGTGGATTATTGTCGATTTAGACCTTTCAAAATGTAGATCATCACAGTTAGTATAAGAGCTGAAGGTTAGGCAAGAACCTTGGCTTTGGTGGGGTTACCCATTTGAGATAGGGTCAGTAGCACCATAGAATGAGTTTGAGTGTGTGTGTGTGTGTGTGTATGAGCGCGTATTTGTTAGTGATAAAAAAATTGTTTATATTGTGTTTGTTGATCTATTGAGTGGTTTATGGAGTCTATTCAATTGGAGTAATTAACATTATTGATAGGGATCTCTAAACACTTGAAAGGGCAAATCCACATGATATTGTTTTGAAATTGGGAAAATGAAATAATTTTACCCTGATTATTTTAAACGTAAAGAAAAAATATTTTTAGAAAATTATTATGATATATATGGTGTGCTTGGATGTTAGAGAATGATAATATTTGATTATCATTTGTTGTTATTGTGTTCTGATGGGATGGGTGATATTTTAATCAATAAGGTAAGCAACAAAGGAATGGTTTTATAACAAAAATGGGATTATAAACTGTATGATTTATAAATTGTAATGAAGTATATTTTATAAATATGGTTTATAAAAACGATTTATAAAGGATTTAAAAGCTGGAAATAGAGATTCGTTGCTTTTGAAAATGATTTTCAAAGTTGTGAAAATAATAATAGTATTATTTGGAAATATTTTTAAATAGAAATATTTAAAATGGTTTAAAAGAAATAAAAGCACTGAACTGACTTTGGTTGTTGAAAAATAATTTCGATGATGACTGCAGCACCATCGACGTTCATTTTCGAGTTTCCAAGGGAGAAATTGCTACCATTAGAATTTTGTTTTGGAAAACTAATTTTGGTTTTGATATTCAAAAGAGTAATTTGATATACCAAGGGATTGTGTGTGTGTGTATGATTTCCAAAAATGATTTGAAACACTTAGAACAAAGTGTTTAAACTCTGGGATTTTGATTTAAAATGTTTTATGGAATATGAGTAAGTTTGATAACTTATAAATTTAAAAATCAACAACTTAAAACAATGTTTTAGTTGTTGATATGAGTGTTGTGAAAAGTAAATTTTGAAAGGGAAGTTAAAATTTGGAATTTGAACTATGGAATTAAACTTAAGTTAAGCATAACTGAATTACGAAAAGAAAATTAGCCTAAGTTAAGTTAAATGAAATAAATTTTGGAAACGAATTAAGGAATGAAGCAACTGAATCAATTAGTGAATTGATTTTGATTAGAAAATAGCTATAAACATAGTTATGAAGTAGAAATAAACATGAGAAGAGTTAAATGAAATGTTTATAAACTTAAATAAAATTTTGTAATTCATTAATGGATATAGAGTGTGAAAGGTGTTAAACATGGAAATTGGATTTGAGTTTAAATGGATATAGACTTAAGTGATGTAGTGGTAATTAATCTAAAACATTTGTATAAAATGTTTATAATTGACTTATGAAAATTTGATGAGAGAATTCTTAAGAGATAATTGGTATAGGGAAATATAATAGGAAATTAAACTATATAAATGATGCAATGTGGATGATAATTCTGAATAATTGAATGTAATGAACTAAATGTGAATAAAAGGAAGTTGGCGTGGATAAGAAATCAATCGAATTCAATACGTAAGTTGTACCTATATTATTTTATTTGCATAACAATTTGATCTAGATTCGAGCAACTAATTTCGAGATAATTTATATCGATCCAAGTTGGAATTTTTCACTCGATTCTCGACGGCGAACACTGGATATGATTTTTGGTTGATTATGGAATTCTGTATCGTAGTATATAGTTGTGCAAGGAGAATAATAGTTTCTGGTCAAGAAACCGTATCTGAATCCACACTAAAGTGGTCGTGTGAACGATACTAGTTCGAAAGTGAGATTGTGTGATGAAGAGAGTGATCAGATTTGATATTGCAAACAGATGATTTATATACATCGCATGGTTTTATAAAAAAAATGTTGGAAATTAAATTTGCAAATTAATATGGTTATAAACTATATGTTTGGATATCAAGGGTATATAAAATGAAGGTATATAAAAGCAAGAACTAAATTGATGTGTTCGATATCATAAGAAAATTGGGTTGCCAACCAAAGGTATGTAACGACCCGGAATTTTCGATCCATAAAATTCCAAATAGTTAAGGAACGAAGAAAAGAGATAAAAGAAAAAGAAATAGAATACCAAACTCGGAATCTCACATTTGCAGCGGATAAAATATAATATCGAATAATATTCTTTACACAAAGAAAACTACATCAATCAATTACATTATGATACATAAGAGTTACTACATTTCACAATCACTGGAAAATTAAAATAACTAATCCCAGATAAACTATAATATTTCTCAGCGGAATACACTCCATACGTTCCTACCATCCAGCTCGCCTCTTGAACTCCACAACGACCTTACCTGAAAATCTGTAATACTCGGTCTGACCCGAGCATTACATCCAAGTAACACCCGGGTCAGGCTGGAAACCAGCGTGAGTAAAACCCATCTAACATAACATACCAATGCATAAATCTTATTTAAAACCCGGGGTAACTCGTACCTCTACAAGTTAACAACTTGCTATAGTTAACACTTTATTCACAAATCCAATCTCTATAAACCTTTACTTAGTTTTAAAATGGTCCATGTATGTAAATTTATCCCATTCCAGCGTATTTGATGCACATATCAAATCCTTAAAGGATTATTAAAGATTATCAATTGAAGTGGTCTCGGGTATTTCTAATACCCGACCCCGGTCTCTTCGAAATCCAAACGTATCTTAAAGGCCAAGTTGTTTTAAAGGTTTAAATAATTCAATTCAATTCAATTCAATAGAATTCACACAGCATTTAACATAGATAAATATCACATATTTATCATTGATATATCCAATATCATAACACAAAATATTACAGCATAGCATCCAATAGACACGATCCTATAGATATCATCCAATAGATATGATTCAATTCAAACATTCTACACAAACAATCATCCATAAACAGGAATTATTAATCCATTTTATAATTAATTTAATTACATTAAATTAATTACTTAAGAATTAAACACCTAATCCTGCTCAAACAATCATTAATTAATTACAACTTTTAACTAATTAATCACTGCTTGATTATCTTATCAATCAATTAATTAATCTCCATAACAGATTAATTACCCTTTAACTATTAATTAATAAACCTTAATTATTAATTAATCTCCTTCATTTCAAAGTAATCAATCCTCAGTTAATTTTATAATCAATTAATTAACCTTTAATTAATCGATAGATTATCCATTATCTATTGATTAATAACATTAATTATTAATCAATATCTCTTAATGCAATTTAATTATCCATAATTATTCCTATAATTAATTAATCTTTAATTAACTAATTAGTTACCTCTTAGTTATTCACTTAATTAATCCTTTATAATTAATTAATCAAATTAATAAAATTTTACTTAATTTCCACAATTAACTTAGTTAATCTCAAGACATTAAACCTTCATCATCTTAAGATAAAAACATTATCTTAAAAATACCTTAATTACATTAACATTTTTAAACATTTTAACATTATAATTAATCTTTACTTAATTAAATCCTTTAATTAAGATTTGGAATAAAATAATCATTTAACATGATAACTTTAAAGTTAACAAAACTAAACTTCCTCAAATAACTTAAAACATTATCAAGTAGAGGTTTCAAAACTAATTACAATTTGTATTTTAAAACTTACTTTTATAAAATCTTAAACTTACATTTTAAATTTAATGTTTTAAAATCACTTTAAATTTCATTTAACAAAATTTAATTTAAACAACTTTTAAAACTTTAATTGTTTAAGAAATAATTATTATATATAAAGTAAGTTTGTATAAATGTTTAATCTAAATTTAACTTTAAATTTCAAAAACAATTTGATTTTAAATCATTTTAAAAACTGCTCAAATAGCTACCTCTGGTTTTACCCGAAGGCCACTCGGGCCTAATCCCGAGTCAATCCACTTATCTATCCATTTTTAAAAAAAAATTTAGTCCAAATTTAAGTTTTAAAACTTACAGGTCAAAACCCCGAAATTTAACTCGAGTTCAAACTTGAAACTTCTTCCCAAATACTCGAACAATACATCGAGTAAAACCCTACACCAAACATCAGACATCCATCCTCCCCCGTGCACCTGCACAACTATCAACGACGACGATGACCATTGCCCAAAACTCCAACACATCGACTATCTTCCAATCATTCGATTCATACCTTCAAATTGCTCGAAATAGTCTCTAATCAAAATCGAACAAAAGGAATGAAACAGGAGTTCACGACAACCATCAGATACCCCTTCAACCACACGCTTCCGATCATCTGAGAAGCTGTAACCTCGGCCATGACCTCTCTGACCATCCACAAACCCATTCCCAAAGTCTCAGCGAACTCGATTCACCAGAGAGGAATCGGCGATCAAAACTTCCAGCTCAACCAAAACTAGGGTTAAAAATTTAATCCCTTCGACGTCGACGCCACAGTGATCATTACAGCCTCCAACCATTTTTCCTAGACTCCCCATACCTACCCCTATCTCCAGACCAATTCTCGACCCTCCAACGACTGCCGATCACCAGAGGTTGCCTCAAATCCCAATTCCAGTCAACTTAGAATTACTCACCCAATACATTATCAAAAATTTTGATTTTTCTTTTTAAAAATCATGTTTTACTCAGACAAATCAAGATATAAACTTGAATCAACTTAATTTAATACTTGATTTTATCATGCTAATAAGATTTTTACTGTTATTTCCAAATTTTAGCATAATTTAAAATTCAAAACATTTGTACATATTTTTAAATCCTAGATTTATTTAAAACTTAACTAGTTTGCTTGAAGTCCAAAGTTTAACAATGATCAGATAAAAAGAAATTGGAATTAGTTTAAAATTTTATACCCTGTATCAAGAACATTGAAGAACAAACATTTTCAGACATGCACACCTGTAACAACACCATATACTTCAAATTTCATACAGATCTACCACTTACATATTCACAGGCAAACATCAATAATCACAGAAATTTCCACAAGCAACAGATCATAATTTACTTAAGTTTTTAAGTAGATGTTTACTCACCTCATTTGTTTGAGCAGAGCAGGTTTTGAAGTAGTTTAAATTTTGAAGACTTGAACTGCTATTGAACTCTGAAACTTATTTATCTGGAACTTGTTGAGTTGCTCCTGCTTCTGATCTAAAGCTTGAAATTATTTGCTTTGATTTAAATTCTGGTTTGAAATTCTTATAGGCTTTTGAACTAGAATTTGTGCCAGGATCTGAACTTGAATTTGATTAGAATTGAGTTGATTCTTTACTATGGCTTAAGGTGAATTTTGTTGTTTTGAAAGATTGATGATTTTTTATTTAGCTTTGTAGTTTGAAAATGAAGAACAAAGAATGAGAGAAAGAGGGAATAAAATATTTCTATAGATTTAATCTTTTTTTTGTAAATTTTCTTCAAAAATAAAACTAAAATGACATTTGTTTTAAATGCATGCAAATAACCTTACATTTGTATCACTCATATTTCCAATGGTTAACATTTGTGATAATCTTGCTTTTAATATATGTTTTTTATACATATATATATACATATATATATATATATATATATATATATATATATATATATTTATATAATATTTTCAATTTAGTGTTATATTTAAAAATGAATATGTTTTTATATATACTTACAAACTCTCTTTATTTCAAGTATAACTTCTTAAAGAAATTATTTCAACCCTTTTTATTAAATCTCGTTTTAAGCTTAAAATATTTATCTTGTATTTTAAATTTTAAATAGCTCTTGAAACTGGGTTTATATATATATATATATATATATATATATATATATAGAATTTAACTGTAATTACCCTTTGAAAATTATTGAATTCAAATTAATGTCTCCTAATCACCGTACATATACAAATATACATACACTTATATTCTTGTAAGTATATACTTGAATTTTCTATATTATAAAGTTTACATACATATATATATATATATATATATATATATATATATATATTAATTCCTTACAAGATTTATTATTTAAATTAAACATTTTACAGTTTCAAATCCACTTATATACATTCAGATATTTTAATTATCAAAAATTTATCTGTTCAACCGATCAGTTAATTATTCAATCATTAGAAATCAACAATCCGAGTTATCACATTTTTCCCCCCTTTGAATCTTTTCATCCTCGAAAAGGAATGGGGCCCGAATTTATTAAATATTTTAAAACCAGTTAAAGTATTCTATGATCATTTTTCAAACACTTTTAAAATCTATATAATATTTCCAAAATAGTTTTAATAAAAATACTTTTATAACTCGATGTCTTAACATGTCCATCCTTGTTCTCCAGAAATTCGGTCATACGTTGATTAGGCGTAGGACTGAAAATCTACACGCACTTGGTAAACCCATTTTCAACACCAAGTGAAAATACTTGGAAAATGATTTAATGAAAATATAGAAATCATTTCTGAAAATAGAGAGAATATCTTTTGGTGAGAATGCTCTGTAAATCATCACCCCCATCCATGGCCGCAGTTACATCCTGGATTACGTTGCCATCACAGCAAAATTCCATGTAACTGTAGGCTCTCCACGCCCATCGATTACGCCATGGTACCCACAACAGATCGCAGTTACATTCCAGGGTTACGTTGCCATCACAACAAAAGTCCATGTAACTGTAGGCATCAGCGCCCTCGATTTTTGCTGCCAAAAATGAAACTTCTCAACTCCCACATAGGTCGCAGTCTAACGATATAAAATCAAACTCAGATTATTGTCTCTCAACGGCACACACGACTTTCGCTATGTTACCATAGGTCGCAATCTACCGATCTAAAATCAAATGTAGACCGTTGGCTCTTTCGGGGCACACATGACTTTCGCTATGTTACCATAGGTCGCAGTCTACCGATATAAAATCAAACGTACACTGTTAGCTCTCAGCGGCACACACGACTTCCGCTATGGTCTGCAGTAGATCGCAGTGACATCTAGTTACACTGTCGTCACAGCATAACCCAAATGCCTCTATACGCATCAATGCCCTCGACTTTTGCTACACACATCACAAAATCCTCAGGAACTAGTTTTTTCCGGACTCCTCATAGGATCAACTTTAGAACCCCCCTAGGGTTCAAGGCAGTACCACCTTGTGGCACTCCTGAGAAGTTCATTACAAGGGAGCTCCTTTTTCTCTAGAGCCATTTTCAGAACACTTTATACTATACACATATAGTATCTTCCAAATCATACACTAGTATGAATCCCATATAAATCTCCTTTCCACAAAATCGATGATCCCAAAAATCGATAATTCTCAAACTAGGCTTTCCAAATTCCAAAATTGATTTTTCTCCAAAAATGAAAAGCCTTTCCAAATCCATAGGTTCCAAAAACCTTTTCTCAAAATTATTCTCATAAGGCCCTTTACATATATATATATATATATACATATAACTTTAAAAATCTTTGGATCACCTCAAACTTTTATAAATTCCCTTTTTATACTTCAAATATTTCAAAAATCTTTTCCTTCCGGCAATAGATTCAACAAAGGGAGATTTATCTTATATAACAAAGATATATAACTTTGTTTATTCTAAATCAAATATTCAAATTTGAGTACTATGTAAAGTCACTTACCAAATTACTTACTTCCATAAAGTAAATTTCTATCGTAGAAATATCCAATTTCCAATTTACTTCATCATATATTTCACAAAATATACCTTTCATTTCAAAAACCATTTCACGTTTCTTATCCATAAATTCCTAGGATCAATTTCATTCAAACCAGTACGATGTACACATATCATTCGTACGCTATATCAATCTAATCGCTTACTCGATCACATAATTTCATTTCCGAACTAGTATCGCCACCCGACTTCCTAGTGCGGACTCAGATCTGGTTTCTTGATCAGAAACTATCATTCTCCTTGCATAGCCATAACTATGATAGAGAATATCCAGAACCAATCAACGATCCATATCCAGGTTCGCCTTCGGAAAACAAATGAAAAATCCCAACTCGAATCGACATATTATTCTCGAAATTCTATGTTCGAATCTAGATCAAATCACTATGCGAATAGAATAATATACCTACATCCTACGTATTTATCTTTATTGGTTATTAGCCAAATCAACCTCCTTTTCTATTCACATTCACTTATGATTTCTATACACTTATTCACAATTGCTTCAATCTCATTTGGATTATCACCTCAATTCTTATCTCAAATGGATATTTAATCATAAACAGTTTAAACCCTGTCCGGCTTAAATTTAGAAAAAAGCTTGAAAGTTCAAAAATAGATACGTAGTTGAAAAACAATTATTAGTTTGTAAAATATCTGTAAAATAGTTAAATAATGATAAAATAGTTATAAAATAGTCAAATGGTTATAAAATAGTTAGAAAATTGCAAAATAGTTTAAAGTAGTAATTAGTTTATAAAACAGTTGTAAAATAGTTAAATAGTTTCAAAAGTAGTTGTAAAATAAATATAAGATAGTTTTGGGTTTTAAAAAGAAAAGTTATATAGTAAATAGTTAGGTAAATAGATTTAAAATAATTTAAATCAAAATAATTTATTTGAAAATAGTCCAGAGCCAAACTGTTCAATTCCCAATCTCCATTCTTATCAATTCAATTTAAATTTTCATTTCTATTTAAATTGATTTAATTCCAATTTGAATTGATCCCAAATCCAATCAATTGCCAATTTCCAATTAACTTTCAATTTCTATTCAAATTAAGTTAACTTCCATTCTCATCCCAAATTCAAATCAACTTCCTATTTGAATTTGAACTCATTCAACTTCAATTTCATTTCAAATTATCCAATCCAAATTTCAATTTGAATTTTTTTAAACTTATCCATCTTCAATCCAATCAATTCAAATAAATTCAAATTGAACCAATTTCAATTCATTTCAATTCCAGTTTGAATTTAATCCCAATTCAAGTTGAATTATCCTTGATTCTTTCCAAATTCAAATCAAATTCCATTTGAGTTTAAAACTATTCAACTTTAATCACAAATCCAAATTATTTAAGTCAAATTTAAATTTGAACTAAATTCATATTCAATCTCACTTTAAATCACCTCAAATTATATAAATTCAAGTTAAATTTCAAATGTTGGTTTAACCTTTTAAACCAGATTATCCTTTATTTTCAAAGTCTTTGAACAATTTAATTCTTAATCCAAAATTCAAAATTCTATTTTAAATTGCCTTTACTTCTCCATAGCCTATTTCTTGGTTCAAATAATAATTCAAATCCTTTTTAAACAATTTAATCTTTGAAATCCAATTTATTACCCAATTTCAATTTTGAAACGAATCCTTAACAATTTACATTTCCAAGTTCCTTTTGAGCATTTAAATCTTAAGTTCAAAGTGATTCCATCTCCTTAATTTCAATTTTAAGTGTAGTTTCCCTTTTTATCTCAATAATGGATATATTACCATAATCTATTTCTTCATTCATTTAAACAAATCAAATTCATAGTTTAAAGATTATTAATAACTATAGGATAATATTATCCAAATTATTTTAAAATATTCATCCATATTCAATTTTCCAGATCTCAAACCCATTTTGAGATCACACAAACCCCCAATTCAAATCAACCATTTAACTTTCCAAGTTAAATCTCAATTTTCATCTTGAAATTTCCAAATCAGGTTGTTCATTCAAACTTATTTAACCTTTTCTAAGTTAAATTCAATTTAATCCCAATAATCCCACTCAAAATTTGAATTCTTCAATTCAAATTTCAAATTTCATCACTTAAAAGTTCAAAAACTTTTTTTTACTACTCTGGGTTTCACATCTCATTCCAAATTTAAACCTCAACATTTAGAGTTTATTTCAAACCATCTTTGATATTTTGTATATTCCTCATATATACGTATTATTTCCTTTACACACCAAGTTATCCTTAAATTTTAAACCTCCTATGGTTTTTAATTCAAAACAAATTTCTTTAAATTTTCAAACAGCTCTTGTTTGAAATAGGACCCTTTTATTCAAATACATTAAATAATATTATTTATTATTTAATTTACCACTTTGAACAATTTTCAAATTTCTAGACGTAGATTTAAAACTTCACAATTTAGATCATCTTTAGTTCCCATTTATATGTCATACTTACCTAAATGTTTTACTTCCCTAAAACATTTCATCATTTTAGGATAATAACCAAGGTTATTACAACTGGAAATCAATTCACTATTATCTTATTTTGAAAATTCTTCTCCAAATTCAAGATTTTAATTTCAGTTTGAATCCATTTCAAACTTATCTTTATTTAATTTCAATTTGGTTGTATTTCTATTTCCACTTAATTTAATTCTAATAATTTAACAACCAATTACCGTAATATTTATTTGAAAGAAATATTGCTTTATATAACAAAATATATTCTTTTATAAAATCATTTAAAATCTTTATATAAGAAAATAGCAAGTACGCTCTCATACACACACACACACTCAACACATTATAGGGTACCATTGACCCTATTCTTAATGAGTAAACCCACCAAAGCCAAGGTTCTCGCTTAAGCTGGCTCTGATACCAAATGTAACGACCCGGAAATTTTGATCCTGAAAATTCCAGATAGTTAAGGAAACAAGAAAAGAGATAGAAGAAGAAGAAAACAGAAAACCAAACTCAAAATCTCACAATCGCAGCGGATAGAATATAATATCAAATAATATACTTTACACAAAGAAAACTATATCAGTCAGTTACATTTTAATACATCAGAGTTACAACATTTCACAATCACTGGACAATTAAAATAACTAATCCCGGATAAACTATAATATTTCTCAGTGGAATACACTCCATACGTTCCTGCCATCCAGCGCGCCTCCTGAGCGCCGAAATGACCTTACCGGAAAATCTATAATACTCAGTCTAACCCGAGCATTACATCAAAGTAACAACCAGGTAGGCTGGAAACCAGCGTGAGTAAAACCCATCTAACATAAAATACAAAGGCATAAATCTTATTTAAAACCTGGGGTAACTCGTACCTCTACAAGTTCACAACTTGCTATAGTCAACACTTTATTCGCAAATCCGATCTCTATAAACGTTTATTTAGTTTTAAAATGGTCGATTCATTTAAATTTCACCCATTCTAGCCTATTTTATGCACATATCAAATCCTTAAAGGATTATTGAATATTATCAATCGAAGTGGTTTCGGGTATTTCTAATACCCGACCCCGGTGTCTTCGAAATCCAAACGTATCTTAAAGACCAAGTTGTTTAAAAGGTTTAAACAATTCAATTCAATAGAATTCACACAGCATTTAACATAGATAAATATCACACATTTATCGTTGATATATCCAATATCATAACACAGAATATTACAGCGTATCATCAAATAGATACAATCCAATAGATATCATCCAATAGATATCATTCAATCCAAACATTCTATAAAACAAACATCCATAAACAAGAATTATTAATCCATGTTATAATTATTTAATTACCTTAAATTAAATTAATTACTTAAGAATGAATCACCTAATCATGCTCAAACAATCATTAATTGATTACAATTTTAATTAATTAATCACTCCTTGATTATCTTATAAATCAATTAATTAATCTCTATCACTGATTAATTACCCTTTAACTATTAATTAATAAACCTTAATTATTAATTAATCTCCTTCATTTCAAAGTAATCAATCCTTAATTACTTTTATAATCAATTAATTAACCTTTAATTAGCCGATTGATTATCCATTGTCTATTGATTAATAACCTTAATTATTAATCAATATCTCTTAATACAATTTAATTAATCCGTAATCATTCCTATAATTAATTAATCTTTAATTAACTAATTAATTACCTCTTAATTAATCACTTAATTAATCCTTTATAATTAATTAATCAAATTAATTAAATTTTACTTAATTTCGATAATTAACTTAGCTAATCTCAAGACATTAAACCTTCATCATCTTAAGATAAAAACATTATCTTATAAATATCTTAATTACAATAACATTTTTAAAAATTTTAACATTATAATTAATCTTTGCTTAATTAAATCCTTTAACTAAGATTTGGAATAAAATAACCATTTAACTTGATAATATTATAGTTAACAAAACTAAACTTCCTTAAATAACTTAAAACATTATCAAGTAGAGGTTTCAAAACTAATTACAATTTGTATTTTAAAACTTACTTTTATAAAGTCTTAAACTTACATTTTAAACTAATGTTTTAAAATCACTTTAAATTTCATTTAACAAAATTTAATCTAAACGACTTTTAAAACTTCGATTGTTTAAGAAATAATTATCATATATAAAGTATGTTTGTATAAAAGTTTAATCTAAATTTAACTTTAAATTTAAAAAACAATTTGATTTTAAATCGTTTTAAAAACTGTTCAAACAGCTACTTCTGTTTTTACCCGTAGAGCACTCGGGCCTATTCCCGAGTCATTCCACTTTTCTACCCATTTTTTTAAAAAAACTTAGCCTAAATTAAAGTTTTAAAACTTACAGGTCAAAACCCCGAAATTTAACTCTAGTTCAACCTCGAGACTTCTTCCCAAATACTCGAACAATACATCGAGTAAAACCCTACACCAAACATCAGACATCCATCCTCCCCCGTGCACCTGCACAGCTATCAACGACGACGATGACCATTGCCCTAAACTCCAACACATCGACCATCTTCCAGTTAATCGATCCATACCTTCAAATTGTTCGAAACAGTCTCTAATCAAAATCGAACAAAAAGAATGAAACAGGAGTTCACGACCACCATCAGAAACCACTTCGACCACACGCTTCCGATCATCTGAGAAGCTGTAACCTCAGCCATGACCTCTCTGACCATTGTAACGCCCCACTCTGAGACCCATATTAGCAAAGAGTATTATGATGTAAAGCGTCCACTAATACAGAGAATAGAGTTGGATATGAGCGACCATCTATAGCCCGGACTTAACTATCTACTGAATACGTCGATAAATGTAGCATTTTTTTTAATGTGGATCAACATATCCAATAGATACTTAATACAAAACTATAATGGCTATAAGATCTAACAGAACAAAATATAATAACTCAAATGTAAATCACATCACAGAACAGTAGATCATCACATATATATACACATATACAGATACATCACAAAGTATACAAAATGATACATGTCAAGTGCTATAGCAACCACATTATACAGGCGAGTCAAAAGAATATGCATATCAGAGTTACAACAAAAAAGAACTACACAAAAAGCTATAACAAAAGGAGATAGCAGAATAGTCCATGCGGAAGCAGAATATGCGAAGTCCAAATGTACCTAACCTGAAACACCTCGGTCTGACCCGAGTATAAAATACACGGGTTAATCTAGCTAAACAAATCAGTTAGATAAGCTCAATGAAAATGAACATGCAAGGTCGTAAAGTACCACAAATATCTCTAAAAGAGATTACCCGATCATCTAGAAAAAGATGAATCATAACTAGCCTCATATCATCGACAACTCAAATAAAAAAAGGATATGAATATCCCAAATCAAGCCAAAAGGCAAATCACAAATACCAATAAAGGTAACACAAGTTTCCACAAGGTAATTGCTATGTATCGAGTGGCTCAAAAGACCTACTACGAAAGGCAATACTTTTGGGAAAATATAAATATCAATGAAACAAAAGATGCACGTGCTCAGTACTGTATAAACAAGGATCCACAAGCCTGAAGGCGACAAACCCACTTTATAAACCGCTTTTGCAATCTATCTTATTACAGTGATGCTAAAACTTTATACTTGAAAATAATATATAATAATTATTCCAAAACCAATTTACTTGAAAAACATTTCAATACTCATTTATCAAACCCGTGTATGAAATCCAGAAAGAATCATCAAGAAATACAGAAAAATATCGGAAGTCTAAACTTATAAAATTGCGATAAAAACAAGCTGTGAGTGCAAGTTCAAAAACAGATATATACAAGTTAACATGGTCGAAATGACCTAAAAATATATAGAAATAAAGTTCAACAATTTTACTTTAAACTGCAAAAAGGATCACTGAGTTCCGATAAGAGACGAAGAAACTGTGACGTCTCAAAGTCGGACCAATGTCACGAAGTGAATACATGGGAAAAACAAAGGCCAGCAGCTTGTTTAACCAATTCGCCCTTATTCAACCCAAAATTTGATAAATCATGAAACATGAAAGTTATAGAGGACATTTTATGCTTTCCAGAACTTTAAGAATTATCGAATTCGGATAAGAAATGAAAAGTTTATGATGAAAACAATTTTCAGATCTGTAGTTCACTACGGCTGTCGTTTTAGTCTTGGGACAGCGAGACAAGAATGAACTTTAGACCATGTAAACTTCAAAATTTCACAAAAATCAAAACTCAAAAGTTATAGTAGACAATCAATTCTTTCCAGAACATTAAGAATTGTCAAATTTGGACATCAAATGTGAAAGATATGCTTAAATTACCAATGACATTTAGCACAGAAAATTACGGTTTTACAGTGACAGGGCAGCAAGTTTACATCATGCTTTTCGACCATATATGATCAATATTTACGAAAGTGTTCAACATGAAAGTTGTCACAGTCTTTTAAGGCTTTCCAGAAGATTAAAAAAAAATCCTAATTTCGATTTAAAACGCAAAAGATATGTGCAATTTACTAACAGCAAATCGCAAATGAACATGGAACAAATACAATTGAAATTTCTTACCTTGAAATCTCAATCTAAGCTAGAAATGTGAGTTTTCAACTCACCTTAGGATTTATTGGCAGCAAACTAGTAGATTTAGCAAGTAAAGTAAGGAGCTTTGGCCTTGATTTGGTGCTAGAAACCTTATAGCCTTGCTATTGCTCTTCTCCTTCCTTAATTTTTTGCCCTAAAAACTTAATTTACCTAAAAACACAAAAATGAAATTTCCCTCAACAATCAAATCTACAAATTCAGAATAAGGTGAGGATATGATTGAGAAGTTTACCTGGACTTTATTTTAATTTATTTCATTTTAAAACCCTAATCTTTGCTCTCAACTAGGGTTGCATTGGGAAGTTTGTCTCTGTTTGATAATTCTAAACGTACAGGAGAAGGAGTTGTTTCTCCTACTTAGCAAATTCACTAAGTGTCTAAATGGACTGCTATAAACTTAAAGCCCAAAACCCTCAATTTAAATAAACCAACTTGTAAATTAACCATTCTCTAATCACATTTTATACCATTTTAAAACACCGTTATCTCATAGGTTAAGACACCTAAAAATTAATGTAAGTACACTGAAAATAATTTCGTTAACTAATCTTTTCAACAAAATGGTAAAACATAGATTTCACAATCATTTGACCCTTCATTTTTATTATTGAAAATGACACTTTCTAACTTGTAAAAAGAAATGTGAGGACATCATAATTAAATCAATTAAACACCAAAAATCATATTTTCTTGTTTAATTAAACATCACAAACCATATAAATATATTTTTACATCCAAATATTTTTTTTTATCAATATTACACTTTTTTTTTCTCATTCTTAACCATATTTAATTTTTAACACATCATTAAAATTAACAAAAATTACCATTTGACCATTATTTTCGCAATATTTGCATTTTATTAAATTAAAACCAATCAACGCTCATTATTATCCCAAAATAACATACTAAAGTTTTCAAAACTTTATTCTCTTCATTTTATATTTATTTAAAACAAATAAATGTTGAATTAATTTTATTTATCCCTATTTAAATGAAATTACCATCAAATAAACATAATTTTATTATTCTCACTTTATTTACAGCCAAACTTCTAAATCTCCATTTTATTACACCAAAACCCATTGTTTATTTTAAAAAGAACAACTTTAATAAATTTTACATTTATAAATTTATTTTGTTCCCCCATTTTGAATTAAAACCATCATTATAATTTATCTTTACAGGTAATCACAAAAGCAGGATTGTTACAGACTCCCCTTGTAACGACCCAAAATTTTAAATAATTTAATTTGGAAATATTTAATTAATTTTAAATATTTGAATGACGGTTTAGATTGAATTTTCAATATAACTTTGAAATAGGCAATTAAATTATAGAATTTAATCTATCGAAGTTGAATAAAAATTTGAATCTTCAAATTTAAGCCGATTAAAAATATTTCAAAGGCTTGTAAAATTCGTATTGATAACACTGAAGATTTTAGAAGCTTCAGAAATTAATTTGGGAGTGAATTGTACAGTTTTGAAATTTAATCGTTCGAATCGATAATTTAAAATAGTCGTCCGAGGCACAGTCTCGGAATTCGACGAAACCAGTTCCACTGAGTCCGTAATATTGAACTATTATCGGATTTCAAATTTCGTATTTTTCGGAGTTTATATGTGAGCACACGGTGTGTAAACGCATTGAATTTTTATCGAATTCAATTTAAACTTAAATTTAAATTTAAAAACAAACAGACAGCATCCCTTGGATCACGCCTAAAATCTTGGTTAAAACGTGCAAACGCGTTCTCTGTAAATTCACGTTCTTCTGTCTCCCTCCCTCTCCTTTTAAAATCATCACGCAACCCATAACTATCGTTCAAAAAACATTCCTTCTTTCCCCTTTATAATCTTCGAATCTCTTAACCGAAGAGGAAAAAGAAAAAAAGAAAAAAAACGAATAAAATCATCAGAAATAAAAATGGCCGTAGCCCTAAGAATTGAAATCGCGAGCTTGAGGGGAAGCGGCAACGCGCGATGGACTCGTGTTGGTGCGCGCGACGACAAGGCGCTAGGGCTTTGGGGGTGTGTGTGCGAGTAGTGGAAGTCGAGCGTGCCACGCGATTTGGGGAGGCATGGCGGCGGCACGAGGGGTTGCGCGCGAATCAAGGTTGAACGAGAGGCTTCTGGCGGCGTACGAGCGCGAATTGAGGCGACGTGGGGAGGCGTCGCGACACGATGGAGGCAAGCGACGATGTCGCGGCAGCTGTAGGTTGGGGGGGAATGTCGCGAATTGGAGGATTTCGACCACGAAGGCCTCGGCGACGAAGTCGATGGAGCACGTGAGCATGGTGATGGCCGGAGACGAATTGCAGTAAGGTAAATTGATTTTTATCTTTATTTTTAATTTAATTTAAATAAGCATTAGCTGTAAAAAAAAAAAAAATTTAACAGTAAAGGAAAAAAATAAAAATAATAATAAGTATATATGCAGTAAAGTTAAATATACTATACAGTAGGTTGTTAAAATACCTTAATATGTATTATTGAGATCGAACTGTTTGATAAACTCATTTAATTGTTTTAATTACTAGAATTTATTTATTTATGGAAATTTAGTTGAAATAAATTTATAAATGAAAATTGGTTGTCCAATCATTCAAATGTAAATAAATTTATTAAAAGGGAATTGGTTTAAAAGTTGATTTTTGGTTTAAAATTTAAATCATTCAAATTGAACAAAAGTTTAGATGAATTAAATTTTTAAAAATAGTAAATCAAATAGTTCGAATTTTTATAAATTACATAAATTTATAAAAGGAAGTTGTTATAAAGAAAGTAGTTTGGAATAAAGGAAAAGAAAATTTAGTTTAAATTAAAAACATTGGTTAATTTAAATTGTTTTTTTTAAGTTACTAAAAGAATTTATTAAAAAGGAATTTGTAAAAATTAGAAGTTATTGGTTAAGAAAAAAAAAATTAGATAAAAATTAATTTAAAAAATTTATGATTCGTTTGAATAAAATTATTAGTATAAAATTTAGGTTTTTAGTTAAGTAAAATTGTTAAAGAAAATTAGTTTGAAATTAAATCATTAGACAATTAAAATTATTAAACGAAAAATAAATTGTTAACTTAGTTCAAATTAAAATTGTTAAACAATTTAATCCATTTAAAATGAAATCACCGATGAATTAAAATTTGTCAAATGAAAATTTAATTTATTCGATTGATGCGAATATTAATAAATTGTGTAAATATTTATACAAGGTATAAATCAAGAAATCGAGTCAAGATGGGAAATTGGATTGCAAATAAAAGCAAAGGTGAGAACTTCTCACTCAAAAGGAATTTCTGTTGTTTATTTAAATTTTAAATAGTTAAATTTAAAATTTGATTGACTGTGTTGATTGAATGATGAATGATGATTGTTATATATATATATATATTGGATGTGAATAGACCCTATACGCCGTTAGTAAGCGGAGGTTATTTATTACACACATATACCGCGATATTCCACCTCGAAGTGGAATTGGTATTATATTATATATATAGCAATATATATATATATTGGCATATGTATATATTGCAGTTAATTGATTTCCCGCATTTCTTTTTAGCGGATGAGACCCTATGCGCCGTTAGTAAGCGGATATATATTTATAAAATCCCATATACCACGATATTCCGTCTTGAAACGGAATGGTATTGTGCTAATGTCTGTGGATGCAGGGAAACAGGTTGGAGGGATCCAACTGGATTCCTCACAAATATTTATTTGATTTCATATATTGTGATATTTGATTGTTTATCATGGATGATATATGATGTTTGAAAATCGTGATTGACTATTTGATGTGTTGCATCATCGGATCCAAATTTTGGAATTTAAAAACAACGATTTTAATTTCTAAAAGGATTTTTGGAAATATACGTTTATAAAATATTTTTGGAATTGATTCATCTTAAATAAATAAACGTTATAATTTTAATATTATAAAAATTATGATTTTTGAAGAATACAGTTAAAAGTTGATTTTTGAAAATATGGGATTAGTGGTTTTATAAAATAGTTTGAACTGGGATTTCTGAATTTATTATAAGAAATTTAAAAATAGGATTTATAAATTTTTTATTTTATAAATCAGAATGATGAAATTATAAAAGAGTTTGAAGATGTTTAAAATAGTAATATAAATTGTTCTATATTAAAAAGATTTATAAATTAATATTTATAAATTAAAAATATTAGAAGTGTAAAACGAACTTTTCTAAGTGTTAGAAAGAATTGTAAATGAATTTCATAAATTGGAATTATAAAATTATAACAGTGAAGTTATAAATAAATTTTATAAGCAGTAGGTTTATAAAATTTATAAAGTTATTAAAGGAATGAGTTTGGATAAATAAATGAATCTTATAAGTTATAAAATTTATAAATTGAGAAGTTCAAAGAAACAATTTTGTAAATAAATAAATTATAAGTATTTGACTTATAATATGAATTTTTAGGATATCATTGTGGTATGAATTGAGATAGGTTAATAAAGAAAATTCATAAAAGAAAGTTGTTGTAAATTAAATAGAAATGAAATTTATAAACATTGTTTTATAAATCCGCAACGACTTATTTTGATAAGTGAATTGTTGTAATTTATTAATGGAGTTATATTCATGTTTTAAACAGTGAATAATTCCTTAAACTAAAATGAATAGAAGTGATGAAATTTATTAACAAGGTATATTTACGTTTTTGAATAGTGAATATTATGTTAAAGAAATTATTTGGTAGTGATGTTTGAAATAGAATTAAAACGATCTAACGATGTTTTACAATATGTTGAGATTCGAAATCATAGATTTCAACATTTATTGTTGAAATAGATGTTTTCGAGAAATAGAAGGAAATAATAGATTATAACACTGTTGTTATAATAGATGATTTCCGAAAGGAAATGTTTTGTATAGTATTGGGATTTATATATCTATTTTATTTCGAATCCCTATACTAGTGATTTTGGGTTGTCGTAACGATGTTTTACGCAACATTCGTTTTGGCCCAAATAAATATGTTTAAGAGAATGATTTCCTTAAAGAATGAATTATATACTTAATTTCGATTTAAGTATATAGAATATTTTCTGAGTGTTGAAAATAAAAGATTGTGAATTACTTATTTAATAAGTATAGAAATGTTTTCCAATATAGAGTGAATATGTTGAGAATTTATCTTTTTTGAAGATAAATTGAAAAATGAATATTTGAAATCATATATTCATAAATATTTTGGAAATATAAATTCAATATGGAATTTATAAATGGAATTGGGAAAATAAGTTTAAAAATAAATATTGATTTATTTTGAAGTAAGGAAAGTTATATCTTGTAAAGATATTTTTGGGAATTAAATAATTTGGAAAATTATTTGGATTCTGGTGATGTTGGCATATCTATTGATAGTTCAATAACCGACTATCGATATATACCTTTGAATAGGTATTTGATGTGAATTTGCTTGGAAATTGAATGCCAAACTTATTTTTTTTTAAAAATAAGCGCCCACTATTCGGGTTAACCGGGAAAGGACCATGGGGTCGTATAACCCATTCCGAATACGTGATACGTCGTATGAATTGCATTCGAAGAACGGGGTTGAAGACCGGATATTTTCGAAAACGAAAGGGTTTCTTGTTGATTGTCTCTGCACTGGCTGATCCCCGGTATAGAGATCTCCATAAGTGATGGGAAATCCGAACGTGATTAGAGATTATTCGGATTGCAAGAACTTCTTTGTAAGTGCCTTCGGTTTTGTTCGATCCCGGAACAGACTTGTATGGATTGTGTGTCTGACATTACAAGTTGAGATATAAAGCCGATTTCTTTCAAATATATTTCTGTGGTGGCGGAGAATTTATTCTTTTAGCTTAACACCCTTCTTTGAGACGTACGAGCTCAAAGGTTATATAGTTGAAGTTATCAGCGATATATTCCCAGTTTGGTAATGTGACATGCTGAGTGATGCTGAAATGATCATTGTGTTGATTATTTGTGATAGGATCATTTATTTGATCGTCTATCTTAGTGATCATTGTGTTGATCATTTGTTGACCCAAAGCATGGCTTTTGTATAAAGTATGTTTTTGTGGACGTGAATTCGTCGAGCCTCACATCCCGGAAATGGTCAAAACAGGAAAGATGCAGCAAGGTTATGAGGGGTAGCGCCCTTTAGGATATGTGCATTTCCTTCTGGAAAAGGGTGGTATCATGGTATGGAGCCCAGATACTTACTCATGTTGAAACACTTTGTTTTTATGATTGTGTGAATTGATTAGAGAGCTCTCGGATAAAGGTCCCAAAGGACCGGGGGATGGCATATTCGGTCAGTTGTTACCCAGTTAGGGGTAACCCGGCCTTGTGTTGGTAGAGATCCGGTTTGGTTCTCGGGGATGTCCATCCAGAGGCATTCTCATGTGGCAATGGGAAGTTCCTTGGCCTGACCATTTGTTGGAAATCCAATTCCCAATACGAAACTTGTACGGTATTAGTTGTAGAACCTGCTATTCACTTATGGTGGTCACCACTGTTTGGATAGTAGCTATAGTAGGCATACGATAATGGTCGTATGTTGGCTAAGATTTATATCTTTACTTTCGAAATAATTTCCTACACTATGCACTAGTAATAATATCAAATGTTATTTTAAATGCGTATCAAGCATCTTTGACTATCATAAGGAGAAATCTCCTCCGATTCTGCGTTTGCATGTGTGTGTGTGCGGGAGGCCTTATGGTAGTCTCATTTTTAAAAGCATTGCGAATTGAATTTAAAAATGTTCCTCTATTTTTGATTTTAAAGTAAATAAACTGTTTTGAGTTCTCACACCAGTCACATGACTGACTCGGAGTTTATTGTTTTCCTTCCTAAACTCTGGGTGCCCACCAATTTTCCACACGGGCAGTCAAGAGTTAGGTTTATCAGGATATTCTGGATATTCTGGAGTTGCAGGAGGCAAGCTGGATGGCGTAGCATATTACGAGTATATAGTATTTCTTTTCCGCTGTTTATTGTTGTTGTAGTACACTCTGATGGTTTGATGTAATGTAATATAATGTGATGTAATAACTGATATAGTTCTTTATTTAAAGATTATTCATTTATTATTATATGTTGTTCCGCTGCGAATTGTGAGATTCTGTTGTAGTTCTGTTGTTCTGTTCTGTTCTTTGTTTTCTTTCTCTTCTTCTACCTCTTTCTTTTTCTTTAAAACCCTCAGTGTTCGTATTTTCGTTCACCTTGAGTTAATCAATGGAGATTAGTGTTTGTTCAAGGAGTACGGATTTACGGGTCCTGACAATGTGGTATCAGAGCTGTTGGTTAAGCGACAACCATGGTTCTGTAGGGTATTTCTCGTTAGAGATAGAGTCAGCGGTACTCTAGAATGAGTTTGAGTGTAATAATAGATATGAGCGCGTATTTGTTAGTGAATATAAAATTGTTTTTGAATAGGGTAAATAAAATAAATTTGCCCAAAACTATTTTTGGTATAGAAAAGAAATGATTTTCTATGAATTATTATAGTATATGGTTGCATGATTGCTAGGAAATAATAATATTGGATTATTATCATTAGTATATGGAATTGAATAAATAAAATGAATTGAATTCAAGTAAATTAACTTGATAATTTATTCATTTGTGAAATAATTTCAAATGGAATGAATATGGAATGTGAATAAAGATTGAATAAAGATGGTATATGAATTGGTAGTAAGCAAGAAAACGAGATGAATTGAAATATTGAAATGAATTAATGAATAAAACTAATTCAATGTAGTAATGTGAATGTACAAATTGAATTAAATTAGTTAATCAATAGAATTCAATATTTAGAATTTAGAATTTAATTCAAATAGAATTTAAATTGAGAATTGAATTCGAATGAATTTGAAGTGTGAATTGAATTGAAACGTGAAATTGAATGAAAATTAAATATGTAACTTCAATAGTGAAGTAAAAACGTATAAGAAGCATATATTGGAAATTTTGTAATAAAATTTGCAAAATAGTTTGAATGTTGGATTTGGATGCTACTACTAGCAGATTATACAGGTTATACAGGTATATAAAGGAATTGAGATTTTGATTTCGAAGATAAAATTTAATTGCTCGACAAAAAGGTACGTATTTCAATTTCGGTATGAGATTTGATGACTTTCTTCTCTAGCCACTTGGCTTTTCTCTTTTCTTTTTGATTCTGAGGGGCCGTGGTGCCATTTTGTAGTCGTACCGATCGAGCCGCGCAAAGGAAACGCTGGCGAAATTTTTCGAAAATTCAGGGTGTTAGAAAAATTTTGAGAAAAATTTTGAGAAAAATTTGAAAGTTTGAAATTTGAATTTGAATTTAAATTTGAATTGTTAGTAAAACAATGTTGTTTGAAACCTATAATTGAAGTTAGAAAGCTAGTTGAAATAATAGTGAATCTTTAATAAAAAGATTTAGGCTAGTAAGTTGATAAAACTATTTGGATTGTGAAAAATAATAGACGGGATAAGGGCATTCTTCTTAACTTATAATTTCGGGACGAAATTCTTTTAAGGGGGAAAGATTGTAACGACCCAGAATTTTAAATAATTTAATTTGGAAATATTTAATTAATTTTAAATATTTGAATGACGGTTTAGATTGAATTTTCAATATAACTTTGAAATAGGCAATTAAATTATAGAATTTAATCTATCGAAGTTGAATAAAAATTTGAATCTTCAAATTTAAGCCGATTAAAAATATTTCAAAGGCTTGTAAAATTCGTATTGATAACACTGAAGATTTTAGAAGCTTCAGAAATTAATTTGGGAGTGAATTGTACAGTTTTGAAATTTAATCGTTCGAATCGATAATTTAAAATAGTCGTCCGAGGCACAGTCTCGGAATTCGACGAAACCAGTTCCACTGAGTCCGTAATATTGAACTATTATCGTATTTCAAATTTCGTATTTTTCGGAGTTTATATGTGAGCACACGGTGTGTAAACGCATTGAATTTTTATCGAATTCAATTTAAACTTAAATTTAAATTTAAAAACAAACAGACAGCATCCCTTGGATCACGCCTAAAATCTTGGTTAAAACGTGCAAACGCGTTCTCTGTAAATTCACGTTCTTCTGTCTCCCTCCCTCTCCTTTTAAAATCATCACGCAACCCATAACTATCGTTCAAAAATCATTCCTTCTTTCCCCTTTATAATCTTCGAATCTCTTAACCGAAGAGGAAAAAGAAAAAAAGAAAAAAAACGAATAAAATCATCAGAAATAAAAATGGCCGTAGCCCTAAGAATTGAAATCGCGAGCTTGAGGGGAAGCGGCAACGCGCGATGGACTCGTGTTGGTGCGCGCGACGACAAGGCGCTAGGGCTTTGGGGGTGTGTGTGCGAGTAGTGGAAGTCGAGCGTGCCACGCGATTTGGGGAGGCATGGCGGCGGCACGAGGGGTTGCGCGCGAATCAAGGTTGAACGAGAGGCTTCTGGCGGCGTACGAGCGCGAATTGAGGCGACGTGGGGAGGCGTCGCGACACGATGGAGGCAAGCGACGATGTCGCGGCAGCTGTAGGTTGGGGGGGAATGTCGCGAATTGGAGGATTTCGACCACGAAGGCCTCGGCGACGAAGTCGATGGAGCACGTGAGCATGGTGATGGCCGGAGACGAATTGCAGTAAGGTAAATTGATTTTTATCTTTATTTTTAATTTAATTTAAATAAGCATTAGCTGTAAAAAAAAAAAAAAAAAAGTTTAACAGTAAAGGAAAAAAATAAAAATAATAATAAGTATATATGCAGTAAAGTTAAATATACTATACAGTAGGTTGTTAAAATACCTTAATATGTATTATTGAGATCGAACTGTTTGATAAACTCATTTAATTGTTTTAATTACTAGAATTTATTTATTTATGGAAATTTAGTTGAAATAAATTTATAAATGAAAATTGGTTGTCCAATCATTCAAATGTAAATAAATTTATTAAAAGGGAATTGGTTTAAAAGTTGATTTTTGGTTTAAAATTTAAATCATTCAAATTGAACAAAAGTTTAGATGAATTAAATTTTTAAAAATAGTAAATCAAATAGTTCGAATTTTTATAAATTACATAAATTTATAAAAGGAAGTTGTTATAAAGAAAGTAGTTTGGAATAAAGGAAAAGAAAATTTAGTTTAAATTAAAAACATTGGTTAATTTAAATTGTTTTTTTTAAGTTACTAAAAGAATTTATTAAAAAGGAATTTGTAAAAATTAGAAGTTATTGGTTAAGAAAAAAAAAATTAGATAAAAATTAATTTAAAAAATTTATGATTCGTTTGAATAAAATTATTAGTATAAAATTTAGGTTTTTAGTTAAGTAAAATTGTTAAAGAAAATTAGTTTGAAATTAAATCATTAGACAATTAAAATTATTAAACGAAAAATAAATTGTTAACTTAGTTCAAATTAAAATTGTTAAACAATTTAATCCATTTAAAATGAAATCACCGATGAATTAAAATTTGTCAAATGGAAATTTAATTTATTCGATTGATGCGAATATTAATAAATTGTGTAAATATTTATACAAGGTATAAATCAAGAAATCGAGTCAAGATGGGAAATTGGATTGCAAATAAAAGCAAAGGTGAGAACTTCTCACTCAAAAGGAATTTCTGTTGTTTATTTAAATTTTAAATAGTTAAATTTAAAATTTGATTGACTGTGTTGATTGAATGATTGAATGATGATTGTTATATATATATATATTGGATGTGAATAGACCCTATACGCCGTTAGTAAGCGGAGGTTATTTATTACACACATATACCGCGATATTCCACCTCGAAGTGGAATTGGTATTATATTATATATATAGCAATATATATATATTGGCATATGTATATATTGCAGTTAATTGATTTCCCGCATTTCTTTTTAGCGGATGAGACCCTATGCGCCGTTAGTAAGCGGATATATATTTATAAAATCCCATATACCGCGATATTCCGTCTTGAAACGGAATGGTATTGTGCTAATGTCTGTGGATGCAGGGAAACAGGTTGGAGGGATCCAACTGGATTCCTCACAAATATTTATTTGATTTCATATATTGTGATATTTGATTGTTTATCATGGATGATATATGATGTTTGAAAATCGTGATTGACTATTTGATGTGTTGCATCATCGGATCCAAATTTTGGAATTTAAAAACAACGATTTTAATTTCTAAAAGGATTTTTGGAAATATACGTTTATAAAATATTTTTGGAATTGATTCATCTTAAATAAATAAACGTTATAATTTTAATATTATAAAAATTATGATTTTTGAAGAATACAGTTAAAAGTTGATATTTGAAAATATGGGATTAGTGGTTTTATAAAATAGTTTGAACTGGGATTTCTGAATTTATTATAAGAAATTTAAAAATAGGATTTATAAAATTTTTATTTTATAAATCAGAATGATGAAATTATAAAAGAGTTTGAAGATGTTTAAAATAGTAATATAAATTGTTCTATATTAAAAAGATTTATAAATTAATATTTATAAATTAAAAATATTAGAAGTGTAAAACGAACTTTTCTAAGTGTTAGAAAGAATTGTAAATGAATTTCATAAATTGGAATTATAAAATTATAACAGTGAAGTTATAAATAAATTTTATAAGCAGTAGGTTTATAAAATTTATAAAGTTATTAAAGGAATGAGTTTGGATAAATAAATGAATCTTATAAGTTATAAAATTTATAAATTGAGAAGTTCAAAGAAACAATTTTGTAAATAAATAAATTATAAGTATTTGACTTATAATATGAATTTTTAGGATATCATTGTGGTATGAATTGAGATAGGTTAATAAAGAAAATTCATAAAAGAAAGTTGTTGTAAATTAAATAGAAATGAAATTTATAAACATTGTTTTATAAATCCGCAACGACTTATTTTGATAAGTGAATTGTTGTAATTTATTAATGGAGTTATATTCATGTTTTAAACAGTGAATAATTCCTTAAACTAAAATGAATAGAAGTGATGAAATTTATTAACAAGGTATATTCACGTTTTTGAATAGTGAATATTATGTTAAAGAAATTATTTGGTAGTGATGTTTGAAATAGAATTAAAACGATCTAACGATGTTTTACAATATGTTGAGATTCGAAATCATAGATTTCAACATTTATTGTTGAAATAGATGTTTTCGAGAAATAGAAGGAAATAATAGATTATAACACTGTTGTTATAATAGATGATTTCCGAAAGGAAATGTTTTGTATAGTATTGGGATTTATATATCTATTTTATTTCGAATCCCTATACTAGTGATTTTGGGTTGTCGTAACGATGTTTTACGCAACATTCGTTTTGGCCCAAATAAATATGTTTAAGAGAATGATTTCCTTAAAGAATGAATTATATACTTAATTTCGATTTAAGTATATAGAATATTTTCTGAGTGTTGAAAATAAAAGATTGTGAATTACTTATTTAATAAGTATAGAAATGTTTTCCAATATAGAGTGAATATGTTGAGAATTTATCTTTTTTGAAGATAAATTGAAAAATGAATATTTGAAATCATATATTCACAAATATTTTGGAAATATAAATTCAATATGGAATTTATAAATGGAATTGGGAAAATAAGTTTAAAAATAAATGTTGATTTATTTTGAAGTAAGGAAAGTTATATCTTGTAAAGATATTTTTGGGAATTAAATAATTTGGAAAATTATTTGGATTCTGGTGATGTTGGCATATCTATTGATAGTTCAATAACCGACTATCGATATATACCTTTGAATAGGTATTTGATGTGAATTTGCTTGGAAATTGAATGCCACACTTATTTTTTTTAAAAATAAGCGCCCACTATTCGGGTTAACCGGGAAAGGACCATGGGGTCGTATAACCCATTCCGAATACGTGATACGTCGTATGAATTGCATTCGAAGAACGGGGTTGAAGACCGGATATTTTCGAAAACGAAAGGGTTTCTTGTTGATTGTCTCTGCACTGGCTGATCCCCGGTATAGAGATCTCCATAAGTGATGGGAAATCCGAACGTGATTAGAGATTATTCGGATTGCAAGAACTTCTTTGTAAGTGCCTTCGGTTTTGTTCGATCCCGGAACAGACTTGTATGGATTGTGTGTCTGACATTACAAGTTGAGATATAAAGCCGATTTCTTTCAAATATATTTCTGTGGTGGCGGAGAATTTATTCTTTTAGCTTAACACCCTTCTTTGAGACGTACGAGCTCAAAGGTTATATAGTTGAAGTTATCAGCGATATATTCCCAGTTTGGTAATGTGACATGCTGAGTGATGCTGAAATGATCATTGTGTTGATTATTTGTGATAGGATCATTTATTTGATCGTCTATCTTAGTGATCATTGTGTTGATCATTTGTTGACCCAAAGCATGGCTTTTGTATAAAGTATGTTTTTGTGGACGTGAATTCGTCGAGCCTCACATCCCGGAAATGGTCAAAACAGGAAAGATGCAGCAAGGTTATGAGGGGTTGCGCCCTTTAGGATATGTGCATTTCCTTCTGGAAAAGGGTGGTATCATGGTATGGAGCCCAGATACTTACTCATGTTGAAACACTTTGTTTTTATGATTGTGTGAATTGATTAGAGAGCTCTCGGATAAAGGTCCCAAAGGACCGGGGGATGGCATATTCGGTCAGTTGTTACCCAGTTAGGGGTAACCCGGCCTTGTGTTGGTAGAGATCCGGTTTGGTTCTCGGGGATGTCCATCCAGAGGCATTCTCATGTGGCAATGGGAAGTTCCTTGGCCTGACCATTTGTTGGAAATCCAATTCCCAATACGAAACTTGTACGGTATTAGTTGTAGAACCTGCTATTCACTTATGGTGGTCACCACTGTTTGGATAGTAGCTATAGTAGGCATACGATAATGGTCGTATGTTGGCTAAGATTTATATCTTTACTTTCGAAATAATTTCCTACACTATGCACTAGTAATAATATCAAATGTTATTTTAAATGCGTATCAAGCATCTTTGACTATCATAAGGAGAAATCTCCTCCGATTCTGCGTTTGCATGTGTGTGTGTGCGGGAGGCCTTATGGTAGTCTCATTTTTAAAAGCATTGCGAATTGAATTTAAAAATGTTCCTCTATTTTTGATTTTAAAGTAAATAAACTGTTTTGAGTTCTCACACCAGTCACATGACTGACTCGGAGTTTATTGTTTTCCTTCCTAAACTCTGGGTGCCCACCAATTTTCCACACGGGCAGTCAAGAGTTAGGTTTATCAGGATATTCTGGATATTCTGGAGTTGCAGGAGGCAAGCTGGATGGCGTAGCATATTACGAGTATATAGTATTTCTTTTCCGCTGTTTATTGTTGTTGTAGTACACTCTGATGGTTTGATGTAATTTAATATAATGTGATGTAATAACTGATATAGTTCTTTATTTAAAGATTATTCATTTATTATTATATGTTGTTCCGCTGCGAATTGTGAGATTCTGTTGTAGTTCTGTTGTTCTGTTCTGTTCTTTGTTTTCTTTCTCTTCTTCTACCTCTTTCTTTTTCTTTAAAACCCTCAGTGTTCGTATTTTCGTTCACCTTGAGTTAATCAATGGAGATTAGTGTTTATTCAAGGAGTACGGATTTACGGGTCCTGACACCCCTCCTTATAAAAATTGCATCCTTGCAATTTCCTAGAGAAGAGCTGTATTCAACACAATTTATTCCATCTTAGCAAAGGAAAAATAGACAAGTTTGATTTAGAATTCTCACCCTCAACACTAGAAGATGAATGTCAGGATAAGATTACTCAATAAATTTTCTGGTTTCCTAAGTACAATCATAGGGATTTGCAGACTATTAAATTTTCAAAAGGTGGAACATTCTTATTTCGAAGGTGTTCGAAACAACTAAACGAGTAGAATTCGACACAATACACAAGTCGGTGAGACTCGTGATCATGCAACAGAAGAGAATTAACAATCTAGATTAAATTTCGAAGATACAACGAAATTGGGTTACCAAGAACATATCATTAATACCTAAAACTGAACAGAAAATGATGCATGAAAGCAATCGAACCATGACATTCAGTAATAGTAGATGGTCCTATATAACTAGGAGCCAACTTTTCGAATATATTGAAACACACTTTGCTCCTTTAAAGGAGTAACACAAATAAGCACAATCATCAAAAGAGAATTCAACAAAAGATAGGTGGTATTTCAAGCTACCATCATAACACATGACTGCATGAATGCAAGTCATCACAGGAATCGCACTAAGGCAAGACACACAAGAATGGATTACAAGATATTTTCTCAAATTTTTTTATAAGAGTTTTCACTCAAATCCATTTTATTTTATACACAAAATTCAAACTTCAATATTTGAAAATTTTTCAAAGTCTCTTACTTAAATTTTCAATTTAATCATCTTTACTTTAAATTAAAGTAACTTAAATTAGGGTTGTTCCATACTCTAATTCCAAAAATAAATATACTACAATATGCAATATTTTTTTCCACTAAATTTATCAAATTTTAAACCATTTTACTTTATGATTTTAAAGGACACTTATTAGACCTTCATTGATGGCTCTAAATATTCACTAATTAAATTTTCTCAAAACTTTTCTAAATGTTTAATTTTTCTAAAAAATTCGACGGAGTCTCCTTTACATGGAGAGCCTTTTACAGTTTCATAAATATGAATTATAGATATACATCAACCAAAAGGTTGGAACACAATATATATTTTTAACACATAAACACCTAGCAATTCATACCTTTCATTTTTAGCATTTAAAATGCGAGCATGCTTACTATATACTTACTATTTTGCTAAATAATTATTCAAATATCCTCTTGCACCTGCGCTTAACTTATTGAAACATATTAGCATGCACTTATAAACATACGAAGCATTAAAATCATAGTTTAAATAAAACAACAACTCAAAACTTCAAATTGTCAAATTCAAGTCTGCTACAAAGACTCAGGCTTTTGACACAGTAAAACTCATAATCTGAAAATACTCATAAAATAAAAGTTATTCTACTCAGCCCATGCTTTCCAGCAATATACAAATCATTAAAATCCGATTTACGGTTAGAAAGTTGGGCCCAATTTACTTTTAGCTTTAAACTCGGAAATTATAAAAGAGGACAGAGATGTCCCTCACTTTTCAAACTCATTTTTGAACAAATAACTGCAAAATTTTCAAAAATGATACAAAGATGATTTCTAGCTTACTGAATGCACTCTCTTTTGCAAAAAGAATGGACTCATTTGGATTTGTAAATCATATGTTATCGCTGTTTTAAAACAACACTTTTTAATCAAAATTTTCCGACACAAGACCTTTTATTTTCAAAATTTTCAAACCACTACTAAATTCAAAATACATGATTTTAGATCAAAAATCTTTTCTCTAAAACATTTATTACGTGATCTTTTTCTCCGGAAAGCCAAGACATTTTGAATTACACTGCAATACATACAACAAACTTTCAAAATGGTTTACAAAGAAAACTTTTTCCCAATTAACAAATAAGTCTTTTAAAAGAAGGCTCATATTTTAATTAAGATAATTACTTTCTTATATTAATATGAAACAATTATCTATCCAAACTAAACTTTGGAACTACATATTATTTTGATTTTTTTTTAGAAAATTGCTTTCACAATTAAAAATCTTATATTGTTGCTCTATTTATTATTATTTCTAGATTTTCACAAAAATTTTGCATTTTACAATAAAGGAATCTTTTATATTCAGTTTTTTCTTAATCCAAAAGCTAAACAATTATTTAAATGAAGCCATATTCAAATTTTCCAATTACTAATTTATAAAATGATAACATCTAACTAATACATTTATAGTGAATGACATTATCAAGGACTGCAAAGTTGACCAAGATCAACATTGCCTCTCCATTTCCCTCTATGTCACACTATTTTCATAAGTCCTTAAGTATATATAAAATACTTATCTCAAATTTCAATTTAAAAATTTCAAAATCTTTGCAATATCTATATATTTTTGCATTCAATATCCATACTAGTAAATATTAGAAATCCCTATCGATAACGCTGATTAGACGCATCGACCAAAATTATTAAATTTACTTATTAGCCAATTAGCACAAGAAATTATAAAACCTGTTTTGATTTCTTAAGGAATCTTAAACTTGGTTGTAACAATGCTTATTTTCAAAACATAAAACTTTTTCTAATTATACAACCATACAATCAATTCATAAAACAATCAAGTTATATACATAAGTATATCTCTTGTTAGAAAGATTTTCCATTCACATGGATGCTTTCTTTCCCAAAAATTCTTTTAGTAATTTTACTTCTTTAAAATGCATCCATGAAATTCCTAAACATTAAATTTTTATTTCATTTTAACCTTTGGATAAATACCACTTATGGATTAAATATCATTTTCAAAATTTAATCATTCTAATAAATCTTGCGGTAGATACAACTTGAAGACACTGCAAGTTCTTATCATTTGCATTGAGTAGGTTTCTAATTCTCAATTATATCACCTACTCAATATTATTTCAACAATTAATATGCTAACACACATTCATGCAGTTATCAACAAAATAAGCATTTACTAAAAGCAAAGCATTAAATGTGCCTAGCGAAAACGGTCACACCATTTCCACTGCGCAGCTCTAATCACTAAGGTTCAAAACACATAATTTAAATCTAAGCCATCTGAGGCCTAATATCTACTATTTTAAAAAAAAGTGATATTTAAAACCCATATAATTTTTTCAAACTTATTATCCAATCTAAGAAAATGAAAAAAAAACTAAAGGCACGATTGAGGAATATGATAGTGGAAAACTATGTTATCACTTGTATTATACTTGGATGCACTGTAATATGTGCTTCTATTATGTGTTTATCATATTTTGTTCTGAGCTCAGCTCTGATACCAAGCTGTAACACTCCACTCCGAGACCCACATTAGCAAAGAGTATTACGATGTAATACCGTCTGCTAATACGGAGAATAGAGTTGGATAGGAGCGACCATCTACAGCCCTGTCTTAACTATCTACTGAATACGTCGATAAATGTAGCATTTATTTTAATGTGGATCGACATATCCAATAGATACTTAATACAAAACTATAATGGCTATAAGATCTAACAGAACAAAATATAATAACTCAAATGTAAATCACATCACAGAACAGTAGATCATCACATACATACACACATATACAGATACATCACAGAGTATACAAAATGATACATGTCAAGTGGTATAGCAACCACAATATACAGGCGAGTCAAAAGAATATGCATATCAGAGTTACAACAAAAAAGGACTACACAAAAAGCTACAACAAAAGGAGATAGTAGAATAGTCCATGCGGAAGCAGAATATGCGAAGTCAAAATGTACCTAACCTGAAACACCTAGGTCTGACTTGAGTATAAAATACACGGGTCAGTCTAGCTAAACAAATCAGTTAGATAAGCTCAATGATAATGAACATGCAAGGTCATAAAGTACAACAAATATCTCTAAAAGAGATTACACGATCGTCCAGCAAAAGATGAATCATAACAAGCCTCATATCATCGGCAACTCAAATAAACAAAGGATATGAATATCCCAAATCAAGCCAAAATGCAAATCACAAATACCAATAAAGGTAAGTTTCCACAAGGTAATCGCTATGTATCAAGTGGCTCAAAAGACCTACTTCGAAAGGCGATACATTAGGGAAAATATAGATATCAGTGAAACAAAAGATGCACGTGCTCAGTACTGTATAAACAAGGATCCACAAGCCCGAAGGCTACAAACCCAAGTATCTCTCGAGCGGTGATGAAGGACCAACTCCAAAAGCGATACTATTAAGGCAACAAACCCTAAGGCGACAAACCCAAGTATCTCTCGAGCGGTGACGAAGGACCAACTCCAAAAGCGATACTATAGGGCAACAAACCAAAAGACGACAAACCCAAGTATCTCTCGAGCGGTGACGAAGGACCAACTCCAAAAGCGATACTATAGGGCAACAAACCCCAAGGCACAAACCTGAGGGCAACAAACCGTACTGGAAAAGGCCGTAGGCCCAGTACTGGACACCACAAACTGGCAATATGTGTCACAAACTCTCGGAAAGGAACCCGAAAAGTGTTAACGTGTGTTCCATACCACCCGTTTGCACTAAATGGTTTACTAATCGACAGTAAATTTCACACTCAAAGCAGTAAAAGGTTCACCTCATATCATAGGTAAATTAGACCCGTAGGCCAAAACAATCAAACGGACAAGTTAGGAATTAACCGAAAGGATAAACGTACGTATCCCATACTACGCGTTCGTTTTACTCTCCTGCTCATTCGCTCGATAGTGTAAAAACGTGTAATTTTTTTATAGAAATAATAAGTTGGAGAAAACGAGCTTTTAAAACAATTTAAAACTACTTTACACACCGCTTTTGCAATCTATCTTATTATAGAGATACTAAAATTTTATACTTGAAAATAGTACATAATAATTATTCCAAAAACCAATTTACTTGAAAAACATTTCAAAACTCATTTATAAAACCCGTGTACGAAATCCAGAAAGAATCATCAAGAAATACAGAAAAATATCGGAAGTTTAAACTTATAAAATTTCGATAAAAACAAGCTGTGAGTGCAAGTTCAACAACAGATATATACAAGTTTGCATGGTCGAAATGACCTAAAAATATGTAGAAATAAATTTCAACATTTGTACTTTAAACTGCAAAAGGATCACTGAGTTCCGATAAGAGACGAAGAAACTGCGACGTCTCAAAATCGGACCAATGTGAGGAAAATACACAGGAAAAACAAAGGCCAGCGGCTTGTTTAGCCAGTTCGCCCATATTTAACCCAAAATTTGACAAATCACGAAACATGAATGTTATATAGGACATTCTATGCTTTCTAGGACTTTAAAAATTATCGAATTCGGATAAGAAATGAAAAGGTTATGATGAAAACAATTTTCAGATCTGAAGTTCACTATGGCTGTCGTTTTAGTCTCGTGACAGCGAGACTAGAATGAACTTTAGATGATGTAAACTTCAAAATTTCACAAAACTCAAAACACAAAAGTTATGGTAGAAAATCTATGCTTTCCAGAACATCAAGAAACGTCAAATTTGGACATCAAATGTGAAAGATATGCTTAAATTACCAATGAAATTTAGCACAGAAAATTACGGTTTTACGGTGACAGGGCAGCAAGTTTACGTCATGCTTTTCGACCATCTATGCTCAGTATTTTCGAAAGTATTCAACATAAAGGTTGTCACACTCTTTTTCGGCTTTCCAGAACTTAAAAAAAAACCTAATTTCAATTTAAAACGCAGAAGATATGTGCAATTTACTAACAGCAAATCGCAAATGAACATGCAACAAATACAACTGAAATTTCTTACCTTGAAATCTCAATCTAAGCTAGAAATGATAGTTTTCAACTCACCTTAGGATTTATTGGCAGCAAACTAGTAGATTTAGCAAGTAAGGTAAGGAGCTTTGGCCTTGATTTGGTGCTAGAAACCTTATATCCTTGCTATTGCTCTTCTCCTTCCTCAATTTTTTACCCTAAAACTTACTTTACCCAAAAACACAAAAATGAAATTTCCCTCAACAATCAAATCTACAAATTCAGAATAAGATGAGGATATGATTGAGAAGTTTACCTGGATTTTACTGGATTTTATTTCAATTTATTTGATTTTAAGATCCTAATCTTTGCTCTCAACTAGGGTTGTATTGGGAAGTTTGTCTCTATTTGATAATTCTGAACGTACGGGAGAAGGAGTTGTTTCTCCTACTTAGCAAATTCACTAAGTGTCTAAATGGACTGCTATAAACTTAAAGCCCAAAACTCTCAATTTAAATAAACCAACTTGTAAATTAACCATTCTCTAATCACATTTTATACCATTTTAAAACACCGTTATCTCATAGGTTAAGACACCTAAAATTAATGCGAGTACGCTAAAAATAAGTTCGTTAACTAATCTTTTCAACAAAACAGTAAAACATAGATTTCACAATCATTTGACCCTTCATTTTTATTATTGAAAATGACACTTTTTAACTTGTAAAAAGAAATGTGACGACATGATAATTAAATCAATTAAACCCCAAAAATCATATTTTCTTATTTAATTATACATAACAAACCATATAAAAATATTTTTACATCCAATTTTTTTTTTATCAATATTACACATTTTTATTTTCATTCTTAACCATATTGAATTTTTAACACATCATTAAAATTAACAAAAATTACCATTTGACCATTATTTCCGCAATAATTGCATTTTATCAAATTAAAACCATTCAATGCTCATTATTATCCCAAAATAACATACTAAAGTTTTCAAAACTTTATTTTATTCATTTTATATTTATTTACAACAAGTAAATGTTGAATTAATTTTATTTATCCCTATTTAAATGAAATTACCATCAAATAAACATAATTTTATTATTCTGACTTTATTTACAGCCAAATTTCTTAATCTCCATTTTATTACACCAAAACCCATTATTTATTTTAAAAAGAACAATTTTAACAAATTTTACATCTAAAAATTTATTTTATTCCTCCATTTTAAATTAAAACCATCATTATAATTTATCTTTACAGGTAATCCCAAAACCAGGGCTGTTACAGACTCCCCTCCTTATAAAAATTGCATCCTCGCAATTTCCTAGAGAAGAGCTATATTCAACACAATTTATTCCATCTTAGCAAAGGAAAAATAGATAAGCTTGATTTAGAATTCTCACCCTCAACACTGGAAGATGAATGCCAGGATAAGATTTCTCAATAAATTTTTTGGTTTCCTAAGTATAATCATAGGGATTTGTAGACTATTAAATTTTCAAAAGGCAGAACATTCTTATTTCGAAGGTGTTTAAACTTCGAAACAACTACACGAGTAGAATTCGACACAATACACAAGTCGGTGAGACTCGTGATCATGCAACAGAAGAGAATTAACAATCGAGATTAAATTTCGAAGACACAACGAAATTGGGTTACCAGGTACATATCATTAATACCTAAAACTGAACAGAAAATGATGCATGAAAGCAATCGAACCAAGGCGTTCAGTAATAGTACATGGTCCTATATAACTAGGAGCCAACTTTTCGAATATATTGAAACGCACTTTGCTCCTTTAAAGGAGTAACACAAATAAGAACAATCATCAAAAGAGGATTCAACAAAAGATAGGTGGTATTTCAAGCTACCATCATAACACATGACTACATGAATGCAAGTCATCACAAGAATCGCACTAAGGCAAGACACACAAGAATGGACTCATAGATTAGTTTGTGCATTTTTCACATATTTTTCATGTCTGCACTGGACGCTTAAAATAAGTTATGCACAAAGGATCGTTATTCCATGAAATTGATTTCATAAAATAGTTCATTCAATTCAAGTGGTGACTGAAAAGAACTAATCTTACCACTTAGTCAATTTCCTATCAAATTACCAAACTTGCCTTTCTTAAAATCGCCTTCGTACCATAGTACATGCAAGTCAAGACACTTACCACATTTATTGAAATCATACAATGCTAGATACTTCAAACATTTTATTAACTCCATTTGCTTGACCAGTCCTATAAACTAACATACGACTAGAGTTGTAAGGACCCTTTTATTCGACTCTCGAAAATCGACACTAATACATCCTCGGTACTAACGTGCCGCAAATCCAAATGCTGAAGAAGCGAATTTTCAAGGGTAAGAAAGAAAAATGAAGACAGAACATAATCTCACATGTGTTATTTCAATAAAAAAAACTTTACAGTGGAAATTAAAATACATTTATCAGAGTAAAAAGCATGGACGGTAATAAATCCCTATCCTTACAATGCGAAATACTATACTACTCAAGTGTGGTGGAAACAATCTTCAAAAAAATCTTCCGACTTCATGCTTCGAGCTCTATCAAGATTTCTTCTAAACTAAACCTTATGACTAGGTTGTCCAGGAAAAATAGGGCAACCAAAGTTTAAGGAAAAGGAAAAATAAACTCCGGGTCAGTCATGGGACTGGTGTGAGAACTCAAAATATGCATTTTGTAAAAAAAGTATCTCGTAAGATCACGCCGCACATAAACACTGAACGGGTTTTTACCTAATGATAACCAAATCGTTATTACATATAATCACTTGATATTATGTTTAATGACATATCTTGGAAAACATTTGCAAGTAAACCTATTAATCTTAGCCGAAATTGTTACGCTATTAAATTTCAAAATACTACCTTGTAATACAAAGCTTTGTGCATCTAAAGTTGTATAGGCTCTAATTGGAAAAAGGATTTCCATGCAAATGACTAGGTGAAGGGACTGCCTTCCAGTAGTACGTCTTTAGAGGAATGTACCGAAGCCCAACTGATGGTCCTCTACCAACACATGACCGACCTACCTCTTCCTAGATAGTATCGAATATGTCATCATCCTGGTCTTTACCAACCAATCCGAGGGCCCTCACAGCATACATCCACAATAGTTTAAAAGTTAAACATCATAGCAAGAATAAATATATTTAAAAGGGGATGATTATATCCTAATGGTTGTGAACCAAATAGCCTTGCTTCATCAACCCTATTTTGGCCATTTCCTGGTGTGAGGCTCGAGGTAACGATTTCCCTTTACTTTGCACCTTTAACTTTGAATGCCACATAGCCATCCCATCGATTACTATTAACTTCCACAAACATACAACTACCAAGCTCATAGGTCTCAGAGAAGGGTGCTAAGCTAAGAGAAGTTGCCTTCTCCGCCACCAAGCAGATTTATGTTTATAAAAGTCAACGATTAAATCTCAAGAATGCGATGTTAGACATCCGTCCATACAAGTTCATTCTAGGAATGAATAAAACCGAAGGCAACTTCTTACCATATCCTGTTTGAAATTTACCCTAGGATTAGTAGCGAAAAGTTCTTAAAACCAAAAAGTTTCAAAAATGAAGGGACCACTAATACTTTAGTATTTGAGAGCTAACCATAATTATGAACAAGTTGTCCTTTCACCTCGAAAATCTTTGTCTTCATCCTACATTTTCTTTATCGTGTCTTCATTTTTCGAGCACATACGTTGGTTCAAAATGGTTTTCGAATAAAAATCGTTCAAATCCGACCCCAATTCTTTTAAACCAATCATCAATAAAAAGGAGTTCTATGAATGGAGAATCATTCTTTAATTGATTAAGTTCATTTTATCAAAATCTCTTTTAGAGAGATATATATGTCCAAAACATTCTTTCCGATATATACTGAATTATTAAACCTCTCTTATCAAATCCTTTGACTGCATAAAATCCTTTTTAAATTGCAAATCATTTCATCTTTTCTTAAGAAGATATTTCCAAATCATTTATTTAAATCTTAACAAAGATTTCCAAATCATAACTTTTAAAAAGGATTAAAACAATGTTGTTCAAGATATTGTTTACTATAAATCCAAGCCAATAAATTTTAAGTGCAGGAATTAAACTAATTCTTCATTATTTCATTTAAACCTTGATAAAGATTTCAATATTCAAAACTAATAATTATGATTTGAGTTAAAACCATGTTATCTAGGATGTAAATCCAAAACCAGTAAATATTAAATGAGCGGAATCTATAGAAATCATCTATTTTCAACTCAAAATCAATTCTCGTATTCTACAAATACTATAAGCGGAATAACTGTGAAATCACCTATTTTATTCCATGAATAGAACGAGTTCCCTCTTTGGGATTTAACACAAAGTATAAGAAGATCATCTCTACAAAATCAAAGTTATATTTAATTTAAATTTGGAAAATTTAAATCTTTTTATACTTAAATCGTTTCTGACATTTGACGGTGAGCACTTAATGAGGGTTCTTGGTGTGGGACCAAAGTTTTCTATCATAGTTATAACTATGCAAGGAGAATAGACGTTCCAAATCAAAGAGCCTGATCGGAGTCCGAATCGAGTAAGCGACACTAGTTTGGAAGGAAAGATATGTATTCGAGTTGAGATCGAATTAGATTTTGCATAAAAAATGATCTATGTACATCATACGAAGTGATGTATCGTGTTATGTGTTTTCTGGGATAAGTCGTGGTGCAATTTCAAGGACGAAATTCTTTTAAGGGGGGAGGAATGTGACGATCTAGAATTTCACTGCTTTGATTAGTGAATATTTGATTAATTTTAAATATTCGATATGTAGGTTTTATAATGAAAATAAACTCATTTAAATTAATTAATAATGATGGTAAAATCATTTTCAATTTTTTTTTACCAAGGTTAAAAGTTCGTGGAAAAACAAAAAATGCGATTGAAGAAGTTTTTAGAAATTTCGACCTTTCGGCACTAGAAAATTGTCGAGAATGTTGTCCTCCTTTATGTACTATATGTACATAAGAATAAGAGTTAATTAACTAGATAATAATACACATAGAAATAAATTATCTTATATTAATTTGGATTAGTCAGTGATGTGACAAGACATAGTTTTAAAAATAATAAATGTTATATATATATATATATGTTAAGTATTGTCACATCTTTGATTTGTATTCATTAACCATAATTTTATCTTGTCATATTCTAGTTAATTAATAATTAAGCTTATATATATGTATAAAAGAAAATCATGCGACAAAACAAAATAATTATATATATATAAAAGAAAGTGATGTGACTGAACATAATTGTGTATATATATTAATAAAAGAGTGATGTGATTAAACATAATCATGTTTATATATATATATATTATAAAAAATTTGTGATGTGAATTGACAAAGTGATTAGGTGTGAAATCTTGCCTGCAAATAGCCTATATGTTTCTCCATTCTTCCTCCTCATTCCAGCAACCTTTTCTTCCTCATTTCTAACTCAAATGGAGTTTTTGTTTTTTTAAAACCATATTCAACTTTAATGGTTACTTTATTCTAGTTGACCGTTTTTTCAAATTTCTAACATATCTATGTCAAAATACCCAATCTTTGCAAAGAAAATTTTCACCAAGAATTTCACGTCTAAAAATAACCTTCTTCTTTTGATCATAACTTCTTCAAAACAAATAAAAAATGAGTGATTCTTTTATTGAAATGATAGAGAAAAGAAATTCCAATAACTTTCTCTTTGAGTTCTTTTCGAAATTCCATTCGTAGTAGCCCAAAAACAATTGCAAAATTACCTATTTCGGGTTTATTATTGAGAATTTGATGTTTATCCGAAGTCGCTCCACCTTACCAAAACAAATCTCGCTTCCTCTTCCCTTCAAGGTCGAGCCTACCTAGTGCATTCAGAGTTTAAGACTCTGTCTTTTTGCTTCGGAATGGAAATGCAATGTCATACTCTAATTTAACGAGAGTTTGGACCGCTTTCGGTGAGTAAATTCCTAATCTTTTGGAAAGGTCTTTCCTTTATAAGTTGTGTTGATCCTTAGCTATATATATGTTATATATACGTTGGATCTTGGCACGTTTGAAATGTGATGATAAGTGCTAATGTATGGGTAAGTGTTAGCACTCGAATGGATGTGTTATTGCATGGTTAGTAATTGCATATATATTGGTATATGAATATAATTTACTGTATGAATGTGATGTTTGAATAAAAAGGGTTGATGATGAACTTGACTATAGTCATGATGGGTTGAAAACAAAGTTGAAACATTGTATGTAGTCGCGACGGATTTGAGGTCGGATTTGAAGTCAAACTCATTTCAAAAATTTGAAGTTTTGATTTTGGTTAAAGTTTGCATAATGGGTTTTAAAGTGTGAAAATTTAATAAGGTATATTTTAATCGTGAAATAGTATGGTTTTAGTAAAGTGGCTTCGCTTAAAGGTGGGTTAAAGCAAACTGCACTCATAGCGATAGTCTCTGTGGATGCATTTGGGCAAAGGTTTGAATTTCTATTTTAAATTTATTTTATTTTGTAATTAGTCTACAAAGTTTTCCAAACTTAATTAGTAATGTTAAAAGTAATTAAGTTTAATATATTTAATTAATTAATTAAAACGTAATTATCACCTAATTGGTAATTAAGAAGGTGATTGGAGGTTAATCAACACTTAAGTTAAGTTAATGGCTGTTAATTAATTAATAAAGTTTTAATAAATGTTTGATATGGTTAAGAAGTAATTAAGTGATTAATAGTTATTTAATTAAGATTAATGGTTAATTAATTATTAAGTAATTAATGGATTATTTAATTAATCTTTAAGTAATCAAGATTAACCCTTAAACAATTTGGTTTAACCTTAACCAAGTTGCATTAGGAAGTTAATTAGTACTTAATCGTGTTCATTAAACCTAATTAGAGTTTAATTATGATTTAATCTTTATTTAAATTGGATTAATTAAGGTTTAGTTAGGGTTTAACTAATTAAATATACTTTTAACTTTTCAAAGGTGATTTTAAAATAAACATAATGTGTTTTAGATAATTTTCTTTTTCAAAGTAAATTGATTCTATATCAAAGGATCTCTTGTCTGGACCCTTAAGTAACCCATATGATTAGGAGAATTAAATGACATCCATTAGCAGGACAAAATATCATTCTACTATAGTGTAAATGATTTGATTGTATGGACATGTGTTAGGAAGAATGAATCTCTATTTTACTACAAATTAATTGAATTGTTTGGACATCTATTTAGTAGGATAAATCACCATCTTGTTGTAATGTTTTTTGGACTTGTATATGCCAATTAGTTATATTGACATGTCATTCCTTGATTGGATATGACCTATATTTACATATATGGTAGCATATGTGAATAATTATTACCTGATTTAGGAATCAAATTGAAATTAAATGTTAACTTAAATTAGTATCATTGGAACTGCGAAGCCTCATTTGGAATTCGTAAATTATGGTTTGAGTTTACTTTAATTCTTTAATCAATTTGTAGCTAAGATTTTATAAATGGTTTCTCAAGTTATATTATAACCCGATATTTTCAGCCATTTGCATCCGCACATATCGGACTTGAATTGCTCAAAATACCGCATTGTAATAAATTTTGGAGCAAAACAAAATCATTCACAGAATAACAGACACAAGAATATCAGAATAACTCACAGCAGAAATAATAATACCACAGTAGTTCATGAAGCTACTATAACAAAGTCTCAAAACAAAATAAAAAATATCAGTCTGAAAGCAAATACAATAGAGATCCAAAATACATAGAAATCCACTAATACAAGAGCTGAAATAGAACAACTGAACTGAAACAGATAGATAACTAGATAAGCAGAATCTCCAGCGATTTCAAGCTCCAGAAAGAGAAATCCAAAGCTGTGAATACTCAGGCTGACCCAAGTGTAAAGTAAAACACAAAACACTTAAGTAAGGACATATATATTTATATAATGTAAACCAACTCAAGTGAACTGTAGTAGTAATGCACAATCACTTAAAGGATGCTTGTGATCGCCCATCCTTCAAGGATCTGTTAAACCATCAACTAAACAGAAATAAATGCTATCATAGAAATGTATATATTACAGTAAACTATGCAAATAACAGTGTTAATGTGGCTAGGGTAGTGCAGCGCTGCAGCAATCGCTCATCTCTAGTCACACTCTCAAATTGAAGGTGTACATCCAAAATCACAAGGAGGCATACAGAGAACTGTACCCTGGTTAAAATTAAAAAAAATGTTTATAATTTCGAATAAAAATCATTCATTTAAACCATAAAAAGTGGAGTCATTACACCTTCAAATCAAATATTAAATCCTAAAATTTTAACCTTTTCATAGTTCATTTATTAACTTAAATACATTAAAACAGTGAAATTTCAGCTTTCCACGACACTTAGAAAATGCTGCGGTAAGTTACATTTGAAAACAATTCAATTCAACAAAGACAGCATTTAAAACTGCTGTAATAGTTCCGTTATATTCAAAAATCTCATTTCAGCCAACTGCAGCACTTACAAAGTGCTACTATAGCTCTTTATTAATTTTAGGTTTTAATTTTCATTCAACAACTACAACACTTACCAAGTGCTATAGTAGCTCCTAGGTAATTTTAGCCTTTTAGTTCACTTGCATCAACCACATCACTTATAAAGTGCTGTCGTATCCTTTATAATAGATTTTAAGTTAACTTCAGAAAAATAGCATTTCTGGAGTGTTGTAAATTAAATTTCCAGATTTTCAATACAATTTCAGCAATAATAAAATTCCAATTAAAACCATTTTTAACTTATAAAATTTCATATTTTCCAACTTTAAAATGGTCATTTAAAATACCCTTTAATTTATGATTTTATAAAGTAAAATTTATACACAAAATCAAATTTTAAATAATTCACTTATTAAATTCAAGCATACAAATTATCCATTCTTTGCATTTTAAAAATTAACTTAATAATTAAGTTTAATTACCACTTCAAAATATAAACTTAATTTCCATTTTTATTATCTTATTTTCTTAACTTAACTTTAATTTTAAACCACATTTCCAAGTCAGTTTATATTTCAAATTACACTTTCAAACATTCACTTATTTATTTAACCATTTAATTCATAGAAAAATCAAATACACTTTATTAAGTCATTTTAAATTCAAATTTATATCAAATTATCATATTTTATTTACTTAACTTGACTCCATTTTTAAACAAAATCAAAAATTTCAAAAATTTAGTTATATTTCAAATTTCAACTTAACCATTCATTTATTTCACATTTTAACCTGTAGAAAAATCATTAATACTTTATAAAAATCATTTTAATTCAGTTTGAATTAAAATATCGTAAATATACATTTTAAAATACTTCAAAAAATTTCAGAAATATATATATATATATATATAAAATAACCATGGGTCTGTATAATATTTTCTAACCTATGTCAAGTGATACAGGTAATATATCATTTCAATCCGTAATTTACAAAGAAAAATCCGAGTTCTATCATTTCTAACCCGCAACCCATATAAAATAAAATAAATAAAAATCGCTCAGGCCGATCATTCCATCCATAACGATTTTTCCTATTCTAATGTTCGTTCGGGTATGTATCATTTCAACCCATAGTGATTCAATTCTACAGGGAACTTGCAGGGTGAGAACAGAATAAAATAAACAATATAGCAACATATGGCAGTAACAGATGACATGACAGGTTTATAAACAGGGTTAACATCATATAATTCATATCACATGCAAATATAACGTGATATAAAAATTTCTATATATTCACTTGCTATCAATTCACAGTTATATAAGTATGAATGTAAAGTGTGAATAATCACCTTTTTACGCTGGAGATAGCAAATCAAAACACGTCGAATAGATCCAAAAGCACGATATGGCACAACACAACACAATAATGGATTCAAATGAGTGGAGAGAGCCAACATATGATCTTGTAAACAACCAATAAAACAAACAATATAACATATGAATATACAACCAAAACAATATTTAACAAATGGAAATACAAAGCAACAAAGATAAGACCTTGCCTTATCACTCAAATGCATGTCCTAGGTGGAACATATGCTCAGCCATGATGATGCTAGGCTTGGGTACAAGTCAATAATGCATGGCAACAAGAGATGAAGGGTAGTGGAAATTGCAACATGGGGTAAACAAAGGAACAAGGCAAAAGACAAGAGTTTGGCCATATTTTTGGCTCGGCTTGGTCATTCTAGGGCTCGGCCTTACTTAGTTCAGGTCTAGAAAAAGGTGGGGTGATGGTCAGAGGAGGTGGAGATGCTTGTAGTGGTGGCTAAGGGGGTGGCCGAAGTGCTAGATGAAGGGAATAGGTGGAATCAAGGCTTGGCTATGCAAATTCAAGGGGTTTTTGTGCAAATTTGTAGAGCTAGCCTCAAGTGGAAGTCACGGCCAGGTCATGGTCAGAAGAAACGGGGTGGAGCTGTTGTAGATGGTGGTGGTGTGGTCGGTGGTGATGGTGGAGAGGCTAGGCCGAGCAAAGCTTTGAAAAGGAGAAAGTAAATCAATGAAAAATGAAAAGAAAATGAGATAAAAGTGGAAGAAGCCATTAGCATTTTGTTTTTCTTTATTGTCGTGAGTTCTTTTGTGATGGTGAGAAGTATTTTTTCACATGAGAACTGAAGAGAAGTATATGGCTATGCATAAGGAAGTGGACGGCCAAGCAATGAAAAGGCAAATAAAAAAATGAAAAGACAAAGGTAATGAAAAGACACCGGAATATGAAAAGCTTTTGTCTCTTTGTATTTCCATTTCTTTTATTCAAATTAAACAAATAAAATTTCAGTAAATAAAATAGAAAAGAAAACAAAATAAAGTGAGAAAGAAAAATAAATAAATAATTTGAAGGAAGAATATAAAATAAATAAGAAAATAGTTAATAAATTGAAACTAGACTTTAAAAACTGGAAACAAAATACAATTAACATTTAAAAATTATAAATACACTTTAAAATGTTTTAAAAATAAAATATATACATAACATGTCATATCAAACATATATACACAAATTAGAACAAACAAAAATATTATTTATATAAATTAAAATAAACAATTTTGTTAAATAAACAATTTTATTAAATAAACAATTTACATACAATATTGTAAAAAGCATAACTTTCACAATATAAACCGGATTTCAACGAAATGAAAAGCATTATTCTTGAAATTTAATTTATTTCAATAATAAAAGATAAAATTCAAATATTTAAATTTTAAAGTCAAAGTTTGACCATATTCAACAAAATTCACATTTCTGAAAAATATTCTATTTATTTATGTTTGGACATATAATTCACATAAAAATAAAAATTTAGATTTAAAATAACAAAATTTGTTCATTTTAAAATAAAACAAAGTTTTTAAATCTGGAATTTCAATTAAAATAATTAAAATATACAATTAAAATAATCACAAAATACAAGGTTGTTACACTCTCCCCCACTCAAATCTTTTCGTCCTCGAAAAGAACGAACAAGGAAAATAAGAAAAAGCAAGATAGAAAAATCAAATAGTACCTATAAAAATAATTCCGGATTCGAAGTACGAAAGCTCTCCTCTGTCTCCCAGGTACAATCTCAGTCATCAGTACTCCACTAGGTAGATGCCTAATGATCTTCTCTCATTCCTATTTGTTGCGTAGAATTTTAGAATTGTCACTTCCTCTTCACGTTCTATCATAAATTCCTTACCATTTCTGCCTAAGTCCTTGACTATGTCATTTGGCCTCCAATCGATGATTATCCTACATCTCCGTGCTCCTCAACGCTTGATGCTCAATAATCATCAGTATTTACAATCAATGGTAGTTTTGAAGTGTCAGGATACGATGACCAGCCTTTTCGACCCTCAAAAATCGACATTAATACATCAACGTCATTCACGTGCCGAAAATCCAAGTGTTGGAAAGACAAATCATTGAGGTGAAAAAAAGAAAATCCAAAACAAAATCTCACATCGTGATGACTAGTATATAATATACACATGATCTTTATAAAAGAAACTATAATATACATAAATTAACCAAAATAAACTAACCAGCATTAGCCTGGATAGTTATAACAGTCTGTCCTCACAAATGCTGATAAATACAAAACAAAAAAGAAGCAGAAATAAAAATATGTAAATATGCTTGGAGGCATTCAACTTATCCCTTTAAGCTCCAAAGCATCTATAACTAAATTAGGGAATACGTTGACCCAAGCATTATAAGAAAATAACGTCCAGATCAGTTTGTAAACCAACATGAGAAACATAACTCAAATGGATTTTTAATGTTATAGAACCTTTCAAAAATAAAGGTATCTAGTAAGACTACGCCTTACATAAATACTGATGGGTTTTTACCTTATGATAACTAAACAATTTTATTTATAAAGTCCGGTGATATTATGATAATGTCTAAGGTTTAAAATAGATATACAACATTTTGAAATGCTTGCATCTCACATTCCAACATATTTGGTATACAATTGAGTCCGTCAAGAACGTATGGAGAATGGATTCCAACAATGACAAGGTAAGGGACTACTTCCATTATAGTACACCTCTAGATAAGATGTATCGAGGCTGTAAACCTTACACCTCTAACAATACAGAACCAGCCTGCCTCTTTCAAGATAGTACCGAATGTGATCACCACCCCGACTGCTAACTTGATAAACCGTTCTAAGGACCCATCATACATAATCCATAAATATATATCTAGATACAAGTAATGATCATACCCTAATGTTAGCGAACCACATAACCCTGCTGCATCTCCCCTATTCTAGTGATTTCTGAATGTGAGGTTTGAGACAAAGTTTTACCTTTTAGCAAATATTTCTTGGAATGCTAATACTGCCCTTCAAGCAACAATGCAATGACAGCATTCATCTATACAAGTTGTTCAAGATATGAACAACCTAAGGCACTACCTTTACTACATCCTCATTGGAATCACCCTTAGAATTATTAGCAAGTAGCCCTTCTAATTCAAAGAACTCCATCTTCAATCATCTTCAAGTTGTCTCCAATTCAAATGCTTATGCCGATTCGAAGTAGTTTTCGAATAAATTATGCTTATCCAATCTCGGTCTTTCCGAATCAACAAACGATAGTTTCAATACTAACCAAGATTTAATTGTCAGTTATTTAACTATCAAAAAACAAACGATCCAATTAGAGATTTATTTCCATGTGAAAACCAACCATGGTTAAGCATATAAGCAACCACTAAGCCTTGTTAATTAATTCTTACATTGATTAAAAACACTTTGTAAATTCTTATTAAAATACCTTTTACAAAAGATATATTCACAAACCCTCTCTATTATTTTTCAATACTTCAAAAATATTGATATACTTATCTCAACCATATAAGCATACTCATAAAACATTTCTCTTTCAATCCCTGAAAAACATTTCCACATACTTATACCAAGTATAAGTATATTTACAAAACCCAACATTTTTAATACTTAGAGAATGTATCCATATGCTTATCTCAATAGTAAAAGTATATTCACAAATTATAAGAAAGTTTTCATATTTCAAAAATCATACTTAAATGGGCCAAACACATGACATTTAAATACATTATTTACTATAAACTCAAACTCATTTCCCCGATGTAAGTAAATCGGTAGTATGGATATTAAACTAACTATACTTATCACCTTTTTTCGATTTCAAACTTGTACCATCCCTCCATTACAAAATTAAGTTGGACAAGTTAGTAAACAATCATTACCTTGACATACATTCTTAATTCTCAGGACAGGGACAAGTTTCCCTTACTTGTAATTCAGTGTTAAGTATGGAAAGAATATTTTTCGTACCACCATAATTTAAAATGATCATTTATAGATATCAAATCTCATTCATTTTATAAAATTCCTTTTTATAAATCTCTTTGATATTTCAAAAACTCCTTTTATAAATCTCCAAATTTATTTATAAAACCCCTTTTATAATCTCTTTTATCAAACTCCTATATTATCATAGATCTTCGATTTCAAGATAAGACTAAATACTTCCATAAAACAATCATTTCATGTATCACTATTAATTATCAAATATGATTTATGATTCCAATTTATCAAAATGGTACAATTTTCCTTCTAAATTTTTTATTTACATATATCTTCTTTTATTTATAACATACCATTTATAAATCTATACTTTCAATACAACATTTTATATAAAGCATTTCATAAATATTCATTACAAATCTTTTCTATTTTCTTTCGACACGGACTCACTTTATTATATAAGATAAATTCCCCTTTTTCTTTGAAATAAACATCTGTTATTATACTAAACCTTTTCTATAAAACAACTAATTCTCGAGATACCTTTTAAACATTTCCAAAAGGGTTAGAGTAAGATATGGAAGTTCCAAAACCATTTCTAAATAAAATGCCATAGGAAATTCCAACAGTCAGATATAAAATCATTCTCCGAAAAACCATTTCCTAATCAAAAAAGAAAATAATAGTAATTTAAAATACTACGATGAGGCAAAAGGCTACTATAGTACTTAACAAGTGCTTCAGCGATCCACACTAAAAGAGTTCAACTTTTATAACATATCAAAGTCACATTCAATAATATCAAACTATCAAGTTTTGACAGTCAACAATTTATAACATAAGTATATAAATGAAATTAACATCAATAGCGCAAGGAATCAGAATTCCTCTACAAAATTCCCAATATTTAATTTATATGTCATTCGCTTGCCAAAGCGAGAATTCAGCTAAACCAAACAAAGAAATAATTCAAGCACATAAACAATAATTTGTAACAACACATATATCATATGGTGTTCAATGAACAATGACTTAACTCATCAAAGTTCTAGCCAACGCTTATGCACACCTGCTCGATCTAAAATCGAATGACGTTCTATTGTAGCTCAAATTTCTACTTGCTTCAAATTTGGCAAAATCAACTCTAATGCATAGCACGGAAGACTGCGTCTCGATTAGGCCTCATATGTGCAAGATATGAATTTTATAAATTTTGAGATTAAATTAAATTAATTGACTAAACTAATTAACAATTAAATTAACCACCTTCTCTAATTATCTTCCTAAATTCTCTTCCTCCCCTATACAGGTATATGCATTGATACATACATGAACCCACTTTCCAATTTCTTCTCTCCTCCTTATCTCACACAATAGTCGATGAAATCGACCACCGATTCCTTCAACACTCTTCACTACGTAAGAGCTCCACATCCTAGACAAAAACATGATGGTTGATTTAATCATGCCATCGCGACCTGCTCAGACATGCCTTGGAGACACATATGTCGTGTTTTTCTTTATCTCCCCAGAGCTGTACCAACCATACAACTCCTCTTTGAACCAATTTTGCAATTGTGCCTTCCGATTCACCAGCCGTGGCTCCAATCACCACCTACCTCTATCCTTAGCTCAACCATACAAATGTTGAGCAACCTAAATTTCAACCGCACCCGACTTCTAGCCTATAAATTTGAAGCCTACGACCACATAAGTTCAATGAATCCAAAATCAATGAATTTCATGCATCATAGCTATGGGAAAAATTAGGGGAAGATGGCCGCTAAGTTAAAGTTTTTATAGGAAATGGAAAATGAAAAAATAAAGGAAAGTTAGATAGAGAAAAGAGAGTAAGGTTTGTTTATAATATTTTATATATTATTATTTAATTCTCTTTCTAAATCGCTAAGTGTTTGGAGATTACATGATCATACAGAACATCCGATCTTCATGAAACTCATTGGAATACATCACCTTATTATTCTGGTCCTATTGACTCTAGTTTCATAAAAATCCAAAATAGTGCCCCATAATGATAATTTCACATGTATCGAGATCGTTTATCAATAAAATGATTTTCGGTCAAACCATTAACGTTTATTCGAACTATTTATTTTTGTAAATAAATTTCAAAACAAATTTCTTATCATTATTTATTATTTAAAAGAGGTTTACAAGCTTTCAAAATCAACTATTTAAAAATTTAAAATTAATTAAATATTCAAAATTAAACGATTAAATTCTGGATCGTTACATTCCTCCCACATAAATTTCTTTCCCGAAATTCCCAAAGGAAGAAAAAGTCTTCACAATCTTTAACTTATCAAGACAATTAATTAAAGTGAATTATTAAGCTTTTAAAATCCCATAAGTTATGAAAAATTTCGGTAGAATCTCCTTTGAGCGACTAGATCCGAAAAAATCAATATAAGCCCATATCTGGTACCTCCTATATCCAAGGACAACACAACAACAATATGTACATATGAGATACCTTATAGTGTGTATGTCATGTAGCCAACACACCTGTTAAGCATAAACACGTTGCATTTGTCATGCAAGCTAACTCTATTGATGAAATCAAAAGCAACTAATAAGCCTTTGATTCCATGCACCTGTAGTTTACTTAGAAACCCAATAAGAGAGTTAAACATAACATTTTAAATAATATAACTCATCCATCATATATTATAAATCTAAGCATGCTAATAATATATAAAAATCATCTCACATAAACTTGCTATATCAAACCGTCGCTATGATGTACGCACCATCTATACGTAATATTAAATTCGATCACTTGTTCGATCACATAAATTCCACTTTCGAAGTAGTATTGCTCACTTGACTTCCTTAGGCAGACTCCGATCAGGTTCCTTGATTAGATACCTCCATTTTCCTTACATTATCATATACTATGAAAGAAAATTTTAGAATTATATAAAGAATCCATATCAACTGTTCACCGTTAAGAATCGAGTGAAAAATCCTTGTTTGGATCGGTGTAAATCACTTCAAAATCATGTACTGGAATCTAGATCAAGAATAGTTATTCGAACAATATGATCTACGTACAACTTACCTACTTATTTCATTGGTTTCTTAACTACATTCGTTATTTATAGTTCACATTCAGTTACATCAATAACATTTCATTTAATACTAAAATCATTTATAAACCATTTTACAAACCTTTTCTTAAGTTTATAAACATCTATAAAATACTACTTATGTTTATCAATAATTTAAAACTTAAGTTCATATTCCTACAATACCCCACTATATCCTAAGAGCATACACAAAATATTCCTATTTATTATATTTAACAAGGATATTCAACAAATTTAAAACTTGTTTAATTTATTATCTTCCCATTCTAGAGTAACAAAACTCCACTTTTATATTTTCACAAACACTTAGCTTCACATTCTCAATGAATCATAAGTTTTCAGCTGCTCAAAATTGATGAAAATTTCATTTCATTTCAACAAACAAAAATTATCAAACAATATATCGTAATGAGATGCATAAACAAAACAGCCTTAATGCATATGGTAAATGCTTCCAATTTTCTTTAAAGAAAACTCCAAAAACCAAACACTAGATTTTATTTCAAGTCATTTTGAAATAATAATAATAATGATATACATATCTCCTTTTGTAAAATCATAGATTCAAGGTTTTTAAATCAAGATCTGTTTTACCAAAATAGCTTTATAGCAAATTACTATGGTAGCATTCCCCACTTAGAAACACGAAAATGAACGTTGATGATGTTATAGTCATCACCATAATTATTTACCAACGACAGAAGTAAGTTCAGTAATTTCTATCTCCTTTAAAATCCTTTTAAAATATTTCTATTCTTAAATAATTTCAAATAATACTATTATTTTTTTCCCCAAAACATTGGAAAAAGATTTTTTTCAAAACACTAGGATTTAAGTTCTTAATTCTCAATTTAGATACCTTTTATTTATAAATGCTATTTATAATCCAAACTTATAAACCACATTTATATAAAGTTACTTTCTTACATAAAACCATTTCACAAATGGATTCTTCGTTTAGATTATATTAAAAAACTTTTATCAAAATTAATTTTTAACCCAACTTTATCACCGAATGCCTTACAGTCAAACTGTGAAACTTATAGAGATTATAAAGTAGCAAAGCTCCACCATTTCTCTTAAACACTACTTTTCTAACATTATAAAATATGTATATGCACATGCAAATTGGAGAAGGACAAAAATTAGAAAGCAAAAAATAAAAATCAACCTACAATACTTGTATTTGAGGTACATCTACATCCGTATTTTCATATTTATATTTTTATTTCCTTCCAACCTAAATTTATTCTTAGATCTGATATCCTAACATATGTATATTCCCCTTTTTATACATATGTCATGGATTTAAAAGAAGATAGTGTTTAATGAAAGGTTCTACTTCAGATCTAGGGATTTGGAACACTTTTTAAAAGTGGAAAACTTTATAGATTATTACAATATGAAAATTATTATTTTGGTATTTGTTTGATTATTATGCCTAATTGGATAATTGTATATAAGTTGTAAGCAACAAATTGAATATAATCCGAATATAATAATTATTGCCAATATATTCTTGTTTATGAATTGATTTTGAATTGTTTACATCGTTATCTAGAAATCAGTCCTAAAAGTGTGAATTTAGAATGTTGTTTTGAACAAAATTTATTTTAGATTTGAGAATAGGTTGTATAATAATGTTATGAATTTGGATTATTACCATAATCTTGTTGAAATGTAAACTTTTATATGTTTGGATTGTTGGAATTTAAGTCCGTTTAATATTTGTAAATTAGTTTGATTTCTTACCCTTTTAGAAATATACAGTGTTTGATCTAACACGGAATATATGAAAACAAAAAGAGAAAGAGAGGTGTAAATTCATTGTGGTGTACACTATTTATTTCAATATTGAAAAACGGATTATTCCTTGTAATTTCAAGCAATTTAATCTTTTATGTTTTAAAGTTGAACCTTTTGCTTTGGACTAATTTTTGGAAATTAGAGTGAATAATCATTTTAGATATGATTCAATAGTTGAACAAGGAAAAGAATATTCTAATGAAGATGTGTTACAAGAATATATTTGAAAAAAGTAGATATTTGGCTTATAATAATTAAAATAAAATTTAACCAATAACTTTGCTTACCGTTATTATTCACGTATAGGATAAGTAATTAATGGAAAGGGAATTTAAAAGGTTGTAACTCAGATAAATGGGAAATAATTGTAAATAAATATGACAGTTGCAATATGGTATGGTAAAATGGACTAATGGGGCTGATAAATAAAGAAGTTGAATTAATGATTATGAAATAGCTAAAAAGTTTGCTAATTGAATATTAGATATATAAATGTCTTAAGGAAATATCATTAGAATGGTATTCATTTATCTATGGCAAGATTACATTTATGGATATGCAATTAAAAAGGGAATTGAATAGTAATGGAATATTTAAGGTAGATGTATAGCCTCAAATAACAAAAGCGGATTAGTAAGCTAACTCCAATGTTCAACTTTGAATAATAAATAAATAAATTTAAGATTAATAATGATAGTATGGCTTAAAAATAAAATAATAATAAGCTTTGGTTAATTAATCGGACTTAGTGGTTGGAAATGCGAGGTCAGTCGAGTTTCACAACATATCTGCCCTTCACTTAGAGGCTATCAGTAGTTATGCATACTTATTATTGAGGTGAGATATTTTCCACTATATGGAATTTTGATAAATGATTATTAGGGAAAAATAGAAAGGAAATCTTATAAGCCTTAATCAATTGACATGGTGAGATGTGTGTACATATATAAGAGTGTGGTAGATATTGCTAAGTCATATGGGTATCTCCTACGTTAATTACTTTGGCAATGATGCGTGGTTAGTCTTAAATTATGTAGGGTAAATCTGCATAGCTAATCTAACTAACAGTTCCTATAAAAAGTCGGACTAATGTGAGTTGTATTTATAAGTAATGGTCATAAAGCGAAGAATCTACTTCGGGAGGTTGAAGGTATTAAGTGGTTGATTGAGGACCCATCTCTCTCAAAGTATTAAGTGGTCAACTTGTGAAAATAAATAAAGGACCCACTTGAAGGATTTGATGTAATAAGTGGTTGTTTGAGGACCCGCCTATTTGCTTAGTTAGAAAAGTGTTAAATGGTCAGTATATGCGGTTAAGAGCAGTAGAGAATATCTCTATAATAGTTCACTTTGGGTTTGAGGTCTTAAGTGACTGTTATAGGGTTCACTTCTTCCTGTGACAAAAGTATTAAGTGACTAAGAGAGATTGCAAGCAATGTCAACTAAATAGCACCTTTGGGAACTCCACCTAAGGATAGATATTAAATGATGGGGGCTTGCTTCATAGATTTGAGTGTATTAAGTTGTTTTTTGAGGACCCGCCTCGCTCGAAGTATTAAATTGTCAAAAGTCTGCGTAGTCCTTGATATAAAAGTATTAAGTGGCTTGGGCAATTTCTTTCTCATAATTAGACTTTTAGAGGTGATAGATGCTTTAGTAGAATGGCAATTACATATTAAAACGCCATGTATTGAGGTTAAAGGTTTTGGTAGCTAGGACCAATAGAACAACATTAACTATGCTAGGGGCCCGTTTCTTTTTAGGAAGTATTAAGTGCCTAAATAACATAAGTCATGCCTTTGGAAAATGTTCTTTGGGTAGATAACCTATCATACGTGCAACATAAACAAACGGGTTTACCTTAAATAATAGACAGTAATTAAATGGAAACCTATCGGTATAAATAATTTTTTGGATAGTTTATAGATTTTCCAGTTACCAGAACGATGTTCTGAGCCCCCTTCACATTACAACCCATAAGATTGATTAGGTGGATAGAACAATGGAGCTGGATGCGATCGGTTGATGGTATAGTCTTCTCTCTCATGCTTGGTACTGATAAGGCAATTGATGTTCTAGGAATTCTATAAATTCCGAGGTAGTAACCACTATCAATAATTATATCCTAATGCTAATTCTTCAACAGTAACTATAGTTGATCAATCTCTGATATGCTTATATTTATTACAGTTGCATAATTCAATGATTTGTGCCTTGGTGGACTTAGGCTTCAATTTTTGTCAAAATTTGGGCCTACTGAGGTATGGGTTATTATATTTGGTATCAGAGCCTAGGTTAGTCGATCGGAGAAATTAAGATAGAATGGGAGAACATATTCGTATTTTCTATCTTGCATTATCACATTTGTACTTGACCCTAAGAATTCCACTTATAGCATAGTTGTAGTCCAACCATGAAGGAATTGGTAAAGCAACCATGATTTGAAAATATTTTGGAGTTCAAGATTCGTACGCCAACCCCAGATTACCCTTCGGCGCATAAGGCGATAGTTTGCGAGAGCATGAGTATGACATATGGCAAAATCTCGAAACTAGGAGTGTTCGGCTTGACGGTTGATGTCTAGTTACCTTGCGTTCTTGGTTTTTGATGATTAGTTCTAGTCGAAGATACGCGTTGCTCCAGATAGGTGGAAAAGTGGAGTCTATATGCCGCAGTTGTTCGGAAGCAAGATGTTGCAAGGGTGCACTAATCGATCACCTCTTTGATGACAAATCAGATCTTTTTATTTGATAAATTAAGGTCAATTCCTCATTCTAAACCTATGAGAAAATTTTCGTGTTTTCTTTCAAAATGCCTTAGATTTTGGAAAAAGGGTTTTAACAGGATTTCTATTCCCAAGGTCTTGTTTTGAAATTTTTGTTTCGGGAAGTTTGGAAAGTTTAAATTTTCAAGAAGCACGTATGCCACTAAGGTGGTCTGGTTAGGAAATTTTGGTCTATAAAGAAGTAGGTTTTGAAATCCTTAGATATATATGTGTGTGTGTATCAATAAAGATTTGATTTTGAATTTTGGCATGAAAATAGTTTCTTGATTTGGAAATGAGTTCCAAAGGGTGAATAATTTGCTCAATGATTTTCTGTTTATAAAAATCAAAGTTTTTAAAGTTTTTCCTCTTTTTCTGTTCATTAAAATTAAAGTTTTAAAGTTTTCCCTCTTTTAAGGGATGGACTAAAAATTAATGACATTCTGTTTGGGTTTGTAGTTGAAGTGTTATTCAACCCTCCAGCTACTTGAAGAAATATTTCCATATAATACAAAATAATAGTTGGAATATTTTTTGCTTTTAGGTTGTGTTGGTTGTCACAGCAGTTTTGTTGGGACTATTGTGAATGGTACAGGACTACACGGTTTGATTTGACACCACCGTGATGAGGATAAGAATTTTTCGAATCGTGTCAATTCAAAGGAGACAGCGCAAAACGAACGTTATTATTTAATATAACCTTTATTAGGTCCAGCTCAACCAATGTCCAAAACCTAGAGCAGTCTACTAATCAACGAGTTTTGGTACAAGATAAACCAAGAACGCGACTATAAAATTCGCATCCGAATTTTCCCAATTGCATTCTTTCGTTATGCCTTCCTCATCCAGTCGAACCCAATCTTCTTCCTCCTCCTCCATTCCACCACCAAGCAGCACCAATTTTATCTCACTTATAGGAGCAGCATTCTCGCCTCCCCCTTCGCATCGGATTTTGCACGTTAGATCTTGCCCCGCAACCACACCAGATCTAAATCTTATTTCATCCCTCCAACCACTTCTTAGCCCATTAGTCCTTTCCACACTGTCGGTTCATCTTGGCATCATCCTGGTCTTACCCTTTAAGAGGCTGCTTGGCTGGACAAAAATGAGTAGAATATTTCACCTCTTTTGGGCTAGAGGAATTATTCATCGCAGTATGACTTGCATCGAGCATCCACTTTGAGACCTTTGAGCGAGAATGTTACCCATACTACATCCACCTTTCCGATACCTTATTGGCGTGGAGTTTAGATGAAGGCAAAGTTGGATTCATTTGGAGTTGAGGGGTGTCCAGTTTGTGCTGACAAAGGATGATCTCGCTGATGTTTCGAAGGTTACCGCGGAGGACAGAGACATGGAGGATTTAGAGATGGACAACCTAAAGATTGTGCAGCAGATCTTTTTCACGGTTGGCGATGTTTTGAAGATGGATAATCACGACAGACTGCCTATTTGGTTATGCACATCATTTAGCATAATATCATCCCAAAGATAGGAAGTTACGACCAGATTTATCCTATGGTGTGGAAGGCCACCTATATAATTATAGGCGGCATAGCCGTCAATTAGTCACGCACCCCCATGATTCATTTTTTCAGTCAAGAATTCGGCACTTCACGGAGTTACCTTCCTTATTGTCACCTGTTCACTCTTGTCTATAGGAATGTAAGTAAATCTCCATGAAGAGGTAGCTTAGAAGAAGTTTCCTTCTGCCATCGATAGATCCTCCCTTAGGTAGACGGCGATTCCGAACCTGCCAGCAACACAAGGTGTGCCAGAGGCATGAGACGGGATGTATAGCCGCCATGCTATGACCATTTAAGTGTCGCGGCAATGGCTCAAGCACCAGCTGTGAAGCAAGACATCTCATAATCTGTAAATAGTGCTTTTAGATTTATGGTCTCGTTGCCTTTTACCTTACAACATTTATTCTTTTATTTTAGGTTGTTTGGATTGTAACAATTAGTTGTCTCCTATAAAATGGCATGTATGACATGATGAGAATGTTCTTATTTATTTACTATACTACCTTTTTTGGATATGTGAGCCATTTTATACATGCATAGCGAAGCAACAATACAAATATAGAAATCTCATAAAGACATTTAAGTAATAGTAAATGCAATATATGACTAGGAGTTTAAAATATTTGGAAAATTATAGCAATGTACATGGTAAAGTTTCTTTGGTATCACGGGTCATTGCTCCTATTCCTTAATAGCTAAATTTTTCGAATAATAGATGTGTTGACACTTTATAGAAAATGTCAAGTTTAGTATATTAAGGTTAGTTGGTGGATTTTAGAATTTGATTTATGCGTTTCGTGCATAAATGACCGACTACACAGAATTATGCCTTGATTTATCAAAAATTTTGAGAAGAAAAATATTTTGAAAAGTTTTCCTAGATTTTCAAAGTTTCTCTTTTGAATTTTTTTGGATTCGAGTTATTTTTGGCTCTTAAGTTACTTTTAAAGTTTTTTTTTCAAAATTTGATTTCAAGAGAAAATGTACATCTAAATATCTTTGAATTTATTTTTCAAATGACGAACAAATTTGAAAAGTGAAAAAGATTTCTATGATTTCTCTGATTTTGAAGGCAACATGTTAGGCATAGGGAAGGCAAATAGAGCTAGAATTTGTGGATTTAGCAGTGTAATAAGATTGGTGATATGATAAAACACAAGCGATAATAAGGGAGATGCTATTTTAGCCTTGGAATATCTGTTTCCATAACATGTTGATGACATGTGCCAGTCTATTTTTAGAATCAATTCCATTGTACATGAAAATTTTGGAGTAAATCAAAGGCAATAGGGAAATTGCCATTGTACTTACAGAGTGGTAAGAATGTTCAATTCTCCACTTATATTCCCTTTTTGGGCATAGGAGTAACATCAAGGAAGCGACTTTTTGAAGCCTTAAATTTTTGGATGGTAGGCATTGGATGTAAAATTGGTTGCACCATACTCCTATTCGTTGTAGTATGAGAGATTTGGATGAAAAAGGGTTTTCAAAATTTGCATACATGTAGAATTGCAAGTATATTTAGGTTCTTGTATCATTTTTTCGAAAATGTTTTTAAAAGAAATGCATTCATATAGTAGGGTCCGATATAGAATCATTCTACATAAACGTTTTTCGTATAATGCTACAGTAATGTACTTGTGCATGTTTGATTGCAAAATTGGATGTACAAATTGGTTGTGTTGTTTAGGATAAGCGTGGATAATAACCATGATTTAGCCATTTGTGTAAATTTCGGGGACGAAATTCTTCTAGGAGTGGGAATAATGTAACCCCCAATAAATTTTACGTTAGTTAATTATTGAAATTAGTTAGATGACAAAAATGGAATTTTCGCAAACTATGGAATTTAACCATGAAAGTTGCAACATTACGATCAAGGCAAAATTCCATGCAACTTTCATATTCAGAGTTTTACGATCGGAGTCCAAATGAAGAAGTCATAGACGAAAAACGAATTCGAAACGAGAGGTAGGGTGCCTTAAGTAAGCGGAGTACCCTTGTTGCTATGGTGCCTGCATGAAGGCTGGTCAAAAGACTAGACTAAAGGGGTAGCTCGCATCCTAGCATAATGGTTCTCTTCCACTCCTTGCAGTCCACTCGTTGGACTCGTGTCACCTCTATGACAAATAATTCAATATAACTAATTAACATTTATAATTAATCGTCTGAGCCCATAGGCCGACCGGTTATTGGGCCTGGTGGACCACTAACAGTTGACCGGTAGCCAATAAGCGGTCGACCGCCGGGCATGTGGCGGCTAGGGTATGCCAAGGCCATAGTGATCTAGATTTAATATATTTAATGTACGGCTGTGGTTGATTCTAGCGCCTATTAATTCAGGTCTACCCCTCTACTTTCTTTTCATACTTTTTTTGGAAAAAGCAGCGAAGCTCTGCCATTTCTCTTCTCCACTACTTTTCCAAAATTATAATTTTTTTATATATATGTATACAAATTGAAGAAGAACTTAAATTAGAAAGAAAAGGAAGAAAGTCAACTAATAATACGTCTATTCGAGGTAAATCTATATTCATATGTTCATATTTATGTTTTTATTTCCTTCCAACCAAAATGTCTTCTCAGATTTAAAATCCTAACATATATATTCCCTTTGCTATTGATATTTCATGGGTATAAAAGAAGATGAAGTTGAATAAAAGGTTCTACTTTGGAACGCTTTTAAAGGTAAGTGGGAAATTTTATAGATTGTTATAATATGAAAATTATCCCATTGGTGTTTATTTGATTATTATGCTTAATTGGATAACTGTATATGAGTTGTAGGCAAAAGTTTGAGTATAATCTAAATACAAAAAATATTGCCCACATATTCTTGTTTATGAGTTCATTTAGAATACAACATGATCTGGAAATCAGTCCCAAAAGTATGAATTTAGAATGTTGATTTGAAAGAAATCTATTCTAGATCTCAAAATAGGTTGTTTAATAATGTTATGAATTTCGATAATTACCCTAATCTTGTTGGAATGTAAACTTTTCTATAATTGGATTTTCGAATTTAGATACGTTTTATATTTGTAAATTACTTTGATTTCTTTCTCTTAGAAAAATGAAGTGTTTGATCTAACAAAAAATAGATGCAAATAAAAAGAGAAAGAAATGTGTAAATTTATTGTGGTTTACACTTTCAATTTCAATAATTAAAAAGGATTATTCCTTGTAATTTCGAACAATGTAACCTTTTATGTTTTAAACTTAAATCTTGCTCTTTGGACTAATTTTTTGAAATTATAGCGAATAATCTTTTTTGATATTATCCCAACAATTGAACATGGAAAAGAATATTCTAGTGAAAATGTATAACTGGAATATATTTGATATAAGTAGATATTTATACATAATTTACTATGCCTGTAATAATTAAAATAAAACTTAACTAATAATAATGCTTACAGGTAATATTCACGTTTAGGATAACTAATTAATGGGATAGGAATTTAAAAGATTGTAACTAAATAAATGGGGAATAAATGGAAACAAATATGGGATTTTCAGTAATTTGATAAGGTAAAAGGAATAATATGATTGATAAATAAAGTAGTTGAATTAATAATTACTGAATAGTTAAAATAATTGCTAATTAGACATTCGTAAATATATAAATGTTTTTAGGAAATGACCTTAGGATGATATTCATTTATCTTGGACAAGTTAACATTTAAGGATTTGTAATTAATAAGGGAAATGGTTAGTAATGGAATATTTAAGGTACATCTATAGCCTTAAACAACAAAAGGGGTTTAGTATGCTAAATCCAATGTTCAATTTTCAATAATAAATAGAATAACAAGCCTTGGATAGTATGGCTAAAAAATAACATAATGATAAGCTTAAGTTAATTAATTGGACTTAATGGATTGGAAATGCAAGGCCAGTACATTTCCACAACAGAAATCTGCCTTTCACTGAGAGGCTACCCTAAGTTCTGCATACTTATTGATGATGTGAGGTAATTTCAACAATATAATCCGAATAATTGATTGTTATGGCAAAATAGGAGGGAATTCTTATATTGCGTACTCAATTGACACAACAAGATGTATGTATATATATAAGAGCGGTAAATATGGCTATGTCATATGGGAATCTTCTATGACAAGTGGCGATGGAATGAGGTTAGTCCCAAATTCTATAGGGTAAATCTACCCAACTAATATGGCTACTAGTTTCTATGAATAGACAAACTGATGTGAGAAGTCATTGTGAGTTTAGGTCCTAAACCGAAGAACCTTCTTTGGGAGTTTAAAGGTGTTAAGTGGTTATTTGAGGACCCGCCTCTCACGAAGTATTAAATGGTTGACCTGTGAAAATAAATGAAGGACCTGCTTGAAGGATTTGAGGAATTAAGTGGTTTTTAAAGGTCCAATTCTTGCCTTAATTATAATATTGTTAAATGGTCATTATATGCGGTTTAGGGCGGTAGAGGATACCCGTAGAGCTGTCTGCACCGTATTTGAGCTCTTAAGAGACTGTTATGGGGGTCCGCCATAGCCTATAACAAAAGTATTTTGTGACGCCCCATCTCTATACCCACGCTAGCCAAGAACACTACAGAGTAGTGCTGTCAACTAGCATGGAGAATAAGGCTGTTGAGGAGCGACCATCCATGTAATTTCTTATCACACGGTGGCTATAAAAATATCTTCGGAACAAACATAGAAATAAGCATGACACAAATCAGTCACAGCATCCATATCACAGAGGCGGAAGAAGATATGAATATATAACTAACACATGAAAGTGTACATCAGAGTAGTGGTCAAAGAGATCCACAATAATACAAAAGAATAGCAACACGTGCTATACAAAAGAATACAACTATGAGTCTATGTCTCAAGTGTATACAACAAAAACTGCTAATCTAAATAGTTAGCCAAAAGTCAGAGTAGCAAATCCCGTGAAGAAGTCAAGCAGAAGCACCTGTAACATCTCGGTCTGACCCGAGTATTATTTAAGAAAATAATAAATGGATCAGTCTAGCTATAAATATCAGATGACATGGTATAAAATAAAAGATATGGCATAACATAAAATATCCATACTGACATACTACTACAAGTATGCAAATGATGATCAACAGAAGATCAATCAATAAGAGATAAATCGATATCACAAGAATCTTCTCAAAGATCCAAAGAGGGCATCATACCCTAAACTTGTACTCATAACAAGTCAATGACATAAATTCCAGAAATCAACACAAGAAATCCAGAAATCACAGAAAAAGCGAAAGAGGCCTATCACATGACGGTCCGAAGACCATGGGGAGCTACCCCATATGTGAGAGTGGAATCACACAAATGGTGTCTAGGCTAACAAAAAAGCAAAAGGGTATGTGTGAGTGGAATCACACAAATGGTGTCTAGCCTAACCTTGCAATGAAAGAGACATCGCACAATTGCTAGTCTAATTCATAAAATGATCGTCAAGATCAACGAGAAGTGTCAACCACAGTAAGCTAGTAAATATATGAGCTTAGCTTCATGTCCCATAACCACTAGCTTAACTTAAATATTTACGAACAAATTGTAGGTTTCCACTAGAAAATTGTCACAAGAGATTCAATCGAACAAGTCCAAGAATTAACCGACGAAGTAAACGCAAGCGTTTCATACCACTTGTTTAACTAAGTCGTTTAATTAGATTTCTCATACGAGGTAAAGTTTTGTATATACTAATAGATTGGAAATCGGTTTGAGAAAACGAGCTTTGTTATAAAATAGTGTTGAAATCATTTGAAGAAAGAGTTTTGATATTTACTACTAGTATAGAAAACCTTTATATTTTAAAGTGACAAATCATAGAAGTGATTGTAGAAACAATCAATCATAAAAATTCACATACGAAGACGTGAATAAAATCCAAAGAAACTAATAAAGAATCCATTGAAATAGGTATTCAAAAATCCATAAAATCGACCGAGAGCCAAAGATAGTTTGTCTCGAAGAGTGGTCAACTCAGCATCACAACAAAGCAAGTTCTGTTGAATGTTTTTCAGATAAGATCCCCTACGGAGGGGGGGTCCGGGGGGGTGGCAACCCCCCTAGGTGGGGGTGCGGGGGCAACGCCACCGCTACGGGGTTCGACCTAGTGAAGACAAAATGAGGTCTAACGACCTAAGGGGGATAGGGTCGAGCGACCTAACGGTTGCGACCTAGGGGTCTTACGACCTAACGACCTAAGTTAAGTACAAGGTCACGCGACCTAAAATGGTAAAGAGCCGTTCGTGTTAACGAGTTAACGACCTACGTCCTAGGTCCATACGACCTACGACCTAAGGTCCCTACGACCTACGACCTAAGGTCTATACGACCTACGACCTAAGGTCTATACGACCTACGACCTAAGGTCCCTACGACCTAACACCGAACAAGCATTTAGATGGCCCAGCGACCTATGGTACTAACTCGCGAGCTACCTAACAAGTTAACTTGTGAGCGACCTAATTCCGAAGTGCCAATTCTTCCAGAACGACCTAACGTTAACTCGTAAGCGACCTAATTCCGAAGTGCCAATTCTTCCAGAACGACCTAACGTTAACTCGTAAGCGACCTACGACCTATGGACGAGCGACCTAACTCCGAACGAGCTAAAAATGGCCAGAACGACCTAGGGTTAACTCGTAAGTGACCTACGACCTATGGACGAGCGACCTAACTCCGAACGAGCTAAAAATGGCCAGAATGACCTAGTAGCAGTTTTTCACCAAAATCACTAAAATTTGGAGTTTTTCGCCAATCCAATCCAAACCAAATGCAAATGTGCATACTAAAGTGATAGGGAATCATTCCCAATAGTCCAATATAGATATAGACTAGATTTGTGGGATAAAAATCTCACCTTTGCACTAAAATTTATGAAGATGAAGCTTGAAAGCAAGGAGAAGCAATCCAAAGCTTGAATCCAATATCTTCTACTTGAATTTGATGTTGAATGTTGGATTTGCAATTGAATTTGTGCTTGGAGTTTTAATTTGCCATTCTCTTCACATTAATGCCAAAGCTTGAGTTAGTTAGGAAATTTATGAAGAGTGAGGAGAAGGGGGTTGGAACTTGGGCTTAATAGGCTAAACTAACTCAAAGTCCAAAGCGGGAAAAGTTAGTGAAATTTCACTAACTCCAAACCTATTGATGTTTATACTTAAAAAAATTGTAAACGACATTTCGAACTCAATGGAAGTGGTCTCGAGTCCTAATTTGACCGTTTGCAAAAAGTATTTTTTTCGGACCAAAATCCGATTAACGATTTAATATTTAAATAAAATATTTAAATATAAAATCGATAAATATGCGGGTTGTTACATATTAAGTGGCTAAGCGAGATTCCAAGCAATATCATCTAGACTATACCTTTGGGAAGTCCGCCTATGGATAAGTATTAAATGATGGGTGCTTTCTTCCAGGGTTTGAGGGTATTAAGTGGTTATTTGAGGGCCTACCTCTCTCAAAGCATTAAATGGTTAGAAGTCTGCCTAGTCCTTTTTTTAAAGGTATTAAGTGGCTTGGATACTTTCTATCACATAACTAGACTTTTAAAGGCAATAGATTAGTAGAATGAGAATTATATACTAAAAAGCCATGTATAGAGGTTGAATGTCTTGGTAGTTAGGACCAATATATCAAAATTGACTACTCTCGGGGTCTGCTTCATTTTAGGAAGTATTAAGTGGGTAAATAGCATAAGTTATATGTTTGGAAAAGGTTAGGTAGATTTTGTGTAGACAACCAATCGTACGTGCATGGTAAACAAATTTGGTTTACCTTAAATAATAGGCATATCAATTAAACGGAAACCTATAAGTATAAATTTTGTTATAGACAATGTATAGATTTTTCAGTTACCAAAACATTGTTCTGCCCCCTTCTCATTACAACCCCAAAGGAACGTTTAGCAGGACGGATCAATGGAGCTAAATATGATCGACTAATGGTGTGGTCTTCTCTCTTATTCTTGGTATTGACAAGGCGAATGATTTCCTAGGAATTCTATAAATTTCGATGTAGTAGCCATTATCAATATTTATAACCTAATATTGATTCTTTCATTGTGAGTTTACTTTGAACGAACTCTAACATGCTTAAATTTATTGCAGGAATAAAATTCAACCATTCATGCTTTGGTGGACTTGGGTTTCGATTTTTGTCAAAATTTGGGCCCATTGAAGTACGAGTTGCTACATTTGGTATCAAAGCCTAGGTTCAGAGGAATTAGGATAAAATGCGAGGGCATATTCATATTTTCTATCTATCATTATCATATTTGCACTTGGCTCTAAGAACTCCAACTATAGAATAGTTGAAGACCTACCTTATAGGAATAGGAAAAGAAACCTTGAGTTGAAAATATTTTAGAGTTCAAGATTTTACACCAACCCTGAATTACCCCTCAGCGCGTTAGGCGGTATTTTATAAGAGAATGAGTACGACGTTTGGCGAAATCCTAGAAACTCGAAGTGTTCGACTTAATGGTCGTGATCAAGGCTACACATAAAAGAGCCATCGGCGGATATGAGTCATCATGTCCATCGAGGTAACTAAAGACTATAGGAACAGATCTAGTTAGTTGACCCTAGGCTCATGGAGGGGCATACGACCATCCATCTCTGGTCAGTCCTATGCATAGTGATAGATGGATATATTATTTATACACCTCACTAAGTATAGATATAGGTTAGGTAACCCTAATACCAAGATGACTCTATTTTGGACTTTGTATTTTTCATAGAGTCAATTACCATTACCACTAGATTTGAGTTATATTTTTTATGTATATGTATTTATGATATGGATAGTTGATATATATTATACATGATTACGTGATATTCATTTGGAATGTTGATCTCTTTTTATTTCCCCGGTTATACTTAAGTAATATTTACATATCTTACATGTAATACATCATTATAGACATAGTCTAACCTGTGCGCTATTTATAATACTCAGGTCAGTTTGAGAGATTTCAGGTGCAGGTGCAGTTACCCAGTGATTTCAGAGCTTGATTGACATTTTGTAGAAGCTAATACTAGATATCGGATAATACATACCCTATACATTTTGTAGCCTCATTGATGTATCTATTTTGTAGTACTTGATGATGTATATATATAATGGGTCAGAGATAATCATTTTGTAGCCCTAGACTATGTATCATGTTATATTTTATATTTATCTGTTGCGTTTTGAATCTGTGGTCTCTGATATTATCATTATCTTTGAGTATGCATTATTCATCCTGGAGGCACATGTGTTTATTGCTTAGTACCGAGACCAGGTACATTTGTAGTAAGTATTATTGATATTTAAGACATATACTAGTGTTGATCCAAGGGTATATTCACATGTGTACCCCATATCGCCTCAATCTCTACATTACTCGATAGTATTGCTTTGTAATACTCTTAGATAATATGGGTATAAAGGTGAAGGTGTTACCCAATTTCTTGGTGCTCACTTCGGGTCTTCATGTTCTCGGCTTTAAGCTTTCTTAAGATATCAGCACCATGCTCACTTGAGGTACACTTCAAGTTTTGGAGCCAACTTCAATTTGTTGTGGAGTCGATGTTAGGTCTATCGGTTGTGCAATAGTATTGAGAATGGAAATGATTGATTTCCATCGGCTTGGGTTGAATATGGACTGGTAATTCAATTTCGATGAGATAATTTCTAGAAACCATCACATCGAATGCATTTTGGCATCCAACAAAATCAGCTGTTGCCACATAGAGTCGAACATCACAGTCCTATGATCCTATAAAGAAAATTCTTAGCCACTCTAGATAATAGTTCGGTTATCATATATCCTATGATAACCGGTAAAACCCAACATATAGTTCCATTGCACGGCGAAGCTCGTTTACCATAACAAGTGGGTTATCCACATGGAGTGCTTGCGTATAACGTGGCTAGAGGCATAAACTTCATAGACTGACACATTGCCTTGCCTAAGTCGATGTACGGAATGTTATTGTAAAACCCTACATATTTAATGTTAGGTAATTTGAAAGTTAGTTAGTTTCCAAAATGGAATTTGTGCAAACGATGGAATTTGATCACGAAACTTGAGTATTGCATTCATGGCAATATTCTGAGCAACTTTCATACTTAGTGTTTTGTGATCGGAGTCCAAACGAAGAAGTTAGAGATGAAAAACGAATTTGAAACGAAAATATTTCAATATAATTAATTATCGTTTATAAATAATTGCACTGGCCCATGGGCCGACACATTTTTAGGGTCAGTCGACCATTGACCCATAGGCAGTCAAGAGTTGGGCTTATGACGGCTAGGGTTTGCCTAGACTACAACAGGTAGGATTTAATACGTTTAATCGTACGATTGTAGTTGATTCTATTGCCTACAAATTCAGGTCCAAACCTCACATTTCTTTTCATATATTTTTTTTTTGAAAAAAGTAGCAACGCTCTACCATTTCTCTTAAACACTACTTTTCTAAAATTATAAAATATGTATATACACATATGCAAAGTGGAGAAGAATGGAAATTAGAAAGCAAAAAAATAAAATCGACCTACAATACGTGTATTCAAGGTACGTCTATATCCGTATTTTCGTATTTTTATTTTTATTTCCTTCCAACCCAAATTTATTTTTAGATTTGAAATCCTAACTTATTTCGATAGAGTGCAAATATCTAAATTTCGCCCTTGTAGATACTTTTTCAGACCCACTGCCAATACTAAGTAGCAGTCAAAAAAATTTGTATCCATTTTTCATGATATTATGTATCGATTTGATATATCATGGCCAATTCCTCAAAGGATTCTTCCATAATGGACACAGGTCCTTTATTTGGTAGGTAACATCGACAAAGCTACCGCGAAAGCTATGAACTTAGAAGGGGAGAGAAAATTGAAGAAATGACCTTAAATCTTTGCGTAATGACCCCTAATCGAATCATTTTGGATTCAGAAGTGAAAGAAATCATTTTATCTACTAATAGTGGACAAATTGGCGTATTACCAAATCGCGCCCCTATAATGTTCCCCTTTTTATACATATGTCATTCATTTAAAAGAAGATAGAGTTGAACGAAAGGTTCTTGTAACGGCCCGTAAATTTATATGTTTTAATAATATAATTTAACTAAAATTTTGTGAAATTTTAAATAATTGAATTTTGATATAAAAATTTGATATTTGGAATACGTCTATATAAACATAGCAAATGGTAAATTTTCATCTGATAATATGGAAGTTTAATTTGTTGTGTAATTTCAATTTCAATTTAAATCGGTTAATATTTGATGATAATAAAACATTTTCGACACCTGAATATTTTTATACAATAATTTTTTAAGTCATCTTCTAAGTGAGACGTCATATTCTGTTTCGCTAAATTTGAATTGCCATTGCTTCGTTTTTCTTATTTTCGACATTTTAGCAGCATTTTCGGTGCCGATATCGACTTTTGATGTGATGGTCGTACCACTGATATATGTGTACCGTTTTGATCGTCTCATCGTACTGATCTCAATGGTATATTCATGTGATGCTCCACCCCGAGATACACATTAACAAAGAGAATTACTGGGTAATTATGTCTGCTGATGTGGAGAATAGGGCTGGTTGGGAGCGACCATCTATAATCTTGTCTTAAACATCTACTACATACGTCGATAAATGATTTATATTTTTTATCAAGTGGATCGACGTATCCAATAAATGCTTAATACAAAACTATAGGTGGCTTATGGATATATCAGAACAAAATACAATAACAGAATGCATATTACATCGCAGAACAGTAATCATCATATATATAAACACATATACATAAATACGTCCTAGTATGATACAAACTGACACACAAAAGTGGTACAGAGACCACACTATATATATCTAATCAAATACATATCAGAGTCAAGCGGAAAGAAATATAAACTACACAAAATTGCTAGGCTAATATCCAAGTAGATGCATCGAAGATAAGTCCCATAACTGATAGCTAACCTGAAGCAACTCGGTCTGACCCGAGTACAAAATACATGGGTCAATCTAGCTAAAACAATCAATTAATAAGTATAGACGATAAAATGAAGCATAAGATACAACGTGATAATTCTTTTCGAATGAGAAGAGGCAACAGAAAGAATACAGCCCATGCCTTAAGTGGACTAATGTCACTTAAGTATACAAAGACCTCAAAAGAGGTAAATTCAATAATAATACTCAAATAATATAAACATTCGCTTATATATTTGACGACATCCCAAACTGTCTACATGGTTTCCAAGAACCATATCTCCTTAAAAGGAGAAACATCAATCAAACTCTCGCCAAAATGGCAAGCATAAAACATTCTCAAATAGAATAATCCAAAAATCAAATATAGAAGAATCTCTAAATTCAATTGTACCTCATCGCATCAGTATAAATGTATATAAATCTCAACTCGCCAAAATGGAAAAACCCATAACATCCTATAAAATCATGAAATCAATCAAAATCATAACTCAAGGAACTCGATAAGAGTTCAAAACGTCATAAATGAAATCACTATATATATAACATCTCATATAGCACTAGGCTATTAGTGTAATATAACATCTTAAAATGGTAAAATCACAATAAAACAGAAAACTCAGAAAACCTGGATTGGCCAAATCCCCGATTGCATTGCCAAAGCAATACGGTACGTGCTAAACTTAGATGGTTGAAGCCTCAAACAAGGTCGCTAACAACTCCCAAAGCAGTTCGTCCTCATGATAAGGTCGTTGACACCTCTCCAAGCCGTTTTGTCTGCCCTAACAAGGTCGCTAACACCACCCAAAGCATTTCGTCTTCATGACAGGGTTGCTAACACCTCTCAGAGCTGTTATGTTAGGTAAACATCATGAATGTGTCACAAACTTACGGATAGGAACTTGAAAAGTGTTAACGTGTGTCTCATACCACACGTTCGCACTTAGTAGTTTACTAGCCGCTAGTCGATGCCACACTAGAAACATCATAAAACTCAGAAAAATCATATCTCGCATCACCTCATTGGCGAGTGATAAAGAGACACCATACTCTTCTCATCTCATCGACAAGTATTAAATGGCATCGTAGCTTGTCTCATCTCATCGACAAGTGAAAACTTCGTATGGTTCCTCACCATAAATCTCAAAATATGAAAACACATACTCATGACTTGCCTTATATCATTAGCAAGTAAAAAAACATCGTGATGGTTTTCATCGACCATACTCCTACGTAGGAGATCTCAAACCATAATACTTATCAAATATTGGCCATCTTAAATAATTCCAATAAATAGAAATTATAAAACTCAAAATACGCCATAAAATGACAAAAGATCTCAAAATCAATAATATCAAATAACTTCGATCGTACAAGTCCGGAATTAACCGAAATATTAAATGCATATGTCCCATACCACGTGTTTTACTAAATCATTTAATTCTCTTTCTCATATGTTCGAATAGTGTAAAAGTGTATATTTTATATTTAAAATAGTTTAATAGAGGAAACAAGTTTTTAAATTTTTTCTCGAAAAGATTAATAAAACCAATATTTGAAATTCCTTTACCATAAATTTGCACCTGAATTTTCCTAATTGATCTTCTGGTTTAAAACTTGGATTTGGATCTGGGTTTTGCTTCAGTTTCAAATATTTGGAAGAGGTTTGATTTGATTTTCCCTTGGCTTTGAGTTTTCTTTTCTTTTTCTTTTTACTGAATAAAATCTGGTTTCAATTCTTACCTATAGTTCATTTTAAAAAAAAATGAAGAAAGACACTTGTTATTTAAAATGTCACTCAGGCTACAAGTGTGCTTTTATGCATTAAAGAGCTTACAAATGTAAAAGGCATTTGTTTTATGTATTTAAATTATATATAAACTCTACTTAGCACATATGTAATTAAGAAAGAAGAATATTAACTCTTAATAAATTCTTGTCTAAATTTTATATTTCAATTGTTACACTTGTATGTTTTTATGTTAAATGATTTACTTTTGTTAATTTGGGTGTTAACATCTTAACATTTGCCTTCATTTAAAATGTTTTTATAAAGCTTTGGTATTTATTCTACTATTTAAATCAAACTATATATAAGATGTACTTCTTTTAAATCTTCAATTTGAATTCAAATTTAAGTCCAATCAAATTTAAAAATAAATTCAAACAATACATATATATTTTAAATAAACCCAAATTCATCTTGTAATTAAAAAATTTACTTAAAAATTTATTTATCTATATTTAAAACAACCCATTATCATTATTGTTTGAAAATAACAATTTGTCAAATATAAATAATTTATAACGGAGATTATCACATTATTTTTCCAATCTATAAATCAGTATTTCAATTTAAATTAGATAATTATTCAATTATCTAACACCCAAAAATCCGGGTTATCACATTCCTTCCCCCGTAGAATCTTTTCGTCCTCGAAAAGGAACGAAGCCAGAATTTATTAAAATGCTTATTATTAGAAAAATTATTCTTTGAAACGCTTTTTTTTAAAACACTTTTAAAATCTACATAATACTATAAAATGGTTTTATAAAAAAAAAAATTTATAACTCGATGTTTCAACCAGTCCATCCTCGTTCTCACAGAAATTCGATCATATGTTGATCAGGCGTTCGACTGAAAATCTATAAGTACTTAGCAGACCCGTTTCCAACACCCAGTGAAAATACTTGAAAAATAATTTTATTGAAATATTGAAAGCATTTTGAAATCAAGGAAATATCTTTGGTGAGAATGCTATGGAAATCATCACCCACATCCATGGTCACAGTTACATTCCAGGGTTACGTTGCTGTCACAGCAAAAGTCCATGTAACTGCAGGCTCTCCGCGGCCTCTCGATTACGCCATGGATCCCACATGACAGATCGCAGTTACACTCCAGGGTTACGTGGCCATCGCAGCAAAAGTCCGTGTAACTGCAGGCTCTCAGCAGCTTCTGATTTTCGCTGTGTTATACCATAGGTCGCATTTTACCGATATAAAATCAAACGCAGACTATTGGCTCTCAGCGGCACACACGACTTTCACTATGGTATACTCTACTCATAATCCCCAGGAACTAGTTTTGTCCGGACTCCTCACAGGGTCAACTTTAGAACCCTCCCTTGGGGCTCAAGGCAGCATCACCCGGTGGCACTCTTGAGAAGTTCATTTCAAGGGAGCGCCTTTTTCCCCAGAGCCATCATCAAAACATTTTATACTATACATATATAGTATCTTCAAATCATACACCTAGTATGATCCCATACAAAGCTCCTTTACACAAAATCGACTATTCCAAAATCGATAATTCTCAAACTTGGTTTTCCAAATTCTCATATCGATTTTACCCAAAAAACAAAAGCCTTTCCAAATCCAAAGGTTCCCAAAACCTTTTCCAAAATCCTCATAAGATCCTTTACATATATATATACACACACATACAAAGATATATATAATTTTTAAAACATTGGATCATTTCAACATGTATAAAACTTCTTTTATACTTCAAATATTTTCATAAAACCCTTTTCTTCTGGCAAAAGATTAAACAAGGGGAGTTTCATTTTATAAAACAAAGATATTTAACTTTATTTACTCAAAATCAAATATTCAAATTTGATTACTTCTTTCAATATCATTTTCATTTAAATCTGTATGATGCACACATATCATCCGTACGCTACACCAATCTGATCGCTCACTCGATCATACAATTTCACATCCGAACTAGTATCGTCCACCCGACTTTCCAGTGCGGATACAGATATGGTTTCTTGATCACAAACTGTCATTCTCCTTGCATAGCCTAACTATGATAGGGAATATCCAGAACCAATCAACAATCCATATCCAGGTTCGCCGTCGAAAATCGAGTGAAAAATCCCACTCGGATCGATATAACTATCTCGAAATTCTGTGCTCGAATCTGGATCAAATCACTATGCAAATAGAATAACATACGTACACCCTACGTATTTGTCTTTTTGGTTATTAGCCAAATTAATTCCATTTCTATTCGCATTCACTTTGATTTTCATTCACTTACTAACAACTGCTCCAATCTATTTGGATTATCACCTCTATTCCTATCTCGATTGGGTGTTCAACCAATAACAGTTTGAACTCTGACCAATTTATTTAGAAAATAGCTTGAAAATTTTGAAAATAGATAAGTAGTTGGAAAATAATTACTAGTTTGTAAAATAGGTGTAAAATAGTTAGAAAATAGTTAAAACAAATATAGAAATTTTAGATAATTGCAAAATAATAGTAAGATAGTAATTAGTTTATAAAATAGTTGGAAAATTGTTAAACAGTTTCAAAAATAATTGTAAAACAAGTATAAGATAGTTTGGCTTTTAAAAGAAAGGTTGTATATATAATGAATAGCTTTGAAAAATAGGTTTATATTAAAACAATTTAAATTAAAAATAGTCCAAAGTCAAAACTGTTCACTTCCCAATCTCCATTCTCATCAATTCAATTTAAATTTCCTCTTCCATTTAAATTGACCCAATTCCATATTTAAATTACTTTAATTTCCATTGAAATTGATTCAACCCCAATTCAAGTTGAATTAACCTCAGTTTCTTTTCACATTTAAATTTATTCAACCTTGGTCTCAAATTCTACTAATTCAAATAAATTTCAATTGAACTAGTTCCGGTTTTCAATTTATTTCAACTCCAGTTTGAATTAATCCCAATTTCAAATTCCATTCCCAAATCAAGTTGAATTATTCTTGATTTCCTTCCAAATTCAATTCAAATTATATTTGAAATTAAAACTATTCAACTTTAATTACAATTCCAAATTATTCAAATCAATTCAGACTAATTTCAAATTGAACCCACTTCAATTTCAAATCATTTCAAATTAATCCAATTCATATTTTCCATTTTAATTTTATACTTACACATCTTCAATCACCATTTCAATTAATTCAAATCAAATTCAATTTTAACTAATTTCAATTCAAATTCAAAATTTAAACCATCTCGAATTATATAAATTCGAGTTAATACTTCAAATGTTGATTTAATTCCTTTAAATCAATTTACCTTTAAAGTTTTTAAACAATTCAATTCATAGTTCAGACCCAACATATTATACCAAAAATCAAATTAACCTTTAAACAAATTAATTTTTAGTCAAATTCTCAAAATTCCATTCTAAATTATCTTTACTTAACTCATTACAAGGTTCAAATAAGAGTTTCAATCAATTTTAATTTACAATTTTATTTCTTAACATTCAGATCTTAAGTTCAAAGGAATTCCATATCTTAATTTTAAATTTAAGTTAGATTTTATTTATGGATATATTACCACACTTCACTTCTCATTCGTTTAAACAAATCCAATTCACAATTTAAAGATTATTAATAATAATATGATGATACCATCCAATTCATTTTAAAACATCCATCAACTTCCAATTTTCAGATCTCAAACCCATTTTGAGATCACACAAACTCCCAATTCAGATTAACCATTTAACTTCCCAAATTAAATTCCAATTCCATCTTGAAATTCCCAAGTCAGGTTAATCATTCCAACTTATTTAACCTTTTTCCGAAGTTAAACTCAATTCACTTAATCCAGTCAACCTTACCCAATTTGAACTTCCATTTCAAATTTTAAACTTCACATAAATAATCTTCCCACTTATTAAGTTCAAAAGCTCATCACTTTTGGGTATCACATCTTATTCCAAATTTAAAACACAATATTTAGAGTTTATTACAAACCAACTTTGATATTATGTATATCCACACATATACATAATTACTTCTTGTCCCACCAAGCCAAATTTTTAAATTTAGACCACCTTTGTTTTAATTCAAAACAAATTCTTTTAAAGTTTACAAACAACTTCTTATTCTAAATTAAGATTACATTCAAAATAGTTTGAACAATATTATTTCCTTTAACATTTTGAAAACAATTTTTAAATGTTTAAATTTAGAATTCAGATCTTCACAGTTTGAAACCCACTTTAATTTACATCCTTGCAAATTTACAAGTTACTCTCTTTAAATGGTTAATTCCTTAAAGCATTCTATTTTTTTTATTGGAAAACAATAATCTTATTTTGAAATTTTTCCCTAAATTTAAGATTTAATTTCAGTTTGAATCCATTTCAAACTTGTCTTTAATTTAATTTCAATTTGGTTGTAATTCTATTACCACTTAATTCTTACTATTACTTTTAGTTTAATTAATACTACAACCAATTTCCTTAATATAATAGATAATCTATTCCTTATATAAGATTCATTTACTTTTGAAATCATTTAAAAACCTTTATATAAGAAAATAACAAGTACGCCCTCTCATATTTATACACTCAACTCATTATAGGGTACCACTTACCCTATCCTTAACGAGTAATCCCACCAGAGCCAAGGTTCTCGCTTAACCTATAGCTCTGATACCAAATGTAACAACTCGGAAATTTCAAACCCGAATTTTCCAGATAGTTAGAAAAAGAAGAAAAGAGAAAGAAGAAGAAAGCAGAAACCAGACACAGAAACCTCACATTCGCAGCGGATCAAAATATAATATCACATAATAACAGTTTACAAAAGAAGAACTGTATCAACACACTTATATTTATACATCAGAGTTTCAACCATTACTATTCACTGGACAGTTTTAAACAACATGTCCCAACTATACAATAACATCACAGCGATAAATACTCCAGCCATCCAGCTTGCCTCCTGAGCTCCAGAACGTCCTTACCTGAAAATCTGTAATACTCGGTCTGACCCGAGCATTACATCAAAGTAAGACCCGGGTCAGGCTGGAAACCAGCGTGAGTAAACCCATCTAACAAGGAATACCAAAACATAAAATCTTGAAATTCGGGGTAACTGGCATCAATTTACAACTTACAAGTTGTTATAGACATCACTTACATCACACATTAATTTATACCAAACTTAGATTAAATGGTCCAATTTACTTAATCATTTAATACCAGCTTATTGATTCACAATCAATTTATAAAAAAACAAAGTGGTTTCAGATATTACTAATACCCGACTCCGGTCTCTTCGAACTCAATACCCTCTTAAACCAAGTTATTCAAGTGAATTACAATTCAACTTTTAAATACAACAATTCATCATCGGTGTTAACATTGTCCATCTAAACACATCATATCCCGAACATTTCATATCAGAGATGTCAATCAATTCAAGGCCTTTAATTATCAATTAACCATTCATAAACAAGATGGATCATTTCTAAAATTAATTACAAATTAATTAACTAATTATCTCTAATTATCCATCTTAATTAATTATTCCTGATTAATTATCTTCAATTACATAAAGTAATTATCCTTTAATTAATTACAAAAATTAATTATCCTCAAATAATTTCATTCATTGATCAAACTCTGATTAATCACATTAGTACTTAGTTTCCCTTAATTACTTATATCCATTAAATCATCTCCTTGATTAATTTCATTAATTAATCTTTAATTACATTGAGTAATTATCTCTTAATTTCTTTCCCTAAGTAATTATCCTTTAATTGCTTTCCCTTAAGAAATTTTCTTTTAATTAATTACAACCAATGATTATCCATTAATTACTTCACTAAGTAATTACATCTCATTAATTACCTTAAGTAATTATACTTAATCCAACATCAAATGATTACTAATTAATTAATTAAACTTAATTAATTAAACTTAATTAATTAACTAAAATTAACCTCATTAACTTAATTAATCATACCGAGTAATTAATTCCTTTAAATACTTCGTTAAGTAATTATTCACTATTTACCTCTCTAAGTAATTTCTCTTTAAGTAATTATCCATTAATTACTTATACTATGTAAATATATTTTATAAGTTTCATTCAGTAATCATGCTTTACTCCATTTCACAAGTGATTATTCTTAATCAATTTACCATTAATTATTCTCATAAATAAATTAATTAACCTCTAAATTGTTCAACCTTAATTAATTTGAAAGATGAGTCATTTACCTTAATCACATTCTTAACTATATTTAAAATTAAATAAACTTTGGAATTGATTATCCTTAACTTAAAGCAATAAGTTTAATTAAAAATTAAAACACTAAATCTTTAATTAATTCCTCATTACATAAAATATTAAAAATAATTAGTTTAAAAATTCTACTCTGTAAATCTTCTAATATATTTCCCGTGACACTCCCTTGTTAACTCTTAACCAAACCCAAGCGAGATATAAGCCCAAAACTTGGTCTTCCCTTAGTACTTCCATCCTTATTACCTACAACACACACGCGATGCTACACGAACAACAACTCGGGTCAACCTAGCTTCTTCGAGCCATCTCCCACGAATTTCCTTTCTTCCCCAAAGCGTCAGATGCACAAACAAAACCGTGCATATGCACCGACAAACAAAGAAATTCCGATCAACTTCGACCACTACACCAAGTCATCCTCCAACGCCTCGGCCCATACGAACCTCCAAATTTCCTCGACGATCGTCAGAAGCGAAAACGACCCATTGAAGCACGAAAAACTAAATCCACGTCGAACACTTACGCCTCGCACCACCATGCCTCATTCACCAGAGATCACGAGAGTTTACCCAAAGCTTCAACAACGTCAAACGCACCTATTCTACCTACCCCGATGATGTCTGATGCATCAGCGAGTTCAGCAATGCCTCGCAAAGGCTTCGACCCAATACAGAACTAAAACCCTACAACGTCCTCTCGTCGTTACCATGGTGATTGAAAAATCCAGGAGACAATTATGCCGTGACCCCAAGCCTTTCGTCCAACTTCCAGTACAATCCCGATATTACAAATTTCATCAATCATCAGAAAATTACATGAAACCCATTCACGGTCAACACGCGAATTCCCCCTAAATACTTACTTAAAAATCCTGATTTCATTTTTAAAATTCATAGTTTTCAATTGCCAATCAAGTTATATTCATGGACCCTTTAATTTTTGAAATCGAATTTTTTTTATAGAAGTCAAGTTTTCACCGTGCTTCACTTCCCAGTGGAAACTTCCCACAATCTTACCTGAAGCTATATTTTTATTTTATTTTATTTTATTTTTATTAACAATCTTGTTATTTCTTAACCTTTTAAGATTAAGCATCCATACATAAATCTGATCAGAAAAAATAATTGATCTTGAATTATTTTTGCACTCTGCAGTTTAAGGACAGAGCATAGTATTGAAAATACTGACATGCGCAAGAATATATTCATATATCTCTGTATAAAACTATTTAAAACAACCATGCAAAACATTTTCACAATATTTTAACATCAGGTTCACTGCTTGCATTCAGAGTTTTAAACAGTTTTAAAACTTTCATTATCACAACTTAAAGTCATGCAACCAAAGAAGATCTGTTTACTCACCTGCTGGCTGAAGAACAGAGAAGCTGATTTTGAAATTTTAAAAGTCTGGAAACTGTTCTTGATATGTTCTTGATTTAATTACTTGTTATTTTTTTTTGAGATGATCTGCATTTTGTTTCTTGGATTTGAAATTGATCTGAGAATTTCCATCTGCTTCTTGATTTAGATTTGCTAAGCTTAATAACTTGAAGACGCTTCAGGTTTGAAAAACTGAAATTTGCACCTGAATTTGCCTAATTGATCTTCTTGTTTAAAACTAGGATTTGGATCTGGGTTTTTCTTCAGTTTCAAATATTTGGAAGAGGTTTGATTCGGTTTTCCCTTGGCTTTGAGTTTTCTTTTCTTCTTTTTTTTTACTGAATAAAATCTGGTTTCAATTCTTACCTATAATTCATTTTAAAAAAATAATAAAGAAAGACACTTGTTATTTAAAATGTCACTTAGGCTACAAGTGTTACTTTTATGAATTAGAGAGCTTACAAATGTAAAAGGCATTTGTTTTATGTATTTAAATTATATATAAACTCTACTTAGCACATATGTAATTAAGAAAGAAGAATATTAACTCTTAATAAATTCTTTTTTAAATTTTATATTTCAATCGTTACACTCGTATGTTTTTATGTTAAATGATTTACTTTTGTTAATTTGGGTGTTAACATCTTAACACTTGCCTTCATTTAAAATGTTTTTATAAAGCATTGGTATTTATTCTACTATTTAAATCAAACTTTATATATAAGATATACTTCTTTTAAATCTTAAATTTGAATTCAAATTTAAGTCCAATAAAATTTAAAAATCAATTCAAACAATACATATACATATATATATATATTTTAAATAAACCCAAATTCATCTTGTAATTAAAAATTTTACTTAAACATTTATTTATCTATATTTAAAACAACCCATTATCATTATTGTTTGAAAATAACAATTTGTCAAATATAAATAATTTATAACGGAGATTATCACACTATTTTTCCAATCTATAAATCAGTGTTTCAATTTAAATTAGATAATTATTCAATTATCTAATACCTGAAAATCCGGGTTATCAAAGAAAGAGACATCGGACCTCAGACGCGGGCCAGCTCCACACCAACCAAAACAACCTGCTCGACCTGTGGGTAGATTGGTCATTAACACGATTGCCGGCGGACCTCACCCTACGGATAAGAATTGGCAAGAGATGGAGCGATATGCTAACTCTTTGAGACATGCGGTGTACGAGTGTTGTTCGAATGTGGAGGATGGGACCCCTGCAAAGTAGCAGCTCACAATGAATGATGATATTATATTCAGGAGTAGAGATGCGGATAAGGTGTAGGCTCCTACCATCGACCTGATGGTCATATCTACGACAATCGGGCCGACGTTCGTGAAGAGAATTCTAATTTATTAAGGAAGTTCCGCTAACATCATCTTCAAGAAAGCATATGACCAAATGAAGATGGAGACCAAGGATTTGAAACCGTCTAAAGACAGAATCCATGGCTTTAATGGCGCAGCAACGGATGCATTGGTATATGTTGAGTCACCAGTTGAACTGGGGCAAGGCGAGCTTAGGAGGGTGTGAATCTTACCGTTCATAGTGTTGGATGTTGACTCTCCATATAACGTATTTCTAGGACGTCCAACCCTAGCAGAATTTAGGGCAGCATTGGCCCCTTGGTGTCTGACGTTAAAATTTCCGACAGGCAGAGGTTTTGGAGTGGTACACGGTGATCAAGCGACCGGACCTACATGCTATGTGGTTGAGCTGAGAGAGGTTCGGCGTAGAGAGAAAGGAAAGGTTGCGAACAGCTCCATCCACATCCAAAATTCTGATGATTGACAAGTAGCGCCCAAGCCCTAGCTCGAGCAACATTCTCGGATCTATAGAGACATAGATCCGAGAGATGATGATGGGGGACCCAGGGAAACAAATGCAGCACCGGCTGAACTAACAATTGACATCCCAGTCATCCGGGATGACCCGTCATGAATTCTTAAAATTGGATCACAACTCGACCTCGTGGTGGCCGAGAACCTCACTGACTTCCTCCGAGCAAATCTTGATGTTTTTGCTTGGACACATTCTGACATGTGCGGGATTTCTCCTGCAATCGTGAGTCATATGTTGAACATAGACCCAAGACATGTTCTAGTGAAACAAAATAGGAGAGGCATTGACCAAAGAGGTCCGTGGCTCTCAAAGAGGATGTGGACAAACTCAAAGCCAATGGGTTCGTCCGCGGCGCCCTCTACCCTGAATGGGTATCTAACCCGGTGCTAGTGAAGAAAGCGAATGGAAAATGGAGAACTTGTGTTGATTATTATGACTTGAACAAAGCTTGTCCGAAGGATAGTTTTCCATTGCCTAGGATTGACCAGTTGGTCGAAAAAACTGCCGGACATGAGTAACTATCATTTATGGATGTGTACTCTAGATATAATCAAATCCCGATGCACCTCCCTGACATAGAGCACACCAGTTTTGTCACGAATATGGGGCTATATTGCTATGTAGTAATGCCTTTTGGATTGAAAAACGCGGGAGCAACTTATTAACGTCTGGTTAATCGAATGTTTAAAGACCAGATCGGTAAGACAATGGAAGTCTATGTGGATGATATGCTCGTGAAGTCACGGCGGTCAAACGACCACATCCGAGACATAGCGGAGATGTTTGACATACTCAGGCATTATGGAATGAAGATCAATCCTTTGAAGTATCCATTCGGCGTAGCGTCAAGAAAGTTTCTGGGTTTCATTGTGAATACATGGGGAATCGAGGCTAACCCGGAGAAGATTCAGACTATCCAAGATATACAAGTGCCCAGAACTATAAAACAGGTGCAAAGCTTGAATGGAAAGGTGTCGCGCTGAGCCGATTCATATTCAGGGCCACGGACAAGTGTATTCCTTTCTTCGATGTCATAAAGAAAGGAAAGAGGAATTTCGAATGGACGTCCGACTGTGAGGAAGCATTCTGAGCTCTTGTAAGGCACTTAGAAAGTCCTCCGGTATTGTCCAAACCAATAGACCATGAAATGTTGTACATATACATGGCTTTATTCCAGCACGCTATCAGTATAGCCTTAGTTCGCAAGGAAGACCGGGTTCAAAAGCGAGTTTACTATGTTAGTAAACGCTTGACGGGGGCAGAAAGAAATTATCCAAAGATCGAAAAGCTAGCCTATTGCTTGGTGATTGCATCACGCAAGCTTCGTCCATACTTCCGGGCACACTCAGTCAGTGTTTACACTGATCAACCCTGTGACAGGTACTCCAACGATCGGAAACTTACGGAAGGATGTTAAAGTGGAATATCGAATTAAGTCAATTCGATATTACCTACCTGCCGCGAAGGGCTATACAAGGACAAGCCCTAGCCGACTTCATTGTTGAATTTACTGTGTCAGACGAATCAAACGACCACAATGTCATACCTCTCGTTCGATGGAGGATGTACATCGATGGGGCATCTAACGACCGTTATTCGGGGGTTGGCATAGTTCTTGTAACTCCTGAGAATCGACCAGTTTGCTACGCTTTGAAGCTCGAATTCACAGCAACGAATAACGAAGCCGAATATGAAGCGTTGATTGCCGGCTTAAGACTTATCAAATAACTGGGAGTAAAATCGGTTTAAATTTTTAGCGACTCGCAGCTAGTAGTGTACCAAGTACGAGCAGACTATCAACCAAGGGGGCAGAGACTTTCCCAATATCAGGTCCGAGTTCAGGAGCTGCTAGCGAATCTTGAGTATTATGATATTTCACATGTCCCGTGTGAGCAAAACAGAGCAGCCGATTCATTGGCAAAATTCGCAAGCACTGGTGACGCGCAACAGATGTGATTGTTTCCTGTTGAAACCTTACATGTTCCAAGTATAAATATGATGAAGGTAGATTTCATGTTAGAAACATAAATCGAAAAGGAATCGTGGATGACCCAATCAAGCAGTACTTGCTATTCGAGATCTTACCAGAAGAAAGAAGCGAAAGACAACAGGTCCTTCGTAAGGCTTCACGATATATAATACAGGATGGGGTGTTGTACCGAAGGGGATTCTCGACCCCCTTACTCCAATGTGTGGCCCACAATGAGATAAAACGAGTATTAAAGGAAGTCCATGAGGGAGAGTGCGGTGACCATACTGGGGGCCAGACATTAGCAAAGAAAGTCCTCCGTTATGGATACTACTGGCCAACAGTGAATCGGGATGCTGCAGACTATGTGAGAAGATGCGACAAATGCCAGATATATGCAAAAATCCCAAGAGCTCCATCGACGGAACTCACGCAAATGGTTAGTCCCTGGCCATTTGCAATATGGGGGATCGACCTAGTTGGTTCTTTACCCATAGCCAAAGGTGGAGCAATATATGCAATAGTTGCGATCAACTACTGTACCAAATGGGTGAAGCAGAGCCTCTGGCCGCAATAACCACCAAGAGTGTTATTAATTTCGCCGTACGAAATATCATATGCCCCTTTGGCCTTCCACAGACCATCATTACAGATAATGGAAATCAATTCGAAAGCAAGGATTTCAAAGAATTTTGTCAGAAATATGGCATTGAGAAGAAGTTTGCAGCGGTTGCTCACCCGAAAGCCAACGGACAAGTGGAAGCCGTAAACAAGATAATCAAGTCCATCTTGAAAAAGTGTCTGGAGAAGGCTAGAGGCAAGTGGGTGGATGAACTTCCAACGGCGCTTTGGGCCTACAGGACCACCCACAAGACCGCGACTAGCTACACTCCATTCGCATTGGCATATAGCACGGAAGCTGTCATACCCGTGGGACTTGAAGTTCCATCACATCGGGTAACTTATTACGACCCTAAGTCGAACCAGAATCTTTTATTGGAATCGTTGGACTTCATTGACGAAAAACGCGAAGAAGCCAACTTGAGAGCGGCCGCATACAGACATAGAGTCGTTAAATATTATAACGAAAAGGTTCGATCGAGAATGTTTGGTGTGGGAGACCTCGTTTTGAAACGAGTTTTTCCGATCCCATCTCATTATGAATCCACATGTGAAGGTCCATAAGTCATCGAACGAAAGCTGGAGAATGAACTTTCAAGCTAGCGACTGTCGATGGTGCGACACTCCCCCGAGCATGGAACAGCGAGCACTTGCGACATTATTATACTTAGTCTATTTCTTTCATGTATTAGTTGCATTTATTTCCAGTATGCTTTTATTTCTTTTTTTTTGGCAAAGCCAGAGGGGTTAACTGGGCCCCTACCATTTTTATTGCTAACAACAAAAAGGAACAACAGAAAAGAAAAGAAGAACAAAAAAAACAAGGAAACAAACAAGGAAAAACAACATTATCAAGCCCAAGCATCAATCAAAACTTGCGGGAATATACTATTACTGTTCTTCAATTGCCAATGAGTTCGGGACTTAACTTCATTCCAGAGCACATCATCATTCCTTCTTTCATTTTCAAAAACTATGGCATTTCTCTCACTCCATATAACCGTCATGTATACTTTCAAGCAGACAACCAACACCCTGCCTTGATCATTTCTCCACCTAGTTGCTTTATATATAATACTCCATAGAATGCTAGAAGTAGTACATGAAAGCTTAGTACCAGTAAGACAGCTAATCTTGTCCAAAAAATAAAAAAGTGCAGGACAATCAAAATATAAGTGCTCAGTAGTTTCATCTTGAAGCTCACAAAACAAACACTCAGTAGAACAAGCTAACCCATACTTATTTAATAAACTTCTAGTAAGTAAGGCTTGATTTATAACTTTCCACATCGTAAAATTGTTTTTTGGAATAGAATCAGTTGACCATATAACTTCAAACCATTTAGATGTAGGCAGAGGGACATTTGCAGTAACAAATTTGCACACTGCTTTAACTGAATGTGCCTTCATGTGCCATAATACTGTGTTAGCATGATTAACACTGTAAGTTTTTTGTTTAATATCACACCACATTTGTCTAATAATCTGATTGCTACTATACGGTAACTGGATTTTGCCATCTTGTAAAAATCATTAGCTTTAGCATCAATATGAATTCCAGATTGTATAATCTGTGAGTAAGAACACATTTTAGATAAGATTTGGCCTTTACTTACCCATGGATCATGCCAAAAGCTAACAGCAACTCTAGAATTGACAGGATATTGTATCATAGCTAGGAAGACTTCTCTATACTTCAACAAACTCCTCCAAATCCAACTACAGTGCTGAGGAGTAACCAAACTCCAAAAATATCTGTTCTTAATGTTGTATTACCACGTCCATTTAACCCATAAACTTCCTCTTTTATTAATGAGGACATCAAATTGTTTACTTATAGCAGCAATATTCCACTTCCTGACATCAAGAACTCCTAGCCCTCCCATCCTCAATGGTGTCTCAAATTTAGAAAATGAACATGGCACTAATTTCCTATTGTAAGTACTACCAGACCAAAAAAATCTATTCATGGCAGACCTAACAAGTTGCAATAATTTCATAGGAAGAATGAGAGTACGAGCCCAGTAGACAATAGAGGAAAAGACTACAGATTTTATAAGCACTAGCCTACCACTTTGTGTCAAAAACCTATTATCCCATGTAGTCATAACAGAGGTAATTTTATTGAATAGAGGTAAACAGTCAGCCTTAGTTATTCTTTTTGATATTAATGGGAGACCAAGGTACTTCATATCATTTACCATGAAAGAGAAACCAGATTTTTGATGAAGTGCAGCAGCTTGAATTTCAAAAACTCCAACAACAAGCATAGATGATTTCTCCTGATTTATTGAAAGACCAGTCATACTGTTGAAAGCCTGTAGAGCATCCTTAATATCAATCAAGGAGGGTAACTCAGGTTTAGTAAACAACATAACATCATCAGCAAACATGATAGATGTTATTTGAAGATGTGAGCACTTTGGGTGATACTTAATAATCTTATGATTGTAACTAGACTTAAGAATAACTGTTAAAACTTCCATGACCATCAAAAATAAGTAAGATGATATTGGGTCACCTTGTCATATACCTTTACTACCTCTGAAACAACCAACAAGTCTACCATTTATTACAACAGAGTATGATGGTGTGGATATACGTACATATATCCAAGACACAAAAGTTTTGGGGAAACCCATAACATCCATAATCCTAACAATAGAGACCCAATGTATAGTATCATATGCCTTGGAAATATCTAATTTAAGAGCTGCTGCTGGGGACACATTGCTTCTTCCATAACCTTTGAGAAGTTCCTGAGCAAGTAGTACATTATCAATTATGTCCCTTGAAGGAATAAAGGCAGATTGATTGTTTGATACAACAGTAGGCAGCACTGTAACTAACCGAGATGCTAGAATTTTAGAGATACACTTGTAGACAACATTACAGCAAGAAATGGGCCTAGAGGAAGTTACACTAGTAGGAGGAGTGACCTTAGGGATAAGTGCAATATTGGTGCAGTTGACTTCTCCAAGCAACTTGCATTTATTGAAGAAGTTGTAAATTGCTTAACAAAATTCACTACCAAGAAGATTCCAGGTGGAGATGAAAAAAATAACGTTTAACCCATCAGGGCCTCCAGATGAATGCTTGTTCATGGGGAATAGGGTAGCCTTGGTTTCCTCATCAGTGACAGGCCTTATAAGAGAAGATACTTCCTAGGAAGTAATGCAAGGGAGAGCAAGAGTAGATATTAAGTCCAGATCAGGAAGGAAGCCATCAGAATTACCAAAAAGATTAGAGAAATATTGAATAAAAGCATGATCAACTGTATCAGCAGAAGTAAATAGGGTTCCATGCTCATCAGTAATATTAAAATGTTATCTCTTGCTTGCTTAACCTTAAGTGATTCATGATAAAACTTTGTGTTTTTGTCTCCTTCATCAATCCATCTTTTATGCAATTGTTGCCTCTTCATGCTAGCTTCCAGGATAAGGGCATCGTTAACCTCCATATATAATTTCCCCTCTTCAGCAGTAGCTTGAATATCAAGTGGATGCTCCATCATATAGTCTTGCTTTATCTTCAATTGTTGTTTAAGGGTAGTTGACAGAAGGCCACCAGTTCCAAAGGTTGAAGATGCCCACAGTTTGATTGCTTGCTTAATACACTTTATCTTCTTGCAAAACTAATACATGGGGTTACCAAAGCATGAAAATTCAGAGTTAACATGTGAAACTATTACCAGAAAGTGCTCATGCTTCACCCAAGCATTAAAAAATTTAAAACTTCTCTTTTCCCTTCTTAAATGGTTCCCAAGAGATAAAATAAGAGGGGAGTGATCGGACATTATTGGTTGAGGAAGGAAGACAAAGATAGTTGGCCATTGATTGAGAGCTTGATAGTTACTAAAGGCATGATCAATAGTAGTAAAAGTACGAACACCACTTCTACTTCTATTATTCCATGAATACTTGGCTCCAGATTTATTCACCAAGATTAATTCAGAATCAAAGACAGCAAGATTGAGAGGTTCAAGATCTCTTGGTATAAGTGGAGTACCACCAAATTTGTCATTAAACCCATAGCAGGAGTTGAAGTCACCCAAGACAAGCCAGGGGTGAGAAGATTGTCTTAAGGGAGGCAATGTTTTGAGAAAAGAATTTCTTGAATTGACTGAGTTGTCAGCAAAAACAAAAGTTAAGTAGAAGGAGGACTGGATATGGGAATCATGTACATGGAAACGTATGCACTGTCTAGATGTCAGAATGGGAGAGAAAGTCAAAACAGCTGGGTCATAGATGACAAGAATTCTACCATAAGCTGCAGAATCAAGATTATGATGGAGAGACCATTTTGGATTAATGTAGAAAGCTGCTTTTAGGGATAAGGAAATATTTAGTTTAGTTTCTAATAGTCCAAATAGACGGATATTATAATCAGAGATATAACTTTTTACTTGATCAAGTTTCAAATTACTATGGGCTCCTCTTATGTTCCATGATGCTATTTTTTTATACAAGTAATTATTGAGATTGGGAGGAGTTATTCCTTCTCTTAGCAGACAGAGATCTTGTTTCAATTTTCCTTCTTGGCAAGCTCGGGGGGGGGGGGGGGGGGGGGGGGAAGGTTGGATGAGTGTTAGATTGGGAGGTGGAAGGATCATGAGAAGGGGCATATTGAATTTGTTTGGAAGGAAAGCAAGATGGCCATCCTGGTAGCTGAATAGAAAAGTTGTAATAAGGAAGAACAGATGGTTGAGAGTGATCAGCAGATATATGCATGGAGGATATTAATTGAGTGATTTGAGATTCAAAAGTGTTGCACCATGTTTTATCAAAATCAGATGCAATAGAGTTTGGATGTGCATTTACTTCAGTTGTTGCATTTCCAATTTCCGTGTTACTCTTGCTTGCGGTAGTAACTTGCTTAAAGGTTTCCTGCACACCAAGATTTGAAGACAAATCTAGTGTATCAGATTCATTATGATCTTCAGTAGAAGAAAAAATCTTGATTGTCTCTTTGTGTTGTTCTCTACAATTATCCTCAACAGATACCTCTCCTTCTTCTTGTTCTAGCATTTCCATTATACCTTGCTCATTCTCAACAGTTTGGAGCAAGTGGTACTTGTTACAAGTGCTAACAATACAATCCTGAACATCACCTTGTGGTTTATTCACCTTATCAAGTAACTTAGTGTTTTCTTCAGTACCATCTTGGGGAATTTTTTCATTTGCACCTAGTGTCCTCATGGCAGTTTCTTCAATTTCTTCACAATTATTCATTTTTTTTCCTTTATTCTTGTTGACTTTCTGCCATATCTGTTTCACTTTGTCTTGTTTTTCATTGTATTGCCCCTTCTTCAACTTGAATCTTCCAACATCACCATTTATCTGCTGCTCATTATTTACAATTTGTTCAACATTCCTTTCACTTACTACTTTCTTGCAGTTGATCACTAGATGCCCAAACTCCTTGCACATAGTACATATCTCTGGTTTCCACAAGTAAACAACGTTAACAATTTGCTCAGATCCATCTATTAATTTTACTGAAAAATTATCAGGCAATTCTCGATTTGGATTAACTTCAACTAAACATTTCGCATATGAAATACGTTCAAAATTTTCAGTTGATGCATCCAAACAAAGAAGCTTTCCTACTCTAGATGCTAACCGGTTAATTCACAATGGAGACCACGCATACAGTGGGATATTAGATAGTTTTATCCAAACTGGAACAGATCTAATGCTACTACAACTGTTGCCTATGTTTTCATCCCATGGCTTCACTATAAATAACTTGTTCATCATCACCACAGGGTCAGCTTCTGAAATTCTAGACCTATCATCATCATTGGAGAACTTGAACAAAAACAAGAACCCATCAGACTTGACAGAAATAGAACCACTTAGTTTCCAAACTTTTTTGAGGTAGTACAGAACTGTAGCATAAGGCAGTGGGGAATCAAGAAAAAAACCAACGAGATATTCCTTCCACATAGTGTTTCCAGCCTGGACAACATCATCAGAAGGCACAATAGCATCTCCACTGAAGTCAAGTTGAATTTCACGTGGCACATATTTACCAGCATTATTGGGTTTAGCTTTAAAAAGAGAGTTCCATGAACATGGAGGAATGGTTGTTGGATGAGGAAGCAAAGAAGGAGAAGACATGATAGTTTCTGGAACCAAACGAGTTTCTTCTGCAAGAGTTGCAGGAACAACAGGGTCGCAGACTAAGGGGATAAGAGGTGGAGAGGGGACTGACATGGGGAGAAGGGAAGTAGCAGAAGGAGGTACAAGTATTGGGGAAGAAGGACATGGCTGAAGAGATATTGAGGGATGGGACGGGTCAGCGGGAAGAAAAAAAGAAGAAGGCGGGGTCCCCATTTTTGAAGAGAAAAAAGAATGTGGTACAATTGTGCTTTTATTTCTAGTTCTTGGCATGTAGTAAGACAATTTAGCTTGCTTTCATTAATAAAGGCTTGAAGCCATCATTTCCATGAATTACTAATGTTTCTACGTATGATGATCCTGTGACAGGCAAACGAAACTATATTATTCTGGCTGACGTACGAACATGTGCAGACACTCAACTCTCCAAGTCCTCAGAGTGCGGACTGGAGTACTCTAAGTCCCCGGAGTGCGGACTAGGGTATAAATGGTTCAAATCACCAAGTCCCCGGGGTGCGTAATGGAGTACTCTAAGCCCCCAGAGTGCGGACTCGAGTATAAACGATTCAAATCTCCAAGTCCCGGGAGTGAGTACTGGAGTACTCTAAATCCCCGGAGTGCGGACTCGAGTATAAACGATTCAAATCTCCAAGTCCCTGGAGTACGGACTGGAGTACTCTAAGTCCCCAAAGTGCGGACTCGAGTATAAACGATTTAAATCTCTAAGTCCCCGGAGTGCGGATTGGGGTACTCTAAGTCCCCGGAGTGCGGACTAGAGTATAAACGATTCAAATCTCCAAGTCTCCATAGTACGGACTGGAGTACTCTAAGTCCCCGGAATGCGGACTAGAGTATAAACGATTCAAATCTCCAAGTCCCCAGAGTGCGGACTGGAGTACTCTAAGTCCCCGGAGCTCGGACTCGAGTATAAATGACTCAAATCTCCAATTCCCCAGAGCGCAGACTGGAGTACTCTAAAGCCCTGGAGAGCGGACTCGAGTATAAATGACTCAAATCTCCAAGTCCCCAGAGTGCGTACTGGAGTACTCTAAGTCCCCGATGTGCAGACTAAAAAATATATTCTATGTGCTTGAAGCGCGGAAGGAAAAATGAACAACTCTCAAAGAATCTCCGAGCTATATGAAGGTGAACCGAGAAGTCCATGTTATTCACAACAGCTTGGATTTAAATAACAATCATACAAAAATTGAACGACAAGAGCCTTTTGAAAGAGAGAAAAAGGAACTAAGCTTTATTCAAAAAAAGTTTCTACTACAAGCCCTCCAAAGTTCGGAGTCAGCAATCTATTTACAAAGACTACGGAAGTAGATGAGAATAATTACATAACTTAAACTAACTCTCGTTGAATGAGAATAATGATCACTTCTTCTGCTTCTTCGACTTCTTCATCTCCATTGACTTCTTGGACGGCTCCTCTCCTATGCGTTTACCCTTGGTACTCTTCTTTGATTGAGGGGTAGCAACTGAAGAAGTACGGGGAACATCCATGGGCTTAGACCCGCCAGGAAGGATGACCTTCGATGGCTTATGCAAAGGGTCGTCCAGGTCTACAACTCGAGGCTCGACCTTGATCTTGGCTGTCTCTTTCTTCTCCACCTCAAGTCGCTCCTTCATACTCAGCTCAGATGTGTGTTCGAAGGCGCCTGTAATTTCTACTTCATAACTCCCATCGATGGGAGAAGAAGTCTCAGATTTGTCCTCATCCAGCGCTCCAATCACCTAAGCGTCTGGCCAAGGAGCCTCTTTTGCATGAGTGGCCTCACTTATCTTTCCCTCCACCTCCTTGGCGACATCGCTCCTCGGAGTGGGCCCGGGATCAGAACGTCCTGCGAAAAATCATGAAAAACAAGAATTAGAATACAATAGTCCTTCATAAAGAATGACGACTTTTGAAATCTTAAAGTGAAGGGTTATCTACCAGGTTCCGGTAGGCTCTCAACCGTCAAGAGGGTCTCACCCTTCCGAATGGGAGACAGAATATGGACGCCAAGGTCGGGGTCCTCCGGATTATAACTTATATGCTGCTCAAATGGATCGACTATTGGCCCATCGGCCGATTGAGTTGGCACATGAGCTGGGGGCACGACCCCGGATGAACCGGTAGTCACTTCTTTCCCTTTCTTTGAGGGGGAGCCTTTGCAATAAATAGCTTTAGCTGCTGACAAGTCTGAAGGCTCATTCCCCTTGAGGAATCCTTTTATCAAGGCCCCCTCATCAATCTCCTCGGTACCGTGCTCGGCCCTATTGATTTCTATCAAGGCCTCCCATGCCTCGGCTAAAGATTCAAGATAGCCCTCGCCCAAAAAAGTCAAGTCTCGGTGCGTGAGAACGCGGGCATTGAATTCAGCGATTAGCAGGTCAAACATGCTTTTGACCTCTTCCCTACCTTCTTCTCTAGCCGCCTCAAGACGGGAGTCGATGTCCGCAGACGCTATCTTCTTACCCTCTTCACGGGCTTCACTCTTTATCGCCTCAACTTTGGAAAGCTCATCCTCAAGTTTTTCTTTTAAGAGCCGAGTAGCAATGATCTCATCATAGTATCGTTGTGATTCTTCTTGGGCAGCCGTTTTCTCTTCCTTCTCTTTGCGGAGCTGCTCCTCAAGTTCCTTAACTCAGAGGTTGAATGCGTCCCTCTCTTTTTGGACTGAGTCCTTCTCTAGTGCTAGGGCCCCAAAACGTTGTACCGCCTCGTCGGTCTCTTTTTTATGTGCCGATTCCAGAAGAGTCACGGCTTCGGCAGTGTCATGAGCGCTCTGCCGGGCGGCCTCAAGCTGAGATCTATAGGATGCAATCTCTTCGTCCTGAGCTTTAATGATATCTTTTTCATGGATAGCCTCAAAGTTCAGGCAATCGATCTCATGTTGGCGCTCCATGGAGACTTCAGAAAGTTTTTCAGCCAAATGAACAAACGCGTCATGTTGAACATAGACGTCGTTGGTACAGGCGATGGCGCTCTGCTTGACATGTCCGGGAATGGGATGAATCGCCGGGAGGAATTTCAGGCCATCGAAGCAGATTTTTGGAAATTTATCTTTAAGCTCGTCCATCCTCTTCGATACTGTTGGATCTGTTGCGGGAGCAGGAGGAGATGGCTTTGAAAGTTCGGCTCTCCTGTGAGGATCTCGGGACTGTCGAGTGGAACAGGAGTCGGAGTGTTGATCCTAGAGGACATCAGATTGTGACCCCTTGTAGCCGCGCTTATCTTTTCTTTGCTCCAGGTGAAAAGAGGTATCTTGGTGGTATTTCAGATGATAGTAAGTTTTCTTCCGAGATGATGAGTCCTGGGAATGATAATCTCTATCGCCATCGCCGTCTCTGTCCCGACGTCTTTCGGAACCCAAGTCCCATCCAGGTTGATAAAAGATAGATGAACCACGAAGGCGATCGAAGCCGTGAGAGCGCCCCATGTCACTTGCACAGAATTTAAATAACAACGAATTAGCAAAGAGTAGCATGACGATGAAAATCTAAGTGCAAATTGAAGTGCAAGTGTCTGTGCGTGTCCTAGTGTTTCCTCCCGACGGACCAGTTGCTTTACTAATAGGATTTTTTTCTCCTTGACTTTAGGCTAGAATGCCCGCATCGCCTCTGATGGGCTAGTGAAGTTGAAATGCTTCCGGGCCGTCGAAGTCATAATTGAGTAGGTCGTCGGGAATGGAGAGGTTCGATAGGCCCTTTAAGGAACTTTCTACATGCTGTGAAGAGGCCTCTTTCTCCATTGGAATGAGCATAACTTTTGAAGTTCCGCCAACCTTTTCCTTCCTAATCTTGTACATCAATCTCTTTTTCCTTTTCGAAGGGGAAGATGACGTTTCGATGTCGTGCACTTCGACTGTCGGATCCTGAGTGGGATCCAAGTTCTCACCTTATGCTTCGGATGTTTCATTCCCTTTAATTTCCCCCTCTTCTGGTGCGTCAGGAGTATGACGTGCTGATGACTCAGCTAATTTCTTCCCTTTCCCAGAGGGATGCCTGGGTACGGTAGCGCCTTGAGAAGGCTTATCTGACGGCCTGCTGCCAACAGCCCAAACCTTGTAAGCGACTCATTCGAAATGAGAGTTCAGATGTCTCTTTCTTTAGCAGGAAGGGTTCGAATAGCCTTGACGGCCTCAGAGTATCTGCGACCATCAGGACGCGGGTTGATACCTGAAAAGATGAAACAAGAGTTAGAAAAGGCATATCCTCGATCAAGCACAAACATCGATCCATAGAAAAGACTTAATTCCTTCAACCCATCTCCTCACGAAACCAGGAAGGCAACGCACATAGAACCATTCCTGTTTTACAGGGCAAATTTTCTCCACGCTCCGGTTAAAATCTGACATTTGTGGTGCGGCTCGAGGAACACAAAAGACAGGGTATCTCTTCGCTTCTTGATCATATATATATATATATAATGTCGCCCGGAGTTGGAGGCCTAGAGAGGACGGTCATGAAGAGGATGAAGGTACCGTAGATAAATGTGTGGCCGTTCGGGTGCAGTCGCGACAGGGCAATGTCAATGTATTGCAACACATCCTGAAGAAATAAATTGAACGGTGGCACGCTGCCAACCTAGCACATGAATTTATTACATGCCGTGTATCCAACTGGGGGAAAGTATGGACGATCATGCCCCGATGGAACCAGCACGTCGTCGAAAGGGATTCCATGGATAGAGCATATTCGCCGGAGCGCAACTTCATTGACCTTCGAAGCCTGTGAATCAACAGGGTTATCCAAGAGAATTGCTGCCTCCAGAGCGATGGGAGCCAAGTTATGGGGAGGGGAGGTTGAAGGATTTGAAATACCCACGACTTCTTGTTTTGAAGACGGCCCAGGTCTATCTGAGATCGTGGCAGAGCTAGACTTCTTAGACATCTCCGATAAATATTGAATGTGGCAGAGCATCTGTTTGAACTATACTCGAAAAATAATCGGCGTTAGACTTAACAACATAAATGCCCCCCCCCCCCCCCCGTGCGGTGTGTGATCTAGTGCAATCATTCAAATATAAACGCTGAGAAATTATAAGTCACATAGTTGATGGCATAAAGTTGAACTTTGGACTGTCATTCTCGAAGACAATCATCGCTGACCGTCTCCGAAGGCCATCCTGGCAACGTTTTCAATTTTGGACTCGGACATTGACATTGTATGTCAAAAGCTTTTATCCGTTTTTATCGAATTCAGTTCAGGCTTATGAATAATAGGAACTAGGAATTTATCATTTCAGGTAAGTTCAATATGCCAGTTTGCTTAGGTCCATGTCTTTGTTTCTATCTTATGAGTAGACAAGGTGAGAATGTTGGTCGGCCTAGGTATCGTTCGGCTAAAACACTGTTCGGCTTGGGTATCGTTCTGCCAGGGTATCGTTCGGGTTAGGTTACGTTAAGCCAAGACATTGGTCGGCCTAAGTGTCGTTCGGACAAAGTATCGTCCGGCCTAAGTTCTGTTCGGCCAAAATAACGTTTGGCATCCTACTTAACTCATACTTCTTTCCAATCCTTCCATTCCACTACTCGGCATGTGGCAAATCCTGCCGAACCCAAGTTACACTGGGCCTCAACGCCCGGCTCTCCATCCCTAACAACGGCTTCATTTTTCTTTCCTTCCTCCCTCCATACTGAACAACGAGGCCGAATCGTTCGGCGAGTCACGCCGAACCATACTGTTCGGCATTCTAGCCAGCTCCTGCTCCTCCATTATCTTTTCCCTCCAATCTCGTTCGGCACGAGAGAACCATGCCGAACCACAGTAAATTTCCCAACAACTCCCTCATGCGCCCATCTTTGGCCACCTCTCCTTTCCTCCACGTCTTTTAGCCCTAAAAATATCCTAATCGAAGTTCGACTCTTTCATCCACGCTATCCCTATCAGCTACGGTTCTAATTTACGAACTTAAGTTTGAAAATTTTTAGTCAGGGAAAGGATTTAGATAAAGGAATCGATACCTAGTTAGTAGATAAAGGCTTGGAAAGAATTATTAAGTCTTTAGAGTTTGTTGACAAGCATGGTTCATGAGTATAAAGTGGCAGAAGTGAAAGTGAAAATGAGAAGAAGATGGAGAAGTCCAGCCTTTATAGGGAAGAAGAGGAAGTCGAAGAGGCGATGGCCGTTAGAACCGGTCAAAACGAAGTCGTTCGGCACACCTGGAGCGTTCGGCTTCAGCCGTTCTATTCGGCCTTCGCATTACGTTCGGCGCACACCACCTTACCTGGTATTCACAATAACCCCAGAGAAAATGGGCCAAGGTTCGAAGAGGAGCACAGAGGACACATAATTCAAAGTGCATCACGTTCGGTCACGCGATACACTTTGAGGGGAAAGTGTTTCCTGAAGATTTGACCAGGCAACTAGGTACTCGGCATTAGCATACTGTTCGGCTATTTTTGGATCGATCGGCATCTACATACCGTTCGGCATTCTGAACGCTCGGCGCCAATGGTTCGTTTGGCATTCACGTTCGAATAACATTTGTGAGTACTCGGCATTGAAAAGTGTTCGACGGTATGGATCGTTCGGCATTTGGGAGTGCTCGGCATCCAGGAGCGCTCGGCATCTAGGAGCGTTCAGCAATCCAGGAGCGTTCGGCAATCCAGGGACATTCGGCAATCCAAGGACGTTCGGCATACAAGAAACGTTCGGCTTCCATAGATGTTCGGCAATCTAGGGAGGTTCGGCATACAAGGAACGTTCGGCATCCATAGACGTTCGGCAATCCAGGGACGTTCGGCATACAAGGAACATTCGGCTTTCATAGACGTTCGACAATCCAGGGACGTTCGGCATACAAGGAATGTTCGGCATACAAGGAACGTTCGGCTTCCATGGACTTTCGGCATTCCTGGACTGTTCGGCATTCCAGTCTCGTTCGGCCTGCGCACCTCGCTCAACACATCGCGTCGTTCGGCATGAGGATGATGGTTCGGCATTTGGCCGTTTGGCATGTTCGGGTCGGCACGCAGAGCTTACTCCATTTGGGCCGAGGTATTCAGCTACCAGGCCCACAAGGGAAGTCTAACCCACCTTCGTCTATGAATAGAGAGGCAGGGGCACAGTGAAAGGGATTAGTTTTTTTGAGAACATTGGGGAAACTCTGCCGCATTCAACACTCACTCAAGACTTAATCTTTTACTTTGCAATTTTATTCAAGTAATTGAAAACGGGTTGTATCTGTAATCAACTATCAAGGAAAGCAATAGAAATCAACTTCAAAGTGGACGTAAGCAGTTACGCCGAACCACTATAAATTTGGTGTTCTTGTTCTCTGCATTTAAATTTATATATTGTCTTCTGTTTTAATTTACTATCTTCATTAATCTCTCTACACAATCTTTCTTAAGGGTGTTAGTGGCAAATTTTGGTGCTAACAATATTGGTTTTAAAATATTACATATATTTATATGTTATTTTATATATGTTTAAATTCTTGATTTTTTTAAATTATATATTTTGAAAATTTTAAAGTTATAAGTTTGTTTTGAAATTATAAATTTTAAATTACTTAGAGTTTTACTATTTTAAAATATATAAAATAAGTTTAAATATAAAATAAATTTAGTAATAAGCTTTAACTTAATAAAGTGTAATTTAATTAGTATATAATATGTTTTAAGTATTTATTTAAAATTATATTTTAAAAGTAGATTTTATATAATTTAATATATTGAAGTTGGAAACATAAATTTAAAATTATATTTATTTGAAAGTTATACTCAAATAAAATCGATTTGAAATTTATCGAGTTTGATATTTTAAAGATATTACTTATAGCTGGATTTTGATAAAAGGTGATTAAATGAATATTTTAAGCTTAAATAAATTGAAAGGGATATTTAGTTTATTTAAAACTGTAATTTAAGGTTTTATTTAAATGATATTGGATTTTATTAAGTGAATATTTCAAAATTAAAAATAATGAAGTTAAATTAGGATATAAATGAAACTATCAAATTAAGTTTTGAAAATATTTGAATACTTAAAGCTTTGAAATCTATTGAAGTTGAAATGGTTTAATTTGTAGTTTAAATTTGTATTTGAAATTGATATAAATTGAATATGGATTATTAAAAACTTGATTTGAATTAAAACCGATAAACTGAGTTTGAATTAAACTGAATTTTTGAATTCGAGTTGATTTAAATCGATTTGTGGAATCTGAGGAAAACTATTTATATATATATAAATATTTAAATATATACACTATTTTATACTTATAACTATTTTAATATAAATTACTTTAATATAAACTATTTTAATATAGTATCTATTTTAATATACAAACTATTTTATTATACAAACTATTTTATTATATACACTATTTTATTATGTAAATTATTTTATTACATAAACTATTTTAACTTATAACCATTTTATTATATAAACTATTTTATTTTGTAAACTATTTTATTTTGTAAACTATTTTATTATATAAACTATTTTATAATATATATACTATTTTTAATATCTAAACTTTTTAGGTAGGAAAAGTATTATGATTTCAAAGTGTTATGATTTCCAAAATATTATGTTTTCAAAGTGTTATGATTTCTAAAGAATTATGATTTCAATGTATTATGATTTCAAAAATATTATGTTTTCAAAGTTCCATGATTATCAAAGTGTTATGGTTTCAAAGGTTTATAATTTCGAAAGAGTTATAATTTTGTAAAGTGCTATGATTTTGGAAATTAATATTATATTAAAGTGAGTAATGATATCAGATTTATATGATTTTGAAACGATATGTTATTGTGATATGAAGTATTAATTATTTGAAATGAATAACCATGGTGTTATAATAACGTTTGTTAAAGAGACCGGGATTGGTTATTGTCATACTCTCTGCCAATATCGAAAACCACTTTTAACAACCGTGTACACAATGGAGATTCCAGAATGAAGTAAAATGAATGATGACGATTCTATATAAGGTATATACGTGGACCTGACTCCTGTGAGTTAGCTTAAGGTGGCTAAAATAGGAGCATTTGACGGGCCAAGTGAGGTAGCTCCTTCGATCGAACACACTTCTTCGATACCTTTCTATTACTTTGTGATTGATTGGGTGCACCCTCAGATTTGGAAGTGTGGATCGAGGTGGGCGAGAGCTGCGGCTATGCGTTACCACCATCACCAAAAGTGTAATTAGTATATCTACCCTAGCATTGCCTAGTTATGCCATGTCACCTACCATATCGAGCCCATTACGAGTTTGTTTTGTATCGTACCTATGCGTGCCCTTTGGTAGCCCCCAGTTTACGGAGGTATTATGGTACTGTATAGACTATGGCACTATAAAATGTGTTAAGGGGGATATGGGTAACGCCTTAACGCTATTTTAATAGTTTATCTTACTATAGACATATTATAATAGCTTATTATACTACATAGTAGATAGCTCCATAGATCCTTAGAGGATGGTTATTCCAAACACCCTTTGAGTTACTTGTATTTCAGTTGCTATTTCACTTGAGTTTAATTCATTGACATAAGAATGTTAATCTTGACTCGAATGTTTTGTGTTTTGCTTTACGATCGGGTCAGACTGAGTGTCATAGCATTAGAGACTCATCTATGGAGTTTGGAGGTTTGCTTGGAGATCCAGCTATCCTTTTATCTTTCAGTTATTCAGTTGACTCCAGTGATATTCAAATTTTGTTATTTGACTACTGTATTGAGACTTCTATGTATTTGAGACTTCTGTTGTATCTTATTTTAACTCTGTTATATATATAGTAGCTTCACGAACTACTATTCATTTGTTTCTGCTGCTTATTGTTATATTACTCTGTGTCTGTGATTCTGTGATTATTTTATTTACTATATACGCTAAGTTGCCAAATATAAATTAACAGTCTGGTATTTTGAGCAATTCAAATTCTAAATGTGCGGTGCGAATGGCACAAAATACCGGGATGTCACAGTTCTACTTCATATCTAGAGTTTTGGAACACTTTCTAAAAGTGGGAAACATTATAGATTATTTTAGTATGAAAATTATTCTATTGGTATTTGTTTGATTATTATGCCTAATTGGATAATTGTATATGAGTTGTAGGCAACAAATTGAATATAATCCGAATATATTAGATATCGCCTATATATTCTTGTTTATGAATTGATTTAGAATTGTTTACATCCTTATTTGGAAATCAGTCCAAAAAGTATGAATTTAAAATGTTGAGTTAAATGAAATTTATTCTAGATCTAAGAATAGGTTATATAATAATGTTATGAATTTGGATTATTACCCTAATCTTGTTGGAATGTAAACTTTTCTATGTTTGGATTATTGGAATTTAGATCCGTTTAATATTTGTAAATTAGGTTGATTTACTACCCTTTTAGAAAAATATAGCGTTTGATCTAACAAGGAATATAAGTAAACAAAAAGAGAAAGAGATGTGTAAATTCGTTGTGGTGTACACTATTTATTTCTGTATTAAAAAAAGGATTATTCCTTGTAATTTCAAGCAATTTATTATTTTATGTTTTAAATTGAATCTTTTGCTTTGGACTAATTTCTGGAAATTATAGCGAATAATCTTTTTAGATATGATTCAATAGTTGAACATGGAAAAGAATATTCTAGTGAAGATATTACTAGAATATATTTGACAAAAGTAGATATTTGTACGCAATTTACCGTGCTTGTATAAACTAAAAGAAAACTTAACTAATATTGTTGCTTACAGTTAATATTTACATATAGGATAACTAATTAATGGGAAGGGAATTTAAAAGGTTGTAACTTAGATAAATGGGAAATAAATGTAAATAAATATGGGAGTTGCAATAATTTGGTATGGTAAAATGGATTAATAGGACTGATAAATAAAGAAGTTAAATTAATAACTATGAAATAGTTAAAAGATTTGCTAATTGAATAATAGTAAACATATAAATGTCCTTAGGATGATATTCATTTATCTATGACAAAATGACATTTATGGATACGTAATTAAAAAGGGAATTAGATAGTAATGGAACATTTAAGGTGATGTATAGCCTCAAATAACAAAAGAAGATTAGTGAGCAAAGTCCAATGTTCAACCTGGAATAATAAATAAATAAATTTAAGAATAATAATTATAGTATGGCTTAGGTTAATTAATCGGACATAGTGGGTTGAAAATGCGAGGTCAGTAAAGTTTCACTACAGAAGTCTACCCTTCACTCAGAGGCTACCACTAGTTATGCAAACTTATTACTGAGGTGAAATATTTTCCACTATAGAATTTTAATAAATGATTGTAAGGGAAAAATAGGAAGGAATTCTTATAAGGCTTAATCAATTGACACGGTAAGATGTATATATATATATATAAGAGTGTGGTAGATATTGCTAAGTCATAGAGGTATCTCATATGATAATTGCTTGGCGATGACGCGTGGTTAGTCTTAAATTATGCAGGGTAAATCTACCCAGCTAATCTGATTACCAGGTCCTATCAAAAGTTGGACTAATGTAAGATGTCATTATGAGTATAGATCATAAAGTAAAGAACCTACTTCGAGAGGTTGAAGGTATTAAGTTGTTGTTTACGGACCCACCTTGCTCGAAGTATTAAATGGTCAACTTGTGAAAATGAATAAAGGACGTGCTTAAAGGATTTGAGGTAGTGGTTGTTTGAGGGCCCGCCTATTTTCTTAATTAGAAAAGTGTTAAATGATCAGTATATGCAGTTAAGAGCAGTAGAGAATATCTCAAGAAGAGTTCACTTTGGGTTTGAGGTCTTAAATGATTGTTATAGGGTTCGCTTCTGCCTGTAATAAAAGTATTAAGTGACTAAGGGAGATTCCAAGCAATGTCAACTAGATTGTACCTTTGGGAACTCCACCTAAGGGTAGATATTAAATGATGGTGGCTTGATTCATAGATTTGAGTGTATTAAGTTGTTTTTTGAGGACCCACCTCTCTCGAAGTATTAAATTGTCAAAAGTCTGCTTAGTCCTTATTATAAAGGTATTAAATGGCTTGGTTAATTTCTCTCACATAACTAGACTTTTAGAGGTGATAGATGCTTTAGTAGAATGGAAATTACATATTAAAAAGACATGTATAAAGGTTGAAGGTTTCGGTAGCCAGGACCAATAGACCAACATTGACTATGTTAGGGGTCCGCTTCTTTTTCGGAAGTATTAAGTAGCTAAACAACATAAGTCATACCTTTGGAAAATGTTAGGTAGATTTTGGGTAGATAACCTATCATACATGCAACATAAACAAACTGGGTTTACCTTAAATAATAAACATAGCAATTAAATGGAAATCTATCGGTATAAATTGATGTTAGGGATAGTTTTTAGATTTTTCAGTTACCAGAACGTTTTTCTGAGCCCCCTTCTCATTACAACCCACGGGATTGATTAGGGGGACAATATAATGGAGCTGGATGCAATCAGTTAATGGTATAGTCTTCTCTCTCATGCTTGGTATTGATAAAGCGATTGATGTTCTAGGAATTCTATAAATTTTGAGGTAGTAACCACTATCGATAATTATATCCTAATGTTAATTCTTCCATTTTAACTATAGTTTGTTCAATTTCTGATATACCTATATTTATTGCAGGTACCAAATTCAATAGTTCATGCCTTGGTGGACTTAGGTTTCAATTTTTGTCTAAATTTGGGCCTACTGAGTTATGGGTTATCGTATTTGGTATCAGAGCCTAGGTTAGTCGATTGGAGAAATTAAGATAAAATGGGAGAACTTAATCTTTTTTTGTCTAGCATTATCATATTTGTACTTGACCCTAAGAATTCCAATTATATCATAGTTGTAGTCCTATCTTGTAGGAATAGGTAAAGCGACCATGAGTTGAAAATATTTTGGAGTTCAAGATTCGCCCGCCAATCCCAAATTACCCCTCGGTGCATAAGGCGATAGTTTTCGAGAGCATAATTATGACATATGGAAAAATCTCGAAAACTAGGAGTGTTTGGCTTGATGGTTGATGTCTAGTACCTTGCGATCTTGGATTTTGATGATAAGTTCTAGTCGAAGATACGCGTTGCTCCAGATAGGCGGGAAATTGGAGTCTATATATCGCAGCTGTCAGGAAGTAAGATCTTGCAAGGGTGCATTAATTGATCACCTCTTTGATGGCAAATCGGATCTTTTTATTTGGAGAAATTAAGGTCAACTCCTCATTCTAAACCTAAAAGAAATTTTTTGTTTCTTCTTTGAAAATGCCTTAGATTTTGGAAAAAGTGTTCTAAGAGGATTTTCATTCCCAAGGTCTTGTTTTGAAAAAAAAAAATTAGGGAAGTTTGGAAATTTTAAATTTTCAAGAAGCACGTATGCCACTAAGGTGGTCTGGTAAAGAAATTTTGGTCTATAAAGAAGTAATGTTTAAAATCCTTAGATATTTATATATATATATGTATATACATATACATATCAATAAAGGTTTGATTTTGAATTTTGGCAAGAAAATAGTTTCTCGATTTGGAGATGAGTTCCAAAGGGTGAATATTTTTCTCAATGATTTTCTGTTGATAAAAATCGAAGTTTTTAAAATTTTCCCTCTTCTAAGGGACGTACTAAATAGGAATGACATTCTATTTGGGTTTTTAATTGAAGTGTTATTAAACCCGCTAGCTACTAGAATTGTTGGATAATGGTACGAAACTAGACGGTTTGCTTTGACACCACCGTGATGAGGATAACAATTTTTCGGATCATGTTAATTCAAGAGACAGCACAAAACGAATGTTATTATTTAATCTAACCCTAATGGGTACAGTTCAACCAATGCCCAAAACCTAGAGAAGTCTACCAATCAGTGAGTTTTGGCACAAGATATGTTGAATATGTGAGTATATGATTATTGTTTGATGATAATAAACATATATATATATATATATATATTCATTTAAATGTATTTGTTAATATACTATTTTATTTTCACAGATTAAATAAATATTTGATGAATAAAATATATAACACAGAATTTGAATTCAAACAGAAATTTTAGTCAAACAAATATTTATTATAATTTTTGTATAGTACAAATTTCAAGCTCTCACTAAATATATACACAACTTCAATCACAATACAATTTTGATTACATCACGATTCACATTTACATTTGACCTCACTATATATCACTCATTCACTCAACTCGTATTTTATCTTCAACTTCATTCCAAATTGAATCCAACATCTGAGCAATCTGCAAAAATATATACTGACGCAGTAAAATTGAAAAGGAATTTTTTTGCAGTATAAAATAAAATGTGAATTTTGAAAATAATATTTGCCTCAGTTATTTGGGTTGTTCGTCATCTTTAATTTCGAATTCATCATACACGAACAGCTTGTGACATGCACAGTGTATCACTGTACATGCCACAAGGCCGTGCACACCGATATACACTTGATAAAATTGCAGGGAAAGGTGAGCACAAGGTCAAACCCAAATCAAAAGTCGGGTTCAACTCAAGTGAAATCACAATACGAGGACAAGGTCAAACCTGAGCTTTAAAGCAGGATTCAACATAGGTGTAATTCCAAAAATCAAAATGAAGTTCAAAGGAAAACAAAAATAAAAAAGTAACGGGCATAAGAATAAAATGTAGCTGGTCAGATATGGAACCAGAATTACAGTTTCTAGTTCATCAACCAAGTTCAATATCTAACAAAAGTATAGCCTCAATAATGAAGAGCAAATGAAGATTCAAATATCAATGCCAATGCCTCAACAGTCAAAGCATCATATATACAAATGTGCTCAAGACAACCAAGCTAAATATGCTAACCAAAGTACACATGAAGACTCAAACTCAAGAAATAAGTTCATCATGCAGCAGCAAGCGATAAACCAGAAAATCAAAATGTTCAACACATATTGGTCAGAGAAACCACAGTGTAAATTAGTGAAAGCAAACAGAGGTGGCAACATGAAACTGCACCAAACCAGACGAATGCAACTGATTTCAAGTGAATGGCTACAAGTGATGCATCAGTGAAACAACTCAACAAATGCATATACATAAATGTGCACACATGTACACAATGCTACAACAAAGATGAACACAAGCTTCAGACTAAAGTACATATCTACATGAACAACAAGAAGTCAAGCATCATCAAAAACCAGACCCAAAAGATCCGATTCAATACCAAAGTAAAATAGAACATGTGCATATATACACAAGCCTGGCAACATGATTATCAAAGTGCAGACATGATGAAGTCAGTTCCAACAATACAATGTGAACTAGCTCGAAACAATATGGATGTCGAATGGCCAAGCAAGTGCACACACTAAACCAACAAGAGGCCGGAGGGATTAATATGGCAACACAACAAGCATATGAATGCACAGTGCAAACTACAACACCAAGCAATACAACTGAAATGCAAACTGTCTCAAAAAGTGATACCAGAAACTACAGGATTGATCAAACACCAATGAACCAAATAAGTGTACAGGTCTGTGACAATATCAAGTGAAGGCCACAGCAGCCCAAATGAGAAATCTCAAACATGATACAGTGAACTACGTGATGAACATGTATGCAGTGACAATACACAAAGAAAATGCAAAGTCAAAGTCATTGTTTTCTCACAGTAGGTAATATGAGAAACACAAGTTAACAAAAATCAATATCAAGTTTGAAAGTCACATGCAGTTCAAATTGAAGTGACCAAAGTCAGAGACATAATGGCTGAAGCCAATATATAAAGTCAATGAAGATTCAGTCAGGTCAGAAATTCACATAGCAGCATCAAGTGGCCGAAATCAACAAATGACAGAGATTCAAATGTAACAGCAGTTTTGAACAAAGCATCAGGTAGCAGTTTTAAATAATGTAAACAAAAGTGTCAAAGCCAATATTGAACAAGTTAGTGCCAAAGTCGAACCAGCAAAATCGAAACCGTGATGAGCAAGGTAATTCAAAGCCATGAGTATCAAGTAAATCAGAAATATACGATTATGCAAGTCAGAAAAAATCACCATCATCCACACAAAAATCAATGGCCGAGCTATATCAATTAACAAATTCAAATAACTCCAGAGGAACGAAAAAATAGGGATTTGAACCCTATATAAGAAATCAACATCATCGGCAAAATGTCATCGAGTTCAAGCAAGAAAATCAGAAGAAGCAAAAGCAAAGATCGTATACCAGATTTACGAATTGAACTCGTCGAAGCAGCCGAAGTGAGCAATGAGGAAACGATCGATCATAGCTACACGCGAATATCCACTTAATCGATCAACAAAGTCAGCGGCTTCATAAAATTTCACAAGGCCTAATTACAGATCGAAGAAGAACGAACAAGGAACGACCGCCATTTTCACGAAAGAAAGAAACGGAGTAAATAAAAGAAAAACAGGCCGATAAAATAAAGGGAAAAATATTTCACTTAAGAAAAAGTTGTGGGCTGGCCTTTACCTTTTTTATTGGGCTTATAACTAGGGTTTTGTTTTTTTAAATTGTGTTTAAATTGTATTTTCCTTTTTAAATCGTTGTAATTTCTGGTCGTGTGACTAAGGTACAAACTACGTGGCGTAGTTTCAGAATTCGCAACTTAGTGGCTGAATTGTGGTGGGGTTTTGAGCGTAGAGTTAAGGTTAGTCGATAGCGGGTGTCGCAAGTTTATGTGTGTAAGCATCCGACTGCTTAATTTCTAGTAGAAACCTTAGGGGCAACACGTAGGCAGGGTTTTGTCGAAGCTGGGTAAATTCTATGTCGTTCTATTTCTGCATTTATTATTCTGCTATTATCTATGCTGCTGTTATTTTGATATATCTGTGTTGAAATAAATTTATGAGCTTTCGCAATAATTTTTATAATTAATAGCATCACCCTATTCCCCCCCCCCTCTAGGGTGAAATCGATCCTACAAGTGGTATCAGAGCTAGGTACAAAAGCTATTTTTGTTTTAAAAAAAATTGATTTTTTCAAAAAACAATTTTTGTTTTATAAATTTAAAATTTTAAAATGGCATCTTTTAATAATTCTTTTGCGGAGGGTTAGTCCATGGTTAGACCACCAATGTTCAATGGTGAATATGCTTATTGGAAAAATAGGATGGAAATTTTTCTGAAAACCATTGACGCTTGGGATATTGTTAAGACAGGGTATAGAGCATCAACTATAATTGTAAATAATCAGGAAATAAATAAACCAAACGATCAATAGACAGAGCTAGAAAATAAATTACAAAGTTCTAACGCTAAAGCTATGAATTCTATTATCTGTTCATTTGATCAATTTGTATTTAATCGCGTCTCACATTGTCGAACTGCGCAGGAAATATGGCATACACTCGAAGTGACTCACAAAGGAACATCTCAAGTCAAAGAATCTCGTCTTGCCATGCTGAGTAGCGAATACGAGAATTTCACAATGGCGAAGGAAGAAAATGTCAAAGAAATGTACGGACGACTTTCTAATATCGTATACAAATCAAAAGCCCTCGGAAAATCATACACGAAATTGGAAATAGTTCGAAAAATCCTCAGAGTCCTTCCATGAAGTTTTGAGGAAAAAGTGACTGCCATCCAAGAATCAAAAGATCTAAAACAAATCAAAGTTGAAGAACTCATCTGAAATCTCAACACTTATGAGCTAGAAATGAAATTCAAGGAAGAGCATGAAGGAGGAGATACTCGAAAGAAATCAATTGCTCTCAAAGGAACAACCGAAAGTGATGATGATGATGATGATGGAGCAGCAGAGTGGGAAATGGTAATAAAGAACTTAAAAAGGTGGAACCGCAAATACGAAATCCAGCTCTAAATCAAAAATTAAAAAGCAGAATAATCAAAATTTTAGATAACACAGAATAGCGAAAAATAATCTGTCATAAGTGCAACTTAACCGAACACATCAAGCCCAATTGTCCTCAAAATCGATGCGACCTTGAAAAGAAATCAAAAAGGAGAAATTTTGCAGCCACGTGGAATACAAGTGATGAAGATAATCAAAGTACTAGCAGTGAGAGTGAGAAAGAAGATATGTGCCTTCAAGGTAATATAACTGATAACGACGATGACGAGCCAAGCGAGGTATCAAAACTCACTCACTCAAAATTACTTATATATTTCCATGAAGTAAATGGCTGTTTTGAACGGCTTAGGAAGAAATATGATAAAATTGAATCACAAAGAGATAGTTTGATAAAAGTAAATGAACAACTTGAACAATTAGTTAAAACCTATCAAAGTAGGATCCCTAAGCGTGACAAGTGTCCAATATTCGAAGAAGAGATTAAAAAATCAGAAATCAAAATTGAATCGCTTGAAAATGAAATTCTGATTTTGAAAGAGAGTGAAAATAAAAGAAGAGAGAATTCTATTAAAAAGTGCACATAATTATTAAATGAAAATGAATCTCTCAAAACACAAGTCCAACAATTGTCAACGACTTTAGACAAATTCTCCAAAAGTGAAAAATCGTTGAATATGCTATTAGAGAAGCAAACTGTTAATACAGTTAGACAAGGACTTGGATATAATCAATCTAAAAATGTTAGAAATGAAATTAATCAAGTCAATTCAATGTGCACAATTTGCAGAAAATTTGGACACAATCAAAACAATTGTTGGTATAGACCGAAACACGTGAAAACTATAGCAATTTGGGTTCCAAAAGGCATAAATATAAAATCTCTCAAAGTTAAACAAATCTGGGTGCCGAAAGGAACATATATAAATAGTTTTGGGTCTCCACAAAATTATTTTTCAAAATATTCTGCCACTAACAATCATAGACCTATAAAAACAAATAGGTCACAAAAATCTTTTATCGTGTAGGAGTGGTGGCAGGCTAAAGAACAAAACAGTGTTATCTGGATTCCGGCTGTTCCAGAAACACAACGGCAACAAAGCAAAGTTCCTTAGCCTAGTACAAAGGTGACAGAATCACAACGTATAACAAAGAAAAATTATCGTAAAGGTAAAATAGGTAATGGTATATTTTGAACGATATATTAAATGTGATAATCTGCACCGTAGTCCGAATTAAATCAGCCAGTAATGTGATGATGAAATAAATGATGATACTGATTCTGAATTATTCAAAATTATTGGCCAATTATATTCTTATGCTAAGAACGCTATAAAAATCTCTAGAATCTTTGAACTACTTCATATGTAATAGTTTGGATTAATGATAGTGTTTTATTGGTAAATGATAATACATTTGGTTATTTTATGGCTAACTCTATATTCACGGTTTTTGATTATTTACACGGTTTCAATTCAAATTCGAGAGAATGTCATTAAAAAAGCTGTTAAAATTGATTTCAAGATATTTTGATGCACACTTCATGTCTGGTCTATCAAATTCAATTAATGACAATTTTGAGTGAAAAAAAATTCAGCTGCAGATTACACTGGTAGTCTAGTTGATAGAAGAATTACTAGTGGAACGAGATTTATATTGAGACATTTAGTAACTGCATCATTTTTCAAAGAAAATATCTGCATATTTTTCATTTCAAATAATTTTCAAATAGAAGAAATTTTTCTTATAAAACCCCTTCTAGAAAATCTTTTTTGACCTTTTTTTCAGATTGGTCATTTTTAGAAAAATTGATTTTATAATTATTTTTTATTTTAATTTTTAAATTATAACATTGACTAATCAGACTCCCTACTAATTATCAAAAAGATAAATAGTGATTGAAAAAGTGATGAGCGTTGATATTTATCATATATTATGAGTCGAGACGGTATAATTAGTAATTTTCTTCAAAAATTTAAACAAGAGTTATAAAACTTTTTGTTGGTAAAAATTCCATGACCATCTCTATTTCTATCATATTTCTAACTACCATCACTCATCAAAATTCAATATAGTTCATCGATATGTGGTACTTTAAACAGGAATCATTCATTTTTCATTTTATATTTTTTTAATAAAAAATAATAATAATAAAATAAAATAAAATCCAAAGTATTCATTCTCACTTAAAAGTCCTCACGGTTATGCTTGGGTGAATTACTTGGAATTTTTGAATATGTGCTTCCATGCTCATTTAAAAGTCCTCACGGTTATGCATGTATGGAATGCATATCAAAATTGATTTGTTAAAAAAACAAGTTGATTCTAATCCCATTTAAAAGTCCTCACGGTTATGCGTGGTTAGAAGATAATTGAATTCATTTTTTAAAATAAAATTGGAATACTACTAATCTACTTAAAAGTCCTAACGGTTATGCATGGTTAGTAGATATTCAAATTCCTGATATAAATATACCACCAATAGACACTACTGTATGGTTTTATACGATGACATCATTCCCATCATTCTAAAAGTTGAATATGTACCTAACAGAGTATTTATGATTTTTGTTTGATTTTTTATTGAAATTTAATATTTATATTCGATTGAGTTTTAATGTTGTATTAATATCGATCACTTTATCTCTATTTTTCTAACACTATTACTCTTTTGCTGATAACAAAGGGGGGGGGGAAGTTAAGATTTTGTCAAATAAAATCAAGTAAAGGTCAAATATTTTCCATTTGCATCTAGGCTCATTTTCATATTTTATTTGCATATTTTTAATTGTATCCATATATGAAAGGGGAGCTTTATGTAGAGAGGAAGCATTCAAATAGGGGGAGCAAATTGAATGTTCAAATACATTTAAAAAATTCAAAATCTTAAATATATATTTGTTATCATCAAAAGGGGGAGATTGTTGAATATGCGAGTATATGATTTTTGTTTGATGATAAAATATATATATATATATATATATATATATATATATATTCATTTAAATGTATTTGTTAATATACTATTTTATTTTCACAGATTAAATAAATATTTGATGAATAAAATATATAACACAGAATTTGAATTCAAACAGAAATTTTATTCAAACAAATATTTATAAAAAAATTTGAATAGTACAAATTTCAAGCTCTCACTATATATACACAACTTCAATTACAATAAAATTTTGATTACATCATGATTCACATTTACATTTGACCTCACTACATATCACTCATTCACTCAACTCGTATTTTATCTTCAACTTCATTCCAAATGGAATCCAGCATCTGAGCAATCTGCAAAAATATATACTGACACGGTAAAATTGAAAAGGAAATATTTTTGTATAAAATAAAATGTGAATTTTTAAAATAATATTTTCCACAGTTATTTGGGTTATTCGTCATTATTTAATTTTGAATTCATCATACACGAACATCTTGTGACATGCACAGTGTATCACTATACATGCCACAAGGCCGTGCACGTCGATATACACATGATAAAATTGCAGGGACAGGTGAGCAAATGGTCAAACCCAAATCAAAAGTCGGCTTCAACTCAAGTGAAATCACAATACGAGCACAAGGTCAAACCCGAGCATTAAAACTGGATTCAACACAGATGTAATTCCAAAAATCAAGATGAAGTTCAAGTGAAAACAAAAATGAAAAGGTGACGGGCATAAGAATGAAACGTAGCTGGTCAGATATGGAACCAGAATTACAGTTTCAAGTTCATCAACCAAGTTCAATATCCACAAAAGTATAGCCTCAATAATGAAGAGCAAATGAAGATTCAAATATCAATGTCACTGCCTCAACAGTCAAAGCATCATACAAATGTGCTCAAGACAACCAAGCTAAATATGCTAACCAGAGTACACATAAAGACTCAAACTCAAGAAACAAGTTCACCATGCAACAGCAAGTGATAAACTAGAAATCAAAATGTTCAACCCAGATTAGTCAGAGAAACCACGGTGCAAAGTGGTAAAAGCAAACAGAGGTGGCAACCTGAAACTGCACCAAATCAGATGAATGCAACTGATTTCAAGTGAATGGCAACAAGTGACGCATCAGTGAAACAACTCAATAAATGCATATACATCAATGTGCACACATGTACACAATCCTACAAAAAAGATGAACACAATCTTCAAACTAAAGTACATATCTACATGAACAACAAGTAGCCAAGCATCATCAAAAACCAGACCCAAAAGATCTGATTCAATACCAAAGTAAAATAGAACATGTGCATATATACACAAGCCTGGCAACTTGATTATCAAAGTGCATACATGATGAAGTCAGTGCCAACGGTACAATGTGAACCAGCTCGAAACAATATGGATGTCGAATGGCCAAGCAAGTGCACACACTAAACCAACAAGAGGCTAGAGGGATTAATATAGCAACACAGCAAGCACATGAATGCACAGTGCAAACTACAACACCAAGCAATACAACTGAAATGCAATCTATCTCAAAAAGTGATATTTGAAACTACATGAATGATCAAACACCAATGAACCAAATAAGTGTACAGGTCTGTGACAACATCAAGTTAAGGCCACAGCAGCTCAAATGAGCAATCTCAAACATGATACGTTGAACTACATGATGAACATGTATGCAGTTACAATACACAAAGAAAATGCAAAGTCAAAGTCATTGTTTTCTCACAGTAGGTAATATGAGAAACACGAGTTAACAAAAATCAATATCAAGTTTGAAAGTCACCTGTAGTTCAAATTGAAGTGACCAAAGTCAGAGACATAATGGCCGAAGCCAATATACAAAGTCAATGAAGATTTAGTCATGCCAGAAATTCACATGGCCGCATCAAGTGGCTGAAATCCAAAAATGACAGAGATTCAAATGTAACAGCGGTTTTGAACAAAGCATCAGGTAGCAGTTTCAAATAATGTCAACAAAAGTGTCAAAGCCGATATTGAACAAGTCAGTGCCAAAGTCGAACCGGAAAAATTGAAACCGTGATGAGCAAGGTAATTCAAAGCCGTGAGTATCAAGTAAATCAGAAAAATATACGATTATGAACAAGTCAGAAAAAGTCACCATCATCCACACAAAAATCAATGGCCGAGCTATATCAGTTGACAAATTCAAATAACTCCAGACGAACGAAAAAATAGGGATTCGAACCCTATATAAGCAATCAACATCATCAACAAAAGGTCATCGAGTTCAAGCAAGCAAATCAAAAGAAGTAAAAGCAAAGATCACATACCAGATTCATGAATTGAACTCGTCGAAGCAACCAAAGTGAGCAACGAGGAAACGATCGATCAAAGCTACACGCGAATATCCACTTAATCGATCAACAAAGTCGACGGCTTCACAAAATTTCACAAGCCTTAATTACAGATCGAAGAAGAACGAACAAGGAACGACCGCCATTTTCATGAACGAAAGGAACGGAGTAAATAAAAGAAAAACGGGCCGATAAAAATAAAGGGAAAAATATTTCACTTAGGAAAAAGTTGTGGGTCGGCCTTTACCTTTGTATTGGGCTTATAATTAGGGTTTTTGTTTTGTTTTTAAATTGTGTTTAAATTATATTTTCCTTTTTAAACCATTGTAATTTCTAGTCGTGTGACTAGGGTACAAATTACGTGGCGTAGTTTGAGAATTCGCAACTCAGTGGCTGAGTAGTGGCAGGGTTTTGAGCAAAGAGTTAAGGCTAGTCGATAGCGGTTGTCGCGAATTTACGTGTGCAAGCGTCTGACTTCTTAATTTCTAGTAGAAACCTTGGAGGCAATACGTAGACAGGGTTTTTCCTAAGTTGGGTAAATTCTGTGTCGTTCTATTTCTGTATTTATTATTCTGCTATTATCTGTGCTGCATTATTTTGATATATCTATGTTGAAATAATTTTATAAGTTTCCCCAGTAATTTTTATAATTAATAGCATCACCCTGTTCACCCCCCTCTAGGGTCAAATTTATCCTACAAGATAAACCAAGAACGCGACTATAAAATTCACCTCCGAATTCCCCCAATTGCATTCTTTCATTATGCCATCCTCAACCAGTCGAACCCAATCTTCTTCCTCCTCCTCCATTCCACCACCAAGCGGCAGCCCCGCCACCACTCCAGATCTAAACCTTATTTCATCCCTCCAACCACTTCATAGCCCATAGCTCCTTCCCACACTGCCGGTTCTTCTTCATGTCATCCTGGTCTCACCCTTCAAGAGGTCGCTTGGCTAGACCAAAATGAGCATAAGATTTCACCTTTTTTGGGAAAGAGGAGTTATTCGTCGCAGTAAGACTTGCACCACATCCGCTTCGAGACCATTGAGAATGCATGTTACCCATACGACATCCATCTTTTCGATACCTTGTTGGCGCGGAGTTTAGACAAAGGAAAAGTTTGATTCATTTGGAGGTGAAGGGTGTCCAGATTGAGCTGACAAAGGATGATCTTGCTGATGTTTTAAAGGTTATGCGGAGGACGCAGACTTGGAGGATTAAGAGATGGCCAACCTAAAGATTTTACAGCGGATCTTTTTCAAGGATGTCGATGTTTTGAAGATGGATTATCACGTTTGACTGCCCGCCTGGTTGTGCACATTATTTACCATAATATCATCCCAAAGGTAGGAAGTTACGACCGGATTTATCCTAATGTATGGAAGACCATCTATATAGTTATAGGTGGCATAGCCATCAATTAAGCACACACCCTCATGATTCATTTTTTCAGTCTGGAGTCGGCACTTCATGAAATTACCTTCCTTATTGTCACCTGTTCACTCTTTTCTATGTGCAATACAGGTAAATCTCCATGAAGAGGTAGTTTAAAAGAAGTTTCCTTCTGCCTTCGATAGATCCTCCCTCAGGTAAACGGTGATTCCAAACCTGCCAGCAACGTCAGTTGTGCCAGTGGCATGAGATTGGATGTATAGCCGCCATACTATGACTATTCAAGGGTCGCGGTAATGGTTCAAGCACCTGCTGTGGAGCTAGATGTCTCATAATCTGTAGACAGTGTTTTAGGATTTATCGTCTCGTTGCCTTTTACCTTCCAAGATTTAATCTATTCTTTTAGGTTGTTTGGACTGTAATTATTAGTTATCTCTTGTAAAAAGGAATGTACAATATGATGAGAACGATCCTATTTATTTACTATATTACCCTTCTTGATATATGAGCCATTCTTATACATGCATCGCGAAGCAACAATATAAATATAGAAATCTCATAAAGACACTTAACTAAAAGTAAATGCGATATAAGACTAGGAGTTTAAAATAGTTGGAAAATTATAGCAAAGTACAGGGTAAAGATGCTTTGGTATCACAACTCATTGCTTCTATTCCTTAAAAGTTAAGTTTTTTTGAATAACAGATGTGTTGACACTTTTTAGAAAACGTCAAGTTTGTAGGTTAAGGTAAGTTGGGGAATTTTAGAATTTGGTTTATCCGTTTCATGCATAATTGACTTTCGACTATGCTGAATTGTGCCTTATCAAAAATTTTGAGAGGAAAAATATTTTGAAAAGTTTCCTTGATTAAAAAAGTCTCTTTTCAATTTTTTTGGTTTGAGTTATTTTGGCTCTTAAGTAACTTATAAAGTTTTTTTTTCAAAATTTGATTTCAAGGAAAAATGTACGTCTAAATATCCATGAATTTATTTTTCAAATGACGTACAAATTTAAAACGTGAAAAGGATTTCTATGAATGATTTTGAAGGCCACATGTTAGGCACAGGGAAAGCAAATAGAGCTAGAATATGTGGATTTAGCGATGCATTTAGATCGATGATGTGATAAAATACAAGCGATCATAAGGGATTGTTAATCTTTATAACCTCAAAATTACTTTATTCGAGAAATGGTTGTGGAAATTGAAAATTAATAATGATAACTTAAATTTAAAGAACTAATTTCTAATTAATTTTATGGAGGCTCACATAACTTACAAAAATTAATGCTTAGGCGATTATAATAATTTATCATACTTCTGGAAATCAATTCTAAAAGCTTGGGATATTTTTAAACTAGGAACGGGTAATGTTGTCCTTTTAGTGAATAACACATCCTACTGATATGATTACTAGATGTTTATTCCTCTTATAGTAGATTTTTTTATCTCTATAATACTTGCACCTTTAAAATTGTATTAATTTCAGAAGTGTATAAATCTGATTTGAACTTTCCTTGGGAGTTCAGTGTTAGTGGGGAACTGGAGGGAGATACTTTTTACCAATTCGCTCTTTTGTGTTTTAAATTAAAATAATACAATATAGGAAATAACGTTGATATAAAAATTTATCGTTGGAATAAGACCAACATCTTTACATCAAACTCATTACACAAATTTCTAAATTTCTCAAGAGACAGGCTTAACCTTTTTAAATTTATGTGGAAAGGGAACGCACCCTCCAAATCTAAGCTATATATTTAATTAACATTACGTGGAAAACTTAATAATGTTGAACTTTTAAAAAGAAAATTTTGCACATTAATGAAAAATGTATTTTTTGCAATATAAGCCTAGAACAAATAAACACTTATGCGATGATTGTCAGTTTACCAATTTTCAGCTTCTACACATTCTCTGAATTTTTGCTTTAACACTACTTTCAAAATTCTTAATTGTGAGTCTTATTAGTCTAAGTTGAGTTTTTACTTTACTTTTGATCAACAATTCTTATTAGACGCTATCTTCATTATCGCATATTTGGTTTGATAGAAATCAAAGGTTTTTCAATAACAATAATACTTTTACATTGGATAATTTAACCTATATAATATAATGACCCACAAATTTATCACTTTGATAAATTATATTTATTTTCAAAATTATTCAAACAAAAAGGTTGATAATACAAAAATTATTGTTTTGAGTGATAATAAGTAATAGAATCTTATTTTGAATAGATATTTACAAAAATATTTTCCTCGAGAGTTCAATCGATAACCAGCTCCATAATCGTAAAACGTTACGCACGGAGCTGGATACACACACTTATTTTTATAACTGAATGAGAATATAAAATAAGATTAATTATTTTATTTTCTTAGCCTGAAAGCTATGATGAGTCGATGGCATGATTTGGAGTGGTCGACCGCTACGGGTCAACCTGTCCAATATATGGCGTCGACCGGTGGAGCTTTTATAAAATATCTCTTTCCTTATTTTATTAATGAATTAATTTCGATTTTTAATTATCAAACGTTAATAAATTTTTCATATTAGCTTCGGTTACAAAATATTATATATGAAAACTGTCCAACAAATTGCTACGAATGCAACGGTGTTAGTTTCAAAGCCAAATTTAGAGGTTTCAAAAATTCCATTTTTAACCATGTTAGTTTAAATTTTGATTCTTTTACTAAATTTTCAATTATTTTTTGTAGGGTGCTACATTCTCTCCCCTTAGAAGGATTTCATCCCATAAAGCTCCAAGAATGGAAAAATGCAACTCATACATACAAAAGTTAATACTTACAACTATATACACATCCATCAACCACTGACGATCATTGTCCTTAATTCAAAATTCTAATGCAATATGTAAATGTAGGCGTGGAATGCATATGAACCTATACTAAAAGTTATGCGGTCTCCTGATCTAGTTGACCTCTAGAAATGCAAGTATTTATGCCATGTATCCAAATGTATGCAACATTCTAAGTAAATATACTGGCAATTCTACATGTATGCGCCACCATATAATCCATATGCAACAACCATATGCATATGACTAGTGAAATTGGGGAAATGATGGCATGAGTGTATGTTAACTCGAGAACATATTTGGCCTAAGTATGCAAAGTCAATTTAAAAAATACATATGTTACCATCCCTCATCCAAAACATGTCCCAATGACACGTTCTCAACCATTCCTAGCATCCAATTGTCCATACATATGGGGTTTACTAGCTAGAACCAAAACATATAAGTAGTTTATACTTATTTAATTAAAATGGAAACATACCATAAAAGAGTTCGGGGCAGGTAGCTTGGATCTTCTTCTCAAGCTCCCATGTACTCTCTACTGAATCGTCTTCCCACTAGAGCTTAACAGGTTTGATAACTGTACTACAGAGTTGCTTTATGCGATGCTCAAGGATATAAGCAGTTGCATGATAAATAAGCGACTCCCTATTTACTTCCACCTTATCTATCTAACTTGGCTCGTCTGCAACAACTATATTGTGTGGACACTTCCGCAAGTGTGAGATATGAAAAACATCGTGTACTCCTACCAACTTCTCAGGGAGCTTCACCCTATGAGCTAACTTCCCTACTCTACTAGTAATTGGAAAGGCCCTACAAACCTTAGTGCTAACTTTCTCGAACTGCTAAATCTCAGGACATGCCTAAGTGTTGAGACATTTATAAAAATCATGTCACCAACTATGAACTCTAACTCCATACTACTCCTATCATCGAAAGACTTCTGCCTATGTTGTGCAGTTTTCACCTTCCTACAAATTAAATCCACTTTCTAAGTTATTCTAACTGGATTAGTTCTTCCGACCTATACTTACTTATTTTACTTCTGGCATATAACTTCAACCCAAATATACATGCACAAGCAAACCTCTGCAATCCTTGCTACCAACTCGAATAAAGTGATGTCGACATGCATCGTAATAAATGACTTAAGCATATCTAGGCTCTAATGGAAATTTAGCCTTACGTAACCTAGTAGTACACCAATTATTTCCTCTTCTAGATACTAAAGTAAGCCAACTCGAAAGTGGATAGTGTCCCTATAGTATCTAATAACTTAGATCTTTTGCTATTCCTCCATTTCATTTAAGGATATCCAAACCTGGCAATTTCTTAAATTGTTTAAAATAACATAACTTCTTTTACAATTTGACTCAACTTAAGCTATCTTATTTTACTTTTGATCCATTTTTATGGTTCTTTAATAATTGTGGTACCTACATATCACGTTTGTAGTCTACAAGGATTTATCTTAAGTTCTTCTTTATACAAGTAAGTAAATGCTCAAGTATTCGATTAGGTAAGCGTGGTCCATTTTTTATTCAAAACTAAATTAAAATCCTAAGTCTAAGTGATGTCCTAAATTTAAACAAAGTTGTAACCTAAAATTATTTTAGCATTGATGGTAATCTACTAGGTGATACATCGTTCACGTGCACATGTTACGCAACACAAACTATGTATCCTAACTCAATCTTCCATGAACTTCCTTAAATAAATAGCCTTCTTCCAATCTAAGGGATGATTGAAAAGAATCTTAATATCCTTTTCTCTAAATCTTACTTTCTATGAGAATCGCCTCTGCATTCTCAATGTATGCAAACAACAATATCTTCTTCTTCACGAATACTTAAATCCTTGAATTAACCTTCCCTTGGACATTGTTGACTCCAACTTTCTCTAGGAAATTTTTTAGTTTGAACTTCCAAAATTTACTATTCCCTAATGTCATCCCATCATTAGGACTTTTTTCCAAACATAACTTCTCACAATTTTATTCCAGCAATTTTATGGTCAAGTCAACTCAAAATGGAACAATGTCTTCCTATTTTAATCCAATGGACATAATGTTCAATACTTAGATAATGTCGTGCCTAAAAGCCTATCTCAGAATATTTAAAGTGGACGATGTCCTAGCCTAATAAACATCTTATGGAACTCCTGCCACCTCAACCCCAACAATATACTTGTAGTTGTGATGACAACTTAGGTACCAATTACTTTGTAAGTATCTCCATATTACATATACTTTAAGGCAATAATCTTCTAGCTTGGTTACATATAATTCACCAAGTCAAAGACAAAATGCCTAGTACCAATAACTTCCTAAGCCCAACATGCATGGCATAACTTTACCCAAAATGTTGAATTAGTGTCATCCACCCACAAGTACTCTAAATCATCTTTCTCTTCCGACGTTGTTAAAACAACTAACACTGAAGGGACTTATAACTTAAATCACCTCCAAAATTTTAGAGCAAAATAATATTTGTCATCTCAAGGTCATGGGTTGGATAATCCTTTCTACGTACTAGTTAATAACGTCTTTATATAAAAGCATAATCAAATTCAAAGTGACATGCAAAACTAAATACTTCTTATAATAGCCAGCCAAACCGAGAAAACCAGTTTCATCCGTAGCATTTTTTGATGCAATAAAATACCTTGGCTTACTTTTTCTTTACTCTAATAATATGTGTTACCCAAATCATAATTTCCAAACTTTCTTGCATAAAGACTCTAGAATTTAAACTATACTTGTGTAGAAAAATACCGAGTGTGTTCACTCTTCGCTATTACAGGGAGGTTGATCTAGTACTATATCTTTCCAATTCAAACGCAGATTAAAAAGATCATTAAATCTCCATGTTACTTCCTATCTCTACCCCCAACATTTCAATGCTTATGAACTCGATAATCAGTCTAGTCCTTGTAGGTTGTGTAATTCTATTTATCTAACACCAATTTAATTATTTTCTTTAATTTTAAGGGATAATCATATTTATACGATCACTTTATTTACTTTTTTATTCAATATCTTTGCTATTAACATCATTTACACAAAAGTAATAAGTTTCCAAAACTGTAAATCATCTATTTAATTTCATCACACCTTTCAATTTTACAAAATCTTGACATCTTTCTTCAACCAAATAAATTTTTTTCCAAACGGCTCAACTTAACTTAGAAAAGTGGTTATATAAACCATATTTTTAAACTGCTTCTTTAAACTAATTTTTTTTTCATGAAAGTGTATTTTAGTATTTTAACCTACAATTATTTTTATCTTAAAAGTATGATAGAAATATTTATAAAAGACATTTTCGAGCATTATCCACTTCTTATTTATAAAAGAGATCAAAAAGATGGGTTTTATATACTTCTCAATTTTCCTTTGTTTTCTCACCTTTTGGTCAAGCTTGGGATATCAACAAATTGGCCAGAAAGGATGGATGTTAGGATTGGAGATCGATTGGAAACAAGGCTATGATCGATGTCGTCAAAGTTGGCCGAGCTCCAATCAAGACGGGATCGATTGGGAACGATGAATAAGGCTAAGAGAGGCAACATTTCAAATTTCAGGTCAATCGGAGTTCGTGTGCTCGAGATATCGATGGATCAATTTTGGTGAGGGATGGTTCTAGATCGATATCTTCATATCGATCAATGATGGATCCAACAGTTCAGTTCGAGTCCATGTTTTTCGTATCGATGTAATATGCAACAATCTATTTGGACACTGTACAATTTAGGCAAAATACATCATATCGGCCGAAGGGGGGATCGACACGAAAAGCAGAACGATGGTTACAGGGAGTTTGGATGAGCAACTCGTATCGACCGAGTGTTGATCGATACGAAGGATATACTCGGAGGATGGATACGTAGATAGAGTTCATGCTGGTCTTTTTCATATCGATCCATAACAAAAGCTTGGGTTGATACGAACAACATGGATACAAAAGAGGCAGGTTGAATGGATACGATGGCACGCACTTTCGAAGTACTCGAGGACCGATACGAAGAGGACAGTGGGCGATCGATATGAATAGGACAGTGGACGATCGATACAAAGAGGCAGTGGCTAATCGATACGAAGATAGGAACGGATTGATGGACTTGGAGGTGATGGATATAAGATCTATGGATACGAACGAGGCAGCCAACTGACAAACTACAACTTGCATCGATCATAACTCAACATGGACAACTCTAAATGCAATGAGATTTCGAGAGGAGCTTCCTGATGGACTCGAGTACCTCCATGATTGATCTCAGTCTGATTGGACTACTTTTGGATCGATACGATTTAAACCCGCATCGATCCAAACGCACTGGATCGATCTGGTGGGTCTACTTGCGCAAGAGAAGAGGTATTCTAGGTTTTGGGCGCATATTTTCAGATCTACACCTATAAATAAGAGTCATATGGCAACTAAAAAGGGGATCTTCAGTGGGCTCAAACAGGGAAACTCTGCCATTTTTGCAATTGATACTAAAGGCTTGTAAATGTAATTACAATACAAAAGCAATAAAAAAGATTGATTCAAAGTGGACGTAGACCGGATTGCCGAACCACTATAAATCTTGTGTTCTTTCCTACTTTCTTCCACTTGAATTTGACGGTTTCTTCACTTTTACCGTCTACATTATCTAGATCTAAGATCTATGCTGGAATATTGCGGGTCTACGTGTAATCATTGGTGCTTTCGCAGCTTTTGGGGTTTGTGACCAATTTTGGTGAAAACACTTTAGTGCTTTCACTGAGAGAACTAGCACTGGCTATACCAGACTCGGAGTTCAGATTGAGAAACCTGAAGGACTAGATCTAAAAGTGACCATGGTTAGGCAATCAGCTAGAAAGACATTACCAGAAAGGAGTCATCATGAAGGCAGTAAGGAGGCTTCCTCAGAAGCAAATCAGACCTCAGCTATCATCACCAGAGATGAAATAGAGATGATGATGGAAGCTATGCAGGAAGAATTGTTGAAAAGACAAGAGGAAATGATGCAGAACCTTCTCAGACAGTTTGGACAGGCAGGAATAGCTAGAGCTGTTGGAGTTCAGATCCACATAGATGGAATATAAGGACTCAACAGGCAATCGGATGGAGCAGCTCAGTAGGGCACAGCCCCTAATCAGCACACAATTGTTAATCTGGATGGATTCAGGCTCGGGGGTACACCACCTGGCAATGATGGACTAATTCATGGAGGAATTCTAGGTGACACCACACAAAAAGATGCGGTAGAAGCACAAGAGTATGAGATGAAGAGTATGTACCAGAATTCCCTCGGGGACTCTGGGGGCAACCTTTGGTGGACAATGTTGGATTGGCAAAGATTATCAGGCGAACTATGCACAAAGGTTTAGCAAACAGAGATTTGGAAGGAGTAAAAAGGAGTTTGTTTAACCATGACATCAGAATAGCTTGGAAACCGCCAGAGTTCAAGCCACCTACTCTGGAGGTATACAATGGCAAGGCTGATCCTATTGATCACTTGATGAGCTACATGAGACACATGGAAGTGCTGGGGGCATCGGAGGAAGTTATTGCTCAATGTTTCCCCTTGTACTTGACGGATATAGCTGCTACGTGGTTTAGGCAGTTGGAAGAGGGATCTATCAGGACATAGAAAGAATTGGTGTACTGGTTTCTGAAGCAGTTTCGGGTTCATATCAAAATGCCAAAGAATGTAATTATGCTAAAGTCAGTAAAACAAAGGACATGAGAATCGCTCAGGGCTTTCTTAACTCAGTTCAACGCAGCGGTTGGTTCGGTGGATCGGCCGGATTCATCAATTGTTTCAATGGCAGGAGTGTCAGGAGTCAGAGATAATTCGGATTTCAAAGTGTCATTGATACAGGACCCACCAATGGATCTCGGGGAATTCTTTAACGAAGCCAAGAGATTCCTTCAATAGGAGGATGCATGCTTAGATATGAAGTTGAAGGAAGTGAACGTGGCCGAGGATTGAGAACCATCCGACGGAAGCTTGGGTAAAGACAAAGATAAAGGAAAGAGGAAGTTGGATGATGAATCGGGAAAAGCTAGGAAGCGATGGAGAGAGTCGAAATTCTCCACCTACACAGGATTGAATGAGCCGTTAGAACGGATATTCATGGAGACTCGAAATCGCATTCCCTATCGAAGGCCGGCAAGGAGAGAACCCTTGGAATGTGAAAGGGCACTAGGAAGGCACTGTCTCTTTCATGATTTGGATGGACATGATACCAATAGTTGCAGGAATTTAAAGGATATAATCGAGGAGCATGTAAGGAGTGGTCAGTTGTGACAATATGTCGGAGCTCGGAATGCAGCGATGGAAAAGGAGCAGCCACCATCTACTTCAAACGACAATGGCACGAGGTCTAGGAATGATGGTCGATTGGTTATCAACTGACATGAATGATATGGAATAAGTAGCAAACTCAGGGTGAACTGCCAAGTCACTTAATCATGTACGCAGACTGAGATAGGCCTTAGGCATGCTCTTAGATGACCATGACACTATAGTTTGTAAAATATGTTTTTCTTTTTTGGTTTGGGCATTTTCTTTTTTCTAGTTTGGTTTTGGAGTTTGGTTAGAACTCATGGTTTTGTTTGCTTTTTGGTTTGGACTTTAGTTTGGATGCTTGTTTTCTGGTTTGGATTTTTGGTATGGATTTTTGGTTCTCTGATTTGATCTGGATTTTGGATTGGATTTTGATTGGATTTTTATCTGGTTTTTGGTAAATGGCCGTCGGGTATGGATTATGCCTAGCAAGGGGTAAGTCTCTTCGTCCGAACGTGGCGAATTGGCTTATTCAGGTCGACGAGTACAAACTATGCTCGACAAGGGTCCGAAGAGATAAGGATTTGGCCTAGGTCGTAGGCCCCATAATATCTATCGGTTACTATTTCAGGTGGTCGAGTATGGACTATGCTAGGCAAGGGTCCGAAATGACCATGATTCGGCTTAGGACTTAAGCCATGGTATTACTCAGCGTTCAGGGACAGTAAACCAAGGACACCAAGGTGTTCTTCAATATAGGTCATCGAGTGTGGACTACGCTTGGCATGAACCCGAAGAGGTTATGGATTCGGATATCAGCTATGAATAGCTAATGATTTGGGTATAGACCCGGAGTGGTCCCGGATTTGGATATCAACCGCAGAGGTCCTAGATTCAGTTATTGGATATGGATGGATTAGAACTTGGTTGTCGGATTCAAATGGATATGAAATTGACTAAGGAATTGGTTACTGGACTCGGAATCGGACATCGACTTGAAGCAGTCACGGATTTAGATCAGGTTATGGCTATGGCGCTTGGATAGGATGGCTTGGTAATGGATTGGATTATGAATCGGATGGTATGGCTATGGATGGAATATAGACTTCAGATGTCAGAATCGGAGCTTTGTAAAGCACACCTTCTTACCAAAAGGCATGTTTTAGGGGGCAAATGTTATCCTACCTTTTGGTGAAGGTCGGGATATCAATAGATTGGCTAGAAAGAATGGATATCAGGATTGGAGATCGATTAGAAATAATGCTATGATCGATGTCGCCAAAATTTGGCCAAGCTCCAATCAAGACGGGATCGATTGAGAACGATGAACAAGTTAAGAAAGGCATCATTTCAAATTTCAGGTCAATCGGCATACGTATGCTCGAGATATCGATGGATCAATAATGGTGAGGGATTGTAACAACCCGCATATTTAACGATTTTATATTTAAATGTTTGATTTAAATATAGCGTCGTTATTTGGATTTTGGGGTCCGAAATGTTAATTCTACAAATGGCCGAATTGGAGCTCGAAACCATTTCCATTGGTTCCAAAAAGGCGTTTGCGATCTTTTTGAGTATAACCTTTGATATGTTTGGAGTTTGTGAAATTTTGGCTACTTTTTCTATTGGGTTTGGGGTTGGGTTCAGCCCACTAGCTCATTTAACCCCCTAGCTCAACCCTTCTTTTCATTTCATTTCATTTCATTTCATTTTATTTCACAAGCTCAAAACTGAAATGGGGGAAAGGAAAGAGAAATAGAAATTAGTAAGCCCTAGTTTCTCCTTTGTAGCTTGATTCTTGCTCCAAAATCAAAGAGAATCCTTTGGTAAGTTCATCTCCATCTTCTCCATCTCTTCCACTCTTCAATTTCAGTAATTTCCTAACCCTAACTTAGGAAATACTTGCTTTGATGCTAGATTGAAGCTTGTAGTGTTGAAGTGGAGTGTAGTTGGTTGGTTCCTTGCAATTGTGCTTCTTCATCTTCTTTGTTTGTGTGCAAAGGTGAGTTTTGAACTCACATCTACTTCTCTTGATTTCATTGATGTTAGGTATGAATTCCTAACACCTTGTTCATATGCACTTGCAATTGGTTTGGGTTGAATTGGAGAATATTCCAATTTTTAGTGTTTTGGGTTCAAATCTTTGAAATCCCAACTTTGATGTTTTATTCATGTTTTGGTGATGCATCGAGGAACATATAGGGACGGGTTGTCGATTGGCATAAGCCCTTAGAGCCAATGTTCGTCCGATTGCATTTTGGGAGAGTTTGCTCTTCATTTGAATAAGGCTGAAAAACAGCCCAGGCATGATTCAGTCGACTGAAAAACTCTGCACAGTCGACTGAACCTGGAAACAGAAAGTTTCCTGAACCTGGAAAATTTCCAGGTACAGGGTCAGTCGACTGAAAAACTCTGTTCAGTCGACTGAACCTGCTGTTTCAGCCCACTTTGCCTTTTTTGATTGAATTTCCAATTTGAAACGATTCGTGATGATCCCATGTATGATTATCAATTGTTTTGACTTTGATGGTTCCTTTCTAATTTTAATCCACGGGTTTTTATAAAATAATCTCTCGAATCGCATTTAAAAGTTCGTTTCTCTAATTTATAAATTCTATTTAAAACACACACACTTTCGCACTTCGAGCGAAGTGGAAGGGTGATTAAATGGTTGGGCAAAACACGGACCATGAATCTGTGCGTTTATCTTTCCGATTAATCCTTGACCTATTCGATTGATTGTTTTGACCTTCGGGTTTGGTTTATCGATGATATGAGGTAAACTTTGTACTGCTTTGAGTGTGAAAGGGACTGACGGATAGTAAACCGTTTAGTGCGAACGAGTAGTTATGGGACATACGTTAACACTTTTTGGATTCCTTTTCGAGAGTTGTGACACATTCCGCCAGTTAGTGGTGTCCAGTACTGGGTCTTCGACCTTCACCACTACGGTTTGTTGCCTCTGGGATAGTGTCTTCGGACTGTCTCCCTAGGTTTGTTGCCTTCGGGTATGTTGCCTTCGGGTGTGTGCCTTCGGGTTTGTTGCCCTATATAGTTTCGCTCTGATGTTGGCCTTATGTGCCGCATGGGTGATACTTGGGTTTGGAGTCTTCGGGCTCATGGATCCTTGTTTGTACAGTACTAAGCTCGAGAAAATTTTATGATGTTTCATTGATATGTATATTCCCTTGGTATCGCCCTTCGGTGTTGGTCTTTTGAGCCGCATGGAGTATAGCGTTTACCTTGTGGAACTTGTATACCTTATGGGTATTTGTTATTTGCCTTTTGGCTTGTTTTGGGATATTTGTATCCTTTGTTTCTATATGTTGCCGATGATATGAGGCTTGCTCTATATGATTCATCTCTTGTTGATGATTGTGTTATCTCCTCTAGAGATATTTGTTATACTGTATGACCTTGCAGGTTTATTATTGTTCAGTTTATCTAACTGATTTGTTATCTAGACTGATCCGTGTATTTTATACTCGGGTGAGACCGAGATGTTTCAGGTTAGGTGCTTTTGGACTTAGCCTATTTTGCTTTCGCATGGACTATTCGCTAGCTTCTTTTTGTTATAGCGTCTTTTGTAGTCCTTATCTGTTGTAACTTTGATTTATACTCTTTCGTCTCGTCTGTATATGGTGGTCTCCTGTACCACTTGACATGTATTATTTTGTATACTCTGTTGTGTATCGGTGTATGTGTATATTATGATCAACTGTTCTGTGATGTATATTACATTTGAGTTGTTATATTTTCTTCTGATAGATCCTATAGCCATTGTAGTTTTGCTTTAAATATTTATTGAATAGGTCGAACTTTAAGGTGTTTCTACTTTTCGACATATTTAGTGAATAGTTAAGGTAAGATTACACATGGTCGCTTCCATTATACTCTATTGTCCGCGTTAGCCGACAGTATTATCTATGTAATACTCTTTGTTAACGAGGATCTCGGAGTGGGGCGTCACAGCGCGTATCAGAGCTGAGTTCAGAACAAAATATGATAAACACAGAATAGATGCACATATTATGGTACATCAAAGTGTACAAGTGATACAGATCCTTGAATCATCGTGTTTCTTTATTCCGTCAAGGTTAGATAGGTATTGGAAATACGTCTAGGAATGTATTTTATTCTGTAGTATTCCATATTGTATTATCTACCTTGTGAATAATCTTGTTCTTATCTTGCTTTCAGCTTATGTCTGGAAGAGGCAGAGGTCGACGTTTGGATGCTGGGCAATCTAGTGGCTCGCATCCGGATGGCGTATATATGTCTGCTGATCAGTTTTTGGAATTGTTTAGGAGCACTCAGCCTCCCGTTCCTCTTCGAGTGTCTCCACCTCGCAAGTCTGCTTTTGCACGTCAGTGCAGTGATTTTGCTCATCTTGGAGGAAAACCGTTTAAGGGCTCCGAGTCTGTTCTTGAAGTCCAAGCTTGGCTTCGCACGTGCGAGCGTATTTTCTCTCGCATGGATCTTTCTGACCATGATAGAGTTCTTGTAACTTCTAGCTTATTACAAGAGCGTGCTCTTGACTGGTATGAGCTTCTTGTAGCTGAAATTGATGAGTCTACTCTTTCTTGGACTCAGTTTCGGGGACGATTTGAACTCAAGTTCGTTCCTGGATCTGAAAAAGTTTTATTGACCCGTCGCTTCCTTGAGTTGAAGCAAGGGAAATCTTCTGTTTCTGAGTATGTCGCATCGTTCGAGGCTTTATCTCAGTATGGTCTTGAATTCATCAGCACTTCTTATAAGAAGAATTTGAAGTTTGTTTCTGGCCTTAAGAAATATCTTAAGAAGTCCTTGTTGCTCCAGCTTAAACTTTCTTTTGAGGAATTGGTTGATTCGGCGCTTCATCTCGAGACCGTCGAGAAGGAGTGTGATAGTGATGTTGATGTTGAGGTTTCCAGAAACCCCAACAAGAAGCAGTTTCCAATTCAGAAGAAGCCTTTTCCTTCTAAGAAGAAGAAGACCGGTGGTCCTAGCTCTCAGCCTCAATCTTCCGAAACACCTTTCGTTCGAAAGTGTTTTAATTGTGGTTCTCCGGATCATATTATTCGAGCTTGTCCAAAACCTCTCTTCTGCCGTAATTGCAAGAAGGAAGGTCATCATGTTTCAGCTTGTCCTACTGCTCCTGCTAATGCAAAATCTATCAAGCTCAATGTGGCTAATGCTTCTGGAGGTCCTTCTCAATCCAAAGGTATGACTCCATCTATTTTGGAGGGTTCAATTCTATTTCATGATCATAGTATACGAGTTCTTTTCGATACGGGTGCTTCACATTCTTTCGTATCGAAGAGGCTTGTAGATGATTTATCTTTGGATGTTTCTTGTATGGTTACTTCTTTAAGGATTGCGAATCTGTAACGACCCAATATTTTCAACCATTCGCATCCGCACATTGTCGGACTTGAATTGTTCAAAATACTGCGTTGTAGAATAAATTTGGCAAAACTCAGAATATACAATAAATAGATCACAGAATCACATACACAGATATCAGAATCTCGCAGCGGAAATTAAAAATTTAGTGGTTCATGAAGCCACTGATATAACTTCAACAAAACAGAACTTACATTGTCTATAATCCTCAATACAAATTTTAAGACATAAATAGAGATAGAGTCTTCAAAGTCTTGAATTCCAGAAAAGATAAAGGCTGAAACAACTTCCAGCAGCGCGAATGATCTACTGAGTGTCCTAGCTACGGAGAAGAAATTGAAGCTGCAACTCAGGCTGACCCGAGCGAAAAATAAAACATAACACTCGAGTCAGGACATACATACTTATATAATGTAAGCTAATTCAAGTGTACTGTAATATAGAGCAAGTAACTTAAAGGATGCTTGGGACCGCCCATCCTCTAAGGATCCGTCAAACTATTTACTATGTAGTATATTGCGCTATTATAATAGTGTCTATTTATAAAATAAACATACTTTTAAATAGCATTAAGGCTTTACATTTTCCACCTTAACACGTAATAGTCCCAGTAGTCCATCCAATATCATAGCTCCTCCTGATCGGGAAGCAACTAGAGGATACCACACGGGCTACGGGAGAAATCTAAACTCGTACAAGGCTCGGTATGGTAGATGACACGGCACAACTAGGCAATGCCAGGGTAGATATACCAATTGCTATCCAGGCTGGTGGAAACGCGTAGCCGCAGTTACCGCCCACCTCGGACTAACTCCCCAAAATCAAAATATAGAGGTGGCCACCGAATCAATCCAAAATCATAGTATAATATCGAAGAGGAGCGTCCGATCAGAGGAATGACCTCATTGGCCTGGAATTGCTCCTGTTTTAGCCACCTTATGCCAACTCACGGGAGTCGGGTCCACGTATTTACCTTACAGGAAACGCCACCACCGACCTACTTCATTCTGGAATCTCCACCGCGTACACGGTTGGTCAAAGTGGTTTTCGGTATCGACAGAGAGTATGTCCATATCCGATCCCGGTCTATTTGCCAACCCATCGTTATTATAACCCGTGGTCATTTAAAAACAATTTATACTTTAAAACCAGTATAAACATTTCCATTTCAAAACTATAAATACGATATCATTTAAAACCCAAAACAACATGATATCGTTATATTCAAATATAATTCTTTTCCAAAACCATACTGCTTAAAATTTATAATATCTGGAAACCAAATATTTGAATTATACCTTTAAACCATAATATATTGGAAATTTTTCTTTAAAAAAAACATAACTCCCAAAACACAAATGGTTTGGATATAAATGGTTTAACTTTATGGTTACTTTGTAAAGAAGATAATTTACATAGCTTTACAAATATATTTCTTTATTTTAAACCATAATTTAAATATCACTTCATGTTCCCAAGACCATTTCAATTCCTATATATATATCCAATTGGAGTATTAATATTCAAAACTAAGGTTGGATATTTTTTTCTTTCAACAAATTAGTGTTTATTATTTCGTCTTGAATATTCCCATAAATTCCATAGATAAAACTCCAAAATTATGCCATTAAATAATTTCAAAATTTACTTAACACTAGAATGTTCATCTTAAGTTTATTAAGAAAAATCCAGTTATAAATCTCATATCTTAAAGGTCTCCAAAACTTAAACATAAATATAATTTATCAAATTCCTTAAATTTCAAAACAATCAAATTCCAGATTCTATAGCACTTAGGAAATGCTACCTAAAGTTACGGGTAAAACTAGTCCAATTTCAAAAGACAGCATTTAAATGCTTTAGTAGATAGTTTAACTTAATAAATATTTCCAAATATAACTTATATATATATATTTCTTAACTGAAATCTTATCCTTTCAAAAATCCAGAATTTCCAAAATAAGTTATATTCCAAAATTTTGTTCAAATATTTATTTATTTATTTGTTAACATTTATAACTCATTCAAAATCAATATAAAATCCTTTAAAGATATTAAATCAAATATTTAACTTCCAAAATAATTTTAAATATTTCAGAAAATATTATAAGGACCACGGGCCTGTATATAGTTTTCTAGCCTAGGTCAAGTGATACGGATTTATATCATTTCAATCTGTAATTTACAAACCCCGGGTTCTATCATTTCAAACCCGCAATCCCAAGTTAACAGCTAAACAGTTAACATAATAATAGCACAATAATCATCATTTAGGCCTATCATTTCAGCCCACAACAATCTAAATTTAATAGGGAACTTGCAGTGGTGATTTAAGCAGTAAATAAACAATAATATAATATAACTGCAGAAATAATACAACAGATAATAACTGATGAGGTGTCAATTTAAATGGGATTCATCATTCTACATTATACTACAGACAGATAATATTTAAATAAAAATTTTACACATACACTTGCGATAATTCACAAAATATATGTACATATGTCTGGTGAGGAATACTCACCTTAAACGCTGCAGTGGATCTAAATCAAACACGGTATCTACTTCGGAAAAAAAAACGGAAAGCACGATCAAACTTCGGCGGATGCAAAGCCTTGACTTAAATCTATAAGATCCAAATACCAAGTATGCGAATTTAAAAATTACGGTCAAAGCAAAATTTCAGAACAACTGGAACGAATAGAATAAAAGAAATTTAGTTCAACTTGCTCGACTACTACAACCCGCTAACCGTCTCAACATATCCTAGGCCCATACTTCAACCGTACGCATGCATAAAATAAATTGAATAAATTGCAAAATAAATTGCAAATTTAATACAATTGATTGAATAAAAAGATGTTATGCACCCAAACAAAACAAATACATGTTTAGACATTATTAAATTATTTCTCACATTTTTAATCATATTTATCATGATCAATTATTTTCATTCTCATATATATTTATTTAAATAAAATGACAATATTGGCAACAAACACAATACTGTTCAAATTATTCGATTTAATCAAATGTAGCCACTAACTACATTCGAATTCATTAAATAATACTTTATTTCACATACATGTTCATCATGTTTAGGCAAATTATTTCTTCTTTTACTTTTATTATTAAACATTAAAAGGTGATTATTGGTATACATCACCAATATCCTTTTATTAACCATAATAAATACAATCCATTGATATTTATCCACCCAAATTCTCAAATAAGTAGTTAAATTTATTTTTAACCATCTTAAATTTATTTCAACCATTAAAAATTGAAATAAATGTCATTTTATTATATTCACCCAAGATTTATTCATACAATATTGTTTATTTGAATTAAACAACATTTCATATCATTTTCTCCTTATCAATTTATCTTCTCCATTATTAAATTGTAATTCTTTTTTTTTTCTTTCTTTCTATGCCTTCCTCTTCAAACTGCACTTATCCAAATCCACAATACCACTAACTACATCATAACTACACTAATTCCATAGTCTAGCTTCCTACAATCAATTTATATCATTTCTTCCAGCCTACTACTAACAAAGTTCTATATGTATTTATAAATGGCACGGCATGATGGGGAAGTAGCCGAGCAAGGAAATCAGAGAACACAAGAAGGAGGAAGGAAAATTGGAAGAAGCAAAGAAATAAACAATGCAAATTATTTACCTGATAGAAGCTTGTACCAGAGAGGGACAAACAAGGAGATATGAAAACTTATATGAATGAGGCAAAGTATTTATAGATAAACTTGCGAAATAAAATGGGGAGATAAATAGGCAGGTTTGAAAACGTAAGAAATAAATGCAAGCGTTGATTTTTGAGTGCATGCGTTTAGGCAAGAGATTTATTTCCAGTTCTTCTTGTTTGAACGCTACACGAAAATTGTGATAAATGCATGCGTTGATTTCTCTTTCCAGTTTTATGTTTGAACGATATCACTCTTTTGGATTTTTTTTTTAGATAGCTTGCGTGATTTATACCAGTTATAATCTAAATTTAAAGCATGCGTTACTGCAAATTTGAACAGATTTGATTGAGGAAGCAAAACTTGAGCTCTTGCGTGATTTATGGTAAGCAATGAAAAAGCTTTTAACTGAAAAGGCAAAAGTAATAAATGCTTACATAAATATTTACTTGATCAATGGTTCGAAAAATTTATTTATTGCAAAACAAACGCAGTGGAAACAGAGAGATATAATGGGTATGCGAAAATTTGCAAAGATAGGCAAGATTAAATTTTGAATGCATTTAATTTAGGTGAGAGGAAAAATGGCAATTGGAAGAGTTGATATTTTTGTGGATAAGGCTGCGTGAATAAATGAATACAGTGACATGCTCAAGAAACAAATGGTAAGAGGCAAATGTCAAAATGTTAAAAGAATAAAATTTTGTGTCACGCGCAAAGGAAGGCAAATTTGATTTCCAATTTGATTGAATTAAATGAAACGGCAAGAATTGGCAAAGATTTTGGAATCAAAATTTGAAACCCAATAGAAAGCTGTGGAAAAAGGTAACGTTTGCTATAAAACTACTGACTGATATTTTTAATCCATATAGATATTTAAATATGATTTTTAAACTACGCCAAACTGACGTAATACAAAACACCCAACTTTTATAAAAAAAAATAACGTTTTTAATTTATACGTTTATTACGTTACTTATACCATAAATTTATGCGCCCTTTAAATGCGAATTTTAACAGTTCATTAACCTACTAAATTCTTCAACATTATTACTTAACAAAATTAAATTGGTTTTCATATATACATGTATACCATATTCACTTTAATATTGCGAATTTAATTATCTTTTAACAAAGTTAAAACTTCAAAACTTTTAATTTTTAAATTAGTTAATTCCCTCTAATTGATTTCCATATTCTTCTAATCAATTAATTCCCCTTTAATTGCCTTTAATTGATTTCAATTGATTACCTTATCCCTTTTAATTACCCTCCTTAATTGATTTCAATTAATTACCATATTACCAATTAATTATCCTCCTTTAATTACATACTCAAATTTGGTTACTAACTTAATTAGTTAATTAACCCTTTTTGTTAATTATCAATCCTGCGACGTCTCACATTAATCCGTCCGCTTTGTAGGCACTGGTAGCCGGACTGGTTACACGGGCAGATTTCTCCTACAAAATGGGGATTAACCTCGTGTCCTCATGCCATTAACCAAAAGAATTAACTTATTTATCTTTCATCAATTTTATTAATTTGCATTAATTATTCAATAAATTAATTCTGGTCAACTACTGAAATTTTACAATTAATTTCTCTATTAATTGTCATAAATTTCTTTTTGAAATATCTATTAATTGTCATTAACTCCATTTTAAAATATCCGTATGTGCCTTTATTCAAGTTTTGAATTGCTAACTAGGAATAAGGTAGATTTATCAAATAAATTGATTGTAAGTTTCATTGTTTTAAATTGCTTAACAATGTTCACTGCTAACATAATTAATATGTCAAAATTGAGAATATTCCACCAACATGATTTGCATGTCATAACCTACCAAATTAACATAATTAATTAACTACTTTAATATGTTACAAATTTTCTCCTTTTCATTATTTTTAGGGAATGGGTATAACAACAGATATTATGATAATATCCAAAACATTTAGTTACCACACACTTCATTATACATTATAAAAATTTCCTTTTTTTTTTCTTCTTCTTAAATTTAGTTACAAAAATCATATTAAATTAACGAGTTTAATTCTCTAAATTAAATATTTAAACAATATTGGTAAACACAATTTATATAAATTATATTCCTAAAAACAAAAAAATTAAAAGAAATAAATAGCTAAAAACTAGGGCTGTTACACTCTCCCCCACTTAAGAACTTTTCGTCCTCGAAAAGGAACAAAAGAAAAGAAACAAAGGAAGATAAGCTAGATAAACAAGAACTTTAAACGAATAGTTCCGGATTTGAAGCACGAAGAAGATCTTCTAGAATCGGTTTTACTCTTTTCAGTTCGACCGTCGGTCTATGGGTGGTAAGCGGTGCTCAGGCCCCGATGAGTAACAAAGATTTTTAAAGATTATAGAAAAGATTTCTAAATAGACTGGTATAAGCAATAGCCTCCTCATTCTGTAGCAGATAGGGAAACCAAGGACACTTAAAGATAGTTTGAAAACAAATAAGATAATAAATTTGCAATCATAATGCTTTGAAATCATTAAATTTATAAATATTATCATTTGGAAATCATGCTACTAAAATCATAATACCTTTAAAATAATCTTCATTTATACCTTTTAAATTCAATGCCAAACAATATTCATTTCAAGGTTGAAATATTCCTAAGTTCATTTATAAAAAAAATTTCCAAAACATTTTATTTTTAGAAACAGCAGCACTCATAATATGCTATAGTAGATATAATAGTATTCCTAATCAGTTTATTATGTACTTAACTCTGAATTTTAACAAATAACCTAACACTTTATTAAAAATACTTATCTTATAAATAAGATATTCCTTCAATAAGTTACCCTTGAATTTCCATTTGAAAACCAATTCTCAATTATCAAAATTTAGTGATATTAGAATACGTCTTAACTATTTATTTAGACATCAATTAAACTATGATTTGAAGATATATAATCCTTACTCCAAAAATATCCCTTTCAAATATATTTTCCTTATTCAAAGATACCTTGTTTATTACACAAACATATTCATTTCAGGAAATAACCTTTTATTAAAATCTCTTGGTTAGATTTACGGATCCATATTAAATTAATTTGATTATTAAGACATTTGAATAAAATTCCTTAAATTCCTTTTCCTTATTTATCCCCATTAATCTTTTATAACTAAAATTTAAGTGTATAATATTTATTATAACCACTCATAAAATCCTTTTATATTGTATATTATCCAATTACATGTTAACTTTTGAAAATCAAGGTAAGTTATATTAAATGAAATTGGGTGTTATACAAATAAAACTTTCAATTTAATTATCTCCAATTGGAACCTTTTTATTCAAATTTTTTTTATTATATTTATTTTCCTTCCTCAAGATAACTTTAAGAATTAAATTCCTGATTCCCTTCAAACCATTTAGAGATAACTAAATATATATACCTAATATGTCAAATCAAATTTAAATTATATATCTATATATATTAAGTCATACTTTAGAAATTCAAATCAATTAAAATCTCAAGGAAACACTGTAGCCAGACTACAGAATGGTCTTTTCACTTCGAAACTCGAAAATGAATGTCGATGATGCTGCAGTCATCACCGAAATTATTTTCCAGTGACAAAGAGAAAAGCACTAATTTTAAAATTTCTTTGGAAACAAATTTCTATACAAAAATACTTATTACATCCTTTTAAAATTTAAACACAAGGTTTGAAATCATCAGAAATTTAATTCTCAAGTTTTAGTTTTAAATTCATTTCTGTTTCCAAATTAATTTATAACCATTGTTTTATATTCACTTATTTATTAGACAAACACATGGCTTACAACACCATAAATAAAATCAAAACTATTATCTCTTGACAACTAGTTAAATTAATTATAAAATTTTGAAAATTATACTCATATATATAATATTAGATTTTAATTTCAAATATAGGAATAAACTTCTCAAACCAGGATAGAGACTCAAATTTGATGAACTCAAATCAAATAGAATTCAAGATAAATTGAAATCAGAAGATCAGAATAAGGAAACTGGGTAAGTCTATATAAGTCGCGGACAACCTTGACCTAGTCATCCGTGACTTAAAGAGGCATATCGATGTGGTTGGGGTAAATCTACATTTGATCCGAAGAGATAGAATTTGGAATAACCAAAGATACTAGCATATAAACCGAGGATAAATATAAATCTCCGGTGAATCAATGCTAATGGTAAAGGAGTTTCACCCCTTTATTAGAATAATGGCGAGACCGCCAATTTACAATAAAGATCATCCGAAGTGGAGTTATGAGATACTCCAGAATCTAAAGCAGATGAAAAAGTGAGGGATACGAATGAGCTTTGGAACCGTAGGGAATGTTCCAAAATTCGAAAAGAGAGTGGTTCAATCTCAAATGAACGTGATTCTGTAAATCAAATTTACCATACATTCTAAGTTTTGCCTAGAACCAAAGCTCTGATACCAAATGTAACGACCCAATATTTTCAACCATTCGCATCCGCACATTGTCGGACTTGAATTGTTCAAAATACTGCGTTGTAGAATAAATTTGGCAAAACTCAGAATATACAATAAATAGATCACAGAATCACATACACAGATATCAGAATCTCGCAGCGGAAATTAAAAATTTAGTGGTTCATGAAGCCACTGATATAACTTCAACAAAACAGAACTTACATTGTCTATAATCCTCAATACAAATTTTAAGACATAAATAGAGATAGAGTCTTCAAAGTCTTGAATTCCAGAAAAGATAAAGGCTGAAACAACTTCCAGCAGCGCGAATGATCTACTGAGTGTCCTAGCTATGGAGAAGAAATTGAAGCTGCAACTCAGGCTGACCCGAGCGAAAAATAAAACATAACACTCGAGTCAGGACATACATACTTATATAATGTAAGCTAATTCAAGTGTACTGTAATATAGAGCAAGTAACTTAAAGGATGCTTGGGACCGCCCATCCTCTAAGGATCCGTCAAACTATTTACTATGTAGTATATTGCGCTATTATAATAGTGTCTATTTATAAAATAAACATACTTTTAAATAGCATTAAGGCTTTACATTTTCCACCTTAACACGTAATAGTCCCAGTAGTCCATCCAATATCATAGCTCCTCCTGATCGGGAAGCAACTAGAGGATACCACACGGGCTACGGGAGAAATCTAAACTCGTACAAGGCTCGGTATGGTAGATGACACGGCACAACTAGGCAATGCCAGGGTAGATATACCAATTGCTATCCAGGCTGGTGGAAACGCGTAGCCGCAGTTACCGCCCACCTCGGACTAACTCCCCAAAATCAAAATATAGAGGTGGCCACCGAATCAATCCAAAATCATAGTATAATATCGAAGAGGAGCGTCCGATCAGAGGAATGACCTCATTGGCCTGGAATTGCTCCTGTTTTAGCCACCTTATGCCAACTCACGGGAGTCGGGTCCACGTATTTACCTTACAGGAAACGCCACCACCGACCTACTTCATTCTGGAATCTCCACCGCGTACACGGTTGGTCAAAGTGGTTTTCGGTATCGACAGAGAGTATGTCCATATCCGATCCCGGTCTCTTTGCCAACCCATCGTTATTATAACCCGTGGTCATTTAAAAACAATTTATACTTTAAAACCAGTATAAACATTTCCATTTCAAAACTATAAATACGATATCATTTAAAACCCAAAACAACATGATATCGTTATATTCAAATATAATTCTTTTCCAAAACCATACTGCTTAAAATTTATAATATCTGGAAACCAAATATTTGAATTATACCTTTAAACCATAATATATTGGAAATTTTTCTTTAAAAAAAACATAACTCCCAAAACACAAATGGTTTGGATATAAATGGTTTAACTTTATGGTTACTTTGTAAAGAAGATAATTTACATAGCTTTACAAATATATTTCTTTATTTTAAACCATAATTTAAATATCACTTCATGTTCCCAAGACCATTTCAATTCCTATATATATATCCAATTGGAGTATTAATATTCAAAACTAAGGTTGGATATTTTTTCTTTCAACAAATTAGTGTTTATTATTTCGTCTTGAATATTCCCATAAATTCCATAGATAAAACTCCAAAATTATGCCATTAAATAATTTCAAAATTTACTTAACACTAGAATGTTCATCTTAAATTTATTAAGAAAAATCCAGTTATAAATCTCATATCTTAAAGGTCTCCAAAACTTAAACATAAATATAATTTATCAAATTCCTTAAATTTCAAAACAATCAAATTCCAGATTCTATAGCACTTAGGAAATGCTACCTAAAGTTACGGGTAAAACTAGTCCAATTTCAAAAGACAGCATTTAAATGCTTTAGTAGATTGTTTAACTTAATAAATATTTCCAAATATAACTTATATATATATTTCTTAACTGAAATCTTATCCTTTCAAAAATCCAGAATTTCCAAAATAAGTTATATTCCAAAATTTTATTCAAATATTTATTTATTTATTTATTAACATTTATAACTCATTCAAAATCAATATAAAATCCTTTAAAGATATTAAATCAAATATTTAACTTCCAAAATAATTTTAAATATTTCAGAAAATATTATAAGGACCACAGGCCTGTATATAGTTTTCTAGCCTAGGTCAAGTGATACGGATTTATATCATTTCAATCCGTAATTTACAAACCCCGGGTTCTATCATTTCAAACCCGCAATCCCAAGTTAACAGTTAAACAGTTAACATAATAATAGCACAGTAATCATCATTTAGGCCTATCATTTCAGCCCACAACAATCTAAATTTAACAGGGAACTTGCAGTGGTGATTTAAGCAGTACATAAACAATAATATAATATAACTGCAGAAATAATACAACAGATAATAACTGATGAGGTGTCAATTTAAATGGGATTCATCATTCTACGTTATACTACAGACAGATAATATTTAAATAAAATTTTTACACATACACTTGCGATAATTCACAAAATATATGTACATATGTCTGGTGAGGAATACTCACCTTAAACGCTGCAGTGGATCTAAATCAAACACGGTATCTACTTCGGAAAAAAAAACGGAAAGCACGATCAAACTTCGGCGGATGCAAAGCCTTGACTTAAATCTATAAGATCCAAATACCAAGTATGCGAATTTAAAAATTACGGTCAAAGCAAAATTTCAGAACAACTGGAACGAATAGAATAAAAGAAATTTAGTTCAACTTGCTCGACTACTACAACCCGCTAACCGTCTCAACATATCCTAGGCCCATACTTCAACCGTACGCATGCATAAAATAAATTGAATAAATTGCAAAATAAATTGCAAATTTAATACAATTGATTGAATAAAAAGATGTTATGCACCCAAACAAAACAAATACATGTTTAGACATTATTAAATTATTTCTCACATTTTTAATCATATTTATCATGATCAATTATTTTCATTCTCATATATATTTATTTAAATAAAATGACAATATTGGCAACAAACACAATACTGTTCAAATTATTCGATTTAATCAAATGTAGCCACTAACTACATTCGAATTCATTAAATAATACTTTATTTCACATACATGTTCATCATGTTTAGGCAAATTATTTCTTCTTTTACTTTTATTATTAAACATTAAAAGGTGATTATTGGTATACATCACCAATATCCTTTTATTAACCATAATAAATACAATCCATTGATATTTATCCACCCAAATTCTCAAATAAGTAGTTAAATTTATTTTTAACCATCTTAAATTTATTTCAACCATTAAAAATTGAAATAAATGTCATTTTATTATATTCACCCAAGATTTATTCATACAATATTGTTTATTTGAATTAAACAACATTTCATATCATTTTCTCCTTATCAATTTATCTTCTCCATTATTAAATTGTAATTCTTTTTTTTTCTTTCTTTCTATGCCTTCCTCTTCAAACTGCACTTATCCAAATCCACAATACCACTAACTACATCATAACTACACTAATTCCATAGTCTAGCTTCCTACAATCAATTTATATCATTTCTTCCAGCCTACTACTAACAAAGTTCTATATGTATTTATAAATGGCACGGCATGATGGGGAAGTAGCCGAGCAAGGAAATCAGAGAACACAAGAAGGAGGAAGGAAAATTGGAAGAAGCAAAGAAATAAACAATGCAAATTATTTACCTGATAGAAGCTTGTACCAGAGAGGGACAAACAAGGAGATATGAAAACTTATGTGAATGAGGCAAAGTATTTATAGATAAACTTGCGAAATAAAATGGGGAGATAAATAGGCAGGTTTGAAAACGTAAGAAATAAATGCAAGCGTTGATTTTTGAGTGCATGCGTTTAGGCAAGATATTTATTTCCAGTTCTTCTTGTTTGAACGCTACACGAAAATTGTGATAAATGCATGCGTTGATTTCTCTTTCCAGTTTTATGTTTGAACGATATCACTCTTTTGGATTTTTTTTTTTTAGATAGCTTGCGTGATTTATACCAGTTATAATCTAAATTTAAAGCATGCGTTACTGCAAATTTGAACAGATTTGATTGAGGAAGCAAAACTTGAGCTCTTGCGTGATTTATGGTAAGCAATGAAAAAGCTTTTAACTGAAAAGGCAAAAGTAATAAATGCTTACATAAATATTTACTTGATCAATGGTTCGAAAAATTTATTTATTGCAAAACAAACGCAGTGGAAACAGAGAGATATAATGGGTATGCGAAAATTTGCAAAGATAGGCAAGATTAAATTTTGAATGCATTTAATTTAGGTGAGAGGAAAAATGGCAATTGGAAGAGTTGATATTTTTGTGGATAAGGCTGCGTGAATAAATGAATACAGTGACATGCTCAAGAAACAAATGGTAAGAGGCAAATGTCAAAATGTTAAAAGAATAAAATTTTGTGTCACGCGCAAAGGAAGGCAAATTTGATTTCCAATTTGATTGAATTAAATGAAACGGCAAGAATTGGCAAAGATTTTGGAATCAAAATTTGAAACCCAATAGAAAGCTGTGGAAAAAGGTAACGTTTGCTATAAAACTACTGACTGATATTTTTAATCCATATAGATATTTAAATATGATTTTTAAACTACGCCAAACTGACGTAATACAAAACACCCAACTTTTATAAAAAAAAATAACGTTTTTAATTTATACGTTTATTACGTTACTTATACCATAAATTTATGCGCCCTTTAAACGCGAATTTTAACAGTTCATTAACCTACTAAATTGTTCAACATTATTACTTAACAAAATTAAATTGGTTTTCATATATACATGTATACCATATTCACTTTAATATTGCGAATTTAATTATCTTTTAACAAAGTTAAACTTCAAAACTTTTAATTTTTAAATTAGTTAATTCCCTCTAATTGATTTCCATATTCTTCTAATCAATTAATTCCCCTTTAATTGCCTTTAATTGATTTCAATTGATTACCTTATCCCTTTTAATTACCCTCCTTAATTAATTTCAATTAATTACCATATTACCAATTAATTATCCTCCTTTAATTACATACTCAAATTTGGTTACTAACTTAATTAGTTAATTAACCCTTTTTGTTAATTATCAATCCTGCGACGTCTCACATTAATCCGTCCGCTTTGTAGGCACTGGTAGCCGGACTGGTTACACGGGCAGATTTCTCCTACAAAATGGGGATTAACCTCGTGTCCTCATGCCATTAACCAAAAGAATTAACTTATTTATCTTTCATCAATTTTATTAATTTGCATTAATTATTCAATAAATTAATTCTGGTCAACTACTGAAATTTTACAATTAATTTCTCTATTAATTGTCATAAATTTCTTTTTGAAATATCTATTAATTGTCATTAACTCCATTTTAAAATATCCGTATGTGCCTTTATTCAAGTTTTGAATTGCTAACTAGGAATAAGGTAGATTTATCAAATAAATTGATTGTAAGTTTCATTGTTTTAAATTGCTTAACAATGTTCACTGCTAACATAATTAATATGTCAAAATTGAGAATATTCCACCAACATGATTTGCATGTCATAACCTACCAAATTAACTACTTTAATATGTTACAAATTTTCTCCTTTTCATTATTTTTAGGGAATGGGTATAACAACAGATATTATGATAATATCCAAAACATTTAGTTACCACACACTTCATTATACATTATAAAAATTTCCTTTTTTTTTTCTTCTTCTTAAATTTAGTTACAAAAATCATATTAAATTAACGAGTTTAATTCTCTAAATTAAATATTTAAACAATATTGGTAAACACAATTTATATAAATTATATTCCTAAAAACAAAAAAATTAAAAGAAATAAATAGCTAAAAACTAGGGCTGTTACAGAATCCAATTGGGGGATCCGCGACCCTTAGTTTTCTTTGTGATGATATTGAGATTGTTTTATGTGGCTTTTCTTTCCGTGCGAATCTGCACGTTGTTTCTCATTTGGGTTTTGATATGATTTTTGGTATGGACAAGCTAGTGAGGTACGATGCCAGGATTATTTGTTCTGAGAGAATTTTATATCTTTGTCATCCTGATTCACCTTCTCAGTTATCTCTTGTTCTTCGGGATGTGGATAATTCCGAGATGGCTTTGTATTCTCTTGATTCGCGAGATGGTGATGATGTATCTCGTATTCCTATTGCTTGTGACTTTTCTGATGTTTTTGAACATGTTTCGGGTTTGCCACCCAAACGGGCAATTGAGTTCCGCATTGATCTCATTCCAGGCGCGCAGCCAGTTAGTCGTCCTCCCACGAGGATGTCTACAAAGGAAAATGAGGAACTCAAGAAGCAGCTTTTAGAGCTCGAGTCCAAGCAGTTGATTCAGTCCAGTTTTTCTCCATGGGGATCCGCAGTCGTTTTTGAGAAGAAGTCTGATGGGACTCTTAGGCTTTGCATTGACTATCGCAAGCTTAACGAGTTGACCTTTAGAAATAGGTATCCATTGCCTAGGATCGATGATATGTTCGATCTATTGAGTGGTGCTAAGGTCTTTTCTCAGCTTGACCTTGCCACAGGTTTTCATCGGTTACGAGTCGCGGAGGATGGCATACCTCTTACCGCTTTCCGCACTCGTTATGGTTCTTTTGAGTGGCTCGTTATGCCGTTCGTTTGACGAACGCTCCTGCTTTCTTCGTTGACCTCATGAATCGGGTATTCCGGGAATATCTCGATAAGTTTGTTCTTGTCTTCATTGATGATATCCTTATTTATTCTAAGTCTGAAGCTGAGCATGCTAATCACTTGAGAATTGTCTTGAGTACTCTCCGTCGTCATCAGCTTAAAGCCAAATTCTCCAAGTGCCACTTTTGGGAGAATAAGGTTAAGTTCTTAGGCCATGTTGTATCTTCCGATGGCATTTCTGTCGATCCCTCAAAGATCGAAGCCATCCAGTATTGGAAGAGGCCTGAGAATGTGCATGAGATTCGTAGTTTCCTTGGATTGGCGGGTTATTACCGGCGGTTCATTAAGAACTTTTCCCATGTTGTGCTTCCTCTCACTAGCCTTACTCGGAAAGGCATTCGTTTTATTTGGTCCGACAAGTGTGAAGCTTCCTTTCAGACATTGAAAGAACTTCTCACTAATGCTCCTATTCTTGTGGTTCCCGAAGGGAATCATGATCTTGTTGTCTACACCGATGCTTGTGGTAGTGGTCTCGGTGCTGTGCTTATGCAGAGAGATCGGGTAGTTGCTTATGCTTCTAGGCAACTGCGTCCGAATGAAGTTCGCTATGCCACTCATGATCTTGAGTTAGCCGCCATTGTCTTTGCCTTGAAGATTTGGCGACATTATTTGTTGGGCGAGCGCTTCATTCTCTATACCGATCATAAATCTTTGAAGTATTTGTTTACTCAGAAGGAACTCAATATGAGACAACAGCGTTGGCTCGAGTTTCTTGCTTCCTATGACTTTGATATCCAGTTTACCCCTGGTAAGGATAATCGTGTTGCAGATGCGCTTAGTCGCAAACATTCGGCTGTTATTTCTATGATGCTTGCCGAATGGAATATTCTTGAGACTCTATCTTTTTGTGAAATTCGTGATCAAGGTTCATCTTCTGATTCTCCTATTCTATTATTTAGTTTGGGAGCTCGACCTATTTTATTGGATCGTATTGCCGATGCTCAGCGGCGTGATCCTGATTTGTTGCATTTTATTCAGCTTTGTGAGTCTGGATCTTGTGATGTGGCGTTGCAAGATTTTAGCATTGATTCTCATAGGTGTCTTCGTAAGAAGAACCGTCTTTTTGTGCCTTCTGATTTTGCACTTAGGCATGACATTCTTGATGATTGCCATCGTTCTAAGTATACCATTCATCCCGGTAGCAATAAGATGTATGCCGATATGCGTCGTCTTTATTATTGGGAAGGCATGAAGCACGATGTGGCAAGTTATGTGAGCAACTGCATGACATGTCAACGTGTGAAGGCCAAACATCAGCGTCCTTCTAGACTTCTTCAACCTCTTGAGATTCCATTGTGGAAATGGGATCAAGTTTCTATGGATTTCATTGACGGCCTACCTCGTTCGAGATCAGGTCATTCTAGTATTTGGGTTATTGTTGATCGCCTCACCAAGTCTGCTCATTTTGTCCCTATTAAGTCTAATAGAACAGCTTCGCATTTGGCCAAGTTGTATGTCAAGGAAATCGTGAGACTTCACGGTGTTCCTAGTTCTATTGTAAGTGATCGTGATCCTTTATTCACGAGTCATTTTTGGAAGAGTCTTCAGCAAGCTTTGGGAACAAAGCTTAATTTTTCTACAGCTTATCATCCGCAGTCTGACGGACAGACTGAACGAGTGAATCGTATTTTGGAAGATCTTCTCCGTATTTGTATCTTTGATTTCAGTGGTAGTTGGGAGGATCACCTACCTCTTGTAGAGTTCTCCTACAACAATAGTTTTCAGTCTAGTATCGGTATGGCTCCTTTCGAAGCCTTATACGGAATGCCATGTCGATCACCTTCTTGTTGGTTGGAATCTGGGGAGAAGCTTATTCTTGGCCCGGACTTTGTTCGTCATTCTTCTGAGAAGATTGATCTTATTCGATTAAGGATGAAAGAGGCACAGAGTTGCCAGAAATCCTACGCGGACAACCGTAGGAAGCCTCTCGAGTTCTCGATCGGCGATCTTGTTTTTATTCGTGTTTCTCCTTTGAAAGGGGTTATGTGTTTCAGTGCGATTGGAAAATTGGCTCCTCGTTATATAGGACCGTTTTCTATTACTGAACGTATTGGCCCTGTGGCTTATAGAGTTTCATTCCAGCTCATTTATCTGGCATTCATGACGTGTTTCACGTCTCGCAACTTCGGAAGTGTCTTCGGGAGTCGGATTCTGTTATTACTTCTCCTGATTTGCAAGAGCTTGAGATCTCACCGGACTTATCTTTTGTACAGCAACCTATTCGCGTGCTTGACACGGAGGTGCGACACTTTCGGAACAAGGACGTGCCGCTCGTTAAAGTTCAATGGTCCGCTAATCCTAATGACTGTACTTAGGAAACCAGAGAGTATATCGAGCGATCTTATCCAGGTTTTCTATCCTTGCTTCGTGATGGTAAGTCTATTTCTGTGTCTACAGTTTATTCTTTCTGTCGTCCGTATGTAGTTGTTACAAATATTGTCTCTAGAAAATTGCGGGGATGCAATTTTGTAAGGAGGGGAGATCTGTAACAACCTGCATATTTAACGATTTTATATTTAAATGTTTGATTTAAATATAGCGTCGTTATTCGGATTTTGGGGTCCGAAATGTTACTTTCTGCAAATGGCCGAATTGGAGCTCGAAACCATTTCCATTGGTTCCAAAATGGCGTTTGCGATCTTTTTGAGTATAACCTTTGATATGTTTGGAGTTTGTGAAATTTTGGCTACTTTTTCTATTGGGTTTGGGGTTGGGTTCAGCCCACTAGCTCATTTAACCCCCTAGCTCAACCCTTCTCTTCATTTCATTTCATTTTATTTCTCAAGCTCAAAACTGAAATGGGGGAAAGGAAAGAGAAATAGAAATTAGTAAGCCCTAGTTTCTCCTTTGTAGCTTGATTCTTGCTCCAAAATCAAAGAGAATCCTTTGGTAAGTTCATCTCCATCTTCTCCATCTCTTCCACTCTTCAATTTCAGTAATTTCCTAACCCTAACTTAGGAAATACTTGCTTTGATGCTAGATTGAAGCTTGTAGTGTTGAAGTGGAGTGTAGTTGGTTGGTTCCTTGCAATTGTGCTTCTTCATCTTCTTTGTTTGTGTGCAAAAGGTGAGTTTTGAACTCACATCTACTTCTCTTGATTTCATTGATGTTAGGTATGAATTCCTAACACCTTGTTCATATGCACTTGCAATTGGTTTGGGTTGAATTGGAGAACATTCCAATTTTTAGTGTTTTGGGTTCAAATCTTTGAAATCCCAACTTTGATGTTTTATTCATGTTTTGGTGATGCATCGAGGAACATATAGGGCCGGGTTGTCGATTGGCATAAGCCCTTAGAGCCAATGTTCGTCCGATTGCATTTCGGAAGAGTTTGCTCTTCATTTGAATAAGGCTGAAAAACAGCCCAGGCATGATTCAGTCGACTGAAAAACTCTGCACAGTCGACTGAACCTGCATTTTGGGATCTTTTTGAGTATAACCTTTGATATGTTTGGAGTTTGTGAAATTTTGGCTACTTTTTCTATTGGGTTTGGGGTTGGGTTCAGCCCACTAGCTCATTTAACCCCCTAGCTCAACCCTTCTCTTCATTTCATTTCATTTCATTTTATTTCTCAAGCTCAAAACTGAAATGGGGGAAAGGAAAGAGAAATAGAAATTAGTAAGCCCTAGTTTCTCCTTTGTAGCTTGATTCTTGCTCCAAAATCAAAGAGAATCCTTTGGTAAGTTCATCTCCATCTTCTCCATCTCTTCCACTCTTCAATTTCAGTAATTTCCTAACCCTAACTTAGGAAATACTTGCTTTGATGCTAGATTGAAGCTTGTAGTGTTGAAGTGGAGTGTAGTTGGTTGGTTCCTTGCAATTGTGCTTCTTCATCTTCTTTGTTTGTGTGCAAAGGTGAGTTTTGAACTCACATCTACTTCTCTTGATTTCATTGATGTTAGGTATGAATTCCTAACACCTTGTTCATATGCACTTGCAATTGCTTTGGGTTGAATTGGAGAATATTCCAATTTTTAGTGTTTTGGGTTCAAATCTTTGAAATCCTAACTTTGATGTTTTATTCATGTTTTGGTGATGCATCGAGGAACATATAGGGCCGGGTTGTCGATTGGCATAAGCCCTTAGAGCCAATGTTCGTCCGATTGCATTTTGGGAGAGTTTGCTCTTCATTTGAATAAGGCTGAAAAACAGCCCCGGCATGATTCAGTCGACTGAAAACTCTGTTCAGTCGACTGAACCTGAAACCCGAGAGTTTCCAGGCATGATTCAGTCGACTGAAAAACTCTGCACAGTCGACTGAACCTGGAAACAGAAAGTTTCCTGAACCTGGAAAATTTCCAGGTACAGGGTCAGTCGACTGAAAAACTCTGTTCAGTCGACTGAACCTGCTGTTTCAGCCCACTTTGCCTTTTTTGATTGAATTTCCAATTTGAATCGATTCGTGATGATCCCATGTATGATTATCAATTGTTTTGACTTTGATGGTTCCTTTCTAATTTTAATTCATGGGTTTTTATAAAATAATCTCTCGAATCGCATTTAAAAGTTCGTTTCTCTAATTTATAAATTCTATTTAAAACACACACACTTTCGCACTTCGAGCGAAATGGAAGGGTGATTAAATGGTTGGGCAAAACACGGACCATGAATCTGTGCGTTTATCTTTCCGATTAATCCTTGACCTATTCGATTGATTGTTTTGACCTTCGGGTTTGGTTTATCGATGATATGAGGTAAACTTTGTACTGCTTTGAGTGTGAAAGGGACTGACGGATAGTAAACCATTTGGTGCGAACGAGTAGTTATGGGACATATATTAAATAAATTTTAAGTATTAAATAAATTTTGGCTTCGTCCCTTTTGAGGATGAAAAGATTCAAAGGGGGTAGGAATGTGATAACCCGGATTTCTTTGGCATCAGATAATTGTATAATTATCTGATTTAAACTAATGGAAAATACTAATTTATAGATTGAACAAATAAATTTGATATTATTCATATCTATATATACATATATATATATATATATATTTGTATTGATTTTAAATTTGATTTTTAAGTGAAATTGAATTTAAATTGGAAATTCAAGAGATAAATATTTAAGGTTATTTTGAAAAAAAAAATTTTTTTGATTTTATTTCTTTTATATGATTGGTTTTACATTATTTTATTTAAAAGATTTATTTATAAAAATTTAGATAATGTATTTACTTATTAGAAATATATATGTAAGTTTTATAAAGATCATTTAAGGATTCATTAATTCATGGGATTACAAATGTAAGTTAAATGTTTACATAATTACAACTCGAAGCATAAGGAAGTATCTAACTATAAGTGTAAACAAATATAATACATATGTTAATTTAAGAAATATGGTTTATGACATTGGAAAATACAAACACATGGAAAAGATACAAGTGTTAATTTATGAAAAAAATGTTAGTAACAAGTGTATAACATGTAATAATTTTTTTTAACAAGTGTCATTTATCATCCTTCATTTTAAAATAATAAAAAAGAATGTAAAAAACCCCACTATCTCCTACTCTCATCTTTTCTTCATTTTTCACTTTACATTTCTCAAATCTTCAAAATAGAGAAATCTGGCCATAAGGTTTCAATTCAAACATCTCCTTCCTCTAAACTTCTTTCATTCCCAAAACTAAAAAGAAAAAAAACTAACATGTAATGAAAACAACTTGAGACAAAACTAGAAAATATTAAAGCTCAAATCAAGTTCAAAAGCAAGCAACTTTTTCAAGTTTTCAAATAAACCAAACTGTTTAGATCTTCAAACGAATTCAAGTCCCAGAATCAACATCTGGTTCCAGATTAGAATCAAGATTCAGTTCATGTTCTAGTAGTAGACCAAGAGCAACTATCCTCTGTTTATAAATAAACTATGAGCAAACATTTTTTTTTAAAAAAACAGTGATATGGTTGCTAGCTCTATTGCATGTGATAATCCTAAATGAAGAAGTTGTTTGCATGATTGATTTTATCTGGATATATATGAATTGCTTTGTTTATATGTGAATATATCTGTATATTTATAAACTGCTCCTCTGTTCTAGTTTTCCAATGAGTAAATCTTCTTATCTAAAAACTTTAAATCTGGATGTATGCTTGATGCTAGAGGAAAGATTATAAAGTAAAGTTGAAATTGGGTCTGCATGAATGATCTTAACATATGTATAGTTCGCATTGCATTTTATATTTGTGAATGTGCATGTGTGTTAATATATTCCATCTCTGTTTATAAATTACAGGCTTAAGAACAATTCAAAATTTTCAAATTCTCTTCTCACATTCAGTAATAGGCTTAGATCCTAAATGAAAAATAGTTGTGACAATCTAAACTTATTTTTAAAAATAGTTTCAAGCAAGAATATATAGTAAATATTCTGGAAATAAAGAATGACACTAAAAATCATATTTAAGTCAAAGATCAATGTTTACAAATTTAGGTTTGGATTACATAGACTGATTTGTGGTTGAAAATTATGAATTATGATGTGAATATCATGATTTTTAGATAGGATATTGATGAGATACCCTGAGTTGTTTAGTTTTGGGATTATCGGCAATTACAGATGATCTATGTCGATTTGAAGCTTGGAATTTTGATCGAGGATGGATTTAGGGTTGTCGATCATAGGAAAATTGGCGAAGTTGTTTAACGATGGCTGGGAAGGTCAGAAATCATTGATGTAGGATTTTTGTCCTGGTTATTGTTGAGAAGGATGTTGAGCCTTGTTCGATGACGGTGACGCATCGGGCCAGATCGCTATGGGGGAATTAGTAGCATGATGATGTGACGTAGCTGTGGTCAGAGGAATGGATGCTCCGGTGGGTGGAATCGTCATCGGTGAGTAGTTTTAGCTGGTGAAGTTGATTCCAGTTTTCATTCGAATGGGTTCGATTTTGTTTCGCTGCCCAACCAGTGAATCAGGGTGATCGTTCGTGACGATAGGGTGGTCTTCGACTTGGTGGGGGTATCAGCGTCGACCTACGGTGGTCGGAGTTGTCGTGCACGTGCACGATTGTGTCTGACGTTTCATAGTTGGGTTTAAGGAAGAAGTGGAGGTACTCAAGTTTCTCGAGTCAGTGGTGTGTTTTGTTCGAAGTTTTGGGAAGGTTAACTCGAAGCTTTTGAGGGTGCTCTCGAGTATCTTATATGGTTTAAGGTTTTTAATTGTCTGTGGTTTTGATTTTAAATTTGAAGCAAGGATTTAAACCAAGTTTTAAGCCCAATTTAAAGTATGGTTTCAAACTAAGATTGTATCCTAGTTTTAAAATTTATATTAAGTTTTATAAATTAAACTGTTTTAACAACTTTAATTGTTTAAAGTGTATTTTAAATGGTTAGAATTTAAAAGTAAATTTGGTTTTAATTCTTTAAGTTTCTTTTATAAGATGAGTATTTCTTTAACATGTGATTTAAAAGGTTTCTAAATTGTTTTAATTTTGTTAAAGTTAATTTTTTATTCATTTTAAATCTTAAATTTGAAATGAAATTTAAAATGGAATTTAAAAGTAAATTAGAAAGTTAAATGTTTTCAAATGTGTTTGTGAATGACAATTATCATTAATAAGAAAATATTTTTATTTTAAAAGTTAATAAGGACTTAATGATTGTGATGCATTAAATTAGTAAGGTAATTAAAAAGGATAATTAATTCATTCAATTAATTAAAGATTTGGGTTAATTAATTTAGTAATTAAGGGTTTGAATTAATTAATTAAGGTTTAAGTTAATGTTCGTCGACGGATATTCTATCGGTTTAGAAAACCGTCGAACGAATTTTGAAATAAAAATAACCGCAAGTGCAGAGTGTACGAATGTAGCACGTGGCGAATACGGGTCGATCCACAGAGAATTGTTGATTTAAATTTCCTACTCAATCAAATTATACCAAAGTCGAGAGTGTGTTTAAGCTAGAAAATGAGTAAATGAACTAACTAACAAAAAGAAATGCAAATATGAGAGTTAAATGACAATTTAGAGAATAAATCCACTCTCTAGATCATATAAATCAACAAAATGAAGTTATGATCTCTCTTTTCTTGTCATTAGTGAATTAGTTGATGTGCTTATCATAAGTATGGTATATCTGTGCTATTAATTAGATCAATATAAACCATCAAACTATAACACAACCACTAATACACATTTAACTCTCATGAAATATGACAACAAAGTTGAAAGAAAAATTTATTTTAAGCATAGCCTATTAACAATTGTTTAGAAATATAGGCTATCAAATTTCAATTTCAACATTCACTTCTTTTCCATAATCATATTTAGATGAAGAGGCAATTTGTGTTATGTTTGTTTAAGCATAACCTATTTGTTATAAACAACATAGACTATCAAATTCAAAGCTAAACAACATCATTAAACCACTTCAATCATTCTCATTAAGCACAAAAAGAGAGCATAAACAACAAAATGTTGGATCTACATACTTGAGAGCTTCATTACCCCTAAATTGAAGGGATTAAGCTCTCATATTTGTTATTATATGAACAAATGTAGAAAACAACATTAAACAAGAAGAGAAAAAGAGAGCAAAATGAAAGGAAAAATTATTCTACTTTCATAAAATAAAAGGGATCTACACTACAACATGAAAGTAAATGAACATGAAAAGGAAAGAGCATGTATTAAATTGCATAAAATAAAAAAGATTACATAAAATAAAAATGGCTAAGTAGCCATGAAAAGAGAAAGAGGAGCTTTCATTTTATTTTTGGTCTAAACTAAACTAAAGAGAAGGAGGCCTAAGAGAGACTAAGTGAAGAGATTGAGAGAGTGGAGGCTACATGAAAGATATGGGTATTTATACATGTATGAAACCTAATTCATAATTTTGGGGAATGTCCAAAATTCCCCTTAGGAAGTGTGGAGGCCAAGTAACCATTAACATGTCTTAATCCCCCATTAAGTGTACATGAAACAATTAACTCCATAAGCATGTGCATTAGCCTTTAATTTGTACATTAAGGTAGGTGGGTAGGTGGGGTCCTCCATGATCTTCACTTTGAATTATTTCCATCTTCATTCCTTTATATTCTTTGTGCATGCATATTCCTTCATGAAACCACTCCTATTTGAGACCATTTTCCTACAAAAATATATATAAATTTCCAATCACTTTTTTTTCAAAGAAATATATGCACTTAAATGACCTTTTTGCCCCTATATGAAGATGGATATGAGAAAATTTGGAATTAATATGAATTTTGGTTAAAACAAGTTAAAATACCAAATATGATCATTTATTTAATTTAACTAGAATAAATATGGTGGTAAAAATATGCACATTTATGTGCACATCAAATACCCCCACACTTATCTTTTTATTCGTCCTCGAATAAAGAAAAAATAAGATAAATCCGTTTACGTAGGGAGCACGATTGCATTGAGCATATGCAACAAGCCGTTAAACCCTTAGGTGTCCCCAGTAGGACGAGTGTTGTCTCGTGAGGGTTTTCAGCGGATACTACCCACAAAATCCAAATGCAGGATGAAAATATTTATAAAATGCAAGATTTATTTACAAAGAGATGAATGCAAGTTTTTGAAATATTTACAAAATTAATGATTTATTTTTAAATCGACACAGATAAGTTAAATATTGGTTTTGGTCATTATCTTGAAAATTTAAGTCATTTACTTGTCAAATTTTCAACAAAAATCAAGTTATCATAACAAATAGACAATAGTTTAACTTGTTGTTTTGGTTGATAACAAAGTGTAATTATAAAATAGATCCTTAGTTGATTATCAAAGTTTATCAAAGTGGTATTTTCATTTCTTTTCAATAACAAATCAAATCAAATAAGTAAAAATAGTGCTAGGATTTCAATTGCTTGCTCTCTCATTATTTGCAAGAAAAATTACACACCTAGCTCAGATAAACTGAGGCCAGATATACCACCCATGCACTGCCTTTCGGGCTTATGTGAGGGGGTACAGAGCTTGGCGAGTGCACACACTTTCATGCATACACTATCGACCGTAGGTGGTTTTTATTAAGTCTGTTTTTTTTACATGTGTTCCATACATGCATAACCGTGAGGACTTTTAAATGAGCATGAAAACACATAATCAAAGATTCCAAGTAATTCACCCATACATAACCGTGAGGACTTTTAAATGAGAGTGAATACTTGGATGTTATTATTTTATATTTTTATATTTTTTTTAAAAGAGAGAGAGTTTTGCAAAATTATCTTAGCACCATTTAACTTAGAAGGCAAAAAAAATGTTATATCCTTTACTTTAAATCAACCACTTTTTTAATACAAAGATGTTCAATTAGGATGTACTTCATAATTAACATGTATGAATCTTCCTATATACTAGTTAAACCATTATTATTTGTAATCAAACTTCATTTTTATTTTTGTTAAGACCAATAAATTTTCAAAAATTTGAATTTAATAAACCAAAGCCATATATTTATCTTATAGTGTTTCTTTTAAAAGTAAATCAAAAGAAAATTTGTTTTTGGGATTTTTTTTTAATTTTTTTTTTGATTTTAAAGAAAAAATAAACCATGAAAAAAAATGAAGAGGAGTCTCCCCCCCACACTTGATTTTGACTGTGTCCCCACAGTCAACCCAAATGGAAGGAGAAAAATAAAATAAAAATCCTATATTTACATGAAAGATTATTATTTACAAGAGATGAGAAAGTATATAGTCAAAAAGTAAATGAAACGGTCTTCCAAAGACCAATTCATTTGTCTCGTCAAATGTGTGAGACACAGCATAAGCATAAAAAACCAAATCATAAAAGATTTCGAAGTTGAATGTTGATTTGGAAAAACGAATGTCGTTTTATTGAAAATTGAATGAGTTGTTTTATTTTCGATGATTTTTGGGGTAGATAGAAAAATTGGTTGAAGTTCAATTTCTTTCAAAGTATCGATTTCAAAATCAAAATGGTGATCGAAATTTTCCCCTTGAAAATTCAACAACTCGTTTTCAAAAAGTCCATAAAACTCATGTTCATTAAATTCGACTTCCTTTGTTGGATTATCAACAACTTCATCATGTAAATCGAGTTTCAAAGTTGTCGTATTCAAATTTTCAGAAAAAGGAAGATCGAAGTTTAAATCGAGTTTCGCACCCTCAAAAGAATTGAAATCCAACTCAATTACCGTATTTTCAACAACTTGATTAAGATCGTCATTATCAAATTCAAAAGTTGTTATTTGAAAATCATCGATTTGGGTAAAAGGTGGATTATCACTTGACTCATCACACGTTGAGATTTGATTTTGTTGTTCACGTTCTTTCATATAAGTTTCAAACAACAAATCCGTGTGATCATCGTAAATTTCATTCATTTTTTCAACAAAATCCAATTTATAGTTATTAAATTGAGAATTTTCGATTTGGATTTGTTGAGAACAAAAAATTTTGCTCGTAACATGGTTAAGATTATTCTCATTGCCAAATTCGTTTGAAAAGTTTTTCCCATTTTCATGTTGAGTTTGGAATTCATTTTGGAGTTCGAAATTAAATTGGCATGGGTTATAATCGTAATCGTTTGAATTTTGAATTGAATTCAAATTTTGAAATCCTTGACTCGAGTTATTACACAAATTAGAATTACATAAATCATTTATCTCTTGATTTTGTCGTGCAGAAAGTTCGAGTAAAGATGAAATCATTTCAATGTTATTTTCAAGAGTGGAACGTTGGTCATCGTTTTGAAAATTTTGTTGTTCGAAATTTGAATTATTTACAAAATAGTTGTTGTTAAAATATTCATACGAATTGGGACTGAAATCATATGGATTATATTGATTTTCACAACTATTGTAAAATTCAAGTGAATATGGAAATTCTGACAATTTCAAGAATGTTTTTTTGGTTTTTTTTTATAAGCATAAAATATTTACAAAGAGAATTTATTTTTCAAAAGGGAAATATATTTTTGTTTTGTTTTTATTTTTCAATTTTTTTTTGTTGAATTTTGGTTTTTCTAAATTTTTTTGGATTTTTTTTTAATATTTTTTGGTTACTTGGCCTCCACACTTCCTAAGGGGCATTTTGGCATTCCCCAAAATTATGAATTAGGGTTTCATACATGTATAAATACCCATATATTTCATGTAGCCTCCACTCTCTCAATCTCTTCACTTAGTCTCTCTTAGGCCTCCTTCTCTTCAGTATAGTTTAGATCAAAAATAAAATGAAAGCTCCACTTTCTCTTTTCATGGCTACTTAGCCATTTTTATTTTATGTAATCTTTTTTATTTTATGAAATTTAATACATGCTCTTTCCTTTTCATGTTCATTTACTTTCATGTTGTAGTGTAGATCTCTTTTATTTTATGAAAGTAGAATAATTTTTCCTTTCATTTTGCTCTCTTTTTCTCTTCTTGTTTAATGTTGTTTTCTACATTTGTTCATATAATAACAAATATAAGAGCTTAATCCCTTCAATTTAGGGGTAATGAAGCTCTCAAGTATGTAGATCCAACATTTTGTTGTTTATGCTCTCTTTTTGTGCTTAATGAGAATGATTGAAGTGGTTTAATGATGTTGTTTAGCTTTGAATTTGATAGTCTATGTTGTTTATAACAAATAGGCTATGCTTAAACAAACATAACACAAATTGCCTCTTCATCTAAATATGATTATGGCAAAGAAGTGAATGTTGAAATTGAAATTTGATAGCCTATATTTCTAAACAATAGTTAATAGGCTATGCTTAAAATAAATTTTGCTTTCAACTTTGTTGTCTATTTCATGAGAGTTAAATGTGTATTAGTGGTTGTGTTATAGTTTGATGGTTTATATTGAGCTAATTAATAGCACAAATATACCATACTTATGATAAGCACATCAACTAATTCACTAATGACAAGAAAAGAGAGATCATAACTTCATTTTGTTGATTTATATGATCTAGAGAGTGGATTTATTCTCTAAATTGTCATTTAACTCTCATATTTGCATTTCTTTTCTTTTTGTTAGTTAGTTCATTTTCTCACTTTCTAGCTTAAACACACTCTCGACTTTGGTATAATTTGATTGAGTAGGAAATTTAAATCAACAATTCTCTGTGGATCGACCCGTATTCGCCACGTGCTACATTCGTACACCGTGCGCTTGCGGTTATTTTTATTTCAAAATTCGTTCGACGGTTTTCTAAACCGATAGAATTTCCGTCGACGAACAAGTTTTTGGCGCCGTTGCCGGGGATGTGTAGTAGGAGGTAGAAGCGGTTGATTGTTGATTAACAAGGCGAACAAGATGTTGAATTCTGGTATGTTAACAGAGAGGAGAGTATGGTGAATGCAGCACTTTTTTTTTTTACTTTTGGCAGTTCGAGGTTGAGTGCTGTGGTAGTTGAAGTCGATGAATTGGCAAGGCAGTGGATCAGCAGAGTAATGGTTGAGGAAGAGGAAATGTTGTGGCAAGGCAGTGATGGGTAGAGGCAGAGGCAGTAAATTGTAGAGAAGGAATGGGGTGATTGTAGAAGAAAAATGTATTGAAGTGGTGGTTTAGATCAGAAGTGCAAACCTGTGCACAGTTTGAAGAAGTGGTATAATGTGGCAAGGCAGTGAGGGAGAGTGTTGTGACTGTGATGAAGGAGGAATTCTGGTGGTGTGTGTGCACTGATGAACAGTGTAACAGACAGAGAGCAAGAACTTGCAATGCAAAGTTTTTGTTTTTGTTTTTTATGTAAATTGTAAACTGAAATGAAAATTGTAAATGAAATGGAATAATTTCTTTTTCTTTTGAAATTGTGTTGTGTTTTTTTTTCTTAGTTGGAATGCAAGAAAAATGAAAATAGAAAAGGCAACAAGCTAACAAAGAAAAATGAAAGCAAAATTCACAAAACAAACACACAAGATTTTTTTTTAAATAGCAAACAAACACACAAAATAAAACACAAATAAAATCACACAAAAATAATCAGAAGAATAGAAAATAAAATCAAACAAATCCCCGGCAACGGCGCCAAAAACTTGTTCGTCGACGGAAATTCTATCTGTTTAGAAAACCGTCGAACGAATTTTGAAATAAAAATAACCGCAAGCGCACGGTGTACAAATGTAGCACGTGGCGAATACGGGTCGATCCACAGAGAATTGTTGATTTAAATTTCCTACTCAATCAAATTATATCAAAGTCGAGAGTGTGTTTAAGCTAGAAAATGAGAAAATGAACTAACTAACAAAAAGAAAAGAAATGCAAATATGAGAGTTAAATGACAATTTAGAGAATAAATCCACTCTCTAGATCATATAAATCAACAAAATGAAGTTATGATCTCTCTTCTCTTGTCATTAGTGAATTAGTTGATGTGCTTATCATAAGTATGGTATATTTGTACTATTAATTAGCTCAATATAAACCATCAAACTATAACACAACCACTAATACACATTTAACTCTCATAAAATATGACAACAAAGTTGAAAGCAAAATTTATTTTAAGCATAGCCTATTAACTATTGTTTAGAAATATAGGCTATCAAATTTCAATTTCAACATTCACTTCTTTTCCATAATCATATTTAGATGAAGAGGCAATTTGTGTTATGTTTGTTTAAGCATAGCCTATTTGTTATAAACAACATAGACTATCAAATTCAAAGCTAAACAACATCATTTAACCACTTCAATCATTCTCATTAAGCACAAAAAGAGAGCATAAACAACAAAATATTGGATCTACATACTTGAGAGCTTCATTACCCCTAAATTGAAGGTATTAAGCTTTCATATTTGTTATTATATGAACAAATATAGAAAACAACATTAAACAAGAAGAGAAAAAGAGAGCAAAATGAAAGGAAAAATTATTCTACTTGCATAAAATAAAAGAGATCTACACTACAACATGAAAGTAAATGAACATGAAAAGGAAAGAGCATGTATTAAATTGCATAAAATAAAAAAGATTACATAAAATAAAAATGGCTAAGTAGCCATGAAAAGAGAAAGAGGAGCTTTCATTTTATTTTTGATCTGAACTAAACTAAAGAGAAGGAGGCCTAAGAGAGACTAAGTGAAGAGATTGAGAGAGTGGAGGGTACATGAAACATATGGGTTTTTTTTTACATGTATGAAACCCTAATTCATAATTTTGGGGAATGCCCAAAATGCCCCTTAGGAAGTGTGGAGGCCAAGTAACCATTAACATGTCTTAATCCCCCATTAAGTGTACATGAAACAATTAACTCCATAAGCATGTGCATTAGCCTTTAATTTGTACATTAAGGTAGGTGGGTAGGTGGGGTCCTCCGTGATCTTCACTTTGAATTATTTCCATCTTCATTCCTTTATATTCTTTGTGCATGCATATTCCTTCATGAAACCACTCCTATTTGAGACCATTTTCCTACAAAAATATATATAAATTTCCAATCACTTTTTTTTCAAAGAAATATATGCACTTAAATGACCGTTTTGCCCCTATATGAAGATGAATATGCGAAAATTTGGAATTAATATGAATTTTGGTTAAAACAAGTTAAAATACCCAATATGATCATTTATTTAATTTAAATAGAATAAATATGGTGGTAAAAATATGCACATTTACGTGCACATCCATTAATTAATTAAGGAATAATTAAATTGTAATTAAGGATCAATAATTAAATAAGATTAGATTTTAATTAATGATTAGGAAATAATTAATTAATTAATTAAAGATTAATTAAGTTATAGTTAAGTACTTAATTAATTAAATAATTAGAGATTAATTAAATGTTTATTAAAGATTAATTAATTTGCAATTAATAATAATTAATTTAAGTTTAATTATTTAAGAGAAGTAATTAAAGAATTGTTAATAGTTAATGAAGGTCATTAACTTGATATTATTAATAATTAATTAATGTGATTAATTTTAATAATTAATTAGATTAATTAATTAAAGATAATCATTTGTGAAATTGTTTAAGTGTAATTACTTAATGAAAGTAATTAAGGGAATCAATTACTCAAGGTAATTAATTAATAAATTTGATTAGTTTAAGTTAATTAATTAAGTTTAATTAATTTAGAATAATCGTTGGATGGTTTGATAAGTAATTACTTAATGTAATTAATAAAGTATAATTACTTAGTGAAGTAAATAATGGATAAGTACTGGATGTAATTAATTAAATGGTGATTTGGTAATAAAAGTAATTTGAGTTTAATTACTTTGTGTAATTAATCAAGGGACTAATTAAGTTATGATTGAAGTAATAATAATTTTTTTAAATTGATTAGAAAATGGTGTGATGAATAAATCTTGCTTATGAATAATTGAATGATATTGTATGCCTAGAATTAGTTGATATCTTTAATATGTGATTTGGGATGCTATGTGAGTTGATATGTTTGGTTTATATAGTGATAATGTGGTTATATATGATGAATTACTATGCAAAAGTGACATCCGGTATTAAATTTAATCATTTGAATAACCTGGGTTAAGATGACATTGGATTCGAAGAGACCAGAGTCGGATATTAGTTAATACCCGAAACCACTTCGATTCTCTATAGATTAATATTGAAATCAATAGGCTGGTATGGAATGATTTAAGTGAATTGGATCATTTAACCTAAGTTTTGGTACTTAAAAATTGATATATGAAATAAGTGTTGTCTATAACAAATTTGTGAATTTGTAAATTGAAATGAGTTACCCCAGGTTTTATATAAGTTGTATGCTTTTTTATTCCATGTTAGATGAGTTTACTCATGCTGGTTTCCAGCCTGACTCAGGTGTTACTTTGATGTAATGCTCGGGTCAGACCGAGTATTACATATTTTCAGGTAAGGACGTTCTGAAGCTCAGGAGGCGAGCTGGATGCCAAGAACGTACAGAGTGTTTCCGCTGTATTATATTGTTGTATATCTGAGAGATATTGATTGTATATCTCCAGTGTTTGTATATATGGTGTAACTCTGATGTGTTAAGTGAAAATTGGAAATCATAGTTTCCTTTGTATAACTGTTATTATTTGCTATTATATTTTATCCGCTACAATTGTGAGATATTGGTGTTTATGTTCTTCTTTTTCTTCTATCTCTTTCTTCTTTTCCCTAACTATCTGGAATTTTCGGGATCGAAAATTCTGGGTCGTCACAGTTTGAATATTTAACTCTAGTAATAGCTTTAGGGTTGGAGTAGGCATTAGGCTGAAACTGGGCATATCTTGAATTATTTGTTTTCAGTATTTACATTTTTGCATTCTCTTTTATTTGTTTACTTATGAAATTTTTAATTACCATACTTGTGATATCCCGTAATTTCAAGCAATTTAAAATGTGATAATCTCCTTTATAAATTATTTAAAATTGGTAAAATTGTTGTTTCAAACAATAATAATAATGTGTTGTTTATATATATATATATATATAAATGGATTTTAAATAGAATTATTATTTACAAATTGAATTTGTGTTTGTTTAAATATATGTATATATTTGAGTTGATTTTAAATTGAAGTTTAAATTTAATTTGAATTTGAATTTGGTTTTAATATTGAATTTCAAAAGATAGATATATATCTTCAATATATTTTGGATTTTTAAAATATATTATGTATGATTTTATTTAGAATATAGTTTGTTTTTTATTATTTTCTTTTAAAAGATTTTATATATATAAATTAAGAAATTAAATGTAAAAGCTTTATAACCATTTAAAAACTAATAAACTCATGCATAATTACAAGTTTTAGTTTATAATTCTTTTTAATAGCAAATGTAGGGTAATTAACTAATGTTAATAACAAGTGTTAGGTTATTAAACAAGTATCACTACTTTATTTTTATTTACTTTTATTTTTAATAAATCCTAATTAAACCTATATAAACATATATCTTTTCTCTTTATCTCTTTTTCCCATTTTCATTTTTAAAAAAAGAAAAACTCAAGCCTGTTAAATTCAAACCCGAGAAGAAAATATGTAACAGAAATCTAGTAAACAAAATCAAATCAAAGGATATCTCTTCACAAGTTCAAAATCTGAAACAAAAGCATAGGAGCTCAACAAATTCAAAACAAGAGACAAGCTAAGCAAATTCAGGTTAGGATTCAACAACTCTGATCAAGAATTTTAACAAAAAAGCTCAGTTTAAAAATCATTCTCCAGACTCCTATGTTCATCTTTTAAATAGTGTGCACTACAACAAAAATACCATATTACAACGCCATTTTTACAACGGGCACTGGCTGCCCGTTGTTATAGAAGGCTATTACAACGGTCCATTCACGACCGTTGTAATATATGCCCTATACAACACCCTTTTTACAACGGGAAATGAATGCCCATTGTAATAGAATGCTATTACAACGGTCCTTTCATACCCATTGTAATAAATGCCAATTTTACAACGTTCCCAAAACGCCTGTTGTAATATATGCCAATTTTACAACGGTCACAAAATGCCCGTTGTAAGAGGTGCCAATTTTACAACACTCATAACGCCCGTTGTAATAGGTGCCAATTTTACAATGGGCTAAAAATGCCCGTTGTAATAGGTGCCAATTTTACAACGGTCATAATGCCTGTTTTAACCGAAGCAAATGTTACAACGATCATAAAATGCCTGTTGTAATTAATGTCCATTGCCAACTTTCGCAATCAATAATTAATAATTACAATGCTATCTTAAAATTAATATTTATTATTTATTAATATTTAATTATTGAACATTAATAATATTATGTTAATCATATGTTACTCACTAATTATAATATCATATTACTAATAATTAACAATTAATCGTTAATAATATTATATTAATCATTTATAACTTAATCAGTATTCCAACAGACTTAATTTTAATTCATAATATGAAGTAATTCATATTAATAATTAGTAGTTAATAATTAATTAAATATAATTTATTAATTAATAATAAATTAAAAATATTAAATAGTAATAACAATAAATCAATATATAATAATTAACAATTAATTTGAAATATGAAGTAATTAAATATTACTATTCAGTTATAATTAAGAAGCAATAAGTAAGACTTAATAATTTGTATTAATTTTTTTATTAAATAATTAACAACCAAGACTTGTTGGAAGTTTTCCATAAAATTATTTAAGCTGATTGCCACTACGAGGAGGAAGAGGGGTCCGGGGGTGGCAACACCCCAAGGTTCAATATTAATTCATAATTAAGACTAATATTCAATATTTAATATTAAATTATTAAATTTCTTTAACAACTTTCATTGCATGACCATTGCAGATATTAACTTATACCAAACAAATGTTCAAATTTGAACTAGTCAGTTTATGCTTAATAATTTATTATAATTAATGATTTATAATTCGCAATTCTTAAATAATGGAGTATAACAGAAATTTAAAAATTACATCATTAAAGATTGAAAACTAATTTATACATGATAAGTTCTCCCGCTCTGTGCTTTTATAACTCAATCAAATAATAATTAACCTTTAGCATTTAATATTTAATAAT